>JAGSMT010000039.1:0-2903443 GCA_029286875.1 Lamproptera curius | reverse complement strand
TAAACCACATAACTTGCTTCTGCCGATTTGTGCTGTGAAGAAATGAAAAATGATAAGGATACGTGTACATCTGTCGTTCGCCCCTGCTGCACCATTACGACAACGTACATCTCCATAAGAGATATTCTCCAAGTTGCATAAGTTGATGTTGGAATCTTACTCTATCTGCCATATCAGGCAGCTAAAGTCGTCCCCTTTTTAATTTGGACAACTTTCTAGCATAATAATATAATTATTTTGCAAAAGGCAGAACAATATCGAGCTAAATGGCATTCATAAGCTTCAAGTGAGTTATAAAATATAAATTCATTGCGTGTGTTTATTAATCAGAAAAACAAAGTTTAACTATTTTATTTAAAACGGCATTTCAGTACTAGACCTATAATCAACAGTTCCAGTTAAAGACAGCTAATATTTAATGTCTAAAACCTTTCCAAATAAGAAATTAACATAAATCAAATTTTAGCATTTACATTTGCTTTCACATATATAAGACAGTTAAGATATTTATAAAATACTGGCATTTGGAAAATACATATTAAGCGCCAAACAAAAATGTTATTTTATTGAGTAAGTTTGCGATCAAAGGGAAGATATAATTAAATAAAAAATGCATTATTAATTTTATTTTAAGATTAATGTAAAATTTATAATAACTATAAATGATTTATGCAGGTATTATAAATTCACTAAAATAGACAATGTGGTATTTTAGGTCAAATGGGAATTTAAAGACAAACGGGATTTAATCAAATACTTGGGAAGTTCGCAGACAGCCTTCGAGCGTTAACAGACTTAGCATGAAACTTTAGTTGTTGAAATGAGTCTTAACTCAATATTATTTAGTTAGTTATATCTACTGTAAAATTATATTTTGTGACGAACTTAAAAGCAAAACATAGTTTGAGTTGCATAACGATAATTTTGTGCAATATTCAGAAAAAATTGTTTAAGTCGATAAAAATATAGATAACTTTCACAATCCTTTGTGAAAGTTATCTTTATAGTTGTTATAACTAACTAGCATTGAATTACAACTAACTATTATTCGTATTTTAAGACATCTTACATAATTAGTGGTGTATTAAATTTGTTAAAGGCGCATATATAATCTAAAATATAATAGAAGATTAGTATCCTAATCTTCACCATAAAAAGTTGAGATTTTATCTATATATATCAGTCTATATATATTAACAATCAGTTTTTCGTTATATTTTAGGTATTTTTTATAAGCAGACGAGGAATTCATTCCTTCTCTATAATATTATATTAAAAAAGAAATATACCAATAGTTTTGAGATTGATAAAATATAATGGAATAGTATGTAGTTTAACAGGCTGTTAGTTTTTAAAAGTGATACATTGCAGATAATCTTGTCGAACGATAATCATATAAAAGCGCTATTAGTAATATTTTTTTTTATTTGGAACAAAGTTCATCCACTTATAAATTCATTGTTTTATCTTAACTTAATTATTATTTCAAAAGTAATTGTAAACAAACATGTTTAAACCTAAATAATTTTCATCTCAACGATGAAAAGAAATACAAAAAATGGTCAAATTCTCAACAAACTCATGTTAAATAAAAGTATTGTGCAATTGTTTTTACGTATAGATATACATTACCTTCCTGTAATGTATTTTTTTAATAAAAATAAATTAACTATTGCTATTAAAATGATGGAAATTTTGTTTCACACCTACTTACAGTTACTCATTTTATTTTATATATAAAAATTTAAATTAATAAATAACTTAACCAAAATCAACATTAACTTTGAAATGCAAACAAAATAGTTAAATTCAATTTTTTCACAGCCTTATCGATAATTTTAAAAAATCTGATTTATTATGAATTTAAACAATAATTATTGTTTTTTAAAAACTAGCAGGCACTGCATTTTTTATGTAAAACGATCTGGATTTTCGCACATCCTTTCATATTGGCTTACCGCCAACCCAATTTTCCGTAAGAAACTTTATTAGCCATCTAACGGAAACTAATTGACTATATAAAATATTAAATGAAGAATATAGTTTGACAAGTATTACTCAAAGATGTGGATGATTAATTATGTAGGTCATTGTACCAAGGAATTTTGAGAGTAAGCTGATAGTTTTAAAATAGAATTGAGTAAAAGAACTTTTAACACAGGTTTATACTTTTAAAGGCTAATTTACAAACCATTTATCGAAGAACAAAATTCAATTGACGTCTCACTAAAAATTACTTTCGTAATAAGCCGGAAAATAATGTGCGAAAATGAAAACTAATTTAAAGATAATAATATCTTTGCTTCAGCTGAAAGTGCAGCTGTTATTGACAAACTTTATTTAATATCATATAAGAACATCGGATAGAAGTAACAAAACGTTAACATATTTCAAATGTAAAATTGAGTTTATTAAAAACAAATTATGAGTTAATGGTTAAAATAAATAAATGTTTAAATTAAGTTCATTAAAAATATTTAATGAGTTAATGATTAAGTTAGATTTAAATATACAGATTTTTTCCATGTTATCACACAATAAACAATGACTTCAAGCTTACGTTGCAATACAATAATAAATTCGGAAAAATCTAAATTCTTCAAATCGTGACTCAAAAATCCTTACATTTTTACCATTGAAATTTTAAAAGTACGTTTCAATTATCAATTTATGTGGATAAGATAACTCCAAGCAAGCTTACAGCAATGGATTTTAAAATTTAATATTCTCATTTAGAAATATTTTAGCATTTAAAATAGCATGTAAAGTATTGAAAGAAAGTTATTACTTTTAGTACGTTTTTCCTCTTCTTAATATTATATTATTCTTAAATACATTATTTTAATCTAGATAATAAACCAATGTTTATTAAGTGTGTATTTATTGAGTGTAATAACCAACCAGTGTTTATTAACCAATTATTTGGTATTTAAGCCATTTAGTCAGTCCTAAGGCAATGTATTAAGGATAAAATCGATTAGGATTTCTTCCTATTTATCAGTGCCTCCAGAGTATCTTTGCGTCATCATGCTACCAAATTAATGCTGCTGACACAAAATGTTGTCATAAAAACGAAATTTTCGTTATTAATAAATTTTACTAATAAAAAAAACATTTCATTGAATAACCATCTGTACTTAAATATTTTAAAATTATATGTTACATGGCGCTAAAACATTCAATCGCTTTATTTATTAACTGAAAATTTTCCGCTCCTCGTGGCCCGATTACGTATTTTTTTTATTTATCGACAACTTCGAGAGTAACACCATTAGAGAGGATTAGCTCGTTGAAATGGCAGTAGGCCGGTCACGTGGTCCGAAGAACAGATGGCCGATGGTACCATAAGGTTCTAGAGTGGAGGCCACGTTTAGGTAAACGGAGTGTTGGCCGACCCCCGACCAGGTGGGATGGTGATCTCTGTGCAGTGGCCGGTTCAAGTTGGCAGCGAGTAGCAGGGGATCGGCTGTCTTGGCGATCATTGAAAAAGGCCTATGTCCAGCAGTGGACTGATAGGGGCTGATTATGATGATGATGAATTTACTTATGTTTTATTACGCTATGTTGTAACTTTTTTGGGGATATACTTAATTTGTGCCAACATAGAAAAACTTTTTTTATCTTTATGTGAGGTACTAGACTCACGCCTAGCCTACTCTCACGCGATTTGTGTATATGTATAATAACACTAATAAGAGGACAAGTTCCGGTGACCGGTATATTGCGCAAAATGGTAAGTGCTATATCTCGTACTCGATCATATCTTTTCTTTTAATTTTACTTGTACTTATCAATAGCAGAGATTAATTGTTATAGATATGTTTTATTACATAAAAGTTACACTGGACTGTTACTCGTATATTAAAAGAGAAATCAAAAAAAATTCAAATCAGTATGTTCGACGAGCAATCAACAATTTATTGCTGCGAAAATATCACGGGCGATATAAATTTATCTTTTTATTATCGAATTTATCGGCAGATAATTCCAATTTCCAACAATTCAGGTAATAAAAGTCTTCATTTCTTATAACGATTTAACTTACCATGTCCATGTTTCAAGTTTTATTATCTATAAATTTTCGTTTAATTACACTCTTTTGATAATTTGAAACATTAAAAGCCAACTAAATATGTATTTTAGGTGCTTTTATGACATGACTATTACTAGTTTATCTATCACTCTAATCTCGAGCAAACTTAAACTATTATTAATAAAATGCTAATAACATTTTTAATTGCTGTCTCAATGCGTTCGTGCTAATAAAAATTGCGTTTATAGATTTTGCTTTTAGCTGCTGCGCGCAACTACATAAAAAATGTTCTATTCGTTTTTTAAATAAAAAAAGTATTTGCGTTAATTCCTAAGTTACTGAGTACATCAGCTATCTTTCTGTGAAAGTCCCGTCAAATTGGACAAGCTATAAAATAACAGACAGATAGACCAAAATTTAAAAAAATGCTGTTTTATTATATATAATGGTTATACATCTTAATTTAATCATTTAAAGACGGTAATTTTGATGTCGCAAACGGACAACCTACTTTTATTTATTAGAATATATAGCAAATTTGAATTGCTTAGTGACCGGTTTCTTACATAAAATATGCACAGAAATCACTAAAATTCAAAAAATTTGCTTTTAACACTAAATCGCCACTTTCCCAAAAGTAATAGAGTACTGCTGTTTTTCACGAAAAGCAGAATTCATACAAATTTATGTAAGAGGTTTTTTGCAAGACCCTTTGATCCCAAACAATTAAAATGAGTTAAAATTATAGGAGAATAAGGTTTTATTTAGGATTTTTACTCTGGCTACTTAAAGATCTTATTAATGATTCAAAAAATAATACTTGGACACATTATATCGTAAACATATTTATTTTCCTTACTTTAATAAAAATGCAATATAATTTTTAAACATATTTTTTAAACATCTTGTAGGATTTTACGTATGAAAATGCAGTTTTATACGAATTTGGTTATGTGAAATAACTACCTGTAAAATAATGTCAAGATAATGATGTTCTCAGTCGATTACGCTACGGCGGCCGATCTACATTAGAGATCATTCAACTACGCAGGAGATATTATAGTGTACAAGTGTACGCGCAAACACAAGCACACTCCCTGTTCCTTTATACTCTCAAAGCCCGATGGGACGGATAACCGACACGACCGGAGAGAGTAAGGCATCGACTTTTTACATGCATATCCGACTTTTTGCATGAATCATCTTACTTTTCAGACAATTGGATGATCAGCCCAAATTGCCCTAACCAACTATGAAACAACAATGAAAATTTGTCCCCGCCGGATTTAAAGCACACGGTTTCTAAAGCACACGCCCTTACCACTAGGCTACGGAGGCAGTGTTATGCCAAAATATACTACTTATCAATTAAATTATACAGTTATACGCATTTATTTACATATACAGTGATATTTTAATATCATTCTTGTTTTATTATCGTAGAGATTAAAGAGTCAGTTAACGTAATATAAGAACTAAAGATATTAGTGACATAAAAAACGTTAATACAACCAAGTTACTTGGTTCTCACTAAAGCTTACCGTAATTTGTTATTAAAGTTGCGTTCCACTAATGTACTTAAGGGGATTCTAGCTTACCAAATGTCTCCGCTTTTGCTATCAGACCGTAATTAATAATTCTTACCCGAACATAACGAGTGGTTGGTATAAATAAGTTGTGTTATTTTTTTCCGAGTTCCCAAAAGACCGAGGTACTCAATTCGGAGCGTATGTTATATATTAAAGTATAGGTTATTAGCTGTCGTTCGGGAAAATTTTGTAACAAGTAGTATAAAACATATTAAAGACATTAGGAATATTTGGGTGTCAAAAATCACAACCTCGAGCGATTTAATTGCAAACGATGCCGAAACCGTAAACGATAGATTTAAGCTTTGTTCTACATAATTGCACATAAAAATTTTAAAATAGCTACAAATTCTTATTCGTTTGTAATAACCTGACATGAACAATTAATAATAAGAATGGTTTCATTGGAGTCAAAACATATTTATAAAACTTTCTTTTAAACTTTTTAAGTATACAAAATATACGAGAAAGAAACTCGTACATACTACGTTCTTTAGGTTTTTTTGTCAAAGCACATAAAATTTCTTTATAAAAGATTATGTATTTCTTTTTGTCAAATTATGCGTATTGAAAATATTCACACTTTTATATTCTTTATTTCTGTATAAAAGTTTATGTTTATTTCTGTTATTCAAATTATGCGTATTGAAAATATTCACACTTTTATATTCTTTGTCGATACTTGTTTACATAGATGCAATGAATCCAAGCAACTGATATCTTAAAAAAGCAAAGAGGTAAATAAAAGAAAAAAGAGCTTTAACTTTCGGAACGCTTACCACCGCATTCAAAAATATTTCAAGCTCTTTGTGGGAAAAAACTTAGTGGATCGATTGAATTATCGTCAAATTATTTCTACGTATAATTTTTATATTTATGGTCATATTTTATGTATAGATAAAGTTATAACTTTATCTATCATACCATAGTATGTTATACAGGTGATATATATATATTAATTTATAGGTTTATTATTGTGTATTAGTAGTATATGCCTGACGCATTAAGTCGCTCGTGTATTTTTTATTTAAACTTCAGATGAAATATAAATTTGATCTAAAGTTTAAATAAAAAACACGTGTTAACATAGAAAGTACGTGGCGAATACATCTTCACATTTGTTATTTAAGAAAATATCAAGTCCAACACTGTCTCAACTCCAGTATCGTCTCCAACACCCATTTTAAATTGTTAACTAACACCATTTTTACATGTAAAGCTGTTTACTTACGTTGTTTTGCAATAGAAAATTTATTTCATTTACAAAAAAAATTTAACGAATTCGAAAGACAACAAGAATGCAATGACGCTTGACAGCAAAAATTGGCGGGTAAGCAGATACTGCCAACTTCAGGTGTGACGAATATTTTATCTATTTAGAGGACATTTGCATAATCTATGGAATCATAAAGACTGCTTCTTCATATCATTGCTGTTTTTAGAATACATATAAAACGTTATTAGTACAATGTCTCACAAAGTTTTAATTGTTTAATAAATAATTTTTGTGCTGAAATATTATTTGAACTAAGCCCATGTTTCAACGCGGTGGCGGCGGGCGACTACTGGCATCCTAAAGATATTTGTAAAAAAATATAAGATGTATCAAAAGCTTATGTAGTTGTAAATAAAGGTAACAGCAAATTTTTGGTATTGTTAAGAAAAACGTTTTCAAATTAGGCTACACAACAAGATTTAGGGAATAATAATGAAGAGACTGTTTTTTAAGTATTGAAATTCATATATTTTGTCTAAAGTTACAAATCCTGCCGTTTCAATTCACAAAAAACTTCCAACTTATAACAATTTGGTCCGCTATTTCTAATTAGGACTTCCAAAGTCTTAAAAGGAATTTTTTAGGCCATTGAAATATTTATTGCCCCCATGGGTCACAAAGTTTTTATCAGCCGGCTGCTCAAAGAGTTCGTTAACAAGGATAAAAAAAGTGCGCGTAACCCTCCAATTTAAAGTATATTTAAATTGGTGTTATCTTTCATCATATAGTTACTGTTCCAAAACAAAAAAAGTAAAAACACTCTGACTGGCCATGGACAGTTATAAAACATTCCCTGACATCATTTTTTGATTTTTTAGAAACGTTGGTGTGTATTGCAGGTTTAATAACTGTAGAGAAAAGTGAGATGCTTTTACTATTTTAATATTTACTAAGAATTAAGTATCAATTATCTTAAAATAATTAAAGAATTTACAAAGGATTGATTTATTTTAAGAATATGATTTTTTTTTTTAAGTTTTTGCCAATATTTTCTTTACATGAGGACGGTTATGTAGTCAGAATCGCTACGACGCCTAATTTGCGGTATGAGTTTGCCTTACGATTTCATAAGAATATTTAAAGTTTTTATTTCTTCTAGTAGATTCGAAATGTGCTGGACTAAAATGTTCTGTCTAAGTAAGTAAAAATAAACTTTAACATTTAATAAATTTTGGGCAGTTTTATAAACTGTACACAATGTCAGTATAGATGCACCTACTACAATTGATTATAGTAATCTACGATACGATTATAGTTGTCTATTTTCTATTTATTTATATAGGCCAAAAGATTTTGTTTTAATATTCCTATTAATTAAGTCCAAAAACAAAAAAAAACGGCCGTGTGCCTGCGGCACAGAATTCAGCCTCCCCATTTCTTTATGCGGGTGTCGTAAGAGGTGACTGGTGAAAAGCCTCAATGCAAGACTATCATATAGCGGCCAATAGATGGCGGGATAACCATCTCCACCTTCAGATCCTAAAATACTAAAATCCTTAACGGGCAGCAGCGTTCGAGATGCAAAGGATCTGAATCTCTGATCTGATGCGGTTGACAACCCTCTCACCAAGCGTGACAACTATGGTGAAACCGCTGATGAATAGTGACATTGACGTGCGGACCCCAGTATCCAGCAGCCCCGCTATTCCTGGCTATGATAGCGGCCATGGTTACGGCGGGGCAGAGGTTGCTAATTATCCCCGAGTGGGATCCGGCTACCATCAACGACGACTGGACCTGACAACATTCAACGCACGGCCATTGAGGGCCAACAGAGTTGGAAGAAAATGTAAACAGGCTGCGTTGGGATATTATAGGATTATCCAAAGTCCAAAGAAAGGGGTAGGACACGATAAATCTTCAACCCGCCAAGAGGGTGACCAACTATCCCAAGGAGGTGTTGGATTTATAGTTCACAAATCTCTCATTAACAACATTGTGTTGTTAGTGTTGTTGAGGGAAGCCACATTACTCAGAATATCCAAACAGCATTTGTTAAAGATTATACATGTACATGCAGCGACATCGACACACTCCGGTGATGAGGTCGAGGATCCTCATACATTAATGAGTATATTCAACTAGCCATACATTCCTCCTAAACCATTACACGATGAGCTGGGAGTTGTCAATTTCGGAGTAGAGCAACGGTACCCAAGAAGGCAACAGCTCACTGACTTTATGGATTCTATATGATGAAAGCCTTCTTCAAAAGCAGCACCACGGAAAATGGACTTGGTAAACCCCCAAAGGGTTCCCAAAACAAGTTGTTTTTTGGGACGTCCAAACCCCAATAAAATTGATTACGTTCAAAAGGAAAAGCCAGGGTAAACACCCTGGTAACAACACATTGAATTTAACATTAGGTTGAATAATATAATCTTCATGAATTCAGATTCATCCTCTTGGCCCATATCCGCCGAAAACCGCTCGGCCAAAACCTTTGCCAAGACATTAACCTGTTGACAAAATTAACTGAGCTTTGAAAATTGTCCATTCGTTTTTCCCGGTTTTGAAGATCTACAAAAAAACCCAAAAATATTCGTCAACCAACCTTATGGAAACAAGAGGAAAAAGGGTACAATCTTGTCCTGACGGGGTTTGAACAATTAGGCGACCCCCGGAGGACCAGCTATTCAACGACCTCAAGGGCCTTAACACAGGCCTTAGTCCCAAAGGCCCATGTCATCGGGTTGTACGCATAAATATATATCTAGGACAATGGGTAAAAGTTTCCAACTTCGACATAGGGTAACCACCGAATCAAAACGGATGGCGGTTCAGAAAGTTTTCCAATATTCGGTCCAATACCCTCAATCCCTAAAACATTTTGACCAATTTGGAAGTGACGTACGGCACTTATGGTCTTACGCCACCCGATATGGGAAACCCTCAATTTGTTTATAAGCGGGCTCTGCCGGTCTTTTCTCTGCGTATAAATTGCAAATACCCAACAACCTGTGGAATCGGTTTATACATCTTCAACGGACTCCCCGGCGTCTCTTCCGGTTTTCGGTCTTCTTTTCGTAACTTTACCCCCCCTAGTTTTTTAAACCTCTAAGATCCCGGGCACCATCGTTGCCCCAACCCGAAAAATTCCCGCAATTTAAGCCCCACGTGGGTCACGCGCAATCCCGGGCCACCGCCACCGGACGCCCTGGGCCTTGTAAAAGTCCCGGTTTCACGAAAGCATCTATCGAGCGACCCCCCACCTACCAACCCACCCTCCATTCTTCCAACCCTGGGGTTCGCCTCGCGAGAAAGACAGCGTCGAGACCCAAACGCTTTATTCTGCCCAGAATTTAATAAACCCTTAATTTATGGTGTGGACCGAACCTCATGACATCCCTCATGAGGAACTAAAAACCTGCATGGACACCGTAGCTTAAAATTAATAAAGAGCATTCTGGACTTTTTATTTCTTCTAAGGCCAAACGCTTTAAAAAAGATATAAATAAATAAAATTTAAAAAACCAATCGGGCCGGAGCCCGGCTGCGATCAGGCTGCTCATTTGCCAAAACAGCAACCACAAAGTGACGCCCCCAGGCCCCCTTTTGGGATTTTTGCATTAAATAACTATGGAAGTGCCTGTGAAATTAATTGAAATACCGGATTGGGGTGGGGTATTCGGTTATTCAATTGTTTTCCACGGGCACGAGATCCCAAAAAATAAACGTTTTAAAAATTCGAAATGAAGTTGAATTATAAAATACTTAAAATCAAAAGTTACTACAAATCAAATAAATCTTAAAATATATTCAAACTTTATGTTCAATTAAATATTCAAGAATCATATTACTATTTGACAAATAATGCATAACCCTTCATCTTCTTATACTACCAAAAAAACAAAAAAACTGTTTTTAAAAGGAAATTTATTAAATTAAATGAATTTCTTTATTCAAAAAAATGAAAAAATAAAAAATAATTTTGCACCATTTTAGTATTTATAGTAAATTTACAATTTATATTTAAAAACAAAAAGATTTAAAATTTAAATACTATAAGTTCTAAGTGCTTTTTTTACAGTCGTTTTTTAAGTGTTTTTTAACCACGGGAAAAAAGTTTAAAACAGAGTAAAAGTCATACATTTAACAATTTATAAATTTTATTTTAATTAAATTTGATACCGTCTTTATAACGACTTTGCATGATAACGAAATCTTAGAATTGTTTAAATTAATCAAGGTTATGTGCTTGTTCTATTTTAATACTCTCTTGGATTTAGTTGAGAAAGTTCAAAACTTTAAGCTTTATTTTTTTAATTTTATATGTTTTATTCTAATGAAACAAGAACAAAAAAACGAAACAGTACCTTACCACAATTTTAATCACCTATTATTGAAATTAAGTTTTATAATAAAGGTTTTTCCTACTTGGACCTTTTGGCCCAACTTAGATTGCCTGTAAAGTAAGATGATCCATGGGTATTGGGCATAAATTGTCCGGTCCGCCAAGACCTGGGCTGTTACGTCACTTTCGAAACAAAGAAATCGGTTACGTGGACTCGTCCTTCTGTTTTAAAACCCTTAAATAACTAACTACTTTTTAACAGCTATTATGCATACAAGGTTTCACAACTATAAGGTTACATATATTTCAACCTTATCGTTTACAAGAAAGGAAATCACAGTTTTGTGTTTTGATGCCGAAGGTTAAAATCAATAAATTAACTTTCCTGCATACTTTACTCCGGTTTTATAATTATAGAATGTTTTATTAGGTGATTTTTGTTTTTACTATGGAAATTATGATTTTAATTAAAAAATATTACTACGGTCCTCTTAAGACTTATTTTTTTTACAATGTCATGATTAATTTTACTGTTTTATCTACCTTTCGTCAAATTTTTTTAAACCATTTTACTTATAATTATTTTTCACTATTTTATACAGTTAAGGTTACTTTTGTCTCCTCGGCTAATTAAAAAAATCTTTATTAAATTTCTTTTGATTCAAATTTCCCGGTTTCCTGGAATCCAAAGGACATTTTGCTAACGGGGTCCACTCCGAAATGGTATTTATGTGTATTGGTTATCTATGAAAATTAAATGCGTCCCCCTTTTTTTGTTTTACTCGGCTAATTTCAGTCTGCCATCCCTCAGCTCAAACTGGATCTTGGGCAAGATCGAAAAAAAATGTCGCTCCAATCAACTGACGGATAAGGCGGCGACGACTGGGTTCGCCCGAATAACATTTACAAAAAAACTACAAATTGACTTTTCCTGTCCAATCGGTTTATTAAAGTTTCATATGCGCAACTAGATTGTAAACTAATGACGTTAAATTAACCCCATCTTATCCTTTCTCTGGTCATGTGGTTTATTGTCCCTGGGGCTTTGAGATTTAAAAGGTATAAATAATTCACTTGTGCATATAATATCCACGGTTGGCTCTACTGTGGAGATCGACCGCCGTCAAGGGAATCGACTAAGGGAGCAATTATTACACCACAGAAAAATAATTTTATATATTTACAAATTTTTTAATTGCCAAAGTTAAGCTGAAATTATAAACACATCTGTAATAATTTTGGATTTTAATTACTTAAAATCCATTTAAAAAATGCCAAAATAAACACATCCACTATGTTTCTTTCAAGATTTAATTGAAAACTAATTAACAAAGTCCTTTCTTTTTTCATCGTTCTATTTTTCTCGTCACCTTGATTTAAAAAACCGAATATTTCAAAGGGTAATAAAAATTTAACGTGGAGACGTCCCTATAATTGCCCGAAAAAACCGACTGAATGGTTTCCAGGCCCTTCATTTGTGGCACTAAAAGCTCCGAAATCGGATCTTTG
The DNA here is from genome assembly GCA_029286875.1 of Lamproptera curius. Classification (NCBI taxonomy): domain Eukaryota; kingdom Metazoa; phylum Arthropoda; class Insecta; order Lepidoptera; family Papilionidae; genus Lamproptera; species Lamproptera curius. The sequence continues at coordinate 2,890,742 of JAGSMT010000039.1, read as the reverse complement.
TGCGGTAAACCTATAAAAATTTTTTTAAGAAAATTAACTTTTTGTGGTTGTTGGCATTATGGTAGAATATTTTTATTACTATTCTTAAAACTTTTCATAGCATGGGTGGAAAAACACAAAATATTTATAATACAATTAGACATTTCTTTTAAAAATCTTTTTAGCATTTTTATTTCTTTGTAATATTTCTTGGTGGGAACCGATAAATTAAAGGAAAAGATATATCGTTTAGATTAGGATATTAAATACCTCAACTCTTCGAACGTTTTAAGATTTATGGTGATAATAGGTAAATTAATATTTTAGCCACTAACATTTTTGTTGTCTGATTTTAGCTATCATAAAATAAATACTGTAGCATACGGGTTTTTGTATCAAATAATTCCTAAATTATTTACAATTATAAAAGTCTTAGCAATAAAGCAATGTTGTGCAGTTTCCTAAGCATAATACTGGTAACCAAAGGCCCGAAGTAAATGACAGATTTGTTGAACTTCTACAATACAGTTTTAAGGCTGATAATATAGTAGCATTACCTTAATTTACTTTTCTGAAACCTTTTTAAGTCTTGCAACGACAGCGACTTGCGACTTGCGAGGAATGTTTCAGGAATAGTGACGTATGTTAATGTATTTTTACTGCATTTGTTTGGCTGTAAAACTTATATAGCATTATTTTGGCATTGTAAAGCTAAGACACGAGAGTTAATTATTAAATAGGTTTATTGCCTTAAAATAAAGCCCTAGTTTGCTCGCTTATTGCTTAGTCATTAATGTTTTTTCATTTTTATTTTTTTAAATAATAGTTGCTAATGCAAAGAAGTTCTTTACATTTAGTTAATGTAGCATTGATAAATCTTAAACACTTATAGTGTTTAAGATTTTTTGGTGGAAACAAAAATTTAAAAAAAAATTATAATTTCAAGATTTTCATGGCAAATTTTTCAAACAATTAATTTTTTGTTGCACTTTTTTGTATTGTAGTTTTCGCTTGACTTGTTTTTGGTATTTACAATACCCACGTCCAAGACTAATCAATGTTACTAAATTGCTTGCGCTTGCTATTACAGTAAGATATTTTTTTGAAGTATGTTAAACGTTACAAAGGATTTATTTTGTTTATTGTTTATTTTGTTATTAAAACGGGTTTATTGCACACTTTACTTCACTTCAATGTGCAACAGCGTTAATTTATCAAATAATCGATTGTTCACTTGCGTCAAATTTTGGAGTTTTTGTTTAGTTTATTTACAGTAGATACACAATAGATACTGGTATTTAAACTATTACTATTTTAACTTATATTACAATATTGCACGATTTTTAATATAGTATAACAACCCAAGCTAAGACGAAACATAATGAATGTACTATATAACTTTAAACTAGCTTTCAACATGTCTATCACAGAACATAACATATCCTTTATGGTTTCGGAAGCGTTTACAATTTAATAGCACGAGGTTGATTTTTTGTGCAGTAATTTTTTTATGTTACCAACATGTATTAAAGTGATTAATACAAAAAAAAAAATTAAAAAAATGGCATCAAATGACAGCTACTACTACCTATCATTAAAAAAAATTAAAATCGGAGCCCTAGAAACGGAGAAACAGTAACATATATAAAAAAGTAAAAAAATCTCAATTTGGTATGTTCAGAGTGGCTCAGTAGTTATGTAGCCTTAATAGAATACATTAATGGTTATGTACACATTGTTGAAGCATAAATTAATGGATATGACGATACGTTGATAATTACTTAACACACAAAAGCGATATTATTATTCCACCTGGGCCCCGGTAAGTATAAGTGTCCCACAAGGATCTATTCTTGGACCTTTTCTTTTCCCTCTTTATGTAAATGACCTACCATATATACTTAACAATAACAAGGAGATAGTATTATTTGCGGACGATACCTCTTTGATTTTTAAACTCGGACATAATACATTGATTAATAACGATGTAAATAATACTCTCTCCAAACGTTGGTTCAGTGTCAATAATTCACTAAAAACTAAATGTATTAAATTTTGGATCCCTAATGTAAAATTTAGTAATTTTTAGGTGTCTTTGGATAGGGAAGCGCTCGACTTTGTTGACTGTACTGTATTTCTCGGCATAACAATAGACGCTATGATGCAGTGAGGCCCCATATTAATAGACTGGCGGATAAACTTAGCTCCGCGGCATATGCTGTAAAGAGAATTAAACAAATAACTGACGTGGAGACAGCCCGCTTAATATATTATAGTAGCTTCCACAGTATAATGTCTTATGGCATTTTACTGTGGGGAAAGGCAAAGTAATTAAATAAAAAAAATATGTTCTACCAAGTCATCATGAGTTAGGAAGTACTCCTTTGCTATGTCTGGCTACCATTGTAATCTCGGTGCAAGCCTGCTTTCTTTTTTCCTGACTATAAATGAAAGTTACTTTTTTGTTCTTTAAATCTCTTATATTTCCCGGATATAATGAACCATGGTATTCCTAACATTTAACCAATCTCAATTTAAGAATAAATATAATTTTTGGTTGACGTATATTTCTTCAGTCGCCTCTATCATCATAAATTTTAAACTAATGAAAGAGTTTGTTAATAGCAGCTTTCCTCGTAAACCAAAACCAAGACAAGCATAAATTTATGTTTTAAAGAAGATTAAATATTTTAAAAGTAGTATTAAACACGTTAGAAAAAATACAACAACTTGTAATTATGTTTGTATGAATGAACATTTATCAAAATTCAGCCACAATAAGATTAAGAAAATAAACTTGGCATTACAATATATGATAAATAGGCATACAAATTCAGCATCTAATTTGCTTAAAATGTGGAGTCAAGTATAGTCTGTACATTTCTGCATTCAGCAATCAGCATACATCAGAAATCAGCCACTGCGTTCATCTTTTGAATATAGTACTTTAAGTGAAGACTTTAGACTAAAAGGTAATTAATATCATTACTATTGTACATAATTACACAATTGCAGTGCAAATGAATACAAAGTTTGTGTATTTGTGTTTTTCTTGTGGTTAGTAATGTTTTTTTATGAACAAAAAATTAGTAAAATTTACAGTGCAATAAAAAAAACCAAATAAAATATAGTAAAAATAAGTTATGTCACTAATTTATTAATTTTTAAAAGCATTTTTTTATTTTTAAATATCAACATTATTGACATACTTGAATTTATTAATAAAATTGTCTATTTATTTAACCTCATTATTGATAACAATATGTTTAAAGATCAAACAACTTCAATATAAATTTTAGTGCTGTTTAGTTCGAAACGGGTAAGTTGACGTTATATTTTAAAGGATAAAATAAAAGTTCCTAAATGACGTCAGGTTTGGTAACGGTAACATTGATTGGAAAAACCTTCTGTTCTGTTCGACGTTATATAGTTGATCATGATATATAACATTAGTTAGTTCCCTGTACCAGCGTATCTTCTACCAACTACTTAAATAATAATAATGCCAATTCTTATTTAGATAGGGATAACTTCTGAACCATTGGTAGATTGACTCTCATAAAAGCTAGACAGAGCCTAAATTAATAAATGAAAATCGGTATGTATTCTATGATAAACTTTTAAGGTGAAAAACCTTTTCCCAATTAATGCAAGGGAGGCTATTCTGGCAAACTTTGATATTTGCGTTATAATAAAGTAGGACTGCACTAGTTTTAATTCAGTGTGTTTAAGTATCTTCAGTTTAAATCCTTGTTTTGCTACTAATTAAATTTTACTTTTGAGTTAAAAAATTGTAATAATAAACCTTTTACAGTATTTTTAGTGTATGTGTATGCCTCTTAATTAAAATTGCCATGAATTAAATAAATTATTGTACATAATTGTCTACAACTTTAATTTTAATGTCTATTTATTTAATTCGTCGTTTATATTCTTAGATATTTAGTTTTTACAAATCTGTGTTAAGGAATAAAAATAAGTTAACAATATTTTTAGTAAGACTTTATTTAAACATTTCAACAAAAACGAAAGAACAAGGTTTCCTATGAAAAATAGGAGATATTATATTAAGTAAATTATTTTTAATATTTTGTTAAGCTAATTTGATTATTTAATAGCCAATTTTACAATACACGTCATACTAGCATCCTGAATTCTCAAAATTGTTGACAACTTAACCATAAGACTAAATACTATGCCGATTCAATTTATTTCTATTATAAACAATATTGTTTTTTTTTTTAAAAGATCCTATGAATCAATTATAACTTTAATTATCCCTATTAGTTCTCGTATAGAAGTCAGCGGATCTTGCGTTTCTGTATCTAACAAAAAATAAAGCAGTGATAAGAAAATCTCCACTTAAGAGACAAAGGAAATAAATGTTTAAACGTATTTAATTTAACGCCCAAGCTTCTGATTAAAGTATTTAAGCCTTCACATGAAAACAAACCCTCCATTTAAAATTTTCAATGTTTTACCGTAGAAATTTAAGTTACATTAACTATTGCGCACCAGACAAATTTGTTTATTGATAAAGTAACGCTGTAATTCCAAAAAAAAACAAAACAAACAAACCAACAATGAAAAATTCAACCCCTGAATAAAAATTATCACATCAATCAGATTATTGTTTTTGTCATTCTTTTGTTTGTAAGAAATTATTTCATGTGCAAATGGTTAAACACAGGGTCAGATGGACATTTGAGTAAAAGCGAGGGATGATTTCCCCATTTTGTTTACTTTTTACCGTTGATTTACATAGGTGTGCACTTGTGATTAATTTTCGTTTTTTCAGTATCGTCACTTACGTGCATGATTTTATTTATAACAAAACAATACGAAAAAAAATATTATATTTATTAGTCTAGTTGTTCTTTATTATGTCTCATTTAGTAATGGATAAGCAAAAAATTATATAATTATTTTGAAAATTATAGATCGTTTATGTAAAATAATAAATATAATAAATCTGTCTCATATATCATATAATCATTTGTTATATATAATTTAAGCAATACCTATCTTACGAAGACGGCACTGAAAATTTCGGGAATCAAGGAAGTGTCGGAAGTTTCGGTCTCCAAAATGACCGTTTTGTAGGCTCCACAGCTTCTTGAGGTGATGAAAATCTCTGACCACACAATTTATTCTTTCTGTTTGTTTAAAGTTATATATAATTGTCTAAAGTTGCCTGAATTTCGTGGTATGACACATTTCGATTTTCCTCAATCAGCTTATGGCACAGCATCAACGTTTTCTAGTGTGACTGCAGTTTATGGACGACCTTGACGGGGGTCATCAATGAGCTTGACACGTCCACGTTGAAATATACCAAACCAGCGATAAATTGTGGTTTAGAATGGAGCTTCATCACCAAATGCCGTAACCATCCGGTCAACACACTGTTTTTGTGTTAAACCACTTCAAAAGTCCTAAGAAATCATCGCTCTTGAATTTTCTAGAGTCAATTCTTAGTGAGTAATAAAGTTTGACCAGATCTAGAATAATGTTAAATATAATCAATAAATAAATGGTATCCGATTTTAAAAACCAAGGAGTTTGCAATTAAAAAGATTTTGATATGACAGGAATAGGGGAAATTTCCATTACCGATACTTTTAGTGCAGCCCGTACGTAGTACGTACGTATAAATTAAAAAACTAAACAGATGATTTTTTTATTGATTAAGTGCACTCATCATAAAACCACAATTTCTCATTGTATTTTCCTTTACAACACAGCGAATTTCTACGAAAATATAATGGTTTCCACTTGCAAAACACGCTGTGTGCTGTAAGGATTTAAAACGCATTAAGTATTAAATGGTTATAAGAGACTTAATTTTGTCAGTAGGAACATCATTTTCCTAGTAATAAGGATGAATAAGTATTTTTAATTTATATAACAAAGTTACAAGACGACAGACCGTTTAACTTCTATTAAGTTTATGTCCGCTTAGAAATTGCAGTGCAAGTTTGGATATCACCGTACGACATACAATATACTCTCTTTCTACGGATGCAGCACTTGCATACTACTGCTTTATAGAGAAATAACCTTACGTAATGATTTGGTTTCGATTGCATGAAACATAGTTTTCTTCCGTTAATATTTTTACTTACTTTTGTGAGAGCAAGACATTTGGTGTCATTTGTTCCTATTACTAGGTTTTTTTCGTAAGTACATAATTTTAACATATAACTTAGGTACTTGTTTAGCTAAGCTAAAAAAAATCCCTAAATGTTTAAAATTATTTAGAAATTATCATAAGAGCTTTGCTCTCAAACGTATGTTTTATATATTTTCTGATTAAATTGTTGCGTAATTGTGTACTGCTAGGTGTGGGTTTGATTCCTAATAATGGTTGACAAACGTTTTTCACGTTTATGTGTGTTTTACCTATATACTATGTTTTTATTAATAGTGTATTTATTAGTCATCTAGATGTTATACAATTGTACTGGCTTTTTATTTTGGAGAATAGATTATCTTGTGTTACGATCTCAAAATATTTATTTTTTTGCGAACATAGGTTAACATAATTTAACTTGAAATTTATCTGTATGAGACCTATTGAATGCAAATGCAGTATTGAATGCAATAAACATATATCAGATCATTTATTTTACAAAACACAAGTGCAAATTATTAAAGTTAATGACGTGACCGGTGGGCGAATAAAGAGGGTTTTAATTTCTCCAGGGTATTCTTTGTTACATTGATACTATAATTATCCCTGTTAGGTTCTTGTAGCTAAGACGTTTGTGTTTCCTTATCTTTAGAAAAATTAATGCTGTGATAAGTAGTGCTTAATAAAAGAGACGAAATATATAAAAGTTTAAAAATATTTTATTTAATTCCTAGCCTTATTATACGAACAGGCGAAACACTAAAATATACTTGAAAATCAAAGAATTCTGTATAAAAATACAGTATATAAAATGTATATGTATCCACAGACAATATTTCATTTGCGATACGGTACCATAGAAAGTTGAGGTAAGCAATGTACAATTTCTCCATTTTGTTTACTTGTGAGTGTTGGTTGACACAGGTGTGCATTCTAATTCTCGTATATTCAGTATCAACGTACAAGAATACCACTATTACTATATTACAAAAAATCAAAATTTGTTTTATAAATAGTGGTATTTTTTAATTTAGGACTAATTTTATAACATTTCTTTTCCAGTAAAAACCTATTTAAATGTATTGTGCGTTTTGACCTACCTGTCTTGAGTTATACATACTAAAAGCGAACATTGACGTCAATTAGATAATTAGAAACTTTTCATTTGTCATGCAAGTTCTAAGTGGTTCGTAAAAGTCATCATTTTAAAATATGTTAATTATAATTAATGCAAATGTAATTGTTATTGAAACTGCTGGATTGAAATCAACTAACAAAAAAACAATTAAAATTAAGTACATTGACATTGTTATTTCTATATTCGACATATTAATTACTCGAAGGTAACAAATCAACTATTCACAAGTCAGGTCTGCGTACATCACAGACAGATGTTGCAGCCAAAAGAGAATACTTATGCAAAAAGTGCCATATTCGCTTTCAAAACTTTATCCAATCACTATTTGATCTTATAGCTCCGCTAAATAGGTAAGTATTATACAGAGAAAATATTTGTTTCTTTGTTTATTTTGAATAGGCTCCAAAAGTACTAAGTTGATTTGTAATATTGATCCATAGCAAAATCCATTCCATCTATCTAAAAATAACACAGGAAAATTCTTGAATGTGTTTGTTGTGTTCAGTTTGAAGTGCGTTGGTGATACCAGTATTGCCAATGTCGGTGACCACTTTCTATCAGGTGGCCCGACTACTCGTCTACCTACGTAGGCAATAAATATAATAATAAAATATTTTATTATCATCATCACCGTGTGCTAGTCTGCTGCTGGACATAGGCCTCCCCTAATGCACGCCTTCTCAGTTTTTGGACCGTAATCCACCAGGCTGTAGACCGACTTTTTACATGCCACAGAATACAATATTTTATACAACTTGCTATTTATACTTACTAATCGATTTATTACTTACCGTCAGAATAGAGCGTATTTATAAATATATTAAATTTATAACGCTTGTTTGCTATAACGCTCGCTTGTGGTTATCAATCCTATTTTATAGCAGCTACAACAATTGATAGAGATAATAAGTAGTAATAAAAATAGTTATTTTTAAAATTAAAAATTTATTATTTTATTGAATCCACTATTTTACAGATTTTTAAGTACATTATTTATATTTATTCCCGAAGTTCCGTATTTTTTCTACCATTTATAATAATGATGATGTGAGGGGTGTGTTTTTATCTCAATGTGTTTTTAATGACCGTCAGAGTTTTTTATTTGAAATTTCGTATGTTGTTCTACAATGTATTTTTTCAAATGCTTCCGTAGCCTAGTGGTATGGGCGTGTGCTTTAGAAACCGGACGTCGTAGTTTCGAATTCTAGGGGACTCAACTAATTTTCATTGTTGTTTCCTAGTTGGTTAGGCAATTTGGGCCGATTACCCAATTGATTGAAAAGTAAGATGATCCATGCGTCGGATGGGCTTGTAAAAGTCGGTAAGGTCGTAATAGCAGGAAGTAGAGATTTGTAAGATTCATATAATCTTAATTTAAAAAAGATTAGGCATATAGATCTTCGTTTATTCATTTGTTTTAAACTATTGCCTTGTAAAATCTTATGAAATAGAACTTTATGAAGGGTCTCTCCTCTAAGTCCCCCACGAAGCCGGAAACAATACAAAATGATGCACTGCTCAGTGCTACGCCGTTCATTAGCATTAAGCACCCTTCCGTCAACAAAAGGCAGGCGGATGTGTTATTCTTCCAGAAATGATTGTAATTAGCAAAGCCATTCTGTACCTCTGTATACCTTCGGAAAATGAGTTATTACTCAATATGTACCTTTAAACCTAATAAGGAATAATGTAGGTGCTATTTTTAACGAACATTAGATAGAATCGGCTAAAAATTATTTTATTTAATTATTTAAATTTAATTATTTTATTTTTTTACTGCATAAATTCATTGAAAAGTAATTATTATTTCACTAGTTAATAAATAGTAATGTCTGAAACTATTTTTATAACTGCCTTTATTATTTACTTGATCAACTTTAAAAATCTCTGATGTTTTGTTCTGTAATGAGCGCCCGGGGAAATATGATGTGATGCTTGTAATTTTTTTAATGCGGCCTGAAAATGAGAAAAACTATTTAAAAACGCTTATAAAAAATCATTGTCACAATATCTCTTTATCAAATATCTCTTTTTCCAGATATATTTCTATAAAAAAACGAACGATGATAAACATATATAGACTGGCATGAAATATGCTAGTCAGCGAATTGCGTTTGTTCTACAAAAATGTTAAAAGCTAAACCTTTCGTTTTGATATTTCTTCTAACTAAAACTGTCAGGTTTTAGTAATATTATACAATAGTAATTGTAGTATTTACGAGCTCAGTGACGTATGTCCAGTATCATCTCATCTGCCACCTAATCGTAAATTACTTGTAATTGGAATACATAAAATTTATACTTACCATTACGAATTGCAGTAAAAACTTTTATAAAATCGAGATCATACTCGTTATAATAAATTAAATAAAAGTTTATATATACAAGCTTTAAAAATAACACGTTACATTTTTGGTACTTATTTGATTTTTACAATAGTTACTGTATTTATTCTGAGTAGATATACATTTAGTAATAATATATACAAAAACAAACAGAAAAACACCATCGTCGGTACTTAAAAACAGTCAAAGGTCAGGCTAGATAGTTAAGTCATCTATCTTTTTAGTTTACTGATATCAGTTACTTGTGTTAATTTGATAAACGACATACAGGGATTCTGGTTTTAAACCAGCATATTTCAAACTTGACACCAATTATTCTATTTTACTAAATATTGAATGTCTACATATTATAAATAAAATTGTAGACCCATGCTAAACTTTTAAATCTTATAACAAATTTAAATCTGTATAAAATAATAATTTCATTTTTATTTATCCTCGATAGGTAATAAACATATTTGTATTATTTCTTCATTTACTTAATTTTTCAATTCATACAACTGCTGTTAAATGATGACAATGTTTGTTAAATAAAAGTTTTTGATGCAACTCGAGTTTCCGGCGGGTTGATTGGAACACACGCATCCATTCAAATTTCTAACAAACTGTGAAAAATTAATTAAATTGTTAGAATTCTGCGATATAGCCAAAAATTGCATAATTACATTTTCTGATTGATGACTTAAGCAAGACTAAAGGTCTTGCTTAAGTCATCAATCAATATAATAATGTTATGTTAAATAAAAAAATTGTATTGATAGTTTTCAATCAATCATAATTTATTTTAGAAATTCAAGGATTTAATGTATTATTAAAAAAATGTATTTATATATGATCCTACTTCCAACATATGAATGAATATTCGCGTTACACTCATTCTTAACATTCCACTATAACTTTCGCCCGATTTTACAGGAGCAAAAAAATTAGTTAATTGAGCTTAAATATCTCATAGATAGTGACGAGGAGAACATTCACCTGATAGTTGATCCTACGCCCTACCCGTAAGAAATGCGTAAGACTCAACAAGTTCCTTGCCAACTTTATATATTTTTTATATTTTATTTTGTGAACAGGTATTATGTTACATTTTCTCCTAAAAAGGATAGGTATTCTTCCAGTTATTGAATAAACGGCAGCTCGACTTAAAGCCAATGAGACATCGATCTATCTGTAGACTTATTGGCTTGATTACATTCAACTTTACTTACTGGAACGGAACATGAGATGAATGAATGGAAACCGATTGACCGAAAGACTGATCGCCATTTTAAATCGCACTTACTTATAAATTAGTTTATATTATTGAATAACTAAAATAAAACTTCTATGTTAAGTAAAATAATGAAACCAAGTCATTACTAAAGTACCTTTTCGTGCTGTAAAGCGCTAATAACAATTACAAAAGTATCCCAATATAGAGTTGATATAGCAGGTGAGTGACATAGATTGGCTTATTCTACAAAAACAAAAAAAAACTTATTTTTGAAAATTTTTATTCCGCATGTTTGGTTAACTACTTTATCAAATCATAAAAATAATCTCAAAAATTATAAAAGAAATTCTGTTTATTTGATAGCACTGCTTACAAATTGGCATATTTCTTTATTGACCGACTTCCTAAAAGAAGGAAGTACTGAGTTCAAAGCTTATGTTTTTTATATTTATATATATATAACCTTGTTGTTTCGCTCCTAGTGCTCTGACTATTTTAGTCTTTTTTTAAATTATACGTATAAGCTGTCATTGGCTCAAATATTTTTAAATAATTGTATTTATTTAAATAATCTATAATAAAATCCACGAGCGCAAATGTCTATGTTTTAAGAAATATCCATAATAGCCATTTGTAAAACATTGATAAAAACAAGCGAAATTTCACAAAAAAATAAGACCGACTTCAAACAGCATGTAACTTTTTTACGCAATATAAGACGGTAACAATGTGCTCTCTGTACGAAATTGGTTCGCGATTCGTGCCACCGCAATCTAAATCTCAAATATCTTTTAAGACTGCCAAAAAGAAACAGACAAAGAATAAAAAAGAATGTCACAGTGTCACAATAAACTGTCTATCTTTTTTAGGGTGACTCAACAATTCATAGGCATCAAAATTTTGTTTATTAAGAGGGCCCCTCTAATTCTGTCGGCCGTACCGAGTTGTTTAACGATATCAGTAATTAATTGTAACTGGCGCAGATCTAAAATGTTTGATTTAATATGTCTTCTAAATCAAAATATTTTATTACATATCACCAATAGAAAAAATACATAGATGTGTACTCTGTTTTATAATTTAGTTTGGTACACCGTTTTAATATAATTAATTTATTATTGTCAACTTAAAATTGGGGAGATTTCTTTTTACTTTTGTCAGATTTACCATAAATGGTTGTCTGTTAAATCATACCATGATATAAAATACTTAACCACTGTCTTCTGTCCCAATAGTCTTAACTTTATTAATGTGCGGTTAGAAACAAAAATTTAATATTTACACACATAATGATGAGAAATTCTCATACAGTAATATCTGTTTTTGTTATATATAAATACTAGCATTTATAAAACCAATGTAGGTTTTTCGCATCACGTTTTATTTTTTTACATTGCTTACGCACGTAGAAATAGGCACCGAGGTGGTACCCACCCAGACGCTCCCCGTAAAATGGGGGAGCTACCACCGGTCCTATAAAATGGGGACCTACCATTAGTTTTATTATATAATCAAGTTTTCTTTTTTGCTAATGATGCAAAAAATAAGTTCTTCGTTAAAAAATATGACAAAATTGGTTCACTTAATAGAGATACTGTAGAAGGACTTTTCGAAAAATCAAGATTTTATAAAGAAATGCTTGAGCAAAGAAAAAGTTTACAGATCTGAGAAAGGTTTATTATTTTCAATCTTTTACATCCGGACTTGATATTATCTTAATTACGATTAATAGTATAAAATCAAAGGTTTTATAAAGTTTGAGCATAATTACTTAATAATTTAGATAAACACAATATACGGTACATATTTCATATATAGTAAAAAATAATTATAATTTCTTACAGTGCAAAGATTGTACGTGATAATTCTACTCATATTACTAGCAGTCCATCCCAGCTTCTAACAAAAAGACCTAAATTTTAAGAATTTGATATTTATAAATTATTTTAATGTGGTTAAATTAATTTACGTACATACATCATCAGCCTGTGATAGTCCACTGCTGGATATAGGCCTCCCTAATACACCCTATCCATTAGAGGCTTTTGGACCGTATCCCACCACCTGGTCCAATGCGGGTTGGTGGGTGGACCGACTATTTACAAGCCCATCCGACGCATGGATCATCTTACTTTTCAGACAATTGGGTGATCGATATTGCCCTAACCAACAAGGAAACAACAATGAAAATTTGTTGAGTCCCCGCAGGATTCGAACCCACGACCTCCGGTTTCTAAGCCACACGCCTACACCACTAGGCTACGGAGGCAGTCAATTTACGTAGAATATGTTATTTTTAAAATTGTTTATTTGAATATGTAACATCTAAAATAGTATCACTTTGAAGTTCCATGCGCAATGTCACTCGATCCATTTCACGTAAATTACGACCTACGATTTACAAAGCATTAATCAAACCACGTTATCTATGATAAAAAAACAATTGACGGGTCCCATCCACAGTAACCTAGCATTTATTAAACAATAATCGCTTCTTACGTCTGGAACAAGTCGCGCTAGTTTTTTTGTTATACCTAAGCATCGCACAAATAACGGCAAAACGGTTCTTACAATTAAAGGATCGCGACTCTTTAACAATTTACCTTCGGAAATAAAAAATGTGAACTTACTCCATGCATTCAAAAAACAACTTTCGAAACATTTGGTAAATTAATCGTTAATAATATAAATGTGTGAAGTGGGCTGATCCCTATTTCTAAAAAAAATATTTATTTGTAAAGCTTATGTTTTATAAATATTTGTGCTATAAAATGTAATTTAAGTAAACGTAAAATTTTGTACAACAACGAAGAAGTTTAATTGTGTATTGTAAACTATGATATCACGTAAGTGACTTTGATTTGTCATTGTAATAAAGTTGTATAAACATAAACCTAATTTCAAGGACACTTTTTTGATGCTTTTGTTTAATACTCTTTTTTGTAACATTATATTTTATTATAGCTGCATATATTAATATTGTAAATATGTGCAAATCGTTTTCTTTCTAAGATTTATTAAGTAAATATTATAAATAGAATCGATACGTCGTAATAGCGACTTAGGTCGTCTCGCGCCAAGGACAGATTCACTTTGACCTCATCAAAACCGTTTGCTTGGTATGTTAACGCAAGATCATCCGCGTACAGATAGCGGGAAGAGAGACCAATAATCTGTTGGTTCGTTCACTTTCTACAACAGGTCGACTAAATCATTTGAAGGTCACCGCAAAAATATAACTGAGAAAATGTGTCATAACATCCTATGTCTCAGAAAAAGGGCAACAGTGTCGTCTTACGATGTTTTTCTTATGGGTATATTATATCCCGTACCATTAACAAAAAATTTCGAAATTCGTTCCGCATTTTAATAATAATGACTTCACTATAAGTACAAAGCAATGTCAACTTTTCTGTTCTGTACCCTATAGTTGCTTATATCTTAAAAATTAAGCAACGGATTTTGTTGCGATTTTTTTATAAATAGAGTATAATAGCATACTCTCTATGCATACAAAATGTTATTATCAAAATAGATTTAGATTCACATTCACATACAATCTAGATTTTTACTCTTCCTATTATAACTCAACAGAAGGATATATAAGGTTAGCCTTTTGTAATACAGAGTAATGTCCCTTTGTAAGAGTACATATAAATCTCGGGTCTGAAATAAAATGTCGGAAATGAAAGACCGCTTTATTCTGTGTGCTTGCTAGAAATCTAGGTTTGAAATGTCTTTGCCTAGCTATTTTTGGTACAAAGCTCTAGACTTTTGGAAAAGTTATTTTCTACAAATAAATAAAAAAGTTATTGCAGTCAATTATTGTTTTAGGCACATTAAGGAAAAGATTCGGTTCATAAGACAATGAAATTACGTGCGGCGTTCAATGAACGATAAGGAGAATTGGGCAGGTACAAACTCTTTAAAAGAGTAGATAGCATTTTAATTATTGTTTATTATTGACTATATAGAACAAAACAATATAATTAATGTACCTTTAATTTTTGATCATAAATGTTTTGTTTCGTTAGTTTTTGTGTGCTGAAATTTACATTTAAAAAGTATTCCATCTCTTAACGACATTATATAATATTATATAGTAGTCAACTGCTTGTGATTTAGAAACTGAAGCTCATGGGTTGGAATCCTGCGGGGACTCTACTACTTTTCATTGTTGTTTCCTAATTGGATAGAGCGTGTAAAGTAAAATGATCCATGCGTCGGATGAGCGTGTAAAAAGTCAATCATGTGCCTTATTTCTGTCCAGTTGTGTCGGTTATCCGTTCCATCGGGCTTTGACAGTATAAAGGCATAGAGATTCCACATGTTTTTGCGCGTGTACTTAATAACTGCTACCCAGTTGGCTGATCTCAAATATAGA
Source organism: Lamproptera curius (assembly GCA_029286875.1). Taxonomy (NCBI): domain Eukaryota; kingdom Metazoa; phylum Arthropoda; class Insecta; order Lepidoptera; family Papilionidae; genus Lamproptera; species Lamproptera curius. Next base: position 2,875,547 of record JAGSMT010000039.1, on the reverse strand, counting down.
TCAGCAGCCGTACTCGTGATCTTGTGAAAATTGTATATTCGTTGCGTATCTTGGATCACAATAATTGATTTTTTAAAATTATAACGTCCAATTACATATCGTTGTCCCTCCTTAAACGACTTCTGAAGCTCAACAACTATATTTTTCCTTGTCCGGATCCCTCTGCTCTTGAAACGGGCCTATTCTATTCATCATATTTGGTAGCTAGGCTTGAAAGGATGGTGATGGCAAGCCCCGTTAAGATATTTATTTTATGAGTTTGCTTTCTAAATACAGTATGACTCAAAATTCTTTACGATTTCTTCCGTCTGGAAGGCCCAAAGGTTAACTTCTAATTTCTTAGTAAATTAATTTCATTGAATGGGTTGAGATAATCCAAAGAAAACATTTGCTTTCTCTACTCATAATATGGGTAAAGGTGTCATCTACATATTTAAAAAAAAACTTTAGGGAATGGGAGCTTATATTAGGGCTTCCTCTCCAGTTCTTATATTAGTGCTTTCCCTCGGCTCGTCGCTGGCGGTGGTTACAAAGGAAAGACCCACCGCTGGAAAGTGTTCGAAAGTCAAAATTTAAAATGTAAAATAAACGAGATAAAATCCGTAAAGTCATTTAATAATTCATAGCCCAATAATAATATAAGGAATTCATAGCCAAATAATAATATAAGGAGAACATGAATATAATGAAATATTAAATAAAATGACTTTACGGATCTTCACGAACACTTTCCAGCGGCCGTGGTCACGGGGTAGACGGCCGCTGGAAATTGTTCGAAAAGTCGTCGCGATTTTATTTAATAATGTATAATATTTGCGCAAACAATAAAAATAATTAAATATAATGAATGTTAAAAATAATAATAACCAGATTTATGTATATGTAAAATTTCTCCTGTGTCGTAAAATTCTTACACGTATCAAAATATAAAAAACTTTTGGGTTTCTTCTTAAACACACTAATACCAAGAGTTTTTTATTTTCAGTTCTTATACAATTTAGTATCGTAACATTTTCTTATTAAGTCTATTAATAAGTTCTCCTATTCCATAAACGTGACATGCTGCGTAAACTAAAAGTCGCTAACCGCATGCATCTCTCAACAAAGTTGTGCTGTTGAATTAAAACGCTCCCTTTAGAGTTTCCATTCTACTCTAAATGTTAAACATGTTTACTTGATTACATATTCATTTAATTAAATTGGCATGTTTCTTAATACTTTTACTGATTCACAACAACACTTCTAAAAAAATTTTAATACATGGATTTTTGAAAAGTATACATAACTCTTTTCCATTTTTGGTTTTTATTCGTATAGGAGGCGGATATGGTTATGGGAAAACTTGACGTTTTGTTTTAAAGGGAACCATCCTAGTATTTTCCGGTGAACAAGGGAATTTTTTTTCTTTTAGTTCAATTTTAATTTGGATTTTCTTTTATGAATAGTAAAGCCTCATGTGGTGAAATCTCGTAAATTTAATAATGATCATCAATAAATAATTTTAAAACAAAAACTAAGTTAACCTATACCTCAGTTTAATCTGCATTGGACTTCATACTTTTCGACAGTATCTTTCTATAACATTTAAGTAAAGTATTTCCGTAATATGGATGAATAGCCCAAAATATTTTTTTAATCTATTTAAAAAAAGTTAATAAAATTTTGCTTTTATAATTTTTTCTTGGTCTTGCCCTTTACTGAAAAACGCCGCTTTATCCCTTAAAAAAACAAAAGGTGTAAATTTTCCTTCGCTGAAAAAGCGTTCCTGCTCGAATCCCTACTTGTTTTCGGACCCAGATCTGGGTATTAATGAGTTGCCTCCTCCCCGCGTCTTGAAAAGGCTCAGAGGGGTATAATCTTTCCGCCCTAAACCCAGAACCAGAGAAGAAACCCACAAGCCAGTTCACCTAAGTCCTTGAAGACTTCAATAAACCAATTCTCGACATGAGAAAGAAGCAACTGTTGGTTTATAGTAGTAAATGAGACTAAATATTTGTTAATTATCTTTAGTCTCATTACCCGACGTAACAGCCTTTAAGACCTTTTAAACACTTATAGTTTTATTTGAAATATATCTCTAACAACAAACTATTAATAATTTTTCGTGCATTAAAGAATGGCACTTTTACTATGAACTTACCTAACCTTTTTTTGTTGACCTGAATAATTTTAAACAAAGTTATTTTCTACTTTTGAAATAAAATAAAATCATAATTGTTTTAGTCTTTATAATATTCTGAGAGAAAACATTTTATTCTTTTGAAAATTTTTAAATTAGAAATTAGGTATTCGATATTCATACAAAGTTTTTTTATATATTAATAACTTTATTTTATACAGTAAAAAAATAAAAAAATCTTAAAAAATTTTTCATAAAGTTTTCTATATCAAAATATAAAATGGAATGAATAAAAAGGAAAAAAGCCTTTTATTTCTTGCATCAAAATAATAAGTGTACATTGATTAATTAGACTTATAGTTACAGGCATTTATTTCATGTTTGTTTGCAAAAAATATTCGATAGTAAAATCTCTTGTCAATTAAATTCATCATCATCAAACCGTTTTATCCATCAGTCTGGAAAGGGCGTTTTTTCGATGAACAAAATGGTGATCTCCCTACTCCTTCAACAACACTTCCGGAATTCTCCTCCTGGATGGGGGTCGCCCAACTTTCGTCTTTCAAGCGCTTCCTCCAGAACCTTATTCACCCATCGACCATCGGTTCTTGTGACCTTTACCTGCTTTGACAAACTAATCTTTGCGCTCTTGTTGTCGGACATTGGTTCTTTTGGATTAGTTCATTTTTTGTCAGACAATGAAACCAACATGGCCGGGTTCCATGCCCAACAGCAAAGTGGCCAGTCCTATGTAAAGGGCCCTTAGCCCTGGGTGAGATGAGTGGGGAAGGATTTTTTACACTGGCGACACTTTCGTCTTCATAAATTGCGTATCGGCCCGACGTTGGAATGGCTTTGCTTCCTAAATTACTAAGCCCCGACCCTCCTATTAATTCTTTCAGTCTTTTTACTAAAACTCTTTCCCTCTTAAATTGGAAACGCCATCCCCGGATGGGTTCTTGCTATTTTTTTTCATTCTCTGTTTTGTTTAACTTGTCTTTGGTTATTTTTGGGGTTTAATGCTAAACCCCTCTCCAAAACCCAGTCTGCTAATGGTAAATTTATCCTTTTCTGGGGTGATTCTCCTGACAATTTTTTAATTTTTGATGAGGTTTTTTTTAAATTTTCCTCAGTTTAAACTCAGTATCAATTTATACTTTAGTTTCTTATTTGTGGATCAACGTGTCAATCCGTTATTACAAAATTGAACCACGCTCTTAGATGATTTTATTTTAGATCTGAAATATTAGTAGTAGAAAACATCGTTAGTAAAAGTACATTACATCTTCCTTTAAGTTTAAGTAAACGTATTCGAAATAAACCCCAACAAAAGTTTAAATAATCCCTTTGTCAAGACTCGCTCAGTTCTCATATAAAATGTGCCAATAACGAAATAAATTCTAGCTGTTAATTTTTCTTTTTCGTTTATAAAATCAGCTAAAGTTACTCCTTACATCGTTATAATATATATATATATTTATATATATTTAAATATTATTACAAACAAAGTAATTTCTTTTAAAATGTATATCATATTACTCTTTTTAGTCGATTGTACTACATACTACTAAACACTGCAACCACATAAGTAATGTTGTACGTATTATTATTGTGAATTATTATGGTGTCAACCAATAAGTTAATCACTAAAATACAAAGTTAACTTGAATACTACGTTTTATTCGGTTTTTCTCTCCGCAAAGAAACGATAGAATTTATAATATATGGGGCAGTATTTTATTCTTATATATAGCTAAGACGTAAAAATATCGAAGTGTTAAAGAGAAATCTTCTTTACTTGAACGATGGATGATGATGATTCTGACAGGACCGATAGTATTTGTTAACAAAATTAACTTTAGACATATCTGAGCTGTCTAAGACATCGAATTAATATATTTAAAATATTATAACACACTCTGATATAGAAAACCTTTGATTGTACAGGATTGTAACGGTTTACTCCATCATCGTGGCTCTGTTAAAAAAATGCAAAAGTTAAAGGAGAATTATTTCAATAGGGTAATAATGTTCATTTAGCGTAGGTACAAGTACCCTTCGCAGAAGACTGCAAAAAATTCCTGTGACCCCCTCTCTAAGGCGAAGGAAGAACAACGCGATGATTTTACTAGATGCGAGTCCAACATAACCCGTCTTTGCCCCCGTGAGGACGGGTATGCGTAGGCATTTCGCCACGGTAAAAAAAGGTACAAGTACCGGGCAGTAGTTTAACGGGCCTTTATTGAAGTATTTAGTTCCTATAATAGGGTTTAAGTGTGCAGTAAAGCCTATATGAATATAACTAAAAGAAAATTACACTTTTTCTAATTGTGTATGGAGTTACGATAAAATACTTTTTTATGACTATTTTGAAAGATTTCGAAGCCGGCAGTAGAGAGATCTTTTATAGTCTTAATTTTATTTCATTTACAATTTTAAATACTCAAAATTATATAATAGATTTAAAGAATCACATGAGAAATTTAAGTTTACAAAACTGTTTGGCATTTTTCATATATTTTACATTAATTTCACAGTCTTTACTTTTTTCTTAATTTTTCAAATATTGTAGATATTTAAAACCTTTTTATATCATGCTTGTAGGGAATTCAATAAATTACAAGGAAACATATGTCGGGTTATGTAAGGGTTATTAAAAGTTATGACCATCTAACTCGACGAAGTTTAAAGCAGTGTTGTATTATTTTTTAGACATAGTTGTGGTCACCACTGGTCCAAAGTAAATAACAAAATCGTTGAACTTCCGCAATACAGTTTTAAGGCTGATTATAAAGTAGCGTTACCTTAATTTACTTATGAGGACTACTGTAACAATATTAACCTTTTTAAATTCTGCAACGACGGGGTCTTGCGATCTGCGGGGAATGTTATTGGAATATCCGCTTATTTAATGTAATTTGACTACATATGTTTGCCTATAAAACTCGTATGGCATTATTTCAGCATTAATTAAAGCTGAGAATTGAGAGTTATTTGAAAAGGTTTTTTGCTTTAAAAAAGGGGTTTTTCACACTTTTCTAATAATTTCCTAGCAGTTGCAACGCTTTTTTGTTAGCTAATTACTTTTGCCGTCTAACTAATTACGTTTTCATGTGCATCAAATGTTGCGGAGTTTTGATATATATAGATACACAATGGATACTCGTATTTAAATTACTTCTTAAATTACAACACGACGCACGATTATTAATATAACGGGAGCTAAGACAAAACATAATAAATTTAAGAACATTATTATTATTTTTTACATATATTAATATTTCAAAAAGGAATAATAACTACCAATATTATAAAAAATATTTTTTTATTAAAAAAAAGAAAAAAGGTAAAAAGTGACTAATTACTGCAAATGTTTTAAGTTAATAAAGTTTTTAATTAGATATATTTTAAGCTTTTCCATTTTCAGGTAAGTTTAGAGTGGCTTAGCTGCAATTAACAATGGTTATATACACATGTTTGAAGCATTAATTAATGGATATGACGTTACGTAAGTAATCACTAAACACACAAAAGCTCTACTATTACAGTCCTAATGTTAACAAATAATTGCCAATTTTATAAATACTGCAATATATTTCACTTCCAACTATTTTCCGTTTTATAACGGTAACTAGATATACAATATTGCATGAACAGTTTTGTCTGCTTGGTCTCTACCAGTCACTTAAATAGAACATACGATAAAGTAATATAAGAAGTTGTAGTTCTTGACACATAAAAAAAAAACTTAACGAAATTATAAATTACATTAACAATGTACTGCCTATTTTCAGTATTATATGCGTCACAAAAATCTTCACATAGCAAAACTGAAGGGTAAAATGAAAATAAAAACGTAATGAGCAGTTATTTATCACTAGCTTCATAAAGTTCTTTAATATTTTGTAGTAACCGAGTTGGAGAAACCAATTTAAGTAAGGAACTAAATGTACCATAAAATAGCACTCTTCTTCCCTTGTAAATCTGTCTGTAATATCGTAGCGTGGGTAAAGTATGTATATAACGCCTGATATTTACAATATAAAAAAATTAAATGATTGCTCTAAGATTAATAAAAAAGTGAAATTACTTATTTTTGGCGTTTACTTTGGTTTTATTTTATTAACACTGTAGTATTTTTCCTTTTTTTTCTTATTATTAAAAAAAATTAAACCATATGATAAACTTGAATATATAAACACCTTAACTGCCTCCGTAGCCTAGTGATATGGGCGTGTGCTTTAGAAACTGGAGGCCGTGGGTTCGATTCCTGCGGGGACTCAACAAATTTACATTGTTGTTTCCTAGTTGGTTAGGGCAATTTGGACCGATCACCCAATTGCCTGAAAATTAAGATGATCCATGCGTTGGATGGTCAAGTAAAAAGTCGGTCCACCCACCAACCCGCATTGGACCAGCGTGGTGGGATATGGTCCAAACCCCCTAATGGTCTATTAGGGGAGCCGTCCAGCTGTGGGCTGTCACAGGCTGATGATGATGATCATACAAATTCCGAATTAATTTATACTTTAAGTGTAAATAGTAAACATTTTTATTACTTTAATTAAAAGTCTTTTCACTAAAAGTACTATAGAAAAAAATATTGCTGTTCAAATATAATCTTGCTGTAGTCAAAAGATGTACGCTGATGACTCTGATTCTGATGCTGTACAGAAATGTACAAACGAAGCTGGACTCTTCATTTTAATGGAAATTAACTGAATTTCAATGCACATTTGTCCTATAATGTTAACGGAGAGAAATCTCTCGTTCCTTCTGTATATTACAAAAGTTTATTCCAAGTTTAATTTTTTATTCTTATTCTAGCAAAACTTTGTACAATATTTATATATACAATCATAACTCGTTGTTGTGTTTTGTATTACTTATTTAATATTACTTTTAATTTCTTTACCTAAATATTATGATAATATTTTTAGGAAATCAGATTATATATACTTAAATTGATACTTGCCTGCTTTCGGTTTATAAGGAAGCCCGCTGATAATAAACTCTTTGAAGGGTTGCTAGTTTAAGATTAACGTTGGTAGAGGTTACCTAATTATTTAAAAAAATACACAAAAGACAACGTTTGTTTCTTATAGGTTAAATTATTTAACAAAACAAAATATTCATTCTGAGTGTTAGGAACCATTTTTATTGATATCCTGGAAGTAGAAGTTTTATAAACAATAAAATAGCGACTTGCATTTATTTTCAGCATAAAATCAGCAAAGCAGGCTTGTACCGATAAAACAATGTATTCAGAAGCCAGACTTAGCAAGCGATATTTACAGAAGATTATCTCCTTGTAAATCATGATTATGTTAAATTTTGTTTTTTATTTAATTCCGTATAGCCTCAGCGTTCTGCAACAAAATTTGTTACACTCACAACCAGTCTTTCCAAAGCCATACAAATTAAATGTTGATAACTGTTTTTTTGTTATATAAAATGCCTTCTGCTATGGATCTTGGCTATATACGCCTCTACTCAGCCACTCTTTTACAACAACATAAAGCTAATACGTTTATAAATATTACTTACTAAGTAATGTAATAGTGTTAAATTAGGAATCTGTTTTGAAAGGGTACGATATATATAATTTCTTACCTTAAAAAACTTAGGATACCTTGTGGCTAAGAATTAACTATTTTTGGAGATTCATATTATGTGTAGATTTCAATTGGAATATATATTATAGAATACGTAATTTACGTTAAAATCAAATGTTTAACTAAAGATATTACAGCAATGCACAGTTAATTACAGGGGCATTAATACAATTTCGCTAATAGGACTGAATTGTAATAGTAAAGCTTTTGTGTGATTACTACCGTAACGTCAAATCCATTGATTAATGCTTCAAACATGTCCATATCACCATTGATTTCTTATAGCGTCGGTGCTTAACATCAGCTACATTTTCTTTAATGTCTTTTTCTTTCTTGTCTAGAATATGGTTGAAACTTGCAGTTAGTGACCATATTCTAGACAACCCCAATCATTATATTAGATATGATAAACCAAAAATACTTGCAAAGAAAGACTTATACCAAGGATGATTCGGGGAGCAATAGAAATTAAAAAATATTCAATTTTAATAGAGAGGATGGTTGGTCTTTAGCACCTTCCTGAGATCAAAATTTCAAAATTAAACCCAAAGATATGAATATTACAAAACCAAAGGACAATATGATTCCTTTTCGCCAAACCAATGTTCAAAATTAAGAAAATGAAAGAAATGTCAACTTTAATGAAAACTCGGCGTTATTCCAAAACATTGAGATACAGACATATACCAACTTAGTCAGCCCGTGATAATGGATACCCGAAAGAATCCGAAACGTCGGGAATAAATATAAATAACTAACGAGAAATCCGTAAATTAGTGGATTTGATACGTATAGCAATCGCATAAATAAAAGAAATAATTATTTTTAAACTCCTTTAGTGTATTATTCTGCTACTTATTATTTAATAAAAAAAATTGTAAATCGTAGTTCACTTAAAAATACTATATCTATGTCATCATAGTCACATTTTTCTTTTAATTTTTCTAACTACTTTCAAAATATCGTTCTAAAGTAATACTGTTAAAAACCCTAAAAACAAAATAAGAGGTTAGAGCTTACTAAAGAGAGGCACTTGGATTCATTCCAAATTTGTATTAACCTATATTTGGTTAAGACAAGTTACTCGCTCTTAATACAAGGCTTACTCTGATTTTATATTATAGCATCTTACCTACATACTTGGGGATTATAGGTTACCGAATGTCTCCGCTTACATTTTTAAGCTCAATTTATTATTCTTACTCCTACGTAACGATCACTTTGCGCTTATTTGTAAATTAACCTGATAGATTACTCTAATATTACATATCTAATTGTTTCATACACTTTAATAATAAAATAAGCCGCAGGATAAAGTATATATTTAATAAACGTATCGAAAATCACGTAATATTCACTTTAATCTATGATCCAACTTTGCCACGGCACTAAATTCATTACGTTTTTAGGACGTTTTTAGGAATTAAGAACTATAAAAAACAAGAGCATTACAATGTATTTAATAGGCGATCTAAAACTTAAGCGAGTTCTTTTCAATAAGGAAATTCGTTACCATATGGCTAGTTGTTAGTTAACAAGTACCACAGTATATTGCCTTCTGTCTGTAAATGCCAAAAAGTTTAGTGTATATTTTTTGGAAAATAACATAATTTTTACTTTAATCATTATCATTGGATTGCAACGTTTGATTAAGTTTTTGTTTTAATCATGCTTTAGAAAACTTTGAACTTTTTTTCAAAAAACAAGTGAACATTTTACCAAAAAATATGACCGACTTCAAACAGTATATCACCAAAATACTTTTTCGCAATATACCCGGAAGACAACGCGCCCTTTGCAAGAAACTACTCCGCGTTTTACGCCACTGAATTTTAAATTTCTTATATCTTTTAAGGTATAAATTTAATCAAAAAGTACAACAAGTTTTATGTACACAGAATGAAGATTTTTTAAATGCATTAACTTTTATGTTTTATGTTTAAACTAACAATATGTGACCTTAAATGAGCTTTGAGTTTGCCTCATTACAATTTTTACAATGTTATTCCAAAAGCATAGTTATAAGTGCGATCGTTTATTTCTATATCTTGGTTTTATTCTTATATACATTTGTAAAGTTTGACTTATTACGATATAATTATCCCGTGTTGCAAAAGCATGAAGTAGAGATTTTTAAGATTCAGATAATTTAAATTTAGAATAGATTGGCTATAAAAATCTTCGTTTGTTTGTTTTTCTAATATAGCAAATATTGCGACATTTGCTATACATTGTGCTACACTACATATTGCACTACATAGTAAATATTATAGTGCACAAGTATACGCACAAACACAGGTGCACTCCCTCTTGCTATTCGTTTTACTCTCATAATCTGATGGGTTGGAAGCGACACGAACTGAGAAAGATAAGACGCACGACCATTTTATTTACATATCCATCGGAAGCATGAATTATCTCACTTTACAGACAATCGGGTGATCAGCCCGCATTGCTAACTATCAAGAAAACAACAGTAAAAAGTTTTTAAGTCTTCGCTCGATTAGAATCACTAACCTCCGGTTTTTAAAGCTCAAGCACATTTCTCTAGGGTGCGAGGCAGTTTAAATATGGATATAGACCTATACTAAATTACATTTTATTAAATGGGGTATTTTCCCCATCAGTCCTGTTATTAACAAATAAGTTGCTTTTCATTAACTCCTACTGTTATAATGTGTTTCCCCTTTCACCAAAACCGTATTTGAAATTATTATGTATATTTATTTGCAACAACAATTATTATCTAAAACCACAGAATGATGCATCTGCTGAAAATTCGATTTCTTTCTTGCCTACGTGCAAATGGGTGTGTTATACAATAATAATTCTGTCTCAGTATATCTAAGCGGTAAAATTTTTGAATTTTCTTAGAACTCAGCTAGACAAGAAAATGAGCCATTCAGAATCGTTGGCGATCCAATGCTCACGGACAGGCTGGAACCTCTAAGCCTACAGGAGATATTAGGCTCTCTGTGTGTTCTACCGCCTGTTCAACGGAGAGTGCTCAGCGGAGCTGTTTGATATGGACCTACCCCCATTCTGTTATCGTACTCTCCGTCACCGGACTAGAGTTTATCCATACCACCTGGAAACCGTGCCATCAAACGTTACGTTTCCAGAGATCATTCATCCCGCACTATTAAACTCTGGAATGAACTCCCTCTGAAGTTTTCCTTCGTGCTATGACATGTCTTCCTTCAAACGAGGTATAAAGAGTCCTTTACGGTAGGCAGCGCGTTGGGATACCCTGGTATTGCTGATGTCCATGGCGTCGGTGACCACTTCCCATCAGGTGGCCCAACTGCTCGTCTGCCTTCGTTGGCAATAAAAAAAAAACTACAAATAATTTTAAAACTATATAAGTATTATTGTCACTTTAGTGAGACGTAGATGGAGCGTAAATGTATGTCTTAAAATTGTTGCTGCTTTAGTTTACCATTTCATCATCAGTCTGTGTAAGTCCACTCCTGGACATAGGCCTTCTCTCCTAGTTCCCTACTCGCTGATCCAATGCGGGTTGGTGGGTGGACCGCCCATCCGACGCATGGATCATCTTATTTTCACACAGTTGGGTGATCAGCCCAAGTGCCCTCACCCACTAGGAAACAACAATGAAAATTTGTTGAGTCCCACAGGATTCGAACCCACGACCTCCGGTTTCTAAGTCACACGCCCTTTCCAGCAGGCTACTGAGGTATATCACATTTAATGTGTAATTTACGAGTCAAATATTATCATCATTATCCGAAATCAGTGTGTTTAAAAATTTTATCGCGTTTAATTTTGTTTTCAATTTTCCCGACGCTTCGTACACTTTATAGGATCCATGGTGACGGGCAGACAGGTATTGTCCGTTTGTCAAAGTTTTTTACCCGGTCACCGTCATTTCTGTTTCTCATATTTTTCCGTTTTACGCCTTCCGAGTTTATAGCATCTTGAGGTCTATCAGTAATTTTATGCCTGGGTTTAATTTTGTGTCTAATTGAATCCCAAACAGGTGCAACGAAAACCGCCTCCGTGGTTAAGCGCTATTGGCTCTTGCTTAAACAACTGACCTCGTGTTATCGTAGTTTGCTGATTGGTTAGGACAATTTACGCTAATTACCTAATTATCTGAAAAGTAAAATGATCCATGTATCGCTAAAGAAATACAGGTTTCTAAATCCTGCTTTTCTGATATTAGTTTATTAGAAAATGCTAATAAAAAATTGAAGTAAAGAAACTAAATTCATACAACATTCACAAAAATTTAATTCAATTTACTTTAACATGCCTATCAAAAACAACACATTTAATTTTCAAAAAAAAGAACGATAAAATAGATGTGTCAGACTCATTTGTTAAAATAGAATCCAGATTAATAAAATATTAGAATAAAATTTACGAACATGTACCACTCGCGAACACGTCTTCATAGTTAAACTAATTATTCGAACCACTTGCTGCAGAGTTTTGTATAGGTAAACTTAATTTGATATGTAATGCATTTGCAAAGTTTTGACTTAACATTACCCTGATTTCGGCTTATGCAGAACAGTAACACAATGATTTAAAATAAGACTACGAATTATATATATATACGTTCAATTTAGTTTACAATATTCCCAACGTTTCACATACTTCAGAAGATCCATTGCTACAGTCAGACATTAACAGAATTTTCTTTTATAACCTGATTTCACTATTACACAAAAGTGAATTACCTACGTGAGTACATTACTAAGATACGATGTAAATTACAGCATTATTTTTTTTTGATTTTACCCTTTCCATATACATAGTATAATAAACAACGATTCTTTTATTTTCGGTAAATTTAATTATAACTTACTATCAATTTTATGCTTTACAATTATAAAATAATTTTATCGTCTAACTGAAATATTTTCTTGTCTCTTACTTTTTCTTCACAAGACACACAATTAATACTAATACTGTATAAACTTTGTGAAAATAACAAATTATAGCAATAGCTCTCTTAGCGTCTACAGTACCCATAATTTTTTGGTGTTTGAGTAAATAGAAAGACGAGCACGACGTACACCAAATAGTAGGCGACATGTGCTATCCATAATAAGAAGTAAAATATCCAACCATGGACTTATTGAACACTGATATGCATATTAAAGAGAAACTTGGGTAAATAAAAATATGAGCGACTTTAATTAGTATATTACTAATATAAGTGCCAGTCGATTTCTACCCCCGCAGTTTAAATCTCTGATATATTTTAAGCTATTTAGGACAAGTTTAATACACACAGAATAATTTTTTAGATGCCTTAACTTCTATGTAAACTTACACAGTATTATCTTAAATGAGTTTTGAATACGCTTTATTGCAATTTTTAGAATCTTTTAAATTTAAAATAGTTATTTTAACTGATGTCTAAAACATAGACAGGAAAATGCTTTCGGACTTCATTATAAGCCAATTAAAAAGTTAAATTTTGTAGAACAGAGTTTGCTTATATCTCTTAAGGTTGAGCCAGCTATTCACTCGAGGTAGTGACTTTGATGCAGCATTTTTTTTAATTTCTTAAATATCTTTTAAACTATTTATCACAAAATTATTCAAAGAACGGGACCACATGACGGTTAATAACCACCATGATAACCATTTAAAAAAAAGAATAATTAACATCGGACCTATAGGAACGGAGCAACGAAGTTACATATAAAAAAATATTCGCTCCATAATATAATTGACTGCCTCCTTCTTTTGGCAAGTCGGTCAAGAAATATAATAACAGTTAGCATTGTTTAATAAATTATACTCCACGACTTTCGGTCTCCAAACGTTAAATCAATTACGGTATCATATAGTATTTAAAGCAATTAATTGCACTAAAATGCATTTTATTGATCCAATTACATTAATGATAGATCTATGCACCCCTTGTCTTGTCAATGTTTTGTTGTTATATTGACAAATCTTCAAATATCTAATAAAAGTTAAAGCAGAGCTAACTTAGTAAAAAACAAAAAACGACAATATCATCAAATGTAATTCTGAATACAAGCGTGGAATATAATAAATTTTGCTACTATACATAACTAACTAATACCTCGTGTACGTGCATTAACATTAATAGAATAGTTATTATACAAAATATTTATTAAAAGTTGATCTTAACGGAATCTAAAGTTTTAATGGCATAATTTGGCTTACGATTATATAAACAATTTACGGTAACAGATGTGGTTCTGAATTCAATAAAATTTGTGAAAATAGGAAATCAAAAACCTACTTAGTTATTCAATATTTATAGAACTAAACATCATTAACAGTTTACGATAAAGTTTCTATAAAACTCAGAATGGAATTTTTAAAACTTTATTTTTTGAAAAGAAAATGCGTAAGCGTTTTAGCGTGCCTTCTATCACCTACTAAAACTATCGTTTGTTTATTCATGGCCCCTTATTGGTGTGATCATGGATACACATTTTCATTTTGACGTAAAGCACTGCAAAGATAATTCTTGTATCTCTCTTTTTAGGTGTCATAGAACTGCCGGTCCCTAACTCCCTCCTAATCGATTCAATATTCTCAATCCTCTCTCCCCGTGACTATACCTGATTGGAGTAGAGTGATCAAAGGAGAACAGCATGCCTCTGAGCTACAATCCATTCCCTGGACCCATCTGAGGTCATCCATAACGGTTTTGTTCAGCCTTGTAGAAGCTAACTCCACGGCAGCCTCAGTAGTAAAGTTTAGAAAATATGTACTGTGTTTTTAGATTTTTATATAAATCAAATCCACTAATTCCTGGATTTTTCGCGTTAGTTATATACATATTACAGACCGGACATTACAGATTATTTCCAGCATCCATAATCACGGGCTCACCAAGTTGGTACATGTCTGTATCTCAATGTTTTGGAATAACCGACAGAGTTTTTATTTCAAATTGACATATCTTTTATTTTCTTAATTTTAAACATTAGTTTGACAAAAAGTACTTATGTTGTCCTGTGGCTTTGTAGTTTTTATATCTTTGGGTTTAATTTATAAAATTATTGGATCCCATGAAGGTGGCAAAGACCAACCACCCTCTCTATTAAAATTTAGATATTTTTCAATTTCTATTGCTTCCCGAATCATCCTTGGTATAAATCGATGATCTTTTCCAAGTCTTTTTGGTTCATCAAATCTGATATAATGATTGGGCTTGTCTTAAATATGGTCGCAAATTGCAGATTTCGTATGGCGTTGGTGCTTTACACCGGCTATATGTTCTTTGACTCTGGTTCTTACTAGTCTTTTTGTTAGTACATTGTAAGAGAGACCACAATCACAATATAATTTGCACACACCCGGTACCTGTAGAGGAATTATACATTTGACGGATGGTAATATTTAGCCAATCTTCTTCGACGGCTTATAATATGTTTTTATAGAAGCTCGCTTTAAAATATAACTGATTTTGTCGGTGACTCCTCTGATGTAAGTAAGACGGCAGTTACTCTTTCGACTGTGGCTGGCTTCGCACGGTGACTGCGACGTAGACGTAGAACTTGGAGTTTGTTGTCACGCAGCACCTGCTTGACATTCTCCAGTTCAGCCGTCAAATGCTCGCTGTCGCAGATCCACTCTCTGAAGCAAACATTTACCGACAGTAGCTAACTGCGAGTGATCTTGGTGAGAATCACCATTTAAATATTCGTGTGGGTTGTTTTTCTAAAAACTATTTGGCTCAAGCAATTGTTAGAGTTTCTGATATTTAAAATATCTAACAAAGTTAAGGAGTTGTTGGTAAGATCGAGAAATGCGTTGATTTGGTTTGTTGGTAAAATGGTGTATGTGTCATCTACGTACCGCTTATAGTATCGTGGCCGAATGGGAGCTGTATTGAGGGCAGTCTTTTCAAAGTTATCCATGAAGATATCAGCGATAATAGAATGTATTCTCAGTGTACTGAGCAGCCCATCGCTACGCCATATATCTGCAGCCAGATGTAAGACAATGTTTAAGCAGAAATGCATACTCATTCGGCATTTTATTGTCCTCAAGCTTCTTAGTTACAATTAATATGCAGTCTTCAATAGGTAAGCATGTAAATAAAGACTGATCATCAAAACTGACCATAGTTTCATTGTTAAGAGAGATGTAGATGTTGAATGTCATTAACAAAATTGTAAGAATCTCTTGTGTTCGCCTCGATGTGTCCTCGTAGTGGTGACAGAACTTCTACAAGATATTGTGTCAGTTTGTACGTTGGTGAATCTATCTGGCTTACAATTGGGCGTAATGAAGCATTCGGTTTATGAATCTTAGGAAATCATAAAAAAATTAGTATTTATATAATCAGATAAATAAGCTTTGGAGGTGTGGCACCTGAAGGTATCATTAGGTTTACGTCTAGATTCAATTTGTCCACATAGTTCTTAACAAGATCGCTTGTTGTTGTAAGCGTTTTCTGTGTGGGGTCTGTTTCAACTTTTTTATCAGTCATTTCATCCGAATTTAATTTTATTTTAATAAAATAGTTTTGTATGCTAAACTAAAAAATGTAATATCATTCATAAAAAGTTATAAATACCAATTTATATCTATGTAAACTACTATTCTTATAATAAAAACAATCACCGTCGAGATTTTGAAAAAAAATATAATATACATTTTTTTTCAAAATCTTGATTCCCATGACAACACTCTATTAAAAGCCTACCGTTTGTCATTGAAAGTTAACTTATTTTCAAGTAATACTGTTTAAATCCAGCTAACTAATCATAAATATTTTTACCAATCACATCTTATTACAGAGCTCTGCGATTGTGTATAAAGTTTTAACATAATGATTTGTTCTGTGTACGGCATAAACGTAATTGTATTTTTGTCGTTGCAGGAAACAAAAGTAATATTCATTATTTTTCGAACTGTACCGTGTACCGTGAAATATTTATAGACATGGGACCGTATGTTTTAATATAATGTATCTTCATAAACAAAAGAACGTCGCCTTTTATAATTACGATATGCATAATGAATGTGAAAATGTAGCTCAATCATGTAATAGTTCATAAACCTTTTATTGGACGATTGACGCGTTTTACAATAAAATTCCAAAAAACGTTTCACATTTGTGTTTCTATAAATGCATACGACTTTGTAAAGGATATTTTTTTTAAAGAAATGTTATTGCTCTAATGTCTACTTAAACCTGAACATACCCTGGTCACCCTCCACAGTCAGGTATTTCATCCTGGCTAAACTGTAATTTTTCATTTATAAAATTGTCTTTATTTATCACGTATTTAAAAAAAATACTCATACTAACAGCATTTAACAATTTCATTGTTAGACTGATATTATAAAAAAAATATATCATAACGATGAAAATTACAATATGTAAGTATTTTTTTATAATTTATTATATATAATTCACGAAAACAAATAATTGAATGTTCACTTCTTAAAAGCAAAATATAATATATGATTACATAATATTAACTCACTTTTGTCGTAAGAATATTTAATTTTTTTTATTTTAAATTGACTTACATACGTACTTACGTACTTTAAAAAAAAATAAAAAACATGTCAACATATATTCATTGTAATATAGAAATAAGATAAAAAGATTTACTACGTTACGGTTCGTGGGAAATCAAATCTAAACTTATTATAGGATAACCAAGGCTTTTAATGTGATGGAGTGGCTAGCGAGTTTATTGGCTTGAATATCCTAAAGATAGCATTGAACGTTCACCTGATGGAAAACCCTACGCCCTGTCTGTAAGAAATGCAGCGTAAGACTCAACGTATTCACTTGCCAACATGATAACTTTGTATTATTTATAATGCTTTACTTTAACACGAACAGATATTTTGTTACTATTTCACTAGAAAGGATAAGAATAGTTCAGTCATTGAATAAACTGCAAATGGACTTAAACACAGTGAAATCGATCTATCTGTTGACTTATTGGCTTGATAACAATCAGCTTTTCTTAAGAGAACGGAAACAGAGATGACTGGATGGAAACCGATTGACCATAAGACTGATCGACGTTTAATTCTTACTCTATTATAGATAAAATGTTATTATGTAAGAATCAAAAGTAAAATTATTTTAATAAAGTATATTTTTTTAGTTTAAAGCGCTAATAACAATCACAAAAGAATTTAAAGAAAATATTCATTCTGCAGCTAAGTGGCATAGATTGAGTGACTTTTAACACAATGAAAATATATTTTAAAGTTATCGCAAAATATTCCTGTGAACAGTTGTTCAGCATGTATGGTAACGGCTTTATAAAATCATAGGATAACTCAAAAAAATTTAATTAACTCTGTTTATCAGCACTGCTTTCATAAAATAGCATATTGATGATACAAATACTTTAAAGTTTAAAGTTTTGACCTCATTTCTTCTACTTATGATTTAAAAATTGGTAAAATTGTGTTGAAAAAAATTTTAATTATCACTTTATTGGACTCCATGAATTTCAGGATAAGGAAATTATTTTTATTTATAAAAAGTCGATGGGATATAAGCGTTAAGTATGCGTTTTGTACATTTATGTTGTGATCATAATTTCAGTTCATTACCAGTTCTAGTTCATTCAATAAAATATATTACAATTAAATTATAATAAATATTTATATATACAGTCAACCCTCCTATAACGCGGTGAGTGCGTACCGCGTTATATGGAAACCGCGCTATAAGAAACTCTGACTAACCGTACAAACCAGGCTTATTCGTAGCGCGTTCTATGGAAACCGTCTACCGCGTTGTATGGAAACCGCGCTACAAAAGACTCAGAATAAGTACAAATCACATCATTCGTACCGCGTTATATAGAGACCAATAAATACAAAAGACAAGATAAATTATAAATTATTTTTATTGAATTGAAGAGTTCATATAAGGAAATGATGAAAAAATGAAAGACTTTTGTAAAATGATGTAATCTTTCAACACTCATCCTCACTGTCAGACATGAGTCGCCTAACTCGCCTTCTTTTAATGGGCTTAAAATGTCTTCCTGACTTGGTTGATCTTCACATTGGTTTTCGATTGTAGCTTTTTTTTCTAACTCCACTAAAATCTCTCTATAGGGAGCTAAGCAATTTCTTAACTCTCTTTTAAACTTTGCGCTACGCACCGTTGAATGATCAGTTTCAATGAAATGAAGTTCTAATTCTTTAGCCAAATTTAGCCCTTTTTTCACATCTTGTAAATCGAGGTTTGCCACCCATTCGTTTTCCTTATTTTCGTTTACCAATGCATTTGAGGTGTGTACATCAATTAATTCTATCAGTTCTTCCTCATCTAAAGTTTCTTCCCCGAGTACTAGTTCTCTTACATCCTGATGGTTTACTGCAAATTCTTCATCGTTTAAACGAGAAGCAATGTTTACTATTTCTGTAACTAGGAGTGAAATTGTAGAATCATCTTGTATTGCTTGAAATATTTGAGGTAAAAGGGTTTCCAAGACGCATTAAGCGTTGATGGTTTAATTTCGCGCAAGCCGATGACACGTTCTAATACAATTTAAAATAGAAAATTTCATCCACACTTGAGTAAGAGTTTTATTTTCACTATTTTCTAATCTGTCGAAAATGGTTTGGAAAGTTGGCGTGCATAGTACATTTTAAGTTTGAATGACTCCTTGGTTCAAAGGTTGTATTAATGACGTGCAGTTAGCAGGAAGGAAGACAATTTTCACATTTGGGTGGTCCAGTTCTATGTTATGGCAACCAGCGTTATCAATAACCAATAAAACTTTGAGGTACAATTTTTTTTCCATTGTATAGGTTTCCACTGCGATAAAACAATTATAAAACCAATCCTTAAATAAATCTTGAGTCATCCAAGCTTTCTTATTAAATTACTAATATTAAATGTTTTTCATTACACGGGGAGTTGAAGAACGATTTATTATCATTGGTTTTATCATCAGGCTCCCTGATAGATTGCTGCACACATGAAGGGTGATACGTTCTTTTGAAGGTTTAAACCCCTGAGCACGCCTTTGATTTTTCGAAATGAAGGTCCTAGATGGTAGTTTTTTCCAATATAATGCCGTCTCATCGGCGTTAAAATCTGATCAGGTGAATAACCTCCTTCATTGATTAATTGGGTGCACGGAAAGAACTGATGGGACGTTGTTGAACAGAAACTCCTTAGGCTCCGCGTTATATGGAAACCGCGTTCTGAGAGTACCGCGTTATAGGAGGGTTGACGTATGTATATATATATATATATATATATATATATATATATATGTGTGTGTGTGTATATATAAAAATAAATGAATATTTAAATATAATATTAAATAATATAAATAACTTGATGACTACAAATTCCCCAATGAGTCCTGAGACAGGTGCTTCTTAAGTTTTTTCTTAAAGATATCTGTACTTACAGCCATCCTAATTTCGAGAGATAGATTGAATAAAAAAAAGATAGGTATGTGCTGAACAAAGATTTTTTACTGACAACACATACGTATTGCAAATTAGACGATTAGGAGTCAATGGTGATCTAAGAAAAGAATAAAGAGTAGTTAGGGCTTGTAGGGAGCGTTGCTGGCGTATCGGTAACCACTGAAGTTGGATACGGTAAGTTGTAACTTGATCATATTTATGACGATTCAAAAGACGGTCAAGTTAATTGAGGTAATCTGCATTCAGGTCAAAGTAGCACACGTCACCATAGTCGACAATATGAAAAATAAAGGCCTGCACGAACTTTACTATCGTTTTAGTCGGCAAACACTTTTTAAATCTATAAAGGGAACGTAGTACACCAGTGGTTTTTTGGACTATACTTGATATTTGAGTTTTTTAACTCAGCATTTTGACCATGTGCACACTCAGATTCACACTATTACTAATTGGTAAATTTCCGTTATAGATTAGAAGTGAAATTGCGATTAAAATCATCTAAAGTTATAATGCTAGGAAGGTTTAATAACCGCGACTTGCCGATACCTAAAGTTTCAAGGAATTTCCAAACATGCCATGGAGCTGGTGGTCAACCAAATTTAACTTTTCTAATGGGAGCATGAATATTTAAAAAGTCAGTGATTAATTTGTTAAGAGAATGAGTTTATTATTTATAGATTCCCCTTGAAAAACCGATCCCGTTCCATTCTTGCAGCATCATTACACAGTTGATCGAGGTTTAGTCTCGTGAAAGACCGCACATGCAGAACCTTACGTTTGGCCTTAGGAGGGGTTCAGGAAAGGACATTAAATTGTGACGAGAAAAACTAGTAGTGGGGCGTTGCCCATGAAAGGAGACTGAGGAAGGATTTGACAAAATAATTACGTTGAGCCAAGTATTTCTTTCGGAAAGATTTGTATGGGTTGAACGGAGTGGAAAAATGTAGAAAAAAAGGACTTGACTCTACTATGTGTAAGAGCTTAAGAGTTCGGGTTGAATTCGGTGAAAGGATATTGGTGTTGAAGTCACCCATATATACTAATTTAGCACTCCGAAGTGGAGCCTCAAGAAAAAGGTATTCAGCAGTCGTTAAATTAGTTTGGCAAGAATTAGCTAAAATTTTATATGCCAAGTCAGATCTAAGGTATATTGCGACGATCCCTCCCCCTTTAGCCAGCCGATCATTTCAGATGAGAATATAGCCAGGAAGAAAATTCGAAAAAGAAGACAAAGGGGGTTTAAGCCAACTCTCAGAAATTAAAAAAGCATTTACGTTAGAATTAGAGAATCCTTCACTTAGCTCATCGAAGTGACTCGGGATACTCTGCGAGTTTATGTGACAAATATTTAAAGAGTTAATATGACACGCATGAAATGTTTTCTCTAAAAAGTCGCTTAAAGATTCACTCAGATTCACACTATTACTAATTGGTAAATTTCCGTTACAGATTAGAAGTGAAATTGCGATTAAAATCATCTAAAGTTATATTGCTAGGAAGGTTTAATAACCGCGACTTGCCGATACCTAAAGTTTCAAGGAATTTCCAAACATGCCATGGAGCTGGTGGTCGGCCAAATTTAACTTTTCTAATGGGAGCATGTATATTTAAAAAGTCAGTGATTAATTTACGTTGAGCCAAGTATTTCTTTCGGAAAGATTTGTATGGGTTGAACGAAGTGGAAAAATGTAGAAAAAAAGAACTTGACTCTACTATGTGTAAGAGCTTAAGAGTTCGGGTTGAATTCGGTGAAAGGATATTGGTGTTGAAGTCACCCATATATACTAATTTAGCACTCCGAAGTGGAGCCTCAAGAAAAAGGTGTCCAGCAGTCGTTAAATTAGTTTGGCAAGAATTAGCTAAAATTTTATATGCCAAGTCAGATCTAAGGTATATTGTGACGATCCCTCCCCCTTTACCCAGCCGATCATTTCAGATGAGAATATAGCCAGGAAGAAAATTCGAAAAAGAAGACAAAGGGGGTTTAAGCCAACTCTCAGAAATTAAAACAGCATTTACGTTAGAATTAGAGAATCCTTCACTTAGCTCATCGAAGTGACTCGGGATACTCTGCGAGTTTATGTGACAAATATTTAAAGAGTTAATATGACACGCATGAAATGTTTTCTCTAAAAAGTCGCTTAAGATTCACTAATAAAGTTAAAATTATTATTGTTACTAACTATAATTAAAAGGTTAATAAACTGTAATCGATTCCATATCTGTTATTTAAAGTCAATTACAAAGCAATAAACAAAAGTTATATAAACATTTAATAAAAAGTTAACAACATAATATTTAAAAAGTTTATTGCCAAACATAATTATTTGTATCTTTTTTACGTTTTTTGGGGAAACTGTTGCGGCTTGTGGATGTTTAGTAATCATTACGGCCAGTACCTTCTCTGTGGTGATTGTATTGATGTCGGAAGCAATTTTTTTACTATAACACCATTTTGCGACCCCACTGAGCGAATGCTGAAATGGAGGCGTGCTTTATTAAAGACCGATTGCCTTACTCGCATCAGGAACTCTTTAGAGAAATTGCAGTACCCTTCAGTTTAGATTTGGCCTTCCAAATATCATGCTTCACATCTACACTAGAGACCCTGATCAACAAAAGCCATTGCTATAGCTTTCGAGGAGAACCGAGACGATGGTAAACCTTTACGTCAGTTTCAGTAATCTTACCCAAGCCTAGCTGCTTATGAATTATGTTCAGAAACACTTCACCACTATCTTCTTTATGATTTTCAGGGACCCTGGACACAATTACGGCCTTTCTACAGCTCCGAGTTTCCAAATTGTCAATTTTTTTGGCACATTCCCCTATCTGCTGACCGAGCAAACTCTTCCTTCTCTCTCCCTGAAATGACAAATCTTTGGAATTTCCGGCATTGACAATTGGTGCCTAAAGGTCATCTAATCTTCTCGAATTGTTTTCTTCTACGTGGCTTTGCGTAGTAATAATTTGTGACAAATTTGAGCTTGCTGCTTTTGTAAAAAAAAACAAAAATATAGACTGATATAGAGAAAATGAACCTTTCTGTGTTTAGACAACTATTAAATATTAATATAAAAGATAAAGAGCTCTATTTATACAATGATAACTTAATGAAAAATACACCCAAGAATAACGTTAAAACAATATTTTATTAATTATATCGGTTAATTATCACAATATAATAATTTAACAACGGTTATTTTGATGTTACTAAAAAACTTCAATTTTATTTATTTGTAGAATAATTTCTTACGCGTTATATATTCTATTGTCATCACGTAAAAACATGACAGTATATTTAATTGTCGGTAATAACTTCTTGATTTATCATGTGACATTATTCAGTGACAAATATAGTAGTAAAAGTATCGCTAACATGTTTTAGGATATAATGCACTTTTTGTACTATTCTACGACTTTTTAAACTGCACTAAGCACAAACTTTTCTAAACACTTTAGACATATTGTCTGTAAATGTTTTGTACTTGTTCGAGATTTCTAAAAAGTGGTTGAACGTTTCCAGCTCTTTCATAGAAATAACAGAATAAAAATAAACAGTCTATCTTGTTTAGGGTAACTTAACAAATAAAACAATGTAAACATTTCCTCTTTAAAGTATTGATGAAGATAATTTGTTCACAGATTACAGACTACTTTTGCAGCTTGTTTTGTAGTAAAACTATTGTGTTTTAGGTGGCTGCTAATATCTATAGCATAACTAACATATTCTTACATACCTGCATATATAACATTTATGCCAAATATATGCAAATCGTTTTCTTTCTACGATTTAGTAAGTAAAAATATTATAAATATAATTGATTTGCTATTCAAAACTTTAAAAAAATTAAATATCAATATTCCATTTTTTTTACTTCTTAAAAATTTCGCTACAGTGCTACTTAGTAGACTTATTTTATTCGTAAACATTTTGTTTTCGCAGGTAGAGAGAGCAATAAAAAAATGTATGTTAGGTCGTCCACTTACTACAACAGGCCGACTAAGTCGTTTGAAGGTCGCCGCAGCGAACTAACTACTGGGTAAATGTCTCTAAAGAAGGGGAATAATGTCGTCTTACCGAACCAAACCGTACTGTCAGGAAAAAAATTGAAATTTAGTCCCCAATTTTAATTTTAATAATAATGGCTTGATAGTTAATAATAGCATATAATTCTGCATCAATCTAGAATAAGGTAAATTAAAGGAGAGAATCCATACGAAATGTGTATTTCAAAAGATTAATATTTTATTTTTTTTATAACTCAACAGAAGGATATCAATAAGGTTGGCCTTTTGTAATACAGAGTAATATCCTTTTGACACAGGAAACATAAATCTAGAGTTGAAATAAAATGTTGGAAATGAAAGACCACTTCGTTCTGTGTACTTTGCCAGAAATCAAGGTTTAAAATGTCTTTGCCTAGCTATTTTTTGAATAAAGCTCTACACTTTTGGAACAGTTCTTTTACTTTTTAACAAAATAATAAAAAAGCTATTGGAGTTAACTGTTTGGTTTTATAGGCATATTAAACAATTGATTTCGTACATTAAACAATAAGATTACGAGTTGTTCAATGAACGAAAATGAGGATAAGTAAAAACTGTTTAGAAGAAGTAAAGTTTGTGGCCGTTTTTATGTGATAGTTTGTTACACATTCACATTTGCTGGAAATCGATTACGCGATGACCACCCCGATGCAATAAAAATTGTCGTGGTTTTATAGAAATTACTAATGCAACTAGACACGATGTGGTATTTTCTATGAATGGGCCGGTTAACGCAAAACTTTGTAATAATAATTGTACGCGTACCATGCAACCAAATGACCGCGTAACCGAGTTCTCTCTCGTTTACGCACTAATCATCTTAATTGCGAAGAACGAGCAAGCTTAGAAACCCTTTGCGCTCAGTACGCTGATGTTTTTCTATATGAAGGCGAACCTCTTACTTTCACCAATAAAATCAAACATACTTTTCAGTACCACTGATGAGTACCTATCTATACTAAATCTTACAGATATCCTTTCGTTCACAGACAAGAAGATGAGGATCAAATCGCAAAATGATACATCAAGCAATGATTCGTCCATCCCAATCGGCATGGAGCTCCCCCATCTGGATAGTCCCTAAGAAAGCTGATGCGTCTAGAAAACCAAGTGGCGCATCGTTGTAGATTTTAGAAAGGTTAATGAAAAAACTATTGATAATAAGTATCCAATCCCGAATATAAGTAATGCGTTATACAAACTTGGGAATTGCCACTACTTTACAACTTTAGACCTTGCCAGCGGTTTCTACCAAAAAGAAATTGATCCAAAAGATATTCATAAAACAGCCTTCAAAGTAGAACATGGGCATTTTGAGTTCCTGCGTATGCCAATGGGGCTGAAAAACCATCTTCCAAAGAGTTATGGACAATGTGCTAAGAGATCTGCAAAATGTCGTGTGTCTAGTATACGTGGACGACATTATTGTCTTCAGCGTATCGTTGCAGGAACATATTGTAAATTTGGAAAATGTTTTTATTATAAGACTCAGGGAGTCAAAATTTAAAATTCAGATGGATAAGTCTGTTTTTGAAGCTTGAGACGGCCTATCTAGGCCATATTACTAGTAGAGATGGTATAAAACCAAATCCCGACAAGATAACCGCGATTAAAAAGTTCCCGTTACCTAAAACTGCAACCGAAATAAAACATTTTCTAGGGCTACTACAGGAAATTTATACCTGACTTTGCGAAAATAACTAAATGCTGACTCAATGTTTGAAAAAAGGATCCAAAATTACGTTTTATGATAGTAACTATGTAAACGGCTTTGAGAAATGTAAATTATTACTGATGAATAACCCGATATTTCAGTACCCTGACTTTACTAAACACTTTGTACTGACAACTGACGCATCGAATTTTGCTATAGGCGCTTCCCTCACAGGGCACGATAGGAAGCAATAAACCAATTGCATACGCATCTAGAACTCTCAATTCCAGTAAGACAATCTATAGTACGATTTAAAAGGAACTTTTAGCTATCGTTTGGGCCACTAAATATTTCCGTCCCTATTTATTTGGTAGAAATATTTTTTAATATGGTTATCGATCATAAACCACTCCAGTGGGTTTTGAACCTGAAAGAACCAGAGTCAAGGTTAACACGTTGGAGACTTAAGTGAGTATAACTTCACCACAGTATATAAGCAAGGGAAAAATAACACGAACGCTGATGCTTTATCCCATATCGAAATTCATAATGAGGATGCCAGCTCAGTCTTTGTAAATTTATTAGAAAAACCTATATCTGACTCTAGTTCAACCTTAACGGCCCACACGAACAACGAAGACTGAATCCTGGAAATACCTATTTCGGAAGAACCGTTAAATAGATTAACGCGACAAATTTGCTTTGTACTAGTAGGCGATATTAAAAGCGTCAACTGACCAAACCATTTGAATCACATACCAAGACGACTATACAACTATCCGAATCCAATTTAAATGACGACGTCATCAACGCAGTTAAAGAATTCGTAAACCCTAAAATAAAAACTGGGTTAATAATTCATCCCCGTTTGGCTATGTACAAAATTATACTTATTCTCCAAAGTAGTTTTAAATGTTCTTTTATGAATCTTGTATTAACCACCACCGAATTAGAAAAACAACATTACAGAATACTTAAGCCAGCAGGATCTCATACGAAAGTATCACGATGGAAAAACGAATCATTGCGGTATTACTGAATGTTACTTAGCTTTGTCTTCCAAATACTATTGGCCCAAATAGAAGAAAGCATAACAAAATTTAACAATGAATGCAACATGTGGCAATCAAAATACGATCGCAATGCTATAAAACAGAGATTCTTAGTCATTCCATACTCCCTTAAAGCTTTTGAAATCATTCTATAGATCTCGTTACGGCACAAAACAGAAATATCTTACCATCGTAGACGCTTTCTCTAAATATTCCAAGCGTATTAACTCCAGAGATGGTACGGCTTTAAGGATAGTTCAAGCCCTAAACGTTCTTTACTCACCACGGCATCCCAATTACCTTAGTCACAGATCAGGCACGAATTCAATAATCAACTATTTTTAGACTTTCACGACTTACAAATTCAACACAAGATTCTGCCCATTCACCCGAACGACAATGAATAGTAGAACGTTTACACTCTACGATTCTCGAACATTTAAGAATACTCAAACTTAATAGACCCAAACAATAGTTCCATCCATAGCTTTACGATGTAGACCACTAGACCTAATAACTGGACATTTCGATCCTCGTGACCCAATAGACATCGACTTATCGCGCACCTATTACAGCGAGTATTCGCGACCACAAGCATAGGATGAGACAAGTATTTGAGAACTAATTAATGAGACATCTCTACATGAACGAACAAACTGACCGAAAATCGCAACAAAGACAGAGAACCTAAAAGGACATACCCTAACCAACAAATTTTATCCGCAACTATTTCACGTTATATGTCACATCGCGTTATACACAAGATGCCGTTCTCGTGACCTCCCAATTCCATTTACACCAAAAGAAACGAGGACTTATTGCTAATTTGACTAAAGCGTAGCCCAAGGATCCCACTTTGTTACAGGATAATCCTGCTGACGTTACTCCTGCGACTGACCTACGGACAAGATCTAATAATTGACTCACTTGACGAAGGACCTGGACTGCTACTGTTCAAATTAGGACCAACAAAAATAGTCACTCACCACTCCTTCCTGAATACGTAGACTTGGAACTAATCCAAAACCAATAGAATCAGTCCGAAATCAAATAAAGCACTTGGACCTAATTAAATAACAAGACTTTCTCTGTTTGATCCTCATATTGAACATCTTTCTGGCAAACTAGATAGAATATCAAATCGTCTAAATTCTTTTGTGTCAAGCATGAAAAGAGGCCTCATCGACGGTCTAGGATCTATTATAAAAGTATTTCGGTAACCTAGATTATACAGATGCAATTAAATACGAAAAATTATTCTAGATCTTACAGGATGAACACTTATTAGAAAATGAATTTAACAAACATGTCAGCGTAAATAAGATTGGATCACCGATCTCCAAAATCATCAATAGTATAGCAAAAAATTAGATTAAAAATAGTCGACGCGTTTTATTTAATTATGAAAACGATGCAAAGGGATACAAATGTTGTTAAGTACGCACATTTAGCTAACATTTCCTTATTTTAGGAGATAATGTTTAAGATCTTTCAGATGAGCTCAATAATTTGAGAACGCTCTATCATTTATAACGCATCAGCGCTTCTTAATCATAGTTAGTCTTACAAATTTAAATATTATAGAGTTAAGGATCTTATATTCATGGATGAGATTCTGGATATAAATTATAGAAGCTTTTTGAAATAATTAAATTAAGTTACTATTTCTTAAGCGAGTAAAGTTATAATAGTTTAAGGTCCCATTGTCAGCCTACTGCCTTCCAACTCTACAAACTAGATTATCCCGAAAAATCACGAGATCACTTATCCCACCTCACCTTTTATGCAATTTCTAGTACAGATTCTAGGTACTTAGAGACAGAATATCCGGAAGTAAATTCGTTGTATCTATCGTAACTCAAAGCAAAACTATATTACACATGATCAGACTGACTGATTCAACACCTCAGAGACCACCAAGAACTCATGACAACCTGCATGGACTCCAGTTAATCTGACAAGAAGCCCTTGAAGTACTGGACGATAAACTCTATACATTAAATTTTCCTACGACTAAAGTCAAGATAACCTGTGAACAGGAAGAGTGCCAAATATTATACGGAAGTTACTAGCTACTATACCAATAAATTGTAATCTGAAGCTTCTAGAACCACCATCCGAATTCCAACTGAATATCTGCAACAGAACCTACTACCATGATATGTGCCATTGGAAAAACTTCATACACTGAGTTCAAAATAGTCTAGAATCCACTCTACTTGAATAGAGGACAGATCAATTATATCCATACGACTGTCCGAAATACGTCAATAATTCTAATTGTGGGTATCCTGACAGCTGTATTCTTCTAACCGGACTGAACAAGTCCTACAAACAAAGATCAACCTGCCAGCAACGATGTAACTGGAAATAGTACAAGCTATCCCAGTACCAAGATGCATCAGCCCAAATCAATAAGAGTTGATCCATAAGAACATTACAGCAAGCCTTTCAAATAAGATTCTCGATTAGTCGTTGAACTATGGGGTGAGGTGTTACATTCCATTTGTGGAAATCGATTACGATGACACCCCGATGCAACATTCCGATCCATGTTTCACATTCATATTTGCGAAATCGATTGCGATGACCACTCCTATGCCATTCCGATCACACGATATCGCTTATTCAGCGATATGTTTCGACATCGCCGTCCACGGTTCAGAATGCTTAAGCAGCAAGCGAGTTGAACACCGGACGGAGCCTCATAGGGGAGCGTTACTTTTGGTTCGATCGTC
Source organism: Lamproptera curius (assembly GCA_029286875.1). Taxonomy (NCBI): domain Eukaryota; kingdom Metazoa; phylum Arthropoda; class Insecta; order Lepidoptera; family Papilionidae; genus Lamproptera; species Lamproptera curius. Next base: position 2,845,917 of record JAGSMT010000039.1, on the reverse strand, counting down.
GAGCAATCGTCACGTCTTAGTTTTAATTCGATTGCAATTGTAATTGATTTAATTAAATTACTTTATAAATTATATTTGCTTTTTCGCAACGTTTATTAAAATTGCTGTGTTCGAAACGTGAAGTAAGATTAACCTCAGAAGATCCTAGATCAGGTTGCCCTACTACGTTTAAAAATAGTGTAGCAGAAATTTGCGTTATGGTAAATATTACTGCTGTTATAAATAAAAACATTTTTCCAAGTATTCCATCTCTTAGTAGTATCATATAAATTAGATTAGTAGAATTAGTAGGATATTTTTTAATATAACGTCCAAATACATTTTTAAAAGAGCAAAGATAACGCGCAGTTATTTTCCAAAAGCTTTCGAATTTTCCGGTATGCAAAGCGAATGGCAATACTATTGGACCACTCATTTTTAAATGTTATAATCTCTTAAACTAGTCGTAGATAATGTATGTCATTAAAAGTGCGTTTTGCCACAAGACCTCTCATGAGGTGGATAAATATCTGCCTTTATGGACTAACCCACTTATATCACGTAAAGATTACAAAATAAGTTGAATGCTTCTAAACTCGTACATAAATTTTAACTCGGTTTTTTTTTTAATTTATTTTTCTTACACTTCAATGTAAAACACGTTATAAAAACAATGTTATAGCACACATATAAGTTTTTGGGATAGTCGTAGATAATGTATGTCATTAAAAGTGCGTTTTGCCACAAGACCTCTCATGAGGTGGATAAATATCTGCCTTTATGGACGAGCCCACTTATATCACGTAAAGATTACAAAATAAGTTGAATGCTTCTAAACTCGTACGTAAATTTTAACTCGGTTTCTTTTTTTTTTTAATATATTTTTCTTACACTTCAATGTAAAACACGTTATAAAAACAATGTTATAGCACACATATAAGTTTTTGGGAGAAATAGGGTAGAAGTTAGTCTTTATTATTATTCTCATCATTTTAATGTTATTCACACCACTACCCATCCTAGTCAGCTGCAAATATAATGAGTGATGTTTTCTAAAATTAAACAATAGGAAAAATTTTAGCAAATTAATATGACTTACTTCAAAATCAATACAACTATGTTAAATAAAACTACAATAAAGCTCTCAGACATCCAATATCCCTCCATGCCCTAAAACTTCAGGGTAAAGTAATTAATTTTCTAGTTACAATATTTGCTGCTTAATAAAAACTGGTTTAGTAAATAACAATTAACATTTTTACAAACGACATTATATTTCTTAAACGTGCCTACATAATATAAACTTAACGCACTTAAAGCTTAAGAAAACCTTTATGCGTATTTTCGTGTATTATCAAAATCAAATATGACACAGTTTATCGAGAACTTAATTTTAAAGTTTACTTGCCTTAGTGGAATTGTATGTCGAAACTTGTTTTGGAACTACTTTGCATAGCGCAAAATTGCTTTCATATGGAATTAAACTCCTTTACGTTACAGGCGAAATTTAAGGATGTTCCAAATCCACTTTATACGTAAGGATTATCTACATACTTAAATAAGCATAAAATATCTTATTACTATATTAGTTCATCAATAACATCTTAATGTGATAACGTAAAATATTATTTCTTTCTTTGTTTTACACCACTGTCTAATTAAATAAAAATTGGGTCATTATATAGTTGCAATATATATAAGTGTATGTGTGTACATGCTGTTTATATGGCCTAATCTGCGATGCCATGTATCCACAGACACAAACATTATAGCCAGTTTATTTTCACAAGTTTTCAATTTGTAAACACCATTTGTCAATGACGCCACTGCAACTAACTGCTTATTTCTGTTGTAAATGTTACATCCACTGGTAGTAAACACAACTCGGTTACCATTTTTAACCAATTGACTGACCGATAATAAGTTTGTGGTTAACTTTGGCACACACAACACTCCTTTGACAATCACGTCATATTTACTGTCGTCAGTAACCGTAACCTAGTTCGTGAAGACGGGAGCTTCTCGCGAACTCTGTGTTAGATGAAGCTTACTATAGTCATGAGTCTGGAAGCATAACTTCAATGATAAAAAAAAACCGTAGCAATTCGCTCGTCACCAGAACATTTCACACTGAAGCTCAGTGTGAAATGTTCTGGTGACGTTCTTCGTTAGCAACAACAATTTCTTCAATAGAATATTCGGTCGAGACATTTTTAATCCAATATTCGTTTTAGGTTAAGTGGGCGCTCGCTCCTGAGTCAACATACCAATCGTTTTTCGAAAAACTGCCATTCAAGAAAATTGCATTCAATGCGTTTGTCTGTTTGCGTTCACTCGATTTAGTATTTGAAGAATCTTTGTCAACAGTACACTGATTCCGATAGTGCCCGGTTTGTTTCATCTGTAACACCGCGGTACTCTGTACTTCTGTACGCCGAATTGCTGGTGGAGCGCAGAAGCGCAAGACGGCTTTGCATTGGTGCAGGAACCGTATATCGGCCGTATTGGGAAGATGAGGCAGCATCCAGGTGCAAGAACAGTGCAGTGGTGTGGCGATACGACGACAAATGCCGTCGTAAAATCCGCCATTGTGCGTTCGATGACACTATTAACATCACCCAGTACCCGGACCTGACTACAACTAACGTCGCAGTCGCGAAGTTGAGAACCGGGTCCCTGAGGTAGGGAGTGGTGTCAGTGTACCTGGATATCAAAGCTGCTCTGGAGGGCCTGAGGACGCGTAGCGTGATACTTGGCGGGGACCTCAACGCGAAAAACTCGTGGTGGGGAAGCCGGAAAACGGACAGGAGGGGGGTGGAAGCAGCGTTGGCCATAGACGAGTGGGGACTCCATATCCTCAACTGGGGGAATGAGCCAACATTTGACACCCTTCGGGGGGGAGTCAGATACAGCAGCTGTGTGGATGTGACGTGCTGCTCGGCGGCTCTACTCCCGAAAGTTAGAAATTGGGGACTCTCGGATGAGATCACCGGTTCGGACCACAGGGCAATTCTCTTCGATATAAGCCTGGAGAATGCAGTTGGCACAGACATTAAAAACACAACCAGAATCTACAACACCAGGAAGGCAAACTGGAGTGAGTTTCGTGAGAAACTCACACAGTCGTTGACCTATCAAAATTTAATTTCGGAAAACATAGACAAAATTCAGCATAAAACCAATTAGACCAAACAATTCAAAAATTACAGCAACGCCATAACGGAAGTCTGTGACACTGCATCCCCAGGCTGAAGAGAGAGGTGGAAAAGGATTGCCCTGGTGGAATAAAGAATTGAGCAGGCCTCAAAAGAAAGTATCAAACTAAAGCGCGCATATCATGTGCGGCGAAGTCAGGCGAGGAGGGGTCGTCGCGCGGTACCTTACAGCCAAAGACATCTACCAGCTGGCTGTAAGAAAGGCTCAGACCTCCAGTTGGAAGGACTTCTGCTCCAAATAGGACAGAAGTCCATGTGGGATGGAATTTACAGGGTGATCAGAACTGCGGCCAGACAGGAAGAACTCCCTATAGTCTGTGGAGGGAAAACCCTAGGGAGACAAGAATCAGCCAGGGTCCCTAGCCCAGATCTTTATCCGGAAGATAGGGTTGATAGTGACGGTGCCGACCACAAGCTGGAGAGAGAGTAGCCAAAAGCTAAACAAGGAGACACATGGTGAAACATGTGACCCACCCTTTACGGCAGGGCTGAGTGGTCGGCATCTAGCTTCAACCTGAGCCCTGGACATGACGGATTCACCGCAGACATATGCCTGTGCAATCACCCTGTCCACCGATTTCTTCCTGGCGATCGTGAACGCCTGCCTTCGCCTCTCCACTTCCCTCAGAAGTGGAAGAGGCGTACCGAGCCCTCAGTATAAAGCAATCGGCTTTATGCCACAACGATCTACCGAGGACGCCCTCTGTGATCTAGTGAAACATGTCGAGACAATTGGTCGAAAAACGGCAACCGTCGTGATATCACGGACATGAGGGCGCCTTCGATAATGCCTGGTGGCCAGCCATACGATGCAGGCTGGCAGAGACCAAATGCCGTGAACCTGGGCGACTTGTAGATAGCTATCTTCAAGATGAAAGTGCCGTCAGGTTCGCCGGAAGAATGGGAGAGGACTACCACGAAAGGATGCGTGGAAGGTCAATCGGTGGCCCAACTTTTTGGAACCTGCTTCTTAACCCCTTCTGGTAGAGCTTGATGGAAGAGGCATTTCATACAGGCTTTCGCGGACGACATTGTTCTGGTGATTTCCGGGATCGAGCAGTAGAGGTCCAGGAAGAAGGCTAACGGTCCTCGCATGTGCAGAACTGGGGTGAGCGAAATAAATTAAAAATTTGCGCCTACAAAGACCAAGGCAATGCTCCTAACAAGGAAGTTAAAAGTACGACACCCCGGTTCTGCGCATGGGCGGGAATATATCGAAATGGTCAAAGAGCTGAAAGGTTCTGGGCCTTACAATAGGCAACAAGCTAACCTTTAATAGAATGTCTGTTGTAAGGTCCAGAACATTCTAACAGAGTTACAAAGAGCGGCCAAAATTCACTGGGGCCTGAACCCGGAGATCACCAGGGCAATCTACACCGCTGTCGTGGAGCCGGTCGTCTTGTATGCAGCGAGCGCCTGGGCCCCAGCGACCAGCAGGTCCAGGTCCGGCGGCACCTAAATATGTGCAACGTGGCTTCGTGCAGAAAATTATTCGGGCATATCGGACGGTCTCACTGAACTCGGCCCTTTTGCTCGCTGGGATACTCTTTGGACCTTAGGATCGGAAGCGGCCACCTTTACGAGGTAAAGAGGGCCGTTCTCAGCGAGTGATTGGAGACTCGGGAGCTCGAGCGTCCGGTGCCCTAGCACCAAATTACACCTGAGAGAGCTGGTAGGGCTAGAGTTCGTCTGCCTGGGAGGTGGTGGAAGAAGTCTCCAAGAAAGCTCCACATCAATATCTCTCACGGATGGAAGCAAACTGCATGGTAAAGTTGAGCGAGCATTGTCATTTGGGACATGGTGCCGCGAAACAAGTAATAAAAATTAAAATTGGGGAGACTTCTGCACTGTCTACCAGGCCGAGCTGCTGGCCTCCGTAGAGCCATCTGGGGTGGCACTCAAAGATCCTGCACGGAGCTACAACCTAGTATAGAGGACTCGAGGTCTGCCCTAGAGACACTGATGTAGTAATGACTCTCTACACCGCTATGACCTAGAGGCCAGGAGGATGCCACTAAACTGAGAAATCGGGGCGCTCCTTGACCTCTACTGGATTAAGGCACATGCGGATGTGAGAGGTAATGAAAGGGCGGACCTCTTAGCGAAAGAGGCCGCCACGCGGATTAAGACGACCGGACTCGATAAATGCCCGGTTTCATTCGTCAAGAGGATTCTTCGGCAAGAGTCCATTGACGAATGGAATACGGCGCTTACACCCAACGGACCAACAGCCTCGACCACCAGCCTTCTTCCGAACGCGATCGATGCGCACCGCACCACTAGGGAGGTTGGAACTCGGTCCAAGCTGGTGCAGGCTCTGACAGGGCATGGGGCTGAGGTATCTGCATCGCTTCAAATGTCGGGATAACCCGGCATGCGAGTTATGGGGAGGCTCCGCAGAGTTCTGGCACCTCTCACCGAGTGCCTGATGTTTGGGTGGGAGAGACAGAGCCTGACTGGAGATAGGGCAAGAAGTAAATATAGTAAATTTACCACAAATAGTTTGCAAACACTACACAGCCTTCACTAAATTTAGCAAACAAAATTGTAGTAGCATAAATAAGAAAATAGACCTTAAGTTAATATTAGACATATATCATAAGAATATAAGTATTTAATATTAGTAATATAAATAGAAGTAGGTTAATGTGTTGTAATAAGAAAGTAAAATGTAATGTAATTATAAGTAAAGTAAGAAAACCATAGAAGCATAAGAAAATAGTAAGAAAGTAAATAAGATAGATGTAAATTAGAAAGTAAGAATAGTAAGAAAAGAAAATGTGTAAAGTTGTCCTAGGGACTGAGTTATGTAAGAAGAAAAACTTAAAATCATGAAGGAAGAAATAAGTGTAAGATATGAATATTATATAGATATGCATATTAAATGTAAATAGTTAGTACAAGAACAAGTACAAAAGAACCTGCAGCATGACTAAAGAGCAAATAGTACAAAGAACATGTACCAACAACTAAAAGAGCTCCAGGTCCCTGATCCACCACGTCAGGGAAAATATGAAAAAAAAAAAAAAGACCGCGGTACTTTCTGTGACTTTGACATTGTAGTTGACGTTCCGAATGTCCGACCTACATTGCTGCCAACTGCCGTTTGCGAATGTCCGTTGTTTTTATTTCCGCCATATCCAGTGCTGCCAACCTTGTTTTCTAAAACTTGCAAATTAATCGCCATTATCATCGGTGCATATTTTTCCGTTAAACCAGCCAGCAAAAGACAGCCGATCCACTCATCACTGATTTGAAATCCCGTTCCACTTAGCTTCTGTCCAGTTTCCACTAGCTGTGTCACATAACTGGTCATAGAATTCAATTTTCGTCTAATGAAATCAGCCTTGACCTTATTCCACAGCTCCAAAGACGTTTTAACCTCCTTTATGTGCACGTACAAGCTCGAGTCGATACTGAGAATCAATTTAGCCTTAGTCCTCGCATCATCAGCGGCTTCTGTGATCTTCCCGGTAACAGGTTTTATACAATGCTCCATGTTTTCCAAGATTAGAAAATTCTCAGCGGCGAAAGCACTCACTCCGAAATGTAATTTTCTCGCCTTTTCAGCTCATGTACATTCACCTAGGTAGTTCGTCGACATTTCCGCGACCTACGCTTAAAACTGAGATGTTACAGACAGGAAATACACTAGATAAATATGTAGCATAAGATAATACAAGTGAACATAATTATATCATAGACAAAAGATCATTGTGAATTTATCTAAATTTCGACTTACGATGCAATGGGATTTACAATGAAGTAATGAGATTTCGATTTTAATTATACAGATCTATGATATATGGCTAATAACTATGAAGCTTTAGGAAAAAGCTTCTTATAAAAATATTTGAATGTTACCAAAATGGTACAAAAAGTTGACCTTAATTTTCTCTATGTACAGTCCATAATTGAACGTTTACCGAACGTCGTTGAGCAAAAATCATTATAAAACAAATATAGCTTACCCTAAACTCACCTGCCCAATTGGGTTCTCGACTGGAGTATTAAACTTTTAACTTCGTATTTAATTAAACAGTTTAATCAATACAAGCCATGATATGTTTGACTGATATTACTATTCAAATGCTATCATAAACGCAACCTTTAATTTTAGTGTATTGCTTTCATTATTAATAACCTAAAATGCTTTTATAAATAATCAGAGTAATAAAAGATATAATGTAACTCACATTTCATGACATGAATAGCGATTTTTCATAAGTTGATAATTGTGGGGATATGGTTACGGATAGTTTATCATATAAGTACCTAAATAAAATATGAATGTACTCTTTCTTTCTTAGAAACAGTATAGCTGATATAAAACAAAACTAGTCTAAAGAGTAAATCACATCACATCTTCTACTCGACAAAATGCGTCCGACGCAGTAACCCATTAATGAGTTCAAATAATTAAAAAGTTAATTTAAATACGTAAAATGACCAATTTCGTAACAAAGAAGTGTTTTATTAAATAAAATGACTTTACGGATTTTATGGCCGTGGTCGTGGACCGTCGGCCACGCGATAAAATCCGTAAAGTCATTTTATTTAATAATGTATAATATTCGCGTAAGCAATAGAAATAAAGAAGTGTTTGCTGTCTTCAGCAACATAAGCCCAGTCTGCGCCCGTTAATAAATATTCATTAAAACAATATCCTATAATCTATGTTAATCAATATTTATTATATGCTGTAAATTTCAGATTTAGTCTGCTCCAAATGAACAATGTAAAAATCGTAATAAATAGAGTAAATATGCATAGTGAATTTATTCAAAAGTAACTCGTTGCTTTTTTGGTGTGATACAAATATGTGTTTATACGTAAAATAACTTATAGCAACCATCGATGTACGTTCGCATTCTACTTATAAGATTTTTGATTGATTTTAAATAGTAAGTCCGCTGGTATAGGTTATACCATCAATACAAACAGCCTATTAAAAATTAAGATACCCTAACTTCTATATTAAACATGATTTAGCATCATCTTCCTCGGTACCTCCTATTTTATTACCATTAATGACCAAAATTAAATGCAACCCTAAATTGACATATTGCCATTCCACGACTCAACAATAATTTTTTTTTTGCAGCGTTAAAGATTCTTCAATTATAATGAATTATAATGAGACGTTTGATACTCAGCCTGTTCGTTACGACAATCTTCAGCTAAAACGATCTGAAATATTGGGATTAAGATTGTTTCGTTTTATTAAATAAATTGTAATGTTCACAGAAATACAAGTAACAATGTTTTAAAAAAAATCTGGTTGGTTTAAAATCAGTATACAAATGAGGTATTCAATTTGCGCAAGTATTTGATTCATGGGGAGGCCTGTGCTCAGAAGTAGGCTCTGACATGCTGAAACGACGACGATGACGACCTCGCAAAGGCATATAATACGTGTAATGAGTTTTTTGCTTGCATACCTGCGTAAGTTGGTACGTACATGTGCGCGCGTTAGTGAATACATGTTAGTTAAATAATAATTTACAGATGAATGTAATAATTTTTTTTTATTTAATTTCATTGGGACACGAATAACATTTAAAACGTCCACTTGTCAGTGTCGCTTTTACGCCCCATTTACGGAAGGTGCATTCATTCAAATATTAAATAAAAGTAATGTGTTTGTTTAAAAAAAAATATATTTAATTTTTTATTAATTTACCTTTAAGTAAACCCTGTTAAAATGTATTATAAAAATGGTAAATGACGTATTCTTCGAATCCCAATGAAGCTACGTAAATTGATGTCAATAGCACTTTATAATAATTTATGTTGCCGTACACAGTTTCTCAATAAAAGATAATTTATTTTACAGCTATTAACGCTTGAACGCATCCAATGAACCTATAAATATTTTTCCAATTACAACTTATTAACAGAGCTCCGGTATTGCAATGTTGAAAAATATAAGTCATTAACAAGATATTATCACAAGTTTCGCAACATCTAATTATGAAGGTATATATTTGGTTCATTAATAAATTAGGTTGTGTGAACAGTGCTTTTCCATATATTATTTTATTCAGAATTAACAAATATGTAATCCACTTATGAACCAGCCAATCAAACTTCAGTCCATGATATATATTACTAATGTGAAATAAAGTATTACATTTTATGTTGCTTTAATTAACGTTGTTGTTTAAAAATTTTAGAACTGACTATTGAACCTGGCACCAATTTAGATGTCACTTATTTTATCGTTAAAGTAAACAGCAAACAAATATGCTATTAAGTCAAATTTATTCATCTTGGAAAAATTTCACTATAAACGTAAATAGAAAATAAGGTATTTTTTTATACACTAATTAAATTGACTTAGTATCTCTCTTATAAACGTTATCTTTATATAAAATTATTGTTTACTTTCTTATTTTGTGGATTTATAAAGATATGACAAAAGTAAACCACGTACTCGCTTTAATTTATGGCATCAGAGATATTTTTTGTTCTTTTTTTTCCTGATGGGTAGTGGTCACCGACGCCAATGGACATGTTAACCTAAATACTACTTAAATTCGGTTTTGGTGTTAGATACCGTTAACTACAAATACTACGTTTAATTCGGTTTTGGTATTAGATACCGTTGAGTAGGGCTCAGACACAATACACACAAATACGTGAAACAAACTTCAATTCTCAATTCTCCGCACAGAAACGATAGAATTTGTAATAAATAGGGTAGTATTGTATTCTTATTTCTAAAGAAATAGACGACAAACAGTACTCTATATGCAAATAGAACGTATAATGTGTTATGTTTTTGCATTGCTTGCGCAATTTCTTTTTAATTTCGAATGTAGTTAAGCATAATATACTAAACTGCCAAGACGTAAAAATATTTTTGCTTGCGTAATATTAGTAATACGTTTAAGTAATAGAATAAAAAAAGAAAACTGTAACACTAGCTTTATTATACTCTCGTATACATCGAAGATTTGATAAATCTCAATGAATACAAAACATATTACAAACATACGGTGCATTAGTTTTGAATATAGGCAAAAAGATCTCTGATGTGCAATGGCATAATTGATTGTTCTGAAAGAAAGTTGTTTCAAATCTTTTTCTTCGAATTTTAAATAGGTAAAAATACTACAACTATAAGTGGTATTAAAATATAATAGAAATAGCTCTATTGCTTCTGATAGGACTGATAGTTAACAAATTAAACAGTCTGACATATCTTATTTAAACCAATTTTAAACGCTTATTTAAATGATTTTACATTAGACGCTTATTTAGAAAACTATCTCGATTGTACCGGGTTGTGGTTTACTCCTGTATCTGCTTTGCATCAAAAAATGTCTCAGTAGTTAAAGAGAGGTGAATACGCTAGCGTTGTTACGTGTTTTGCCTAATATTTTGTATAAGTACCGTTTTCTCAGTTATCACGTCATAATTATCTGAACTATCGCGGTCTTAACAAATAGATTTGAAGTCAAAAGTAAACGTTGGAAAATTATAAGTTTGACAGTAGTTAATATACTTACAACTAAGGGGAAAAATGTCGTCAGAGATTACACTGAACATTAGTTAACGAATGCTCTTACTGAGAGAAAATACTACGGTATAATGTGCCATAATTTATTAACATGGCCACTTTATGGCAACTCATAAACGCATAGGGACATAAAGGCGACAAATTTAAACTCATTAACAAGTAGTGTAAAATTAATCGATACATTTTGAAGAATGACTTGACAATGACCAAGTGACAACCAGCCCCACAATGCCAGGAGCTTTTTGGGGACTCAATATGAATAACAGATTTTATACGTAATTAAAAATTTTTATTACTATTTCTATCATTGAATTGAATGTTCGTAAATGAATCACACAATGCCATATAAACTTAAAGGAACCCGCTAGAGCGTCTTGATGAAGTTGAGCTAATGATTAGAAACGTTCGCTTCGGAGTTTCCTACCATTCTACTCCTATTGTTGAACATGAATACTTAATCAATGAGTAATTTAATTTGCTTACGTTAAAATATTCTTAATATACTTAACATAGTAATGATCAGTTCTCAAAGTTAAATGTACTATCTCAAAGTTCTTGCTTTAGTTGTATTTCCTTTGTCGACTACATCTTTGTATAGTATAAATGGAGCATAAGTAAACAAGATAAAGATAAACTCCTTACAAAGTTAACGTTTCAAAGTTACAAATGCGATAAAACTATGTTTTAAAAACAACGTTACATTGCTTTTATTTTTAGTAAAAGTTCCGCTTTCTTCACAATGTTTCGATTAGTTTTGCAACTTGTTAATAAGCTTTAGTTGTCCTTAGTGGTGTTACCATACCAACCACTATAAGCACTCTCGAGGCCGCGAGTTCGAATCCTGCAGGAAAACAATTCGTGTTAACATTGTTTTTATTAAATAAGTATATATATAATATCGTCGATCACTACGTTGCTTAAAAGCTAAAATGAAAATATATTACACATAAATTAAATAAATTAATCCTGGTTATCGAGACCATCTTTGGCAGTTGTTATGGAATATCAGTGCCTTGTAATTGACAACTAATTCATCCATCTAATGCCATTAACCTTCGGGATCTGGAAGTCAGATACCAGGCACTTTGCATAAAACCGATTTATCAGCTGATTCCACAATAAATAAGGAAAAGGTTTGGAAAAAGAGTGTAAGCTATTTTAAATCATTGAATAAAGTCGCTCCTGTAGCCTAGTGGTATGGGCTGTGTTTAGAAACCACAGGTCGTGGGTTCGAATCATGCAGGGACCTGACAAAATTTTTTTGTTGTTTTCTAGTTGGTTAGGACAATTTAGGCTAATCACCAAATTGTCTGAAAAGTAAGATGATCCATGCGTTGGATGGGCAAGAAGTCGGTCCACCCACCAACCCATATTGGACCAGCGTAGTGTGATACGGTCCAAAAACCCCCTAATGGATAAGGAGAGGCCTATGTCCAGCAGTGGACTATCACAGGCTAATGATGATGATGAAGATGAGTAAAAGTCAGTGCCGTTCAATAAAATGTCAAAATTCTGTCCAGTAAGGAGGTATGGAAAAGACGTTAATAAGTGCTCGGATTTCACGAAGGGTGTTATTGGTTTACATGATAAATTAATTGTATACACAAAGCTTAAACCGAATTAAATATGAACAATTTATGGGAGTTGTCTAGAGTTCATTCATCTTCTCGTATCTAATTTTCGAGCAAAACATCTTGTGAGCAAGAACATTAGTCATACAAAATAACATAAGCAACAACATGTAAGGTTTTAAACGTTGCACAGTCGTTGTTAAACTATTTATTGGGTATGTTTAATAATATCTATGCCGTTTCTGAATACTACAATTTTATCTAGTGTAAAATAAAGATCTTTTGGAAAACTAAACAAACTTTAGACAATTTTAATATTTTGATTTACTTTACCTCATATTGCACTGTAATAAGAAAACCTACTACCAAGTTCCGAGTTATTTATTAATTTTACATTTTATTTTTTCAAACATCGTAGTAATCTCTCAGTAAAATTAATAGTTTTTTATTTACATTCATATAATTTTCTGATTACAGTCTTTTAGAAAAATAAGCGACGTTTTATGAGACTGAAATCAAGAAAGTTATGTGCCTGTTCTAATTTCTGTGCAGCTTGGATTTTATTGCGATAAGTTCATTTAACTTAAAGTTTTATTTTTATTAGCTTTATATTTTATTTTGAATTAAATGCAAAATGAAAAATTTATTAAGTTCTATATGCAACTTTATAACTGTCCTGTAGATCGACCAAATATAGCAAATTTTTATGAATCAGTTTTAATGCTAGAATCTTATTGGTAAAGATAAATAAAAACTTTCAGTAACACTCGCCGTGTTACTGAAAGTTGCAACAGAAAGGATTTAAATTTAAGTATTGTAAGATAACTAAAAAACATCTAGACACAAATAATACACCATGTAGATTCCTTTCTGGACGTTTTTTCCCTACAATATATATTTTGTACCACAGAAAAGTAAGTTCATATATTTACAAATTCTCTAGTTGCCAAAGTTAGTTGAAATTATAGACATAGCTGTTATTATTTTGGACTTATCATATAAAGGATACGACATTTTAATACTAAAATTAGTGGAAATCAATAAAATTATCTAAATTAAGTACATGCTGCTGGAGTATATCGTTTATCTAGAAACTAAAGTGTTTAAGTCCCTTTTTTATTTATCGTTCCTATTTCAACGTCGCCTATGTCTATAAGAAAATACAAAAGATTATTTCAATAGGGTAATAACGTAAATTTAACGTAGGGAAAAGTACCCTGTAATGTGTTGAAAAAAGCAGCCGAGTAGTTTAACGAGCCTTTATTGAAGTACTTAGCTCCGATAATCGGATCTAAGTGTGCAGTAAAGCCCATAAAAATATCACTTTTAAAGAGAATTACACTTTTTCTAATTGTGTATATGATGAAATATTTTTAATGACTATTTTATAAAATATCAAAGCCGGCATTGGAGAGTTTTTTATACTTTTCATTTAATTTAATTTATAGCTTTATTTACTCTAAATTATATAACTTACCAAACTGTTTGGTATTTTTCATTTATTTGACGGTTATTTCATATTTAGTCTTTTCATCATTATTAAAATATTTTAGATATTTAAAACCTTTATGTATTATTATTTTAATTACCTTGTAGAGAATTCAATAAATTACAAGGAAAATGTGTCTAACTTAGGTTAGGGTTATTAAACATGATAACCATCAAACTCTACGAAGGTTTATTATTTATGATAATATAGAAAAATAGAATTAAATTCAAAATAAAGATGTTTAGTTGTGTGATGTGTCTGGCTATCATAAAATCAAAAACTTCTCGTTATGGGTGTTTTGTATTAAATAAATCCTAAATTAGTTATAAATGTGACAGTCTTAGCAATTAAGCAGCGTTATGTAGTTTTTTAGACATAGATTTGGTAATCGCTGGCTCAAAATAAATAACAAAATTGTTGAATTTCCGCAATAAATTGGTTATTGGAATATCCACTGGATCCAATATTTTTTATGTATTTTTACTACTTTTCTTCTAAAACTCATAAGGCGTTATTTCGGCATTAATTAAAGCTAAGAAACGAGAGTTAATTGCAAAGGTTTTTTGCCTTAAAATAATGCAGTATTTTCGTTATATGTTGTTGTAGTAATTAATGTTATTTTATTCTTATTTTTTTTAGTAATAGTTGATAATCATAAATAAATATTAATATAGATACTAAATACTAATAGGGATAAAAACAATTTTTTAATATTCAATCCACTAATTTACGGATTTTATTATTTATTATTTTTAATTTCTATTTCTTCTTCTTATTCGGGAAGCAATAGAAATTAAAAAATATCAAATCTAATAGAGAAGATGGTTGGTCTTTGCCACCTTCCTGGGATCAATAATTTCCAAAATTAAACGCAGAGTATAAAAACTACAAAACCGAAGGACAACATAAATACTTTTTGTCAAACCATCATTAAAATTAAGAAATTGAAAGATATGTCAATTTTTAAATAAAAACTGACAGTTATTCGAAAACATAGAGATACAGACATACCAACTTAGTCTGCCCGTGATCATGGATGCTGAAAAGAATCCTAAACGTCGGGACTAAATATATTTAAGTTACGTGAAAAATCCGTAAATTAGTGGATTTGATATGTATAATAATCGCGTAAATAAAAGAAATAATTAATTTTTTTTAATTTTCATGGCAAGTTTGGCGAGAGTGATATTTACAATTGTTATCTGCAAAAAGGTACTCCTTTGCAAATAACAATTGCTATGTCTGACTACCTGTTATATCGGTATAAGCCTGCTTTGCTTCTTACCCGACTATAAATACGAGTCGCTATTTTAGTCTTTAAAACAATTATAGTTCCGGATATAAGATAAAATGCCTAACATGTAAGCAATGTCAATTTAGAATAAACTTTTTTTTGTTAAACTACTTACCCTGTTTTTATGTAATGTTTTAAAGACTTTAGTGGTAACTGAAGGGTTAGAGGTATCTATAACCATTATTTAAACTAGCAACCCTTCAAAGAGAGTTTGTTATTAGCAGTATCCCTGATAAACCGAAACTGAGGCAAGCATAAATTTACATGTATTTAATCTGATTTTCTTAAACGTATATTTCTGTGAAATTTTTAAAATTAATATTGAATATGTTTTAAAAATGTACATGTACTTATACTTGTATAAATTAATATTGTACAAAATGTTGTTGTTTAATTAATTATTGCGAACCGGATAAATTTGTATATTGATAAAGTGACGCTGGAATTACAGAAAAAAATTCGGCTTCAACAAAAACTCACTTTCTTAATCAAACAGATGATTGTTTTTGTTAATTTGAAATTGTTTTATGTGCAAATGGTTAGTCAAAGCGAGGAACAATTTTCAATTTTGTTTACTTTGTAGTTTTCACAGTTGTGAACTTAATAAATTCTCGTATTTTTAGTATCATCACTTGCATGCTAGCTATTATTTAATGTAACGTTCTTGAAAATTAGACATGTAATATATGAGACATCTGTCTCATATATTAAATAATCATCTCTAATATAAGATGTAAGCAATAACTTAGAAATTAAAAAACAAAACGGTTCAAAATTATAGTGATAAACGCACTTTCATAAAATCACAATTTCTTGTTCTATTTTCCTTAAAAACGGAACGAATTTCTATGAAAATACAATAGTTTCCACTTACAAAACGCGCTGTCTGCTGTAAGGATTCAAAATGCATTAAGTATTGAAGGTTTAGAAGAGACTTCATTTTGACAGTAGGAAAGAACATTATTAATCCTTCGAAAAAAATATTTCCACGGGACACAGTATTTGTACACATTCGAAATAACCAATAATAACATTTTTGTTCCATTAATATTTCTACTATAATGAGAGTAAAGCAATTCGGTGTCATTAATTTTAAGTACTAGTTAATATGTACAAAAGCATAAGTTAAAAATTTTAACAAACATAATAGGTACTTACCGTAATGTCTTTGCAGTAATGTTTTGCGAAAATAATCTGTTATATTACGAGTAGAAAATTATGACGGTTGTAATAATGTAGACCACATTATTATAAGCGTCATAATTTTCATTGATGCACTTTATTTGTAAATAAATATACTCAGTAATACTTAAATGTATAGTATATGTAAAACAGATATAGATGCTTAGATGAAAATAATTTAAAAAACATGATATATATTTTATCATAACAATAAAAATCCTCCATTTTAAATTTATAAAATAGAAATAAATG
This sequence comes from Lamproptera curius, assembly GCA_029286875.1. NCBI lineage: Eukaryota > Metazoa > Arthropoda > Insecta > Lepidoptera > Papilionidae > Lamproptera > Lamproptera curius. The sequence goes on along the minus strand of JAGSMT010000039.1, from coordinate 2,829,410 downwards.
ATAATTAATAAAACTTATATAAAATAATTGTAGGAATCCATAAATCTAAGACAAGGAATTCATAAATCTAGTTTAAAAGTAACGCAAAGTAGCACACAATCATTGAATTATAATGAATTGCATAACAATGTTAATACTGTTTATCTGTGTTGCCAACATACACTAAAACTAGTTAAATAATGTTTACTGTAGTGTATTATCTATTTACGACCAAACAAAATTACAAATACATAGATCATAAAAAAAATATAAATTTTAATGTGATTTTTAGGGGTTACGATGTGAGTAATAATATTTAATACTGATTTACAAAGGTTATTTACATAGTTATAAATCAAATTCAATCTATTATCTCTCTTCTGCTATTAAACTAAGACAGGAATATTGGGAATTAACCAGATATATTCAAATTTATAGTTGCCGATAAGATCGTTATCAATAAAGGATGCATCAATAATGCGCAAAGCATATCCATTGTAAAGACGAACAGTTTTAGCCAGCGTTTTGTACATTAGTTTGACTGTTAATTAGTTTACAGGTATTTTACCCTAGAAATGAATAAATACATAATAAAAATTGCGTCTTTCTACAGTTAAGGTATTTTTAATTGAACATAAAAGGATATTTCCACTAAATTTACACCGTTTTAAAAAAAAAGTCATATCGATGCGACCCCTTAACATTAAAATAACACCTTAAAGATTACTAAAGTTAACCACTTGGATTCATTCCAAATGTATATGTGAGGCCAAATAACTTGCTCTTTATCCAGGATTACCCTGATTTAATATTTAGGCATGCTTCCCTAATTTACTTAAGGTGATTATAGGGTACCAAATGTCTCCATTTACATTAAAAGTGCTTAATTTACTGTTCTTTCTCTTACGTTACGATGGCTCATTGTGGATGGATGGTTTAGGTTATTAATATAGATTTTAGTATCGAAAATCATAAATTATGTACTTAGCTTCATTTTGACAATTTTTTACTATTATTATTTAACACAACAATCTACACAGAGCAGTAATCAATAAAATAGATGAGTGATAACAATTTTACGAAATTTTCTATACTTTTGATTTCTGATGCATATTGACGCGGCACTAAATTCGTCAGGATTTGACGTACAAGATTTGCGGCTATTTTTTAACGTGTTCTTTTTTTGTTGAAATTTAATGTTCATGCAGTTATAGACTTTTTGAAAAATACTAATTTATGTATTTTCTTTTGACATAAATATCTAAATTGGATTCTTCTAGACCGTATTATTTATATAAAAATTATTCAGAAAGTAATAACCTGCATTTTCTCTTTTGCATAATTTCGATTATCTCTATCATCATAAATCTAAAAGGAACAACCCTTCAAAGAGTTTGTGAATAGCCACTATCCCTGATAAACCGAACCCAAGCCAAGCAAAAATTTATGTGTATTTTATCGGATTACCTATAACATACTTTAAAAATTTTGCAAAAAAACCTTTTAAAGTTATATTAAAAAGGCTATGGAAAATAAAATGAACTTGCAGTTTTTTATATGACTGAAAATTTAATAAAAGGTTGAGAAAAAAAACATAAAATAAATATTTTTATTACGAGGGCTGCACTAAAAATATCGGGAAAGGGATATTTGCAAACTCCTTGGTTTTGAAAATCGAATACCATTTATTTATTTAAAAAAGATTCTTGGTCTTGTCACAAGGTCTTGTCAAACTTTTTTAGTCGTTAAGAAAATGGAATTGACTCGAGAAAATTCAAGAGCGATGATTTATTATTACTTTCGAAGTGGTTTAACACAAAAATAGTGTGCTGACCGGATGATTTCCGCATTTATTGATATAGATGTGGCTATCCAAAACCACAATTTATCGCTGGTTTGCTGAATTTCAACGTAGACGTGTCAAGCTCAGTGGTGGTCCCCGTCAAGGTCATCCAGAAACTGCAGTCACACAAGAAAACGTTATTGTTATGCGTAAACTGAATGAGAAAGATCGACATGTGACATACCGCGAAATTCAAGCAACTTTAGATATTGGCATGAGTCAAATACAAATAATCTTGCATAAACAATTAGGTGTAGAAAAGTTGTTTTCCCGATGGGTACAGCATTCGCTCTATGAAAAAAGCAAAAAGCGGTGCGTCAGAACTCTCTAAAGATTCCACGCAGGATTCTCAAATGCCGTACACAACATCATATCAGGTCACGAATCCTGGATATACGCGTACGAACCCGAAACAAAAAACCAGTCACGAGTTAGGGTGTTTGAAAATGAGAAAGCCAACAAAACTGTTCGTTCACGGAGTGATGCAAAAAAAATGGTGGCCACGTTTGTCTTCAAAATCGGCCATATTACGACAATTCCTCTTGAGGTATATATAATATAATAACGGTTAAAACTGAATGGTATGCTAGCATTTGTTCGCCACAGGTCATTTCTGAACTCCGTAAAGAGAACTGCACAGCTGCTACGCGCGCACAGAACAAATGAGCTTTTAGACCAAGAAAACATAGAATTATAAGGCAATCCCCCTTACAGCCCCAACCTGAGACCTAACGATTTCCATACTTTTACTAAAATAAAGAATAAATTGCGTGGTAAGAGATTTTCATCACCTGAAAAAGCTGTGGACGCCTACAAAGTTTTGGAGATAGAAACTTCGGAGTAGAATGGTTGCTTCAATGATTGGTTCCATCGTATGAAAACTGTGTCGAATTTCACGGAGATTACTTCGAAAAGCAGTAAATACATTTTTAAATAGTAATGTTGTGTCATTTCCTTGATTCCCGAAATATCGTGTGCTGCCCTCGTATGTACAAAATAAGATGGTGGTGATTCATGGATGCTAGATTTTCCTCAGTTCACATTGTATGACAAATGTGCAAAATTCAGTCTCTATTTAGCTTTAAATTGTGGAGTCCAGTACAGTTTGTTCATTACTGCATTGCGTCAAAAATTACGTACAGTACAAATACAAAGTTGATAATTTTATATGACAATAACTCAACAAGAAAGTTTTTTCGTATGGTACTTTTATTTAAAAGAGTATAAAATCAAAAATTTGTCTTAATAATTAAGTTTTAGTGCAAATTAATACGAATTCGGTAATTTTATATTTACCTGGAGGATTTTGTTCACAGAAAAATACGTTGAAATCTGGAGTACTATAAAAAATAAACTTTGTCTTTTTTATTTGCCTATGCAGGCAGGCGAACAGCTGGGCCAACTGATGGGAAGTGGTCACCGTCGCCCATAGACATCGGCAATACTGGTATCATTAACGCCTTGCCTATCCTGAGACATAGGATGTTAAGTCTCGTTTACCCAGTAAATACGCTGGCTACGGTGCCTTTCATATTGGAACACAGTAGTGTTTTCACACTACTGCTTTGCGGTAGAAATAGGCACTGCGGTGGTACTCACTCAGATGGTCCCCTGTTAAAAGGAGACCTACGACCAGTCACTATAAGGAAACAAATTTTTTTATAAAATTTTTGTATTTTTTTTTGAATTTTGAATACCTTTTACCTATTTAAAATTTTCTTTAAAAATTTGATAGTAACGTTTTTAATGATTCGAATGTTATATTTCTAATTTACGAATAACCCATATTTCGTTTTAATTTAATTTCACGATTAAGCTTTGATTTTATATCACCAGGATTGTTGTGTCGCATTCTGTTAATATGCAGTAAATTGCTCAATAATGAATTATAATGATATGACGTTTTTTTTTTACTTATATCCGATTTAAGTGACTGAAGATCACTAGAAAGCTTATGAAACATGTCTGTTTAATAATATTTAGTTAGCACAAGAAAAAATTAAATAGTTAAAAGAAATAAAAAATCAAGATTTTGTAAAAAAGGCAACTTCCTAACACAATTCTTACCAAAATCAATCCCTTTTTGGGGTTTAAAAAAAATTTTGGGGGTTTTTTGGTTTTGAAATTATTTAAAATTTTTAAAATTTTTTTAAAATTTGGGGTTTTTTTTTAATTTTTTTCCAAAAAAAAAAAAAAAATTTTGTTTTAAAAAAAAAAAAATTTTTTCGGGAAACTTTAAATTTAAATTAAAAATTTTTTTAAAAATTAAAGGGGAAATTAAAAAATAAAAAAGGGGGTTTCCCAAAATTTAAATTTTAAACCTTTTAAAAATTTAAATTTTTTTTTTTAAAACCCAAACCAAAAATGTTTTGGGGTTTTTTTAAAACCGGGGGGGAAGGGGTTTTTTAAATTGAAAAGGGGGCCCTTTTTCCCTTTAAATTCCCTTTCCTTTTTAAAAAAATTTTTTTAACCCTTTTTAAAAAAAAAGGGGGGCCTTAAATTTTCCCCTTTTTAAAAAAAGAAAAAAATTTTGTTTTTAAATTTAAATTTTTTAAAATTTTTTTTTTAAAAAAATTTGGCTTTTTAATTTTAAAATTTAATTTTTAAATTTTCAAAAAAATTCTTTTTAAAAATTTAAAATTGGTTTTTTAAAAAATTTTTTTTTTTTTTAAAACTGGGTTTTCCTTTTAAATTTTTTTTTTTTTTTAAAATCAAATTTAAAAAAGGAAAACCCCCAAAAAAAAAAAATTTTGGTTAAACCAAAAACCCCAAAAAAAAAAAAAAAGGATTTTTAAAAAAATTTTAAAAATTTTTAAAAAAAAAAATTTTTTTTTTGGGGGGAAAAAAGGGTTTGGTTTTTTTTTTAAAATTTAAAAAAAAAAAAAATAAAATAAAAAAAAATTTTTTTGGGGCTTTGGTATTTTAAAATAAACCAATTTAAAATTTTTTTTTTTTAATTTTTTTTTTCCTTGTTTTTTAGAAATCGTTTTTTTAAACCCAAAAAAAAATTTTAATTTAAAAAAATTTTTTTTGGGGTTGGAAAATTTTAAATTTTTTTGTTTTAAAAAAAAAACCAAAAAAAAAATTTTAAAAAAAAGGGAAAAAAAAATTTTTTAATTTTGGATTTTAATTTTTAAAAAAAACCCAAAAAATTTTTTTAATTTCCCCCAAAAAACCGGTTTTTAAAAAACCAAAACCAATTTCCCAAAAAAAAATTTTTTCCCCAAAAAAGGGTTTTAAAAAATTTCCCAAAAAATTTAAAATTTAAAGGAAAAATTTTTTTTTTAAAAAAAAAAAAAAATTTTTTTTAAAAGAAAAGGCCAAAAATTTTAAAAACCCAAATTTTTAAAAAAAAAAAATCCAAAAAATCCTTTTTTTTAAAAAACCAAAAACTTTAATTAATTTTAAAAATTTTTGGGAAAATTTTTTTGGGGGGGGGTTTTTTCCCCCCAAAATTTTTGGCCCCTTTTTCCCTTTTCCAATTTCCCCTTTTCCGAAAAAAGAATTTTTTTTTTTAAAAAAAACCAAGATTAAAAAGGGGAAAGGTCCCCCAAAAAAATTTTTTGGGGAAAAAGGGGAAATAAAAATTGAAAAAAATAAAAATTTGGGTTTTTTTTTTTTCCATTTAAATTTTTTAAATTTTTAACATTTTTAAAAAAAAATTTTTAAAAATATCCCTTTTCCGATGTCATATTAAAATCGTTTTATTTGGAAACTCCTTGGTATTGAAAATCGAGTACCATTTATTTATTTAAAAAAAGATTCTTGGTCTTGTCACAAGGTCTTGTCAAACTTTTTTAGTCGTTAAGGAAATGGAATGGACTCGAGAAAATTCAAGAGCGATGATTTATTATTACTTTCGAAGTGGTTTAACACAAAAACAGTGTGTTGACCGGATGATTTCCGCATTTAGTGATATAGATGTGGCTATCCAAAACCACAATTTATCGCTGGTTTGTTGAATTTCAACGTAGACGTGTCAAGCTCAGTAATCCTAATAATCCCCGTCGAGGTCATCCAGAAACTGCAGTCACACAAGAAAACGTTATTGTTTTGCGTAAACTGAATAAGAAAGATCGACATGTGACATACCGCGAAATTCAGGCAACTTTAGACATTGGCATGAGTCAAATAATCTTGCATAAACAATTAGGGTGTAGAAAAGTTGTTTTCCCGATGGGTACAGCATTCGCTCTATGAAAAAGCAAAAAGCGGTGCGTTAGAACTCTCTAAAGATTCCACGCAGGATTCTCAAATGCTGTACACAACATCATATCAATCAATCAATCATTTATTCGCTTAAACATGGTACATAAATAGATATACATACAGTCTAGAACCGCTCCGTAGCCTAGTGGAACAGGCGTGGTCTTTAGAATCCGGAGGTCGTGGGTTCGAATCCTGCGGGACTCAACAAATTTTCATTGTTGTTTCTAGTTGGTTAGGACAATTTGGGCCGATCACCCATTTGTCTGAAAAGTAAGATGATCCATGCGTCGGATGGGCATTTAAAAGTCAGTCACCCACCAACCCGCATTGGACCAGCGTGGTGGGATCAGGTCCAAAAACCCTAATGGATGGGGGGTGATAAGGGAGGCTCATGTCCAGCAGTGGACTATCAAAGGCTGATGATGATGATGATGATGACAGTCTAGAGTCTCACATGTTTGCCTAATTAGGCATGCGAAAATTAATAGAATAATTTAAGTTATAACATTTTAAATAATTAGAACAGTGTATTAATACAATAATTAGAAATCATTAATGTCATTACCTACGTTAAACATTTCAAAAATATTTTATAAAATTGATTACAAGTAACAGAAGTAATTAAATGACAAAACAAATGATCATTAAATAATGAAATAAAAAATAACATAATCATTATTCAGCATCAATACAATAATAATAAAAAGTGTAATAATGAAATGAACAGTGTAGATAAAATATAGAAGAATTATTTCTCATAAAGATACTCTTTTACGTCATAGAAACATCTAGTCAACAACCATTTTTTGAGTTTGAATTTGAATGTAGTAATATTTTTTTCTTTTTTTTTCAATGGGAAGTTTATTATATATGTTAATGCTCATAGCGTAGCAGTTTTTATGAAATAGTGCCGTTTTTGTTATTTTATCTAGGACCAGTCTATTTAAATTTCGTGAGCTCCGAGGGAAGATTTCAATGGCTCTTTATATACATATCTATTTTTTGGACATGTAACATGTTTCAAAATTATATAATGACGGTAAAGTCATAATATTTAGAGCCCTAAATAATGGTTTACAGAGTCAAACCATTTAACTCCACATATTGCCCGGATACATCGTTTTGTGCTATAAATGCTCTGTTTATGTTCGAGCTTGCCCCCAGATTACTAATCCGTATCTTAAAATTGTGTCCACGTACCCATGATACGCCATAACAGCAGTTCGATCTGAAGATATTCTTCGCTAATCTGTTTAAAACATATACAAATCTATTAGTTTTGTTGCAGATTTCATTTATATGAGCCTTCAATTACAGTTTTATCAATAATTATTCCTAAAAATTTAATTATTTCTTTTTCTTGTAGTTTGTGATTATTAAATGATATATTAAGATTAGGTTTGTTTTTATTTGTACCTCTAAAATGTATATAATTAGTTTTAGAAATATTCACAATTAAATTATTCATCTCCATCCACGACACGACATCTTTAATAGCACTTTTAATATCATCTTCATGTTTTATTATATTGTTATTGCATTTGCTTCTCACAACTAATGAAATATCATCTGCAAACATTATACATGGGTACGTCGTTGAGTTAGGTAAGTCATTAGCATATATAATAAATAATAAAGGACCAAGAACGCTTCCCTGGGGAACTCCAGAGTTTTTTATTGATAATTGGGATCTATGAGATCTCATAATATTTTTGTGGTCCAGTCGCATAATCTCAACATATTCCGGTCGTGATGTTAGGTAAGATTTTATCCAATTCAGGGTTACACCTCTAATTCCATAACAATCTAGCTTTTAAAGTAGAATTTCATGTGTGACAAAGTCAAAAGCTTTTGTCATATCGATAAATATCGTTGTAATATTCTTTTTGTTATCAATAGCTTTTATAATCATCTTTATTAGTTCGAAGCATGCTAGTGTAGTTGATTTATTTTTTGAAAGCCAAACTGTTAATTTTTAAGATATTGTTTTGTTTAAAAAATTCAGAAGACGTTCTTGCATAGCCTTTTTAAATATTTTGGAAAAAATTGATAATATAGAAATAGGACGGTAATTGCTTAAGTCACTTTTTCACCTTTTTGTAAATCGGCTTTTATTAGAGATAACTCAGTTGTTGTGGAAATACACCTGTTTCAAAATGAAAGACTTATTAGGTCGGTGAGAATAGGAGCTATTTCGTTTTTACAAACATAATAACTTTAACATTAATTCCGTCATATCCTTCTGTCTTGGTATTTTTTAAGCTCATGAGTATATTATTTATTTCTGAAATCGTTACTGGATGCAGAAAAATGCTATTACATGGGTTGGGGGAAGAATTTAGTAAATTACTACATTTTTTATTGAGTGGACATGCATTTAATAAATTTTTATAATAGTCACTAAACGCGTTTGCAATACCTGTAGGACTTTTTATAACATTTTGGCCTAGTTTGATTTAATTTATTGTATTCTTATGAGCCTTACCCTTAGATTCAGCTTTGATTAAGTCCCATCAAGATTTTCCAACATTTCTGCTGTTTTTTTATTATTTGTATGTAATTAATCTTTTAGATGTGCGATACAATTTTTTAATATTTTTACGTAGGATTTGTATTTACTCTTGTTTTCTTCTGTATCCTTTCTTTGTTTAAGTATACCCAGCTTTCGCTTAGTTAAGCCACTGATTCTTAAACCTCTATTTATCCATTTCTTGTTATTTCTACAGGTGCTTTTCTTTTCCTTCACAGTTGGAAAGAATGAATTGTAGATTAGAAGAAAAGTTTCTTCAAATTGTTTGTAAGCTGTGTTTATATATTTACAGTTGAAAATTTCGTTGAATGTGATGTTTTTTAAACTCTTACAAAATCTTTTAATATTACCCGAATTATATTTTTTCCTAAATTCCCAGAAATAAGATTTGTTAAATTGCATATGCGTCCTAAATGTAAAAAATTGGGCAGTTTCATGATCGATAGGATACAATGTTTTGACATAGTGGTAGAATTTTCAATGTTACTTAATATGTGGTCAATACAGCTCGATCCACGTGTTGGCTCTTAACATGACTGTGTAAATTAAAACTATTTAGAATATCATGAAACCTATCTTTCGATAAATATTATATTCCACAGTGTTAATATTTAGATCCCCAGATATAATAATCTTTTTGTTTTATATTGTGAGTTAGTTTTGCAAGTAAAATTTGAAATTTTTCGAAAAATATGTCCAGGTTTGATTTTATTGTCCGATAGAGGCAAATAACATAAACATTTATGTAGTGGGACCTCAATACCGCAAACTTCAAAATGTTCTGATTCCGATATATCTGAAATATAACTCATGTTATTCCACTCCAAATTTTCTTTTGCCAAATACAAACACCTCCCTGTTTTTATTGTGCGACCAAAGAAACTAGATAATTTAAAACCATTAATAATATAATTTTTGCTGTCGCTATTCTTAATAAAAGTTTCTGTAAAACATAGAATATCAATTTCAATATTTTTATTCTCCCTTTAGTTCGTCTAGAGTCAATTCTAAAAATATCTTTTTAGAATTTATACCTGCAATATTTTGTGCATTACAGTAAATTTTTTAGATATTTATTTTTTCTCACTTTATAAACGAAAGGAATTATCTTGTTCTTTTCTAAGAGATTTAAAATAGTACGAATTTCCTCTTTTGGTCCTAATTGTTCATCTTCTTTCGAAATTTTCCATTTTTCCTTAATGTTTACTTTGTTTTTAAGTTTATTAAATTGAAATAATAAGGAATAGTGCCTTTACAGATTTGTAGATTCTTAGTTTGGTTTGTTTGCTTGATTGCCCAACTTTTGCTTATTTGAATAATTCTATCCTTTAAATTTTTAATGGATAAAAATTCCGAATCATAGTCATAGCAGTCAATATTACAATTAATTATTTGGGCCATATCCTCATATAATTCTTAGTATTATAAGCATCTAATGTCAAAACGTACAATTTTTAAAATAGTTTTATCAAAAAGCTATATTGTCATTTAGAGTCTGTATATTCAAATGAGGGTTATTTATAACATTTAAAACATACACTTTATATTTACTTTAGACTATGAAGCACAACACCAAGATCATTTAAAATTTTAAAAGGATTTGTGTCATTTGCGCCTATAGAAAGTACAATTTTGTCTTCAGTGTTTATTTCTTTTAAGCAGTGATTTATAATAGTTCAAAGACTCACTACAATCAGAATTTGGTTTTAAAAATGATATAACTATATATGCAAATTGTTAGTCTTTTGTCGGTCTAGTACGCAAAATATTTCAAGTCCCATTGCCTGTTGGTCTCCTAAAATGTGTATAGTTCTCTTATAAGGTTGCGCTAATGACATTTTTCCTATTTGTATATTACCTTTTTGTCCTGTTATTTATTAGCAAAATCCAGATCTACGATAGCTCCATTATGTGGACATATTTTTAAGCCGCTTTGGTCATTTATTGCAATATTTTCTTGTTCTAATGTGTTTTTGCTAGTTTTGGTGTTGGTTCCTTCAACGTATTTGCCTTTAATATTTTTCCTATTTTTCTTTTTGTGCAGAAGACCCATAACAAAGGTTATTGGCAAAGTATCTTTAAGTTGGCTATTGTTTTTCATGCTCTAAATTTGTCTTTTTAAGCTGAGCTGTTTTCGAGTAAAGACTTCTATTTCTGTATTAGCACTGTTTAATAAGCTTTTTAGTTTTTCTTGTTCTTCTTTTACAATTTCTAGCTCGAAATTATAGGCTGTTGATATATCAGGAAGGCTTTTAATATCATATTCAGAGTCAGATGAAGATAAGCATGAGTGTACTAGACGGCTTCAAACTTTTATTATTAGGTCTTAGGGTAAAATTTTGTGTAACTATGGTGATTTTCTTTCCTTAGACATGATATTAAATTTATGAAAAGAAATATTAGTACAATCTAAATCAAATGCTTTGCTACATTTACTACATTTTAGGAAATCAACTCTATTTATTTTTTTGGAACACTTATAACATACTTTTTCTTTGGATGATGAATTCATATTTATTATTTTAAGGTGTAAAGAGATTTGATTATTTCAAGATTAACAAAGAGATCTTAACGTCCGAAACATTAAATTACTAATTTCAGCTGTTTAAAAGTTATATTTTATCTGCAGCTCTTTATTTCTTAGTTTATTAATTAAAACTAACAATTTATTATTAATTATTTAAAGTTAATTTAAAAACATAGACCAATTGTCACTATATTCGTTGTGTTCAAAATTCCGTCTATCTAAACAAAGAGCAATGATAAATAGGAAATTGCAGCAAAGTATATGTACATATAATGTTGGTAAGAGCAAAGTAATTGAAATAATTATTATCGACACAACAGAATTATAAAGGTTAAATGTTATTTATAATTAGTTCTTATTTCCAAAAAAAAAAAGAGAAAATAAATTATCAAAAGGAGTCACTATTTCGTTTCTCGTTGAATACCTTTTACCTATTTAAAATTTTCTTTAAAAATTGATAGTAACGTTTTTAATGATTTGAATGTTATATTTCTAATTTACGAATAACTCATATTTCGTTTTAATTTAATTTCACGATTAAGCTTTGATTTTATATCACCAGGATTGATGTCTGCATACTGTTAATATGCACTAAATTGCTCAAAAATGAATTATAATGATACGATGTTTTTTTACTTATATCCGATTTAAGTGACTCAAGATCACTAGAAAGCTTATGAAACATTTCTGTTAATAATATTTAGTTGGAAAAAAAGGCTTTTCCATTATTTCTTTTATTGTTTATGTAATTTTTCTTTATTTTATAATTTACTTAAATCCCCTTGGTTATCGAAATAGGAATTATCCCGCCTGGTTTTTTGAAGTTATACTTCTTTGGGCGCGTTATGAAAAAAAAATGATGGGAAGGAAATTTTGGATGCGTCCACCGGTTAACAGTTTATAATAAACGGTGGAAATGGACCTTACCCATGGTGATGGTTGATTTTTAATAAGTGATAATGGAGTTGTCGTTTTTTTATTTGCGATAGTTGTTGCATAATGTGCTCTATGAGTTAGGATTAAGGTTCGTTTTTGGTTTATTATATATTATTATTAAATATATTTTATTTTTAATTTTTTAAATGTATATAATTAAATATTTATTATATAAATATATTAATATTTTAATGATGTTTATTCAACGATATAATTGGTAATATTTTTATTCATTTAATATATTCCAACATTTAAATTTATCTATGTAACCCGTTTTTAGATAAGCGCCATCTAGTCACACACAAATCAAAAAGCTTCCAATTTATATTCCCTTTTCAAATAAGCCAACATCTCTTGGGAATTCCATTTTGTAAGCAACAGATGGCCTGAACTACCAGTTATATGATATTCAAAGTACGTCCGGTGAATCCCAAAATTCTTAATCAGGTTATTTAAATTTAGTTCTTGTAAATCTATCATCTTTACTTATCAATTATTTTTGATTATTATTACTTATTTGTTGAATATTGGTGAAAAAAATTGTCTTTTTACTTTTAAATTGTAATATAATTGAGGTTTAACTATCCGTATGTAATTTATTGTATTGTAATTAATTTTTGCTCAATTAAAACTATTTTAAATGCCAAAATTCTTCCACGCCTTACAAAGTACACCACCCATTTTTTTAGAAAAATTTGCACAAAATATTACCTTCTTCTTTGTTGTAGAGGCCTTGTTATACATCTCAAATAATACAATATAAGAAAAATATCTTTTTTTCAAGTAATACAAATATCTTTTTGAACACGCCAATTATTGATATTCGAAAATTACTCATTGCCAGTGGTTTCAAAACTAACTCAAGTTTTGAATTCAGAATGTATGGAGATTAAAGAATAACAGCGTATTGAAAAAAACAAAAATTTATAATGGCATTTTGGTTACAATGTATTTTAGTGTATAGCGGATTCCTTTGATATACTATAAAATATGCTGTTATGCGGTATTCAATCTATAATAAATTGGTCTGACTGTTATATTACTAGCTAGCTAATATATAACATATTAAACAACCAAAACCTTATAGCATTTACAACGTACATACAATTTTTGGCTTCATGCAACAGTTTTTACATTTTCTATAAACTAAAACAAGTTTTTAAAAACAGTGAAAGAAGTTGTAATCAATTACCACTTTTCTAAAGTAAACTACCGCATAAAACCCATCGTTATCACATCTTTGTAGTTATTAATGAAACTAAATTGTTTAGCATCTATGCGACTATATACCTTCTATTTTGTAAAGTTTAGAATTCTTTTAATAGTTATATTATTCATTAAACATATTTTTTACTTCCTGATATATCCTATTTAGTTTCAAACAATATTACGCATATATTTTATTGAGTTGTATATAGGCAATGTATGTTGTTGCATTTCAAAACTATATTGCGACATGTTTTCATAATTATTAATTTAGTATTTTAATTTAGTCGGCCAAAATGGACAAGTGATAATCGTAATCCAATTTATGAATATTTATACTAAACTCTTCAAAAGCTCTTTAACAACGTTTTTGTGATACCATACATTTTATATAAAGGTAACTTTATATTTATTTCTTAAAATAAATTACTGAACTTTTCGATGGGGTTGTTTTTCTTTTTTTAATTTTTTCAATCTGCGGACTTACTTGAAATCCCGCTAATTAAATTATACCATCCAATACAAAGAACAGCAACACAATTTTTCAAGAGAATGCCTGCCATTCATTTGATTATATGTTTACATTTAAATGGTTAAGGAGTATTCTGTTTAATATTATAGTAACAATCTGTAAAAATTTCTTAACAAAACAAATTAAAAATTAACCTTCTTATATACGATATCATCATTTCATATTGCTAAAGCCCAGTGAGCATAGAACTTACTTGTAAGTCATTGTATTTATACAAAATCACATAAATATAGGCAGCGTATCAGTACGTATTTTGATTGGTAAAAATTTCAAATAAAATTTTTGAGCTTAATTCCAAAAGCCATTGCGTAAATAAAAACTTATTTTATCTTTAACTTCTTTCAAAGTACCAAAATTTCAAAACTTCTTTTAAAATTCTAAACATTAATAAGTATTCCGGGAATCATTTCTTGGGTATTTAAGACGATGAATGCAGTTTTGAAAGTTTAAGAATATACAGTCACTAATTTCTTCAAATTATTTTCATGTTACGTCATGATCTTTCTTAATTCTAGTTTAACATTTTTGACCTTATAAGTATAATAAATCCTTAAGTAATTTATTTTAGAATATAGTTACATAATTGTTCTTTTAAATTAATCTAGTTAGTAGTAATTAGTTTCTTAGGCAGTAAAACAACTTACTACGTATATTACTTGCCTTATATTTTTATCGCTACCAGATATTTCTGTATATTTACCTCTGTAAGTAAGATCTGGAACACACAAAGTCTTATGTCAAATTCTAACGGCGTCAAAAAGAATAGACGAGCTTTGACCAAATAGTGGTTAGTGGTTAACGTTTGGACATAGAATCTACCTTAATTCATCCCATTCATATTTTGATCATCGGTACAATGTTAAAGATTCTTCAATTACAATCAAGCGACGCCTGATACTCAGCCTGTCCCGTGACTATAATCTTTAGCTGAAAACCATCTGAAATATTAGGATTAAGTTCGTTTCGTTTTATTAAATAAATTGTAGTGTTCATTGAAGTAAAAGTAATAATGTTTTAACAAAAATAAATCTAACTTTAAAATCAGTAAAAAACCAAGAGATTAATGGGGGAGGCTCTGACAGGCTGATACAACGACGGCGACGAGTCCGCAAAGGCATATTATGCATGTAATGTGTTCTTCCTTCCATCGGGACTTCCCACTCTGCTCATATGAGCAGGAAAAACGGTATCGAGGCTCCTCATGACCCGGGTTGAAACCAGGGCTACTAACCCCCGGGATCTTGCCTATGCGGCACTGGGCCCACTCTTGCCGTCAGTGATGGGTGCAAGCTGTAATGTCTTTATATGGCCTTAAGCCATCCGTTTTCCGGAACACCTCCGAAACCTGCCGGGAGTCGACATCACTGAGCCTTTTCCGCCGTCTCTCAGTTTTACTGAGCAACGATATCGCAATATTGAATTGCTTCTAATGAGGTGATATTGCTTTTCAGCGATACACCTCATATGAAGCATTTCATTGGTGGGCTGTGTAACACCGATCACTGGTGTTACGTTATCAGGATGCTGCAAATTTAATCATTCAAAGCCGCAATCAGGCCGGTCACGGACCAGATAGCCGCAATTGGTTCCTGCCCAGCCGCTATTGCAGTGATGATGTCGGTGAATATGTTTGCGACGATGCGAACAATTCGGCCGAGTATTTCGGCGAATGATGCTGCTGTGCCGTCGCAGGCTCCCCAAGAGGATGGTTTAACGCCACTTGTCCCGTCCACCTTCCGTGCGCTACGGTTTGGTCTCCTGCATCCGGTTTCGGTGCCTGAGGAGTCCGCTTCTGGTTCCAGGTGGCGTATGTTAAATTTGACAGTTTAGCTGTGCAACAACGCTCCCGCTAGAGCGTTGTTATCGCTCTACCTTGAGTTTTCCTTGTTATTTTGGCGGTGTTGCGTGCCACATTTGCCGCATATTAGCCGGTGGCTGCGAATGAGCGTAGTGTTTAGTTACGGGTTCGATTCCTGCATTTTTCTTTTTTCTTCTTCTCCTTCTTTTCTTGTTGGTCTTGCCTCTGGAGACCTCTTCGTCTTCCGTTGTGATGACGGTCGATAAATCATCTTGCTGAGGTTGCTGTGATGAAGTTCGCCTTATTGTTTCGGATGTAGACGGCTGTTGTTGGTGCGTTGTTGTCGTTGTTTTTGTTGGTTGATTTTGGGGCTTAATTATGGAACACCCCACCGTGGTCCATCCTGTTCTTCGCTTGCATACCTGCGTATGTTGGTATGTGCAAGCGTGCGTGTTAGTGCATACAGTTATGTTAGTTAAATAATAATTTACACCTATGTAAACATGAATTTAATAAATTATTTTTGTGTTCAATTTAATTTGGACATGAATTACATTTAAAACGGCTACTTGTGTGCCACAGTGTGGCTTTTCCGCCCCATTTACGGAAGGTGATTGCAGACCATGCGACCTGAAATTGACGTTTAAGTAATATGTTCGTTTCAAAAAAATAATTATGTAATACGGGTCACAGAAGAATAACTAACGTAAATAAATTAAATTTTAAGTAACGTTAAGTTTTTTAATAATAAACCTTCAACTAAACCGTGTTAAGTTTTTAATAAAAATTGAAAATAACTAATTCTTCTACTCATGAAACTACATAAATTGAATATCTCAATCAATAGTATTTTGTAATAATTTATGTTGCTGTACACAATTTCTTGCTTATGGTATTTTATGTTACAAATATTTACGCTTGAATGTAGCCAATGAACCGATAAATATTTTTCCAGTTATTACTTATTAACAGAGCTCTGATATTATAATATTATAGAATTATTAACTATATATTATCACAAGTTTTGTAACTTTTTAACCCGTAGATTCTGCTCTTTTATTACAAGTTTAGTAAGATTTTGAAAATTAGCTAATGAGAACTAATCAAGTCAAACTTTAGACCATAATATTTATTTTAATGTGCGAGTTGGTATAAATTCTACATTGATTTAATATACTTCTGTTGTTATAAAAAAATTAGACTGGTAAAACTTGCTGCGGAGTTTCAGCAAACCGTTTAAATCAATCACTGAACTTTATCAAGAAATACGCTCGGTTTCTACTTATCGATAAAAACTAACACAATAACAAAATAAATAAACTAGCTGTGGCAATGTAAAATATTTATTGTTTCTAAATCTAAAGAAACCTGAATTTGACATCGTTATGTATATTTTGAACGACTTCCTAAAAGAAGTGAAGTACTCGATTTAGAGCGTATGTTTTTTTGTATATGTTACCTCTTTGATCCGCTCCCATGTTCCGACTTTCTTAATATTTTTTTCAAATGAAAGGTATTAGCTGTCATTTAGTCCCATTTTTTTATTTTGTAATAAGTACTTTAATGGAAATAGAAGAAATTGAGAAAATTACGACGTCAAAATCACAACCTTCTTTGAATTAATTGCAAATGCTGCCGAAACTTAAAGAAAGATCTTAACTATTTTTACATAATTGTACAGCTTAGGTTAGCCTACAACAAATTTCGCTTAAGCATATGTTTATGTTTGAAGAATGAGATTCAATAAGAACTTCAATGTAAACATTTTTAAAAATCGCAATTCGGCATATTTAAAGCTCATGTAAAGTATTATAAAGTAAGTTTACGTAAAAGTTAACGCATTTTAACAAAACTCTTCTTTTAATGTGCATAAATGTGGCATATATTACATTTTGATTAAATGAAAATCATAAGAGACAGTAGAGATTATAAAGTAATGGCAATAATCGCGGGGTAGTTAATATAGGCCAGTATTTTATTCTTATTTCTAAAGAAATGGACGACAACAGTAGTACTCTATATGGAAATCGAACGTATAATCTCTTAAGTTTTTGCATTGCGCAAACATTCCTTCTTAAATTGTACGCTTTAATTTTAAATATAGCTTAGCATATCTTTACGTATGTTGTAAAATATATAAAAAATGTTATTTTTTTTTTTCGTATACGTCGTAAATATGAAAAATGTCTAGAATTGCAATACATATTACATAGATATAAATATATGGTAATGTAAAAATTTACTATGAATTTAATACCAAATTTCAAATATAGTTATGTATATGTCGCATATATCATATATCTTTTACAAAAACATTCAAGACAGTTAAACATGAACATTGTGAATTTTGTGTACATTTTTAAGTAGACTGTAGATACATTTCCGCGTTCATTTTAAATCTATGCTATGGTCCAAACTTTGATATTGTCCAAGTCGCCATATTGCAAAAGCGATTTGTTTACATAACTCAAAAACGACAAAAAATCTTTATGACGATTTATGTTGTATAATTCATTTTTTTATTTTTATTTTAATATCCTTAATATTAATTATTTACATGTAGTAATTAAGTTTTTTTCATAACTACAACAAAAAATAATAAAACCTGTGTGGTCTTATAATTAGATAATGCAAAAGTTTATTTCAAAACCAACGTTCGCGCTTAATCCACGACTGTCAAAAAATTGCAATAGTACGTACCAAACGAGTAGTGCTTAAAAACTCAAAAAAATTTCATACTCCGCTTCGCTATTCAGATAAATTACTGAGGTATTATTCTAGGGTAAATTCGTTTTGAATACAGCTAAAAAGATCTCAGACGTTCAGCTATGGCATAATGTTTTTAGATACCAAAGTTATTGAAGAGAAGTCAACTTTACTTAAACGATGTTAATGTTTATATTTTGTGTTAAATTTATTACTGAATTTCAAATAAGGTGAAAAATACTACAACTATAAGAGGCATAAAAATTAAGTAAAAAAATAGCTCTATCGATTTTGATAGGACTGATAGTTTACAAACTGAACAGCCTGACGTATCTTTTTTAAACTAACTTTTAACGGATCTTCGTACAGAGGCCAACAGAAGGACTAAACGGGGCTAAGCAGCTTTTTATAAGCTTCGTCGAGTTTTCTCGTCACCCATTCCACAGTGCCTCAAAATTGAAAGTCTTTGTCCAGTGCGTCCTAACTGTGAGGACCTACGGTGCCAAGACTTGGACACTTACGGTTTGACTGGTCCACAAATTTAAAGTCACTCAGCGAGCTAAGTAGAGGGCTATACTTGGAGTATCTCTGAAGGATGGCATCAGAAATTATGTGATCCGTCAGAGCACCACAGTCCCCGATATAGCCCACCAGATTAGTAAGCTGAAGTGGGAGTGGGCTGGTCATATAAGCCGCAAAACTGACGACCGCTGGAGTCGAATAGATCTGGAATAGAGACCGAGGCTGGAAAAACTAAGTGTAGGACGCCCTGCAGCAAGATGGAGTCACAACATTTGCAAAGTAACGTGTGTTGGCTGGATGAGAATAGCCGAAGATTCAAAGCGCTGGCGTGCATTAGGGCCTATGTCCAGCAGTGGACTGACACACGCTGATGATGATGATCATGACGAAACGCTTTTTATTGTTGTCTAAGACATCGAATATATATATTTAAATGGCTTTTCTTCAGACCCTGTTTTAGAAAACTATGTGATTGTAGTTTACTCCGTCATGGTGGCTCAGCTTAAAAAAATATCGCAGTAGTTGAAGGACAATTAATAAGGTCGTTATCGTCATTACGCGTGTTTTGACTCACATTTAGTATTAAAACGGTTTTCACAGATATCTACAATGATTACACTGAACAGTTTATGAAAGCTCTTATTGAGATAAAATACTAGAGTATAATGTTCCAGAATTTATCAACATTGTGCCACTTTAAGGCGCCCGTAACCAGGTAGGGACATAAGGTGACACACTAAAACTCATTAACAAGTTAAAAATTAATCAAAAAATTGTGAAGCAAGCAGAACTTTTGCTAAAAATAAAAGCAGTGTTTTTGAAACATAGTTTTTCGCATTCGTAACTTTAAATCGATAACTTTGTAAGGAGTTTATCTTCATTTTGTTTACTTATGCTTCACATATACATTGGAAATAAAAAAAAGAAATACAATTATTGCAAGAACATTAAGATAGTACATTTAACTTTGCGAAGAAAACTGATACATTAGCTATGTTTAAATACATTAAAATAATATTAAGTATTAAGGGCACGAGCTATGTTGGTATTTGTACATCTAGCTTTAAAATCTTTATATCCATGGAAATTATCTATTGTAAAAATACTTACGAAATACAATTCCGTGGAAGAAACATAGTGAATGTAACCGTGATTTAAGGTGGCTTGTACGACAAGCGTGCATAAGCCTTTATAGCGTTCGTATAGCACTAAGGGCTTATTGTGTTGGGGACCTCGACCTTGGCAGTCACTATGCTATGCCTGTCAGCATGCTGGACCGAGCACTGCTCAGTTGAGCCTCCGTTAGAGTAAGGTGCTTTCTTGATAAAAAGAAACAAGTGACATCACAAACAATAGTTTAGCAATTTATACTCGGTACTAATATAAATAAAGTCACTCAGGAAAAAGATCGGCAGTAGGCTTTAAGTCTTGTTCTACTACGACAACAAATTCATGACTTTAATTTCCCTTTGTAACATTTTGGGGTAATCTTCTACCCAGGTATTGTGGCACGATGAAGAGCGCCCTAGTTCCACGGACCTGAGGTTGTGTGGGTTGGACGTTCAGCGCTTGTATCGACACAGAAAATAACAAAATAGTTTCCTGTGAACTTACCTTTGAGGCAACAGGTTGAAACAATGTGACATAACTCCGTCGCCACCGTCGTGAAGATGAGTAAACGTAAGCATTTCCCAACTAAAAAAAATACTGGTCACAAGTTGTTATGAGAGGTATAGAGTATTTTTAAAGTAAAACAAATTAAATTACTTATTGATTAAGTATTCATGTTCAACAATAGGAGTTAGGGCTGTGTCAGTCGATCCTTTCTTGCAACCGTGTCGATCATAACCCGTCAGCTAGACAATCAATTACAAACATTAGATTGTCTAGCAGATCTAAATGTATACTTATAATACATTAAACTTCATAAATTATTAAAAGATATTACTGTTTTTAAAAATAACGGAAGGAGTTGTAATTAAATTAACTTCATCAATAAAGTCTTCAGTCAAAATTTTCACTCAACTTTCGTTCATAACTGCTTCTTTTCCTCGTTAGACACGGCTCGAGGCACTATGCAGAACAATGAGAATCCATGTCTCTTTGCTGGCTTATTATACAGCCTGCAGTTGGTTACTGCAGTCTTTTCTTAACCTTTCAATAAGCATTTGGTTTCTGCTCAGTGCTCATACAAAAGTGTTTACGCACTTCTGGTGACAGTAGTTCAGGTACTTTACGTATATCTAGCTAATTATTAGGTTAAGGACCTTTCTAAGAAATTAGATTAATAAGAGTATCTGTATTTTGTTATCTGTTTTTAAATTTCTTATAAATATTAAAAATACTTTCAAAACGCTTAGAAATGGAATGGCGTGGTGAGTGCCAGTGCGTGTTATGTGTTTTCCCTGTGGAACTTTGCCTTATTAGTATTGACCACACTGCCTTTACATAAACTAAAGTGTAATATATCCATCTATTAAAAGGGTTGGATTTATTTTCTGAGTGATCTCGTGCCTGTGGAGTAAACCTATTAGAACACACCGGATGAGGGGAGCTCGGTGCACAGAGCTCGTTTCCCACCGAGTGACTTAACTATGCCAAGGCAGACTAAATGGAGCCTCGGCTTGGGCCGTCACTTTAGAGGGTTGGATAATGGAGTTTAAGTAACTGTCAATCTGAATAAAACTTGCCTTTTTATATATTACCATAGGAAAAATCTAAGTCCAAAAATTCTTATTAAAACTTAATTAAAATATGTAAAGTCCACATTTCAGTTTTTGTTTTACTAGAGAATTACATGTATTCATAGTAATGCAATGATAATCAATAAAATATAATCTAAATCTACTAAACTTCAATCATCCTAAAATTCTATTAGACTGACCTGAAATTCTCAGCTAAATTTCGGGATGGCATTCATCCTAATTACTTTAAGGTCAGTTTAAGCAGTTAAAATAAATATCTTTTAGTATTACTTTTGCCTATTTAAAATAACTTGACCAGTTACCATTACCATCCACCAAGCATTTCTGGTATTATTCTGCCCAATATTATATTTACGCACAAAGTAAAGTTTAAATTAAAAAAGTAGGAATATTTTGCTTTGCTATATTATTTTATTCATTAATTATAATGATAGCGATAAGAACAAACACGGAAACGACATTAAAATGAAACTTTTAACAACTAATATAATATTTCAGCGTACATGCATGGGTTCGAATATTAAGTAGTGTCACCTTTTAAAACCGTAACTTAATAGCCTAGAATAGCTTTTTCTTAGAATTACTACATTTGTTGTACGTATAGGTACAAAAAGGAAGCTATTAATTGTTAGAGTATATTCAAGTTTGCTCAGAGTTTCTATGTTCAAGTTTCATCAGAGGCTGATGATGAAATTCTTTATTGTTATCAAACCTGTCTACTTCTACAAATTTTATTCTGTAACTTATCGTGTTTACTATTGCATAAAATCGAGTAATTTTACTTTTAAGATTGTTTTGTATGACGAAATAGGAAAAGTTTCCAAGCTCAGTTTCAAAGCTCAGGTAAATATAGAAAAGTAAATTAATAGTACAACTTTGTTTATTCTTGCTATATGTAGGTTTTTATGGAAATAAATTTGGATAAATTTTACTACCAATATATTCGATAATTAAATAAGTTAAAGTATCGTTAAATTAAACCAAATTACATTAATCCGAAGATAAAGCACTATATCTCATGTCACAAATAAGAAGTACTTAATTCGGATCGTTTATATATGTTAAGTTCATGCTCCGCTCCTAATGCTTTTTTGTTAATTTTTTTTAATTGATTGAGGTTTTAGCTGTCATTTCATCCATATTTTTATTAGTTTTGTGATAAATAGTTTAAAAGATATGTAACAAAAAAAAAATACAGCCTCAAAAATCATAACCTCAGGCGATTAAATTGCAAACGCTGCGGAAACCTTAAAAGATAGATTTAAAGTATAACGAACTTGTACTTCATAAAATCGTATTTAATAAGGTCCGCGATGACGAATATATCCATGTTTTAAAATAATCCACAATAAAAAATTTTTAATGTATAACATCGATGAAAATTGCAACTAAATTGAATATTTAAATTACGTTTCAGAGTAATGTAGTGTTAGTTTATGTAAAAGTTAATGCAATAAAAACATTCTTCATTTTATGTGCACAAAACGTGTTATACTTGATATAAAATTAATACCTTAGAAGATGTAAGAGATATAAAATGCGGCAGTTTCGTGCAAGAGCACGTTGTTACCCGCTTATAAGAGGGCTGCATTAAAATTATTGGGAACGGAATATTTAAACTATTCCTGTCATATTCAAATCTTTTAATTGCAAACTCCTCGGTTTTGAAAATGGAATACAATTTATTTATTTAAAAAAAGAAATTTGGTCTCGTCACAAATTCTCATCAAACTTTTTTAGTGGTTAATAAAATGGAATTGACTCGAGAAAATTCAAGAGCGATGATTTCTTATAACTTCGTTATTTCTGCATTTAGTGATAGAGCCACATCCAAAACCACAATTTATCGCTGGTTTGCTTAATTTCCACGTAGACGTGTCAAGCTCAGTGATGATCCCCGTCAAGGCCGTCCACAAACTGCAGTCACACAAGAAAACGTTAATGTTTTGCATAAACTGAATGAGAAAGACCGACATGTGTCATACCGCGAAATTCAGGCAACTTTAGACATTGGCATGAGTCAAATACAAATAATCTTGCATAAACAATTAGGTGTAAAAAAGTTGTTTTCCCGATGGGTACATCATTCGCTCTGTGAAAAGCAAAAAGCGGCTCGCGTTACTTGGTGCGTCAGAACTCTCTAAAGATTCCACGCGGGATCCTCAAATGCTGTACACAACATCATATTAGGTCACGAATCCTGGATATACGCGTACGAACCCGAAACAAAAAACCAGTCACGAGTTAGGGTGTCCGAAAATGAATTAAATCCAACAAAAATTGTTAGTTCACGGAGTGTTGCAAAAAAAATGGTGGCCACGTTTGTCTCCAAAACCGGCCATATTCCAACTATTCCTTCCAACTTAAGGGGCAATGAACGGTTAATGCAGAATGGTATGCTTGCTTTTGTTTGCCACATGTCGTTTCTAAACTCCGTAAAGAGAACTGCAACCGCCGCATAATCCTCCATCACGACAATGCGAGTTCTCACACCGAGCACAGAACAAAAGAGTTTTTAGAGCAAGAAAACATAGAATTATTAGACCATCCCCCGTACAGCCCCGATCTGAGCCATAATAAATTGCGTGGTCAGAGATTTTGATCACCTGAAGAAGCTGTGGACGCCTACAAAACAGCCACTTTGGAGACCGAAACTTCCGAATGGAATGGTTGCTTCAATGATTGATTCCATCGTTTGAAAAAATGTGTCAAATTTCGCAGAGATTACTTCGAAAAGCAATTAATACATTTTTAAACAGTAATGTTGTGTCACTTCCTTCATACCCGAAATTTTCAGTGCCGCCCTTGTACTGCGCATAACAGTTATGTACTGTTAATGTGATACATTTTTGTTATACATTTTCCTAAATACGATGTCTTTTAAACCGAAGCGCAGTGATATTTTGCAAACTGCGTTGGTATTTAGCCTGCCTGGGTAAAAAATAAGAAAATTCTTAACCTTATTAAAAGGAAAATGCAAATTTCTAGCCTTTACAATTCATTCGCATCACTGAGCAGATTACATAATCTGTTTGACATTAATGGTTGCGTTCCTGTATTAAATTTTATATAAAATTTCTTGGAATTTAAATTGATTCTACTTGTTTAAAAAGAAATTGGCTCTAAAGCCTTTTTATTACTCTAATCTATTTTATACTAGTGTAACCTCTAGTTAAGATCTATGGTAATGATTGGTAACATTTAAAAATATGAAGCAATAAAACGTACGTAAATACTTAATAAGGAGTTAAAAAATGTTATTTAGAGAATAAGAAAATAATTTAAAAAATGGTGTGTTATTGCTTTCGTGTTTAAAAATTCTTGAATGTGCTAAATTTATATTAAGAATGGCACATGTTGATTATAACTTGAAAATATTATACCAACTCATTTTGATTGACTACCCGCTTGGCATAAGATTAGTGTATAAGTGCCTAGTTGTTACGCCAAAGGGTATGGGTTAGACCCACGCCCTTTGAAACATTAATAATAATTAGTTGAGAGCAATTAACATTACATTTTTTACTAATTATAGTTAAAAAAGCCCTATTCCAATTAGGCTACACAACAAGACATATAGAATTATAATTCATACGTCAGTCGTTTAAGTAATTAAAATCACATATTACTCTCTACTCTACACTTCTACACCAAAATAGGATTTGTTAAGTTGTGTTTCGTACATAAAAAAAACTTCGTAAATTAAAACAATTATGTTCGCTATTTCTAATTAGCACATTCAAAGTTTTAAAATGATTTTTTGTAGATTTGAAATGTTAATCGCCCTCGCGGGTCACAAAGATGTAAAATACAAAGACACCTTAAAATCGAAGGAACTACGTATAAAACCTTTTACAAATCATCCAAAATCAGTGCGCTCGTAAGCTCGATCGACCGGACAGCCGCTCGATCCCCTGCTACCTGCGCCGTCCGCTTGGCCCACCTGTGGCCACGCCTCCCCGACGCCGTCAAGTGGCGAAGCAAGAAGACGCCGAGTTCGCCGTGCCGTGCAGTGACTGTGTTACAGTGCTAGTGTGTGCCGGTGTAAAGTGTCGACGGTTAAGGCGTACGCGCCTGAGCGCAAAAAGCTGTGTAGCCGTCTGATCGGGTGAGTCGTATCGATTTTGCCTATCAATTAATTTTCCCTTACAGCGTCCAGACACCCTCTGTTGAGATGTAGGACCCTTTTATATTAGCTTACATTGCCAAATTAAATTCTGCCACGTTTCACCGCGAACGTAGTTAATTTAAAATCAACACGCACACCACCCACGTGGTATTATTTCTTATCAATTATCGCAGTTTGCGCACTAGGCAGCAACTATGATTCACCTAGCGCTCTTAAAGCGCTAGTTTTCCTATTTAACGTTAGGTTTACACCTCCCTGCTCACTGGGGCGGGGAGGGTAGGGCACACAACCCCCGGCCTCACCGGGGGTGCTTGCACGCGCGTTAAATTAAATTCATTGCGTAGTTTTGGCAACATCGCCTCACGATGTTGCATTTAATGCAGGAAGCCCTAGAGGGCATAGGCCTCAATTTTGAGGAACTACAAAACAAATCACGGAAGCAATCCGAGAGCCATCCAGCATGGCAGTCATCGCCAACGGTGGCGCATCAGACTCGTCGTCCTCAGATACAACAATAACGCCAGCAAGCTCCAAGAAGGGCAAAAAATCGCGCGCTAATAGGGCGCGTCAAATAAGTCGTGATGAGTCCGGAAACTCATCCGAAACCACGCAAACAACGTCCGACCCGAAATGGAAGTCGAAGTAAACGTAGGCTCGGACACCGGAGAATCCGAGGACGCAGGAGGCTTTCGCCCATTCAATCGCGCAGAAAAGCGCAAAATAGGTCATCGCCAGCATCATCGCCGACACCGGACCCGCCAACTAAAGCGCCGAAATCGTCGGCCACCGATTTATCGGCCCCTGAGGCCAGTAGAGCTAACCCCGCCGCCTCACGGCAACCACAAGCTGCTTCACAGCCGGCCGCATCACGGCCCTCAACATCTGCTGCCTCAGCAACCCGCGCCGCTGCCTCACAGCAATACCGGTCTCACCTAGAGACAAAAGCCACCGCCGATCTACATTAGGTCGAAGGGAAAGTGGGCCGAACTACGGTCAGCTTTATCCAATCGTGTCAAATTCACGGCTAATGATTCCGCTAGTGGGATCAAAATTCAGTTAGAGACGGTGCAAGCGCACCGCGATGTCACAAAATATCTGCTCGAGAAGCAGTATTATTATCATACATCTGCGCTCCCGGAAGAGTCGCGTCCTTCGACAGTGGTCAAAGGACGCCGAAGGAACTTCCAACGAAGAAATCTTCGACTTCATCAAGTCGGAGAATATTCCCATTTATTCCGCTCAGAGGCTGTTCCATCCGCGGACAAAAGGCCTTATAATGTCGTCCTTCTGACGCTCGAACGCCTCAAGAGGGCAAGAAAGTTTATGATCTGAAACACATATGCGACATCGGTCGCATTTCGTTTAACGCGCCGCATTCGAACGGCCTCCCCAGGGCAGTGCCACAACTGCCAATTATTCGGACCACGGCCCGCAATTGCCACGCACGACCCGTTGCGTGAAGTGCCTCAGGGGACCATGGCACCCCAGACTGCCCACGACCTCGGGACCGGAAGTCCTAGCAACGTACGAACCGCCGGCATGCGTAAACTGCAAGCCCAGGCCACACGGCCAACTATTTAGGGTGCCCTAAGGCGCCAAAGCGGAGACCACCTCCACCATCCACCATCCCCTAGGCGCCCACCGGTGCCATCCCTCACCTCATTCCGCCCCTCCGGCCTGCCCCGGCGTGGCAGATTCCTAGCGCTCCGCGGGCGCCCCATGCCAGCGTGGCAACAACCGGCCCGCAACCTGCGCCGAGCGCTCCGCGTAGCGCCGCACCGCGCGCCGCACCTCGCAGCGCCCGCGAAGCGCTCCCAGCAAGCTAGCTCTAGCCAATGGCAGCTCTGGGACTAACACCGATGTGTTAGTTAATACGGTAGACTTCGCAGAAGTCGATAGGCTCACCGCCGAGTTAGATGCCACCGTTGGCAACTTCACCGCCCGCTTAGCTGTACTCCGCAAGTACAGAAACTTGATCGAACTTATTCGTGGAACCAAATGGCTAGCACACCCACAACATTTAGAAACAACGGCCCGGGCCGCGTAAAGCCACGCGCATTCAACTTAGTCTTTTTTAACGCAAACGGTCTCGCGAAACAAACGACCGAAGTCAAAGAATTCCTTCGCGAAAACGACGTAGACATTCTACTGGTGCAGGAGACATTCCTAAAGCCCGGAAGAGGAGATCCGAAGATAGCTAATTTTAATATCATAAGAAATGACAGGACCGGCGCTTCACACGGCGGCACTCTCATTTATTATAAAAAGTCACTGCACTGCGTAGCAATCGACACGCCGTCGAATCTAAAGCACTAGAAGCCTCGATCTGTAGGTTAGCCATGTCAGGTCACGCGCCGGATTACAATAGCTTCGGTATACCTACCATGCAGAGACACCGCATGCATCACTCAATCCGATTTCGAGACGCTATTATCCTCTAGGAGACGCCGTCATCCTCGCCGGCGATTTCAATAGCAAAGCACATCCGATGGAACTCATACACTACAAATCGGGTCTAGCATTAGACGAATTATCTGACCAACTCAATTTCAGTGTGGTTGCGCGTTGATGCAAACACACTTCCACATGTAGTGTGGACAACGACCGGATGTGCTTGATATTGCTATCGTAAAAACGTCAATCTCGCTCTTAGAAGCATAGAGGTCATCGATGACCTAACCTCAGACCACCGTCCCGTGCTTCTAAAGCTAGGACCCGCAAATCACCAAAACACACGTTCTTAGAACTAAAGTCGACTGGCAAGCTCAAGTCACAGCTAGACTCTACTAGCTCACCTCACCCAGACACCATCCCCAATACCTTAAACTCCGTCACGACGTGAATCTCGCCGCTCATGCGTTCACAAGTCATGTCCAAGTGTCGTCGAGGTTCCTCTGAGGCAAATCCGGTGGAGGAAAACCCCCGCTGGGCCTCGCAAACGACATCAAGGACCTCTTGCGACGCAAGAGAGCCGCGATTCGCGCCCACGATTGGTATCCAACCGAGCGAAACCGAAGGCAGCTACGCGCCCTTGAACATCAGTCCAAGATGCGCATAGCTGAATTCAGGAACGATCGGTGGGATCACGATCTGAGCAACCTGCATCCCTCACATGTGGCCTTCTGGCGCATCCCTAAAGCCTTCAAAAGGCGGCGGCAGCTCATCCACCTATGCCGCCACTCATCCAACCCGACAAGCCCACAGCGTTTCTCGATGAGGAAAAAGCCGAATGTCTGGCCGACAGTCTCGAGGCTCAATGCTCGCCCAGCTCACAACCGGTGAGCGCCGCTCATCTCCGCAAGGTAGAGAGCGAGGTTGACCGGTTGACGCATCTACCCCCACGCGACGTACTCACACCCGTAACGGAAAGCGAAGTCGAATCGATAATCAAAAAGCTTAAACCACGGAAAGCCCCGGGCACCGATGGCATATCAAACCGCGTCATAAAGATTCTTCCGACTCATCTCATCAACCTCCTAGTCCTAATCTATAAGCTGAAGTTATAGGCTTCCTCAAACCGGGAAAACCTCCCAACCAACCTACCTCCTATCGCCCCATTAGCCTGCTTAAAGTGCTTCGGAAAATCTATGAAAGACTAGTTTTGACCCGCCTACAGGACTTTATGCAGGCTAATGGCTTCCCAATCAGTCCAGTTTGGCTTTCGGGCCAAACACTCCTGTACACATCAGGTGCACCCATCACGGAGACATTAAATCCCGCATGACACGGGGCCAACACACAGGAGCGCTCTTCCTCGACGTGGCGAAGGCGTTCGATCAAAGTCATGGCACGACGGGCTTATATACAGTTATATAAGCTCGGCCTGACCTGTCTCGTACTCATCATACGAGACTTTCTCTGAAGCGAACGTTCAGATACCGCGTCGAGGAACAAAATCCCAACCTCACCCGCTACTAGGCCGGAGTACCACAAGGCTCAGTGTTAGGCCCCGTCCTATTCACCTCTCTACACCAACGACATCCCTCGAAACTATAAAGTTAGCACCGCCTTGTTCGTGAACGACACTTGCATTTTTCATCCGGCATATGTCCTATATCCATCCAACGACGTCTCCAAGTCGCAGCCAGACGCTTCGGTGACTGGTTTCGACGTTGGAGAATCGAAATAAACCCTTCCAAAAGCGCGGCAGTCTTGTTCACACAGAATGCCGACGATCCCTCCCATGATCCGACTCCTAGACTACCCAATACCATGGGGTAGATAAAATCAAATACCTCAAGGTCACCCTCGATAAAACCCTCAGCTTCGGGCCGCACATCAAGCAGGTCAAAACAGAGCGGCCTGACGTCCTGGGTCGCCTATTCCCTTTAATCAATCCCAAAAGCAGCTGTCACTGCGCAACAAGGTGTTGCTATACAAAACAGTTATCCGTCCAATCATGACTTACGCCAGTCCGGTGTTCGCTCATGCATCCCAATCCAATATCCACAAACTCCAAGCTCCTGCAAAACAGGTTCATACGCTGGCACGGTGTGTGCACTGGTGCAGTGCAACCTTGACCTGCATGTGGACCTGGAATTGCCCTCCATTCATAATTTTTAAAACAAGCATCTATCAAATTTTCGACTCGGCTTCGCAACATCCGAATGAGCTGGCGTGCAAAAGCCGCCGATTAGCGTACCACGCAAATTAGTTCATCCTAAACACTAGGAAACACGTCAGATATAGGCGACCGCGCCATATACTTACAGATCCGGACGACGATATAACGATCGTGCAAGCACGTGTTAAATCGTACTATCGAACACCCTATTGCCCTCGCCGCCGAGGGCAAACGCATACCCGTACAACAGATTTCGGCACGTACCAGGCCGATTCTCACCAACTTAGATAGGCGGTTTAGCGTAAGAATTAACATGTCCTAAAGCAACCTTGATCGAGCCTGAGGTTCGTCACCGGCGCCCTCGATACATGTTGCTAACGGGTTAGAAAGGATCAAAAGCGACTAACCGAGCTCGAGGTTCGGCCCTCCTGGCACCCTCGATTAGATCGTCTGACGGTTTTAAAATAGTGGCAGCCTCGAGCTGAGGTCTCCTCTGGGGACCCTCGGAGCTAAGCTCAACAAATTAAGAGGTGAAGCCTTGCAGCTTAAAGTTGCAAGCCCTCGACTCCGCCTGGTTGTAATGGTTTACCCACCAACGGAGCCATCAAATAAACGATAAACGATAAACGATATAAACCTTAAAATAATATCAGCTTTATAATTTAGTAATATAATCAGAATATTATGTTATGCAACTTCTTATCTGAGCAACTTAATGTGATACTGTATTATACAAAGGACCATTTATAGATCAATTTAAATAAATTTAACTTTATTATGATTAAATAGAAAATGATAAAACAAACTCGGTCAAAGTAACTAGAATTTCTCGATAAACTCGCAGGCAGCTTTCTAATGCTAATAGACTTATAATATTTAACATCATGAAATATGACTAACTCAATACTGCTACTGCTTTTTCAAAATAGTAAGTTACTGTTCGTTAAATCGAGATACTAAGTATAAAGGTCAGTGCTACTGAAAGTTACAACAGAAGGTTTAAATTTATGTATTGTGAGGTCACTAAAAAAACATCCAGACACGAATAATATACCACGTATTATTTGCTATGTGTACTATGGTTTCTGGATGTTTTTTTCCTACTATATATATTCTTAGTACTACAGAAAAGTAAGTTAATATATTTACAAATTCTGTCATTGCCAAAGTTAGTTGAATATAGTATATAATTATATAGACATGTCTATTATTATTTTGGACTTAACAGATAAAGGATACGTAAATATTTATAGAAACCAATAAAATTCCCTAAAATAAGTACATGCTGCTAGAGTATAACAGAAGATTTCATTGAAAATTAAAGTATATAAGTCGCTTTTTTTATTCATCGTTCTTACATTCTCGTCGCCTATGACTATAAAAAAATGCAAAAGAATGTTTCAATAGGGTAATAATGTAAATTTAACGTACGGACAAGTACCGTGCAAAGTTCCGAAAAAAGCGACAGAATAGTCTAACGAGCCTTTTTTGAAGTACTTAGTTCCGATAATCGGATCTAAGTGTGCACTAAAGCCTATAAAAATATGACTTTTAAAAATATTTACACTTTTTCTAATTGTGTGGTGTTATCTTAAAATACTTTTACGATAGATAGTTAACATTATATGACAAATGTGCATTGAAATTCAGTATTTAACTTGCTTTAAAATGTAGAGTCAAGTTTAGTCTGTATATTTGTGCATTGCATTAGAAATCAGCTACTGCACACATCTTTTGACTATAGCAAGATAATATTTGAACAGTAATACTTTTTCAATAGTACTATTGGTAAAAAGACTTTGAACTAAAGTAATAAATATCTTTACTAATTACATTTACAGAGAATTATTATGGCGTTTGTATATTCAAGTTTATTTTGTAGTTTGTTTTTTTTTTAATAACAAGAAAAAAAGAGAAAACTCTACAGTGTTAAAAAATAAAACCAAAAATAAATAATTTCACTTTTTTATTCATTATGAAGCAATTATTTACTTTTTTATACTGTAAATATGCAACGTTATATACATACTTTACACACACTACTATATTACAGACCGATTTACAAATCAAGGAGTAGAGTGCTATTTACTCTACACGATTACTTACTTAAATTAGTTTCTAAAACTGTAGATGTTACAACAAAGTATTAAAGAACTTTATGCAGCTAGTGATAAATAACTGCACTCTCTATTGAAGAAATATCACGAGTTGTAAGCACATTTCGTTCTAATTTTATTTTACACTTCAGCTTAGCTATGTCAAGGTTTTTGTGACGCATATAATACTGATAACAGGCGGTATCATCATCATCATCGGACCATCTTACTTTTCAGACAATTGGGTGATCGGCCCAAATTGCCCCCGAAGGATTCGAACCCACGACCTCCGGTTTCTAAAGCACACGCTCATACCACTAGGCTACGGAGGCAGTAAAATAATTATAAGGTAAATTAAGATATTTTAAACTATTTAAGTTAAATTTAAGAAATAAAAAAGTAAAACTTTGAATATTTTAAATGGTAATAACAAGAGCTGTTTCAAAAGACGTCTGTACTTTTAAATCACCTACCTACACCTACATAAAAATACATGTCTGAATAGTGCCCTGAATTTATAAAATTGTTATTTAATTTATTTTAAATACAAACATGTTTTTTTTAGTTTTGTTCAAAGGATTCTATAAGGCAAAAATAATTAATTTATCCAAATTAGTACTTGTAACAAAGTCAGCAGAGCTCGCGTTTCTGTATCTTACGATAAATTAATGCAGTGATAATAAAAGCTCCATTTAAGAGACAAAAGAAATAAATATTTAAACGTAGTTAATTTAACCCTTAAGCTTCTGATTAAAGAATTAAAGCCTTTGACATAAAAATAAAAGCCTTCAATTTAAAATTTTTAATCTTTTGTTTAAGAGGTTTAGGTTTTAATAATTATATTGCACACCAGACAAATTTGTTTATTGATAAAGTAACGCTGGAATTACAAAAAACAAATTCGGATTAATCAAAAATTCACCTCCTGAATAAAAATTATTAAATTACTGTTTTTGTTATACTTTAGTATGTAAGAAATTGTTTCATGTGCTAATGGTTTAACGTAAGGCAAGTTGGACATTTGATTCAAAGCGAGACATAATTTGCCCATTTTGTTTACTTTGTAATGTTGATTTTCTTTTTAGAAAACAGTCTGGAAGAAAATATATTTAGATAAAAAAATATAACGGTTATTAATATTATTTTATTATGTCTAATTTAGTAAGGGATAAGCATTATTATTTTTTAATTAAAGCTTGTTTATGTAGTCTAAGCTAAAATAATATAAAAAATAGAATAAATCTGTCTCATTAATCGTATAATCATTTCTTATGTATTATATGAGCAATAACTTAGAAATTCGAAAACTAAACAGATGAATTTTTTAGTGATAAAGTGCACTTTCATAAAATCACCATTTCTCATTTTATTTTCCTTAAGAACATACCGAATTTCTACGAAAATTTAATGGTTTTCACATTCAAAACGTGCTGTCTGCTGTAAGGACTTAGCTGAAACGCATTAAGTATTTAAGGTTTAGTAGAGACTTCATTTTGACAGTAGTTTTGTAGGCAAGAACATTATTTATCCTTAAAAATAAGATTGAGTAAGTCCACTTTTTATTTAAAAAACAATGTTACGAGACGAAGTAACCGTTCAACCTATATAAGGTTTTATATCCGCTTATTTAAATTGCAGCGCAAGTTTTATAATCACCATACGCCGAACAATATCTAATTTTTTACCGGATAGCATTTACTGCTTTTTTAAAAAAAACCTTTTAATATTTGATTGTTACAACGAACATAATGTTTTTCTTCTATTTCACTATTATAAGAGTAAGGCAATTCGGTGTCATTAGTTCAAGTACTAGGTTTTTTGTACATAAGTTCATAATTTTGACATATTAACTACTTACTTAGGTACTTGATGTAAGCTCTTAGCTTTTATGTTTACAAAATTTATCTATTAAATTTCAAGGAGTTAAAAATTATGATAGTTGTAATAATGTGACCTGGTGCACTTTTTATTTGTAAATAATTATACACAGTAATACTTAAGCCAAATAGGCGATTAATTTCATCCAAACGAAAAAGTCTAAAATTATTTTAAACTTATGTGGTACTTCGACCTATTGGTTAAAAAAAACATTAGATTTATTTTACCATAGCACTAAAAAAACAAACCCTACGTTTTGAAAAATATTTAAAGAAATAATCATAAGAAAAGAGCTTTGCTCTCAAAGTCATGTTTTTTTATATATTTTGTAATTAAATATTGCGTAGAAACTGATAAATAAATGATAGATTACACATATTAATATGGGACAGTGCCTAAATAAATAGTGTTATCCGCCACCTGATTATTCTCTTGGGATGGTGATCCATTGCCAGGCTTAGGTTTGATTCCTACCACAGTAAAAATAATGGTTGATAAACATAGGTTTGTCCTGATGTATTTTTGGTAATGTTAAAGTGATTGGTCCTCCACCTGCTGACCTAATTAATTAAATTAAAATTTAAACCCAAGCAAGTAATTGCCCAAGGCTGTATTGTTCAGTTCTTCTGCATGATGGTACAGACTAAAAATAATTAATTACAATTAGATCTGGAACCCCGCTTCGCACTGGCAACAAGACCATGTTATCTCAGTCTACCCCATGACCACGGCCGTTGGAAAGTGTTCGAAACGTCGGAATTTGCATAAAATATACGCGATAAAATCCGTAAAAGAAATTTTAAATAATGTATATTACAATGTTAAAGAAAAGAATTCAACTACTGATATTTAGTTAACGGATTTAAACATCAGTCTTACCCAATAATTGTTTAACTGGAGTTATCAAAAATAAATTTCAGTATTTAATTATAAAATAAACACCACGGTCAGAAGACAATATTTTAACAGAACGTTACTAATGAAATGTATAATACGTCTCAATTTTATAGTTAACGATTTAGTAATCAAGAATTAAATCTAAGCTTGCTTTTATTGTCACATATTATAAGTAGCTTTCAAATATTTACATTAAATTTTATAAGGGTTAAAAGGTTAATTGTTCCTCAGTCCTTCTACACATTAAAAGTTATTTAAAAAAAATATCAAAGTTATACCCTACGCAACACTACGTCTGAAAAGAAACTTTTTAAAATTTGTCTAACTACGATGAAGTGTCATTTTAAAGTTAATATATTTAAATCCCTGAACTACAAAATAAGACCTTAAAGATCACTAATACAGTTGGATTCATTCCAAATATGTATGTTACTATATTTGGTCAAGTAACATGCTCTTTATCCTCTTTATCCAGGCTTACCCTGATTTTACATTAAATCATATTTCCCCTTCTTTACTTTAGGGGATTATAGGTTAACGAATGTCTCTGTTTACATTATTAGTGCTTAATTATTTTTTCTTATTTCCACATTTCCGATGGTTCGAAGATTTTTAATTTAATAACCTGACAGATTTCTGTACAAACACATACCCTGATGTTTCATAAATTTAAATACTAAAATAAAATGCGGAAAACTGTACATATTACTAATTTTAGCTTTGATTGCAATAAAAAAATATTTATACATACTAAGCTGTATTCTGTTATTTTTATTATTAAACTCTACAATCCGTAGATAGTAATGAACGAAATACTTGTGTGGAAACTGTTTATAACGTTTCCGTTACTGTTGATTTCTGGTGCATATTTGCCACGGCACTAAATTCATCACGAGTTGACGTTTGATACAAGCACAACTTATGGTTGTTTGCTTAACCTAGTATAATATGTTCTGTATCAAATTTGATATTTCTGTAGTTGTAGCCTTTTTGACTATTTATAATGTTTGTCTTTTAGTAGTTTAATTAAGCATGATATCTTAATTGCCTTCTCTTAGGCAGTGTTATTTTTTTTTGATCGATTCTAAATGTCGGTCGTTACGGGCATGACATGGTTTAATTTTATTAAATTTGATTTTGTTATTAGACTAGTATCAACTAGAGGTTGTAATATGCATATCACTAGATACTTTAAAAGTAAAAAAAAAATATTCTATATTTATTTCTCTCGCATAATATTTAAAGATTTCGGTTACCTCTGTCATGATAAATCTTAAACTAGCAAATCTTCAGTCTTTGTGAATAGCAGTTATCCCTGGTGATTCGAACCCTTTTTATTTTTTACTTTTTTTTCCGTAGGGAAATGCCCACGCATACTCGTCCTCGCGGGGGCAAAGACGGGTTATGTCGGCACCGACTTGCACCGACTAAAACCACCACGTTGTTCCTACTTAGCGCCTTAGAGATGCGGTCACAGGAAAGCTTGGCAGTCTTTTGCGACTCCACCAGTGCTAGCTGCCGGAGCAGCTCCGTTTCAGCCTAACGGCCATCTGCCTTTCTCTGGGCGCGTCGGAATTTACGCCTCTTCGTCTCGGGCCCTGTATTCAGGTACCAGACTCCCCCGAGTCTGTTACTCAGGGGCCATGGGAGCCAGTAGTGCCCAACCCACGCAGGGACGAGACTCCCAGCCCCCAGCGGCGGCCCGGATGTTAAGATAAATTAACATAAACTTCTTAAAGTAGCGTTTAAGAAGTTTATGTTAATTTATATATTAATATAATTTAAAAGTGATACTTCTTCTTCTTCTGCGAAGTTATTTTTCTCAATTTATTTTAATGACCAAAGTGAACACATACTATATTTTTATTACTTACCCCAAAATTTAAAGGTTTAAACATTATTTTTGCAGGTAACCTTACACATATATCACATAATACAATGGACATGAAACGGGGAGGCAAATACTACATTCGCTCAAATACTCGTTACAATTAGGTATGACTTAAATTGGTTTTTCCAACTGTAGATGTTACATTAAAATATTAAGTTATATGAATCTAGTTATAATTGGACTGTACTATCTAGAGGAGGAATATCGTAAATTTCACACATTTTGTTTTATTTGAATTTCACATAGCTCTTTTATACATATATGACGAAAACTTTTTCTTATATTCTATTTGAGCGCCTTCTAGGCAGCAGAAAGCTAACATTTAATAATATATAGTTTCCATAATAAAACCTTAGAACAGTGCATATGAATAAACTAGCTTTTGCCCGCGACTTCGTTCGCGTGGACTTCAGGTTCGTCCCGTCTAGTCTAGTAATAAGTAAGAAATACGGTAACTAAGCACTGCAGAGCCCTAATCATAGGTCTATAGGTAGCTACTGCAGTATGCTCCTATAAACTACATTTAACGATCTTTTTCCTTCAGCATAAACATGCAGATTCTTCGCTTTGGAAACACGTGAGCAAGCCACATAGAGCTGAGAAAAACATGGCAGTGCCCAAATGTAGCCTGCTACCTTCAGGTTTGACCCTGCGATTTGTTGATCGTCATTGAAAATGCGACTTTTAATGGGAACTGCAGGCGTTTAAAATTGAATGGCAAGTTGTTGGGTATGATTGGGATGCGCGGTATAAGAACATTGTCTCCCTTGGCTTCTCCAGTTAAAATTGTAGCCTTCACTATATGCCTTCCTAATTCGGTAACTCGCAACCGAGTACCGTTGCATAATCTTGGCGCATCCAGGTTACGCATTAACAAAACGGGTACACCTACCTTTAATTCCAACTTGTGTGATGGCACCCCGGACAACTCTAAAGAGTTTAGGAACTCTACGGGATAACTTGTAGTGTCATCGGATGACATAACTGTGTCAATGGAATTATACACTGATGTTTCGCTGTTTATTTCGGCCAAGATTTTTTTATTTATTTTCGCAACAGTCTCATTTTTTGGTGCCAATATGGTTCTTTCACACAACCAATTTTCGTCAAGAATATTTTGTTGCAGAATCGGAAAAACTTGTTCAATAAGTTCGTTTTCTGTCTCCACAGCATGACAAAATTGCTGTGTGAAAAGAACCATACCTTCTTGGTCGGTGTTTAGGTGGCCTTCACCAATTTCTAGCAGTTTTTGAGCATATGCTCCTGATTCGACATCGCTGAATAACTGGACTCGCATGTTAGTGGTAAGATAAAGCTTTTCAACTTTAGACCACAGATATGAGGCTTTTAGACATGCGTTAATTTCATCCGCCGCAGTGCCTCTCTCGATAACAGGTAAAGTCTGTCTAAAATCCCCTGCCAATAACACTACCACACCACCCATCAACTTTCGATTGCTGTGAATATCTTGTAGACAGCGATCAAGCGCCTCAATGGCGCGTTTGTGTGACATAGTGCACTCGTCCCACACGATCAGCATACATTGTTGCAAGAGGGCGCCACGGGCACTGCTCTTACTGATGTTGCACGTTGGGGTTTCTTCGCTCGCCAGATTAAGAGGTAATTTAAAAACCGAATGTGCGGTTCGTCCACCGCTCAGCAATGTTGCAGCGATCCCAGAGGAAGCCACCGCTAATGCAACTTTACGGTCCTTACGAATTTTTGCTAGAAGCAAATTAAGCAAAAATGTTTTACCTGTACCGCCCGGGGCGTCAAGAAAGAAAAGGCCGCCTTTGTCAAGCTCAACTCGTTGTAATATTTTGTTATAAATGTTTTTGTTCGGGTAGCAGGCGTGGTTCAGTTTCGCTGACCTGAGCGTCTAATAAAGCAATATCGTAGCTTAGCTCTTTGATCAAATCGGTCGACAACTCTCCTCGACGCTCTGGTGTAGGCATACCGAAGTCGGACAATTTCTTACCGGAAATCGTTATTATTTTGTCCTCTATATGTCTCAGTGCTTCATTGAAACTTTTGACTTGATCCATCCTTTCAAATCTATGCAAGATATCCTCCGATAATGCAGATTTATACTTATCCCATAGTTGAAGAGGATTGGATAAACCGCAAGTGCATATCAATATTGCAAATAGTTCTCTTATTTGCGAAGGAGAGCGACACAGCACTGCCTCTTCCATTGTGGCATCCCAGTGGTTGTCATCTTCCAACAACCCCAACTTCTCACACGCTTGTCGAAAAGTTTCAAGTTCTTGGCCGTCAACTGTTTTTAGATCCAAGAAGCTAGTGGGGCCCTGTACTACATTCAGCAGCATTCGCAAACAGTAACATTCGAAGTTACTAACATGCACTGTGTAAATGCGCCCAAGAGCATCTCCTGCCTTCACACCTGGCCAGCCGTCGACAGGTGTACCTTGTAAACGACGTTTCCATTCTTTCGACGACACGTTCCATGTATAGTAGCGGGGTACGTCAACATAAAGTAATGTTTTTGCAAATGCGTCATTTTGGCAAAGCAGGAAAAATGCAGTTAGTGTCGTCTTAGGTGGTGCGGCCATTCTCTCTCTAAAATTGTTTTCAGTGAAGTAAATCCGCTGACCATTAGGGAGATGAACCGCAAGGTGAGTGACTGTTGGGTGTCTTTCATGCAGAGGCAGACCCAAGATCCGCCACGCTGCTTCGTTACTACTAACATATCTACCGGCTCGATACGTTTGCACCTCATCTCTCGGGTCAATATTAACATTCCCTTGCTGTCGAATGTTAAAAATAGCCTGGTCGCTGCCTTTGTTTATATATTTACAAATATATTTTATCGCCTGTACCGTATTGCAGAACTCTACATTTATGTGACAGTTATAAATTTTAGACAGAAGAGGAGAATATGGGACAATCCAGCTATTGTCAACCAATACTTCCTGTGTTCCACCTCGGGTTTTTAGAGTTATCGTACGGCCGCCATCTCCTGGTGCTCTACGCCTGTACAAAGGATAGCCTTTGTCGTTAGTTTGAGTATCTTTTAAAAGCGCCCTTGGATACTTTTTGGTGCATTTTCCTTCTTTCATGCATGGTGATGAAGGTTACAGTATCGTAGAGTTTTCGATCACCTTCTGGATTTGGTATCTCCGCACTTATGACTTCATCAATTTGGTTGGGGCGTAATTTTTCCGTCAACCACAGCAGCAAGTGCACGTGAGGCAGACCTCTTTTGCCACTCGATCGAGTAGCATGGAAACACTTCATATCTCCAAATAATTTACCTTTTGTAAGTAGAGCAACCAATTTTTGTACTTTTATTTTAAATAACCTGGCTGTTAAGTCATGTCTGTCTGTTGCATTTTGACCTGGAATGAGCTCTTTAGTAATTTCTGGCCAAGTGGGATTACATGTCATTGTAATAAACAGATCAGGCCTCCCGTAGTTACGCACGTATGTGAACGCATCCTGCGTGTACTCATGAAGATATCTCGGGCTATTTACAAATGACGATGGGAGTATTACCAATTGACCCAAATTGTTTGGATCTAAATCCGCATCATTCCTGACCGCGTCTTGTAAATGTATATAGTTTTCTGCTCGCAGTTTTGTTTGGTTTAAAGCAATAAACCTTAAGCGCTCACTCTCCACTTTGACATACATGTCCACCAAAAACTGAAGAAAGAGAAGCCTACATCGAAGCAATAAATTAAAATTGTTGCGACGTACCATCATATGATACGCATAAAAGTCTTTGCACGACACTTTTTTGTTCGGTATAGGCTGTTTTGTAACTGGGTTTGTCTGAGGAATATCAAAACTGTACCCCTCTTGTCCTTTCCAAAAAATTATCGGGTACTCGAGAGCATCATAAAATCTATGAGTGTCCGGAACTCTAGTAAGCCGGCCATCGTGCGCCTGAATAACAATGTCCCGAGACGCAGTTTGTTCAGTACTAACTACTACGGCAGCTATTTCTGTTTAGTGGTCGGGCATTGGATCAGTCTTTCGTGTTCACCACGTGGTCACGATCTGGGTGTATCACGACCTTGTAATGTATCGCTAGTCACTCTATCTTTAGCCAATTTTAAATCATGCATTAAAACGTTGTGATCATGTAGAACTTTTTGTATTTTTTTAACTGTGTTTTTTCCACACCTGGTACGTACTCAGAACGCCTATCAACTTGTGCTTCCTCGTCACCCATGAAATAAACTTGCAAAATTTTGGTTGCGTATTAGTAGCAGAAAACAAAAGAGCCAATTTGTGTGGTATATTTGCCTTGGATTGAAATGTCGGGCAAAAATCCTGGCATCGACACAATGTTATCAGCTCAAAAGATGTCATATGGAAGCATGTATTGTATTTTCTTATGTTTTTAAAAAACGGCGAGACTCATCTGTTTCATTTGAAAAAAGTTCTTTAAGAGGTTTAACAGGCTCGTCTATTGAAGGAAGAACTACTTTTCCTCCCGAACAGCACATTCCTGCAGCTTCCTCTTTCCATTTAAGAGCACCGCAAAATCTGCATTCTTTATTCATCGCTTCTATTTTTATAAGCTTGTGGCTTTCGTAATCAAGAGTTTCGTCGTACTCAAATGCAGCTTTATCGAATACTCCCCACGCGTTTCTTGTAAAAGTTAATCGTCGCTGTTGTACCCTTTCAGCAACAGCGCGTCTGCGAGCTTCAGCAGCTTCAACAGTTTCAGTAGCTCTTTGGGACCCTATGTAAGTCGCTTGCTTGAAGACGCCGAGCTTGAGACTGTTCGGTGTCTCAAGCCCGTTGAAATGCCAGATATTCAGCGTTCTGTTGATGTCGAGCTTGAGACTGTTCAGGTGTCTCCGCAGCCCGTTGAGATGCTAGATACTCAGCATGCTGACGACGTCGATCCTGGGACTGTTCGGGTGTCTCAGAAGCCCGTTGAGATGCCAGATATTCAGCGTTCTGTTGACGTCGAGCTTGAGACTGTTCGGTGTCTCTGCAGCCCGTTGAGATGCTAGATACCAGCATGCTGTCGACGTCTATCTTGGGACTTCTCTGGTGTCTCAGCAGCTCTTTGAGCTGCCTCACGCTCTGCTTATTTAAGCCTTCCAGTTCGGCTGTGGAAATCGTCTCGTTAAGTCTAGCTACTTTCATAGTTCGAGCTTTATTATAGCTTTGGGAAAGATTAGACTTACGCTTTCGCTTAGGCTAATTCTTAAGTACGTGTTGTTTCTATATTCTCCAAAAATACAAGTACAGTAGTTATTGTTAAGAGCTGTACTTTAATCCTTGCCTATTTAATTAATCCTATCTATATAGTAATTAATTATCGATGAAGTAATTCGTTATAATTAACCTATTTATATAATTTGTTATAATTAACGGTAAGTAACCTATCTATATAGTAATTGAATCTATCAATGAAGTAATTCGTTATAATTAACCTATTTATATAATTTGTTATAATTAACTGTAGTAACCTATCATATAGTAATTGAATTATCAATGAAGTAATTCGTAAAATGAAGTATCTTTTGTATGTGTAACTCTAACCAAAAAGAAACCTGGCAATAACTAACCTGTAGGCCTATATTACTTAAAGTAGGCGACCATACGTTTTATCAAATTGCTGAGTGCCTTGAAAATTCGCAAAACGGACACAACCGTCAACGACGTCTGCCCTCATGCGTCTGCCGCGTTCGGGTCCGCGCTCAGCGATGAAGCGACTTCTTCCACCACCGCATCTCCCACTCTCCCCCATGCCCCGTTCTGCCTGGCACCGCTGCCGGTATTTATCGCCGAAATTGCTATGACTCTGCATTTTAAATCTGTGATATCTTTCAGAAATATTTATTTAATTTACTGCTGTAAATAGCCATATTGATCTTTATTAAATGCACAATGTATTTAAGATACCCAATTGGATAAGGATTATATACTGTATTGTTTAAAAATCGCTTTGTAAATAAGCAATTATTTTCGTACAAAGTAAAGGATAAAAATGGTTATTGTGGGTTATTACTAAGAGATAAACATATACCATTACGGACTTTTTGTAGACCTTTTTAGTTGTACAATACTATAGTACATTGTTTTGATCTATCTTGTAGGATTCAGTCCGAAGCGTTTGCAATGTAAGCGCTAAAAAATATATTTTTACGACTTCACATTAGAAACCTCAAAATTGTAGCCCATATGTTATTCTGATGTATAGCTATATTGTGGTAAAGTTTCATTCAAATCCATTCAGTAGTTTTACGTGAAAGAGTAACAAACATCCATACATCCATACATACAAACTTTCGCCTTTATAATAGTAGTAGGAAAAGTAGATTTTGTAAAATGGGCAAATTCTTGTTTCAAACGTATATAATTATAAATGTTACTTTTGCTTCTTACTAGGTACAGACCTAGCGCTCTTAAAGTGCTCACATAGCATCGCCCCCAGTAGGGGAGAAAATATCTCCGACTCGAAATCGAAGAACTTATTCATGGATAGACCCTACTGAGAC
Organism: Lamproptera curius; assembly: GCA_029286875.1. Taxonomy (NCBI): domain Eukaryota; kingdom Metazoa; phylum Arthropoda; class Insecta; order Lepidoptera; family Papilionidae; genus Lamproptera; species Lamproptera curius. The sequence continues at coordinate 2,785,977 of JAGSMT010000039.1, read as the reverse complement.
AGACAAAAGCGTCCGCTACGATATAGACGACGACGGTTACGAAATCGTTGTTTGCCGTAAAAGGGCAAAAAACGCCCCGCTGGAGCTGTAAACCTTAAAGAATCCCGCGCTTCTCTCTCACCAACTTCTAAAATTAGATCGAGGCCCGCTACCAAGCAGGTTACAACCACGAACATTTATTTGGCTGAACAAAGGCCAAAGCCCGACCGCAAATTGTCATCCACAAAAAAGCGAGCTGGGCACAAGTAAATAAATCTATGAATAAAAAGCACTACACGTAATTTACGGTCCTCCGGGAGGGCGTAAGTGTGTAATTGAATGTGGCTTTAGCTCAGAAAATTTTTGAGTTCACGGCAGTCATCTACCGTGCTGACGTTAACGCGGATCCCAAGTCGCGTATCTTTAGACCTGTCCACTTAGTACTTATTTTTATACACGCTTACAAAATTTATCTCCTATAAAATATGACGTCAACAATCCCTTTTAGAACTGAACAGCCACCTGGCCCAGATCGTATTAGTAATACGGCATTAAAACTTTTACCAAGCATTTTCCTGCACTCCTAGCCACTTGTTCCTACCCTGACGAATGTTAGGAGGCCATTGTTACCGGTATACCAAAGCCGCGTAAGCCACTAAACCAACCAACGAGTTATCGTCCAATCAGTCTCCTCAACTGTTTTGGGAAATTGTATGAACGTATAAACTTGTCGAGGTTAAAGGATTACGTTTTCTCCAATGGCCTCCTACCATCGAATTCGAGTACCGAACACTCCTGTTCAGCCCACGCATCCTCAATGCTTAAAGTTTTGATCACCAAGTTCGAGAGATCTCGGAATCTCCAAACTCAGTAATAGATGAAGCTTCACATAGACAGAGTGAAGCTTCATCTTCGCTTGTATAACTTTAAAATTATTAAATGCTCTATTAAATACAGGCATTTTTTTCTCATTTATAAAAAAAAAACAATAAACAAATCAATAAACAACTGCCTCCGTAGCCTAGTGGTATGGGCGTGATGCTTCAGAAACCGGAGGTCGTGGTTCGAATCCTGCGGGACTCAACAAATTTTCATCATTGTTTCCTAGTTGGTTAGGGCAACTTCGGGCCGATCACTCAATTGTCTGAAAAGTAAGATGATCCATGCGTCGGATGGGCATGTAAAAATCGGTGCACCACCAACCCGCATTGGACCAGCGTGGTGGATACGGTCCAAAACCCCTAATAGATAGGGTGTATTAGGGAGGCCTATGTCCAGCAGTGGACTATCACAGGCTGATGATGATGATGATGAAACAAATCAAATAAAGAAACAAAATGATAGAGTAATTATAAATAGTAATAGACATGCAAAAAATAAATATTTATTTTTTAAATAAAACCTTATTCTTTTCGGATTTTCAATTATTTATTTACGACTTTTCGGCCTAATTCCGGTATCCATGATCACGGGCAGACTAAGATGGGATAGCAATCAATCAAGTGTGTCAATGTAATGGAAATAACGTCAGGGTTTTTATTTGAAATTTGACATAACTTTTAATTTTTATAATTGTGAACATTGCTTAGGCAAAAGTACTTGTGTTATCTTGTGTCTTTGTAGTTTTTAAATCCGGATTTAATTTTTAAAATTATTGAACCCTCACGCAGGTAATGACCAATCGTCATCTTAATTTAAATTAGCATATTTTTAAGTTCTATAGCTTCCTGAATAATTTGTTTAAATAGATGTTCTTTTGCAAATAAGTTTGCAAATAAAGTCCCAGAATCACAATTTCCAATTTTATTTTTCTTAAAAATATACCAAAATTCTACGAAAATATAATGATTTCTATATGCGAAACGCGCCGTCTTTGATTCACAAGGCATTAAGTATTAAAGAATAAGCGTAAACTTCACCATCTCAGTACGAAAGAAAAAAAAACTTAAGAAAAAAGAATATCATTTGTCTGTAACGTCTCGTTTACCCTACACTTTACCAACAGTGCTCTTTAAAGGGGCCATAGTTTTTGCACACTACTGCTTTGCATCTGCCTCCGTAGCCTAGTGGTATGGGCGTGTGCCTTAGAAACCGGAGGTCATGGGTTCGAATCCTGCGGGACTCAACAAATTTTCATTGTTGTTTCCTTGTTAGTTAGGCAATTTGGGCCGATCATCCAATTGTCTGAAAAGTAAGATGTTCCATGGGTCGGATGGGCATGTAAAATGTCGGTCCACCCACCAACCCGCATTGGACCAGCGTGGTGGGACACGGTCCAAAACCCCTAATGGATAAGGGTGTAATAGGGGAGCTCTATGTCCAGCTGTGGACTATCATAGGCTGATGATGATGACAGCTTTGCAGCATAGTTAAGCTCCATAGTGCTTCTTTCGATATAAAACGAAACACTTTAAATTTCTGCGAAAAAATTCTCAGTAATTATGATCATTGGTTCTAAGTACCAGATTTTTTTGTAAATAAGTTATAGATTTTAACATGTACGGTATTACAAAAGTCATATGTTATTTTACACAAACTTACAAAGACATATAAAAATAACCAAATACTAAAGCTAATTGCATATTAAATATTTAAAACTTGCAGCCCACGAATATAATAAATTAATATTGATGATTTATACAGATATACATCAAATACAATCTGTACTATCTATTAAACTCAGACATTATCATCTTCAAGATTATAGTTGCCGTTATAGATAAGATCGTTATCATTTCAGGATGCATTAATAATCTGCTTAGCATATCCAGTGTAAAAGCAGAAAGCCGGTGTTTCAAACAATCATTTTTCAATGCTCTGAAAAACATATTATTTGAATTTTTTTAAAATAAAATATCAATATGCACTAATTTCCTGTGTTTTTACTGAATAGGTTATACTACATTTTAAGGTAAGTACGTACATCGTTTTGTATTACCTTGACATGTTTTTAATATTTAATTTTAGTTTTTTATGTTTTACTTTCATTAAAAAAGAAAGCAAAGCTATTTCTTTGAAAATTTCATTGTGCCCTGGATTTTAAACTCCTTCACTTTATTATATTACACATATTACTTATTATTTCATTACGACATTTTTTATAATTTTTCTAACTACTTCCAATGTCATTCTAAAATTACACGGTTAAACACCCTAATGACAAAATAAGACGTCAGAGATTACAAAAGAGAAGCACTTCGATTCATTTCTAATATATATGTATAATAACTATATTTGGCCAAGTAACTTGCTCTTTACCAGGCTTATTCTGATTTTAAAAAACTTCCTTCCGATCTTTCCTTTTTTGTTAATCTGTGAAGCGAATTTGCCGCGACACTAAATTCATCATGTTTTTATGACAGGTTTGACAGACGGGCGGTAGTTGTTAGATTTGAATTATCTATTCTGCATTTTATCAAGTTGAATATTTCTGCAAATACAGCTTTTCCGATAGTTTATTTTTTTAGTGTTATGTATTTTCTTTTAGTCGATTTAAAATATAAGCGTGTACTCTCCAACTAGGAAATTCTTTACCAAATGGCTAGTCGTTAGTTAAAATATACCATATTTATACCATAATACAGTCCCTTCTATCTGTAAAAAATAGGAAAAAAATCTAATAGAAATTTTTTTGGAAAATATCAGTTATAATTTTTACTTTAATTATTGTTATTGGATTACATCTTTTGATCAAGTTACACAAATAAAAGCAGGTAACAACGTGCTCTCCGTACGAAATTGCACTGCGTTTTCTACCACCGTATTTTGAATCTCTGATAACTTTTAAAGCTTAACTTTCATCAAAATGCCATTTATAACATGTTTTATGCACATTAGAATGCTTTTTTTTTTCAATTATTTTCATTTCTATGTGAACTTAAAATCTTAAAAAGTTTTGAATGTGCTTGATTGCAATTTTAAAAATGTTTTCATTAATAATAATAATAAACGGTTATTGTGCGTTCTTAAAACACGGATATATGCTATTTCACACAGATATATGAAAACATAATGTCTCCTAAAAAGTGCTGTGCCGGCTGCAGTATTAATTTATAGAGAAATGCCGCTATAATGCAATGTAATTTTTGTTAAGAAAAATACCACATAGGATGCGTTAACATAAGCGATGACAAATTTTGCACTTTAACAAAGGAATTTAAAAAATTTCCCCAACCCCTTTGTAAAAACAAACCGGAAAATCCGCCCGTTTTGCAAGGCCCCAGGCGGTGAGAGTCACAAAGTTAAAAATTTGAAAAGCGTAATTTTGCGTACGCAGAAAAAATCGCCCCTTCCCTACCAAAAGGCTGGTATAAAAAACCAAATAACCCTTAATCGCCCCATTAAATAGAAAAATTTAAGGAATTTTTGAAAAAAAAACCCAATCTGAGGTTACTTTAAACCTGGATTACCAAAAGGTTGTCGGAATGAAAACCCCACACCGATCCCCTTAATTTTAAGTATTTTCAAAGCCCCAAAAGGGAAAAAAAATTTTTTCAAAACAAAATTTAATCTAATGGAATAAAATTTTAAAAGGATTGGTGAGGGAATAAAATTATTAAGAGCAATAAAAATAAATGTATCCTAAACAAAGCTAAAAGAATAAAAATTTGTCCAAAGGCGTCTGTCATTTTTGAAGTGGGAATATTTAAAATTCCAAAGAGCGGAACCCTGGATACTGGTCCAAATTTTCAAAGGGACGCCCCCTAGCTGCTGTGTTATTTTTTTCCTCAAACAAATAGATTCACAATTGGTTTAATTTGAAAAGTTTTGTCACGAGACATTTTCAAATCCTCCCGTCACAAAGAGAAACGTAAAAAGATTCAAATACCTGTGGGCGCAGCTTACTACAGAGAAAGGACACTAAAAAAAGTCGTGATTATTGGGTTTTAAAAAATATTAAGGGTCAGTTAATTACTAAAAGAATTTAATTAATTTAAAAGAAAGGGCAAAATAAAATAAATTAAACTTGGAAACATTTTTGTCAAAAAAAAATTTGGGTTTTATGATATTTAAAAGGGGATAATGTAGAATAATTAGAGGAGCCGTGTATTTCCAAACGCGGTTACGAAAAATTGTTTAGACCTGAAACATTGTGAGGAGTATTTAAAAAAAAGTAACAACCCAAAAAAAGTTTCCAGGTGCAACCCCCCTAGTGTTTAAATTTTAACAAATTTTTAAAAACGCATTAAACACCTGTCGGTTTAAAACTGGGATTTTAATTTTTCTATTTTTTTAAAACCCTGTTCTAAGAAACAAATAATAGTTCAAAAACTTGGTTGACCCATCTTTGAAAACTTTACAATTTTCTTTAAATTGGACAGTAGATTTTAGATTTGTTTATTACAAATTATTTATTATAATTGGACCAAAATTCAATTTGGTTTAGTTTTATTTTAAATAAAAATATTTTACTAAATAAAAGATTAAATGTAAAAATTAATTATAAAACAATTAATCAAATTATAAAACCACTGGTTTAAAAAATTTTAGACATATATAAATATAATTATAAACCCAAAAAACCTTTAAAAAATTAACTTTCCTCCCGGTTTTTTTAAACCCTCATAAAATTAAAATAAAAAAGGAAATTTTAGGTTGGTTTAAAAAAAAAACCCAAAACAAACGAAACCAAATTTTACCGGGTAAAAAAGTTTGTTGAATGTGTGAAAAATCTTGAAAAATTTACTCCGGATTTTTGGAATTTTATTAAAAAAAAAATTAGTATTCCACAAAACCCAAAGGAAAAACTATTAAAAGGTTAATCGCCAATTTTTGCCAAATTTAATCTTTTTAAAAAAAAAAAAATTCCGCATTATATATTTCAATAGCACAATTTACTTTTTTAACCTTGAATCAACGGGGTTTTTAAAAAAATTAAATAAAAGGGGCCCAGGCCAGTTTTAAAGGTTTAAAAAGGCACAAATCTAAACTGCCAATTTTTTATATTTAAAAATTTTCAAACTTTCATAAAAACCCCATTTTAATTTAAAGAAAAAGGGGAAACTGTAATTCAAAATTAACCAACCCATTTTTCAAAGTTTCAATTTTTGTTTTCTTTTTTTTAAAAACAAATTAATCAATCGGGATCATATTCCAAAAGGACTTTTATCTAAACAAATCGGTTTTGTTTTTTACGGATGGTAAAAGGGCAGGTAGAGTATTTCAGTTTTAGTAAAAGGGTGAACCATCAATTACTGTATAAAACTGGAAGGAAAAGGGTACATTTCTTTTTGCCGGTGAAAAAAACACCACTGGAAACAGGGTGGAATGATTTCCCTTATATTTTGGGGTCAGTTTTTTAAGGTTTTATTTGAATAAATTTTTATCTTTTATAACATGATCCTGTTAAAAAAGTCAAAACAATGTTTGGTGATGTTTTTGTATGAATTGGTTCCCAAAAATTAATTTTAACGATTTAGAAAGTTAAAAGTAAATTAAAGCGACCTTAACAATTCAAGTTCTGGTATTTTTTTTTTAAAAAGAAAAAGAATAGCAATCAATATGGTCTTTAATTTTAAAAGATTCTTTAAGGAATTGTTAAATTTTAAACATTTTTTTTATAACAAACAAAACTTTTTTTTTAATAATTTCCAAAATTGTTATATTACCAAAATAAAACAAATAGTGGTGGGCTTGTCCCAAAATTTTTTTTTTTTAATAGTAGCCATTAACAATTCATTTTTTGCTTTTAAAAAAAAGATACATTTTCATTTTTTATACTTCCATTTTTTTCCCAAAAATTTTTTTATAAATTAACTCGTTCCAAAACAGTCAAAAGAAAAAAATCCTTCATATTTCTAAAAGAATTTATATTGTTTAAAGTTTTATTATGTAATTAAAAAACTTACTTAATGTTTTATTATGCAAACATAAACCTTTACTTTAGTTATAGATTAATTTTTGTTTTTAAACTTATTTATAAACTTTAAATTATTAAACTTTTGATGGATTGCCTTCAAATCCACCAATTGAGCCGCAAAAAGAAACCGTCACATTATCCTGCCCTACATGGACCTTCACAAATTTCTTCTTTCAGCTCCATAGGCCCTGGGACTTATCTTGACCTACTACATGTTACCTTTGCATACTGAACTGAAAGAGTTCAGTCAGGACGCAACGTAAGAAACTTCGCGTCTTGCACTTTAATTAAATTAAAATATAAGAACCTATTGTCAATTATTTTAATTTTTACTTCATAAATACTTCAAAAAGTAATAATTATTTCAATAGTTAATTACTTGATTATCTACAACAATCTCCGATGTTCTGTTTTTGTTTGAGCGCCTAAAAAATGTGATGCTTTTATTTTTTAATGCGGCTCAAATTGAAAAACTATTTAAAACGCCAAAATACAATTTCCACAATATTCAATAAAAATATTCTTTTCAGATAACCTTTTAAAAAAACAATAATATATATATATATATGAAATACAAAAACTTGTTATTGGTTTGTTCACAAAACCTTAGAAGCTAAATTTTTCTATTTGATTTCCAATTAAAACGTGGAATTTTCAACAATAAATAGTAGTTTACGACCCATTTGAATTAGACCGATTAGCCTTCTGCCCAGTATTACCTTATCTGAATTATTATAACCTAATTTGAACTTTTTTATGGGCAACGAATTTCAGTAACAATTTAATAAAATTGAGGACTATATTAGTTATAATAATTAAGACTTTACATATAAGCTTTAAAAATAACATGTTATATTTTTTAGACTTATTTATTTTTAAATTTTTACTGTGTTATTGTAGTAATAAATTGCAAAATATATTGGACAATTATTTGGGAAAAAACTTAAATATAAATAACATATAACAAATTTAAATCTGAATAAAATTATAATTTGATTTTTATTCCACCACCGTCGTTAGGTAAAAAAAATATTAATCTTAAAAATATTATAATTTATTCATTAAGACAATTTTTCAGTATATACTGCTGTTGCTCAAAAGGATAGACAGCGCTCGTTAGATAAAAGTTTTTGATGCAACTCGAGTTTCCGGCGGGTTGATTGCTAACAAACGGATTCATACGAAATTTCATAACGAACTGTGGAAAAATGTATAAAATTGTTAGAATTCTGTAAAATTGACGAAAAATTTTTCATTTACATTAACGGATTGATTGTTTACCTATTTCTTTAAATTGTCTTTACGTATGACTTAAGACTTTTTGTAAATATTCTTTAAACTAGTTTTTTCTTGCGGTTTTATCCGCGTAGAATAATTTATGAATTTTAAGAGAAAGCAAGGGAATTAAAGGTTGCATACTGAAAAACTAATTTAGATTTTTCTTCTGACAAAAAAAACTGTATATAAAAATGTAAAATCAAAGAAAAATGTTACAAAATTAAATATAAATATTTTACTTTTCTGATAATAAAGTTTCAAATATTCTTGAATTTTATAATAATATTAATAATAATGATAATAAAGGTCCTCGAGCCATTTTGACTACGGCACGATCTAATTAATACCAAACAGAGAAATAGTGCACAATTGTACGTAATATATATTATTTTGATGTTTTGTTTACCTAAGTCTTGGGTTGGTGGGCCGACATCCTGAGATAGATAAGACGGGGACAACTTTTTTTAATGCCATCCAAACAAATCATCCAAACAGGCAACGGATCATGATTGCCCTTTAACCAAGCCCCTAACCGCTGGATACGAACTCACGATCTCCGGGTTTTAAAGCACAAGTGATTTCCAGGGTAGGGGCAGTTAAAAAGGGTTTTTGACCAACCCTTTCATTTAAAAGGGGTTTTGGCATAATACTCCTAATATTACAAAGTGTTAATTATGTATTGTTTTTCACCCACCAATCCGTATTGGACCAGCGTGGCGGGATACGGTCCTAAAATCCCCTAATGGATAGAGGTGTATTGGGTTAGGTCTATGTCCAGTAGTGGACAATTACAGGGATGATGATGATAAATTGTTTTGTATTGTTTATTTTGTAACAACAATTATTATCTAAAAAAAAAAAAACAAGGGTGCTGAAAATTTAACCTTTTTGCCACATCCAAATGGGGTTTGTTGGGCAAAAAATTCGTTCGGTAAATCTATATTAAAGAGATATTTTAAATTTTCGTTCTTCCAAGAATAATTTTATTCTGTTTTATGTGAGTTCTTTTGGTTTTTTTCCTTGACTTTTTCCCAGACCTGTCTATGGTGCTTATCTAACCGTTTTTGCAAAAAGCCACCGTCCCCAAACTAGATGGCTGACACATTTTAAAAGTGAAGGCCACACACAGATGGCGGGGCCAGGCATTTTTGTCTCTTGGGTGTCGGCGGTCGGTGGAACCGGGACCGACAGTCCGTGACGTGTTAATTAGTTGGGCGGGAAACCCCTGGAACCGGGGTGAATCGTACGGTGGTTTTCCGCTTCCATAAGCGAGGGGAACACAGGTGAGCGTGCCATCCCTACTTGTATAATGCGGGTTGTTCAACGGGGAACCCATTATCCAGAATCTCGGTGACCCCTACCTTGTCCGGGATCGAGAAGAACGTTTCAGGTCTACGCGACTGGATGCGTTTGGATCGGTGGAGTAATTTGGCTTTTACCGGGGCAAAACCACTTTATCTATGCGTTTGCGAGTTAGGTTTTGAAATATTTGGGTTTCGGAATTTACAGTTGGTCTCGGTTTTAACAGCCACCGGTGGCGGGATGATTTTTGGAACCGAATTTGTTCAGGGTGGAGGGTAGGAGCGAAAGGGATTGACAAACATAAGCTATGGTTGGTCGTATGTATGCCTTATTATAATAGGAGTTTATAATTTAGCGACATTTTGCTTTGAGAGTTCGTCGCTTTTTTCCTACCATCCCGTCGAAATATGACTTTTAAACGACTTGTTGCAGCCGAATGTCACGCCTAGATATTTGGTCTTCTTTCCCAAGGGATCGGCAGGCCATAAAGTTTCAAGTGTCCTAGAGTCTGGCAGCGGGCTGGTTATTGGCCTGGTTGAAGATCGGGGTATCGTATTGGGAAAGGTCACTTGGGTGAGATTGATGACGCAAATGTATGAATTAATAATGTAGCTGCTTTAGATTACCATTAAATAGTTACTAAAATGTCGTTTTTTTAGTTTCTGGCATATTAAGGTTCAATTCAAAACACGATATTTTTTTAACGTTACTTATTCTTTCGCGCAAAGATAATTAATATATCTATTAAAGTTAACGGGACTTTCATTAAGTTATATTACAGTAAGTTTTAAAAAAAACGTACACTTTTAATTAATGAATTTAAATGAATTAAGCAAAATGTAATACAGTAATATATACATCTTTAGTTAATCAAGAGTAATATTTCTAGTAATTAACCATTTAGTCAGAATGTATATCGTTTACGTTTAATATATAATTTACGAACCAGATATTAACATATAATTATCTTAAGTTACAGTAATTAAAAATAAAATAAAATTATGATGTATATTTTTATTAGATACAACAAAATACGAAAGAGTTCTTATTTTAATTCGATAAAAATGGCTTTCATAACACGACAATTATTTATATTAGAATTTAAGTAATTGCCGTTGTTTCAAAACTGGCGAAAATTAATCCTTATCACCATTATCAGCCTTTATCCGTCCACTGCTGGACATAAGCCTTTGCCAATAAACGTCAAGACGGCAGTTTCCTTTGCTTCTATTCAACTTCAAGGGACGAAGAAAGATCGGCATCCCCCTGGCAGGGTCAAAACGGCCCATCCAGAACAGGGCCCATCGGCCAACGGGCTTCGACGTAAACTGGCCCAGCCACTCAATTTACAACTTTTCCATTTTTACCTTCATCCTTTCATTCTGTCGGTGGGTCCTTATGTTGGAGTTCCTTCATAAGATTAAGGTCCATCGGAATTTTTGACTTCCGCCGTCCTTCCAAAATGGCATCAAACCCTTTCAACGCCATTATGGTTTCCGGTATTTTAAGGGCATCAAATCGGATTTTTAATTTCATTGGAAATTTTACAGAGCCTACCAAAGTTTTTTCAAGTTGGTCAAAGGGACCCTCAAGGGACCCGATCCCTGGAAATTTAATTTGGGTCCTCCACCAGCGGGACGCTTCCTTTTACTTGATCACTTCTTATGAGGCCTCTTTTTAAAACCAAAATCTAAACAAAATCTTTTACCCAAAGACCGCACCAAAATCCCGAAGAGTTTATAATTTCTATCAATTTTAAAAATTTTTAATATCGAAAGATAAATCTCTTAACGATACTAAAAATTCAAATTTCTACCTAAATAGAAACACACAACGGTAATAAGTTGTTTAATCCAAACTATTTTTAACTGTTATTTTCTATTTATTAAATGAACACGATATTCTTTATTATTCATCATAGTTTGGTTAACAGTTAAATATGTTAAAGAGACATAATATTAAACAATTAAAAAAATGCCCTTTTGCTATGATAACTTTATTCTTTTTTCAAAAATATATTTTAGTTATTTTGTTACTAGAACAGATTTATTCAACAACCGTAAGAATTCTTATTTAGAATAAAATAGATAAAGGCCATGACTTAAATCGAAACGATCTGTCGGGGCTTATTGGCTTGATAACGTTCAGCTTTCCTTAATGAAACGAAAAGAGAGATGACTAAATGAAAACCGATTGACCGAAAGACTGATCTCTATTTAAAATGTATATCTGTTATAAATAGGGGTATTTTAAAAAGATTTAATATAATTAAAAGAAAATATAAAGACAATTGAATACAAAGAACGCAAAGCAAAAATTATTTTAGAAAGTTCTATGTTACGTATGGATCTAAGTCATTATTAAAGTATCTTCTTATAATTTAAAACTAATAACTTGTTGTTTCTAATTGGTTAATCAGCACGAGATCCAGTAAAAAAAATAGTTGATCAGCATGTGGAAGTTTACCACCCCTTTAAATTTTTTTTTAATTTTTTCCTTCAGGAATATCTTGAAAAGAAAAAACGTTTATTTGAAAAATGGCAAAACTTACACAAAAACCATGATGTTTGTTTATTTTTAAATATAGAAATACTTAAAAATTATAATTGCATTAATATATGCGCTAATTCAGTTTGGATAATTGTTGTTATAGAAATTGTTATTACTTCTTCATTGTATTCAACGCAATGCTTTGCGTTAAGAAATTATTTCACCTTACGAATGCAGATGGAAATGCAGATAATAGAATTAAGTATTCGTTATTGTACATTTGTATGATAACTTTTGTTCATTACCTGTATACCTAGATAACGATAAATTAGAAATAATACTGCCAATAATAATATACCTATTATTAATTAATTTATTAACAGTTGAGACGTGACCCCACTTTTTTTAATAAGTTTGGGCGCCTTCATCCCTAAATATATTTTTTTAAAAAGTAACTTACGTTACCGCAGTTAATCCAAACCTTTCAGTAAAAATCCCGTCAAAATCAGACTAAGGAAAAAAAAACAGAGGGGAAAAAAGATAAAATTTTGTTGCCTTTTGTTTTTAAAAAGTTCTTTTTATATGGGTTCCTATTTAAAAATTTAATTTTATTTTTTATGTTTGATTTTAAATTTTCACATTTGTTGACTATAGTTAAGAAAAAAAAAGTTTTTGATTTTAGATGAATACTTCTCGATTTATCTTACGTATTCAGAAGTAAATACTTTAGAAACTAAGAAACAATAATCAATTAAATTCATGACGCTATCGTGTTTTAAAATATAGCCTATAAATGCTTTGTACTATTTCTACGACTTTTGAAACTGCACTCAACACAATCTTTTCTAAACACTCCAAATATTGTCTATAAATGTTTTGTAACTGTTTGAGATTTCTAAAAAGTTGTTGAAAGTTTTCAGTTCTTTTAAAGGAAAACCGGAAAATAGAAAGTTTATTTGCTCATTTGTTTTTAAAGAATTTTTTGAACTCATTTATTTCTATTTTTACTTTGTTATTTTAATAATTCATTAAATACTTTACACCGTTTACCGTTTTAAATTATAAAACATTCTAGTTTAAAAACTTTACGTGGGCTTACTCAAAACAAACAGCTTTTGGATAAATTTTTTTTCCTTATTACGAAACTAAAAAGTCATATTTAAGAAGAGAAAAAACTTTGCTTTGGGATTATTCTTCGTACTGAGTCTGCTTATGGGTTTATTTAAATTGCAATTGGGATCTAATTTTTGATTTTTCTTTTCATTTAAAAATTTTTACCATACCAATAGGGCGAGTAAAAAAGCTTGCATACGAAAAACGTTAATTAATATTTAATATACTTTTTTAAATTTATTATTGTTTATTAATTATTATTTACTTTTAATCAGGGTAATGCAATTTGACTAATTTAAACTTTTACATTTTTGTCAACTTATAGATTTCTTCAATCAATGTGAATGAATCAGCATTGAAATTTTTAACAAAAAAGTCTATATCTTAATATTCACCATTACTTTATTAGATTGGAAGGGTACAACAAAAATATTTAAATGAATTACCAAATTTACGATTTTTTATTTTAAAAAAATTTTAAACAATGTTGCATTTTCGTATTATCGCAGTTTGATTATATACAATCAAGATAACTTGATTACTGATGATGCAAAGAATTAAATCTTCAAAAAAACAAATTTGTTTACTTAATAGGAACGGGGGCTTGGAAAATCAAGATTTAAAAAAAATGTTTGAGCAAAGAAACAACAGACTGGAAAAGATAAATCTAAAGTTTTTTAATTATAAATCAGAAAAATATTTAGTATAATAAAGGGAAATTTAGAAATGTTAAATATTATAGATTTTAAAATTATAATTTATTGCGTTGCAAAAATTATATCAGATATTAATAACACAATATTAATGGCATAAAATAAGTATTTTAATTAAATAATTTCGTTATTTGATAATTTTACATACTTTGGATTGGTATTCGTAGATATTTTTAACAATTTTTTTTTCTAATAATATTAAAGCCTATTTAAACGGGTGGCTGCTTTTCAGGGTAAGAATTTGTCGTATTATTTTATTTTATATTTACTGTTTTAAAAATAAAACAATATAAATATTTCTTTTTATACTATTTGTAAGAAATTTTCCCAGATTAACCCATTTTCAGCTTATTTTTGGTAAAGATATTGTTTTTGGGGATTTAACTCATAACCCAAATAAATATTTTCATTTAAACGCATTATTTTAAAAAACCTTATGCAAAACGTTGTCTTTCTATGATCTACAATTATAATTACAAATATTATAAATATAATTGTATAATTTCAACCAAAATTTATATAAAAAAACCAAATATTGATATTTTTACTTTTTAAAAATTTTTGTATGATGCGTGACTATTTTTTGAAAACATTTTTAATTTAGTTGAGAAACAAAAAAAAATTAAAAATGGGTTGTATTACACAACGTTTGAAGGTCCCAAAACTAACTTTGAAAGGCAACATCCAGGGGACAGGGAAATAATGCCGTCTTACGATGTATTTCTTATGGGAAGGGTATATCCTTTAATTTAGTAAAATTTAACATTTGGTCCCTTATTTAAATTTAATTGATAATGGCCTAATTGAAGTCGTCTTAGAATCATGTAAATTAACGGATAGTATGTATACTAAATTTGTACAACAAAAACTTAATATTCACACTTCTTTATGTTACTCAACAGAAGGATATAAATAAAATTGGCCTTTTTAATCGTAAATCCCTTTCAAAAGAACCTTTAAATAAAATGACGGAAATAAAGACCTTGTTTGTGTCTTAGAAACTAGGTTTAAAATGTCTTTTGGACATATTTGGTATAAAGCTCAGAGTTTGGAAAAAATTTCCTTTTCAACAAAATAATAAAAAAAATGGTATTGCAACAATGGTATTTTTTTTTGGATTTAAGAAAACGTTTGTTCAATGAAAAAGTTAATGAAGGGTTCAATGAACAAAATGAGAATAGGTAAAAATTCTTTAATAAAATAAAAAAAATTTAGTTGTAATTTGATAAGTTTATTTTATAACAGGTATTTTGTTTAAAATTACCCATGGGTATTTATATATATTTATTGCTTGAAATTATTTTCAAGTTTGTCAAGATTGCAGTATTTTTATATTCAAAGTAAAATTAACCATAGAAGATCCCAAACAGGTCACCCCTCTAAATTGGAAAGATATTGGTTATTTCCCAAATCTGTTTTAAAATTAAAACCTTCTCCCAGACTCCATCTCTTAGGGTACTTACAAGATTCAAAAATTTTATATTAGTGGCGTATCTTGGATCATGGGATGTTTTTTTTATAAATCCCAAACTGGTTGGGTTTTAAATTTTTGTTTTTTTACCGTTTGAAAATTTGAAAAACAAATGGGATAGAAGTTAATTATTCAATTTAAATTACCAAATTAATCTTTAGCCAAAAATTAAAAACAAAAGAAAATTTTAGCAACTAACTTAAAATCAACAGAACTTTCATTGTGGGGTTTAACATTCAACTTAAAAGGTAAACTAATGGCAGATCGTTGAAAAAAAAAGTAAAAAAATAAAATTCATTTTACAGACATTATAATTCTTAAACATGCCTACATTTAAACTTAACACGCTAAAAGCTAAAAGAAACCTTTATGTGCATATTTTCTTCTTCACTTCTCAAAGGGAAAAATTCATCAATAATTAATTTTAAAGACCTTTCCTAGTGGAATTTTGGGTCGAAAATTGTTTTGGAACCTTTTTTGCTAAAATTGCTTGGAAATTGCTTTGGAATTAATTTCCTTTTACGTTACCGAATTTTTAAGGAGTTCCAATTCCTTTCATATATATAAAGCCTAAATATCTTTACTATTGATAAACAATAAATAAGACTTTTTTCATTAAAGAAATTTAATGTTCATGTTTGATAAGTAAAAAAAAATTTCATTTGTTTTTGCAATACCGATTAAAAATTTAAAGTTTAAATTTTTTTAACTTACTTTCAGCTCGTGTCTATTAAAACATGGGAACATAAAACATGAAAATTTGCTTTTAAGAGGAGGGCATTTCGTAGTTCAATTATTACCTTTTTAAATCCTTAGTTTTCAAAGGTTACGCATATTTTTTTATCTTTTTATATTGAATTCTAAACGATACATTTATTACCTAAATGCAAATAAATAAGAATGTTGTTTTCTTGTCCAAAATGATTGATATCTTATATAAAAATCATCTTTTTAAAGGGTGCCATTTTTTAAATCATCGACAGTATTAACCAAAGCACCCAGATTAAAAAGAATATTTCATGAATAAAAATGAATGCTTTAAAAAAATTTATTTCATTCCCAATTTATGTTATTTGAAGGTTATAAATTAGTTACAATTTAATAGAATCTTTATATTGTAATTCATACATCTCTAATCCGAACTACCGTTAATTAAACATATATGCCCAAAAGTTTAACGAAAATATTTAATATACCCAATAAGCAAATGGGCAGAATTATTCCAATAGGTAGCAATTAAATGAACAAGATGTTTTAACCTTGAGAATTGGAGATTGGCTCCCAACCAAGAATGGGAGCTGTGGCTGAGCACCCCGTGCCAACGTCGTAAAATGGAGGCATAAACCCGCATTGACGTGGTGTCGGAAAGAAGAACCGCCCCTAATATTCCCGGGCGCAGGCACACCACGTTAAGTGGAAGGATACGGCGAAGCACGCCGGAAGGTCCCATTTCGGTCAACGCCATGGTAATAATAGGAACGACCTATCGCTTCCGCCGTTTTCAGGATGTTAGCAAGCGAAAGGTCGGGTGCGTCGTTTTGCGTTCGTGGACCACTGGCCTGGAAAACCACGGAAAGAGACAGGGAGGCCAACAGCGCCCTGGCCTTTCGGAAAAGGGCAGGGCGTCGAAGGTCAAGCAACCATCCCCTGACACTAAGCCCGTGGGCGCCGCCCAAGGCTAACGGGGATGTCGGCTGTTTACTTCCACTGTTGAAGAAAGGGCCGGAAGACTTCTTCAACAACCGCCCTCAGGACAGAGAAAAGAGGAACCGTTGGTTTTTTAATATTCTATTTGGCTGGAGCCCCACATATCCTGCTGTCTCCTACTCTGGTGGTCTAGTGATTTAATTCCGCTTTCTTCTGGTTCTGTACTGTTTCAAGTCGATCATATTTTTTTGTTAAAATTTCTCTTGTAATTTATATAAAGAGCTTTAATAGAAAATTTTAATGTATAAAATAAAGGCAATGGGTAAAGCTACTTTAATCTTTTTATGTAACATACATAAAAATGACCTGATTGCAAATATCCTATTTAAGAACAGGATAGGGGTGCCCCTAAAAAGGATAAGGTACGGGTGTCAATTACAATGACAATTAGCTAGTTAATTCCCGGCTGAACAAAATGTTATATATGTCGTCAATGTCATGTCATGTTTCATGCCTAATGGTGACGTTTGGATTTGTAATGGACTATGATCATAGTAAAGTTTTAGGTGAAATCTGTTAATTTTAATTGTGATTACCAGACTGAATAATGTTCGAATAAAAACTAGTGTGATTCGAATTCTATACACGCAGAGCAAAATCAAAGAAATCTGTCGGCTGTTTTTACAAGAGCTTTTTCATACTTGTTTGTAACAAACCCTAGGTACTTTGGGTAAATGAGTTTTTTTGGGAAATGGGTGAATTGCACCGGATCAATTTTTTGAACGTTTGAACTTAAAACTTGAAACTTGTAACAAAAGCTTTTATAGCTAATTTTCTTTGTTGCGGCATTTCTCCCATCCGGGTTAATCTGGGCGTCTTGAAAGGAAAGGGGGTTGTGTAAATGCCTGGAGGGCACCCAGGGTCCAGGAGGACCAAGAGATGAGGCGTAGTTCACGCAGGTCTTCAAGACCCTTTTCCCAGCCCAAACCAAAGGAATAGAAAGGAGCAACCGTAAGTTTTGTAGGATAGAAAAGTAAATATTTTTCAATTAAATGATATTGTGTTAAACACATTGTACTTTTATATAGAAATCACTTCTTTTTTGCCGCGCATTTAGTGAATGGACACTATTTAGAACATCAGAACAATCCTTCCGTCGAACTTTAATTTGTTTGAGCTGAATAGTCTTAACAGGAAATTTAGGACCCAATTGAAATGAAATTAAAACTTATTATTAATAGATTATTTTATAATTATAAAGAAAGAAAAACAAAGATCCTTGCAAATTTTGTTAAAAATGTGTACAAGGTATCTTAAACAAAATTTAATATTTATTTAAATGTTGAATTATTCCTAAAAAACTAAAAATCAAAATTTATTTTAGTCTTAACGATGATTAATTAATTGAATTTTATTAAAACAGGTTAAAAAATTATTCAATGCTTTTTATCAAATTTTTAAAACCCTTTTGTTTTTTTCGGTATATAAACAGTTTTATTGGATTTAACAAACGAACAAAGGGAATGCAACGGGTTGAAACAGGAACAAATTAATGCCCAATAAATCATTCCCTTGAGATTTATTTATTGAAATTCAATTAAAATTTTTGATGCAATTTCTTAATATCTTCACAGCAAGTTAGATCCGAATACAGGTGGTATTTATTTGAGTGGGTTTATATTCCAAAATAACGATTATGACTTTATAATACAAAAAGTTCCCAGATATTTTATTAATTAACAAGTATCGACAGAAAAATAAGAAAAAAAAAAAAATTAATCTCGGAAACTTTAAATTGCTAAATTTTTTTAACCTAATTTAAAATAAAAAAAAATATTAAAAATAATCGTTATTAAAAATGGATCCAAATTTTCCCAAAAGTTAAAATAAAAATAGTAAATGAAAAAAAAAATGTTTTACCTTGTCCTCCCGGGGTTTCCGGGGCCCCCCAATAAATTTTATTATTAATTTAAAAATCTTTTTAATTTGTTAATACTTTTTACGTGGTCTGCCAAAAACAAAAATTTTTAAAGCCCCAAATTTGTGTTTTAATAATGTTATTAAAAGTAACTTTTATTTTTAGTCCATATTTAAATATGTCCTATAAATTTTTTTAAAAATTTATTTAAAAACCCATTAAATAGGGTAATTTTTTCTATTTCATTTGGAAATTATGTAGAGAGGCTGCCAAATAAAAATTTTCCCTTTCCATTTACATTTTTTTTTAAACAAAATAAATTTATTTTTAAAAAAGGTATGTCGCTACCTTTTGAAACATAAACTTTTAAATTTTTTTAAATTTTTAATTGCAAAGGCGAATAAACAACAAATAAAACATATTTCAAATCCCTACTTTTTTTAAAAATTTGAATAAAACTTTAAGCCTTTTGGACCAAACAAATAAAAATTTTATTTCCACTTTTTTGAAATTTTTTAAGCCTAAAAGTGCAAAGTTTTATAAATTTTTGGTAAAAAAAAAAAGCATTAAGAGTCCATTATATTTTAACATGTATAACGAACAAATAAACCTATTTTGTACTCAATCAATTTATTTTTGCACACAGTTTTTTATTACACTGATCTGGAATTCATCTTCTGACCAGTGAAACAATCCTACATAAAAGTTATTTTTTTATATGTACGTCGCCACCAAAAAGTTTAATTCAGTCTTTAACGTCTAAAAACAAAGTCAATTTCAAACTCTAATGGCAAAAATGGAATGGGAACTTGATCAATTACGGATATGGCGTTTCAAGAATTACCTTATTTACCATTCTTTGTAATGTAGACCGTTGCAGATTTTATAGATAACAACGCTTATTGGTCCTTAGTTCAATCTCATTATTCGTGTTTTTGAATTAAAAAACCCTTCAATAAGAAGATGGATATCCCGTAGTACATGCAGATGATGATATTAAACCAATTTATGATTTTTTTATTTCTTCTATTAATGACTAAAGTAAAATGTAACCCTAAATCGACTTACTGCCATTGCCCAATTTAACAATAAAATTGTTTTAAGGACATTCATCGCTGTTGACGTTTTTCACAACAATTTTTTTCTTGCGAAAAACTGTTGATAAGGACCCCCCCTGGATTAAGTTTAGCAAAAAAATTCTTAAACATTGGTATAAGGAAAAAAATTAAGGTATATAATTAGATTTTAAAGTATTAAGTAATTTAAATTATTATTTACTTAATAAGGTATACAAATGTGGTATTCAATTTGCGCAAATATTTATATACCTTAAAAATATTTATATCTTTAAAAATAAATAGGTACACACTAACTTCTCCAGTATTTAAAATATTATTAAGATTAAACCTCAAACCTGCAGAAAAGTGATGTTATTTATTCATTAAGTCCATGAATTTACTTTGAGATTGCTTCGTGACTCAAATCTCGTAGTCTTGCATGGTAATTAATTAAAGATATGATACATGCAAATTGGAATAATATACGTGTATGATTGTAGTTTTTCGTTTGCTTACCATGCATTAGTCCTGAAATTGAAGTGTTAAAGTGTGCAGTAGTGTTATTTAATAACTATGTATACATAAAATTCTTTTCTTTGACATGTGACACATGCTAAATTATTTTGCTATTTCATTTCGACAGAAAACATCTATACAATGTCCATTTTTCAAGTTCACTTTTACCCCATTAGAAGTTTTTCAGGCCACGCGTCCTGAAATTGACGTTTAGGTCCAGTAAGAGTTCATTCAACTATTGGATAACAATATTGTGTTAATTAAAATTAAAGAATTAAGAGTCACAGAAGAATAACATGCGCTGGATAAATTTACTTTTAAATTAAGTTAAATTTTCAATAAATTAACCTCTAAGCCAACCTTGTTAAGTTTTATCATAAAAATTAAAAATAACGAATTTTTCAGTGTTAATTAAATTGCATAAATTAAATTTCTCAATAGCATTTTATACTAATTTCGCAACAAGATATTTATTTATTTATTTCATATATTAGGCTTTTGTGAATTTTAAAATTTAAAATTATTAGTTAAACTTTGTTCATCGTAGAAAAACTCGAAGAAAATATTTTAAAAAAGCATAAATATAAAATAAGGTGTTTACATTTATGGTTAGTATTTATTTCAACATAGTACTCTATTATAAACGTTATTTTAAAGTTAAATTATTTTGTATTATCTTATTTTGTAAACTTAAGAATGGACTTAGTAGTTAATGACTAAAGTAAACCACGTTTTTTCTTCTTGTAATACTTGTTGTCGGAGAAATTGTTTTATAAAAATACATTTCATCTTACTTTGATATTTATGTTCAATTATAAACGTATAACGGAAGTAAACTCCGCAGCAAACCGTCAAAATTAATCACTCAGCTTTGTCAAGACATACCCTCGGTTTCTGCATACTCATAAATTTTAACATATTAGCAACATAAATAAATGAATTGGACTTATCTTGATTGATACTTTCAGTTGTTTACGTAAATACTAGTAAATTATTATAAAAGTTATGTTCAAGTTTTTATATCCTGCCTAAAACAATTTATTTTAATGACAACAACTTTTATGACATAAAAAGGAAAATTCCTTTTGTTTTACACCCTATTTAAATAGGGAGGTAAAACTTTTATTTTTATAAAAGAAATAGTTAATAATAAATAAAATTAGTCAAAGGAACGTAATGAAATAAAATACAAAGTTAACATAAATAAACCACATTTTATTTGGTTATTCTATCAGATACGGTTGTGCAGGGCTCAGACACATTACCCACAAAACTTGAATTCTCCGGAAAAAAACGATAGAATTCGTAATATTTAGGGTTGTATTGTATTCTAAATTTTAAAGAAACGGACGACAACAATACTACTCTATATGGAAATCGAACGTATAATATATTATGTTTTTGCATTATTTTCGAATATAAGATGCGTAAAGAAATTTTTACCTAAGTATTATAAGTATCACCTTTAAATAAGAGAATAACCAATGAAAAATTGTAAATACCAACTCTCTCATTCTAGTGTATACATCGTAGATTTATTAAATATCAATGTATACAAAAAAATATTACACTAATATAAATATACAGGCATGACAAATTTCACATCACACATCACACATCATCAGCCTTTATTAGTCCACTGCTGGACAGAGGCCTCCCATAATACACCCCTATCCATTAGGGGGTTTGGACCGTATCGCACCACGCTGGTCCAATGCGTGTTGATGGGTGGACCGACTTTTTTACATACCCATCCGACGCATGGATCATCTTACTTTTCAGACAATTGGGTGATCAGCCCAAATTGCCCGAAACAACTAGGAAACAACACTGAAAATCCGTCCCTGCAGGATTCGAGCCACGACCTGCGGTTTCTAAGGCACACGCCCTAACCACTAGGCTACGGAGTAGACAAATTTAGTATTCATTTAATACCGTCTTGTAAATGTATTCATTTATATGTCGCATATATTCATTATTATCATCTTTGACTAGGCAACCGTAATAAACTTAGAAGCAAAGGTTAAGAATTAGTTACATTATATTTTAATACCCTTATTTTAATTTTTCACAAATGCGAATTAAAGTTTTCTTCGTGAATACCCAAATAGTAATAAAAACAGTGCGGTCTTACAATTATTTAACGCAAAAGTTTATTTTAAAACCAACGTTTGCGCTTTATCCACGTCTGTCAAAAGATTACAATAGTACGTACCAAACGAGTACTTCGTTTGCTTTTCTGCGAAGATTTGTGGTGCTTTAAAACTCGAAAATTTTTCATACTCCGCTTCGCTATTCAGATAAATTGTTGAAGTATTATGCTATGGTAAATTCGTTTTGAACACAGCAGAAAAGATCTCAGATGTTCAGCAATGACATAATTTATTATTTTGAGATAACAAAGTTATTGCAAAAGCAGTCAACTTTACTTGAACGATGTTAGTGTCTATATTTTGTATTAAGTTTTAAATCATATATTACTGAATTTTAAATAAGGCGAATAATACTACAACTATAAGTGGCATAAAAATATAGCTCTATTGCTTCTGATGGGACTAATAGTAGTTGTACAGAAATTTAACAATCTGATCTTTTTTAAACTAATTAAAAACTCTGAGATGTGTTTAGTTAATATACAAATGCGATTTATAGTCGTCTAAGACATTAGATTTACATACTTTCTTCAGATCTGATCAGAAAACTATCCCAACTATACCAGGTTATAGCGGTTACTCCACTATCGTTGCTCTGCTAAAAAAATATCGCACAAATTGAAGGAGCGCATTAACACCGTAACGCGTGTAATGAGTAAAAAAATGGTATTCGCAGTAATTAAATCATTATTTTCTGAACTATCGTTGTCTTAACAATGGATCTTATGCCAAAAGTAAATATTAGAAACTATAAGTCTGACAGTAGTAAAGATCCTTACAACTAAGGGAAAAAATCTGGTCAAAGAATTAACTAAATCATCATTTAGCGAAAGCTGATATGGAGAGAAAATTCTATATAATGTTCCAGAATTTATTAAACAAGGCGACTTCAAGACAACCTCACTCATGACTGAGTAGGGACATAAAGACCACACTTAAACTCCTTAACGAGTTCCAAAATTAATAATTATAAACATTGTAAAAAAGCAGAACTTTCACTATAAATAAAAGCAGCTTAACGTAGTAATTAAAACATAGTTTTGTTGCCTTTATAACTTTAAATCGTTAACTTTGTAAGGAGTTTATCTTTATCTTGTTTACTTATGGTTCACTCATACAAACACAAAGTTGGAGTCAACAAACGAATTACAACCATAGCAAGGACGTTGAAAAAGTACATTTATCATAGTAAGGAGCCTGATTAATTGTATGTTTAGTGACGTTAAGTATAATGGACACGTGCTATCGCCATTTATGCAACTGTACTTTAAAATTATTAAAACTATTAAAATATTTGATTTAAACACCTGTTGTAAATTTCACTTTATTTTAGACGAAATACAATTATGTGTGATAAACATCGCGAACGTAACCGTGATTTAAGGTGGCTTGCACGGTAAACTTGCGTGGGCCTTTCTAGCGTTCGTACAGCTTAAGAAAATAAATTAAGAATTCATGTTTAACAATAAGAATAAAATGGTAGGAATCTTCGAACCGAACGTTTCTAATTAATAACACAACATCATCAAGATGCGCTCGCGGGTACTTACTTTACTTACAGTTGATATGGCGGTACCGCGTGATTCATTCAGAGACTTTCAATTCTATTATAGAAACAGTAACGCAAATGTTTAATTAAATATGAAATGTGTTATTAGTATTTCATTTTCATAAATTAAGATGGGATCGCCTTCTAATTCATCCGGATGTACCTAAATAACTGGAATTCGATAGATAGTAGTCAATCATTTTGAAAGTAAAAATGTCCTACAATACCCGTTGTGTATCGGAAAGTTATTATTGGTGTTTCTCCCAATACTAATGTCACTAGGCTTAAGTATGCTATTTGATGACTTCGCACATATTTATTTTATCCTACCGACATCAAGCTTCATACCTATACACAGTTTTTCCTTAAAAAATTGCACTGTCATAAATTTATACGTCTTTGAAAATGTGCATTTGCGGCATGGATTAGTTTTTTTTTTTGCTGGTAGAAACTTTCGGTGAGTACGCTTTAGCCTTAAAAACTGTGAGGTGTGGTTTAGAAAATTATAAAGCGGTGATTTCGATGTACAAGATAGAGAACATTCTGGTAGATTAAAAAGTTTCAAGATGTAAAATGTCAGAAGTTATTGGATTTTTGAGTTTTTAAGTTGAAACTCAAAGATCCAACTTTCAAATAATTGGAAAAAGCGTTAAATGTGTTTTAAGAAACGATAAGTGACCAATAACGAGCAATGTAAAAAATTCGAAAAGTGGGAAGATAAGTCCCACAAATGAATAACAAAAACCTGGTGAAATAGTTCATAGTGATCGCTAACAAATACTCATATACTAAGGTTGTTTTGTACCACGAAATAGAATAGGAAAATAGTAGAATAGAATCAACTGTACATATAACATCGTTTATTCCTGCTCGCGGGTATAGATTTATATGGAAATAAATTTGGACGAATTTTATTACCGCCTCTATAGCCGTGGCCTAGTTGTATTAATCTTTTTTTACCGTAGAGAAATGGCTAGGCATACGCGTCTTCGCGGTTGCTTCTTGGCTAGCCACCGAAACAGTCCCGTCTTGGCCCTACGGCGTTCTGCATATCAAGATGCATCGGCACTAATGTGCCCATCGTCCCGACCCCTAGATCCCAGCATTTATTCCCGTCCACCTCATCATCCAAGGCGCATCCGGCCTCCTCCACAGCTGGTCTTACAGCGCAGGTCCGCCAGGTTCTTAGCTTTCCCACGGCTGAGAAGGCTGCAGGTACTGAGCCTCACCGCTTCGACAAAGCAAGAACCTGTTGGGGGGTGGGGGGGGAGTGGTATTGTACCAGTTGGTACCAGTCGCTCTATGAAAAACCGATTTATCAGTCGGTTCCATGATAACATTACAAAAGGGTCTCTTATAAGGAGGTATAGAAAATACGTTAAGAAGAGCACGTATTTCACAAATGGTGTTATTTGTTAACGCAAATAAATTAATTAAAGTACACAGGAATAAAACCGAATTGTATGTATAAAATTTATTGTACTTCTCTAGATTTCAATAGTCTTTTGGTACCTAATTTTCAAGGAAACCATCTTGTGAGCCAGAAAATTACTCATACAAATTAACATAAGCTACAATATGTAACTTTGAAATGTTGCACAATCGTTGTTGGACAATTTAATGGGTACATTTAACACTACCTGTATATTTTCTGTACACCAAAATATCCTATGTAAAGCACGGTTTAATTTAAGTAGAATAGTGTCGTCGATATTTCTGTAAGAAAAAAATGCCAATAGTCGGGCGCTACCCCTGGGAAAAGCCCCCGATTTCGCTGCTGCAACTACCATTTCGTTTCTACAGATGTCAGGCTTTGTCAAGTAGTAAGTTTAGTAGTAAGGTTTAGCCAACGTTTTCAAATTATTTATCTAAAGTTTTGGAACAGGTAATCTCTAATAAATGAAAAAAATAAATAGAATCATGCGCTCCGAGTCGTACTTGGAGTCTCTAGTACTTTTTCCAGTTTTTGTTGTCTTTAAATTTTAATGCTTAGCTTAAAATTTAACGTATGACTTGCATATTTCCAGAGCTAAGAAGAACAGCATTAATATTTACATTACTTGGCTCCAACTAGTTGCATAACAAAAAAATTAAATTAGTAAAATAACTATTTTAGAGATTATGTTATTTAAAATATAATCCCATATTTACTTTTTAGACTACTTCAGTTGCGGATAAAAGCAAGCTACACAGTAACGCTTTCAAGTAAGTAGATAATAAATAGCATCCATTTTTTAAATGCGTCGTCTGCAAAAAGACTTACGTACATTTGTCATGTTTCATAGAAGCTAAAGGTTTTTTAATCTGTAAAAATGTTTATGCTTCAGACGAGAGAAGAATAACATTTATCAAGATGTGATACAATCTGTACTTCTTTAATGATAATAGTAATTAAACAATGTAATTACAAGAGATAAACGCCAACTCTTTTCTTAATCAATTTAGAAATATATATATTATTTTTGCTACAGTAGTATTAAAATACTAAACTCCCGTTTCCCTGTCTAGTCTTAGATAGTTGTCTTAGTGATTTAATTGTTAAAAATAAGTTTGTTTTTGATAAATTTACATATTAAAATAGTATTGACTTGCAGCGAGAATTATCGCGATGGATTCTCCCCCTTTGCGGCGGCATAAGGGGACATAAACATGTAGTAGGTTATTTAATGAATTTTTAAAATGTTGTCTTTGGTTGTGGTTGGCTATGAAATCGCAAAAACATTACATTACTTTACAATTTTAATCTTGTTAGTACTATCGAAGTTATTGTTTTACTCAGCATTTTTTAACAAATGCACATATATTATATTATCTGTATCAAATGTTTTGTTTTTATTTTATTTCTTGTTGATCACGTTTTCCGATTTGTACATCTTGAAATATGGTCACTTAGCACAATTGAATTCTCTAGTATAAATTTTCTGTGTAAAATGGAATGTATTTATAAATATTAATAATTTCCAAAATGTAACGAAACAATATCCAGCAATAAAATGCATGTAAATTGAGTATTTTATATTCTTTGTTGTCTAAACCACTAGTCACAAGTAAAGACGGTCCTTATATCTTATTTATTGCTTTTTGTACCAGTTTGCAATAATTTAAAATTTCTTTCAGAAGCAAATAAATAGTGATTTATAATTTTAATTAAATCAGTAGACGTCTTCTGCTTAGATAAAGTCCTCGTTTTACTATAGATCATTTTACTATTCAAATATTTTAGTATACAAAGGTATACAACGGAAAGTCTTCATTTATTTATTGAAAGGATCCATCGCCCATCACGGTGTAATCTTTCCGAAATTATCTCTGGACATTTAATTAAGTTCTGAGATTAGTTTCATCTGTCTGCAATTTTTTTCTGTTAGTGTGCAATTATTTAAAATATTTCGCACTTTACTCTTAACAAAATAGGAACAGTTTTTAGTGACATATTTTTATATTGAGTTATCTCTGATGCCCTCAGTCATTCGAAATAATGTTCATAGATTTATTATTTTTAACGTTAAAATCAACCGCACACGACAACATAAATATTCGCTATAAATATATATATAGCGAATATTTATGTTGTATATACTGATAGTAGTAAAAAAATCTTCGTGTCTATTTATGATATATATACAATCTCCTGCGCAATTGGCTGATCTCTAATACAGATCAGCCACCGTAGTCGGATTTGCCTTGGAGGACATTATTATTGTTATATAGATGACATAGAATTGACAATTGCGATAAATAAATTATTCACTAATTTCAAGAAAAATCACACTGAATTTACAAACTTAAGCTATATACATATATATACATACTTGTTTATATTTATTCTACGAGGGCGGCATAGAAAATTTCGGGAATCAAGTAAGTGACACAACATTACTATTTAAAAATTTTCTTATCGCTTTTCGAAGTCATCTCTGCAAAATTTGACACATTTTTCAAACGATGTAACCAATCATTGAAGCGACCATTCTCTCTCTCTTTTGCTCTGTGCGTGGTGTGAGAACTCGCGTTGTAATAGAGGACGATGCAGTGGTTGCAGTTCTCTTTACGGAGTTCAGAAACGACTTGAGGCAAACAAATGCTACCACACCATTCTGCATTAATTGCTCTTTGTCCCTCAAGAGGAATAGTCGCGATATGGCTGGTTTTTGAGCCAAACGTGGCATTTTTTTTGCAACACTTCGTGAATTTTTGTTGGCTTTAACTCATTTTCGAACACCCAAACTCGTAACTGGTTTTTTGTTTCGGGTCCGTACGCATATATCCAGGATTCGTCACCTGATATGATGTTGTAAACAGTATTTGAGCAACCTGCGTGTATTTTTCGAGAGTTCGGACGCACCAAGTAACGCGAGCCGCTTTTTGCTCTTCACAGAGCGAATGCGGTATCCATCTGGAAATGAACGTTTTTACAACTAATTATTCATGCAATATTATACATTACACTGTGGAAATAGCTAAAGTATAATAACCGGCCGTCTCCACGTCAGTTAATAGTCTGATTTTCTTGACAGCATATACTGCAGAGCTGAGTTTATTCGACAGCCTATTAATATGAGGGCCCCACTGTCTGTCTTATATTTATACCGACTGCCGGCAAATTAAATTAAAGCTTTTTGACTCTCTGAGATTAAAATTGTGAATTAGTGTCCATGGTACAAACTATTTTTAATGAGTAATGGAAATTATGTCACCAAAATTATAAGTAGCACATTTAAGGCTCTCAATGTGTCTGCCTTTATGTGTATGTATGTTTTAGTTTTAAAAAATATCAAAACAACAGAAATTATCTGATTTTTTTATACATTGATACTAAACATGATAAAATTGTGGAGAATAAAAGTCTGCTGCACCCGCAATTGAATCTGACAATGTCAAAAACCGTATTCTTCTATTAATGAAGCTTTCTAATAGAACCTAATGTAAAATACAGTTTTCGTTGTATCTGTTCGGCACATTCACTATTCGAACTATTTCCTTTATAGTTTCCTAATCAAAAACCGTGTCTTCCCTTCATATTACCTTAAAACCAAGAAGTCAAAAATTACATAAAAAGAACTTTCATGTAACTTTTATTAATTTCTCGCTCTGCTTTTCTTGAGCCAGACACAACATTTTACGTCTTGCAGAATTGTCTGTAAAATAAGTAACTTAATATCTACTCACATTACAATATACCTTTCTCTTGGTGTTGTTTAGAATCAGATATAAATAAAACTTTAACTGTCGGGTGTCATTTTAGTTTTACAGGATTTCCTCTTTACTTTAGAGCGATTAGAAAAGTATCGCTTCGGCTTTTGTTTCTAGCAGTTCAGCATATCATTCTGTTTTACCTTTAAAATTTGCGAATATCTAGTTTATATGAGATGAATGAAACACCTTGTATTTTATGATGATGGGCTGATCAGGTACTACTGTACAGTAGTGAAAATGGCAACTTTTTGTAATAAATAAAATCTTGTTATTAGAAAGATATATAAACTTACATTATAATGTTTTATTTTATTTTCATGTTTTAGTTTATTCTATTTTCATTACAGTCTTTAAAAAATGCATCTGTTACTAAATACAAACTAGCTGATAAATGCTATTTTACTTCAATAGCAATAAAATAACAAAACTAAGCTTTAATTATTCATGCATGCTATATGCATAAAATTTATTGTAGAAACCCAAACTTCAGTTTGTCATTTCAAACTCAATACATCTTATTTCCACAGAGACGTCTTGCGAATTATAACATCAGTCATATAAAATAACGCGAGCAATATTTCATAGTAAAATGGGAGACAACAAAGCGCTATCCGACACGGGAATTGTTTGCTTTATATATACGTTTTAGAACATAATCTTATAAACCTTACATGACTTTTGGACTAGACGACTTTATTTAATCTTTAAGACAATTTTATATTGCATCTAATTCAATCAGTATGTATCTAAGAATTTTAAGAACAATAAATAACAATGAAATAAAAGCGTGCAATTTATCAATCCTAAGTATTAATAGGGTCGCTCCGATAGTCTATACTTGATGCTTTTCTTTGGATACCAAGTTCTGTGACACTAATAACTGTCAAACAAATATTAAAAAAGTAGCTGGTATTAATGGAAAAAAACTAAACAAATGTTGCTTTACATTTTTATTCCGGAAGATATTTACTTAAAATAATTACTTTTAGGTTTTAAGTAAAATTTCTTTTCCTTTATCGTATGATAATGTTTGTTACTAGCTCTCTCTAATGCAGGCAACTTCAAGAGCTTTGCAGGGCGCTTTTTAGCAATCTTAACGCAACGAAGTTCTGTTGATTTGTGTGTAAGTACACAAATTAATTGTTACATTATAAATAATTTTATACATTAAGTTATATTGTTTCAAAATCGTAGTGTAATATTTGTTCTCTTTGATAAATAAGATTACACTAAATATGATATGCAACTATTGTTTTAAAAGATAGCGATATAAGTAAGGAGCATTTGACGGCTGAACTGGAGTATGTCAAGCAGGTGCTGCGTGACAACAAACTCCAAGTTACACGTCTACGTCGCAGTCAGCCACAGTCGAAAGAGTGCCTGCCGTCTTAATAAAAAGAAATAGTATTTTGGTTCATCAAATCTAATATAATCATTATATTAGATTTGATGAACCAAAAATACTGGCTAATGAACATCGATTTATACCAAGGATGATTCGGAAAGCAATAGAAATTAAAAAATATCCAAATAATAGAGAGGATGGTTGGTCTTTGCCACTTTCCTGGGATCCAATAATTTCAAAAATTAAACGCAAAGTATAAAAACTACAAAACCGAAGGACAACATAAATACTTTTTGTCAAACCAACACTAAAAATTAAGAAAACGAAAGATATGTCAATTTTTTAAATAAAAACTCTGACGGTTATTTCAAAACATTGAAATACAGACATATACCAACTTAGTCTGCCCGTGATCATGGATGCTGGAAAGAATCCGAAACGTCGGGAATAAATATATTTAAGTAACGCGAAAAATCCGTAAATTAGTAGATTTGATATGTATAATAATTGTGTAAATAAAAAAAATATAAATGTTCTATTTAATAATATGACTTATCAAATTGCATAAACATATGAAATTTTAACAAAACAAATATTACCGACTTTGTACAGCGAATAATTTTTCGTTCGTCCTCACCGTACGAATTTGATCTCTGATAATTTTTAAGGTATTAATATCATCAAAATGTCGTTAGTTTTTTTAATGTAATAACTTTTATGTAAAATTAAAATGATCTTAAATAATCTTTAAATGTGCCTGATTGCAATTTTTTTAATTTTTTACGTTAAAATGGGTATTGTGTATGCGTTATCCTCGAATACATATATATCCCGCGGACTTTACTGTAGACCAATTGAAGTAGTACAATTATGTAAAACATACTTTATGTCAATGTTTTAAGGTTTAAATGGTACCAATAGAAAGCTAATATCTATCATTCAAAAAAAATGATCAAAAGCGTAGCCATAGTAGCGGAGCAATGACTTAACACATATATAAATATTAAAAAAAAGGACACGCTCTGAATTGAGTACCTCCCTCTTTTGAGAAGTCAGTCAAAAAGTTTATTTTTTACATTTCATTTATTATTCTTTTAGTATCAGAAACAGATTTATCTGCAAAACACAGCTGTAAAAGATGATGATGATGAGATCAGTGCCATTTAACTACTAATTAAATTTATTTTACCCTTTAAAAAGGATATTTATATGTCTTTACAGCATCAAAAAATTTCTATTTATACAGTTATTCATTATTCAGATGAAAAAAGCAGCAGAATGAAAGAAACAGCAATTCAAGCGAATTAAAAAAAATTATACTTCTTAGTAAATCGACCTTTTGTAAACTTACTGTCGCTTTACTGCGCGCTTGAATGTGCTTAGGCAAGCTAAGTTCTTTGAATAGGGTTCATAAAACTATTTAGTCGCTGCCTTCAGAATATTAAGAGCACTTTTTTGTTGAAAGAATGTTTATTCTATGGCGCAATTTAAAAGCTTAAGCATTGAAGTTTATAGTATTAAATACATTAAAAGAATAAAATTATAAGACTACAATAAATAAGAATACGTTAACAACGTTTTCAATATAAATAACATTTTATTAAAACGGAGTAAGCAATAACAGCAAAATAGTTTGGGACGTATGACATTAACATAAATCGGTTTCCGCTCGATGATTGAAATGTTGGGGACAATTCATTCATAAAAGCCCTTTACCCTTGATATTGTCTGTTATATTAATTACAACAATACTCAATAACTACAATATTCACTCGTAACATAATCATTTTAATACAATTTGTTACACTAAAAATCGTTGCATACGATTACATATTATAAAATATGTAATCGTTCTATAACTGCCACCGTTGCCTGGGTGTGCTTTAGAAACAGGAAGTCGTGGGTTCAAATCCTGCGGGAAATAAATTTTCATTGTTATTTTAAAACTATAGTAATAAATGCTTATCAATTAATGTGTGTTCATTTATTATTCCTCATGTAGCTCAGTGTTCTTGTATTAGCATACATTAAATTAACTTGTATTTAATTAAAATGTAGAAATTAAATATGTTTATCCAACTTTGAAAACAATTAAGAACTAAAAAAATGTTGCACTCTATACTCTTCGTACTACGACTTTTAAAGCGGCACTCAACATAAACAGTTCTAAACACTCGAGAATATTGTCTGTTATCCTTTTTCCAACTGTTTCCGACTTGTAAAAAGTCCTTCAACGTTTTCTGTAGTTTTCTAAAAGGATAAGTACTTTACAGAACCAACTTGTTTTCAAGTTAAGCTATAACTCATATATTTTATGATTTCTTCAACGTTTACTCTATTTAAGAATAAGGTATATTGTATATGTAATCATTTCCTTTATCTAGATTTATACATTTATAAATTACTAACAACTGGTAAAATACCACCGTGGTCCTTAATTTTTTTCACTAACTTTCCGGTTTGAAGGACACTATAACCAAAGATTTCACTCGACATGTAATATGTTATGTTCACACTGCATTATATATAATTCTTATCGTCGATGGTACGCCCTGCACTTCAATAATTTAAATAAAAATAAATAGTGCCGGTGTAAAGATGTTAAGCAGAGATTTTGACCGCTACCCACCAACCCGCATTGGACCAGTATGATGGGATACTGTCCAGAACCCTGTAGAGAAAACGTGCATTATAAAAGGCCTAAGTCCAGCTGTGGACTAACACACGCTGATTATGATGGTGGTGATGATGATGTAAAGATGTAATATATAAATATAAAATTTATATACATCATAATTATTAACATTTATGAAAACTATTGAGTGCACAACGTTGGAATAAAAATCAGTTTCGTTTTTGTAAATTTTAAATACTTTAAACAAATATTCACGCCGTAACTAAATATTACCATGAAAAATATTCTTGACAAAGTGCTGTTTAATCTTAATAACTTAATTATTTTTACACTAAGTATTTTTACCTACAAAGTATCAGTCATTTGGGTAGTCTGCAGGTACGAAAAACATTGGTATTAAGTGGTACGGATACTACTTAATACCTTACCTATAAAATAACTTCTGAGGATATTATAAATGGTGTATTACTGATTCATACAATAACATAGAGTATTCATAGTCTACTTTGCTTTCAAGTTATATTGTTTAGACATGAAGAAAGTTGCCTAAAATGGGTTACGTTGAATATATTGCTCAGGATACCAAAATTAAGGCTAAAAAAAAGATATCAATCGCTGTTGGTGCAAAAGCATATTTTTTTATAATAACGTATAAAATATCTTCTTTCAGATGAAAATATTTCAATAATCTATAAGCGAATTGATTGATTGATTAACTGCCTCCGTAGCCTAGTGGTATGGGCGTGTGCTTTAGAAACCGGAGGTCGTGGGTTCGAATCCTGTGGGGACTCAACAAATTTTCATTGTTGTTTCCTAGTTGGTTAGGGCAATTTAGGATGATCCGTATGTTATATACTTTCCTTATACAAACTGTACTTATTATCCACGGCTTTCCTTCATAAGTAACACAAACTAACTAATCTAATCTTTACGCAACGCTTATTGTTGTTTACTGCGTTTGCAAAATGGTACCCCACCGCGACGTATACCTAAACAGAGCATAAATTGTCGAGTTTGGTCTTTTGGTCCTGTATATTAATGTGTTTAAAATAATCATACTACTTATTTTGTATACAAATAATTTATTATATTTTTGTATATGGCATAACCTCAATTAGTCTGCTTTAATATTTATTATTATTAATAGCATACAATTAAAGTAGAGCATATGCTTTTAGAAGTATAGTAGTTAAATAAAATTTACGATATAAAATCTAAATTCGATTTTTCTTCATACATTTTAACTCCACAGAGACGACTTGCGAGTTACATCCGTCATTTAAAAACCAAAGGCAATTTTTAATAAGCAAATTGCTATACAGTAGGATACTATTTGCGTTACAATTTTGTGTTTGAACGTAACACTTTTTGATAAAATGAGTAAATATTAAAATTTCAATGCGAAAACAAATATTTCATAGTAACGTCTATATTAAAAACTAACAGACGTAATAAAATTATGTATGTTTAAGTGAGTTCTAGTTGTGTTTTGAAACAAAATAAATTTTAAGGATCAAGTCACGTTTGTTCTTATATGAATTTTCATTTCCGATCTTTCCAATCTAGTTTAAGGGGACCGATTTAAACTATTATTATTTAGGAGCAACAGATAAATCCCTCTAGGAAATAATCAAATACAACTATACATAGATTAGTAAACGCTTAGTTTCGGGTAAAACATTTTATTCAGAAATTGGTTTGGCAATACTGCAAACAGCTCATTCTAAATTGGGTCAATCCTATTAATACTTTACACAATGACGAGAAACAGTAACACAATAACTTAATCTAGAAACTGCAAGTAACTAACTAACTAACCAATTGTATTAATGTCAAAGTCTGACAAGACAGAATTTCTTACATACAAAACAAAGGAATACATATGCGGTTAATAGTTGATATAAAAAAGTCGACAAGAAAAAAAATATGTTTAAACAATAGATGCTGGCATTACTGCTATTCTAAAAGAAAACGTCTGCGTAAATTGCTAATAAGTCTTTAATAACTCGTATCGTTCTAATCGGACATTACTGACAGTTCTTGGATATTCTCGTGTTTTGAACTGGAATTACAGTTACCTGCTCTAATAATTTGTATGTTGGACAAAACATCTCAAAAGAATTAATGATTGCTGAAAAATTGTTAATTAAAATTATTGCAGAAACTTTTTTAAAAACAAAATCCATGGGAAATTTATTTACCTTTTTTGGTATTAGTATCAATGGTACAATCTTAAAAATATATAAATTGAAATGCCAATTACTTATGATTTTTTAGCCTTCTTTCATAGTAAGCATGAAATATATTACAGTAAAAATGTTTCCTTGCGACTTTATGTCATTAAATGATTAAGGATTGTTTAGTTAAATGTATCTGCACGCTCTGCACGGCCCTTTTGAGAGCAATTTGACGCAATTAAGTTCTTTGCTAATTTAAGCAAAGAACTTTATTTTATTTTATCTTTTGTTCAAAATTATGTATATAGGTGAGCTTAATGCCTCGGGCATTGACTAACAGCCGAGCTTAAGATAGTTTTCAAAAGTCTAAGTAAGTGCACAAGTTTAAATTGACCAAAATTTTAATTGATTAACAGGGCATGGGAGAATCTCCTAAAGAATTTTTTCTAAGCTAATATTAATCAGATTTAATGCATATATACTCGATAATAAAAAGTATATAAATATATATTAATAATGTTTTATGATAAATAATTCCATTAACCGGTAGACACATGTGTTAGCACTCATCTACTATAATAACAGGAATAAAATAAAATTTTTGAAATAACTTTTTAAAAGCAGAGGTTGGTCAAAGAAAAGTCAAAATTTAATGTTTTTTGCATTTTTCAATGCCACATAATAATAAGTATTAAATGAAAAAAAGTATTAAATATCGTTTTCCTTATAACTTAGAGGTTTGACAAATAGATAGCAGATCTCACACATATTGAATATGTATAAAATCAGAATCAGTCAAGCCGTTTCGGAGGGTATGGGAACGAACATTGTGATGCATAAAATGGGTGAATATTATTTTACTTTTTACCATCGAGTATTTATGCATTATTTCTTTTCTTTAACCAACCCCTGCTTTTAAAAAGTCATTTTAAAAATTTTATTTTATTCCTGTTATTATAGTAGATGAGTGCTAACACATGTGTCTACCGGTTAATGGAATTATGTATCATTTAGAATTATATATATTTAAGACACATGGTCATATTTACGGATATTAAAGATGAATCGAATGCAGTTATTCAGAAGTAGTACTTTATTGAAAATTCTGCATTCAGGTCGAAGTAACACATGTCACCATAGTCGATAAGTGCGAAAATTAAGGTCTGCACGAGCGTAACTTTTGTTTGGACAGGGAAAAGATTTTTAAAAGTAAAGAGATATCTAAGCACACCTGTGACTTTTTGACAAACGCTTGCAAGTTGATTTCTCTAGCTGAGTGTTTTATCGAGAATCATTTATAGTTAGCAAGTTGCATAAATCCATTTTACTTAAAGTGCATCTTCCTAGGATAATGGCCTGGCATTTGGCTGGGTTGACAGTGAGTCCAAAAGTATTAGCCCACTTATTTACATTACTGAGGTTCTCGTTTATGCTTTTCATCAAATTGGCTTATTTATTTACTTGCTAACAATAAACATATACCTATAAGTTGCGTAAAGATAATACGAACATTGAAGATCGTGAGTTATGAAGTTTATGAAAATATTTAATAAAATTGGAGAGAGTAGCTCGCCTTAAGGCACATTTAAGATAAAGCCAACTGACTTCATCAATATATACTGATTGTTGACGTCTTCGAAGACATAACGAAAATCACCCCAGCGCTACATCAGGAACCGTTAAGTGGTACAGTATGAACAGTAGGATATCGTGGTTGACGGTATTAAAGGCATTGGAGAAATCAATATGGGGCCAAACATTGACCGGATCTGACTTTTTGGGAAGTGGAAGGACAAACGCTTAACGCCACAGTATAGGAAATGATTCAGTCATAACTCGCCATAGAATCGCCATAACAAGGTAACCAAGGATGGGAATAACTTTGTTATCACAACCAACTTTTATTTCGAAGAATAATTTTTGGTTACCTCTGCAGATAGCGGTGAGAAATAAGGGGTGCATCAAACCAGAACCTGACTCCTCTTAAACCTTCTAGAAGCACGGTCCCTTCACCTTATTCTTAAACACTTACTCAGCCAGGGAGCTGACGGGTGCTTAAACTTAACTTCCCGTATAGATGCGTGGATACCATAAAACTGTGTAATTGATTTATTGATGCTTTCTACTTTCTTATAAATTAAGTCAGCAACCATCGAAGATGTCCCAGCTTACTTTTACGATATCTGAGTGCAGCTTCTCTATGTTTATTTTTTTAAGGAACGCACTTGCAGCATCTTAGGCTTAGGTTTAGGACTTAGGATATATCATAGAAAAATTAGGTCATGGTGGGAGAAACAAGAGGCGGGTACAGACCATGTGAGGAAATCATAGGGGATTAGAGGTGAGGATTACGTCAAGCCAAGTGTCTTCACTAGATAGGTAATGGTGGGTAGCCTTAAGAGGTAGTATGTGAAGCTTGACGTGGCAATATTGAAGAATTTATTAGTTCTTTCAAAATTAACTGCTGAAAGATTAGTGTTAAAATCGTCCATGATAACATAGTAAAGCATGAGTATACTCTGAACCCAGGGATTCTAAATGCTAGTGCTATGACTAACTTTGTATCTTTGAGGAAAAGGTATTCAACCACAGCAAAATGTCAGAAGTTTTACTCTTTTAACATAATTCACTTAATATTTTTAATTTAGTAGTAGTTAAGTATAGTACCTTCTTGTTTTGGGAAAAAACAGGTCAGCGATGACATATCTAAAATGCATATATAAAATGCAAAATTTATGTGTTTAGAATATCAAAATTATCATAAAAGCACTTTTATCTTAGATATTGTCTATTACAATATTGATTCGTAACACAACCATTTGAATATAATTACGCTAAAAATCGTTCTTTAATATGTATCAGTAATAGTTATAATGCCAGTAAGACAATGCATTAATTAATTATGTAGACGCTATTAGATGTCCCTAGGGAAACTATACGGTAGGCTTTAAGCTAAATTTCTTCATATATAGCTTAATTAATCTACGTAAAGGCTGTTACGGAATTTAAAATCTACTAAAAAAAAATCTATCGAATAAAAGATAAATTATGGAAAAATCATCTATAAATATATAATATGATCTATAATTATATCTATAATTACATGGAATAACATATTATTATAATGTCAAACTTTGTCTGCCGCTAATCTATCAATCTCTAGGCTTACTTGATTGTTATTTCAATCAGAATACAACTATCAAAGTATCATTTATTTTTAAAAAGTGAGAATAGATATATTAAATTTATATGACGAGCATAATACCGCTAACGGTAGTAGAGACCTAATAAGGTTTATTTTCACAGGTCAAAGTAGTGATAAAAATTTCAAGAACAATTAAGATAGACCAGGACCGCGGTAAAGTTTTAAAAACGTCGGAAGTTGAAATATGGTAAAGTCCTTTAACATTGCTACTGTTTAATAATGCGTAATGTTAGCGCAAATAAACTGATCTAGTATCTGCAACACGAATCCAAAGTCAAGCCTTGGTGCAATAAACACACATACCCTTATGGGATTAGAAGGAGTTATGTATGTTTAGTCTACAAAAGTCTTAGAGCGTTCTAGTGTATAGATTTAATATATAAATAAACGATCAAACAAGTAACAGACAGCACGAAAGTAAATACAAACACATATTTATAGACAGTTAATTTAGTGCTAAAACTTTGGCACATTTCGGTCAAGATCAATAAACTAACAAAATAAATACAAAATTTAAACCGAGCATTATTAACTTAAATATACGTTCATAAATTAGATAATATTCTAATGCTGATAAATTATACAAGAATTCATTTAGTACTTTTTATGACAAACGGGCCAACTTATATAAGTATTTTCAATTATTCTTACTTCTTTTTATCAAATCTTATAATACACTTAAGATGTGTTAATTTTATGTAAATAAAAGATAACGATTATATCGATTCATCATGTAAATTTGGCACTATATACAGCTTAACGTAAAGACTATGTATTACATATTGAAAAATTAATTTTATTGGACTGTGAATAAAACTAAAAACTAAAAATTTAACTGTTAATCAATTTAATTCTAGTAGTAAAGGAACGTTTATGTGTTAAAGGTTATTATAACATAAATGAATTTATAAATGATAGCACAGCCTGGTAATGGAATGCTCGCTCCAGGCTTTTTCAAGTATAATATACGTATGATAAAACTGTATGTAGCTCATAAGAAAATTTATATGTATATATTTGATTATTTTAAAAGATGACAAAATAGACCCCGCCGAGTTTCTTTCGCCGGTTCTTCTCAGGTCGGAGGCGACCTATTCCGAACCGGTGGTAGCGACCTTGACAATCAATAAGCGAGTGTTACACTTCTATATTGAATAAAGATATTTGAATTGAAGTGTTCATGCCTCGTAAAAAGTCCTTCAACATTTTCTGCAGTTTTCTATAAGTATCATATCAACTTCTTTTCAAGTTAAGCCTTAACTCATTTATTTTAAGATTTATTGGACGTTTACACTATATAATAATAATAAACATTTTATATGTAACCATTTTATTTAGCTACATTTATACAAACATAAACTACGAAACGTGAGCAACTGGTAAAATACAACCGTGATGCGTATTTTTTTTTCACTGAGAATTAATATGCTAACACTATAATTTTCCAGTTTGTAGGACACCATATCCAAAGATTTTACACGATAAGTAAGATGTTATATTACGTACCAAAGGCAACGAGTGGCTTTGCAGCGTTCACGCTTGTTTATATAACTTGCCGTCGATTGTAGGCCCTGCATGTCGTTCATTTAATTAGAAATTATTCGTCCTGGTGTAAAGATTTGATAGGAATTGTTTGTTTAAAAATCAAAAATATATAAATTTAAGCATTATATTGAGCACAAAGTTGTAATGAAAAACTTAAGTAAACTGGTCCTTTTTTGTCAATTTAAAATTCTTTGAGCAAATATGTAAAAACTATCATAAAAAATATGCTTGACGAAGTGCTGTCATTATATATCAATAATCAAAAATCTCAATTACTCAAATCTTCGTAAAGCATTTTGACCTACTAAGTATCAGTAATTCGGGTCGTGAGTGTAGGCATGAAAAAATTAAGTATTAGTGGTACAGCTACCACTTAATGCATTACCTCTAAAATAACTTATGAGGATGTTACACTTACTACAGAAAGATATAGTATTAATAGTCTGCTTTGCTTCAGAGATATGTTGTTTAGATAGGAAACATGGAGTACTTTACGTTGAATATATTGCTCAGGATGCCAAAAATTAAGGTGCATGTTTCACTGTTGTGTGATATACTGGTGATAAGACATAGATCGCTGTTTGAACAAAAGCATCGGCATTTATTATAGAGCGTAGAATATTTGCTTTTAGATACAAATATTTAGGTATAGGTAACACATGAACCCCAGGTATAAAACAAAAGTATAACGTTTAAAAATTAAAAATGTAATTTAAAGAAAAAAATATGACTCACTTCTTACAGCGTATAGCTATTTTACGAATAATAAGCAGGCAAAAACTTACTCTCCGTACCAAAATGGGTGCGTGCTCGGCCACCGCATTTTAAATCAAAGGTAATTAATAATTAATAACTCGAAGGTATTAATTTCATCAAAATGTCATTTAGGAGAAGTTTTATGTACAAAGAATGTTGAATTTTTTTGATGAAATAATTTTTACGTGAACTTAAACTGTATTATCTTAAATAAGCTTTGAAGGCTTTTTAATTTAAACTTGTATTTGTTTTATTTCCCAAATACCTATTGTACTACTTATAACAAAACTATAAAAATGGGACTAATTGAAAGCGAATATCTATCATTTAATAAAAGAATAAACAAAATAGGAGTGAAACATCGAGGTTACATATTAAAAAAAGGTACGCTCCGAAATAATCCAAAGATTTTACTAAATATACTTTTGTATATGACACAACCTCGATTGGCCTTATTTTATTAGCATCCAATTTAAAATTAAAGTATATCCTGTTGGAATAATATTAGTTAAATACAAATTACGGTATAAAACCTAAATCCGTTTTATTTTAATGCATCTTAATTCCACAGAGACGCGTTGTGAGTTAGATTACTTACATGCGTCATATGAAAAACCAAAGGAAATTTTCGTAGCTTATTGGGAGTCAACAAATTACTATGCGGCGAGATACTATTTGTATTACTATTTTATTTTTAAACGTAATTTATTGAACTTTTTGACCAATTGAGAAATTTTATAGAAAAACAAATTTTTTAGGCTAACGAGGACATTTAAAACTAACATACGGAATTCAGCATATTTCTGGTAGAATATTGAAGTAAAGTGTATTTTAAGGATTTTGTTGTTTGTTTTTACATAAATGTAAATTTCCTATGTTTCCTAAAAATTCCGGCCAAGAAAAGTCAAGTACAACGTTACAACAGTTGGTAAACGCTTCATATCACTTATTGTTAATAACCCATTCACTGCTATAATTGTTAAATTTTTCTCACTCTTTGAATTAATTTCGGAAAAAATATTATTCAGAAATTGGTCTGGCGATACTGCAAACAGCTAATTCAAAATTAGGTTCGTCCTTTTAATAATTCGCACAATGAACAGAAGCAATAACAAAAAAAGTTACTTCAGAAACTGCACATAACTATTTGTATTAATGGCAACATCTGTCCAGGCAGAATTATAAATGCAAAACAAAGAAAAAAAAAAGGTTAAAAGTAAACATAAAGAAAGTCAACAAGTAAAAAAAGTTTAAACAATTACTACTTTTCCTAAAGAAAATTGCCAATAAGTCTTAATGACTCGTATTGGAAATTATTAGAAGTTCTCGTATATTCTCGAGTTTTAAACTAGAATTTGTTTGTGACCTGCTTTAATAATTTATACGTTTAATAAAATATTACAATTTCATTATGATATATAACAAAGAACATTCTTTTTTTTTCCATCTGTTTGTTTTGGCCAATGTCTGGAATGGCCGGTCCGACTTTCATGAGACTTTTACTGGATCACTGGAGCTTATGTAACCTGGAGTAATTTAGGCCACTATATTTCATAACAGATCCTATTTTTTTATATATTAGTAATTTTATAAGAGTAATCGTCTCAACGAGAAATCATCTTTTATCTTAAACGCAATGGGACATTCAAAGTATGTCAGTAGTTATTTAGAAAAAAGCAATTCCAAGCAAAGTTAAAATATATTACATTTCAGTATAAATGTTAGCACAGTAAAAGTTTCTAAAGAGAAAAGTCTGTTTAGCAAGCAAGTTAAAGAGACTTTTCTCTTCAGTCTTTAGTCTCGCAATGAAATAATTTCACATTTTTTTTTAAACACTGTACGTAGTTATTTCCTAACACAAAAGTTATAAAACCTTAAAAATTCAATTTACATTTTGAGATAAATTAAAGCCAAATGATTTTATAAATTTGACAGGCAAGATATACAAATTCTTAAAAGATGATTGTGAATTTTAGTCTTAGGACACCAGAAGTTATTTGCATAACTTATAATATTTTTTGAAATTAGTATCTGCGATCAAGAAAACTAGAGTATTTTAACAAAATAAATTTTAAACAACGAAAAACAAAACTAATGGACCTTTTCCTGCTACCCAATGTCATTAAAATCAATCTAAATGTGGTCATTTAACAAAATATAATTAAAAAGTGCAATATTGGACTAGGTTTCTGGCAAATATAAAAACGCAACAGACTAATAGTCCTGATATTTAATTTTTGCACGCGATCCATACGTAGGACGTGTGAACGCCAAACGTGA
The DNA here is from genome assembly GCA_029286875.1 of Lamproptera curius. Classification (NCBI taxonomy): domain Eukaryota; kingdom Metazoa; phylum Arthropoda; class Insecta; order Lepidoptera; family Papilionidae; genus Lamproptera; species Lamproptera curius. Next base: position 2,742,792 of record JAGSMT010000039.1, on the reverse strand, counting down.
AACAGTTTCTTTAAAAAGAGATTACTAAGAGAATTTATTTTAAACAAAAAATAAATTGAATTTCAATAACATGTTAACACTTTGCGTTGCGTTTATGACTATTTGGTATTTTAATAATTCGTTTATGAATAATCGGCTACTATTTGGTATTCGGTCTATTCGACCTCTTTTTTTGTAATTCGGTATTTGGCCGAATAGTTCGGGTTACTTGGCCAATAAGATATTAGTAATTATAAAAGGCAGTCGCGAAGAGGAAACATTGTAACCGGCTTATATTGCGCATAAAGGTTATATACTATTTGAAGGCGTCCATATTTTTTGTCAAAGTTTTACTTGTCATTAATGGAGGGTGGGGTGATGACGGACAGCGGGTGATTGCGGGCACTGCCTTACCGGCTGATACAGCCCTTCCCGCGTCCCGCAAGTTCAGCAAAGTTGTCAACACGTGAGCCCGCGCACGCGAGTCTAAGTAAGATCAATTAATCATTTTTATGTATTTTCTTGTAAATTTTCAGTAGCCTGCATACGCTATGATATTTTTTTTTTGAGTAAAAACTGTATTCGTTACGTGTTAAGGTGTCTTTCACCTATTGTCGTCGTCGTCGTTTCAGCCAGTCAAAGCCACTGTTGAGCATAGGCCTCCCCATTAATCGCCAAGAGGTACGATCCTGTGCCACCTGCATCCACCGACCTCCTGCACATTTGCACAGGTCGTCACTCCATCTGGTGGGGTCGTCCGACACTGCGATGCCAGTACGAGGCTGCCACTCGAGAACCTTTCTTCTCCAACGGTTATCGGTTCTACGAGCTAAGTGGCCGGCCCATTGCCACTTCAGCTTGCTAATTTTGCGGGCTATGTCGGTTACCATGGTTCTTCTGCGGATGGCTGCGTTACGCACTTTACCACGCAGAGAAATACCGAGTATAGCTTGCTCCATAGCTCGCTGAGTCACTTGGAGCTTCCTCATACGGCCGGCAGTGAAGGACCATGTCTCAGTGCCATAGGTCATCACTAGCAACACATTGGTCATAGACCTTAGTCTTCAGGCATTGAGGAATATTGGACGAGAGGATATGCGTAGCTTCCGAACGCTGCCCATCCGAGCTGGATTCGTCGATGGACCTTGGCATCGAAGTTGGACTTACCTAATCGGACTATTTGTCCCAGGTAAATATACTTGTCAACAATTACGAGCACGGCACTCCCAACAATCACGGGCGTAGGCAGGACATGAGCGTTAGACATAACTTCTTCTTTAACATGTTCATCCTAAGGCCCACGTGTTGAGAGACACTGTTGAGGTCATTGACCATAGCATTTAGGTCCTCCGGCGACTCCGCCATGATGACTATATCGTCGGAAAATCTAAGGTGAGTAATACACTGCCGTTGATGCTTATACTTTATCCTTTCCAATTCATAAGTTTGAAGCGTCTTCCAATGCAGCGGTGAAGAGTTTCGGAATATAACATCACCCTGTCTTACACCTCTCTGCAATTGGATAGGCTTCGTGCTACTGGATTGTACTCGGACGGACATCGTGGCTTTACTGTATAAACACCTCAGAACCTCGATATAACGACTGTCAATTTGGCAACGCTGAAGGGCCTGCAGCACAGCCCAAATTTCGACAGAATCAAAGGCTTTCTCATAGTCCACAAACGCCAAGCTAAAGGTAGATTATACTCCTCGGTCTTCTGTATAATCTGCCGCGGCGTAAATATGTGGTCTATAGTACTAAAGCCTTTTCGAAATCCAGTTTGTTCGGGTGGCTGGAAGTCGTCTAGTCTGGAAGAGAAACGATTCAAGATGACTCGAGTACAGGACATAAACGCGGCTCAGAAGGAAATCGGTCTGTAGTTCTTTAAGAAGCTTTTATCACCTTTCTTGAAGAACAGCACCACGAAACTACTGTTCCACGCTTCTGGCGTAATACCATCCTGTAGGACGAAATTAAAGAGCCTTTGAAGGACTACAAGTATCGGTTCACCACCCGCTTTCAGAAGCTCTGCTGTTATTCCGTCCTCACCAGGTGCTTTGCCGTTCTTAAGTTTTGGAGAGCCATTCGTATCTCACTCAGACTGACTTCGGATATTTTCGAGTTGTGCGGTATGCTTTGCTCTTGGGTCGTCATTCGCTTCAGTAAGCGGTTTCGACGACGATGTGTCAAGCTATCCATAGAATCTCTCGATCTCACTCAAAACTTCTGGTCTACGGAGATGACGGTCCCACTATCGGTCTTCAACTTAGTTAGCTGGCTTTGTCCAAGAGACAGATCTCTGGCGAAGACTTTAGAACCTTGGTTCCGTTCAATCACCTCTTTAATACGACATGTATTAAAGATGCGCAATCATGCCGCATACCTGGAGATCTGTCTATTTAGCTGCCTGTAGCCTACATGTCAGAAGAAGACTGTAGCCATCTTCCGTCTTGTTTCCATAAGGTTCAGAGTGTGATCAGAGAGATTTTGGGTTCTAGGCTTGCGGTGCACTTTGTAGAACGTAGTACCACAGTACGGACAGTTTCCACGAGCTGAGCGTTAGTTTCATCCACAGTGCTGCAAGTATCTAGCATTGGAAGCGATTATTACGCTCGAGCTGAAAGCTTTTGGCATTTAGGATATGGGCACGAGACGGACGTAGCGTAGACTTTATCAGACGAGACCTTTCCAGCCTGATGTGAGGGTTTAATGTGCCTCTTACAAGTCGCTAATCACTGCCGGTTTTAACCCTTGTAATCACAGAAACATCATTAAATATTTGGCGTTTGGTCGTCATAATAAAGTCAATCTCGTTTTTGACGGAACCATCGGGGCTGATCCAGGTCCACTTCCTGTGGGGCTGCTTTTTAAAGAAAGAATTCATCATAAAGAGTCCTTCTTTCTCCATGAAGTCAGCCAGCTGTTGCCCCTTGGGTTCCGTTTCCTACTCCAAAATTGCCCCTCGCCTTTTGCCTAATTTGCGTAAAAGTCACCCATCAGCACCATGTATTGAGTTTTAGAGGAATGTATGGCTCGTGAGACGTCCTCATACATTGCCTCCACCTCATCATCGGAGTGTGTCTATGTTGGTGCATATACCTGTATGACCTTCAGAGTTTATGACGTTTCGATATTTTGAGTATAAGGTAAGCAACCCTTGACGACACACTTTCGATTTTAACAATGTTGCTAATGAGAGACTTGCGGACGATAAATCCGACACCTCCTTGGGACAATTGGTCGCCCTCGCGGTGGTAAAACAAGTTGGTGGATTCAAGGATTATTGTATCCTCCCCCTGTCTTCGGACTTTGGATAATCCTATTATATCCCATCACAACTTGTTTACCTCCTCTTCCAGCTCCGTTATTCTCGTCGGTCCTCAATGTCCATGTGTTGTATGTTGCCATGTCCAGTCGTCTGGGGATTCTTAGCACCCCCTGCCCTGCCGTTACCATGACCGATACCGTAGCCAGGAATAGCAGAGCTGCTGGGGACTGGGGCCGTTCATTACTAACACACTTCATTGGGGGTGTTGCCATAGTTGCCACGCCTGGCAAGCGGGTTGGCAACCGCAGTAATTTCCAGATCCTTTGCATCTTCAACGCTGCTGCCCGTAGATGGTCTCAGCACTTTGGGATCTGAAAGCGGAGATGGTTATCCTGCCATCTGTCGGCCTCCACTGAAAAGATGTGCAGTAGTAGCTTTTTCCCGTAGTCGCCTCTTGCGACAGCCAAGGGAAGAGATGGGGAGGCTGAATTCTTGCCGCAGCCCCACAGCATATACTTTCACCTATATCAATGTGCAATTATAATCTACAAAAGTTATTACCTAACCTAAAATTGTTTTGCTATAAAATGTCGATAGGCAGATGGGGTAAATGCAGACATTATTTTGGGATAAATACGGACGGTTGGGGAGAATACGGACACATGACATATTATATCTATGCGTCGAGTATACAAACAGAAGTCTGAAAAAAAGTACACACTCGAAACTTTAAATATAGCTATAAGGTAGATTCAAGAAAAGAATTTAAGTTTTAGAAAAGCCGCGGGAAAATATATCGCACCTCGAGCTACATTGTTAGATCAGTTCAGAAAGTCTGCTGAAGATGTCAAAGATCCCAAACGCGGTAAGAAACCAATCTTTAATGAATCTCAAGAGTTCATTCTGAAGTCGTGTAGAAATTATTTTGGAATAACTCCAATCACGCTTAAAAAAGTCGCATTCGATTTTGCAACAGCTAATGGCTTGGCACACAATTTTAACAAAGCAACGGGTATAGCTGGAATAGAGTGGTTTTACTCGTTTATGTCAAGGCATCCTGCAATATCACTCCGTAAGCCGGAAGCGACATCTTTAAGTCGAATAACAGCGTTCAATGAAAAAGAAGTAGATATTTATTTTACTAACCTAACACACTTTATGTCCAAACAAAATTTCAGGCCATGCGCCTAAAGGCTAAAAACAAGTTGGCAAATGTACAAGTGCTAAAAGAGGATCCTTGACAACAGTCGTGAATGCATGTAGCACAAGCGGCAATTATGTGACACAATTTTTTATCTTTAAGAGAATAAGAATGAACCCATTATTAATGAAACAAAGCAACTCCAATATGATAGCATCGATTTCTGACTCTGGGTGGATCAATGAAGAATTATTCGTTCAGTGGCTTCATCACTTTAAAAGTTTTTCTCGGCCATATGCCGACAATGTTATTTTGCTTGCCCTTGACAATCATGAAAGCCATATTAGCTTGGCCCCCTACAACTTTTGTAAGAAAAATTTCATTTATGTCATTACGCTACCACCGCATACTTCTCATAAGATGCAACCATTGGACCTCACATTTCATAGTCCCTTAAAAACAGCTTATAACCGTGAATGTGAAACGCATACGGTTAATAATCCTGGTGCCAAAATTACCGGTTATGATATTGTTGGACTGTACACAAAGGCTTTCCATCGCACAACAAACATTAAAAAAGCAATAAATGGCTCCAGAGATGCGGGGATTTGCCCATTGGATAAGAACATTTTTAGACTGACTTTTGCCAACTTGATGCACAGTGACATGGAACCACAATCGGGCTCCAACATCAGATCTAGTGCCTTAAATTTGAATGACTCTTGTACTCACAATAAACCAGAAGTCCCCAATTTCAATGAGCAGACAAATGCCAGTACAACCAAAGCACAAAGGCCAAAGATTTCCGAAGCCCAGCCCCGAATCACAAATCAAGTTGAAATTCAATCTATTGCATATGCTAATATTGATGATTCTATCAATGACACCAGTTATACAGATGTTTGAACAGAGCAACAAGGTAACCCACCACCTTCTGTACCATTACAGGACATAGTTAATATACCGACCATAACGCGTTTAAGCAAAAAAAAAAAACAAATCGGAAAAAGAAACATTCCATAATTATTACTGATACTCCAGAAAAAATTGAATTAGAGAAGCAAGAACTGAAGAAGGTAGAAAAAAGAATCAAATAAGAAGCAAGAGTAAGAAAAGGAAACAAGACGATAACTAAACAGAAAAAAGCTACGAAACCGAAGAAAAAGTCGCAGAGGGGTGTGAGAAATCTTAGAAACTTCGAAGATAATGCAGATGACACAGAATATTTCTGTATATTTTGTAATGAAAAATATTATTTGCCCCCCACTGAAGATTGGGTAATGTGCATAGTGTGTCAGAATTGGGCAAATGAAAATTGCATAAATGGAAGCTCAAGCCGAGGCTATATTTGCGACTTGTGTAGTAGTAGCTGTAATAGACTCACCGCAATTACCCCACCCGCTGTCCGTATTTACCTGGAAGGCGGACAGCAAGGGTTTTGTTTTTTTTGATTTGATACTAATAATTTTATATGTTAATTTTGTAAGGTAATAAGCAAAGTTTATGAATTAATAAAAACGAACTGATTAGCTTTAAAAGTTTATATTTTATTAAAGTACTCCCTTAAGTATCCACAATATCCCTACTTTACCCTAAGTCTTGATATTATGTATTTTCATACACGCCTGAGGAATGTAAGGAATCCCATCGGGTGCAGAATGATGGTTGACGGCACTGTATGGTACAAACTACCGCGCTTATTCAAACGCCACATATATTTTAATTTTTAGTCTTAGTCGCAAAAACAGTTACTGTTTATATTATATTAATGACCAATGATTATTTATGAAATTATTATTAAGTAAGAGGTGGTAGGTCCCCTTTTTACAGGGGAGCCTATTTCTGCCGGAAAGCGGTAATGTGAAAACACTATCGTGTTCCGGTATCCTTAAAGGGCATCGTAGCCAGCGTATTTACTTGGTGAATGAGACTTAATATCATATGTCTTACTGACGGCAGCGCATAGGTGATACAATGGTATTCCCGAAGTCAATGGGCGTTGGTGACCACTTGCTCGTGCTCGTCAGCCTTCGTATGCAAATAAAAAAAATAACCGTTATAAAAACATTTAAGGAATAAAAATAAATTTCATACAGCTTTTAACTACCCGGCAGAGCAGCTTTTTTTTGCAATGTAATTGAGATTTTGGAAAACTTCCTTGTAAGATAAATACAAGTTTTTTTAAAGACAACTTTTCATAGATCATTAATTCATACATAAAATTTGATAGGGTGTAAAGTTTTAATATTAGATAACCTATTTATAATACCGTTAACAAAAGTCTTGTTTAAAAATATCTTTTTAGCTTCGAATGAATGGCTTCTTATCTGTGACAAATTCCGGAAAGTCTTTCTAGAGACAGCGCATTTAGAAGATGGATGATATTTTTACTTCTATTTATTTTATGAATGCTTGGGCAAATTTCTAGGAGATGTTATAAATTAAAATACGAGAAATTTTTTTTAAGTACCGTTTGAAACTATCGTGAAAGTACCGCTTAGAAATTTAAAAAAGCTGTGTAATGATATCGCAAGAATTTGACTTTCACATGAAAGCCTGTACCCTATTCTAATTACACATTGACATTTTCTTATATGACTGCCTCCGTAGCCTAGTGTTATGGACGTGTGCTTTAGAAACCGGAGGTCGTGGGTTCGAATCCTGCGGGGTCTCAGACAAATTTTCATTGTTGTTTCTAGTTGGTTAGGACATGTGATCACCCAATTGTCTGAAAAGTAAGATGATCCATGCGTCGGATGGGCATGTAAAAGTCAGGGCCGTCCCAACCCGCATTGGACCAGCGTGGTGGGATACGGTCCAAAACCCTCTAATGGATAGAGATATCCAGCAGTGGACTATCACAGGCTGATGTTGTGATGTGATGTGTGATGCGTGATTGTCTTATAACATAATTCCCGTAAATAAAGATACGAGACTAGCAGCAGAGAGGACGTTCACCTAATGGTAGTTGTTACGCCATGCTCATTAGAAACACAGCCTAAGACGTCACAAATCTACTCGCCACCCTGAAACATAAGATAGAAATTTCGTTCACCCAGTAAACCTTGGCTCCCTTCCACCAAAGGATAGTGGGGTGTTTAATATATAGTACATTAATAGCATCCCGGTGGTATTTCCCCAAACCGTCCCTTGCAAAAACAAACCTGCAACATTTAGAAATAGTTATTTATTTCAATAATTACTTACTCATTAAAACTAATTGTAATGTCATGTAGCTTGATATACAATTCTCGAGTAATATATTGGCGATACCGTCTTCTATGATAATGACGGGCTACTTAATAGCTTATTGAGAGATATTTTGGCCAAATATTTGCTCTTATATACGCTTATTACTGTTACCTACTTATTAAATATTTGCTAACCATTGGTGTTATATTATTCACCTATTTCCTAAGGCATGTCTTAGCAAACTTGAATGAATAGTCGGAACAACTTACTAAGGAGTTTCGTAAGTTTCTGCTTACAAAGTTAAACCTGTCTAATTAAATGTGAGGTGTAATTTGGTTATTCCAATTTTAAATTACGTATTTTATAGAAAGACTAACTTTGAAACATGTTTATTTATTAAAACATTATGCATAATTTGAATATGGTATTGAATGATAGATCCTAAGCAAATGTAAAAAATGCTGAAATAGAAAAAGAACGAAAACAATCTAATATATTTTCGTTCTTTTTTTAACAAACTGACGTAATAAGCGATAAGTCTTTTTATAAAAAATACTACCGTAAATATACATAATACCGTAAATATGCTCCGCTTACCACACTAGAACATATGTGTAAAGTTTTGTTTTTCCGATCCTATTTAAGCTGTAAATCAATAGTTAATCTACTGCTATGCGGTACGTATTGCAAAGGTATCTTACCTCATTAGCAGTTTTTCCGTAACTAGTGAAGGTTGTTTTTGAGTTAGTACTTAGTAGTTTTCTAATTGTTTGCATTAATTGAGACTTACGTCGTCGGGATAACGTAATATAACGTCATAAATTTAGAACATAGTAACCATGTACCATTACGCAAATTAACCTTATTTTTAGAGAACCCTTATTTTAGACCTGAAAAGTAAGTAGATTATTCCTATATTTGATAATATTTTCTTTTCTTTCATAAAAACTGAACGCTATACATAATTATTTAAACTCAGCTAGCGTTACAATCGTTATGAAACTTAAGTACCAACCTTTGTTAACTTTAATATTATAAGCTTTCTGAATTCCGTACAGCAGTTTTCTACAAGTTAAATTATTAAATCAAGTTTATTCATATCATTCTTTAGACGAGATCCAATTTATATTATATATGAATTTAGAATAAATAAGATTAAAGTAATACTTTTACATACGAACGGCGATTTGCAATTTATAGCTCTGGAGATATGAAATATGATAAAAATTGCTCTCTCTCGTCTCAAGCATCTCGGGAAGTTATTTTCAAAGTTTTAAGTCTGGAGATAGCGATTTAATACCTAAAAACCGAGTATTTTGACTTCTTTTTATTTGAATTATTAAAATGTGATTTAAGATTTAATGCTTAAAATTGTGTCAATTTATAAGTCTCTGTATCCTATCTTTTTTTTATTGGTTAGGTGAAATACATATGCATAGCTAATCGAAGCAATGTTTAGGTTAAATATTTTTTATTATCGAACAAAATATGTCCCCTGTGTGCAATATGCAATTAGCTACTTTTAGAAAACTCAAAGAGATTTCGACGAAACTGAACGTTTTCATTGACATGCTTGACATTGAAATGGCTCACGTGACCCCGACAACAGCCACAATGTCTCGTACGAACGAGTCGATGCTTAACACCACTCAACACACTATCACATATGCGCAACACTTATCACACACGAGGAGAGTTCTGTTCCGGGTAGCGGTTTAAACGAAGCTGCCCTTTCTATATTTCAGACCCGTCTTTTATACACTATCGCACAGAGACAATATCGAGACGCCTTTAGAAATAGTACTCCGACACTACGTTTACAAAGAAAACTGCAATTGGACAGATGAGAACGACGTATCTTTTTTGTTACTCTTCACAAGTAAATACTACCGACAAATTTTAACAAATCAAAGTTACATACTGTTGCTTACCTTATCTTATATGACTGATGTCCTAATTTACAAGACACGCTCAGTGAAAATTAGATACGAGAAGATAATTAGAATCAAGGCTACAACCGTAAATTTTACACATCTTATCTACTTTACTAAATTAGTTTTCTACACAAATATCAACAACGGTGATCAAACTCAGAAAGGAGAAATTAAACTTTAACTTTTAAAGAATGAAAAAGAACTTATAAGATAGTAAATAATGCTTCTACTTTATTCGAATCGAATAACTTGAACTTTCAAACTACAATGGCGTTAAAGTATTGCACTGGAATAGCACTTTCCTGTAATAAGGAAAAATAGAATAAGCCGACACCAGAATACTATTTCCTAAATGCGGCAATTGTAGCATGGTAAAGTCGTTAATATAGAACTAGTGTAACTTACTTTCAATTGGAGTTACAATGCAAGTAATATTTTATTATTTATATTTTTGCAAATCTTCAATATAAATAATAAGATATTTTAAAAAATATTACTGTCTTACTATAACTTATAACTAATAATCCGAGTGTCTGCACTCTTAAAATATTTTGATATTTCTTTTTTTTTTAAGTAGGTAGATGTTTTGTGTCTCGATTACGACCCATCTAAATTTCGAAACAAAAATGCAAAAGCTACTGAAAGCCTTTAGTGAAATTAAAATCAATCAAACAATTTATGCCCAATGCTAAATAATATTTTTAAAAATGAACCTTTTTTTGACTGGATCCCGTGCTATGTGGAGTAAACCTTTTAGAACATAACGGATGTAGGGGGGGGGTGCGTCTCCACCGAGTGACTTAACTGCACCAAAGGCCCCTAGATGGAAACCCTCGGCTTGAGCTGTCACTTACTGGTTCCCGTTAGCATGACAAATCGAGGGCGGCTGAAAACCGAAATCCGAAACAGGTGGGCCGATATCTCGGCTCGATTCAGACGCTTTCTTAAGGATAACTTAATAGCTGGAAGACCTCTATCTAAATTTTACCACCTCTTCTTAAAGCGTTGGCGCGTGGAGAAGCAGTAGCGCATAAAACTCAAGCAACTATCCTATCTAATTTGGTGTTAAGTTACAGTGTCATATAGCAAAGGGTGTGTAAGTTCGCCCTGACCAGTGGGGCCGATGTCGTGAATGTGTGTGCTTGTCCTACACTCTAAGTGTAGGGTGTGTTTGGCTACTGCTTGGGTGTCTGCTTTTTAACCCTGCCCGCTGACATTACTTGCTTCCGTTAATTATGACTTCCATGAGATTAATGTTATTTAGGTTAAGCAAGCTTTTAAACCAATCGCACAAATATAGTGATTTTTGACGTCACCATTTATTTTATTTAGTTAATGTGTACAGAACAACAAACGAACAAAAATACGATAAAATTTTAAATGTTTCATTTTAGAAGAAGCTAAAAATTGTAGCTTTAAAATTTTCTTATTCTGTCACGCTTTTTAATTTAATTTTGTAGTTATAGTTTATTGTTTATTGTTTTAAAAATGACATCTGTATATACAAGGGCTGCCTCAGCCTAGTGGTATAGGCGTGCTTTAGAAACCGGAGGTCGTGGGTTCCGAATCCTGCGGGGACTCAACAAATTTTCACTGTTGTTTCCTAGTTGGTTAGGGCATGTGGGCCGATCACCCAATTGTCTGAAAAGTAAGATGATCCATGCGTCGGATGGGCATGTAAAAGTCGAGTCCACCCACCAACCCGGATTGGACCAGTGTGACCGATTGCGTGGTGGATACGGTCCACACCCCAATGGAAGGGGGTGTATTAGGGGAGGCCTATGTCCAGCAGTGGACTAACGAAGGCTGATGATGTGTGATGTGTGTATATACAAGTAAAGCCTTCGCAATGGACTAGAAAAATATTTGTACATTAACGAGTAAAGAATTTTTGAACGATGGTCCCTTATGTAGATTTAAATAAATTGAAATAAACGTTTAGAACTTAAAAAGTATCCGTATTAGGTAGCAAGCAAAAAAGTAATATAAATTAAAAACTTCATTTTACCTTTGTATACGTTATACAGCAATTATTTCGTAAGCGGACGGTAATTTTAAAGCGAAACACTTTGATGTGACACTGTGTACTTTGCTCTGAAGCTAAGTACAGGTCAGCTTGCTTAATGAATTCTCTAGTATTACTATGTAAAAGTAACATCAATGGCCTACGTGTTTTTAATAATGTACGTATGTTAATATGATCGTTTGCATGATGCGGGTTGTAAGTCTTCATAATGTGCACAAAAAATTCACCATTTTGAAATATTCAAGCGCGTCAGATTAAGATATATATGGTTCATCTTTATGTTCTAAATGTGCTGTGTCATAATCTGACGATTACCTAAAAGGGATTTAACTAATCTGACAAAAAAATTAGAAAAACGGTTTACCTTTAAGACCTTCCCTGCAACTTTCCGCTAATTCCATTCCTGGGCGCTTAAAATTGTACTTTTGAGCTCAAATTTAAATAATTTATATGATATTTAGAGCTCGCTAAGTTCAAAGAAATTTTGAGCTCTTCTAACTCGAAAATCTGATAGAAGTTTCATAGAACACTAATTTTGGTAATTTCAAACCTTAAGCTTAAGAATCTGGTGGGTGGTTGGGAAGCAATTTTCACGCGATTGGCGGCATTCTAAGCAGTTTTATCATCCTCAATTCTCAATAGCACTTTTAATTAATCGAACCACAAATTTCGGAGTAATCCCGAAAAAACACTTTTTTGGCTTTCTTTCGTTCACGATATCTCTCGAGCAAATCAACCAGATTTTGGCGATCGACGTGGTTTTTTAAGCTCTAAGTCGGATTATTTTTTAAAGTTAATCGATAACGCTGGTTAAAAGTCATTGCAAAAAAACCACTTAAAAATCTTATTTTTTTTGAGATTTTCAACTGTGATGGCGTCCTGGCAGAAGAAACCAGAGTGGGGACGAAGTGAAAGAGTAACAGATAGACAAAAAGGAGAGACGAGCAGTCGGGCCACCTAATGGGAAGTGATCACCGACGCCCATAGACATTAGCAATACCAGTGGTATCGCCAACGCGCTGCCTACCGTGAGACATAGGATGTTAAGTCTTGTTTACCCAGTAAATACGCTGGTACGGTGCTCTTCAAACCGGAAACAGTAGTGTTCCGGTTTGAACTCTGCTTCGCGGCAGAAATAGGCACCGCGGTGGTATCACCCAGACGGTCTCCTGTAAACAGGGGACCTACCACCGGTGAACAGGGACCTACCACCGGTGAACAGGGGACCTACCACCGGTGAACAATTTTCAGATTGTCAATTTTTTACTAATCTGATCCTGTATCCTTCACAGGCGGCCTTATATGGACTTCATGTTTTGTGGTGGGTTCTTAACCGGTACAAGGTATCCCCTGCATATTAATCTGCTGTGTTTTAGTAAATCCGAAATCCGGCTCCTCACCATAAGCGTGGCGTGATATTGATCTATTAACTGTCGATTTGTTGATCACATAGTTAATGTGAATTTCAAACTTATTCAGTTTTTATGGATGCCGCTGTCAAAACTGAACCAAATTGCAATGAGGCCAAACAGGAAGCAATCAGCTTTCAAATAAAAAAATATTCCAAATCGGTTCACCTAGTTGAAAATTTGAGGTAACGAACATAAAAAATGCAGACGAGTTGAGAACTTTCTCCATTTTTGAAGTCAGTGAAAAATAAATTGCAAAACTAGGCTGAAAGCATACTAAACGCATAAAAATTATTTAGAAATCTAAATTTCAATCTGTCCTATAATACTTAATGCATCTTGTTTCTCAGAGACGTCTCGCGAATTATAACATCAGTCATGCAAAATAACGCAGCTCATATTTCATAGTAAATTGGGAGTCCACAAAGCGCTATCCGACACGGAACTGTTTACTTTATTTATACGTTTTAGAACGTCATTATATAAACCTTATATGACTTTTGACAAGAAGACTTGCTTAAACTTTAAGACAATTTTTAACTTGATATTCAATTTGTATAAATGCGTGTGAACGATATAATTATAAGCTTACAGTTGATGATATTCATATTAAATGGTAACTAAGGTGTTCCGATGCAAGTAAATACCAGTACATACTGATACTTTTGTTTGAATACCAAGTATTTTAGCATCAAATCAATTCATGTCATACCAATAACTATTAAAATAATATATGTTTAAATTGTAACGATATAAGTAATGTCATTCTTTAAGGGAACTGATGTAGTTGTATCGTAAAAGATTTCAGTTATACTTAAATGGGTAGGTATCGGATTGTATTGGTGTCGAAACATTCATAGCGTTAGATTTATAACCTTAGTAAAATATTTTTATTAATAATATAAATTATTTGATTGTGTAAAAAAGGTTTTCGTTCTGTACATTTTATTCATTATGAAACAGATCTTATTAATCTTTATCTTCAAAACACAGCAGTTACAAGAGATCAGTGCTATTTCACTGTTTAATAATTTTTAAACTTATGTCGCTTTACTACGCACTCAAAAGTGCTTAGGCGAGGGAAGTTCTCTAAATAGGGCTTACAAAACTATTTTGTCGCTGCTTTCAGAATATTAGTAATAAGGTACTTCTTTGTTAATAGAATGTTAATTCCGTAGCGAAATTATATACCTCAAGCGTTAAAGTGTGTAGAATTAAATACCTTAAAATAATAAATTTATAAAGGCGAAATAAATAAGAATATGTTAGAAAGGTTTTTAAAAATCAATAACGTTTTATGTAAACAAAGTAATAACAGCAAAAACAGCAAAATAGTTTGGGATGTATGACGATAGTATAAATTGGTTTCCGCTCGATAATTGAAATGTTGGTAACAATTCATACATAATAACACTTTCACCTTTGAAAATGTCTATTACAATATTCATTGGTAACATAATTATTTTAATACAATTAATTACGCTGAAAATCTTTCTATAATATATATCGCTAATAGTTATAATACCAGTAAGACAATGCATTAATTAATTATGCAGACGCTATTAGACGTCCCTTGGGTAACTTTATGGTAGGTCTGAGCCAAATTTCTTCATATATAGGCTTAATTAATCAATCTTAGTCCTGCGTAATAGCTGTTACAGAATTTATTCTTCGTTAAATATCACATGACCCTAATTGGCTTCCTTAACAGGGTTTATGGAGGTACATCCGGAAAATTGGGATGGTGATAAGTATATTTGATAGAACGAAGCAACTATAGTTGTACATGCCATTAATAACGTTTATAAACAATTTTTTGTGTATTTATAGATAGATAAGTGTAAAGTTTAAATCGCCAATCTAACTTAATAATCTAATTATTAGCGCTAATTGTGTAAAAGCTACTTCATATAGGCTATATTGTTTATGAATTATCTATTTATTTATTTATTTACACTATGCACAAATCATGTACAAAGGCGGATTTAATGCCAATAGCATTGTCTGCCAGCCAACCTGGGTTGGTGCAGAGATAGCATTGTGGTTGCACAGGGATTTCCGTGAACATATAAAGCTTTAGATTTAAATTTAAAATTTCAAGTATAATTCAGATATAGTAATTTAGGTTCAGCAATGGCAACTAAATGCATAACACCTCAGTAATCACCTTTGTACCGTGATCACGGCAGCTGGAATGTGGTCGAAAAGAATTCATGTTGTACCCATTATATTAGGCTCCTAGATGATTTTCTTAAAGGAAAGCGGCAAACAAGCTAAATTATTGCCACCTTTAGGCCATTAACACATAATAACATATTCACTATACATACTATTATATTTAATAGGTATTAAGAAAAAAATTTTAACCAGATTTTAATACATTAAAAATGTGTTAATTTTTTGTAAACAAACATTATGACTATTTTAATTCATCATATAATCTTGCCGACATATGCATGCCGATAATAACTTAACATGAGGATTGTTTATTACTATACATTAAATAAACTTGTAATTAATTAACACATATGGAGTGATAATTTTATTTCACTGTAAAAAAGTACGAAACAAAACACTATACTCAGTCTTTTAAAAGTGAACTCGACGTTAACATTTCTAAACACTAGAGATTGTTGTCTGTAATCGTTTTGCTGTCCATGCCTTGTAAAAAGTCCTTCAACGTTTTCTGCAGTTTTCTAAGTAGATTTCTACTTAGCTCCTATTTTATTATACATATTCGTATTAATACATCTTACTTATGTAACAGGGTCAGTAAAATGTCATATTACGTACCAAAGGCAACGAGTGGCTTTGCGGCGTTCACGCTACATTATATATTTTACTTATCGTTGATTTTACGCGCTGCACGGCGTTTATTTAAATAAAAATAGTCCTGCAAATATCATAAAGATATCATAAATATGTAAAATCATGAAATATATCGAGTGCACAAAGTTGGAATAAAAGTACATTAATGGTTAGTACAATAAGACAAAGTATTCATAGTGTGCTTAGATATATTGTTTAGATATGTAGCTAGCCTGGAGTAGGTTACGTCGAATATATTGCTCAGGATGCCAAAAATGATGGCAAATGTTTCACTGTAGTATGAAATATCGGTTTTACGGTATCAATCGCTGATAGAACAAAACTATTTTTATTTATAAGACGGTAAAAAATATTTGCCATAAGATACAAAATATTTAAATAATCTACAAGAACAACACAGATATAGTGTGTTTAAAAGTATTTAAAGGGTAAACGTATAAAATAATTTAAATTAAAAATATCCCGCAAACAAATTTAATTTCGCTTCAAGAAGTTAAAAATAATAAATAAAAGTTAACAATTAAATAACTACTTACATTGCTTTACAGAACTACAAACAGAATAGCAACTAGCTTTTCTTAATACCAATTAAAATTCAAAGCAGAAAAGCTCTTAGTAAAAACAAACAATTTCCCGTAGAAAATAACATCGTTAGCCTCTTATTTATCAAATAATGTTTCTTTTGTCAAATCATATAACTAGGGTTTAAATTCACGAGCCTTTTTTTACCCTTTTTAGGTAAAAGAAGACAAATGGAATCATGAATAAATTGTGCCTATCTAATATGGCTTTAAGTATGAAGTAATAAAATATTGCGGCTAAGGTATGTAAATTATTTTACAGCCATTTTGTATTAAATTTTTAAAATATGCGTCACAGCGCATTTTTGGCTGATAAAAATCTATATTACTTGAATGATGTCAATAAAAAACAACAATTTGTTCCCTGGTTTTCTTAATTAATCAAAATAGATGCACTGTATGTGTCTGGTTAAACCAGAATTAACTAAGAAACAATATACACCTGTATTTGTACATTCAGACTACTCACAACCATTTCAATTTTTAGCTTCAAAAATGATCTCCAAAGAATTGAAAGTTCAAATGTCGTACAACGATTCATAGGAGTATTTTTCACAATAGTGATCTACGTCTCACTAGCACGTCAAATTTATAGATCATGTTCATTATAAAAACAATAAGCCGAAGCTGCTGAAAACCTTAATGTGAGTAAGATAAAAATCAACAGTTTATACCCAGTGCTAAACCATATATTTTTTTTTTGTAGTTCTTAAAGATAAACCTAATTAAGTTAACGTAAAATATTATTATGAAATTCTAATTAAAAATTATCAGACATTTTCTGCGGTAAATGGATTTCAATCTAGCAAGTGCTCACATAAAGAAATTGAGTTTGCGTTATTTTGAATCCCGTTCTTTTATTACAAAAAAAATTAATAGCAATAATTTTCGGCTTAATAAGATTTTATGAGGTGTAAATAATGTAATTGAGGAAATGAAGCATTGTGGTTTTTAATCGAATACATCACATGAGAGAAAATATTGGTAGAGCTGTATTCTTATCAATCAGAGGACATTGTTTTAATAAATAGTTTTACTACTATCCTTTTTATATTAAACCCTGACCGCTGACTTTCTTAGATTGCCTGCTTCCGTGACATAACTTATGTCTCGTGACATTACTTACGCCTTCCATTATGGGGTTTTTTATATATTTAAAGATCTGTCATGCTGGTTCTCTAAAAACATTCAGAATAGTTAGTTATCACGACGATATAAATTTCAATTAATCCGCGGCTCGTCACCTAAAATTTTTGCTAATTACATAAATACTATGAAATATAATTGAACCTAGAGTAATTAGAATACTTATAAGGTACTAACTCAATAAAGTAGAAATCAAGTTGCCAATAATCGTGTGCAGCGATTGTGTACCGGTTTTTAAAGAAACGCATGTACTAATGAAACTTGACGTAATTCTTAGGGTGGTAAGTGGATTTTAAAATATTTATTGTACCTCTTTTTTTTTAATCCTACAAAACAAAATTATTAGCATATTGTCGCTTTTTGAAAAAATAACAAAAACAAACTATAGTTATTTCAACAACAAACACTATTTTTTCTTTTTAGTGAGAATCAAACATTTTAAAATCAGATGCAGATTTTGTACAGCCTTTAGATAAACACGTTTTGAATTAGGCTTTTATTTTTATGAAATACGTATTTTTAAACTAGAATAACTAAATTACACCTCATATTTACTTAGACATGTTTAAGTTTGTGAGCATAAATCGTACGATGTTACTTAGTAAGTTATTTTCAGACTATTCATTTTAGGAAATTGCTAATTAATAGAATACCGATGTTAAGCGAATATATAATGCGATTAACATAGTAATGAACGTATTTTAGGGTACAGGAAATAAACGTACATTCAAGTTCCCTAAATAAATATATATCTACATAAGTTAGTAGATTCCTTCATTACCATCGGAGACGCTTTTGGCAATATGTTTATTGGGAAATGTATATAAAGGTACAAGACATTACATTTAGCCACTCATGAACAAGTAAGTACTTATTTTTAAGAGGTGGAAGGTTTCTCTTTACAAGGACAAAACCTCGTTGTCTATTTCTGCCGCATATCCGTAGTGTATACACTACTATCCTTCGGTTTGAAGAGTATCGTATCTAGGGTCAGGGTCTTAGGGCAGGCCGCGGATTTTTATGACGTCTTAGGCTGTGTTTCTTATGGGCATGACGTAACGCTTACCATGAGGTAAACATCATTTCGTCTCGACTCGTCTTTTGAATCAATGATAAAAAAATATGTAAATAGTAAATAAAGAAAGGAGTCTTAACACCAAAGCATCATGAGCCCCTGCGTCTGATCTCTTTCAGGTTATTCATCTTATTAGCAGTATTGTGTGAAACAAGTGAAATTTAATCAAAAATATGACCGACTTCAAACGGTACATAGCCATTATGCGCAATATAAGCGAGTCACAACGTGGCCTCTACAAAAAACATACCGCGAATTCTGCCACTGTATTTAAAATCCTTAATATCTTTTAAGGTATTCTTTTATTCAAAATGCTATGTATCACACGTTTAATACACATAGTATTAAGAATTTTTTAAATGTATTTATATAAACTTTAACTATGTTATCTCAAATGAGCTTGGAATATGCCTTGCAACTCCTCACAATGTTTTACATTAAAATTACTAATGTGGGTTTTAGGAATGAAACATAGACATATGCGCTCTTAAACTTTATTATAGACCAATTCAAGTAGTACAATTACGTAGTAACAGACTTTAACTGTATATCTTTTACGATTTTGGCAGCGTTTGCCATTTAATCACGAGGTTTTGATTTTGATATGATGACAAAATAATTAAAAAAACCAGACCAAATGACAGTTACACATACAATAAAAAAAAATTTAAACACTCGGAGCAGAGCAATGAGGTGACATATAGGACTCCGAATTGAGTACCTCATTCTTTTGAGAAGTCGGTCAAACAGGAGGACACATTGCACCTTTGCTAACGCGTGCTGTAAAATGTCTCCTGCGTGAATTACTGATCTGTAATAAAGCGAGCGAACGCCGCAAGAGCATTATTTTTTGCCCAAAAAATAGGTTTCCTACTGTCCGTAAATAAGCCTGTAGAAAGCCTAACTGGTTTTAAAATAAAATATCCTAGGTGGACTGGGGTCGATAATTTTTGAAACTAAAAAAAATAATAGTACGATGAAACCCATTACAAAAGGAGGGGAATATTATAAAAATGAAAGAAAAATAATTTATTGGGGCGATCTGAGGTCGGGAAGGGGATGGGGGTGAGTTTTTAAGAGTAAAAAACGGTTTTTCTCGATTACCGGCAAAACTAAAATCGAAAAAAGTCAAATGGCAAAGTTGTGGATAATAAAAAAGGTACAAAACTTTTGAATTTACACTTTATTCACATAACCTCAAAATTTGTGTCTAAAAATCAAAAGACCAAGTTTTTGGTTTTTTTTAACGAAATTTGGTGAAAACTGTCTTTAAATGTCTTAAATACACTGTAATTTATTTGATTAAAAATATTTATATTTTTCACCTTATTTTGAAATAATATCGAAAAAGCACTTATATTTTCAATTCACCCGTCAAAATATCAGCGTTTTTCAAAAAGTCGGTATGTTTTCTATTTTTTAAAATCTCGACTTTCAGATGGTGAAAAAAAAGGTATGTTACTCTAGTAAATCATCTTAGAGAATGCAAAAAATACGACACCAAAAATAACAACCTTTACAAATTACAAACACTACCAAAACCGTAAAAGATAGACATAAAGTATGTTCCACGTAATTGTGCTTCCTAAACGAGTCTATAATAAAGTCGGCGAGTGCATATATCTATTGATGTGATTTTGTCACAAATAAAAGGCATTCGAAGGTATTTTTATAAAACACTTTTATTAATCAAAACAGTTTATTTAATTTTATTATAAATAGCTTTTGCTAGTATAAAGCATTTATTTATTTGACAAGGAACTTTGCCAAAATCTCAATTACACTGCGAAAAAAGCTGCCCCGCAAGAAAGATAAAAGGTATATGAAGTTTAACGTCATTCTGTTGTAGTTCATTTCTTAAAGGGTGCAAATTTAAGGATGTACTTATATATATATATATATATATATATAGAATTTTTCTTGAAAAAGATTAGAAAAAAATAAAATACTATAATATGGTTTTGATAAGACAATTTCTTGTCTTCTTATCTGTGACAAATACTGGAAAGCATTTCCAGAGACAGCGCATTTAGAAAACGGATGACAATTTTAATTCTTGTTATTTTTAAAATGCTTGAGTAAATTTTATATTCATATTTTTAAATTGTGTATAAATCTGGTGTTTTGAATTTCGTCCAAATAATATAGAATGGAAGAAAGATATCAATTTTTACATTTTATTAATTTGCTACTATTTACTGCCTCCGTAGCCTAGTGGTATAGGCGTGTGCTTTAGAAACCGGAGGTCGTGAGTTCAAATCCTGCGGGAACTCAACAAATTTTCTTTGTTGGTTCCTAGTTGGTTAGGGCAATTTGGGCCGATTACCCAATTGTCTGAAAAGTAAGATGATCCATGCGTCGGATGGGCATGTAAAAAGTTTTATCCAACATACAAATTATTCGAGCAGGTTATATAACATTATAAAATTCGCGAATATTAGAGATACGAGTCATTCGAAACTTATTTGCATATTACGCAGACGTTTTCTTTTATAAAAGCAATAATGTTAATGCATCTATGTTTTAAACCGTTTTTTTCGTTGTTGATTTTCTTTATATCTACTTTTAATCTCATAAACATATATTCTTTCGTTTTGCATGTAAAAAATTCTCTATTGTCAGACGTTGATAATAATGTAATTGGCAATGTGTGCAGTTTCTGGAGTAAATTTTTTTGTTAGTGTTTCTCGTCATTGTGTCAATTATTAACAGGATTGACTCAATTTAGAATCAGCTGTTTGTAGTTTTGCAAGACCTATTTCCGATTGAATACATTGAACCAAAATTAAAATGAATATAAGAGCAAACATGACTTAAACCTTACAATTTATTTTTATTTAAAATACCACAAGAACTGAGTTGAACATACATCATTTTATTGTGTATTATTTTTTAATTTCGATCTTAATTTGAACTATTTGTTTTCCTATTAAATATTTACTCATTTTGTATAAAAAGTATTCAAAAACAAAATTGTAATACAAATAGGATCATGCATAGCAATTTGCTTATGAAAAATTGCCTTTGGTTTTTAAATGACGGGTGGTACTCACTGGTCGTCTCTGTGGATTTAAAATGTATGAAGAGGAATCGAATTTAGATTTTAAATCGTAAATTTTATTTAACTACTATACTTCTAAAAGGATATGCTTTAATTTAAAATTGTATATCATTAAAATAACAAAGCAGGCTAATTGAATCATATACAAAAATATAATATTCAATAAAATATAATTATTATTTAATTGTGTATTGTTGTATAATATAAGGGGGTATTATTATTTTAAACACGTTAACAAACAGGACAAAAAATCGGCCTCAACAATTTATGCTCCGTTTGAATGCATCGTGTTGGGGTACCATTTTGCAAACGCGTTTAACAATAAAATATATAGCGTAAAGATTAGATTGGTTAGCTTGTGTCACTTATACGGAAAACTAGTAAATATAAAATACTCGATAAATTCTATTAAAAAATATATTTAAATCTTTAAGGGAACTAGCATTTTTGTTTGCAGCATATTTTTAATTTTGATTTTATTTACGTTTACCTATTAGTGTAAATACACTATATCTGTGTCACTATATTTTTTATCATCTCATAATAAAATATACTTTTGCTCCAACAGCGAGCGATAACTTAAAACCGATACATCATACTATAGTGAAATATTTGCCATGATTTTTGGCATCCTAAGCAATATATTTAACGTAACATACTCCAGGCAACTAGACATACAAACATGTTACACATCTAAATAATATATCTCAGAAGCCAAGTAGACCATGAATACTTTATCTTATTGTACAAACCAGTAATGGACCATTTATAACATCCTTATAAGTTATTAAATGGTATCTGTACCACTTTGTACCAATATTTTTCATACTTGCAATCACGACCCAAATTACTAATACTTTGAAAGATTAAGACAATGTCGCGTCAATTTCCGGTGTCCATGGAGGGTGCAACAAAAACTGAGAAATAAATCCAAAAGCAATATTTAGTCCCTGTTCTAATCATTCCATGAATCTTTGTGGAGTTCATGGTTTGCATGCGTTCCTTCCAGCGTCACGTGTTTTGGAACAGTAGAGAAATTGTATTCGTTTTTTCATCATCTACACAGAGATAGCAATTACTGAAAGAGAAGACTGGAAGAAATTTAAAACGTTTATCTAATACTTGCTGGAGGGCTCAGTACGAGTCAGTAAAAGTCGTAAAAGAAAACATAGAGAAATTATAAGTAGTTTGGAACATTTTCAAGATCCAACAAAGGCAAATCTAGATACAATATCTTGCACCTGCGGCTGCAAGCTTGTTCGTGCCGGCTGTTTGTGATTTTACCTTTATAACCTATATACAATTTTGGCTTTATATACTGGAGGAAGTAGATTTAGTTCACTAATATTTGCAGTCTCCGATAATGACTCTTGATATAGGAATCGTTAAACCAAAAGCCTTGAATGAGTATTTAGTGACCGAACGAAACACGATTGTAGATAATGCTGTAACTTTTGGCACAAAAAATGCAATAATGTGGACATCGACATAGAGTAACAAGGAAGAGGGAAGGTAAAAAGAACGATGCCGGGTGAATTAGCTCATGGTGTTGAATTAACGATTTAAAAAGAAATAAGTCGGTCAATGTTTGAATGCATAGATCGATTTATACCAGAATTGTCGACACGATACGAGGCCATGAAGCAAATCAATAATATTTTCCAAAATATTAAATCAAAGTTTATGCTAGAAGCATCAGATGACGCTCTAGCTGTAGCAGTTAAAAATTCATTAAATCTTTATGGTGAATTTGATAACGAGCAAGTTTTGAAAAATTGAAGAAATTAAAAGGTACCGATATACGACTATGGAAACACCCATTTGGGTTGCCTATTTGAAGAAATCCTAAAACTTCAGGGGTTTCAGTGAATTATTACCCTGTACATCGCTTACACTTTAATACTACTTGACCATTTGCATCTCGGTTGCATCATGCAAGAGAAGTTTATCGAAACTGAAACTACTTAAAAATTATTTTCGATCTACAATGGGTCATGAGCGACTGGTTAGTATAGCCGTACTTTTGATTAAAAGAAAAATTTCAAAAGAAATTGATCACTTCTTTCATTCACAGAAGATTCACAGAAGTTATTTAAGATTTTTGTAAATTGAAGGCACGAAAACACATATAATAATTAACTTCATATGTACTGAAAATAAAACTACCTTTGATTTACCTTTTTTTGTCATTCGATTTGTATTTTATTTTTCTCAACCATTTTCAGTCCATATTGTAGGTCCAACTGCCTGCGTAGCCTAGTGGTATGGGCGTGCTCTTTAGAAACCGGAGGTCGTGAGTTCGAATCATGAGGGGACTCAACAAATTTTCATTACTGGTTCCTAGTTGGTCAGGGCAATTTTTAGCTGATCACCTAATTGTCTGAAAAGTAAGATGATCCATTCGTCGGATGGGCATGGAAAAAGTCTGTCCACCCACCAACCTCCATTGGACCAGCGTGGCGGGGTGCGTCATAAATACTGATACATACAAATGTGAACTAAATAAAAACTTGTAGAAATACATATTGCTTAAAGCTTGGGGCCTCATTCAGCTTTGCTGCCCGGGCCTCTGACGGACTTAGTCCGCCGCTGACGTGTGCATGTTTGGTCAAAGAATTTTATATTAAAAAAAAAGAAACAATTTACATAACATTTTTATTCCAACGTTGAGCACTCAAAATATTTGTTAAATTTATGTATTTATGATATCTATAAATTCGTATTTTAACATCACATCTTTATATCATCATTAGCAGACTAACGCTGGCTGATGATAACAGCCTATCACAATATTTTTAACATATTTTATTTAATACATCATTATAAAACTTCAATTCTGTATATAAAAATCATTTTACATTCACCCTCAACAATGATTTGTCTATATTGAATATATTTATTGATAGGCGTGATTTTATCCTTTATGAAGCTTATTTTAATTAGCGAATAAGTAATAATATTTAACGAATAAATTAAGACTTACCGTATCTAAAATAATAAAATATCAATAATTTTAGACAAAGGTACAAACTGGCGTTAGTTTAAACTTATTTTCGTAAATGGTTTGTCTATTGTCGAGGACTAGGAAATGTTGCATTAATAAAGATACCATGTGCTTAGTGCTAATGTGTTCACTTGTATACATTGATTTTAGGTCTTATTGGCTATGGTGTTTCGTTTAAAATGGACATTTAAATATTGTGTCATAAACCCAATTTGAAAGCAAATATCTTATTTATAATATTATAATTGAAATAAATGATTAATTATTAAATATGGTAATAAAGACAAGAAAATAGTTCATACCCTTTTAACTAAAAGTTAAGGATAACAATGATGACAACGTCAAAGTTTATACGTTTACAGTGTCAGCAGAACTTGAGATACGAAAATTAATTTAGTGGGCTGGCCTGGGCTTAGATACACAGCAAAGTAAACATAGATGTGCAATAGTATTTTGCTTTGACACAAATGCCTTAAGTTACGTTTGCAATAAAGAATGGATGTTAAAAATTTCTATGTTTTTTAGCTATTTTAATTTATGTTTTTGAAGATTTGTAAAGGACAAAAGAATGTACATTAATGAAATTTCTAGCGTCTTTGTTGGATGATTGCCAAATAAGCCCGGAGTTGGACAAATATGGATGGTGGTATGTTGTGTATGTTTTCAAGTACCATAATAATAATAATAGGTCATTATTATCTAAACAATTTCTACCGCAGTGGCTGATCCATATTAGACAATGGGCAATTGCGTAGGGAATATTATCGTGCACAAGTGCACTCCCTATTCCTTCACTCTCATAGTTCGATGGTCCATAGTCAAGTACGGTATACTTAGAAAGTGAGTATCTATCTCCCCTTCATAAATTGCTGTAAGAAATTTACGTTGGTATTGGAATAAGGCAAACATAACTCATCATCATCATCATCATTAGCCTGTGTCAGTCCACTGCTGGACATAGGCCTCCCCTAATTCACGCCACCGCTTCCGATCTTCGGCTATTCTCATCCAGCCCACACTGGCCACTTTGCGAATGTCGTCTCTCCACTTGCCACAGGGCGTCCTAGACTACGTTTGCCGAGCCTCGCTCTCCACTACCGAACTATCCGTCTCCAGTGGTCGTCAGATTTGCGGCTTATATGACCGGCCCACTGTCACTTCAGCTTACTAATCTGACGGATCACATCATTTCTGATGCGGTCTCCCTCTCCATAGCTCGCTGAGCGACTTTAAATTCGTGAATCAGTCAAACTGTAAGTGTCCAAGGCTCGGCACTGTAGGTCGTAACGGGTAGGACGCACGGGTAGGATGGGCGACGAGAAAACTCGACGAAGCTTATTAAAAGCTACCCAGCCCAGCCGAATCCTTCTGTTGGCCTCCCCCTCAAAGTTGTTTCTACCTAGTTCGAGCAATTACCTAGGTAAACATACTGCGAAACTACTTCGAGGGAAGTTCCATCAATTGTGATCGGTCCGGTTGTATCCAAGTTCATCCGGAGACCGAAGCGTGCAGAAGACACTACCAGGCTTTGCACCATTTTCTGCAGGTCCTTTGCGGTGCTGATGACGATATCGTCCGCAAATCGTATGTGTAATATAACTCTATCTTTATTAAATTTAATATGAATTGGAATAGATAGAAACGAAAATTTCAAACACTATATATAATTTAAAAAAATATATATTAATTTACATCATGTCTTAGAAATTTGCTCAAGCAATCAAAAAATAAGTAGAAGTAAAAATATCATTCCAACATTGTGCACTCAATATATTTCTCAAATTTAGATATTTAATATGTCTATAAATTCATATTTATATATCACATCTTTACATCAACACCTTCATAATTATGGACAACTAATAGCAGACGCTATTGTTTGACCAAAATGAGTTAACGCATTATCTTACTGGCATTATAACTATTACCGATACATATTATACATTCATACATCATCAGCCAATGATAGTCCACTTCTAGACAAAGGCTTCCCCTAATACAACCCAATCTATTAGGGGGTTTTGGACCACGCTGGTCCCATGTATGTAGGTCATAGTGGGTAGACAGAGTTTTTACATCCGCATCCGACGCATGGATTATCTTACTTTTCAGACAATTGGGTGATCGGCCCAAATTACCCTGACCAACTAGGAAACAACAATGAACATTTGATGAGTCCTCGCAGGATTCGAATGACCTCCGGTTTCTAAAGCACACGCACATACCACTAGGCTGTGAAGGCAGTTATAGAACGATTATATTTAATATTTTAGAACGATTATTAGCGTAATAAATTGTATCAAAATGGTTTTGTAGTGAATGAATATTATAGTCATTGAATATTGTTGTAATTAATATAAAAGATAATAATCAAAGGTGAAAGTGCGTTTGTGAATGAATTGTCACCCACTTTTCATTCAACGAGCGTAACCCAATTTAAGTTTAAATTCACCAATCAAATCCAAACAGTTTTGCTGTTATTGCTTACTTAGTTTTAATAAAATGTTATTTATATTTAAAACAAATAAATTTGTGCTTTCTTTTATTGAATGATAGAAATTAGCTTCCCATTGGTTCCATTTAAACCTTAAAAGATAGACGTAAAGTATGTTTTTCATAATTGTACTACTAGAAATGGTAGGGTAAAGTCCTAAAAGTATATATGTGTGTTTGAGGATAAAGCATACACATTAAGCATTTTGATGTTAAAAAATTGCATTCAACCACAAATTCAAAGATTATTTAAGATAATACAGTTTAAATTCACTTTAAAGTTATTGAATTAAAAAAAACAACATTTTTGAAAGTTATCAGATATCTAAAATGCGGTGGCAGGAAACGCGACGCAATTTCAAATTAACAGAACTTCTTTGCATTAAGATTGCTCTAAAAAGTGCCGTGCAAAGCACTTGAAGTTGCTTGCATTAGAGAGAGAAATTACAAACATTACAAACATCATCATGGAACAAAGGAAAAGAAATTTTACTCTTCCTAAATGTATTTATTTTAGGAAAATATCTTCCGTAATAAAATTGAAAACGTAATAAATTTGTTTAATTTTTTTCGATTAATACCAGCTACTTTTTTATTATTCATTGGATAGTTATTAGTGTCGCAAGACTTGGTATCCAAAGAAAAGCTTCAACTATTGACTGTCGGAGCGACCCCTTTAATTCTTAAGATAGATTTAATTAATTGTACCATTATGATTATTTATTGTTATTTATTATTAAATTAATTTTATTGTTTCTTTCATACATACTGATAAGAAACATTATCTTGGAGTTAAAATAGTTGAGACTGCCCCGTGCCTAGTGGTAAGGGCTTGTGCTTTAGAAACCGGAGGTCGTGGGTTTGAATTCTGCGGGGACTTAACAAATTTTCATTGTTGTTTCCGAGTTGGTTTGGCCAATTTGTGCCTATCACCCAATTGTCTAAAAAGTAAGATGATCCATGCGTCGGATAGGCATGTAAAAAGTCGGTCCAACCACCAACCCGCATTGGACCAGCGTGGTGGGATACGGTCCAAAACCCCCTAATGGATAGAAGTGTATTAGGGGAAGCCTAAGTCTAGCAATGGACTATCACAGGCCCATGAGTTACGTTACAATAAATTCTTGAAGTCTAAAAGACATGTAGGGTTTATACGATATTGTTTTAAAACGTATATACAAAGCAAACAATTCCCGTGTCGGATAGCGCTTTGTTGACTACCAATTTACTATGAAATATTGCTTGCGTTATTTTGTATGACTGATGTTATGATTCGCATGACGTCTGTATGGAAATAAGATGTATTAAGTTTACAAAGACATACTGAAATTTGGGTTTCTACAATAAATTTTATGTATTTATTATGCTTTTACCTAAAATTACTATAATGAAAATAGTGATATATAACGTAATAATGTAAGTTTATATATCTTCGTAATGATAACATTTTATGTATCACAAAATGTGGCCACGTTTACTATTGTACACATGTACCTAATCAGCCAATCATCATAAAATACAAGTTGTTTCATTCGTCTCATATAACCTAGATATTCGCAAACTTTAAATGCAAACCAGTATGATATGGTAATCTACTGGAAACAAAAGCCGAAGTGATACTTTTCTAATTGGTCTGAAATAAAAAGGAAACCCTTAAAACCAAAATGACACCCGACATGTTGATGGAGTTCTTTATATCTGATGCTATACAACAGTAATAGAAAGGTTTTTTGTAATTTGAGTAGATATTAAGTTACTTATTTCAAATAAAATTCTGCGAGAAGTAAAATGTTATGTCTGTCTCAAAAAAAGCTATAAGCAGAGCGAGAAATTAATAAAAGTTACATGAAAGTGATTTCTATGTAATTTTTGACTTCTTGGTTTTAAAGTGATATGAAGAAAAGGTACGGTTTTCGATTAGGAAACTATAAAGGAAATAGTTTGAAACTGGAATACGCCTAGCAGATATAGGAAAGACTGCATTTTGCATTAGGTTCTATTAGTTTAAAGAAAGCTGCATTAATAGGTTTTTGAATTGTCAGATTCATTTGCGGATGCAGCAGACTTTTATTCTCGACAATTTTATCATGCTTAGTATCAATGTATAAAATACTCAGATAATTTCTTCTATATTTTGATATCATGCCATCTTTTAATTTTTCTTTTTGTTG
This sequence comes from Lamproptera curius, assembly GCA_029286875.1. Classification (NCBI taxonomy): domain Eukaryota; kingdom Metazoa; phylum Arthropoda; class Insecta; order Lepidoptera; family Papilionidae; genus Lamproptera; species Lamproptera curius. The sequence continues at coordinate 2,713,482 of JAGSMT010000039.1, read as the reverse complement.
ATATATTTTATAAATTAAAAACATACACATCCGTAAAGGCAAACACATAAAGAGCCTTAAATGTACTACTTATAATATTGGTAATATAGTTTATATTACTCATTAATAATAGTTTATACCATAGGGACTATTACACAATATTAATATCAGAGATTCAGAAAGCTTTACTTTATTTTGCCGCTGGTTGGTATAAATATAAGAGGTAGTGTTAAATTCAAGTTCAGTTAAATGCATTCATTAAATCTAATAAATTTAACATAAATAATAATTTGACAATGAAAGTGGTTCATTTGGTTAAATTAAGTATTTAGTAATTATATCATTAATTAACGCTAAGATTACTAGTTAGAACACTTTAGCTTCTTTTTTAACAGAATTACTATACAATTATTACTATTCGGGAAAGGACCACAGAAAAATAAACTTTTCGTTTATTGTGATCATTTCTAGTTAAAACTCCTATAAATTCATGGTTTTTGATCTATTTGTCATCGATAGTTATGTTATTTATGATCGTTTTATTATAGTAAAGTATTTATTATAATAAATCTGATTCTGAGTAGTTTCTTAAGTAAAATTAATTTTACGGATTACGTCGGAAAAGATAATCCTATCTGCTTGAAATTAATGTGACTGTAATTTCGTGAAAAAAGGTTTTAATTTATTAATTCAATGTGATGAAACCTATAATACAAGCATAGTATATATATATATATATATATATATATACTATGTTATATGTTTTATATATATATATATATATAGGCATAGTATTCTGCTATTTAAAAAAAATAATTAAAACCAGATTTATTTTAACATGATGTATCTCCGTCGTTGAAATGCTCTACTTGCCTACAATGTTTAAAGGTTTGTAAGCCTTGTTATTGTTAATCAAAAGATGATTAGGTTAATAAAAAGTTTTCGAATATTATTAATCTAAATTTATCGATCAATAAATAAGTATAATCATTGAAAAACGTTGGGGCATGTAAAAAGTCGGTCCACCCACCAACTCGCATTGGACCAGCGTGATGAGATACGGTCTAAAAAACCTCTAATGGAGAAGGCGTGCATTAGGGAAGGCCTATGTCCATCAGTGGATTGTCACAGGCTGATGATATGGCAGAGTTAACTTTGTTATAAATCAATCTTTATGTAAATTATTTATATAGTTTTGATCTACCTTGCAAATTTAATTACTTACATTTACAAGATACTTCATTATGCTCCAAAGCATAGTACATTTTAAAATCACGACCAAATAACTTATTGTTATATCTATCAATCAAATGTAAGTTACAAAAATAAAATAAGTGGCTTACAAATCTAGCAAAGTAGGTACAATACGATAAAATCCTAAAGATTATTTACTTCTATTTTACAAGTAAATAAATAACGTATTGGCATCATACTTATTAAGCCAAAAGTCAATATTTTGTTAGTGTTAATAAAGCTTCGTCAAAATGCAATCAAGATTTAGAATCACTTTCTGAAACACACGTAATATAACACATACTCGTATATCCGAGTCAAATAGCACTTTGTATACTCCAAATTTACTATGAAATATTGCTTGAGTTATTTTGTATGACTGGTTCTATAATTTGCAATCTCCGTGGAACAAAGAAATATTAGGAATTAAGAAGAGAAATAAAATTTTGGATTTCTATCATAAATTTTATGCATTTAATGTGCTTTTAAGCATAGTTTTGTTAGTTGAGTTCAATAGCGGCTGTTAGATTATACTAAAACACAATAATTATCATTTATTTGAATATTTTATATTATCTACATTTTTCTGTTAAGTTTGACTTTAAATCAAGTTACATTCTGGGTAAACTACAGAAAAATAAATGTATAGCAAAGCAATTTCAGCATATATGTTTTCACGTTTTATATTCCAGTTGTGACCTGTACAAGAACAGACTTTTAGATAGGGAATCTATTTTATAGTAATAGCTGTCCTTATGTAACTATTTTAACCTAATATAATTTCATATTATTATATTAAGTAAGGTTGTTATTTTTTACACGATGCCACATTAAAAGTCTTTTGTTTGTTAATAAACGAGCTATAGTGCTAAAGATAACAGTATGCATTGTAATGTTTTAAACGGTACGTTAAATAATTATTAATGATGCAAGGTAATTAGTAAAAGTAGGCCTCTAATGATATTTAATTTCATAATGAAACTCTAGGGCTCTTTCTTGTTCTATTTTATGTCAAATCTGATACAAGGCTTTAAAGGTAAATTAAAGGCAAAAACACTTGTTTGTATCTACTTAGCGTTATAATATGGATTGAATCACACTTTCGATAGAGCTTTTTATTATTGGTAGGGTAAAATTACGGTCTTTAGTTAAATATAGGGTATTCAGATGACCAAATGTCAAGTCGAAAAGATCGTTCAGGTTTGCGATATTATTTGTTACTTTTTTATGGTTACACTGTACCAATAAAAAGTAAAATACATTAAAAGATCTGCTTGCCACTTTGAGCTCAAAGGATCTCATTTATCCAGTATTATTATGTTGCCTTGATAATGAAAAGTGGAAGTGTTTTCGTTGTAATTAGTTACGCTGTAAATAGCATAAATAGTGATTTGTTCTATTTCATTCTACGTAAACAGGAAACTTTTAAATGTAAAACGAAAAAATGTGAAAATAAGAAAATTTTGAGGAGTTTCTAAAGTAAAAGCCAATTGAATTTTTTACAGTGTATTAGTCTACTGTAAAGAAAACATTTTATTGTTCTTAATTTTAAGTTAAGTACCTTACGAAAAATAATGTCGAAAGATATGTTTACCAAAGGTTAATTGCAAGTTACAGAATGAATCATAAGTCTAATCAAGCAAAGTCGTAAATGGGGTGTATAAGGTTAAATAGAAATCATAAAAAGATCAAACTTAAAACGGAGCGGTATAATACAATTGGATTACACAAATAAAAAGCCTGTCATTGCATTTAATTATTAAACTGAAGCTTCATTTTAAGGGATGTAGTTGTCTTTTCGAGTGAAGCAGTCTTTTACAACAGTGCTAATAACATAAAGAGGGCAAAAACTTATATTGTTTTTGATTACGGAACGTAATTGTCTAGTACAGTGGTAGTTGGCTAGTTGGTCCTTCAATAATGTTTTCTGAATTAGCCAATTTTGTTGCTTCATTTACAACGTTTTCAGATTCTATTTGCATTGCTAGCATCTAAATAAACGCGAAATTAATCAATAAATAAATCGGCAAGTCAATAAATAACAAGTAAAGGCTTTAAGTGATATACAAATCAGCACTATATCAGTTACTATAATGTTTATGAAGCCAGATTTTAGGTGTTGTTATAGTAGCTATTTTAGTACTTTTAGTAACGAGAGCTATGCTAAAGTATCCTTTTTGCATGCTTAGCCTGTATTCATAGCCAACCATTTGTTCTTTAGACATAATCATAAAGAATTGAGTTAATAGTATGCATAAGGAATTAGATTAATAAGTTACGTTTTATACGTTAATGCAAATTTTCTTACGTAGAAAAATAATTGATTGGGTGCAAAAAATATAATATAAAAGTAGGTTTAATTAATTCAATTTACTTAAAAGTATTATTTAAAAAAATATGTTTTTAAATTTATTGTGTTCTATTGATAAATATCAAAAATTATTCCTCAAACAGCAAACAAGAAAAAGCAGTACAAAGTAAATAACGTAAATGCACACTGATTGTAATATCATTAATAGATCGAAGAAGCATCGACTTTTTTACTTATGTAAATCAACATACATAGTATTTTAACTATAATGGAAGTTTTGACATAAATTAAAAATATATCTTTCCTCCAAGTCAGGTTATTTTTCTTAAATCGTGTTTTTTCTCAAAATTAAATGTAAAAGTATGTGCGAAGCGTCCAAATTTTGTTGCATTTTCAATTGCATTTGTACTGCGGAGTAAGACAGTTACTCCCCCCCTAATACGAGGCCATCACACGGGAGCGCTTTTCCTCGACGTGGCGAAGGCGTTCGATAAAGTATGGCACGAAGGGCTTATATACGAGTTATATAAGCTCGGCGTGCCAGACCGTCTCGTACTCATCATACGAGACATCCTCAGGAATCGAACGTTCCGATACTGCGTAGAGGGAACCAAATCACTACCTCGGCTGGTCCGTGCCGGCGTACCCCAAGGCTCCGTATTAGGTCCAATCCTGTTCACCTTATATACTAACGACATCCCACAACACCGTCTTGTAGACACCGCCTTATTCGCAGACGACACCTGCATATACTCAACCAGTAGATGTCCTGTCCTAGTTAGTCAAAGACTCCAATCCGCGGCCAATATCCTAGGGGAATGGTTCCGGAAATGGAGAATAGAAATCAATCCTTCCAAAAGCGCGGCCATCTTGTTCACGCGACGAAGACCGTGCCTTCCTTCCAATGTCCGACTCCTAGATTACCCTATCCCTTGGGTCAAACAGACCAAATACCTCGGGGTAATCTTAGATAAATCCTTGACATTTAGCCCGCACATTACGCGGGTCAGAAACAGAGCGGCCTACGTCTTAGGTCGACTCTTTCCACTAATAAATCCTAAAAGCAAGTTATCTCTGCGCACTAAGGTGCTGTTATACAAGACAGTCATACGTCATTTTAACATATGCCAATCCCGTCTTTGCACATGCAAAGCGATCCCACATTGACAAGCTTCAAGTCCTGCAAAACAGATTGTGGCAGGGCAGTGAGGGCAGTGAGGGATGTGGCCCTGCGCAACATTGACCTGCACCTGGATCTGAAATTGCCCACAATCAAACAGTACCTAAAACAAGCTTCTATCCGATATTTCGACTCGGCTTCGCAACACCCGAACGATCTAGTTCGGAGCGCCGCCGCTTACGAACCAACAATTTCACTCGCTAAAAACGACATCCATCGAAGAGCGTGAAACGCGATTACAGATCCGGACGATGAGATTACAATCGTGCAAGCACGTTTTAACTCACAAAGACGCAACACATCTTGTCCTCGCCGTCGAGGGCAAACTAGTACACCGTATAACAGATATCGGCGCGTACCAGGCCGATTCTCACCAACCAGATAGGGCGGTAAATACTTTCCACTAATAAGTTCTAAAAGCAAATTATCGAGCCGAGGTTCGGCCCACCGGGGCGCCCTCGATAAATGTTGCTAACAGGTATAGGCATGGACCTGACCAGCGGCTGATTGAGCCGAGGCTCGGCCCTCTTGGGCACCCTCGATCAAGCCCGCTTACGGGATACAGAAGTGGCAGCTCGAGCCGAGGTCCCCCCTCAGGGGTCCCTCGGAGCTAAGCCACAGAATAGACGTGAAGTCTGTGCACACTTAAAGTTGCACAGCCCCTCGAACCCGCCGGGTTGTAGTGGTTAACTCCACCAACGTGAGTCATCCGTAAAAAAAAAAGAAAGAAAAAAAAACAGTTACTCCCACTGTAGGTAAGATCTTCTGTAAACTGGGCGGTAGGGTCATCACATCCCTACGCCAATTTTGTTTATATATTTACACATTTTGTTACACATTTATCTAACCCCCTTGTCCTATTTGCATATTACAGTGTTAATAAAAAAATGGAAAACAATTTATATTACTGTATTCAGAACTTATTAACAAAACAAAACCTTTTCAATCTTTAATCAAAAGAAGAAACAAAACAATCGTGACAGTTTTAAATAATTATTACAAAAAAGTTACAAACCATTCATTGTAATTAATACTAAGTTGAAATGATAAAACTTATATATAATGATTATAAATCAAGTATATCATTTTCTAATATGAGTGTAAACACGGAAACACGTCCTTGCTATTTGCATTATATATAGGATTGCTCTGGCTCAATTAATCTAAAAGTTTTACAATTATTAGAATAGACACATTTTTAACAGCTGGCCTTATCTAGCTTTGCCTTTTGAATAAGTGATTCAAACAATAATAATAATTGTATGTTGAATAAATTATGAAAATTGTGAATTGTACTCAGTTACTTACAGAAATACAAAATTATTCGAAAACAATTATAACATAAGCCTAGTCATATTTAAAGTTATATTACTGAAATTATTTTGACTGACTAAACTTATAACTTGTATAAGACAGCACTTTACAAATTATAAATGAATTGCGCGTCAGTCAAATCGAGACAAGTTTAAGTATTATTTTTTATACATAAATAACAATTTTTTTTACAAAAACAATGCAAATATAACCGTGCAACTTTTGTAAAAGCATATTTTAGTATTTATATATTATTAAGGCACCGATTATGTAACTCATATGTAATTGGAGATAATTATGCTAACTTATTAGCCATATTTGCATTGTACGTATATTTCAACCAAATTTATAAATAATGTTTTATATCACATAAATATGACAACGACCACCAACATTCACGAAAAACATAAATGTGCAAAACAGCATCGTTTTTAGAGAAATAACTTAGAGATTTCTATGTAACAGACTTTACTTATGACAACAAAGATAAAGAAATAAAAAGACTTAAAATATTAATTACTGATTTTAATTCAGATAAGTAAAATTCTAACAGAAACAAAGACTCACTTCAATATGAGTACTTTTTTCACAAAACTCGTCGAAATGATAGCGTGGCGTTATTTTAGTAATAACCTCTAAGATCATTTATCATCATCATCATCAGCCTGTAATGGTCCACTACTGGACATAGGCCTAACCTAAAGTACGTCTTCTCCGTTAGGGTGTTTTTGGATCATACATATATTTATAATGAATGATCGTGGTGGGAACCTCGATCATTCATTATAAGCATATGCCGTAATTTGTTTTGTAATTGACATAATCAGTTAAATGGGAGAATCTTTTCTCGTCAGATTATATATCTTCTGCCTAAAAAAAATAGGTCTAATGTAATAATGCTATGTATGTATTTATATATTTTAACAGTTAACAACTAAAAATTATCCATGAAGTATTATTTTACATTAAATTCAGGTTGTAAGAAAGAAAGGAACATCGTATACAACTATATCTTCGTACATTAATATTTTTTTTTCACAATCCATTTCTTTGTACAATTGTTGTCAATATTGTTGTCATCGTCTTTTTTTTTTTAGACTGATGGTCACAGTTGGCCACGGGGCCTTTACTGTTCCGCCGGGTTTAGAGGTGGCGTGCACGAACACTATGCACGCCTGAACCTCATTTTGTGACTTAACACCAAGGGCCCCCCTCGAGAGAGAGGAACCTCGGCTTGGGCCGTCACTTACGTTTTCGCGTTTGCAGTCTGCAACGAGGGCTCCCAGTTGGGCCGAACCTCGGCTCGTTCAGCTGCAGCATTGGCCCTATGTTTTCCAACCATTATTAGCTACTATCTACTACCACTTCGGAAAGCGTTATCGGGTGGGAGAAGAAGTGGCGGAAGAAACTCCCACAGCGCTTCTATCATTGATAGGAGAGAATCGGCCTGGTACGTGCCGATATCTACTGTACGTATTACGGTCCCGCTCTGACCGTCGTCGTGAGCGGCTGTGTCAGAGTTGTGAGCGAGTGAGCAGAAGACGACGCTTCTCTGCGCGACGGTGATAACGTCGTCTGGTTCGGTTAAAGCATGGCGCGGCCTACGCATGGAGTTTTTGTTTCTGTAAAATTCGAGTGGTTTGTAGTCCACTGTTTGAACTATAAGCGGGTTGGGATGTTCGGAAGCCGTGTCAAAGTACCTTTGGGTGAACTTTTACAAAATTGGGCTATTGAAGGTAGCTGAAGATCGAGGTGGAGGTCTCATATTTCTGATGAACCAGGAGCTCCCGTGGCTCTGCGCATGAACGGTTCTGGATCGCCTGCAGGCGTTTGTTTTACATTGTCTGCCTGTAGGAAGACAGGGCAGGCATAGGTTAAGATGGGGCGTATGAAAGTTTTGTAGATTGTCACTTTGTTAGAAGTGACATCTTGCTTTTAGAGTTAATTAATGGGTCAGGCGTGAGAGAACAAAGGCTGCTTTATTTCACTCGGCTAATGTGGGACTAAAGAGAGTTTTGAATCTAACGTTACACAAAGGTATTGTTTTGGGTGACCTAGGGTACTGGTTCACCTAGCAAATTGACTTTAGCAGGGGGACAGGCAAGCCTTTTGAGAAAAGGATGGCTGCACTTTTGAGGATTAATGTCTACTCTCCAGACTTTGAACCAGACACTGAGGGCGTCTGCAGCTGTCTGGAGGGTAGCGTGGATTTTGTGGGGGCAGAGGTAGAGGCGAAGAGGCATGTTCATCCGCAAATAGAGCGAGACGCGCATCCTCATTAGGACAGGTAGGTCGCACGTGTACAGAGTGTACAGTACTGGGCCGAGCACAGAGCCTTGGGAACACCTGCAGTACAGGTCTGGGAGTGGAGAGCAGGCCTTCCACTCTGTAACGGAATGTTCGACTCCTGAGAAAGTCTCGATTATGAGTACGAGGCGAGTTGGCATGCCGAACTTACACAGCTTGTATATAAGTCCTTCATGCCAGACTTTGTCAAACGCTTTCGCCACATCGAGGAACAGGGCACCGTGTGCAAGCCTTTTATTTGACTGACTTTAATGGCTCTACGATTCTATGTTACCTGGTGGGTGCAGGAATGCTTAGCTCTAAAGCCAAACTGTTCCGGACTAGGGAGGCCTTTGGCTGTCAATGGCGATCAGCAGGCGGGCAAGAACGATTCTTTCATAAATCTTCCCAGGATTTTGAGGAGACTTATAGGTCTATAAGAGGTGGACTGGATGCAGGCGAGCCAGGTTTCCTAATGCTAATAACTTATGGCGTCCTTCCAAGTGTTTGGAAACACACCATGAGTCAGGGCTGCGTTATATATTAAAACAAGAATGGTAATAAGGTTAGCGGCAAAAGTTTAATGACTTTATTCGAGAGGCCGTCGGCTCCTGGGGCTTTACGCGGTTTGAGTTTTTGATAATTGACACGACTTCCTCATTGGTGACCGGAGGTAAGCTATCAGGGGATTCTCTGATCAATCTGTCTGTCTCGTTATCCAGATGTTTCTGGAATTCGCACAGACAGGTTGAGTGCTTGAGAGCATTGAGATTCTAGGCTGTCAGCTGAGGCATTCCGCCTTTCGTCGTCGTCGAATGCTGGAGGAGCATTGGATCTCGTTAGGGAGGCATGGGAGCAAGTTACTTGAGCCTTTCATACTCTTCGGAATGGACCAGAAGGCAGTATGAGAGGGTTTGATGGAGCTCAGAGTTTCATTCCACCGTTCGTTCCTGAACTGCGCAATGCGATACTTGACCTCGCGGCAAAGTGCTCGCATCCGAGTCCTGTTACCAACGGTGGGATGGGTGTCGAGGCACGAATCGACGCTCTCTACGCCTCAAGAGATCCAGGATATCGTCTGGCAACTTCCATTGTTGGTTATCCTCCAATGGAACTCGCTTTGAGGAGACCTCGACAATTTCCTGAACATGTCTTGTGAACGCATGAGCGCCAAGTTCATGTCCCTGACAGAGTTGAGCTGTGGTGGGATGGCACTGAGGTGCAAGTGGTGGCAGATTCCAGTTGGGTCTTTAATTTCTGCCACCCTATTACGGTCTTAAGGACGGTAGAAGATTGGGCGGAGAGCCCATACAAAGAACTGGGCGGTGATCGGACGAAAGGTCATGGATCACCTCGATTCTAGTCATGGGAGTGCAACATTTTGACAACTGCAACATCAAGCACATCAGGCAACAGCTCAGATTGACTCGGATGGAAGGTTGACTCTGAAGGAGCCAATACGTCAAAATTGAGCTTGTTCATAAGAGATGCCATCTCGCGTCCCTGGTGTTGGGAACGCGAGAGTTCCATTGGGTGCTTGCTGTTGAAGTCGCCAGCCAGTAGACGGCTCCGTCCATTGCGAGAAGGATTAAGATCCTCTTCCAAAGGTTGATGGGGATCTGCACGGGCAGTAGACCGACGCTATGGTGATAGGCGCATGACCGGTCAGCGGCCAGCCGACAGACTGAAACCTCCATGAGCGAGAGCGACGGTGGGTCTAACGGAACGCAGTGCAAAGATTTCCTGTAGTAAATGGGTGCTGCGCTCGGGCGCCGGCTCTGATTACAAGATTAAAATTTGGAATTTTGGGCCCAAACTGGAAGGTTTTAAAAACGTTTCCTGCACTAACATGACGTCAACGTCGTGATCTCGTAAGAAGTTCGTAACCTCTTCTCTCTGATCCCTAAATCCGTTCGCGTTAAAAAAGACTATTCTAATCGCGCGCGGTTTTAATCGGCCGGCCGTCGTTAGCGTTCCGATTGAATGCTAAGCCTGAAGGGCGTCTACAGGTCGCTGTATTTCTCAAACAGCTGCACCCTGAGCATGAGGTTACCGGCGGCGGCAACATACTCATCCGCGAAACGAGTGAGCCTCACCCTTGATATGGTGCTCATTGCGGCCGATAATATTTGCAAGTTACTACCAGAGCTAGCCGGCTGGTAGTTTGGTGCCTGAGGGCTGACTAGGTGGGGGGGCAGTCGCGAATCGCGGGGCCTGAGGGCACGGGAGAAGTTGCCCACGGTGGGCTTGAGTCCACGCGTTGGTGGGAGGAAGAGGAGGGAACGCCGACTTTGAGGGCGGTCCCCGCCGCCACGAGCGAGCTGGCTGGTGCTTTCTGCACCGACTTCCTTTGTGGTGCTTTAGGGCACCCTAAGTAGTTGCCGTATGACCAGTTGACTGGCACAGCACGCATGCTGACGGATCACAAGCCGCTAGAGCGGTCTTGTCTTTTGGCGCGGCAGTCCACCGGCCTGTGGTCGCCCAGGCACTTTACGCACCTGGGGCGAGCATGGCAGTTTCGTGCCGAATGCCCATAAAGTTGGCAATATGGCACTGCCGGCAGGCCATTTGAGCGGGTGCTTCAAGTGAAGCTTTCCTATTCCACAGATATGGGTTATATCGTAAATCTTCTTACCCTCTGGCGTACGGGCCAGAGTGGCAGAATCATATTATAAGGGCCTTTTGGTCCTAGGGTTGTGCATCCGGTGCACGGCTACAGGGGTATCCTTCCTCTTTGAGGAAGTCGGAGATCTCGAGTGGGGATCTCCTTGGGGACGCCTTTACGACGACGCGGAGGACACGCTCCTCGGGAGCGCGTAGGTATGATAGTACAAACCCGCTTTTAGAAGATAAGCGGTTCTACTTCGGTGGGATACTGAATCTTCTACTTGAAGCTAACTACCCTGAGCGGTATCAGCTGCTTCGAACTTAATGTTGTTAGAGAGTGCTGAGCGCACTTCGGCCCAGTTCTCCTTGGAGCGGAGAAAAATGGGGGGTGGCTTTTTGCCATGTAGTGAGGGGGGGGAGGATACGTTTCACTCGCGGTGGCGGCGGAGGCCTCCTCGGTCTGCAGGGTGAGCAGTCGAGGGGACCCTAGGTTGGGGGTGCTGGCGCGACGGCGCCTGGGTGGTTTACGCGGCGGGGCGCGGGGTCGCGGTTTCGGTCGCGGGGGGGGTGGCCGGAATGGCGTTAGAGCCGGACCTGGAGGTCTTCGGCGGCGGGTCTTGAGTCGGGGAGGGACAGGGTGAAGCCCTGTTTTTGCGCTTCTTGCGCTGGCATACGGTCTTGAAACCGTCATTAGTCGACGCGGTCTTGCCGCTGTCGACCTCCATATCGGACTCCGAAGATATTGCGGATTCAGCCGATTCTGAGGGAATCGACTCTACGCGGATTTGGGGGGGGACGGGGAGCGCAGCAACGCGCGCGCTGAGGACGTCTATCGTGTTCTTAAGGGTGACGACCAGCGCCCTTAGCTCCCTAATTCTTCATCTTTATCTTTGGAAGCTGGCCAAAGCCGAGACCACCTCACTGGGAGGCCGCGTCATCCTTCAAACCAGAATCAGTCTAACCAATCTACTCGCAAAATGCCACCCGGTGGGATAACCGGGGGTGAGTATACCTAACCCTCCCTACCTGGGTGTGGCAGGGAGGTAGTGTGCCTACTGCGTGTAGCCCTAGTGCGTCCGAGAGCCCAATCTCAATGTGACTCCCGGTGTGCTTACACACTAATTAGAGCTACCCGTGGGCACTAAATGGCCACCGAATGGAACGGCGTTGGCTAGGGCCCTACCAAGGTCAACGTTACCGAACCCTTCCGATATTCACGTCTCCCAGAGGGGGAGCCGCAAGGTGATCGGGGCACACCCCAACACACGTTCTCTTGCCTTACTAGAAGTGGCACTTGATACACCACAATAGTAGTGTTCAAAATTTTTGCGCAGAATCACGCAAATCCAGACCGACGGAATTAATTAATAAATTAATTAATTCGGTCGCGAAATCACGAAACGCTGCACAAAAATAATCGCAACGAAAGTCGCGTTCACAAACTATGGGTGTTAAACGTAAACCTCTCTTTAACTAAACAAACGTACAATAATACACGCGCAGATAAGCCACGCGTGCAAAACAATTCGAATATAACTCGCGAACCAAAATGCGAAACAATAACAAAACTAAAAAGTTTTATTATTATTACGCAACTCGAGCCACGAGTCGTAAACGAATACGCGATCGCGTATACGCGCGACGCCGCACACTGCTGTACTCGCGCACAACGGCAGCGACGCCACTACTGATTTTTTTTTTTATTGCATACGCGAGCGACGAGCAGTCGGGCCACCTGATGGAAGTGGTCACCGACACCCATAGACGTTGACAATACCAGTGGTATCGCCGACGCGCTGCCTACCGTGAGACATAGGGTGTTAAGTCTTGTTTGCCAGTAAATAGCTGGCTACGGTGCCCTTCAAACCGGAACGCAGTAATGTTTTCACACTACTGCTTCGCGGCAGAAATAGGCACCGCGGTGGTACTCACCAGACGGTCTCCTGTAAACAGGGACCTACCACGAGTACGACACGCGGGATCGCGGGGTCGGCGGAAGCGCGTATTGGGCACTCGGGCGGACAGCGTAAGCACGTGCGGGCGCTCTCGCTGCCGAGCGCTCAATGTGTTGTCATCGACTACTGTTTGTTTGTTTAAATATACTATGAAACAATGCATTTTTTTTTTCTAGTAAAATTAACATACCTTCTAGTTTATACTATGATTCGAAGTGTAAAAAATACGTTATGGAAAATATCAATCAGAATGATTCATTGCGTTTAAATTTCAAAAAATATTTGACGATAAATGAAAGACTTTTGAAAACAATATACTCTTTTTATCCTTAAACTTAAGTTTTATCTTTCTTCTAAAAAAGATGTCTCAAGAAAGACATTTGGATATTTGTCACGGGATCAGAAACCTATTGTAAAGCGAGCGAGAAAATCTTTTTGATGCAAGGATTTTATTTCTCAATTGTTTATTTATAGAAACCGTGTTAGAAACGGATTGGTAATAAAATTATAGAAATTAATTAAAAACTATCATGTATGAAAAGTTTATTCGAAATCAACCATGGATTTTTATAAAATCCTTGTGAAGTTTAGCTGAAATACCAAAGGCCTTTCTATTTTGTTATAAGCTCAAAGTCCCGATATAAAATTTAACGTCCTTCTGTATTTATGCACGTCCATTCTTCTTCCATTTATGGCTTAAACGAGTCCAGAATAGAACGTTTAGCACGATAGAGAAACTTTAAATTTCTTTACCAAATATAGCTTTATAATAAAGTCATAGCTTGTAATTATAATGAAGACTACAATATAAAACTAACATGTATAGAAAAAAATTACAGGTATAACGTTCCTGCCACTACTTTTATAATAATAAGTAAAATAATTATTTTTCGTCTATTGACTAATTTTGATCCTAATATTAAATTCTTAAATTCTCCCTTTAATTCTCTTTAAAGGACCTTAATTTTCGTTTCGTATTCAGAGTAATGCTTATTAAGGTACAATAAAGGCTTTGAAATTAATAAATATCCTAACAGATTTTTGCAACAATGAAAGTTACGAAATTGGAAAAGTTTTGCATTTAATATACGGAATGTAATGTAAATGTAACGAACATTTGAGATAAATATTTAATGAATCGACTACAAATATCGAATTGAAGCAATGGGTTTATTGGACATTCGAACTAATGGTTTTAGTTCAAAGTCATTAATATCAGAAAACAAAGTGCTAAACTGGACAGTTATATTTTAGATAGGGGACTAAATAGGCGGTATTGAGTGGTAATATACTTAGTTCACAATGATTTTGTTATTCATTTCAAATTTGACTCGATAAACAATTTCTACGCTTCCAAATCTTATTGCTTAGTTAATATAGATAATAGACCTAAAATTAACAGGATTACCTGTGATAAATTGAAAATCCCTGACTTGATATGTTATTACAAATAAGGAATAAAATTGATGTAAACAATGTAACTCATAACAGCGAAATTGCGTTGAGTATCAAGTGTTACTATTGGAAAATTGCTACCAATGTGTCAATCACTGAGCGAAAATTCACAACATCGCGCTACGCACATCATTATTTTTTGTTATAGTGTACAACACATAACATCAATTTAAATATACATTTTGTATTATATTTATTCTTCTTTAATATTTAGTCTTCTATATAAATGTATAAAAGTAAATAAGAAATTAAAATAATATTGAGGCATAGACAAAACTGGGAATCATTAATATTAAGAACATGTTAGAAAAATTTGTTTGTTATTTGCTCTTAAAAACATTAAATACTTAATAAATAAATTACTATTAATTGTTCTGTGCAATTTTGACAGTCTGTCTCTAAGGTCCAATAAACAAATGAAAATTGCTAAAAATAGTTAACTTTTATCTTATATAGGAAATGTTCTGGTCTTAACTATTTTTCCAGGTATTGCAACATAATTTGGTGTACAAATAAAAGTTCACTAATTTTTATTTACTACTATAGACTTTCTCGTCTTAATTTACCTACCAAATATTAAATTTCATTTCATAATAACCGTACAAGTTTCGAATGTATCCCCTTACCCTATTAACTAAAGGTTGTGTATATTATACTAACTTTAAAGGAGAGTCAGCAGCGCCATATTTTTAATACAGAAGATAACAAAGCGATATTCATTAAAGTTTTAACATTCATTGCTAATTATTATTTTCCCTTATATTCAAACAGAGTTATTTAAATATGCGTTTTTTCGTTGCAAGTTGTATATTTGATTGACATCTGCGTTTTGAATTGTAATTGCTTTTTAAATATTACCTTATTTGTTGAACCACGATCATTACTCGTGGTAAGAGTATTTAGTGCTAATTAATATCGTATCATCAAACATATTATTCCTTATTTCGGGATTTCAAAGATTTTAAAAATACCTATAAAACGCCATTTATGTGTTATGCATTATTACGGTTGTCAACAACATTTCAAAATAACCTCCTTATAAAGTCAGTAATTATTTGATTTTCGATCAAATATATGTAGCTAACATTTCGGAGCAGGCGGTTGCATATATGCTTTTAAGTAGATTAGGGTGGTTCTTATTTAGAGTTTGTCCGATTTTTTTCCATGATAGTTCTGAACGTATAAATATAATAGTTAAAATAAAAGTCAATAATTAAAGCAACAACAGCATTCAACAATAGATAGTTAGAACATTATTTATATTCAGCGAAATAAATTTAATTACAGGAAGGCCTTCCCTTGTTGTTCCTTCTTAGCGATCTCACCAGCGCTAGCCGCCGAAGCAACCGCATCGACTCTACGGCCATCTGTCTGCCTCTGGGCAAATCGGAACTAACACGCTCTTCGTCTCGCAAACGCTCTAGGTAGCACGGATTTCCCAGTGGCCAAAATGACTAAAGGCATTTTATATGTAAGATTGTCATTTAATTGTAAGTTTGTTTAAGATGTATCCATATTTTTTGATTCATATTTTAACCGTAACCAATCATTACTATAGATCTTCGAGGTTAAGGTGGCGGCTGCAATTAAAATAATAATAATAGCTTATTAAAAAAAGATATTTCTTAAAATAATATATCTAATAAAAACAACGATAGTGAAACATAAAAAAAGTGTTTCATGCCAAAGTTATCTTTTATTATTAAAAAAGCGTAATCAGGTGAAAGCCAAGATTTTTTTTAAACATAATACGGGTGAGTAACTAATAAAAAGTTTGATGCGCTTGATCTTCATAAGGTCTTCGCGTCAATTTTGACCCTACATTAAGCCAACGTATATAATAAATCTAGATCATATAATAATAATTTACTCAGCCGTAATTCACCTCATAATTTGCTACAGAGCATGCAGGTGGAGTTCATCAATCAGAAACAAATACGTAAGGCAGGCACTTTTTCTTGCGGCAAAATTTTGTTACCAAATTCAACATTAATAAAGTTGCACTACTACAGCCGCCTTTTCAATTGCACTATAATAGTCTTTAAAAACTTGATATAGAAACTATGATTGATTTAGAAAACATAAATTCACGACTATGTTCTGCGTTTTTGTAGGTCGGTATGTAGGTAAATATGAACGCTGGGGCAGTACCAGCGCGGTGCCTACTTCTGTTGCAAATCAATAGTGTATTACTGTCTTATGGTTTGAAGGGTAGCAGCCGCAGCCAGCACCATTGCGGAATAAAAACGGTGTAACGTCCTGTGTTCCAGAGTAGCTCGCGGTTTTTTAGCATCTTACGCCTTATTTTAAATAAGCAGCAAGTATCACTTACCATCGGGTAAACATCCTGCTCGTGTTAAATAAATAAAAGAAGTGTTTATATCTCAGGGTTATAACTAGAAACATCAGCAAAACTAGTGAACTTTCACATTTTTTAAGACAATCCTATCAAATTCAAAGTCACATTCAACGGACTAAACCAGATAAACACAATTACAACCAATCACAACTACAACAACAGCAGATTATAAATATAGATATTTAGTCAAACCTCGCTAGACCATTGTAATGAGCGTATCCGATAACAATACTACAATTTACCCGTATACGAATAATCCGCTGACCATACAAAGATGCCGCATTAAAAAAGACTTACAATCAACAAAATCAGTCAATACTACTTGACAAACGTCCATGCCTGACGTCTATGGAAAAGAAATGGCATTTGCAGCGGCAAAATCGGGGATTGCCCGATTGTTGCATTTTTTTTACTATAAACATAACTAAGACACTGTTCTTCTAAAAAAAATCCGCATTTTACACTGGATACGATTTTAATATACAAAAAATATATAGGTACTAATAAATGTACTCATTAAATTGTTCAACTACGACTGTGCAATGTTTCTAGGTTATATGTTGTTGCTTATAGTATTTTTTATGACTAATGTTCTTGCTCGCAAGATGCTTTCCTCGAAAATTAGATACGAGAAGATGAATGAAATCTAGACAACTCCAATAAATTGTACACATTTTATTCGCTTTAAGCTTTGTGTATTATAATTAATTCATCATGTAAACCAATAACACCCTTTGTGAAATTCATGAACTTATTTACGTATTTTCCATATCCTTATCAGAGAGCATATTGATATTTCATTGACTGGCGCCTACTTTTACTGTAGTCTATTCTAGCCTTTTTTTAAGTTATTGTTGACTAACTAATAAATCGGTAATTACATCTATTGCTTGCGCGAATATTATACATTATTAAATAAAATTGGTCGGATGGGCATGTAAAGTCGGTCCACCCACCAACCCGCATTGGACCAGCGTGGTGGGATACGGTCCAAAACCCTCTAATGGATAGGGTGTATTAGGGAGGCCTATGTCCAGCAGTGGACTATCAAAGGCTGATGATGATGATTAAATAAAATTACTTTACGGATTTTATCGCGTTTATATTTAAGTGGTTTATTTTTATTTTAATTTGATGTTAGCACCGACGCTATAAGAAATCGCAATATGTGACCATGTTCTAGACAAGCCCAATCATTATATTAGATTTGATGAACCAAAATACTGGCTAATGAACATCGATTTATACCAAGGATGATTCGGAAGCAATAGAAATTAAAAATATCGAAAATTTTAATAGAGAAGATGGTTGGTCTTACTGCACTTCCTGGGATCAATAATTTCAAAAATTAAACGAGAGTATAAAAAACTACAAAACCGAAGGACAATATAAATGCTTTTGTGAAACCAACATTAAAAATTAAGAAATCGAAAGATATGTCAATTTTTAAATAAAACTGACGTTATTCGAAACATACAAGATAAGATACAGACATAACCAACTTAGTCTGCCTGTGATCATGGATGCAAAAAGAATCCGAAACGTCGGAATAAATATATTTAAGTAACGCAGATGTAAATAGGAAATTGTTTTTTTTAATTTTTATAAAATATTAAAAGAGTAAACGCACCGTTAAGTGATACGCCATACTTATGAGGAGTTAGTTATTGCAAATCCTTTTTTTTAACCCCCACCTACCTGCATTTGACCAGCGTAGTGGGATACGGTCCAAAAAGCCCTAAAAAAGAGAAGGCGTGCATTAGGGAAGGCTTATGTCCAGCATAAGCAGCAGTGGACTATCACATGCTGATGATGATTTTTTTTACCGTGAGTAAATGCCTATGCGTAGGCATTACCCGTCCTCACGAAGGCAAACAAGGGTTATATCGGACTCGCACCGACTAAAACCACCACGTTGTTCCTACTTGGCGATCTCACCAGCGCTAGCCGCCGAAGCAACCCCATCGACCCTACGGCGATCTGCCTGCCTCTGGGCAAATCGGAACTAACAATCTCTTCGTCTCGCAAACGCTCTAGGTAGCACGTAGTTCCCAGTGGCCCCACCGAGTCAAGTAGGATAGGGATAGCGGCCTACGAACTACCGACACTCCTTTTCCCTCGCGACTTCTTCTTGGAGGGCGGCACACCTAACTCTTCAGAGCAGGCTTATTCAGCCCGCTTGGAGCAATCTCCTCCACGGCCGGTCTTGCACCACAGGTCCGGCCACGTTGCTCTCAGCTTCTCCGCGGCTGACCATGTCGCAGGTTATGAGCCCCAACGCTACGACAAAGCAAGAACCTGTTTAGGGGGAGTTATTGCAAATCCTCTAGGAACCTAGCATACTAAAACTTTTCTTCTGGTTGTTACTCTTGATTAATCGGAACACAGTACAAATTTAAACAACTTACTTTCACGTATATTGCACATATTTAAAAAATGGTTTTCATATTTAAATACTCGTATGATTAAAGGACAAGTTATATTTAGTTATTTCTGTCACATTACATACATATGCAAGAATTTTGTATTTTACATATATGTATTTTGACCGACTTCTCAAATAAAGGAGGTACTATATACGGAGCGTATGTTTTTTTTTTTTGTAAATGTAACCTCGTTGCTCCGCTTTTACTCCTCCGATTTTGCTTCTTCTTGTTTTAAATTAAGGTCATTAGCAATCATTATGGGAACTAATGATTGCTTATGACCTTAATTTTAAAAAAATAATTCTGCGTTAAGTAGTATAATACATATTTGAAATAAATAAAAATAACGGCACCAAAATCACAACCTCGTGAGATTTGAAAATGTGCTGCTGAAACCGCAAAAGATAAACTTCAAATATGTTGTTCGTAATTGTACTTCTTAAACTGGTCTAAAGGCTCGAAATAATAACGAAGTAATGTTAATTAAGGCAACTTACTTTCTGACACAAATTTGCAATAAAAAAAAATTAAAAAAGGAAAATTATTGAATTTGACGATGAATTTTAATTTAAAATTGATGATAAAAAGACTAAAGAGGTTTTCCAAAAAGATATCATAATAAAATATTACGTAAAGTACCTTTGTGAGAGTCATAGAAGTTATATAACATACATATTCCTTTACAAAACGTTACATGGGTCGTCTAGAAATTATTAGCTGTGTCAAAGCATCACACATTTCACAGAATTGTGTGCTTTGCCGTGTAGCTAAATACAGGTCAGCTTATTAATGAGTTCTCGTACATACGGTGGAAACGTTGTTAGTAGTCTAACGATGTATCCACGTAAATATTTTCTTTATATATCATTAACATATCTTTATTTACAAAAATATTAAAACCTGATATAAACAATCAGCCCTGCGCAGTAACCCATTAATGGGTTAAAACATGCGACAAGTTAATTTAAATAGGTAATATGACCAATTTCGTGTTTGCTGTCTTCAGCAACATAAGCCCAGTCTGCACCCGGTAATAATTTTTTTTTTATCAATATCATATTAATCAATATCCTATAATATATTGTAATCAATATTTTTTTAAACTGCCTCCGTAGCCTAGTGGTATGGGCGTGTGCTTTGGAAACCGGAGGTCGTGGGTTCGAATCCTGCGGGCACGCAACAAATTTTCATTGTTGTTTCCTACTTGGTTAAGGCAATTTGGGCCGATCACCCAATTGTCTGAAAAGTAAGATGACCCATGCGTCGGATGGGATATATAATGATGATGATATATCACCATCATGATGATATATAATATATATATAATGTAGTCTTAATGTAAGCCACTCTTGTATTATGGAAACTAGATGAGTGATAAATACATAAATACATGTTACCTCGTTGCTGTGTGTAGTGAATCGTTTTTATTCATTTTTTATTACAATATTAGCTGTTATTTGGTCCCATTTTTTATAATTTTGTGATAAGTAGTTTTATAGATATTTAAGAAATCACGAAAATTCGGGGCGTCAAAAATCACATCCTCATTCGATTAATTGGCAAACGCAGGCTCAATCTTCGACATATATATAAATATGTTTAACATAATTATACTACTTGGATTGGCCTACAATACCGTCCCTAAAATCACATATCTGTGTTTTAATAATAACCTACTATAAGCATTTTAATCTGAAAACATTTAAAAATAGCAATCCGGCATATACAAAGTTCATTTAAGATAATACTGTTTAAATGCACATAAAAGTTATTGCATTGATAAAATTGTTTAATCTATATTCATAAATCTATGACAAGATGATATTTAATTAAATAAATACCTTAAAAGAAATCAGATTTAAAATACGGTGGCAGAAATCGGGACGCAATTTACCACGTTGTTACCTGCTTATATTGCGTAAAATTGTTATACGCTGTTTGAAATCGGTCAATTTTTAATGTAAAATTTTACTTGTTAATTACCTTTAGTCATTTTATTTGTAAGATTGTCATTTAATTGTAAGTTTGTTTAAGATGTAGCGCTTATTTTATTGATTCATATTTTAACCGTAACCAATCATTACTATAGATCTTAATTCGAGGTTAAGGTGGCGGCTGCAATTAAAATAATAATAATGGCTTATTCAAAAAAGATATTACTTAAAATAATATATCTAATATAAACAACGATAGTGAAACATAAAAAAGGGCTTCATGTCAAAGTTATCTTTTATTATTAAAAAAGCGCAATCAGGTGAAAACCAAGACTTTTTAAACATAATACGGGTGGGTAACTAATAAAAAGTTTGATGCGCTTGACCTTCATAAGGTCTTCGGGTCAATTTTGACCCTACATTAAGCCTACGTATATAATAAATCCGGATCATATAATAATAATTTACTCAGCCGTAATTCACCTCATAATTTGCTACAGAGCATGCAGGTGGAGTTCATCAATCAGAAACAAATACGTAAGGCAGGCACTTTTTCTTGCGGCAAAATTTTGTTACCAAATTCAACATTAATAAAGTCGCACTACTAGCGCCTTTTCAATTGCACTATAATAGTCTTTAAAACTTGATATAGAAACTATGATTGATTTAGAAAACATAAATTCACGACTATGTTCTGCGTTTTTGTAGGTCGGTATGTAGGTAAATATGAATGCTGGGGCAGTACCAGCGCGTGCCTACTTCTGTTGCAAATCAATAGTGTATTACTGTCTTGGTTTGAAGGGTAGCAGCCCAGCCAGCACCATTGCGGAATAAAACTGGTGTAACGTCCTGTGTTCCAGGGTAGCTCGCGGTTTTTAGCATCTTACCCTTATTTTAAATAAGCAGCAAGTATCACTTACCATCGGTAAACATCCTGCTCAAATGTAAATAAATAAAAGTGTTTATATCTCAGTGTTATAACTAGAAACATCAACAAAACTAGTGAACTTTCACATTTTTAAGACAATCCTATCAAATTCAAAGTCACATTCAACGGACTAAACCAGATAAACACAATTACAACAATCACAACTACAACAACAGCAGATTATAAATATAGATATTTAAGTCAAACCTCGCTAGACCATTGTAAAGCGTATCCGATAACAATACTACAATTTACCGTATACGAATAACCGCCTGACCATACAAAGATGCCGCATTAAAAAAGACTTACAATCAACAAAATCAGTCAATACTACTTGACAAACGTCCATGCCTGACGTCTATGGATAAAATGGCATTTGCAGCAGGCAAATCAGGATTGCTAGATTATTGCATTTTTTTTACTATAAACTATAACATAACTACGACACTGTTGTACTAAAAAAATCCGCATTTTACACTGGATACGATTTTAATATACAAAAAATATATAGGTACTAATAAATGTACTCATTAAATTGTTCAACTACGACTGTCAATGTTTCAAAGTTATATGTTGTTGCTTATGTATATTTTTATGGCTAATGTTCTTGCTCGCAAGATGCTTTCCTCGAAAATTAGATACGAGAGATGAATGAAATCTAGACAGCTCCAATAAATTGTACAATTTTATTCGCTTTTAGCTTTGTGGTATTATAATTAATTCATCATGTAAACCAATAACACCCTTCGTGAAATTCAGAACTTATTTACGTATTTTCCATATCCTTATTAGAGCATATTGATATTTCATTGGCTGGCGCTCTACTTTTACTGTAGTCTATCCTAGCCTTTTATTAAGTTATCGTTGACTAACTAATATATCGGTAATTACATCTATTGCTTGCGCGAATATTATACATTATTAAATAAAATTGGTCGGATGGGCATGTAAAAGTCGGTCCACCACCAACCCGCATTGGACCAGCGTGGTGGGATACGGTCCAAAACCCTCTAATGGATAGGGGTGTATTAGGGAGGCCTATGTCCAGCAGTGGACTATCAAAGGCTGATGATGATGATTAAATAAAATTACTTTACGGATTTTATCGCGTTTATATTTAAGTGGTTTATTTTTATTTTAATTTGATGTTAGCACCGACGCTATAAGAAATCTGCAATATGTGACCATGTTCTAGACAAGCCTCAATCATTATATTAGATTTGATGAACCAAAAATACTGGCTAATGAACATCGATTTATACCAAGGATGATTCGGGAAGCAATAGAAATTAAAAATATCGAAAATTTTAATAGAGAAGATGGTTGGTCTTTGCCACCTTCCTGGGATCCAATAATTTCAAAAATTAAACGCAGAGTATAAAAACTACAAAACCGAAGGACAATATAAATGCTTTTGTGAAACCAACATTAAAAATTAAGAAATCGAAAGATATGTCAATTTTTAAATAAAACTGACGGTTATTCGAAAACATACAAGATAAGATACAGACATATACCAACTTAGTCTGCCTGTGATCATGGATGCTAAAAAGAATCCGAAACGTCGGGAATAAATATATTTAAGTAACGCGAAAAATTCGTAAATTAGTGGATTTAATTGTTTTTAAGTTTCAACTTATAAACTCTAAACCAATAACTACTGAACTTTCATATTTTGAAACTTTTTAGTCTAACAGAACGTTTTCTGTCTTGCACATCGAGATCACCACTTTTATTTTCTGAACCACACCTCACAAGTTTTTAAGCATACTTACCGTAAGTTTCTATCAGAAAAAAAAGAATAGTACTGCATGCCGCAAATGCACATTTTCAAGCACAAAACTTGATATTTTCAAAGAGGTATAAATCTATGACGGTGTTACTTTTACAAAACAAAGTAACGTATAGCTTTGAAGCTTGATGTCAGTAGAATAAAGTACATATGTGGTAAATCATCAAATTGCATATTTAAGCCTAGTAACATTTGTTAGAATATTGTAGGACATTAGTGCTTTAAAAATGATTGTCTACTATCCATGGAAATCCAGTTATTTAGGTAAATTTGAATAAATTAGATGGCGAATCATAATTTAAAAAAATAGAATATGAATTCATATTTAATTAAACATTTGCGTTACTGTTTCTACCATTGAATTGAATGTAAATGAATCACGCGGTACTGCTATATAAACTAAAAGTAGGTAAGTACCCGCGAGCACATCTTGATGAAGTTGTACTATATGCACAGAGTTTGCTACCATTCATTCTACTGTTGTTAAACATGAATACTTAATCAATTAGTGATCTAATTTTATTTGCTTAGGTTTTAAATAAATACTCTGAACGTCTTATCACAAGTTATGGCTATTTTTTTTCTTACGTGAGAAAATGACTACGTATACCCATCATCGCGGGGGTGGCGATGGATCGGATTTACACTGAATAAAACCGTTGCTATATTTCGTCTTGACGCTACCGGTGAATGCTGAATCAGGCCTGACCCAGGTGCCCATTTCAACTGAGGACAAGTTGGAACTTGGATACTCTACCTAGGTACTAGTAGTTGCCCCTAGGGGCAACAAAAGCCAGGAGTTTCTTGTCTTTGTAGGAACAAAACTTAGTTCCCTACGGAGCCCTTTGTGGAATCTTCCGCCTATTGAAGAAAGAGCGAGTGAAACCGTGCAGGACATTCTCAAAACTGGAGCAGCCCTACCGAGTCGCGGAGGATAGGAAAATTGGCCTATTAACTACTAACACTCCTAATCCCTCGTGACTCTACCTTTGCTGCGGAAAACAGTGGGACCATTCAGCCTACTACGTTCTAAACGTTCCCTCAACCCCCCTGGGTACATCTAAAGCTGGCCACTGCAGCCAGCTGGTAAAGATATCGCTTCGGCCCGGCCTATCGGCCCGATATAGATATCATCAAAGTACATCACAACCCAAAGCGGCATCATATGTAGGCTTTCGTTATAATATAACTGTCATTGAGTGGTTAATCTGTCAGTAACCAATATTAATATATATAAATCTCGTGTCACGATGTTTGTCCGCGATGGACTGCTAAAATACTTAACCGATTTTTTAAACTATATTTTAACATAGTTGCCCACCATGTGCAGTTTAATCCATCTTAAAAGATAGAATAGCTTACATTTTAATATACAATCGCAATAATGTTTTGTAACAATTTATTTTTCTATTATTATTTGATGGAAAATGTTAGCTACAAAACGATTGTGACAGTTGGCTATTGATTGCGTTGTGTTTGTCAATAGATGGCACGGTTTAATAGTACCTATCTATAAACTTTTCGTTGATAATAGGAGAATTGGGACCATAAAAAGTAATTGCTAAAAGTTTTAATTTTGGTCAGTTCATTTTACAATAATTTTTATCTGTTGTTAAAAACAAAAATGCACATAACGCTGTTATTTTTTACCGGGCCATCATTTTAAAAAAGTAATGAATAAAATAGCTTCCTAACATGTGCCAACGACATAACATGTAAAAATTAGAAATGAATTTTTACAGAGCAAAATTAATAAAAGTGATGTTGTATCCTATACAAAGAAAATATTTTTATGTCATATTTAACGGCGGATACGATTGACGGTACTATATATTCGTTATTTATTATTTCATACAACAGTTGTTTCCTTACGCCTGCGACGAATGTAATCAACTTTTGTTGTTTGTTTTTTTGATAACCATGCAACTAAAACATTAAAATTATGTTTTTGACGGTAGTGCTCCATATCCATTCAAATTATAACATTTTCAATAGAAAAGTAAGAATTAAATAAAAAATTATAATTTTTAAAACGAACTCTTTTGTATAGAATTTTGCACGATATCAACAGAAGGAATATTTTGATTAATCGTCCTGAGTCGATTTTTATACCACTGCTATTTTTTTATTGTATTCCGGTATAACGGTAGCATCATTAAGTTTACTGTTTTTTTACAAATGACATTTATCTAATAAAACATGGTGGTCCTTCGGACTGATATTCTCTTTCCGTTTATCTTTATCGCTTTAATTGTTTATGACAATGTAAAATAAGTAAAACCAATCCACAGCAACGCGCGGCAGGGTCTGCTAGTTATTTGTAAAACGCTAGATGATACAACCCTCTTTACTGCCATGGGTTACTTCCAACAATTCCGAGAGTGAAACTATTGTTTCCATCGTAACTTTTTCTTCTAACATTAATAAAGCACCCAAATCCAGTCGAGGCTCACGTGGGCAGCCTTCCGTCTAGCATGCTGACAATAAGCATAGTGACGGCCCAGGTCTAGGTCTCCAACTCAAGAAGCCCTTAGTATATGAACGCTAGAAAGGCCTATGAAAGTTTACCATACAAGCCACCTTAAATCACGGTCTCGTTCGCTACGTTACGCACACGGGATTGTATTTCGTCTAAAATAAAGTGACATTTATAATAGGTGATTTAATCAAATATTTTAATAGTTATAAGAGTTTTAAAGTACAGATGCATACATAGCAATATAGCACGTGTCCATTATACTTAACGTCAATAAACATAACAATTAATCAGGTTACTTACTATGATAAATGTACTATTTCAACGTTCTTGCTATGGTTGTATTTTGTTTGTCGACTCTAACTTAGTGTTGTATGAGAGAACCGTAAGTAAACAAGATAGAGAATAACTCCTTGCAAAGGTAACAATTTAAAGTTATAAATGCAATTAAACTATGTTCCAAAAACAACGTTAAGCTCCTTTTATTTATAGTGAAAGGTCCGCTCTTTACAATGTTTCGATTAATTTTGCAACTCGTTAAGGAGTTTTAGCATGGTCTTTATATGCCTACCAGGTCATGAGTTGCCACGAAGTGGCCTTGTTTAAAAAATTCAGAAAAATTATATAGTATTTTTCCTCCATAAGAGCTTTCGTTAAGTGATGATTGAGTTAATTCTTTGATCAGATTTTTCCCCTTAGTTGCATGGATCTTAACAACTGTCAGACTAATTGTTTTCCAAAGATTACTTTTGGCATTAGATCCGTTGTTAAAACAACGATAGTTCTGCCAATAATGATTGAATTACTGTGTAAACCGTTTTTATACTTATATGAGTCAAAACACGCTTTACTGCGATAATGAGCTTCCTTAACTTCAGCGATATTTTTTTAAATAGAGCAATGACGATGGAGTAAAACCGCTGTAGCCCGGTAGAGTTGAGATAGTTTTCTATATCAGAGTCTGAATAGAAATCTGAAAAGTATGTTAAATATAAATCCAATGTCTTAGATAACTATACTAAACACATCTCAACGTTTAAAATTAGTTTAAAGAAATATGTCAGATTGTTAAATATGTACACAACTACTATCAGTCCCGTCATAAGCAATGAAGCTATATTATATGCCACTTTTAGTTGTAGTATTCAGTAATAAATTAATAAATAATTTAAAAAAATATAAACACTAACATCGTTCAAGTAAAGTTGACTTCCTTTCAATAACTTTGTTTACCTAAAACAATATATTATGCCACTGCTGAACATCTGACATATTTTCAGCTATATTCAAAACGAATTTACCGTAGAATAATGCTTCAGCAATTTATCTGAATAGCGAAGCGGAGTATGAAAAATTTTCCTTTTCAGTTTTAAAGCACCACAAATCTTCTCAGAAAAGTAAAACGAAGTACTCGTTTGGTGCGGAATATTGTAATCTTTTGACAGACGTGAATAAAGCGCAAACGTTGGTTTTAAAATAAACTCTTGTTTTATCTAATTGTAAGACTACATATCAACAGAAAGTAGCAATTTAGTAGACTTTATTTATTTTATTTATATCGTTATAATGTAAGAATTTATGAGTATGTAGAAACCGAGCGTATGTCTTGGCAAACTTGAGTAAAAAACTTAAATGGCTTGCTGCGGAGTTATCTTCTTTTATAACCATATAATTGAACATAGATACCAAAGTAAGATGAAATAAAATTTTATAAAACAATGTTTACGACGACAAAATTTTCTGATGCAAGAACGTTAACTTTAGTCATAAATTCATAAGTCCACAAAATAAGAAACTAAATAATAATTGTAAACTAAAATATCGTTATTGATACTATGTAGTAGTACAAAATAATAGAGATACTATGTCAATACAAGAACTGTAGTAAAAACATAAATACCTTATTTTATATTTATGCTTTTAATTAAATTTTGCCAAGATGAATAAATTTCAATTAATACCCTTTTCGTTTGCTGTTGTCTTTAACGATGAAATAAGTAAGATCTAAATTGGTGCCAGTTTAATGGTCAGTTCTCAAATTCGTAAATAACATTAAACATTAACATTTTTATTTCATATTAAAAATATATATTATGGACTGAAGTTTGATTGACTAGTTCTCATAAGTGCATTACATATTTGTTAATTTCCATTAAAATATAATATGGAATAGCACTGTACACAAAACATAATTTATGAAACTACCAAATAAATACTTAATGTCTTTACATGTTGCGAAGTTTGTAATAATATTTTGTTAATAATTCTTCAACATTGCAATATCGGAGCTCTGTTAATAAGTAGTAACTGGAAAAATATTTATAGGTTCATTGGCTGCATTCAAGCGTTAATATTTGTAAAATAAATTATCTTTTATCAATAAACTATATAAAGCAACATAAATTATTATAAAGTGTAATTGAGAAATTCAATTTATGTTGCTTCATTAGGATTCGAAGAATTCGTCATTTTCGATTTTCATGATGAAACTTAACAGAGTTTATTTAAAGGTTAATTAATGAAAAATGATTAATATATTTTTAAAACAAACACATTACTGTTATTCAATAGTTGAAAGAACGGTTACTGGGCGTAAACGTCAATTTTAGGACGCATGGTCTGAAAGCATTTACCTTCCGTAAATAGGGCGGAAAAGCGACACTGACAAGTGGACGTTTTAAATGTTACTCATGTCCAAATTAAATTGAATAACAAAATAGTTTATTACATTCATTTGTTCATAGGTGTAAATTACTATTTAGATAATATGTTTTCACTAACACGCACGCATGTATTTACCAACTTACGCAGGTATGCAAGCGAAGATTTCATTACACGTATGATATGCCTTCGCGGGCTCGTCATCGTCGTCGTTATAGCCTGTCAGTGCCTACTTCTGAGCACAGGCCTCATGAATACCACATTTGTATACTGATTTTAATCCAGCCAGATTAATTTTTGGTTAAACATTGTTACTTTTATTTCTGTGAAAACTACAATTTATTTAATAATATGAACGCAACTTAGTTCCAATATTTCAGACCGTTTTCAGCTAAAGATTGTAGTCACGGGACAGGCTGAATATCAGCGTCTTTTTCATAATAATTGAAGAATCTTTAACATTGCTCCGATGATCAAAAAGTTATTTATGGTTGAGACGGGGAATGGTGATATGTCGATTTAGGGTTGCATTTAATTTTCGTAATTGATCGTATTGAAATAGGAGGTTCCGTGTAGAAGATGATACATAACCATATTCTATATTGAAGTTTAGGTATTTTAATTCATAATAGGCTCACGAATGATGTTTAGTACGCATGAGTACGGTCCTTAGTAAGGAGTATGGTGCAATGTGTAGATTTATAAAGAATGGGCTGAATTAAATTCTATGTCTAAACGTTAACCACTACCCGATATTTGGTCAACGCTGGTCCATTCTTTTTGGCGCCGTTATTGTTTGACATTAGGCTTAGGGTACTCCAGAACTTACATAGTAAATATAAGTTGGTAATAGTGTTACAGCCTGAAAGACAAAATCAAGACTAGTTTAACAAAACAACTGTGTAAATATCTCTCAAAATAAATTACTTAAGGGTTTATTGTAAATATAAAGTCAAAAATGTTAAATTAAAATTGAGAAGGAAAAAATATGAGATGGACTTTACTCATGGCGTAACACGAAAATAATTTAAAGAAACTAGTGACTGTTAATTCTTTAACTTTTAAAACTGCACTTAGCGTCTTAAAATACCCTAGAAATGCTGTCCGTAAATACTTTGCTACTGTTTAGGACTTGTGAAATGTGCTTGAAAGTTGTTCCTACTTTTAACGAACTTAAAGATAAAGCAAGTTTTTATTTGTGCAGTAGCTTTTGCAATTAAACCTAAAACTTTTATAAGAAATTTCTACCAAACCAAATACGTACTGATAGGCTGTCTATATTTATGTCATTTTGTATTAAATAAATTAATGACTTACAAGTAACTTCTACGCTCCCTGGGCTTTAACAGGCTGAAATGATGAAAACATATATAAAAAGATAAATTTGTTATCTTTTTTTTACTCTAGGGAACCCTTCAGATTATTGAATTAAACAGAATACGTCCTCGTCCTTAACTGATTTATAAATAGACAATAATCGATAGCTACCATTTTAATGTAAACATATAAACAAAATATAGCGACAGAAAATGGCAGGAATGGTTTTGAAAAGATATCTTGCTGTCTTGGGAAGCTAGATTCATGGTATAACCAATACCAGCGTACTTACTACTTAAGATTGCAAAAATCTAATAAGTAGAATGCGAACGCACATCAGTGGTTACTACGAGAGCAAAATAGTGAAAATATCGCGACTGGAATATTTACTCTATTCGTGTCATATTAAAATCTTTATAATTTCCAATTTCTTGGTTTTGAAAATCGAATACCATTTATTTATTTAAAAAAAGATTCTCAGTCTTGTCACAAGGTCTTGTCAAACTTTTTTAGTCGTTAAGAAAATAGAATTGGTTCGAGAAGATTCAAGAGCGATGATATATTATGAGTTTCGAAGTGGTTTAACACAAAAACAGTGTGTTGACCAGATAATTTCCGCATTTTGCAATGACTTCCCATCCAAATCCAAAATTTATCGCTGGTTTGCTAAATTTAAACGGGGACTCAGCGACGATTCCCTTCCAAAAACTGCAGTCACACAACAAAACGTTGATGATGTGCGTAAACTGAATGAGGAAGATCGACATGTGACATACCGGATACCGCATTCGCAATGTGAAGAGCAAAAACTGGCTCGCGTTACTTGGTGCGTCAGAACTCTCGAAAAATTCCACGCAGGATCCTCAAATGCTGCATACAACATCATATCAAGTGACGAATCCTGGATATACGCGATTTTCATCACCCGAAGAAGCTGTGGACGCCTACAAAAAGGCCTGTAATGTTATCACTTCCTCGATTTTCGAAATTTTCAGTGCCGCCCCGGTATAAGTTATTTTATTTATAAATAAATGTTCCACAAAAAAGCAACGAGTTACTTTTGAATAAGTTCAGTATAAATATTTATGCAATTAATTACGATTATCACATTGTCCATTTGGAGCAGACTAAATCTGAAATTTACAGCATATATTAAATATTGATTCAATTAACAGCCTGTGATAGTGCATACACTGCTGGACATAGGCCTCCCCTAATACACCTCTCTCCATTAGAGGGGTTAGGACCGTATCCCACCACGCTGGTCCAATGCGGATTGGTGGGTGGACCGACTTTTTACATGCCCATCCGACGCATGGATCATCTTACTTTTCAGACAATTGGGTGATCGGCCCAAATTGCCTAAACCAACTAGGAAACAACGATGAA
Organism: Lamproptera curius; assembly: GCA_029286875.1. Classification (NCBI taxonomy): domain Eukaryota; kingdom Metazoa; phylum Arthropoda; class Insecta; order Lepidoptera; family Papilionidae; genus Lamproptera; species Lamproptera curius. Next base: position 2,681,880 of record JAGSMT010000039.1, on the reverse strand, counting down.
AATTTGAAGAGTCCCGCAGGATTCGAACCCATGACCTCCGGTTTTTAAAGCACACGCCCATACCACTAGGCTACGGAGGAAATTTGAAAAAATATTAATTACAATATATTATATGATATTGATTAATATGATATTGATAATAAATTTTTATTACCTGGTGCAGACTGGGCTTATGTTGCTGAAGACAGCAAACACGAAATTGGTCATATTACCTTTTTAAATTAACTTGTCGCATGTTTGAAGCCATTAATAGGTTACTGCGTAGGGCTTATATATGTGATATGATTTTCTCTTAAGACTAGTGTTGTTTTATATCTAGTATACTATAAAGAAGTGAAGTGTCTCCAAAATATTTGTTTCTAAGAAGAAAAGAGTACATTCATATTTTATTTAGGTACTTAAGTGAATGTCTCCATGTCCACATCCCCACAATTATCAACTTAAAATAAAAAAAAATCACTATTTATATCTGGAAATGTGAGTAACATTATATTTTCTATTACTCTGTTTATTTATAAAAACATTTTTAGGTTAATATAACGAAATTTACATAAAATAACACACAATAATTGAAAATAAAAGTGTGTTTATGATATCATTTTGTGACTTAGCAATACATCAATTATATAAACATTGGCTTGTATTGATTAAAGCCCGGTTAAATTAACAAAATACGCAGAGTTGGAAAAAGTTTAATGCTTCCAGTGCAGAACTCAAATGTGGACGGCGAGTTTAAAAGCAGCTTATTTGGTTTTTTACTGATTTTTGTTTGCGACGTCGGTAAACGTTCATTACAGACCATAGAAAAAATAAGGGCAACGTTTTTGTATTATAAGCTCGTAAAATTTAATTTAATTTTTAAATAAAGCTTTATCTTAAAGCTTAAATGAGCTTTAAAGAAATTAGTGTTTTTCGCATCAAAAATAGTCACTATTACTCAAACATTGAGTAAATAATTTTTTATATAACTGTTGTAATTTGAAATACTTTGGCGTTATCTATAAGTACATTTCGCAAGTATGGTAAATTTTTATATTATACTATTTATTATTACTGTTTAGTTAGAATCCATCTTTAAATTTATAAATTTATTCAGTTTAGACCACTGCAGGATAATAGATTTACCTGAACATGTTTGATTACGAGCCGCTTGCGTCGACTAATTTTATGCCTAATTACACAGGTAGTCAGTCCCTCATGTGTGGATACAGATTAGCTTATAACACTACGGCACGATAAACAAACGATTATTTTTAAAGGAAATCCTTTTTAAATAAGATAAATCTAAAAATTTACTTGTAATACGTGAAGTTATAAGTCTTTGTTAAAGTAAAGTTTATGGAAAACTTTACTTATATATATACTTCATTATATTTTAAATATGTCATATATGTAATAAAAATACTCATCACTACATAGTATAAAACAATGTCGCTTTGCTTCTGTTCCCCTGTATGTATGCTCAATTTTTTAAAACTATGGAACGGTTCTTGAAATGATTTTTTTCATATATAGAATGAACCAATAGGAAGGTTTATATATAAAAAATATGCATATTTAGGAAAAACTCTGAAAAATATAGACACGCTCTACACGAGTGACATACCAAAGCCCGACGATGTGAATTTAGCACTATTTTCTGGTGACACCACCCTCTATTGTTCGTTAAGACCAAATTATATCTTTAAAAGGCTCCAGAAAGCGATCAATCGTTTAGGTGATTGGTTTCGTAAACGGAGAATCGACGTAAACCTTGATAAAAGTGAAGCAATACACTTTCATCGGTCTAGATTACGTCGTGATTACACAATACCCCCGGTCCTCAACCCAGGCGTCAGGATAAGGCCACGCGCAGGCCGACATCAGACACTTGGGCAGCTAAAACTCTACGGCCAAACGATCCCATGGGAAAGGAAGGCCAAATACCTAGGCGTGACCTTCGACTGCAAAATGTCGTTCAAAAGTCATATTCAGGACGTTATGAGAAAGGCTTTGTTCGTTTCGACCAGACTCTATCACCTAACGAATTCTCACAGTAAAATATCGCTTAAGCATAAACTTTTATTATACAATGTATGCATACGACCAATCATGGCTTATACATGTCAAGCTTTCACGCACGCATCCTCCACACTCCTAAACCAACTACAGGTAGTGCAAAACAAATTCATCCGCCGCACCACCGGGGCGCAGTGGTACTAACGTAACGTAGACCTACACAGCAACTGTAAATTGCCAACACTCCGCGAACACTTCGATAAAGTTATTAATCATAATAACCCTCTGCTGGTAAAAGCAGCATCGTACACGGCCGATCCAGAAGCGTCCAGTCAAAAGCGTAGACCGCGAAACGTTCTCCTCGACCCGGACGAGGAAGGGGTCGCTGAGACGCCGAACCCAGCGGGGGTCCCGACATCCAACCTTACACACCACACAAGTAGGGATATCACACACTCATCTGCAGTTCGCCCTCGCTTACGAGCACAGTGACACACACACCGCGTTTACTAGATACACCCGCGTTCCAGGGCGGTTCTCACTGCCCCCAGCACACGATTAATACAGTTGCCAGACCGCCGGTGTTCCGGTCCGTAAACTGATCGTCGACGATCCTTAGGAGACATAAACTATTGCCTAACTCACGTACCTTCTGTTAGTGTGGCCTTCATTTTTAGCAAAAAATGTGGGCCACCTAGTTCGTGGGGACGGGAGCGTCTCGCGAACTCTGTGTTAGATGAAGCTTACTATAGACATGAGTCTAGAAGCATAACTTCAAGGATAAAAAAAATAAATATTATTATATGAATCTGTAATCAAGTAAGCGTATTTAACATTTAGATAGAATGAAAACTCTATTTTCTAATCTAAATGAAAACTTATATTTGTTAAGAGATGATGATGATATTTTTAGTTTACGCAGCATGTCATGTTTATGTGTACAGAAAAACTTATTAATAGACTTAATTAACTTAATAAGAAAATGTTACGATAATAAATTGCATATTTCTTATATATAATAAATTCAGACGCCGACGTTAAGCTGAGGTTTAGTTATTTTTCACAAGATGAGTTTAAATTTGTTAATAACATTCCGTACATTATGCAACAAATGTGTTAAATATGAACAGATTTTAAAAGGAAACCCAAGAGTTTTTTACATTTTGATGCATCTAAGAATAGGATATTACGATACGGAAAAAAATTTATTGGTATATAAATCTCGTTATTATTATTTTTAATATTCATTTTAATTACATTCTCTATGAATAAATAATATTCTATGAATTCAAAATGACTACCGCATAAATGCAAGTACGATAAATTGATAACAAGCGTTAAGTACACAATTTTCAATTTTGTTAAGTGAATAAAACTATTTAATTTTATTAGTATTTTGTTTGACACAATTGGAGATTAAACCAAAATTTCAATTGGTTATATGAGTTGTTAATGAAAAATTATGAACATAAAACGCTTTGTTCTATTTCACCAATTTGAAATCTGTACGTTTTAAACATTCAAGAAATATTTTTTATATCTTTTCCGCAATTCACGATGAGTATGAATAATTATTATTATTTCTTCTTTAATCAAATATACTTTATTAATCTCCATTAAGTAAAATTGTTATAAAAAATAACAAATTGCACTATTTAAAATGAATGTTTGTTTCTTATCAGTTTATTGCTTTTCTTTGTTTGAATGGCTGCTGTCAGGTGGTTACTTTAATTAAATTTAGAAAGCTACTATTGAATCCAGGAATATAATTTATTACTACTATATATATACCATTTGTGTCAATTAATTGCTGCTTAAAATTCCTAACTTGGCGAATGTTATTAATGTTGCTCGTTAAGTTCTAGGGATTTTAGTTAAGGTAACGGTAGTTCGGATCAGAGATATAGGAAATACAATAAGAAGATTATATTAAATCGTAATAAATTTGCAACTTAACATAATGGGAAGGATAAGTAAAGAATTTTCTATGCACAACCATTCATATTTTGTGACTTAGGTTTCTAGTCTACAGTGCTTGAGGTTATATATATTTCCGTTGATCCTAGAAATAAAGGGCACCACAGCACTTGGATCTCTAAAAGTAAGATCAATACAGGCTTTCAATTCGCCCGAAACGTACAGAAGTTTAATTCCATATGAAAGCAATTTTACTCTATGCAAAGTAGTTCCAAAACAAGTTTCGACGTACAATTCCACCAAGGCAGATAAACTTTAAGATTAACTTTTAGATAGATTGTTTTACATTTCACTTTAATAAGTGAACAAGAAAATATGGACAATAAGGTTTCCTTAGGCTTTTAGTTTAAATGATGTAGGCACGTTTAAGAAATATAATGTCGTTAGTAAAATTGTTACTTGTTATTTACTAACACTTTTTTTTATTAAGCAACAGATACTGTAACTGAAATGAATTAGTTTACCTTTAAAGTAAGAAGAGCCCAGACGGATCTTGCATGTCAGAGAGCTTCAATATAGTTACACTCTGCTTGCTCTTGAAGTAAGTATTTTTTATAGTAAGTAAGTTTATTTGCAAAAAGTTTATTATCATTAAAGTATCTTCGAAACTAACTAGGATGGATAGATGTGTGAATACCATTTAAATGATGAGAATAACTTCTGTCCTATTTCTCCTGGAAACCATTATATTTGCTATAATTTTTTTTATACCGTGTTTTACATTGACGCGATGTAATCCGTAAAGTCTTATGTTAAATCATTGTGTTACTGTTATGTTATAAGCCAAATTGCACACCCGCACCCTCCCAAAACATCCAAAGGGCGTTCAACCGCGACTTTCCTCCTGGGCCGCCTTGAAACACAGGCCGGCCGGGGTTAACTTTCCCAGTGGCAGGCCGCAGCTACTGAGCGTCTTCCAGACGCGGAACCTGTTCGAGGCGAGCGGTATTGGCCCTTGCTTGACAATCTGGAGGTTGCGGGTTCCAGCAGGAAAATTTTTTTTGACCTGATTGGTTTTACAAATGGGATCTTTGCCCAGAAAAGAGAAAGCAAGCATGTAAATTAATAAAGTTCCCGGCGAACGCAGAAAAGGAGAACCTGTTCGAGGAGACGAACATACCTGCCCCTTTTTAATCCAACGGCTAAAATGTCGATAATTGTAATCAGAATTGAACGCAACATTTCCGTAGTCTTTTATTAAAACACGTGTACTATTCACGTAATCACAAGAAAGTATTGAATATAAAACTAAGAAGTTAATATAAGGTCTAATTTATGTAAATTTCAAGTCGTTATTTCGTCATTAGTCTCAATACATTCTGTATTTTAAACTTAAGCCAGTTTTTAAACCACGGTAATTAGTTATATTTAAATATCAATAAATGGCCTGTTCTAAAAGCTATTTTTTTTCGAATTAAAAGACGATATTTTACAATTATTTAATATGCAAAATTTTATTTTTAATTACTATGATTAAAGATCATGATAACGTATCATGATCTTTAATCATCATATTTGGCACTTAAATTACTCATCAAACGTGATATATGATATATCTTTCAACTTAGCTGTTATTAACTACTAATAATACACTTATATCTCAGAAGATATATTATAGGTTAGATTACGTTACCATTTAAAATAATTAATTTAATGTGTATGTTTTTTTAATATCTATGTAATATTATTCAGTAAAGGTTCCCATAACTTTTACATAATAATTTTTTTAATAAATCACTTACGGTTGGATTCAAATTGTACCAATCAAAATTTAAATAATTTATTGTTTATTCAGCAACTGGCACCCAATCAGTTCGAAAATAGAAGTGAAAATTATTACATCCCTCTAATATCATTGATACAATTGAAAAAATGGTTAGATTTATAAGGATTTTTGATGTCATTCGCACCTGAAGTCATTCAATACACATACAGTACACATCTACATGAAATTAAGGAAATAACTATCACTTTCCAAAGTATTTATGCAGCAAAATATTAAAAAACCAGCGATACAATAAACTGTTTCTAGTTATTATTTGTTAAAAATAATACCAACATGTTATTCCTTATTAGGATTATAGGGACATGTAATAATTAATTTTCAGAAGGCATACAGGGGTAGATGACTTTGCTAATTACAATAATTTCTGGAAGAATAACACATCCGCCTGCCTTTTGTTGTCGCAAGAGTCACTTGATGCTAATGAACGGCGTAGCACTGAGCAGTGCATTATTTTCCATTGTTTCCGGCTTCGTGGGGGACTTTGAGGAGAAACCCTTCATATAGTTCTCTTTCATAAGATTTAAGAACGGGCATAGTAAATGTCACACTATTTGCCATTTTAGAAAAATTAACGAACGAACGAAGATTTTTATGCCCTACCGATAATATTTTTAATGAAATGATCTGAAACTTACAAATCTCAACTTCTTGCTATTGTGACACAGCATAATTATATGGTAATGAAATTATTAACATCAAAAGAGTTAGACAATTTGTATTTGAAATATCCAAGGAGTGTTGCATAACTTATAATTGAAAAATGATAATTTAATTTTCTTTTAAATTCGAATATTAGAAGAATAAAACTATTTTATTCTCATTGAAATGTAATTTAAAAAAAGTAAAATTCATGTTACTTGGATTTTCGATTCAGTATGCTAAAAGGAAATATATGAAGTTATATATTATAACGGTCTTCGTGGCCTAACGGTATTGGTTATTTCTTTATGAACTGAAAGGTCTTGGGTTTGTTTCCCGCGCGGAAACAAGTTTGTGTTTGTTAAAATTATTATACTACACTTTTTTGGCAATTTTTCACTGATAGAAGGGAATGTATTATAAGGTAATTTATCGTAACTGATCTTTCGTTGTCACAATTATTTATTCTTCTTCTTCACGTAGACTTGATGAATTTTCAGTATATGGTGCTATAACATTAAATTATTAAACGCAATAAAATTGGTTAAGCTAAAGTCTAGAACAAAGCAGAAAGTGGTATTTTCGTACAATTATTTCTTACGTACGGTTACTATAATTTCATATATATTTAAATGTCTAAATAATTATTTTAATGTATTTAGAGATAGAGATTGTTTAATTATCGAATATAAAAATAAATTACCCAGTTACGGATATATTTCATTAACGGATAATTCAACTTAGATGTACACGACATATACACATTTGTGTAAATTTATAAAAAGATAAAAAAATTTATATTACATGACAGTAAAAAAGTAAATTGTCGGAAAAATTGTATTTGTAGAAATAATCAATTCAACAAAGAACAGTTATGTCAAATCTAACAACTGCCGCCCGTCTGTCAAACCTGTCGTAAAAACGTGATGAATTGCGGCAAATTTGCATCACAAATTAAGAATAAAGGAAAGACGAAGATGTTTTTTCAGCCAGGGAAGCCTCCGTCGACCGGACAAGCCCGCCGATCCCTCCTGACCGGTGTCCGGCCCACCCGTGGCCCCCTCCCCCCCAGCCGTCAAGGGCAAGAAGACTGAAGACGGGCCGCACAAGTAAAGTGCGTGTGCCGAAGAACGTGGGCGCGTTCGGCGGCGCTGAGCGTGATAGCTGTGTAGGGCCGCCGGTGAGTTGTTCCGTTTTTTCCCCCGTTCAAGGTTTTGTTGAGATGGGACAATATACTTTTGTTTTTCGCCCGTTACACCGAACGTAAACGGCACCACCCCGTGGTATTAATTAGTGCCAACTATTTGGTCGTTGCGCCAGGCAGCGCGTGGAACACCCAGGCGCTAAAGCGCGAGTTTTTCAGTCGTTGGGTTTACACCCCCCTGCTCCTGGGGCGGGAGGGACCAACCCCGGCTTCAGGGGGTACTTGCACGATATTCCCAACCCCATAATCCGAATAAAGAACGCAATGGAATCAGTCAATGACCCGGCCTCGACCGGGACCAAAAATCGTCCAACGGCAAACACAGTTTGGGATCACATAAGCCACCCGCCGACGAGCAGCCACACCCAGTCGGAGAAATGTCCCTCAATCCACTCGGACACCCCCCCCTTACCCCACCCCACTAATTGACCCAAATGGGCTCGACAACTCCGCCAGTCCCGAGGACGAAGACGCAGGAGGGTTCCTGCCCGTCAGTTTGCGCAAGAAAAAGCGCAAGAGCGGCCTCCCTGTTACCTCATCTACCCCCAAAAGGGTCAAAAGCGTGGCGGATATATTATCGGCCCTTTTTTTTTTTTTTTCCGTTGAAAAACCATTAGGTTCCCCACCGCCAAAGTGAGGGGGGCAGGGGGATATTGGGCCCCCGGACCAAGATGGAGCCCGGGGTATACCCACTAAAAAAACCAACGGTTGTTCCTTTTTCTGGCGCGGCCGGGGCCGGGGACGATCAAGTTTGGCGACCCCGGGCGGGGCCCCTCTCGGGTTTTCTCCGGGTGTTGGGACACCCGGAACGCCAGGCGCCGGCCGGAACAAAACAGCCGGTCCTTGAGCCCTTCTGGCGGCGGGCCCCCTTGCCGGCCGCCCAGGGGCCCAGTGTCAAAGGTTGGGGTACGACCTTCGGCGCCCTGGCCTTCTTCTGCGGATAGCCAGGCGCCTCGGCCTCCCCACCCTTTCCCGGGCCTCCTTCCGGGCCCACGTCCCGCAAAAGCAGGACGGCGCCCCCGACCTTTCGCCTCGACCGCGCACACGGCAGGAGCGAAAGGTCGTGCCCCGACACACGGGCCCGGCCGACCCAAGCTGGGCCCCTTCCAGCGCGTGCTGGGCCGTCTCTTCGGACATACGCCACAGTGGTATTTCTGGGCCCCCACGGCCCGCGGGCACAGGTACCTCCAAACAGCCGTGTCCGGAGAACCTGGGGCGGAATGTTGGGGGCCGGTCCTCTTCTACACCACTTTAAACGGGGTAAATTTTCACTTTGACGGCGGGCTGGGGTGCTCCAGCCGCAGCCCCACCCGTATTGAAGGGAGCGCACCCTCTCTGGGCCCCTTTTCTCTTCCCCCGGCCCCGAGACCCCCCCTCGCGCCGAAAAGGATGACGCGAGGTTTCCATCCAGGTCCCAGGGCAATGACCAGCCCAGGCACGCCGCCCGCCGGAGATGGTCCGGACCCCACGGCCCGGATCCCAACACCCCGGGTTTTCTCATTGACCCTTTTGGAGGGTGTCGGCCCACGGGGCCCCGCAGAAGGACCAATCCCCGGGTACAGGCGGCGCAGGAGCTTTTGGGCCCCCGGGAAAGGGGGGAGTTGGGGACTGCCGCCCTGCCCTAAGGCAGGCCCTGGGCCAAAACCCGCGGTCTTCCGGAAGGGTTTTCCCGGGAACGCGACCACCCCACGACTTGGGGGGGCCGAGGGGCCCGAGCCCGGGCGCCCCCGGATTTTTCACCCCTTGGGTCCTGGCTTTTATGCCCTGGGCCATCCCGACCCCACAACCAAGCCGCCTCCCAACGGGCAACCTCTCCCAATTATCCCCCTTTAGAAAAAACCTTCCCGCCTTTTCGGTCGGTGGGCGGGGCTTCGGTCCACCCTGCCAATAAAAAATTTCCCGCGCCCGCTCCAGGGATAAAACCCAATTAGAAAAGTACCCCATCGTCAACATAACACCAGGAAATTTTTACCAAATACGGGCCCCCGGGAGCGCGGACGCCAAAGTCCCTTTTGGAAGGAGTGCCCGGGCACACAATACATGGGAAAACCATCCTAACCTCCCCTTTCCCGGGCCAAAATCCTCCAAAAATTAAAGGGTTCCCTGCCCTTGCTTCCCTCTGAGGAAAAGGGGCCCCCCAATGGGGCCAAAGTTCCTTCCCCTTTAATGGCAGTTCTTAATCCCAAAAAGGGAGCCCCCGGGCGTCACAGCCCTCCGGGTAAAGTGCCTCGGGTGGGCACCCTGCTACCCTAACCCGGGAACAATACCACCACTCAACCCCTCCATGGAACGCGCCACGCCAATTAACCTAGGTTTGCCCCAGGGCAAGGAAAGGCCCCATTTCCAGCCCAAACGCCCCCCGAACCATTATAGTCCCGCCCCAGGTGCCTCCTCTCCCAAATTTTTTCCACCATTCCGGCGTGGCAACGCAGTCGGCTGGAGGTTCCAACCCTGGCAACCCCCTCCGGACCCCGAGCCCCCGGGTGCCCGACCCTCCAATGAGGGAGCCGCAAGGCAAAATGAAACTTTCCACGCGACTTCGCGGTCTCGCTCTGCGGAATTGACCCGGAAGCCCGCATAAATTTATTCAACCCAAACGGTCTTGCAGACGGACCGAAATCCCTCGTACAAGCGCGACATTCACTGCGGAACATTCCTAAAACTGAACCAAACCACTTCAACATTATGAAAGTTTGCCGGCGTTCCCACCACCCATCCCAAAAAAGCCTTTCCTTTAAATCCACGCCCTGACCCCCGCGCTGAAACCTCGGTCCTAGGTTTCCAAATACGGACACGCCCCTTCCTTGGTCCCACCCGTGTGCTTCCCAAATTAACGCTCGGCCCATTCTTAGGGCGGGAAACATTTGGCCGAATGCACTATCTTACAATTTGGGGTCGGCACCCTTTAAATACACTTTCCAAACGGGGCCAACGATTCAGTTTTCTTTAAAAACATCAATCTCTTTGAGGAACATCTAAAAGTAAACCTCCGATCCTCCAAAATTAAAATTTTGGGCCCCCGACCCCAGAAAATCATTTCTAAAACATATTGACCGGCAAACCCTTCGGTTGCTTCAACCACCCAGGCCTTTCCTAAAAGTCTTTAGTGAAAAATTCCTGCCAGCGCTCCAAAGCATTCAAAATTGTGTCGGGCTTCGAAAAAATCCCGGTGGAGAAACCCCTGGCCTTCCAAAAATAAAAATTTCCTTAAGGAAAGGGGCTGGATTCCCCAGTGATATCAAATGGACGACCCCAGAAGTATTTCAAAACCTAGTTGACGCGAATTAAATTTAAGGCTGGGTAGACAAGCTTTGCACCCACCCAAGGCTTTCTAAATTCCAAATTGGCGGTTGGAACCCTCCATGCCGCTTCTATGTCCAAAATTTCCCGGCTCCTGCGTTTCTGAGAAAAAGCCCCTGTCCAATTTAAGACTTTCTTCCAATTTTAAACATTGAAGGATTGGTTTGACCTAACCCCAAACCATCTCCAGTCTACTCATTTCCTTTCAAGGGTTTGGAAAATATTTGAACTCCCTTTCCAAGCTTTTAAATTTTAAAATCTAAAGGGGCCCTCCCCAATTCAATTAACCCAGCCGCCTCATGAAAACCCAAGCACATAAAATTAAAGAAAAACGAGGATCAAAAGCCTTTCCCGACTAAGGCTTATAAAGGCCAAGGGTTTTTCAAGAAAACCCGGCGCTTTCTCGCTTATGGATTTAGAATCAAACCCCATACCCAAAATAAAAACCTGACCTCCTCCCCGTCCACGGCTCTTGGAAAGCCCGCGCATTTAAACACAAACTTTTCCCGACCGTGGGGAACTTTTCGAGATGGGGAAACTGCTTTTCCCGGAAGCCTTCCGTGTAAAACCATCCGAAATATCCGGGGAATGGTTCCGGAAAGGGGTAGAAACAATCCTCCAGCCTATTTCCGGGTTTCCCAAAGACCGGGCCCCTTAATGCCAAACTCCCAGACTTTACCCCGGTACAGACCAATAATTTGGGGTAATTCCTTAGTAAACCCCCATTCAACCTCACATTCGTGGGTCAAAAAAGAAAGGCCCGTCCCGGTCGATTTCCCATTAATCAATCCAAAACTTACCCAAAAGGGTGTTTTTTACAAGACATATCGTCCAATCTTCCCATCCGGTCCCCCGGGCACATCAAAACAACACACAATTGAAAAAATTTGTCCGAAAACAGTTCATGGGGCCCTAGTCCGTATTCCGCCCAAAAATTAACCCACCTGGATCTGAAACTGCCCCTTCGAGGCCAAAACAAGGCCTCCGATATTTCGACTCGGCCGCAAACATCCAAAACGAACTGTTCGGGCGCCGCCGCTTACGAACCAACAAAAGTGAATAAAACGGAACACCGAAGGCGCGAAACGCGATTCAGGTCCGGACAGGAATTACGATCTCGAACCGTTTTAACTCACAAAGACGCAACAACCTTGTCCTCGCGTCGAGGGGCAAAGAATTTCCCCGGAAACGAATTCGGCACGAACCCCGATTCCCAAAATAGGGCCTTTAACTTCCTAATAAATCCCAAAGCAACCTATCGGGGGGTTCCCACCGGGCGCCTCACGCCCGCCACGGGGTAAAAGGGGCAGCCGAGCGGTCCCGTTTGGGGGTCCCTACTGGGAAAACCACAGAAAGGGTGAATTTGGGACTAGGTTTGCGCCCCTCAAACCCCGGGTTGCAAGGTTAACCCTACTGGTCATCGTAAATTAAAAAAAATGTTTTTTGTTTAAAAGTTTTTCAAATTTCGATAAATATTTTATGATTTTCAATATGATTATAAAAGTTTTATGAAAAAAATAAAATAAACAACCCTTTTTCTGCAAATTTTTTTTTTTAATAAAAGTTGAAACATCCGGATATCAAGAAATTTAAGGTTTTTCAAAAAGCGCAAAACATCAACCAGATAGAATAATTAATTGGGTTGGATAAAAATTTTCTAACCTATAATCCCCTAAATTTTGGGAAACATGTTTTAATAAAATCAGGTTTGGATAAACAGAAATTTTAATTTTGTTAATAATTTTGGAATGTCCATCTTCTTTTTAGTAATCCCCAACGTCCTAATTTGTATTTGTTTAGCCACATAACTTTAGAATAATATTTCACAGTGTTGAAAAATAAAAAGTACAAGACCGGACGAATAAATAATTTCATCCTGAAAAGATTTTTATATTTTTATTTATAATTAGGTAATATGTTTAGTAGAATAATAAAGTAATGGACTTTGACACTCCTCAAGACACAATAAAATTGACAAAAAATTTGAAAAATCTTTGTCCTTTGGGAATAATCTGTCCTGTTTAGAGCGTTGTAGGTTTCTGAAAAAGGACAGTTATGGCTGACAGTCATAAAAAGGGCCTTATCACTTTATTCTATAAAAAATGGACATTCATTCCTACTTTAGGATAAATTTTTTCGTATTGAGATAATGGGAATTAAACGTGCCAAAAAATTCTTAAAAATTACAAAAAGAAAATAAAAGGCGAAATTATGATTCTAGGACTTTAAACTGAATTTTTCTAAAAATACTTAAAAAACATGTTTTTAAAATAAACGAAGATATTGGTTCAATATTTCAAACTTAAATCAGGTCATAAAAAGAAAGCCAAGATTATTTTTAGCTTAAAAATTGAACGTTGCTTAATAAAAAGTATTTATGTTGTCTATTTGTTTATAAATATAAATAATAAACGCGAAGCGTGTTACTCACGTATAATAAAACTTTTGAAGGAAAAATTTGAAATCAGTTCTAGTTTTTGGGCCCGTTTCAAACAAAAGAAACAAATCTTTTTTTGATTTAAAAAGAAAAATTAATTATTAAAATGCCTATAGTTACATTTTTGGAAATTTAAAATTTAGGCGCAGTTTGTAAACAAAATTATTGGATAAGTTTTGGGAAAATTTGGTTCTTGGCATACCATTCTCCTTTGGTACAACGTCCGTCGGGTTACCGGCCTGTTAATGTTAGTTGACTGTGGATTTTTTTAATAAAACTCGTTTGAAATTAATGACAAAAATTCAAATTATGCAAAGTTCAAGTTTCTAAAAAAATTAAAATTGATAATGATTTGCGTTGAAAATCAATAAAGTGCCGTAATAAATAAAAATGTTATGGACTATGTTGAACATTTACATAGTATTACTATTTTACCAAATTCATAACCCATGTGATGTTAAATTATAGCATTCGGTGGTGATGAACTTAAGAATTCATTGTAAATTTCTATAACCACTTAAAAGTAAACAAAATGGAAAATTTTGTTTTGCTCAACAATGTTTTATACAAAAATTGTTGATGAATACGTCTTAAAAAATTTTAGAATCATTGATTAAGATAAATTTTTATATTATATTTATGACCATTCAGTATTGCCCCTCAATCTGGAATTCCCAATGTTGACGGGGAGAAAATGCCTAAGGCATTAAATCGGCCTTCGTACTATTTGTGGAAAAAGTATATATAAAATAATTTGGTTTAACAATTGGCCAAACTTTTTGTAAAAATTGAGAGGGTTTTTTTTTAAAAATTTCGCATTATAAATTCAGGCCAAAATTAAATTAAATCGTAAAACATTTTTTCGTCTCTTAAATTTGCTCTTAATAATTAATTTTTCTAAAGATACGGAGATGCAAACGCCTGTCTTGGCTCCAGTTTAAGGATAATTGAATAATCTAATAAATTAACCCAGAAAAAAATTTTTAATATGGGTTTAGAAAAGAGCAAATATTTTGCTTAAAAATATGGGTATAAATTTGGAATAAATTGCACAGATATATTATTCAGTATTATGCCTGAAAAATTAAAACTCCTGTTAAAAGGTGTGGTTAGTAATTATTAGATTTATAATTTAGGTTAAATAAAATTTTCAAAGTTACTAAAAGTCGGAACTTTGTATTTGCCCATTAAAACATTTAAAAATAATTTTTTTTTTTAATGAATACATTATTAAATAAAATTATTTTAATTTTTATCGCGTTTATTTTTTTTAAATTCCATTAGTCTACCCCTGCCCACCCCGCTGGAAAGTGTTCGAATGGTTCAATTAACAATAAAATGATTTTTAATTGACCAGTAAAAGGTTTAAAAAACTTAAAAGGAAGAACTAAAAAGTATTAAATTACTATTTTGAAGGTTAAATCTGAACAGCGTATTTTAAAATAAAATAATTAATTGGGCTGATTAAACCCAAACTACACACAATTAATTTTGTAACTTCACCGTAACCCCACAAAGGAAAGTTTGAGGATAACCAATTACCATGAACGTACCGGTATTTTTATATTTTTTTAGAATATTCCTTTTTAAATAATTTTTAGGTAGGTTCATTGTATAATTTAAAAATTTTATTGAAATGGTTTTTTTTAAAATTGAGTTTTATTATGAAACAAAATTTTAATTTTTTTTAAAGCTTTTTTAAGGCCCGTTAAAAGTAAAAAATTTTTCCTATTCGAAATTTATTAAGTGTCTTTAAAAGGTGTTTTTTAAACAATAGTTTTTTAATTTTATTGGAAAATATAAACGAATAAAAAACTTTGTTACAATTTTTATTGAAAATGTCTTCAGGATGTATTATTTTAAACCAAGGGTAAGTTCTGAATTTACCTTTAAATTTTGAAACAAACTATAAACCTTATCGGCAAATTTAACGGATATTTTTTATTTTTTTGGCAAAAAATGTCGGTTAAAGCAAAGAAAAATTATTGTTTAAATTTAAGACTCTTACAGGGTGGGGATTTTGGAAACCTTTTAATAAATTTACGAAAAATTTAATATTTTAATTGTTTTAAATTTTTTGTTTTTTGAAATAGAATAACAATGTTTGGTTTGAAGACAAATTTTTAAACTTTTTGGCCTTTAAATAAATAAATTTAAAATTGCTTATTTTGTAAAAATTTTTGTTTGTTGTTTAATTTGGAATTTTTTATTTAAAAATTTCATGTTTGTGTTTAACATGATAAATTTCAAGGACCGTTTAACGGGAGTTTTCAAAAATTTTTTTTACTTTTAAGAAAGTATTTTCGTGGAAAAAACTTTTCCCAAAATAAAACGTTTGGGGAAAACAAATTTTTAAAAAACACAATGTGGGTGTAAAGGATGTTTGCCCAAAAACAAAAAGCTCAAAGAGTTTTTTCGGGGATTATTGGGGGCGAAATGTTAAGGATTAAATTTTTCGGTTAATTTTTAAAAATTTTGCTGATAAAAAAAAAATATTTTAGGGACGTAAACCTTTTTATCACCCAAAAAAAACTTTCAATTGATGATAAAACTACCGTTGTAAAAATTAAAATTCAATTAGCATCATCTCAAAACATCCTTTCCTTCCACTGCGGAATAGGCCCACCTATAAGCCAAGGTCGCCTATTTCATTGCCCAATTAACTTTGAATATTTGTATTCCAAAAGGGCACCCCATTTGCTTGCTTTTTAAAAACCCGGACTTTATTAATAAAAACAAAAATGAGGCCTACCCATTTAAAATATTTTCCCGGGAATTAACTCACCCACTCCAATAAATGATTACAAACCATAAAAGCGGGCGTCAATGAAAAAAAATTATAAAAAAAACCCCCAAATAAAACCAAATTGGTTTCTAAAAATTACGCCCAAAAATTTAGTTTTGCTTAATGGCAAATTAGTTTGAAAACATGAAAAATTCGAATCATTTTAAAAGTTTGAAATTTAAAATTTTAAGGTTTTCTTTAAAACTGTTTATTATTTTTAAGATTGGGAAATTAAACAAACAAAATTTGGAACCCCTAATTTAAAAACGAAACCTTTGAAAAAGCTGTAAAAAATTTTAAACAAAAAAAACCCTAAATACCCTTATTATTTTTCATTGAAAGAATCCAAAATTTAATTTAAGAAATTAAAACCAAAGTGATAATAACAGTTTCGGAGTTTCGTGACGTCATCGGGCGATCACCCGATTGTCCAACAAGAGGATACTTCGACGGAGGGCATGAAAAGTCGACGTCGTTCCTGATCTCTCCTGTCATGTAATTAACCGCCCGTCGGACTATGGGAATTATGGAAAGGAAGTTTTGTTTTGGCGTACCTTGCATAATGCTCCCTGCGCGTTTAATCTTTTAAATATAGACCGGCCGTCAAAGTCGAAATTGACTATATAGGAGGACATTCATCATAAAGCCTTTTACTACTTCTACTAATTGAAAAAAAAATTAAGAGTCTCAAAATGTTTTCTAATTAATTATCAAAGTAAAATATAACTTGAAGTACCTATTCGAGAATCTTAGAAATTGTACGACATACATTTTCCGTTCTAAAACGTTACATAGGGAGTCTATAAATTATTTGCTAACTGGCTAGTTGTGTCAAAGCAACACAAAATTTCCAACACTGTGCTTTCCATGGCAAATACAGGGCTTATAAATAATTCTCATATTTTACTAAAACGTTTCCATTTCATTTTTTTTTAAATATCAAAATATTGTTTTTTTTTACTAAACTATTATAACTTAAAATATTCGTAAACATGACTAATACTATACTACTCAAAAAATTATAATATTTTTGGACAAATAAACACATCATCTAGTCCCAAATTAAGCAAAGCTTGTTCTGTGGAAACTAGATGAGTAATAAATAAATATAAAGAGGAATTTAAAAAAGAGTTGCTTTTTTTGTAAATAAATACAAAGAATATAGGCAATAGAGGAAAATATTATGTTTATCACACAAAATTTTTCCGTTAAATCAAACATGCCCTTTGGGTAAACCAGGGCGTAGTCACTAATCCTATGACAAGGGGTGTCAATGTAAGAGTTATATAATTTTTTATATTAAAAAAACATTTGCCGTTTTTTAATTTGATATTTAATAGGTAAAACAAACGCACTAAATCTATATATTTTTTTGCTTTACCAAAAAAAAGCTAGTCTAGGCTTTTTAAAAGGTGTACATAAATATATTTGGCTTACAGTTATTTAAAGTTTAATTTTTTGCTTTTATGTTTTCATTAATTTAATTGAATTTATAAAAACAAAATATGGAAAACTTTACATAAAATAACTTTGGACAGAATAATACCAAATTTGAAAAGGAAAAAATTATGTAAAATATATTTATTTTTATTCCCAAAGCCTCCCGAATTTAGAAATTTGGTCCGCTAATAAATTTTAAAGTTGAGGATATAATTTATTATTAACATTCAACATGAATACAGTTTATCTACAAATTAAACAAAGAAAAGATTTTTGTGACTACTATTTTATAAAGTTCTTATTGAAAATTTTGAATTAGATTTATCCTGTGGAAATATAAAAAAGGGTTTTCAGATTAAAGGTTACTTAAACCCATAATCCAACCCACTTTAGATAAATGTATTTTTAAATGACTTAATTTATCTAAAATTTTAAATACTAATAAGACAAGTTCAGGAAAGACACATAAAGCACTGGCACTCAGCCACCATTCCGTTTCTAAGACTTTGAATGTATTTTTATATTAATTAAAGATTTTAAAACATATAAAAAAATAGAATATTCTTTTGATCAAATCTAACTATTAATAATTGGGTAGAGATACGGGTTTACCTGAATTATCCCCGAAGTGCGTAAAACACTTTTGTATGAGCATGAGCAAAACAATCTTATGGAAGCCGGCTAATTAACAAAGATTTTGGTGGTGTGTGTGTGGAACCAGTGGTTTCCCAGCAAGGGCCATGGGATTCCTTTTCACCTTAATATTGGGCCTTTGGCTCTGAAAGGACCTGCAAGGAGGTAAGGAATAAATGACCCTAATGATAAAAAAATATTTAAAGGTGGGAAGGAAGAAAGAATCAGGACAAACGAAAGTTGAGGAAAGACTTTGTTGATGAAGTTAATTTAATTTAAACCCTTCAAGTTATTTTAAAAAATATTTTTAAAACGAAAAGAAGGTTGATAAACATAATTAATACCTGAAACTACGAAAGATATAATTAAGATTTTGCCAACCGCCTTTTTTAAGTAGATTCACCCTTGATTTACAAACTTGAAATCGTAGTAAGAACTGGGGACTTACGAATATCACATTTTATACTGAATTAAGCATTTGCGTTTTGCATTAATTTAATGTTCAAAGAATCACCCAGTACCCCTTTAAACTTAAAGTAATCCGAGCGCATCTTGATGAAGGTTTTATTAATTAGAAACGTTCGCTTCCAGGTTCTAATTCTACCCTATTGTTTCCATGAATACAAATCTAAGTTATTTAATTTCCAAGTTTTCAAAAAATATTAAAAACCTTTTATTACAACTAGTGTTCAGTATTGTTTAAAGTCGGGAAATGCCTACCATCTTCTCGAGGGTGGCAACGGTTATGCCTTGTTTCAACCTTTGCCTCAAAGGTATTCCGGTTTTCGTTATCTTTTTGCGTTGCCCAAAAGGCTGAACGTCCAATCCAACTCAGTCAGTTGGAACTAAGAGTTTTTGCACAAGCCACAAACCGGTGAAGATTCCCAAAATGTTGCAAAAAAAAGGGTGTTTTCGATTGTGGAAAAAGACTTAAGGGCCCACTGTGATTACGGGCGATTACGCTAGATGTTTTAAGCCCTTTGTTTCTTTTGTGTTACTTTTTTAAATTAATACTAAGTATAAATTCAAACTATTGTTTTAATAAATTGATGTATAAGTCTTTTGAGATATCACTAAAGGAATTTAGGTTATACGTGACTTTAAAGTATAAAAATGTTATATTTAATAATATCATATTAATTATCTTTTAATTAGTAACTAACCTAATGTAAACATTTAACCTGACACATTATTAACTATTGTTATAATTATATAAAAGGGATGAATTTTCCTAAAAATTAAGTGTAATTCCGCCCGTTTGGTTTAATTTCCCTTCATCCACCACATCCCAAAACATTTATTTTGAATTTAATTATTAATTATAGCTAATAGTTCTTAAAGTTTTAATAAGAGAAAGCAATAAGAATAGTAAAACTTTCGAATACGCATAAGCGATAAGATTTTTAAGAAATTTGGCTCAAGTCACCATTAGTCCACCCGCCGCCTTGAAACATGGGCAATAAGTGATTCCTAGTAATTACATACAATTTTGTCGCTCCATTAAATTGGATATAATTACTATTTCGATACTACTAACACTTTGGAAAATAGGCTGCGATGATCAAAACGAAATGAACGCTCGAAGCGTTCGTGGTTAACTGAAGACATGCTTATAACAACTGCACAGTTAGTTATCAAATAGTTTGGCCTTCCTGGCGTAGGTTTTGGCGTATATAATCGTTAAAATACCTTAGTCTTGTTAGGTCTGCACTCACGCTTTACATACCAGTTTCATGAATTTCCTTAACAATGGGGCTGATCACCGATTGTCTAACCGGTGAAGAATCGCGACTTGGATCAGCCTGCCTGATCTCTCTCCTGTCATGCTAATTAACCGTCCCGTCGGTCTATGGGAATTATATAAAATTTTCTTTTGTTGCGCCGTGCCTTGTGGCTTATAAATGTCTCCTGCGCCGTTGGCTAATCTTAAATATTAACCATTATTAAAATTGACTATAGGGGACATTCTTATAAAAGCCTTTACTACTTCTCTAATTTGAAAAAAAAAAAATAAGAGTCTTAAAATGTTTTCCTTTTTTCAAAGTAAAATATAACTTGAAATAATTTATTCGAAAGAATCTTAGAAATTTTACAAACATTTTCCGTTCCAAAAACGTTACATAGGAGTCTGAAATTATTTTTCTTTAACCGGCTAGTTATGTCAAAACAACAAAAATTTCACGCCTTGGTGCCTTGCCATGTAGCCAAATACGGTGGAAATAAATGAATTTTGTATCAGTATTCTAAAACGTTTCCACTTTTGATTTTTTTTGTAAATATTAATTAAATATTGTTTTAGGTTTATTTACTAAACTATTATAACTTAAAATTTAAACATGACTAATTAATTATACTACTCAAAAAATTAAATATTTTGGAAAAAAACACTCATCTAGTCCCCAAATTAACAAAAGCTTGTTCTTGGGAAACTGGATGGAAATATAATAAAGAGGAATTTAAAAAAGAGTTGCTTTTTTTGTAAATAAATACAAAAAATAGGTAATAAGGAAAAATTATGTTTCCTGAATAGGAATCAAACTAGCCCTTTGGGTAAACCAGGGTCATTAGTCCTACTTAAATCCTTGCCAAAGGAAGTAGTCAATGAATAATGAGCTAGTATAATTTTTCCATGTTAAAATAATGGTTTGCCGTTCTTTCTATAAATTTAGCATATTTAATAGGTAAAACAAACGCACTAAATCTATATATTTTTTTGCTTTACCAAAAAAAAGCTAGTCTAGGCTTTTTAAAAGGTGTACATAAATATATTTGGCTTACAGTTATTTAAAGTTTAATTTTATTGCCGTTTTTATGTTTTTTCCTATCTCTTTTAATTTAATTGAAAAATTATAAAACAAAATATAGAAAACTTTGTACATAAATATAACTTTGAACAGAATAATACCACAATTTGAAATAGGCAAAAAATTATAGTAAAATATATTTATTTTATTCTACGTTCCATCCCCGGAATTTAGCGATAATTTAAGGTCCGTCTTATAGAATTTTTGAAGTTGAGGATATAATTTTATTAGTCAACATTGCATTACTATGAATACATATGATTTATCTACAAAATTAAACAAAGAAACAGATATTTGTGATTTTAATAAAGTTTTTATTAAGAAAATTTTTGACTTAGATTTATCCTGTGGAAATATATAAAAGGCAAGTTTTTACTCAGATTAACAGTTACTTAAACTCCATAATCCAACCCACTTTATGATAAATGTATTTTCATAATGCACTTTAATTTATCTAAAAGCTGTTTGGCCAATACTAATACGACACAGTTCTACAGGAAAAACACATAACACGCAATAGCACTCAGCCTTCCACTCCATTACTAAGATTTTGAATGTATTTTTTATATTAATTAGAGATTTAAAAACAGATAACAAAATAGACATACGTAAAGTACGCGGTAGAGATACGTAAAGTACCTGAATTACCGTCCCCAGAAGTGCGTAAAACACTTTTGTATGAGCACTGAGCAGTAACCAAATGCTTATGGAAGCCGGCAAATTAACAATAGAGGCTTTGCGGTATGTGTGTGTGTGCTGAACCAGTGGTGGCCAGCCAGCAAGAAGTCATAGGATTCTCATTTTTCACCTTGCACATGTGCTCTCGAGGCACGGCTACTGCGAAAGGTACCTGTGCAAGGAGGTAGGAGGCAATAAATGACCCTAATGATTAAAAGTATGCTGAAGCGTGACGAACGAGTAAAAAAGAATCAGGACAAACGAAAAGTTGAGTCAAAGACTTTATTGATGAAGTTAATTTAATTCCAACTCCTTCTAGTTATTTTAAAACAGTTATATTTTTAAATAATTTAAATATTGAAGGTTGATAAATTATAATTACATACCTGAAACAACGAAAGATGAAATTAATGCATTTTGCCATAACGCCTTTGTGGCTTAGTAGTATTCACCCTTGATTTAAAACCTTGAAATCGTATGTAAGAATCCTGGGGGACTCAACACGAATATCATATTTTATACTGAATTAAGCATTTGCGTTTCTGTTATTGAATTTAATGTTCGTAAATGAATCACGCAGTACCGCCATATAAACTTAAAGTAAGTACCCGCGAGCGCATCTTGATGAAGTTGTGCTATTAATTAGAAACGTTCGCTTCAGAGTCCCCTACCATTCTACTCCTATTGTTTAACATGAATACTTAATCAATAAGTTATTTAATTTGCCTAAGTTTTTAAAAAATATTAAAAATCTTTTATAACAACTAGTGTTCAGTATTTTTTTAAAGTCGGGAAATGCCTACGTATACCCATCTTCTCGGGGGTGACAACGGGTTATGTCACATTGTTTCAACCTGATATTTCAAAGGTATTCACAGAAAATATTTCGTTATCTTTTGCGTTGCCACTAGCGCTGAACGTCCAATCCACACAACCTTGCCCTAATATTGCCCACGCCCACAGGTGTCAGTGACCATTTCTAATCAGGTGGACTGAAGGCTTGTTTGCCTTTGTCCGCAAAAAATAAGAAAATTTATTATGCAACATAAATTGTTATAATAACTTGTGTCAACAAATCGCTTTTGCAATATGGCGATTAATTTAAGTGAAGACCATAGATCTAAAATGATCACAGAAATGTATCTACATCAAAATGTACGAAAAATCCACAACGTTCATGTTCACTGTCTTGCATGAATTTGTAAAAGACATTTATTACTTTTTTTTGTTTATTCCAATATTTAAACTTATTACTTATAATTGATGTATGAAATATATATATATAAATAACAATTTTATATATTTTACAACGTGCGTAATGAAATGCTAAGCTATATTAAAAATTAAAACGTATATTTTAAGAAGAAATATTTGCGCAATGCAAAAAACATAACACATTATACGTTCGATTTCCATATAGAGTAGTACTGTTGTCGTCTATTCCTTTAGAAATAATAATGAAATACTGCCCTATATATGACCAATTCTATCGTTTCTTTACGGCGATTTGAAGTTTGTTTCACGTATTTGTGTGTAATGTGTTTGCTCTACTCAACGTTATCTAATGCCAAAATCGACTAAATCGTAGTATTTAGTTTAATTTGTATTTTAGTAGATAAAATAAATTCACAATAATCATTGATCGGTAAAAAACTACCCCGTGATTTTTACCACAATATTATATTTATAGATATTATATATACATATATATAGATATTCATTTAATCAAAATGTCATATACGTCACGTTTTATGCACATAAAATTAAGAGTTTTTACAATGCGTTAACTTTTATATAAACTTACATTATAATAAAATATTCTTAATTACGAGTTTTAAAAATGTTTACTTTACAGTTCTTATTGATACTTATTCTTAAAACATAGACATATGCTTTCGCGGATTTTTTTGTAGGCTAACCTAAGTTGTACAATTATGTAAAAATAGCTAATGTTTGACTTTAATGGTTTTAGTAGCATTTGCTATTAAATCAAACGAGGTTGTGACGCTGTAATTTTCTTAATACCTAAAAATTTGTTTAATACCTAATTAATTACTTATTACAAAATTAAAAAACAATGGGACTAAATGACAGCAAATACCTATCATTTAAAAAATATAATAAACAAAATTGCAAATCGGGACCTCTAAGAGTGGATCAACGAGGTAACATGTAGAAAAAAACATTCGCTATAAATCGAGTACCCCCTTCTTTTCGAAAGTTGGTCAAAAATATACATATGAAGATGTCAAACTCAGGCTTCTTTAGTTTTAGAAACAAAAAAATATTGTACATAATCACGGCTACTTTATTTATTTTTATTGTGTTAGAATTTATCAATAAAGTTAGTGATTCATTTAAACAGCCTGCTGCGGAGTTTACTTCTGTTATGCGTGACTTTTTTTTTTTAATAACAACAAAAGAATATTAAATCAACGTTAAATTTACACCTACTCCCAAATTAAAATAAATATTATGGTCCGAATTGTACTTGATAAGTTCTCATAAACTAATTTTCAAATTCTTAAAGAACACTTTATTGAATTATTGATGCTGTGGGGTTGCGGCAATGCTGTGGGGTTGCGGCATAAGAATTCAGCCTCCCCATCTCCTCCCTTGGGTGTCGTAAGAGACGACTACGGGAAAAAGCTACTACTGCACATATATTCAGTGGCGACCGACAGATGGCGGGATAACCATCTCCGCTTTCAGATCTTAAAGTCCCGAGACCATCAATGGGCAGCAGCGTTGAAGGTGCAAAGGATCTGAAATGACTACCGGTTGCCAACCCGCTTGCCAGGCGTGAACTATGCAAAACCCCAATGAAGTGTGTCAGTGATGTATGGCCCCAGTCCCCGCTGCTCCCTATTCCCTGGCTGGTAGCGGTCATGGTAACGGCAGGGCAGGGGGTGCTAAGAATCCCCGGTGGGATTCGGCACCTACAACGACGACTGGACCTGGCAACATACACACACGCGGACATTGACGGACCGACGAGAGATAACGGAGCTGGAAGAGGGGTAAACAAGTTTCGATGGGATATAATAGGATTATCCAGAAGTCCGAAGCAGGGGAGGATACAATAATCCTAAATCCGGCAACTGTTTTATCACTCGCGAGGGCGGCCAACTGTCCCAAGGAGGTGTCGGATTTATCGTCACGCAAGTCTCTCATGTAGCAACATTGTTAAAATCGAAAGTGTGTCGTCAGGGTTGCCTCCTTATACTCAGAATATCGAAACGGTATTTGCTGAAAGTCTACAGTTATGCACCAACATCGACACACTCCGATGATGAGGTGGAGGCAATGTGATGAGGACGTCTCACGAGGCCATACATTCCTCTAAAACTCAATATATGGTGCTGATGGGGGACTTTAACGCAAATTAGGCAAAAGGAAAGACGATGAGCTGCGAGTGGGCAATTTTGGAGTAAGGGCAACAGGAACCAAGGGGGCAACAGCTGGCTGACTTCATGGAGAAAGAAGGACTCTTTATGATGAATTCTTTTTCTTTAAAGCAACCCACAGGAAGTGGACCTGGATCAGCCCCGATGGTTCCGTCAAAACAGATTGACTTTATTATGACGACCAAACGCCAAATATTTAATGATGTTTCTGTGATCACAAGAGTTAAAACCGACGAGTGATCATCGACTTGAAGAGGCACATTAAATCTTAATATCAGGCTGGAAAGGTCTCGTCGATAAAGTCCACGCTACGTCCGTCTCGTGCTAATATCCTAAATGCCGAAAACTTTCAGCTCGAGCTTAATAATCGCTTCAATGCCTAGACACTTGCAGCACTGTGGACGAAATTAACGCTAAGCTCGTGGAAACTGTCCGTACTGTGGGTACTAGGTTCTACAAGGCGCACCGCAAGCCTCTCCCAAAAACTCTCTGATCACACTCTAAACCTTATGGAAACAAGACGGAAGATGCGGCTACAGTCTTCTTCTGACATGTTAGGCTACAGGCAGCTAAATAGACAGATCTCCAAGTGTATGCGGCATGACTTGCGCATCTTTGAATACATGTCGTATTAAAAGGCGATTGAACGAACCAAGGTTCTAAAGTCTTCGCCAGAGATCTGTCTGTTGGGCAAAGCCAGCTAACTAAGTTGAAGACCGATAGTGGGGCCGCATCTTCGGTAGACCAGAAGTTTTGAGTGAGATCGAGAGATTCTATGGACACTGTCACATCGTCGTCGGAACCGCTTACTGAGCGAGTGACGACCTAAAACAAACATACCCGCACAACTCCGAAAATATCCCGGAAGTCAGTCTGAGCGAGATACGAATGGCTCTCGAAAAATTAAGAACGGCAAAGCACCTGGTGAGGACGGAATTACAGCAGAGCTTCTGAAAGCGGGTGGAGAACCGATACTTGTAGTCCTTCAGAGGCTCTTTAATTTCGTCCTACAGGATGGTATTACGCCAGAAGCGTGGAGCAGAAGTTTGGTGGTGCTGTTCTTCAAGAAAGGTGATAAAAGCCTCTTGAAGAACTACAGACCGATTTCCCTTCTGAGCCGCGTTTATGTCCTGTTCTCGAGAGTCATCTTGAATCGTCTCGCTTCCAGACTAGATGACTTCCAGCCACCCGAACAAGCTGGATTTCGAAAAGGCTTTAGTACCATAGACCACATATTTCGCTGCGGCAGATTATACAGAAAACCGAGGGTATAATCTGCCTTTATGCTTGGCGTTTGTGGACTATGAGAAAGCCTTGATTCTTCGAAATTTGGGCTGTGCTGCAGGCCTTCAGCGTTGCAAATTGACAGTTGGTATATCGAGGTTCTGAGGTGTTTGTACAGCAAAACCACGATGTCCGTCCGAGTACAATCCAGTAGCACGAAGCCTATCAATTGCAGAGAGGTGTAAGACAGGGTGATGTTATATCCCCGAAACTCTTCACCGCTGCATTGGAAGACGCCTTTCAAACTTATGAATTGGAAAGGACGAGGCATAAGCATCAACGGCGAGTGTATTACCCACCTGAGATTTGCCAGACGATATAGTCATCATGGCGGAGTCGCTGGAGGACCTAAATGCTGTACTCAATGACCTCAACAGTGTCTCTCAACACGTGGGCCTTAGGATGAACATGGACAAGACGAAAGTTATGTCTAACAGTCATGTCATGCCTATGCCGGTGGTTGTTGGGAGACTGTGCTCAAGTTGTTGACGAATACATTTACCTGGGACAAAGTAGTCCGATTAGGTAAGTCCACGTCGATGCCGAGGTCCATCGACGAATCCAGCTCGGATGGGCGGCGTTCGGGAAGCTACGACATATCCTCTCGTCCAATATTCCTCAATGCCTAAAGACTAAGGTCTTTGACCAATGTGTGTTGCCAGTGATGACCTATGGCACTGAGACATGGTCCTTCACTGCCGGCCGTTGAGGAAGCTCCAAGTCACCAGCGAGCTATGGAGCGGGCTATGCTCGTATTTCTCTGCGTGATAAAGTGCTGCGTTACGCACTTTATGTCATCCGCAGAAAGAACAATGAGTAACCGACATAGCCCGCAAAATTAGCAAGCTGAAGTGGCAATGGGCCAACCACTTAGCTCGGAGAACCGATAACCGTTGGGGAAGAAAGGTTCTCGGTGGCAGCCTCATGCTACTGTCATCGCAGTGTCGGACGACCCCCACCAGATGGAGTGACGACCTGTGCAAATGTGCAGGAGGTCGATGGATGCAGGTGGCACAGGATCGTACCTCTTGGCGACTTATGGGGGAGGCCTATGCTCAGCAGTGGGCTTTGACAGGCTGAAACGACGAGATTGCTCTAATCTACAGCTTAAGAAGTTGCGAAACTTGTGATAATAATTAGTTAATAACTCTATTATATTACAATATTGGCTCTGTTAAAATAAGTAGTGACCGGAAAACATATTGATCAGTTTATTAGCTACATTCAAGCGTTAATATTTGTAATTTAAATTATCTTTTGTCCAGAAACTGTGTACAGCAACATTAATTATTACAAAATTCTATTGAGATATTTAATTTATGTAGTTTTATGAGTAGAATAATAAAGAGTTGACTCAAAGGTTTATTTATCAAAAACTTAAAATTATATTTATTAAACAAAATTATATTTATTAAGCGCAAGTTATTCTTCTGTGACCCGTATTGCATAATTATTTTGTGAACGAACACGTTACTGTTATTCAATAGTACATTTGTACACTGACTTTAAAGTTGGATTTTTTGGTTGAAGCATTGTTACTTTTATTTCTGTGAACACTACAATTTATTTAATGAAATGAAACGAACTTAATCCCAATATTTCAGAACGCTTTCAGCTAAAGATTGACACGAAACAGACTGAGTATCAGGCGTCTTTCGTTATAAGTGAAGAAACTTTAACATTATTCAGATGATCAAAAATTAATTCATCGTTGAGTCGGGGAATGGTGATATGTTGATTAAGGGCTGCATTTAATTTTCATAATTAATAGTAGTAAAATAGAGGGTATCGTATAGATTATGATACTAAAGCATGTTCTCTATTGTAGTTTAGGTATTTTCATTCGCAATAGATTTAAGAATGATTTTTAATACGAATCAATATAAACCTTAGTAAGAAGTATGGTGCAATGGTGTAGATTATATAATGAATGGGATGATTAAGGTAAACTCTATTAAGGTAAATATACAAATATATATGGTAGTGACGTACATATAAGGCAAAAAACCTACGTACTAAGTTGTACTACTACTGCCTGAGAGACGAAATCAAGATCGGTTTAACAATACAATTATGTTCCTATACCCCAAAATACATTACTTAAGGTTTTATTATATTATAAGGTCAAAAATGTTTGATTAGGACATAAACCAATATAAGATGCATTTTACTCATGACGTAACATGAAAATAATTTAAAGAAATTAGTGACTGTTAATTCTTTAAATTTTAAAACTGCACTCAGCGTCTTTAAATACCCAAGAAATGCTGTCCGTAAAACTTTGCTACTGTTCAGGACTTGTAAAATGTGCTTGAATGTTGTTCGTAGTTTTATACAAGTCAAAGATAAAATAAGTTTTAACTTGTGCAGTGGCTTTTGCAATTAGTCTTAAAACTTTCATTCAAAATTTTTAACAAACAAAACACGTACTGATAAACTATATTTCAATTAATTACGATTATCACATTGTCCATTTGGTGCAGACTAAATCTGAAATTTACTGCATATAATAAATATTGATTAACATAGTTTATAGTATTTTGATTTATATAATATTTATAATAAATATTAATTAACGGGAGCAGGCTGAGCTTATGTTGCTAAAGACAGCAAACACTTCTTTTTTACGCAATCGGTCATATTACTTATTTAAATTAAATTGTTGCGTACTTAAATCCATTAATTTATTGATGATGATGATAATTACTGCGCTGGACTCATTTTATCGAGTAGAAGATGTGATATGATTTTCTCTGTAGAATTGTGTTGTTTTATATAAACTTTACTATAAAAAAGAGTGTCCAAAATATTTGTTTCTAAGAAGGAAAGAGTACATTCATATTTTATTTAGGTACTTAAGTGAAAAACCATCCGTAATATACCATGTTCTCACAATTATCATCCTAAAATAAGAAATCGCTATTCATATTTGGAAATGTGACTTACACTCTGATTTTTTTTAAAAACATTTTTAGGTTAAAATAATGAAATTGACATAAAATAACACGCAATAATTAAAAATGAAAGTGTGTTTTTGATCACATTTTGTGACTTAGCAATACATCAAATACATAAACATTGGCTTGTATTTATTAAAGCCCGTTTAAATTAACTAAATACGCAGAGTTGGAAAAAGTTTAATGCTTCCAGTGCAGAACTCAAATGTGGACGATGAGTTTAAAAACAGCTTATTTGGTTTTATACTGATTTTTGTTTGCGATGTCGGTTTACGTTCATTACAGACCATAGTAAAAATTAGGGCAACTTTTTTGTGACATATGCTCGTAACATTAATTTTTTTTCTTAAAGCTTAAGTAAGCTAGTTAATATGTAGCACAGCACCCCTCTTGAGCCCTTTACTGGACGGCGGACAATGATAGGGAGACCAGATTAACACCCGGATCTGGTTCCTGAAATCATATGTTGGATTCCTGTAAGCAACACTTCGTGCTTCGTTCATCCGAGGGAAGCTTTTGTTTTTTTGCAGCCGTGACAAAGCGGCGCTTTTTCAGATATATGCACAGCGGCTAAAGACATATTATAAAAGCAAACACAGACATAAGCCTGTGTTAGTCCATTGAAGACTAGGCCTCCCTAATGCCCTTCTCCATTGGGGTTTTGGTCCGTATTCCACCACGCTGGTCAATGCCGGCGGACCGGCGATTTACATGTCCACCCGACGCATAGATCATCAGGCGCACGTCGCACCCAAATTGCCCTAACCAACAAGGAAACAACAATGAAAATTTGTTAAGTCTCCGCAACTCACGACCTCCGGTTTCACCGGAAATCACACCCCCTTACCACTAGGCTACGGAGGCAGTCCGTCTACATATATTTTAGTTTTATCTTTTTTAGCAAATCAGATTACAATGGAAATTTATATTTGTACACAATCAACCAATATACCGTTCCAGAATAAGTATGAAGTCCTCACATGCAGATCTACGTCTACAATCGCGCTAGTTTTTTATTCGAACGTTATTCAGTCTGATGGTCACTATTAAATTTACAAGATTACATCATAGTAAAGCTTTACTACACATAAAATAAATGTGGCCACAACATTACAAATCATGTGCATTTGAGACATGCAATATTACGTCTTGTTTACCAGGGAGTAACCCTAGCGAAGATGCTCTTAAATACGGAAACGTCACACTGGCACTCGCACTGTCACTCCTAATTACTGCATATTACTGAATAGGTTATTTGTTATCACGTCAA
Organism: Lamproptera curius; assembly: GCA_029286875.1. Lineage (NCBI taxonomy): Eukaryota > Metazoa > Arthropoda > Insecta > Lepidoptera > Papilionidae > Lamproptera > Lamproptera curius. The sequence goes on along the minus strand of JAGSMT010000039.1, from coordinate 2,651,281 downwards.
AAGAAAATAACCTATCATGTAAAAATAAAATCTGTAAGTAAAAATGAAATATCTTAATAGAGAAACATTTTTGTAACGAACATAAAAAAGATAAAATAACCTTAAGCAACGTATTACATACCTTTATGTTAATATTTACTTTCTTTACAAATAGAAAACATACTAAAGTTTACTTTACAAATAAACCTGCTATAATCATATGTTGACTTTTAATTTGCATTAAAGACTTTTTAGAATCTGCTTGTTTTCTTGCTTCATAAATCCGTCTTGTAATATTTTTTTAGAAATGGCAGAATTAATAAAGGTTAAGAAATATAACAACTTAATTAAATGAATCCGTAATCACGTAACATTTAGAGTAGAATGGAATCTCTTCAGGGGCGGTTTAATTTAACAGCACAACTTTGCTAAGAGATGCTTGCGGGTTGTTATTTTTTAATTACATACGCAACAGACGAGCAGTCAGGGCCACCTGATGGAAAGTGGTCACCGACGCCCATGACATTAGCCATACAGGTATCACCAACTGCGCTGCCTACCGTGAGACATAGGATGTTAAGTCTCGTTCACCAAGTAATTACGCTGGCTACGGTGCCCTTCAAGCCGGAACACAGTAGTGTTTTCACACTACTGCTTTGCGTAGAAATGAGCATCGCGGTGGAGCATCCAGACGGTCCCTTGTAAATAGGGGACCTACCACCGGTAAAAGTACCACTTTTAGCTTACGCAGCATGTTATGTTTATATGACTAGAATAACTTAATAATATAGAATTAATGCACTTATTAAGAAAATGTTAGGATACTAAGCTGCATAATTATTCAATTATAAATTCAGACACCAACGTTAACTGCAGTTTAGATATTTTCATAGCATGGGTTTAAAATGGTTTATATTATTATGCAATAAATGAGTTAAATATAACCCGATTTTAAAAGCTCAAGCGTTTTTAACATTTTGATACGTGTAGAATAGGATAATACGATACGGAAGAAAAGTGTAATAAATCTTGTAATTATTATTTTGAAAATTCATCATAATCATATTCTCTATATAAAACTACTGTATAATATACTAGTCTATGAATAAATAATGACTACCGAATATATGCAAGTGCGATAAATAGATAACAAGCGTTAAGAACACAATTAATTTTTTTTAAGTTTATAAAACTATTTAACTTTATGATTATTTTGTTTAACAACCTTAGATTAAACTAAAATTTTAAGAAAATCGTTCGTTAAATGATTAATAAAGGAGTTGTTGATGAAAAATTATGAATAACAACACTTTGTTGTATTCACAATTTTAAAAGATGTACTAACTTCAACGATTTTTATATTCAAGAAATATTGCTGTGATTATTTTGCACTTACAAAACGTGTAAAAAGTTTTTTTTTTACTTTTTACGCAATTCACAATGAGTATGAATAGATATTAGTTTTTTCTCTTAAATTTATTATATTGTTATTAATCTCCATTAAATAAAAATGTAAAATTTTATTGATTACATTACAAGGTTGCAAGTAGCTGCTATTTACACAGATCTAGAGAAAGCATTTGATCGTGTAAACGCACACGCACACGCACACGCACACGCACACGCACACGCACACGCACACGCAAAGCACACGACACGCACACGCACACGCACACGCACACGCACACGCACACGCACACGCACACGCACGCGCCCACGCAAACGCACACACACATCTTTTTTTTTCTCCTACCTTTGTTTTCCATTTAGTGTAGTTTTATTCTTCATTTTATTATTGTTATTATTTTATATTGTTGTTACTCTAATATATCAAGTCAATATCATTCAAGTTATAAAATGTAAATCCGTTATTGGCTTTAACACTAGGATCTTAAGTGAAACTTGTAACTCAACGAATGCTGTAGATTTTGTTTTCAAATAAAATAAAATAAAAATAATTTTTAAATGCCAAATTATTAAATAAATATGTTTATCTGTTCGAAGCCTGGACGGACTGCTAGTAATATGAGTAGTAATATCACATACAATTTTTGCATGGTAACAAACTATAATTTGATTTTTTTATACCATATCAAATATATACCGTTTATAGTGTTCATTTCAATCATCAAGTAATTATATTAATCTTATCCTGTTAATCCTAATTCAGATAATTTGAAGTCCGGATGTAGAAGATTGAACATACAAATTCTTTTCCTCAGATCTGTAAACCGTTCCTTTGCTCAAGCATTTCTTTTTAAAATCTTGATTTTTCGCAAGGGGACAGAATCTCTATTAAGTAAACAAATTGTGGTATATTTCTTAACGAACAACTTAATTCTTTTCATCATCAGCAAAAAGCAAACTTGATTATATATGATAAAACGTGATGATACGAAGAACAACATTGGTTTCAAAAATTTTTGTACTTTTACGTAAAAAAACTAATATTGCTGTATAAGAATTTGTGGTCATTATGTGTGTAAATGTTTAATTTTACATTAATAAAGCTAAAATTATTGTGACAGAAGACAGTGGTTAAGTTTTTTACATCACGGTACAGATGATTTAATAGACAACCAGTAAGTAATGTATGCGATAAATCTAAAAATTGACACAAAAGCAAAAACTAAATATCACTAATTTAAAGTTAACTATAATAAATAACTTATTTTAAAACTTGCTGCGCCCGCGACTTCGTCCTCGTGGAATGTAATAAAATAATAGTTTATTTATTTTTTTTTGTTTGTGACATTTTTATTTTTATTATCATTTAAGGCAGCCTTTTGGACATTGATTCGTTAGTGCGAAAGTAGGGAGAGGCGCGGGACGTGACGGCACAGTGGTGGCATGCGCGTGAACTGGGCGAGGCACTGAACAGTACTTAGATACTGCAACATTACTTTATTTCCTAAAATATAAGTAGCCTAAGTTACTTCTCATTACATAAGCTATCTGCTGTGAAAGTTCCGACCAAATCGGCTCAGCCGTTCTAGAGATTAGCCGGAAAAAACAGACAGACAGACAGACAAAAAATTTAAAAATATGTAATTTGGTATGTGTACCGTATATATATTCATTTACATGTAGTAGAAAGAGGTTATTTTAATATTACGAACAGACACTTTAGTTTTATTTATTTGTATGTAATAAACTATTTTAATTTAGAAGATATATCAAATCAAACATAATAACTGTTTCAATTTACAAAATATTGATATCGTTAAACAAGTTAGTACGGCAGACAGAATTAGAGCGGCCTAGTTCACAAGCAAAGTTTTGATGCCTATGAATTGTTAAGTTACCCTAAACAAGATAGACTGTTTATAGTTTTATAAGTCCGTTAAGCGTTATAGACATGTTAAAAACGCATTTAAATTTCCTTTTGTTTAAAATAACGTAGAAATAGTGCAATCAGGATATATTATTAAACACGTTAGCGTTTCCTTATTTACTACAGTATTTACCACTGAATAAGTACGACAATTCAAGAAGTATTCACCGACAATTAAGCGTGTATTTAACTTCATGGTTTTACGTGTTCACTAAAGAATCTTCTTTCTTCTTGTTTCCTCTTTATACAAAAAATCAGTTTGTAGCAATATAATAACCGTTTTTAAATGATGAGACTGTGATATATAACTGATAAATATAACAAAACTTTTTTTTTTAATTTTTGTCTATCTGTTTGTTCTAGCTAATCTCTATAATTGCTGGTCTGGCTTTGGCGGGACTTTCACTGAAAGATAGCTGATGCAACTGGTCGTAGCTTACGCTGCTTTTTTTAAATTAATACCTTAAAATATTTCAGAGATTTAACATACGCTGGCAAGAATCGCGAGCCAATTTCAAACAAAAAATATGACCGACTTCAAACAGTATATAACCTGCACACAACCAATGGCATTACAGATGAACCGGATGCTACATTTTTATGTATCCATTTTTAATTAATTGGTTGTATTTAATAATAACAATCAAATGTTGTAATATTTAAGGGATATTAATTGTTATTATTGCATTAAATCTTATTCTATATAACTTTGTACAATAAATGATTATTAGAAGTTAGTTAGTAGTTAGAGATCCATTCAATTACTGATTTAAAGAATTGTATAAAATGGGAGGTAGATTAATATTAAATATAATCGTTAGACGAGAGTTGGTAGTCTGCATTAGATATTCCATACGTCGCTAATCTGCCTGAAATAGAAAGTGTTACAGATATAGTACATTTAATACAAGCTGGAAAAAACAAATATATGTGTCTGAACAAGCATCACCTTGGCCTCAATGCGGAGAAAATTCTTTAGACGGTATAAAGATTGTAATGACAAAATAACTTTGCGGCTGACTTCGGTAATATGGGTATTCCAGCTCATTGTGTCATTCATAAACAGTCGAAGGTTTTGTAAGAAATTTTGATAAATGTATTACTTTATTGTCATAAATGACCCAAGTCGAGAGCTTGACTAACATGGATTGCCATTTGTTCGGATTAACTGCTACTCCTAATTGATTGCCTGAAGATTGGGGTTTATTCTATCAACTGCATCAATGTCTGTTTCTACGTATAGTTGCAAATCATCTGCATAAAGATGGTAGGAGCAGTTACTACAGGAAGTAATGGAGTTAATAAAAAAAGAGAAAGAATTTCTCCTTGCGGTACGCCAGATTTTAAATTCGCGCATTGCTAATACTTTTGACTGGCGTGAACAAATTGCTGGCATTCGCATAGATACGAAGAAAACCAATTACAAAAATATTAAGAGGACTAAAATGGAAAGGAGAAAGTTCGATGAACTGTGTTGAAAGCATTTTATAAGTCGATAAACACCAACAGCATCACCTTCTTCTCATCCATACCCAATCTTATATCGCCAGTGACTTTAGTTATTTATATATACAAAAAAAAGACTCCGAATTGGGTACCTCCTCCTTTTGGGAAGTCAAAGCAAAGAGAAAAAGATACTTTAATAAAGACTTAGTTCCATTATTTTACTTTATATAGAAATTTCTATATAAAGTATTATTTCAATTCTTCAATAATAAATTTTAATTTATAACATAATGAGATTTAACATGGCGATCAGTCTTACGGTCAATCGGTTTCCATTCAGTCATCTCTCTTTCCGTTCCATTAAGAAAAGCTGATTGTTATCAAGCCAATAAATCCACATCGATCGATGTTCATTGTGTTTAAGTCCAGTCGCCTATTGTTCAACGACAGAAAGAATCCTTATCCTTTCTAGTGAAAACGTAACAAAATGACTGTTCACAAAATAAAGTATTATAAAAAATATAAAGTTATCATATTGGCAAATGCACTTGTTGAGTCTTAGGCCGTATTTCTTATGGGCAGTGCATAGGATTCACCACCAGGTGATCGTTGTCCTCATCGCTATCTTAGAGATATTTTAGCCACTCTGCTACATGAAAAGCCTTGGCTATCCGTAATAAGCCTAGATTTAATTTCCCATCAACAGTAACACAGTAAATCTTTTTAGATTATTTTTATATTGCAATGAATAAATGTTGACTTGTTATTCAATTTTGAAAAAAAAACATCTTCATGTAAGTCTTTTTAGAACCAGCATCAGCTTCTTTAGTAAATAGAATACATTTAGTTTTTTGTACTTTATATAAATATGGCACAATGCAGAACCGTCGATAACAGTTTTAGGATGATGTCGTACTTAATGCTCATGACAATCTCTGCCACTTTAGTTGATGCAGGCAATTTATGTTAGAATAATTTAAATATTCTTACGACTAAAATGAGTAAAATTTATTACATCAAAAGTTATATTTTGCTTATAAAGAACGAATATTAAATTCTTTATGTTTTCACGATTTAAACAATACTATTATAATATCAGTGTAAAAAAAGAATTGTTAAATGCTTTTACTATTTGAATTATTTTTTGAGTAGGTGACAAATATAGATAAATAAAAATGAAAAACAATTTCATATATGAAAAATTACAGTTTAGCCTGGATCATACAACTACCAGAGTGTGTTCATGTTTAAGTAGACATAAGAGCAATAACATCTTAATAAAAAAACATCCTTCACAAAGTTTTATTCAATTGTAGTTGAGACAAATAATATACGTTTTCTGGAATTTTTCGTTTGTCGTAAAATGTGTAGGGAATATTGTTATTTGGAGTTTTGTTGGCTTAACAACAACTACATGTTTTAATTACATGTTCATATTCATTATGCATATCGTAATCTTAAAAGGAGTCGTTCTTATGTTTATGAAAATACCCATTAAAATATACGGTCTTATGTCAATAAATATTCTACTACAGTTGGAAAAATATTGAATATTACTTTTGTTTCCTGCAACGACAAAATACATATACGTTTATGCCGTACACCAACAAATCATTATCTTTAAACCCTATGCACAATCTCAGAGCTCTGTTAATAAGATGTTATTTCAAAAAAATTACAATTAGTTAGCTGGATGTAAACGGTATTACTTGATAATAAATTAACTTTTACTGTAATTGTGCCTTAGAGACGTGCTGTTCTCCTTCGGTCACTCTATTGCAGTGAAGATAAAGCCACGAGCAAAGAGGATTATGAATATTAAATCGTTTAGGAGGTAGAAAGGGACCACCAGTTCTATGGCACCTAGAGATAGAGATATATGAAAGCCGTCTCTAGAAATCTCTACAGTGTTTTTCTTAAAGTAGCCAGGAACAAACAATGCGATAATTTTGGTAGGCGACAGAAGGCACGTACAAACGCTTACGCATTTTATTAGGGTAAATAAATTTTCTAAAAAAAGATTCAATGTTTAATAGACATTTACATCGTGAATGTATCATGCTGTTTAGTATATGCATTTTGAGTAACTAAATAGATCGTTTTATTTTTTGTTTCCAAAAAGTTTATTGAGTTCAGAACCACATCTCTTACTGCAATTTATTCAAATAATTGTGAACTAAATTATGCCATTAACACTTTAGATTCCGTTGAAATCGACTTTCAATAACTATTAAATATTTTGTATAATAACTTATTATTTTGTGTAAAGCACGTACACGAGATATAAACAAGTACAGCGACAAAATTTCCTGGTATTCTACGCTTGTATTCTGCATTTCATTCAAGGATAATGTCGTTTTTCGTATTATACTAAATAATAACTGATTTGATTTTTATTAGATATTTGACGATTTGTCAATAGAAAAAAAGATTTTTTTAGACTAGGCAAAGGAAGCAAAGATCTGTCATTAGTAAAGGATCAATTTTACTAATTAAATACGTTTTGGTGCAATTAATTACTTTAAGAACAATGTAATACCACATATTATTTAACATTTGCAGACCAAAAGACCTAGAGTATATTAATGAAACGTCACTAACTATAATTCTTTCTATTGTTTACGCGAACATTATTCATTATTAAATAAAATTACTTTACGGATTTTATCGCGTTTATAATACATTTTAAATTCCGACGTTTAAAAGCTAGAAATGCGCTCTATTTACGTCTCACTAAAGTGACAATAAACGACGACTCACATTAAACAATTTAAAGTAATTGTTTTTAAAAAATATTTTTGGTACCGAGACAGAATTATTATTGTACAACACGAACGATTTGAATGTAGGCAAAAAAATTCTTAAGTCTGGGCGACCACTTGTGCAATATGCTATATCTCCTGCGTAGTTGGCTGATCTCCATTATAGATCGGTGTCCATAGTCGAAAGTGGCTCGGAGATCATTATTATCATTATTATTATGCATATTCATAAAAATGATGCTAAGAATATTTGGAACTTAATATATTTTGGACAAAATCGGATTAATTTATTTTCATTTCATTTTGTAACATTTTTCTTTTATCTTATATATTTATATACAATATAAAAGTCAACTTTTCGTCATGTAAGAAAAAACCTGCAATCTGCGAGCTATACCAGTATGCACCGCAATAACCCTTGGGCTTACAAGTATATCATGTAAAATGATTGTTGTCACAAATTACTCTGCAAGTATAAAATCGCGAGATAAAGCTAATATAAAGAATAATTCTGTCACACAAAACAGTTCTTCCTTAAGTCATACGTTAAAGCAATTATAAGAAGTAGAAAAACAATAAATCAGTAAATGTAAATGAAAAAGTTTTCTTAAATATCACAGAATTCTAGCAATATAACACATTTTCCACAGTTCGTTATGAAATTTCGTATGGATCCGTTTGTTAGCAATCAACCGTCGGAAACCCGAGCTGCATTAAAAACTTTCATCTAACGAACGTTGTCTATCATTTTGAGTAACAGCAGTTGTATGAAATAAAAAATTAACTTAATAAAGAAATTAGATAAATATTTTTTTACCTAAAGAGCAATATTTACTTTTTTTTTATTTTATTTTGATTTAAATTGTTATATTAATATTAAGATTTAAACGTTGATTGTTCATACGCCAACAACTTTATTTAACTTGTGTAGACATTAAATATTTAATGGAATACGATAATTGCTGTCAAGTGAAGTTTGAAATTGCATTAAAATATGTTGATTTAAAACCTGAATATCTGTAGGTCTTTTATCGAAGTAACGGAAGTAACTGATATCAGTAAACTAAAGGGAAGAATGACTTAACTATCTAGCGTGACCTATAACTGATTTTATGTACCGACCATGGTAGTTGTCTTTTTGTCTTCTGTCTGGTATACAAGTCATCTTTCGCAATTATTGTATGTAATATATTATTATTTAACGTATATCTTATAAGAATAATTTACAGTAACCATTTTAAAATAGCAGAAAAAGAATAATTCTCTACGAAATAATGTGGTGTTTTATTTTTAAGGCTTATATTATTATGATTGTTGTACGTATTGCCTATTTTATGTAGATCATAACTGCAATTTATAGAATATAAAAAATCTGAATTTCATATTGGAGTAATATGTAATTTACGATAAGAATCTAATCTGATTTACGTTACCGAGGTCGTCAAAACATTTGTTTTATACTTCTGGGTTTTGAAGTCGGTTCAATATTTTTGTTAAGAAATTACTTGTTAACTTAAGGAATAACTATTGCATCGCTGTAACTTTTTTTTACTAAACAGTTTTTTTGTATATTCAACAACAAGTTAATAAAATTTCATAAATATTCAAATGTCTAAATAATTATTTTAATGTATCTAGAGATGTAGATTGTTTTAATACCGAATATCCAAAAATAAAATAACTAGTTACGGATAATTCAAAGTATACATGCACATGTATGTAAATTTATAAAAATACTGTAAAGAAAATACGTAGCACCAAAAAAAATGTCGGAGAAGCTGTATTTGCTGAAATATTAAATTAGATGCAACAAAGAACAGATATGTCAAATCTAACAACTACCGTCCGTCTGTCAAACCTGTCGTAAAAACGTGATAAATTTAGTGCCGCGGCAAATTTAAATCAGAAAGATCAGATGAGAGTTTTTTTAGGTTGAAAATTTATCGTGATAAAGTTGAGTAAATATTTTATGATTTTCGATACGATTATAAAAAATAGTTTGTTTTGGAAATTACTATTATGTAAATATATACTTTCCTGCAGCTTATTCTTTTATTAAAGTGTATGAAACATCCGGATGTACCATGGTGCAGAAATCTGTCAGGTTCGTTCACAAATAAGCGCAATACGATCGTTAGGTAGGAGTAAAAATAATTAATTAAGCTCTGATAATGTAAGTTGAGACATTTGTTAACCTATAATCCACTTAAGTATAATAGGGAAACATGCTCATCATATTGTGTCGCGAGCAGCGGACCCGTCCGCGCGTGTTTGCTGCAGTCTACAGTGCCAGCCGCCCAAAATCTATTGTCCACCTCCGCAAAGTCATCGCGATACGCCATCTGGGTTTATGGGTGCACCTGCGCTCATAAAACGTTTTGTCACACCGCTGAAGTTTGGATTGGACGCGCTACCTCAAGCGATTCGCTTACGCTTGGCTGTGCGTTGTTGTTGCAGTTAACACAGTTGCACAGTTGTACGGGGCATCCGCGTGGGCCGTCACCCTCCAAAAGGAGAGTACCGCGGTACTGAGGGGAACCCAGAAGGTGTTGGCTATCCGGGCCGTACGGGGCTACCGGACCATCTCTGGTAAGGCGGCGTGCCTGTTGGCTCCTTGCCCTGGGACCTAGATGCAGAAATCCTCACGCACTCTTTTTCTGGCGCGAGGAGGCAAGTTCTCGGGGCTGCAGGCCAGCCCCAGAAGAGATAAGGGGGCGCAGAGAGACTGCGGCTAGAGCACCCCAGCGCCGGCCGTCGAACAGTAGAAGCCATACGCCCCGTTTTAAAGTGGTGGCTACAAGGAGGACATGGCTCCCTAACATTCCGCGCGACGCAGGTTCTCTCAGGACACGGCTGTTTCGGGAGGTACCTGTGCCGCGTGGCCGGTAGGGAGCCTACAGAGGAGTGCCACCACTGTGGTGTATGTGCCGAGGAGACGGCCCAACACGCGCTGGAAGAGTGCCCAGCCTTGGTCGAGCAACGCCGAGAGCTGCGTAGTGTCGTGGGGCACGACCTTTCGCTTCCTGCCGTAGTGCGCAGGATTTTAGAGAGCGAAAGGTCGTGGGGTGCCAGGTGATGGCCCTAGAGGAATCCGCGGAAAGGGACAGGGAGGCCTGCAGTGCCCTGGCTATCCGCAGAAGAAGGCCAGGGCGCCGAAGAGTGGCGTACGCGCGCAACCTTCCCCCTTACACTGAGCCCCTGGGCGGCCGGCAAGAGGGTGCCCGCCGCCCAGAGAAGGGCTCAAGAGGGAGCGTCTTGCTGTTTGCTCCGGCACGGCGCCTATAGCGTGAAACTAAAATAAAAGGCAATCTGTGAAATTTACGATATCCCTCCACTAGATAGTACAATCAAATTATAACTAGCTTCATATCGATGCGGTCGACGCGTACCGTGCGGTAAGGCGACTGGGGCTCAGTCCAACGCTGGTGCAGGCATTGACAGGGCACGGGGGTTTTGCGGAGTATCTCCACCGCTTCAAGTGCCGGGACAACCCGGCATGCGAATGTGATGGGGAGGCTCCGCAGAGCGCCCTTCACTTACTAATAGATTGCCCAATCTTTGAAAGTGATAGACAGAGCCTGGCCATTGAAACCAGAATAAAAATAAACAAAGAGACCTTGGCCACACTAATAAAAGGAGAACACAAGGAAGCCTTTGCAAAGTACAGCAACAAAATAGTTAAATATGCAAATAATAAGAATAGTAGTATTAAGTAATAAGGTGCATATATAATAAGTATATATGTATTCTATATTAAGTAGCAATAAGTAGTATTAAGTAGCAATAGGCTGATGTAAGTAGTAAATAAGTAGAATAAGATAAGTATAGGCATAAGATAAAAATGTAAGATTTAAATAGGACATAATGTATAGAAAATAAGGCCTGCACTATGCGGATACCAGCGTCTGTAACCTGGAAACTTAAAATAAAGAAATAAAAACTAGACTTAAGTATAAAGTATGTAACTAACTATAAGATTAATAAATGTAAATAAAACTAAGCGTTCATGCATAAAATATAAATAAAAAAGAAAAAATAAATAAAGATAAAACCAAACAATACACATAAAAGAACATAAATGTACAAAAGAACAAGTACAAAAGATCGGAAAGGACCCTGATCCCATATGTCAGGGGAAAACACTATTAAAAAAAAAAAAAAAAACTAGCTTCATATCATATTAAAAAAACAACTTCACATATTTGGGAGCATGACTTTAAAATTATATCAATATAAACTTCTAAAACGTTAATTATATCAATAAAAGATAAATAAAATTTAAAACGTAATAACTTCAATTCAAATAAAGATTTATTTTTATAACACTACAGTATTTCATGTTTTTTTTTATAAATAAAACATAATTCCAACGACTTTGTATCGACTTGAACAATGACTGTAAATACTTAAAATTTAGATTATTTTTTGTTTTATTTCAAGTCTTTTAAGAATTAAAAGTACTATAGGAAAATATTCTTGTTCAGATACCGTCGTGCAAAATAGTAAAACTTGTTTGTACAGTATCTAATTTTTGACGCAAGGCAGAAATGAACAAACAGTACTGGACTTCAAATTTTGAAGCAAAATAGATAGTGGATTGTCATATTAACTGAGAGAAATCTACGGTTTTATTCCGAACATTAAGAATATTAATTGTACGTTTATTCTAAACTTCTTATTCTAGGTACATTTTGTTAAAAATACAGCCATACAAACCTAACTACATGTTTATTTTATTGTTAATAATACTTTTTAAATATTTGTTAGCAATAAACTACGTTTTAGAAAACTCGATAAAATAAAAATAAATTTGTGCTTGGCTTGGGTTCCGTTTATCAGCGATAAGTGCTATTCACTGTCTTTGAAGGGTTCCTAGTTTAAAATTTATGACGATAGACGATTATGAAATTTTTAAAAATTAAGGAAAAGAAAAATATAGATTATTACTTTATGTTTACTTCTTCTTCTCAGATTAAAATTTTTAATTTAGACTAACATTATTTAAAACCCTAAAAAATATACTAAATTGACATCGTTTTAACGCTGTAACCTTTAATACAAAAAAAAGGGGTCTAATCAAAATTTTATAGTTATAAGTAACGTAATAATAAAATCAAATATGAGTGCAATAAACCATGTCCTGCCCGTTAAGACCAACATTTAGAATCGATCCAAAAATAAATAATACGGTTTAGGAGAATCCAATTTAGATGTAGGTGACAAATTTAATTAAACTACTAAGAGACATACATTATAAATTTTAAAAAAGGCTATAAGTACGGAAACATCAAATTTTATACAAAAAGAACAGATACTAGAATAAACAAACAACCGCAAGCCTTGTCTCAAACCAGATGTCAACTCGTGATGAATTTAGTGCCGCGGCAAATATGCACCAGAAATCAACAGTAAAGGATAGTTCATAAAATAGTTTCCACTTAATTATTATGTAAAGCTCTGTTCATTTTATAAATATCATATCTTTTAAATACAATCATAGTTAAAATTAGTAAAATGTATTTATGCACTTTTTTGCATCTTATTTTATTATTAAAATTTATGAAACATCCCGTTATATGATGGTACAAAAATCTGTCAGGTTGTCATAATTAATCATCAAATCATCGAAAACGTGGGAATAAGAATAATTAATTAAGCACTAATAATTTAAACAAAGACATTTGTTAACGTATAATCCCCTAAATTAAATAAGGGGAATCGTGCTTTAATGTAAAATCAGGGTAAGCCTGGATAAAGAGCAAGATACTTGGCCAAACATAGTAACATACTTATTTGGAATGAATCCAAGTGCTTTTTCTTCAGTGGACTTTAGGTTCTATTTTATTGATCGAGGATTTAAATATATTAACTTTAAAATGACACTTCAACTTACTTAGGCAAAATAAAAAAATAAAAAATATTTTTAGTCGTTATACTCTGTGGGTTGTCTTTGATATTTTTTTCAAGTAAGTTTTAATATGTAGAAAGATAGCAGAGGTAATAAATTTAATTTTTCTTAACCCCTAATAAAATTTTAATGTAAATAATATTGAAAGCCGTACAATATAAATGTTTACTTCAATTAAAAACAAGCTTATATTTAATTCGTAATCGCACTAAATCGTATTATAGTAAAAAAGAGACGGCATATGTATACATTTCAAATTGAGTAAGCATAAAACGTTCTGTTAAAATACTGTCTCCAGACGGTGGTGTATTATTTTTTGTAAAAACAGTGTAAATATTGTGCAAACATTCTTTTGTGTGTTGAATAAACAATGAGCTAAGCTGTAGCAAGACTCAATGTTTATATATTTATTTATTTCTAAGGTAAAATAGCCGTTAACTAAATAACAGTAAATTTATTGTTCGAAACGCTGTCTAAGACTGTCCATCTTTATAGCGGATATGCTTTGAAGATTGTTGATGCATCCTTTACTGATAACGATCTTATGGGTGACTATAAATTTATACATATTTATTTGTATTGAAATATTATTATCATACTTTAATTACGGAATAGAGGACAACGGATTGATTCTGATTTCTAGACTTTGTCTTTATAATTTTTGCGTTTCAAATAAATAGAACAAAGTAGTAAGCATTATGTAACAAGATTTCAGTAACTAGATAGTCTGTGATTTAATTTCCGTTTTTATTTTATTTGAATAATGTTGTTGTTTTTTGTAATATTTAATGAAAATCTCTTTATCACAATTTTTTGTTATTTTAAAAACTAACCGGCGACTCCAATAGCGTTATTAATTTGCACTTATGATTTGTGAAATAAATGATCTGATATATGTGATTTGCATTAAATACTGCATTTATGTTCATTAAGTCTGACAGAAAAATTTCAAATTAAATTATGTTTAACCTATATAAATATTTTGGGATGGTAACACAGCAAAATCTATTCCCAAAATAAAAAAGCTAATACAATTCTATTACAACTAGATGACATACACAAGATAAATATTTATCAAACCCACACCCTGTGGCGCAGTAGTCCGGATCACTGATTACTACGCTAACAAGGTCGTCAAGTATAAACGGATAAAGACATAAGTATTTTGCGACTCTTTCCCACAGTAATGTGTCGGAAATAATCTATGCTATTTATTTTATTACAGTTTCATACGCAACAAATCGTTAAGAAGGTTATTTCTGCTGCAAAGCAGTAGTGTGCCGAAAACTCGTCTGTTCGTCTCGTCACTTTGTTATATAAATAAAAATTACTTATTCAACCTTATTTCTTAGGAAAAATAATGTTCTTTCCTTTTGGCAAAATCAAGTCACTTCTAACCATTTAATACTTAATGCGTTTTAAATACTTACACTAAAGTGGGAACCATTATATATTTGTAGCATTTCGGTGTGTTCTTAAGGAATATAAAATGAGAAATTGTGATTTTATGAAAGTGCACTTCATCGCTAAAAAATTCATCTGTTAATTTTTAAATTTCTAAGTTATTGCTTATATTATACATATGAAATGATTACATGATATATGAGACAGGTTTAGTCTATTTTTATATTCTATTCGCTTAGACAACATAAACAAACTTTAATAAAAAAAGAGAGTATGTTCCCCTGATGGAAAGTGTTATGTCATGCCCATTAGAAAGACAGCCTAAGACATCACTAATCTGTCCGCCGCCCTGAAATATAAGATGTATAATTTCTGTAAAACAAACCTTGGCTATGATACCCTTCCAACCAAAGGATAGTAGAGTTTATACACTAGTAATTTTAGGTAGAAATAGGCATCGCGGTGGTACTTCTTAAACTGTCCCTTGTAAAAACGAGACCTGCAAGTTTGGAAATAATTACTCACTTATTAAAACTAATTATAATGTCATGTCTGCCGATACTGACGGGTTACTAAATAATTTATGGAAAGATATATTTAGGCCAAATGTTTGCTCTTAAATACGTTTATTACTCTTACCTCACTTCATCCTCTTTTTATCATTATCAGCCTCTGATAGTGAATACTGCTAAACATAGGCCTCCCTTAATACACTAAATTAAATATTCGCTAAACATCGGTATTATATTATTCACCTAATTCCTACAGCATGTCGTAGCAAACTTTAATGAATAGTCTGAACTTATTAAGGAGTTTCGTACGTCTCTGCTTACAAAGTTAAACATGTCTAATTGAATGTGAGGTGTGTTCTTTCTAGTTTTAAAATACGTATTTTACCTATAAACACATTTCAAAGTCAGTCTGACTTGTTTATAAAAAATATTCAGAACCAGAATATTGATTTAAACTGTTTAATCCCCAGTGGATAACAAAAATGCTGAAATATTATTAGTTTATTGTCGTTCTCTTTTACAAAGTGACTATACATTAATTTCACTTTTTAGTGGTAAGCAATGGGCCTTTATAAAAAAAAAAGTATTGTAAATATCCTATACCTCCGCTTACCGCACTAAGGCTACGTATGTGTAACGTATCGTTTTATTAGTAATTTCACTAAATGCGGTCCTATATAAACTAGATTACAATGGTTGCACACTACTGTTATGCGATACGTATTGGTACAGTGGTGTTTAACTCACTAGCGGTTTTTCCGTAACTAGGAATTGTTTTTGAGTTAGAACTTTAGCATTTTTTAAAATACTCCAAATTTAATTAAATTTCTTAGTATCCTATAAACTGCTATCTATTAATTAGTGATGTTCTATGGATTGATTAAAAATTATGTCGTCGGAATATGTATTTATGGATAGTTAATAGTAGTAGTATGACGTATTCTAAGTTAGTACGTCATACATTTGTAAAGTAAATTAAGGACGTTTAGTACCATTACGCAAATTAACCTTAGTTTTAGAGAACTTTAAATATAGGAACAATCTATTTAATTTTCTATTATAAAGACATACCTCTAAAAATAATTACACGAACCCAGTTCGCGTTATAATCATTATAAAATTTAAGCATCAACCTTTGTTAACTTAAAGATAATAACATGTTTTCTGCATTCCGTACAATATTTTTCTACAAGACAGTATCAAATATATAATTTAAATAAAATTTATTTTTTTATTAGCTTTTAGATATAATATTAAAGTAGTTTCAAATACAAACGGTCATTTGTAATTTATAGCTCTGGGGATATGAAACATAATAAAAATTACTCTCTGTCGTCTCAAACAACTCGTGAAGTTATTTTCAGAGGTTTCAGTCTGGCGATAGCAATTTAATACGTAAAACTTAATATTTTAAATTATTTTTATTTCATATATTAAAATGTGATATACCACATTCTCACGCCTTCGATTCGACAGTATTTGATAACAAGGGTCTTCAACCAACGCGTACTCCCCGTGATGACCTACGGAGCTGAATCGTGGCCTCTGACTGTAGGATTGGTCCATAAATTTGCTGTAGCTCAACGGGCTATGGAGCGAGTTTCTTGTAGGGTAAATTCGTAAAGAATTCGTCCGTGGAAAGACTAAAACCACCGACAAAGTGCTATAGATTAGCTCGTTTATGTGGCAGTGAGCCGGTCAAATATTTAAAAATACGATTTATAAATCTAAATTAAACTGAAAAATCATTAGAATTAAAACAAAAAATCATTAGATGAAATATTTTAAGTGACTGTGGAAAATATCATGAAGTATAAAAATATTGCACTCTGTTCTTTTAAAGCTGCACTCAACGTCAACATTGCTATACACCGAGAATGTTGTCTGTTATTGTATTGTAACTGTTCATGACTTGTAAAAGTTTCTCAATGTTTTCTGTACTTTTGTAGAAGGATGAACAGTTTTTCTACCTTTGCAACAGCTTTTAAGTAAATTATATTTTAATTTGACATTTTATAAATATTCTGTTACAATGTACATTTTATATGGTACAATTCATTTAGCTAAAATGATATAGCCATAAACTAAAAAAAATTGGTTCACTTTTGCGTTGTATTTTATTAGGGGAGGACATACTACTTATTATTATGTGCGCCCTGCTCTTCTTGCAAAAGAGTTAAGTAGTGTAAATAACTGTAGAAAAGATATATAAAAATAAGTAAGCTAATGTCTTTAGGAGCTCGAATTCAGATAAAGAAACCAAGGTGTTGATCTGATGGTAAGTAATACTTTTCGCCCATAAAAAATGTGAGACATAGAATGTTAAGTGTATTACTCGGTGACCCAGTAAATACGCTGGCTACTGTGCTACAGTAGTGTTTTTATACTACTGCCCTGCGGCAGAAAAAGGCACCGGGTTGGGACTACCCTAGACGGTTGATATGTCCCCTTCTTACAGGCCCCATACCAACCTTGAAATAACTAATGGGAATGTTTACATAAAGAGGCAAAGAATTCATAGTCTGTTTTGCTACTTTTATATATTGTTAAGATAGGTAGCTAGTAGCCTGGAGTAGGTAACGTTGAATAAATTACTCAGGATGCCAAAAATGAAGGTACATGTTTCACTGTAGTATGATATATTGGTTTGAGATACCAATCGCTGTTGGAGCAATAGCATCTTCATTTCTAGGTCAGTAAAGAAAATATGTTTTTAGAGAATTTTTAGATAATGTACATGCGAATTACAGGCATAGTATATTTTAACTAAAAGGTAAACGTAGATAAAAATAAAATAAAAAAAATCCGCCAAAAAAAAGTCTAGGTAAGTAACCTTTAAAAAGTTAACACTGATAAATAAAACTGAATCTTAAAGTATTTTTTTATTATCTACGATTTTCCCTCATAAGTATTACATGCCTACCAATAGTCTTTAAGCGAGACTTGTGAATGTTTAACGAGATTTTTTAATTGGCTTCGCAGACAGACGAGCAGTCGAGCCATCAGATAGAAAGTGATCTCCAACCCCAATAAGCATTGCTACTACCGGTGGCTAATCAATGGTGGGTAATCAATGCGCTACATACCGTGAAACAAATGAAGTGTTAAGTCTCGTTTACCCCGTGAATACACTGGCCACGGTGCCCTTCAAACCTGTCTATATTATATACATATTTATAACAAACGAACATTCTTTTAAATTTTTAATGTATAAGAGTTATCTTCTCAACGAGATATTCACTATTATCTTATATGCCATGGGACGAAGAAAGTATATCAGTAGTTATAAAACAATTATTCCTAGCAAAATAAGAATATATTTTATTTTAGCAGAAATGTTAGCACAGAAGAAGTTTCTACAGAGAAAAGTCTGTTTAGCAAGCAAGTTAAATAGACATTTCTCTTCAGTATTTAGACGCGCAATGAAATACTTTATTATTATTTTTTTGAACACTAGACGTAGCTATTTCCTTCCTGTCAACAAATCAAAGGCCAAATGATTATATAAATAGGAGAGGCACAGATACACAGTTCCTAAAAGATAATTGTGAATTGTAGCTAATAGCTTTTTTCAAAGAAAATAAATATCCTCGCTTTTTAATATTAATATAGTAGAGGAGTGCAAGTAAACTGGAGTATTTTTAAATTTTCAAACAATAATATAATTTTTCATGCTTCTTACGTGTTTCGTACGTATATATGATTGTTCGAGAGATAAAAAAATACCTGGAGTTTTTGTGAACAATGTGGCTCATAACAACCTAGTGATGTAGTACGCATTCCCTTTTCGTGGATTGTTCCTTAGCAATTCGTCGCCTCTTGACGAAATTAATAATATGTTTAATGTCAAATATATTTCTAATTAATAATTGTGTTTATTTAACAAAACTTTTTACTCAGCTTTTACTACATATTTACGTTACGTTTTGAGTGTGATCATCTCTCAATCAATAAAATTCGTTGATAATGACAATAAAACTCCGCATTAGCTTTTTTATTACAACATTCAATAGTAAATAATATTATTAATAATTCAGTGTTCATTTATTAATTTAACGTTAACTTGTGCAAGCAGACATTCCCGACCTCCCCTCAGCAGGTTCCCAAACCGTCTCCCAGGCGACAAAACCCCTTCATACATCCCGCTGATCCCAGGCGACCCCCGGCCCACGCCCCTGCCAGTCCCAGCCTTCTCAGGCACCCGTACGAAACGCCCACCGCCCATCTACCTCCGCGAAGGAGAAATGGGTCGAGATTCGCTCGGCCCTATCAAACCGATTTAAATTTGAAGCCTCTGATAGCAAATCAGGGGATCAAATTACAGTTAGACAACTCGGACGATTTTAGGAAGGTGACCTTATTCCTTAGGGTAAAGAGCACCAATATCACATTCGCGCTCCCGGATGAGCGCGTACTTAGGAACAGTGGTCAGGGCTGCCTAAGGAGGTCCCATGCTCGAGATTACCTCGGCAATAAAGACACTGATATTCCAGTCTCTCCGGTACAACGTTGCTACCACCCACGCACCAAACGCCCTTATGGTGGCATGGTGCTAGTCACGCTCGAGCGCACCGAAGGAGGGTAAGCGCATATATGATGTCGAGCAACTCGTGAGGGATCGGCCGTCCTCTTTGAGCGGCCTCATTCTAACAGTTTGCCAGGGCAGTGTCATAACTGCCAGCTATTCGGTCACGCCGTGCGGAACTGCTTCGCACGCCCCGATGCGTGAAGTGCCTCGAGGACCACGGTACCGCTTCCTGTCCCAGACCCAAGGACAAAGAAGTCCTCGCCACCTTTGAACCTCCCGCGTGCGTAAACTGCCGCACTCCCGGCCACACGGCCAACTACCTCGGCTGCCCTAAGGCGCCAAAACGCAGAGTTCCTGCGATCCCAAGGGAAGCCTCTTCCAGGCGACCACCAGTCCCATCCAACACCACCGCATTCCTCACCCTCCGTCCTTCAAACGCTTGGCAGTTCCGCCCCGCGTGGCTACAGCCAGCGCCGGAACCGACTCCGAGCGCTCAGCGGCCGCGCCGTCTCAAAGAGCCAGCATGCTAGCCATAGCAATGGCAGCACTGGCAATAACGCCGCGTCATTCGTAAAGTCACTAGATATGTTCAATTTAGATGAGTTTAACCAGGCAGCACATGATTTCGCCGCCGCCGCCGGCGACGCAATGGCTAGGTTTTCCCTTCTTGTTAAATACAAGAACTTAATTACTGCCCTTAAGGCTTAGGGGTAGCGACACCTAGCAGTAGCCAGACACACCCTACACTTAGAGTGTAGGACATACACATACATTCATGACATCGGCCCCACCGGTGAGGTCGAATATCACACACCCTTTGCTATATGACACTGTAGCTTAACACCATATTAGATGAGGAGCGTTGCTGGAGTTTCTTGCGCCACTTCTCTCCAGCGCCAACGCTTTAAGAAGTGGTAGTAAAACTTAGATAGAGCTCTTCTAGCTATTAAATGATCATTGTAAAGCGTCTGAATCGAGCTGAGGCGTCGGCCCACCTGGGCAGCCCTCGATTCAGCATGCTAACGGGAACCAGAAAAGTGACAACCTAATAAGCTCTTGGGGCCCTTTGGTGAAGTTAAGTCACTTACGGGAGACGCGCCTAGTGGCAACAGGGCCCCCGGAACCCAGTTATGTTCTAATAGGTTATTCCACAGAGCAGAGATCCATCAAAAAAAAAAAAAAATGCCCTTCAAACCTGTCTGTTTGTAACATAAAAATATTCATTATAAAATTATTTTATTATGACTAATACATATTTATAACAAACGAACATTCTTTTAAATTTTTAATGTATAAGAGTTATCTTCTCAACGAGATATTCACTATTACCTTAGATGCCATGGGAAAGAGTAATCATAGTTATAAAACAATTATTCTAGAAATAAGAATATATTTTATTTTATAGAAATGTTAGCAGTAGAAATTTCTAAAGAGGAAAAGTCTGTTTAAGCAGTTAAATAGACTTTTCTTCAGTATTTAGACGCAATGAAATCTTTATTATTTTTATTTGAACACTAGACTGGCTATTTCTAGCAAAAGTTATAAAATTGAAAGAAATTCATTCAATAAATCAAGGCCAAATAATTATATAAAATAGGAGAGCACAGATACACAGTTCCTAAAAGATATTGTGAATTGAGCTATAGCTTTTTTTCAAAGAAAATCAAGTATCCTCCTTTTAATATTAATATGTAGAGGAGTGCAAGAAATGGAAGCATTTTTAAAATTTCAAACAATAATATATTTTATGTTTACGTGTTTTATCTATATATGATTGTTCGAAGATAAAAATACTGAGTTTTGTGAAATGGGTCAAAAACCAGTGATGGTAGATTCTCGTGGATTGTTCTAGCATGTCGCCTTGACGAAATTAATAAGTTAAT
The DNA here is from genome assembly GCA_029286875.1 of Lamproptera curius. NCBI lineage: Eukaryota > Metazoa > Arthropoda > Insecta > Lepidoptera > Papilionidae > Lamproptera > Lamproptera curius. The sequence goes on along the minus strand of JAGSMT010000039.1, from coordinate 2,629,525 downwards.
GTCAAATATATTTCAATTAATAATTGTGTTTATTTAACAAAACTTTTACTCAGCTTTACTATATTTACGTTACGTTTGAGGTGATCATTTCAATCAATAAATTCGTTGATAATGACAAAAATCATTAGCTTTATTACAAATTCATAGTAAATAATATTATTAATAATTAGTGTTCATTATAAATTTAAGTTAACTTGTGCCTATATATTGTCAAATATTTAAAGTTATAATTGAAATATTTTTTACAAGTTTTAAGATAAAATTAATGATTGAAAGACGTTTTTGATAATGCCAAAATCAAGAAAAGTATGTTGTTTTTTATGCAGTTCATTTTCCAAGATATAGAGAAAACAAATTAATCTTTCTAAACGTTCAATAAGAACTTTTCATAAGATGTTTGCCGAGCTTGTTTGTATTAAAAAACCTAAATCTATTTGTCTTTACTGAATAAAATACATAAATAGTAGGAAATTACAATATTGTAACATTTTCATCTTTGTTCCGTTCTATAAACGACGACTCACTTGGCGGTGGGGACCCGACCTTTACGCCAACGGGCGTGGTTCGATTCCCCACCAGAGAAAAAAGAAGGTGTATTTCTGGCCCGGGGTTTTTTACCTAAATAATATGTATTTATTTACAAAAGTAAAGTCTAAGTATTTATTAGTAATCTTACTTGAGCTTGAGTTATGCTTGTAATAGGACAACCTCTGCTTAGTTAAATTAGGTTAGATTATATTGTGTTATTTGTCCAGAAATATTAAGAAATTATGAATATTATCTTCTTATATCTTTGTATAATTTTAAGTTATTCAATATAATATGCTTTGAGTAAATTAACGTTTAGGAGGTAATGTCTGAGTTATTTTTAGAGATCTTGTAATATAATAATATAAGATTAAATGAAGATATTGATTAAAACATATACTTAACATTATCTATGCTCTTTACGGCACTTGTAAAATCTACCGCCTATTCGAAATCTTCTGTAGTAGTTTTTGTTCACTTGACGTAGGGATTTTTACCTTTTAATTTAAATTGTATTTTAGATGAATATGGATGAAATTGAAAACAAAAATGTATACACAATTTAAAAAAAATATAAATTTGTACGTCAAAAATTTAAACCATTTTCAAAATAATTGGTAGTAAAATGCTTCGTCTTTTAAATGCGGCTCTGAGAAGGCTTTCCAATATCTGTCACGGATAAAAGCTTTTTCGAAGTAAAAAGAAATTTTATGACAAGACACTTTAATCAAAACCATATTATAAAAAAGATTTTAACTTAAAATTTAAGAATTTAAAAAATTATTTAAATAATTTTAATTTATAAAATTTATGACTTTTGTATTTTATAAAATCTTGTAAAAAAAAGTTGTTAACTTATTATAAATGTTAATTGTTATAATTATATATATATATATGATAGGAATACGTTCAAGGTAAATTTACTAAGAACCCAAAGGTATCCTGGTTTTGGCAAACTTCCTTGTTAGATAAATAAAAGGTTGGCAAAAAGTAACTAGTGACTTTTTGATCTTTCCAGTTAAAAGGTTTGCATTGTCCCTCCACTAAACGTATGATAAAAAATTTTTAATTTTTAAAATGTATATTGAAATAGTTAAAACATAAAAATGTAACATCGTTCTCTTAAACGTAACCCAGAGAGCCAGCAAATTTTTTTAATGGACAGTAGTTTGAAAAATAAAACTCAATGTTTACTTGACGTGGGATTAAACATTTTGAGGCGGTTAATCCTTATTTGCTGAAGAAGATTTCACCCCACCACCTGTCAATTGCAAATTCCTACAAGACCCAGAGTGTAAAGTTTAGATTTGTTGTGGCCTTCTTATATTGGACAAAAAAGGAGCAATAAGAACCCGCGTGAAGGAAAAATATAGCTGACATTAAAAATAGAAGACCCATCGACCCATTCATAGAAGACAAGCGTGTTGCCCTAAAATCACCCAAACCATTCACGATTTTGATCGACCACAAACTGCAAAGAACACCGATTCCTACCAAGGATGATCCGGAGGCCATTGAGATTAAAAACATCCAAATTAATAGAGAAGATTTGGGGTTCACCACCGGCTTGGGATCCCATAATTTAAAAAATTTAAACCTAACATAATACCACGTGGCTGTAAGATAAAACGTTATTTTGATAGGTGGACAGTTTTAAAAATAATTAAAAAATTAAGATCTGGAAACCCCGTCAGCACGGAAAAAGACGATGAATCTCAGTTCACCCTGCCACGGCCACTAGAAAGTGTTGAAACGTCGGGAATTTAGAATGTAAAAAAACGGAAAACCGTAAAGTATTTTTGTATAATATTGGCTAACAGAAATAATAATGTGTTTATTTAGAAGTTCAAATTTAAAAATTGTGCATTAAAAGATATTAGATATTTTAAACGCAGTGGCTGAAATCACGAAGTAGTTTTTTGCTTGTAGTTACCCGCTTATAATGCGCGTAGTGTTTATATACTGTTTGAACTCGATCATATTTTTTTATTTAATTTCACTTGTTTCTCACGGTAGTGCTAATAAGACGGAATACTGGAGAGAGATCAAAAGCAGGGTGGGTTTTGGCTCGTAAGGCTTTGATGTTAAGACTCCTTTCTTCATTTACAATTTATATATATATTTTTATTCTTTATTAAAGAAGGGAGAGAAAGAAGTTTACATGGGAAACATTCAAACAACCTGAGGTAAACATTCTTACGCCATGCCCAATGAAACAAAACCTGACGTCCAAAAACTGAGACCCTCACTACCTGGATACGGTACTCTTTAAACCGAAGGATAGTAGTGTTTATACACTACAAATATGCGGCAAAAATAGACACCGTGGTGTTGACTTTTTAAAAATGAACCTGCTACCTCTTGAAAAATGTACTTACTTATTCATGAATAGGTAAATGTAATGTCTTGTACCTTTTATATATTTTGCATTTGACATATTCCCTAAAGCGTCCCCGATTCTATTGAAGGACTATTTAATAACTTATGTAGATATATATTTATTTAGGCCAACTGAATGTACGTTTATCCCCTGAACCCTAATACACGTTAATTACTGTGACATACGCATTAAATATTCGCTTAACATCGGTATCATATTATTTAGCAATTTCCCCGTGTTTAGCAAACTTTTTAATAGTCAAGAACTTACTGAACTTCGTGTTTCGTTCAAAAGTTAAAATGTCTAATAAAATGTGAGGTGTAATTTAGTAATTCTAGTTTAAAAATAGGTATTTTATTGAAAGAAAGGCTACTTCAAAACGTGTTTATTTAAAGGCTATGCTGAATTTGGTTTTAAAACGTTTGATCCTCACTGGACAGAAAAAATAATGTTTATTGTTAAAATAACTTTAGTTTATTTTTTTCTTTTTTCAAAATGTATTATTTAAAGCCCTAAGATTTACCTCGTTTTATAGAAATAAAAATGGTTTTTTAAAAGGAAAAATGGTAAATTCAATTATTAAAATTGATTTTACCATTAACAGTACTTTTAATAGCATTCTAATTACCCTAGTTTTTATTATGTTTTTTTAGTATTAATGACTTATGTCGAGGATAAGTAATTTTCTTTCTATAAAGGACATTAAAGCATTGAGAATTAACCAATTTAAAGAGAACCATTATTACAGATATTCAAAAATAAAAACCCAATGGGAGACCGGCTTTGGGGGGGGCCTATGTCCAGCAGAGTTGGTCTGGTTGGTTAGGACAATTGCTGATCACCCAATGGACTGGAAGATGAAGATTTGGATGGGCATTGAAAGTCGGACCACCCACCAACCCGCATTAGACCAGCGTGGTGGGACGGTCCAAAAACCTTCTAATGAGGATTAGGGAGGCCATATTTGCCAGGGACAATTCTAGATTCTGTTTTAAAGTTAGAAAAGTGTTTAATAAAATTTATCTAAATCATACTTTGACAAGATCCGGAAACTTTAGGGTTTTAAGACTTTTAAATGCAAAGGGCCATTCACAATTTATAGGTCTAGAGATATGAAATATAAATAAAATTACTCACTTTCGTCTCAAGCATCTCAGGAAGTTCTTTTCTGAGTTTTAAGTCTAGAGATAGTGATTAAATACGTAAAACTCATAAATTTATTTCTCATTATTTGATATAATAAAATGTGATATAAGTGGTAACGCTAAACATTATGTCAATTTGTTACTACAAAGTCTCAATATTACATCATTTTAGTCTTCCTTAAAAAATAACTAGTAAATGTACATTTATTATAAAAGCTTATGGAATCGAGACAAATATATGCTTATTATTGGCGTTATAATACAATTAACATTTTATTACTTATATATTCGCATATATTCAATTTTTATTACATCCTTACCCGGGTAGTGTACACAATCTCTGCAGTCATTAAAAAAAGAGTACTTGTTATTTAAAAAACATATATTAAATAAAAGTACGTTTTTATTTAAAAAACAAAGGTGTCAACAACTTTCCATCACTTGCGTACGTGGTGTGTAGTTAGTATATGGTTTCTATGTATTTAATAGCAAAGGGAAGTTATTTATTGTAACATGCATTTAAGTAACTAAAAATTTTCTGAATGTGTAGCTCGATAACCATTGTCCCAAACAACTTTTTTGTCTATTTTATATATTATAATACTCGGGCAATAATCTACTAATAATATGTCAAGGGAATTAAATATGTTTAAAATGTATCAAGTAAATACGTTTACTTAGTAAGATGATTTGCTAAAATAGTTTTCTATTATTTCAATTTACAATAACTTTAGGTGCCAATTACATAACTTAAGTCTATTAGAATTCAGATTACTGCGAAAAATAATGAAAACTAAATTTAGAATGCTTCTGGTACATCAAATATAAAAACAATTTTTTAATGTCACCGAATATTGTAATCGAAGTTACAGTACTACTAGTAAAAACTTTTGAATTAAGGCCTTATTAAAAGAAATTAAGCTTTAAGTGTAATTGAAAAATAGTATTTTCAACTCTGGCACATTATTTCACTTCAGTAAATACAGCATGGCAGTACGCCATATAAAGTTAAAATACCCGCTAGCGTGTCACGACAAAGTTGTGCTATAAATTTGATACGCTCCATTCAGCAATGTTAAACGTGACAAGTTAATCAAAGAATCATCCAGTTTTATTTCCTTGAATTTTGAACTGAAAACGTTTCCAATTTTGCCATATAACACAATCCCAACGTAAAATAGCTCTAATTTGCGTAATAATAACCTTGATAGGTTGTAAACTAACTTGAGTATTACTGATATCAAAACTGATGCTTAAACTTTGATAGACAGACGAACAACACCTTAAATTTACTTTAGAAAATCAAAGTTTATTGGATTTATGTGAAGAAAAATTTAAGAAAATCAATTTATTGATAGAGCAGTCTACTTTGCGTGAAAATAGTCTGGTCTGTCTCTAAAATGCATCTTAAATGCGTAAAGCCAAATACCCGCGTTAAGCCTTTGTTCTTGAAAGTCCCTATTGAAATTTACAAGAGTTGATCTTAATAAGAGGGACAGACTGTCAGTCAATAGGAACATATGAAAGAAACTTATTTATGAGGCCAATGTCTGAAATAATTTGAATACACAAAGCCTAATATTAAACACTAATGGCGCAACGCATTCTTATTGGAAAACTGCGGACAAGTCTAATCCCCACGTTCTTCAGCGCTAATTCAGTTTGACGTTTGACATGGTTTACCTAAAATATGTCTCTAAATTGGGTAAGAAAACAAATATTAAAGATATCTGCGCTTTGATAAACCTGTTATGATGAAAATCGGTGTGCCTTAATAAACTTACTACTTTTTCTTAATTTCTTATATTTTATTAAAATTCCGCAACGCTAAAGGTTAGTTAAGTTAGCTAAAGGAAGATGTTACTTTTAAATAGTAATACTAGCGAAGTCATTAAGCAAGATGACCCGTTATTTAGCCTTGCAGCAAAGTACACAGTGTCACATCCAAGTGTTGTACTTTGAAATTGCCATCCTTTCCGGAAATAGTTGCTGTAAAACGTATACAAAGGTAAAATAAAGATCTTGATTTATATAACTTTTTCGCCTGCTAGCTGATACGAATACATTATTAAGTTCTATAAGTTTAATACAATTTGTTTAAACCAACATAAGGCAGCATCGCTCGAAAATTTGTTACTTGTCATGGAATGAGATTTTAGCCTTTTAAGAGTGGGTTCGTACCAATAATTAAATTGTGCGTTACGAAAAGAAGTGACTTTACGAAAGCTTCGCTTGTATACAAAGATGTAAATGTTTTAAAAAACAAATAATAAACTATGACCGCACAATTAAATTGAACATTGTTAAAGCATAGAATAAGAAATTTTAAAGCTCATTTAATGCTCTACGGTACAAGCCCTTTTAAAAGGAAACAATTAAAATGTATTGTTTTTCGTTATGTTTTATTTACAATTATGTCTTTAGAGTCATTTTAATAGCGATTGAATAGATGGCCTAGTCTGGTTGGAAAAATTCAGGTTCTCTGCATATTGTTTTTCAGTTGACGCTGGTTTAACCAGAGACATACTGTTTTATTATGTATATATATATTTTATTATGGGGTCGTCTTTAAAGAAAATGTGTATATTTGCTGTGTTAAATGTGTTTTGAGCTCGGCAATATGTATAACTAAAATTTTAACTTAATAAGACACACCAGTAAAAGAGATTGTGATCTAGGTATAAAAGAGCAGTGTAAAGGATTAGCAATCAATTAGAATCTGCTCTCAATTTGGATTATCCTTAATATGTTATTAGATTGATCTTAAATAGACCTTAAATTCTTATTAAGTTTCGGCGCCAGTACTTGAAACTATATAAATTCCCAGCAAGATTTTTTCAATGAGGTAAAACGTGGGAAAGTTATTTTTTCGAGTTTTTGAGATTAACTGCCCAAAATGAGGAGGCGGACAATTTAGAGGGAATTTTTAATAAATATATCCTCGATATCCTACTAGTGATTGACCGACTTTCTTCTTTGATTCTGTTTTTGATCGTCAAGTTGCCACGTAGTCTCATTTTTTATACAATTTAATTCTATAACAATTTTTTAGGCAGTAACTAAATAAAATACATTATGACATCGAAAATCACTATATTTGTGCGAGTGGTTTGAAAATGTAACCTGAATAACGTAAATATCGTAGAAATCATAAGTAATGATGTCACGGAAGCAGGCAATCTAAGAAAGTCAGCGGGATGAGTTTCATACAGTTATAAAATTAGTTATTGAAACAATATTCTCTGATTGATTGTGTTACTGATGTTCTCATTCATAGAATATTTTCAATCAAATAACGATTTTAATGAATGTAAATAATTAACATTATTTACTTCATTAAATCTGTGTCATACTGTGTTACACAGTATGTCTCTATTTTATAGCCTGTAAAACCAGAAAATAAATCGTTGTTTTTTATGAATATTATTTAAGTATTATAGATGTTTACTTAGCCAAAAATGCGCTGTTGGTTATATAACTCGGTATGACAAATCATATTATCAAATAAAATACAAAATAACTCCAAAATTAAATTTATATACCTTAACCGCAATATTTTATTAATTCATACCTTAAGGCATATTAGATGAGCACGATTTATGAAAGTAGTCTTGATTCTATTTGTCTTCTTGTACCTCATTTCCACTGAGACGTCTCGTGAATTAAAATACTAACGTTTTATGATAAAGTAGGGGCCAACGATGTTCTATTCGTCAAGAAATTGTTTGCCTTTATATCTTTCACGGAATACGATGCTAAAAACTTTTCTGCTTAGATTTTTACTGTATATTAAGAAAAAGCTAGTTGCTATTCAGTTTGTAGTTCTGTAAAGCAATATTAGTGGTTCCTACTACGAACACAGGCTGATGATGATGATGATGATGATGATGATCTAATTTTAATTCTATTCGACTTTATTTTATGTCTTAGTATTATTATTTATTAGTTGTATTGTAATTTAAAACAATAGAGAATTGTTTGTCTTAATCTGAAAACATGTATACTTAATACGTGTTTTAAAAATATGTTTTTATTCTTCCGACATATTTGGATATTTTTTGACGGTTATTATTTTAATACAAATCGTCCATAAAAGGTTTTTTGGGACAATGTTTATCGAGCTAAACGTTAAGATAAAATTTTGGATACTTAATTTACTCCTTTTTGCATTTAAATTTAAAGAAACTTCATACTAACTTTTAATATTTACCGTGATTCTAAGGAAAAGTGACGGAATGTTGAAACGTTCTTTTTAAAATAAAGATAAACCTTTTAAAAATAGGTGTTCTTTTAATTATGATGTTAAGTTTTAATGATTATTCTGATTGTATGCACCATCTAAATAAATAAGTGATAGGAATTGAAGATATGCAAAAGTATAAATAATAAAATTTTACTTGATACATAATGGGCATGTAAAAGTCGGTCCACCCGTACATACGGTCCAAACTCCTAATGGATATGGGTGTATTAGGGGGCCTATGTCCAGCAGTGGACTAACAAAGGCTTGATGATGATGATGATGATGATGATGATGATGATGATGATGATGATGATGATGATGATGATACATTAGAACTTGAAATTAAAATAAGTTACACACGTTCTACGTAAATGACTTTACCATGCTACAATTGCCGCACGGAAGAAATAGTATTTCGGTGTCGGCATATTCTATTTTTCCTTATTACAGGAAAGTGCTTTTCCAGTGCAATTCTTTAACCGCCGTGTAGTTTGAAAGGATCACAAGTTATTCAATTAAAATAAAGTGTAAGCATCATAAATACTTTTTCTACTTTAAAAGATTAAATTTAACTTCTCTTTTCTGAGTTTGGTCACCTTTGTCAATATTTATAAATGAAACTAATTTAGTAAAGTAGATTACTTGTGTAAAATTTATGGTTGCAGCCTCGATTCTATTATTCTTCTCGTATCCAATTTTCACCGAGAGTGTCTTGTAAATTAGAACATCAGTCATACAAACTAATGTAAGCAACATTATGTAACTTTGATTTGTTAAATTTTTCGGTAGAATTCAGTTATGGAGAGTAACCACAAAAGATACGTCGTTCACATCTATCTATTTACACTTTTCTTTATAAAAGTAGCTAATTACATCACAGGAAACATATTTATTACAATAATAACAATATATTTATCCTGAACATTGCTTAAAAAAAATAAATAAAAAAGATTGAATACAAAAACTTAAAAAGCATTAAATCTTCTATCATATTTTAATATGTCAAATAAAATGTCAAATAAAAATACCAGGTTTTACGTATTAAATCGTTATCACCAGCCCTGTTACTCTGCAAAAAATTACTTCCCGAGATTATATTTCATATCCCCATAGCTATAAATTGCAAATAGCCGTTCGTATTTGAAAGTACTTTCGTCTAAAGGATATGAATATATTTTATTTAACAATGTGTTACAAACTTGTGGAAAACCAATGCATGGAATGCAGAAAGCAGAGATTATTTAAGTTAACAGAAGTTGATGCTTAAATTTATAATGATTATAACGCTATCTGGGTTTGTGTAATTATCTTAGGCGTTATGTTTTTATAATAGATAAGACTGTTCCTTTATTTAAAGGTCTGTAATAATAGTTCTCTAATAATAAGCCTATTTTGCGTAATGGTACTTAATGTCCTCAATTATTTCACTCAGAATTGTTACCTATCCTGATAACATAAGTTTCAATCAGTCCATAGAACATCACTTATAACTATTGGCAATTCATAGATACTGTGAAATTTAATCAAATCTAAAATATAATAATACTGCTAAAGTATAATACTACTAAAGTACTGATTAAAAAAAACCATTACTAGTTACGTAAAAACCGCTAGTGAGGTAGATACCACTTTACCAATACGTACCGCATAGCAGTAGTGCGCAACCTTTGTATTCCGGCTTATATAGGATCACGTTTAGTGTAATTACTAATGAAACGAGGCGTTAAACTTATATTTTAGTGCGATAAGCGGAGGTGTAGAATATTTACAAAAAAATGTGATTATAATATCGTCACTTAGTAAAAAAAGAACGAAAACAATCTAATAATATTTCAGCATTTTTGCATATAATAATAATATTTTTTTACACAACACATTTCAAAGTTAGTCTTTATATAAAATACGTATTTTAAAACTAGAATACTAAAATAACACCTCACATTCAATTAGACATGTTTAACTTTGTAAGCAGCAATGTACGAAACTCCTTAACAAGTTCAGACTATTCATTAAAGTTTGTTACGACATGCTTTAGAAATTAGGTAAATAATATAATACGGATTTTTAGCGAATATTTAATATGTAGGTAACAGTAATAAACGTATATAAGAGCAAACATTTGGCCTAATATATCTCTCCATAAATTATTAAGTACCCGTACATGACATTGTATTTAGTTTTAGTGACTAAATAATTATTTCAAAAGTTGCAGATCTCGTTTTTACAAGGACCTTTTAGGAAATACCATCACGGTGCCTATTTCGGGCTCAAATCATTAGTGTATAAACTCTACTATCCTACGGTTGGAAGGGCATCATAGCCAAGGTTTTCTAGGTAAACGAACTGTTACATCTTATGCCTCAGGGCGGCGGACAGATTTCTGATGAGTTGGGATGTCTTTCTAATGGGCATGATATAACACTTATCATGAGTTGAACGTTCTCTCTGCTGCACGTCTCCTCTCTTAAATCTAAACAAATAAATAAAATTGGAGTGTCTGCTGGAAACATCAAAATAAGCATTTTTTATGAATGTGATATTTAACCGACACATATGACACACCTATTTTTTGTCTGTGTCTGACTGTCTGTTAATTTTTAATCTCTGGAATGGTTCTACCGATTTTGACGGCGCTTTTACTGAAAGATAGTTGTTGTAACTGGGAGTAACTTAAGCCACTTTAAAACTAACTGTTCCTTTATATATTTACCACGCGGACAAAGTCGCTGGCAACAGCTAGTCAATCATAATATTATTTATATATGTTTTTAACGTATATGAAGCAAATAAAGAAAGAAGTTTTTAGACAAAAGTCTTTGAGACCAAACCCTTTTTTAACCTGCGTCTAACCTCTATCCGGTTATCCGTAATAAAGTAATAGATAATAAATAAAGCGAATAAAGCAAGAGACAGTGAATCTGTGTTAGAGCATGCACTGCAATATCTCCCGCGCAAATAACTGATATTTAATAAAGAGCGAGTGCCGTTAGAAAGTTATTAATATTTTTAATAATTAAAAATTTACTGTATACTGTGGGTAGATAAACTACATGCATCTTTACTTTCGATGCATGCTCCATAAAAATAAAAAATACCGATTTTTAAACAAGATAACTTTTTTAGTTCCAGCGACTTATTTCATTTGATGATATTGACTTTAATATTTTTAACTAAATAAATAAAATACATGTATATATATAAATTACACTAAACGCGTTCCTATATAAACTGGATTACAATAGTTGCACACTACTGTTCTGCGGTTTTTCCATAACTAGGAATGGTTCTTTTGAGTTAGTACATTAGCAGTTTTCAAATTACTCTAAATTTCATTAAATTTCTTAGTATCTATAAATTGCCAAAAGTAATAAGTTATGTTCTATGAATGGTTAAAAAATTATGTTGTCGGGATACGTAATTATTCTGAGTTAGTACGTCATAAATTTATTAATTATATTAAGGATATTTAGTACCATTAGGCAAATTAACCTTAGTTTTAGAGAACTATTATTACAGACCTTTAAATATAAGAACAATCTACTTAGTTTTCTATTATAAAAACATAATTCCAAACATAATTACACAAACCCAGTTCGCGTTTGCGTCAACCTTTGTTAACTTAAATATTATAATATGCTTTCTGCATTCCAGTGCAGTATTATTCTACAATATAGTATCACCAATTATATTATTTAAATAATTTTTTTTCATATCATACTTATGACGAGAGCCAATTTAAATAATATCAGCTTTTAGAAATAAGATTAAAGTTGTTCTTTATTTGAAAGAACTATAAACGGTCATTTGTAATTTATAGCCTTGGGGATATGAAATATAATAAAATTCCCCTCTGTCGTCTCAATCAACTAGGTAAGTTATTTTCAGAGTTCTAAGTCTGGCGATTGCAATTTATTGCGTAAAACTTAGAATTTTAATTTCTTTTTATTAAAAATGTGTTATACCACATTCTCATGCCATCAATACATGCAGCAGTATTTGATAACAAGGGTCTTCAACCAACGCGTACTCCCCGTGATGACTTACGGAGCCGAATCGTGGCCACTGACTGTAGGATTGGTTCACAAATTGTGTGCTCAACGGTATGGAGCTGCAATGCTGAGTTTTCTTAATGAAATCTCCGTAGCTAACCATAGTGGCAGTGCAGCGGTCAAATATTTAGAGGAACGATTTATAAATGTTAATTAAACTAGCGAACAAATTTATTCTTATCCCTAAGTACTAAATTGCTGGTAGCTTTGGTAAAAAAAACATTACATGAAATATTTTTATGTGACTGTGGAAAATATTATAAAGTATAAAAATATTGCACTTTGTTCTCCGGCTTTTAAAGCTGCACTTAACATCAACTTTCTATACACTCGAGAATGTTGCCTGTTATTGTATTGCAACTGTTCATGACTTGTAAAAGTTGCTCAATGTTTTCTGCAGTTTTCTAGTACAAACAGTTTCTACTACCTTTTAATACGGCTTTTAAGTAATTTTTATTTTAATTGGTTATTTTACAAATATTCTATAGCAATGTACATTATAAATAGTACAATTAATTTAGCTAAAATTATATAGCCATAAACTGCAAAATTTTGGTTCTTTTTTGCGTTGCATTTCATTAGGGGAGGACATACTACTTATTATTATGTGAACGCCCTGCTCTTCTTGCTAAAGAGTTAAGTAGTGTAAATAACTGTAGCATAGATATAAAAAAAATAAGTAAGCTAATGGCTTTAGGAGCTCGAATTCAGATAAAGAAAACTTACAGCTGAGAGTCCTGTGTTTTTTGCCTTCTTTTACTATAAAAAAATTAATCTGATGGTAAGTAATACTCTTCGCTAATAAGAAATATGATACATAGAATGTTAAGTGTGTTACTCCGTGACCCAGTAAATATGCTGGCTACTGTGCCATAGTCATAAACATAAAAATGAACTTGTAAAACATTGTGACACACACAATATAAATACTAGGGATAAGCATAAATTCGTTCCTCCAAAAACTAGGCTCCTAAGAACAATGAAATCTATCATGGGACAATGTATAGAGTATACATTGTCCCATGATCTACAACAAAATCCCAGAAAGCGTTCAGCTATTATCTGTAAATAAATTCAAAAAAGTTGTAAAGGAACGTTTGTGTCTTAAAGGATATTATTGCTGTAATGACTACTTGACAGATAACACACCCTGGCTAACTGTTCGCTCTAGGCTATTTCAAACTATTAAAATGTGATGTTTATTGTTAAAATTTTATAAAACGTAATGAAAGAAAGAAAAAAAATGTCCAGCTGATTTTCTTACGCCGGTTCTTCTCAGGTCAGAGGCTTCCATTTCCGAACCGGTGGTAGTTTATCTGATAATCAATAAAAAAGTGTAATGCTTCCATATTGAATAAAGATATTTTTAGACTTTTAGACAGTAGTGTTTTTGTACCACTGACCTGCGGCAGAATAAGGCACCGGTGTGGTACTACCCTAGGCGTATGGTATGTCCCCTTCTTACAGGGCACATACCAACCTAGAAATAACTAATGGGAATGATTATATAAAAAGATAAAGAATTCATGGTCTGTTTTGCTTCTTTGATATATTGTTAAGATAGGTAGCTAGTAGCCTGGAGTGGGTTACGTTGAATAAATAACTCAGGATGCAAAAATGAAGCTACATATTTCACTGTAGTATGATATATTGGTTTTAAGATACCAATCGCTGTTGGAACAATAGCGTCTTTATTTATAGGACTGTAAAGAATATATGCTTTAAATACAAATTTTTAGATAATGTACGCGTATGCGATTCACAGGCATAGTGTATTTTAAATAAAAGGTAAACGTAGAAAAAAAATTAAATAAAAAAATCAGCAAAGAAGAAAGGTAAGTTCCCTTTAAAAATTTAAAAGTGATAAATAAAACTCAATATTAAAGTATTATTTTTTATTATCTACGATTTTCCCACATAAGTATTGTATGCCTACCAATAGTCTTTAAGCAAGACTTATTTTGTTTAACGAATTGTTTTTTACTCGCTTCGCAGGCAGACGAGCAGTCGAGCCATCTGATAGAAAGTGGTCTCCAACCCCAATAGGCATTGCCAATACCGGTGATATCATCAATGCGCTACCTACCGTGAAACAAATGTAGTATTAAATCTCGTTTACCCGCAAATACACTAGCTACGGTGCCCTTCAAACCAACCAATTTTTAATGCATATTCAGTTATTATAAGAGTAATGGTCTCAACGTGAAATCCACTATAACCCTAAATGCAATGGGACGAAGAAAGTATGTCAGTAGTTATCTAGACGATAAATATTCCTAGCAAAACAAAAATATATTTCATTTTAGCAGAAATGTTAGCACAGTAGAAATTTCTAAAGAGAAAAGTCTGTTTAGCAAACAAGTTAAATAGACTTTTCTCTTCAGTATTTAGACCTGCTATAAAATAATTTTTTATTTTTATTTTAACGCTATACGTAGCTATTTCCTTAGCAAAAATTATAAAATTCAAAAGATCAAAGGCCAAATGATTATATAAAATAGGAGAGGCACAGATACACACTTCCTAAAAGGTGATTGTGAATTGTAGCTAATAGCTTTTTTCAAAGGAAATCAGTATCCTCGCTTTTTAATATTAATATAGTAGAGGAGTGCAAGTAAACAGGAGTATTTTTAAAATTTCAAACAATTATATAATTTTTTATGCGTCTTACGTGTTTCTTACGTATATATGATTGTTCGAGAGATAAAAAATACCTGGAGTTTTTGTGAACAATGTGGCTCATAACAATCTAGTGATGTCGTACGCATTCCCTTTTCGTGGATTGTTCCTTAGCAATTCGTCGCCTCTTGACGGAATATTTTTTTTTCTCTTTATTTATTAGTTAGGATTTTTATCTATATAGACATGTCAATCCCATCGTAGCTAAATATACAACATAAGATACAAATAACATAATAGTACTAAAAATACAGACAGCATATTAAGGTTACTTTTATACAACTAATAATTTAAACATTGCTATTGCTATATTGGAAATGGGCAAGCTGAGGCATGTTTGTATAAAACCAACATCAAATTGATTTACATTGAATTGCTTAATAAATATTTCTCTTTTGTCTTGATGGTCTACCTTATCACAAGTACTACAATTGGCTGAATCTGCTTTTCTCATCAGATGTTCATACTCTCTTGATGGGATGTGCCCTACTCTAATCCTAACAGCTAATTTTAACAAATATTTATTTAATTTACAGAAGGCAAACCATGGGATCTGAAGAGGCTCACATTGTATAGTCTTATACCAAATACCTTTGGTATTTGAGCGTTCGTTAAAATATTTTTCCAACACATATAAGTAACTACTTTGAATTTTGGTATAATCTCTGAGTAAAATGGTCTAATATTAAGTTCTGTACCTGTTGATAAGGCTAACTTTGCAAGTCTGTCAGCCTCTTCGTTACCAAATAGTCCGACGTGAGATGGGATCCATTGTAGCCTTAGCTCTATTCCACGTTCAGCACAGATGTGAATATTTTTAATTATTGTGTACGCAACCGAAACTCCTCTGTAACCCGAAGCACATCGGAATATGTGTTGTAGAGCACTTTTACAATTAGAGAAAATTACAATTTTCAGACATGACATTCGTTTATAGACATGACATAACTGATTGCCTCGGATATACCTTTTAATTCTAGTGACATGATGGAAACCTTAATATTAATTTTATAGCTAAAACCATGCTTTTTAATAATATATCATAAATGAGACGAAATTAATAATATGTTTAATGTTAAATATATTTCTAATTAATAATTGTGTTTATTTAATAAAACTTTTTAATCAGCTTTTACTAAATATTTATAAGTACGTTACGTGTGATCATCCCTCAATCAATAAAATTCGTTGATAATGACAATAAAACTCCGCATTAGCTTTTTTATTACAACATTCAATAGTAAATAATATTATTAATAATTCAGTGTTTACTTATTAATTTAACGTTAACTTATACCTATACATTGTACAAATATCTGAAGTTATAAATTTTCTTGCGATTATTGGATAATTTATTTTTTTATAAGTTATAAGAAAATTTAAATCAATGTATTGAAAAAAGACCGTTTTTGCATGTCTTTAAAAGCAAGAAAAGTATGTTGTTTTTCTTATCGCCAGCTGTGTTTGCATTTTCCCAAGATATAGCGAAAACAAAATACTAAACTTTTTAACGTTTAATAAGAACTTTTAATAAGATGTTTGTCGAGCTTGTTTGTATTGAAAAACAAGATTTTTGTCTTTACGGAATGAGAAAACATAAATAGTTGGAAATTACAAAATGTAACGATTTTTATCTTTGTTCCGTTTTATATACGACGACCCACTTGGCGCAGTGGTAAGTGACCCTGACTCATGCGCCAACGGGCGTGGATTCGATTCCCACCACGAGAAAAATATTATGTGATGAACATTATATTTCTCGTGTCTAAGTGTTGTTATCTATATAATATGTATTGAATTACCAAAAAAATAAAGTCTATGTATTTATCAGTTACATAGTTTGCATAGTACAAGCTTTGCTTAGTTAAGGACTAGATGACGTTGTGTTATTCGTCCAGAAATATTAAAATAATATTAATTTTATCTTCTTATATCTCTGTGTATTCATTTTAAGTTATTCAATTTAGGCTGCTTCTAGTAAATTAACGTTTAAAAAGAAGTGTCAGAGTTTTTGAAAAACCTTGCAACGTAATAATATTAATAATGATTAAATGAAGATATTAATTAAAACATATTCTTTACATTATCTATGCTCTTTACGGCAGTTGTAAAATCTACCGCCTCTTCGAAATCTTCTGTAGTAGTTTTTGTTGGCACTTGGATCAGTAGGGTATTTTATTACCTTAATTTAAATTGTATTAAGTTAGATGAGATATGGATGAAATTCAAAACACCAAATGTATACAACATTAAAAAATATAAATTTGTATCAAGTCATAGAAATTTACTCAACCTTTTCAAAATAACTGGTAGTAAAAATGTCATTCGTCTTCTAAATGCGCTGTCTCTGGAGAAAGGCTTTCCAATATTTGTCACGGATAAGAAGCCATTCTTACGAAGCTAAAAGAAATTTTATGACACTCTTCTAATCAAAACCATATTATAAAAAGATTTTAACGAAATTATTTTAGAAATATTTTTAACCTATAAAATTTTATGACTCTTTTGTACTTTATAAAATCTTGTACCAAAATATACGTTACTAAAAAACTTTGTAAAAGTTCATGATAAAAAAGAGTTAGCTTAAAGCTTTTATACGAAATTTAATGTTATTCTGTTTTAGTACTTATGCCTTACTTAGTAGGAAGAATGAATCTATGGTAGATGTACATATATGTTAAATGCAGTAAATTTAGCTAAAGCTAACCCAAGTCGTTAGTATCCTGAAGCTGCAATAATTATAATATTTGAAAAAAGATCTTAAGAAAAAATCAGTTTTATTAAGCATTTAACTGGGATTTTGGCCAACTTCCTTGTGAGATAACTAAAAGCTTTTTAGCTTTAAAAAGTTCTTATTGACTTTTATTGATCTTTCCAGTTTAAAGGTTTGGTATTGTCCCTCCACTACAACGTATGATAAAAAATATTTTTAATTTTTAAAATGTATATTGAAATAGTAAAAAACATAAAAATTATAACATCCGTTCTCTATTGCAAACGTAACCAGAGAGCCTAGCAATTATTTCATAGTTGGGCTGTTGTGTCAAAGCAAAATACTATTGCACATCAATGTTTACTGTGCCGTGTATCTAAACCCAGGTTAGCCTACTAAATGAATGTTCGTATCTCCAGTTCTGCCAACACTGTAGACATATAATCTTCGAGATTACTATCATTTTTATCCTGTACTTTTTGGTAACAAGGTAGGATCTATTTTCTTAACTTTATTGAAATATTATTAGAAAAACTAATCATTTATTTCACATTTAATGTAATTGACCATTTTCGTAAAATAGTTTTAAAAACAAATGAAGGGAAAATTATTCATTGCGCTTTTTATAACATTATGTTGTTAAAGAGATAGATTGACGGCTGCAATGGAATGTCCATACAGAACCATTTTACGCAATACAAACGGTTAGCAATGTGAAATTGCCCCGTGATTTCAACCTACCCCCCAACCCCCGCCCCTCATACCTTTTAAAATCATTTAATAGAAATGAGAATGATTTTTTTAATGTATTAACTGTTATAGGACCGTACACTTCCATACCTTAAATGTGCTTTAATAAGCCGAATTGATTTTTTTTAATAAAATCAAATTAAATTGGTTATTGTGCGTAATTAAAACATAAATATATGTAAATAGAACCGATTAAGAAGTACACTAACGAAATACATACTTTACGTCTATTTTTTACGATTTCGGCAGCGTTTGGAATTTATTAGCACAGCACAAAAATGGCCTATTATAAAGTCCACTAGCGCATATGTCTATGTTTTATTTTTAAAACCCACAATAGCCATTTTAATGTAAAACATTGTGAAAAGTTGCAACGAGGCATATTCAAACCTTACTTAAAAATTGTTCATTCTACGTGCATTAAAAGATATTAGATATTTTAAACGCAGTGGCTGAAATCACGAAGTAGTTTTTTGCTCGTTGTCACCCGCTTATAACGCACGTAGTGAGTTATATACTGTTTGAACTCGATCATATTTTTTGATTTAATTTCACTTGTTTCTCACGGTAGTGCTAATAAGACGGAAAACTGAGAGAAGATAAAACGCAGGGTGGGTTTTGGCTCGTAAGGCTTCTGTTAAGACTCTTTGTTTATTTGCTATTTATATATATATATATATTCCTTATTTATTAAAGAGACAGAGACAAATGAATGTTTACCTGATGTTTAGTGATACGCCATGCCCATAAGAAACAAAACCTAAGATGTCACAAAAATCCGAGAGACCCTCACTATCTGGATACGGTACTCTTCAAACCGAAGGATAGTAGTGTTTATACACTACAAATATGACAGACATATTAGGGTAAACGTACATTCAGTTGGCTTAAATAAATATATATGTACATAATTTATTTAAAATGTCCTTTATTAGGTAAAATACATTATATCTGCCTACTCATCAATAAGTAAGTACTTATTTCAGAGGCGGCAGGTTCCCATTTTTAAAAGAGTCAACACCGCGGTGTCTATTTTTGCCACATATTTGTCCTTTTTAAGGACCAAGCTAATCCCAGATTTCATCTTTTACTGTTGTATATAGCATAGACCTCTTAAAACTATTTAAAACAGAAATAATCAAAACTATTTTATAAAACTGTGTATCATCATCATCATCATCATCATCAGCCTGTGATAGTCCACTGCTAGACATAGGCCGTCCCTAATACACCCTTATCCATCAGGGGGTTTCGAACCGTGTCCCACCACGGTGGTCCAATGCGGGTTGGTGGGTGGACCGACTTTTTACATACCCATCTGACGCATGGATCATCCTACTTTTCAGACAATTGGGTGATCAGCCCAAATGGCTATAACCAACTATGAAACAACAATGAAAACTTGTTGAGCGCCGCAGGATCGAACCCACGACCTCCGGTTTCTAAAGCACATGCCCATACCACTAGGCTACGGAGGCAGTCAATAGTCTATAGTCTATGAAGTCCCAGTGTATACGATACTGCAATTCGTAGTGCAGCATATTTTTACTTTTTCTTAATATACATGATAAATCTAAGCAGAAAAGTTTTAAGCATCGTATTCTGTGAAAGCTATCGAAGCAAACAATTACTTGCCAAATTTGTTCACCGTTGGCCCAGAATTTATCATAAAACGTTAGTGTTTTAATACACGGGACGTCTCAGTGGAAATTAGGTACAAGAAGACAAATATAATCAAGACTACTTCCATTAATTCTGCTCATCTAATATGCCTCAAGGTATGAAGTAATAAAATATTGCGGCTTAGGTACATAAATTTCATTTTGCAGCCATTTCGTATTTTAATTTGATAAAATGATTTGTTACACTCAGTGATATCACCGACAGACACATTATTAAAATCTATATTTTTTAAAATTACCTTTTTAAAGTTAACCTAACTAAGTAAATGCATAATATTATTGTGGAATTCTAATTGAAAGTCAAGTCAGATATATTCTGTGGTGAACGGATTTCAATTTTGCTAGAGCTCTCATAAAGAAATTAAGCTTGCGTTATGTTGAATCCCGCGCTTTTATTGCAAAGCAAAATTGGATAGCACTATTTCTCAACAATTTTTGGCTTAATAAGATTTTATTTAATGTAAATAATGTGATGGGGGAAATAAAGCGTGGTCGTTTTTAATCGAAAATACTCTATGAATGAGAACATCTTTAAAACTACCTTTTTATATGCAACCCTGCCCGCTATCTTTCTTAGATTGCCTGCTTCCATGACAGTATAACTTATGATTTCTACGATATTTACGTTATTTGGGGTAACCTAGCATATTTAAACCAATAGCACATATAAAGTGATTTTCGATGTCATGATTTATTTTATTTAGATAATGTCTACAAAAATGGTTATAGAAATAAATTGTATAAAAAAAGTGTCTGTGTCTGTGTTACTACGTGGCAACTTAACGATCATCAGGATCAAAGAAGAAAGTCGGTCAATCATTAGTAGGATATCGAGGATATATTTATTAAACATTCCCTCTGAATTGTCCGCCTCCTCATTTTGGGCAGTTAATCTCAAAAACTCGATAAAATAACTTTACCACGTTTCACCTCAAAAAATCTTGCTGGGAATTTTATATAATTTCAAGTACTGGCGCCAAAACGTAGTAAGAATTTAAGGTCTATTTAAGATCAATCTAATAACATATTTAGGATAATCCAAATTGACAGCAGATTCGAATTGATGGCTAATACTTTACACTGCTCTTTTATACCTAGATCACTATCTCTTTTACTGGTATGTCTTAGTACCTATACAAGCGAACTGCCTCCGTAGCCTAGTGGTATTGGCGTGTGATTTAGAAACCGGAGGTCGTGGGTTCGAATCCGAGTGGGGATTCAACATATTTTCGTTGTTGTTTCCTAGTTTGTTAGCGCAATTTGGGCCGATTACCCAATTGTCTGAAAAGTGAGATGATCCATGCGTCGGCTGGGCATGTAAAAAGTCGGTCCACCCACCAACCCGCATTGGACCAGCGTGGTGGGATACGGTCCAAAAACCCCCTAATGGTTAGGGAAGGCCTATGTCCAGCAGTGACTATCTCAGGCCGATGATGATGATGATGATACAAGCGAAGCTTCCTTAAAGTAACTTATTTTCATAACAATTAAACTTTTGGTACGAACCCACTCTCAAAAGGCTAAAATCTTATACCATGACAAGTTACATATTTTTAAACGATGCTGTCTTATGTAGATTTAAAGCAATCGTACTAAACTTATAGAACTTAATAATGTATTCGTATAAGATAGCAGGCAAAAAAGTTCAATCAAAAAAATTAAAGTAAAAAGTTAAAAAGTTAAATTAAAATCTTCATTTTACCTTTGTACAAAGCAATTATTTCCTGAGAGGACGGCAATTTCAAAGCAAAGCACTTTGATGAGACACTGTGTACTTTGCTGCGCGGCTAAATATCAGGTCATCTTGCTTAATAAATTCGCTAGTATTACTATGTAAAAGTAACAATTTTTTTTAGCTAACTTAACTAACGTTTTAAGAATTTAAGATAAAGTAGTAAGTTTATTAACCCACACCGAATTTCATCATAACATGTTTATCAAAGCGCAAACATCTTTAATATTTGTTTTCTTAGCCAATTTAGAGACATATTTTAGGTAAACCACGTCAATCGTCTATCTCAATTAGCGCTGAAGAACGCGGGGATAAGACTTGGCCGCAGTTTACCAATAAGAACGCGTTCGCGCCATTAGCGTGTGATATTAGTATTTATTTTTCATCATCAGCCTTTGATAGTCCACTGCTGGACATAGGCCTCCCCTAATACACCCCTATCCATTAGGGGGTTTTTGGACCGTATCTCACCACGCTGGTCCAATGCGAGTTGGTGGGTGGACCGACTTTTTACATGCCCATCCGACGCATGGATCATCTTACTTTTCAGACAATTGGGTGATCGGCCCAAATTGCCCTAACCAACTAGGAAACGACAATGAAAATTTGTTGAGTCCCCGCAGGATTCGAACCCACGACCTCCGGATTCTAAAGCACACGCCTATACCACTAGGCTACGGAGGCAGTTAGTATTTGTGTATTCTAATTATTTCAATATTAGTTTTGACATCCTCGCGACATTGGCCTCATAAATAAGTTTTTTTTTTTACTTTAAACGTTTAACTCAGTAATTATAATTACGTACAGAAAATTGTGGTTATATTTCATTCGCTAGAGACTTATTGCATTTTTGTGATGTTTACATTTACAGCAACGATTCATCTAATCATTACTGTAAATTAGTTTAAGTAAATAGATATTTACTATTCCATAACAAATTTTAAATCTCTAATACATTGATAACCTTCACTATTATACGATCCTAAAAACTTTTCTGCTTAGATTTTTACTGTATATTACGCAAAAACCAGTTGCTATTGAGATTGTCGTTCTGAAAGGTATTGTAAGTGGTTCCCACTGTGAATCGCAGTACCGCATACACTGATGTATCAAACAGCTTTGTGTATTTCTGTTTTAAAAGGTCTATGCTTGACATAACACAACTTTAAGAAGTTAGTAACAACATTAAAAGATGAAATTTGGGATCAGGCTGATCTTTAAAAAGGTCAAATGGTTTATTTAAGAATAAGCGCATCTTCCTTGCAAGAAATAAAATTCCTTTGGCACTAGCAGCGATACTGAACTACACCAATACAAGACAGTAGAAGACCAATGAGGAGGATACCCTCGCCCTCTTTCACATGTTCCTATTGACTGACTATCTGCCATTCTTATTTACATTAAGTCTTGTGCATTTCGATCGGGACTTTCAAGAGCGAAGGTTTAACGCGGGCATTTACCTTCCCGCATTTAAGATGCATTTTAGACACAGATTATTTTCACACAAAGTAGGCTGCTCTATCAATAAATTGGTTTTCTTAAATTTTTCTGCACATAAATCCGATAAACTTTGCCTTTCTAAAATAAATTTTAGGTGTTGTTCGTCTAACTGTCAAATTTTAAGCATCAGTTTTTAATTCTAGTAATACTCTAGTTAGTTCACAACTTATCAAGGTTATTATTACACAAATTAGTTTTATTTTACTGTTAGAATTGTGTTGTATGGCGAAATTGGAAAAGTTATCAGTTCAAAATTCAAGCAAATAAAACCGGATGATTCTCTGATTAACTAGTCACGTTTAACAATGCTGAATGGAGCATATCAAATTTACAGTACAACTTTGTCGAGACACGCTATCGGGTATTTTAACTTTCTATGGCGTACTACCAAGCTCTATTTACTGAAGTGAAATTATGTGACAGAGTAGAAAATACTTTTTTCCAGTTACACTCATAGCTTAATTTCTTTTAATAAGGCCTTAATTTGAAGGTTATAATTGTAATTTCGGATACAACATTCGGTGACATGATAAAATTGTTTTTATATTTGATATACCAGAAATATCCTAATTTGTTTTTTATAATTTTTACGCAGCAATCTTAATTCCAATAGACTTTTTTTATGTAATTGCCACTTCAATTTTGTCTTGTTTAATTTGTCGGTAAAATTTAGCTACGGAGGGTAACCACAAAAAAAATGTTCTCGTCTGTTAAATTACACTACTGCTTAAACAAATCAAAGTAACAAACTGTTGCTTATGTTTTTTATTTTGTATGTCTGATGTCCTACTTTATAAGACACTCTCCCAGCAAATTAGATATGACAAGATAAATAGAATCACGGCTGCAACCGTAAACTTTACACATCTAATCTTAATAAATTAAACATACTTATGTACTTTAATCTTTATGAGATAAAAATGGCAATTAGAAAAATTAAATAATGCTTACACTTAATTTGAATTGAATAACTTGCGATCCTTTCAAACTACAATGCGGTTAAGCAATTGCACTGGAAAAGCACTTTCCTGTAATAAGGAAAAATAGAATAAGCCGACACTAGAATTCTATTTCATCGGTGCGGTAATTGTAGCATGGTAGAGTCATTTACAAAAGAACGTGTTTAACTTATTTTTACTGGCGTTATAATACAAATAACAATTTATTTCTTATGTATTTGCATATCTTCAATTGCTATTACATTCTTACCCAGGTAGTGCAAACAATCTCTATAGTAAAAGAAATCCCTTAATATTAAAATAACATCTATTAAATTAAAAGTAAGTTTTTTTAATAAAAAACAAAGGCTTAAACTTTCCATCACGTTTACCCAGGATCATGATGCGTAAGTGATACGTAGTTAGAATGTGGTTTATATGTATATAGAAGCGAATGGAAATTATTTACAGTACATTTAAGTATCTAAAATTTTATATGAATATTTAGCTCAATAACCTAATAACTTTTTTGTCTATTTTATGTATAATAATACTCGGGAAATAATATGTCAAGAGAAAGAAAATTTGTTTTAAATGTATCAAGTTTAATTTTTGCATGTTAAGGTGATTTGCTAAAATAGCTTAAAAGCATGGCAGTACGCCATATAAAGTTAAAATACCCGCTAGCGAGTCTCGACAAAGTTGTACTATAAATTTGATACGCTCCATTCAGCATTGTTGAACATGACTAGTTAATCAGAGAATCATCAAATTTTATTTGCTTGATTTTTTAAATGAAAACTTTTCCAATTTTTCCATACAACACAATTCTAACAGTAAAATAACTCTAATTTGTGTAATAATAACCTTGATAATGTAAATAAAGTTGTGTACTTGAGCAAAAATGAGACTACGTGGCAACCTATCGATCAGAAAAAGAATCCAAGATAGAAGTCGGTCAATCACTAGTAGGGTATAGATAAGATATTTATATAAAATACCCTCTGAATAGTCCAACTCCTCATTTTTCGGCAGTCAATTATCAAAACTCGTTAAAATAACTTTACCACGATTTACCTCAAAGGTCAAAATCTTGCAGCATAACAGGGAATTTTATATAAATTCAAGTACTGACGCTGGAACGTAGTAAGAATTTAAGGTCTGTTTAAGGTCAACCTAATAACTTTTCCAAATTGAGAGCATAATTGAAATGATTGAATTGAAGATCAATTCAATTTTACTAGCATTTTTCATCATCATCATCATCATCAGCCTGTAATTTCCACTGCGGGACATAGGCCTCCCTAATACACCCTATCCATTAGGGAATTTTGGACGTATCCCACCACGCTGGTCCAATGCGGGTTGGTGGGTGAACCATGTGAACCAACTTTTACATGCCTATCCGACGTATGGATCATCTCACTTTTCAGACAATTGGGTGATCGGCCCAAATTGCCCTAACCAACTTGGAAACAACGATGAAAATTTGTTGAGTGCCCGCAGGATTCGAACCCACGACCTCCGATTTCTAAAGCACACGCCCATACCACTAGGCTACGGAGGCAGTTAAAATGTTTCAATGAGTAAAATTTTAATGAAACATATAACCGAGCTCACAACACATTTAACACTACAAAATACACATGTTCTCAAGTAAGACTATAAACTTAAACGATTTTTTTAGAAGGGCTTATACCGTAATGTATTAAATATTCTATGTTTTTAACAATGTTCAATATAATTGTATAGCTATATTTTATTGTTTTGTTTTTTAAAACTTTTACATCTTTGTATGCAAGCATAGCTTTCGTAGCAAACTAAAAAAAATACGTATGTTAAAGAAGATAGTAGTAGTACACTTGTTTATATAAGACATAATTTAACTTTTGTATTAATCCGCCAACAAAAGGCTGAAATTTTATTATTATGACAAGTAACAAATTATTGACCGCCATACTGTGTGATATGCACAGTATGTCTCTATTTTATAATTGGGAAAACCAGGAAAGAAATAGTTGTTTTTTCATGAATACTATTTAAGTATTATAAATGTTTACTTAGCCAAACATGATAAAATACAAAATATCTGTAAAATTTAATTTATATACCTCAGCCGTAATATTTTGTTACTTTATACCTAGAGACATATTAGATGAGTACAGTTTATGGAAGTAGTCTTGATTCTATTTGTCTTCTTGTGTTCCAATGAGACATCTCGAGAATTAAAACACTAATGTTTTATGATAAATTGGGAGCCAACGATGTTCTATTCGTTAAGAAATTATTGGCCTTGATAACTTTCACAGAATACAATGCTAAAAACTTTATTGCTTCGATTTCTCCTTTAAGTTAAGAAAAAGCTAGTTACTATTCAGTTTGTAGTTCTGTAAAGCAATGTAAGTGGTTCCCACTACGAACTGCAGTATCCTATACACTGGTTCATAAAATAGTTTTGATTATCTCTGTTTTAAAAAGTTTTAAGAGGTCTTTGCTTGACAAAATCACAACTTTAAGAAGTTATTTACAACAGTAAAAGATTAAATCTGGGATTAGCTTGCTCTTTAAAAAAGGTGACCAGGTTGACTTAAGAATTAGTGCATCTGCCTTGCAAGAAATGAAACTCCCTTTTGGCACTGGCAGCGATACTGAACAACGTCACTGCAATAAAGAAGAAAACCAGAGAGGAGGATACCTTCGCCCTCTTTCATCAGTTAAGTTATTGACCTTTCCCTCTTATTTAGATTCAAGAGCATAGGTTTTACGCGGGCATTTGGCTTCACGCATTTAAGATGCATTTTAGAGATAGAGCAGATTATTTTCACACAAAGTAGGCTGCTCTAACAATAAATTTGCTTTCTTAAATTTTGCCACACATAAATCTAAAAAACTTTGTGTTCCTAAAGTAAATTAAAGGTGTTGTTACCTCTAAAGTTAGTATACGACTTTTCATGGTTACTGTTACACAAATTAGACTGTTAGAATTGTGTCAAATGGTTAAATTGGAAAAGTTTTCAATTCAAAATATAAGCAAATAAAACTAGATGATTCTGTGATTGAATAGTCATGTTTAACAATCCTGAACGGAGCGTATTAAATTTATAATACAACTTTGTCGAGACACGCTAGCGGGTATTTTAACTTTATATGGCGGTACCACTTGATGTATTTACTAACATGAAATAAAATTACAGAGTTTTATTTATTTTTGATAAGGCTGTAGTTTAAAGTTTCGATTGAAATATCGAATATAATATTCGGTGACAATGTGACATCGTTATTTGATAACAATATAACTTCGCTATTCAATATTCCAAAAACATCGAATAAACCCTTTAATTATATTTTTATTTTTTTTTGATGAAATTTTTTTTTATTTGGCTTTGAAGTAATAGCAAATTGTTTGTCTTAATATGAAAACATGTAAACTTGATACATGAATTAAAAAATATGTTTTCATTCTTCGGACATATTATTAGGATATTTTTGACGGTTATTATTTTAATACACAATCGATCAAAAAAGGTTTTTGGGGGCAATGCTTATCAAGCTAAACACTAAGTTAAAAATCTTCTCATTTCTGAGTTTGATCACCGTTTTTGATTTGTGTCAGAAAACTAATTTAGTAAAGCGAAAAAGTGTGTTTACGGTTCATTATATTTATCTTCTCGTATGTTATTTTCAACGAGAGTATCTTGTGAATTAGAACATCAGTCATATAAAATTACGTAAGCAACATTATGTATATTCAATTGGAAAAATTTTTCGGTACATACTTTGTACAATAATAAAAAATATTTATCCTGAACATTGGCTTTAACAAGCTATGCATATTTATTGTGTCTTGCCCATTAAAAAAAATTAAAATTAAATAAATTGAATACAGAGACAAAAATTAACAGATATAGGAAATAAAACAAATTAAATACTTATCATATAATTAACTTTTATCTCTAGACTAAAAACTCAGAAAATAACTTACCGGGAAGCTTGAGGCGACAGAGAGCAATTTTTATCATATTTCATATCTCCGGAGCTATAAATTGCCAATGGCTGTTCATATTTAAAGATACTACTTTAATCTTATTTCTAAAACCTAATATTATGTGAATTGGATCTCGTCTAAAGGATGATACGAATAAATTTTATTCTCAATTTGTGTTACGGAATTCAGAAAGATTATAATATTTAAGTTAACAACAGTTGATACTTAAATATCATAATGATTATAACGCTAACTTGGTTTTGTGTAATTATGTTTGGCGTTAAAAAGTAGATTGTTCTTATAATTAAAGGTCTGTAATAGTAGTTCTCTAAAAATAAGGTTAATTTGCGTAATGAACTACATTATACAATGTCCTCAATTTTATGAAATAAGTTTACGATGTTTTACTTACTTAGAATAAGCACACGTAGTAGTTTTAGGTTTTAGATAATAAGAAATTTAATTAAATCTAGAGTAAGTAGAAAACTTGTAAAGTACTAACTCAAAAAAACCATTCCTAGTTACGGAAAAACCGCTAGTGAGGTAGATACCACTTTATCAATACGTACCGCATAGCAGTAGTGTGCAACCATTGTATTGTATCTTATACAGGATCGCGTTTAGTATAATTACTAATGAAACGAGGCGTTACACATATTGTTGCGGTAAGCAGAGGTGTAGAACAATAATAATGCTTTTTTGCATAAAAGGCCTATCGCTTCAACTAAAAAAATGTGATTTTTATATCGGCACTTTATAAAAAAAGAACGAAAACAATCTCATAATTCATTGAGGATTATACATTTTAAATCCATGTTCTGATTTAGAATTTTTTTTTTGTAAACTCAATTCAAAGTCAGTCTTTATGTAAAATACGTATTTTAAAACTAGAATAATAAATCTACACCTCACTTTCAATTAAACATGTTTAACTTTGTACGCAGAAACGTACGAAGTTCCTCAGTAAATTGTTCAGACTGTTCATTAAAGTTTGCTACGACATGCTTTAGGAAAATTGGTGAATAATATAATACCAATGTTTAGCAAATATTTAATGTGTAGGTAACAGTAATAAAGGTATATAAGAGCACACATTTGGCCTAAATATGACTTTCAATAAATTATTAAGTAGCCCGTCATCATCAAGAACGCTATCGGCTAAATAATACTGGAGAAATGTATATGAAGGTACATGATATTATAACGAGTTTTCATGAGTAAGTATTTATTGATACAAGTAATTATTTCAAATCGTTGAAAACATCGTTTTTACAAGGAAGGAACAAGGGAAGGGGCAGATTCCTGATGTTTTCGGCTATGTTTCTAATAAACATGGCGTAACAATTACCATCAGGTACCAACGTCCTCTTTCCTGCTAGTCTCACCTCATTATTCTAGGCAAATAAATAAAATTGGAGTGTCTGTTTGAAACATCAAAATAACCGTTTTTGAATGTGATATATAACCGACACATATAACAAAACTATTTTGTGTATATATTTGTGTGTCTGTCAGTCTGTTTGCTTTGTCTAATCTTCAGAATGGTTCGTCTGATTTTGATTTTGACGGGAGAGTAAATAGTTGATGTAATTGGGAGTAACTTAGGCTAACTTTTTTTTACAAAAATAATATTAACAGTTTTCTTATATTACCACGGGCAAAGTTGCGGGCAGCATCTAGTCAATCATAATACTATTTATATATGTTTTTAACAATGTACAAAAGTCTTTCAGGACCAAGCCTGCCTTTTATGCTCTGCGTCTAATCTCTCCGGTTATCCGTAATAATCCGAATAAATCAAGAGACAATGCACCTGTGTTAGAGCATGCACTGCGACGTCTCCGGGCAAATAACTGATATTTAATGAAGAGCGAGTGCCGTTAGAGCATTATTATTATTTTAATTAATAAGAAATCGACTGTACACTGTCGGTAGATAAACTACATGCATCTTTACTTTCGTTTCATATTCCATAAAAAAACAAAATAACGCACCTATAGTAAAATAACAACTATTTAATCTTTTTTCCACAATGTTCGCTAAGATTACTAATTCTATTTGATATTTAATTATCAGTTTTATTCGCTGTCTGCAGAGTTCAGACTGCAAAAAACTAATATTAAGAACTTTCATAACGACAATTCATTATGTTATTATGATATTACTCTAATGAAGATATTTTGTCGTTTCTCCTGATTTATATTAGCTGATATTGCCTGTTTTATAATAATTTATTGTATGTTGAAATTATATTTTATACGATAAATTATTATAAAACTTCAAATCTGTAAAATATTTTATAAAAGTTATTTTATTTTCGTCCCAAATAATGATTTGCATATTATGAATTTTTAATATTTATCACTAGGCGTAATTTTATGAGCCCTTATTAGGCTTATTATAATAATTGTATTTGACAAATAAATTAAGTTTTTCTGTACTTGAAACCAGAATATTTGCATAATTTTAGACAAAGCTACGAACTGGCGTTAATGTAAACTTATTTTAGTTTATGGCATGCCAATTATAGAGGACTAGGGAATGTTGCACTAATAAGTTATATATTTGTTTTAATTAATTTTAGGTCTTATTAGCTATGGTATTTGTTTTTTAATGGATATCTAATTTCTTTTAAAAAACACCATAGCTATCAATTTAAGTCTTTAACAAGATGATGCTAAAAAGAGCGTAATAAATACTTTTTCCTTAATTTGTTTTCAATTTATTTATAAGGTAATGGCTCTTAAGTATTCCTGAAATGTATTTTTTTCAAATTATATACAGATTTTCAATAAAAAACGTGCAGCATTATTGCTTTTATATAAAATAAAAGTGACTAATGTAAGTAATTTGATGTAGAAAAAAGTTATATAGCTTATTTATAATATTATAAGTGAAATGAACGATTAGTTAATCAATATTTTAATAAAGACAAGAAAACAGTTCATATCGTTTTACAAAAAAGTACAGCATAACAAGGATGATAATGTCAAAGTTTATACGTGTACAGTGTCAGCAGAACTGGAGATACGAAAATTCATTTAGTGGGCTGACCTGGGTTTAGATACACGGCAAAGTAAACATTGACGTGCAATAGTGTTTTGCTTTGACACAACTGTCCAATTAGCAAATAATTGCTAGGCTCTCTGTGTTTGCAAATGTAGCAATAGAGAACAGATGTTACAATTTTCTTTACTATTTTAATAAATGCTTTTGAAGATTAAAATTATTATTTAACAAACGTTGTAGTAGAGGGCTTAATATCAAACCCTATTAACTGGAAGGATGAACAAAATTCAATAATTGACTTTTAAAGTCGCAAAGGACAATAGAAATTTGCGCAAGCATTCATAAAATAAGTAGAAGTAAAAATATCATCCGTCTTCTAAATGCGCTGCCTTTATATGGACTTTCCGGAATTTGTCACAAATAAGAACCCATCCATTCAAATTTTAGGAAAGACTTTTGTTTATCTTAACGTTACACTTTTCCAAATTTTATCTTTAATTTAATAATCTATGAAAAGTTTCGCATAAAGCTTTCATTTATTTTAAAAGGAAGTTTGCCAAAATCTCAATTACACTGTGGAAAACGCTGCCCTGTCAGGAATCTAAAAATTGTATGATATTTAACGTAATTCTGTTCTTGTTTATGCAGTTAGAGGCTTAACTAGAAGCATGAAAAGTTATATCATTGTTTGAAATTTTAAAAATACTTCAGCTTAGTTGCTAAAAAGTGGAGATACTGATTTCGAAAATATTAAAAGATATGCAAATAACTTGAGAAGGCTTTTATCTGTAATATACAATCACCTTTTTAGGAATTGTATATCTGTGCCTATCCTATTTTACATAATTATTTAACCTTTAATTTATTTAAGCAATATAAATTGAATTTTATAACTTTTACTGAGGAAATAACGACGTATATCAAATACTAAATTATTTTATTGCGCGTCTAAAGACTAAGAAAAATGAAGAGGAAACTCTGGTGCTAAACAGACTTTCCTCTTTAGAAACTTTTACTGTGCAAACATTTTAGTAAAATTAAATACATTTTTATTTCGCTTGTCATATATTTTTTTAAATAACTACTGACATTCTTTCTTCGTCGTCGACATATTTTATATTAATGCATTTAAGGTAATAGTGGATTAATATTAAAATTAATCGTTGGGACGTTCAATCTCATAAAAAAATAAACTAAATGGTACAAGCCATTACAGTATATGTATTTTTTGTATCATAATAAAATCATAATGTAACGGTTTTTTGATGTTAAAAACAGGCAGGTTTGAAGGCCATCGTAGCCAGCGTAAACGATACTTAACATCCTTATTTACACTTCCTTGCTCTTATACAAGAAATTAAAAATAAAGTTTATGCTTTAGCCGTTGTAAAAGTTAGTAAAAACAGCTTATCCTTCTAGAAAACTGCAAATAATGTTGAAAAACATGTACAAGTCAAGAACAGCAACGAACAACATTCTCGACTGATTAAGAATGTTGATGTTGAGCGTTAAGAGCCGGAGAATAGAGTACAATATTTTTATAGTTTATAATATTTTCATAGTCACTTAAAAATAATTCATATATATATGTATATTAATCGTTGAGACGTTTATAACGCCTCGTCGGTCGATAGGTTTATACTCGCTACCAACTTTGACTGACTACTGCCCGAAGTTCGGCATCCCATCTGGTTCGAGGTCGACTAACGATGCGTGTTCCCAAACACGATCTCCACTCCAGAATCCTAATGGCCATCCGTTCTTTTGATTATACGACTGGCTTTGGTGACGGATGAATTCTTTACGAATTTTATCCAACAAAGAAACACGTTGAGCTACGGTTTGTGGACCAATCCTACAATCAGAGGCCACGTTTGGGCTCCGTATGCCATTATATCATAGGGAGTACGGGTTGATTGAAGACCCTTGTCTTCAAATCCTGTGGTATCGATGACGTGGAAATGTGATTTAGCTTCGTAAATGTTACCAATGTGCCCAAGGTAGATATATTAATCATCACCTTCGAGAGTAACACTATTGATATTGACCAGCCTCTTGAGAACGTGTTCATTGAACGTGACTTTCGACTTGTCTAATTCAATCCTGAGGCCAATGCGACCATTGCATAGGAACGAAATTTAGATTGTAGGTTTTTACTATGAAATAATGTAATAAAATGTATTTTTAAAAATCTATAAGCAATAAGTACTGGAGGTATTTAATAAAAAAAGAAACAACTTTATACGTGGTAACTTTGTAACAGTTTCGTGTCTTTATCTGCAGCCGTATCGTTAACTAGTAAGAAATGTAGGTTACGGCAGCAGAAAACACAACCTAATAACATAATTCGTAAAATTGATAATTATGGCTCAACTAAGACAAAGACTAAAACTACATATTTCTGACTTGTACGTCTTGAATTCATCTGCAAAATTTCATCAGTGGCGTTTTAATGTAAGAATACAAAAAATGCAATAAGGTATTTAAAAAGCCAATTTAATATAATACAGTGTTAGTTTTTACGTTTTGTTACTCTTTTCGTATATTGCATATTACAAGACTGATCTAAGCATTGTTAGTTTATGCTGAAAGCAATAAAATCAACTTTTATTTCCTTAATTTATTGTCTACCTGCTAAAAATATTTCGCTAAAACTGTTCTAATATATAAGTATTACAATTTATAACCAAAATTTTATAAATGTCAATGACCAATAACTAATTTTTAGCTGTGTGATTTCTTAAAATAAGGCACCTACTCGTTTGCCCAAAGATCATTATAAAAATTACATATGGGTCATCGTCTAAAGTACCAATATTAGTAGCCGGTCGGTTCGTTTGGAATATGCTTGAAAATTGTTTTAGCTTTCCGCATGGAAGGACAACTGTAGATGCGATCCTTTGTGCTAAAAACAATCAAACAGCTGGCCATTACTTTAGGGTGGTACACTGGCACTGAGTATTAAAACTTTCGATACTTTTAATACCCTTACCCAACATTATTGGTGCCTACTTCTGAAGTAATCAAAAGGGTCAAAACACTTATGTGTTCCGGTTTGAAGAGTACCTTAGCCAGCATATTTACTAGGTTAACAAGACGTAACATTTTGTGTCTCACCGTAGGCAACACACTGGTGATGCGCCTGGTATGGTCGATGTCCATGGGCGTCGGTTAAAACTTCCTATCAGGTGGGCTGACTGCTCGTCAGACTTTGTGAATATTTTAAATTGCTGAATCTGTAAAACTAAATATCTTGTCTTAGATGGCCTAACTTTTGCAGAACAATTTGACTATCTATATTAGCTTTTAGAACTAAGAAGGTTTTTTTTTTTGCACGCGCAGGTAGACGAGCAGTCGAGCCACCTGATGGAAAGTGGTCACCGACACCCATAGGCATTGGCAATACTGGTTTCACCAACGCCCCTACCGTGAATCATAGGGTGTTAAGTCTCGTTTACCCAGTAAATACGCTGGCTACGGTGCCCTTTAAACCGAAACACAGTAGTGTTTTCAAACTAGAAACAGGCACCGCGGTGTTTCCCACGCAGACGGTCCCTTGTAAAAATCGGGACCTACCTCTCCTCTCTCTAAGGTTTCGTGAAAGCGGCATCCACTGAAAAATTATTGTAGGCACCGTCGAAATAGACACGGCAGAGTAGGGATCCAATAGTTAAATAGTTACTGGGCTTTAAAATAAAACTGAAAAGGTATCTGCTTAAATTATCATCTCATCATATTTTACGCAAGAAGCTGATATATTTATACATATCTAAAAAAATATATACATATATAAAGTATTTCTTGTGAAAAGATGAGTTCTACATGCAGATGGATGGTGTAGTGATGGGTTGCCCGGTGTCTCCTATTGTTGCTGACATTTTTATGGAAGATTTTGAAGAGAAGGCCCTACTCACATAAAATAAATGCATTTTTAAACCACCTTAACTCCATTAATTCAAAAGTACAGTTTACTATGGAGTTAGAAAATAATAATGCTTTAGCTTTTCTTGATGTTTTAATTATTCGCAATCCTGATAACACCTTGAGCCATACTAATAAATATTTAAACGGTAATTCACACCTCCATCCATCTCAGTTAGCTACCGTGGGCAAATCTTCGTTTCAGAGAGCACGAGGGATCTGTGACACCTGGCGGCTGAGCTACACCATGTTAAGCAAGTACTGCGAGACAACAAGCTTGCTGCGCCACGGCAGCGTCACGGTGACCGAGTGAAGGCAGCCACAGTGGAGCGAGTACCTGCTGTTCTACCTTTTGTGAGAGGCGTAACTGACAAGATTACATTTTGAGGCGGGCTTCAATCAAAACTTATTTCAAGCCACTGAAGAAGGTCAACTCCTACCACCTGTCAAGTGCAATATTCCTCTACAAGATCCAGGAGTGTACAAGCTAGATTGTGACTGTGGCCTCTCTTATATTGGACAAACAAAGCGAGCAATAAGAACCCGCGTGAAGGAACATATAGCTGACATTAAACATAAAAGACCCAACAAGTAGGCAGTGTGTGACCATACTTTAAATCACCCAAACCATCAGATTTGATCGACCACAAATCCTCGCTAAAGAACACCGATTCCTACCAAGGATGATCCGTGAGGCTATTGAGATTAGGAAAGATCCAAATTTCAATAGAGAAGATGGTTGGGTTCTACCAACTGCTTGGGATCCCATTATTAATAAATTAAAATTTAAACCCAAGCATAATACCACTGCTAGCTGTAAAAATAAAACCAGTTCATTTTGCATAGGTCGGAGTACAGACTAA
Organism: Lamproptera curius; assembly: GCA_029286875.1. NCBI lineage: Eukaryota > Metazoa > Arthropoda > Insecta > Lepidoptera > Papilionidae > Lamproptera > Lamproptera curius. Next base: position 2,593,408 of record JAGSMT010000039.1, on the reverse strand, counting down.
AAATAATTAATTAAAATTAAGATCTGGAAACCCCGCTTCAGCACTGGCAACAAGACGTATGACATCTCAGTCTCCCTGTGACCACGGCCGCTGGAAAGTGTTCGAAACGTCAGGAATTTAATATGTAAAATGAACGCGATAAAATTCGTAAAGTCATTTTATTTAATAATATATAAACTATGTTTAGTAATGGATAGATTAGCGACGGTAAAAAGTTTAACAGTGATTTAAACAAGCTTTATATATTATTGAGATTATGCTTTGTAGCTGACATCGTAAATAAGAAACTGTTTATTTCTTATTATATAGCGTACCGAATTGCATGTGCCATCATTTGTTCGTTATAGCGAGTTTATTTTCGACCAACCCAATTTTACGGACGTACCTTCATAAGCCATGTTAAGGAAGCCTATTAGGGTCGTGTGACATTTAACGAAGAATAAATTCTGTTACAGCTATTACGCAGAGCTAAGATTGATTAATTAAGCCTATATATATGAAGAAATTTGGCTTCAGGGCCGCCATAAAGTTTTCCAAGGGACGTCTAATAGCGTTTGCATAATTAATTGATACATTATCTTACTAGTATTATAGCTAATAATGATGTAAACTATAAATAATATTTTATCGTGATTTTTTATACTGGTATAAAAGGTTATGTTGCAAATTATTGTGAAAGACAGTATTAAAGTATAAAGCAGTCTACCCCGTGACCACGGCCGCTGCAAAGTGTTCGAAACGTCGGGAATTTAAAAATGTAAAATAAACGCGATAAAATCCGTAAAGTCATTCTATTTAATAATGTATAATATTCGCGTTAGCAATAGAAATAGTTATGTATAAAGCCTTTTTATGAATGCATTGTCAGCACCGCATCGACATACGTTCCAAGCTATTCTGTTGTAATTGCTTACTTTGTTTGTTTAAGATATCAATATCTTATCTCATCTATACATATCTTCTTGGGCCAGAATAGTGTTTTTTATAAAGGTAGAATATTGCATTGTTTTTATTTTATTTTGTAAACCTAATATAGGCCCGTAAGGTTCTACAGTGGAGGCCATGTTGAGGAAAACGTAGTGTTGGTCGACCCCCGACCGGTGGGATGGCGATCTCCGTGCAGTAGCCGGTTTAAGTTGGCAGCGAGTAGCACATCGGCCGTCTTGGCGTTCATTTAAAAAGGCCTTTGTCCAGCCGTGGACTAATAGAGTCTGATTATGCTTATGATGAGGCTTTTACCAGCTCTCTCTCTCATTATTTAAAAGCTTTATATGATATAAAAATTTAAATGGTTGTGGTTAGTTTGACTCTGTTAATTCTGGTTTAACCAGAGACATACTGTATAATAATTTGGTAAAACCAGGAAAAGAATCGATGTTATTTTATTAATATTATTTAAGTATAATAGATTTTTACTTAGCTAAAAATGCGCGGTTATGTCCTGAGTGTGTCTAAGCATATTATAAAATTATAATGCATGACAAAAGCTGTAAAATTTAATTTATATACATCAGCCGCAGTATTTTGTCGCTTCATACCTTAAGGCATATTAGATGAGCACAATTTATGGAAGTAGTCTTGATACTATTTGTCTTCTTATACCTAATTTCCTCTGAGACGTCTCGTGAATTAAAACACTATGGTTTTATGATAAATTAGACGCCAACGATGTTCTATTTGGCAAGAAATTGTTTAATTTGATACCTTTTACAGAATACGTTGCTAAAAACTTGTCTGCCTTGATTTTGAATGTATTAAGAAAAAGCTAGTTGCTATTCAGTTTATAGTTCTGTAGAGCTATGTCACTGACTCCCACTACGAATGGCAGTATCGTATACACTGGTTCATAAAATAGTTTTGATTATTTCTGTTTAAAAAAAATTAAGAGGTGTACGCTCGATTTAATCAGAACTAAAATTTATTAACAACAATAAAAGGTGAAATCTGGGGTTACCTTGCTCTTTAAAAGGGTCAACTCGTTTACTTAAGAATTATTTCATCTCACTTGCAAGAGATTAAATTCTCTTCAGGCACTGGCAGCGGTACTGAACTACGTCACTACGAGAAAGTATAAAACCAAAAGGAAGGATACCCTCGCCCTCTTTTTTCTGTGAAGTTATTGGCTTTCAAGAGCGTAGATTTAACGCGGACATTTCGCTACATGCAGTAAAGATTCATTTTAGAGTTTTTTTTGGCTGCTCTAACAATAAATTTGTTTTCTTAAATTTTTCTTCCCATAAATCCGATAAACTTAGAGTTTCTAAAATAAATTGAAGATATTGTTTGTCTGGTTGTCAAAATTTAAGCCTCCTTTTTTGATGCTAGTACTACTCAAGTCAGTTAACAACTTATTATGGTTTCCGTTACGCAGATTATAGTGATTTTAATGTTAAAAGAGTTTATGTTGTATGGCGAAATTGGAAAAGTTTTCAATTCAAAATTCAAGCAAATAAAACTAGATAATTCCCTGATTAACTTGTCACTTTCACAATGCTGAATTGAGCGTATCAAATGTATAGCACAACTTTGTCCAAAGACGCTAGCGGGTCTTTTAACTTTATATGGCGTAGTGCCATGATAAATTTACTGAAGTGAAATTATGTGACAGCGTTGAAAATACTGTTTTTCAATGACACTTAAAGCTTAATTTCCTTAATTTAAAAGTTATGATTGTAATTTCGATTATAATACTCGGTGACAATAATAAACTATTTTTATATTTGATATACCAAGAAATTTTAACAAAAACATAAGACCGACTTATAACAGCGTATAAATATTTAACGCAATATAAGCAGGTAACAACGTGCTCTCCGTACGAAATTGCGTCGCGTTTTCTGCCGCCACATTATAAATTTCTGATAACTTTGTAAGGTAATAATTTCATCAAAATGTCTATGACACGTTTTATATTATACATAAAATGAATATTTTTTGATGCAATAACTTTTAAGTGAACCTTAACTATTTGCATTATATAATTGCAATTTTTAAATTTTTTTACATTAAAATACTTATTGTGCGTTATTATTAAAACAAAGACATATGCCATCGCGAACTTAAAATGTAGAACTAGAACAATCCAAGTAGCACAATTATGTAAACCGTATTTTACATCTATCTTTACTAAGGGTTTCGGCCGCGTTTGGCATTTAAATCGCACGAATACCTCTAGGAGCGGAGCAACGACTTAACATATAAGAAAAAAATATATTAATTCACAAGTATTGTTAAATAATTAAGACAAAAAAGTTATTAGGGACAATGGTTATCGAGGTAAAAATATAGATAAAATTTTAGATACTCAATTATACTGTTACTAATTTCCCTTTACATTTAAATACATAGAAATCATATATTAACATTTAATGTTTACTGTGATTCTTGGTAAAAGTGATGGAAAGCTTATACCTTTGTTTTCACAGTCCGTTCCGAGCTTCCGCGCGGTACGGACCTCTCTCGTGCGCTCCCGCCTGACTCCGACAATATCGCAAACACGCTTCATAGTTAGTTGGCGTGACAGTGCCGCCGCGTCAGTGTTTAATATAGTTTATTGTAGTAAGTGCTCGCAGGCAGGTTCCGGCTTTCTGTAAGTAGATACATACACCACACTAAAAGCCCACGTGTCATTTAGCTTGTTAAATAAATATGTGCTTGCTGTATTAGGTGGCAGCTAGGTACACACCTAGCGCTCCCAAAGCGCATAGGCACACACCTCCCTACACAGGTGGGGAGGACTAGGTCAGCTATAAATACCATGCCGGTGGGGTTGCCCCAATGGATAGCCTCAATATGGACAATTATGATCCCGCCCTACATCTCGACGACATCGACGCGTACTTCCGCGAAAACGACCCCGATGGTTAGTCAAGACTCCATGCCGGTTTTCGTCGCCGCTTATTTGATGGCAAAGCCGCGTGCGCCGGTACGCCAGCCGGACCGAAAAAGTTAACCGCGTCGTCGCCCTCAGCGACACCTACCCGGGACCGTAGCCCGGTCGTAACGCCTGCCCCGTGCAATTACCTGTCAGCGCAGTCAGACGCTGAAGACGAACCAAGACCCACGGAAATGGAAGTCGAACCTGCGACCGCTCCCACGAGCGCCGCTATGGACGCTGACAACGAGGCCGATAGGGACTCGGACGGTTTTACTACCGTCCGAAGAGCAAGAAACGCCCTGCAGAAGAAGCGACCCGCGAGTCACGTAAATTCACCGCGCCCGTCTGGTGACCGCGACACTGGCGAAAAAGCCAGCGGCCGAGCCGCAAGCCACCCCCTCGGAGGTTTTCATGGCTGAGCGTAAGGCCAAGGCTCAACCCCAGGTCGTGATTCACGACAAGGGGCACTTGAGCCGTGTCCCTACGTGGCTATCGAGAGCCAAAATCACCAAGTTTAGGTCGGCAATAATACACGCATAGGCATCCGGGTCAACGTTGAGACCTCGGACGATTTTTGAATACCTTCGCGAAAATAAAATCGCATTTCATACTTTCGCGTTGCCGGAGGACCGCCTCCTTAGAGTAGTTGTTAGGAGAGTTCCCAAAGAACTCGATTTAGACGAAGTCAACGCAGACCGCAAAAAACAGGGTTACCCGTCCATGGGTGCGCCGTAGTGCACCACCCTAGGTTCAAATTGGAAATGGACCTTCTTGTGGTCGAGCTAGATCTTTCCCCCGAGGAAAATCCATATTTAATATTAATTCAATCTGTAAATTGACCGGCCTGCGGGTTGAAACACCCCGCAAGACAGGACTAGTTGGGCAGTGTCATAACTGCCAACATTTCGGGCACACTACGCGTAACTGCTACGCTCGCGCGCGTTGTGTAAAGTGCGCCGGTCAGCACAGCACTCCGGAGTGCCCACGACCTAAGGACTCTATCGAGCCGCCCGCGTGCGCAAATTGCGAAAACGTAGATCATCCGGCAAGTAATGGAGTTGCGCTAGAGCACCCAAAAGACAAACGCGATCACCAGGGCAATAAATAGCAAGGAACTGACCATGTGGGCCCCACAATTTCGTGTAATAAATCCGCACCTGCGCCTGTGCCCGCTGTACCCACGTCTCTACCTGAGCCCGTCTCGCTAAACGCATCACACAAATGGCCGGTAATTACGATAGACAGCCACCGACGAAGTATTCGCAAAATACTTTGAATTTGCTTAAGCAGTTAGTATGTCCAAATTGTACGATTTGTACTATAAAATGCACCTGGCAACCGGCCCTATGGAGAAACTCAAAGTCTTGTTCGCTCACGGCGAAATCTTAGACGCGCTCAGTATATTCAAAACCCATAAAACCGAAACAGACTCAAGTAAGTAGGTAAACCGAATTAGAATGGCTACCAGCATAGGTAGGGTAAAACCGTGCTCTCTAGTCGTATCGTATTTTAATGCGAACGGCCTTAAGAAGCAGCGATCCGAAATCGCCAAATACTTGCAGGATTATAGTATAGACATATTTCTAGTGCAAGAGACCTTTTAAAACCGTCAATAGCCAATCCTAATATCAGGGGCTATAACATTATTAGAAACGATAGGCTGTCAGGACCGCTGGGTGGTACGCTTATATACTACAAAAGGTCACTCCATATCGCACCATTAGAAACACCTACATTAACTAACTTAGAGGAATGGCATGTCAGATCGCACTCACCGCCATAGGCCACTTGTAGTTGTTTCCGTGTACCTTTCCCCATCTAAAGTTACTTAGATCCGACCTAAAGCTGCTTCTCGGCCTAGGTCCATCAACTATTATCAGGCGACTTAAATAGCAAACATCCCGACTGGAATTGCATTACACCAAACACAAATGGCAATAAATTGCTGGAACTCAAGAGCCACTTAACATAAATATAATACTCCTGGGACCCCAACTAGATACTCAGACTCAGGCATAGGCATCTCGCTCGATGTCATATCGATAGACACTCTGTGAGTTAGACTCTGGCCACTTACTGGTCTTATTCAAATTTGGCCAAGGCGCCGGTGCCGTCCCTACGACCAAAACGGTAACAAATTGGTATTGTCTTGAACGCAAACTCAAGGCTATGGACCCCCAAAGTTGCTCTAACCTACCGGAGGGTATTGATAGTGTAGACAAAGCGTATATTGCTATCGACAGTATCACAACGCATATCTCATCAGCCATCGACGACTCCGAAAGGACAGTAAAGGTTTCGGGAGCCAGCAACTTTGGCTTGCCGTTCAGTATTCGATGCCTGATAAGAGAAAAAAATTCACTCAAGCGGGCGTTTTATCGCTATCCGTCCGAGTCAAACCGATATCGCTTTAGGCAACTTCAGCTAGAGGTCAGAGATAGGATAGAGTTACATCCCAAAGGCTCATGGTTAGGTCTGACGGGAGACTTAGTGTCATCGCACACTGCCTATTGGCAGTTGGCTCGACCTATGCATGACCGTATGCATACGACCAATCGCGGCTTATGCATGTCAAGCTTTCACGCACGCATCCTCCACACTCTTAAACCAACTACAGGTAGTGCAAAACAAATTCACCTGCCGCGTCACCGGGGTGCAGTGGTACCAACGTAACGTAGACCTACGCAGCGACTGTAAATTGCCAACTCCGCGAACACTTCGATAAAGTTATTAATCATAATAACCCTCTTTTTTATGGCATACCGAGGCAGACGAGCTGTCGGGCCACCTGATGGGAAGTGATCACCGACGCCCATAGACATTAGCAATACCAGTGGTATCGCCAACGCGCTGCCTACCGTAAGACATAGGATGTTAAGTCTCGTTTACCCAGTAAATACGCTGGCTCGGTGCCCTTCAAACCGGAACACGGTAGTGTTTTCACTACTGCTTCGCGGCAGTAATCCTGTAAACAGGGGACCTACCACCGGTAGTAAACAGGGGACCTACCCGGTAGTAAACAGGACCTACCCGGTAAAAGCAGCATCGTACACGGCCGATCCAAAAGCGTCCAATCAAAAGCGTAGACCGCGAAACATTCTCCTCGACCCGGACGAGGAAGGGGTCGCCAAGACTCCTGTCCCAACGGTGTCCGACATCAACCTTCACACCACACAAGTAGGGATAGCACACACTCACCTGTAATTCGCCCTCGCTTACGAGCACAGCGACACACACACACACACCGCGTATACTAGATACACCCGCGTTCCAGGGCGGTTCTCACCGCTCCCAGCAAACGATTAATACAGTCGCCAGACCGTCGGCGTCCACTCCGTAAACCAATCGTCGACGATCCTTAGGAGACATAAACTAATGCCTAACTCACGTACCTTCTGTACGCGTGGCCTTCATTTTTAGCAAAAAATGTGGGCCACCTAGTTCGTGGGGACGGGAGCTTCCCTCGAACTCTGTGTTAGATGAATCTTACTATAGACATGAGTCTGGAAGCATAAATTCAAGGATAAAAAAAAATACTTGTATGAAAATAATATTTTAATTAAAAGTATTTTTTTTATGACTATTGAGATTGTACGCACTACCTGTGTAAGAATGGAATAGCAATTGAAGATGTGCAAATATAAAAGTAATGTAATAACTATAACGCCAATTAAAAATAAGTTAAACACGTTCTTATGCTACAATTGCCGCACCGATGAAATAGAATTTCGATGTTGGCGTATTCTATTTTTCCTTATTACAGGAAAGTGCTTTTGCATTGCAATTCTTTAACCGCATTGTAGTTTGTAAGGATCACAAGTTATTCGATTCAAATAAAGTGTAAGCATTATTTAATTTCTCTCAATGCTATTTTTATTTTATAAAGGTTAATGTTTAATTCGTCTTACATAGTTTAAGATCAATGTTGTATTATTTGTAAGTGTCAACTAATTTAATTAAGTATATACGTAGATGTAATTTATTAAGATTTGATATGTAATAATAACCCGCACTGGACCAGCGTGGTGGGATACGGCCCAAAACCCCCTGACGGATAGGGTGTATTAGGCGAGGCCTATATCCAGCTGTGGACTATCACAGGCTGATGATGATGTAATATTTACGGTTGCAGCCTTGGTTTCATTTACCTTTTCGTATCGATTTATGCCAAGGATGATTCGGGAAGCAATAGAAATTAAAAAATATCCATATTTTAATAGAGAGGATGATTGGTCTTTGCCACCTTCCTGGGATCCAATAAGACATGCCTTCATGTGCTTTAGAAACCGCAGGTCGTGGGTTCGAATCCTGCGGGGACTCAACAAATTTTCATTGTTGTTGCCAAGTTGGTTAGGGCCATTTGGGCCGATCATCCGATTGTCAGAAAAGTAAGATGATCCATGCTGCGGATGAGCATGTGAAAAGTCGGTCCACCCACCAACCCGCATTGGACCAGCGTGGGGGGATGCGGTCCAAAACCCCCCTGATGGATAAGGGTGTTTTAGGGAGATCTATTTCCAGCAGTGAACTATCACGGGCTGATGATGATATATTCAAAGATTTTTAGTAATATATCTCTTAAAATAATGTTAATTGGCGAAATGGTACTTAATGTCCTAAATTTATGACATACTTACTCGTGTTCAAAATAGGTACATATCACAGCGACATAACCTTTAATCAAACCGTGGCACGTCACCTATATATTTTACTAATAACATAAATACTAAGAAATATAATTTAAACTAAAATAATTAGAATACTCACCCACCAACCCGCATTAGATCAGCTTGGTGGGATACGGTCCAAAACGACCCAATGAATAGGGTGTATTAGGGGAGGCCTATGTCCAGCAATGGACTATCACAGGTGATGACATAATGATTTATTAGAATACTGTTAAACTACTGACTCAATGAGGTAGAAATCAAATTGCCAATAATAGTGTGCATCCTTTATGTACCGGGTTTTAAAGAAACGCATTTAGTGTATTTACTAATGAAACGAGACGTAAATCTTAGGGCGGTAAGTGGATTTGTAAAATATTTACAATACTATATTTTTTATTCAGGCCTACTAAAAATGTTATTAGGGTATCTAATATCTGGATACTACTCTACTATCCCTAAACTGAAATTTAATCCTTCTAAGTTAAACAGACAAATATTAGCGTTTGACTATATTGCAAACATCTAGAATTGTGTTTCGGTAGTCAAAAAGTAATTAGTAAGCTGAAGTGGCAGTGGGCCGGTCATATAAGCCGCAGAACTGACGACCGCTGGAGTCGGAAAGTTCTGGAGTGGAGACCGAGGCTCGGCAAACGTAGTGTAGGACGCCCTGCGGCAAGATGGAGTGACGACATTCGCAAAGTGGCCGGTGTGGGCTGGATGAGAATAGCCGAAGATCGGAAACGGTGGCGTGCATTAGGGAGGCCTATGTCCAGCAGTGGACTAACACAGGCTGATGATGATGATGATGATGAGTCAAAAAATAAACCATATCATGCTTTTTAACTACAAATAGGGAATATGTATGCATTGGCTACTAATTATTCGATATTAACAGAAGCAATATGACAAATAAGAATATTTTCTACGATGATTTATATTGACATCTATGTATGTATAATTTTTCATTCTATTCTTTATGGCACCTTAATAAAGGAAAATAAATTTCGAAAACCGCTGTATAAACAAAATAAGGTAAAGTTGTGCTATTAAATTGAAACGTTCGCTTCAGAGTTTCCTACTATGCTACTCCTATTGTTGAACATGACAAGTTAATCAAAGAATCATCTAATTTTATTCGACTAAGTTTTGAAGTAACAACTTTTCCACTTCCGTCTTACGACACAACTGTGAAAGAGAAATGATACAAATTTGTGAAGCAGATAAGAAATAAAGTTGTTGACTAACATTATTAGTATCATAAAACTAGTGTAACAAGAAAGTGGTTAAGTTCCTTGTGAATTTCAAAGAGAAAAGATTTATACGTTTGTATGTCACGAATGAACTTAAAAGCTGCTCAATCGAATTTAGTTTAATTATTTATATATTTATATTAAATAGAATTATTTTAACTTTTTTAGTTATTTCACTTGCACCGCACTAAAGCCACCACATTGTTCCTAATCGGCCCAATCAGGCCACAGGAAAGCTGCCACACTTTTGTTTAATCCCACCAGCTGGCGACCATGGCACTCCGTCGCACTACCAAGAGTGTTTTGCCCGTAGGCTATTTAAGTAATCTTGAAGTTACAAGTTTACTAGCCAACAGCAGCGGCCTTGATGTTGAGTTTTGTCGGTAGCCTCGTTTTGGCCGCAGAAAGAAGAAAGATTACACAATAATTAATCTACCCTCCGTCCAATTACCACACCGCATCGAGAGCCGACGCGATTGAGGGTACTCTACACAATGCTAACATTTCACTCTTCTCGCGACTTCACATGCAGATAACCGCGCAGGGTTTGTACTACCTTGCACCAATCCCGAGCCTAAAACAGATTTTTTTATGTTTAACATGTTTTTATGAATATATTAGAATATCACAAAGCTGTATCAATAACTAGTTAAACGTTTTAATCATATATGATGAATTTATAGCGTATCACGTTCTCTGATACAAATTAAGGCAATTGCTTCGTCGAATAGAACATTGTTTGCTCCTAATTTACCATAAAATGTTTCTCATGTTATATCTTATGACTAATGTTTTCATTTACAACACGTCCCGGTGGAAATTAGATTCAAGAAAACAAATAGAAATAAGACTACAGCCATAAATTGTGTTCATCTTACATCATTTCAGGTAAGAATAAAGTAATCAATTATTACGGTTGAAAAAGTAAAATTAAATAAGAGTATAATGTCAATATAATGTCACAAACCTCGAGATTACTATATTTTTTTAGCATACACACTTATCTGCCTGCCTGTCTTCAGTTTGCAATTGCCAAGCTGTACAGGTTTTATTATTACAGAATAATTTAATTTTTATACATATATGTATATGTAAAAAAATCCTTTTGAACCAATGTGATACTTTTTTTAACTTTTATTGACTTTCAAGCCGTTTTTGTCGGAGTTGAGAAGCTCTGTACCTGCGGCAAATTCTGGCTACTGGGAAGCTTAGAGGACCCTAGCCGGTGTAAGGAGTACAAGCAAGGTCGTCCCGGGAAGTTTTCATTCTATAACTGTTTAAAAGTTGAAGTTTTAAATCTCTGTTCTGCGTTGAAGAAGATTGCCATTTTGTGAGGGCAATCAATTTAAGGAAACAAAGCACAGTACATTACAATTTCATTCTATTAGTCGTATCAATTCTATTTATCATCCTATCTTTTATTGTCACAGTGAGCACCGTATGATTTAAAAAATCAGTAAAACAAAAAAATTTAAGCAATTGTTTATTTGTTATTTTAATTTATTTTCCAGATCAAACTTTGCATGGATTTTAAGTAAAAAATGTAATTACAATAAAGTTCGCCAAATTATATATACTTATAATAATGTATATGTATTATTTAAAAAATGTACAATTTATTACATAACAGCGAGCGTAAAAAATAAGAATACAACAATAACATATTTTTTAAAGTTTTCCTTTGCATAACGGAAATGTTAAGTTTAACACTCGTATTATGAATCACTTTTTCATAAGTTTGAGACGAGAGCGAATAATTGTTATAAGATTTTATATCTCCAAAGGAATAAATTGCAAATAGCCGCTCCCATCTGCACGTGCCACTTCAATCTCGACTTCATAACTTACTTTAAAATTTTAACTTGACGCAAAGTGAATCTTTTCTAAATTATGAACCAGACAAAAAGTATTTTAAAACAGTGCGTTACTACATACACTGTATACATAAACCTAATGAAAAATATGTTAAATGTAGATACATTACGAATGAGATATATATTTTTTTTGATTTTTTCAATTTAATTGGGATTATATTTTATATTAGTTGTGGTTTTCTTGACCGTATTTCCAAAATAAAAGGTACTCAATTCAAAAAGTGTTTTTTTTATGTGTTGCCCGTTGCTTGGCTCCTAGCGCTCCGATTTTGATCTTTCATTTGTAAATGGTAGGTTATATCTGTCATGTGATCCCATTTTTTTAATGCTTTTGTGATTAGTAGATTGTTCGATATTTGAGAAATAAAACTAATTATGGCGTCAAAAATCACACGTCTAGATTTTGAAACGCTTACAACATTTATTAAGAATAACTCATAGTAAAAATTTAAAACAAACATTTTTAAAAAATGCAATGACACATATTCAAAGCTCATTTAAGGTAATACAACGTTCAAAAAAAACATTCATAAAAAGTTAAAAAAAATATCTTTATTTTATATACACAAAACGTGTCATAGACGATAATTTAAGGAAATTAATAGCTATTAAGGATTTAAAATGCGTTGACAGCAATTGCAGGGCAGTTTCGTGTTAATAGCATGTAGTGGTCCTCTTATGTTGCGTTAGTTATAATTGGTTATTACTGTTTGAAGTCACTCATATAATCTGTTAGAATCTGTTTACGATTATTACATAAAATAATACATGTATGCAGCTAATACCGGATAAAAGCAGGTGACTTGCTGCTAACATAAAAAGAAGAAACCATAATCTTGTGTATAATACGTAAAAAAGGTTTTTGGCGCGCCCTTTTTAGTTTGCATTATATTTGATATCCTACATATAATGCAGTTTAAATTGTAGAAGTTATCTTGGCTTTTATGTTTAAATATCTCTGATATACATTTTAGCAGTCATATGGTTATAGTGCAAAAAAATCCACACTCACACATCCAGTAATCGCTCGCAGAATTCAGTTACGATTGTGTATTGCGTTTACTGTGACCTGTAAGCTTCATAGTTGAAGCTAGTTTTAATAAATATTTGCTTACTGCAAGTATTACATAGCATAAATGTGGAACGTATAGGTATAAAAAATACTTGTTAAAAAGCCTTCATTAGAAGTCCATGCAGTTGAAGATTCAGGCACCATTTTATTAAATTATAGTAAAACAAGCAAAGAAATATATGAAATCTATAGTTAGCACCTTTAAAAAAAGTGTCTTTTTATTATTTTTCATTAATTAGGTAATCCAATAAAAATATATTAATAGCGTAACTGAGTCAATAACGAATTTAACACATTTCATCTCTTATCGATCTTCTAACAAGGAAAAAAACTAGAGGTGTTTTATCGCCATCTTTAATTCAGATTCAGTACTTTGAATATCACTCCCTTAAATATTTGAAAAGAGGGCGAAAAATTTTTATCAGGTATGAATATCTTCGAGGCAATAAATTACGAAACGCCACTCGTATTCGAACGTACTACTTAAATCTCGATATCGAATCTTTCTTAAGAAATTTAATATTATATAGACCGGACTTCTTTAAAACCACGATATCATTAAAATGTTTTATACCCTTTGCGGCTATAAAATATACGATAAAATATATTTTTACAATATATGTCCGAAATATAGGTTTGTTTCGTGTCTTTTCTTTTATATTTTTCAACAAAATCAGCTATCATGAAACAAGTTATTACACAGAGCAATGGGCATCATACTTCCTCAACAATGTAAAATGCAATCGAATAATTATTTCAATAACTGCACATCTCTAGACACGTCCTAGTTAAATCAGACTTAAAATGTTTGTCTACGCAGTCTATTTCTATATCAATAAAACTCTAAAAAAAGTTTTATCATCGACTTCTTTCTTGACTCCTTTAACTCAGTGATTTGGTAAAAACATTAGAGAAAGTTAAGATTGGGAAAAGAACATCAGAAAGCGGATGACGACCGAATTGCGCCTTTTTGGATCGGCATTAGGTACTTTCATTGCAGGTACGATAGATAGTAATTATGATTAGTCGCAAATCCAAAGCTAATCAACTAGTATTGATATAGAAACAATCTTACTTTTAGGTTGCCTCTAAACCACTAGGGATTGTATTCAATTCTTGTTACCACTTTTTCGGTGATTCGATATAATGATTTTTCACATCCTAGTTTTGGACAAAAGACTAATTTATTAAAAAATCGTAAATAAAATCAAATAATCTATTAAATTAGAGTAGTAAAATTACTCTTCATAGATTATTTAAATTGAAGTCTTGTGATATCGAACTCTTCATATACTGGTGGTAGATCTCCCTTCACAGTGAGCTGTCTGGCGAAATGCCACTTATCATAATTATAAATATATTACACAGCTGCAAACCTGTAGTGTACACTAACGTCTTTCGGTTTTAAGGACACGTAAATCCTGGGTAAAAGAGACTTAACCTCCTATGTCTCAGGGTGGTTAGCGGATTTAATGGCGTCTTACGCTGCGTTTCGCATATGCGGTGTTACTGCCTCCGTAGCCTAATGGTAAAGGCGTGTGATTTAGAAACTGGAAGTCGTAGGTTCGAATTTTGCTGTGACTCAACAAATTTTCATTTTTGTTTCCTAGCTGGTAAGGGCAACTTGGACTGATCAGCCAATTGTCGAATAAATGATCCAGTGAATGGCATGTAAAAGTCTGGCCACCCTCCAGCTTGGAGACACAGTCCAAAGCCTCCTACATGAGCTCATTAAGGCGTTCTATAGGGGAGGTCTAAGTCCAGCAGTGGACTAACACAGGCTGATGATGATGAACGTCCTGCTCGTCTCGTCACGACATTCGAAAAAAATTGCCAGATGACACACTAAGAATTTAATGAATAGATTCATCGTTCGATTTTTAACTATAAACCATAATTTGCAGAACCTTATTTCGTAATTTTGTAAAATTAGAAGTGGTTTATAGATAAGCCAAATACTAAATCATCATATTTTGGCTTATCTACAAACAACTTCTTAATTTATATTCCTATCAGAAGAGGATAGGTTCCAATTTTATAAAGAACACAATAGAAAATTACCACCTTGGAAACACCGCAAAGTAATACTAAATACTTTACTTTTTTTTTTAAAGGGCACCGTATCTAGAATAGTTATTTTTGGATAGAACATCCGTTACATTCTTTTTTTTTAATTGTAGCGCTTTATCGCATTTAATTTTTGCAGAATGTATTAGTTACTTTAACTTTAATTTACGCAGAATGTAATGGTAGAAGTTGTGCTTATCTCCCATCGTCCCATAATTAAAAAAAAAATCTCAATTCAAGAGCGAAAGCTATTCGCGTAATATAAACATATTGTCGCATTTTAATATGTGATCTTGGTATATAGAAATCTTTGTCATTATCAGCACCACTTTATGGTTACGTACAACTATAATTATCCTCATATAAACTTGTAGTAACTCCGCGAGCAAAACTTAACAAAGTTGTACGATTAATTTGAAACTCTGGTTTCAGAGTTTCCTTCCATTCTGCTCGTATTGTTAAACATGATTATCTAAGCGAGAGGATAATGTTGTTATATTTATTATAGTTTTGAACTACAAACTTCCCCAATTCAAACCCACAAAAGCAACTGAAAGCAACATAACTTGAATTTGTGGAGCATTGTGCTTGTGTGCAACAGTATTAAAACTACACAAGACCGAAATAATTTTGGTGTATATATAATATATCATGTATATTCTAGTGACAATTTTGGCTTACATATGTACTAATTATTAAGGAACGATGCAAAAGTTATAACATAAGCTATATTATAACTCGATCATAATCTATAATATTATATTCGAACTATATATTCTATTACATTCGAACACATGGAAAAAAAAACATTATTCGAAATAGATAAAAAAGGGGCATTATCACTTTTTCAATAAAAATATATTTAATTTTTAATAGTATAAAATACTAGCGATCCTACAACGCGTTGTCGTGGCTAAGATTTTTCTTATCAGTCATGGAGACGATAATGGTTTTTTACTGCTACCGTTACCCATTAATAAGAAATCCCACCTTGGCTAATACAAAGGTAATATAGATTCTCCTACATGTAAACGTGGTTATATTGATAACTTAGACAAATATTATTATCCATCAATGTCATCAACAATCAGTCAATATGTATATTAAAAAAGCGAATAGAGTCAAGGGCAAGTTTTATGCCAGTATCCAACCCAACATCCCGTCAAAACCTTGGTTCTTTAAATTCAAACACTTTTCCAAATTAATTACATCCGTCGTAATTCGACTCCGTTTAGGACATGTTTGCTCCCCAGTGTTTTTAGCTAAACTGCGTATACTTGACCATTCTATGTGCCAGTGTGGCTTAGCAGAGGGCACTCTGGAACATTTATTTTTCATGTAGAAATCTTACAATTCCCCTATATGACATCCTCCCTTCTTCCTTTCCCAGACCTGTTAATATTCCTTATCTTTTAACCTTTACCAATCCAGATGTTATAAAAATTTTATGCAAATTCATCAGGGTCAATAATATTAAAATTTAAAAACTCTGTACTTGTCTCTTATACCTAATTTTGTTAATATTAATTGTTTGTTCCGTCCCTAATAATATAAGTGTCCTATTTATTGTATAAAGTTATTTATTAATTAACATTTTGTCTTGTGTCTGTCCAGGTATCTCAACCAACTGAGTGCTATTGAGTTACTACTGTACAGTTGTCAATAATACCGAACAATTTTTTAATAATTCTGCTCTTGTTTTACCCAACCTTGACATTGGCAGAATCACCAAGTTATCCTTGGTGGAGCCATTATATTTAAAAGAAGAAGAAGAAGAATTGAAAAAGCGAGTACGGAGGCCATTAAAGTAAATTGTTATTTCATTAAAATTTAATCGTATTTCGCGTAAGTAGTAAAGCACTGTGCGAACAGTTTGAATATATTAAATAATATAAACATAACGAAAAAATCACCTAACGTCCAAAATATTGCCTATTTCTGCCGCGATGCCTCTTTCTGCCGCAAAGCAGTAGTGTGAAAACACTGTTGCGTTCCGGTCTGAAGGACACCGTAGCTAGCGTATTTAGTGGGTTAGCGAGACTTAACACCTATGTCTTACGGTAGGCAACACGCTCTATAGGAAAATAAAAAAAATCCATAACCAAAAAGTGATAATTCACTACGATTGCCTAATATCTCTTTTGCAGCGACGCTTTGATTGTCATAATATTTACATCAATGCCCAAACTTTTCAATAATATTTTAATTTAATTAACGCTTGTGCGCTGTATTTAATTGTCTACTTGATTAATTAAAAATATCAGACCATTTAATATATTAAAAATATATAATTAATCGATCACCTACAACAATTATAACTGTCAGAATCTTTGGAGCTAGTTCATTGTAACTGTCCAATAATTTGAGAAGAATATTACGCGATAAAACAATATTGCGAATTTAAACTGAGTATTAAACTATTCTATCGACCAAGTTCGACCAAACTTCACACGGTGCGCAAATATTATTAAAATTAGTTAAGTAGTTTAATAGTCTATTGTCCACAACAACGTGACACGTAAATATATAAATATACTAGCAGACCCTGCCACGCGTTGCTACGGCTACTATTTACTTATTTTACATTGTAATAAACAATTCAAGGGCTTAAGATAAACGGAAAGATAATATCAGTCATGAGGTGCACCATGTTCAATTGGTTAAATGTCATTTGTAAAAAAAACAGTGACCTCGATGACGCTACCGTCACACCTGAATACAATGAAAAAACTAATACTGATATGAAATCGATTGGATTGGTGCACAGACTTAAGACGATTAACGCGACGACACATTTTAGGAAGCTATTTTATTCATTACTTTTTTTTTATCTTTTTATAAAATAAACGCCGTTATATTGCATGTTTGTTTTAGCAAAAGATAATCATAATTATATAATTAACTACCGTAAAACGGGGTTACTTTAACATAATGGGTTACTTTGACAGTTTTTTGGGCTACTTTAACAACTCGTCAAATAATGGTTCAAACCTGTGCGGAAGGAACGCTCGTGACCTTGATTAGCGCCGGGGGAGTAGGGAGAGTACAATGTGTCGCGGTCCTGAAAAAACTTCCAGCAGATCACTCGGAAGGGACTGTACGTATTCTCAACACCAGTTTACTGGAAGTTTTAAAAGAAACAAGGGGCAAGCAGAAGAATGAGGGAAAGGTCAAGAAGGACAACAACCTCTGTCACATTTGTAAATGTGATTTCCAGTTCTAGCATCACCCTGCAGACTAGATTTGTTGCATCACTTGCAAAAATTGGATTTGTGGTATTTGTAACAAAGGCTAAACCAATCCGTCCTATGAATGTATAATTGTTAAAAAGTTTTACGATTTTTGAAAGTTGATTGTTAATGTTTGTTGATTCAAAAGATAATAATTATAAGACTGAATAAGTGCCTAAATTTTTAACCTAAGTGATGAAAAAAATTACTGATTGATTTAATTTTCTCTATAGCGCACAAAATGGGGGGATGTAGGGTTTGATACTGGTATGAAATTAATAGTCAAAGGAGACATTCTTCTATTGGAGCAAAAATACCATTTATAATAGTTGTAAAAAATGAAAAGATATCGAAAAAACTATTAAAAATATGCGCAAAGTGGCCCCGTTTTACGGTAACCAAAACTAATTAATTTTTAGCAATTACTTCTCATTGTCCCAATTCTCTTATTATCAATTATGTTGACACACGCAACGCAATCAATAGATATCGCATTCATTTTGTAACAAACATTTTGCATCAAACAATAATTAAAAATCGATTAAGTTGTTTAGGAATCCATCGTGGACAAACAACGGGACACGTGATTTATATACATATATGGGAAAAAGTAAAATCTATGTTATATGAAAAAGTAAAATCTAAATCTATGTTATAACCTTTAAAAGTTTTATCAAAACTTTATTTCATTGTTTATTTTTTACTATTGGAAGGTGCATATGCAGGTGACAAAGGTTATTTAGCAGATCCGTCATGATTTATTTTGGGAAGGGATAATAAATTAGAAAGTCGCTGGAATAACAACAGCACCTGTACACGGTTTACAGTGCTTTGTATTATAATGTGAGGGCTGACATTTAGCTTTTCCCGCGCGATTCGAACAGGGTTACGATCCAGATACCCCCTATTAGAGGAGGCGTGCAGTAGAGAAGACCTATGTCCAGCAGTGGACAGGCTGATAATAATAGCAAAAAATTTGATATTTGGTCATTTAATGTAGCAATGTCAACTAGTTTGGCCCAGTCTAAACTGGTCCTATCGGGCTTAGGACAAATTAGCTTAAACTTGGCTATACTGGTTAATCCTATCGCGTATGGGAAGAACTAGTTGAGCCTAGGCCAAATTAGTTTATCATGAAATCGGGTTTGGCCGGTAACATATACACCGTTCAGTTACTTTGTTTGTTCGGCTATTTAAATAAAAACCTTTATTTTGTTTTCTTTACTTTTGATTCAAAGAAGTGCTGGTTTTCCTGAATCGCAAGACATTATTAACCAACAGGGGTCACTCAAATATGGTATCTATGTGTATTAGTCAAACCTACAGAAACCAAATGCGTCATTCCGTGTCTCGCTAACTCGGAAAACCTCGATCTGCTATCTCTCTCGCTCAGCCCGTCGGTATGCAAGATGCGAAAGAAATATAGCGCTTTACGCCCGAGCTCACCCGAATAACGTTTTATGAAAATAACCACTTTTAATTTGACACGAAACGGTTACTAAGTTTCGTACCGCGCAACCAGATATTGTAACTGTGACGTGAATAACGCTTACGCCTTGTTTAGGGTATGCATGAATTTTCAGTGTAAAAATAAATCAGAATAGGAATCGTAATAAATATATTTTATATTTGTTTTGGCTGAAAATAACAATATTCAAAGTTATACTGCTATTTTTGTTTGCTAGTTAATTAAAATTTTTAGGTTTTTAAAAACTGATTTTAATAACAATAAACTTCTTATAAATCATCCCTGTTTTAATTCTTCCAACTCCTTGTTCCTAACTTTCAAAGTTAAATCTATAACAACAGCCTTCTTAAATAAATCCATTAAATCACTTCTGACTGAAGATTTCATCTGTTGCAATCTTCCACCACCCGCTCCATTTATCAATCTAGCGACCCTCTCAGATGGGCATTCTACAGCCACTGAACATACAATTTTATTTTCCTCAATATTTTCGTCGTAATACTCCAAAAATGTCTTTAAACTGTAGGGGATTTCCTGTGCTAGGAAGTCTAGAAATTTCGCTCGTACTGCTTCTTCTATTAGAGTCTCGGGTGTTTGATCTGTCCATTCACCAGGAGAATACTGAAGGTTTACTGCTCTTGCATTTGAAATTAGGTATTCCTAAAAAGACGATTCCTGTTGTTACTTAATTCTTTTTTTATATCAAGGTTTTTTTTTAAATTTTTTAGCTATAAATGTTATCATCCATATTTACAAATTCTATCATCTTACCTTAATTGCGTCTACTCCATCACCAGTTAACGCTGATACCAGAAAAACATCAGAGAATTTACTATAACCTTTTTCCAGTTTATTTTTGCCTCCATCCCTGTCAAACTTGCCAGCAATGGGTTTTCCAGCAATAAATCCATTAGTTAAATTCCTGATTGTAGATAGCAATTGCCTCTTTGATTTTAATTTATCCACCTATAAAATAATTAAATAACACTTTTGTTATAGATTTACAAAATTATCATAAAAGTGATTAATCCAAAATTATATTATACATATAAAATACAATTATATATGTATCAGGAAATTTATATACTGCTTTTTTTCATTTTTTTCTTTCACTTACTTTATTTAATATTAGAAAACTCGGTAAGTTTTTGGCTGTAGATATTAAATTTATAACATCTCTGTGTATTTGGTCCTTTGTCCATCTATTAGATACATCATGAACAACACCCACAACATCTGCACAATTTAAACTTTTCTCACAGGCCCCAATCATTGCTAATGGTAACTTATACCTAGAAACAAGTCAATTTCACATTATTTTAAATAAATATTAGAGTTCCAATATGTTAAGGAGTACTACATAAAATATGTTTTATATTATTGATCATGTTGTAAAAAAATCAGGCTTTATATAAATAGCATTGCACTATTACAGCAAAGATAAATTAATTGTGTTATTTCAAATCCAACACAATGTAAATAATTTTGGAAATAATTAAACCAGCAATAAGCCAGACTATTTATTTATTCAGGTTTTGAATTTTTTTTTATGCTCCTTGTTTGGAGATTTTTTGTGTACACCTCCAAAAACATACTTAATCATCCTGGATTTTATAATTTACAGAAGGGAGTTAAATTTAAAATTAATGACATAGAGCAAACAAGGTGGACAATGTTTTTTATTTTTAATGTTAAATTTAAATTTAAAACATCTTTTTTGATCCATTTCTTTTGTAACATGAAAGGTGTCCAAAAAAATTAATTCATGTTTCATTAATCTAACTCCATGCTTCTTCCAGTCTTCTCTAGATTCTTTATATCTATATCTGGACCATTGATAGATACATTGAAACATACATAGAAACCTCCTAAATTTTATGCTTTATACAATATGGTACATTAACATCTTAAAGTTTATAATTCTCAAATCTTATTTAACTTAAGATTAAAATAATAAAGGCATACCTCTTTTGCTCTTTTTCTGTTATAACACCAGGAGTGTCAAGAAAAATAATTTGTGTTTCATTCTCGTAACAAATTGCTCTAGCAAGGCTTGTTGTTGTGTGAACTTTATTGGAAGCTGCACAAATCTGTAAAATAAAAGGCTACATGCAATTCTAGAATTTCTTTACCACAAATATTCTTCCATTGATCTTTAAATTATAAAAATGTACTCCGAGCTAATCTCCATGGTTAGATAAAAATAAATTGATTGCCGACAAAATTGTACCTGAGCTACAAACAATATAAGGAAAAAAGAAGAGTAATAAACAAAAAAAAATATGTAGGAGTACTATATAAGGGTATTTTAAAGCTATTTTTTTATTTGATCTATTTATTATAAATCTAAAGAACTTCCGATACAAAGTATACAATTTTTTATGACAGCCAAAGAACATATCAATGCAAAAAAAATACCTTACGGTCTATGATCCTGTTAATTAAAGTGCTTTTTCCTGAATTTGGTGCTCCTAAAATAGCCACATTAACAACTTTGCCTGGATTTTTCTTAATTTGGCGTCCAGGTTCCGACGAAAATTTTAAGAAATGCACATATTTTATGCACCTACACGAACAGCGTAATGCAATTAAAGTTGCCGACGACATTGTTAATTTTTTATTTATTTTTATTATTTAAAAGGTTATGTATTATGACAGCTTTAATGTTTATTATCAAAACATAGAAGATATTGACAGGTGGGAGTAAAGAAGAAAATGGAGTGATAAGAAACAGTTTTAGACTTTCAGTCAGCTTTTTTACAACCATTCAGACTTCAAAATAGCAAACAACATAAGTTTAATTATAGGTTTTGAAAAATGCTGAATAACATCTGTGATTTTTTATTCAGGCTGGATGTGGGGTCAATGGATACGCCTTATGGCGTAAATAAATACGCCCTTTTTTAACTTTTTCTGATAAGAGGTGGTTATAAATTTGTTTATTACATCCGTAATAGAACTTAGTAGCTAGAGTCTATATATATATAACGTTGTGCAAATAAATTTGAAAATAGAGATTGTAACAGTAGTGATATTTGGACACATTTTGAGGTGACGAGGTCTTATAAATTGGTTCAAGATAGGGAGGCACCTGTCACAGCACCGCTCACGTAACGATCTCCATAAGCAACCATAAAAGAGTGTGAGAGGCACGCGTCTCTCTTACTCGTGTGCAATTGTGTTAAGTAAAAGAGAGACACAGAGAAAGAGAAAGAGGGTTGATCCTTTTTCCTACTACACGAATGAATATTCGCACTGCAATCATGTTACCACCAAAGGACGTTGTTACGTATATTTCCGTATACTGATTTTGCAGGCAACCTATTTTTTCTACAAAAATACATTTTTCTTGCAGTGAACCTGCAATTTTATCGTGTAAAAGGAGTAGAGGAAATTTGGCATTGATTTTTGGCCCATGGTTTGGAGCAAAAATTGACAATGTGATTTGTTTACATCATTTCCATGTTTTTTTTTTGCTTTCGTACAATGGGTACATAACCTACAACCTAAATGAGACTGTATTATCAAAGGGCTTATAACAATTGGGCACAGTTCTGGTACTTTTGTCATCATCATCAGCCTGTGATAGTCTGTAGTAGCTGGACGTAGGCCTCCCTTTATACACCCCTATCCATTAGGGGGTTTTGGATCGTATCCCACCACGCTGGTCCAGTGCGGGTTGTTGAGCGGATTGACTTTTTCGATCCGATGCAAGGATCATCTTACTTCTGAGACAATTGGGTGATCGGCCCAAATTGCCCTAACTAACTAGAAAATAACAATGACCATTTGTTGAGTCCACGCAGGATTTGAACCCACGACCTCCGCTTTCTAAAGCATACGCCCATACCACTAGACTACGAAGGCAAGCTAGCAGGCTAGTACTTTAACAAATCAAAATTATAATTGCTTCCATCTGGCATAACTGATAATTTTTATTAACAGTAATAAGTTTTTTATTAATAATACGGTAGCTTCGATATTCACCGTTGATTAATGCAATTAAAATACTCTAAAAAGTAGGCAAGAAAGTGCTACAAAGCTCTCTATAGAAGTATAAAGAAAAGTTGAAGTATAGAAGTGATTATCGTGCTCAGTTCTATTGTATGAGTACTAATGTAAGTTTAAGTAGTGAGTCTAAACAAAGTTTATTATTAAGATCTAATAGCACCAACACGTATATTCATTATCAAATAATTTAAAGATTGGCTGCGCCACTGAATGACAAAATATAAGTTTAGTTTGACTATTTATGCTGTAAAATAGGCAAAAACGTTCTCATCCTTGGAATAGTAATTTTCTAAAACAACTGCTATGCAACGACAAGCTTTTTATATATTATAATCAAAATTGAATGAGTGAAATCTTTTTAATGCACGATAAAAGACGAACCATTAATTTACGTACAGTTGCTTAAAAGTATTTTAGTACATTATGGATTTTGTGATAGAAGAAAAAAACAAAGCTGGCAACACTATAAGTATTAATTCATTCGGCGCAAGTTGCAATTCGTGAGCTAAAGTTATATACCATACATATATGTTTATTTCGCGGTGCTTAAATTTTATTACTGTAAATATTTTTTAATGGTTTACTGTGATAATATTTTTAAGAGTACTGTATGAAAGATATTTAAATCCGGCGGCATGAGTTTGTTCAGGTGAGTTGCATTAAATTACTACTTTGCCGCATATAAAAACAGTTCCAGTAATTATATTTTGGTCACAAAGTTTTATTTAATTTCAGAAATGTCAGAGATAAAGTATAAAAACCAAATCTTGGCAGCAATAGACCACTTGCGTTCAAGAAAATCACGGCCAGACATAAACAGGATTTGTAAATTTATGCTAAAGTGTTACAAAGTAGCTCCCAAAGATACGAAAGCTGACTTAAAACGTTGTCTTAAGGAGAGAAGTATTTTCAAAGTTGATTACAAAGATAATGTAAGCTATAGGAACGCTGCTAAGTGGCGAAAAAAATCTGCACGCAACAACACTAATAGTAAGTCGACATAAATTTGAATATAAATTTAATATAATTTACTTTTAAATAAATTTTATTATACAGCAATGACCTCTGCAACCGCTACAAGTGAAAGAAGGATCATTACATCTGCAATAGCAACTTTAATTTATCAGGACCAAAGCTATCTTGAAAATGGCATTGCATTTGATGACCTTATACATGCAGCCGCTTCACAAGAGTCACGGTACTCAAAGAAACAGCTTGAAACCATTGTTAACAAGGAATTGTCATCAGGGAGTCTTGTCAAGTTACCGAATGGCACTTTGGCTTTGGGTCCAGCTGATCCGGACGGTGACAGTTCTGATAGTTTTAAGTTTGAGTATAATGACAGCAATACAAAGGTAAGGATAGTTTATTCTTAAGTTTTAACAGTTCAATCCTATGACATGCTATGCATTACTTAGCTTCTTATTTTTTTATTTGTTTTATTTATTATTTGTTTAAAAATGGCTCACTAGCCTTCTTAGTATATTTTCAAGTTCTATTACATTGACGCTGTGTACAGCTTAATTAAAAATATTCACCGTACATCTCAAAATTGAAACCTTATAAAGTATTTTTGTCCAAGTCATGTTTTATATAGTAGTAAAGGTGTGAAACAGATTCAAATGTCTGCTAACAATAATTTGTATGATTTGGTGATGAAATTATATAGTTATTTTGATTTTAAAGTTGTATCTTTTACAAATGAAACATTTAACAAAATTGTAACAGACCAACAAAGTAGAGACAAATGTTATACTTTATGTGGAGGCAGTAAACATTGCTGGCGACAACCGATTCTATTTTAGTGAAAAGCGCGAAACATCGAACTTATAAAATTACGTAGTTAGTTGGTATTCACGAAAATTATCTTTTTCTTATTTTATGGCTGCAGACGTAAGCAATTTGTTTTGGTCTAAACGATTTTTTGGCATTATATTTACCGTAAATTGAAGATGCATCTCAGGACTAAGAGTATAAAGTGTACCGTAAAATTAATCGTCAACAGTTTGGCGGCCCTTGTTTGAATGCATTTAGTTGCAAGGGATTGCATAGGGGTTCCCTTCGCACCTGCGCCTTGTAAATTTTCCTTGATGAGCCAAAAATGATTATCACTGCTCTATTAAAGTCATTTTCGTTTTTGTTCTAAATCATTTAAAAAGTGTCGCCGTACATTATGTCCGCCAATAAGGTTGGCAAAACTTATTGCGTTGGCTTTTTACGAGAAGGATATTTCATATGGTTTTTTATTTAATTAATCCGGAATTGAATTGAATTTCATTTTAAGATAATTTCCGCATGTTTCAAAAATATTCGCGTTTTTTTTATTCTTTAGTTCCTAACGAAATAAAATTCTAAGTATAAGCAAAAAAATTAAAATTTACGGATAGGTGTAATCGCGTACAAATAAACCTTTAAAAAAGTTTGCATACATAAAATGCTTTTAAAAATAAATGTCAAACGAACATGTTTAAATATTAATGTGATAACGAGTAAAAAAACGTATTTTAATTATTCCAGATGACTTCTTCAGCAAATTCATCCTGTAGATCATCTCCACAACGTATGAGAGGAAGGCCAAAGAAACGTGGAGGGGCAACATCTGTTAGTAGCCAAATTATCAATCATCAAAATGCTGGCGTGAGAGTGGGTGAACGACGCAAAATGGCTAAAAAAGTTTTTGATCCTTCGGACAATAATGTTCCCAGCAAACGTAAAAGGGGTAGACCTGTTGGATCGCTTAATAAAAGCACCATAAAGAAAAGGTTAATGACAGCTAGTCATATACCCGTGAAAGAGGGCACTCCTACTATCGGAAAGTCAATGTCTTTAGATGGAAGCGGTGAAGATCTAGAATCGGAAGAACCGATACCACATGAGACTTCAGGTGGTGTTTGCTCAGTGTGTCTTATTCAGAAACCAAGAGGTTCGAATGATAGACTTGTTGAATGCAGGGACTGTAATAACAAAGCCCATTTAAGCTGTTTACAGTCAGGTTCTGGTATATTGAAGCCGAGACCTGACAACACTTGGCAGTGCCCACACTGCAAGACTTGTGTTGTCTGCTATGAAACAAATGATGCTGTAAGTTTATTATTTTTAATTTATTTGTAGAGTACTAGATGAACTGATAATTAAAGCTGATATTCTAGTTGTTTATTCAAGTTTTTTTCTCATCTTATATCTTGTAGTAGCAGAATATAATTTAGTAAAGTAAAAATTGTAGTAATACATAAAGTTGATTTTAAATTATATTACTAAAACCAATTAACTTTAATTATATTATTAAATAACAAAAAAAAGCATATAATTTACTGCCATTGTGAAAATTTTGTTTATCAGTTAATATTTATATTAAAATTTTTAGGTATAAAATTATAGGCATGTTTTTATGTAAATTGTATTACAGACATTTAATTTGTTCTTTTAATTTACAGGGAATCTTAACAGTGTGTAATATTTGTTCTGATGCCTATCATGCATTATGTCACACACCGAGAATACCAGAACGGCTCAAAGCATGGGATCAATGGGAGTGTAACAATTGTCTTGAATCTCGACCAACAATTGTTGGTTCCCCTGCAATCATTCCTTCAACTATTGATTACAATTCGGAGTCATCTACAGTAGATCCGTTCTTAAAACCTCATGAGTTAGATAGAGCACCTACAAAGTTGGTTGAAGATGTACCAATAGACCCTAGTATACCAGACATCACTAATTGGACAACTGAAGATGTTTACAGTTATTTTATGGAACATTTCCCAGAAGCTGCTTCAATTCTTAAAGAACAGGTAATATTTTTTTGGATTGGTGATTAGTAATTAAATTTCATAAGAATAATGACATAGATATCATTTGAAATCTTTGTATCAACATGAAAAACATAAATGTTATTCTGTTAATATAGATGACTTATTGCAGCTTTTATTATTTTTTTGTATATGAATATAGACTATAATCTAGAAGGAGATATTAATTTTGAGTCAAAACTTGACAACTAATTTAACTATTTGTATCAATTTCAGGAATTTGATGGACAAGCAATAGGAATGGCGAGGAGGGCTGATATTGTAAGGGGTTTAGGTCTACCACTTGGTCCTGCACTGGCTTTGTATCGGATAGTTGTTAAATTGCAGACAAGAAAAGATGACTGGACAATGTGCTGGGGTTGAATATTTTTGTTCATAGTCTATGTCCTTCCAAAGTGTTATATACCTATTGGGTATGTTTAAAAATATATTAGGACAAAAAATGTAAATAATTATATTTTTAAATAAGTTTAAACAATAATTCAATGTTTTATTTTGACTACTACCTTTTCATTACGAGAACTGTTTCAATTAGAATCACATTTTTTATTAGTCAAAATTAAAAGAAGTGTGATCAAATTAAAAAAAACTCCTATATCCTATGTTTTTTTATGTGAACCTTGTCTTACACAGGACAAAAATGTCAACATTAGTAATGGGAAAAATTTAAATAGCTTTTTATAGAAATATTTTTGTTTAAATAAAACAATACATTAGTTTAACATATAATAGAATAATACAAATTTGCTGAATTCTTAACAACATTTAAATAATTTAATTATATTACTAACTCTGTTTTACTAGATAGATAATCTACATTTATTTACAGTATATTTATTGACCTTTATTCTGGTCATAGTGTTTCATAAAGGATAAAAATATATTAAACAACATTGTTGCTATATTTATGTAAAAAACCCTGTAATGTGTTGGCAAATAATAGAAATTAAGGAACTGCACTGGAGGCCAAAATAAACAGTCACCCTGAAAAAATACAAATAGTTTAAAGCATTCTTGTTTAAATGTAATTTAAACAAATATAAATCATACCAAAGTATGTATTAACACAAAAAATTATATGATCAATTGTTATTGTAACAAGGTAATGCTTCTTAAAAAACTTAACTAATGGATGAACAAAGTTCAACAAATGTGATTACTTGATTTTTAATGCAATTATTTATAGTGCAGTATAATATATTACAGACAATTATTGTGCAATTTTAATGGACTAAATACTCACCAAATAAACATATGGGAATTTTTCTTTAATTTCATAAGTGCTTTGTTTTAATGTTTTATTTTCTAGCATTCCCATTCCAATAAAGAAACATAATATTGTTGCTGGTGAAGCAAACAACTGGTCACATGCAATTTTCTTTCCCACAGTTCTAAAATCTGCTTTTGGTAATACTTTATCCAAGTAAATGTAATAATAGTGATGCATGGGTCCCATTGCCGTACCTATAATAAACATTCTAGCTAGAAAAATAAAAAAAAATATATTAAGGCTTTTTGAAATTACTTCTACTTTAGAAAAATACAAAATAAGCTTCTAATAAAATTGGCCTACAAGTTCTTTATTATTCTTATAAGATACAGAGTTTTACTAAACAGTAACTTAAGGCAACATACATTTGAAACTCTCATTTTTAACAATGTATTTATGTGAGCTTTATAAAAAGTCACTTTTTTTAATACATTTGGTTTAGCATAATATTTACCATACATTAAAAACTACCTGTGCGTGCCCAGTCATATCTTTGAGGCAATATTTGAGATTGGTATTCTATTTCTTGCTGTATAATATCTCCGATTCCCATAAATGCACCAGAAGTAATACTGTTTGTTAATAATAAGTTCCTTTTGAACAAAATATACATCCCTCGATGAAAATAGGACTTCATTCTAAGGAATAAAATTTACACAAGACAAGCATAAAAAAATTTAAACGTCTCTAACTTTTAATTCATACATTAAAACAAAACTTCAAAGTGATATTTCGTAATAAAACAGAACTAACTTGTTTGAATAGGATTTGACTGAGATTTTAGTGAATTCGGGTATTAAAATACTAATTGTATCATTATCTGTATCAATTACGTAGAATAATAAACGTTTCAGTAAAATTTTGCGCGAATGAGATAAATATATTTAAAAATTGCGCTTATTGTTCCTATACTACATAAACAACCTCAATTTTGAGCGTACATAACAAATAACAATGACATTTTAATTCCTAGATAATAAATTTAAAATAGGCAATAGGCAAAAACTGAACATTTTCATTTATTTTTTATAATTGTAGACGAAAATTCGATGATAGCCTCACGGCCCTATACTTCTACTTTCAAAGCGTATCGTTTGAGTGTTCAAAGGAGAATTTCGCCAATGGACTATTGCAACGATGAGCATCCCTGACTAAAAAGGAAGCGAAAGCATCTTGATTTAGATGCTTTATTTCTTATCGTCCTATTATTTTCTTAAAGATTATGGGAAAAAAATATGAACGTCTAATTCCCACTCCATCTTTTAAGATGCCGAGAGGGTACCTAGTTCAAGAGTTTTGTTTTCGTGTCAAACCCATGCTTGTACATCTGCTCCGTGATACGATATTTCGGAACAATCTCACGTCGATCCAAGGAACCGCTCTGACTCAACGTCGCTAAAGCATTAAAAAAAATCTCTGCCAAGGGGTGCTAGCTCTTCATGGCACAGATTTTTGAGAGTCAGAACCGTCGCTGTCGCATTAAGGAAACGTGCAATCAGTATTACCCATTCGATCAGGTAGGAGAAACCAAACAACGTACAAGGTAGAGATCTTTAATTTTGTTTACATATAACATGCCAAGTCAAACCTAATGGTTAACAACACCATTTGTTTTTATCTGCTCATAACAGTCAATAAAGCGGCGTATGTCCTGGCACGGTAATTCAATTCCATTAACCCCAGTCACATAACTCTTCGTAATAAATGACTTCGCTGCCTAAAGCCGCCACGTAGTTCCTTCCCGGCACCCCAGAAATTTTGACGTCATAATGCCAGTGTTTTCTCCTCCTACGGCTCCTCAACACCGCATTAGTGGTGCGGCCCACGGAGAGTGGCCTACGGATAACCGACACTCCTCTTTTCCCTTGACTCCACCTTCTTCAATCTTTTCTTCGCAATGGAGGGCGACACGTCTACCTTCAGCTCGTCCCCTGCACCCTCACAGGTGCATCCAAAGCTGGCTTATGTAGGCCAGCCAGATTCCTCTTAGCTTCCCCGAAGGTACTGAGCTCAACCGCTACGAGAGAGCTAGAACCTGCTCGGGGGTTGTGTTATGTTAGCCCAGTTTTTATTTTTGCTGGATCACAATTATTACAATATGTGTTAAAAAAAACTCTCTTTATATTTATATCTTTAAAAGGTTTTTGTACCTTTCACAAGTAACCGGCTCTTTGAGATTAAAAGGTTTACCTTTTTAAGATGATGAGACAAGGTGGAAATGTAAAATGCTTTGTGCAATTAACAACAGAAAATATAATGTGGAATTTATAATGACAAGATCAGAAAACAGCAAAAGCCTCCATGGTCAATATGTTGTTTCTTCCAAATGTTACCCTGTATGATCATTCAGTATTATAATAAATACATAAATCAAATTGTTAATTTCTTTGCGTATGCAGTGGTTGATGTAAAAAAATATACTAAAATCGGCATGTCAGTTAGATAATCTGTACTGGCTCATCACACAATTTTTTTTCTGTCAACTGAAATGAAAATATACAATATTTTTTTCAAATAATGGTTAATTATAAATGAGTGTGCTTTATATAAAATAGTCGTATAAGTAAACATGGCCCATCAATCGGATAGTCTTGATTTTTCTGGACTGTTTAAGTTGGATGTATTAATTCATCTTGATATCGTTCATCACAGTTTTTACGAAGTCGGTCTTAAAAAGTTCCTAGCTTTTTCTAGTGACAAGGAACTTGTTTTTCTATATATCAATACACAGCTAGAAAGATTTGACAATGTATATGATTGGGATTTTAACGATAACCCGATATATTGTATGTGTTTCGAACCTAGTGGTACTTGGGTGCTTATTGTAAGCGAACAAAAAGTGCTGCTCGTCCCTTTTCTTCCATTGTTTACACCGGAAAATGTATTCGATTGCAAGTGGTCATCTTCAAGAGTTACTGTTTTACCACTAGGTGACATACCACAACCAACCTCTGTTGTGTGGTGGTTAACAAAGGAATCAGAGAACATAATAGTCATTGGATCTAAGGTATGCTTTAAACGTATATTGTTGATTTCATTATCAACAGCCATTTTTAAAATGACCCATTAATTTTAATATCACATATTTAAGCAAAACATTTATCTCAATTATTCAAACAAATTGCCCAAACAATTTATCATGTGAGATGTATTATACAGTTAACTAGCCTTACAATTCTTCTTTTCAAACTTCTGTTTCTTAATGTTAGGGCATGTTCAGATTAGCATTCTCTTTGTCACCTCTGGGCCCGGGTAGCGGATTCTCTTAATGTTCTTTTTAGGGATTATGGCAGCCTGGAGATCCTGACTCTTGCTGTAATGTGACTACTTGCCCTTAGTGGTGGGCTCTTTTTAAGTAGCCATGGAAGAAATACACAATGGTTGCCCTTTATGATTGCCCCCTACTTCTCACAACCTTTGTATATTCTTGCCCTGCAAATATCTAAAGTTAGCATGAGCTACCTATGGAAATACAAAATTTGTACTTCTTTACCTCACCTTAGCACAACGCAGACACTAGTAGCATGTCAAAGTTTTGTCACCAAGATCCATCATTATGGACCCTTACCAAAAAGGTTGTTATGTTACTGAATTAATATGGAGTAACAAAATTAACTGTCTATTGTTTCAGTCAGGGGTCATTACATTCTATTCATTGGAATCTCAGACTATTGTTGGAGAATCAAAAGTTTCAGGGGAAATACTCGATCTGCAAATCTGTTTTGATGATTCTCTGGATCTATTAGCCCTGTTGGTAGGTACAGTTTTGTTATTTATATAGTCAAATTTCTAATGTATTTGCTAAATGACATATTTTAATTTCTATTAGATATCAAGAGGCCAGTCTCAGCAATGGAAGCTTATCTTAGAACATAGATCACTTGGTTACAACTGGCTTCAACAAATAAGGGCACAGAATGACAGAGAAAAAAAGGATGGCTTCATGTCCTACATAAGGCAGCTATCAAAAGATAAAATTACTTTCTTTACCCAAGGAACTTCCAAAGGTAGTTTAAGTGTAGCCTACAGTATTTTTTTTCCATTTAAAGCCTTAAATTGTAGGTTATATCTTTATTAATTGGGTGCATCCTAATTTTACTTGCATGTTCTTTTTGTACAGATGATAAATCACAAACAGTGGAATATGTGCTTAAACCTGTTGAGTATCTTCCAATGTTTCGTAAGGGCTCCAACAACTGGGCTCTGACAGCACAATATGTAAATGGACGTCATTTTTTAACCGCTTTTGAATTGAATGAAGGCACATTGATTGTAAGTTTTTTTTTATTGTCTTGTACAGTAGCAGCTCTTTATTCCCAGGGATTTGTTTTGAAAATATGCTGCAAATAAAGAAACTGCATAAGAAATGGTAATTTGCGAATATACGGAATAAGTTCTTGGCTGATAAAATAAAAAAAAAAAAATATCCCAAATGGTACCATTGATGATTTTATATCAATGATGTATCTTGCTTTTCAAATTTCTTTTAGCATTTTATAACGTTCATATTAGGATTATATTCAAAATTATCGAATATGATTTTAAGAGTTTTTCTATAAGTAAAAGACCTTAAATACCTGCCGTGGCCTAGCGGTATTGGCCCTTGCTTTATAAACGGGATGTTTTTTTTAATTCCCGCTGGATTCGAACCCGTCGTGAGTTATCTTTGTTTTCTGGTTGGTAAGGACAATTTTTAGCAGCGGCTATAAATTTTTTTAACCTGCGAATAAGGAGGATAAGGACCTCTATTACTTTAACCAAATGGAAGTTGATTTACGATTAAGTATTAAAGTTCGGCGTGTACAATTATACTGACGGAAAAAAAGAGAAATGTCGTAACTGACAAATATGAAATTGTTCACCAGAGCCGAAAAACTATTAAAAAAATAGTTTTGATTACAATTTTTATGTACAATAAAGGTTAATATCTTCATTATATTCTTTAATCTGTAATATAATGGAATAGAATAGAAGTTATAATTAAAATATTTATATTTTGAATTGTTTTTCGGCTCTGGTCAACAATTTAATGTTTGTCAGTTATGTATCCGTTTTCTTTCGCCGATATAATCTTTAAATCTAGGGCGATATTTCCCATTATTTTAATTTTAGGTATTGCTTAAAGCCTCTTTAATATATGATATAAATTATTATTTTAATCATAATAAGTTTGTAAATACAATAAAGTTGAACATTATTGCTTAACTCATTTATTCGTTCAGTCATGGCTTAAGTGAGTTAAAAATGTATTTTTAAATTCTGCAGAACTTTCACATAATGCATCACCTTGTTCACTATGCAAATAAGAAACAAAGCGTAATACTTAACCAACACGATCTCCGTCTTGAGAGATGAGATGTTACAACTCCTTTACCCAGTAATTAACTACAGTAGTAATCTTGCCAAAAGGCAGTAGTGTTTTGTGTAAACACTACTGCTTTGTGGCAAGAATGCTACGTACTGCAGTGGTGTATCCCCATTCTGTTCCCTTTGAAATTAACAGAATCCACTAACTTACACTTAACTCGGCCTCCGTAGCCTAGTGGTATGGGCTTGTGCTTTAGAAACCGCAGGTTTCCGCGTTTGAATCCTGCGGGGTCAACTACTTTACTTTTTTAAGTTATTTCCTAGTTGGTTGGGATAATTTGAGCAGATCACCCAATTGACTGAAAAGTAAGATGATCCATGCGTCGTATGGGCATTTAAACAGTCGGTCGCCTACCAACCGACGTTGTACCATAGTGGTGGGATACGGTCGAAAAACCCACTAATGGAGAATACGTGCGTTAGGAGAGGCCTATGTCCAGGAGTAGACTAACACCGGCTGATAATGATGATGATGGCTAACTTCTAATTTTTTCAACATAATTGTGTCAAATATCAATAGGACTGATTGTATGTAGTAAATTTTCAGTTTACGGAAAGCAAACTAAGGGAGTAAAATGTAGACATGTGTTATTGTATAAAGTAGGTCAACTAAAAAGGACTTATATCACGTAATGACGAGCAAAAATGTATATACCAACAATAATTACTATATAATAATTGAGAGTGCATTTCTTCTTCATATTAGAGGTACATAGACACGAAATTTATGTAAACAATGTAACATATAGAAGTGTAAATGTGTCACGCTCATGACAACTTATTATTGTCAATTCCTTATTGATTGATCTATTCATGATAAGTCATTAATTAAATTAAGGTAAGCCATTTAGCTTTGGATTTTATTGTTGTATCAATTTATTATTTTGGCTTGTTTATGACAGAAGACGAGTTGACAGGTCTTAATATAAGCCTCAAATTTAAATCCAAATTCATTGATTTTTATGATTATAATGTTTTTTCAGCTTGAAAGCCCAGAAGACGAATCACTTCAGGACATAAGACACTATAAAAGTACAGGTGCATACAAGGCTTGGTCCAGAGTACTAGTTGTTGAGAAGAATGAACTTGAAGTTCACAGCGCAAACTTTTCAGTAGTACAGTTGCAAGTTAATGTTCTAAAAATCTTTGAACAATCTTGTAATCGAGCTAAACGATAAGCGATTTCAATGTAGTATTTTTTAAACTACTTCCCTAAAGGTCTATCTTTTTTTTTACAATTTAATAAGTAGTTAAAAATCTACGTCGTCAAATCGTATAGACTTGTGCGATTTGAAATTCAAACGCTGGATAAACATGACTTAGACAAAAGAGTGTTCTTCATAATTGTACGTCTTTAAATTGTCTACGATAAACTTATCAACTGGCGCACTGATCTGTAAGTTAGGAATAACAATGCACTATAATCATTTTATTATAAACTAGCAGTCCATCACCGGCTCTGCCTATGTTATTATTAGAATTTTGGAATGGATATTACTTGGGGGAAAAGCAGCCTATATTTCTTGAGCTGAAAGATTTTTTAAATCGGTACAGTAGTTTTTGAGTTCATTTATTACAAACATACACACAAAATACAATTTTTTCCTCTTCATTGTATTAGTATATGAGCCATTTTAAAATTCTGGATACCATGTGACAATAAAATTTTTTCAGGGAGATGGTCTATTAGGGCCGAAACGCGAGTTCTCAGAGCTCTGGTCGGCAGAATTAATAGGCGATGTGCATTGTGCCTACTTGATGTCTGCCAAAGAGCCCCCTACTGCCACAACGGGATGGCGGGAACCGACTTTTATGTGTGACTTACAACTACCGAGATTCACCATTGAGCCGTGCCTCATTATAACAAGCTGCGGTGCTTACGTTTTGAACACTGTGTGAGTAATATAATATAATATACTAGCAACCCGCCCCTGCTTCGCACGGGAGCTATGCTGATAGAAAATATAACTACAACATACATACAATACCTTCCTCTTCAATCACTCTATCTACTAAAAAATATCGAAATCCATTGTGTAATTTGAAAGATTTAAGCATGCATAGGGATATAGGGACAGAGAAAGCGACTTAGTTTTATACTATGTAGCGTAGGTAAAGTGATTATATCAATATTAAACACAAACTTAAATGTTTATAAGGTACCAAATTATCATAGAACGTAGTATATACATTAAGGATAGTGGTAAAATGAAATGACTTACTAAATTATTTCAAAGAGAACATGAGGACTATAACATCTTATATTTCTGAATATAGTTGAGCCATATTATAGATAGAATTGAGGTATCCACAGTCTAATTTCATACACTAATGGCGCGTGAATCAAACGCGTTCTTGTTGATGAGTAGCGGCCATTTAAATCCTCACGCGATGTAATGTAATCAACGGGAGTGCCCGATTTTTAGGGGCTACTTAAATTTTGACTACGTCAGACTTTGTTTAAGTAAATTCTACCTCAGAATTAGCTAAACTTTAGCTCGCCTGCTCTCCTGGTGATCGCTGGTTTTAAAATTATATATACATCTATTTAAATGTCCAATTGGTTCAGTTTAACTTTTATATAGGCTGTCGGAACTGCCTCCTAGCCTAACTGCCTCCGTAGCCTAGTGGTATAGGCATGTGCCTTAGAAACTGGAGTCGTGGGTTCGAATCCGCAGGGACTCAACAAATTTTCATTGTTGTTTCCTAGTTGGTTAGGCAACTTTGGGCCGATCACCCAATTGTCTGAAAAGTAAGATGATCCATGCGTCGGATGGGCATGTAAAAGTCGTCCACCCACCAACCCGCATTGGACCAGCGTGGTGGGATACGGTCCAAAGTCTCCTAATGGATGGAGGTGTATTAGGGAGGCCTATGTCCAGCAGTGGACTATCACAGGCTGATGATGAATAGGCTGTCGGAATGGCATGTAAATAGACCTTGAACAGTAAAATTTAAAGGGTTTTTTTATGGCTTACGCAGGCAGACAAGCAGTCGGGCCACCTATTGGGACCAACGCCCATAGACATTGACGATACCAGTGGTATCGTCAACGCGCTGCCTACCGTGAGACATAGGGTGTTAAATCTCGTTTACCCAGTAAATACGCTGGCTACGGTGCCCTTCAAACTGTCAACCAGCAGTGTTTTCACACTACTGCTTTCACCCAGACGGTCTCCTGTAAAAGGGACCTCACCAGGTTAGAACAATGACGAAAGTCTTGTCTACGTGGCTTACTGCTACTGTTATGGACCTTTGCTCTACACATCGGAGGTGGTGAGCCCAAATACTGCTAGAAAACAATTTTGTGCTATTGTTCTCCGAATGTTAAGACAATATTAACATAATAGTGGATATCACTCAACTTCCTCTAAATTAATAGGGTCTATTTAAAATGGTCCTGTAAAACGTCGGCCCGGATTGACTCCTACTTTGAAAATCGTTATAGGTAGGCCTTTTAAATGTAGTAATATCTAATCTATTAATTAAAAGCAATTCATCCTTTGGAAAGTGGGTGGCAGACTCTGCGTAAAAACTGCTGTTCAGGTAGATCTAGCTGGATTAGCAGCCGACTCCATGATAACTTGGGAAAATGGCTTAAAGTAAGAAAGTTAGAGTCAAATATCTTTATTTAGCATAGAAGCATTACACTCTCTTTTTGATCGTCAATAAACCTACAACTGGTTCGGAAATGGAAGCCTCGGACTTATATATTTTTTTTACATATTTTTCACACATCGAAATAGCCTGGAACGAAAAATTTATTACCTGGTATTGTGTCATTACAGCAATAATATGCTTTCACACACAAACTTTCCTTAACAACCATCTTAAATTGAGACAAAAGCTTATTTGTCGGGGATTTTGTTGTAATAGCGTGTAAATTGCCCCCATAAAAGAGGAAAGATTAAAGTAATGACTAAATTCATTGCAAACAGTGTCGAGCCCTGCGAGTGGTTAGTGAGTCTCATAATGCGTGGTGGCGTAGGCGCGGAGCAATCGGCCTCAGCGCTAGGTGCCTCCGTGCCCACTCTATTAAGAGCCGCAGCGGATATGCTGATGTCTAGGGGGAAGATTGCACCGGCGCAGTATCTTTTTTCTTTATCGCAGGTTGGTTTATTATTATCACCTTGATTTTGATCTATTTAAACAGGCTACGAGTTTTGAGGGTTTATTATATAACCTTCACTTAACCAGTACAACTATAAATATAATGTTTTGAAAGATATTGGCAATGATAATGTCTGCGATTTATATTTGCCTCCGTAGCCTAGTGGTATGGGATGGTGCCTTAGAAACCTAGTTGCTTAAGGCAATTTAAGTTTAAAACTAAATTATTTAAGGCAATCTGTTGATCGACCATTGCCCGGGTTGATCACCTGATTGCCTGTAAATTAAGATAATCCATGCGTAAAGGCATGTCTAAGAAACTGGGTTATTACCAACGCGATGTTTGTTACTGCGTTTTAAAACTAGTACGCAAACCCTACTGTCTCTTCAATTAATATAGTATTAACAACGACATCTCATAATTTCATGTTGGCTCACTACTGTCGTATAATAACCATATAAATATTATTATTGAATTGTTATTTCATTAATAATTAACAAAACATATTCAGTCAATCCTTTTTGTTGATCTAAAGCAAATCACATAAGTCAAGATATAGAAAAATGCCTGTTTTCATATCAAAAACTATTTAATATAAAGGGCATTGTAAACCCTTATTTTTATTTTAGAGTCAGCCCGATGGTTGGGTGGCGCGTCTCGGCGTATTCGGGCGTATGCACGAACTATCGATGTACAAGCACACAGGCAACTTGGGTAATTTCGGAAACGCCGCGATAACTGCTAAATTGTTGGCAATGCTTCTGAAAGTCGGCACTAACGACGAGGAGAAATTCGACTTGTAAGTATTGGACCATTCTTAAATTAATTCTTAAATTTCTAAAGTATTCTATCGTTGGGATTGAAGTAAGTTTTGTTTAACTTTTTTTTAAGTATGAAATTGTGAAAATAATCGCAAAACCGTTTTTATTTAATACGTGATTGAACACAGATTTGACAAAAACACAAAAAAATTAAGGCCAACTCTGACTATTGTATGTAGAAAGTATTCTTGCAAGACAATTCCAATAACATTTCGACTACCTGAAACATAAGCTTACAAACTATTCCATTTAAAATGTGAATAATTTGTGTGTGTTGTGTGTGTTTGTATGGCGTATGTAACTAATTAGCGTTGTACGCCTCTACTCTACATTGTATGTAGAATTTCCACGGTAAGATCTAATATGTATGGCATGAAAGTCTGTTATTACACTTTAAAAACAATAAACGTATGGCGCTATGATTGGCTGTTAACATCAATGGCGCGATGTTTCACCAATCCAATTTTAAATAATTGGAATTCTGCATTTTATATGGTCCTAACATAATTTGTCAGAGAAAATTAAGACCTAATTAATATGTCGCACTTTTATAAAGCTCAAACGTTAAGCGCGCTGATTGGCCGATAGCACCAATGCGCGATATTTGACCAATTATACTACTACTTTGCTCTTGATCATTTTGAAGTAGTTTTAATTGTACTAAAGACTGCACTTTTTAAATGATTTTAATTCTACATTTTGTCTGGTTAATGTCTAGTACAATAATAACTCAATAACTCCAACAGGGAAATGCAGTTCACATCACTAAGTACGTGGAGTTATTAGAACTACTTCGATCTCGGCCGCAATCGGTCTATGGGATTTGGTGCCACTGTTCAGTATATACCACGGCCACCCCCATTTGATGCTGGCCGCTATCAAGTCTAGGAATGATCTATGCAGGGGTGCTCTGGTATGCCTTTTGAGACACAGCTGCCTAGTACCGTTATTGTTAGAGGAGAACGGGCAATGGTTGTTCGACTTTATAACGGAGAAGTGCAATAAGTTTGACACTAAACTTTTGAAGGTATGTGATCTCTGCTTATTGGATCAATAGTGTTGGGGCCAACTAAGTTTAAGTTTTTTAGGTGTAAATTGTGCAGCAAAGCGTATCGATTATACGCTTTTACGGATTTTATCGCGTTCGTTTATATTAAAATGCTTTTTTTCCTTTTTTGAACATTTCAGCGACGTTCATTTTAAATTTGTACGCGGTAAAAAATAGTTTTTCGTTTTTATATATAATTATCACGTAAAAAGCAGAAAAAATAATCTACTTCAGTACGAAAATGTTGTATCGTTAAATGAATCAATTGAATAGATAAAAGATTGAGTTTTATGTCTTCTTTCTTATTTATTTTCGCCTACCGCACCTCAGGGTTAACAATAAATCTTAACTGTGGAGATATAAAACTAGAATGGAATTAAGTAAAGTTGCTGAGTATCAATGCTTTTTTTTTGTTTTAGTGCATATGCTTATGGATGAGCCCTTTGCAAGACCAACTGCGTCCTGTGATGCGCGATTTAAAACAAGGGATAACTTCTATTTATGTGAGTAATTATGAACTAATAACGAGGCATAAATGTTAACTTAACTTACTATAGTAGCGCTTTGTAAAAATTTTGAATATTCTTTGATATTTTGTTAAAATATACTGAAGAAAGTTAAAGCCTATATGGATAGGGACTCGCTTCAAGAGGTTTTCACTCTGTGTGTCTTATTAACAAACAAAAGTAGCCAATAGATGGGGCTTGTGTGTCCTTGAGAAAAATTCCTTGCAAATTAACGTCAGACATCGGAAGCCTAGTGGATATCAGTTAGTTATGATTTGTTTACTGTACCCCAGAAATGTGTTGATATTAATAGTTATTTGTCAGACAATCTCATTTATAATGACGTACACGACGCATAGTTTTCACACGTTACTTCTTTTTCTCTGTCCCTTTGTGTGTTCTGCCTAATAAGTCACAGAATTTACGTTGAAACGTCAGGTGTTCTTATTTCTTGAACGTTCCATTACACAATTTTCCATTATAAGATTCTTGTTTGCCTTTTGTTTTCAAAATAATGTGTAATAATAGGCATAAATATAAGAAAAAAGGCATTGTATATAATACTAGCAACCCTCCAACTCCCCTTGTGGATGGAATTTCGTAAAATCCGTTCTTAGCTGACCTCTACTCGGCTAAAGGAATATTTCTACCAAATTTTAAGTCGCTACGCCTTATGGTTACAAAGGTGTCGTGATGAGTCAATATATAAGTGGGAATCTCATTAATATATATAGATATGTGTTTAAATGTGACTAAAATATGTTATGATATTGCCATACATTAGTAAATAGATAAACTGTTTCTAGACGACCCGTATGCTGCAATTAATAACTACGTACATGCACGTACTGTGCGCCATCGAGTCGCGCGTCCCCTGCCCGGACATCCAGGTCGAGGGTGCGAAGAAGATGGAGACGTGGCGGAGCCAGTTCAGCCCCAGGAGGTCCATCTCCTGCGGCCTCGGCCATTGGGCGCTCGTGGACGAGGGCAGCGCCAGGGTCATGATGACCAGCACGCCCGTCAATACGGAGATCATCGGCAGGGTGCTGGACGCAGCGTGCGGGAGACATCATACGATGCTCTTGACCGAAAACGGGGTATGTTGAAGCTTGATAGACACTTTATATTTTTTATTTTGTTACCTGGTGTCCTGATGACGTTGTCCCGAAATTTATATTTTAAGAATAATTTATTTTTTTACGCGATTATTATATCCACTTTTTACGGATTTTTCGATCACAAGCAGACTTAGGCTGAAGGACCCTGTAAAGGAAGAATCGTCCGTAATAAATATAAAGAGTTAACAGAAAAATTCTCAAAAAGTGAATTTAATATGTTAATTATATGTTTACACGATTATCCAGAGCTCTAACGCTATTGTCATACGATTCAGATTTACGCGGCAGGCGACAATACCTTCGGTCAACTGGGCGTGGGGGCAAGCTGGGCGGGCGCCATCGGAGACTCGGCCACTTCGGCCGGTGCTCTCATGAGGGTGAAGTACGAATGGACGGCGCCGTTAGTGGTCATATCCGCTGGTCACTACCACTCGGCCGCCGTGGACGCTGGTGGTCGCTTGTACACTTGGGGGTATGTCACTGTTGCCTATCAATCGATATAAGTAAGATGATGGACATGTGAAAAGTCGGTCGTGTCGCTTATCTGTCCTATCGGGCTATAAGGGTGAAGGAATAGGGAAAGCTCTTTATGACTTAGAGGACATTATTTATTCACTTATTTCATAATTTTCTTACTATTGCGTATTATGTCCCATAATGGGCTCGGCTAATGCTATGCCAAAAACGGCAGTTACCCTTTTTGGCTCTTGTGCAATGTTTCTGATAAATCTTTCTTTACATGTATCTGGTCTACAGTTTTGATGTACATAAAAAAGTTGAATTTATACAGTATTTTACTTTATATAAAACATTAATTTTCAACAACACAAATACAAACGGTATCATTGCGAATGTCTCGAGCTTCAAATCCGCAATTTAAATAAGTAGCAACATATTGTGATCATAAAATTGTCAGTTTCAATAAACTTCTTGTAAATTTGCATGCATTTTAATTTATCGGTATAATTTGTCCAGGTGGGGCGTCCATGGTCAGCTCTGTTTGGGCACAATTGATGATCATTGCACACCACAACTTGTGACCAAGTTTCAAGGCAGAAAGGTAAGTACAACTCAGAATTACAAAAAACAACTAAATTTATACAACGACCTGTTAAGTGTTGTATTATAAAATATGAAACAATGACAAGTGCTTTACTATGCTAAATCCAATTAAGACTAAAATAAATGTAAACGAAGCAGTTTGTTCCTTTGAATTTGTTAAGATTAATTTTGAACCTTATCTCAACAAGTTCAAGTCTCATTTTACAATAAATGTCCCGTTTGAGATGATTAGCATCGGTTGCAGTGAGTTTGGTTCGTACCAAAATAAATAAATTTAAAATGTCTTTTCGTAACATGAAAATAACCGTTATTAAATACATTGTGTACATTAACATTTTTTTTAATTTTGCTGTCTGTCAGTCCGATTTTGCCGGGACTTTCACTGAAATATAGCTGATGTAACTGGAAGTAACTTAGGTTCCTTTTTACTTACAAAAAAAATCTCAATATATCACCACGCGGGCGATGTCGGGGACAACAGCTAGAGCTACAAAAAATCTCGTATTAGGTGCTCAGCGTCACTAGCAACGATATTAGATCGTATACTTACATATTAATTCGCATTTTACGATAATATGTTCGTTTCAGGTGCTGACGGTCGGCTGCGGCGCGTGTCACACTGCGGCCCTGATGAAGAACGGCGAGGTGTGGGCGAGCGGCGCCGGCGTGTTCGGCCAGCTGGGCGGCGGCGCCAGGGACAAGGCCGCGGCGCCCGTGCGCGTGCAGCTCAGCGAGCCGGTGCGGAGGATCGCCGTCGGATATTTCCATAATGTTAGTCGATTTATCTTGTACCAGAGCATGGTATATCTTATAAGCTCTGGTATAATTCAAATTCAAATATCTTTGTTCAATATAAAGTTTACACTTGCTTATTGATTGTTAAACACACTACCACCGTTTCGGAAAGGACGCTTCAGACCTGAGAAGAACCGGCGAAAGAAACTCAGTGGGCTATTTTTATGTCATCTTTTAAAAATAACAAACAATTTGATAATTCGGCATTACATATTATGCAATTTTGAAACAAGACCTGGAGCGAGCATTCCATTACCAGGCTATGTTATCATTTAAAATTCTTTAATATCGTAATAACCTTTAACATAAACGTTCCTTGACTACCTTTTTAAATTAATTAACAGTTAGTTAGTTTCTGTACGTTTACTGGGATTTTATTTTAAACACGTATACATTGACCAATCAAAGATTTACTTATTCTTCGCTGTCTAGTTGCTGGAAGGATTAAATTTTGTTTGTTCCTTGCTATGCATCACATATATGTAAACATACACAACTTTGCCATTCACAAGTTGAGGGGTTGGGTACTATTTCGTCCAGATTAATCTGCTGTTTCAATCATAGATTATATGCGTCTGACCTACACACTCGAAGGGTTGGCTCGTTCTTATGTCTAATACTATTTCAAAACTATATCAGTTACAGGGACAGAGGGCACCGACGGGTATACTTGAACGTTCGCGCTCGTTTCCATTTGGCTTACCTTTATGAATACCATTCTAAAACCCACCTAACCCATAGCTTCATCTGTCAAAGGTTCGATACGGTGGGCGCACAGGTCTCTCGCTCACAGTATGCTTTTATTCGCAGCTGGCGCTAACCGCGAAGGGGCAGCTGTACTGCTGGGGCGCCAGTCCGCAGCAGGTGCGCGCCACGCACTCGCGCCGCGCGCACTCGCCCGCCGCCCCGCCGCCGCCCCCCTCGCCCCCCTCGCCGCCGGCCTCCCCCCCGCGCGACCCGCACCTGCTGCCGCAGCCGGTGGACACGCGCAACGTGCGCGGACGCATCGAGCAGGCGCGTTCCATTTTTGAATTTTAATTTTTTTTTTAATTTGTTAGTATTTATATTTGTGAGTAGAAAATATTGTGGGCGTCACCGTCATGCTCATGTCGTCAGAAGCGTTATTCTGTTTATATCTCATAAAAGATGGAATGGATTTTGTGGGAAGTTTAATGTGAATATTCTCTGAATTGTTAATGCATTTGGGTAGTGTTTTTTGTTTTATTGTTAATTTTTTTTTTTTACTTTAGTAACACTTAATAAATACACAAATAATATAATGGTAAAAGGTAAATTATTTTAAATTCCTGTATGAGATTTGTTTTTTCATTATA
The DNA here is from genome assembly GCA_029286875.1 of Lamproptera curius. Taxonomy (NCBI): domain Eukaryota; kingdom Metazoa; phylum Arthropoda; class Insecta; order Lepidoptera; family Papilionidae; genus Lamproptera; species Lamproptera curius. Next base: position 2,548,648 of record JAGSMT010000039.1, on the reverse strand, counting down.
AAATGTTAAATTCAATACTATAAGTTCTAAGTTTTCTCTTCTATTGGCAATCCTTATCGCTAACTTTTTTTTTTCTACAGCTGTCGGCTGGTTGGCATCACTCTTGCATATTAGATCACACCGGCGCGGTTTACACGTGGGGTCTGAACTTTGACGGCCAGCTAGGTAATACTGAAAAGCGATCAGATATATACTATCCTTTATTTCCAAAACTCATTGATATTTTAAACGAATCGCAAGCAATTTATGTACCTACGTCTTGTGGAGATATGTTTGATAAGATCTTTTTAATTTACAATTGATGCCCCGTAACTTTAATTTCGTAAGCAATAATATTATTTAAATTATATGCAAATATAGAACTAGCGCTATGCTAAATTTATAAAAACGGATGCGACCTGCTGAGCATTCAGAGATAAGTCAATAACCAGTTATATAGTCTAGCTAGATAAATTGAAAATCAATATTAAAATATTAAAGTTATTGCAATTAATAAAGATTGTGCCTTTGACCGCTTTGCGACGTAAACAAAAAATCCCTGTTTAGTCCCCGCTAAAAACTTATTTTTTTATTGTTATTCAACAGGTAGTGGGGACAGAAAGCAAGTGGTGATACCAACTCAGGTGAGACTAAGACCCGACTCTCAAACGGAAGCTTCCAAAGCTACCCCAAAGACACCTGACACTGAAGAAGCGAGCGCCATTAAGGCGTTGGTGGCTTGTGGGGGCGATTTCACTATTTATATCGACGACGACGGCAGAATATACGCCACTGGAAATATGAGCATGCAGGTAAATATAGATAAAACCAAATAACGTGGAATATACAGTTATAAATAACGTCCTCCTAGTTGATTCTTACCACGGCGCATGAATTTTCCACTGCCTCCGTAGCCTAGTGGTATGGGCGTGTGCTTTAGAAACCGGAGGTCGTGGCTTCGAATCCTGCGGGGACTCAACAAATTTGCATTGTTGTTTCCTAGTTAATTAAGGCAATTAAGGCCGATGACCCAATTGTCTAAAAAGTAAGATGATCCATGCGTCGGATGCGCATGTAAAAAGTCGGTCCACCCACCAACCCGCATTGGACCAGCGTGGTGGGATGTGGTCCAAAAACCCCCTAATGGATAGGGGTGTATTAGGGAAGGCTTATGTCCAGCAGTGGACTATCACAGTCTGATGATGATGATGACATGTAATAATAGCATCCTTTGTGGCGATATACGTATTTATTATTCGATATTTACTATGACAGTGCTATGGGTCGCGTGATTATGCCTAGTAATTTCTTTTTCCAATAATTTTTTAATCCCATTTACATCAGCTATCTTTCAATGAAAGTTCTGTCAAAATGACGGACAAAAATTTAAAAACAATGTTGTTTGTTGTTTTATATCACAATTTAGTCATTTAAAAACGGTCGTTTTGATGTTACAAACAGACACTCCAATTTTATTTATTTCAATAGATTAAACTGTTAAAGTGCACGATTTGTCACCAGGCGAACCACGAAAAAGAGAAGACCAGCAACCGAATAATAATGATGAAGACGACGAAGCGAGTGATAAAAATCCCCGCCAGCCGTAACAGCAACAAGTTCCTATTCCAGCCTGTGGACCGCGTCGATATAATGTTTCCCTTCGACATCGACGACTTGCAACGGAAGCCGATAGAGGGCGTTATTAACCCATTGGAGACTATGAAGGACTTTAAGAAGAAATCGTGGGCAGACGACATAATTCTTCTACTGCAACCCTGGATCAACGAGGAAGTGCTAATCGGAAACCCCAATATGGCGGCGAAGTTGGCCTATCACAACAAAATGTACTCCAATTGCCTCAAAATGTTACTGAGCACTTTGAAACATGGTGTACCGGACGACCAATTCTACTTCAGCCACAAGGAAGACGCGCAAGATATGAACGGTTCGAGGAAACGTGACGAACTGAAGATTATAATAACTAGCACTATATCGAAGAGAATCAAAGACATTTCGCTGTCCATACTAAACGAACAACCGTACCCGCATATAGATGCTAATGTCTATCAGACCCTACCGTGCTGCTGTGACGAGTTCAACTATTTAAAAAATGACATAAAACCTGTATTAAAACGGGATATATCAAATATTAATATCGCCGTAAACGCGGCGAATATAATAGACAAGTGTATAAGTATTTTCCCCATAGACACCGGTCTATGGGAGGTGTGTTTCCGTCTGTCCAAAGATTTCTATATCGAAAACAATCTGTCCATTCAGGAATTGGAAAGGGTCCTTTGCAAGTACATGGCGTCCAATGCCACGACAATGGCGGCGGCGATCATGTACTCGAATGATTGCGCTCAGTACAGCAAGATTCTCTCGCCTAAATTCTATTTGAATATGTGCAGCGAAATTATGGACACTTGGAGTTAAATATCCATAATTTCGCTCGTTCATATTTGTAACCGGATTAGAACAGATGTATGACGATATTTTTTGTTCTGTACAATAACTCGACATTAGCCCGCTATGAATGTCATTATTTGATAATTTATTTTTAACAGAGCTAGAAAAAAAGAGGAATCGTGTAGAAATAAAAAATAATGCTAATCTTTAATAGTGCTAGAGTATTAGCGTTGTAATTGGTCGACCGGCTTTAAATGTCGATCATCACGTATCAGTTTGACATCAAACTTAATTTACTATGACTTAACATTAATTACAGAGCATAGCCAAAACAAGAAACGGATTGTAGCAGCTATATGTGTGTTAAATTATGAGACGTGGTTGATGTAATCTTTGTATCTTGTTGGTTCACTAATCGCTCAGTGATATATTGATATATATCACTTACATTCATCAATAAGAATTCTAGATGTTTGCAGATACTTCGTGCTCATGTTTACATCCATTACCAATTAATTTGGTCTATATAATAAAAAACTATTTTGTCTCTTTCTAATGTAATATTTACAAATGATTTGAGTCACGATAAATTATGAATTTCTCGCCTTAGAATGGGACAAAGGCCTGTGTGGTAGCTACCTCTCACGCTTCATTCAGTACTCTGTTAAGGATATTAGGCGAAAATGTTCCTTAACGGTATACATATAAGGTGTATTTTCTTCAATATTTATATCGTAATCATTAATGTAATAAGTACATGGTTTAAATAAACTGAAATATTTTAGCTCTGTATACGTAAGTGACACATATTGACTTAGTAGTTTTACATAATAACTTTGTAGTTTTTATTATGGGTACTATAAATTAACATCTCGTAAATTGTAATTTTGGTAACATAAGAGTAAAATCCTAATTCAGCAGCTATTTTATTGGTTCGTGATTTTGTTTTTTTATAGACATATTTTTTTTATTGTGCTTATTTTATTGAATTTAATAACGTATAAGTTTTAAATAAAAGTTTTATTAAGACTCTTGAAGTCTTGCAAGATGTTCTAAATATTGTTATTCGCACATTTATAGGGTTTTTTATTAACATTTTAGTGCTAATGTTCTCTTTATGAAAGGAATTGTGATTACATTTCTCTCTAATTTTTTAATGCGTTATAGTTTTAAATACTAACGGTTTTTATAATTTTACTGAATTGTTATATTGTTTTTCTAGTCATTAGGCTAAGTTGTTTACATCTAACCCGAATTTATTTAAACTCATCCTACTTATTATATTTACTCAATATATATGTAGACGTTGTCGTAAATGTTAGATATTAGTAATATCATTTTCAAAATCTGTGATTATTTTATACTACGAACGATTTTTATGCCGCAATCTCTTGCTTTCGCCTCGAATCGACTATACTGTAGTATTATAAATGTCAATTTACTCAATAAATGATACATAAAACCAATGTTGTTGTTATTTTTAACTTCCATTCGGTTACAACCCCGAAACGAACAGATTTGATTATTAGAAATTATTATATTTTTCTATATTGTGTAAGTACCTCAAAATATTTTACTTTCATGCCAATTCCTCGTAGAGTATTTCAATTTATAAATGGTTAATATGCTCAGGATCATGAAAATAGTGAACTAACTAATCATCTAGTGATTCATGGGATTACATGTTGACTTTTTTAGTGTACCGTGTACCCAAAATCATTATAAATAACAATGATTAAAAAATATTCCACCACGAACGTTTTTGCAGAAGATTTTGCACCATTGACCACAATTACACCATGAGGCAAGGTGTACAAAAAACTCTCGAGTAAAGTCAGCCTGTGGAAAGCTGGTTTGTTCTGGAATATCTTAAACGCCGTCAGATCGATTACCGATACGAGAAGGTGTTGAGAGGTCTGTCAGTAGGCTCACACAAGACCAATTCAATTGCATTGAGGAGCGCGTCAGGGGGATGTTATTTCTCCCAAATTGTTATTCAATTACTTAGAGGACGCCTTCAAGACCCTAGATTAGGCTGGATGTGGCATAAATATTAACGACGAATATCTTTCACAATGCCGTTTTACCGACGATATCGTTATATTGGCCGTGACGTGATAACCTCCGGGACCGAAACGTGAGCTCACACTATGATTGGTCCACAAATTTAACGTATCTCAACGTAATATGGAACGCTCCTAACGAACTCATCTGTAAAAGAACTAAAGTCACCGATAGTGCAAAGGCGTAGCTCATTGAAGTGACAGTGGACCGGTTTCGTGGTCATGATGGTGATTATGAATCGATGGCCGATAGGAAAATAAGGTTATGGAGCAGAGGCCGCGTTCGAAAAAACGGAGTGTTGGCCAACCTCCCACCAGGAGGTATGCTGATCTCCGTGCAGTGGCCGGTTCAAGTTGGAAGCGAGAAACAGAGGATCGGCCGTCTTGGCGTTTATTGAAAAAAGCCATGATGAGAAAAATAGGGAATATATTAAAAAAATTGCAATTTATTTTACATTTTTAATAAATTATTTACAACAGAAATTAAATACAACAAATACATAAATTCAACTAGCAACAAGTGCAAGTCTAGCTTTTTTGTATACAATCGGAATGATCACACTGATCAAAGCTATAAGGAAGTACGTTAAAAAGATTATCTTGATAAATATTAATATGTCATCAAATAAACTGGGACAGTGTAATTTAGGTGGTAACTAATTTATGTAAATAGCATTCATGAAAGATTCATACAAGATTCCGAATAGTAGATGTTTTATTCAAATATACGCTACGAACATCGTGCGTTATATTAGAAATTGATTGGTTTGCCGATGTATGCGGCCAAATTCGCTTCACGGAGGGCTTCGGCACAAGTCTGAAAATATACGAAAAATAATATATTATATTTATACCGTTTTCATAAAAATAATCACAAAATATAATGAATTAAGATCTAACATTAGGTATATTTTTCTTTGGAGAAAAAATAGCAAAAATTATCATCAGAATATTGCAGTAAACATTTACAGACTTTTAACTGTCATAAATATTGAGAAAAAGGATTAAATAAAGAAACAATGTATATTTAATTGTATTAATAAGATGAAGAAACTAACGGGATGAGCATGGCAAACTCTGGCAACATCTTCAGCGGCAGCGCCGTATTCCTGAGCAAGTACTGCTTCGTTGATCAATTCACCGCCACCCTGCATTCATTGTAAATATTTTTTAACCAGAAAACCTTAATAATTATAAGCAATTATAATAAACATTAAAAAACATTCTTGCACGAAAAACTGTCCTTAATTATTCTAGCCTTAGTCAAATAAAATTTCAAATAGATTAAATCTTTACCGAAAACAATATTTTATTGATAGACAAAACAATCTAAAGTCAAAATCATTTTGACTTTAAGACTGTTTTGTGTATCGATGATTTCAAATACTAAAACGACAAAAGATAATTTATAATAATTTATGATTCCTCGGTAATGATTAGCTTATTACTCACGGGGCCAATGATGTGGGTACCAAGGATGACATCTGTGGCCTTGTCGGCAAGAACTTTGACAAATCCATCAGGCTCTCCATTCGTCTTGGCTCGAGAGTTGGCGAGGAATGGGAACTTGCCTACTTTGTATGCCCTTCCCTATAAATTAATACGTAAAAATCTTGTTAAATGCATTTATTTGAAAGATCTGTGATTAAACCTACTCAACTTTTAGTATCATTTTTTTGCCTCTTAGCTAAAATAATATAAATATATAATAATGGTACATTATAAATGAGATTAAAACTAAATCAATATTTGCAAAAAGGGTGAAAATTAAGTTAATTAAAGCATTTATATTGGTGAAACGCTGCCATACGTCATTCACACGATAATCAATGAATATGAATAATGCTTTATTGTGGTATTTTTGTTACGCTTTAAACGATTCAAAATCTTGAGAATAGAATAGTCACTGTGTTTCCGTCACATGTTTAGGCCGAATACTAAATAAACGCGTTTATATCTCTAGAATTCCTTGTATTCAATAATGTACAGTTAATGTTTTTGCTAAGTTTAAATAGCGTTGTAGGTGTCTTGCCATTGGTATGCACATGTGTAGCATGTACATAGTACATTAAACTTTACTATGGTTACAAAATGTGTTTGTTGAGTTCACATGATAATAAATTTTAAGGCATTTTTGATTACTCCTAATATATAAGCTTTATAGACATTTTGAAATTTGAAATCTATTTTAATTTTTCTTTTACAAATTATACTGTTAAATTTAATGCTTCCACTATCGTTTAATTTTTGTTTATAACGACTTACATTATATACCAACGCCACCAAAGTACAGAAAAATAGTACATACAGCAATATATTATATTATAATTAATGATATAATTAATAGTCGGTACCAAATTAAGAATTTACCTCTTTCTTAAGGTCTTCCTCAGACTTTCCAACCCAGCCTACTTCAGGGCTTGTATAGATTACCGATGGAATGGCGTCGTAGTTAAAGTGTACAGGCATACCCTAAAATAAATTCAACATCATTAGTTGATAAAAAACTATGACTGACCAAAACAAGATATGAAACATTTCTTAAAATGAACTATTGCAACAATATGGCATTATGCATGGAGTTTAAAATTGTGGAACAGTTTTATTATTTAACAATATAACAATGAGTTGGCAATGATTTCGTGTCCTATAGCAATAAAGCGGATTCCTCCATCTTCTGTTTTCATTAATTAATTATTTCCAAGACATTAATCACTGGGTGACAATCCATTTATTTACTACATGTTACATCAATTTCAAATCATATTGGACCTGGTACAGCATTGACTTTAGTAAATAAAAAGTAAAATTCAACAAGAAGTAACATCACATTGATCAGTTACATATAAATTTGAAAGAAATACAATTATCAGTCCACAATACTTAATTAGTCACAATTAAATCTATCTTACCTTGATACCCTCCACACAAACAATACCCTCATCCTCAGCTTTGTGGGCTAACATAGGTCCATGGATGCAATCGCCGATTGCGTAAATTCTGTAAGCATATACAATAACATTTATTAGTGGTAACAGCTTACACCTGATAATCATAATTACATGTAATATTTTTATAAGCCTAAACGTTTTTGCGAGACGAAATAGACGATGGCAGATTTTTTCTACATACATGACATTTTTTATTGAATAAACTGCACTAATATCCTTATAGATTATAGCCTACCAGTTATTCCCATACGCAAGTTATATCATTGTAGCATAATTAAAACCATATAGCATTTTTTGAGTGAAAGTGTAGCAAAAATCCATTCTTACAATTTTTTGCATTTATAATATTAGTAGGGTTTACTACCACTAGAATATTTGAAAAAAGAGGTGATGGCAACAGAGCTAGATGAATCAAAGATAGGCAGATGAGACCAAAACCTCAAGTAAAGTATTTGAAATAATGCACTAAAAAGAAAATTGGTTATGAGGAGTCTAATTGTACAACACTTCCACTCTGTTCAAAGTCAAAGTCAAAGTCAAAATCATTTATTCAATTTAGGCTCTACTGAGCACTTATGAACGTCAAAATTATCCATTTACCACCGGTTCACAAACTCAGACTCGTCCAGAGAAGAACTGGCAAGAAACTCTATGGCCTTTTTTTTTAATATTAGTATTTACAAAATTGACTAATATTTTTTTTTAGTTACCAGGGATTTGAAGCGCAGAATATAAACTATTTCCACATCTTGGTCCTCAATATAATTTATTACAGAATAGTAAGCTTTTTCTATAAGCGTTGTTTTGACAACTTTACGAAAGCTCGAATCATTCAGTTGCGTTTGGCAGGCATTTAATTTATTATACATTCTTATACTATTATACATGAAAGATTTTTGGTTCGGTCAGTCTAAATCTGGGTAGCTCTAGGGCTCAATTCGATCCTGCGCGGCCTAATATCTTTTTAGCAAACATATGAATATTTTGACGCGTACATAATATTTTCAAATATGTATAGCGAGGTAAAGTTAAAATTTCAGTTTTATTAAAACAATTAGCAAAGATTCCGTGAACCCAGATTGTAGATTGCCCTAACAGCCTGTTTTTGTAGTATAAATATTGTGTTCAAACCGGCTGCAGATCCTCATAATAATAATCCAAAGGACATAAGGCTGTGAAAGTACGCGTAATAAACTAGTTTTGCAGTTGCCTCGTCAGTTAGCTGCCTAATCTTGCGTATGGCAAGATTGCTGAACTTAGCTTCTTAGAGAGTTTGTCAATATGGAGCTCCACTGCATCTTGGAATCAATAGAAAATCCAAGAAATGTGTAGAGCTTACGTAAGGAATGACCTCATTGTCAACTTTAATATTTTTGAAAATCTGGCAACTTACAAAGAGTAAAACGTAAGCATTTAGTTTTGTTCGCGTTAAGTACTAGTTATTGGACGCAAACCAGTTTGACACAATATCAATTGCCCTATTTGCTATCTCAACGTTATGGTCATTTCTTTTACCCTTATCAGTAGAGAGGTGTCATCTGCAAAAGGACAACTCGGACAGCCTCTCCACTACCAGAGGCAAGTCATTTATATAGACCAGGAACAGAAAAGGTCCCAAAATTCGTCCTTGAGGAACACCCAGTTGCACAAGGGAGTTAGATAACCGAGTGCCATTTATGTTTACATATTGTTTTCTATTGCGTAGGTAAGAAGATGAAAATCAAGACCAAACCCGCGTACACCGTAATACTTTAGCTTATTGATTAATATGTCATGGTCCACACAGTCGAAGGCCTTGGAAAGATCACGAAGATTCCAATAGAATCAGCGATCCTCCCATGCCGTAGAACATGAAAGACCAACTTTATACCAGCATTTACTGTTGACCTACCTCTGGTAAAAGCCAAATTGGTGATCACTTAAAATATCATGTTTATAAAAGTGTACTAAAAGTTGTTCTAACATAATTTTTCAAAAATTTTACTAAGTGCTGGCAGTATAGAGATTGGTCTATAATTTTCAATATTAACTGTACAACCCGATTTAAAGACTGGTACTATTTTACTGAATTTCATTAACTGTGGAATCTACAGGTACTTATAGATGCATTATATATTATGGCCAATATGGGGATATATCTTGAATTATTAAATTTATTGCCCATGTTGATAAACCCCAAAGTCTTCTGTTTTCTTTTTATTTATTTTATTAAACGCTTCACTATATCTATAGGGCTAACATTACAAAATTAAAATCAGGAAACATTGTCTATCCAATAATTTTAGGTGTGAACAGGCTGAATCAGAACTAGAATTTAAGTGTTTTGTAGTTTCATGAGCTATGTTTGTAAAGTATTTTTGGAACTCATTAGCTACCTCAGCCTTCAGCTTAACAGTTTTACCCTGTACATTTAGTTCTAGGTCATTCCTCTGTTTTGTGTTTCTACCTGTTTCCGTATTAATAACTTGCCAGGTAGTCTTGATTTTATTAGAGGATGACTTTATTTTATGATTTAAATGCATTGCCTTTGCCATCAAACAAACTTGTTTAAATATTTTTGAGTATATTCTGACATAGTTATGGAATTTTACATTAGATGTTAATGATTTTGATCGTATAGTAGATATAAATAATCCCTGCTACGCCTAATTCCCATAGAAGCCCAGTCACTGAAATTCAGTTTTTTATTACTTGTAATAACTTTCTTAGTAAAAACAGCATTGTATTCACTGGAAATAATATTAGACAATGCTCCAAAGTCTTTATCAGGATCCAAAGTCAATTTTAGGTTTGGAAGCTTAGCTTTTACATTATACTTAAATTGTTTAATTCTGTTCCTGGTAATAGGTCTATACAAGATAGGAAAGTTACTTATAGGAGTACTTAAAGGGATCTGTATTTTTAAGGCTTTATGATCTGAACGAATACCGCTTAAGACAGCCTGATCTATAATTTTACAATTTACAAACACATTATCAATACAAGAGGCACAAGATGGTGTTAATCTAGTAGGTTCATTAAAAACACATTGAAGGTTGAAGCTTTTAAATAGAGTTAAAAACTGCAATGTATGCGTGAATCAGTTAGAATGTCTATATTAAAGTCTCCACATACAACAATATGCTTCTTTGAATTAATAATTTTCTTAGAGTATCCTCCATAATATTATAAAAATGTCCAACATCACCAGAGGGAGTCTATACACACATAAAATATGTACTGTTCACTTTCTGCACAAGCAATCTCACATTGTCGTTCAACCAAGTATGCTGTGATATCCTTCCTTTCTTTAAATTTACAATAGCAGTCACTCGGTTGAATATACTGGCAACTGAATAGTTTTTAAGCTAAATGACACATTTTTAAGCCATGTCTCAGTGAAGCACAAACATCTACATTATCTTTTTCTATTAATAATTCTATATCTAGTACTTTGCCAGAGAACCGATTTATATTTTGATAAAAATATTTATACAATTAGATATTGTGTTCTCTGTTGCCAACCTACATTACTAAAAAGCATTATCCTCAGTATTAATAGAAAATCTATTAAAACTGCATTGTCACTATTAATGTTATATGCCAACAATGTAGCTATTTTGTGCTTAATTTTCTTTGGCAGATAAATAGTATCCGAGTCAAAATAAGATTACTTATGAATTTATTAATGTCAAACAATTGAAAAATGTCATTTGATCTACATGTCAAATGATGTAAATACTGATTAAGTTTGTAAATACTGATTAAGTTAAATGATGCTGTTACAAAACAAAGACAAAAAATCCATATTTTATTTGCAGATAATTCTTTTGGACAGTAGAAAGCAATCCTTAGCATTATCATTTATATTTAATCTATTTGATTAGAAGCCTTAGCTGATCCTATAATAATTTGGGCAATGTCAAGTAAAATCTTGTTTGAATCTTACCCAGGAATGGTTGTTTGGAATTTGTTGTTGACAGGCACGCGACCGCGGTCGTCCAATGCAATGCCCACCTTTTCCAAGCCAAGGTCCTTGGTGTATGGGCGGCGACCGATCGATACTAGTACCACATCGCATTCGAGCTGTAATGAAATACCAACAAATATAATACAAAGTTTGTTTACAAACAAGTATGGAGAAGATTAGTTTGTCTCAGCTTCTTATATGCACAATACAATCGCAATGCATAAAAAATTGTTGTATAGCAATTTTTTATAAATTGCACTCATATTAATCTGTACAAACTATAAAAAATTGTCTTACAACAATATTAATAATGTGACAGCAATAACAATTAAAATTTATGTTCATCATCATTACCCTGTGTAAGTCCACTGCTGGACATAGGCCTCCCCTACATCATTAGGGGGTTTTGGACCGTATCCCACCACGCTGGTCCAATTCGGGATGGTGGGTGGACCGACTTTTTACATGCCCATCTGATGCATTGATCATCTTACTTTTCAGACAATTGGGTGATCAGCTCAAATTACCATAATTAACTAAGAAACAACAATGAAAATTTGTTGAGTCCCAGCAGGATTCAAACCCACAACCTCCAATTACAGCACACACCCTTACCACTAGGCTACAGAGGCAGTTATTTATGTTTAAGACCACCAGACCAATTTTAACATACCATGATTTTTAAGCAGCCTAAAAATAATTTCTTGGTTTGGCCATTATATTTGTAAATAAAGATAAAGCATAGACATAATGGTAAAATTTATCTGTTTATTTATTTACCGTTTCTTTTTTGCCTCCCTTGGCAGACTCCACATCAACTTTCACAATTCCACCCTCCTTCCTGACACCTAAGACCTTAGTGCCAAGTTTGAACTTCATGCCTTCCTTGGCAAGGATTTTCTGCAGGGTTTTCGACACTTCCCCATCAATACCAATTCCTGAAATATTTTAAACATAAATTTAAATATTTAATAGTAATAAATAGAGATTAAAATAAAAGTACCGCATTGTAACAAATAAATAAACAATGTTTTAACATTGCTTGATAGAGAATTACAATAAAAAATGAATTAACAGTTGTCTATGACAATTGATATATGCCTCAACCTTTGACCAATTCCTTAGGCAATAAAACCTTGACCAGATTTTATTTACATAAAGATAATGAAAACTATTGAATAAACTAATGTGTTTACGAACAACATACTGACCTCCAATGCTTTCAAGGAATTCAATTGCAGTCACTTCTGCACCAAGCCTTTGGTACACGGAACCTAATTCCAATCCAATTACACCTGCTCCGATAACTAACATTTTCTTGGGTACAGATGATAGTGCTAAAGCACCAGTTGATGTTATAATTTGTTGTTCGTCAAACTATAAGAAAAAGAAGAAAATATGCAAAACATTTGCACAAGGAAAGGCTAGTAATCTAGTACTGCTAGACCATTATTAGAACTTTTAATATTCTTTCAATGTTAATATAAAAAAAATATTAGAAAGAAGTATGATATAATTAACAATTCTTTAAATGTAAATACTGGCATAGAGATGTGATTTGCCTTACAGTGTGAACAAAGCAGTACAAATGCAATTAATCAATTGCCAATCCACCCGCTCAGCAAGGCTGTCATGAGCCCTTTTTTAAATAACGCCAACAAATTGGCCAACTTGGTGTTTATTAAAAAAGTCCTATGTCCAGCAGGGGACTGCTAAAGGCTGTTTATGATGATGATGATGATGATGATGATGATGATGATGAATGTAAATAATTCTTTAAAGGAGTTAAATAAATTCTCTAAATAATGAAAACAGTCATTTAATATTTTTTCTTTCAATACTTTTTTGAAATAAAAATATTAACATGTTGCTTTGACATAATGCAGATATTTTATCAAGAAAGTCATCACTCATTTGCAAATATAAATGGAATGTATACTCATAGTCAAAATATAAATATAAGATGCTGAGTGTTTTTAATCATATCAATAAATTATCTACCATTAAGGTGTTTCTAACATTAAATCAACAGTGGATCATAAATTTTCTTTAAAAAACTTTCGACACATAGCAACTCAAAAATATTCAATTCATTTTAGAAAGCAAAGTGACCATTATCAACCTTTTTTTAAGTGTAAGTAGTTGTTTTTTATGATGTTGTCTAGATGGAATTTCAATATTATAGTTTTTATCATCATCATCATCAGCCTGTGTTAGTCCATTGTTGGACATAGGCCTCCCTTAATGCATTAGTCGGTTTTTTGAACCGTATCCCACCAATGTGGTCCAATGTGCGTCGGTGGGTGTACTGACTTTTTACATGCCCATCCGATGCAAGAATTATCTTACTTTTCAGACAATCAGTTTATCGGCCCAAATTTTCCCCATAATTAAAAACAATGATAACACAAAGTTGTTTTCCCGCAGGATTAGAACCCAGCACCTCTATTTTTATAAAGCTTATAGTTTAATATTTTTTAATAAATTAATGCAGTTTTAAAAAAACCTATTATATAATTTGTCAGCAAAACACAATGTTAGTTGGAAATCACTTGCAATTACCAAAAATATCATCATTCATACAAAAAAATACACTCAACTCACAGCTTAGTTGCAGAAATGTTTTATAAAATTTGTATAAATGCATTTACAGCCAATGACATGTTTTGCTGGTAGCATTGTTGGCAATCAATAAGCAATTTTAACAGTTCTATTTTAAATAAAGATATTTGAATTTAGTGTTTTTACTATCATTTATACAAAGTTTCTAAGATAAAATTAAAAAAAATGTCAATAATTTGCATGGGATAGTGTAAAAAAAAGATCATGTTAATGCAACAATCTACTCACAGTAACTCCTGGAAATGGTGTAACCTCGGAACCAGTGGCGATGAGAATATTTTTGGTATTGATTGTCTCGACACCCTTCTCACCCTTAACTTCAACCTTATTGGGGTGCAGCAATGGAACCTACACCTCTAACCAGTTGAACCTGATGAAAATAAATAAAATATTATTTTTACATAGAGTTATATTTTTTAATAAGAAATTGAAGATAAATTTAAAAACCTATTGTTTGTACATTTTTTACCAGTCAGTAGAGATATTAATAATGCTGCATTTTTAAAAATCATTATAGAAACATTGAATCTTTAATATAATTTTCAGACTTCAATATAAGCCAAATTTAAAAAAACATTTTTTAAAGAAGTTCTAGATATCTTATAATAGCTCAACATAGGTTTTCAATGTAAAACTGATGTTACATACAGGTAAAAAAGCTAAATTAGGTTTATAATGTGCTACTATAAGCTTACCTTATTTTTCTGGAACAGCATACTAATACCACCGGTCAAAGCTTTTACTGCATTGGTCTTATATTTCATCATTGTTTCGAAGTTGTAAGAAACATTGCCAACCTCAATACCCCGATTCTTGAAGTCATGTTTAGCCATGTGGTACAAGTGAGAGTTGTGCAGGAGGGCTTTTGAGGGAATGCAGCCAACATTCAGGCATGTTCCTCCTAGAGTTGGGTCTTTCTCTACGGAAATGGTCTAAAATCAAACAGAATAATAATAATCATTTATTTCTCACCATAATCTTACAGCTTTTATAGTATAAAATAAAAAGAGAAAAGGAAAATAGAATAATAAACATTAGCAGATAGATTATGGTGGGTTGAAACTTGAACTAAGGCCCCGTAAGAATTTTCTCTTATAAAATATACATTTTATAAGAAAAAGAATTTACATGTATACATAAATTGTGCTGCACATATTTAAAAATCATTATAGGCAGATAAATATAAGCTATTAGTTGTCCTTTTTACAGAAGTCTATCTGGGAAAGAAAAATACACAATATATACAGTAATTGTTTTTTGGCACCATACCCATAACTGGGCTTAAAAATGTAATGTTGCAAGGTAGAAAGTGAATATATAGCATTATGCTGCGTTTCTTACGAGAAGAATGTATCACTTACTATCAGGTTAAAGGTCTGATTGCTTTTTTTTTACCGCTGATGTTAATCAATAAAAAATAATTTTAAATTACCTTTAAGCCCAATTGGGCTGCTTTAATAGCTGCTACATAACCGCCAGGGCCTGAGCCTATAACGACAAGGTCGGCATCGTGTGTTGTTGCATACTGTCTTGTGGCAATACGTAAAGTACCACCCTGGTATGAAAGAGAATTTTTGTTTTGATTAATTATTTGAATTTCAAATGTATTGTTGTTAATTTTACTCCGGCTGACGCTAGGTTAGCTTATTATCAGATAAAATGACAATGTTTTACCATGAAATTATTTATTTGACAGACGGTCACATGTTTGAAGGTCAATAACAGAACTTTAATTTTATAAATAAGTGTATGTTATAAAAAAGTGGTAAAACTAAAGTAACCTTTGATTTAAATACAAAAATTTAGAACTTATGAATATTTTTTACTTGATCTTAGCTAGTTGCATAACATTCGGAATCCATTTAAATTATTTTAAAAAAATTAGTGTAATAATATTACATACCTTTGCTGATGAATTTGCAAGTTTTAAGAATTTGTAGCCCATTGCAATGGTATGTTCTTAAAAATAAGCCGTATTTTTAAATATATAATCAAATAAGGCGTTACAGCCCTGGCGATCTAGATGAAATAAAACGTCAAAGTCACTGAAAACTGAATGTAGTAATACATGGTGTTACCGCAACAATCAATGATGTGGTGAAAAAGCAGTGTTTATTCGCCACAAACTATTCGATATATATTCATTTTATTATATAAATTGCATTCAGTTTTATTTTTATTCAATTTAAAACTGCACTTGCTCATCAATATTTTCAGTATACTAATAAATTTGTTTATTACTGATATATGACATACACAAGTAAGCTGCAGTTTTAAATAAATATATATTGTAAATTATTACTTATTTGAAAAACACGAATATACTGTGTCTAAAACGTTTTTATTTTTATGTGAAAGCAACACTTAATTGCGCGCGCTGCTAAAGTCGGAAATTTGTTGTTTATCAATCAAATCAGCTAACTGGTACGAAACGTCGCGGTTGTGTACAGTTGTAGTGAATACGCACTTGCTTCGTAAATTATAGTGATATTTTATTATAACAGAATCAAATTCCTTTACTTACATCAGTTACTGCTATTCGTGAATTTAATAACACTAATACAAGTTTCTTCATAGAAAATAATCCCAAGAAGAATTATTAGTTCAGGTAAGTTACTTAATTTAAAATAATGTTGTTAGTTTTCATATTTGGTGTAAATGTATTTATACAAATATAATACAATATTAAATCCAGCATTATTTTGTAAGTAACAAAAATATATGAGTAATATTGACGTGAAAGGAGTAAAAACTTAAATAATTACACTACATCATGAATCTTTTTATGGTTCTTTTGAGTTAAGAAAATTGTTAGCGATTTTATTTGAAAACAATTTGTATGTGATATTTTTTTACCTAGTGCTTTGAAGTTTTGTATAAATTTTATTTTTAGGTATTATAACTTTTTGTTGCGAAGTCGTGGTTATCTATCGACAAATTTGTATTTCATTCTTATTTAGCATGGCACCAAGGCCTATCTGAAATTACGATAGCAGTTTTTCGTAATTTAGTTGTGATTAAAATATTATTAAATATCGCTCAGGGATATTTATTATAAAATCAATATGTTGCCAATTATATTGTTAATTAATTCATCACAACCTCGCTTTTTATCACAGATTTCGACAACTTTTTACTTTCTTGTTATTTATTATTTCGTGCCATAGTTTTTTTATCGGAAATGATTTTTTAATCCTTAAAAAAATCATTTAACGCCAAGTCAAACTTTTCAGTGAAAAATGTTTTTTGATAGTAATATTTAATAATTAAATCGATAAATGCCGCTATCGTGTACAGCTGAATTTATCAATTTACCATAGTTTTCGGGGAAAAAATAAATAAATTCAAAATTTTTATGAAACGTTGCCGTACAACAACAACAAAAAACCTTGCTACGCTCAGGTCCTAATGAATGTAATTAAACAAATTATTCACTGCGTTACTTCTTATGTCTGTTGTCCTTATCATTCCGTTTTATAAACTAAAAGTGCATAAAGATTTTAAAAAATGACGCTGTAGCGCCCACGTGGTCACAAAATTATCTATTCAACGTTTGTTATCCCAATTTATTTATATTTAGCTCGATTCATCCATTGTCAATTATGGATACAAAGTTTAATTATCCGATTTACCTATTTATTTTAAGTTTATTATCTATTGGCGATTATGGCTCGGAAGTCCCTTTCCATTTGTTTACGTCCGACACGTAAACATCGCTTGTTTAACACCGACAATACTGTTTATTAACACGCACCCTTGTTGTAGTTTCAGAGCGTGATGAATTTTGTAAACAAATATGCGTAGCACCTTGAGCTCGCAGCGTTATTCCTTGACGTATTCGAGATTTTGTTTACAGTTAGTTGTATGTTGTTATGTTGGATCATTATCGCGTCATAATGTTCACATTGTTTTAATGATGAGTGTTTGAATGAAACAAAACGCTGATTAAGTTTTCCGCGTGCTTAGATTTGTTTTTGTTATTGATGTTGTTTTGAAAAGGTAGAGATTGTTTATATTCAAAGATACTTCTACCAAAGAAATAATATCAATCACATCGTTCGCACAGGAAATGAAGGGAACAAAGCAATAAGTCTGGTTTGTTCAACCAAACCAGTAAGCGATTTTAACTAACTTAAGAGGTTCGTAATTGACCTTTCATTTAAAACCATTCATGTCTGTTTGTTTACGCGGTTTTTTTTTTATATTCTTTCAAAAATCAAAATAAAGTCGCAGTTTTTATGATAGCCATTTTTTTCGTCGAAAATAATATGACAACTCTTTCCGAGTAACTAATCGTTATTAATAAATTACTTTACGGATTTATCGCGTTTATTTATTTTAATTCCCAACGTTTGAACACTTAGCGGCCGTGGTCACGGTAATAGATTCGCTCTTGTTGTGTATGAAGGTTTCCAGATCTTAGTTTTTATTAATTATATTTAATCTGTCTCCTACTACCTACAATTAAAAAACCAAGATCGAAACCCGCCATCACCTAACAAGCTGGGAATCCAGTCTATCGTGACCACGGCAAAAGTTCGATGAAATAAAATTAAAATAAACGCGATAAACCAAAAATTTTTAATAATGTAAATATTCGCGCAAGCATAGAAATAATTATAATACCAAGTTATATATATGTTTATACAGGAGAAACGTATTTAACGTGGAGCAACTGATATCTGACCTATAAAGCCCGAAAGGATTAACTGTATTCGGTGAACGGATTAACTATCAGGATATTAGAAGGTACTGTCTGTCTTGAGGCTACAGGAAAGCTCATCTATCGCTTCTTTTTAAGGAAGTTATTTATTAAAAGTCCATTTCGATTTTAAAAACTAAGCTACCATCTACGCCCGAGTCCTTTTTGAACCTTCTGACGCAAATTTATGACGCCAGTAGTCAGTTGCGATTACAATTGAAAGAATAATTCAGAAACGCCACTCATACACATACTGTATCATATTGCAACATAATTCAAACGATTGTATGCCAAGTGCTCGTTGAATTATTATTACGCGTTACACATTTTAATTGGCCACCAACGTTTTTCGTCAAGGTTAAGAAAGGACCTCGGGTTGCAACACTGTTTTTGTTTTGAAAATGGAATGATTATTGTTTACACCATTTGAATAATTACGTTTACACTTCCAGATAGATTTCAATCTTATTAATGCGCAGTGGTGCAATATGGTGCAAACTCATACCTTGCCATTCGAAACTAAGACGGCATAGATTAAAAATAGCACTTTTCATATTAAAGTTATGAAACTTGGTATTGGTATAATGATTTCGTTCTTAATGAGTAAGTAGTAAATGTTGTGTGAGTACAAACACCTTAATACTTCCTATAGAGAATAAATAATATAGAAAATTATTACGCTTGTTCAAGATTTTATGCCTATCGATTCAAAGGTTCTTGGTCACGGGATTCTCTTTAGAAAATCCGTAAAAGGGGTTTGATGTCGGAATAGTTTTTGAATAATATTTAGATTATTGACCTTATTTGGTTCATTAAGTATTATTAAAGAGCGACAACCGATGTGACAGACGATTGCATTGTATTCCATCAGTCACGTGGCGGTTATAACATAATGATAGTATCCGTAAGGGAGCACTAATCGCATAGTAAGGTCGCCGATGCTGTGAGCGGTTAATATAGCCCACCATCATAATCCGGTTAAGTTGTCTCGTCCCCTATCTGTCGTTCATACTGCCGCGATGGAACAGGTAATCCTGTTAGTCGGCCGTGACACCTTGCCCGGCTTCCGTGCACCCAGTGTTGCCGCATCCACTCGCGATGTGCGACAGGGCCCGCAAAGCGGCGCCTTCCATACGGGAGAAGCTTGCCATATACGAAAACGGTATTAATACAACTTGCCATCATACGTGCGTGCATTAATCCGACTTATCATCTTATTTAGGACTGCAATCTGACATGATCTCAGTAGATTCTTCCACTGAAGTACGGAAGCATCATCATCAAGTTTTTATCAAGATGTACAGTCGCGAGTCGCTAGTGTGTACGCAACTTAAACGTCCCACGCTGACCCGAGTGTTGCCTGTAATTTACACGTCCCACCTTCGAAAGTGTTGCCCGATTAAGATTGTTATGGCGCTGGATCCGTTGCCGTTTCACTGGCTCGTTGGCATTTGGTGCACGTGCCTGTGACGGCGGAATGGGTTTAGATGGGCGTGCGTCCAGTGCTTTCTACTCCCGCCATGCGACATCCGATCTCTTTGACACACTGCACCTGAACAGTGCAACGTGACACGCGTCGCCGTTTGTGTTGCCTGCACTGAATTACTACAGGGTTGTTATCGGTCTGTTTTTGTTTTTCGTAATAACTAATTACTCGCTGTAATCATCGTAATTGGGTGGATCGTTTAACGATGCAACTAATTTTGCTTCAGAATGCATTAAGACGATGCGAATGCAACAATTTCAAAACGTTCCCTCGTCGACTGCACAAACAATTTTGTAACGTTCGCAATATTGCCACGCTTTAATTTTTGCGCCGAAAATGTTTTCTCGCAACCGCTTTGTTTGTGATGTAAATAGTTACACGAATTGCGTATTACGTTACTCTCTGTCTCATTTCGGTCGATCTCGAGTAAGCGGAATGTTACGAGTGTTTTATTACCCGATAAAAGTATTACCGATGTATGAAGCGACATTTCGTGTCTACTTTAATCCACAATAAATAGTTTCGTTGTTTCATAATAAAGTATTGTTTCCGAAACTGTTTATACCAGACACAAATTTGTTATGGAAAATAAATAAACAAAGTCTTATGTTGAACATTTTGTCAAAATGTTGAACATCACGCGATATTTGAACAATATGAGGGCCCTATATTTCGGAGTCACTGTATATTTTGTAAATTCAAAACCCTGCCCTGCAAAGAGCATACATTTTACCGCCCATTCATTCATTATTACGCCAGCGGAGTATATTATCATCTCTTTTTTTAAAAATGCGGTTAAGGATATTGCAATCGTTGCTGATTGCTCTCAATTTTTTCCTTTGATTCAGGATTGTAGCTTATAACTTTTGCTCCAATACCCTTTGTACAATCGTCGTATTTTTAGTACGTACTTATTATGAAATCATTATGAGTCATATTTGCGTACTTTTGATCTATCCTTTTAAAATATATCTCGTACGTAGTTAGGTTCAGCTTATAGGTATCCAGCCGACTTTGAAAACTATACGGTTGTTTTTCAAGAGACGATGTTTACGATTCATCCGTTATAACAAAATTCTAAATAAGTTGTAACGAAAATATACCTACATAACTATAAATATCTTCGTTTTATTAAAAATATACTTAAAGACGTTTGTATTCTTCAAAAAGAATTAACACATCTAACAGGTGTTATTTTACATTTCCCATTTTTATCATGCTTGTTAGAGCAAATTAACAAAATATGTTTTGAACACGTGATAAGTCTTAATACCTGTAGGTAAACTAGGTTTTATCTTAGATGTAAATCAAAGTACTTTCATCTTCGTCGTCAGTACAATGGTTGCTTCCTACAACAATATGGATTTGAACGCGGCATGTCTCAATACTGTAGGGACTCAAGACCTCAGTTCTTACTTGATACGTCAAGAACGTCATCTCAGATCGAGAGTCTAAGTTTTTGACCTAGCGACAAGTTTGGACTGATGTATCACTGAATGTCGACTCTCGCTGATTGTTTTAGTATTTACAAGACGTATCAGCACAGCATGCAAGTTTTGATTTGAAGGACAAGATGTGGAAATATATTCACGCTAAGGTTATCGTTATCTGACGCATATGCCTTTACACGATTTTTTTGTAAATATACAAATTTATTCATTTACTTAATTCGAGATTATGATCTATGAAACAAATTTGTTTTATCCACTTAAAAAAATTTAACGTAAAGACATAAAAGTTTAAACTTATCTTCTTTTAACCGGTTTATACGTTAATAATCGTATTTGTAAGTTTTATTATAAAAATGTTTTATTGCTTATTTTTATCTCACACTAAGAAACTTCAGTAAGAAACCTTATATAATAGATTAAGTTATCCACTTTGTTCAACCGTCCGTTTGTTATATCACCTTTGCACGGGTCATCTCGTTACAAAGGCCAGTTGTCAATGCTATAAACCTTCACATTATCTTACAAGAACAAGCACGAAACATGTACGTGTAACTTGAACGTAACATTCCGCAAATTTCGGTAACAGCTATATAGTGTTAAAAAGGAAAATATTTTTATAATATATCAGCTAATTTTAAACTTGTCACATCCAATTCAGAGGATATTTTATTTTAAAGGAGTCAGTTCGATTCTAGATCTCTCAGATATTTAAAGCTTGTCACATACATGGATATCTTTCTTAAACTCTGTATTCTATGATCTTCGTTTTAAGCTTTGAGCATACTCGATTACTATGCGGAACAACAGTTATAAGTTTGCGTATCGAATTACAAAACGGGTTCTGCATTAGGTATGCGACGCGCGGCTTTTGGCACGGGAGCAGGACAAAGGGATGGAGATCAGGATCTTGACGCCATGGGTGGCAAAGCCGTACTATCTATTCATTTATAAAATCCTTCGTATCTCAGAATCCATCGTCAGTGTTTTGATTGAAAAAATGGTAATGAGTAAGGGGCTGTGAAGTATTTTGTTATTATAGCATTGACCTAATTCTTTAATCAAGGGGACGTGAGAATTCATGTTTTTTTTTTGGTATTTTGTATGAAGTAATGTGATTTTGTATTTTGAAAATGAAGGATTATGAGTGGCGCTTAAATAAGTCGAGGATGCAAATATGTGTTTCTTGGCGATGTTTTAATTGTTGTTATTGAATAGTGCTAAAGCGTCGTATAACTCTGTTAGTGAAACGGTAAACGTTTAATTTATATAATAATTTAATTTAGTAATACATTTAACCTATTACTTGTTATAAATCTGCGTTTAGATTATCCTTAAACTTTGTGATAAATTACGTGTAGAGTTTATGCTTCTCATATAATGAACATAAAAATCCCATAAATACTTTTTCTTGCATGTAATGACTAGATAAAGACGACGTAATCCTGCTGTTGATTAAGCAGCTTATTAGATTAGTGTACAACTAAGAACTTGATAAAAAGTCATCCTTATTATCCGTTCATATATCCACGTTTTAGTTCTATTAACATTGCGTCAAACAAAAGCTGGAAATTATGAAAACACTTTCATAAATTGTTTGAGTTTGCAGTTTCCAAGAATGATCGCTTTTAGACTGTACACTTTGAAAGCTATTGTAGTGTTTTGGGATAACAAGGAAGTTACCAAAATACCCCTTATGGCGCTTGGCTTGAAACAATGTGAGAGAGCATTAACAACAAGTGTTGCAAGCTATTTATGAAATAAGACTTAAAACTTTGTTTAAAACATAAAGCAAAACAAATGTTTCAATATTTAATATTTTATTGCCCTTATGTTAATGTTAAAAAGTTCTTGGTCTGTGATAATTAAATTATTAGTACCCCGGTTCGATTTTGCTCGTTTACACATCTTTTTTCAATAAGTGTTCTATACTTGTTAAAATTTTTATCCATTTATGTGACGTAATGCCTGGATGGCCATGGACCTGCATAAAACCCTATAATGTTCAACATAATTCATAACATGCTAAGGGAATGCCTTAATAACCATCCTCCTTCGAGCTATCCTTATACTCAACCTAAGTTTGGGTGTGTTGGACTCACTACGTCTGGATAGTTCTTATATTCAAAAACAATCAATCAAGATCTATCGTTGAGGCCTATGGAGAATAGGAAAAGTTTATGTCCTATAATAATGATAAAGTAAAAACCTGCTGTGAGTTTGTAGATTCTTATCTGCTGAGTTACATATTACTATTCTTCTCAGGTTAAAAGCATCCTTTGCCGCGGCTGTGGTTATCAACAGCGTTTGGGTTACTATGGCATGCTATCAGGGAGAAAATATCAAATTAGGTCGACCGTTTTGTGGTTGCCCTAATTGGAAACATTAAATTAATTTTTCTTAATTATATTTGTTTGGAAATAAGTTTTAACAATACTCTTTTATTAAACTCATTGTGTTATTATTGTATCGAATTTTAAATTCGATACAATAAATAGCGGCAAGTTGACGGATTTCCTATAGGCGAAATGCGTTGCGTGCAAAACGAATAAGTCGTTTCTTCCGAACCGTGCCGCTTGTTATTAGATGCTTCTTGCGCACGTTTAATCAAGCCATTTCCTCGCTAAAAAGCCGCGCAATTAAATTGTACTTATAAATTTCAATATCGTTAATTCATAATTGTATTATTAATTGGTAAATGTTAATACGGGTTTTGTGTTGATATAGTGTGAAAACTATTAAATAAGACTTCTTTATGCAGTCGTTGTTTAGTCTGGAATGATTTACTTACAAAGCGAAATTATTGTCCAGGATTTTTCTATGTTTTTATTGAAGGTAGTAAAAATTAGCAACTGTTGTAATATTACATATGTTTCTTTCATTAAGGTTTATTATTTAACACGTAAATGTCAATTATTCTAGTTCTACTTATGTGAAAGTAGAACTAGAGTCTCAAACTCACATAAATTTAATTGCAAAAATGTGTCTTCACCAAATCAAGTTACTTTTAATCCTTAAGAAATACAAAGGTGTAATTGCTTAATAACCTATCATAAAAACTACAAGATTTTATTATTTTATGAAGATTAGTTCAATCTCGTTTTGTTACGTGACGCTTCAGAACGCTCTATGATTAGCGCAGTAATCTAGGCGCTTTACATTCGCGATTCATTTATTTCTATTACTAAACCATCTATAGTTTAGTCAATTCAGGCTTGGAATTCTACATATTATCACACATTAGTTAAGCTAATTTAGTTTAGGAAACGACGTAAACAAGGTTACCCATAGCAAGAAAATGGCATACGTCTAGCGTCCTTAGAGATGTCCAACAGGCAGAGTGACAGTCGACTAATATCATCCTCAGCCTGTGATGGTCCACTGCTGGGCATAGGCCTCCCCTAATGCACCCCTATCCATTAGGGGGTTTTGGACCGTATTGCACCACGCTGGTCCAATAAGGGTTGGTGGGTGGACCAACTTTTTATATGTCGACTTTATATATGCAACGCAGCTTTGTTGCTATGGGTTACTTTGTTTACATCTATTCCGTGTTTAAATTGGCTAAATTGTTGTGACAACAATTAATTGCATAAATTTACGGCTTACCGGAAAAACCGCTATTGTAGTTTTACTACTATCATTACTTGAGCAATGACAGTTTCTCGACATTTTTTAAATAATTCATAAGTTTGACTCGAAAGTTCTTTGCTTAAGAGATAACGTAAGCAAATAAGTTAAGGAAAGTAACTGAATTGTCGGCATGTTACGAAATGAACATTACGAATAGTGTCGTATAAAGGTGCGTATACACACGCTATCTAAGTATAGTTACTGCCTCTGTAGTTTAGTAACGTGGGCTTTCGTTTTAGAAACCGGAGCTCGTGGGTTCGAATTCTGTGGGGACCCAACTACTTTTCTAAGTTGTATCCTAGTTGGTTCGGCGGTTTGGTTAATGTGGGTTATCGCCCGATTATCTGTTTAGTAAAATGATCCATGCGGATAGGCACGTAAAAATAAAGTCCGGCGCCCGATCTGGGTGCAACTGTGCTTGCGCGTACACTTGTCCACTGTTATATCTACTGCGTAGTTCGGCCGTCGTAATTGAAATCGGCTAAGTAAAGCTTACAAAGCATAGTAAACAACAGCGACAAAATGTATTGCGTTGTCTTTTAGCTGCTGGCCTTAGCTAATATTTTTAATTATTATTAGATACATATTCCACTGATCATGTAAGATTCCACAACTTTTTCGATTTTGGTATTAGTTACGAATTTCGCGTGACTTGTGCTAACGTGTGACTGTTCGCTGATGTTTGAATGAAATAAATCCGAACATGCGATGCACGTTGCATTACAGGCTCGGCTCGTCTATGAGAGCCAAAAAATTCTCCAATTTTTTTAAACCAACTCATGTCGTATTAATAATATGCACATATTGTACAAGATCGCGAGTTAGGCGTTTGACAGCGGATACCAATGTTTAAGTATTCGCGCTATTTAATTTGTCTCAAGGTTTGTTTAAGACATTGTTTACGTCAAAATGTTGTGTACAGGTCTTGTTTGGGTCTGGTATAGTGTATACGCACTTTATGAGCGTACCTGCTCCTCGTTAATCACGTTACACAAAACGCGTTGAAATCTTATCTCGCGACAAAACAAACGCCGCCTTCTTGATAATCTGTCGGCGTAGATCTCGGAATTTTCGGTCGTAAAATCTCAACGATTCGCATTTCACGATCGGCCCCGCTGATATACGTTTGATATATTTGACTGTCACGAGATGACGTATGTAATGCGCGGAGTTAAAAAAATAACTGCTTCCTCCTCACCTCCTCACCTCCTCTCCGACCTCAGGCAAAGACAACACGGTATTGATTTTAACATTGGATCCCACAACAAGTTTTACTTTTTTAACTTTGTTATTATTTAATTAACCCTCAGTGATTGCCATCATGATTTTACATTACAATTTGTCGATAAGGACGTTTGAACTAATGACGCCACTACCTATTTCGATAGATCTTCCATACTTCTATCAGCAATTTTAGATGTATACTAACCATAGCCTATTTACGTGCATTATTAATAATAAGAAACAGCGATACCTGCATTTAATGGATGCGTAGACCATATAATAAAAAATAAAGAAACTTATTATTGCTGCTTAAAAGTCATCGTCGTACATGACCATCAATAAATCATGGACACATTTAAAAGAAAAAACTGAATATCCAGCTAGTAAGTATTTATCTTTTTATGTATGTTTAAAACTAATTACAAGCTTAACTATTGAAGCAACCTTTGTGAAATTATTTTCAAAGCTCTACGTAAATGCTGGCAGGTTTGCAATACTGTTTTTTTTGCCTTCCCTAATGAAACGTTTGCAGGCATAAGCGCAACCCGCTCAAGTTTCACCTCAATTAAATTAACAGCGTAGCTTGACGATATAATTAATACATGTCAAATAAAATATCCTTAGTAACGGTAGAATGAAAATTTAAATACATTGACAAAGCATGAAAATATATTGGAACGTAGATTCGTAATAAATATCGGTCATTAAAACATTTGTGTAATGGAGTGCGTATTATTTTCTTTTTACGCGTGTTGTTTTTAGGTGTATTGTATTGAGCTTTGTGAATCTTTTTCATAGTAATTTGCATATTTATGCAAAAGAGCCATAGAAGCGGGGCCGATGAAGTGAAAGCGACAGTGCAATCAGGTGCAACGGCACTTCGCCGTGAATTTTTCTATATGTACTCATACGTACGGATTATACCTTTAAAAAGTGTATTGAAAAAAATAAGCCGGTATTCGTTATAGTACAGGCTAATGTGTTAAAGAGGATTCTGTGCCATAGATATTAAGCTAGCACCAAGTGAAACACTTGTTTTAATTTATTGATTAAAATGTGTCAAATGTTAATAAGATTAAACCTTTACGTTACGTCCGCCTATGATATTGAAAATATCGTACCATATGCGACGATAATTTATTTGTAATTCGTAAGGTTTTGCGAGATATGAACATAAGATTGAGTTATCCTAAAGATTGAATAGGACAAATTAAAATTGTCTAATATTTACGTTCTGTATACTAGATTAATAATTTCAGACAGGAACATAATAACTACAGGTATAGGATCAAAGATTTTGAAACCCTTCATTGCACCCGACAAAGCATTTTCAGCTCGCTTTTTTGTTTATACTATAAGCCACAGCTAATAAAACGCCGCCATATTCAAAAAAGTATTTGACGTTAGTGATACTCGGCAGTAACAAGCATCACGGCACAAGGTACTCGTAACAGGATGCGGGGTTGCTCCACCGCTGCATGAATACAGTTTATATAAGCGTTTTCTAAATATAACAAGGCTCTTTTATGAGCGCCACTTGGTAGGAGTGTTCCGACCGAAGAAAGTGCTTGAGCACGATTTTCGGCAACCCGACGTTACCGCACTCCAGGCCTCACCGGATCCAAGCATTAAGTTTAACCGTGAAATTTATAAACATATAACGAAGCAGCTTAAGGTAATCGTTCGCTTTCTTTTTATGATCGATGAGTCGCATTAATAAAAAAAGCCATCGGTCAATAGACTTAATGGCATACGTTCTTTGTCCCATTTTTTAACATTACGAAATTAACGTATATTAACGCGTGCTGGGCGGGCGGCAAGTAGGGCGAGACGCGAAGCTACGTCTGCGGAGGGGTCAACGCCCTCCCGAGCCCTGCCCGTGAACACTCCGAGGGATGTTCCTCATGTTATCGATACCTTTTGCTGAAACGTTTTTGGGGGTGGCGAATTTATGGCCAGTTGCTTTTTGAACTCCATTCAAACGGTATTTTTACGTCGTTCGTTAGAACATAAATGTCATAAAAATATGTTGGTTATGAACGAATGGTATCATATTTCAATTGTATTTGTAAGATATTTTTGGGGAACATAAATTTTTCGAAGTATTATTAGTCTGTGGGGGCACACTATTTAATTCGAATATTAGTTTCGCTTAACTCATTATCCAACTAGTACGAAAGTGCGGCACAGACGGCCCCCGAAGTATCCAAGCCTACGGAATGAATGAATAAATACAAGTACAATCATAGTGGAACGCGAGCTAGCATATCTAAGTGCGGAAGTGCAGCGCGTTTTCATTATTAGCATCGCTCCTTAATGTTCCTTGAGCTTATAAATGGTTGCGAAATTATGGGGGTGTAAAAGTCTAGGACCTACCGTTATATTGCAGCTTTGATCTTAAATTAGAGGCATTATTTATACGTACTTGTGTTCACTGCTGTATCCTTTTAGTTTTAGATATAAGATTAGAACGATCTTTGTTTTTGTTATCCTTAAAATATAAAACGTATTTTTTTATTTTATCTCTAATTAAAAACAATTTACGCAAACTATTCTAATATGAAACTCCATTTACGTCATTAGTATTTTGATAAAAAGATAGTATTTTGGTAAAACACTTAGTGTTGATAGCGACTCCTGATACAAATAGCACAGCTTGTTGTCCATTGTAGCATTGTTCCCGTCAATGAAGGTGAAGCGTTGCTATTATTTACCATTAATCTCTTATTCGGAGTGAGCTTTATACCTGAGCCGAAAAAGATATGTCATTCTTCAAAACATTAAAAAAAACGAGGGATTAGCGAAAGTAAATTTTGCGACGAACAAACAATCGTAATCATAAAACAGAACAAAATCATAGATGTCATTTTATTTTTTTGACATATACTATATATGTTATTAACATGAGAAATTAATTTAAAACCTGTAATAAAGCTCGCTATTTTAAGTGCCTACACGAAGTCGAACGAGTAATATATAGGCTATATATTACTTGTGTACTTAAACTTTTTGTCATTGTCTGCTTACAAACAGCTCTAATCAGCACGCTAACCGTTCGCTAAGAATACATTATCTAAGCCGAATATGTTGCACTTGTTTTGCTCGTCTAGTGTGTACGTACTTTATTTTAATAACTGAGCCACTAACGACCGTATCCTGGATTTAACTGCTTAGTCTAATGTAATTGTTTATTGCAGTTCTATTCATAGATTAAACGAGGTATTTCTAGCGCTATCGCTAAAAGAGAACATCGTGAAATACCTTGGATAATTTATCCACAAAATTGTTTTTTTTTTGTACCTCGAAGGTTTACGCCATACTTTTTTTGCCTTCGAATAATCATCATCATCATTATCAGCCTGTGTCAGTCCACTGCTGGACATAGACCTCCCTTATGTACGCCACCGCTTCTGATCTTCGGTTATACTCATCCAGCCCACTCCGGCCACTTTGCAAATTTCCTCACTCCATCTCGCCGCAGGACGTCTTACACAACATTTTTCGCTCACTTTGACTGATAATACAACTTTTATTATAATTTTTTAGGAGATGATCAAATCCAACTCCGTCATATCATTTTAGTCAATATTATTGAATTATTTAGAAGGCATAAATAAATGCCTATAATATGTCTAAAACAATATCGACGCGGTTTAATGAAATCCGTCGATATGTTGCTGATATACTTAAAAAGAATCAAAATGTAATAATATTAATAATTATTAGTAGCATATAAAGTACGCTAGATGTTAGGCTCGCCACAGCGATGCTACGTGTTACATTATTATCGTTGGGTACTTATCTCTTTTGGCGCAGGTATAAAAGCTTTAGTTTCGGGAAAATATATAACTCCGACGACTGTGTTATAGATTCAACTCAAGTGAATAATGTGATCTCAGACTTTGTAATTTTTTTTACTTTTACAATAGTAATTTACGCTTACTTTAGAGTTGTTCTTAACTTCCTACTTATAAGAACCATTTGGAGAAAATCTAGACATGGTTAAGTACTGCATATGTTGGCATTGTAACATAACCAACACCTTATTCGTAGCATGCATTGAATTCCGCCAGTCGCGAGCGCATTTACAACAACATTTGACGCTATGTACTTCTTGGACGAGTTTGCTAATACGGCAGCTGATTGGATTCAATTAATAAATAAATACATTTCGGTATTGAGGGCAGATTAATTGATGCGAGACTCCTATCTGGTTTGAAATGTTATTTATGTAAAGCGGGGGATGACTTGATTAGTAAAGACATAGACAAGATACATATAATATTTAATATATGCTGTTTAAATTTATACACTCAATATTGCATTTTTTAATAAAATTGTTGAATGAAGTTACCCTTACTCCTTTACTTTTCAATTCGTTCTGCAAAACCTTCAAAGAAAGAGCAATTAATAAAAAGAAACAAGCAAAACTTGTATTGAGGTAATAAAAATTAGATAGAGTATAAATACGTCTATTTACTACACATTTTTTAATATACTATATTGGGAAAAATATATAAAAGAACGTTATATTCTAATGCGTCTGAATAATATTATTACGTGAATATTTTTCTAAAGCTCAGTGTATTCGGTTTATAAAATTCGTTTTCATATCAATTATACTGGTTCTCTTTGTTACTTTGATACAGTAACCCTCTTTGAGTTAATTTGAGCGGCAATCAACAATGTACTCGTGGCTGTGCCGTCTTGTACTTTATCGTGAATTAATGAAACGTCGCATTGTTGACTCGTATTCCAAAAATTGATAAAACACATCCGCTTCTGCCCCGACAGTCATTGTTCGGCTGCCAACTGTATTCCTTTTACGAAATACCGTGTTTATTAACAAACATATCGGCCTTGAAAAACATGATTTATGAATACATACAAACCACGCGTTCTAACACTCACTTGTTCGTTATTCTGTACAGTTTAGATTGCAATAGCTTGATATTTTGATACACAACGGCTCATAATAATATAATAATTGGGTTTAAATTGAATTTTAATGATCATAACAATAATAATATGATTTCAAAACACATTATCGCATACACTATACTATAGTAAAAAAACATTTACTAATTACTTTTAATAATTATAAGAAAAGGTGTATTCTATTATTGGGCTACGATAACAATATACTTTACGTGTGTACTTTAGAATAAACAAAACGTTGGGACATACATAGTTTACCTTGAATACAATCATTAAATATTTACAAAACAATTCCTTTGTTTTTTCATTTACTTAATAAAAATGTCTATTTGTACACTAAGAATCTAACATTAGAGAATAATTAACATTTCAAGCCGGAATTCCGACATTTCAAGCCGGAATTCAAGCATTTGAAGTCTCAACGCCTACTAGCGAAAACGGATTTTGCGGTTAACCTTCGATGTTAAAAATAATTGCCAGATGTTGCAACTCTTAGGTTCCGACGTGTGAATCACACGGATTGTTTCGTGAATCATTATACTTATGTAACATGCCATGTAAGTATTTGTATGTTAGATAAGAGCCGCCATTACTATTTTACGGACTACTAAGACTAATATTGACGTAATGCCTGAGTTGATTTAAATTAACCATAGAATTTTAGTCATGAATATATAGAAAAACACTCCACATACGTATTTACGGACCTATTTGTTGATTATTAATTATTACTTGTATAATGGAAAAAGGTTAACTGAATTTCTTTTATTCTAGTATGCTTCATTTTAAAATTAGGATGATCACGCTGTGGTCTTCTATATTTAAGGCGAATAAGATTTGGAAATGATGTAAACAATATCGACCAACGGGCATCATTTGCAGCGATCCTATTAACAATTTTTGTCAATCACTGACAATCTTACACTGTTTAAATCATTTTCATGGCTTTTTTGTACTTTCTCTTCGTCTTCATCTTCATCAGCCTGTCACAGTCCACTGCTGGACATCGGCATCCACTAATATATTAGAGGGTTTTCGGACCGTATGTTCCAATGCGGGTTGGCGGCTGGACCGACTTTTTACATGCCCCCGACGCATGGTTCATCTTACTTTTCAAACAATTGGGTGATCGGCAAATTGCCCTAACCAACTAGGAAACAACAATGAAAATTTGTTGAGTCCCCGCAGGATTCCAACCCACGTCCTCCGGTTTCTAAAGTACAGCCCATACCTTTGTACTTAACACTTTACACACCCTATAGCTAAAAAATCAAAAAACGAGTACGATAAAAATAATCGTATATCGATCGTCGCCAGACAGTACTGCACGAAATGTGCTCTCCCTAAAAAAGCAACGGCTTAAAACTCAGTGGTCAATGAATATTTATACGGAGGGTCGTTATCAGCGTGCTATTAGTAACAGTGATCTAATGCAGGGGACTATCCCCAATAGTTTTCAACCCTTTACGTACTCACCCTTGCCGCTTAAAGCACACAATAGTATGGAGCGATCAACGCACGAGCGACTCACAAAGTGTTCACAGTTCGTATTCAGCCCCAAATTTTGAATACTAGCTTTTATTTGCGTATAGGGTCTTTGAAATATAATAATATTAGGTTTATTGTATGTACTGAGTAATGAAATCGCGTATATAAATAATTCTATCGATGTCTTAGGAAAACTATCTTCGTAATCGATATGCCGACTAGACGATTCGTGGGGTGAAAGCATTCTGAATACAAGCGTAATGTTGGCATCGTTCGCGCAAACATTAATCTATGACATTTCTGATGTTTATTACTTTAATAGAGCCCAAAAATAAGTAGTTATTGATTTTTACTTCGTAACGCACCAAAATGTAATGAGGAATGTATATTTAATAAACTAAGTCTTTGATCAAAATATAACGACAAAAATTTTATGACTTGACAGTGGTGACGGTGGTATCGTTTCTACAATCAATAAACAAAGTGAGTGTATTTCTTCTATGTTGAATAACGATAATTGAATTTAAATTTAAATTTGGTCATATCGCGATATAAATAATGTTTTGCAGTCGGAAACAATCAGAACTCGTTTAAGCTTTAGTGTTGCTATTTGGCGTTATACTTTTATACGACTTTTAATGTGAACTCTATGAATCATTTATCTTATGTGTAGAACCGACGAATTTAATATAGTAACCGCGCATTTAACAATTGGGCTCTATTAATTTTATTGGACCCATTAAGCAGCGCATTCGGTGCATCTTCGGTCGGATCAGTTGACCCCAACGGACGGGGTACACGGGAATATTTTCTATTGAAGTCATAACCGTCGTCACTTAGTCGTTCACGAGTGCCCGCATGAGGAAGTCGCTTATTGATTGAATGATGAATTTATGAGACGATTGCCGCGTCGCTTCATTGCCTCGCTGTGAAACGTGCGTATACAATATTTATTGAAAATCACGTTACGATGATTTTATGGTATTAATAGTGTGTTCAATGTTAAATATTTATCTGGTTTAAAAATTTGATGTATAGAAATATAACTTGATATTTAAAAATATGACTTGTTATAGAACAAAACAATGTCGTAAAATCACGAACGCCGAAAAGGTATGGAGACAGTGAGTTTTTGGAATTTGCGATAAACGCGTTCAAAATTCTCTTCTATAATGTGAAGTACCTATTCATCATTCATTCTTTGCTACATTATTATTATTTTGGAACTCTTATC
Source organism: Lamproptera curius (assembly GCA_029286875.1). Lineage (NCBI taxonomy): Eukaryota > Metazoa > Arthropoda > Insecta > Lepidoptera > Papilionidae > Lamproptera > Lamproptera curius. The sequence continues at coordinate 2,514,522 of JAGSMT010000039.1, read as the reverse complement.
ACTATAAAGAATAAATTTATGAATAAAGAAAAACATATTAACTACTTTGTTTATATATAACTTGTTCTCTGCACATTGTGTGTTCAAGTATGAGTGTGATTTTTAAATATTTATACCAACTTTGAGAACTTTCAAATTATTATTAGCAATAGGCCAGTCCATAATTTTATCAATTTGTTATTAGTTATATTACGACAACTCGAAAATGTCACCGTTCAGTAAACCATGGGGATTATTTATTTATTTATTCAGGGATTATTAAATCATAGGGATCATTAACTAAAGGATAAGAAAAGTAGAACATAAATAGTTCTTTAGAATCAAATATTCGTTTAGTTAAAAGCTACATTATAACATGAACACCTCTAAACTGCTTTCTAATTGTCCGGAGTTCATTAACAAAATGGTAATTCGATCATTCATAGAGCATCACTACCTGTTCGGCTCGTTAATACATACGCACAGTAGCTTGAACATCAGCGACGCTTTTAAGTAATAACGAGCAACAATACTCCAGATGAACTCATTACGCCGAGTGCCCGTAAAACTATGCGCGTCCATTTGAAAATTTACTATCTGCTATAAACGTCCGGCCGAGCCGCACGCGTCAAGAGCTTGTATGTATTATCAAATACATTTCCGTTCACGGTTTTCTGATTGGAAACGAATCGTGTTGCCGTCGAAACACTTATGAGACGTTTCGTAACAGGAAATTGTTGAGGTATTCCCATTGATATGACGCAAGCGCTAATGCGATGCGATGGCGCAGTTGGAAAGTGCAGGAAAGGGACCGAACCTTTAGAGAAATGGGGCTAAGATATCAGGAAATTAAACAAAATGTTTTTTATTGTTTTAAGCGACGGAACGGCGCAATGTTTTTCACGTGACAAGCGATATGCCTATACGAAATGTAGCTAACAGAAATGCATAGCCGCTCGCCACCCAAAAACACGAGTTGCTAGGTCCCATTTGCCTAATAAGTACAATAGCTGCGGTGCCCTTCGAACCGTAAGACTTAAAACATATTATTACTTCTTTGGCAGCTTCCCTTAACGTGAAACTTTCCAAGTTTTTTATATCTGGTAATTAATGTCGAAACAATTTTAGCCTGCAGCGAATTATGTGATTATAATATGCAAACGTTATCTTTTAAAGCGCGATGCCTAAACTCCTATTATTAAAAAAATTAAGAAGTTAAACATTTGCACACATGTAATTCATTAATATAGGCTTATTAAATTCTGTATTATCTTACACAGCACTTCAGCATAATTTTAGTAGTCGTCTATTGTATTGCAAAATTAATAGCAAACTTAAACTATCAATATAAGTTTACTGCTGAATACTTCAATATATTTATCCCAAAATATGTCTAAAGGGAATAGAGGGACTAACAAAACACTTTTATTAGTGTCCGACCGAACTTTCGGTTTCGGTTTCGGTTTCGGCCGAGTTTCGGCCAAAAATCAAGTTTCGCCGAGTTTCGGTTTCGGCCAAATTGGCTGAAACTTTTGCCGAAACCGAAACTGGTTTCAGAAGTGTTTTCAATTTCAAAATAGTAGCGAAAGTTAAATGTATCATTGCTACAATCGAGCTCAGATCAGTCGATTTTAGTTCAGACAAACATTCCAAGTTTGACAAAGAAATTAATGAGTCTCTTTACTTTTTTCTTAATAGTAGTCATTTGTTTTGCTATGTGTGGCGAAATGTTCTCGAAAAGAGAAACCCAAGTATGCGACCTTGTCATTAAAACCACTGTCATTAAAAAGTTAACAACGCAAGAGATTTACTGCGGCTCAAAGGCAACATGAGAAGAGACTGCTCTGTCACAATCAATTGCTCGCAAAGTGGACTTCTTATATATTGAGTGGAGAACGTCACTGAAGACGAACATGGTTGCAGACGAGCATCGAATGCCAGTTATCAACAAGAAACAAGTTTCGGCGTGAGGTGGCGCCATATAGAACTGGCTCCCCTGACCTTCACGTGGGTTGTCGACTGCGGATGAAGAGACGTCTAAGGAATTAAGAAACCAACGAACAGCTGCAGTCTTTGCTCTACAGTCAATCGTGCTGTACTAGGCGGTCCATTGTGCTCAAGGGGCTATACAAGAGAGTAGGCTTGCATGGTTTGCGCAGCTTGTCCACTATAATCAAAATCACGTGCTGATGTCCTTTGCTATTCTGTTTATTGGATTCGAGATTCAAAGCCCTGCGGCGATCGAGTTCTGGTGGTGGAGTTTCCAGTTTAGTGATACTGGTCTCTAGTTGGCACTCGGCACTGTAGTCAGGACTGAAGCGAGGTGGTCGCTCTGTGACTCGATTCGAGGCGGGAGTACGGGTTCGGCACAGTCTAGTGACAAAACAGCCCTATTTGGAACGCTCTGCTTTTCCCAATCCGGGAGGGCCTAGAAAAGTTGGCCTAAACATTGAGTTCGTCTCACAATCAACGCAACGGTTAACCGGATCGTTCGTCTCACTACCGAAACGCGGTCGAAATAATAAAATACCTAACAAAAATAAACAACTATGCATTATACTTCGCTATTATGTTATGAATGAAGCCACCAGCAAGTGCACCGCCCATTACAAATATCGAAGGATCTCGACAAAGCGTTTTTAACATAATCACGCTGTAGAAGCTAAATCAAGTATCATAACAACCAGTGCTCGAAATCTTTACGCCGATGATGTGTGTATAATAGCGGACTCTATGGAAACATTAGCAAAGTTGCCTTGACTCCTTAGCTATTGCTTGCACTAAATTTGTCTTTGCAAAGTGATTTTAAAACCAAAATTGTAACACTGCTCTAGATTGGCCATGAACAACGACAACCAACCGCTATACCTATATAATAAACAACTCAGAAGAGGTTCCAGTTTTAGGTACCTTGGGAGTACTATCAAAAATGATAATACCTTTCACGAGATTTTTCGCGCATTGCCAAGGCTGCTGCTCTCGGTGATTTGGGTCGTCGTGTCTGGAAGTGCCATGACATAAGTCTCACCACAAAACTTGTATATAGGGCCATTGTTCTGCCAATTCTTCTATGGGCTGTCCGGATCCTGGTGTCTTTATAGAAGAGATATTGAAGGCTGGACTCCTTTCACTTAAATGCTTGCGAGTATATCCTTCGGATAGAAATGGCAGGACCATATCACAACGCGAGGTTCCGCGGCCACTGGCATAGCTAGCATGGAAACTTACAACTTAATGAAATGCCAACTTAGATGGTCTGAGGCACGTCCTGCTGGATGATCGCGTTTCTGCCGTTGCCGTCTAAGTATAAAGACGTTTTGAAACGCCACTTGAGTAATTCGAAATCGCACCAGAGAAATGGGAAGAAGCTTGCTCTATAGACGAGGCCGAAATGGCGTGTTGCTACTCAGACTGGACTAGAAATTTGAAGAGTCTCGTCATAAGATCTGGAAACCAAGCTGTGATGCTTCGGAAAACCCGCCAAAAGGTCACCTATCATACACTTTTAATACTTCAGAGTCCTTTATTGTACGCAGTTGAATCGCACTTTTAAGACCGAAAATCGGATTCATAAGTCATATTCGGCTCATCAAAAGAAATAAATAGCTAGAGGTCGCGTTGTCGGATACGACAAGAGGCCATCATAACCATAGGCCTCAATATTTTGGGACTACAAGTGATATTGTTGTTTGCATTACCCTGGAGCATGGAACCATCATTACAGATTATGCAGCTTTAATACGAGGTATGAGAAAGCCGTCAAACTGATAAGAAAGAGGCAAACTTTGAACGGGCGAGCTGTTCATCTTGCCAACGTGCCGAGCACAGTAGAGTTGGCATTAGCGATACCACCGTTCAGCGTATCTGCTTGACAATTTGTTGAGCATCCCCTCTTCACAGATCTGGCGCCTAGAATTTGTTCATCTTCTCTCAAATTGATACAATACTATGGAGAAAGCATGTTGAAAACTATGTTATAACAAGTAAACGATCCAGATGGTGACCTTTTTGCAGGAAATACTTTTTAAAGGAATTGAAGCATTGGAAACTTGGAACGTGGTCTTGGTGTAGGTAGACTCGAAATATGTAGAAAAATAACATATAAACTATCATAGTCATTATATTCTATCTGATTTTACTTGCTGAATTCCCTCGGAACTACAATACAAACCAAAGTATTTATTAGTAGATTTCAAATACCAATACTTAGTTTTTATACTGTAAGTCACATGTATTAACTATTATTTAACCTGCGATTGATTATAATGAAGTTACTTGATAAAAAGATCTAATATTTTTAATTTTATACAAAAATTATGAATAAATAAACAATTACACACGTTTAATATACTGTCTCCATTCATACTAAATACATAAATAATTGCATAAAAGCTCACATATTTTAGTAGTCGTTAGATTTTATACTTGATCAGTGAGTTTCGGTTTCGAGTTCGTTCGAAACTAAGTCTACTGCCAAGTTCGGTTTCATTTCGTTCGCCGAAAACAGTCTAAGGATCGACTACTACTTTTATGTTTTAGCATCAAGCAGTAGACTGTATATTTCAATAAACCGAATGTAAAATGAAGGCGGTATCGACTTATTTTGAATTGTACTTTCTTGGGTCCTTGAGTTGTTGATATAACATATGAATCCGACAATATCAAACAGACTGTATGTAACAGCTTAAATAAATAAATAGCATATAATACAAATAACGTTTCTAGAAGTAACTGTAAAACCACTTAACAATTAAGGCGGGACGCCTCAATTTTCTGCCATAACAAATGATTTTGTTTTATTTTGCATTTGATGGTATACGATATACCTTTCCTTTAAAAATGCTGCCCGAAAACGCAGCGTATTACATTTTGAAAGTATTGTTTTTTGCTCTCATCAATTATTATAATTAAAGTATATATTTGCTGTCATAAATTTGTTTTAAAAAATTATGATTACAAAATACTATTAATTATTCGACGATAAAGTACAAACAATTTAGGCGCGGTACCTGTTTTTTTAGAAAGTGAAACATGTAAATATCCTGGTGTTGCATAATCTAGAGTCTACCGTATCTCTAAAATATTCTATCAGAGGCGCTATGTTAATTGCCAACTAGGAAATTACCTAATGAAGTTAAACCTCATCCTGGCAGGGCGCTTCAGCCATTCGCGATGAGGATAGAACTTAATTAAAACTGGATCGTTTACAAGACAGATTGTATTTAAAATAAGTTCGAAATTTAAAAACAAAAAGAAAATTAAGCATATTTTATAGATTTATTATTTATTTTTAAAAGGTGTACATAAAATCGGAAACGAGGTTTAGTGTTACACATAACATTGCTGAATGTTTAATATAGAAGTGCATATAAACGTTTTCATGCCCGATATTGAGACTACAATACTAGTTTTTCATTTTTCTTTTTTAAATATCGCAACCAGCCAATACAAGCGTACAGCGACCAAATTTTTGGAGAATACCAGCATTTATGTTCTGGCGTTTCTTTTGTTTTGTTCATTGTAAAACTAGTAACAAAGAGAACTACTTAAATTTTTGATTTTCATTTAATCTGTAGAGTGTAGAATTTCTCATTAATTATTATAGTTGTATAATTAATTCTATAAAATTTAAATGAAATGTTAAATCTAATATGTGTTTATATCTGATTTGCAGGTTTTGTATATAATGATTGCCTCGTTATAAAAGCTTGATCACTTAAATGTAATTACAGCGTTAAAATAATTAAGTTTGCAATCATAATTAAAATACCTTTCATTTTGATTGAGTCGTTTTATTTTAGTAAACATTTAACATTAATTTTTTAATATTTGTAAGTAAAATTGCGCATTCGTAACTACTGTGTATCTTCTCAACATATCACACTCTTACGTTTTGTTATTTCACTTTTGGTCAACTGAGTTCCTTTTTGTTGTAATAGTTTCTACACTTATTTTAGTTCTTATATTCTTTAGATATTATCTGTTAGGCTTGGTATAATCTACAATCATGTTGCAAGCAACAGAAATATATGCAATAGTAGCAGTATTATATGTTTTACCAAAGCCAAATGAAATCCGAAATTTATTTATACCAAGTACAATATACTTAAGGGCCTCATATTAGTCTAACATCCCGAAGTGATTGACTTTCGACGGCGGAAGATAGTTTTTAGTTGTAGCGACATTATAATATGACTGCTTATATAATTTCCAGGTCCTTTTTGACTTCAATATAATTAAAAAAAGTAATGGTATGATATAAGGCAATAATGTTTTTTATTAAGAAATAATTAACGTAGCCTTTGCTATTGCGAATTGTTCCGCTCATCTAGGAAAGTAGAGCAGTCTCGTTGAAGAACGGGGTGGAGCACTTATGATTTGCATTTCGTCTGGTGACTGAGTTACCCTATAACATCCTTTTGGTAGCGTAAAAAGTATCAGTAATCCTTTAAAGCCCTGGACGAATGTTCAATGGCATATCTATAGTATAAATCTATAAAATGTATGCGTTAATACAATTAAACATTTTGTAACAAAAAAACTCTATAGATAAAAGGTTGTTGCAAGCATGGTAAGACTTATATATCTATACTAGCAAACCCCCAACCCCCCTTGTGGGTGAAATTCCACTTTCGTAAAATCCGTTCTTAGCTGACCTCTTCTCAGCGAAAGGAATATTCCTACCAAACTTCAAGTCGCTACGCCTTACGGTTCCAGAGATATCGTGTCGAGTCAATATATAGGTGGGAATCTCTTATATATATATAGATAAGTGAACTATCTTATTCAACCGGCACCCTGAGATATTGAATGTTACATATTCTTTACGCAATAATTTCTAAAAAACTGTGTCCTATCAATTAGATTGTAGGACTATTTGCACACCACTGCTTACGACAGAAATAGGCATCGTGATGGCACTCTCTAGTCGGTATGCCTTAGACCTTGACTTTCAAGATACAGATACTCTGTTTTTGATATTATTATTAGCGTAATACTAATAATAGCTTAGATTATAAATATAATTGTTAGAAAATACGTTTATTTATAATAATACTGCATCCATCCAGAGTCCTATAAATAATTCTATCGAATAAGTTAATGTTATTCAACACCGTAATAGCTTAACTGCTACACGCGCATATTATTATTAATAGTTCATATTACGCTTAACACATTGAATGTATAACAGTGTCCATGTCCCATTGACAATGTTGAGCTTTGTTCCTTTGAAACCTTAATCCCATTTGATGGAGCGTGTTGTTTCTGACATTGATCACACGTGTTCGGAATGCGAGGAGCACAATACTTTGAATAAGATTATTAATGTATTATATTCTTTTACGTGAACCGAGTAATACTATTATGAAACATACGTTTATGTAGTTGTGTTCACTTACAAAAAGTATTTGCGAAATGGAGGAAATTACCATAAGCTTATGGTTCCGATTAAACAATAACGAACATTTAGTTTTCGACCGGGCTATAGGAATCTTACTTTTTGTCCTTATGACTCAATTGTCTAAAACTTGGTGAAGCGTACTATTAGATTATAATATTTGTATAGCGGCTATAGTAAGTAATCATGCGCCGAAAGTTTTGGTCAGACCTGTGGTAATTTATTTTAAAAACTGGGTTTTTATTGTGTCCATTTATTAAAACACGCCATTTTCAAATATATAATATTTGTTATGTCACCTTCTTACATAGTCTACAGGCTTGCTTAATTCGGTATAAGGCAGTGTAGTGTTAAGATCGTAAACGTTAGTATCATCATCATCAGCCTGTGATAGTCCACTGCTGGACATAGGCCTCCCCTAATACACCCCTATCACCTCCACGCTGGTCCAATGCGGGTTGGTAAACGTTAGTATATTAAGTCTTATTTTAAAGACTAAGTTTCAACTTATGTGATTCTGAAGCGCCAGAGACAAACACAGTGGCACTAAATAAAAATTGCATTGCAGAACTTGTCATTAGTGACGGAACAATGGTCTCGGTAAAAGTATTGTTCGTATCATGGTTATGACATTATCGTGAACATTCTGGCACTTGTTCTACAGTTATTGTGCAGTAATACACCGAAAAGACTTCATAATAGTAACCTAGCGTGAGAAACTGTGAATAATTGCTGTTCTAATTTGTACTAAACGTATATTTAACTGTGCGAGAATGTAGCTTTGGATTATAGACGGACATTTTTTGTGTATAAATAATACACAATAGAGTCTTATTTTTTTTAGATAAATAATGCTTATTAATTTATTATTAGTTTTTCCCGCCTTTTGTGGAACGCGGGAAAAACTCTCTGATCTTTATTTATTTTGATTATGTAAATAAATATTTTATATATTTGATTACTTGAGAAACAATATTTGATTAGTTATTTAACGTTTAAGAAAACTAACTTCAAAGGAATTACTATTTTCGTCAGTATAAACTTGATAATAAACCAAAAATACTACCAATCATTTACTCAAATGTTTCGGATATTTTAGAAATTCGAGCTTAATGCACTTTAGGTATATTGCATAATATGTTAAACATCATGTTAGTATCCACTGATGCGATTTCATTAATTATGTAATCATAAAAGCCGCTTACTATTACGTGTTTCCCTGCAGTTTAATTGTATTAGCTCGTACCTAACAGCATAGTTTATCTTATTAATAGTCGTTTAGCCTTCGTGCAGTGACGTCAATTGTTTCAGAACGTTCCCCAGTATGACCTTGCGATAGCGATCAGATGGGAGTCTAAAAATATCCATAGGTGAGGGGTCAAATGGCCAGTCGATGCGGATTATTTCTGCTAACGTGCGCTATAAAAAGGTCACGTTGCTTTTTTTTGTAAAAATTATTTAGGATAAATAAATATTTTGAATCATTAATCAATTTCGTTCTTAATCAATGCAACTACTGTGACAGTTTACTATGACAGTTGACAGAAACCGATTTCTATATTCCTTTGAACACGTTATAGTTAATTACTTAAAAGTCATAATGTTTAAGATCAAAACTTTCATATAACGAATAATGAATTCGTTTTAATTTTCTCTTTATAAACCTCATCAGGTCTACAGGTAGTTTTTATTAAATTTATAATTTCTTCTTGATGCGCGAGTTGTCCACTCCGCACATCTCACGAAAGTATGAAATCGCACTTTCCCAGCAATCATCATTACTTTAAACCGAGAGTAAAACTATAATAACTACATGTTTTCACATGTTTCGTATTTTTAAAAACGAGACTTTCAAAACATAATAGGAATTCCAACTGAAAAACAGTCAACACGCAAAAATTTTAAGCGAAATGATAAAACATAAATGCTTCACTGATATTATAATTTATGTCGTTAAGTTAAACTACCTAAAATTTCCTTCGAGCTGGAAAACCTTAATAGTTGCACACAAATGCTTTCCCCAAGTTAAAGAACGAACCTAACGCTTTAAAATAAATTGCCACCTATTGTTATACGAAGTTAAACAGTACTAATAATGTTTCTTAAACTTAATGTTATAACGCCGTAAAAGTAATTTGCCTGAGTACAAGAAATGAGAAAAGTAATTTTCCGCCTTGAATAAGTCTATTCAATCGCGAGCGACCTTCGTAAGTTGTGACTCCAATATGTACGACCTAGGTTTGTTCAGCATACGTAAATACATTCAGCCAAGGACACGCCTTAAAGGTGTTTGCATTCAGTGATAAGCTATATCTATCGGGCGGCATTTCATTACTTACCTTATCGTATCTTTACATTGGCGCTTGAAAATTCTTTAAAGATTTTCTGATTTAGAGTTTTAGGTATGTTACTTTGAATTTGTTTGAATTAATTTTGAAATAATGGAAATTAAAGAATTTTCATAAAGTTAAACTAAAATAGTAAGTTTTTTAGCAATTGAACTAAAGGGTTAAAAACTTAACCGATATTCCTCATCTTACAATATAAAATTAAACTCGCGTTTAAGTAGGAGTGTTTTCCTCACCTTAGTTATTGTTTCACTTACACGATTATAATTTTTAAACCTTTACCTACGACGTGAAAGATGTACATTTTAAATAGATAATGTCCTTAAATATATATATTAGTTTTTGTTACCTTTTCCACGTTATTGATTTATTTATCTAACTGTCTACGAAATATCACATAATACAATTAATGCGGTAATACAAATGATATAATGAAACTTTCAAACAAAAGCACATTATATTATGATTATTAACGCAATGTTAAAACGTTGCCGAGTACGAACACGCCTCGGTGTGTCCAATTTGTTTAATTGTTTTGCGTTCTGTTGTTTTATGTCGTGATTGCGCAAATTGTCGGTTATTTGTAATTTTCCGGATTACAGGTAATCGTATCCATCTAGCGGTTGACAGTAACGTAATGTAAATGATTGTAATTAACTGGCGGGCACATTTATATCAAAGAGTGAAAGTATCGCACGTAACGCTTCATTACTGACAGAATGATTGTTACCCTGTATAGAAGAAAATCGAGTATTTTTATACCTCTCTGTAACAAAATCTCTGATTATAAGCATTAATATTTTGGTATTGTGTGCCTTAGTGGTTGAAGTAAGACAAAAATTACGTGTTATAGTCACTGACAAACTCCTAAATAATATTAAGCAATTTAATAAATTACTAAGGACGTTTCACTAAATATGGTAAACTTTTTATAACAATGTCCATCCTCAATATTTTTTTATTTATTTACAAGAAAGTAACTCAAAATCAGCAAAATGTATATTCCAGATCTAAAACACTGATCAATTATTATTAATAATTATTTCCTCTTTTTAGAAAGACTTAATTTAAGCAAAACTGACAGTTTGTCTTATTAATAATTTTAAATAATAGAAGGACTAAGTTCAACTATCCAATTCTACGAATCGGCTTGTGTTAGCCCACAGCGTGGGATGTCCGTTGGGTTGACTGCCCGAATCGCCGGTTTTGTAAGATAAATACCGTTCCTATCGTCCGAGGGACCATGTGATATGTATGTGACGTTTAAAAACTATTAAGGCAGCTTCAAAAGCTAAAAGGATTTATGATTTCATTTTAAATAAGGACGTAGAAACATGAAATAGGAGATTATTCTTTACTGTATGTTTCTGGGTGTGTTATATGTGTTACTTTGAATATACAATGTTCATTTGAGTATTGCTTTAAATTAAGATATAGTTTGCTATTAAAATTATTAAGAGATTACCCACATAAAATAATTTTAATTTAGATACGAATTCCACATAAATTAAAAAAATTATGACCGTGTTGCTTTTAATCGTAATTGCTAAATGATTTAATATTTTACACAAGTTCTCAGCTCTGTAAATACTAGATGCTGTACAATAAGTTATTGTATTTTTACATTTATAGATGAAAAATACTACTACAAGAGACAAACTATTATTCAATATTTTGAATTCAAATAAAATGTAAAAATACAGCTGATTATAGGCCTTTATGATATTTTGTTATTAAAGAATATACTTTAGTAGAAGACAAGAAGTCATTAGAACTCGTAAAACGTCATTTAATATTATTTGATGACGTAATTTTGAGTAGATTTTATTGATTGCATATGCAACGTTATATAGTTGTAATATATTATGGTTCCATTGCGTTTATCACTATTGCTTCTACAGGAAATACATTAAAATAAACGTTCTTCCGAGCGATGTTAGTTATGACATACATTCATGTGAGACTTCTGATACAAGTAAGTGTTGTGCCACTTTGATGCGAAACAACGAGTGTCATCAGATGTCCATCGATTACAAAACCTACGCCCCAATTTATACGCATCTCTGTTGTGAAATTGGGTTGTAATAATTTAGTTTACGAGGTAGTTCCGCGGCAACGGTTATCGTCGTTTCTAAGGGTACCTCGTTTTAGTTAAAGCATCTTAAGTGTGTCAATGCAAATGTAAAACTTTAAATCTTATAGCCACTACCCATCTAAGCTTTACAGTCATTATTAGTGAAAATATCAAATTATAGATTAACCAATCATAAAATGGAATTTATGCAAACAAATCCAAGTGTCAAACATCGCTATCAAAATAGATCGTGTTCTTATTGGTACACTAGCGCCATATACAGTTCGCACGCGATGATTAGCAAATAACAGCAAACAAGAGTTTGATATTAAACTTTGTTAAAGTCCTAAGTTCTATTTAACTCGTGTATCGATACTATACAGTTATAAAAAATAAATACGTCAGTTAAAATCGATTCGTAATCGATTACATTTATCTCTTCCGCTAACCTTGACTAATGTTTAAATATCGATATTTAAAATCAAATACATTTCCTCTACGGCTATAGTTCACACATTCACATGTCCGCGAGATAAAGATCGACTCGTTATTTCACTAAAGCGGTTATTATGCAAACATTTTATTACGTAACTGAAACTACGTCGACGCTAAAGCCGGCCGCTTTTTTTTTAATTAATCGCCAGTATTGACCCTATTTCATGTAAAGAATTATTTTATGTTCTAAGTGTTTTGAAAATTTGCTTTTAAAAGTTTTATAAATATCTAAAGTTATTTATATATTACTTCAACACGGTCGGAACATAACTAATACTCCTAATATTGAATATATGTTTTGTACGGCGTTGTGTCTGCGCTTAGTTGGCTAAGATTGATAAAGACCGGTTCCAGCTTTTAATATTTACATCTAAAATTGTATATTTCTATATTACAGTATCTCCAACAAGCTGCTAAGTGGAATAATGGAGCATATAATTATGTATTCTGTAACGAAACTAAGACAGCTGCCATGAATTATGTCAATGAAGCTGTTATGCTTAGTCTTGTGATTGTATAGCGTATGCCTTTTCCATCTTTATTAGAAGATAAGTGAGTCTCAGTTGTCATGATAATCTCATAACATTGCCGTGTATTAAAATGGTATCTTTGTCTGAAGTAATATAAAGTCATCCACTTGTAAAGAAATAGATAAAGCTGATTAAAATGTGGACAGTAGTAATATTTCTAAAACCTATTGAAATCCTGATAAAGTTTTGTTAACAACAATGTATTCATTACCACAACAGTATTGCGCTTTAATATAAATATGAAATATGACTAGTTAAACACGTCGTTTGCACAATCAATACAGTACTATAAGATATGCAGCGTAGTACGCCGCAAATCCGCGTACTTAAGACATTACATACTGCGTCCCGTATTTCCAGTAACGGCTATCATACCCTAAAAACTGGAATATAGCAGTTTGTCAGGTACAAACTTATTACTCCAGTCGACCGATACTGCTACCAGCAAATATAGCCGGTGATTTCGTTTCGAGGATTCAATTAAAAACCGATTAAAACCTCCGTACCCAGTGACCGAATAAGCCCCCGCAGGATTCGAATCAAAACGTGGGAATGTCTGTTGCAGCGGGATATTTTTTTTCCCGTCGACCTCGCAACTTTGTCGAGCCGTGCGGAGGCTGAATATTAATCTGAAAGTTCATAACCTCCCCGGTTCCCGTTTGTCTAAAGTGTAGGAACGCATTCGCTGCTGTAGCCGGGCTTTTTGATGTCACGGCGATTATCTGCCATTGTGCGGTTTTACTGGAAGCGATGCTGAAATTATGTATTCAATTTATTTTCATTATTCAAATTCATTTACTTGATTACTATTGGATATATCTAGTTATATGTGATATATACCTGATATATGTAAACAATATAAACTAAAGCTTTTTTATCGAATTTATTGTTTTTATTTAAACTTTTATCTTTCCGACGTTTCGGTGTATTTAAGAATAGCGTCCGGAAAAATAATTAGCATCCATTTAGTTTTTCTTTTAAAAAACAGTATTATTTTCTCTATGTTTTGTACATGAGAATTATAACTTGAGTTAATATTGCATAAAACAGGGCATAATGTTTATGTATATTTAGTGACAAGACTGGTCCTTTTAGCATCTGTTACATATTTATTATATTTAGTTAAAGGTAAAAAGCTATAGTAAGTGCAAGTACTTATAATAGATCAACATTAAAGGGAAAAACCAACTCTATCAGCGTCGTTTGCGACATTACAAAAAAGTGAAAAGAATTTTTCTCCTAAGTTGTGTAATTAACGACGTAATAAAAAAAACGGTAAATGTTTGTAAAAGACGGTTTTTGCGATTTCCTTTTTTTACTATTGCTGTGATGTTCTTAATCGAATATTCCGATTATCGAACTGCTATTCTCGTTTTATTTTCATTTTAACGGTAACAGTTTTCGGTACAGCACTAAGTTAACAGACGTAATGGCGTTAAACGGTTTGAAAAGGAGGTCAAAGCAAGAAAACAATGCGTTGTGCATTTACAGTCAAATCGATTCTGTACGTAAGAACGTAAGATTATCTGCAAAGAATTGCAAACGAGAACTGCATGGGTATCGATTCGACGCCATATTTAGGCCTCGTGAACTATGGCTCGAATTTTGAAGTAGTGGAAGGAGATATATGGGCTTTTTTTCTTTTTTATCTTCTGCTGCTCGCAACGCATGGTTATTTAATATTCGTTTGCTTATGTTGAGTTTTGACGCTAACTTTTCATATATCATTTTGGAGGGAGTTTTCAAGTCATCTGTGCAATGTAGATAAAAAAATTCAAATAAAGAATATAATAGTCCCACTTTTAGAGATCTACACTAGTTGTTAAAGTTATTGTAAATCTGCGTTTTTTTTATTTTCGTATTAATGCTTTCTTGATATTTAAATGATGATACCTATTATCCAAACAAGATTGCTTTTTGGCCTTTTAACTAATGAAATATTCACTTCGATCAGAGTATTTTGATAATATTTATTTCTCACACAAACATTTCACTAATAATTTTTATTTTGGAAATTTTAAAACTGCTATACATTATTATCTAAAAATATATTTTGTTATATATAAATAGAAGTTATTTTATTTTTGTTAACGTCAATATTATTATTTCATAAAAGAAGTCATGATGGATTTTGGCATTTATTTACACATTTAATTATATTGAACTCCCGACGTTTCGAACACCTTCCAGCGCCCGTGGTCTGTCCCATAATAAACAGAATTGAGATTCAATAATAAATAGAATATATGTTATAAATTACTTATATCTAAATAATTACTGATCAAATATGATCGTTTCTGTATCTAGTCATATTATCTGTATAAAATTTTTCGATTTCACAGCAGCATTAAATAAGAGAATCAGCATTGGCCCAATAAAAGCATGAATTATTCAGTCGATCGCGTGTTCGGAAAACAAGGGCATGGGGCAACGATAAATATCACAACGGCAACAGTTTCTTATTAGATAACCGTTTAAATTTGAACTAAATACAGTAACCAATAAACCGCAAATGGCTAATAATAAATTTGATAGCCCGTTAAGGTCGATATCGTATAATTTGATGATAATTGATTCTGTCATGTGTCAAAACAGACTATCGTTCCATTTGTAACTCGATATTGGAACTTCTATAAAAAGGAACGTGAACGAACATATACAAACAGTATCTTAATTTCTGGTTTTTTATTACTGTGAATTTTAGAGACACTGAATTGAAGCTCGGTGCTAGCAGTTATCTACAAATACTACGTGAATATATAATAACTATACTTCTAATCAATGTCTTGTCGTGCAATTTGCTTATAAATAAAGGCCACTCTGTGAAAAAATAACCTCACCGACGTTAGTTTATGAATGATAATAAGGATATAAAAATGACTGTTTTAATTATATAAAGTCAAGTCAAAGTGACGTGATATGGTGCAATTTTATTTTTCATATAAGATTTTTTAAACATTAAAAAACTTGACTTGCAAATGAGGCATATTTTTGTCCTACTTATCATGACCCAGTGCACTGTGTCGACCTAGAGGCCTTTTCTAACCTATCACCCATTGTGGGATGACAATACTTGGCGTGTAAACAAAAGGTTTTTCATTTTGTATCAAGTAGACGAAAAACAGCGTACACTATACACTCTGTTTGTATTTGCAAAAGGTTATGTTTTTCTATGTAATAAGTGATAGTTTTTGTGTCGGTTTTAACAATGATAACAAGTAGTAACAAGGTATTTAATTTGCTTAGGCTCTGGAGGTAGATAGTGAATGCAGGATCGACAATATTCTATATTAGAAAATTATTGTATTATATTTTGTATTTTCCCCTTATAGACGAATATATTTTTTATATACGCTGCAAAAGATCTTAAGGAAATAAATTTTAAAATAAACGTGATAAATACGCAAAAAGAATTTTTATAACTAATTGTTTCAAAGCGTATAACAACGATTCCTCTATTGACCACCTCATCTTCCATTTATAGTGTCGTCAGTAAGCGCGTTGTGCGCTACCAGCGGCGTGGGGGCACCCACGCTGGTGTCCGAGGAGGTGGACATGGTGCAGGAGGGCGAGGGGCTGCAGGGGCGAGGGGCTGATCGCGCCCCGGCGGCTCCCCAACCCGTGCTTGGACAGCCCGCAGCGGATGGACTTGCACCGCGAGCTTCTCTTCAATCAGAGGATGTGAGTACCATAGCTTGCTTTGTATTCTTTATACGTTCTTTGTATGTGTAGTTGGCGGTGACTCTTATTTATGTACGTCGTACACGAGCAAAGGGTGATTCGTGGGGTCGAATCCCGCCAAGGAAGTATAGAAAATTTATTTTAATTTTTGAACTCCCGTAATATTGGTGTAGGAACCAACTAATTTCCAACCTTCATCAGGACGAGTGGTAGTGGTACGGCTATTTATATATGTTACATATAACATATATGTAATATGTAACATATATAATTTTTTTTAAGATAAGTTAACGTGTCTAGCAATAGTCAAGTTAATGCATAAGATTTGCTAAGTTTGAGACGTGATTGCATTAAGCCCTAAGAATATTTAAAACAATTATGAGAAATATTTTATCATATTTGTTATTGTTTAATAATTCGACGCCATATTTTTTGTTTATAATCTCTTTAGAAACCACTTAGGCCAATCCTGTTTATTGAAAAGAGCTTATAACATGAGAATCGCTGACCCGATTGTCATGCGGTTACCTTTGACATGTTTGTCGCTTGTCGGGCTTTGCTTAAGATCGTGTTACGTCGCAATCAGATTAAAACTCCTCCGTGACACGGTGTTCCTGGTGGCTTATGTAATTGTCAGTTCCTTGTTGTTGTTTGAAGGACATTAGCTGTGTTATATCCTTTGAATATTTATGTGGTTCTTTTCTCTCTCTGTATGAATGATAGTGGTAACTACGAAGGGAAATTAACACTAAAGAAACTGCTTTTAGACGAATTAATAACATGATACGTATAAATTAACAACATCAATTGCAACTGTGAAAACGCTGAAGTATTGTCAAAAAAAAAACAAAAGACCTGTTATCCTATTAGTTACAAGTTCAACAGCCTTTTACGGTCTTTCTATCGTTGTAAACACCAGTAATTATTAATAAATATTCTTACGGATTTATCGCGTTTATTTTACATTTTAAATTCCGGAGACTCTACCCGTGACCACGACCACGGCCGCTGGAAAGTGTTCGAAACGTCGGAATTTAAAATGAAAATAAACGCGATATCCGTAAAGAATTATTTAATAATTAAAATATTCGCGCAAGCAATGAAATAATTACCCAAGTAATTTCTCTCAGGTCGAATAGTAAAATTCTGTAGAATCCGCATGACATCACCCTAAAAGACTTTTCAAAATGGATGCGTACATTTCTTTTACCCTGCTCACGACTATTGTGAGTGCAAACTTTTCTTAGTAACCTACCTGCCTGCCCCAAGAAGATGAATCTTGCCCGAGAATAGGAAAAGAAAATGAAACTGGCAACATACTATATTAAAACAAAAATAAAAACAACACGTTTTTGTAACATTCCTCGTACAAAAATTGTTTTAAAGTTCTAACACAAAGGAGGTGGTAAATATGTTTATGAATCCGTATTAAATTTCACGATGCCTTATAAATATGACAGATGGATGTCCTTCATCCATTATTATGACATAATCGGATAAGCTTTTGGCTTTTGAATTGGATTATAGAATTCTTGAGTCTGATATTCTAAGAACACCTTAACTATTATTATTTTTTTTAATAAATGTATTTCTTCAAAGATATATTGTTATATGCTTTACAATAAATATAAAAAGCTTTTCACATTGTAAAACATCATAACGTGTTTTTTGCAATTTCACGATTTACGTTTAATACGACAGATTATGAAAAAAAAGGTGATATTAAAAAAAAACTGCATAAACACGCTCACGTTAATGTACATATTATGGTATATACAAAAAAATATACGACGTAATTTTTTTAATAACATTTTTAAGATGTATATTCAAAACTAATGGATGTCATTAAAGGTGACTTTTGAATTACATCCGTCTTATTTAAATTCATAAAAACATTGTATTTTTAACCGACTTCAAAAAAAGGAGGAGGTTTTTAATTCGTCTTTATTTTGTATGTCTGTTACCTCAAAACTTTAGCCTGGGTGAACTGTTTTGGAACTTCCCGTTTGGTCCCATAGCATTTTGGTCCAGTTATGACAGTGGCATCCATGAAAAACTTGAATAAGTCTGAAATTTACATTAACTATGTGCTCAACGAATGGATAATTAATAGCTCAATCACGTCAATCGATTTAAAGTCGGTTTGTTTTTTGTTAGAATATGATTATGTGTCTAGTTTTTGTGTGCGGCTATTTGAAATCTAAACTTTTAGTTATCCCCAAAGGGGCTGAGTTTGTTATCTATACAAATAAATAAAATTGGAGTGTCTGTTTGTAATATTACAAAAAAACGTTTTCAATTATCATTTTGATATGTAACCGATGCATATAAGAACACAACACTAAAAAAAAATGTTTGTCTTTGTGTCCGTTTGTTCTGGCTAATCACTGAAGTCGCTGGTCCGACATTGAAGCGACTCTCTTAAAGATAGCTAATATAACTGGGAGTAAGTTTGGCTACTTTTTTTACAATAGTTTTTTTTTACATATTACCATGCGGACAAAGACGCGGGCAATAGTATTATTAATACATTCAATTCCTTTTACTGATATACCGAGCCGTTATTAAGCCGACCCATTTCCTTCGTTCGTCAATAACCTATTAGAGGCGACGATTCTTGGTAGCGTCTATTATATTTTTTTGCCGGCGTGCCTCAGGGCACAGGTGCAACGCATCCTGCAGCGGATCCTGTGAACTCTCCACAATTATTGAACATCTGTCGTTCTCACATGATGCTAGGCGCATGGAATTCGAGTGTTCTGGAAACTGGTCTTTGTCGAATTAAACAGTTATATTCTTTTAAAATTTTCGTATATTTTTTAATTGGCTACTATAACATATAGTGATAGCATGGCGCTACTAAATCGATTATGATATGGTCATAGAAGTAAATATATTTGAAAAGGCATGACAAACAGTTATGAAGTCGACTTAATAAATTAAAAAAATACTAATATAAGCGATATATTAAATATACTGTGCCTTATTTTACATTGCATACATAAAAAATTGCTTTATTAAAAAGTTATGAAAAGGTTTATGTTGAATTAATAAGAAAAAATATTTATACTAATTATTTCGATCGTGCTCTTAGCAGGTAAAGTACGTTCAGAAAGTTCGTTGTAAAGTGTTCTTTTTTTTAATTGCGCTAACCCCAAGAATAAGTTCGGTATTTGAATTCTTTATCGTCTATCGAAAAAGCCTTTAGGCTTAAAAAAACGATAAACTCTTCATGTTTAGTCGCGTGGCTCCCAACCTATTAATTTTTACTTATAATAAAGTTTAATGTGTACAAAAATAACAATCATCACTTCCATCATATTGTATAGTAACTATTCAATAATATCTCAAGTAAAGTAAACGAACCATAACAGGTAACACAAGTGATCGTAATGCAACTTTTTGCGAACCATTCGCGTCTACCTGCCCCGAGACACGCCTTTGATAAACGACGTCCATGTTCCGATAGAATTCCGAGCCGTCCGTGCGTTTATTGCTACAAATAATTGCTTTACGCATTTCGACCTGTGGATTCGGTTTATTTCCATTCCATTCGTCTGGCGGAGGCGCTAGTTATTTCCGCAGTCGTCCGTCGACGTCGGCGGAAGGAAACAATTCCCCGTCAGCCATCGGGAGTAATGTGGACTTGATGACAAAATGGCCGCGTTCAATTTGTTAGACGGATAACGGAACAGTTATGAAATAAATAAACAATTATTATAGTTGAAAGCCTACAAAATATCATGCTTAGTACTTCAAATCTTTCGTTGTCAGAGTCGTCATCTTTTGTAATGTATTTGACGATTAAAACGAAAATTCAATGCCTCTTGTTATTGAATGGTTATTTAACATTGAATTTTTATCAGATAACTCGTGAAAAACTTAGCAATTAATACTGCAATCTAAGGAATCTATCAATTCTTTGTGTCTGTGTTATTATCGATCTTTATATTGTTTTATTTATCATTAGTACTTAGATTTAAATATTTTCCGTACTCATAGAATCGTCGATTTTGACAATTCGTCTTGTATTAGAATAACGGGAATTGTTATGGGTCTAAGAATATATTCTATCGTTTTAAATTGTTTACCAATATATATAATACATATAAAGATTACTCTACTATAGCTGAATCAGTTCTTGATATGAATCGGCCCAGAACTGGAGCCAAGTATATCAATCGTATTCGCTTCGGGGAATTTGCTATTCGTTGATTGCCTGCTAGATTCAATGCAAGATAGACTGGCAGATGGTGGCCTAAATCTGTGGATAAATAGAGTTTAATTTCAACTATTCATTCGATATATTTGAGCTACTAGGAATTAGAACAGATCATTTATTGAGTGCTCAGTTGGTTTTTTAATATTTCGATCTTAAGGCTTTTGTTTTTTTTTTGATAAAATGTTAGCTTGAAAAAAGTATATATTTTTCTTGTTAAAACCCTGTTTATTTTGTATTACTATTTGTAGTTTGATTTTTAAAGTTATATCTGTATTATTTCTTAATAAGCAGGTGCTTATTTGTACATAATTTGATTAACATAACATAATCAATCATTTCGATTGATCGATTTTGCTTGATCATTTCAACCATAAACTTCATCTTCGCAGTAACATTTTACATTTTGAAATAAACTAACGACAGTACTTGTCACTTCACATCCAACTCTGTTTGTAAATTCAAAGAAGAGGCGCTCCATTTTCCCTCCAAAAAATATACAAAGAAACCGAGTACGTTATTTGAATAACAATATATCCCGTATTACGCTACACTCGTCGTCACACGTGTTACATCCAAATGAAACAATACAATTACAAACTCTGACGTCACAGCAATATTTCTGTGCTGTGAGAAGTTGCTACAAAACAAAAGTGCATAAGGATGTTCAATAACCAAAAGCTTAGAGTAATTTAGCCTTTAACTGCATAGTAGTTAAGTCTACATTTCTATGAAGGGGCTATAATCTTGATGCGCTCAATTATTAACAGTGATGATAATTATTACATGCCCTTGTTTCGTCTAGGATATTATTAAAGCGTCAGTCGAACCCGCATAGTTTGCTGTCCGCTTATCAAGTGAGCCATGATTCTGTATCAAAGGAATGTAAACAGTGTTTCATGTTATCGTACAATCATAGAGATATGTTATAAATTAGCATGAATTCGTGTCATTATCAGCGGAGCAAGCCATTACCTTATATGGTAGCGAAAATTGAATGCGGTCTTATCATTCTTGTGATTACTACGCCATATTTTTTATCAGCTTCGACATTGTTGCGTAATTTATCTAGCATTTCGGTTTTTTTAGTATGTGGCGGGACGGAGTGATTTAAACATAACTGAATTGTATGTCATGCTTCCTACGGATCTTTAAAATCTTATCATAATATTAAAACACAGTAAGATAAACGATTTGCTTTATATAACAATAAATTTTAATAATGTGGTGCCGACTTGAATATTTCATTTTGTTTTAGATATTTTACTTGCGATCGCATATGTAATTCCTTTAACGTTTGTTAATAGAAATAGGAGGATTTTTTAAATTATTATCATAATAGTCATTGTTATGAAGTAAATGCGACAAAAATTGATAAATCACACAATCATGACATCATAACAGGAGAACTTTTAACAAAACCGCGTGTTATCTACCCAGTTCCACATATTTTAACGAATAATACATTTATATATAACTATTACCATTCCAGAGGCAAGAACGTTCTTAACCAGAAGAGCGAATTGCAAAAGGCGCTATCGAAACACAAAGAGAAGCAGCTGATGAACCAAGTCAAAGAGCACAGGGAGACGCCAGGTAATGAATTTTCAAGTTCATCCCCTTTTATATCTGTGACGTCACATCTGTCGACATATCTTAATGTATTGCTGTTATCTGCGGTGAATGCAGACGATAAAACTGTCGGTTTTGCAATAGAATACATAACCAGCTCTTGCAGTAGTTACGCGGTAATATTTGACGGGCTACATAATTTTTAACCTTTACATATTGTCGTAATTGTCATTAGGCGGCTTTGCGAAGCCGAATGGTTTGTATTGAATTGTATATATTACTCTTAAATGTTTGTTCATCTTTAATAGAACGTTAAGAAATCTGTGATATTTATGTTTGTGTTTCTGAAAAAAACTAGAATTGAAAACTTTAAAAAATAACATGATATTTAATTAAATTCTTCCTACTTTAATTAATAATTAAAATGCATAACAATTTGCAAAGGTTTTGGATGAACCATTTGCTTTAAGTACGTTTTATGCATTAACGCGATTACTACACATAATAAAAAGCAATTTAACGGATTTTATTCGCTTTTAATTACTTTACAACACCTTCAATATTGTAATAACGCTCCGTGACATTGATTTATAATGTTGAAAATTAATTAAATGCGTCAAAACCAGTTTCATATTTCCTCTAGAACCAATTAGTAAATATTGCACAAAGATACAGGAATTTTATATCTTACGCAATATTTATTGAATGACATTTAAGTTATGAATACTTGCGTTCGAAAGTTCGAAAGTATTTATAAGTAATACAATAAAAAATATATATTTACTAATATGTATCAATATTAAATTATTTGTTATTTTATTTATTAGTATGCATTTGTACTTTTATCTGTGCACCTCCCCACTTTTTATCTCTGCACCACTTAAAGGTTGACTGGGAGAAAATGCCTATTACATAAAGTCCGCCTCTGTACTTTTAGCGCATAAAGTATAAATAAATAAAAAAAATATTGCACACATTTTTCAGACTAGACAAAATATTTACGTATAATATTTACTAATAATTAATAATACAAATGTGTGGTGAGACGAAACTATTTTAAGACACTATTAATTGTCTTTATATGCTTTTATTACACTATATACTTCTAATTTTAACTAGAGATACGTTAGTTTTAAACTGGGTCAAATGAATTGCACCCATTTCCCTTGGACCTGTCAGATGCATACAGAGTGACGGTCTACCGGTTCAGCTGGTTCTCAATGACGCCCCAAGGATGCAAACTGCGTCATTGTGCCAAGTATTAACCGTTCAAAGAGCTCGCATAATGAGGAACGAATACGTCGCATCGAGTTGTGTGACTGTATTCGCCCGTTTGTTCAAACGCTGAATGATTGGACGATCGTGCAGCGTTTAAACAAACAGATAAATGTCTGACATATACAAATTTGAAAAACAGGCTAGAAATAATGTACCAAGAGAGTATTATTGGTACCAGACGTCTTTGCTAATAATATTATAAATGTTTATATTGTTAAACTTATAGCATAGTATGCAGCTTAGTGCATGGATCGTTCTTATACTGCCTTTTTCAATGAATCAATTACAAGTTCAGTAATATCCCTGCCTATAAAAATGTAACATATAAAAATCCCCTAGGCCCTCTTGCCACCTTGAGAGCTTCTCGTTTACCCATTAATTACGCTAGCCCTATTACTACGTCCTTTAAACCGGAACACGTAGTGTTTTCACCCTTATATTTGACACGACAATAAAACCGTGTGGGTACTTTTTACATACATTTGATGTAATAACAATTAGCCAACAAATAAACATTATTTATAAGATACATTAAAAAAACGTATAACCTGCTCTAGTCCGTTAAAATAAATCTTTATATTTATTTTCTAGTAACATGCCAATAATGCGTCATACTCAACCTTTGCTTAGCTTTTTTGGTACAGACGTCGTGTTACTGACCCGAAATATTCGTTCGTCTGTTTGCACGCGCATCGAAATATATTCAAGAAAGTGCTCAGTAACGAAGTGTAGGTTAATCTCGTAATTAAATGTTATATTTCATTTGAATATCTCCGTCGGAACGTTTTTTAAAACATTGACGCAGTTCACGCTTGAAGTTGAAGTGGTTATAAACACACCAAATTCTACTGCATGTTATTTTCGACCTTTGGAATTGTATTTTTTTTTCATTTACAAATAAATTTTTTAAATTAAATTTTAACGTTATAACGTTAAAATAATATGATAAAATATTTGCGTTAATTTGTTTTCCTGTACTATACAGTATGTGCAAATTGTTTGACCATCAAAATTCTCGGTATTACCTATTAATGCATAAACTAGTAAGATTCGAATAAAACAAAACGCATACGCATTTTTTCCTTTCAAGAAATTTGATGTATTAACGTTGATGTATTCTATTAAAATAATTCTTCAAACTGCACCTTGCGGTATTTTTAATATCGATGTTTTTAACCATAAAACGCGGCAGGCCTTTTACTTACGTCAAGGTCGTTTTAGGGTTATTTTTGTTACACCCCGATGCGAACTCGTCAGAGTGCCAACGCGTTTCGCGTCAGTTTTTGCTTTCGTTGCATATTCGGCCGGGGACTTATCCGGTCTTGCGCAGGTGCAACGCGCGTTCGACGACCCCGCGAACGCATGCCGTTTGGTTCGGTACTTATGGTGCAACGATTGGTGCACTTTGTTTGCAACAGGTTCGAATCTGAGGGAAATGTTTCGGCTGGATGGTTTTTTAACCGCAACCTATTAAAACTTTTTAGCCAGGTGATATTGGCTCTTTCATCTCAAATCGGACGCTTTCCGTTTGAATTCTGCGCGAAACAACTATGTCGTCTTTGTTTTCTTGTAGCTTGAGGCAATATAGCTCGATCACTAAATTGCTTGATTTGTAGGATAAAGCATGCGCCAAATGGACGTGTAAAATCATTGCCGCTTGTCAATATTATATTTGGCAGTTGTTGAAGGGCGGCGATGCCTTTAAATTTTTTGGTATCATAACTTTGTTCAAATACTGTTCGCTACGTACTATAGTATCGGGAGTAATCCTGTACTTTTTTTTTATTTTAACTATAACTAATAATATTTAATCGTATTTTTTGTACGTTTCGTTTTAGACATGTAACTTTTTAAGTCTCATAAAAATCAATTAGGACATTGTTAAATTCGTTTAATTAATATTGTGAAATATATCTCATAGTGACGTCTTATATAGAAGCTTATATAAACTCCAAAAATCTTACTAAACATAGAAGTATTTCAATTTCTTATTGATTGACAAAAATGCTGCCTTCGATTCGGAAGAGAACGTCTCTGATATCAGAAGAACCGGTTTGAAAAACCCTGCAGGAACTTTTTGATATATGTTACATAAAAGTTTAAGCCGGATAACAATCAGTGCTAGATCGTCACTTAATTATTATTTGTTGGAACGAGATTTCTCCCATTTAAACGGCAACCCAGCTCATTATTGCTCGGGATAAATTATCGACCAGCGCCTGTCAATGACCAAGGTTGTATGAAAGTGAAACAATTCGCTTCCCGACCATCCGATTGGCTGGCCGTGGGAGAAAACTGAACGCCAATTGCAACTAGCATGTACAATAGAGAGCTGTTTAATTATCTCTGAAAGGGAAGCGTTGGTTACTTTACTTCCACGTCGTCATAATTAGTTCGGACGGAGTTCAACTCGTGGGATGCATTAGTTTACTGTGTTTGAGAGTGTAATACAAAAGTTTGTCGCGTACGTGTTAGAACTTTGTCTTGTTGTAGAATAGTGAGATTTCCGGCTAATTTACTAACTACAGGTAGATACGAAAATTTGTATATTTGTATATATGTATGTTGGTTATTCTATAACGTAAAACAATTTAATCAGCTGGTTTTATTAAGAATTGGAAAACTTTACAGTAATTTAAATAAAATGATGCGAATATGGTATTTTATACCTATAGAAGAGGTTTTTGCATGTCAAGTTTGATTTTTCAATGACAAAATTGCACATATCTATAATATATTTGACACAGATAGTGTTACATTTTGATACACTGCCGTAATCTCAAGTACTTTACTGGTTCGAAACGTCCAGAGTATAGAGATATTTTTTAACTATTAAATCTTAATTTTAACAAAATGTGTAAGTAGTGCAATTATTAAACTTACTTAGAATTTATAGAATGCGTCAATGTGTTAAACGCGGGGTCTCAAATTATTTGAAGTTTTTAACACATTTAACCTTTTAAATTTTACTGCAATATTAACCAAAATCAAAATTTATTAAGGAAATTAGTGAAACAATACAAAATTAGATAAACGATAATCAGTTTTTTCAACTTTTTTAACAGTGTGTAACTTGGTTATTCATTTTGATGAGTCGCGGCAAATGTACTTATAGGTTAAACAGATAGCGGTATAAAATTTTAATTTTCATATAATTTTAATTATTTATACTAATATGAATAAACATAAGTGTTGAGGGGCTTGTACTTTTACACAACATAATAAATAATACAATATGATGGTGTTAAATGTAATATAAAGTGTTTTATAGTTCTTTCTGTGCTCATGAAGGCGACTAAAAAGCCATGAGTCTGATATTAGACCATTTATTCTCATGAAAACTGTGAAAATAACAGGATATAATAGGATTATATATTATATATAATCCTATTATCCTACTAATCTGAATATAGGTTTTTATATGTGGTTGGATGTGGAACATTTTCAGATCCGTAATATATCTTATAAGAAATGGCACATATTGTAGTGCTCATATCACGCCAATTCCTAACAATATCAATGTGAATGTTTAAGCAAATGATAGACGTTTGATAATATGTTACACAAATGTTATAATTAAGAATCATTTAATGGTCACAGTCCCTAAGAGAATCTATACGCGACATTGCTTACAACAGCTACGATTATAACAATTCTTTGTTTTAACTGTAAAGTACTGCATTTTAACTGCCACAGTTGTCTAGTGATGCTCTTTACAAACCGAGGTCGTGGGTTCGAATCCTTCAGGGACTCAACTATTTAGGATAGGGCAATGCGGACAGATCACCCGCTTGTCTTTAAAGTATGATAATCCATTCTTCGGATGCGCGTGTAAAAAGTCAGTGCTGTGCCTGATCTCTTTTTGGTCGTGTCGGTTATCCGTCCCATCAGAATATGAGAATAAAATAGTAGGGAATGTAACTGTGTCTGCGCGCACACTTGTGCACTATAATATCTCCTGCGCAGTTGGCTGATGTCTAATTAAGATCGGCCGCCGTAGCGGGAATCGACCAGGACATTGCTGTATTCATAATTTGCGTGCAACGTATTATACTAAAGTCCATCTTGTAACTTTCAAGTACTAGGTCATTCGCGACTTAATACCCAGATGCGTTATCAGCTTAGATTATTACGATTCCAATTGAATGTTTTTTAAGTACAAGTCTGAATTTATCATTTTCCGAGGACGAGTAATACTAAAATCCGTCTTGACATTTGCTCTAAGTACTAGGTCATTCGCGGCTTAATACTTGTAGAGTTCTTACTCGCTGTACAGAGGCGCCGGCTTGTCTGCTAATCTCCATTGATGTCCGACAGAGCGGAGCGCAGATCGCGCTGGCTTTATGCCCTTGCCGTCTTCGTAAATAACATAAATCCACGCTTTAATATTATTCGAGAAATGAAAATGGTTGAGCACTATCCATCATGAGGTTTACTTTTAGAGCTCTTATTATTTTGTTGATTTAGTTTAAGTTCCTACAACTAAAACTATATTTTTCTTCCATATTTTTATATATAATTATCATCACTGCAATATAATAGTTATATTTTTATTTTGCAGTAATGATTTTTAATTTAGATACATTTTATTTTTGTGTTATCTAATAGTATATTTGGGACTAAATTATTACAGAATTAAATTTATTGTGATCGAATATTCTAATTAAGGTAGGACTGGTACTACAATTCTTGACGATCAGATTAGAATTTCAAAATTAGTTCTCCATTCTCATACTAATTAAGTTACCAGTTTAAAACAAACAACGATTTAAACTTAACCGGAATATCTGCTATTATGATCGTGTTCACAGGAAAATATAAAGCGGCGATAAAGCAGCTATTTTGATTACAAAAAGAATGCTGTATAATAATAAAAAATTTAATACTATCATTATTTAATTTTTAATTTACCATGTATTTTCTTTTATTACCTTTTTTATAGCGTGACCTCCATACAAAAACTTAAAAATAAATTGAATTTATTTCAAAATCAAAATATTCATATCGATTTTACTATAATTACAAAGCTATTTTACCTTATTAATTTAACAAAACTTTTCTATAGTTAATAAAATTTATTTAACATACATAAATCTACTATGATTACAAAACCGTTTTCTAACTTTGACCACCATAAGGCTAATTAAAACAAGGCCGCAAGTCTATATTTACGATGTTAATAGCGTACCTTAAAAAGAATAATGGGACGGGAATACGACGCTGTCAGGTATTTGTTTCATTCGAAAATGGCCGTTGTATACTTTTGTATTTTTATTGTTATGCTGAACTCCACTCGTTTTATAATTATTTTGATTCGTTATAAATAAAATAATTGCCGCATCTCATTCCTGTGAAGGCTTTTGTTTTTATAGCGTCAATGTTTTGTAGTTAAGGACGAAGGTAATTAAAATTGCTTACCTTAACCTGGCCATAAAATGCTTTATGTAGAACGTCCTTAGATCCATATAATGTTACACGCATACGGAGGTTTATGACTTTGTAGCCTATATCAGAGGCGATTCTTATTTTGTTCACACTGCTAACTTTTCTGACTAGCTACTATGATAGTTACCGGAGTTTTAGTTTAATTACCGTATCATATCTACTCATCATCAGCATTTGTTAGTCCACTGCTGGACATAGGCCTCCCTAATGTACCTCTTCTCCATTAGGGTAGTTTTTGGACCGTATCCCACTACGCTGGTCCAATGCGTGCTGGTGGGTAGACCGACTTTTTACATGCCCATCCGACGCATGGATCATCTTACTTTTTCAGACAATTAAGCCATTCTCCGAATTGTCCATAATAATCAGAAAACCACGATAACACAAATTTGTTTCCCTGTGGGATTCGAATGCACGACCTCCGGTTTATAAAGCAAGGGCCAATACCGCTAGGCGGAGGCGGTTTATTATATCTACTTGATTTAATTAAATAGGAATAAATTGATTATTTCGGGGTGGTTACCCAAAGTAACCCAAAACTTGGTTCTATAGTAACTATTTAACTAATAAAATAAAGGTTTTTAAAATAAATAACTATATTATGAATTTTCAATGCCAAGTCGTCTAACATTTAAATCTAAATTTTGCATTTAATATCATAGATAAATATGTTTTAGGATTCCGTCGTAAAAGATAATATTATTTTCAGATTCTAAATTAATTTCCACATAAATATTGTGTTTTTTTTGTGAAACATATTTCGCGAAAATTTATTTAAACATTTACAGTTACGTTATAATAAAAATATAGCTATAAATAAAAAATAAAATTACAACAACTTAAAATTTACGCAAACAAAGATGCGATGGTCAATTATTCAGTTCATCATTATTACTAAGAAACGTTCCATTATTCATTATTACGCTCCGAATAATATTTTTATAAATGCCACCTTTTGCTTTTTTTCTTAAACTTGTGTTCTTAAGTTCATACATGAATAGATTAAAGACGAGAAATAGACCGAGATCGACAATTAAGTGAAGATTATAGTTATTTTAGTAAACAGGTAGAGTATAATATGAAATGCAACATTATAATGTGATCAAAACATTTTTTAAGTACGTAATTCTGTAGCCTAGATTAGCTATGTCAGATAAATTACAAGAATTGATTTTTCTTAATACTATAATAATCGTTATTAAATAAAATGACTTTACGGATTTTATGGCAGTTATTTTAGATTTTTTTTTAATTCCCGCCGTTTCGAACACGGAATAAAAAAAATAAATAAAAAAAAATAAAAGTAATTTTATTTAATAATCTATAATATTCGCGTAAACAATAGAAATAATTACCTATAATAATCGATTTAAAAATCGACTTATGTAGAATCGATTATTTTTTTAGCCCTAGTTCCTAGTTTCGATGATTGATTAGAAGTGCCTAACATAAAATTCTGTTTGCTTCTTTACTCGATAACTTCTGTCGTCCCAAATACATTATTATACCGTTCTACATTACGCGGGTCAGTTCTATGCCAGATTGGTATTCGGTACGCGTTGCAACGTGTATTTATATACTTCCTATATTCAAATGCACATTTTCGCGTTTGCATACAAACGGTGCAACTATTAACAGCTTTAATATTGTTCGATTTGAGCGAAGGCTTTTGTTTAAATTCTATGGTCATGATGAAATATTTGTATCTATTGATGCTGATGGTAGAGAGAATTAATAAATAAATATTTTAAAAGTAAGTTTAATGTAATAGTGTTAAAAGAAAAGTAGGTATAAACATTTTATGGAAATAAACCTTAATCAAAATAAGAATTAACCGCTCCGTAGCCCTTGCTATAAACCGGAAGACGTGGGTTCGAATCCTGCGAACTTTGTGTTATCGGTGTTTTCTGGTTGGTTAGGCAATTTGAGCTGAACACCGAATTGTCTGAAAAGTAAGATATAAAAAGTCGGTCCACCCACCATCCTGCATTGGACCACCGCGGTGGATACGGTCCTAAAATCCCGCAATAGAGAAGGCTTTCATAAGGGGAAGCCTTATGTTCAGCAGTGGACTCATACAGGCTGATGATGATGTAAATTGGTTTTATTCCGTAATTAAATTAAATTTGTTTATAAGCTTTATAAAAAAAAAAAAATATTGGTTTATGTTTTAAATCATTAGTTGAAAGAAATATTGATAATTTGAACTACGTGTGGTACGAAAGCAGATTATTTACGGGCAAGCATTCAATTGAATATTTCTGCTCAATGACAAAGTGACAATTTCATTGTGCGGAGTGACAAAATGTCATCAAATTGTATTGAAAAATATGTTAAGTAATAGTTAAATTGTTTCAGAGCTGGAGCGAGCGATAGCAGAGCGCGCGCGTCGCTTGGAACAGGCTGAGCAAAGCGCGGAGGAAATCGACCCGGCTACGAATCCGACTCTGCAAGAGATACGCGCGCGCCTGCGACACGCCGCCCCGCCGGCGCCATCTCCCGCCGCCTCCGCGCACTAAACTGTCGATTAATATCTCCCTAATATTATTTAGGTATGTTACGCGTTACTTCTGTCGGATCCGTTTAATATTTAACCGAATGTAACAATTTTCGTCACATTAGTAGTTCAAAGTACGTTCGTTAACAATCAAAATATTAAAAAAAAATATCTATAGTTATCTTAGTCTTTATATTAAAGATTAGTGGCTAGCGCCATCTATTAGCGTGTCGTAACGTGAACTCTGTTTAATTATTACTTCGTATTATCTGTAGATGGCGTTGTGACAGAAATTATTGTTGGCGGCAATTTCAATTGTGTGCGGTTGCTATTGAGGCAAATTTCTTTTATAAAATATAGACGATTGTTATTATTTGATGCCATTGAGAAACCATTTGCAGGGAGAACTAATAATTAACAATATCGTTGCTTTAGTTGCGAAGCTTTAGGTATAATTTAATTTTTATATGTTTCGTAGGTTAGGCAAACGGTTGGTATTCTTTGATAAAGCTAATTCATCGAAACTAAGTCACTAAAAGTGTCACAAATATCAAAGATTGATTTTGCGTTATAGTTATGTGCGTATTATTGAAATTGTTTATTATTTTTGTTGTACCTTATAGTTTTAAGGATTGGAACACGAGGAGAATGGCAAAGTTATAAAATAGTTTGTTACCATTTTACATTAATTCCGAACTGTACGTAAACTAATCGAACAATGATTGA
Organism: Lamproptera curius; assembly: GCA_029286875.1. Classification (NCBI taxonomy): domain Eukaryota; kingdom Metazoa; phylum Arthropoda; class Insecta; order Lepidoptera; family Papilionidae; genus Lamproptera; species Lamproptera curius. Next base: position 2,482,279 of record JAGSMT010000039.1, on the reverse strand, counting down.
CTGATGAATCGACTGCTTCGAACTGTAATAATATAAGGGTAAGTGTCGACTTCAAATAAGAGAAAGATATTTTTCTAAACTTTTTAACGTCTCTCACTTGACATATAGTGCATTTGTACAACTTTACTCTGTCGGTACACTCCTTCAATGTAGTAATATATCTCATAGTTTATTATTATCTATTAAAAATTCGTGTAGTTCATATTTTATAACAATAATAACTTTAGTGATGTAGGTACATGTTAAACATTTGAAAATACAATTAAAATTTTTACGAACGATAAGTACTTTCAAAGTTTATCAACAGAATAGATGTCTTTAAATGATCTTATGACATTGAGTAATCAAAAGATTTAACGATATATTTGAACCCCATATACACCCCATAATACTTATTTACAATTTTTTCAATATTCAAAAACCCCTATTTAAAATTCTTCGATATATTATACACCACATACATTGTTATTAACCAGTAGCCACATTTGATAAAGATGTGTTCATAAAAATGATAGATGAAAGTATTTTTGTATATTTATGTAGTATCTATAGCGATTCCCTATTTTCTATAACATAATTGTCATAAAAATGTTTAAAAATACCTTATAACAATTTTATAAATTAATTGAGAGTTCACCCATAAATGCAAATAAAAGATGTCTTATATATAATTCTTATTTGTCTCCAAGTTTTAAAGTTTTATTAGATTATCTATTTATTCATACATTCTTACAAGGTTGCGTCAGATATTTATGTATTGGATATAAAAATATGTACTAATGAGAATCTCTTTAAAATATTTTTTTATAATATCTATGTTAAGCCTTGCTTTTCATCAGACACTTGAAATAATTTTGAAAGATTTTTTGTATTAATTAAGTAAAAAGTTTGTATTTGTTCCGTCGTGCCTATTTCTATGAATGTTGTTATTTACTTTCAGAGCACCTATTAGTTTATATTTATTATATAATATTCAATAAAATTAAATTGAAAAACTCCATTATAAAAATATTTGTGTACAGAGTTTTATATAAGCACTAACCCACTTGTTATACCTTCACATCCGTGATTGTTTGATGAAAATGAATTTGTATCAATTGCCTGAATTTTACATGAAATGTAGTAACCCTAGTACAAAACGAAGTTAATGTGGATATTTAACTGATCTTTATTGTATTGACGCATATGCTTTTGTGTTGTTTATCATTGGGATATTAATAAATATTAGAGTTTTAAGCAATTAACTCAGCATGAAACAGTTGATGATAGATATTGTATCGGATTTTGGTAATTTACCTAGACCAATAAAAGTGTTTTAGAAATGCTGTTGTTTCATTTATCAATCCTACTCTACTTACTAATAATATTAAAATGTTTACTTATTACCTTATATTATCTAGTTTGTGTTCATTACCTAATCTAATCATTTGACCCTAAAAAATGGTAAAATTATTGACCAAAAATATGACTACTTTTTAATGGGTATGCTAGGTAAACTTTAGAATTCATAATGTTGAAATTCATGATCATGAGTTGAGGATGGATTCTTTTATTTATTCTTTAAATAAAAGTTGTTATATAAAAGAGTAAACAACATGTTTTAAATTATTATAAACAGCTTTTTCATGCCTGTTTCTTATGAAAAAATACAACATTCAATTTTCAGTCTCACTTATACAATAGTTATATATATATATATATGAGGACCACCATGTTTTATTAGAGAAATGTCACTTATAAAAAAACAGTGAACTCGATGATGCTACCGTTATACCTGAATACAATGAAAAATAGCAGTGGTATAAAAACGACGGAAGACGATTAATCAAAATTTTCATTCTGTTTAGTTAGTTTGAAAAATTATTATAGTTTTTTAAGTCATAGTTTTCTATTAAAAATGTTATAATTTGAATGGATATGGAGCACTACCACCAAAAACATAATTTTAATGTTTTAGTTGCATTGTCTTTAAAAAACGTTGAATACACTTGTCACAAGCGTAAGGAAACAACTATCGTATGAAATAATAAATAATATATAGTACCATCAATCGTATCCGCCGTTGAATATTTCATTAAAATATTTTCTTCATATAGGACACATCGTCACTTATATTAATTTTGCTCTGTAAAAATTAATTTTTACATTTTATGTTGTTGGCGCATGTTAGGACGCTACTATTATTATATTATTCATTACTTTTTTATATGATGGCCTGGTATAAAATAACGGCGTTATGAAATTGCATTTTTGTTTTTAACAATAGATAAAAATTATTATAAAATTAACTGACCAAAATTAATTAATTTTAGCAATTACTTTTTATTGTACCAATTCTCCTATTATCAACGAAAAGTTTATAATATTAAACCGCGCCATCTATTGACACACACAACGCAATCAATAGATATCGCCAACTGTCACAATCGTTTTGTAGCAAACATTTTGCATCAAATAATAATAGAAAAATTAGTGTCCGACCGAACTTTCGGTTTCGGTTTCGCCGAGTTTCGGCTCAAAATCAAGTTTCAGCGCAGTTTCGGTTTCGCCAAATTTGGCGAAACTTTGCCGAAACCGAAACTGGTTTCAGAAGTGTTTTCAATTTCAAAATAATAGCGAAAGTTAAATGTATCTATGCTACAATCGAGCTCTGATCAGTCGATTTTAATTCAGAAAAACATTCCAAGTTTGACAAAAGTAATGGATGATTCTTCTGGAAAGACGAGAAGGAAACAAATAGTAATGAGATCAAATAACCTTGGTGACCAAAAATAAATACAAATAATACTGGAAAGCGTAGCTCAGACATTTGTTATGTTAATAAAAAAATCTTCTAGTCTTTTACTTTTTTCTGAATGTAGTCATTTGTTTGCTATGTGCGGTGAAATGTTCTCGAAAATAGAGAAAACCAAGTGCGATCTTGTTATTAAAACCACTGTTATAAAAAGTAAACAGCGCAAGAGATTTATTGCGTCTGCTCTGTCATAATCAATTGTCGCAAAGTGAACTTCTTAATTTCGAGTAGGGAGAACATACACGGAAGACGAACATGGTTGCAGCCGTCCATCGAAGCCAACAACAATCACCAAGACTCAAACAATCAACAAGAAACAATAAGAATATGCTGCATATTCGAAAAAACTGTTTTAGCGATTACCTAAAGAATTACTATCTGATACCTAATCCAAAAACAAGCATTTCATATAGAGGTACTCAACGCATTTTGACACATTATGAAAATGAGAAAAGTCTCCGCAAGATGGGAGCCGAGAATCAGAAACAAAATCGACTTCGATCTTCGATCGACAAGTTTTAAGAAGATTCTAAAAACTTTAGATCTAGTTTTGTGACAGTGGTTGAAACATGGGTTTATCCCGAAGGATCTTCATGCCGTGGCCGTGGTATATTGCCTGGCCGAGGTATGACCTCAATATTTTGGGACTCAGAAGTGATATTGTTGATTGATTACCTGAAGCGTGGAACCATCATTACAGGTTATGCAGCTGTAATACCGAGGTTGAGAAATGCCGTCAATGATAAAAAAGAGGCAAACTTTGAACGGGCGAGCTGTTTCATCTTGACAACGTACCGGCGCATAGGTTGGCATTAGCGATGGCCACCGTTCAGCATGCTAGCGTACAATTGGTTGAGCATCCCCCTATTCACCAGATCTGGCGCCTAGCTATTTTTCATCTTCTCTCTAAATTGATACAATACACAATACAATACAAACAAGTAAACGATGCCGTGGAGAACTTTTTGCAGGACCAAGACAATCCTTTTTTAAAGGAATTGAAGCATTGGAAACTTGGAACGCTGGACTTGGTGTGTAGGTGGACTCGGAGATTATGTAGAAAAATAAATAATTAAGTTTATAATATAATAATTATTTATCATAGTCATTATATTCTATCTCATTTTTACAACTTTTGATCTCTCCTCGGAACTATAAATACAAACCAAAATATTAATTAGTAAGATTTCAAAATACTAATACTTAGTCTTTAATGCAACAGTCACAATTATTAATTTATTTATTAATAACTCATAATTCTCTGAGAAATTTATTTGAATAAAAATGGCATATTTTCAATAAATAAAAAAACGATAAGCATAGTTTAATGTACTGTCTCCATTCCATGATTAAGTCATGGAATGGAGACAGTACATTAAAAAGTCAAAAGCAAAATAATAGGCATAAAGCTCCATATTTTAGTATTTTAAGAATTTTATACTTGATCACGTTAGTTTCGGTTTCGGTTTCGGCCGAAACTGAAGCCACGCCGAACTTTCGGTTTCGGTTTTGGTTTCGCCGGAAAAACAGTTTCGGTCGGACTCTAAGAAAAATAAATTGTTATAAAATATTATTGCGATTATAAATTAAGATGTAAGCTATTCTATCTTTTAAGTTGAATTAAATTGCACATGGTGGGCAACTATTTTTTTAAATCGATCAAATATTTTAGGAATTCATCCCGGACCAACATCGTGACACGAGATTTATATATATTAAGATATATAGGCCTCGGGCCTGTACAGACCTGGCGAGAAAAAATTTAACGGAACCATTTTTTTGTCATATCCTATAATTAAATTAAAACAATTAGCAAACAATATGAATATAAAATTGCTTTCTTAAAGAAATCATGAAGCGTGCATTCTATTCAAATCAGGAGTATGTTACCAATAGCGTGATAAAACTGTTTCCACGTACTTATGTCTTATTTCGTTTACAGAATACATCGCAGAGCTTACACTGTAAGTGTCGTCGTGTAGCGTCTATTGTTAAACCGAGAAACAGTAGAATCCACACGTTAAAAATGTAATATATTCTGTATTTTTGTGATTCAGTAGCAAATTATTAACATGATCTGCTTCCGTAGCCTATCCGGAAACAATTTCTAAATATTTTACGCAAAGTATGCCGTATGGATATTGGTCTATAATTATTTGGATCTGTTTTACTGGAAATGATGAAAAAAACGAATACAATTTCTCTGTACCAAAACACGTGACGCTGGAAGGAACCATGCAAACCTGAACGCCACAAAGATTCAGGAATGATTAAAAGGGACTGAACAATGCTTTTGGTTTTTTTTTCGTTACCCTCCATGGACACCTGCATTGACCGGGCATTTCTAACCGAGCCCTGCAAACCAATATTGCCTCTTTTTTCGCTGTTGCTAGTTCGACATATCCTCGGTTTTCAATATCAAAAAAACCCAGGAAAGTTCCCGTCTTCCACAATGTCATTTTCTTATGAACGAATCTAATGATTTGACTCATTTGGTCTGTTTTACTTTCGTCAAGTGCTGTCAAAATTATTCCGTAATATTTACCTTTTAATATCTGCAATAATTTTTGCCCATGTTCACCCAAACATAAGAATAAATTCATTTTGTATGCCTTTTAACATATACAATGGTACTCATTTGACCCACGTGGCCTCTTGTGGTTTAAGCAATGCTCTTTCAGCACCGGATCGATTTCCTTACAATTATACTAATTCAAAAATTCCGTTTTCCAAGAACTATCTTCACGGTGGCCTCTAAAGCAAAGATTTTGCTAAGCTAAGAATAACGGACTCCTAAACGCGATGTATTAATGTTTCTCCATTTCTTAGTTTTCATCGTTAATAATCTTCAAGTTATCTTTATCAATAGTTTATTAAGTTTTAGCTCACTGTCAACGTTTTCCATTTTCTAAGTTTGATAGATGTTCCTGAGATGATTCATGCTGTGATATCCTAAGTTTAATTTCCACCCTGGCGAAAACCAGAGACAAATTTATTGTGTGTTTATCAACCAATGCAAATAACCGGCAGTAGTAATATAATTTCTTTGTTGATGGTGAGTATAGTATCCATTTCCTAAATATTTAATTTCGTTTAAATGTGAGTAAAATCACTGCAAAGTTAAACAACGACGTGTTCACTTAGTGCTTTACCTGGTCTTTCAAGATTCAAAAGGTCTATCTTTTATTTTGAAATCTCACTACCCTTCTCGATAATGGAAATTCTGATGTGCTCTAGCACAGATATTGTAATGTGGCATCATTGGATGAAGACCTCTAACTTAGCGACGTATTCTTCGGCTTCCGCATATTTTTAAAATTTATTAGTTTTATCGTTGTGTTTTCAGCGTCAGTCACATCGGATTTTAACATCAACATTTATAGACTTTTCAACTGTTTGTCTCATATCAATGTTTTGTACGTGCATCCCGATTCATCAGTTTGACTAATTTCTTTGCGCAACTTTTCTTCTCATCAAAGTTTGAAAGGTATTTGGATAAAGATCCAGCAAGTGCATTTGCCGCTTCAGTAAGTTCAGTTTAATTAGTTCTGGTACATTGTAATTTTTTATTTATATGCGAAATCATAATTTTTCTGTGTATCTTGGTGTTTGTATCAATCTCTTTTAACTTAATATAAGGGATGTTAGTAACTAAAATAAAATATTAAATAAAATTACTTTACGGATTAATTATGGGATCCCAAACGGTGGCAGAACCCAACCATCTTCTCTATTGAAATTTGGATGTTTTTTAATCTCAATAGCCTCACGGATCATCCTTGGTAGGAATCGGTGTTCTTTAGCGAGGATTTGTGGTTGATCAAATCAAATGCATTTATTTTATCATATGGTAAGATGGTAAATGTATCATCCACATAGCGCTTATAAAATCTTGGAAGAATGGGAGCAGTGAGTAGGGCCTTCTCCTCAAGGCATAGCCAGATGTTAGTCAATGTTTTAGTAAATCTCAATAGAATATGCATTTTTACTAAAACATTGCCTAACATCTGGCTATTTATTTTGGAAAGATGAGTTCTACATGCAGATGGATGGTGTAGCGATGGGTTGCCCGGTGTCTCCTATTGTTGCTGACATTTTAATGGAAGACTTTGAGGAGAAGGCCCTACTCCTGCTCCCATTCATCCAAGATTTTATAAGCGCTATGTGGATGATACATTTACCATCTTACCAATGATAAAATAAATGCATTTTCAAACCACCTTAACTCCATAAATTCAAAATACAGTTTACTATGGAGTTAGAAAATAATAATTTTTAGCTTTTCTTAATGTTTTAATTATTCGCAAACCTGATAACACCTTGAGCCATACTGTGTATAGGAACCAACCCATACAAATAAATATTTAAATGGCAACTACACCACCATCCATCCCAGTTAGCTACCGTGGGCAAATCTTGTTTCAGAGAGTACGAGGGATCTGTGATGATGAACACCTGGCGCTGAGCTACCACCATGTTAAGGCAAGTCTGCGAGACAACAAGCTCGCTCGCCACGGCAGCGTCACAGTGACTCGAGTGAAGGAGCTACAGTGGAGCGAGTACCTGCTGTTCTACCTTTGTGAGAGGCGTAACTGACAAGATTGGTACATTATGAGGCGGGCTTAATCAAAACTTATTTCGCCGCTAGAAGATTGGTCAATTCCTACCACCTGTCAAGTGCAATATTCCTCTACAAGACCCAGGAGGTATAAGTTAGATTGGACTGTGGCCTCTTATATTAGACAAACAAGCGAGCAATAAGAACCCGGTGAAGGAACATATAGTGACATTAAACATAGAAGACCCAAAAGTCGCGTGTGTGACCATACATTAAATCACCCAAACCATTACATCAGATTTGATCAACCACAAATCCTCGCTAAAGAATCACTGATTCCTACCAAGGATGATCCGTGAGGCTATTGAGATTAAAAACATCCAAATTTCAATAGAGAAGATGGTTGTTCTCCACCTGCTTGGGATCCCATAATTAATAAATTAAAATTTAAACCCAAGCATAATACCACTGCCGGCTGTACAGATAAAATCAGTTCATTTTGCATAGGTCGGAGTACAGATTAAAAATAATTAATAAAAATTAAGATCTGGAAACCCCGCTTCAGCACTGGCAAGAAGACGCATGACATCTCAGTCTACCCCGTGACCACGGCCGCTGGAAAGTGTTCGAAACGTCGGGAATTTAAAATGTAAAATAAACGCGATAAAATCCGTAAAGTAATTTTATTTAATAATGTATAATATTCGCGCAAGAATTGAAAATAATTATAAAATAAAAATAACAAAATAATTCATTAAGTAAGTTTTCCTGTTTTAAAAATGAACTGTAGCTAGTAACAAGAATATAAAACAAAAAGAGAATCTTCAATTCTACAACAAAAGTGATGCTTACTATGCTATAGTTTCATTTGAAAATACATACGAAGCTTATTTATTCGAACAGAGCCAAGACAATGTTGTGATTTATGTTACAACATTGCCTACACACTTCTGGTTAATGTAATTGGCGGTATACATATTTGTTGTATGAATTTAAACGTTATTTTAAATTTCTTAAAATATAATTTTTAAATAAAAAAATGGTATGTCAGTCACAGCTTAAACTTAAAAAATATAAAACAAAAACTCTAAAAATCAGACAGAGTTGCAGCAGTTACCGGTACGAAACTTTTATGGAAGATAGCTGAATAGACTAAAAAAAGTTGTTTGCATAAAAACATTACACACAAACATTACGTTATTTATTCACACTTCCTTCATTCAGGGGAAGTACCTGCTACAAAGACGGGAATCCCCCCGGAGTATTGGCCGCGTTCAGAATAAAAGTTTATTAGTACCATGTAAAAACTTTCGATAGCTGTAGTGGTTTAATCTTGATGAAATCATGTACACATGAAATCATGAAATATTAAGCATATTTTTAAAGTATTATGAAAAATGCGAAAACATTTGGGGCCCCCAAGACTCCTGAGGCCGGGGCGAGCCGCCTTCCGCCCCCTGTTAGTCCGCCACTGATATGGAGCACTACCACCAAAAACATAATTTTAATGTTTTAGTTGCATGGTCTTTAAAAAACGTTGAATACATTCGTCGCAAGCGTAAGGAAACAACTTTCGTATGTAATAATAAATAACGAATATATAGTACCATAAATCGTATCCGCCGTTTAATATTTCATTAAAATATTTTCTTCATATCATCATCATCATCATCAGCCTTTTAAAGTCCACTGCTGGACATAGGCCTCCCCTAATACACCCCTATCCATTAGGGGGTTTTGGACCGTATCCCACGCTGGTCCAATGCGGGTTGTTGGGTGGACCGCCTTTTTACATGCCCATCCGACGAATGGATCATCTTACTTTTCAAACAATTGGGTGATCGGCCCAAATTGTCCTAACCAACTAGGAAACAACAACGAAAATTTGTTGAGTCCCCGCAGGATTTGAACCCCCGACCTTCGGTTTCTAAAGCAAACGCCAATACCACTAGGCTACGGAGGCAGTTTTATTCATATAGGACACATCATCACTTATATTAATTTTGCTCTGTAAAAATTAATTTTTACATTTTATGTTGTTGGCGCATGTTAGAACGCTACTATTATTATATTATTCATTACTTTTTTATTAATTGATGGCCTGGTATAAAATAACGGCGTTATGAAATTGTATTTTTGTTTTTAACAATAGATAAAAATTACTATAAAATTAACTGACCAAATTTTTAATATCTGGAAAAACTGCTGAGGATATGTCTAAAGACATTCAGCAACAGCTGAAAAAGGATGGACTATATATTGCGTTGTGCAGGGCTCAAGGTTACGACAATGCCGCGTCAATGTCAAGTATCCATGGAGGGGTGCAACGAAAAATCCGAGAAATAAATCCAAAAGCATTGTCAGTCCCTGTTCTAATCATTCCTTGAATCTTTGTGGCGTTCATGCGTTTGCATGTGTTCCTTCCAGCGTCACGTGTTTTGGAACAGTAGAGGAATTGTATTCGTTTTTTTCATCATCTACACAGAGATGGCAATTACTGAAAGAAAAGACTGGAAAAATATAAACCGTTTATCGGATACTCGCTGGAGTGCTCATGACGAGTCAGTAAAAATCGTAAAAGAAAACATAGAGACAATTATAAGTAGTTTGGAGCATTGTCAAGATCCAACAAAGGCAAATCTAGATACAAGATCAGGAGCAAGCTTGCTCCTGCCGGCTGTTTGTAATTTTACCTTTTTAACCTATATACAATTTTGGCTTTCTGTACTGGAGGAAGTAAATTTAGTTCAGCAATATTTGCAGTCTCCCAAAATATAGGATATAGGAAATATAGGATATATCTCTGGATAAAGGAATCGTTAAACTAAAAGCCTTGAATGAGTATTTAGTGACAGAACGAAACACCATTGTGGACAATGCTGTTACTTTTGGCACAAAAAAATGCATTGATATGGACATCGACATAGAGAAACGAGGAAGAAGGAAGGTAAAAAGAACGATGCCGGGTGAATTAGCTCCTGGTGTTGGATTAACAATTCAAAAAGAAATAAGACGGTCAATGTTTGAATGCATAGATCGATTTATACAAGAATTGTCGACACGTTACGAGGCCATGAAGCAAATCAATAATATTTTTCAAATTATTGAATCAAAGTTTATGCTTCAGATGACGCTCTGGCTATAGCAGTTGATAATTTAATAAATCTTTATAGTGAATTTGATAAGGAGCAAATTTTGGAAGAAATTAAAAGGTACCGCAGACATGTAAAGCAACCCATGACGAGCTATGGTGTTGCTGCTAAATGGACAGCCCAAGAAATCCTACAATTTATAATAAAATGGGATTTCAGTCAATCATTATCCTGTACATCGCTTATCCTTCAATACTTTTTGACTATTTGCATTACGGTTGCATCATGCGAGAAAGTTTTTCGAAACTTAAACTAATTAAAATTATCTTCGATCTACAATGGGTCAAGAGCGACTGGTTAATATAGCCTGCTTTCAATTGAAAGAAAAATTTCAAAAGAAATTGATTTTACAGAAGTTATTGAAGAGTTCAGTAAATTGAAGGCACTAAACACATAAAATTAACTTCATATCTACTTCAAATAAAACTACCTTTGATTTATTTTTTCTAATTGTTATTTTTTGTTCTTTGATTCTATTTTCGTATTTTATTTCTCCACCATATTCATTCCATATTGTAGGTTCAACTGTCTTCAGTTTGCCTAGTGGTATGGGCGTGTGCTTAAAAACCGTAGGTCGGGTTTCGAATCCTGCGGGACTCAACGGGAGCAATTTAAGCTGATCACCCAATTGTCTGAAAAGTAACATGATCCATGCGTCCGACGTGCATGTAAAAAGTCAGTCCACCCACCAACCTGCAGATTTGACCAGCGTGATGGGTTGCAGTCCAAAAACCCCTAATGGATAGGCGTGTAATAGGGAGGCCTATATCCAGCAGTGGACCATCACAGGCTATGATGATGATGATGATTGTAGGTACATACCTATGTTTATTAAGCTAAATAATTTAGCCAAATTTAAATTTACCTTGTCAGATTTTAACGAAATAGTTATAAGTCACTTATACATACAGAATTTGAACCGAATAAAAGCTTGTAGAAATACATTTGTAAAGCTTGGGGGCCTCATTCAGCTTTGCCGCCCTGGGCCTCTGACGGGCTTAGTCCGCCGCTCATGTGCTGCCTTTATTAAAGATTTTAATATTTTCGTTTGAACGCGCCAAATTAATTTTGTTCAAAGAGTTGCACAGGAATTTATAATTAACTAAACTAAATGGACAGTTCCGCTCAATAGAAACAAAAAAAATATATATTTATTATGTCACATAAGCAACCAGTCTCATAGAAGGAAGTCTTAATTATTACAAACAATCTTAGGAAATGTTAACAAACAATGATATTGTTCTGACAAATTACTTCAGATATTTATGTTGCGAAAGTCGTTGAAAGTCCATTGTTTAAAGCTTTTAAATTGATTATGCTATAACATTTCTCTGAATATGCAATAATTTTTGTAATTTCTTAGCTTATGAATGGGATTATTAGCTTATTTATTAAACAGTTATAATATAGTAAGAGAGTTGCGACCGAGATGTAATTCGATTCGTCTTTATAAAAAACTTCCGATAGGTCCGAAACTTGTCGCACCAACACCGATTTTATGTGATTTTAGCCGGTATTAATTTAAACTGATGGATAATATTTATATACTAGTTTAAAAAATCCTTCATCAATCATAAGAAACAGCGAATAACAATAATTAATGATTGAATCACAATTCACCGGCACATTCGAGCGATTAATAAAAATGTCACAACAAGATGTAAATTATCAGCGATGTGAATGCGCAACAATTCATTACAATACGGTTGACGGAAGACTCGATTCCATTACCAATTTCCATGCGACAAAGTACAATGTCACGACTGTCAGTTGAACGCACCGGCCGCCCACCGTCGGCGAAAATGATCGTAGGAAAATCGTCGGTTACGTGGAGCGTGAACGCTTTCGTTTTCGCAGGAGTCTCGTATAGCGATCCACCACCGACGAGTGGACCAAGACACGCTACACCCCGGCTCAGTCGCCTCTCGGACATCGGCAATAACGCTCTCGGACGATGTCCATAGTCGACATAATATTTCGTGAAAATGTACGGTAGAATTGTTGTATACCTCGCTATCGCGTTGTTGGCTGCAGCCGATGGGAGGAGACAGAAGAAAGCGAAGCCGCAAGAAGAGGTCAACCCGGAGCCGCAACCCAGCGTGTTGACGTACTCCACCTTCGGATTTAATGACGTGGGGTCGTACGATGGCTTCGTGCCAACCTCCCCGGATTATTCAAACTACCTCAACAAATACAAGGAAACTTCAGACAAACTATATGCGCCGGCCTTTCCCTCGGCGCCGGACACAGACTTTACCAGCAGTTCTCAATCCTTGAACGCAGATTCTTTCCCAACTGGAAACTCTGGACAACAAACAAGTATGTTACAATATAATAATGTTGCTAATGCTTACAGCTCTTCTAATAACAAGCCAAACGGTGATATCACTAAAAATGCAGTGTCCGAAATGGACTATGCATATAGTTCAGGACAAAATAGCCCAGTTTACGGTTCTAAAATAAACTCTGCTACTAAAAATACATTCCGCAACGAGTATAACAATACGGAACAACACAGTTTCCCGTCCTATCAGAACGATCATAAAATTTCAAATTATCAAGAACCATCCCCCTTCAGCAACAAATTTCCTTACGCTGAATCTAATAATAATGAACAAAATTTATATAATTACGCTACAACATATCCAAGCAATGAAATTGAAAATTCAGTTAAAGCATCTCCAATTCATGGGCAAAGTCTTTCTAACACACCTAAAGTTGTTGATTATATGAATAATAATAATCCTTATGATGCAATGGAAACAGAAAATAAATATTCTATAGTTACAGCCAAGCCTTTAGACACGTTTAAATCTATGCCAAGCAGTGTAAACGACGATACACTTAGCTACTTTGAAGATCAAACCAATAAATTAATCAAAGTGACACCAAATTTCAAAAGCACAGGCAATAAAGACAGTGACAGTTTTATATCACAAAGTCAAAATTCTTATTCAAGTCAAAATTTTAATGAAAATACAAACTTTAAAAATAAGAAGTTAAACTATGATTACAAAGACAATGTAAAAGTTAAGTCTTGGATACCGGAAAATGTTAGTAAAGAAAAAAAAAGAATCAAGAATCCTTTAAAAGGTTATGAATACGCAACTAATTTTAGCAGTACTAGCTTTAAATTTGATGTAAATGAGCCTAAAAAACAGTACAATTCTAACATAGATGAAATTGTACCATCAAGCAGCAATATTGTCGACTATACTAATTACCAGTTATCGGAAAATGATTATTTGAATTTGAAAACAAAAGCTGCTCTAAAAAATATTTATAATGTAGACAGTAACAATGAACAGCTAACTTATAACGTAGAAAACAAATACAATCCTGCAGTGGATTACCTTAATAAGTTTAAAGATTTATATAGCACCGTACCTACAACATCAACGAGTTGGGGAAATATTTTTAAATCTACAGATTATTCATCTCATAAGACACATTTACCCAGACCTCAGTACGCAAATGAAGAAAATTATGATACAGTACATATAACTAAAAGGCCATATAACTTTAGATACGGAAAAGACTCTGAAAGCGAGGCCAATGATTGGACAGAGTACAGTAAGAGACTGAATAAATACAAAAGACAAAAAAACGAATGGAATAAAGAAAATTTAAATAACCGTTTCAAGTCTGAAGAGGATTTATTGGGTTTGAGAAATCATGACACATCACATCCTTCCTACCTTCCTTCATTCCAGTTCAGTGAAAACGAGGGTCCCGAAGATGGTTTCAAGAGAGCTGTAGAAAAGTGGAGAGAAAACTACATCAAAACAAAGTATCGTGACACGCCAGCTTACGACTATGAAGCTTCTGAAGCACAAAATGTGAATGCACTGAATCCGTATCACGTAAGTAGAACACTTTGTACGTTTATGGACTGCTGATAAAGTTGGAGATGCTTGTTTGCTTTTTGTTATTTTTTCATTATCTAGCAATGGACGCATATGATGGAATGCGGATCGGTCGCCATCGATGCGCATCTTACACTTATTTTCTAGCGTCATCTTGGTCGTTGGCGCGACGCGTATCAGTTTACAGCGGGCTGAGTGAAATCACGAATCTATAGCGAAAGTTGGAAAAGTTTTACATGTTACAAGTTTAAAAAACCAAATATCGACAACCTTACAATTTTTAAACATTTAAAAAAATATTTCCTTAACATATTTGAATGGGGCCCACGATACTACAATGAGGAACCAAGTTTTTCATTAGAAACTTTTTCATGTTAACATTTTAAACGTGAAATTAATTGACTGTGTGCAAATTTTATGCGCTCCTCACAATTATAGATCGACGATTAGTCGCGTTGCATGACAAGACATTTGCTGCTTAGTACATTACAAAGCGTAATATTCAATCATGTTAGGAGTTTCCTCATTTCATAAATCACGTTACTTTTGCGTTCTTCAGGTAGTTTTCGTTTAAATTAAAATAATCGTTTTATATTAAAAAAAGGTTTACGGTACAGAACTTCCTCTATGGACGAATCATTTTGCAGATAGAAGTTCCACATCCAGTGATAGTACCCGTGCCGCAGCCCTATCCGGTACGGGTCCCCGTACCAAAGCCCGTAGCGGTACCTGTTTTGCAAGAAATAACCGTACCAATAGAAAAACCCGTACCATACCCAGTATTCAAAAGGGTCCCCTACCCTATCGAGAAACTGGTGCCTGTACCTGTTGAAAAACAGGTAGTGTGCACACCCTCGCTATTTAAGCGATTAACGATGTACATGTGTACATATCTTTAATTATTACATTGTCGTGGAAAAATCCACGATGTAAATATCCTGATCCATCTTCTAACTGTATGTTGTATATACAATATTTAACTAAAACAGTCAATAGCACTCAAAATGAATCAAAATGAATCCATCAACGTGAGCACACTACAACTCGATATAGCTCCCAAGTTTCGACGTCAAGCAAGTTAATTGCGATTGCAACACTTGATTAGTTCCTGTAATGATTCTATTCATCGCTGAAAGTTTTCTTGCTAATAATATATTTAAATTTATTGTACATTTACTATGTAGGTGTTTCTACAAATTGCTGCCCTCAAACACTTTAATTTTGTAAAAATGTTTTTACACAAGCACTTCCCAATTATGATATTGCTGCACTGTATATATTTGTGATAACATTCTGAAGAGTTGCAAACTTCAAAGGAATGTTCTGAACAAACTTATTCCATTACCCAGAGGCCATTTTTGCAAACTTCTTATTGCAAAGAAAATTTCTCACAAAAGTACTCCATTGAAATTGTTGACTTAGCTTCGATGTGAATTTATATAGATCTTCACGTAGAGAACGTTAGTTTGTGGCGAACAATTTTCTTTTGAAACAAAATTCATTTTGTTATAACAACTCCACACGGTTAACGAATAAAAATATGGTAAAGTTTTTATGTTATTGTCATGGGTTATTACTATATTTTTATCATTGTTTATCAACTAACTTTATAGAAAAGTAAATATTTTATCAAACTATTTTCTATGTTAAAAGAATCATGTAGAATTGAGAGGATACTGGGTGGATTAGATGTCGTCCATGTGGTAATTAAAGAAATTTGTTAGGAACAAAGGAAAAATATGTAGTTATAAAAATAAGATTTCGTTTGGTTTATAAAGCAAGGAAATAGGATATTGTGATGTACCAATAATCCGTTTATTTCTCTAGTCATATCTTTAATAAAAAATTTCTGAATAAAATAAATTTATAAAAATAATCTACTTGAAAAATACTCATATAATAATAATAATAAATACCTATATTTTTACGCAAACAATAAAAAATTCCTTAATATTTATCTTAATAAATAAGATATTGTTATATTTGAAATACAGGCTTAAAGCTTTTTATTAGCACTGTTATTAACATTATCTATTCTATTTTTCTGTACTTCACATCGCAAAAATCACACATAAGAATCTTATCTTCTTATATCTCCATTATTTAAATCTTATACATATAACATAATTCCTAGCAGTTCTAACATAGTAGAACAGGACTTTTCTTTTCGACGAAAACGCTATTAAATTAAAATTTCGGAAAACATTAGTCTGATAATAATTTCATATAATTGTGAAAGAACGTTTGAGTTCAAAAGGTTAATAAAATATCGATGCATATTTAAATGATAACTCATTTTGGTAATGAACTGTTGACTTCAGATTATTTTATTTACGTAAAGTGATTGTTTTTCTTTTTTGTTAAAACAAATAATTATTTGCAAAAAAAGACCCACTGATATCGAAAAGATATTCAAAGTTTTTCTCAGGTCACCGGCACTATAACAATCAATATGCACACATTTTTCCTTATTAATTCTCAATCGTTTCGATATGTTACTGGATATAAATATAGAAAATATTGATACATATGTAAAAGTTGTTTATTTTACCACTTGTGTACAAAAAAAGCCGCGATATATTTCGTCACATTGTGTTAGTTTGCAATCTGATAATACATTCCATCACCAGGTTCTGAAGGGAGCTTATTATACATTTTGCTAATGTAACATAGTTTTGTGTTTCTTCTTATTCAAATCCTCGCATCAATTGAAGGTCCCAGTTCCTGTTGCCAAACCCTACCCCGTAGCTGTACCTCATATCAGGCCAGTTTACCATCACTCGAGACCGTACCGCGAAGAATATGATCTCGACCATGACATGGATGACGACGATTACCAACCACGACCGGAGAGCAGCAAGTTCGTGTACAGCAGCAAAAGAATAAAAAGGTACGCTTGTAACAAACATTACGTGTTTCATACGCTTTTTCTAAAGATGTTTTAATGACTGCTTAAAATATAGTAATTTTTATGGTGACTTAAATTTTTTTTTAATTAGTAACAAGCATACAATTTTAGAGCCTGGTTATATCCGAAATATATGTAAACAACGTTCAATGTCAAATTCTATTAACGTGTAAACGTGGCCCTGTTGTTTGCAAAACATCGCGCCTGGTAGTCCTGCAACGAATCTCAGCGCTTTTAAATTTTGGCGACCTTAGATAATATTCATTTAAATTTTAGATCTTATTGGGTCTTTTCTACCTTGTTTTGTGTGTTCTCGATTTAAGAATAAAACCAAAATTTTCTATCAGAGTATACTTTACAGAATTTTTTGTGCTTGATTCTTCCCTTTTAATTGTTATAGTATTAATGGAACAGTATAATCCTTTTCCGTTTTTTAAAAGTCTTTCGTATTCAAATTTATGAGTTCAGAGCCAAATTATCTAGTTCTTTTTATTTCTTTGGCTCTGTTGTTGACATATGAAAAATCATTATAATTCGTCTACATTTACGCGTAAATCTTTAAATTTATGTCTTTACATTAGGTTGATATGTTTTCTTATCAAATTAAGGACAGTCATGTCTTTTATTACTTTCTTCTCACAATGTAGGTATACTTCAAATAAATATCTGACCATAAATCAATAAACTATTTTGGATTCAACTTTCTATTTCATCAAGATTTTAATTATTTTTAAAAGATAATATAACTTGGAATTTAAACAATGAAACATTCCATATCGACGTTCATGTAGGAAAAAAAGAAAACAACGTTGTTTAAATGTATTGACTTAAAATTTTATCTTTTTAAAGGAGAGATTTACATAAATGTCGAATGATACATACTATTTAATCAGTGAAATTTTACTTTAAAACAATCAGTGAGAGTAAATTTGACAGAGTCCATTAATAGAGTCGACCGTCAAAGTGTCTTATCGAGCGAAACGCAATAATTACATATTTATGAGTCAGATGTTTTATTCCAATTGCGTGGGGTGTTATTGTACGATTAAGTCGTGGTTTTTCAAGTTCAGTGACACGTAAGTACGTATTTCAGCGCACGCAACCGTTTACGACGACCGTCAAGGATGTCTCACCAGGAGAGGAGTAAAGGTAGGCCTCAAAGAAGACCTAATAGCAGGGAACAGCGTCGCCCCTCAAGACCATCGGAGTTCCATCGTCAAAGGTACAGCGAATCTGACGAAGATCGTGACCTCGCCAACTATCGGACCTACTGCAAGAGAACCGGCAATTGTTGAATTTGATAATGTTTTTATGAGCTTTATGTAACTTTAACTATATTGGATGAAATAAGATGTAGATTTTTGTTATTTTTGGACTGCCAAGAAACACGTTAGACTCCACAAGCAACGGTTTTGGCGACATATGAAGTGTTTTTAAAAAATCAAAAATAACTTGTTTTGGACGAAAATACTAATACGTAATAGTAAAGCCTTACAAGTTAAGCCTAAGGATCTTCTGACAACTTATGCGGCATGTGATTTTTAAAGCTTTTAAAAAATCTGAGACAAAACAGTTTGGAATAATAAATATATATATACGATAATTAAATTCTAAATCAGATTTTGTATCTAATTGGTTTTAATTTAATGGTCAAAAGCATTTTTTAAAAAAAACACAGAGTTTGGTCTGAAAAATTGGGAATTCTATTGAGCTAGATTTAAAAAGCAATTTTTCGATCGTTGGAATGTATTAGTTTTTTCAAGATTGTAATGATGTGTAAATTTTTAGGGCAGAACTGAAGAATTTTAAAATTTCTGTTATTTAAATCATTACCAATCACGTTGCAATAATTACTAAGCTCAATATGATAGAAGATTAGCAGTTTAATAGCTTTATTTTCAGTTTTCGTGTTCATCTTAAAGACTGACTAACTTTTTTCATATTTGCTACTAAAAAATATTTTAAAATGTTTAAGTAGTGTTATATACTTAATTTATTTCAACATATTTATGAAGTTATTATGTATTTATCTAGTATTTTAAGAGCTTATACAGATATATTATTTTTAATATTTTCTCGGATGAGACAGTAGGTTAATAAATGTTAAGAGTATGTATCATATAGTTTTTATATTCCAAATATTATTGTTAAGTAAATTTGTAAATAGATATAATAAAGTATTTTGTCTAACTATATAATATTTATAAAAATATTGAGTAATGCCAAGTTACCTAAGTGTTATTTTGCTCTATTAAATGTGTTTAAAAGTTATTAAAAAAATTAAAAATATTCCACTGCCTTTACTAAATAACAAATTAATGACCTAGTAATTCAAAAAGTTACGCAAAACATGTTTAAAAATAAATAATATATTTATTATTATATACATTATATTAATATATAGATTATTTATAAACTGTGGTTGAGTTAAACAATTCAGACGTTTAATATTTATTATAGTGGACACTGAATAGCTAATTTCATACTTTGTTAAAACATACATAAGTATGTTGTGTTCATGTGTATGGTGACTCATAATGATATTACTAAAATATTATCTAATAATGGACGAGTCTGGTCGACTTAACTTTTATATATCCAGATAATGCACACAAATCATATCTTTTTATAACAAATATTGTGAGTGATCTATGTATATAGATTTTAAATAAAATCTTAATTTTTTTTCTAGGCGCACTGTTTTTTACATTTTAAGTAAAGAAAAGCTTAAAATATAAATTTGTAACGAAATGGTGGCTGTTATTTTTTATTACTAAAGATTTACCGATTTAAGAAGTTTTTTTTGCCTCCAAAGAGATATTAACTTCGGTAACATACTCCTATATAGGCGTGTTCTAAACTCACATTCAATATCGTACATTGATCTCTGCAAATGTGAGATTTTATACGCATCTAGAGATCATTGCGGTCTCGCTTCGACGCCCGCTTTTACCCACGCTCCGTTAAGCAATGCGCATCTTACATGTTATGCGTGTCAGATTTTATTTCCCTAAGGACTTTTCCTCGATCGGCGAAAATATTCAAACAATAAACGCAATTTGCTGGTTTAATTGGAAGTCGATTGTTCATTTTAATTATTATGTGTTATTGGTGATTTTAATTGGTGGTTATTAGGCTTGCGGTTTATGGGTTCTTATTATTTAGTTTACGTCGCTTTCTGTTTTGATGGAGAGTTAGGATTATAATAGGAATGATCTATTCTTGAATATACATTTTCGAAATAACATTTATCATGCGCAGTAGGTTTGTAAGATTTGGACAATATCCTAAGTCACATTCTAACGTCGCTAATATTTTGTTAAAGAATAATTTTGTTATAATAATATTTTTGTCAAGAAATAATATTTTGTTGGAGCTTTTCTTAAATGTCATTGGATATTAGACTTTGTTTATGCAGATTCTAAGCTTTATAGTTTAGTATATCTGTCATAAGCAGGAGGCGAAAGAGCGGGTATCGCCGGCTATGCAAATTCTAAACAACCAAGAGGCTCCATTTTTCTTTAAAATCCTAAATTATGAGATGTCATCGAAAGTAAAGTCATTGAACACATTGCGATCCCAAAATATCGAAGATTTTGCTGTAAACAATGAATTAATAGTAAATGACCTGTAGTTGGAGAAGTGTCAGAGAATCTTTTTAGTTTTCCGATAAATGAAAGCCTACTTCTAGAGTTCAGTCGTTCTTCTATAAGAAAAAATCTCATCATCTAGCTCATTTAACTTCTGGACTTCTAGGGATCACAGTGCTTTCCGTCCTGAGATTGTTTGAAACCAAATTTCTTGTAACGGTGTTCCGGTATCTTCATCGGCAAAGATATACTAGAAATAGTGTTAGTACGTTTGAGACTTTCAACGGGTTTCTAGCTTGCAGAAGCAACTGAACCGGCACGCGATCTGCCAACAACGACGACACTTCGATGTGTAGTGTATACGTGGCGCCCTAGATTCTGCAGCCAGGGAATATAAAAAATTGAAAAAACGTAGAGTAGCCAAGGTGAAAAAACATTAAAAAAGATGAGGGGTAGGAGGGCTTCCTACCACCTAATATAGCAAATAAAATGCAAAGGCTATTGCTTCACGTTGGTGTGTACCAAATGACGATTGACTTTGTACGGACCGATACATTTGACATTCAGCAGTAGTAAAGTTATGAACAACCCAATATATTGGTACTTTATGTTATTTGACGTCCATATTCACACAACAAAAAGTCTGTATCGATATTAAATAGAAAGACTAACGATTTTAAATAATACATTGAATAACATGTTTTGTATCCGTTTTGTTTGTTTTTATGTTACCAGGATCATCTAAGTATTATAAGAAAGTTAATATTAGTATTTTTTAGATAATTACGATAAAACTATCGAATGAGTCACTATATATCCTTCCACACTATAATTATTATAATGATTGTGGTACTGGTACAACCTGTTTAAGTAAGGAAAAAACAAAATCAGGATTCATGTAATATTTCCATTACGCTTCTTCTGATTAATATCGCTATCTTATTGCTTGTTTTTATTACCCTTCTAAATAATAATACAGCTTTACAAAGTTTTTAAATAGATGCATACATTCATACATATTAAAAAAGTTATTTATTTTAAGTTTTTAAGTATTACTTTGCTAAACACTAGCAACTCATCCACAGTTTTGTCCGTGGTAATTTTAGATTTTTGAAATGGATTTTCTTGTAGTAACAAATAGTTACTCAAAGACAATATAGCTTTCTAGCAGTGAATGAACATTTCAAATTGTTTCATAAGTTTACGATACTACTCAAAGCAAACAAACATATGAGTTCCTAGTCTTAATATTACCATGAAGTTCAAAAATTTGGTAAAATACTTTAACATTATTGGCTTAATAAAAAAAAAATGGTTAAAAACTGTCGTTTAGTCTTAATTAATTTCTTCTTTTATAATGTTACCTCTCTGAAATTCCTGCAAAGAAGTAATATTAAGAAAAAATTAAAACCAGCTATGTGGTATGTAGGTGCTTTTGCTGACAATGAGAGGAATACTGGGTACTTTTTCCTATCTACATCAAGTAGTCATAAAAATAAAATAAAAATTGTAAAAACATAATTTCAGTAATGGTCGATTCCGACTAAGGTAACAGCAGAGATCGATATTAGAGATTTTATAGTGCACATGTATACGAACAGATACAAGTGCAATTTTTATTTCTACACTTTTTAATCTGATTTGACGGAGACTAACCAATTACTAATTCAATTAAAACGATATGGCGTCTATTACTGATCAGGAAAATCCCTTCGACATTTAAGACGCTTTTTGGTGATCTGAAATAAACCATGTTGTCATTCCATGAGGAAAGCTTAATTAAATAGCATTCGTTATTAAACTCAACTAAATAAAACGATAATTATACTCATTAAATGTTGAATAATTTTTCTAAATTAACTGTTTCAGCTTCCTGCTGAATAGCTCCAATACCTATCATTAGTTTACAGTATCACCTGTCAATCGTTTATCTCTAGCTTCTTTTTTACCTGATACATATTGTTAAACTAACCAATATTACGTCTCGTAATATAATAATACTGCAGTGTTTATATAAGTAAAAAGGAAAAATGAACAGGAAAAAATATAGCTACATTTTTTCTATTACTGTTAGTAGGTACTATTTAATTTATATATTAAATCTGTTTTAAAAACACATTTTTGTCAACGACAGTTTATTTTTGCTAGTTATGATGTAAAAATAGCAAATTTTAAATCGCCTCCAGTTACATTACGTTAAAGATATCGGGGATTTAGTGATTTTGTTTGATATTGTTTATATTACTTAGTTTTAACGACAAATAGGCATGGTTCTCTTCAAAATTAACCTCAAAATATTTTATTACAATTTAAGTGAGTTATAGTATCTGTGGATCATGTCTTTAGCGAGCTCACGAAAACGTTTAGTAAAACATACTACTCAGAACTCGCATTTCATTTCATTTCGTCGTCGTGAATTACTATTATGATATTATTTAGTGAATAAATACATAATATGTATTTATTTACAAAGGAAAAGGCAGCCTACAGCATGGAGGGCATTTGATTTTACCATCCTGCACTTCTTAGGGTAATAAGTCAAAAAAGTGATGTTGGGAATGGAACGGTGATGGCATGCGAAAAGGCGTGTTATGGTAAGGAATTAACAAAGAGAATTACGTTGTAGTAATTAACAATTTCAAGATTATGCCGGTTTTTAATTATAACAAGGATATGACCGAATATAGATATGTAAAATAATTTATGCTTTTCTTTATTATATACTTGTATATTATAATTATTATAATCTGCACTAAGTAAAAAGGAATTCGTGCTTGGCTTCTCCCCAGAAAAATTAAACCATATCAACGTACATATATTAAACAAAATGACACAAGGAAGCTTGAACTAAACTCTGGCTTCAAAACGCAGTTTAAGTGTTATTGTCTTAGAACAAGGATACCTAGGAAAGCTGTTCTACAGGAAAACTGTGGAGTGACAAATTGCTTACAAATGTATGCTTCGGTGAATCATTATAATTTAATATGGTGAAATAAGCAGAGCGTTAGAAATTAAATAAAAATACGGGTGGCGACCGTATTGTGTATTTTAGGTCCTAACAATGAAAACAAAATCATATGCTTATTTAATCAAATAAAGCATCAACACCATACTGGTTTCATGGCTAAGTAGTATTGGCCCTCACTTTTCAAACCGGAGATTGTAAATTCAAATATATCTTACAGGGTAACAACATTATGTCGTCGTTATTTTTTATTTGGTTTACCTACGGCTTCGTCATGATGTGGGGAAGGTAAGAAATTCTGGTTAGTAGTAGAGGCTGTTCCACGCGGGCTGAAGAAGCCAGCTTTCAACGCGCCTTGGAAGTTGCGAGGGACGGGCAGCTTACCAACAAATTTTTCCATCCTCTGTAGCCAAGATGGAGTCTATGGAATGATAAGTTTCGGTATTTTGCTGGTCGTTCTTCCTATCTTAAATGGAAATGGAAATGGAAACCCTGGTTTATTGTAATCCACTTCTCTTTTTTCCACGACCGAAACAAAGCCTGAGTGGTGCACAACACCAAGGCCGCTGCTCTCGATTAGGCCTTAGCCCTGGCCCTTGCATAACGAAATAATTGGTGTTCATGTAAAAGGCCGTGAGTAGGAGAGTAAGGACTCAATTCGCCCTGGAGCAGACTGAGCCAAAGTCCTTAGGAGGAATTTCTTGACAGCCAGCTCTATTAGTGGTAGCAGAGGTTTGTGAAAGCGTTTACTAACATGGTGGTTTTAGTCGGTGTAAGGTCGACGTAACTCATTCTTTTTCCCGCGACGACGAGTATGCAAAGGCATTTCAGGTCACCCAATTTCCTTTAAAAAAGGGCTTATTATACAATTGCTTGAAAAATTAAATGACCTGTGCCTCAAATGGGCATGAGAAAATTCGGTCCTGGTTGACAAGATCCTCTTTGGCAGTTGTTATCTGTCAACGTATTATTAAACTTTCTAAGAATCATCGTAAACAGGGCTGCTATACCCTTGGGCTGCGGAGGTCAGCCAGTCACTCCGCATATAAATTGTTGTTCAGATAAATGAAGCCGGTCCATTTCAAAGCTCAGAAAAAAAGCTGGGAAAAGAATCAACGAGACGAGGAATACGTCAGTTATGGTAGGTAATAACGAATTCATTGAAACTTCTCTAGTCCACTCGTTGCCCTGGAATAATAAGTCTCGTTGACTCAGCAATCGAAGGTAGAAATAATACAGTGGAACTTCGTTAGCCGGTCTCCATTAAAAAGGACCATTTTTTAATTGTTAATTGTCACTAAAGAGTAATTTATCTGCTAGTCCATTTTAATTTAACTTTAAATATCAATTGATATTTCCATTATACAGCCGCAAAATAGTGCTAGGTAGAAATCGGTGCATTGAATACCAAAAATTTGCTTTAAACTTTAAAACAAAGTATTATTTGTCAGGTTCTTAATCAACACAGAGCTTTTAAGCGCCTTTACAAAAGTTTTGTTTAATCTCTGTTCAAGAAATAAAACTTTTCTGTGACACCCTGGATAAACAGTAACGCAGTAGGCGTTAACTAAACTATTAAAAGCTTCACGGATGTATTTGAATTTGTTGTATTTGAACAACAAGTCCATTCTCAGGCATAAAGTCAAACTAACATTTGCCTTTACATTCTGTTACTTTTTAACTGAACTAAATATTGAATTGTGTGGATTATATGTCCATTTATAGAGCGATGTGTTTTCACTATACAAATATGGTATTTTGTTTATATTCCAAAAAAAACTATTATTGCTTATTACGTTTACGTTAATACTATGTCATAATATCAATACACGTACATGCTAAGCAGGATGCGCGAATGCTGACAAAGGATAACATACCAAAGGACGTTAAACGCTCAAACCTTACTCTCACACAAAATTCTACCGGTCATGGGTATCACAAGGCTTATTTGAAACGTTTCAATGTCACAGCGGATAAGAAACGATATGTCCGACGATATTTCATCTTTTGGAGCTCTACTCCACATTTGACTGCAAAAGAACACAGCACTTATACCAGACAAATTTAAGGTTGAAACTTTAATATCACGCTCAACTGCCACATAGTTAGGCATTCTTAGTGATTAAACATCATGGCGGTCCACCAATACCAGAATACCGAAAACCAGGTACAGTTGTGGTGCTATCAGTGTTTAAAAGTGAACGTTTTTAACACAATATCTATTATTTAGGTTTGCGACAGTTGTCTGTAGCAAACAGGAATTTAAATTTTCGAACAATTTTTTACACTAACCTCCAATTTATGTTTTGCCATTATAATGATTATTTGAATTAATAAAAAAATAGAAATTATTGAATAATAGCGCTCAGGGTGCGCTGGATAACTTAAACGCTTCGTGGAATATCATTTCAAAGAAATTCTTTTGTACATAAATCTAATTAACAGTCACATCAAATCATTTCAGTATATTTTTTTAGCCGACCTTGTACCACTTTAATTTCTTTTTTCTTCGTCGCATTAATGTTATTTTTATAATAACTACTAATTAAACCACGTTCTATCCCATCTACTACTGTCGAGCCATCAGTGCGCCATTATTATATTCTTAAATTAAAAATTTTTCATTTTCAATTTGCTTCTTTATTATTAAAAGCTATAAACCTTTTTTATATCTGTGAGTAATCCGTCAGAAAGTCAAAAAATATACAGTAGGCGGTCGTGCAATTGTTGCTAGATTCACTCGGTCCCTGCAAATTTAAAGAATGTAAATTTATATAAATATAAATATCTTCATTTAAAGCATTACAGACATTATTACCAAAAATTATTTCAATTTAAAATAACTAACTTTTAGCTAATTTACAGCATATTTTCTTGTACGACCCTTATACGGTACGCCTCCAGGTTTTTTTTTATCTTATTAGGCTACGGTTCATTTATCTGACTGAGCTTTAGAAGCCGAAAGTCGTGGATTCTTATTCTAATCCTGCGGGGACACAACAAATTGTCATTGTTGTTTCCTAGTTGGTTAGTGCAATTTGGGCAAGATCACCCAATTGTCTCAAAAGTAAGTAAGATACCATGCTTTTTACATGTCCGATAGGAATGTAAAAAGTCGTCCACCAATCAACCCGCATTGGACCAGCGAGGTGAGATACGGTCTAAACACCCCCTAACGGAGAAGGTGTGCATTTGGGGAGGCCTATGTCCAGTAGTGGACTAACACAGGCAGATGATGATGAATAAATGAATGCCTAAATCTTATTTTTGTTAAATATGAAGTTATTCTTCCAGTCACTTGTCTTACTAAGCTTCATTCCATCGAACCTGCCTAAATCCAGTTTAGTGATAAGGACCCTTGTTCATAAATCGAAATACATATCTTTATAATTTTGTTTGCTAACTAACAAGGGCAATATATGATTGTAAAATTTTAACAAAATATTTTACCGACTCAAAAATCTGGCAGTGTATTTATACTATCGATTTTGGTAACTTTTTTTGTTTATTTAATCAATGTTTGCTGACGTACTGGATGACGTAAGCACTGTGAGACCGTTTACCCTCGTACGTTGTTTGATAAAAAATTTAAGATATCCATTATTGTATACTGTAAATTGTAACTTTTATCCTCATAAAATAAACAATGTAGTACTTGCGATTATTAAGGACTTATACCGTACGTTTTTATTCACCTTATTAGCTTTGTCAGCAAGTTTTTTGATACATACCTTAAAACTTTATTGTTCCTTAAGTCATTATATCTTTCTATCTATCCCTATATTAAGACATAACCTTTGAAGCCAGCGTTTTGCAATATTAATTGAATAAGTGGATAAAAAACATGCTATGCCACCCGATCTCGGTCTAAGTTCTTTTTTCTCTTTCTGTTCTAAGATATCAATTTCATTGGCCTTAAAATACCTTTATATTATCAGTTGTTCTATTAAAAGTATTATTTTCGTGTGGTTTGAAACAATGATATATAATAACAATCGCAAAAGTCTGATTTGTCATTTAGTGCTTGTTATTAAAATCGAATTTTCATATTAATTTACATAAAATAGAAGTAACAGACCGTTTATAAAGTCCGGCTTAGCCATTACTACTTTTACCTTAACAATCCGTGGCTAAGGAAGAAGTGTTCATGGCCTAAGTCAAAACCCGACACTAATGCTAGAGGATAAATATAGTTAGACTATATGGCTTTTATTACTAGATACATTATAACTATATGTCCTTATTATTAATATGTGTGTATGTGCGAGTTTTTCTATTTTTTATTATTTACATATTAGCAAAATTCGAAAAAAACACCTCTCGATTAAGCATTACAGATGAAAAAAAATCCACGTGATATTCTAAGCTGAATGTTGCAATATGTTAAACTTTACACCTCTGCATCTAATGACCGGCGGACGGGGACGAATTGTATGAATGAAAAACGGATGCAACAGAATCGGATTGGGCCTTGAATTAGCATATACCGAATTTGTAATCAGTCGTTCGTGTGATCAACAGTATTATTGCTGGAACTATTAACGTGCGAAGCAAATTTACTCGACTTATTAATTTGACTCACTGAACGCCGGCAACAATGAGCTTATTCATTTATGTGTCATAATAATTTGACGTAGGTTATTATATTGTACAGCCGTATAATATATTAACGTATTTTATGTATATTTTGTTTATTTTTATATTAAATATGTTTAGTCACTAAGCTGTATGAATGCTTATTATCTTTATTGAGATTTTTAAAAATCGATAAAACGAGACCATTATTATTCCAAATTTGTTTGCAGGAAAGATATTCTTAAAAAGGACATAACACCCATGCAATTTATTTGCGTCATGTAATGATAACAGTTTTACGGTTTCTTTTTAATAAGTTCCCGAAAAATCTTTATTTCAATCTGGAAATTCCTGCTTTAGTTTTATCGGTCGGATGGTAATGACATATAACCTTACTTTTAAAAAAGTTAATACAAACAAAAAAAGACACAGAAACTCTTTAATTCAAGATAGTTTTGTGATGAGTTTTAATGGAAAATTTTATTTAGTGAAAGCGAGACAAGCGCATGTAGATAAACGATAGCCTTACCAGCAAGAAATGCAGGAAAGTGCGTCAAAATGGAAATTGAACCATGGGAATTTACGTCTCTTATTTAAATAATTTATTTAAGCTATGGCGCATTAAAGTGACACATAGTATTTTTATATTAATACTTACTGTAAAAGGTACAGGAGTTGTAATTCCTTCGTTCGGGCCTCTATAATAAAGGAATCTACTAGCGCGTTTATGTATAATATACGTAGTAGTATGTACTTACTTAGTAGTATTATTAGCTAACACCTGGCTTTCTCTTCTTTTTATGGGGGCAAAAACATAAGCATTTAAAAAAAATTGCGTCCCATAAAATTTAGCGCCATTTATATACATACATTACAAGTTTCTTTTAAATTTTTTAAACGTCATTAGACTCAGTCTGGTCACAATAAATGGATTTGTATGTATGGCACTGATATTATGACAAATACATGAGAATGACAAAACTGCGCTTCCAGCTCTGATAAAAAATTATACCACTACCACTTTTATTTCTATTTAATCCATCAAAGTTTAAAACTTTAATAAATATACAACTTACTAAAGTGAGAAACACAAATTTTTTATATTTTATTATGAATAATCTTTGAAAAAATTACACCCACACGGAAAATAAACGCATCATGAAGTTTCGACTAATAACTATCTACGTACAAAATATGTTATTTAGGGTAAAATTACGAAAATTGGTGCGAACGTATCTGAACAGCATAATGGGGAAATCCGTTGTCATCTGCTATTTTCGAATTTCCAACAATGAGCACTGAACCTATAGTGAATTTCAAGCGGACATATAAAGACCTGTGACACCGCGAACGATTTAGTCTGCAACATTACTACCGTCGGAGCGGTAGTGGCTGACCTTTAGTCGAGCCAACCTCGATAACATTCACGTAAGTGTTTTTTTTAATGAAAATTTACTGCATTAAGCTTATATAATCTGTAACCTATTTATCCTTATTAATAATTATCTCATTAGCAAACGAATCTAGTATAACAAGGTCTATAGATAAAAACATATATATAAAATTTTGCTGTTAAGCCGTAACGAATGTAATATTGCAATGTGGTATATTTTAAAATAATTATGATATATATATTATTTATGATTTTATTGTTAAAAACCAAACTTTAATTGAAAATATTTCCTGCACTGTTGCATATAATGGTTATTTTGAACATGTTTACATCAGGTTCTTACTCGTATAAATTGCAAGACGATGTAAGAAGGCGGAAATTAATAATTTTCATGCGTATTGGTATTCAAGTTTCTTGTATTGGATTATGTTGTCATTGAGTGCACTCGTACACTAGCGGACCTTGAGGCGGCCGACAAAAAGCCATGACTTGCTACAATCGATTTATAGTTACGATCACTCTTGGACATAACAGTGAGCTTAAATATTCTAGTGCGTTAGAATCTTCTGTGTGAAATCATCAATTGATATGGTAGAAATATAAATAAACATAAATACCTATTAGTAAAAAAAAAGCATTAGTGGTTGAGGTTATTTTGAATAATTCCGTTTATACACGTCACATCGACATTGTTATTGTGCAGATTCGCAGAGTTTTGAGTTAAAACTTAATTTAAAAAAATTCTTCATTTCTTTTATTTACGTGATTATACATATCAAATCCACTTATTTACGGATTTTTCACGTTATTTAAATATATTTATTCCGACGTTTCGGATTCTTTTCAGCATCCATGATCACGGGCAGACTAAGTCGGTATATGTCTGATCTCTGTATGTTTTTCGAATAACGTCGTTTTATTTGAAAAATTGATCTTTCGATTTCTTAATTTTTAATGTTGGTTTGACTAAAAGTATTTATTTTGTTCTTCGGTTTTGTAGTTTTTTATACTCTGCGTTTAATTTTGCAATTATTGATCCCAGGAAGGTGGCAAGACCAACCATCTTCTCTATTAAAATTTGGATATTTTTAATTTCTATTGCTTCCGAATCATCCTTGGTGTAAATCGATGTTCATTAGCCAGTATTTTTGGTTCATCAAATCTAAATATATTTAAATAACGTGAAAAATCCGTAAATAAGTGGATTTGATAAAAATCCTTCATTAAATACACTACAATAGTTATATTTAAATAGCGTAAATTGTTCGTAATTGAGCTGACACATTTGATATGAATCTGGAATGAATGTAATGTATTGTAGAATTTGTAAAACAATTCAATCTGAATCAAAAATCGTGTTTTTTATTCATCGCGCGTATTTGAAAACTGGTTAGTGTAATGGCTGAATATGCTATATTGGACATGAGTTAATGACGTACCGTAGGTGAGTTTGTCAATTATCGCTATAACGTACCTGTATCCAATAGTGACTCAAAATATTGCACGAAATAGAAGTTTTAAACCAAAATTTAAAAAAATTGGTGTAACAAGTATGTTTAACTAGGTTCAGTGTATTTTTCAGAGTTATATGCTTTATTTTTCATCAAAATGATTAGTTTTGTACATGTTTAAACATGCAAAAAAGTACTATTAAGTACAAAAAGTTATCAACATTATTGATTTAATTATTTTCAATTGAGAAACGAAGGTTATGTTTACAAAAAAATATAAAAGCGAAAGAATCGGAGGGAAAAGTTTTTCATTGTCTAGGAATGCTATATTGTTGACTAATACAGGACGTTAAGTGAGAGCAAATTATTTTATTACTTATTATGTATAATAAAACACCTTTTATATCTGACCTAAGCACACAGAAATATTAACTAGTACCTTCTAAATATGACTATTTAGTAGATTTTTATGATTCCCTCTCTCATTACGTTTCATAAAAGATAGCAAGGATATATAGTGATCTAATATTCATAATTTATATTTCAAAGGAAGATTTATATTAAACTATAATTAAAATCAACGAGGATGCTTAAATAACGGATGTATGAATTTCACATTTTGTGTCAGAGCAAGTTTAATAAGGTTGTGCAACATTACGTCCCAATTCCCAAGCAATCTAAAGGCATAATAAGTTAGATCGCTGATAAAGAAGAGATGTGGGTTTGTCATCTCGTTACCCTATTATTATCCAACTCATAAGAAACGTGAGCAATGCACCTTGCAGCTTTCTAGTTGTCTTTTCACTATCGTACAATGTAGTCAAATTAAAAAAAAAAAAGTTTGAAACAGTAATTAACTTTGAGGATGTATTGTTTGCTAATGAAATAATGTTGTTTGATATCTTGTTTTAATAAAATTGTTATTAAATTAGAATAATTTTTTTAACTGTAATCACGGAGCTAGTAGGTACATATTTACATACGCTCTCTGTTGTCAATAAAATTAATTACGAATAATGAGGGACAGTAAACTGTATGACAATCACTTCTTGTGTATGTTCATATTAAAATCATATGTTCAATTTTAACGTTAACTAAATCATTCTAAATAATGATTATAAGAAATACGTCAATTTTCGAAATGATTCCAAAATGATGAATGATGATTTCTTTTCTTTCGTTAAGCTTTAACATTGCCATTTTATTTTAGACCACAATGCGTGCGTTCACAATAGTTTTGGCGCTGTCAGCGCTGTCTGTCTGCAAAGCTGCTACCCCGAAGGTGCGATTTGCCTGGAAAGAGGTAGACTACGTATGGGAAACACCAGAGCAAAGAGATACCGCTGTGAACGTGAAACAGTTTGTTCCCGCCAACAATCTGCCCTTGGGTCTAGGACGATGGGAAAACAAGATGTTCGTAACAGTGCCCCGTTGGAAGAGTGGCGTGGTTTCCTCTCTAAATTACATAGATTTAGACGGGCCTATGGATCAGCCGTTGAAGCCATATCCGTCTTTGAAAGATAACTTGGTACCTGACGCCGCCAGCGCCCTTCCTTCCAATAGTTCTATCATATCAGTGTTCAGACTTTACATCGACCCATGCGACAGGCTCTGGGTTATGGACACCGGATTGGCTGACATTTACGGTGAGTGTGTATTTATTGTTCTGATTAAAGTTATTAATTATCTGCTTAGTTATTGTCCTTATTACGAGGAGTTCTCTTGATGCACAAAATGTGGTTTTCTTCCTATAAGGTTTTCCTTATTGAGAGAAAGAGTAATAAATATGTTCAATTAGTTAGTCAGTTATTTTGTTTATAGCAATTTAGGTATTTTTACCATATCTGGATGAAGCGAAAAAAAGCCTTAAGGAAAATAAATACATATGAAACAATTTAAGATTTTATATACTTTTTTTGCTAAAGTCAGCGACGTGTAGTGGGTTTATATGATGTACTTGAGTCAAATCGGACAAAGAATTCATGTTAAAATTGTTGTATGAAATTGACGTCGTGTGTACGTTGTTAATTGATATATTGTTATTAATTGACTGTCACACAATGAGCTACATCTCTTAAGAATTATACGCCACTTAATTGTTAACAGTTGTTATTCACAAAAATGTCATCTCTTGTTTGGCTTGGTTTAACCTTCAGTTGTAAAAGAGGTCTTATTTCTACACTTCATATTGTTATAAAACACAGTACAGTACAAAAATTAAAATCATTGTTGCTCTAAAGTCAAATTGCCTGAATTAAATATTACACTGATATCTATATTTAAAGCCAAGTAAAAAACTCGGTCTCATTGTTAATGTCACGCCATTCCGGTGGTTGCCAAAAACCTACTAAAGGTTGTAAATAAAAATAATTGTACGCGTTTATGGTTGATTGCTTTAGTAACTGTTGCTTTGGATGAAAAATAGATTATATATACATATAACAAAAGGCAATACTTTTTGTTATTTATCAATTGTTCAGTGGAACTAATCAATTTTTAACGAAAATGTGTGACGATTAAAACGCGTAAAAAGGAATGCGCTAACATTTCTATGGCTCTATACAAAACAAGATAAACATTGCATATTAACAAAAAATAAAGATGATAAAATATTTATAGCGATATATTGATTGACGTTAATGCCGGTAATGACTTGGTTGTCATATGTATTTTAGTCCAAACATTTATTTGATACCGGATTTTCCTAATAAATAATTAATTAACCACGCATATATATTGATGTCATAGAATAATCTAAATATTGAGATAAAAGTTAAACTGTGCACTTGAATACACAAACAATGTTGATAACAAAACTCGGTTTTAAATGACGTTTATAAGACTTTAAAAATAAAAACATTTACTTAATAATTTGTCACACGATTTATCATTTAATAAATAGGTATTTGCTGAATAAACCACCATTGGTTGAATAAAACTCTAAGCTAATATTGAAAGCTGTTTGAAACATTCAAAGTTAAACGCTATTTAAAATTAAAAGCGCCAATAACGAATCTTGTCATAATGAATATCTATAGCAGTGTATATGAAATAACTCATAACAGATTGTATGTTAGCCAAACCGGCTAATTAAAGTATAGTTAGCCGGTTTGGCTTTAAAAATATTTCTCACTATTGCCCTACTCCGTCGGTTTCTTTGGTCTTTTCGAACTTTCTCAACTTTAGACTACTAAAGTCTGACAAAGGTTATGCAAATTTCTAGTACGGCTAACGAAATTCAAACTGCAACTAATTATAAGTAGCCGTTTCTATTACACAGTTTATATGGTATACATATATTAAATAGTACAATTTTTTTTGTATTAAACAGGTATCGCAAATCAAATCGCCAGACCATCAGTGGTCATATTTGACTTGAAAACCGATCAACTTCTGCACAGATATTTCTTCAAAGATAGCGATATGAAGGAGGACTCATTCTTTGCCAACATCGTAAGTACAACTTACATTATGAATATGAAAGTTTTAAGTAAAACGTGATTTATTGTTTTTGATGAAATATCTTAGTATCATACATTATTTTTTTAGAATCTAGAACGAATGTTTTAATATTATAACAATGCTTACAACAAATATATAATTTTTTTTAAATATGTGTTGTCAAGATGTTCAGAAATTTCACCTACTAAGCAATACACTCTGTCTCTAAGAAATATAGCAGAAAATAAAACATCTGCTGGCTGCCCGATGTAATAGTTCAGCTGGTATCGAGTTGAAGTTGATCTATTTAGTAATGATTCCTGTTAGGGTGCACTTTAAACCGGGAAACAGTAGTATTTAAATGTATTGCGGATGAAATAAAACTGCACTTATAAAATGTCAGTTTAAATGTGTAAAAACAACAAAAGTTATAAATAAATATAGCTCTACGCAATGTATTTAAGGGACACACCTAGTTTTTCCATGTTCCATTCTTATTTCGTCCGCGATATAGGAAAGAATGTTGTTCTTTGCATGTTATCACATTTGCATACGCGAACTTAAGTTTTGCAACTTCTGCAAGAAGTAATTCTATTTTATTAAAATATTTTAATGCGATATTGCATTCTAAATTTACAACTTGGAAAAAAAATGCAACTTTTGCAGTATTTTGATGTATTTTAATGTAAAATTATAAAAAAAATTAGGTCAACCTACCAAGTCCTATTCCCAAGGACGCTGCCAGTTTTAGATCTAGAATATTCGCAACGAATCTACTATCTTCTACAGATTGTCGATGTCGATGAAGACACGTGCGATAACGCGTTCGCTTATATACCGGACCTTGGAGGATACGGTTTGGTTGTGTACAGTCTGAAGCAGGACGACTCCTGGCGTGTGTCGCATCACTACTTCCACTTCGAACCGTTGGCCGGCTCGTACAAAGTGGGCGGTATCGAGTTCCACTGGACGGACGGTGTGTTTGGACTTGCGTTGTCTGAGCCCAGAGAGAACGGGTGAGTGGGTCACGTATTTGTAGACCTTGGTATTGTGCATATTGAATGTAACCCGGTTATGTTAAGCGGTGGGCGAATACAAAGCTTATATATATAGGCTACGTTTAGGAACAGCGGTCACGCCTTGTTCCGTACGTGAGCATGATATATTGTCTTTGTCTCTGTATGTATTGTATACGTCATTGTTACTTAGTGCTTTAACTGAATTTTATCCTGGGTGAGAATTCGAAAATAGTTTGCAATTCAATTGCCGCATTGTGTTTTCGTCTAAACTAATTAGGCAGCCGGAAAACCACAGCCGCGAGAATTCACGGAATAGTACAAATTGTAACGGTACTTGCATACACTTTGATATTAAATTTACATTCTAGATGCCTCTTCAAAAATGAGAATCTTTGGCGCAATCTGACTTTGACCCCAAATTGGATTTATCGCCCAGACGAGGTCGTGGAGCACTTGAATGTGTTGCTTCTATTACTATTTGGCAATGCACTTGTTTTAACATGCCACGGACCAAAGGCTTTAAAAAAATAGTCTTCAAATTATACAAAAACTTTTTGACTGATCATATAGCCTATTCCAATTTGAATTCTGCGTTTGAATATGTTTTATTCATTAAATGAAGTTCAACGGCCGCTTTAAAAGTTAAGGATGTTTATTTTTGGCGAAAATCAATAGTTGACCATTTCGCTACATTCCGGTTAAATGGTAATCGTTTAATCCTATTATTGACTATAAACGTAAGGTGGGACTTTATTTGAGTTTTCTCTTAGAATTTGTTAGTGGTATTTTTTCCTACATTTATTACGAACAAATATGTTACTTGCCTCGTCTCTAAAAAGAAACAGTAAAATTCAGATTGTATCGAGATAATGGACTAGAAAAATTTAAATATGCTACGACTAGCCGTGTTAGTATACTACAAATAAATAGTAATTGAGCAGAAATAGTGGCTAAGCTTTATACATTTAAAGCCGTGCTGTGTAATAAATGTGTCTAAAAATCTTATAAAATTTTGTGACTGTCGTGATACGCTTCTGTCACTTGCGAATTATGTCCTCCATTTAAAATCGGTTTATTAGAAAATAAAATCATGTTTCTTCGTATTAATTAAAAAGCAAATCTGGACAAGATCATTCATGTCACGCGAAGATAAATTACTTCTGTTATTGGAAAATATGCATTTTTTTTCTAGTAATTACTTCGTTCTCCTATTAGAAGATTAGTAGCATCAGATTATCTTAATTAAAAAATGCTTAACAACACTTGATGACTCACTTTTTTTATGGTAACAAAAGATGTCATTTGCTCTTTCTATAAACAAAACATTTTTTTTAACCTGAATGCCAATTGTTCAATGCAAATGCAAATAGTACACACTGCTTTTATGAAATTTTTACTGTCTTTATTTGATAAGCAATAGTAAACGACAATTGAATCTGTTGATGGATATTGGGACCTTCAAATTTATTGACGAATAATTCTTCCCCCGAATACAGAATATTTCATAGGTTGTTACTCTCTTTGTAGGTCAAATACTAATCGCCTTACATAGAAACTGTAATTTAAGCAAATATATATGGTTTAGAAGCTTAAACTTAGAATAATAGCTATGAGAAATAAGAATACGATATGTTTAACACGAGAAATAAAAACTATTTTTATAGGTCGTATTTGTTTGAATAGAGTTGCTTCATCATCATCATCATCATCATCAGCCTGGGATAGTCCACTGCTGGAGATAGGCCTCCCCTAATACACCCCTATCCATTAGGGGGTTTTGGACCGTATCCCAACATGCTGGTCCAATGCGGGTTGGTGGGAGGACCTACTTTTTACATGCCCATTCGACGCATGGATCATCTTACTTTTCTGACAATTGGGTCATCAGCCCAAATTGCCCTATCCAACTAGAAATCAACAATGAAAATTTGTTGAGTGCCCGTAGGATTCGAACCAAAGCCCTCAGGTTTCTAAAGCACATGCCTTTACTACTTGCTACGGAGGCAGTTGCTTAATCTATGTTATTTTTCAGTTACCGCACCTTGTTTTTCCACGCGTTCTCCAGCACAAAAGAGTTCTGCGTTTCTACCGAACTGCTACGCAACTACACACACATCAATAAATCAGAGGCGTTCAATGACTTCAAGGTAAACTGACTATTTACCATCAATATACTTTAGTTCAATACACATCTGTACACGTAACGGTTAACCTAATATAAAGTTGCCTTAAATTTTTAGATTGAATGACATGTTGGTGACAATGTTTGTTTTTTTTGCAAAATAGGACACTAACGTGATGCCCATGTTATATAAGACAATTTTATTGATTTTATCACATTTAATAATTTTATATTAATTTAAATTATACCCAATACTCCGGTCCATGGTTTGTCCTGTGACCATAAACGTCCGCATTATTCATGTTTAATATTAAATAGATAATACTATGGTGCAAAATTCTAAAAACATATTTGCTTTTCTTGTGTAATTGCTAAAGCAGAAGTGACATCCTATATGGTGTTGTATCCAAGATGGCGGAAAATCTGATTGTTTTTAAATAAATAGTCAAAATGTTCCGATTCTGCACTCAGTGCAAGAA
Organism: Lamproptera curius; assembly: GCA_029286875.1. Lineage (NCBI taxonomy): Eukaryota > Metazoa > Arthropoda > Insecta > Lepidoptera > Papilionidae > Lamproptera > Lamproptera curius. Next base: position 2,443,966 of record JAGSMT010000039.1, on the reverse strand, counting down.
ACTAGTCGATTGTTACTTTGATTCTGACGATAGTTCTGTCAGGAAGCGTCAATGCGTTTTTTTTTTCTTATTTAACACAATGCCTATTACGTGTCGTCGTCTTCAATCGAGATAGGGGCGCACAAGTGTTTGCGCAATCTATTGTTTTCGAGGATAACAGGTATGAGACATAAAACTTTAAATGTGGAAAGCGGTTTTGCAACAAAATTGCGTATTAATCTGTTATTCTCTTTATGGGAACACAAAACGCGAACTGTGTATAGCTGTCATGCATAATCTTTTATATAATATAAGTTCCATAACGATTTTTTGAATAAATTATGTAAATTAAATTTATTTAACTACTGCATTTTGAGAAGTCTATATTTATATAACTGCCTCCGTAGCCTAGTGGTATGGGCGTGTGATTTAGAAACCGGAGGTCGTGGGTTCGATTCCCGCGGGGACTCAACAAATTTTCACCAACCCGCATTGGACCAGCGTGGTGGGATACGGTCCAAAAACCCCCTAATGGGTAGCGGTGTATTAGGGGAGGCCTATGTCCGGCAGTGGACTATCACAGGCTGATGATGATGATGATGATGATATTTATTAAAATGACAATGGTCTAACATTAGATATATAAATCAAGTTTAATATAATATAATGAATCAATCTTAAATGTGTTATAAATAGGTAGTTAAATGTTATGATGGGCAGAAATAATAAATTCTACCATAACGTGCACCCAAATTATAGTTTACTAAAAGAGTGTAAAAAGTTGCGTAGATAAAATAGAATAAAATTAATAAATAAAGAATGAATTGTTGATTATTAATCTGACGAATATGATAAGCACAAATACGCCTCGTCATTTATTTGTCTGAGATTAAAATCAATAACATTTGCGAATGCATTAAAAACATTTAGTAAAAAGCCAAGTTTAATGCATATACTATTAGGCACTTTTATTTCAAAATAAATATCTGAGCCAAATGCAAGTTTCGTTAAATATAAAGTCCATCTAAGGTTTTATTATTTGGCTATCACTAATGTAAGAACGTTAGTGTAATATTTGCTAATATCTGTGTATTTTGTTTACAGTTATTAGGCGACCGCGGCGAGAAGACCCAATCGTCGTCAAGTTCCTACGATGAGAAAAATCACGTGTTGTTCTATGCACAGGTAAACATTCACAACATTGCTTAATTATTCCGAACGGATTGTATTTGCATATTTATTATTGCGGTTTTTAACGTTTTATTTATACACATGATTGGAAATTTACGAAACATGAAAACAGAACCGGTTAATTTTGACCAGTGTAAAAATATCTTTCAATGTAATGTTAAACGCTATGAGAATAATAAAATAATTATGATTAGTTTAATATTGAGATATAACAATAATATACAATCTGTAACAACTTTAAACGATACCTGTTACAAAATACTATCGGGTCGTCGAATATAATTTAAAGGCACTGTAATCGATTTGCGCAATTTCCGTTTCAATTTATACACATTAATTTGGTACTTGAAATCAATATTAAAGACTACAGAATGTACAGACTAAGATATTAAATAATGCATTAAATTTAACTAGCGTATTTTCCCCAAAGTTTTTTGCTATTTTGATCAATTAGAAGCACTTATGTGTAGTATGTAATTTAGATTCTTTTGTTTCTTACAACATCGGAGTCTGTAGAACGTGAATTAATCGTGAATTTATTGGCTACATAACGTGGTGAAACAAATTGCAAATTTTTTACGAATATGATTTTATTATTAACATTGTTCTAAAAACAGTGTATATTCATTTAATTTTATCATAAGAAGTTCTTGTTCATCTTAGAACTAGCTTTCGCCATATTTTATATAAAAATCTTGAATATTATTGCTTGATGCTATGAAGTTTCAATAAAAACGGATCTATAGTTTTTCATTAATATTTAACAAACATTCAAAATACTTTTACTAACATACGCGTTTAAATAAGTTACTAATATCAGCCAATCGTGACGTCAACGTATGTTTGTTTAACAATTTATTTAAAAGTCCGGCCAAGGTTTTTTTTCGTATGTAGTGTTTCTTATTTAATTCTAAATATTAACTAAATACACTAATATTATACAGATTCATTCTAGATAAATAGTAATAATATTGGTGCTAATGGGATAGTTATATTGACTTAATCTCGTATTACAACCAAGACTTTTTAAAAAACCAAATTATGTTATGTAACGCACAACCTTAAAATGTATAAATATTATGCTGACAGCCTTTTTCTTGACAATTATCACATTTTATGGTTACTTAAAAAAAAATTGTAAATAGCCCGTATGATGTTCAAAACACTCAATAATTTCAAGGTCAGTAGAATGTTTGCTTATAAACGGGTTCAATATGGCCGTTGTGGTCGGACTTAATTGTTTTTTGAGGAAGTTTTTTATTCTCATACTCATAGTATATTATGATGTGCTATTTTAGTTACATCCTGTATTGTTCTGCGATTTATTATAATCGATTCGTTCGAAATCGGATAAGGTGAATCCTATAAATAAACCATAATTATTATAGACCGATGTTAGATTGGTTAAGTTGTATAATCTGTTATTTAAGTTAAGACCTATGACTAGAGTTATTGAAAGTAAATTATTTTGTAAACAAGTACTTTACCTTAGAATACTGGTCATTCTAGTATCAGCTGATAACGTTAAGCTGTCAGCTTAAGTCTATTATTATGGGAAAAAGTAAAATAGGCTTTAATTGTATTATGAGTTATTTTTAAATAGATTAGAACCAAATTGATCTTAATACTGTGTAAATTGATCCTAATAATGTCTTTATATATTTGTAAGAGCAGAATCAATAATTGATATATAGTAGTAAAATAGTATTGATGAAAAAAACATCTGTAAGTGTAAAATAGTTTTTTTTCATACGATACTTTTAAATTATCGTCATCAGCCTGTGTTAGAGAACTGCTGGACATAGCCTTCCCTTATGCACGCCTTCTCCATTAGGGGGTTCTGGACCGTATCCCGTATCCACGCTGGTCCAATGGGGGTTGGTGGGTTAACCGACTTTTTACATGCCCATCTAATGCATGGATCACCTTACTTTTCAGGCAATTGGGTGATCGGCCCAAATAGTCCTAACCAACCAGAAAACAACGATAAAACAAAATTTGTTTCCTCACGGGATTCGAACTCCGATTTATAAAGCAAGGGCTTATACCGCTAAATGGCGGAGGCGGTTGCTTTAAATATATTTGGTTAATAGTTATTACGATAGATATCTACATGTACGTTTTGATGCAAAATTAACGCATATTGACGTTTACCTCGTAGTGTTTACATTGTATGTTAACGCTTAAAGCTTTAAACACAGAGAGCTGTAACTGTTTTTAAGCATAAAATTTGTTTTTGCGTCTGATGTTGTGCAGTAAGTGTATGCATAAGGATATCGTACATTACAAATAGGTTATAAAAACTGCTGTTAAACATTGGGACTGATTAAATATTTATATTTATTTAGTGCCTGTGTGAATCTAGTATTAGTAACGCTATTATAACTTAAATTTTAGATTTAAAACATTTATTATTAATGCTATTATAGTAAAGTAATAATTATGTGTCATTAATATAGTATGATTTAATCATTACAAAGCAATGTATAAAATCGATCGGTTAAGTGGATTTGAGTTCCAAGTTTATTAAATTATTTCTTTATTACAGGTTAATCGCAACGGTGTAGCTTGTTGGAATTCGGAGAAACCGTATACACCTGAGAACAATCCACTGCTGTTCAATAATGCTGAAATGTGCGAATTCCCGAACGACTTAAAGGTAAGGGAATATATTTTCAATCCTTGAAAAAAAATTCAATTTTTAACTGCTAGTTCATGAATTAAACTAGCCGAACCTTCGCATTCTAAGTTGGTTTAACAACTAAGCTTGTCACGTGCTTGTAACTACAAGAAGGAACTTGAAATATTTAAAAGTTCTTAAAATCGTAGACTAGTTCTTCTCTTATTGGGTCAATAATAAGTTTTGATTGTTTTTCCAGATTGATGATGAAGGCACAATGTGGATATTATCCGACAAGTTACCTCGTTTCCTTTACCGTACTCTTGACCCTAATGAAATAAACTACAGAATTTTAAGTATTGACACCGATGAAGCCATCGAAGGCACAGCATGTGAACTGTAAAATATTACGTTGTTGATACCAACTATCAATTAAAATTGTATTTTTTTACTTAAATTATTACAAATGTATAGATTTATAAGCTATTTAATTATTATGTGAAAGAATAAAACTTTTATTATTAAAATGTGTTTTAAATTGTTTTATATAATTAAATCTATTTTATCTGAATCCGTGGATTAATCTTATGCCTTTTCTCACGATGTGTAAGTCTGTACTGTTCCAGCTTTTTATGATAAGCTATTCTTTCATCCCTGCATAGACTAGATCAATAAAGCCTGAAAAAATATCTGTTATTATAAAAACAAAAATCAGAATAAACTTTTCACTCTTTATCTAAAAGAAAGTGGTATATGATGAAATATCAGTGGTTGCATCGTTTGATAATCTTCGGTTTTTTATTTACTTATAATTTAATAAAGATTCCATATCTGACATAATGTAGACAATTTTAGTTTAAGAACATTCACAGAAATACAGAATTAAGATTATTATCACCTTATTTTAACAACTTTATTAAACAAAAATCCAGATTTAATTTAGGTTATATATAATATTCTTACACTTCTATTCAAGAACCTTGTTTCTTCCTGTTTAGCAGGTTTCAAGGTTTAATCTGATTGATGCCAACGTAATAAAAAACTTTAAATTCAAGTTTAAATTGGTCTTAAATTTCTATTCAAATACATTTTTCGATTTTTTTGGTAGTTGTCCAAGAAAATATATTGTTCTATGACTAGAATTAATGAACTTGTGCTTTTTATTTAGTGATAAGTAAATGGCATATGAAAAGCATTACGTTTAAAATAAAACCACTTACTTAAACCCTTTTTATGTCAAACATGAGTAAACAGTATGATTTTCTGTTGCACACAACGTTTAGTATAATTCGTTTTATGTTAAAAAAGTTGTAAAGTCGTTAAAACGTATAACCTAAATTAATAAACAGCTTTTTGCTAGTTTTATACATATTATTAAACAGTCTCTGGCCGCGTCTGTATGTCTGTCTGTTCGCGATAAACTCTACTACAGCACAGATTATTCTCATTAAGTCAATAAACTTACATTTTCTAATTTTGTTACACTAAAGTTAGAACACTGCGATTAGGAGCTACGAGGGCTACAGTAAAAGTATCGGAAATGGAATATTTCCACTATTCATGTCATATTAAACTTTTTTTAATTCTTGGTTCTGAAAATCGAATACCATTTACTTATTTAAAAAAAGATTCTCGGTCTTGTCACAAGGTATTGTCAAACCTTTTTAGTCGTTAAGAAAATGGAATTGACTCGATAAAATTCAAGAGCGATGATTTATTATGACTTCCAAAGTGGTTTAACACAAAAACACTGTGTTAACTGGATGATTTCTGCATTTTGTGATGAAGTCCCATCCAAAATCACAATTTATCGCTGGTTTGCTGAATTTTAACGTGGACGTGTCAAGCTCAGTGATAACCCCCAGTCAAGGTCGTCAAAAAACTGTAGTCACACAAGAAATCGTTGATGCTGTGCATAAGCTGATTGCGGAAGATCGACATGTGACATATCGTGAAATTCAGGCAACTTTAGACATTGGCACGAGTCAAATACAAATAATCTTGCACGAACAATAAGGTATACAAAAGTAGTTTTCCCGATGGATACCGTACTCCCTCTGTGAGGAGCAAAAAGCGGCTCGCGTTACTTCGTACGTCAGAACTCTCGAAAGATTCTACGCAGGATTGTCAAATGCTGTATACAACATCATATCAGGTGACGAATCGTTAATGAGTTAAAGTCAACAAAAATTGTTCGTTCACGGAGTGTTGCAAAAAAAAATGGTGGCCACGTTTGTCTCCAAAACCGGCCATATTCCAACTATTCCTCTTAAGGGACAAAGAACGGTTAATGCAGAATGGTATGCTAGCATTTTTTGCCACAGGTCTTCTCTGAACTCCGTAAAGAGAACTGCAACCGCCGCATCATCCTCCATCACGACAATGCGAGTTCTGACACCGCGCTTAGAACGAGAGCTTTTGGAGCAAGAAAACATAGAATTATTAGACAATCCCCCGTACAGACCCGACCTTAATTATTTCTACACTTTCCCTGAAATAAAGAATAAATTACGTGGTCAGAGATTTTCATCACCTGAAGAAGCTGTGGACGCCTACAAAACGACCATTTTGGAGACCGAAATTTCTGAATGGAATGGTTGGTTCAATAATTAGTTCCATGGTATGAAAAAAAGGGTCAAATTTCGCGGAGGTTACTTCGAAAAGCAATAAATACATTTTTAAAGAGTAACGTTGTGTCACCTCCATGATGCCCGAAATTTTCACTTCCGCCCTCTTAAACAAAGCTTCAGTTAGGTACGTGGTTAGGTTAAAGCTGTAACGGAACATCTATATTTAAAATTATATGGAAATAATAAAATTAATAAAAGTCAATATGGAAATTCGTTATCGTCGAAATAAAAGCCATAAAACTTTTGTCTATTGATTAACCGTACAATAAAATCCTCTTATTTATATAATGTATACTATACAGTTTAATTAACCGACTTGAAGAAATGGAGGAGGTTCTTAATTCGTCTGTATTTTTTTTTATGTTTGTTACCTCAGAACGTTGGCCTGGGTGAACCGATTTGGATGTTTTTTTATTTGAAAGCTTTTATTTGAAAGTTTGGCCCATAGCAATTTAGTCCAATTCTGACAGTGGCATCCATGAAAAAACTTAATAAGTCTGAAATTTACATTAACTATGTGCTCAGCACATGGACAATTAATAGCTCAATATCCCGCCAATCGATTTGAAGTCGGTTTGTTTTTTGTTAAAATTTTAATTATTTAATACACCTCGTGGACATTTCTACTAATTAACGCAGACGAAGTCGTGGGTAAAACCTAGTAAAGAATATTTACATTGACGCCTTAATAATTCTTATACGATTTTTGGTGCAGATCGATGACAAAATTGTTTAAACGGTAATTTGTTTTTCTGTCAACAAATTTTTGTTTCTTTATAGACGATAAATATTTACAAGTAATTATTTAATAACCTATCGGTAATTATTATCTCGGTCAAGATCGTATTTTACTTGGATAACTTAGATGCATAAAAGTAACAAAGTTAAATTAACTCTATACCTCGATATTCTTGATACTTATATAATTATTATCATCACAAATATTACCGAGAGAGTATATTTCATTATGTGGGATTTAAAAATATGCATCATCACCATCATCAACCTTTGATAGTCCACTGCTGGACATAGGCCTCCCCTAATACACCTATCCATTAGGGGAGACGACCTCCGGTTCTTAAAGCACACGCCTATACAACTAGGCTACGAAGGCAGTTGATGTAACATTATCATCATCATAATCAACCTCTATCAGTCCACTGCTGGATATAGACCTTTTTAAATGAACGCAAAGACGGCCGATCCCCTGCTACTCGCTCGCAGGAGATCGCCATCCCACCTGGTCAGGGGTCGACCAACACTCCGTTTCCCTAACGCCACCCGTTCTTCGGACCACGTGACCGGCCCACGCCCTTCAACGAGCTAATCCTTTGCGCTATGTCGATAATCTTCGTTCTCTGTCGGATGAATTCATTACGAATCTTATCCGACAGAGAGACTCGAGCATAGCGCGTTCCATAGCACGTTAAACTCGGCAAACTGTGGACCAGTCCGATAGTCAGAGGCCACGTTTCTGTCCCGTTGGTCATCATGGGAGTACGCATTGGTGCAAAGACTTTTCTTTAAACTCTGCAGTATCGGCGACGTGAGAATGTGGTGTAGCTTCTGAATGCTGCCCAGCCCAACTGAATCCTCCTATCCGCTTCCCTCTCGAACTGTGTCTTCCCAACTGCAATAGTGGAACATCGACAACTTCGAGAGTAACACCATCGATATTGACCGAACTCGGGAGAACGTGTTCGTTGAACATGACTTTCGTCTTGTCCAAGTTCATCCTTAGTGCGATACGTCGGGACGATTCATTTAAGCGTGCAACATTTCCCGAAGCACTCAAACGACTCGGCCAATATGACGATATCGTCAGCGAAACGGAGGTGTAAAGGTACTCGCCGTTAATGTTTATGCTACGTCCAGTCCAGTCTAGGGTCTTAAAGACGTCTTCCAATGCATTAGTGAACAGTTTCGGGATATTACCTCCCCTGTCTCACCCTCGATGCAATGGATTGGTCGCGTAGGACCCCCGGAATCAGAACGGACATAAACGCAGCGGACATACATACAGACCTTTCAATACCTCAACGTATCGATAATCGACCTGAGATCGTTGAAGAGCTTTCAGAACAGCCCAGGTTTCTACAAAGTCAAAAGCTTTCTACTAGTCCACAAGCAAGGCACAGTGGCTGATTGTACTCATAGGTCTTTTGTACAACTTGCCTTATGGTGAAGATGTGGTCTATGGCGCTAAATCCTTCTGGAAACCCAGCCTGCTCCGGTGGCTGGAATCCATCTAGCTTGTTAGTAAGGCACTTCGACATGACCCTCAAGAACAGCTTGTATACATGGCTTAAAAGTGAGATCGGTAGGTAATTTTAAGCAGGTATATTCACCTTCTTAAAAACAGAACGACCTCACTAAAACTCGTTAAAAACAGAACAAGCTCACTTTCAAGCCACGCCTTGGGAGAATTAATGAACGGAGTCGAATAACTTCCGCAACTCACCTAAAACGGTACAATTTACGCCTGATTTAAGGAGCTCGGCAGTAACACCATCCTTTCCAGGAGCTCTTCCCCCTTTGAGCTGCTTAAGATCTGACTCTTAACCTCATTAATGCTGACTGTAGGAAGCTTACCGGAGAGATGCCGAGTCAAACTGGCACGCGGATCATTACCCCGTTAATCAGGTTGAGGAGTCTGTGACGCGTAAAACTTGCCATAGAAATCCTCAATCTCAGATAAGATCTCAGACTTAGAAGAAAGAATCGAACCAGAGCAGTTCTTAAGCTTCTACAGATGACCTCTCCCGAGCTTTTCCAAAAAAACCTTTGACCCTCTATTCTGCTCAATCGCTTCAGTTATCCATTGCGTATTTGAGCAGCGAAGGTCTCGGCGTATCAGTTTGCGGATCCGCTTCGAAATAAGTTTCACATCTGGCGAAGTGGTGTCCTCATAGTTTCGATGTTCCTCCATAAGACCAAGCGTCTCATCGAGAGTTTAGATTTCCGCCAGTCGCTTACTCCTGCAAAACCCTTAACCACGTCACGTATGCAGTCCACTACGGCATCGATGGCCTCGTCAACTGCCATTGTGGTTTCCGATGTGTTAAGGGCATCGAATCGGTTTTTTAATTCCAATTGAATTTTTTCAGAGCCCATTACATTTTGTCGGGAGCTAGGTCGGAGGGTAGACTTCATCAGGCGGGTCCGCTCTCGCTGGAAACCCATATTCACGGTGCCTCTCAACAATCGGTGCTCGCTACCGGTTTTTAACCCTATTCATCACAGATACATCCCTGAATCTGTGTTACCGATCCGTCATGATGAAATCTATCTCGTTCCTTGTCACGGTATCAGGACTTTGCCATGTCCATTTCCTGTGGGGCTTCTTCTTAAAGAATGAGTTTATTAAGAAGAGCCCTTTTTATTCCAGGAAATTGACTAGCATTACAACGACTACCGACAACGTGAGGGCCTAAACACGATTCGATGCCAGTTCGTACACCCACTTTGGCATTGAAATCCCCCATAACAACATTATAGTGGGCCTTATAGGTGGTATGCAAGGCCCGGGAGACATCCTCGTATGTGGCCTCCACTTCGTCGTCAGAGTGTGCTGAAGTGGGCGCATACACTTGTATCACTTTGAGGGTATACCTCTTAGTGAGCCTAAGTACAAGGTATGCCACTCTAGTCGACACATGTTGTTAACAAGGGATTTGTTGACGAGGAATCCCACGCCTCCTTGTGACGGATGGTCGCCCTCTCTGAAGTAGAAAAGGTGACCCGATGGCAAGGTTACGGTGTCCTCTCCCTGTCTTCGGACTTCGCACAACCCTAGAACGTGCCATCGAATCTTACCCAGTTCCACCACCAGCTCGGCTAGGTGTTCGCTAAGTCTTAGCGTTCGTCCGTTATACGTAGGCAGGTCAAGTTTTAGGTAGCGATCTGAGCCCGAGGATTCTTAGCACCCTTGTCGCACTCGTCACCAAGGCCGCTACCGTGGCCAGGAATAGTTGGACTACGGGAACTAGGGCCGTTGCCTTCGTTGACGTCCATTAAAAGAATTGCTCTAATTGGCACGCTGAGCAGGCGGATTGGGAATGACTGATTATTTGCTACTGCGGATCTACCTTACTCCCAAAGTAAGGCAGCTCCGCAGTCAAGTGGGCGGTGGGGTCGTTACATCCCCACGCCTTAATTAATGCATACCTTATTCATATTGTTACGAATCTCCCTTTGAATTCAGATTAGGGAAATAATCTGGTAACTTTTTGGCATATTGTGTACGAATATATATACTTTATTTATTCGAGAAAAAATATCGTACACAATAGCACAATTTATTATCGATTTTAATTTACTGTTCAATTAAAACATTTTATTATGTTTGCAACATATTTAACATACCTGCATTATATGTAAGCAGAACTAGATGTTATTGCATGCCAAACTTTAATCCAACAGGATTAAAGCTGATTTGATCCGATAGTAACTTGCATTGTGTGAAAGTATTAATTGCAAGATAATAAAGCCTAATGCGTGTACGTTTAAAGATAATCTAGTTCAGATTAGATTACGTCCCGCAGCCCCTATTCATAGATTACTTAACCAGAGGTCGTAATTTGCAGTATTGAATTCACTCTGATTTATAGTTCGTGTTCTCTATAATAAATGTAAAATGAGTAATAGGTTGGTCAACAATTTATAAATATGTACTTCTGTGTACGTGTACGTGTGTGTTAATAATCAAATTCCAAAATAAAAATGTAAAGAATGAAGATGCCTAAAGTTGTTAATGTTTTTATTAATACCGGATAGAAGTACAACGGAACTCAAATACCTAAATATGATGTGCATCTTATATCTTCAATCATAAACATCAATCATCATCAGCCTAAGTTAGTCCATGTTGGTGATCGGCCCAAATTGTCTAAAACGAACAAGAAAACCACGATAATAAAGCAAAGTAGTTTTCACGCGGGATTCAAACCCACGACCTCAGGTTTATAAAGCAAGGGCCAATACCGCTAGGCCACGGAAGCGATAACATAATACATATATTTCAAGTTAAATAAGACTTGTAGCGAGCTAATAATTACTTATAGGTACTTACGATATATGTCCTTTGAGCAATTGTTTTAGATATATTTTCACCCACCAACCCGCATTGGACCAGCGTGGTGGGGTACGGTCCGAAGCCCCCTAATAAATAGGGGTGTGTTAGGGAGGCCTATGTCCAGCTGTGGACTATCAAAGGCTGATGATGATGATGATGATTATGATATTTTCACAAACTGTTTTGCGTTTAGAGCGCTTCATTAACAGTAATAAGAACATCTGTGAGCTGCCTTATTACAGAGAAAAGGGAATGCATATTTTTATATATGTTTTCTAATGTTTTTTTTAAATAATGTATTTACAAACTTTTGTCACATTGATAAACTTGAGGTTACAAATAGTAACTTTATGTTGCCGTTGTTTTTTGGTTTATTAGGACAGTATGGGCCGGTCGATATGGTATGACAACATATGTGCCCGATGCGCAAGTAAAAAATTGGTTTCGGCTGTCTTTGGCAGTCCTTAATTCGATGATAGTGCCTTCAAATTTACTGACAAATAATTTATCCTTTAAGAGTAGTTTACCTTAAGTAGTGCTTTTAGAGGTCATCTGCCAGTCACTCATTCTAAAAATTGTGTTTTAGGTTAATTTGAATGGATTACAATACATAAAGAAAGAACCGTAACGATTATACAAGAAGGGTTGGTGTATGAAAATCTATAATATCAAGTTAACGTTACATATTTTAAAACAGCACATAGTTCAAATATGGATTTAAACACAATTTGGTAAAGGTAATTAATTAAACAGTTTGCTTTGCCTTATTAGTTTCTGATGTCTTAATATGTTGTCACAAGATCAAACATAATTTTCCAAAGAGTCGCACTTTGTATGTGCGCCTTAAGTACGTTGTATCGATAATGATAACGTTTGGCTTCATTTATTATTGCTCGCGCAACATCTGACGTTCATTCCACTTTAGACCTGTAGCTAGCAAGCAAGTCGTGTCACGGAAACCGAAATGGCGACTAAAAAGGAAAAAGTTGGAATTGTTGGAAGGTAAGTTTTGTTTTTATTTATTTGCGACTCATCGAAATTAGTATTTAAATTTTATATTATTGTTTAAATTATAAACGATTTTGATTTGATACTTTATTTGTTCGATAAATGGTTTTAAGTAGTCAAACGACGTATTGTCAAAGTATTTATTGCTTATTAATGTACTTCTGTAGTATGATACTTTGTTATGTGTTTAAATTGAATATAACTTCTTCATTTAGCTGATGAACAGTATCTTCGATAAATTTGCGATAAGACTTGAATTGAAGTAATTTTTTATTTATTTGCATATCGAAATTAGGATTTAAAGTTATAATTTTTTTAAATTATAATGTATTCGATTTGATACATATTTGTCGATAAATGTTTTATAGTAGTAGAACTTTTGATTAAAAGAATTTATTCTTAAATGGAATTTCTTTAGGAAATATAATGTGTTTATGTATACTAACTATTTTCATTATTTCTTAATGAATATCTAGATAAATAAATTATTAAAAAAGTGGATACAGTTAAACTAGTATTAAATCTGTATCGTTTCGGATGTGTATAACGTGAACTTTATTAATGAAGACTTAAGATATTCTAATTAGAAATATAATGTGTTATATTCTAAAAAACTATTTATCTTTACATAGAATATAGTAAAAGTATATAATGTTTTAAATAAAGATAAATCTGATTTTCGATGTTAAACTCTCATTTTATAGCATATGTTATAAATAATGATCAGTTTTATATTCTAAGAACTATATACATAGCATGTTAAGTAGATAATTTTTAAATAAAGATAATCTGGTATTTTTGTTATAAATTTCTTATGTCAAGAATTTTATGTGTTTAATTAAAAATTAAGTTTCAGTAGGGATTTGTAACATTCGCTTGATATTACAGTATTCTATAATTAATGTGTAAAATTATTTTTGTTAATGGTTACATAAAACTAGTATTTATGTAAGAAATATAATTTTGCATTTAAAATAAAATTTTAATTAATTAAATACACTATTATTTGAAGTCTAAAAAACTCATTAAAATCATTAATCATAGCTCTACAATCATTCGGACATAGAACTTTGACCTTTATCTGATATTCTCTACCGTTACGTATATAAAACTAAGTTCTATGTAACAATTTTTTATATAATTTGACAATTGCGATATAATTTTGATAATGTTGAGTAAATACACTATTAATTAAATTCTAAAGAACACGTTATGAATCTTAGCTCTACAATTACGACCGTGTAGTGTTTAAATTTTAAAAGGTCTTTACTGTATTTTCTAGCTATAAATAATACTTTAAATATATTTGTGATATAAATATGTGTGATGTCCTAGAAACTCCTTACAAATCTATCATTCGGGGATAGAACTTTGACCTTTATGTGATATTCTTTCCCGTGACAACTATTAAAAATGTACAATAATTATATTAGAATACATAACGTAAACTTTTACAACATCTTTACATAATATTGACAGATAAAATTATCTTTTGGTGAACGAAGGTTAAAATATGAGATAATTTAATTTGTACAAACAACACTGTTTTATAAACTTATGTACGATATCAAGGTCGATATACGAGATATAGTTATTATTTATATGGTACTAATAGGTGAATTATATAACGAATTTTGCTCTAGATTTACGAGTTAAGAGATCCAGTGTCATATAATTTAAATTATCGGTCTATCGCAGAAAGGACATTGTTTACTTGATTGTAATTTTAGTTATTAAAATAAGTAATTAAAAAATAGACAGATATATGTTCTATATCTGTCTATTTCCAAAGGTTTCCAACCTTTTTTTTATTGGCCTCGCAGGCAGATGAGCACTAAGGCTATCCGATGGTAATTGGTCACCGACGCCCATTGACATTGGCAATACTAATGGTATCAACAACACGCCATTGCCTACCGTGAGACATAGGATGTTAAGACTCATTTACCCAATAAATACCCTGGCAACGGTGCCCTTCAAACCAGATCACAGTAGTGTTTTCACACGGTGGTACCACCCTAAATGGTCACCTGAAAAGCTTAATTTTTTTTGTAGGTCCTACCAGTAAAAAAAATTAGGTAATTGTATGATATTTCTGCGTAATTGAATAGAGTCAAATGTCGACGCTAAAAAGTTCTTTCATAATTGCGATTCATTATAAAATAAATTTTACGATACAGTAGTATGTAGTATTAATATCGAAACCGTTTATATTTATGGTTGTCGCTCTATTCATGCGTTTCTAACCCTCATTAGCATATCTTCCTGTTTTTCTTATTTGTCGAGTAATAAGATAAGACTTTCAACCTACCTACTTGTCTATAAGAGATACTTACTAGGAGTATAGTTTTAACTCAACAATAAAATTGTTAACATTGCCAATTTTTCTATTAATAAACTGTATACATATAAAATAAATTTAGTATTAATTTTTGCTTTCGGTCAAAATTCTAGCGGCCTGATCGGTCGCTCGTGGGCGATGCTGTTCGCTTCCGTTGGCTACCAAGTAACAATATTCGATATTGTGCCACAACAAGTGGCGGATGCACTAGAAGACGTCAAGGTCCAATTGAAAACGTTGGAAAAGGACGGGCTTTTACGCGGAACATTAAACGCCGTTCAGCAGATCAAATGCATCAAAGGTATGTACTTATTTTCTGTTTTTTTTTGTTTCTGAACAGTTTTTACCACTTAATTCATCGTTTTTTATACCAATGCTGAGTGTCGTTGATTATATCTTAAACATTACCTACCTCATTCGTACTCTGTGACAAATGAGGTAGGAAATATTTATTTGTATGTAAGAGTGATGAAAAATATATGTCACCGCAATCTAGAAATAATAATTAATATAGTTTAGCTTCTAGAACAAACAATTATTATTTGCAAAAGATAATTGTTATTGAATAATGCTTTTCTATATACGTCGATGCATATTCCGTGATTTTAAGATAACATAGAACATACCATATTATTCTGCGATAGCACTTGATAACTGTACTAACTCCGACGATTGTAGCGTTATATTATGTCAATTTCATCTTATTAATGACGCCATCATTAGGATTAACTTTTTTTTAATTTGTTGGTTTTCAAAGTCTTACACACGTTAAAATGCTTAATATATTACTTGATAGCAAAGTAAAACAAATCCTTAAAGTAACTCATCCAGTCGTGAATTTTTCGTCTCAATTAAAATCAAGGAAGTCGTTAAAAAATCAAGGTAGCAAAGATACTCCTAAGTCGAACATAAATATTTTCTTATCCATTTTTTCAGCGTATTTCTTAAACTATTAAGTTCTTATTTATCTCTGAATGGTTTCTGGGTTATGATGCTGTTAAAATGTTGAAAAATTTTTGATGGAGAGTTCATATTAAATATAGTAATAATATGTCTTTATTCCCACTAACCCGCATTGGACCAGCGTGGTGGGATACGGTTCAAAACCCCCTAATGGATAAGGTATCAGGGGAGGCCTATGTCCAGCAGTGGACTATGATGATGACGGTGTCTTTATTTCCTCCTTACAAATTATCTTAAAACTAGTACAAAAGAGCTGAAGGGTAGTTAAAAGACTAGACATATTGTTTAATTTTCAAATCTCGCGGGTTTCCTAGTTGTTTATGAAAATATGGTAAGATAATTCATTAGCCTGCAAAGTGTGACGATCCGTGCATCGGATAGGCATGTAAAACGTCGTTAATTTTCGATCATGACCGACTTTTACGACATTTGGCCTATATTTAAATTGCCTTTTAAACTACCAATCAGTGCACCCATTTGGGTTATGAAAGGCTTACATAAAGAACTCTCATTTAGGTAATACTGGTCGGGTTACATATTGACCCTGGAAATAGTGAGAAAACAGAAAAATACTTAATTTTTATGTCAAAACTTGATAATTTTCCGACACGTAAATGCTACTTATTATTTTAAAACCTTTTTAAAAATTCTTAATCTTTACTAAGTGTGGTTTTATTACTATTGAAACAAGTTAATGCATTTTGTGAATACAATGTTAGTTTATTACAAACTTGTTACTTTTTAATAACAATGTTTTAAATCGTACACTGAAATATTTACTTAGTACCGATGATAAGAGAAATTTTATTAAGAAGGTATA
This sequence comes from Lamproptera curius, assembly GCA_029286875.1. Lineage (NCBI taxonomy): Eukaryota > Metazoa > Arthropoda > Insecta > Lepidoptera > Papilionidae > Lamproptera > Lamproptera curius. The sequence continues at coordinate 2,427,340 of JAGSMT010000039.1, read as the reverse complement.
GACGAGGTGTCAACATTTTACTATCGCTACAATTTACTAGTAAAGACTTTATACATAACTTATAGAAAAAATTAAAAGATCTCATAGGTAAAATAACACATTAAAATATTAATTTAACAATATACTTACAAAATGCGAATATTTCTTGAAAAGACAATCAATATAACGTTATGTACGTTATATAAGTAGTAATTAACTATGTAAACATTCATTAAAGAAATAGTTGTATCGTAAAGGAAACAGTGCTATCGTAAGTAAACATTACTTCTGCTTTATTAGATCGTTAGATAATTATATTTAATTCGTCTTCGACAAAAACCTTACTTGTAGTAGTTATTGTTCTACTCCCAAGGAAAAAAAGGGTGGTTATTATCCTTGACCGGATTAAAACTTAATTAAGAATTGATATAAAGAAAGTCTTCCATGTATCTCTAATATTAAAAGTAAAAAGTAAAGTATAATTATTTCTTTTATTTACGCGATTATTATACATATCAAATCCACTAAATTACGGATTTTTCGCGTTACTATTAAATATATTTCCAACCATGATCATGTCTCAGTCTGTCTGTCTGTCTGTCTCATCCATTCAGTCTGACCGTGATCATGGATGCTGTATGCAATCTGAAACGTCGGGAATTAATATATTTAAGTAACGCAAAAAAATCGTAAATTAGTGGATATAATTAAAAGTAAAGTATAGTAAATGTACTCTGTTTACTACCTAAAGTACTCTGTTTTTAAACGCGACGATGATGCTTTCGCCCATCGTGTGCAGAATCAGTGTTCGACTTTCCAGGTTGCTTAACAACATCTACTTGCACAAGCAAGAGCGATATGCTACTATTGATCTGCGGTACAGATATGTAAATCAGTTGAATTTTGATATTTCTAAAAATCCATTTTATCTACGATACACCCTCTATGTTAAAACCTGATCAACATTGATAGGTTTACACAAAGTATTTCGTTTACAAATGTTTAATTACGTTCTGGCCATTTTAGTTCCAATAATGTAATAAAGATTACAAAGATGAAAGAAATTTAAGAATAGAAACAAAAAAGAACACAAAATATTAATGCACCAAAATTGTTTCCACTCAACATAATATCATTATGTTATTCACATCATGAAAGCTGATTTTCAGTGGAACCAGTGGAGGATATATGAACATAATATTAAAAAAATTAAAAAGTATCATACATTTATCCTATTGATTATTGTTTTTCTAGCTTGAAGATATCATGATGACCGTATGATTCTGGTTGATCAAATAACACCTAATTTACAGTTACTACACCGAGTGCATGTAGCTTCTACGATCCAAAAAAAATTTGCTTTCGATTAATAGACAGAATCATTAAATTTGAACTTAAATAAGTGCTGTGGATGTAGGAGTAGACATGTACTAGTCATATCTTATATTTTTTTAAAATACTCATATTAAACCTTTATAGCAAGACCCTATTTTTTATACTTATACATTTATTTAGTTTTATTGAATGATTTAAGTTTTCGAATAAGTTATGTAAGCACACATCTGTACCAACATAATAAGTTAATAATTATTTTTATAATATATATTGTTTTAAATGCTAAAATTAACATGTTAAACTGTAAGTGATAAGCGCCAACCAGTTAATAAGCTTGCAATAACATCAGTAGCTGAAGTTTTCTATACATAACGTTAAATATGGTATTTTTATTATTATAACTTAATAAAATTTTAATAATGTTTATAAACTGTACGCTTTTATAAACTAAAGATTGAACATCATGCCGTCGCAAGTTTGGATCAGTTTAGTGCATTTTAACATTTTTTTGTTATTTATTATAAAGCTCTGTTTAGATTTGTTTCGTGGATGTTTTGAGTCGAATTGAACGAAGCTTGAGTCCATCAGAAAATGTGCCCCAGTAAACGTGCCTCAAAGAAGGCAAAATCATTTTGACTCATGAGACGTCTTCTTCGCCTTCGCCATATTCGAGGCTGTCGCTACGACAGCTTCGGATATGGCGAAAAAATTATCATTGTTTACTAAGATAAGGCGCTATATTTATATTATACCAAATTATTATATATATATACCTAAAAATGACCTATAATATGGTCCACACCTCAAATATTCCAATAGCCAAAATCAGAAGTTGAGCTTTGAGCAGGTTCCGCATGATCCTTAGGATCTGTAGAAACTATATTTATTGCTACCATTACAGTTTGCAAGTACACTTTATTTGGATATATTCCAAGCCTTACTTGAGTCGGATATACGTTAAAATTGATAAATTAAGCGCTCGCGGCTAACATCAAATCGTTCATTCAAAAAGTATCGAAAATGTTTGTATTTAATATTTCTACATATATCGGACATATTTTATGTTAATTAACATTAACTAAACATAGATTATTATATTTTAGTACCATGTAATATTATTGTAATATTATAAGAATAGTTAAATATTTTTATTCATATGATTTCAGGGTCCTCGGATCTAGCTTCGGCTGTTAAGGACGCGATATTCGTCCAGGAATGTGTACCCGAAAATTTGGATTTGAAGAAGAAAGTTTTTCAAAACCTCGACAGTGTGGTTGACGACAAAACTATCTTGTCAAGCTCCACGAGTACAACGCTTCCTTCGCTGTTCTCTGAGGGAATGAAACATAAAGCGCAGGTACATCTTAATCAAATTCAATATAAATAATAATCATTCATTAAAGGAAAAAAAAAGTGGTGTACGGCTAAATTGGGTAAATATTTTATAAATGCAAAATGGCCGACATACTAATTTACCGTAGAGTTTCGGATGTTAAAAAGTACGGGTCACTTTCAAAGCAAGTGGTAATTTTTGAAGTTTGAATACATGTTATTAATGGATAACCTTTTTTTTATTTTGTTAACAAACATGGAGAGCAACTGTTGCATAAACTTTATATTAGTAAGATTAAATATTTAATCATCACCCATCAGATGAAGAGACTGAACGCTCCTGTTTATACTAATTTTTAAAACTATTTTCGAGCATGATCAATTCAATAGATTCTTATCTTTTGGTCCAGGTAATCGTCTCACATCCAGTAAACCCACCTTATTATGTGCCGTTGGTAGAGATAGTTCCAGCCCCTTGGACCAAACCCGAGGTTGCAAAGAAAACAAGAGAAATCATGTTGGAAATTGGCCAAGAACCAGTTTCGCTTTCTAGAGAACTCGACGGATTTGTCCTCAACCGGATTCAGTGAGTTAATTTTGTGACGAATAACTATTAATTATTTTATACAGTTTTTGAGACGATCACTTGTAACTAATAATGTAATGCGAAACATTAGTACATGAGTAATAACCCTCAGTGTTAAATGAAGCTTACCAAACACATGAGTCTGGAAGCATAACGTCTAGAATATAAAAACAAATAGTAATAAGTTCGTTTTTGTTAGCAGCAGGCTATTAATTTATTAAAAATCTTTTTTTACTTTTCCGAAAAACGACATTACTTATAAGTAAGAGCCATTTATATAATTTTTCGGGTTATACATTAGAACTGTTACCGGTTCTTTTATTTCACGTTAATCGGAGGTCATTTACAAAAGCTTTCTACTCGAGTGGTAATATAATATAAACGTTATAATTTGCGTAACAGGTACGCCATCTTAAACGAGGTTTGGCGTTTGGTCGAAGGAGGAGTTGTGGATGTTCAAGATGTTGACAAAGTAATTTCTGAAGGTCTTGGTATGCGGTATGCTTTCCTTGGATCCCTGGAGACTGCCCATCTAAATGCTGAAGGAATGAAGAGTTACATTGAAAGGTATTATTTTTTCTTGCAAAGTGAAATTGTAAACATAGCATAGCTAATATAAAATGGTTTATTAAATTTAGATTTATCTCATTTGACCTTAATGTTTTATAGTTAAAGATCCTATATTTATGTTAAGGCTATATAGTTAAATTTGCCTTATAATTCAGTTTTGATATCAGTTCTCGGCTAATATTTACTACATCTATCAAGGCGCCAATGGAATACGTACAACTAGTAAGATCTGGTTACATACCACTCTAAATATCACAGAATATATAAACTCATGATCTTAATCTACATAAGTAACCAACTTACACACTTACGTTAAGGCTAAAATATCATAAAAATCTCCTTGAGCATAAAGATTGTATTCTTCTATCATATTCAAAGATGATATGTATCTTTATTTCTCACAGGTACGGAGAAACTATATACCACGTCAGCAAGACAATGGGTGAAATTCCTAGGATGACTCAAAGCAGCGGTGCGTCATCGATTTGCGAACAACTCAATACAATGGTACCGCTGGACCGTCTGCCAGAGAGACGAGCTTGGCGTGATGCCTGCCTCACTCGCCTCGCCTTGTTGAAGAAGGAAATGAACAAGAACTACAAGAAGTGATCGTTCCCTTTTTATGACGCCAACTGTTACAAATGTTTACTTATGATGTTTTTACAAAATTTTAATAAAGAAATTGTATAATATTGGATTTTTTTATTTTATAATATACTATGAATGTGTAATTTAAAAATAATAGAGTCTTGTTTATAACTAATATACTAAAAATGTTAATTAAATTTGCCATTACTTGTACTAAAACATTAATCTTTGCGAGGAGAGAGAATGAGAATGAGAAAAGCATTGAATTTCCATTTAAAAGCTTACAATCTATCTTAACTTAATATTACATTCTACAGTATTACTAGTACACGGTAACATAGATAATATGCCAGTAGAACAATTAAGTTATAATTTTTAAACATTTAGATTATTCATCATCAGCCTGTGTTGGAAAACAGCAGGACCAAGGCCTCCTTATGCACGACTTCTCCAGTAGAGAGCTTTTGGACCGTATCCCTCCACGCTGGTTCAATGTGGGTTGGTAGGTGGACCGATTTTTTATATGCACATCCGACGCATGGATCATCTTACTTTTCCGACAATTCGGTGAGGTGGGTTTCTTAAGCACAAGCCCTTACCACTAGGCTACTGAGGCAGTTGTTTATATTATTATGTATACATATAGCGATCGAGAAGAAACAGACATTGAAAGAGAAAGAATTATTAGTTCTTTTAATAAAAATTTATGCGACGAGACGATAAGGACGTTAAGTAATGATAATTGATATGCTCTGATCTATACATAAGCAACGCAGCGAAAGACGACGCAATGTTTCGTCTTGTTTACCCAGTAGTAACACTGGGTGCGGAACCATTCAGGCCGGAAGACAGTAGTGTTTATGTACCTGCTTTTCGGCATAAATAGGTACCGCGGTGGTAGTTCCACTGTAATAAGGAGAGAAAGGAAATAACAATAACACCTATAGGTAGTTATCGCTAAGGCAACTTGGTTGTTAAGCGTCTCACGCTTTAGGGGCTAGAATGGCGGCAGCGGATAGGTAGTTCTCTTATATTCTATCCACAAGTTCTTATAGCTGTTTGTATAATGTGTTCGTCAGAACAATAGCTAAGAACAATGCGTTCTCTTTAATCGTCACCCTTTAGCAGAAAAGAAATGCTACATAGTTATTAAAAAAATGGGTGACCTACAGGATCCTCCAAAGTAAAAGGCAATACCTGTCATATGTGTAAGATGTCTAACTATAGACCCATTCTAAGATAAGACATTTTCAAACAAAGATCGTAAAGACCTTAACTAAAGAAAGGGTTACTTGGGAAAAAAGGGGCACAAAGGTTAAAGCCTATTAAAATTATTTACCATTTTTTCAGTCCAAAGAGGTCCTTGTGGTTTATATAAAAGATAGTGAGATATGAACTGTTTCAATATGTCAAGCTCTTCGTTATGATTCCATTAAGGTAATATAGTATTATAGATAGTGTAACAACTTCTATCAAAAATAGTCCTCCGGGGATGATGATGTATGCTGATGATTTAGTAATAATCACCGAGAGCTGGCAATAGCTAAGTTTAAGTATAAAGGAACTCGATAATGACGATCTGCAATCAAACAAGTCGAAAACATCCTAAACTAATGCCAAGTATAATATAACATGTACCCCAGAAAGACTCCGTTGCATCTTGGTAGAGCTGAAAGACTATGGAAGCCAAACATTTTTATGTTTCATATTTGTCATGTGGGGTATATTTTTTAAAATGTTCATTTCGTATAGATTAGAACGAATTCCAATTACTTGTTACTTGACATTAGACAACACTTTCTTTAAATATTTAGTAAATTCAAAAGACAAATCAAAAGAATTAATGTTATCTTATTACAATTAACCTATCTAAAACAGTTCTGTTAGTAATAATTTTATATTTACCATAAACTTGTTTGTTTTTTTTAAATATAACAGATATTACGTAAATAATAAATTTGACTGGTAATCAATGCCAACGACAATTTGACTTTAAATATCTGTTAACTTGCATTGTTTTGTGTTATCTGTTGTCGCATTACGATGTTTCAATCCTGGATTCTTAAATTTATTTACCTTCAATCTTTGCATACAAAAGCATAATTTTTATAAAAATCTTTAGTCCGCAATGTATGGACAATATATATTTTGAGAAATATGTAAAGTTATTTTATATTTATCGTATTATATCACGGTGGAAGACCTTGTAACAAAAAGATTTACGGATAATTATCCAAATGTATTGTTTTGATAGATAATGGATCCAAGAATGTGCAGGCAAATCAGCAGTAGTGAAAGTCTTCCAGATGCAGAGACTGTCGAGTTTGAAAGCTCAAATATTATCGCACCACAAGAGAGTGATGATAATTTTATGTTAGACGGCAGTCCGGAGCAACATTCAGTGACATGGCTAGACGATGATCAAATCGATGAGTTAGATATTAATTTAGACCAAAATAACCTATTTTTTCATAGAGTTGATAGCGCAGATATAATATACAGGAACAAGAAGAAAAAATGTAAAATGGTAGGCAAATATGTAATGGGTGATGTATTAGGCGAAGGTTCTTATGGGAAAGTGAAAGAAATGTTGGATTCGGAGTCACTAAGCAGGCGAGCCGTGAAGATATTGAAGAAGAGGAAACTACGAAGAATACCGAACGGTGAACAGAATGTGCAGAAAGAAATACAGCTGTTACATATTCTTAGACATAAAAATGTGATAGAACTAGTCGATGTAATGTATAATGATGAAAAGCAAAAAATGTATTTAGTAATGGAGTTTTGTGTCGGTGTCCTACAGGTACAATAATATGGTATTATTCAATTAATCTTACGCAAATATTTTTTTCCAATTGTAAGTCCTAAAAATTGCTTTTACGTATCTTATTTGTTTACTGTTTTCTTAGGATTACAATCTTGCTGTTTTTTATTTTTTTTAATTTATTTATGTTTGTGATAATTTACTGATACATTATTTTGATTTTAGGATATGTTAGAGGCGAGCCCAGGGAAAAAGTTTCCTCAGAGACAAGCTCATGATTACTTTACTCAACTGCTTGATGGTTTAGAATACCTCCATGGGCAAGGTGTTGTTCATAAAGACATAAAACCTGGAAATCTTCTATTAACTCTTGATCAAACGCTTAAAATTACTGATTTCGGTGTTGCTGAGGTGAGCTAAATCATATTTTGATTTCACTTTTAAGTTATAACTTGTATATCAATCACCTTTATATATAGTATGTCCTATAAAGGTTACAAGCAGAGCAATATTAATATTCACTAATAATCACTAATCAGCTGAATAACTGCACTAATTATAGTAGTTGTTGCCATTTGATTAAATTTAAATGAGATCTATGGAAAGTGTACTTTTAATGTAACAGCAATAAAATGTAAAGCAGCATTAAGTCGGGTACTAAAAATCAATAGAAAGTAACAGTATACTTATGTTTACTATACACAATACAGCTTATATTATGTATTTTTTGTATGGCAGTACCACCTTTATTACCACTGCATGTGAACGGAAACAACTAGGTATTTGGATATTTTGCTAAGGGCGTCAGATCTGGAATTAATGTATTATGTGGCATGATATTTATGCCAAAATATCAGTCCTTTGTATTTGTCAAACTTTGCGTAATGATTGGTATTTTTAAAGTGATAATCAATCAGAAAGCTTTATGCTCTATTTATTGATTACATGCCTAGCACATAAAAATAGCAACATCCATAATACTGCTGAATGTTCTCCCAAAATAACGCTAGTCAATCCTAGATATTATAAATGTATATTGTGTATAATGTAAAATGTTTCTCATTATATGACATACTAATATGATGAAGTTAATAGCAATTCACCGGAACAAAACTATACTACTTGTATTTGGTGCAATCAATTTTGTATACAAATAAGTTTTGATCATCATCATCAGCCTGTGATAGTCCACTGCTGGACATAGGCCTCTCTAATACATATCCATTAGAGGGTTTTGATACATATTAATAATTCTACATAAATGATAGGTACATCAGACAGTATAAAAACTTATTCTGTTGATAAATATTGTCATAATACTCAAGTAGATATATCTTGTTTTAGGCCCTTGATATGTTTTCTCCGGAAGATACATGTTACACTGGACAAGGATCTCCTGCATTTCAACCACCAGAGATCGCCAATGGTGCAGAGACATTTTCTGGGACCAAAGTTGATATATGGAGTAGTGGTGTAACATTGTAAGTGCAAAGTAACATGTTTACATCTAATATTTCTCATAGCCATTACACTTTCAAGTCTCCTTTGAACATAAACACATTATAGAGTTAAATATTATAATTTATGATGACAAAACTGTTGTGCAAGCTTTTTGCATCAATAACAAAGGTATTTTGCATACACTTTAAATGTAAAGTATCTGTTATTGTGTCTGAATCACATGTCAAAGGGGCAGATTCAATGTCATTGATTGTGTCTGAAAGAGTACAATATAAATGTTTAACGGAATCTCTGAAAATGATGAGATAGCACCTCTATCTCATCTTTTTCTGAGATTCTGATGATGAGAGAGATGAGATATAACAATATTTGCATATTTATTTTTAGTTAACATAAAAATGCATATATGTAACTCGATAAATATTTACATCGATAATCATTATAAAAGACAGATTCATTAAAAAATACAAGTAATGATAATTTAGTACTTTTCTACCATTAAATATTAATACTATTTTTTTAAACCAGAAGTTACGTCAATAGTCGTAATAACAAGGCTGTTGCCATATTCGTTTTAACGAAAAAAATCTATTTAAAACTAATTACTAAAAGCTGACTTTATTATTTTTAAAATTTGCCACTAATATATCTGTAACTGTTAATTTTTGTAAACGAGGAAAATGTCGTAAATATTCAGCATTGGTCCACAGATACAATATGACGACGGGCAGGTACCCGTTCGAGGGGGATAATGTTTTCCGGCTCTTGGAGGCGATCGGTCGGGGCGAGCCGGCGCCCCCGCCGCGCCATCTTGGACCCGCGCTCCATTCTCTGTTAACGATAATGCTCAACAGGGATCCGGCGTTGAGGCCCGACGTACAGCAGATACGGCGGCACGCGTGAGTGTGATCATGTGTTCGATATTTAAAAACAATTGCTGATTTTTTTTAGTTGAAGATAATTCGTTTTATTCAGCCAGTATGTTTTAGCTTTTTTTATGGGATATCGATTCAGTTTATTTTTTATAATTGATTACAGCACGATGTTTAATCAGTTGGAGTGCCCTACTTTTTGGCGCCAAAAGACATTGCTTACGTAAATTGCATGTCTTATTTACCTCGGCTTCCTACCGGCTTTTAGCTGTTACCGCTTAATTCTAGCTGATGTCTTTATTTCAGTAATAGGCAACTGGTTAGAACCAGAATATTTTTATATCTTGTAGGCGTAGCTATTCAGTTAGATGCAGTTAGTTTTTTACGGTAACCGGTTGAATCCAGCTACTTTCTTTATTTTAGTAATAGGCAACCAGCTAGATCCACGCCGTTTCTTATTCATAGCCAGTATAAAACCAGTTTTTGCGCTAACCACTTCAATAGAGCAGAAGTGAATTAAAGAAAATTAGCTGGTTACTATTACTTCACTTATTGGTAACCAGTTAGATTCAGCCAATTTTCTTACAGCCACAGGCATCTAAATAACTGGTGACGTGTATAAAAACAACATTTCAGCTTCCAAAAAAGTTTTTTTATGTAATTTGAAATCGCTCAGTTACATATAAGACAGTAAATTTAAAGCGCTTTCATGTGTGAACAGTCGCCATATTTAATACCCACGCGATGCTAAACCAGCACTTAAAGTTTTTAATTTAGAATTTAACATAAACTTCCCGTTTTATGGCTCAGGAATCAACACCTAACGTTCTTTGCCTGTATACAACAAGAGTGATGATGATTAAAATTTTAATTTTCAAATTCTGAAACAGTATAAACGAATAGACGGAGAAAATTAGATGACTCAAAAAATAACCGTTTGCGACATTAAATTAAGTACATACCGAATTTTTGTATTTATTGATAACTTTTTATTGAGTTGATAAATTTAACTTTTGATACAATATTAAATAAAATTACTTTACGGATTTTATCGCGTTTATTTTACATTTAAATTCCCGACGTTTCGAACACTTTCCAGCGGTCACGTCGATTAATATATCGCTATGCAAATGTACAATAGAAATAATTTCGGGACAATATTTAGTATATAGCTAAATTATTTTTATTCTTTCATTCGATGTTGTGATAATATGAGCCGCCTAGCTTTGTTATCACACACTTTATCTAAATTTTATACCGATCATCGTTATTAAATATTTTCCTAATACGTTTAATACCTCAAAACTAAAGATTTATTGAATCATTAAACCTTTGACTTTATATTATATCAAGTTAACAGTAGGCTCCGTATAGTAAAATATGAAATATATGCTGATGCATTGTAATTGAAGACGTAGTGTAAGTTTCACGGTCCCATGTTGAAATAACTTATTACTTAGTTGAAATAACAGATACAAATTATTAAAACAACAATTAACAGTTTTATTAGATATTAATCTTTCCTGTGATATAATGCAAAGTTTATTTTATATCGCTAGTTCTTTATTAAAAGTATCGACAAAACAATCAAGATGTTTCTCATAAGAAATTCAACGTTCGAACGAAAGTCCGCCAGCCGCCTATGGCATGTTACATCTCGTTCACTATTTGTTTCTTCTTTCCTTAATGCAACTGATGATGCCGAGGTTCGGCCCACCGGGGCGTCCTCGATAAATGTTGCTAACGGTTTAGTCAAGGATCAGCAGAGCGACTGATCGAGCCGAGGTTATACCCTCCTGGGCACCCTCGATTCAGCTCGCCGACGGAAAAAATATACAAGTGGAAGCCCGAGCCGAGGTCTCCCCTCAGTGGACCCTCGGAGCTAAGCCGACAAATATATAGGTGAAGTCTGTGCTCGCTTAAAGTCACCAACGAGTACGCATCATAAATAAATATTTGTTTTTATGTTCGCTACGGTGCCCTTCAAACTGGAATGAAGCGTTCTCACGCTACTACATTGCTACAGAAGCGGGCACCGTGGTACTTCTCTAGTATGTACCCTCCAAACAGAAGACTTCCTACGCGTTCTATATAAAGAAAGTGGTTACTTAGTTATTACACATAAAAAACAGATATAAATGCTGTTTTTTATGTATAGATAATACTATTTTAATATTACGATAACGACTATCTAGTATTTAGATAAGTAATTAATTTGAAAACTTGCTTTTATTAATTATTACGTGAAATGTATTGAGTTTATGTAAACACAATCTACTGAGAAACGCTAATGGCGTCACAAAATACCTTTGCAACTTTTTTTGTTTTTGTATCAATTTATATTATTTATATTTATATCACTATGTACCAGATAAAAACTTTTTATTGTGTTTTTTTCTGGTGGATGTTAAATCTACATGCGATATTTAACTAATAAGGGTGCCCGGTTATTTGGCGCCAATCAAGCTTGACATTGCACAAAGTGTATGTAAATTCCATCTTACAATAAGCTGGGGTGTATTTTTCTTGAAAATCGTCCGAACACCCATTTTCGAGTAAAATAAATTTTAATTTCCCACAAACAAACTGTGGACATGTCTTATCAACAAGAAACATTTTATAACATTATTAAAAGATTGCGTATAATCTGCTCTATTTATCTAGTTCGTAGACACTAGATAGAATATTAGACTATTCTTTCCAATGTTACCTTGATCGTTCGCCAAAGCTAGCATCATATCAATAAAGTGCAAGAGTTTATGATCGTCTGTCCTCCAATCGATTATCTTTTATGCTTACTGTGTGATGGTAAGCTCCTGACGTTTAAACTAACCTCGTCTGTTTTTTATAATTATCTTTATTAAATACTAGCAGTCCGTCCACAGCTCTGTCTGTATTATCTTAAGATTTTTGTAATAGTTTTCTGCGGTAAAAAGTAGCTTTTTAGAAGTGAAATATTATTTCAATAAAAAATAATTCATTAGTTTCGTTGCCAATTCAAAACAAACACAAATCTTTCATTTTTATAATATTAGTATAGATAGATCGATTCTTTTGTTTAGCCATATTATACTCGGACAATATGTAAACTAAATGTCACATAGCGACAAAGTGGCGTTATATGCATGATATTGTTATTATTTATTATTGATATCTCGGTCACTTAGCTTTTAGAACGATGACGCAACTCCGTTGCCATTGGTAACTTTGTTTACAGCTAAACTATAGATTATTTTAAGGTATCCGTTCGTCAATCTGTCACTGGCCATATGAGCTAAAAAATGTGGTAGTTTAGGTTGAGTAAGGAATAACTAGAAAAGTACCAATGTACTGCTCGTAAATGTCACGCAGCCGTAGTGTAATTACTCCAGTGTGTGCGGTTTTGAGAGCAAAGAAGCGAGTTAACTTCTGGTTAAACTAGATTTAACATCCTACGTCGCAGAGTGGTTGGCAGAATTGCGACATACTATATTGCATCTTTCATGGACAGGGAAAATATGACCCTTTTGCTCGCCGTGTCGCTTTGTAAACATGCATCTAGTTCTGTTACCACTATTGCAATAAACACTTAAATTTTTCCCAATTATAGGTCTGATCTTGTAATATGCAATACTTACAACCTAGGTATTTCGTATTGTGTAAAAGTGTAGCCACCCCTAATTTATTAGTCCGGCACGCATTTAGCTACAATTCTTTCATACACTTTTATTCTTAATAACTATAGTATAAATCGATAAATGTTGTGATTTAACCAGATATTATTTTGATGTTGTTACTGACTTACTACTCAGAAATGCAAGCGATGAAATAAAATTTCGTGTTACGTAAGCCTTTCATCGTAAATATTTACGTAAACTTCTGGGCGAAAATTTGAATTCGGAAATTCAGATTTGAACATTTGCAAGCTTGAATAAATTGAACGTTGAATTTCAATCGATGTTAGTCATTCGCATAAATATGCAGGTGCGTCGCAAAATTCGCGAACAATAGTCGCCTCTGCCAATACGGAACTTGTTAAATATCGCGTAGGTGAAATGTTGCTGCGCTAGCTATGCGTTTACACTAGAGCTATTAGCTCTAAAACTGACTTATAAAATAAGAAAATATGTCAAATAGAAGACGGTATTTAACCCTTAAATTATATGTAAAGTGTATTGAAAATATAATACAAAAGATGACTTATGCTCGATCAAATATTACAGTGTATTTATGTGAACTGGCGTGATACGATTATAGACGGAATTTCGACCGACAGAAGTCCGCAAACAAGGGATTAGCAAAGGTTTGCGTTTGCCAAAGCAAATGTTCGCGCTTCCGTAAAAACGTTACAGTAGATTTTTTTAGAATATTCCGTATCAGTGCTAGAAACTTCTGTACCTTAATTATTTAGTACGTTTGTAATTAAAAAAGTAAATTTATGCATACCATCGTATATCGCTCACTTCCTGCCGTAAGAGGAAGCTCCAAGTCGCAAGCGGGCTAGAACGGGCAATGTTCGGTATATATCTGCGTAATAGACTGTGTAATGCAGACGATGGAAACCGACATAGCTGGCATAATTACGAAGCTGAAGTGCAATGGGTCTGTCATTTCGTTCAGTAGTTTATGACAAAAGATGTTAATAGTGACGCATTCAGCAGTCTGGAATTACTTCTCTAGTATACGTTTATTAGCTGTTGTCTTTGACTTCGCCACGTGATAAGAGTCCATTGTTTACGCCCTCGATATTTTAAGGGATAGAATTGTTTAAAACCCGTTCTTATCTGACCTCTACTTCGCAAAAGCGATATATCAAATTTAAAGTCTAACGGCCGTATCGCTTCAGGTCAGTGAGTTCAAAAACGGGATCTCTCCTATAATACATATAAGATATGTACTACAAATTATTGAAGCGTTTATTTGGTTTTATACTGACGACCTTAGAACCCTTTTTGTTCCATAACTACCTGATAATAACGTAAAAAATATTGAAATTTAGGTTGAAATTTTTGAACTGTTATTAAATGTAAGGAATTTATAAATTTATAATATTAAACATTCATTTCCTCTAAATTATTAAAACAGGTTACAGCTTGGAGTTTAATTTTCTGTGTCGTTTATATATATTTTTTTTATTGAGCAACAATTATCGCTTGAAGGGTATACACAAAACAAGACGCAAAGTCTTTATCTCTGTACCTTCTCTCAGCATTGTGTCGTAAGTGAACATTGTATGAGACATTGTTTACTTCGAGAATTGTTTATTGTTATCATCCTTATACACGCAACCGGTTAATTGCATTGATAACTAGACGATACTTATACTTCTAAGGGTATTCTGATATTGGGGAACTGAATAGGGATGTACTGTCTTGGTGTCTAGTAGTACAAAGCAGCGGAGTGCAAACTGTACTGTGTTCCGGTTTGAAGGGCAGCTGCTAGGGTAATTGTCGGGATGAAAATTATGTGTACAGAAGGCAAGCAGATTAGTGCTGTATAATATTTAGCGTCACCCTGATAAAAAATAAGTAATAAATTACATAAAATAGAAAGGCAAAACTTATATAAATATAACTATATACATATTTTGTAATTGATTTTTCCGGAATTGCAGAGTTACTTTTAGTTACGATTTTCTTATTTTATCAACCAATGCTAGTAATGGTACAACATAATGTTTTGTGTAATGAAAAATGTTTTGTATTATATTATTACAATTATTATACAAGCATGTTTTGTTATTGTAATTAGACAAGTAAAATTATATTCATTCCACCATGTGCCCTTCCAGAATGGCGAAATTATTCGATATGGCGTGTTTCTTGATGTTTGTATAACACGTATTACACACACGCGATACTAAAATAACAACTGGAAGTGTTAACCGCGAGTTTATATTTAACGCAAATATGTAATGGTTACTTTGAGCCAGTCTTTGAATATTTTATGGACCGTGACTTTTATTAGTTTTAAATACTGTTTTTGTAGTGAAATTACGAATATTATATCGTAATTTACGAAAAAACACTTAACTATATATATATGATATACGTGAACGTGGAATTGGTTTCAAACGGAAAATAAAAAGATTTTTAAATATAATATACACTGTAGTAAAACTAAGATAACTTCTTAAGAAAATATATATTATTTTTCTAGACCTTTCTTCTGTCTGCAGTCAATTTTTTTGGCAAAATGTAATTAGATCAGTTCAATGGCTTTGCTTTAATGTCTGTTTCTTTTGTCATCGGCAGGCACTGACCTTGACGACACATCCAACGATTTATTGCATTTTCACACAGGCATATCTGTCTACCAGGATCCTTATTCATTTATATCTTTACATCTTTATACAGGGACGAGCTAACCAGTTGTTAGGTTATGTATGGTTGCCGATTTAGTTCTTAACAAATTTAGTACACAACTAAAGGATTTCCTTGTGCGACGGACTTTACACTTTAATTCTTAAGTCGTTTTATAAAAAAAATTGTAATAATGAGATATCTACCAGCTTGTTACCCAAAGTTAATTTAAATGATTTTTTGTGTCTTTTAATTAGTGGATGAACAAAAATATATGAGAATTGATGATCGAAATAAACGAATGGTCTTGCTTTGATATTAATATCAAGACACAATACGTTAACAACCATTGCATGCGTTTCTTGTGGTGAAGCAATTTTCAATTATAATACTTTGATTTATTTATAATACATACGTTATGGGTAGTTTGAAGCAAATAAACATGAGAATGGATGGCCATTATTGATTCATTAACTGCGTAAGTTTATTGTATTTTATTGTATTATAATAAGTATTAATTGGGTATATGTACAATTAATTTAGTCATACAAACTAAATATAAAAGTTTTACTTTTTTTATTGATTGTCAATGCCTCTACCGCTTAATTAGAAGTTTGTGAAACTTGAAGACTCACGGCATAAAAAGTTTTAGTGATATTTGCTAAAGTTTTTTTTAAACAGTTTTTCCAAAAAAGTGAACGAACATTTATAGTATCTTCAAAAGAACTTAGAGCAAGAGTCAATAAAAAAAATCATAATGAAATGTGTATTTCAAAAATTTTCATTAATAGAAACATTACAAATCGTCCTTCGCATTTCATTATATTTGTGCAAACGCTGTTTAGATTAAATATTTCTCTCGGATCTCTATTACATACGTCATTATCTCTATTAGAGATCTTAGTTAATCTTCTTTATACAGAACTGGGGCAATAAAACAAGTGATGACGAACTGCAATATCCATGTTACTGTTTACAATATATAAACGCTTAACGTTATAGCCAGTAGTTAAAATGTTTTACGATCGCGTCGTCGACAACTTCGGCTGTAATTATGACAGTTTTAGTTCCTTATATATACCCATGACTTATTCTGGTTTAGTGTACTCTATTTTCAGTAGGCTTCCTTGGCTATTACCGTATTTTCCAAAATCCCCCTTTCGCAAAAGCATAATGAGGGGAGGCCTATGTCCAGCAGTGGACTAACACAGGCTGATGATGATACGTATTTTAGTGTTAATTTGTAATATGAAAACACGATAGTCATATTTGTAAGGCTACAAAGTTAGTGCGTAGGCTGGATAAACAGCCTAAATGTTTTTGTGCTCTGTTTTCAGTGTTAAACTTGTTCGAAAAACATAACAGTGTTTTGGTTTGTTAGGCACTGAAATCAGTGTATAGGTTGGCTAAATGGTGGGAGATGTGAAATCACCAAAGAGATTGGTACCATTCCATTCCACTAAGGAAAAAAAACAATGTAAAAAGTTTTTCTGATATACGCAAATGTATGTAGATTTCTCATCATCATCATCTCATCATCAGCCTGTGATAGTCCACTGCTGGACATAGGCCTCCCCTAATACACCCCTATCCATTAGAGGGTTTTTGGACCGTATCCCACCACGCTGGTCCCGTAGTCCCCGCAGGATTCGAACCCACGACCTTCGGTTTCTAAGCCACACGCCTATACCACTAGGCTACGGAGCAGTCGTAGTCGCAGTATGTAGGCTGAGTACAAACTTTGCTTTCATTTACAAAAATCTGCTGCTTTGAAACGGTCAACAGTAATATAAGATCAACAACCATCTTTAAATTAAAATTTTTATCAGTAAAATTTTATTTAAATTTTATCTTATTGTTTACTTCCAGGTGGGTACAAGGCATGCCCCCCTTAGAGCCTGGCGAGCGGCTGGTGAATCCAAGATCGAGGCGTTCGGACGAGCACCACAACTCCACAGTGATACCGTATCTAGTGGAACGCCACTACGCTTCAGCTCAGGAATACTTCACAGAAAGGGATCTCAGGCACGGTGGGTTTTTCTTTTAATTGTGTCTTCACGATTTATCTCTAGTTAAGGAGTGGAATAAACCGTAACTATCCACCTAATTTACTGTTCTTAAGTCATAATGACGACAATTTTGCCGTTAGGTTTAAAAATTTTATTAAATTGCGAACGAAGGCAGACAATCAGTCGGGCCAGATGGCCCCCATCAGATGATGGAAAGTGGTTATCGACGCCTATACACATCGACAATACTGTAGGTAAAGGATGTTACGACGCCTATACCCAGTAAATACACTGGCTACGGCACCCTTCAAACTAGGACACAGTAGCATTTTACATACTATTACTATTCGGCAGAAATAGGCACCGTCCCAGACGATCACCTGTAAAATGGGAGCAACCACCTCCAAAAAACTACTTAATATTTGTCGAATTTCTAAAAAGTTTTTATTTACTTGGGTAAATGCAAACGCATTCTCAATTATGTTTAACTCGCACCGTCAATTCGGCTTAGATAATTTTATATGGTTATTGCCTTAAAATGTTGTATTATTGCATTATTATGTTAAATTCTGTTATGTAAATAATTATACATGCAACAATTGTTTATTTTTGTACAGGTTCATGTAAATACAATCATCTACATAGACGTTTTAATCTTTTTTTCATTATGTAAATAATAGTTCACTTATTATAACTATATCCATCGACGATTGTCATAAAAAATTTTACAGCATAATAATTGCTTATTTTCAGAAAATCATATAATTAATTTAATTTAAATTCGTTTATTTTAAACCATCATGTTTCACACTTGGTCAATGCATAGATATATTTTTAAACAGCATTTTGTTATAATTGGCGTAATTTTTTTTTTAAAGTTAATTGCCTTATAGTTACTACTCCTTTCCTGATGCATAGCGCCCAATGCTTTACTTTAAATTTCTATTTCATTTTATTACCTGCAAATGTATTCAA
The DNA here is from genome assembly GCA_029286875.1 of Lamproptera curius. Classification (NCBI taxonomy): domain Eukaryota; kingdom Metazoa; phylum Arthropoda; class Insecta; order Lepidoptera; family Papilionidae; genus Lamproptera; species Lamproptera curius. The sequence continues at coordinate 2,408,588 of JAGSMT010000039.1, read as the reverse complement.
ATGTCATTTAATTTGACCTCTATAAACGGGATAAAGATACATATCATAGTATGTATCATCGTGAACAATAGTAGTATTTATGTTTATAACAATATATATAGTTGTATTATTGTACTAGTTAATGTTCAGAAAATGTATAATATACACACTACATACTGTACATACTTTCAGAGCCTGAGCAAATACTAGTGGTGGGGCAAGCTCGTGCCAGAATTTGCTCCTTGAGTTAGGTTTGTCGCATGGAGTGGCCCATCTATTTCCCCGGCTTATATTCCCGAACCCACTACCCTCCTAACTTATTCCTTACCCAAATTTTAACTCATCATAATTCGTTTACTTATCCAACCAGACATACAAGGTTACGGTTTTTACGCAGAGCGGCTGCCATTTGATTTGGACACTCCAATAACTTCATACTAACTATGGAATATAACTTACAAACTATTTGAGGGCTTTATAAAATATTTTTCATTTAAGTTCAAAACTACTGTGATGTTAGTTGTAGTAATTTAGTGACATATTTATGTAGCTCCATAATTGTTTAACTGTGACTTAGTTTGCATGCTTAAATTCTTGAGTTAAGTTTAGTTTATTAAGAAGCTCAAAAAGCAGACAGTTGTTTGATTATAAACCTGATGAGCTCGAATGATCAATTAATTTTTAAGTTATTACTTGATTATTTGTATTTATTTGACGTGTCAACATTTGCAAAGAAAAATTACACCTCGTGTAGTGTATAAATGTATCACTAGCGTAATTATTGTTATCAAATATCAACCAATGCATTCTAATCGCGGTTCATATAAAAATAGCTCTATGTTTTTGTCAATTAGCACTGTTTAACACCGTTTTCTTTACTACTATCGAGTCACATAATTATATTAATCTTGACGTACACTTGTTAATGTGTTGAATGTTTACAAGCGCTGCGCATAATGTAATATAAAACATTATCTGAAGAGAATATTCGAAAATCCACATTGGACGCAAATTGACTTTTAAAGAAACTATAGGTTAATGCTTTATTTGTGTCTATTAAAGTAAAAATTCAAAAATGTAGAGTTTAAAATCGATTTCTTTTAAATTTTTAATTTGGTGCAATAAATAAACGCTTTATAGTGTAACTGTCAGATATACTTACGAGAGATTTTTAAGTGAAATGTGTGTTTATATTTTAATTTATTTTGAAACAATGATAACGATTTTTAATAATTCCTTATTAACCACATTTTGTATCGGTAAATGATCTCGAACCATGTAATTGAAATACTTTCACAAATGATTATGCCGTATGTGGCCTCAATTGCGAGAAATACGTAAAGAATTGCAAAATTTTTAATTTGCCCTTGTTTGCATATGAAAATTTTGAGTAATCCTTTTCGTGGTAAACTAGTAACATTGGAATGTTGTAATTGTTCATATTCTAGATAAATAAATTTTATGACATTTTTATTATACTTCATGACCGAACTTTCATAGTGGTAACTAGTAAATCTCTTCTCTAGCAGCTGTCAATCAATTAGGTCGTTTTATTTGCTGGTGCCATTAATGTTTGTCATTATACGAGAGCTAATAAGATATAGAGTTAACGAAAATAAATTAAAATGTCAAACCCCAATGACGCCATTACGGGGACCGAGGCAAAGTTCAACGCTATGTCTAACCGATTAGAGGGCAAAAGAGATCGATAGTAAAAATGTTGTCGCTAAATGAGTTTGACTGTACACTTTGAATACGGAAATTTCCCTTCTTGTGGTAATTTACTCCTTAATAGATATAAATTCGGGTACAGTATGTATATTTTATTTGAATTAAATAAAATAAAATGTATTTTTTCTCAGAATTGGGCGACAACGGATCGAGGACTATGTCGACCGCGGAGTTATCAGACGGCGAGTCGACGCAGTGCAAGCGACGGTGGCACTCCTCCTGTGGCCGTCTGCCTTCCTGTCGGCTAACGTGATGCAAGCACTCACCGCACCGACACTACCGACACAGTGGTCCGACACTTCCCACGGTGAGCCTACACGCTCCGACTTAGTGTACACGCACGGCACCGAATGCTCCGACTTGTCCGACACGGATCTCACAATGACACTCGTTCGAAACAAAGCCGACACAGTATGCCGATAGTTGGTCAGAGCTCCTTAGATCTCACAATCTGTCATTTATTCGACACAAAGCCGAAGCAGTGTCGACATATCGATCGGCCTCAAATCTGTCTGTGTTCGACATAAATCTGACACAGCGTGTTCACAGTGCCCTGTCCTCATTCCGATATCAATGTTATTCCACACAAAGTCGGCACAGTGTGTCGACAGTGTTCTGACCTTACCTCAGATCTCACATTGTCACTTGTCCGTTATCACATCAGATCGACACAGTGACCTGCACTCCACCACAGAATCGCCTTATACTTCGTTGGACTACTGCACTGATCGCTCTTTCCGTATTTAAGCATCGCTCTAATCTTGGATCTTTAAATAATTTGGATGTTCACACTTCTGCGTCTATTTTGTTGTAATTTGTTATGTAAGGTCGTGTAGATACTATGCGCTACATATATACCCTAGCCATACGAGATTGTTAATTTGTTAAGAATGGACGCAATGGCGTTATAGAAGTGTTCAGGTCGTCTTTTAATGTCAACTACATTGGTAAAGTGGGACCTGAACATTTCAATTAAAGAAAACATAATTGGATTATTGTATAAAAACCTTACTAGTCGCCATTGTACTTGACAATAAAAATGTTATTATACTGGAGGCTAAATACGATTCGGAACTTATGTACACCAAAACTTAATGTAATGTAAAAAGTAATAATATTTCCGTCTGGCTGGGATGTATCTTTATATTTATTTTTTATTATATGCTTATTTTCTTTATTATTTCCATATGTAGTGTTTTATTTCTTATTATATAAATATAAATATTCGCCTCGGCCAGACGAGAAAATATTTACATATATATTTTTATAAAACAAAAAAACGTAATGCTAATTTAAAATTTCACATTTAACAGCGAAGCCAATTGAAGTGCGTTTCTGCATAGTCTATTTTACTGTTCGATATCAGATTTTGTTTCTAGACTCCGGTTTTTGGATTTACTTTGAAATACTTCTATTGTCGTATCGCATAGTGTGTACTGGTCCTTACAAAAAATGCCTGTCAACTGTGTTTTGGAATTTGATGAAGTTTTGAAAATACGATAGTTTGATTTGTCATTCACAAAGACTGTATGTATAAATTGATCATATTTTCTTACAACATTTATTCGTCATAAAAACTTTATCGAATTCACTAAATAGACACGAAATGAATTTTCCCTTATGTGAAAAAAATATTGTCATTGAATCGACCTGTTTTATCCCATCGTATGTTTGTATCCCGTTGTTTTGTTTTAACTTATTTGAATAAAACATTTGTTGGGATACTAGAGTACGAATTACGATTCTAAAAACTTTTAAACTATAATTTAGGATTACCTCACATTATTTGGAAATATAATTTTACGCAAACAGACCTTCATATAGTTAAATATTTTCTGTATTCCTGTAGTCACATTATTACTTATTGTTCATCGTACTGTCGTTGTATAATATTCATGTATACAAAATCTAACTAAATATAGTGTGTTTAAGAATTAACTACAGATACACAATCAGTTTCTTTTAATGTTGCCACTTAAAATATATACACCAATGAAAATAAAAATACATTCATAAATACATACATTGTATTTATGAATACGATTCATAGCCCACCGTTGATTTCTAGATTTTACACTTTCTCGTAATATTACAAATTTCAATAAATCAACAATATATAATTGGCAAACGCATGAAAATTATTGAGACACGCCTATTTTGTTTCCATATAAAACATTCATAAAAAAAATATTTTTTCAATTATTCAAAAAGTGATTTATGTGAACGAATATGCTGTTAATAAATATATCAAAAAGAAAAATCATAGAACAACGAATAATCGAATGTGTCCATTTTTGATTGCAATAGAATGAAAACTTATGACGTTGAGATTTTTAGTCTTAATTATTTTGGATAATTTTTTTTTGAAAATATTCCAGCCAGCACTAAGAAGTCATCTGAATTGTTAATTATTATGTTCATGTCATTGAATCTACATTACAACAGTTTTGTTTAAGAAATTTTCTGTATGTAAAATCATTCTACTGTACTTTTTCAATAGTTAATTTAATGATGCAACAATAAATTTTTGTTTAAAAATAATATATACATAGTTACTTTTATTATTAAACAAATATATACAATGCGTAATGAAAAATATTAAGTAATACTACATTATAGAATGTATAAGTTGATAGTATTGTAAAAAGACAAAAAAAACAAATTAAAAGGATTTTCATCTTGGGATAATTTGTGTGAACTAATTTTGTTTTTTATCTTCTGCAAAATATTTTAGTGACACGATTTCTATATATATCAGAATAATGTACAATCTGTCCTTTAAATTAATAGATACTCAAGTACAATTATAAAGTAATTGCTTACTGTTAAACCTATTTAAAAATAAATATAGCACTAACTGAAAAGTATCTGGAAAAATAATCTGCATTGAAAATTACTCACTTTGTTTCTTAGTAGTTAATTCGTTTGCGGACCTCACTTTTTTATTGTTTAATTTTAATCGTTTATATTAATATTATGATAATTTGTGTGTTCATCGGAATGTTTGATGTTATCGGATGAAATATTCTTCATCACCATGTACAATCTGTAATAGAATGGAATTGCTTTAGTACAAACTATCAGAGCTAAACTCAATTGAGAAATTTGCAAAGTTTACTTTTTATATTTATCTGTCCAAACTAATTGAGATATGGAATTTATGTGATTTTTGTAAAAACATATAATCATCAGTGATGAGTTATTGATATCTCGATGAATACGAATCATTGAACAGATTTTCAACTAAAGTTAATGTTGACAAATCTTTAATTCGTCATGATCAATATTATGTATTTGTTGCTATCGGATTACGTTGTTTATGCATTTCTCATCACTCTTTAATTGATACGGATTGAGATATTAGCTTTATACGCGTTGTTACCTTGAATACGTTTTCGATGTTGCAACGGTAAATTATTGTTCATACGTGTTGTTTTACTGTGCAATAATATTATTGAAGCTGTTCTAGTGTATGTCTAAGCCAAATAAGATTAGGAAATTTTCATTCAAACTGCCTTTCAACTTCATGTTTAAATCGTTGTTATTAATCGATACGTGAGCTGTTCGACCAATGAGAGCGTCGTGATTTTGACGTCGTGACGTTGCTATGGTTACGTTGTAAACAACAGCTAATTTATTTGTCCTGACGTAATTTGGTTATATGTTTCTAACATATTGTGTTGAGATTACTGTGCAAAGTTGATTCTGTCTCAAAGCGCGTTTATTAACATTATAGTTAACCTATTGTTAGTCGATGTGCGTAGTTAAAGAGATGAGTGAGTCTTGTGTTCAAATCGTTTCATGAGTTGTAAACGCGAAATGATATTCATGTCCTGAGTTTTAGAAAACTACTCGGAGTTAATGTACGAAATGAAACTGGAAAAAAAGAGAATATTAATATATTGTAAATAAATGTCAAAGTGATTAAAAGAATGTTTGTGTTTATTATCATTTCCGAGTGTAAGTTTAAAGATAGATTAGTTATAGTACTGATTTTAATAATACCTCTTTATTTAACAAAATAGTGACTATTAATAAAACTATTAAAATGTAAATAAAGCAATTGAATAAATTAACAATTTTTTTCGATTTTTACATTTCGAATTATAGTTATGATATTAATAATTTTTTGTTTATAAAGTATTATCTTGATTTATTTGAACTTAATCGAAGATTGATAACAATTATCAATTCTCGTTTAATGGACTTTTTATATATAAAAATTAATCCTTTTGGTAATCGCAATTTTATCGATAATATAGTGATAATGAGATTGTACCATTAATAGGACTTATTTATAAATTTTCGAGATAACATAAAAATTTAATACACATTAATTGTAGTAAAAATAAAAAGCGTTGAACAATTTTCCTTATAACGTATTTTAAGAATATTCTGAATAACTAATAATTTGGCTTTGCTAAATGTTTAGAGAATCGTATTCTGCTTACACCTTTCTAAGGACTTCTACTGTTTTACCATCAGTCCATGTATTTCTAAAAATAAAATAGTCGATGAAAAGGTATAGAAATCAATAGGAAATACTAAAATTCTAATATTTTCATTAAACATGATTGTCAAGAATGCTGCCACCGGTTCGGAAAAGGATGCTCTGAGAAGAACACTGAAAAAGGTTTGTATCTTGTCATCAATTTCATGGGATTAAACAATAAAAAACAATTTATAAACGATGTCGTTTTTAGAAAAACCTGAGTGATCCTGTATTTTAAAACAAACATATACAATTTTCAATATGAAAGCTGCATTAGATTACAGACGTTAGTTAGTATAATCGTAAATTTCTGGATTTAGCTTGTATGAACTGAATCCATAATATAATCGATGTAGGTTACGACATTGACCTCCAAATATTTCGTTTTGAGATTGAAGATGGAGTTGATACAGGATATTTCTACTGTTCTTTCGTGCACTCCAACAGCTGCAGTATAGGCTAGTTGCTAGCGATAAGCCTGCTTCAGGACTGATCACCTGGACTCCTAGAATGTTAAGGAACCAGAACAAAATTGCTGAGAATACAAGTTTAAAAGGAAACAGACGAGTTTAGCGTTTCGGGTTTTAAACCGACCGAACAGAAAACCCTTAATCTTGCCAAGGCAGATTAATAGCGAACATATCTACTAAGCTTAGTTACCAGCGGTCAGTTTCTATAGAACACCAAATATGTGTGTGTAACAGCAGTAGGACTTGTGTAAATCTGAATCGTAATTCTGCGAATTTAGGTTGTAAACGCTGAAGAAGTGAATTCATCGATTTAATATTATTATATAAATGATTTACCCTAAATTTATTTTGGATGCGTTCGCGAAGACATTGATGAGTTTCCTAATAGTGGTATTGTATAGATGCTAAATAGGCCAGAATTGCGTGGAAAGTAAGAAAGCTGATTACCTAATGAGAGGCCGCAGCGCAAAGCCTGGTGATATCGTGGCGGAACCATACCCAGTCCGAGAGCCTGAGTCACCCGGAGAGTTCAGTCGCGAGCACTCTCAAATGAGGGAGCGTGTCGGCACCGCCTCGAGGTCCGATGTGCATTCCGACGGAGTGGCAGCTGAGCCCTAGGGGACGTCCCTAGGCCCAGGTGAGGCGATGTTTCTGCCGTCGGCTCAAGCCTTAAAGAACAGAGTGTGGAAGACAGGCGACCCTCCTCATGTCAAGATGCCGGACCAATTTCCCAGGGGTTGGATTCTCGCCACTCCAGGCACATAAAGAATGTAGGCGCATTCGCGGCTGACTAGAACAGCCCAACATCACGCCTTGGAAGAGTGCCCAACTGGTCGGCTAACGCAAACCTTTCGTTTCTGCGTAATGGCAAGGATAATAGAGACCGAAAGTTTGGGCCCGTACTTGCTTTCTGCAGATGCGATGATGGCTCGAGGCGAATAGCGTAAAGGGACAGAGTCTTAAACAGAACGCATAAGCAACGGGTATCAATTGACTCGTGCCGTTCATAGGTGGCAAGCGCTCAACTTCCGTGAAGTGAGCCAGCCCGGCGGCCGGCAAGGAAGGGCAGCCGCCCAGAGACAGGCTATATCGTGAGCACTAGATCGTGTTTGTTCCGCACGGCAGCGTAAGACAAGGTCGGTGTCCCAACACCGAAGGAATGAAAGGTGAGAGGGAGGACGTCGTTCTGGTCGTCAAATACTGTGATCAGCGCCCTGACTGGCTCAATAGCACTACGTTCATATTGAAAACGTTAATTTTTGAGTTGTATACCGGTCGCTCCATCATGGTCCGGAATCCGTAATCTGGATTTTTCCAACGACAAAAAAAAAAGAAATGGAGGCGGAACCATTTTACGACGGTTTGTAATAAAAACTACTAACATGTATGGACATATCCCCAGCCATTTTATCGCAGTCAAAAACAGTCGCTTATTTACTTGTATAAACTATTTAAGTTTCTTTGATAAATTTCTCAGTTAAAGTGCATAGGTAACCTGTATGAACACAGAAATTATTTGTACCAAAATGTATTAAAGGATTGCTGACTAATGTCAACATCACGCGCTGCTCTTTATATGCGTTAGTGCAATTCTCTTTAACATACATGAATCGAATAAAAGCAAGTGCGTATTCACATTTTAACTTCACTAGCTCTTTTCCATTCGTCTGGCAAGTCGTAAGTAACAGTTGTGGGAACAAAGCGTGTCGCAAGGCACCGTTCGCGGCCACAATGCGCGGAAATGCCGGTGCGTTGCCACAAGACGCCTTCCGCTATATCAGATCTTGTTACAATTAGATCAGTGTGTCGATCCAGAAAACTGTTAATGCTAGAACCCAAACGGCAACGACAATAGAAGACGAATTTGTATTCAATTGCAAAGGTTAAAAATATTTGCGTAAATATTTGTAGTTAATTATGATCGTGTAGAGTTATAACTCTGAAATTGCTGGAATAAGCACCTTATGATTTTGCTTATTTTTTTGTAAAGCGTTAAATTGTGTACAATAATTATTGTTTGTCGACATGATTTTTTCTTTCGTTCATGACTTCAAAACTTCCCAAATAATGTTAGCTTTTACCCCTGTTATTTCCATTCAAAAGTTTGCTCATCGGGGAGGCCGCGTTGAAATTACAACTTAAGAGCTATAACTTGGCTTTTTTACTGACTGAGTACTATCGCAATAAAAATTAACTAACCCTAAAGGACAAGACTAATGCCACACGATCTAGACCCTAAAATTGCATAGGGTAAACGTAATTAACACACATATAGTTCAGATGATTTCGACTCGAAATAGGTGTATACATCACTTCATCAGCCTTTGTTAGTCCACTGCTGGACATAGGCCTCCCCTAATACACCCCTATCCATTAGGGGGTTTGGAACGTAATCCACCACGTTGGTCCAATGCGGGTTGGTGGGTGGACCGACTTTTTTACATGCCCATCCGACGCATGGATCATCTTACTTTTCAGACAATTGGGTGATCTGCCCAAATTGCCCTAACCAACTAGGAAACAACAATGAAAATTTGTTGCGTTTTCGCAGGATTCGAACCCACGACCTCCGGTTTCTAAAGCACACGACCATACCACTAGGCTACGGAGGCAGATGTATACATTGTAACCTATCTCAGGAAAATTTCTCGTCACTCAACTAATAACAAAGTACGACGCCGCTTTGCTATAGGTTACTTTATTGACATTTATGTCAAGTCTGGTTTGGCGAAACTGTTGATTTAGGTTTTTAATAGATGACTGAATGATCCGACCTCTGTCGGCCATATGCGTCGACGGTTCATGTATAAGTAATGTAATTTAGTTTCAAACATTTAAATTTAAGTTAAATCAATACTTGATTTTCAAGTCCGGCACTGCTACTTAAAACTTAAACACATACAGATGTTTGAAATTATCACGCAATCTTATAAACTGTAAGACTATGTCTTATTGATGTGGAAGTGTATGCCGGAATGATGAACCATAAGTTACCACTTTTATATTTAGAACTTAATTTTTTATAGCCATACATAGAACTATACTTTAATTGATTTTTATTTTAGCTCCATAAACAACTTTTTGTATTAAATAAATATGGCTATAGCGCCTTCCGCCTCTTCATAATACTGGTCTACTGAAAATCAGCATTCACGAAGATAATCTTTTCTTTGTGATCAAAGCTGAGTCGATACCAATTTGGTACACAAGCAATTTATGTTTATAGTTTTATTGCGTACTGTACTTTTCCATTTTCTATGCCAAATAAATGTTTTTCTTCCTTCTTTCTTTCTTTCTTTCTTTCTAATAGATAGATCCTGCGCTACAAAAGTGAAACGTAAGCACCTGGGTGTATGCTTTTACATTTGTGCACTTTAATGTCGCTTTCGCTGACGGTTATTTTATACAGTCAGATAAAAGTTGCAAAATGGCAAGGGCCAAATAGTTTTTGGTTTCATTACTTTCATGTTAAACATATTTACTTGTCATCTCCAAAGTTTTCAGAACTATGTTTTTTTAAGTCTAAAGAGTAAGGCTTTTAAATTTTTCCAATATTTAACTTTATTAAAATTAATAACTATAGGTTTTGTCAATTCGTACGTTTGACCTATAAGAATTAATACATTTACTGTAAATTAAATCCTCCATATTCAGCGTGAAAAAATAGCTTCTTTATATTTAAGTTAACAAAGATTGAAGTTCTTATAAAATTGCTTTAACATATCATGATGACGAATCCAGGATACTGGCTGATCTAGTGATGCACAATATCAATTGATCATGATATAACTTCCAAATATTAAACAACTTCCGGTTAACAATTAGTACTTAGCTTTTGAAGTACTTTTATATGTCTTTAACAAAATGTTCTGTTTACACTTATTGAAGCTTATTTTATAAAATAGGTAAAACAAATTGATCTTTAGGATCTTAGGATTAAATAATAAAAAGCATGTTTTTATTATTTAAAACTGAGTAATAGGAAGTGATTATATGTGATTCCTTCATATAAAATCCAAATCTTAAAAATGGATTAATGTGCTATAAACTACTTTTACTTACGTTTCCAAATGGTTAAAGGTTAAGAGTTATTGAAGAAGAACATTGATAGCTGGTAGCGATAAAATCTGGTGATACTATTTGCGTGATACTATTTACATGAAAATTTTTCGGTGTTACATTTTAGTTCCAAAAGAATTCAGGTTTACTTCTAGACCAATTAATTAATTATAAAGCGTGTATTTCCTTTTTTTTCTATTTAACAAAACGATGAGACGAGCCTTCACCTGATGTTAAATATAGCGTAAAACGTCTCGACTCCGCCGCTGCAACAACAACAACTTAGATGTTACGTCTCGTTAATCCAGTAATAACGCAGGCTACGCCCTTCAAGCCGGAATACAGATTTTTCCATTATTGTTTTGAAGTAGAAATCGGCAGAAATCTTGGTGGTACTTCTCTATTCGTTTATAAAGAGAAATTGCTATTTTCGTATTTTATATGCAACGAATAACCTCAGTAACTTTAACTTATTACATAGCTTCATTAGCTAGGATAAAATTATTATTGTTAGTAATCTGTATTATAAATACGTGTAAAAAATAACCCTCTTGCAAATCTGTAAAAACTGAATACGTTAGTCGAACTTTTGAATATTTTTTAAAATTCGCAATGAATCATTACAAACGTTGCAAATCGTTTATTTTAATACTTAACACTTGACAGAATAATATACAATACATATGCATTGTACTCTGAAGATTTATAAAGGCATCGTTTATTTTCGTTGTTAACAACGGCTCAGCCGTTTGTAATTGCGTTTTGTTACGTAGGAACGGTGCCATCTCCGCTTCATTCATTACGTACAAAGTGAAGGGTTGCCGAAGGTGGAACATTATCGTTTTACTCATTGTCAGCTTAATAAAAGTTCAAGGCGAACGGATTTTCAAAGCTAATCTGTTAACCTACTTTTTTGTCAATTACGCGTATTCCATATTTTCGTGTAACGCACGAACAGATCCAATGTTAAGTTTTTAAACTTGTTGCTGTATTTTTTTACATGAAAACATTATTTGATGTTACTCTCTGGACAGGTCAAAACTTACGACTTGTCGTTATATATATGGTAGATTGACGTTCTAAGGCTCAGATATGGGCCTAAATTGCATTTATACGATAAAAAAAAACTGATCAAAGAATATATGTATATCTTCTTCTTTAAGGAATTAGTTTCTTTTCCTAACTGCTACTCCTCTCTGTGTAGTAAAAGCAACAACTATAATTTTATAACTCTAGAATATAATAATCAACCAATAAGCGCTTATTAAGTAAACGTGTATGAAACAATCAACAAATGAACTCTTTCTTGTGATAATTAGCTGATGATACAATTTGCAAACATAATATATGTTATACGTATAAAAGTAAATGTTAGCATTAGAGAACATTAGACCATTTCGTCATGCCAAATAAAGGCGATGATTATCTTCACTTCGTTACTAACTTGGTCTTCCAATAGCATCCATTGTAATCGCGGTAAATGTGAAAAGTGCACATGTTAGTATACCTTAACATCATTACTCAATAAAATCGGTTTTCGCAACAGTTAATAACTTCATCATCTATACTAATACGTTGACCAAGAACGGCGCCAAATCTTTTGTTTCTTACTTTCATGTTAAACATATTATTGTCAGTGCCAAAGTTGGTCAGAACTATGTTTGTTTATTAAGTTGAAAGTATGATTTATGAAATTTTGCCAATAATTTAGAATTAAATTAAAATTAATAACTGACTAGGTTTTAAATGTTCGTACTTTGCCTTTTATTAATTATAGCTACTTTACTGTCAAATTTGTAAATCTCCATATCAGTGAAAATAACTATTTGTTATTTAAATTAAGATTGATTAGAATTTTTTATATATTGACAATATTAACTTCATTCATATGATTCGTAATCACAGTATAAACTGATATATATACAATATCAATTATCATAATAAATGGTTTATAATATTAAACACTTCCATGTTAAGTCAATTGTATCTATAGTGACTTAGGATTATGAAGTACTTTTGTAAATGTGCTTAACAAATGTTCTGAATTACATAAGCTTTAGAAGCTATTTTAATATAAATAGCGTAAAACAAAATTACTGATCTTTTACGATCTTAGGACTTAACATTATAACATGAGCCACTCGGCTTAGATTATCTTAACTGTTATCAGAAGTGGTTATCGTGCCAATTCTTCATATACAACTCAAATCTTAATAATTGAAAATTATTGGTCCCTCTTATTAAACACACTCGTTTAATCTACGTCTTCCCAATGGTTGAGAGGTTAATATGATTATAAGAAGAACATTATAGCTGTACATGTTCAAATTAAGTGATACTATTATAGTTCATTATTTACTGAAAATTTATTCGGATGTATCAATTGAGCTCAGAATTGAATTCAGGTTGTTCTTCTTACGACCACTCTATTTATTCAATAAAGTGACGCCATGTGTTTTGCACTTGCAGTTTTTCGTAAATTAGACAAAACTATGGACGATGGCACGTTATGTCCTGATGTGTAATTCAGGCTAATAATTCTTGTCAGTGGTCCGCAAGCATTGCTAACCAACTAAAAAACAAATCGGATTTAAATCGTAATGAAGTAAAGTTTACTGTGACGAAAAGAGTGTTTTATTGTCTTACTACGTAATAATGATTTATTACATATTGTTTGAAAGTTAGAAACAGAGTTTAAATTATGTGCTCATATTCAGTTTTAAATGAAATTTATTGTAATCTATAAATATGAATAAGATAAATGAATAAACTAGCCAATTGTACATTATTAGCATACTTAATTATAGGATAGTCAAATTACTTTATAATCTTAGTAGATTCTGTTATTCATAGCAATATCTGTGTAGATAATAATACGTCCTTTGCAACCATCTTTAAAAATGTAAATCATTTACTTTAATTTTTGAATATTTTTTAAAATTCATGAATCATACGAACAGTTTATTTTGGAATGCTAAACTTTGACACTAATTAAATTACAAATCACTTATTGATGTGTACTGTGAATTTATTAATCAAGCTATGCATTTAAATATGATTATGATTTTAACATATCTATAAGGCTCAAAGTATGTAACATTGAGTTAAATATTACTTAAACTTGTAGGAACGAAAGGACCATTTCATAACTTGCTTGATATTTCATTACTACGATTTAAAGTTGTTTCAAATCTGTTGATACATTTCGTTTTCAGCTATTTCAAGTTAAATAAAAGTTCAAGAACGATTTTCAATACTAATCTTTATTTAATAACAACTTGTGACAATAACGCGATTACTATTCTTAACTTGAAAGATCAATGTGTAGTATTTAAAGCTTGTTGTCGTGATGATTATTTTATCAAAAAGCTATTATAATTGACATTAATTTCTGGTCAATTGACAGATAATTTTTACTTAGAATTTATGCCTTTAGTATATCGACTAGAATGACAATCATTTTATAAGTAGCTCAATAGCCACAAAATTGAAAGTATAGACCAATCGTCTTATTTAATACATTAATAACTGAAAACAAAAGATGCTATGGAACATAAAAACAACTTATATTTCATACTTAATTGATTTTCTCTAACTTCTCCTCAGGCTCTTTGTTAAAAGTCAAGACTCAATATGTCAACTCAGTAAGAATACAAATAATACAATCTCATTAATCATAGGTTTATAAATATTAAACTAATTAATACTCAATACCTAGACTAAATGAACTTCTATTCATTACATACAGAAAATGATTGACTAAAATATATTTTTTTCATACAATAAGCTTTATAAAATTTAATTATAAAGATTATGAGAACATTCAAACACCTTGTCTGACTAATAATAGGCTCATGATTAAGAACATCACCTGGCGATGACTAACGCGCCGAAGGCGCTCACCCTTAGTATGCTACAGTACTTGAGGGCGCAAATGTTTTGCTTTATAATCCTTAAAACGATAGTCAAACTATCAGATTAAATGGTTTTCAATCCAGATTAAACCACTACACCATCGAAGTCTATTACTAATGGCTACTAATAAACTTTTGCAGAACCGTCAATACTGTTGCGATTCGTCTGACGAGTCTTCCCTGAATAAGAAGTTTAACAAATTTGCCTTCGATCTACGGTGCAAAGTCTTATGGTCGTTATAAAGTGTTGAAATATATTTGAATGAAATTTTCTTACGTTGAATTAAAGTATTACTTTCTACTAGGAGAAGTTTTAATGCACTATTACTGCAAATTTTAATAAACTTCGATCTTCTACAATAATTTTAATTTTTCCGTTAATAAAATTTAACATGTAATTATTATTAGATTGAGCTGAATGATTCTGAGTATTTGAAATAAGTAATCTTCTTAATCAATACCAAAATATTGTTTTATCAAATTTTAGTCTATTCATATTTCTATAAAATTTACTAATGCAACATGGTATTTTTAGAGTTTATGTTTTACTTTTTAATTAAGCTTCAGACATACATTTTATTTAAAATTATATTTTAAAAATTTGAATAACGTTTAAATTCATAACAAATATGTAAGAACTTTTAATTATACCAGTGTATAGGAATAGCTGAACATAAATCAAAAATTGCTTGGCTTTGTTTCGAATAATAAGCTATGTCATGTGTCAATGACTTTTCAATAGTGAGGCCACTTTGTGTGAATTAAGATTCTCTTGTTTTTATTCTTGTATTAGGCAATGTGTGCCTCAAACTTTGCTAACACAACTTATTAGTACTATCATGAAATTTATTGAGTCACTTGTTTTATTTTAGTTACCTAACGATCCTCGTTATATAACAGTAAAAAGTCAAACTACCAAGTACAAGAATAAGTTATTAATAATGATACCATAAGACATAGTATAACATATTAATACAACATAATGATTCAAATTGTCTGCATCTTACATAACTGACATCAAGGTTTGTCAGTTTTGTATTCAGTCTTAGCAAATTTGTGTAGAATTGATCCAGCGCTTTTCATGCGACATTTTATTTAGACATCTATATAATATATATATATATAGTAATATATTATATATATAATTATTTTTCAGTTATAATTATAGGTGGAAACTTACTAACTTTAATTAAAGGACTTGTTTAAAGATTGTAATGTTATCTCAATATTTGAGTTGACTAACAACTCGAATAACCTTTAAACGATAACTAGCGAAATCATTTGAGTCCTTTGCTAGATGTCAATTTCCTAGGCATATCATTTTATGATGGTCGCATATTCCTTTGTTCATATCAAATCCAAACAAAAGAAAAAAATCGGATTGAAAGCAGTAATTGTTATGGATGTAAGTAATTATTTTAGGAATTTATGTAACGAAAGCATTATTTAGAATTTACTATTCAAGTTAATCAAAGATTAGTTAATAATGCAAAGATAAACAATTTAGCAGTTGCAAAAATAGAAATAGAGAAGTTTATGGATCTAATAGAATGTCTTTTTTAAAAATTAAACCATTCTGGTTATCTATAAAAGAAGTAAAAGCAAGACTAGAAATACTTGATCTTTCAAAACTTCAAACTGATAAAGAAAGTTACATTTAAGAAATTATCAAATTATTTGAACGGATGAAGTTGTCAAACATTATACTAGACTAACATGTTGAAAAGTCTATTAAATGTGTGTTATACAAATCGAGTGCAAGCTGAAACAAGATGATAAACTAATAAATAAAAATCTGAAGCGAGATACGTCCTTGGTTAGAGTCTTCCTCATCCAATATGTCAATTGTATATACTTACTATCAGAATTTCCATTATCGAGAGTAGTATTTCAATAAGTTGACTTAATCTGTGGAAAGACCAGGTAAAGCACTAGGAACACATCGTTGTTTACTGCATGGTTTTACCATTTAAACGAGACTAAATTAAGAATGATCATATCACCATCAAAAAGAAATTATGTATACTACGCTGCAATTATTGCATGTGTCTGATAAACAGTCAAAATTCGTTTTGCAGTGTGAAATAAACTTCGGATATACGATGAATGTCTCTGAATCTATAACTTAGAAATGAAAACTGACGGACTTAAAACTTAATAAAACTATTGATAAATAACTTAAAGATTACTTTAATCATGAGAACTAAAATGGACAACATTTTACATCTCTTGTTTAGATTTACTTTTCTTGCCAACGATTAAATTGTGTTTCAAGAGCTACCGTGAGTAGTCTCAATTTGATTCAAGCTGAATTATGGAAGAAATTAAAAGACTGGACTTAAAAGTTTCACCGATTAGATCTTATGTTAATAAAGCGACATTAGTGGACGAAAAATCCTAAATTATAACTAGTGTACCAATAAAAATGAGGATTCGAATCATTACGATCATTTATCGCTGTCAATCTTTGACATTGATTCCGTTGATCATGAGAGAAGTATTTAAACTTAAACCATAATTAAATTATCTTCGATTACAGATGGGTCAAGACTGTTAATTACTTCTCAATTAAAGAAATTTGAAAATGATTTACAGAGTTTTAAGGTTCATATTGAGGACGAAAACTAGTATAACAATCTTTATAATTACCTTAAAATAACAACACATTTGATTTATTTTCAATTGTTATGTCTATATTCGTATTTTATTTTTCCACATATTCATTCCAATTGAGACTGACTTAGATGCCTAGTGGATAGGCTTAAAAACAGGTCTGGTCGAATTGCAGGGACTCAATGGGTTTGCTTATTTCAGGCTGATCACCCAATTGTCTAAAGTCGCCAAATGATCCATGCTAGGCATGAAGTAAGTCACCCACAACCGCAGATTACCAGGTGATGGTTCGTCCAAAACCTAATGAATGGGCGTTGTAATAGAGATATTCAAGCAGTGAACATCCAGGCTGATGATGAGATGACTGTACATCCTGCAGTTTATTAAGCTTTAATTGATTAATACCAGAATAAATGAACTTGAGATTTAACGAATAATTATAATTTTCTATTTAACCGAATAAAAGCTTTAGAAAACATTTTTTAAACAAGTTGGCTACATTACTTCGCCTTGGCCCTGACAGATTAGTCCTGCTCGAGACTGGGTCGATCGTTCAAATTCTGAGGGGAACCTTCTTCGTAAAGTCGTTGTTGTCAAGTTTGTTACGGCATTATCTGGCGATCATCTTATTGTCTGAAACGTGAGATGATCTATGCGTCGGATGGGCAAGTCAAAACTCGGTCCGGTTGTAAAGATGATCTTTATAAAGACCCTATAATAACATGGAAAAATGTCTAGGAGAAAGGAGAGATAGTTATCAAGAACATAAGTAATACAATATTTCCTTTCACTATTATTTAAATCTATTATACGACGGGCCAGTGCTCACATGTATTATTTCGTACTACATCGTAGAAATTAATCGTAAATTTTCCAATTTTTGATTTATTTCGTTCGATTATATTACACGTTATATCTACATATGTCGATATATTTTTTTGCGAAATGGCAAAAAAGAGGTTCTCACATAACATTTAAATATATTTTCGATTGCATTATTTCCTTAAAAAGTTTCAAAATACTCTTAGACATACAAATAACGCTAGTATATATAATTAATTCTATACCCATTACAGAAAATTATTTTACACGAACAAATTACACACAACAAGACATTCGAAAATTTGACGTAAAAGACTTAAACTTTTTAAATAAAAAAAGTCACGTCTATTATATGTTATAAATCCGTAAACTTTAATAATATTATTATTTTTCATTCAGAGATTTGCACGTGATAGTGGGATATATATTATTTATTTGATGTTAATTTAAGCTACCGTGAAATGTTTATAATTGTAGTTATTAATATTATCAAAATAAATGTCATTCAGAGTTCATTAAAACCTGATAGATATCTTAATCATATCTAAGATATTTTTAAATATTCCGATATTTAATTTGTACGTGCCGTAATATCCCGTTTGTATTAACATTAATCTTGTTTGCAACTTTATCATTATGTCATCCATGTTTAAATTTAAGTTTAATAACCTACGCTATTTCTGTTATCTTTTAATCTAATATTAAAGTGTATGCACGCATGATAAAGCGTGTAACTTTTGATATTTATATTTATTTCCAATTAAATTAAAATATATATTTTAATATTTAAAATTGTAATATTCAATTAATATTTGTTTAAAGACCGAGAACAACTGGTGTATGGAACTAAGTAGGATCTTTATTGACATTCTTATAACATATTATTTAAATCAGGTAAAAAACAAATTATTAATTTTAATGTAATTTAAAAAACTTTAATTAAGAATTCCATTAACAGAGCGGTTTTTTTGTTCTTTACATTTTAGTTGCTAAATGAATCAATATACGTACGGTAATTTTAATCCATGTTTATTAAAACGCATTAGAGATTACTTAATTTTTATTAATTTAAAATTATTAGGCATGTGTCGAGTAGCAGTAAAAATTTAGTTCGTCACATAAAAATAGTCACTATTAAAGTGCCATAAAAACTGGTATGATGCAATAAATAAAATGCCTAAACAAGGTTTAAAGAGTTATAAACTTTTATTAAAGCTTGGTTAAGCGTTTATAGTTATTTTGTGGTAGTATCATACTCATCGTAATTCGAGGTCAACTTTGAATATCGATCTACCTACATATAAGCTAAAGCTATTAGTCACCCTTTTAAACCGAATGCAGAACTGTGTGCTTACTCACGTATTGATTATATTTTGATGTATACAGGATTGACATTATATACATATGTATAGGTTTACACATATATTACAAATAAGAAATAGTCTTTAATATAAATCCGAACACTATATTTCATCAGCAGCCTGCGTTAGTCCGCTGGCTGGACACAGTCCTAAATAATGATAATGCGTCTCCATTAAGAGGTTTCTGGACCGTATGACGCTGGTCCAATGCGCGTTAGCGGATGGACCGACTTTTTACATGCCCATCCGACGCATGAATCATCTTACTTTTTAGACAATTGGCTGATCGGCCTAAATTGTCCTAACTAACCAGAAAACAACGATAACACAAAATTGTTTCCCCGCGGTATTCGAACCCTCACCTCCGGTTTATAAAGCAAAGGCCATAAAATAGACCACGAAGGCGGTTACTCTATATTTATAAAGCATTAAACTACTATTTACAAATGTGAACAAATGTATATGATAGTATGTAATATTTTGTCTGTCTTGTTAAGATAAATCTGAAGCATGTTGTTTTTAATTTAAATCTGATACGCTGTGTAGTTAAACTGTGACCAGAGATCCTCAAATAAGAATGAGTAACAATATTTTCCGTATAATTTAATAAGTTTGTGGACTACAACTTATGGTACAAATTTTCTAATTTGTTAAATTCTACTATATGTTCCAATAAAAATGTATTATATCAACTAACACTAATAATGATTATTATTTTTAAGCTATTTTTTAAATCTTTCGAGGCTCGAGCTTATATAATTATTGATATAAATATTTTGCACACATTTCAGTGTCCGTGATTACAGACCTGACTTTCTATAAAGTATGATTATAATAAACTCGATAACATTCCTATAAATAGTTTCATTCAGTAACCTAACAAAAAATTCATCATATAATCATAGACGTCTGATTTAATACACATAATAACCGCCGAGGTTGAGATTGCGTTACGCGGTACTAAAATTCGTGACAAGGCATTACATCACACATAAATTAATGGATTTCGAACCTTAGACAAATTGCGATCAAGAGGAGATGCGACGCGGTGAAAGCAGTGCGATTCCATTGTGACTTTGACTGATATGCTATATATGCCAACGGTTTTTTACCGTATCGCTCAAGTGCCATTGTTCGTGATTTTGATGGTTATAGGTGCGAGATTGGAGTTTTATATATCCCTTTTTCTATGGATACTACACAATCCTTTAATATAGCTGGCAAGCTACAGATAAAGCTCGTCATTTTGTCTGTACATCGTGGAGCTTACTTTGTTCAAAGTCTGTATAGCATTGTTTGTCTCATCAACCGGTACCGATGTTTTAAGTATTAGTCTCCACAATATTGAACAATTAAACCTGTCTAGAAGGAACCAGTATATTTTGCGGTTAATCTCTACATATTTTAACCGGGTTACATAAAAATATGAGATATTTTTTGTAGTGGTTGACTAGATGAACGATATCATATTTTGCACGGTCTCTCAAATGTTGATAATGTTAATAAATAAAACAAGTTATAAAACTAACATATTGTTAATTAAGCGACTCTTAGAAGTTTTTAATTAACAATGTGTTTAGAATATATCAAATATATCATTATTCTTCTTCTTCGCGTCTATGTGTCATATTTGTATGTTTGTAAGCAAGAAGACTTGTAAACTTGACATAAAAATAGTTTGAAGATAATAATCTCATTATTTAGAACTTCCACAGTATAATGAAGGTCGTAGCCATTATTTCAGTCCTGTCACTTACCTGAATTCACAAAGAGGGATCAAAAGTAGTTCAAACTATGTATAGATATTTGAAATATTTATACAGAAAATATCCTTCCTTTGTTTATTTTAAATTTGTATTTTTTTCATTATGTGAACGGTATCTATAAATCGAGAAAAATACCTATGTTGATTTTACATTATTAACTATCTGAATATCAAAGTGAATGGAATTCTATTGCTTCACACTAATGGAGACATAATAACAATAAACTTAAGCCGTGTTTTCATCACGAAACGTCTCTGTCCTCGCACAGATCGATGGCTCTATATCTGAATGGTTGGTTAGATTTATATTAGCTCATTAAAGAATATTATATCTGGAACTAAATCAGCGTAACATGTATTGCAACCTCCAATACACAACGAACTCTCTCGCTTGGCGAGAGTGAGACTTCTGGACCACGAGTGACATCCCAAACAGAGTGGATAGCCACATCACCGAGTTCGCTCGCTTGAACGAACTACACCTAACACCGCAACCTTGATAACTGTTCAGGCGGTATAACCTCCAGAGACATTATACAGTGCCAGACGCGGCGTCGTCTTATCGATCTCGACGATCCTGAGCTTACAACTTGCCTAACCTCATACCTTCGTCGTGAGTTTATTTGAAATGTTGGCCTTACCTTGTTCGTAGATTCGACTTTCAGAACTCTGTTTGTAAATAACATAGAAGGCCTGACTTTAAATCCAAGCATTTAACTCGTAATGAATGCATAAGCTTTTTGCTGATACCAGACAAAACTTTTTAAAAGATTGATCTAGTTAAATGCTGTAACACTCAGTGATGCTTATTTATTATACTAATATTCATTTTATTTTCCCTCACTTTTAATAATAAACGACTGTATTCTCAAGCTTAAGAACGAAAGGTATAAAAACTTCAAAATTAAAAATCTATTAGTGAAATTCAATAGTATCATGGATATGATTTTATACAAGAAATTACTGAGAATACAGTGTGTCATAACCAAATTAAGCTTTTTGTATATTAACTTAATTGTCTACTGTGTCAGATCTTATCTTACAGCATCAAGTTGATTTTAAAGATTGTTTAAATTAATGAATCTATAGCTAAATTCTATTACTATTCACATACGTCTAATCAATCAGATCATTAACTTTTCAAAACCAGTATTTGTCTCATTAGAATTAACTATATCTAGAATTTCGTAGATAATATTAAAAAATTATTATCATTTAATTGTATCATTGTCAACTTTTGTCAATTTACCTGTATCCATTCAGCTTAATTGTTAACGTGAATAAATTCGATTACAGAGCGATATTGTGATTTAACCTTTTCACTTATGCAATGTATTAAGGATAACTTATAGCATTGATTCCAAGAGGCGTATTTTGTTTACATCTGTAAATTCATACCTCAATTCGATCAAGTATTATGTATTTCCTTTAGATTTGTATGTTTTATTTATTTAGTTGTTGCTAAAATAAATAAGTGCGAATTATTAATCATACATTATTAAGTTCCGTTTGAGCTATATTTTTTGATACAACTTTTAAATGTATCTAGTTTAATCATGCATTCCTACCTAGATCCATAAACATAAAATGCAAATGCTTCCTTCAGTACTTTAACAAAACTGTATAGATGAGCTTATAAATTTGTAATAAAATTTACAGATTTTGTTAGTTATTGATAAATCAATAAAGTGAACATTACGGAGTGAACGTTGTCTGAATTGAAGCTCTTGTACAGAAAACAAATTGAGAGTGTTTGTCAAGATGTCCTCTTCCTCTAGGTTGCTAAACAGGTTCACGCAACGGAGGAGTCTTATGAACCTAGACTGACGATTCCATAAGCTCGTAAACGTCAAATAAACAGATGTTCGATAAATTTAAAACAATATCCGAATTTCCGTTAGATAAAAAAGATGATTATTCAGTACATGCGTAGACTTTTATTTACTTATCTCAGTAATTTCGATCAAATATAATAAATTTGATTAAGATCAATTGATTTACTTTGCACTATTAAGCCGCAGATTTACACTGATTCGAAATTATGATTTAAAACTGACAAATTCAGAATAAGAAATTCAGCTTTTCTTTTTGTGCATAACTTATATATATAAGGCTGATAATTTAACATTGATTAAGGTTAGATATTCATTTGAACAATTTAATAGATCGTATATCACGATTTTGACCTGAAAAAGATTGCAAATTTCGTATAGATAATATATAAGATACCTTTAAAATATCAACGAAATTCTTAATGTTTAAAACTAATCAGTTTTGAATATAAGTAAATTTTAATCAGTATGTTTCGATATGCCGAGACAATAGAAGCAACTGTAATCATTCTAATCGTTTGACTTTTCACTCTGTTGAGCAAACGGTTCATCCGAATGAATCTTAGAACTTTGATGGCTAACCATGAAAACTCTTTAGTGTAGTAATTAACAGATAATCCATCGTTACGTAAGACTGAAATAGATGGAGTTATTCAGACATTCTGATATTTGTTTAATTCACTATGTTAGACAAATGACATGAAGTTTTATTGATAAATAGTATTCATGAATCTTACTTTAATATTGTGTAGAATATCATTGTAAAATACAATTGAATAAATAAAAATATGGCTCTTCACTTTCTTTAGTTAACACTAACTTTTTAGTATAAACAAATTTTAAATTATGTTTATAAGGTAAATTAAAAATTATATGCAATATAAACCATGTTTGATGAAAATATGAACACGTATTAAGTTATAATAGTAAAATTTTAAAAAGATATCCTTTTTAACATTGTGTATACATTTTGGAAATATTTTCGATACTGAATAACTATATATATCATATGATATGAATTTACCGTTGATTACATTCTATGTTCTTAAATATCGTGTGCGTGAAGATCTGGTTATATAACAGCCTGCATAGTATTTGAGAATATAAGGTTATGACTATTCTACAAGTTTTTGCATTACTATTCCTGGAGCGAGACGTATTGACTTAGGCTTTCAACTATTATGCTAAGTATGCTCAATGTGATTTGCAACATGTAATCATGATTACTTGAATAAATTAAGTAAGATTGCTTTGGTTATACGTTTACAGTAACAACTTAAGTTTTAGCTTTTATTTAAATATTGTTCGTCTTAGCAGATACAATAAAAAGAATGCAATATAACATAAATGGTTCTAATAGATATAATCGAACATCTGTGTAGAGTTATAAATGTAAAAGTTTTAGTCAAATTTTTTACTCAAGAATATTTATAAGCTTTCAGTTAGCTTTTAAAATCTAGGATTCTTATATTAAACTGTATATTTAAATATATATGACATATAGTTAGTGTTTAATCTTGACAAGCTAAATGACTAGCTATATTCTATAGTGCCATTAAATTTGCCAGGATCGTGAGTACTAGATTATCGTGTCATTATCATTTAAATTGAAGACATATTCAACTAGGAAACATGTCCTGTTCAGGAAATATTATGAATTCAATCACAGTCTGCGTTCTAATTTTACGAATTGTCGAGGGATATACAACGAAACAGTTTTGTGCTATGCTCCGTAAATTGACTTCCACGGTTACCTTTATGAGTTAACTTAATAAACTTTTTTATAATAATATAGAATATAGTATATTTCGGGACAGTTAAATAAAATTAAATCTGAACTGCCTTAAAAAAGTTTGCGGTAGACTAAGATTTAAAATATTTAAAAATGAAAGAGTAAATGGAACAACATTTTGTGTCGTAGCAATTGGCCTCTCGAGTATGCTGTATAAAAAATTAAATCAGCACATCAACCTTACCTACCTATCTTTACAACTCTAGAAAGCGGAGCGTAGGAATGTGATACTATAGCATTGCGATACAAACAAGCGCTGTTGATTTTTCACGTTTCCTATGTATGGAGGACCTTACTTCCACAAATAAGTCCATATTAAACTTTGAATTGACCAAGTGACGGAGATTCGGTATGTCATCACCGGTATTAAATATGCTACGTTTAGCGAAAGGCTCAACAACCACTTAAAACACGTCGACCACAGTCATGATCGTAACGCTTCATGAGACGCGATTTGCAAACGTCATTGTTATCTCGGTTAAATTGCAACTGCTTGTCAATTATCCTGGATACAAAGCAAGTCCACCTGCCCGCGATTCTCTACGGATGACGAAGGTCGTGGATAAATCTCGTATTATCTTGCGACACGAATATATAAAATAATATCATTTCATAACAACAGACACCCCGAGTTCTCGGTCGAAACGATTTTAATACGAAAAACAGTGCTACATTTAAACGTTTCTATTTTCAGACTCATTCAATTGATGTACAATACGCCGATCTAAGAATATTCTCTTTGTATATTTTTATTAAGTTAGTATTCAAAAATGTTTATTAAACTGCTTATCAAATTACTTATGTGATGGTGTAATTTAGTATATTTGTGTAGTTAATATAAAAATAAAGAATGATAAAAGGTGGTAGGTAAAAAACTTCTTTAAAATACATAAGATTTTGCAACTTAAACAAGATTATTTTAAGGATGTGGAAAATTTATATTTTAAAACTAATTTCACATTTCATTGCTTCTTTTTATTAAAAATTTCTCACATTTTTGCACTTCCTATGATTTCGCCATAAGTCATTCTTATTCATAGCTGTTATTCAATTTCATCGAGATAAGTTAATTGTGCGAAAGTTTGAAGAATGACTTCGTAACAATGGCGTCCTTAGATCATCTAGAAAGTAATAAACTCTACATCTATTGAGGCTTCAGTAACATGCGGGATTTAAAAACTTGTATATATTGGTACAAATGAAAAGCTGATAACTAAACACAGAATTTCTCTATTTCTTAGTAATAACGTATACCATAGCTTTATTGTCTTAACTGTTTTGCCTATTATACAAATAATTCGAACTCATTAATCAAACTGAAATACAAAATCAAATGGTAAAGTGTCAGTCTAATGTAATTAGGAGATCATTACTCAATGAAAATTACATCCGTCTAAATCCACAAGGTCTAAAGTGCCGCCGAAGGTAACCATCACCAAGTAACTCACGATGATGTTCAAAACTTGTCAAGGTTATGTTTAATATAGAATCAGCCTTAATAACGAAGGATGTACCTGCAATAGATTAACTCGTGAACTTTAGATTCACAGTGATTATATCGCATCCGTGAAGCCAGTTCCGTGTTAGCATACCTATTTTAAGTATGCCTCATATAAACTATCAAGAAGAATAATCGTATTTTCTACCAGAAAGTAGTTCGTTTGTTTTTTTACAGCAAATGCGAAACAGAAGCTTGCTTTGATGGGTTAGTGTCAATTTTTTTAAAGGTGAGAGGGGTTCCTGTTTTACTGACATGGATATTTCTACCATTAAATCTAACGAAGTTGTAAGTCATCATTTAATACGTTTCAAGATATGCAGACGTATAGAATAATATCTGACAATGATTTCAAAATCCTTCATTTGATTCTTCACCAGTCGTCCAAACTTAGATCTCGACGCGGTGTTTTATAAAGTTCAATTAAGCACGGTTGCGTTGGTTTTTATAAAAAGCGATGAGTCAACGGTTTAACTTTGAAAAGCTCTGGTCGAATCGTTCCCACGGTCGCATCCACCCGTATCGGAAGCGTCTCTTGTCGTGAGCGACAAAACGGACTTCTATGGATTCATATAAACCACCATGGTGCGTCCTTGATGCCGCATAATGTGTTAATAATCATAAAATAACTCTTAAAATACTTCAATACATTAAACTCACAATGGACAAAAACTGTGGCAGTGAACCACATATGTTGAATAGCGGAAATTAGTTTCTTTTTTGCGTGAGGGCAGTCTAATCTTTTACTGAACGTATTAAAGTTAATCTCGACGTATTATATTGCAGTAATAACAGCTAGAAAAAGGCCAAATTGTAAATGCTACGGTGTTTATTAATATTATAATATACTTTTAATTTAATCTCAATGTACCGAACGGCTTATTATTAGTAACGAGTAATTATCTTCCTTCTTACCTAAATCTTAACAAACATGTATACGAGATTTATTAGCTTAGAACCTTATCTGCGCACACTGCAAGTCACAACAATGCTTTTGCGTTTTTGCTCAAGCGCAATTCGTAAGTTTTTACAACACAATGTGTGTTATGGGAAGTTAGTTGATATTGTGTTATTACTTCGTTGTTAATTCTTACTGAAAACAGTAGTAAGCGTTAACTTTTACACCGTTTTATAATAAAAATATATTAAAATGTAGCAGTTAACTAACAGGTTAGCCCGTTAAGCGCATCGCATAAATCGTCTCTTGCATAAATATTCTTAAAAAATAAACATGGTGCATAAGAGCGATATAAAAGCTACTGACAGCCAGCCATAAAACTATATACAATAATTATATACTAACTAGTAACCTCAACATCCGTAAAATACAATATATAATATAAACCGCAGTTGATGTACTCGACATGATGTTTACTTGACAATTGAGATTGACATTATACGTGCACGTATGACTCATGGATCATATTACTATTAAAGTAAATACGTACACTTTGCCACTAATAATTCCCTGGACTATTCTCAAATCTGCTAACTATATTTTAGAAACAGTAATGAATTTAACTTACTCTAAAATACATCACCGTAAAATTTTTGGTGATAATCTTTTATAAACAAAGTAATTTTTATATAAAACATTTTTTTTCGCTATAAGTAATAGTAACGATGGCTTATTCAACATATAGTAAGTTTTAACATTTAAACGCTTGCCATTTTCCTTTTTGCCTGATGACCGGGAGCGTTCACTCTTGAAGATTTCAATCAATACAATGGAGTTAATTGAAACCGCGTAGTAATAGTCTATTGAAATTATTTATCAATTGCCCCTATATTTCAGCTACTACAGTTTTGGTAGCTTGTTTGCGTAATAATTTTAGGCCAAATATATATACTAGCGCTAAATAAATGCTCGATCTAAATATTAAATTAGTTTAGATTAGTACTATGGAAAAAAATCTATATAATATATTATGACATCGAATCCATATTCTGAATTCTCATATTCTCTCTTATATTCTAGCCCAATTAATGATGGAATTAACGCTAACAAAGTCCAATCTGAAACTGAATCGGCGCGAAAATATCGTCTTCTCTAATAATAATATAATAAACAATAATTATATATATGTATCTCAGCCAGACAGAAGCCCTCGGCAGGGGAGACCAAACGGCCGAAGGTTAGGTTGAAAGGGAGAGGAACCGGCGGTCTATGCGAGCGGTGTCCAGAAGCACCGCTTTTTGCATTTGAGCTAGAAGCGGTCTGTCACGGAGTCCTAGCCGTCTCAGGTGTTGTGCGAGGCTCTCTGGAATTAACCCGTTTGCAGACGACCCCACATGTCAGTCACCTTGTGAGCTATATCCAGATATTTTCGTTTCTTTTCTGTTTCGGCTTTCACGAGGTTCTCGTCAAATGGGATCGTGATGTCAACCAAAAATACCCTTGACAGTGCCCGGTCCATCAGCACAATATCAGGCTTGTTAGCCAGTATCGTTCTGTCCATGATTGTGGACCGGTCCCAATAGAACCTGGCGCGATCATTTTCGAGCATGGTGTCCGGCGAGTATTTATAATACGGCAATCTCCGTTCCACGAGACCGTACTTAGGCAGTATCCTGAGCACTATGGCAGGTGATGCCTGTGCTCATGACTCAGTGTTAAAAGACCCGAACAACCCGGAGATAACATGCGTAGGGTCTCCCCAGGATGGCGACAGACTCGACAAACGTCTGTGGCGCCATCCTTAAGGATTATCTCCTGTAGTTATTGGTCTTAATAACCTGATCTTGTATTGCACAGGCAAAACACTCGGTTTCTCCGAAGAGATTACCAAAACGTAGCCAGTTTACTGAGGCGGTAGCGTCTACATGGCTCAGAAAGCTTTGTAGAACCGCCTCGTTAAGTCTTTCCTTTCCATACAGTCTCACGGTCGGAGATGCTCAGCACTGCCGGGTCTTGCCACTGCTCGTTGGCTAAGGATAGAGGGATAAGTCCTTTATCACTGTCAATGACGCTCGCTAGAATGCATCAATCCGATTTCGCCAGGAAGTACTTACGGAAGCTGCACACTTCACGATTATGCATAGCAAGGGCGCTTAACAAGCCCCGCCCACCATGCTTTCGTGGTAAGTACAACCTTATCACTGATGATCTCGGGTGGTGCATCCTGTGTGACGTCAAAATGGTACGGACTTTTCTGTCCAGGGCGTTTAGCTCGGTTTGAGACTCCCTGGAAATGCCGAAAGTATGAACGAGGACGGGCATAACCAAACCGTTATACGGGTGTACTTTATTTACGCCTGCCAAAAAGCTATTCAGCACTTTTGTCAAGCGTCCAAAAAATACTTTGCGAACTGATTGTTTTACACCGGCCTCGTCGATACCTACGTTTTGTGACATGCCCAGGTAGCGGTATGTTTCAGCTTCGGAGAGGGTCCTTATGTTATTTGGTGTAGTTAAATGGACCCCGTCAGTGTGGGTAACCCTACTTCTTTCAACATGGATAATCGCACACTTATCCGTTCCCAACTCCATTCTAATTGAATTGCTAAAATCACAAGTAATCTTTAACAATTCCATTAGATGAGAGCGATTGGGGGCGAATAACTTGAGATCATCCATGTAGAAAAAGTGGTCACCTGACTTAGTAACTGTCCTCTTGCCGGAAGCCGAAATCCTCCACCGAAGCTCTAGCAGTGTGCTTAGAGGATTCAAGGAGAGGCAAAACCATATTGGGCTCAAACAATCACCCTGGAAGATTCCCCTACGTATCCTTATTCTGTCTTCCGCAGCCGTCATCCGCTCGCCTAGATAAGAAAGTGTCGTACTCCATTGCCTCATACATTGCCCGAGGAAGTCTCTTACTGTACTATCAATCTTGTATAGTTCGAGTATCCTCGTTAGCCATGTATGAGGTACCGAGTCGAACGCCTTTTTGTAATCTATCCAGGCGGCGGAGAAGGTCCGACGGTTGCATTTGACTATTTTGCCTATGATCGCGTCTATGAGGAGTGGTTCCTTGGTACCACGACCACCGCCTTGACATCCATTCTGAAACCGTGACATTATCCGGTTATTGTTTAAATGTCGGATAATTTTTGTGCTCAGAATGGATGTGTCTTATAGATGGTAGTTATACACGTCCATCACGTGTCTAACGGCGATACTTCGTTGGGTCAGTGGTTACCTTATCTTTAGGAACCAAGTGAGTGACCCCTGTAGTAAAGAGGCTCGGGAGCGACTTCTGGTCGATAGCATCCTGGAACTGGCGGGCAAGCAAAGTGTGAGCCGCCATGAATCCCTTAAGCCAGTAGTGATGCAGCCCGTCTAGTCCCGGACTTTTCCAGTTCGGGGCTTTACGGACTGCGTAAGCTACGTCATCTGGTGTTATGATGATAGGATCCATGGTTGCAAAGGCTTTACATTCACTTGCCACGACTTCTGTCCAAGAGCCTTCGCTATGAGAAACGGGCTCTGACCAAAGGCTGTGCTAAAACGCAACTTTTTCAGCCTTATTTGGTCTTTGGCCCGCATATTGTACTTGTTTTCGCTCCAAGAATTTGTAGAAAAGAACCTCTTTTGGTCGCTCTCGAAGAGACGATTCTGGTTGAACCGCTTTGACCTCTCGGTATCTCGCCGAATTCGCTTACCTCAAGCTGCGATCCTTTGCTTCAGGTCATCGATGCGCTCCGCCAGCCTTTTAGCTATGTCCGGCTGGGACAGATTAAAATTAGTCCCACCAAGCGCCATATTGACGGTTCGCACGATCCTAGGTCGTCTGTTCCCAGACCTGAAGCTAAGGAGCCTGCTGATTAGAGCCCTTGCTTTTACGATACGGTCCTTTATCCTTTTTCTCCACTCTGGGGTATCATTTAAATGTCTAGCGTTACACTCAGTAGTGGGAAATTTGGCACCAACTAGGATATATAATCTTGGAAATCTTAAATTTTTAGATATAATTGACATCTGATAACGCGATATTATTTATGCATATTGGCAAATGTAAGAAAAATATTTTTTTTTGATAATAATGAATAAAGCGAATCAATAAGCAGTATGTTTTTGTTTTACTTGTATCATTATATTGCTTAAGCTAGTTATGTTTTTTTTGTTATTGTAAAGAAAAAAGTATATAAACATTTGTTTATGTACCGCAAACACAAAAACGCGTTACATTTTCCGATCGTGTCACCTCGACAGCTATGTTATAAAATAAAAAAAAATCACGTATGCCACATAAATAAATTCTATTGCAACATTCCGTGCTGTCGATAGGAAGTAACATTGCGATTTCACCACTAATGAATATATAACAATAGATCATCAAAGATCCGTCAATGCGTTACAAGTTGCAATGCGTCCGCTGCGTACAGTTCAATATAAACTTGATCATTCACCGTGAAGTACGCATCTATATGTTTCGTATTTAGCTCACGGCCGAATGCGTCGTGTCGGATATAGTTCACTTACTACAAATGTTCCTGAACGCTTCTTTATATCGAATTACAGGATGTTTGTATTAATGTTCGTAGAAGTTCTAATATTCAAGATTATTATGTTTTATGGTACGGTTACATACTCTTAACAGAATCTCAAGCACGAAGACGTTCGGGTTGACAGTAAAACACCAAGCCCTGATGCGTTAACAAATCTTGAATATCTTTCAATATTTTTCTTAGAATTCTTTTGATATATATTTTGTTATCGTTATTTTCTACATATGTAACTTGAAGTATTATTCACGTCAAAAATCTCTAACCTATCATTACTTTATAATTAGCCGTTCCTTACCAAAGCGTGAGGTCAAAAACGGAAAGTGCAAATATAATTTTACATCTCAAGCTCAATGTATTCTTTTAATTTTCTAACTTGAATCTTGTGATTATGCATATCATGTGAAATACACATGCGATTTATATGTAGACTTACAAACATTAAAATGATTATAATTAACCTTTTACGCGCATTGTTTATTCTTGTAATTGAGGAAGTGGGCTTTTGAATAAATATGATGATATTTCCAACGAAGCATTGTTCCGAGTATTCTACTTCCTGTAGGTTTATTTTTGATTTGTGGAGCTAGACATATTTATTTTTAGTTGATAGTTAAGAGACTTTATATGTAGTATACTACCTTTATCATAGCTTTAAAGAATGTAGTCCAAGAAGGTTAGATAATTCATTTGATAGGAATCGCGCCCTTCATGAAAAACTGCACATTCTTTACTGCGACATAGGACGTACACTCTATTTACTCAGTTTTTACCTTATCTAAGACATCCTTGATTACCCACTTACAATGTTAAGATACATTTTAACAGCAACTGTAAGTTTAACCTTACGTTCAAGCAACTAATTGTTACTAAACTAAATTTGTCACATATAATTATCTTTTATTATTCCAGAGATTGCTTAGTGTGTAATGGAAATAGTTTAAAGGCGTAAAATCTGTAAATTATTCAGTACAAATCAGACATAATGTAAATGATTAAGGCTACTAAGATTATGCAGTGAAATGTGTTAAAAGTTATCTTTAAGTGTTATTGTTGACCTTAAGTTTTTTGTTGCCCATCGAACTGACTTATTTCGTGTTAAGTGTAAATTTTGCAGTGATTCCTGTAAGTGCTTTACTCTTAAAATCATAACACTTTATTTGAGTACACGGTTATTATGCGGATTCGTTTATATAAACTTTACTTTAGTACCGGTAAAAATGGAAATTGAAAGAAAAAGGTACTTAAAAAATTCAAATACTATACTATAATGTTTATGTAAATTGGTAACTTTTTCCGGTGTCATTTTAAATTATTCTCCTATTATTTGAATAATGGTTGTTATTTAAATAATTTGCTGTACTAGCGAAACTGCTTTTATCTATTAGTTAGCAATAACACTAAAAATAATCTTACAGATTTGCTTAGTTTTTATGTATCAATTAAATATAAAGAAAATATATATTTAACGCAAACCTAATATCATACCTTAAATCATAAGACTTCATGCATGAAACCAAAATTGTATAATTATTTTTTTAAATAAGTTTAACCTATCTATCTTTCAACTTCAGACTTACAAAACGGAGACATAACTAAACAAAAATAACTAGTCGGCAGAGTTGAAATCTCAAACCACAAGTGTCTACATTTATACTAAATGATACTTGTTATGTGTATCAGGTCCGATGTACAACGTTCACTATGCGGTCGAACATCCGTTATTAGGCCCTTTCAATGGACATTTGAAACTGGTGCACGTTCCAAACGAGGTTATTTATAGAACATTTAATAGACCTTTGGATGAACGAGTTAAATCATGTTTACTTTTAAGGCAATTTGATGTTAGAAACACATGTTTACTTGTTTATGTTTTACGCGATAACTTTGTGTGCTTTATCTATTAATAGTGGTGTATTCCAAATCAGTTAATCATACGCGACGTTTCAAATACATTGGGTATATTTTTAAAATCTGTTGAATTGTATTATTCGTCATTTATATCATTCAGAAAATACTAGTGTTCTTATCTTAAACATATATACCTTATATTAAGAAGTGTTGTCTTGGCGTCCTACTCTGCATTTTTAATGGACAGAGCTCATCACTTACTGGTATTTGTGAATGTGTTCATTTTAAATCAAATAGATATACCGTTACTGTCAGATCGATGATCTATTCATATTTTTCTTGCATTTATGTCGCTATATTGGCTACAAAACCATAGTTATACTTACTAGGCGGAGATTGAAAACCATTAAATTGTATTTAATTCGTTAAAAGTTGCAGCGCCGAAATTAACTTTATTATTATAAAATAAAACGAACTTTTAGATTTATCGTACATCATTTTAATTTCATTTAATATAATAGTATACAGTTTTCAGATAAATAAAATATGCAACAATTTTTATCAACATTTTAATTTATTAACGTTTTTAATTTTTATACTAAGTAAGTAATAACAAAATATTTTGATTATGTTCATTTGCATGAAAAATTATTACTTGATTTACAGTTATGACTGCATAGTGCAATTTAAATAGTAAACAATAACACATATATTTTTTAATTTTATCAGTTAAAGTCCCATTGGATTAGCAGAATGTCCACCTGGTGGCGACTGATTAGAAAAGAACGACAAGGCGCTGACAACGTTGCCATTCAAACCGGAAAACAGTAGTGTTTACATACTACTGGTTTGCGGCAGAAATAGGCACCACGAAGGTACCACCCCAGACGGCAAAAAAGAAATCTACTTGCTCTTAGAGGTTTTGATACTGAATCGTATAAAAAAATAAGGTCATGCAGTTAAATACAATTTTAATTATATCTAAAATGTTATGTATGTCCTTTAATAAAGATAATTTCATAGACATTCCACGAAAGCAAACCCATAATTATTTCCGCTGGAAGCAATTTTACTAATTGAATTTACTTTAATCTAGGAATTTACGCGCTTCGTGTATCTGAAATTAATATTGATGAAGGAACAACTTATATTGTACCTCCATTAAAAAGAAAATTACTCAAAAGACGAACATTGTGTAATATTGCATTGGATTCATCTAACCATTTATGCTAGACAAAGTAATTGCATTAGTATTATAAGTCATAAAAATTTATTGTTTCAAGAATACCACTTGCGCACATGCATTGTGTAAATTCAAATAAATATCGTCGATGAAATGTGTTAATACGTCTGTCTTTTTATTTTAATTGAGTTTTATAATTTACTTTGGTATCCATTAGTGTTTATTATTGTTGTTTATGCAAGATTTATAGATAATATTTTATATGGGAAACGACATTTTATATGTAAGCCAATCTTAATTTTTTTTGTAATAAATACCCTAAGCCTTAATGGTCGCAATCTATTTTTGTTTGAAGCTGTATTTATATTATAGTAATATATCATGAATTTATGTGATTTTTACAGTAAAATGGGATAGCGATCAACATAATAAAACGTTTTTAATTTTTAATAGTGTAGCATTAAATAGAAAATGTTCGATTTATTTTGTTTATAAATTTAGAATTACATTAGACCTTTGAATTGCTGTTTGTAGTAAGTGAAAAAACTTTGAAAATGTATGAAATATTGAAAAATACCAGGTAAATTTAAATTAATGTAATTAATCTTACACGCTATAAATGCGTTAAGTAATACCATAACTAAAAATCTCCAAAATCGCAGGCTTTTTTATAAGTTTTTTCCCGCTATAGACAAATAAGTCACAATACAACCTATGCTCCTAAATTTGGTACCTAAGCTATTTATAAATAGGTTTAATTATAAATGAAGGCAGGTATTGTTAACCAAATTTTGATTTTTTTAAATTTTATGCTTAGTTTCGTTAATGTATCATATTTTTTTCCTTTATTTCTAACATACCATTGGTCAAACTACTCCATTTAGAACTTCCTGTGACAGTGTGCAAGCTTAGAAATGTTTTCTTCGCCGTGATCATTAGCAGACGACAGTTTTGAAATTGTGACGTAAGCGCTATAAAATACAGCTGCTTCCTGTATATTCTATTACCTAATGAAACGCATTTCATACATCACACGTTAAGTGTTAGCGAGTTTGTGTAAAGATTTGTGACAAACAACTTCCGCGTAAAATACCTAATCAAACTTTTTCATCGATGCAATGATTATAATTATTGAATTAACGGGACTACTACACGAGACTTTAAAAATGTCTTTCCTGATTTTATCATTTTCAGTTTTTTTTACAAAAATACCGACGTTTAAGACATTTTTAGAGGTCAATTGTCACAGACTGACAAAGGTGTTATTAATTATGATATCAAAGTTAAAACTCAGCTAAAGCATTAAAACTGTCGCAAAATAGACGCGATAATATCCATAAAGAAGTTTTATTAATCTTATTTTTGTCATCATCATCATCATCAGCCTGTGATAGCCTGGACATAGGCCTCCAGGTGTACAGGCGTACAGGTCCCACAACACAGGTCAAATTCGGGTTGGTGGGTGGACCAACTTTTTACATGCCCATCCGACGCCTGGATCATCTTACTTTTCAGACGATTAGGTGATCGGCCCAAATTCCCCTAACCAACTAGTAAACGACAATGAAAATTTGTTGAGTCCCCGCAGGATTCGAACCCTTCGGTTTCTAAAGCACACGCCCATACCACTAGGCTACGGAGACACTTAGTTAAATTACTTATATTTGATGGTGATTTATAAAATCTATATTTCGAACCGTGTTCACTTCACGAGTGTCTTTTGTACAACATAATGGCTTTGTTATTTATTTGATAGCATGATTGAAATTGGAGCCGGATCGTGATTGAGAATACACTTTGCGGAATGCAACCCGAGCATCCTTTAGCTAAAAGGTCATCACGAGGTCGCCGCTTGAGATCTTGTGAGGTTGTAACCTATTCGTTAAAGGTATTATAAATTATTCCCGAGCTAAACAAATAGCATGTATCTATACTGTCTAATATCGCATGTATTGAATCTTATTGTAGAAGCTTACGCGTTGACTGGAGTTTAATGATTGTCCACAAATTAGTTCTTAGTAGATGTTAAATATCCACGGAAAAAGTAGTTTCTTTTGTAATACAGTCAATATTATTGTAAGTAGTTAATTGTTTTTTGCCGCAAGAGCTAAACATAGATAAAGTTCAAATCCTCACGATATACATATACTTATCTATTTACGTTATTGATTACTATACATACTTATCTATTTAAGTATCCACTATTTAATGAATTTTATTCTCATTAAAAAAAGGATTTCTGAAGATATACAATTTCAAAGCGTTATCGTTACCAGTGTCCGTGTTCCACCATAACGAATAAAACATAGATGACTAAATTATGAAATCACTTAAGAATTATAGTCACGTAGCTTTGGAAACGAGAGTTTTTCGGAGACGTTTCATCATACCGTAACTCAAGTCGGCAACATCAAAGCAAGTTTTACATGCATACGCCAAATCAGAATTAATTTCATATCTTGATGTAATATTTACGATTCTATCACGATTTTAATCCAGTGTACATTGTCTGTATTTGTACTATTTAATTAATTCTGTAATACATATGAAATTGAGGTGTTAGATTTAGCACATTTTGATTACAAAGATGGTTTAATAGGTCGATGTAATCACCTTAGGTGACTTTAGTTATTCCAGTGTCGTTAATCATCGAACACATTAAATCGATTTAATATGCATATATGTATTTGGAGCTTATGGTGGCCGGAGCTCTTCAACGAATTAATCGCTCGGGTCAAATTCTTCACGGATTGCAAAATAAATTTAAAGACAGGTAACTGCGACGACTGGGTCGTCGTACGTCGTTAGAGGAATTCTACAAATACGTATGATTCATATGCTTGGCAAATTTATAATAAAAACTATACATAATTATAAAGTTAAAAATAAGCAGTATGTACATATTATAAAAACACTTTTCATATCTATCGATATCAAATTATACGTAGTATATGAAAATCCAAATTGCCTGTAGACTCATGTTGCAATTGTCACTCTGCTAAAAGAAATAAGAATATATATTAAAAACTTCGTAGATTAGAAAAATTATTTGAAGTTAAAACCAAAACAAAATATTGAAGTACGCGACCTTTAATGAAATTCTCATTATTTTATTACTATTAACCATATGTAGCAATATCTTTTTAGGTTCTTGTGCAGTACTTTCAAATTATACTTGTCTAGGTTAATGAATCCCATCCAGTTGGCGTTATTAGTTAAGTAAAGGTTCAGTAGTTTGCAACATTCACTCATCATTATGTCCGCCTGAATAAACTGAGGCACCGACGTTAATGATGCATATTCATTAAAATGTATTTTGTTAGATGAAGCAACAAATGTTGAACCATATATTAATGTCAAAACCCATAAAAAGAATTCTATGATCCGTTAAATTTGGTTATATTTCTCTATTCAGTAACATTTTAATACAAAATTAGCTAACTTTAAGTTATTTAACAAAAAAAGTACATAAATTTTGCCTACAAAACATTATTATGATTTTGTGTGATAGCATTGTGTCCAAAAATGATTTGGTGTAATTTAAAATGAATTTATACTATATTTAAAAAAATATTACTATTTCTTGCATATTATTAATTTATTTTAGTATTTTATATATGCATATTTAACCTACATGTTTATTTTACCCAACAGTTATTAGCGACTATGACATTTTGTGAGTTTCGTTATGTTGTAATCTTGTAATGATGTATACCGTACGCGCAAGCCCTTATAAGTACATTTATATTTAGATAAAACTCATATCTTTACTGTCGGGTGCACTCGTTAAACTTTATTGTTAGAAACTTCATATTATGGTTATACTAATACCTTTTACAGATTTCTATACTGAATGCATTTTTAATAAAATTTGTATAATTTTTAATGTACTGTAAATATTACAATCTACATAGAGTTTATCTACTACCTCCTTTCTTACTAACTACCACCGTAGCCTAGTGGTAGGGCGTGAGCTTTAGAAACCGGACGTCGTGGGTTCGAATCCTGCGGGGACTCAACAAATTTTTATTGTTGTTTCCTAGTTGGTTAGGGCTATTTGGGCAGATCACCCAAGTGTCTGAAAAGTAAGATAATCCATGCGTTGGATGGGCATCTAAAAAGTCGGTTCACCCACCAACCCGCATTGGACCAGCGTGGTGGGATACGGTCCAAAACCCCCTAATGGATAGGGGTGTATTAGGGGAGGCCAATGTCCAGCAGTGGACTATCACAGGCTGATGATGTATGTATGTACATAGAGTTTTATAATTTTATTAAAGTCTCGTGCGTTTTTAATTTATCGATACATTGTAAATTACCGTTAATTATAAAAAACATACAAAAATTTAATTAAACACAGCTTAATTACTGACAATACTACTAATCTTAACTACGTATAAAAGACATCAACGCTATTCTCGACTCTACACACATCACTAAGTGGGTGTGGTAGACATAAAATTCCTTATCTCATCTCTGTTAAATTGTGTAACGGTGAGCTTGGATTGTTAACGAAATGAAAGTGAATCTCCAAGCCTTAGTGCTTTATGGTAAGTGAAGCTCGCTTGTAATAGCGACGGGTCAGTGAGCCGCCATGATGAAAGATAGCGCAAGTGTACAAGCTTGCGAACCGGTTGTATAGTTGCAGTCTTATATGGTAAGATGTACCATATTAATGGATCGATTTAGCATTGCTAAATGTATTTACCGATATGAAGTTGGACTTTGCTTTTTTTAAGTTGAACGAAAATATATCTAGAAATTTATGTTTGATGCTTGCACTTTAAAAATTTATTTATCAAGTATTTTGGAAAAATTATAAAAGAGGCTTAATATTATAAAAAGAGTTTAATTTATGTTAAAGCTATTAGATAGTAGGGGTTGTAGCTTATACATATTTTATTATTTTAATTTAGTAGTCTTTACAAATGTTTATGTACTGTTTTTTTTTTTGTAATTAATAATAATGCAGTGCTAAAGATGTTATATCTGCAGAAATAAGATAAGTGTCATGGATACCGATTTTTAAGTAACTTTCTCATTCATTTCTTTAATGTGAATAACATCAACTTATCGTGGTTAAATGACTCCACATTGTTGATAATAACAATAATCTCATCTAAATCGACTACGACTACGACGGCCGGTCCATATTAGAGATTAGCCAACTGCTCGGGGGATAGTAGTGTGTAAATGTACGAACAAATAAAGATACACTCACCCTTATTCCTTTACACTCTCAATGCAGGCATTCGTGTGAGGCATTCGTGTGATCAACCCGCGTTACCCTTACCAACTAGGAAACAACAACGAATTTTTTTGCAGCCCCGCAGGATTCGAAGCCACGACCTCTGGTGTCTAAAGCGAAAGCCCACAGTTGTACAGGCATCTTTTTTTTATTGCATACGCAGGCAGACGAGCAATCGGGGCCACCTGATGGAAAGTGGTCACCGACGCCCATAAACATTGGCAATATTGGTATCTCCAACGCGCTGCCTACCGTGAGACATAGGATGTTAAGTCTCGTTTACCCAGTAAATACGCTGGCTACGGTGCCCTTCAAACGGAACGCAGAAGTGTTTTCACACTACTGCTTTACGGTAGAAATAGGCACCGCGGTGGTACCCACCCAGACGGTCTCCTGTAAACACCTACCAAAGGAGGCATTAATAAACTGATGCAACAGATCATGCAATTTATGCCTTCGACACGTGCGGCGTTATGGTAATAATTTCAGTTTTAAGAAATTACGAGAAATCGCAATTTCTGTACCGGATACGTGTTGTGTTATAAGTTTTTAGGGTAATACTTGTGTTTTTTTAATATTTGCAAATTAAAACAAATTTCCTAACTCCGTTGTGTTTATTTAAGGTCCGTGATAAAAATATTGTTTTTTTTTTTTGTCATTCCGTGTACAAATGAGCTAAGGAACTAAGTGTATGGTCGAATAATAATGAACACAGAAAAAGGCAAAAAAAATGGTAATAATCGTTATACGTATAAATTCAATAATTTAATAAAGGGTCGTTCCCTATACTGCATCAAGTTCACTATCGCGAATAACTGATATTGAAAAATATTTTATTAGCTAAAAGGCCTTCCTTAATATAATATTAAAAAATACGAATAAAAAGCTGCTCATTTATATTTATAATTCATCTGACTTAATTTATCTACAGTTCATGATGCGTATTTAAAAATGTTCTATATTTGGAAACACACGTAAACGTTGATCATAAAAATGGGTGTTAGTGTTATTTCGGTTAATGAAATACACAGAAGCGATGCATGAGTGACTTTTATGTAACGGGCTTTGCGTGTTTTATTTCGTACAACATCCGTTCACGCGTCATTTTCCACTCCAGTAGCAATTCAAGCTCGAGTACGCATCTGCTAAAAAGTGGAACAATACTATTTTAATAATAACAATATATACTATGTTTTTATTCACAGAAGAAAAGTAAGTCTATGACTGATAAATATCAGTCATCTGGTTTACATAGTGAAAGCTAAAACTAAGCAATAGTTTGGAACTATATGAAGCAGTGTTAATCTTCCTGTAATATTATTACTATAAATGTTCGGTTTAGTAATTTTAGTGTCGCTATAACAAATACTCATTCATATTTATAGTAAGACGCATGAAATTCATTTACTGCTGTATCGTTTAGTTTCAGCATTAATTTTGTAAGTGGTCTTATATTTTGGCGCTTTGCTTCGATTTTGACACTGTTACGTGTACAATGTTAAAAGTCATCAAGCCCCAGTTCAGAAATGTCTGTATGGCTTTTCGGAAATCATTGGGCAATTATTGACTGAGTGTAAGTATTTAGAAATGTCACGTCGATTCTCATGTCATTGTAGACATAGACAATTGGCAATAACCACAACGTGTGGCGCGTTGAGAAATTAGTTCGGATTGTGCGAATATCACATTACAATGGAGCAAAGTTTAGTTGTCTTTTGCCAGTTCAATGTCGGTTCGACTTTTTTTTTTGGGTCTATTGAAATTATGAGGATAAAAAGAAGTTTGTGACCTATATTAAAGTATGAAGTCCTAAGTTAATCAATTGGACTAATGTTTAATGTTACTCTTCGTATATAAGAGATATTGGATGCATAATAGTGCAGCAGCCCGTTAAAATTAGAAGCATGTAACAGTGAATCGTTTTTAAAAGATTCTTATGCCAAGCAGTGGACACAGGACTGTTTTCAAAGATAATGGCATAAGAAGGCATAATAGATTAAGTGTCAGGATATTAAAGAGACAACATTCGTATTGAACAACGTGTACCTGTTGTTACTTAGGTGTTAAGATTGCTTTTAGATTACTTTTGCTTAGTTGTCAGTTAATTTACTTATGTAAACCTGTTGTGTGTCTGCTCATAGTTTTGCTTTCTTTATTTATTAACGCAATCAGAAGAAGATTATTATAAACTAAGAATATAATACCTTATAATATAACCTTAGATACACTATACCTTGACCGACGTACATTTGTGCAATAATATTACATTTTCAATGACCTTTGTTTCTAAACAAAACATCTATTATGATATTGTACTGTGAATTGGCTGGGTTAATATTTAGTGCGAGAAACTAAGTCACTTTTGAAGTTAAATTAAACCGTGAGAACGGCTGATATTAAAGATATGCATGTATACGAAACGCATTGGCCATTTGGCCGTCACGGTATGTTATATATTTGTAACGAGATAATTTGCTGCCAAAAAATCTTTTGAAATAAGCATTTTTATACTATCACATCTACGTAAACAGTTAGAATTGAGGAATATTATTGTGTTATTATACTGTTTTTTATTTTTTTTTATTGGTTCTTCATTATCGTTAGTTCTTACTATTTTACTGCAATTTTAATTGCCACTACCAGGCAAGGCAAAGAGCACTTCTGTCAATGTCAAAACGTAAGTAACCATCATATCTTTTCCTTACAAACAGATCATCACAGATGCAATACAAATTATATGACAAAAGTGAAGATATATGCTCAGTAGTAACTGCCTCCGTAGCCTAGTGGTATAGGCGTGTGCTTTAGAAACCGGACGTCGTGGGTTCGAATCCTGCGGGGACTCAACAAATTTTCATTGTTGTTACTTAGTTGGTTAGGGCAATTTGGGCCGATCACCCAATTTTCTGAAAAATAAGATGATCCATGCGTCGGATGGGCATGTAAAAAGTCGGTCCACCCACCAACCTGCATTGGACCAGCGTGGTGGGATACGATCCAAAACCCCCTAATGGATAGGGGTGTATTAGGGGATGCCTATGTCCAGCAGTGGACTATCAAAGACTATCAATGATGTATATGCTCAGATATACAATATTATGGAATCAGTGATGAGGGCGTACACCCGACCCCAAGTTCATAAATATTTACTATATAACGTTGCACTTTTACACTACATAACATTTTTACTACATTTTATTAATATATCTTGCAGAATTAAAAAAGGGCGTCAGTATACCATATCAGATAGCTGCATTCAAAGGATAACATTTAACTAATGTATCCTTTTATAGAAATAGCAGCGGAAAGAGTGGCGTGGGACTGCGAAACCGATCGTACCCACATAGATACCGAATTATATCCACCGATTTAAGGTTTACAAAATCGCATACTGAGAAGTGCATATTGTTAACCATTGTTCCAAGCTGTGAATTATCTGCGCAGGATGTTGCTCAACTGATTAATGCACTATTCCACATTACGAGATTTACCTAAACGGTGTTAAAGTTTTCGATTTTAATTTTAAATATTTGTAAACATACCGAAAAGCATTCGGTTCATCGAGCGATCGTCAAAATGAGATTGTAAATAATCCACTATTATTAATTAGGAGTAAAACTCTTAATACCTGCATTACGAGCTCATAACTTTTTAAAAACACGTGTGCTAAAATTTTGAATTCCAAAAATATATTTATCCTATTTTATTTACGTCAGTTTTAAGTAGGTACGGTGGTCGATCTTCATTTAATAGAGATCAACCATAGGCACAGGAGATAATAAAGTGCACAAGAATACACGCATACTAACTCTCATAGCCTGATAGGACGTATAGCCGACAGAACCTGAAAAATGAAACCATTACGAAAAAATTTTGAGTTTCTGCAGGATCCGAGCTTTTAACCTTCAGTTTTTTAAAAAGCAATTCTATTATTCCACTTTACCACCGGCCACTAAAGCAGTATTATTTAAATGCAAAGAAATATTTAATGTAAAGAAGCCTATCGATTTTTTTTGTTATTACAACCAGACAGCAAAACAAGTAGACTTTTTGTAGTAGACGTAATTGAATGTAATGTCCTGACATCATATTCTGATTTGTAGACGTCGCCATGCCGTCTGTCGCTTGTCATTAATTTTCCAATATCAACGCCACGCTTACAACGCATTGTTATGACGCATTATATGGCATCTAGCCTACACCTTTTTGTATTAGGAATATGTTTGAATTGCATAACGTGAACCTATGACATTTCATGTTTAAATATTTGTGCTGTCCCATGTGTCCAAAGTCAATAATATCAATCGCAAGAGATATAATAGCAACAAACAACATATTCAAATAACACAATTCGAGCTCGACTGTGTATATTATAACCATTCTTTTACTAAACGTGTCATCATTGTCACGTTTGAACTGCACTTCGTGTAAGGTTTCAAGTCCTCGTTACCCAATAGCAGAAAGTTAGCAAGCGTCGACATAAATGTTTGTT
This sequence comes from Lamproptera curius, assembly GCA_029286875.1. NCBI lineage: Eukaryota > Metazoa > Arthropoda > Insecta > Lepidoptera > Papilionidae > Lamproptera > Lamproptera curius. Next base: position 2,364,038 of record JAGSMT010000039.1, on the reverse strand, counting down.
TTGTTCCTCACGACGCAAGCGCACTCCGGCACAACATGCACTCTGCTCATATAACCTTTGTGCGTTATTATTCTCTGCTAATAAGAAAACCGCTGTGTTACATAGCCTTTGGTTGTCAGTATTTCTATAGCTATTTTTCAATTATGTCATAACGTAACGTTCATTGATGAATAACGTTAAACTGTTGTTAGAGAGTGAATTTTTATTTAATCTTTTGAGAGATTTGTATAATTTTAAGCTTATTATATGCTATAATGTAACATGAAATACACACGAAGTTCTAACTCTACCCCGGCTACGATCAACAATAATAAAACAAAGTAATTTATTAAAAAAACAATTTAATAAAATTTTTGCATTTTTACAATTGATTTTTACGTGGCGCAAGAACTTGTCTTTTAACGAAAGAGTCGATCAAGATCTTTTGTCTTACATCCGCAAAAAGAATTCCTGAATGCTGTTTATTAATTATTATTTTATATTAATTTTGTATCTCTGTGTAATAATGTCACATAAGCGCATGAATTTGCATATACAGTCAGCGTCATCTACGAATATAGTATTGTAAACGAACGTCACAAATCAATTAAGCATCGTTCAAGACAAAGTCGCGGGCGGGCGAGCTTTCAGCGGCCCCCACCAAAGATCGGGCGGGCGGCGCGTGATCATCCACTGTCAGTTGCGACGAGGCGCTCACAGCGACATGTCTCCCCTGTGGATAGTGCTGGCCCTACTCCCCGTATTCGGTAAGTAATAGTGATGTGCTACATCGATAAGAAACAGTGAGGAAGTGCTCATGTGTTACCCGTTTAAGCGGTGCATGAATTTAATAGTGAGAGGCCTAGGTTGTCGATAATCCGTTTACGGTTCACGTGTGCTTATATTTTTGATATGTATTACGGACTCTGGGCGCGTAGAAATAGGTTTTAAGTTAAATTTAAATATCTTTTTTTAACATAGAAATGCTAAATTCAATTACTGTCAACAATGCTAGCAGTTTTATAAACTGCAATGAGTGGGCCAAAAATTAAGTGTTATAGTTTAATATTATTTTACATTATTGGCCGATGTATTTGGACGATTGTATTGCCTATTGTCATGGATGAGTGCTTTGCGATGGGTTCGACATAATTGAGAAAAACAATGATAAAATTACAAAAGATTTCAACTTTTTGACTTGACCTATATATTACTTCACTTAAAAAATTTGCACTCTACGGTGCGTTATAGACTTAAGGACATCTTGGAAGGATTCGGTATTTAATTTTTGTAATTAGATTTTATAAAAACCCATAAAAGGGTAGAGTTTTTTTACATGAAAACTTACACGTCATAATAAATATAATATGAATTTATTTATAAAGTAAGTAATAGAAGTTGATTATCTTTATTTCAAAATTTTTCGTCTATGCAATGGAAAAAATGTTTATGATGCAATAACTTTGGGTGAAAGGGTGGATAAAAATTAATAAATATTTTTATTTAGTGAAATTCGAGTTGTACAGTAGTGCACGTAAACGCCTGCTGTTCGCTGTTAACGACAGCATTTAAATAATTTACTTTAAAAAAAATCATGTCTATAATATATATATAGTCTACATTAAACAATCAAAATAACAAAAAGTATATAATACATAAAATCGTACATAACGGTAAATATCATTAAGCCGCAAATCACAGACCTAGTTCATACGTTACATTTGAAACATTGCGACAGAGTCATTAGCGCCTGCAGCTTTAATTTATGTCATAATCCACAGCAAAACGAGCGTTTTTGCCTATTGCAATTTGCTAGATGGCAACCCTACGTCGGATGGCACATATACCGCGCATCTCATTTGCACAGGTCTAAAGGTGCGCATACATCAGCGCGTCAGCTTGTAACGATACCTATGATTAACGGAACGGACCCAAAACTTTGTTAACAGGACCTAAAGCATATTCCTGTGTTAGTTATAAGCAAGTACTATACATTATAAATAAAATTGTATTCACAACTAAACGTCTACTGTTTCTTACTGAAGAACCGTAGAATAAGGTTTTGCTCATAAGAATGCCTTCGGTTTGGGACGTTTTCTTAATGCAATCTGGATCTTATCTAGTTCAGATACAATATGGATCTTTTTGTCGAACATGGAATAACTAAAAAAAATACAAAACTAACTGCTGCCCAATCCGATCTAATGTGACTATCACAATATCAACGTTAAAAACCACAGCCGTGTTTTTAACATTACAAGCACTGCTAGCACCTTTAGAGTGGCATCGCGTTGTCTTGCGCAATGGCCGATGCACTTTCCACCGGGGCGCAGTTCACCGTCTCCAAGATAATCGATTCCCCTGACTTGGATTTACATAAGCGATTTTCTCACGGTACCCTCGATAGAAGAATTGGCCTTCACGGCCGCCGGTGAGTGGATGAGCAGCCCAAGGTCACGCGGACTCATAACATCGATCCTTTCCAATTAATGCCCTGTAGCAGTAGCAGTCGCTTTCCGTTCAAGTCCCTTCGTTTTTAACGATAATCTACACCAATTTATTTACTTTGTTTTTAAATTATTGTTTTAAATTATCATTTTTAAGAGCTTCTAGTCTATTTAATTTCAGTCCTTTTCTACGTTTGAATGTGTCCCTATGACTATAATTTTAATTAAAATAAATATGGACCTTAGTATGTAATGTATTTATAGATTAACCATTCATTATTATCCTTCGTTAAATACTGAGACTAATGTTTTATATTTAAATTTTGCTTAAACAGTAAAAATATTATCTAGGAAGAACAGTGAAATACAGTATTAACGGTATTAATATAATTTGAAACTCTAGAGACATTGATATTATGAACAAAGAAAATGCCTATCGATTATTGTCAGGATTCATGCCAATTTGTTAAAACATTTTTTACTAAAAGTTTAACAAAGATCCATCTATCCAGTGAATAAAGTACTAATTTTTTTAAATATTTCAATACGACATAAGGAAAAAGACGTATCGAATTAGTTTAACAGTAAACGTAATAGTAAAAGTAACTCCAACTTTTTCCAATAAAACGTGGTATTTGGTTATTTTATTACTGACCGGTTATTTTTTTAGTACAGCAAACGCATTACATTCGTAATGGAATATAAAGTAAACTTAACACGAGCACTAAAAGAAAGTGAACACGCTCATGCTTTGCGTAACGTACTTTTTATGGGTCCGTCGCAATACAATAAAAGAAACTCACTATTTTTGACATGTCGTTGTCTTTAAACTTTTTACAGAACAAAGTAAGTGCGAAAGCAGTTCACTTGCATGTATTTTACGGATAAAAAAATATAGTTGATCACATAAGACGGCTTAAAATTGTTATAATTAAAAAGTTTAAGTATTTGTCGTTTGTAAAAAGAAAGTTTTTTCTAGTTTTGTGATCGCAAAATTGACTCCACGCGTCTCAGATAATAAAAAGTAGTGTTAAAAAAATAAGAAATTAAAATAAGATTAACAATATCAACTGTAAGTATTACCTAAATTATAAATCATTACATGTGTGGCAGGTAACGTTTTGAAACACAGGAAAGCATTAATATTAAATGCCTATAATCTGCAGTGACACAGTCATAAAAGATCAACTATATACAAATCGGTACATTACTCCGAGTCATCAAAACAATGTTATGTCATCAACTTGACAAATCAGCGGTACTGACTCGACAACACACACTCAAATTTATATCTACCGACGAAAATGTATAGTTTTTGCAATCCCAACAATAGATGTTGCAGCAGTTACGTATTTCACTGTAAATACATTGATGTCTTTACGTAAAATCGGTTAATTATCGATTTCGTTAATCGATATTTTACGGATTTTGAAACGAACGAATTTGCGCGGTAAATATCATGCAAGTTTCGGAATGCGAATACATAATAAAATTAAATAAAATTTTACGATATAACGATAGTATTACCAATCGATAGAAATGTCGCTTCACGATATTGAACTCGGGCCAGTTTTGATGAATAGTCAACTCGCAGGTCATAGGTTCACAACCTAGTTGTGTGAACAACTCGGTCCATGGCACTGCGCTCGAGCTTTCTTTATCTTGCATTGCATAATGTATTACGCTAACAAAAAGGTTCACTTATTTTTGCGTTTGCGCAGTTCTGTAATGCACTTAATAGCAGTAGTTAACTGTTTATGTTTTTTAAAATCGTAGCAATCGAAATTGGGAAATATAATTGTTTTGAGATTCAAATAAAGATTAAGGAATCCATGTCATTGAATTATTTCAATTATTTATAAGGTTTCTTTAGTAGCTTTTTGTAAAGTATTAATTCTGTGAGGATGGACAAATACATGTAGAAGCGTTGCTACTATAGTTATTTGTGAAACATTTTTCCTAAGAATTTTTTCCATACTTTTAACCTTAAAATAAATTTCAAAAAATTCCGGTTACAATTATTGATTACATTGTAATGCAAGTGCAATTCTATCTTTAATTCAATAGTCCGCGAAACAATTCGATACTGAATACTGAAGAAATTGCACTATGTAGTTTGTTGCGGAAATTCTTGTTAATCAAGTCGTGTATGTACCGATTATTATTTCTTTCAACCATTTCTACGGATGGACATTAAACGAAACCGGTGGAAGTGGATCGATTACGCTTTTTATAGATCATTCACTGTTAGTCAAGCGTTTGATATTGGTTACCATGTTACTTGTGCTGTGCTTTACCGTCAGTTGTTATGCATATAAACTGTTTCCTTGTGACCAGTAGTGCAGCAATTATATCACATATAAATAAATAATAGTTATGGTGAAGGTATCAACATCTTTTAAAAGTGATTTCATATTAATAAAGTTGTAGCTACGAGGGTCAACTGATATTATTATTGAAATAAAACAATGTATTTTCTAGCTAGATAATATTTAAACTACAGGACGTCCTTTAATAGTAATATCTATGGTTTATTATCTATAGTTTTGGAGTAGTATTTTGTACACAGCGTTGTTAATTATTTAACTTGATACCGATGACCTTTTGCCGAGGATCCACAGACACCTTGCGGCGTTCTATCTTCGTTACGCAAGACTCGTCGTGCGTAGATTATATCTAATCCTTCCCAACTTCCCTTCTCTCGTGCATCCTATAAAGTCGAATTGTTATGTACCTCGTTTGTTGCAATGTTTTTAGCTCGTTGTTAGCTCTTGTTTTGTGTTAAAGTTACGTTAATTAGTTTTAAAAACGGTGGACATGCATTTATATCTGCTGCTTACTCGACCGTCTTGACTTTACAATAGTTTAAACGTATAAGGTATTAAGTGACTTTAATATTTTTGATTGCGATTAAGAAAAAGATTCTCTCGGATAAAATTCAACAGCGGTTTTAATCGAATACAGCATATTACTTAAACTCTTTATTTTTCTAATCAACTGAAGAGAGTTAAAATTATTGGGTTTTATTGTAAATAATAAGCAAAAAATTTAATTGCTTGCATTTCGTATTTAATGTCAATATTTTCATTACATTTCCCTCAACTATTTGTTCACAACCTTGTTTCGGTACATTTGTCATTATCCATCAAAAGTCGTTATAAAATGGCGTGCCCGAACACGCTAAGCGTTTAACCAATCACGGTTTCGCGTTTCCCATCGTCCGCACGCATGGGAACCTACGTTTAACCTCCGCCGGACTAGTTGCGTCTCTTGTGCCAACGTTCACTGCATTGATGCAATCGGCCATTACGTTTGACCCGCGAGATGTGCCGATTTAACGAATACAACTCGGTCTCGCTTACGATACCCGTTTGCTGATGAGTTTCTGCAATATAAAACGGAAAGTTTGAATCTGTAGCAATAGGATGAACGTCGTATAACGATGCAAAATTTTGTATGTTTCATTTAGTTTGGTTATATTATTAATTATATCTAAGCCTTTAGAAGAGAAGAAATTAACGTACACAACGTCGAATATTAAACTCAACTGGCTCAATAGCCGATCACTTTTAATTGTTAAAATTTGTTTAGGTTCTAATAAAGCTTTCGCCTCTTGCGCCATTGGGGTTTTGACATTAGATTTGTGTGTTTACTTCGAGTCTAAATTAGTTAAGTAATAGTAATAGGTTCAAGTATAAATGACGTTCTAGTAATGTAAGATGATAGTTTAAATACGATGAACGTCATTCAATACTTGTTTATTTGTTACCTTTATACTACATCAGAGCAAAAAGTCTGGTTTTTTTAATCTTTTTGGTTCATTGTGTCTAATATTGTTTTTGTTATTCATAACTTTTTTTTGGATTGGCTTAATGTACCAAATAAACATGTTTTCTTCCTTTCTATCTTTCTTTCTTATCTTCATTTTAAAATTGTTGTAGTAAAACTTCGCTACAGACTTGTGACACGCAGCGGTGACATTTAATCACTAATGTTGTCACCTAAAGTACTTGCGGTGTGGGAATGTTCCAGTTTCTCTATTAAAATTGTAACAGCCTGCGTTGTAACTGCTACAAGATACGTTATTGCTGCACCTTAGATAATCACGTATTTAATTTTAGTTTAAACTGTTACAATAACTTTCTATTGTTTATATCGCGTTATTTTAATCTTTTTCGATATTTAATATATTAAATAACATTTATGATGACGAGCTTAAAATGAGTTATGAAAGCGAAAGTATCTTATTAGCTTTTGATTTTGTAAAATGATACTTCCTTAATATGACTATTGACATTTACATAGCAGTAAAATGTACCGAGAGCAGTAAAATGTATGTTGCGAGTAACTTGAAGTGACGACATTTCGATTTTTTATGCTTATGAGATTATTGGAGCCATTATAAGTAAAAGAAGAAGTAGTAGATTTATCAGATTTCATTTAGAAGATTATCAGAATTAATAAGACATAATAATAGGACAAAATGAGGAAATTCTTAGTCTGTAATTAAGAATTTCTATAAAGACTAAGTACATCTTTATAAACCAATGAGTATATATGGACTTTGTAACCAATAATATTGTTTTAAAGTTAAAACAAATTTTAAAAACGTTGTTGGTATTTAATCTAACCACTCGGCTGTAGTTTAATTTTTGTGTGGTAAAATTACAAACAAAACTGTTTGGTAATAATGTGATCGTGAGAAGATACAGGTCCATTCGGCAGTTGGTCTTTACCGAAACAAATTTGATCACGTAACCGACCTCGATAGGAGAACGTTGTTATGATTATTCCTCGTTCGAACCGACCATTTCTACTTGAACCGTCGAATAACTTAGATTGATATACAATTACTTGACAGGTCTATGAGAAATCATATGTGGTAAAGTTTCAAAGTTAGTTGTAAATGTAGTCATATTTAAAATACGATAGGATTTTTAAAGAAGGTGTATTGTCGTTAATCCTTTTGCTTACGAGGCACTAAACATATGCATTTAATTCATTAATCGTAATATTAAATATGAACATGCATAAGGCATATTAGATATTAATGGCCTTTCTTCATTTAAATAAGCTTTTTACGAACACATTTTTCTTTGGTCTTAATTTTGGATATCATACAAACAATTTAAGGGGCACTTTTGCTTATCGTGGACGCTTATGTCCGGCACATAAAATTAAGAAGTTCGTCAATTTGTACTACCCGCCACACCAGTTATTATTGTACACCGATATAACGGACACGATATAACCATATAAAGATGGTAGTAATCTCTAATAACCATAAATAGTTTTCCTCGATTGTTTAATTTATACCGACAGTACTTATATCTGATATTACAGAAGATATCACCGTCTGTGTTCGTAACGTAACGTATACCCTAAAAAAATTCGTTTACCCTAAAAAGGGTTCGTCTCCACTTAATCTTCACATAAGAGCATACAAGCTCGCGTCTAGCATTATAGTTGATGTATAGTTTTGAAACCTTACCTACAGTACTTTAAATCTATGATATTTATTGGTTTTATAACAAAAAAATGTATGAGTACAGCACCTCTAAATTATTTTTAGTTTTTAACTATGAAAGCTGTTATATTATTTATGTAATAATTAAATATCAATATTATCCTAACTTAATTTACAATAGACGTGTAAAAAATTTATAAAATTGTAATTAAACCAACTCAGAATAAATGTGAATGATGAATGTGTGTCATCATCATCATCAGCCTGTGATAATCCACTGCTAGACATATGCCTCCCCTAGTACGCCCCTATCCATTAGGTGGTTTGTACGTGTCCAACCTATGGCAATGAAGTGTCCTTATATACGTGGTGAGAGTTGTTATTGACCAAATGTCACTGAGATATCCATAGCTAAGTAACAGTCGACTAATCACAAAACGTACATCGCCTGTTCATGGCCATGGGTTATTTTTTTATTATACGGTCTAAATTGGTTAAGCTATTGTATTAACTACATATTAAAGCTCTAAGTACAATTATTTTCATCAATTTAAAATATACGGTTAAAAAGGTCTTAATATCACTTTTATATTACGCTAATGAATAGCCTGTTAAAACACTGATTATACATAGATGTAATCATATTTCTTCTTCCAGGTCGCAAAAAAATAAGTAGCTACAACAGCCAATAAGGCCATATACAACTTTGTACATTTATTTTATCTCAGTTATATTTATGATATCGTAAAATTGGACAAATATGACATTTAAATAGTTGTGGTGATTATTATGCGCTTTAATAATAATTTGTAGATACTATTATTAAATAATATGAATTCTTAATTACGCGTAGGGGGAGCCGAAAGATTCAACTGCCGAGGGCGTATCTTGGGGGCGTATTACGCCGACGCCAAATCCGGTTGCAAGGCATTCCACGTGTGCGTCAGGGTAGCGGGCGGCGGTATCAGGGACTTCCGGTTCTTCTGTCCCCCGGCACCCTCTTCCACCAGGAAGCGCAGACGTGCACCGACTGGGGTGACGACGACCCACTTGCCTGCCCCGCGGACATCTACGACGGTCAGTTCGATCTCTACAAGATCGGATCCGGTAAGCGCTTAACTAACAATCGGCTGATACTTCCATTGCAGAATACTACGTTACACGGACACCAGGTGATAACTGTCGAGTCAGGCTCTCGGTACGCAAACGCTTGGAATGTTTTTAACAAGTTTAACGCGCTGTGAACTACATAAACGCTATGGATATATGATGCAGTTGAAAAGACCTTGACACTGACACTGACTGAAAGACGGAATGCGCTTGTTGTTATTACAATTAGTATGACGCTTAATGCGATACATTTGTATCGTTGGCTGTAAGAATCCACGTACGCTTTTCGAATGAGTGTACCGGATTTAAAGCAGAGCTTTTGTATGCTTTAACAATGTTCTGCTTGTGAAACTGAGGCAATCGACGTAATTACGCTAGGCTTGCAGATGGAAAGGAGTAATAACATATGCGCCATATTTATGTAGAAAATTGTACTAGCCCAATTTATTTTTCAGGTTTTGACACAAAGAAATTGTCGTCTAATAATCGGGACGATGAAGCCGAGTTCGGTCTGCAACGGGCGGAGACTGGAGATCGTAGACTGTCGCAGAACCGCGAATCTAATACGGGGAACTCCGATCTACGAGCGGCTCATTCCTCAGACTTCTTCAGCGGCCAGAGAGACCGCGGTCGTGATGACACAGCACCCTCTGCCCCTCAAAGCCCACCAGCTTCGGCGCCAGCCTCCAGACAATCGTTTCGACGTGTTGTCACATCACGACCTACCACTACCACTGTACAGTACACAACATATAGCCCACCATCATCACCTCCACCATCATCACTACCACCCTCCAAGCCTAACCGTTACGACCAAGGTCCGAAACGTAAATTAGCAAGAAAACGCCCAATATATACATCCACACAAGCTCCCCAATCCTTCCCACCAAATACTCACGCACCTCAAGTATATTCCGAACAACCTCAAAATTACAATCGTAGAAACCCTGCACAAAGTACGCAGAATATCGTTCCAACGCCAAGTATTCCGCCCCAGTACAAAGATGAATATGTAGAAGTTAGTCGCGTCACACCAAAACCAAACAGATATTACCCAAATAGTCCATCTCCCACTCCATATGTTCAACCTACAACACAGCAACCAAATAAGAAAAATGGTGGCAGTGAGGTTTATAATTACGACTCTCATTCTACACCAGTATTCAACCAGCAGACCGAAAACCGTCCTTTCAAACTCCGAAACAGTTTCAGCGTTGCACAAGATGTACCAATAGAAAACGATTTCCTACGAACCCAAAACTACAACAGCAACGGTGAAAGAGGGACAACAGTTAACAGAGAATATACAACAACTACACGTAGCTACATTACCACAACACCATTCTATAGAAACGCTAACAGCATTCCTTACGAACAGGAGAAAATAAACTATAATCAATTTTCGAGCTCTAAACAAAACTACTATACTAATCCCACTTCAACCTTCGCGCCCGTTACGACTACATATACAACAACTACACGACACGAGCCTCCTAGTCTCAACACCATAGCTTATAACACGAACAATGCTTTCGCTCAAACATCAAACTTCGCGGACAGTGGTGAGGACGATGGGCAGTACCGTCCGCCAGAAGGTGAAGACGACGGGCAATACAGACCTGAACTTTACGAGAAGGAGCTTCTATCAGGCGCTCACTCTATTAACATCGCTGCTAGCGGAAACCGGCTAATTGAGGAAAAGAAAGAGCAGAGCAAAAATCAAATCTCCCGCAAGCCAGTCGCCAAGACTTCACGACCGCGGCCTTTCAGACCGGCGCCGACGCAACAGGCTCCCACGCAGACTACTCGCGCACCGGAAGTAACTTACACAACGACAAGGCCCGTTCAAGATAACACTCAGCGCACCTTCGACTATTACCAGACATACACGACAACATCGAGACCTCACGAATCCGGACCAGGTATCTCGTACGAAGCTACTCCAGTAAGGGCTACCAGCACTCCAGCACCAAGAGTATATGAGCCACAACGGAACCAAAGTAGAGAAACCTCACCACCAATTCCATCTACGCCCGCCCCAAAGCCTAAACCCAAACCCAAACCCCAACATCACACAACCAACAACAAGGATGACACGAGCTACGACTACGCATATTACGATTCTGACAACGGCTTCTCTGAATACGACCACATAGAAGAATTTGGTAGAACTAACACTAAATCTTAAGATTATTTACGCACTTTGCCATTTTAGTAGCTTCGTTGAATTCGTTTTTAAGTTGTCAAATTCCTTATCATCAGTTGCATTCACATTTCTAGTTTAAGTCTTTTTGTGTTTTCCTAGATATAATTTCAGTACATTTTAGTTTTCAAAATAGAACCGAAGTAAATATTCCCTACAAAGTATATTAATGAACACTCAAACGATCAAATAAAATACACTTAAATAGTCACAAATTTAGGTGTAAGATGGAATAACACAAAGTACAATTAATTTGTAAATATTTCACCATGATTTTTTAAAATAAATTATGTTCGATTTAGACTGAAAAGTTGCCAGTTCTGTTTTGTATCCGCTGAGGCTTATTTGTATTAAAGTTACCCTAAATTATTATGTGATATTTTTTAAATACTTCTACTTCATTAGTTAAGTTATTTTCTTCGTAATTATATTAGTTTATATAATGACAACCTTTAAAAAGAAAAAAATGCAGTCGCAAAATTTTTATTCTATTCTACTATCGCTAGCTGTTGGCAAACGAATAAGTTGTAACGATGTATTGTAAAATAAATAATTGTAAATAAAATTTTCATAAAGACAATGGAGTTTTGTAATTTTTTAAACGTGAGAACAAACCCAAGCTATTAGAATGGTAAGGAAAAATCAAAAAGTTTAAAACAGTCAAACTTATATCGTTTAACAAATGCATATCCATATTTTTAATTTATATTAAAATTGTATGAATAATTTAAAAACTTTAACATTAATGCTGATCCATTATCTCGATTCATCATTTTTGGATACAAGTATAAAATATAATTTTATGAACACATAAAGGTTTGTTTACAAGTTAATCTATTGACTTTACATGATGACGCATTCTAATTCAGAAACCAGACTAAGTGATTTATTATTTTCTAGTTCTTTAAAACAAGGCAGAACGTAACACATATACCTACCTACAGGTAGCAAAAGAGCTATCACGCTGGTTGGTGGAATTATTAACTTCTAAAATTGTAAGTTGCACAAAATAGTCGTGATGGCTAGGAATGTTTCAGTTTTTAACATAAAAGGAATGTATATGCTTCCCTTTTAAATAAGAGAAGAAAGTAAATACTTAGTTACTCTCGAGTTACATTTCCTAAGCATGCATAAGTATTTTTAAATTTTAATATGTCGAAAAGATACCTTTTTGTAGTCACATGCATACCAGTAACACTAATAAAACTAATTATCATCATCATCATCAGCCTGTATTAGTCCACAGCTGGACATAGGCGTCCCCTACACGCAAATACCTTCTCCATTAGGTGGCTTTTGGACCGTATCCTACCACGATGGTCCAATGCGGGTTGGTAGATGATAAAATGAAACTAATACCAGCTATAAAACTAATCGTAAATATTTGACAAGATGACTTTTAATATTTAGTTTATAGTCAAATCTGTGTTATGTACGTTGTTGCTCAAAATTGTTAGATTACAAAATTTGCCAATTTGCACGTTACATTGGTACTTTATATGTATAAAGCATAAAAGTATAACTTTGTGTCATCTTGTGTTGAGTAGACAAAACACTTAAAACGAATAAAATAGATATAATATGGATACTAGATGGCGCTTCTTTGATATTTTTTAAAATATTTTGAAAATTAATGTATGTGATTTTGGAGGGATTATGCATATTGATATTAACAATACATTGTAATGAGATTGCAGTTTTAATTAGTTAATAACTTTTACGAAGGCTTGAATTTTTAAATTTAGAAAGACACCAGAAAATTAAAGCATTTTTAACCAAGATTCAATTGTAACCAATCTATATTTATTAACTAAGGAAGCTTTTAAAGATCTTAACTTTGCAATTAGAAACTTTATGCAAATTATTTAAAAATTACTTTACAAATAATGCATGCATATTGTTAAAAATTACAATGTCATATATACTGATATTACCAAGACAATATTAACAATCGTCGATTTGTTTTGCAATGAAAACGCTAGTATTAACATGTCGAAGCCATTTAGTACTTGATAAGACCAACTTTTAAGTTTGCATTACAAAACAAGTGACTATAGAACTCCATTGTCACTTGTTTCGTAAGTCGCAGTAACAGTTCATGTAAAGTAAAATTTTCATTTACAATTTAAGACGTAATTAGAAACAACATCTAGATGACTGACGTCATTAATTGAAAACTTTATTTTATTTCTAGATAGTCCAGTAATTGGGTTACTGGACTTTCTAGAAATAAAAGAAAGTAACAAAAAAGTGTCAGACATACGTTTAAGTGTAAGTTTTGGCTAGATTTTACTCAATATAATATTATATATAAAGCTTGTGTCTTTAATTACGTTAATATTTTTGGATTTCTTTATTTATTTTTTAATAAATTACTACTTATTTACTAACTAGAACAAAAGGTTGGTAAAGTAATAGGTATTGTACATATAGTTTGTAATTTTTATTTCAGAATCATTTAAATTATAGGCCATAAAAAGTAACATATCATTAGTAATAGATTTTTTTTGTTTATGAACACATGTATATGTAAAAACAAAACGGTAATTATGCTGCAAAAGCATACGCCATCATTTTTCTTACGTTCAGACAAATTATTTATCGCATTCAAGTAGTCATTGTAAAAATCAAGAACCTTGGATAGGTTAAGGAAAATTGTAAACAACACTTAATAATACAATTTCGTGATCAGCTATCTCGGTAATTAGTTATATTGCTTTAAGGAAGAAGGAAAATGTTAACAGCCGGTGCAGAAATTGTCAATTATCACAATAATGATAAAAATCATCTGGCAATGCTTACGTACGAACCAATTATTGCACCTTTTACGCGCGCAGATACCAGCAATAGTTTTTGTCACCATAAAGCTGTTGCTGATTGGCTAAATCGAGTGTTGCCACCGATATAACCAATAATTTAAAAGCCCAAAAGTACTGCAAGTAAGAAGTCTTTTGTGTTTTATTATTTTGCGCTGGCTATCATGTATACAATGTGAAGGCAGTCTGAGAAAGCGGGTGTTTTAAATATATATTAATTTAGTCTTTGTGCCACATTCCAAGGCAGCCTTTATTCTGCGAAGGTATTTAAGAAAAAGAGTAAAATTTCGACTTCCTGAATCAGAATGAATAAAGTAAAGAATTATATTAGACAGTTATGTTGGATACAGTCTAGCTAGTCGATTATCGTTAATAAATGGATATCCTATTATTGGTATGTTAGGTATGTTATTTCTATTTATATAAATAAAAGTAATGATTTGAACCGGTTGAAGGCAAATCATTAAATGAAACTTATTTCATTTATTCTTTAACCTTATATTTTTTCCTTTAATTTTGCTATTTTTTTAATTCAAAGTTAGTCAGAATTTAAATCTAATGGAAACAGCTTTAAAATAGAGTAGTTGCAATTTCTTTTATTTCTTAAACTTCTATCGACACTGGCCGTGAGTGTTGAGAAAATTTCATTATTTGCATTACTACCTTATGATTAAACCATCGTTGGGAGGTGTTAAATATAATATATATTCTTTTTCATTTATTTTAGTCGTAGTTATAACTCACTAGCGATTGGGATGGTAATGACTGTCTCTCTCAGCTCTAGTTCAAACTAAGCGATGAAGTTATCTTTTATATTTTCTACCCAGTATGGTTTATGAAGTTTATTTCAGTTTTGTCTTTTTCATCAATTTTCAAGCCAGAATGTTGAATTACTATGGTTAAGTATCAAGTCATCTATCATCTCAAAACTGTAACATTGACCTCTCATCACTTGTATCAGTCTTCGTTTTATCTGTAGAGCTAAAATGTCTTAAATTTTTCATTTCTAACAAGTAAGATCTGATCCCCAGAAAATCTCGAAGGTCATAGGTCACTTGCCTCCCTTGGGACACATCCCTATGAACCAGTTGCCCAAGCATAGGGGCCAAGGTGAAAGGCGTCCCAGTTTCGAAACACTTAAAGGTGGAGCGAGGCGTATGTACGAGACGTCGCTACTTCAGCGATCAGAGCTATTAGGATTGTAAAAGACTGCGAAACCTTTTATGGGACTTTGGTCGCCGGGAAGGAACAACGTGGTAATTTTAATCGTTGCTTGTCTGAATGTCAAATACCTTTCGCTCTGCGTAAAACTGATATTCAGCTGAAGTAGCGCGCATTAGAAACGTGGGTGAAAAAAATTATCTATAACTGGAACTTAGAGAAGTTTTCCTATCCTGCTACGGACAGTGATCTCAGTTTTACCTTTTAGTAAAAATATTTTATAAAGTGTACTAAACATATCAAATCCACTTATTTACGGATTTTTACGGGCAGACTAAGTTGGTATATGATATACCAACTTAGTCTGCCCGTGATCATGGATGCTGGAAAGAATCCGAAACGTCGGGAATAAATATATTTTTAAGTAACGCGAAAAATCCGTAAATAAGTGGATTTGATATGTATAATAATCGCGTAAATAAAAGAAATAATTAAGTGTACTAAAATTAAAAGTGTGAATAGTCCACTAAATCTTAACCTAATACTTACGAAAATTGAGCAAAACGATTATGTTTGATACAAAAAGATTAAAACCGTGAATAAATATTTTTTTATAATACTTTTTATAATTATTAATTTAATCTAAAATTTCACAAATTTCAAATAACATTGTATAGAAAAATTTTATATCAAAACATTTTTTACCGTTCTCTTGTAATCAGAAACTTGATCTATTTGCGCCGTATCATAAGATATAACAAAAACAATTATAATGCGGCTAGTATTTAGTATGAGTCACACCTATTTATTCTAACTCGTTAACGGAACTAACCAGAAAAACACGTATAAACATAAAAAAACTGTATTGATCCATAATGGAAATAAACAGAACGGTTTAAGGAAGTGACAAAGATCGTGTTATGCAAGGTGATCGATCTATCACAGCAACAAGTATAAAATCAAATCGGTCTATTATTAACATTATTAATGATTTAAACCCACAGACGCATTAATTTAAAAACCACGTCATAAGTCTTAATATGGCCTGAGAAATTCTAAAATCACCTTTTTCTATTAAGAAACCGCTGTAATACATAGAGCTTTATATTTCATGTCTAGTTCATAAAACACTAAGCATATATTTGATTCAAAATGTCTTAAAAAAAGTAATCGTATTTTTCCTTCGTTGATAACTATCTCGGATGGAATGAATTATTACATTGCGAACATATCTAACGGTCAATAATACGCATAAATTATTCATCTATTGAATGGCATAACAGTGACCTTAAAGCATAGTAAACAAATAGCAAGTTGTTGAGGCAGGGTCACGGACTGCAAATCATTAAAAGCAATATACAGGGAACTAACTATTTCCTGCGTTGATTGGACTTTGCCTAGACATGGATAATTTTCTTTGTTTGTGTTTAACTTAGTGTTTTTTTTTGTGAACCTTAAACTAGTGATTATACTTTTTATTTTACTAGTATTCAAGCGTTTACATTTAAAGCCTTTTCGTGTATGATACTAAAAACCTGTTAGACATACAAAGTTACCTTCTTTGCATCAATAAATTCCAACGTTTTGGTGGAACAAGAATTTAAACTAAAGAGTTTATTAGGTTCATAAATGATTGATATATCACATCTAATACATTAGTGAATTATCATATTTTAATATTGAAATTATAAAAGATAAAGCTTTTATAATTTTAAGGATATTTACAAACATTAAAACCTCAGAAAACAACGACAAAATCCACAACATAAATTTTCTCCGCGCGTTTTATATCAAAATAAATAAACTGTTCTAAGCGATTTTGTCATAACAAAAACCGAGTAATTATTCAGTAAACAACTGAATAACCAAATAAATAGTACATTGAGGAGTAGTACTTATTTTAGAATTAAATTAAATTTGAAATGAATAACTATGAATTACAAAGGATAATGTTTCAAAATGTTATCCCATCCTTTTATCATCCGGAAAATCAAGACAACTAAGGTTACAAAACGCGAATCAAAAATGGCAGTGCGCGGCTTATTAACTGGTTTTGACGTAAAACATTAACCAATAACTTTAAATATGGCCTTTGAGGTCCATTCCCTCCTGTTTAAATAAAACAAGAATAAATTTCAAAGTTTGTTTTTAATTGTATCACACACACGATATTATAAATTATTTACAGTTTTGTATCAATTTACAAACACAAGCTGACCCCATTTTCTTTTTTTATTATAATTGTTATTTGTCGGTTACATATTAATCAATAATATAAAAAATCAAAAGTACACAAATTGTAACATAAATACAATTTGGTGAAAGTTGTAATAATTATAATAACTCGACTAAAAGTTACAATACGTTTTTTAAACAGGTTAACTAAGCAATTTTTCTTGACTATATCGATGCGATTGAAAGAATGATATTTATATTTGTAATAGTAAAATTACGTGAAAATAAATTGCTTAACTGTTTCTGATGGATCGTTTATTTTAAAAACAAATTATAAAAAGAACAACCGGTGGGATTGTGGAAACTATTATGTTTTATTGATTATCGATACACTGTACACTGTGCTAAATGTTTTAGTAACTATTGTTATATATTTCTCTGATTGGCGTAAAATGTTAAAAAACCTTACGCTGAATAAGAAATATTGATGAAATATCTATGAAAACAAAATCTAATTTTTAAACTCTAATGTCGTAAAAGGCTTCATTGGAGACCTCAAATAAGGTCGTTATATCATATCAATGTTACGCCTTGACGTCAACCGAGTTTGATCACATTTTGTTTACATAGACTGCTCAAATAAAATTTAAATCACGTCGGATATGGTTTACAAAGTTATATCATAGTCAAATAAACAAATCGTTAATTATTACTATTTAGCAGACGTTTAACTTATACAAATAAAATGATGACAATATATTTTCAAATACATAAACATTTCTATAATTAAGAATAACAATTGAGGCAGAACTATATTACGTATGTTTCACTTTATATTTATTCAACCCTGTTGTCGAGAAGTCTAGACAATCCTTGTACCAAGATCCGAATCGAAAATTATTATTAAAAAAAGTACGTTTTACCCCGACAGCCAGGAGTAAGATTGTTAACTTATCTGAGAAACTAACACATTAAAGCAAAGAAACGACTAACGTAATATTACGGACACATTAATTGTACGTTAATGTAGAAATTACAAAAATTCTTTGGAGACTCATCAAGTCTGTCGGTACGTTCTGTTAAACAATATATTCTTTCTATTTACATTTCCCTTACGGGATGATAACACCTTTAAAAAGTAATTCAAGGTAATCGCGATAGTCGTTCCTTCTTAACAAACCTCGTAAATATACATCTAAATAAAACTAATTACTAATTGAGCTTCATCCGATGCGATCACTATTGAATTTACTTGTAACAGTCGTTTGCGTTTTGAACGCGACAACGCGAACATATCACTGTATTGAGCCGTCGATTTTTGGATTACACGTAGGCCTGTGCGCCACTAGATGGCGCTGGCCGAGTTCATCACAGTTTAACTATCTATACAACTATCCATTTACATTACTTATAAAGTCCGTATCGTAATTCACTGCGAGGCGACCGCGCCCGCCATCCTCTGCCTGACGTCACTCAAAGCTGATCCGTTGCTAAAGCCGTTCAGCAGCGGCAGCTTCATCTCCTTCGTTTCACACTTAATCGAGTCCGCCTCCACCTTCACTTTGGCCTTCGCGTTCTGCGGAAAGAGTTGTCAATTAACGCCCGGTTCGCCTTCGACGCGTATTACGAAATGATGAATACGATGAATAAACACGAGGTGGAATTATCATACGATAATTAAACAAAACATGATCTACATTCGAGATGTAATACACTAGCTAATAGTATTGCAAAATGTTTTATTTAAATGATCAAAGTCAATGTTTAAGGTCAACAGGTTCTAACGTGGCCTTAGTCAAATATGAAGGACAAATTCAGTAAAAAGGTGATACGCCCATATCCTAAAATTTGAGAAATTAATCTAATTCATCCTAGTCATCTTGAGCATCATGCAATATCACACCCAAGTAATTACTTACAGTAGCTATGGCGCGTTCATATCGAAATTTAGCAGAGCTTGGGAGCTAATGCGTTGCGGCAGATTTGCATACCCTGTGGTACTTCCCTAGTCGTTAAGCCACCATTTGAAAAGATCTCATGCAAGCGAGTTAAATTTGATGGAGTTAATGAAGAAAATTATGGTGAAACTTACCTTAGCCTTCCTAAGGTAGGCCTGCTTGTAGAAATCTGAGAAGAGATAGTAGAAGAGAACGGCGTGCATTCCAATCCACCAGACGAAGGCGCGAGGGTAGTCGCAGTCGATGAAAAGAAGCTGGAAGGCGTGGAAGAACACCAACACGAATTGGACCTGGAAAAAAAATATTATCTAGAAACAAAAATTACGAGGTATCGCCTTGCCCTATCAACAATCACTTAATTTAAAGGAAAGCCTAGTGAAACCTTCATTTATACGCAATAGATTTTTGAAGTCATACTTCTTTTGGTGCGGTAGGTAAAAATGATAAGAGTAATTTTTTACGAGGTGCGCACACCGTCACGAAAAACCGACATCCTGAGGTTAGCTGTGGTCAACTGACAACTAACTAGAAATAAATGTTTAATTCACAATATTTATTTCTATAAACGGAGAATTAGTCGAAAGAATTTTTTTATTAATATTTTTATCTTGTTACGCTTTATCATCTAACACGTGTACTCACATACTTTTTTTCATGTAGAATATAACTGAACCAAATTTTATATATATTTTTATTTTTGGGTTAACAATAAACTATTAATGTAAGAAAGGTTTTATACGGGATTAAAGATTAAATGCGCATTTAAACAAAAATACCAAAGACAGAACGCAGTTCCGACAAAAACGGACAAAGTAAAATCGACTTTTTCATTCAAAAACCAAGATAAGTTTTAGTTAGCTCTGTATTATAAAGTTATAAATGCAATAAAACATAAATCGAAGAAATAATAAAACCCGTTAAGAGTGCAAGAGTGCAGAGTGAATGAGTTGGTCTTGCCCTAACCACTTCGTTAATAGGACAAGACCAACGCCTTTTTGAAAGACGATCGAAAAAAAATGTAAAGGTAAATTGAATCAATTAACGAATATTCAAGGTCTGATTGAGATCTATTTAAATTAATGCAAAACACTACTCCACCTTATCGATAATGAGCATGCAATAATGAAGACGAGATATGCAAACGCGAGGTTAGAGTGGGACAAGCAAATATAAAAACCGGGCACTATTGAGTGACCAAAATTCATGGATTAGATTAATTTTATTTCGTTAAATCAAATAATACAGCAAATGATCATATATAAAAAACGGATTATACATTTTATATTTACAAAATAAAAGATCTATAATTTTAGTAAATAAAACAATGCAAGTACTTTTTCATATATGCGAATACTATAAATTGTGAAATAAAATAATTTAATTAGTATTACAGTTAACTACACTAACTTCTTATTAAGAAAATTATTACACTAACTTCTTTTAATATTAATAAAGGGTTTCTTTATTTTTCGTTTATACATTCCTTTAAATTTTAATTACATCAATGATGCTTAAGTAAGCATTATCATTTAATGGTCGCTTGGTTATACTAAATTTAAGGACATTAGAGAAACCAAACCGGATTTTAAAATGGAAAGAGTCACGTTTTTGAAATATTTTTAATCGAATTCTGATCATGCCCGTTTGCAACATTTATAAATAATCGTTAAATAGAATAGCCTTGATTTGACCAACGCTCGGGTCTCATTATTTTGATTTCATAAGCGTAATATTATAATTAACTACAAATGAGTAACCTTGACACAAACATACAATCAAAAATACAATGTGGAACCATTGCATACCAAAATCAATTCAATCTTAGCATGTAACGCACTGACTTTCCATTGAAGTTTGTTAATAAAACATTAACCAGGCTCACGCTTCCAAATTGGCCCCGGAAATACCATACCCACATTTTCGGGTATGTGACCGATGCTCCAAATTGATGATAAAAATCAGTCTTGCGCCTGATTTCTAAACTATTTTTTTTTCTAAAAAGACTTATTTGCACCTGCACATGTGCTCCTAGATTGGATGTTGTAGTCGGACTTTATTAAGAGGAGTTTATTATAGTAGAAAGAGAACGCTACAGGCGGTATTGTAACTTACCATTTGTAGAGCAGTTAAGTATTTCTTCCACCAGAGATACTTCTGGACTTGAGGGCCCATGGCGGCGAGCAAATAATACGAGTACATAACTATGTGCACAAACGTGTTCAGCATACCGAAGAAGGTAGAGTGACCGCCTGTATACAAACGAAGTTAGAAATTAATAATACACTCAATTATCTAAAGTCATAGTTGCAAACACTAGTTTTGCTAGAATATTCTAGGTTATTCTGAGTTTCTTATAAAATGTTACCATTTAATTGCTAAGCCTACTGTGTGTTGCTTAATTTTAGATAAAGCTACATAAATAAACGAAATTCTATCTTATTACTTTCGCTGCATATTAAACTATTATGTTGTTGTTCAGTCTGTAATACAGTGATCGTTAATTTGTAGTTTGTACTCACTACAATTTAGACATTTTGTACGTGTCACTAAATTTATCATTTCCAACTTTAAATGTAGCTACTCGTACGATAATAAAGCGTGCCCTCATTAAACTTAAGCATAACTGTTTACTGAATTTTAGTTGCAATTTAGTGTGCCCTGAATGTTAAATAACAACGTATTGCGCTTTAATTTATAATATTTTTGTTTCGAACAATAAAAATTCCACTGATGTCGCCATCCGAATTAGTTTTTTTATTTATTTATTTATTTACAACTTCATGCACAATAGTACAATGACGGACTTAATGGCAAAAGGCAATCTCTACCAGTCAACCGATGATGGTGCAGAGCAATATAAGGTAAGTGCATTTTGGTATGGAGAAAAAAAAATAGAGAAACAAATATACATACATACCATATGTAAACATATACATAACAATATGATATAGTAAGAATACATACATAAATATACATTAATTTATTACTAGGAAACGTATACACAGTACGAAATTACAACATTACGTTAAAAAAAGTTACGCTGGTGACAGTTGTTCTAATAAGTATTCCTTGATTTCTCTTTAAAAGTAAAGTGACTCTTAGCCATCCTGATCTCGTGGGGTAGCGCATTCTATAGGAGAAAAGACTGAACGAAGAAAGAAGAATGCATAACATCGGAACGATGTGAAGGACAGAGAAGAAATCGGTTATTAGATAAACGGAGATTTTTGTCGTTAACTGAACAAAGAAATTGAAAATGTTGAGATGAGTAAGATGGGGTTAATGCAGAATTTAATAAAGAGTACAAAGTCGTCAACGCTCTTAGTGAGCGCCTTTGACGTAAAGGCAACCACGAAAGTTGAGAACGGTGTCATGATATGTGGTCATACTTACGAAGGTTGAAACAGAATCGAATGCAATTACTGCGAAGACATTTTTAAGTGTAGTTCATAAAATATACTTACCTACACAATAAAAGAATACTTTCTTTTAACATCTACGAATTGTAAAACGTCAGAGTATAGACAGGTCATAGACAAGAGTGTTCGTTTCGAGCTAGAATAATTATGAATACGGTGCGTTAACCTAAAGTAAATAAAATACATGTTCCTTCTTTTAGTGTGTGAAGTCATTGTCCATTTATTGAACAAACACATTTGTTTGACTATCTAAAGTAATGTAAGCCACTCTAGAACGTGCAAATTAAAATGACTGGTGCGGATTTGCCATCAATCCAAGTTTTCTAGTTAATGTAGTCTACATTTTTAGCTATAAGTGAAGCTTTATATACAATATTGAACAATTGAACTTAAATGTAGGTAAAATAGGCTTTTAGAATTATATTATGTGTATTATGTTCTTACCGTGACATGAAATTGCATTTTACAATATGGAGGTCGTAGGTTCTAATTTTGAATAACATGAAGAACTTCGTATTTCTGTTGACCTCTCTAAAGATATTTGGAAATCTAAACCTCTGATCTACAAGTGTAAAGGAGGACATTTGACATGTTTCTCTTTTAAAATCGTCCTTATACTATCTTTGCAGAATGTCTTATCTATGAATGAAGATACAGCTCATGTGGTGAATTCCGATTTTTAAGTTTTTCACTTTGATAACCTTTTTGTGCTCTGTGTCAGATTGATACACACAAAATGACTAAAAGATAATGCAAATATTTAATCTACGACTGCGAGATACGAAGACAAACAAAATGCGTCAAAACTAAGACGGATATTACCGGCATCGTTATAACAGAATTTAAAATAAAAAAAAAAACTCTCAGTTTTTTTAAAAAGATTTTTTCGTTAATTGTTTATAGTATTACTTATGACATATATGTTAATCGCAGCACAAATTTATATAAAAATTAACGAGTAAATTCAAATAAATAACATTAGCAAATCAAAATATATTTAATTCTGTATGTCCACTATGTATCATGTCACGCTATTGTTTAAGAACAAAATCTAATAAGTATTATACTAATAACGTCAAGTTTAGTAACGATTTTTCTACAGCCTATTAAATGGAGTCTAAAGCGTTCTATTTTAAATAGAGTTATTACTTACACAATGTCGTTATTGTTCACAAAGACTGGTACAAAAACGACATTCAAATTAAGAAATTCGAGAATGTACGCAGTCACGCACATGAACACGCGCCTAACGTGTACCGTTGTCAAATTAAAAGTACTTTGCACCTTGTTCATTTCGGTTCTATTGAAACAAGCCTATTTGCTGCTGTTAAGCTTTTTTTATTTGTTTAAAACGGTGTTATGGACGTGATTGTTGACAGATTAAATAACCAACTGCTTACGTTAGAACACTCATAGCACAAGGAAGAACAATCTAGAATAGTATATTTCCAAAGGAGAAGCAGCTTTTATATTAATGTTAACTACCCCTGTGCGGTCTTTGCAGCGTAATAGCTTTAATATTAATAATAAAAAATATATCAAAAAAGGTTAAATATTATTTAAACTTACCTGGAGTGAACTTAACGCCAAACCATACGGACATTGGCATTATCCATGGTGGATTACATGAAGCTTTGACACATGATCGAACTTCTTTCGCATGACAAAGAAGAACTGAAAAATAAAAACTTAGGATTAGGGAGTTATTACTATGATTGGTTTAGTATATTGGAATCACGTTGTAGTCATTCTTACATTTCGTCACAAAAAATTGTTCTCTTGAAAATATAAGCTTTATTTTTTTAATAAGAATATTTTGCGAAAGATAAGATGTTGCAATCAAACCTTAGTTCACATGTTATTTTTTATGATAGTGGCTCTTTTATGGATGAGGCAGATTAATAAATATTTGAAATGTCACACTAAAACATTTCGCTACTATAAATTTTTTGTAAATATTCCTTTGCGATGCGTCTTAAATGGATTTTTAATTAAACAGAACTGTGAAACAAAAAGTAAATCGTATCGTTGTAATATCGTACGACATTTTTTTAAATATTAAAACATTTTTGTCGATGTACACAACAGTAACAGTTTTGTACGTGGACAGAACAATTTTTACTGGAATTGGCATGAAGAAATACCATAATTTGGCTTACGCCAGTTTTGGATAATTATTTGCTTCGGGCTGGCTAATGTAGCAGACACCGAGTTATGTTTGTTATATATTTTAAATTTGTTTGTGATTATTATTATATAAAATAGTAATAGTATAATATAATGTAAAACTAATATTTTTAATATTTACTAAGGTTTTTTTAAAAAAAAATTATGTACAAACTAATGATTTCAATATTTATTTGAAATTAAACAATTTTGAAGAAATAAAGAACAAACTCAATAAACTATATAAAATGATAACTTTCCTATTTATGGGAACCAAAGTTAATGTGTTAGTGATTGGTTTTTTATTGCGATTGTGCGTTTCTATGTGTGGATGTCTATTTATGTCATGTCGAAGTATGAAAGATATTCGGTGTATGTCACAGGTACAAGCTAGTAATACTACTACTATTTAATAATATTACTACTAATTAATATTACTACTAATATACAGATGATATTTGTCATATTATTGTCCATGATAAATTATGTTTTTTAAAAAGGAATTAATCTTAGTATGTTGCGGCCGATCAGCAGTATCAAGACCCTTACAAAAGGAGATAGTTATGTTTCATTCTACAATTGTATGTTGCCAAGATAAACAAATCACTATCAAAATTTATATTGATATATTTGATACTATTTGCAACAGTATGTTGCAGGGTTAAACGAAAAAAATTAAATGTTTGTTAGATATTTACGAGCAGTTGCAAACACGTTTAATTACATGTTGTACCAATCATAATTTATAGCACATTGTACAAATTTTGTAAATTGATCTTTTCAATGTAACAATAATAGTTAGTTTGTTGCTAAACTAGTTTTTATTTTCAGCTTCAACATTGTTGCAATAATTAAATTGGCTTAATATCGTCCTAAATATCTTCGGCACAATCGATCCTAGTATATTCATAGCAAATCAATCGCATACTATACGTACTTTGTACCTTGTAAATTTGTAATGTACATATATACGTTTTTTACGTGTAAAATGAATTTTGGACTTTGCCCGCATGGTCACTTTGCATGGCTTTATTTGCGGTTGTCATTTGTATACGTACTTTAATAACAATGTAGTTAGTAGCATCGTTTAGCAAATAATTTACATATCACGGGAAAAAATGCAAAATAAGTAGGAAAAGGAATGCGAAATTACGGTTCGGCTATGAAAAGTAGCCTCATATTTTCTTTATAGTTGTCGGCTGCATATTAATTTACCCATACTCAGAAAACAATGCTACATGAAATTGAATTGAACATGCGTTTTAATTTATCTACTACCGTAGCCTAATGGTATGGGCTTGTGCTTTATAAACCGTAGGTCATGGGTTCAAACTCTTTTCCAAAATATTTTGATGTTGTT
The DNA here is from genome assembly GCA_029286875.1 of Lamproptera curius. Lineage (NCBI taxonomy): Eukaryota > Metazoa > Arthropoda > Insecta > Lepidoptera > Papilionidae > Lamproptera > Lamproptera curius. Next base: position 2,337,777 of record JAGSMT010000039.1, on the reverse strand, counting down.
TTCTAGTAGATCACCCGATTGCTTGTACAATTAGAATGAGCTCTGCGCCGGATGGAGAAACTTCGGTCTTGCACCTCACCTCTCACTAATAGAATTCGTGAGAGTAACTGTGAGAGCAGAAAATAGGAAATGATCTCTTATTAGCCGTAGTCGAAACCAGGCAAAAATACAGCATTACACATCATAACTGTCGTTTATTTCTTATTTTTTAAATTAAATATGCATTATTGGCCATTGCGGATTTAAAATGGATATTTATCAGTTAAAGTTCTGTTTTATGCCAAAGAGGTCATTACTATTGCATAGATTATTCGCTTCGAAGAAATTCTATTACGTTTGAGTGTTATGTTTATTATTTATCAAGTACATACACGCGTCAAGTAACTCGTCACTTACAATAATGCCGTTCAAATATTTGACCACGACAATGTACCGCGACATTATTTTCTATATTACATCTCCACGATATAATACAAAGACTTCCTCATACTATAGAGCTAGAGGTATATGGATACAATGTTTACGAGTTTTTCCAATCCGTTCCAAGTTTTATGTTACGCTAATTAAACACAAGATTAACATAAGACATTTTGTGCATATGTAAAAAAAAATTAAATGAATAACACCTTTTTCAAAATATTTTAGTACTAATTATTACGTAGTTACTTTATTATATCTTCTTAACATGAAAATCACAATTTTACGATTATATAAAATTTGTTAATCTTTAATTCTACCACTTATTAAAGAAAATTATTTTGTTATTTTGGACGTAAACGTCATTTCGTTTATGATTAGACCGCTATGTCGTTTTGCAAGTCGTTTTGCAAGTATGTGACTTAATATTTAGTAACAATGAACTAAAGTAGGAAAATCCAAAATTTGTCACCTGACAAATGATTATAAGCTACGCAATGTTTACTATCCATTTTCATATAACAAACGTACTTATGGCTTAAGAGGTGTTAAGTAAGCCATATAAAGAAAATACGTTCCTATAAAGTATTCTATAATGTTTTTATGACTTTAAAATAAACAGTTTGAGTTTTTTTCAGTTTGCAAGCGCTAAGGTTATATGGTAACTTTTGTTATTTCCTTAAAATTATATTAAATCTTACCGTATCAAAGAACTCTGTGAATTTCGAGAAGTAGTACCACCAGCAGCCATTAACAGTCTAAAAAGAAATAAAATATATTAGAATTAATCTTTAAATGATTCTTTATTCAAAAAGTACGCAAAAAGTGTGTCCTTAATAATAAATTTGCATTTAACTCTGGTCTTCACGTATCTTTTGATACAGCCCGTGGTAATTTTTCTTAAACACAAAAACAGAATAATTCAAAAGAGATCTTAGATAAGTTTTATAATAATAATGTTAATATTATAAGTCATTAGCCATTTGTGATATGTAATATATTTATAATGCGGAAAATAGGTTGTGCGACGGTTAGTGCATAATGATTGTGGAAACCAATAAATATTACATTATCTATCATCACTTAATTCTACTTGACGGGAACTTCAGTGTAAAAAAGCAATTTATTCTCAAAACGAGACTCAACGTGTTGTAAACCAGTTTTAAGGAGTATTCAAAGATAGCATCAAGATGTTCAAAAGCAATAAATTGTAAAGGTTTCAACGAAACTTTCAACCTTTTCGTTATAACAAATTGGCATTGGACAGCAATGTTATTTTACAAACACCCCTAGCGACACGGCTAAGTAATATTCTTAATCAATAAGGAATAAAGTCATTACATACGTTACTTTACATTCATTAACTTGAGGTCGGGTTAAGGATCAGTACTGCATTTAATTGACGTGCGATAGCCGCAAGTACAACTTTATAACTACCTCATTACAATAAATGTTATTTAAAGCGATCGGTATTGACATTTTAAGCACAATTTAACGGAAACGTTTTGACTGGTTAATGCAACGTTATTTTTTCTAGTTATAAAAATACTTACTCTCATAGCAATCGGCGATCGTGAATAATCAACGGGTTGGCATCGAAAACTGTATGACGTAAACCATCCACTGACTATGCTCTGTGTGATATAAAAAAAATCATTTAAAATGTATCGATAAAGCGGCGTTTGTATTAAGCTAGCAGGATTCAGGCAAATTTTAAGGTGATAAATGTAGTACTGGCTAATATATTGTGTTATTTTTATTTAAGCTATAAATTGATCTGTCGATCTTTATTGTAGAGATATGTACGAAGGCTTCGTATTAGGAGTCGATGGGCTAAATGTACGACAAAACTTAAAAAAGATATTCACTCAGTGCCTTATTAACTAAGGGAATGACAGAGCACTTAATAATTTTGCTTTATTTTTATAATGAAGCAGTTGTGCGCAAACATGTTTGTCACTGTTTAAATAAGGTAAGCCTCCGTCGATTACCAAAATAGATAAAAAAAAGGGTTCTGACGGTCTCTATATATATCGGCAAACTTTGAAGCAATGTTTTATAGTAGTAGTTCTGTCTTAAGTTATTAAACACATATAATATGCTAAACCAATTATATTTAGCCAAGAACTTGTATAATGAAACAACTTGTTCATATTTTTGGACAGACATTTTCTTCTCACACTCTGTTCGCGGATTAGCCGTATGTTTATCAAAATCTTCTATTCCTTATTTCTTATCTATTTTTTAGGCTACCATATAACCTAACATAAGCGTTTTATTATTACGCAAGTTTTGCATTATAGTTTTGAATATTACTAAGTTTTTTTTATATCGGTTAAAAAATCGAACCGAATGTGACAGGATATTATCTTATAAGAATAATATTACGTAGACGTATAATAACGTGAATAAAACATAAAACAGTCATTACCTCATAAAACAACCACGAGCTGAATATTACTTGGAACAGGTTATACCAAAGAAGTACACGTTTTAGTTCGAATGGTTTTCTGTTCTCCATAGAGCTTGGGGCCGAGTACCTGCAAATAACGGCAATTATTCACCCATTGCAATGATTACAGTCACAAAGTAGCTCATGGATGTTGAAAGAATCTTGAACCTTCTAGGATAACGTACAAATGTCAATTTAAAATAGTAAACATGGACTAAACTAGACTAAATGACAAAGGTCGGAATTAATTGTTCTAACCTTTTTATACCTGGTCGTTATCAATGTCGTTAAAAGTACAGTCTTTATATGTTTTTTTTTATAACTAATGCATTCTTTGAAATATCGTGTTAATTTGAATACAATCGTTATGACGTATATAAACTTATAAATTATCTAAACAAATCCCGTTCTAGTATGTGCAGCGTTTTCGCGATTTCGCGTCTTAAGGATATTGTCCAGAGAAATGAACAGTTTAGTGCCCGATAAGAGAACTTTCACTGAGTAGTCAAATATTGTCTTGAGCTAATATGACTACCTCCGTAGCCTAGTAGTATGGGCATGTGCCTTATAAACCGAAGGTCGTGGGTTCGAATCCTGCGGGGACTCAACAAATTTTCATTGTTGTTTCCTAGTTGGTTAGGGTAATGTGGGCTGATCACCCAATCGCTTGAAAAATAAGATGATCCATGCGTCGGATGGGATGTAAAAAGTCGGTCCCAAAAAACCCTCTAATGGATAGCGGTGTATTAGTGGAGCCCTATGTCCAGCAGTGGACTATCACAGGCTGATGATTGGTCACATATCGTCAATTCTATGCCCATACTCGAGCTTAGGACCTTTTTTTTCCAAGGAAACGATATTTTTTTTCCGATCGATTGAGACCATCAAGACTTGTAAAGTAATACGATCTGCTCATCGCACTATAAAAGGCCTCAAATCCACCAGCCGGTCCAAGACACATCATGTTACCTCTCGTTAGTCACTCTATCAACAGTAGACTCCTTCAAACCTGACATAGAGTAGTGTTTTCATACAGCAGACTTCTTCTTCTAACCCAAAATTAGTTATAGCCAGGTGGTGTTACTTTACCAGTTGGCTCTTATAAGACCTACTACTTATTGTATCGTAGTTATTTGGATTTTAAAATGGTTTTAAATCGTTGCTATTACAAGTTTTGTTATTCTGCTATTGCCACTTACTTTGACGATAAACACGTATGATAGACATATCGCCAACGTGGGAAACGGTGACGACATCAAGAACCAGTCCTTAACGCGTTGGTCGCTTTTGTTGTCCATCAGGTCGTGATAACCATCCACCAACCTGTTCAGTAACTCCATTTTGTCTGAAACCAAAACAAAATATTTACACTAAAAGAATACGGAAAACAGCTTATTAAAATTACGGGTCTATAATTGAAATTAAAACTAAATCATTTTGTTAACGTCACGGCGTTTTATCTTACAGATATGAGAAAAGAATATAGTTGCTTATCTTTGCACCAATGTTGAACTTTGAATACGTATTTATATTGAACATCAACTTAACCGAAGATCACAGTGGACTCTTTAAATACATTAAAAACTGCCAAAACATATCGACTTCATATCATTCGATAAACTGATTACAACGGATTGCGTTAAATATTCTTATATGTCCGTGAGTTTTAATCACTTAATCGGTACTTTTGGACCTGTAATGTACTTAAAGGTAGAACTGTTTTTTTACTTGATTATCGACTTTTATTATTTTTATGTTACTGACATTTAAATCGATTTACTAAAAGGCTCTTGTTACTACTTAAATTTTTATTAAAACTATATAATAAATGTATGCATTTGTAAATTGATACATTAACAATTCTATTTTGAAGTATTTTTTTACTGGGAAAAACCCCTACGCACGTCTGTCCTTGCGGATCCAAGGCCAGGTATCTAGGACTTTGAAGGACTAAAATCACCTATTTGTCTTTCCTGTTGCGTAAAGGTGGGGTAACAGTTACGCGGGAAGTGGTTGGGTTATAGTATGTCTTCTTTAACACCATTAGATTATACTGTTCGACGACGAAGCTCCGTCGAAAGGTTAGAGGTCACTCCACTTCTGAGCACGTCAACTCATTTTTGGGCTACAGATTTCTCGAAATCCGAAACCTAGAGGGCATGAGAGTCGTGAGATCCATGCATTTGCAGGCAAATGACTCCCAGCCACCTAAAGCGGGCTTGATGTCCTACTTTACCGCTAGCCCTAATTTCGATAGCAAAGGAAGCGTGTGTAAGAATCGTGGAGAATATGGAATACCGACTCTTATATTCCTCCGTGACTCCACATTGGCTGCTGTATATAGGGATGTCAAAACGCCTTCCATCATGGAGCCGTCTGCACACTCCGTGGACATTTCCATAGCATGCCTACTTATCCCGTTTAGAGCAGCTTTCACGGCGGGTATTAGCTTCCCATTAGGTTCACGGTGGCATTACTGAACCTTATTTGCTGACCCTGGGCTCACCACTACAAAGTGGAAACCATCAGGAAAGTTTAAGCTTCCGTTTTCCTCAAGATACAATTGTACAGCGTCAAAATACGCAATATGTAAACTACTGTATAATTATTATTTTTCTTGTGTATTGAGCATTTATAGTGAGCGGTAATTATTGTTTATATTGCTGGTAGCTGATTGTAGCAATAATATGGCGTTACTTGGTACTTTTATGAGCGTGAAAAACGCTTATTATACATCGATTAGCTAATTGGATGTAGCGTATATGTTGACGTAAATCTTTAACTTATTTTTCGTACTTAAATAGTTAATGCTGAAAATTGTGAAAAATCTAAAGGTAAGTTTGAAAACTATTATTAGCTAATACATTAAAAGTTAAAGAAATTAAAAAAAATGCAGAATAGAAATATGTAATGTACGTGCAGAGTAATTTAAATATTTTCGCTATTGTATCTATGAATACTCAATCTCCTGTTCTAATGTACAATGTTTTTTATAATCAAAATTTGCATTGCTTTAATTATTGTAAACCACTCAATCTATTCTATTTTTTATGCTAATGTATTACGTTGAAATCTGTTTCGAAATGAAAAAATTAAGACGTCGCAAACGAGAAATGGTACAATATTTTACATATATCAAAACAAGTTTAAAATCATAATAAAGCAACGAAAAAGAGAACCAGTGCTCTTTAATGACCATTGTTGCTCATAAACAGGTCATTCTAAAAATAACGTGGTCCAAATAAAATGATTTAAAAACGTGTAATTTTTAAATGTCAAATATGTATATATATTTAACAAATAAACCACAAAGGTATGTGTCGCTTCTGGCCTACAAAAAGTAGTAATTTTCTATTTATATAGGCCACTAGTGACAAAGGGGGATGGAAAGAGCTTCGTATTTTAAATGATATGGATATTTAACATGACGCTCCATCGCGGATAATAAACGGACATCTTTCTAAACCTTCAGTTAAGCCGTTATACTCGGAATATCTTTATTTACAACAAATAAGTAACCTATAGCAATGGAGCTGCGTCGGACGTATCGTATCAGTCGACTGTTACTCAGTATTTGACATTTTGGTGACGTTTCACCGATAGGAACGCTGTGTGACGCTACTCTGTTTTCATAACTTCGTTTACTTCTAATAACAGTGTAATTTCATTAAACCATAATGTATCGAAAAAGTAATGGAATGCACTCAGCCTGGTAATGGAATGCTCGCTCCAGGCAAATATAATATACGTATGATATAACTGTATGTAGCTCATAAGAAAATTTATATGTATAATTGATTATTTTAAAAGATGACAAAATAGGCCCGCTGAGTTTCTTTCGCCGGTTCTTCTCAGGTCGGAGGCGTCCTATTCCGAACCAGTGATAGCGTCCTTGACAATCAATAAGCGAATGTTACACTTCTATATTGAATAAAGATATTTGAATTTGAATTTAAATTTGAGTATTAAAAAATAAATAAAAATAACTGTTATTATTATATCCAAACGGTACATATAATCTCTAAGAAGAAGATGAGAAGCCGTGCATCAGGGGAGGCCTACGTCCAGCAGTGGACTAACACAGGCTGATGATGATTATTATAAAATTATGAAGTGTAAGGAATCGTAATTTAATTTTGACTAGGTAAATCAAAGTTCTATATCTGTTGATCTGCAACAATTTGTACCTTCAAGATATTTTTTTTACCATAGTTTCACTAAAAAAAAATATTTCACAATCTACGTACTTCGCGAAACAAAAAAAATTAATAATGTACGTTTCATATATCTATTCGTTCATTATGTGAAACCTGTTTGCATTATCATAAAATTATTTAGAGGAAAAAAATTTTTGCATTGTTGCTTTTAACCTTAAACTTGAGATATTACAATGGCGTGTGAGATAGTTTATTATATATATATAATATAATAATTACGGTATAACCTTTAAAGATTAAATTCAGCAAGGTTCTAAAATAAATTAATTACGTACATCATCGAGTAAGATCTTTAGTAGTAACTAATTGAAATATTTTGTAAATAAAACAGTGCAAATCTAATGCAAGGAATGAAAAAAAAGTCAAGAATGACGTAATCCCTATGTCACATATAGGATTACGCTTCTATGGAGAAGAAGGCCAACAAGCTAATTCACTACAGTGTATTCAAGCCTTTCAAGAAGACACATTGCTTAAAGGTTTATACGGAAATAGATTATTACGAGTACAACAAGGCAAACGTCACAGTAAATGGTGCTAACCACCAAGGTGGAGTTGATAGTTAAAAATATGAGTGAATTTGATGCAGAAAATGAAGAAGTTAACACATAAATACTTAAGTCTGTTTGAACCCGTTCAGAAGCAAAGGTCGTGTCGATAAATTTAAACTTTAGTGTTTGTTAATATGTATATTTTATTGCAAGCCATAACGCTTCTCTGTTACACAATATTTACGGTAAAAAAGGTTTATTCCATTAGAGAGACGATTATCGATTTTTTTATTGAATAAAGCGATTAGACGCACAGGTCGTTCACCTGATGGCAAGCGATACTTCCGACACGGAAGAAATATAACGTGAAATGCCATAAACATGCTAGCCACACTGTACATACGGTGCCCTTTAAATAGGAGCATGTAGTGTTTGCACACTACTGCTTTGGACTAATGAATTTCCATAGTCATTATAAATAGGGGCTATTATAAATGATTTACTACTATGAAAATTAACAGTAATAGATGCGAAAAAACTAGGCCCATTAGCGTGTCGTCACGCGGCGTTCTCGGCGCGTTTATTGCGCATTGAGCAGCCGCGGTGTGCGGTCGCGGCATACACACGACGTAGTTGTCACCTCGGCCCTGTGACCACCCGATCAGACGACGGCCATGACACTTCGTGCAACCATAACTTTGCTAATGGCTCAAACGAACGCACTCACAAACTGTTCCCTCATTACGTTTAGGTGCTGTTGCATGCGCTATCATAAAATGTAATCAATCAAGCCTATTTGTTGCGATATCTGCACAATTCGGTAATATATCGATTAAATTCTTTAATAAATGTGAAAGTCGATGCAAAGTTAATGTGTAATTAATACATTATATGCTAAAGTCTAGAAAAGCAATAACAGCCCTTATTGAAACAACATCATTTCGCTTTTATTCTAGCTGAAGATGCACACAAAACGATGCGTTCTCAAATAAAATAAATGATAGAAGTTATAATTGCTATCAAGAAATGTTTCTCAATTGTTGCACGGACTTCACAAAAGTATCAATTAGTTCGGTTAAAACAAGTTAATTATCAATAAATTATAGATCAATCTCGAAGATCTTTGTGGTATTGCGGAAACGGTCTGTTACAAACAAACAACAACGCGATAATTGCATTAATACGAGGGCACTAAAGCGGAAAATGTTGAAAAACCCCGGGGAAATACGACAAAGCAACGAGTGAAGCTCGAAGAAGTGTTTTTTCCAAATATAGGCTTTTAAATTTGAAAAAAAAACAAAACGCTTTAGTTTTTGCGCAAGTTTCAACAAGGCAAGTAATTATTCAAGCATTTATTAAGTATATATTTTATGTATCGCATAATTTATACACATTAAGTTAATGAAGTCGATATTAAATACATTAAGAGTGTGGTATATTTTTTTATGATTTTTTTTACAAATCCGTTTTTGTAATGAATTTTCGCGAGCCTTTTAGCCAAACAATGGCGATTCGTACTTTAGGCTTTTAGTATAGCTCACAAGTAACTTTTAATGTCTTTATTTCAAGTATTTTATGCAATCATTTTAAATGAGAAGATTAAATGACCTTTAAGTTATCACAGAAACTTTTCTTAAAATATTATATATGTTAATCAGTAAAATAAAGAGAACGGCTATTTATTATTTAATATTAAAATTATTTAGTAAATAATTAAAACGATTTAAATGTTTCTCTTGTTAGTTCTTTATATAGAACAATATAAATATATCGATCTTCTTCAAGTTAATAATAATTAAAATTTATTATATAAAGAGTATTTTTGTGAACTATTGGTTTAATGAATAAATAAGGAAACAAACAGATCAAAGCTGAAACTTTTTACTTATTTCAAACGCTTTTAGCAATAGGAAAAACTTAAAAGGAAGAATAACTAAGTAGATTTATGTTGCGGAACTAAAATATTGTTATGTTGTTACGAGACATCGTTCAGATCTTGTTTGAGAAATACAGTAATAAAACAAAAACAGGAAATATGCTTCAAATGATAACAACAAAAGTTCTAAAAGTAAATATTATATTCGACGAATATTAAGCAGTTTTTTGTAATAAAATCGTTGAAGGAAAAACGTAATATATGCGCGTAAGCGCAAAGAGTTAATTAATATTAATATTTTGTTAAATATCGCAAAAATTATTAACGAAGAAAAATGTAATGACGTATTTACCTATCATCTTTTAACAAATATTATTTTAGTTATTTTAAAGCCACTTAGTTGCTCTTTCATTACCGTGTAATTTATGTATTTATATGAGGTGTTAGAAAATTAAAAACAATGTAAAGACGAAAGGACGCAGAGGACATAAAAATACTACTTACCGATATAAGATTTTTCTTTAATAAATATCGTAATCGAGTATTTTCAACTTATTTTAACCATATTATGGAATCAATCCGATTGACTAATGATGTTTTCATTATCACAGCATTATTGTTGCCATTATGATAAAATAGCGAAGTTATTATTCACAATAAAATTTGGAACTGATTTTTTATAATTTGTTGTAAATTAATGGTGATTAGCAAATTAAGTAACCACCGATAAAAAATTCAATTCCCTTTACTTATAAAAACTATTTAAACTGGATCACACTAAATTTATATGGTAATCAGCCATTGAAACTAATTATAATAATATAAAGTCAAGCATGTAACGTATTGAATATGTATGTACATTTTATAATAAAACTATCGATAAAGCAGTTGCGTGGTGGTCTTATCGTAAAAACTGTTGATATCCATTAAAACGCCACGTGTCTTACCACCCATACATTTTGTTATGATACCTATGTTTATATCCCCCATACAAATAGTAACACTAAGTATTCTTGCCACTGAGACGCTATAAAATTACGTACACTACGTCAAATCATGCCTCGAATGATCGTTAAGTTTTCCACAAATGCAATACGGATTAAATAACTATGCAAGTTTTGTATCATCATCTAGTTCTGTTTCGGTCGTTTTCTGTGAATTTTATTAAACTGTTTTGAAACCGAAACAGTTTAATGAGACACGTTATCATCATTTATTTACGATCGTAGAAGTATGTCGCAAGTAATTATTTTGTAGAAACTTATAGATCGTCCCATTGTAAACTTCATAGCATAGACTTTAAGAGGCAGAAAGGCATCATGAGCCGAGGAGGAAAATGATTAAAAATGAGAACAAAATTACCGTACACATATATAGTCATCATACCGAATGGTCATATCATCGGAGTAACCTCTTGATATTACTAAATACAACTTTATGAACCCGTAAATTATCAGTATCGCGCCAAATATGTACAAGGAAGTATGTAAAAAAATGTAAAAAGTTATTTCAAATCTGAACTATATGGGAGTTATAAGGTTAAGTTAATGTTTTTATACGCATATTTGGCATTTAATATCACTATAAACGTATTAATTTATTTGCTGAACTCGAGTGTTTTAACAGACAGAAAAGATAAAGCGAAGTTACAGTAATAAAAAAATTGTTATGTTTAATAAACAAAGCTGTGAAGCGGAGGTTAATGTAATCTTTGAAAATATTTTTGTCAAAATAATTATTTAAAAACAAGGATTAATTAATATAATTATACTTTGATACTTATTTATATTATTGTACTATAAATTAATGACATACCATTTTTATTTTTTTTAATTCAAGTAACTGAAACTATAGCATACATAATTTGGTGCATTTTCGATAGAAATTATAATAAATAATAATACATTACCATAGTATTTTAAAACAGCATGCTTATTGTTAGAGAAGTACAAATGAATGTATTTTATTTTCGATATACTTTAGCTATTCTTTGTTTTGGCAGAAATGCCCTAATGCAACCTCTGTGCTGTTATCCGAACGATTTCTATAAAATTTGTCAATTTTAAAGCAATATAATAAAATCTAGTAAAACATTCGAAAGATTGTCTTGTTATAACTTAGTTTGTAAAGTAATACTAGAAGGCAGGTTTTTTCTTAGTTGTAAAGAAAAAATGCTTAACGTAATCATATTATGAGTTTATTATAATTATTTTCATATAAAAATATATCCATTATCCATTTTTTCATATAAAAATATATTTATTATCCTAATAGTCTATTAAAATAAAATAAGGTAGAGGATGATTAATATGGTACGACTTATACTACTTAAAATAGACTTCCTGTCAACTCATCATAAAATATATGACAACAGAAGAATATTTCGCGCTTCCTACTTAACATTATATATTTGGTTCTAACTTGTTTTCCAACCTTGCGTTATTATTTCCTCAGACTATTTGGGTACAGCATATAATTTCCGTTTTACAATACGCCAATTTCCAACGTATAACCTAGTTAGTGGAGTCCCGCATGTTTATTCGGATTTTCTTTTCGCTATTTAATGATTTTACTATTCGTCCACCATACAGAACAAACTGAATTTCAACTATAAACATTTTAAACTAAATTATATGTAAAAATATTATATTTTTTTGTTATATTTACAAAATAAATAAAAAAATGTAATGTAAAATTATTTACGCTGTTAACAGCAAGTTAACACTCTCTAGAGTTATTACTCCCTAGAGCATAAAAGTTAAAGTTAAGTGTGATGTCAAATTTTCTACAATAACTCCAGTATGAGGTAGAAAAGTATACCTATACGAAGGAAGTAAGAAAAGATGCAACTCCTTTAATGGTGTTAACACAATAGATTTATATGGAAACCAACATTTGTTACATATATTTTATGTCCAATGATGAGCATTCTGTACAATTCAGAAAACGTAAGACACACGAATTCGGACTGTGTATTATTAAAAACCGGTTCGACGCGTATGCATATACCACGGTAACACACGACCGATTTATTTACATATTATCTTTATAGTATTCATAATTAATTTTATGTTTCCTTGCATACCGGCAAGGACGAGCGCTAGCGAACCATAACCGTCGTTTACGGTCGCGGCGAATGCCAACGAACATTCCTTGCAAGGCATTCGCAATTCTACAATAGGGTTGGTACATTACAACAAATAGTATCGTATTACACTATAATCTCAAAGCTATAGTCGCACTATACTATCAAACGTTAGTTGTAGAATGGGCGAGTCGACCGTATTACACTATGATCACGCTATACTATCAAACGTTAGTTGTAGAATGATAGGCTGGGAAAGTCGTAGAAAGCGACTTTAAAGCTAAATAAACTAACACTTTTAGTTGACATCATTAAAATGGGATGTTATAATTTAGTCTGTATCTATTTAATATTCGCGCAGTAACTTAGTGAATTGAGCCGTAGCCATAACCGATTAAAGTATCGGTATTTTTAAGTATCGTGGTATTCTTTTTTTTCTGATCTTAAGTCGAATTAGTGCAATATTTGTTTCTTTCCTTCTTCTTTTCAATTGTCATCTTAACCTTCTCATTATTTTCACCACCTATCACATTTTTGACGCACCTAGAAATCTCTTTGTGTTCATAGTTCATTATGTAAATAAGTTTACACAGTTTTTTTTTAAGAATGTTAATTTTTATTTTAAGATTGGGACGCAATGTTCATATAAACAAACTTTTTACAGTAATTTTTTCTAAGACCTCTTGGTCATTTTCAAAATGTATCATAAGGGAGTTTTTGACCTTTGTGCAGTACAATTTACCTTTTTTTTGTGGAACCACAATATTTTGATCACTACTTACGTTAAAAAAGTAAAATTAAGATTCTAGTAGTATCAGTCAGCTATTTGACTAAGTAGCACATTCGTAAACAAAATTAATAATTATTAATTGCAATTCTTCGCGATGAAGGATAACCGTACCCGTAATAGATGAATGTAACGGATTATTATGTGCAAATGATACGGAAAGTGTTTTGATCGGCATGATTCATAGGGCAACTTCATCTCCTTGGGCCGAGTTGTTGCAACATTCCGAACGCTGTAACAAGTTGCGACACGCGCGGCTCATTCCGGTCAAATTCGGAAAGGCTTTAGCGGAAGTTCAATGCCACCGTTCGACGCAAGCACCGCGTATCGTTTGCCTGCTTATAATGTGACGAGAAATAATACTATCTCTTGTAAATTCATGCGAAAAAATAATAAAAAAAGTTAAGAAGAATTTAAATTGATTTATGTTTTATAGAACCTTTGACCGCATCCGTGGCCTAACGGTATTGGTCCTCGCTTTACAAATCGAAGGTCGTAGGTTCGAATCCCGCCAGAAAACAACTTTTTGTTATCGTTTTCTGGTTAAATAGGACAACACAACTGTCTGATAATTTTGATCATATTTGACAGTCGTTACTGAATGTCGGTGCCTTAAAATTTTCCTAATAACTAACTCATCCATAAAATTCAATTTACCCTGTGGGTTGTGGAAGTCTGATGCCATTCGCTCTGCATAAAAACTATTACTCAGGTAATTCTAGATGGTTAAGAAACCGATCCCATGATAATTTGGGAATGTGGCTATTTAAAAAAAAGCACCTTTGTCTACAATAACTGTGAACGAGACTTCCGTGAGAACAATTTAAAGATAACTTGATTTTGTTATAAAACCTTTCCTTAAAGGAATCTGAAAAACGAACTCAGTTGATTAATGCGATCTGAAAAAAAAATGGTGTTTGATTAATCCCTCTTCTTATTTAAAAGGCTATTAATATTCCTTATTGCGTTCAAACTAAAATATAAAACGTTGAACATCATTAATATTTATTATGAAAACGTAAAAAGCTATTCGTTCATCGTATAAATAATGATCACATCAAAGACGTAAAACGTATTGCGAAATGCGAAATAATAAGCAAACATTACCACGCGTCGAATATAATGATGCTTCACAGAAGTTCAAGAGCCCACTATACGTGTTGCTTATTTGTCTACGGATTCGAATAAAACTTATTCCTCATATACTTTTAAGTATGCAACATATATATATTTGTACTATTTTAATATCTTCAAACATATAGATATACATCACATATAGTTATAGTATTTTTACCTCCCTAAATAATAATATATCGATATTGTATTTCAAAATTCGAATCATCATTTATATAACCGCACAAAGAAACTGTTAACATTTGTTTAAATGAAAGATACGAATGAACCAACTAGAGTTAATCTATTTTTTATTTATTACAGCAAATGGTAATTTACGCAATCTAATAATGCAGGAATTCCTCTTCAATCACCATTAATAAATAATTCTCCGGGTGACTAGACAAATCCACTTCATAGTCATTACAATGCGATCTCGGAAAACAAATCTATGTAAATTGAAACAATTGTGTTGTTGTTAATTCTTCTTTACTAGGGAAATAATCCGATCGTACAATTTTACATTTCATTGCGTGTTTTTCCACTCATACATTTTTTTGTCTTTTGGTTGGTATTACTGATGCGTTTGCGTACCATTGGTTCAAGAAAACTAGAACTGGTCACATATGAAATAAAATAATTATTTTTATTTAATTATCTTCTCCAGAAATAGCATACGTATATAAATGTTATTGGACCACCTCCGTGGCCTAGCGGTAGTGGCCCTTGCTTTATAAACCGAAGGTCGTCGGTCCAAATTTGCGGGGAAACAACTTTGTGATATCGTTGTTTTCTGGTCGGTTAGGACAATTTGGGCCGATCGCCCAATTGTCTGAAAAGTAAGAGGATCCAAGCGTCGGATGGGCATGGAAAATGTCGGTCCACACACCAACACATTGGACCTGCGTGGTGAAATACGGGCCAAAAACCGCCCAAAGGAATATCTATATGGATGATGATATAAATGTTAAATTCTTCATGTCGTCTATATTTGCTACTAACAATATATCTTAAGTAAATTCCAGTTATGTATTTATTTATAAATGGATTTGGCTGTCCAAAAAAAAGCTATCTCGTAATCTTCGAGTTACACTTAAAGATGTCACGTTTTATTAAAACTGGTTATAATAACATTAATAAGATTCGATATAAAGATCACACAAACGTATACGAATAAATCGGCACCAAATAAAAGCGTACAAGTAAAGTATAACAATTACAAATAGTAAATTAAACTTGACCAGACTGTAGGTACAATATTTATAAAGTACATTGACATGTTATTAAAGGAATGTCGGTATTGGACTTGTTTCATAAAAAGATACAATTATTCCGCCCGCTGTATTTACTACGCACTTATTTTATTGTAGTGCATTATTCTCTTTGTGTTAATAATTGTAGCCTGCGTAGAAATTGATACATAAACTTAACTGACGGAATAATTTATTTATAATATATATGAATAACACATGAAAACTAAACTAGATTCAAGGTTTATTTTTTGTATACCGCGTTAAATGTCAAGAATGCAAAAAAATCGTACATTTATTTTTATTCTTAATACGTAATTTAAATTCACTGAAACTTCATTAAAATTTTAATACACTGACGTAGAATTGCGATATATTTCTTTGTCCGATTACAAATTAAAAAATCATAAATTCATCAATATCATAAACTTGTAGTCGGTTTATTTTATTATTTTATGTCCCCCTAGTACTTACGGCCTATTGATTTGTTTATTAAAAGGGAAAGTCTACTACTGTTTAATACTGTAAAATATTACTTACGATAATATCTATTTTAAATCTTGCGCATCTAACAACAACGTCTCACAAAACACATGTCAATGCATCGAAAACCAAAATAAATAATCTATAAAAACCTTGTGCTTAATAACACTTGAGAATTATATGTATATTATTATTTTTTTTTAAATATGCAACTTGGTCAATGACTTTTGTAAAAGTATCAGAGCATTAAAGCCTTCTTGGATTGCGAAAACAATATAAGCCATGAAAAATGGAAAGATTTCTCTGTTTTTATCTTGAAGCTGGCAGGTCTCATAAAATACAGAGACAGAAGTGATAATTAAACCGTTGAAGATTGCTTCTAATGCTATTTTTTGTAAGTGTTTCGTCAAAGGTGAGATGTATAAAGTAAAAAATATGTATACACGCTTTTACTCAATTGACGGATGACATGCGAAATTTATGCACTTCCACTGAGTGTGGGTTAAGGCCAATGGATCAATGGAGGTTGACTATAACATTAGTTAATACTCGCCTAAAAGGCCATGCCTTCGACTATTATAGAGTACAATAGAAAATGAATATGTTATGAAAAAACAGAATGTAAGTACATCGTCACGAAGTAAGACTAATTATTTAGGGATTCTTTTATTTTACTCAATAATGAATAGTGCAGAAAATAAATGCTATAATTACAATTACTAAATGTACAAATGCTGTATATTTAACAACATGATTATGATAAATTACTTAAAATTATTATTCTATCTGTATTTCGTAAATATTTCTATCAAAACGATATTAAATTGTCACTTTCTTTGTCACCCTTCGATTAAGGCTAGATTTCCAGCGAAAACTGGGGTAATCATCGATTCGATATGCTATCTCTATTCAGTCAGTTCACAAGTTTCTATGCAATTTTCTTAAGGGACATCGAGGTCGGAGTTAAAGATGTGCTCGACTTGAATACAACCGACGCATTAGGTGAAGTGTTGTCGTATCTCATTGTGCGTTACTTAAAGGTATGGAAAATAGAGCAGGGTCAAATTGTCAGTATATTAAAGCCTTTTACTGGAAAATTACAATCACTAGCAAATAAAATAGGTACTATATTATTTTTATATAAATTCATAAGTTATAAAAAAAAATGCTCGTTATGATTTCCTCAGTTAACATTTATTACCAAATCTGTTTAAAGCCTTTAATAGCCGGTACTTTTTCATAATTTTTTTCAGTTATTTTAATAAATCAACCAACTCACCGTTTATATTTTTCCTCGTACAATTCACTAATAAATTTCACAATCTCGACATCCGACAAATGTTTTACTCGAACGCCGCAGTACTCCGCAAGGATTTGCGTCTACAACGGGCGGTGGACAGTTCTAAAGTCGTCGAATGCGCGGGTCACTCGTATAACTTGCAATGTGCGCGCGCGCCGTATCACACGCCTATATATCGTGACCATCTGTGACGTCACCGTCCACATGATAAGGGCCACACAGCCTCGTATCGATCGCCAAAGAACGTGTCATATCACAGATTAAGCACCATTCGCATATCATTGACTCGTAAGATGCTACGGCTCTTACGAGATACAGTATGCTTTCGATCGTCGATCTCACCGAACTTGGTACTAGAGACTTGGTACAACAAAGATGTGATACAGGAATCTATAAGGCTTTGACACTTTAAAATAGATTTGCATCGATAAATGTACTTGATTCGATTGAATGAGAAAACCATTGTCTTCTGATAAACAAACTCGATAAAATTTTGTTATCGGATGTAAAACGATAATTAAGTTTAACTTAAATGTGCCAGCTGCATATTGGTTTCGAACTGTTTAGTCATTTTAATATTAATATAATAAGCTCTAAACAATCTTATATCAAGTTAATTTGTGTGAGTTCAAGATTTTTTTGCTAAACAATAAATAATTTAAAGAATAATATTTTCACACGATTATCCCAAACAAAATTTCATGATTCCATATTCAATTGTTATTTTAGACGAAACCTTTAACAGTATTTTTTTTTTCAAATGGTAGTTCTTTACAACAGAACTGATAACTGAGTACATAAGACGTAGACGATATAGGATATATATAAGATACTGGAGATATACATATATGTTCTTAATTGCAAACATCTCAAGATGTCAAGCAAACATTGTTTTGTCTTATAATTTTCGACGAATCATTCTACAAACACGCATGATTGTCGCTAGTGGTACTAGTAGCCTGGAACATTATTTTGTAAGTGACGAATATATTAGTTCAAAATAAATTATACTCAATTTTGTGACTTTTTATGCACATTTTATTGATAACTTTTATTGAGCAAGAAAAGTTCTTTAATCTCTCTCCACAAGTCAACTAGTCGCCTCGGACATTAGATGTTACATCTCGTTTACCGATTAAATCTGTTGGTTACGGAAAATAAATGCGGAACTCGGTAGACTTTTGTTTTGTAGCAGAAGTATTAAAAAGCCACCTTTAAAGTCATTTATGTACATGGAGAAAATTTATGTAATGTTATAAAATTATTAGCAATTAACCAAAAGTAATATAACCTAAAAAGTAAATAGTTAGTTAGCTTTAATTTTAAGTATTGAGCTTTAATTTTAAGGAAAACTATTAGATTTTATTAGATTTTTCCCTTTACCGATTCTAACTAGATTTTATTTGCATCGCAATAATACTTATACACTGGTTAATATTCAAAATATGTTAATATAACAATAATGTACTACTCGTATACATTTATTTTACAATGTTATTTCAGTTGTTATTTGCTAACGGCTTTTAGTTATGTTAATCAAATATACAACCCATTAAATATTTTTTGCTCAGATATTAATCAAATTTATAGCACAAGGTTAAAAATTTTTTTTTACTTCAATAATAATTATTTTGGTACAGAAAGATAACTTAAAAAAATTTTTCGAGTAAAAAAGCTAAGTCGTAGAATTTTTCGTAGTATCTGTTTTTTCTTAGTTTCGGTTTCCTCATTTCTTGTTTTACATCCCATTTGTAATATTCCAAATTTCATAAAAACTTAAAAACTCTTCATGTGTAACTAACGACGCGCAATAAAAGACTTCTCTAAGAAACTTAAATAGAAAATTTATTAAAATTTTTTTAACACAACAAAATAATTTATAATAAGATAATAAAACGCTCCATCTAAGATAGGTCTATATTATTTTTAATTATACGCAATATGCAGACCTACATATTAATTAATGGAACTATATAATTGTAGGGTTTTTGATTCGTGTAGGTATTTTTAGTATAAGCATTTCGCCCGAGCAAAGCTGGGGCGGAGTCGCTAGATAAATCTACAAAACGGAAGTAGAATTAACAGGAGAACATGTATCTTTAGCCACAAAAAAGAAAGCCATGCACTTAGCGTTGCAAGAAAGTGTGAGATAATATCTTTAATTTCAATTTCATTACATGACTAGAAGGGGTAGAGAAATTCTATCATTTCCAAAGTAGATAACTAAGGGAGCCATTTAGTATCCGTAATACATTAAATGTATTTAGTGTTAGTTAATTATCTATCTACAAGTTTCTTAACTTGCATACTCATGCTGGTACATGAAAAGTTTTAGCCCTCATAATTTCATTTTTCATTGTGACAGATATGGAATCCGTTACTTTTAGAGTTCTGTCGCATAAATGGATTGGGGATTAAATTTACTAGTTCTTTCAACGCTAATGCGCTGTCAAAGTTTAAATGATGTGTGTTTGTATTAATTAATCTTGAATCATACAATTTTATATTACAAATCAACAGGGTCAAGAACAGGTTTTACATTAAGACCATGTTGAATGTAATATATAGTAATACTTTTGTAAATTACAAAACATAATGCGTTCTTTTTAAATTTTCATATAAAAATAGGCTAAATACCTATACTTCAGGTCAATGACCGTGCATTCGAAGAGAGGCCACAAGAGGTATGTCATTTTCGAAAAGATTTGGGCAAAAACCCTACGCGCAAAACGTGTTGCCAATCGTGCCGAAAGTACTGTGGTCGTTAAGCGCAATGTTAACCTTTATTTTTTAAACAACTAATTTGTATGCGAAAAGCAAATTATTTCTTTTGCATATCAAATTGGGGCCGAGTTAAATTCGATAATTAATATAAACATTACTGGTTTGGATTCAAACCGCCTTGTGCCTTGTGAGCAATTAAATTAAAAACTGCGAAATAGAAATGAAATCAAACGGAAACGTAATTGTCTCTAAAAACAGGACTACGGCAAGTTGGTTCGATATTCAGATATAGTAGCTTATACGTATATTAAGATATATTTCTTAAATATACAAAAAATAACAAAAATCTTATGGGGCAATGTTTGACAATATCTGCATAATATATTATTGAATAATACAGATATGCGTAAGCTACAATATACTCAAACTTCTAATGCAATTACATTTTTACCTAGGTACCCACCCGGCTTCGAACGGGAGCAATGCTGTTATCTGTAATATTTGTTTAAATTGTTATCTGTAATATTTGTTTAAATTACATGTACTTAAAGTCCATTTTGATCTGTATTACTTGAATAATGTTTAATGCTGTATTGTCATTTAATCACTTCATTAATAAGCTATTTTAAAGCTATTGTAGACTGTCTTTAAACGTTAGATATATACCACTGCAGACTTTCTGTTGATCTTTTTAAAGTGTATAGTACATCACTGTAGTACATTATAACGATTTATCTCGTAGGGTTAGATAGCATTTGTAATGTAAGCGCAAAATGCCTTTATTTACGACATCATATTAGAATTCTCTGCATTTATCAGTTTTTCATATGTATATTTATTATACATATAACTTCTTCTTAAATCTATCTTTATTAAAGCGCGTATTAAGTTGCGTAGTTGTATACATTTAAGCATACATGGGGACGGACATATAGCGAAAACGTCTTTGTCGTATACTGATAGTGATAAACCGAACATTGCATTGGTTTTGTCCTTGACTCACGAAATCGGAGTTATAAGAACCAAATTTATAAGAGGTATTAATGTAGGCTTAGAATTAGAGTTAGTTAGTCAGCTAGACACTTAGTTTCAATGTAGTGTAAGTACTATAAAAAGTTGAAGGATGGAACACTAGCAAAGGATTTAAAAAATAAAGGTTTTACTATAAACTGGTAATTACAAACATAGCAAGAAGCATACATGCGTATCGAACAAATAACAAGTTATTTGATAATGCATCTTGAAATTAGACGTCTACCAATCCCATTGTTGTTCATGGGACTTCCCCAGGTATAATGGATTCGACTTTTAATTGTACCAATATCATCCGAAGAACAGTTTTTTATATGTCAGCATTTTCTAGAAATAATAATTGTTTAAGATGCAATGGACAATTGAAGATACTTACTATATTTCACTACTGGCAATAGGAATTTTGACATCTGTAATCGACGCTTTTGAAGCCCTACTCGACTTTTTACTTCAATTCAAATCCTACAAAATTTGTAAATAACGAGTAAGAAAGTTGCAAAATTTAAACTTACAACCTCCAATTTAAAGCCCAGGGCCATATTCTTTTAGAAAGAATCCATAAGTCGTAGGCTTAGCAGTAATAAAAGCATTTCATTCAGGTAAAATTATGCATCATTATGCATATCACAATAAATTTAAACAATCATTAAAACGTATTAACAATAAAAACAACATAAATACTTAAAAAATTATTCTTAGTTCCGTTTTGCAGTCGTTTGTAAACAATTAATATCTAAGTAAGTTTATTATTTGTGTCATGCAGTGACACATATAATCAACTTACTCGTCGTGTGGTCATTTTATATTGGGTAAATTTAAATATCTACATCCTTTCCACCAAATTTAGTATGTTACGTAACGTTTGACCTACGTAGTTTATACCTCTAATAATTGATTCCTCAAATGACTGCGTGAGAATGATTATTTTGTCAGAATTAAAAGAGCAATTAAATTTTGTTGTAAATTGCTTTAAGAATGGGATTGTTTCTTTGATCTGATACAAAGAAGCTAGTTTGTTCACCGTCCCGTTTTGTATAATGTAAAGTGTGAAGATACGGATGCAAAATAATGATTGTATAACAATAAAAAAAAAAATAAGAAAATTTTATTATAAAATTTAAACTTCCCCACCACCTGGAAGATTTTTTTAAGTACAAAATTGTAACACATACAACTTACAAGTCGCTAGCAAGTTTATTAAAAGTTGCGTTTTATTTCATGTAGGTAATATATTGAAATATATATATTTTTTATATCAATGATTTACAATTTAAAAGAATGGTCATAATATTTTTAAATACATTTTAATTGACTCCTAAGCCCGGTTCCGAGGTATTTCTTTTGCAAAATGGCTAGAGAAAGCGGGCATATAGAGCGAAGGTCCCGGTTGTAATAACCATCTTGAGAGTCGTTAAAAGACTTCAGCGGCTTCCAACTTACCGCACACACATTGAATAGAGTTTATCCATTGTGTTTTGAAGGTCAGATTCCAGTCGTTAATCGTACAAAATGCTTATCATGTTTCCACGTCCTTAATTTTTAATTCATCCAGATTAATGTATTGGAACGATACCTTATGATAATTTAGGATGTTAGCCAGGAGAACGAAGGTTTTGTAAAGTCATAGTGGCTTCGAATCCTGGACTTTATTTTACTGTTTTCCAGTCGGGTATCTGTCCCATTGGACTAAGAGACTATATCTGCACGTACACTACACTACACTGCTAATCATAAGTTTTCAAATTATTGAAAACAGCAATGAGATTATTTTAATGTATATTCTTTTTAATAATGATTAAGATTTAATAAGACCTAGTTACCAAAACAGTAATTTAGGCATAGAGAAATTTAATCTAGCTAGATGATATATCATATCATATAAGTAATAATGTTCATGTGATATGTAAGTCATTTCTTTACTTTGTACTCGTGCACTTTTTTTTAAACTGTGTTCACTGTTCGTAATTAGTATAGATAGCTTAAGTAAAAATGTTAATGTTATAATTTCCTCATAGGACAGGCTGTGCCTAGTGTGTGTGGGATAGACTGTAAAAATGTTAAACCTTGATTGGAATTAAACACCTTAAAAACATAATAGTATTAATATGCTCAGTGGAAGAAGATATAAATAACAACGAGCAAAAAAACCGAGATGACTTAAGTAAAGCAGAATATAACTAGTTATACTCATAACACAGTAAATAAAACAATAACACAAACGTTAATTATATTTTACAATAATGAGCTTAAAAAAAAGAACACAAAAAAACGTATCGTTAAAACTTCTTTTTTAACTTCTTTGAGCAATATTAAAAAGTTGTGACATGCGTAGTGCGGGACGCGATTACCGCGCGGGCTCGTTGAGTTAGGGATGTTCCGATACCTATACGATGTCGATAACGACTCATTTAAATATTGTGTAAATCGATTTACGATACTACCCTCAAGTATCGATACTTACTTATATCGTATCGTTATGTAGATCGGAACTTAAGTATTTCAGAACTAGCGGAGTATAACAGAAGAATTTTTTTGAAAAATACTGTTATTTTTTACGACTTATTACCATTTCTCTAAATCAACCGGAATATATTTTAATTCTCTAGCAAGGTCGCGTCAATATTGCACAAAATACATTACTATTTATAAACTTTTTACTGGGATGTATTCAGTAATTTAAAATATGTAAAGTAACATTTCGCTCACTTTGTTTCGATTCGATACCATCTACTTATTTTGATTACTCGTTCCGTACTACTTAGCATCGCAAGATTTCATTTAACACTACGAGTACTTACTATCGAAAAAAATTTATCGAGTACGTACTCGTATTTACTTTTTTCGGAACAACTCTACCATTCAAGGCCATTCGTTCTCCGGAACGTCATTATTTACTTACGCGTTCTCTATATAATCTGTTTTCCATAATTTCTTGTGTACACGATAATGACGTATTATTGGGCAAAAACAATTTAACGGGACTTTATAGCTTTTTTCACGCCTCACTAGTACCTAAATTTACGAATGAGCAAGGAAATAAATTAATATTTTAAATTCGATTTTGATTCTCTCCTCTCCTCTAATTGTTTAAATTTATGGAGCATATTAAAGATTGTTTCAAAAAATAAAAGTCCGACTTGCAATTTTAAATAATTGTGAAATGATAAGATAAAATTAGCGACCTAAAAACTCTTCTTTTATCTACATTTAGTAATTCAATTAGTTTTGGATACCATCACTATCTCAGTCAATATTTAACAAAAGTGGGACAAGGCATTTTTTTTACTTTTTTGACATATTATTATGGTAATCGTTCATCTAATAATTATCTGTGGACGACCACATGAAAGTGGTGAGACCGAAAAATCATTCTCCGAATCGTGCAGGAAAAGTTCTGTCTCAGAACGAGTAATTGTAATATAGCGGTCTGACAAAAGAATGAGAAGCCCACCCAGTGAAAAGTTGCAATGAGAGTGCAATTTAACAGCTACTGCGTGTTTTCTCGGATTTATTATACACTTTAAATCAAATTGAAAGGTCAAGAAAAAGAAAGTCAATTAAAAAATTTTAAATATATAAATTTATACCGATAAGCGTCGGATTATACCTAATTTCCTAACTTATAAAAAACTCTTAAAGCTGTAAAATAATGAGTTTTAGATTTTTTAATAAAGGTGCATTTAATAAAAAAAATGTAAGCGGATTTACACATTTTTCATGGTAAGTTTTCTCGGTTTGCAGCATCTACTACTGTCATAAAGCTGCAGTATAAAAGGTAAGATAATCTTATTCAGTAAAGGAAGAGCTCTTTAAAAATTTATACATTAATCGCATAGACCAGCAGCTGTGAAGGATGATGAACTTTATTGGAATTAATTATTTCACGCCGCAGGATAAATACAAAGAGATAAAGCTTAAATAACTATACATTTGGCAAGACAATAAAAGAGTAGATGGCTTTTCTGTAAGTTGTGATGAGTCAAAGTTATTACTAAACTAATACTTAACGAAGCAATTACGGAGTATTAAAATACAATCGATACTCTCCGTTTATGGTAAGAAAACGAGATACAATAGGCGACATAGTAACAATAATCTCGTAAACTTAGTGATGAGTTATGCTATGTTTGATTTAAAGTCCAAGTATATTTTAACGACATTCTAACGTATAACATAAAATTTTTGTTGATATATGCAATAATGTAACACCTCCGTAGCCTAGTGGCATTGGCATTAGTTTAAAAACAGAAGTTCGTCAGTTCAAATCCTGCGGGAGAGCAGCTCGTGTTGTTTCCCGTTAATATGGGTTAATAACTAGATTTTTTAGAAAGTAAGACATGTAGTCCTTCAATTGAGTAACAAATGGGGATGTGAAATGACTATCCCGGTGGTCGAAAATGTTTTGGTAACTGTTATAGGATGTCTGTGAATTCTGACTTATTACAGTTTATGCCTATGGGCTTTTGAGGTAATAATATAGCTCCATGCAATGCTGGGCATTAACTCGTTAATCCGTTAATCGTTAATTAACGAAGTTAACATTTTGTTAACGGATTAACTTTTAAGTTAACTATTAAAAATGTTAACGGATACGTTAACTTCCGTTAATATGCAGAAGTTAACAGTTAATACAATGCCTTCTATTTACTTGGCGCGGCGCCAAAAACAGGTTCATACAAGTATGAACCGAAACGACAAGTGCCGGGCGGCGCGTGGCAGCGCGTGAAATAAAAACAAAACTAGATATATTTTTCCGTTATTATTAAATGGCTTACGTCGCGGCAAGTAAGCACTGCCTACTGTGGATGCAGTAAAAAAGTGCATGGAAAATAAGGAAGAAGATGCCTCACCACAAGAAGCATTGAAAAATTCGGAAGACAGAGATAGTTTAAGTGGCAGTGGGAGCAATACGAGTAACAACAATGATGACGAGAAGGAAGACTTTTTCAGTTCTATAATTATCTATAGAACTGAAAAAGTCTTCTTCAACTCTTTAAAGAGTAAAGCAAAGTCTCTTTAAATGTGGCTGACAAATGAAAAGACTCGTTTAACGATGCTGCGTTCCTCGGGGATCAGACATTCATAAATCTTTTTTTTTAGCCTTTATTCAGAA
Source organism: Lamproptera curius (assembly GCA_029286875.1). Taxonomy (NCBI): domain Eukaryota; kingdom Metazoa; phylum Arthropoda; class Insecta; order Lepidoptera; family Papilionidae; genus Lamproptera; species Lamproptera curius. The sequence goes on along the minus strand of JAGSMT010000039.1, from coordinate 2,311,437 downwards.
AAGTATAAACAACTACATATCTAATTTAACTACAGCTTATTTATTTTTTTCTGTTTGCTACTGAATAGGCTTCCTCCATTTCCTTCTATTTTTATCTGTTCTGTGCTTCTCTTATCCACAATTTGTCTGCTGTTTCTAAAATATCATAATTCCATCTTTGTTTTGTCTTCCATTTTTCTGTTTCCTTCTCTGGGATACCAAGTCATGATACTTTTACTCCACTTTTCCTTTCCTATTGCAGTATATCCAGTCCATCTCCATCTGACATCTTATGTTTGAACCTCTTTCTTTATTGTTTTATGGTTTATTTTTTCCATTTTGTTTTCCCCGTCATGCTCCTTTAATAGCTCTTTTGACACGTTCTCAGTCTGTCTGTCTGTCTGTCTGTCTAGTTAGGTTGTTGTTAAAGCCATGTTTTGGCAGCTATAAGTCAGCACTGGTAGTATGCAGGTGTTAAACATTTTTCCTTTAAGGACCAGGCTGATTTTCTTGTCCTTCATTATTTCCTTATGAGACTAGTACTGCCTTCAAGCTTTTTCTATTCTTATATCAATCTCTTTGTTATTTATCTCCTGATATGATTTGACCTAGATACATATAATCATTAACATATTCAATATTTTTGTTATTTTAGAGTGATAATTTCTTGTGTCCTGTTCGTCTAAACTTTTGTCTTTAAAATATTCATTTCCAAGCGCTTAATAATTTACTTAGTAAGTCCAGATCACTGATCATTGCTTAAAGTTCGTGTGGTGCTTTGGCAAATAGGATGATATCATCAGCAAACCTTAGATTGGTTAGTTTTTCTCCATTAATGGTGAGCCCATGCTCCATCCAGGTGATTTGTCTAAATTCTTCCTCTAGTACTGCAGTAAAAGCTATGGTGACAATGGGTCTCCTTGTCTAATTCCTTCTCTTTTTAAAGAACTTACTCGCTTTTTGAGTTTTATTGTTGCTGTACCATTTTTACAATTTTTTTTATTATTCTGATTACTTTGTGTTCATCGCCTTGGCGATTTAATGCTTCCCATATCTTAACGTGTTTAAGGAATCAAAAGCTTTACAGTAATCACCAAGCAGCAGTAAGAGGTAGATTATACTTCGTATTTCTCAAATAGTTGTTTGACTGAAGATAATTGATCCACTACTGAATATCCACTTCTAAAGCCTGCTTGTTCCTAGGTTGGTTTTCGTCAAGTATTTTTGTATATTTATTTATTATATTGTTTCAAAAATATTTTCCAACACCATTGTATATCTTAGACATGAGACTAATAGTCGAAATGCATCATCGTTTTAATCACCTTTTTATGTAATAATATTATTTTTGACGTGGACCATTGCGAAGGAATTATTTCCGTCTCCAGAACCTCGTTAAAAATATTCGTTAGAATAGGTAATAGTGCTTTAGATGAAATTAAGGTTTCATTTGTTATGCCGTCGGTTCATGGAGCCTTGTCTCTTTTTTTGTGTACTAATTGCATTTTCCACTTCTGATTGTAGTATTTGTGGCACTTGCATTTGATCATTTATATTATGATAGTCTTCCTGGTTGCTGTCGCGGCTCGAGAACAGTTGTCTGTAGAATTCCATTGCTGTGCGAAGGATGATCAGGTCTAGATGTTAATGTTGATCCTTCTAAATTTTTATTTTAAAGAAGATATCCGTTCTTTTTGTCCATCATAATTTCCTTGCTTTTTACTCCACCTGTTTTGATTATAATTTCTAATAATTTCATCTTAACGTTATATTTATCTTTTCCTATTTTTTTATGGCTTACTTCTGATATTTCTTTCCTGATTTTTTTGTTTTATTCTTGACTTTGATTAGGTTAATTCTATTTTGTAAAAGATGTTTTGTTTCTTCCGATAGCTTATTGTTTCTTTTTTCTCTTGAATTTCCTTCACTGCTTTTGTACTTTCAGTCTGCATATTGTTGTATTTATCTTGTGTGTTTAGATGTTCTGTTTTTTTTCTATAATTTTTAAGGGTGTATTCTAGTCTGGATGCTATTAATTGTTGGTCACTTCCATTTAAGTTTGAGAGTTTTTTTATTTGGCTTCTCGGATTTTTCGGTTGTTTGTTCTTCGAGGATGTTGATGGTTTGTGTAGTAGTTCAATTCGTTTATAACGTTGCAATCGTTGAACGCTTGCCTTTTATTTGTCAGGACGTAATTGACTTGGTCGGTGTATTTTCCGTCAGGTGATATCCATGTCATTACTGCCTCCGTAGCCTAGTGGTATGGGCATGCGCTTTAGAAACCGGAGGTCGTGGGTTTAAATCCTGCGACTCTGACTCAACAAATTTTCATTGTTGTTGCCCTAACCAACTAGGAGGTTAGGGCAATTTGGGCTCCTCACCTAATTGTCTGAAAGTTAAGATGATCCATGCGTCGATGGTCATGTAAAAAATCCGTCCACCCACCAACCCACATTGGACCAGCGTGGTGGGATACGGTCCAAACCCCCTAATGAATAGAGGTGTATTAGGGGAGGCCTATGTCCAGCAGTGGACTATTAAAGGCTGATAATGATGATGATATCCATGTCCATCTTCTGTTTTCTTTTTTTTTTAAGATGGTGTTAATTATTGTAAGATCATTTTCAAAACATTTTCCAAGAGTGTATGGTCTAATGTTTTTGTTGTTCGATTTTCGGTTTCCTATTTGGGCATTGAAATCTCCCATAATTACTAAGTTTTAGTTCGCGTGTTTTGTGATTGTTCTGTTTAGTTCCCAGTAAAGGTTTTCCTTAGCTATTATATCTGCAGCTTTCGTAGGTGAGTAAACTTGTATAATGGTCCAAATCTTCGTAAATTCGAAATACCTGGGTATTTCTATGTTTTCTAGAACAATTTCTGCCGAAATTCTGATAAACTCTCGTATGTGGTTCCATAGGTGTCGGTGATTATGAAACCTACTCCATTCTGTCCTTTTGTCTCACCTTTGTAAAAAAGAATGAAGTCATCATGTTCCTGAATTTTTCGCCAAGTCGTCTCACCTCGCTTATTCCCAATATATCCATATATCCCATTTTATGGTTGTGAATGCTAGCTTTAGCTCAGCAAGCCTTTCTTTCATCTCTTAACGTAAGTACATTTAGTGGTGCTATGTGGATGTTTTGTCTTTCTTTATTAATATCTTTGTAATGTCTTGTCTCTGGTGATATCGTGCTTCTTACTGTTTTATGTTGGGAGGCGATTTTCCCGTTTGGTTTTCAAACGTTTTGGTAATTGTCTATTGGAGGGACATGAAATCAAAAGACTCGTATAACGATGCTGCATTCCTCGGGGAACAGATATATATATAAATATAATACTGCTGTCTCTCAAGCGTTGCAGTTGAATATCTGTTTTCCTCGGGTACAGACATATTAACACCAAAACGAGCCTCGCTTTCAGACAAGAACTTCAACATGCTAATGTTCATTAAGGGGAATATGCACCTTATAAATCTAGTCCTCAATATATTTGGATTGGTGTATTGAATTGCTATGTATATAAAATTGATTTACAATATTGCATTTATGAATTACGTGTAATAATACAATATTAACAAAAAATGTACAAAAAAGCATATTAAGATCAAAACATAACAAACGACATTAAAATGCCAACAAACAAGCAAAAAGCAATAAGGTTAACATAAACTTCTAATTTGCATGATAACAATCAAAAAAGTAATTAGAAGGAAATATTACCAAATTAATTTTATTTGGATTCAGACAATTTTTACGCTGCACTTAAAATGTTTCCAAAATATCCAGTAAAAAAAACAGTAGTTAAGTAAATTAAACAGAAAAGAACTAAACAACAAAAACAAGTAACCGCAGCCACCACATATAAAAGAATAAAGCGTTATTAAATAATAATTAAATAAAAAAACGCTAGTGTCTTAATCAAATTTATTTAACTGTCTTAGACCAAACGTGTTAAGTACCTAATTTATTATTAAACACGAATCATGTCCATGCAATATAGATAATTGTTAGTCAAAATGTATTTTCACTATTTCTTAACTTTACTATATTAAAATACATATTTTATATTATTATTTTATATATTATTATTATTTACTACATATTTTATACATATTAAACCCATTTTTTACAGTTTGAGCCACGATTATTCTTTGTGTTTTCTGCCCGATGTTTCAGCTACTTCCCAGTGTCCATGAAAACGGATAGACTAAAATTAGATACGAGATGAATGATGAGTTGGATTTAATATGTATTTTAACCATCATTCATGTTGTGCTTACTATTCTCTATAATTATGTCGTTCCCATTAGACGTGATGTGCATCATAATCATCAGCCTGTGTTAGTCCACTGCTGGACTGGATTTATTAGGTTTTTGGACCGTATCCCAGCACGCCGGTCCAATGCGGGTTGGACGTTATGTTACATACACTAAAAGTTACTAATACAAAATAATGTTTATTATTACTTTCTTATTTATGTATCTCGTTTTTTGTAACGCGACCAACAAAACTTATAGTCTAAATAAACCAAATATATGTACGTTGTAAGACCATTCTCTAAATGAAAAATCTAATAGTGTACACACATCTTCCTTAGTCATGAAATGAGATTTTTTTATTACAAATTTTTCGCACTAGCTTAATTTTTTCTGTTTTCGGAATATTCCTTTGCTAAAAATATTATCTTAAACATATTGTGCAATAGTTAAATTCTAGACGATTCTTCTAACAAAGTGAATCGTGAATATCCTATTAGCCACTAACCATTATTTTAAACACGACATATGATTTACTCATAATTGGTCTTTCAAATAAATCTTACTTATTCGCTTCGGGTACATGCTAATTGAATCATCTTTGAGCCATCTATTGTAATATACATTTATATAGATGTAGACCTAGTTCTGTAAACCAACAGACTTTTTTAGTTCAAATCCTACAAGATGGCTGCTGTCTTTGTGTTTTATATATATTGGAAAGTGATAGGCATTGTTTATAAGAATCACAGCATAAGACCCCACCAAATCCACTCGCTGTCCTGAAACTTAAGATGTTACGATTCGTTTTCCAGTAATTACGCTTCTTACATTTCTTTTGCCATACACAGGTACTACGGCGACACTCCATATAAATAAAGAATACAATCTTCTGTTTTATGTTTAGCAGTTGCTCCATAAAGTCATCGCCATTGAGTATACTAATCTTAAGTAACAATAAAATGCAGTTTACCTGTGTAGGTGGTGTTGAGTGAAGATGTCAGCTTTCCTAAAATACTGTAATTGAGGTAACATTAGTAGAATCACAGAGATTTCAGTATTATTAAAAAAAAGATCTAGGAAGAAGGCGTCGATACGGATAGCAGTATTTAATAAATATATTTAAGTAACGCGGAAAATCCGTAAATTAGTGAATTTGATATACTGCTTAAGTCATTGATAAAAAATGTTTTTTTAAAAACTAACAAGACAAGAAAGACGTTCTGCTTATAAGTGCACCATGTGATCTTCCCTTCTACGTTCTGCTTGATAAGTGCATCATGTGATCTTCCCTTCTACGTTCTGCTGATAAAGTGACTAAGTGATTCTTCCCTTAAACTAGAGCGTCGATCGGATCAGTCATTCATAAATTCTTACACCGGACAAATCAATGTAATTTAATGAATTTATTACCATGATGATTTAAGTTTCATTGATAAATAATTTTTTTCAAACTTACAACAAGCAAGACGTTTGTGTAAGTAACATGATGAATCAAATTCCTTTTTTTTAACATAGAAAATCTTCTTCCAAGTTGTATAAATGTTGATATTAATATCAATTTACTCAGTTCTCTCTAAAAAGCTTAACACTAAATATGTAATTTTACAGTTTCATTAAAGTTGGATGTTGAAACTTATCGTTATTTATGTTTTTTAACACACATAAGTTTGGTAATAAAGTATGATTCAAATTTTTTAATAATTTCCAATTGAAAGTGTAGATATTAATAACAATATCTTAAATAAGGTAAAACTGTAACAAATTCAGTTCTTAAAGGTTGATTTGAACTTACGTCATTAGTTGTTTATACGTACTAGAGTATAAGACAAAATTAATATTTTTATTTTTGCCTGAAATTATACAACTATAATAAGTAAACTTACGGTTTTATGACAAATTTAGTTTTAAACGTGACTGCTGGAAAATGTTCGAAAGTGGATTTAGAATGTAAAAGTCATTTTAATAAAATAAATCTTTAGTTATTTATTACAAGTATTTCTAGAAATTGCTGATAACATTTGCAACAAATTCCTCTATTTTTCACTAGCTAATTTTTTTCCTGTCTATGGAATATTCCTTTGCTGAAAATATTATCTTAAACATATAGTGCAATAGTTAGATTATAGTGTAATTGTGTAAAACAAAATCAATATTTAGTCAGTATTAGAGACATATCAAGATACTGTTTGCTGAAAACATTTTCAAGCTAAGCAGCGTATTTGTTGTAGTGGCTTCGTTGTTTATGTTTCGAAATTTCGAGGTCAACAAATACAATGTAGAGTGTAATCATTATAAATTAATATTAGTTTTTTGTAACGCGCTCATTCGTGTCAAAAATTAGAAACTGGATCGTAATTAATGACTTTATTAATTAAAGGTTAGGCTTTTTTCACTATTGTATTTTAATCAGCACATCCGATCTAGTTATAGTTAATTATGTAATTATAAATATGTATGTGATTTTTTGATTTAATATGCCTCTAACAGATGTTTTTTATCGAACCAATGTAGATATTATTATTTCTGGTTTTAATTACTCTTTTTACACCAAATAAATGTAACTACTTAATGCCAAACAAAATATTATTAATAAACAAGTACAATTTTAACAAAAAATATGTCCGACTTCAAATAGCGTACAACTATTTTGCGCAATTTAAGCGGGAAACCATTTGCTATACTAAGGAAACTGCCTCGCAATTTCTTCCGACGCGTTTTAAATCTGTGATATATTTTAGGGTACTTAATTTACCCATGTAATGTAAAGTTTTACATGTTATTATTTGCATAAAGTATAAAAAGGGCATCAACTTTTATAGTAAACCCTAACTGAGCTTTGAATTTGCCTCATTGCAATTCATAAAAATGTTGATATTAAAATGGTTATTTTGGGTTATTCATAAAACATAGCTATTTGCTCTGATACTGCTGCCTGACTTTGTTGTAGACCAATTCAAAACATAGTTATGTAGAGCATAGTTTTAGTCTGTCTCGCAAGGGTGTGATTTTGACGCCGTAATTGTTTTAATTTTTTTAATATATAATTAACTAGTAATCACAGAATTATTTAAAAAAAATCGAACTATATGACATGACAGCTACTATCTACCTAATAAAAAAGGATGATCAAAATCGAGGACTAGGAGCTGAGCTACGAGGTGACATATATAATAAAGATATACGCTCCGAATTGTGTACCTCCTCCTTCTTGAAAGTCGGTCAGAAACAGTTTTTGTCGGTCACAAACAAACAGAATTTACTTTCGAAATTGATAAGGATTAACCAAATATTTGAAAATCAATATATCAATTACTAAACATTAAATAGTAAATTTTGAAGCCATGGGAGAGTTGTTATGTAAATAATTTGAGAATAATAAAACATATATTTTTTGATAATGAATCCAATTATCAAGCTGTGGATTAAAGAGTTAAATGCTAAACAACTGTAGATCATATTATGTCGTAACGAGATTTGACATGGGCCTAATTTCCTTCCTCTTTCTAGGGCAAATTCAAGCTGAACACATTTGCACTTTAGGCCAACACCTTTGCACAGACCAGACCAGGTCGTCGTAGACAAATTAGTCTGACAGATGGTCCACTGCTGGCATAGCCTCCAATGCTACGACTATTAGGTACCGCCACGCTGGTCAATCGGTGGATGAAACTGACTTTTACATACCATTTTTCAGACGAGTGATTGAGTGAAAAACCCAAAATGTCTTAACCATCCAAACCAACAGAAACAACGGTAACATAAAACTTTTCCTCTCGCAGTCTAGAACCTACGACCTCCGTGTTAAAGCAGAGGCCGATTTCCATTATCACCTAATTCAATTCAATCTGACAAATGGTATGTAATGATAAGATTTCCATTTACAACAATTTTGACGTAAATACAAGTTTCTCACAAAAACAACGTAACAATGTTCAGTTACACGACTCGGTTTAAAAGCGAGGGCCAATTTCATATCTAAATTTATTAATTGAAACTTCATGATAAGTATTAAATAATTTTACAAATCTATTTACGTTGTTTTATCCAAGGTTATAAAATTCTAACAACGCTGTTGAAAATCACAATGAAGACAACAAATTAAACACAACGACGGAATTAGGAAATTTGTGAAAGATGCATGATGAAAAGATTTCTGAATTAGCTCTATACAAATCTTACCTAGTCCCTCATCGTAATAAATTTATTTATTTACAGAAATCTTGAATTTCTCAGAGCGATGAGTTCTAACTAATAAGTAATACTAAGTATTACACTACATATAGTTAAAAAAAAATAATCACAAAGAATCCTGAACATATCACAGTTGATTCCAACAAAATCATATCCGAATTCAGCATAAAAATTTAATAGCAACAAGTTGCAACAGCACAAACATGTTTCTTTTAATGGTATATCGATTTGTAATATCGTAATTTGTTAACTTATGAAATTTTGTACGCGTCGTAAAAATACACCGCGCTCATCTTGCCTAACGGTACTCGACAAAAAGAGTCAATTGTAAAAAAAGATGACAGATACGTTTAACACAAGGAAGATAATAATGATTTACTCAAAAAGAACATTGAGTAGCTTCCGTGTAAGCACAAAAGGAACGAAACATTATTTGACGTAAGTTAAAATTATATTTTCATTTGTAGCGTTTCTAATTGAACTAACCTGTTTGGCAACGCTGTTTGTGTTTAATCTTTAAAATATTTAGATTATGCCGCGAATTGTTATAAAAAGAATAATGGATGTTTTCGCTGATTCTAACTCTTTTAAGACTACTTTAAAATAGTTTTTTTATAATTCACTTTAATACCTGATTCTTTACTGGTATAAAAGATGTAAACTAAAAATGTTTTTACTAATTGATTAGGTCTAGATATAAAACGTAGTAATTTAACCTAAAATGTGTAACATAAATATGATACCAAATTTTGACTATACGAAAACCGATAAGGTTTAGTAACTAAGCAACTATCTAAAAAGAATTTACTCGTATATCGCTAGGACCTTATTTTTAACTTAATGAATATTAAGGCATGTAATAGAGTACTTTTTACATGCGTCAGATGGGCATGTAAAAAGTCGGTCCATGCACCAACCCTCACTGGACCAGCGTGCTGGCATACGGTCCAAAAACCCCTTAAAGGAGAAGATTTTTAGTCGATTAGGGGAGGCCTATGTCCAGCAGTGGACTAACACAGGCTGATAATGATGATCGTACTAATAACTTCTATCAATTTTATTTTTTGTAACATTTGTGATTTCTTATAACCACCTTTCTTGAGTGTAAACAAAGAAATACAATACACTAGTAGTGTTTTAAACGTGACTTTTATTTCACGTGACTCTTACGAAGTTAACTAATAAAGCGATCCCAATAGGGAAAATAAAAATAATTTTAACCCTGAATTCGCGTAATATTATGCTTAACAGATCACCCGATTCTTTTAACTAGTGCATAAACAGTTTTATAATGTATAAAAATTAACAATTCTGTTGGAAATGCTTTTAAAATTTTCAAAAACTGGCTGTTAAATCTGCAGCAAATTAAAAATAGAACGCTCGCCCTTGCTTTGATATATTTATTTGACTTTTAAAGATAGTATAAAGCAATAAATAGAATCATAGAGCAGACAAGCTGTGGTAGAATTTTTAAAATGATATGAATATTAAAAATAGACTACTTTTTCTATATCACATCATCAAAGGATACTTCCAAAGTTAACCTTGAAGGTACCAGCCTTATTAGCCAGATCTTGAAGTAATGAAGACACGAACCCAACGAAATGCGTCAAGAAAATATAGCTCTTCGATGGAATTAAATAGAATCATGGATACCACATTGTTGAATACACATGTCACAACGCCGGTTAAAAATCCGGCAAATGTTTTAACCGGCGTTTGCAATCGTTTTGTAATTCTTTACCTATTCTCCTTTCTTACTTTCTTGATTCTTACGATTGATTATAATTCCGACTTATGCTTTTAAACATTGCATTAACTGATTCGCAAGCATTGATGCTTATACTCGTAATATAGATGATGACAAGTGCCCCGTTGGAAAAACTGAAAAGTATATATAATACTGAAGTGGTAGAGCAACGATGGTAGGTGCTATAGTGTATAGACACTTCTGCACCCCTCATCTAACGGTATATGTGGTAAGGTGTCAATTACATTGCAAAAACAAAAATATTAATATTTAAGATTGGATAGAATCTAATATCAATTTATGTATGAAGAACTAAAACATACCCAATAGAGCAATTAAAATAAATTTTTCAAATGTCATATCCATAATATCAAGTCATCGTGTAATTAGCTCTTGTTAATTATGTGTTGTATGAAATTTTCCATGTCCACATGTTTACAAACGGTTATTTGCTGACCAGCAGGTATTGTTTACATTAAGTCAACATGCATGATATAAATGCAACTCACTTATTTTTTCATGACAAATAGCAGTATGGAAATTTTAAACTTATATTTATATTTAACATGTAAGAACAGTTAAAAATCGATACATAATGTTAAAAAAAAGTATTTGTTTTGTATTAAAAAGTGGGAAACTGGCACGATCGATATGTTTAGTAAGTGAAAAACGATACGGCACGTAAAGTAAACGTGAAGCGTAGATTATATATATCGCATTTCGATTACGAAATCGCATTTCTATCACCACGTACAGATCCGACCTATCATATGTCGACCAAAAAACTTTACAAGCACAAGTTAATATGGCGTAACTTAAGCACAGAACAATAAATAATATTATTTACCCAGCGACATTCTACGAAATCGCACAAAACCTTAAGCGGTGGAAATTCAAGAAGTAAATGCAAAAAGTCGGTAAAGAGGTAAAAAGTCTAATATCAAATTTAATTGGCGCCAAAATAATTCGTCAGGAACTCTTATAGGTAAACATCGCCGGGAAATTAAATATTTACCCGGTTATATTGGTAAAAGCGATGAGACGGGTAGGACGTTTATCTGGTGGTAAGTAATGCCTACTCTTACCACCAAATAAACGTATAAGAAAAGAAGCCTAAGACGCTATAAATTCGCTTATCACACTGAGGTTATGACGTTATATCCCGTTTATCCAGTAATTAAGTTGGTAACGCACCCTCCAACCGGAACACAGTTTGTTTACACATTACTGATTTGTGGCATTAATAGGCACCGGTACTACCCCACGCGGTCGCTTGTAAAGAATCACAGTAGATATCTTTCACATAACACTGGTGTTATTGGATACTGTTTGTTTCTTGTAATATCCGATTGCATAGTTTAAATAAGTTGTATATTGATTTAGACTATATCTTATATATAATTAATTTTTCTTTATTGAAATGATAATGATTAATAAATGAGGATTATAAAGTAAATGTATAATGTATTTAATAAATTATATTCTATTATATATGAATATTAATTTTTATAAAATTACTAGATTTATCGCTATTATACATTTTAAATATCGACTTCGAAACTTTCAAAGAAGCTGTACAGGTAGCTATTAATAAACATCTTTATGACATGTGATATTAACTTTTTGATAAATAAATATGTCCTAGTGTGGCAAGCGGATTTATGTTTTTAATACGAATTCTAAAGGGCATGATTAAGATACATATCGGAAAGAAGTAAATATTCCTCTCAACCCATCACGAACCCACTTTAAAGCGTTGGCAGAAGTTATAATTACAATCTGTAAAACATTACACAACACAACTTTGAAAAACAACATATGACCTACTTTCGTTACTTTTAATTAACAAAGCACATAATTATCTTTTATTTCAAACAATTAATACGTACGCTATACAAAATGGCTTTCTTAACGCATTGTTCTATATACGACATATTTTTATTCTTTTGAACTTTCCCTTTACGTATCAAGGTTTAATGTTTTGGAATGTTATAAATGTTTTTTCCTAGTTCCGTTACCGATACACGTAAGAATGTTTACGCATGCAAAGAACTTTCCCTTTTCAACACCAATCATTTATTTCACTAGCTGCGCCTGTGAAGTGATAATGATAATTACATGTAAGCCTTAAGGTTTTTGACGTCTACGCAAAATTATGTTAATTCCTATTAAAATAACTGACATAAACCCATTGTTACAAATTTTAACATTTATAATATAAATAAGACTAACGCGAATGCATCACATAATTAAATTTAAGTAACAGGTTTAATAAATATATTGACATTTTTTATTAAAATAAAAAGGCATATAATTCTAGTATAGTTCTGACGTTTCTGAATTTCATGCGTTTTTAGACACGAGGTATTTTCTTTGTCAAACGCAAGGCGCGCTTTATATTAAAACAGAGTTGACAGATTCTTGCAAGCAAGTATGGTCTTATCAGTTACTCGCAGATCAGTGATATTGACAATGCATCAGTAAGAACGCTAGACGTAAGACCTCTCGCTGTTAATCACTGATATCATAATTGAGTCTTTGCTACAATTATAACTTCATTTAGTCTTTACTATTATGTACAAAAAGCTAATACCCACTCGTTAAGAATTTAAAATTATTATTTTTCTTTAAAGTCAGAAAAATAAATGTTTCGATATAAGCGCCAGCTTAAGTTCCCATAACTAGTAATATAAATAAGTAAGTTAACAACAGGTCACTAGAATACTATTTTTTTATGGCATACGCAGGCAAACGAGCAATCGGGCCACCTGATGGAAAGTGGTCACCGACGCCCATAGACATTGACAATACCAGTGGTATCGCCAACGCGCTGCCTACCGTGAGACATAGGGTGTTAAGTCTCGTTTACCCAGTAAATACGCTGGATACGATGCCCTCAAACTGGAACACAGCAGTGTTTTTACACTACTGCTTTGCGGCAGAAATAGGCACCGCGGTGGTACCACCCAGACGGTCTCCTGTAAAAGAGGATCTACCACCGGTATGTATACTACAGATGATAAGCTACTTTAAAACAATAAATCTCGTCGTTTAACACATTTCTCCCGCTAATTCTCATTATTTTTGACCCAGCATGTCATATTTATATCTCATCTTAAATTCTAATAACGCTATAATCTGTGATTCTGACAATAGAGTTTTTAACTGAACAGTGTTTAATACAATTTAAATAATTATAAAGTCTATTCAATAGTTTAAAAGACGCTTCAACTTGAAATTTACATTTATTCAAAATACGATTTATGATTAATTAATGCAGTTAATTTAATTGTGAATAGTGCTTTGAAATTATGCGAATAAAATTGAATATATAATCAGTAATTTAAAATTAATTCGACTGTATTAACGTTATTTTTTACCATTTTGTATTCAATTCGGTTTTAATTATTAATTGCATGTTTTAATTCGCATTTAGTGTGAAATGCGATTTTGTCGAGTCCGTTAAATAGTATTTTATCCATGACAATGCGTTCTTCGAGCAAAACGGCTGACTTTAATCAGAGTACAGTCTTCGAATGCGCTAAACAGGTTTTCGGACAATCTTCATTCGATCATAAGAACGAGCTGAGTATTATATCGTGTACCAGTGATGCAAAAGGATCTGAATTTATTAAGACAAAGATTCAAATGAAGGCAAGATGGTGACGCATAGCAAATGGCTGATGGAATGGCCAAGATCGGAGTGGTAGCATGCATCAGAGGCTAGTTGGCATGGACTATTAGGCTGTGATATTAGTAATTTTAAAAATATCAACGCCAAACTGGTCCCAAATTACCAGTGGGACGTCCAATAGAGATTGACGTCTAACCATTAAAAAAGCTTTACGTTTAGGCGCCATTGTAATAAATGTTAGATCTTATTTGGCTCTAGTATAGTATAAGTATAGGACAGCCTAATAGGGTTGTAAGTCAGAGCTGTATAAAGTATCGATATTTATTAAAAGTAATTCTATTGAAATTGCTACCATTAGAAAACCAATATTAACAATTAATAAAATTTTCAGATTTTATCGCATTGATTTTGCTTACAATATTCCGTTACATTGAATTGTTTTTCTGTGATCACAAAGATGTCCCCGGCAACAAGAAAGTCTATTAAAACAATCGCCATTTTGTAATTCTAACGGTTATTCGCATCACCATTCAACACTATCATCTCTACAAAGCATCTGTGGCATGAAAAAGCAGCCTGCTGAACTTCATAATATCAAACTCCGAGTAAAAGTAACTACAGTAGTGCTGGTGGCCAGTGGTGGTGCAGTCTTGCGATACCTGATAAATCTAAAGGATAAATGTAAACCGAAAAGCTCTAACTCTAAAAGAATTTGTATCTAATCTGACGTATCATCGTTGGTAAATTATTTTCATCGTTACCAAACATGATAAGTCAGATTTTACCAATGGTCTTCTTTAATACAAAAACTTGATTGAAATTTTATCTTCAAATAGCACAAGAAAAAGGTCCATTAAACCTCAAGATACTATAGGCTTGGCTGTATGCGTGATTTTTTAAAGCTAGATTTTACAGTATTTAGTACTTATGTTTAATTTTATTTTATAAAAAAAATCTGACATGGTATTTTCAAAAGGTTTCATACTATAGTATTAGCAATTTTACAAAACGACGATAACTTTTTAAATAAAGTTACAAAAATAATTTGACGCAGATGACCGATTGGAGCCGATTAGTATAATAGAAATATATTCTCATTTTAAAAATAATATTAATTAAAAATCCGTTCACCGCTTTATTACATTAGATAACAAGACAACTAAGAACCTTGGATAAATAATTTTAAATTACACCTCAGTTTTTTGTCACGATACAAGTGAAGTAAAACCTATATATCGTTGCAAAGAGGGTAAAAAAAGGGTAAATCCTTTCGGGGTAAAAACGAGTTGGCTCTTTTTATTACCATTTTACAGTTTTTGAACACGTCGTAGATTAACAGGGTCTTTTTGTAAGTAAATATTTCATGTCTGTAATCTTACAAACAAAGTAGGGTTACGTCCAATTTACTCCTGAAACAGGATATAATACTTCACGGTGTATCCAAAACTAGGAGGGTATCAAAAACCCCCTTTTAATAATTATAACTTATTACGACCAAAGATAAAGTATAATATTATCGGTAGACGGATAAGTAACTTTGACAGACGTACATCAACTCAGTCTGCCCGTGACCATAGATTTTGTAAAGTATCCGCAACTCCGCAAAGTAGCATTTTAAAACTAATTAGACTTGGTTAAATCCGTGAAGTTTTTTACTGAACCAGGTTAAGAATTAGAGTAAATTCAAGTCAGTATTATAATATTATGAATAACTCTATTCGTATACCTACAAAATTAATTAACAATTGCCTCTGCTTTACGAAAAAAATCTAAAATGGTGAACGTATTTTAATAAACATATTGTAATCTAATTAACTTATAGAATCCATAAAAGTGTTTTATCAATTCATAATGAATGCATAATTTTATATTCGACAGTGAATATTAAAAATTTGCCTTGACCTAAAGTTGAACTACGGTCCCGATAGAAATTTATTTAAACATTTTTCAACATATTTCTTACCCAGTAAAAAATATATTTGTATAAGTGCCTCCGTAGTAGGGATGTTACGGAGCTTCGGTTCCGTTCCGTTAAGTCGGAACTTCCGATTACTATTATACTTTCGGTTCCGACTCGGTTCCGACATTTTTAATCGGAGGTTTGAATCGAGTTTTGATAAATTTGTCTTCGTAAAAAATACTAAATGAGTTCAATAAAGAAAAACGTATTAGTATTAGTGATGATCCGTTTTATGGTGGAAAGTTAATGGTAATACAAATTCCAGCCCTTGCATTCAATTGCTCGTCAATTTTGTCGTCCACCAAGCTCGGTAGCGAGCGAACAACTTTAGTGGCGTGGCTAATCTACGACCCCTAAGAAATAAATAAGAGGAGACAAAGCTTTGTCAAAATATAATACCCTACTTTTAGAGTCAATTAATACGATTTAATTTTTTAAAGCTTTTGTTCGTTAGTAAGTTAGTATAATATAATTACTAATATATGCTACTTTGGGTTTAAATTCATTCTATTTAAACTTAGTTGTTTATTTGGAAATATCCAATTTATTCATTATTTATATTTTATGTTAACAGAAACTTGAAATAAAAAATACTACAAAATGTTTTATTTGTCCTTAAATAATATTCTCTCATGTCACCCTGCTTCAGTTCCGATTCCGACTCCGGTTCCGATTCCGATAAGCAAATTTAAAACTCCGATTCCGGTTTCGGTTCCACAAAACTACTTCGTTACATCCCACCTCGAGCCTAGTGGTATGGGCGTGTGCTTTAGAAACCGGAGGTCATGGGAATCCTGCGAGGACTCAACTAATTATCATTGTTGTTTCCTAGTTGGTTAGGGCAATTTGGGCCGATCACCCAATTGTCTGAAAAGTAAGATGATCCATGCATCGGATGGGCATGTAAAAAGTCGGTCCACCCCCAACCCGCATTGGACCAGCGTGGTGGGATACGGTCCAAACCCCCTAATGGATAGGGGTGTATTAGGGGAGGCCTATGTCCAGCAGTGGACTAACAAAGGCTGATGATGTGTGTGATGTGATGTGTGTAATAGTGCACGTATTATACTTGACTATGTATTTCCGACAAAGTTGATACAATCAAAACATAAAGTTCAATAAAAAAACTAGTAATTAAGTCGTACTAAACAAACGAACAAAACATTAAACATATTTTAATAAGCGCTTCAAGTATGAACAATAAAACGGAAAAATATCTATCATTAACGCAATTATAATTAAAAACCACTCAGTAGTGTTAACGTTATAAATGAATTCATATAAGTTTATCCTGATATCTTAAAGTAATGAAATGTTAAGTTGCAAAAACTAGCTTTAAATAGCATAAAAAAATGCGCGCAGCATATTGTTTGCATTTTATTTAAACAGGATTTCGTTTAATTTATTTCTTGTAAAATGAGCGAAATTAAAAAGAAAATCGCAAAATTTCCACCCTTTAGTAAAGGTTTTTACATATGATTCAATATAATATATGGTTGTAATATTTCATTATTATTATTTGATTGAGTAAAACAAAGAGAGGAGCAGGTCGTTCACATAATAAATTTATCCAGAATTACGCAGGTTACGGTGCCCTTAAAACCGGAAGACAGTAGTAATACACTATTGGTAAAGTAAGCTATGCCTATAACAGAGTACTCATAATTTATCAGTAAAAACTTTAACTGGCAACGCTAACCTACCGATCCTCTGCTGTAAAAAAAATACTCATGAAAGCTTTACATATATCACGCGAGAAGTAAACATTGGTATGAAGAGAACTTGTATATAATAAAAATACTCGCTCCGGTCTAAATATAGCAAACGTAAAATCCCAATACCCACACATACACCTTTACAATATCCAATTTCAACTGCACATCGTTAAACTTGCAAAGGGATCAGATCCGCTTCTGGGCTTCTGTCGATTGTTTATTACTTTTTGTACAACAATACAATATTTCGATACGAACACTTAATTTATTTAACATCTTAATGAAAGAATGTGTAATAAAACAAAATTGGTTTTATAAACAGTCCAGAACTATTTACCAAATAAATATATAAACGTATTTATTTGTTAATAACATTTTGCAATAAAATGCTTATGCAGCATCAAATCATTAATTCAACCAAAAAACCCCTTATGGAGAAGGCGAGCTTTCGGGAGGCCTATGTCCAGCTGTGGACTAACACAGGCTAATGTGATGAAGTCATTGATTGATTGTGAAGAAACAAACACCAAGTAGACTAAATTGGTTTTAAAAAATTCGTTTTCAATTCTTTTATTTTTATACAACATTAGGTTTTATTCAAATTTCTAAGTTATGGTATTTATCGTAAGTAAAAACATTTTAGACTGCCTCCGTAGCCTAGTGGTATGGTCGTGTGCTTAAGAAACCGGAGGTCGTGGGTTCGAATCCTGCGGGGACGCAACAATTTTTCATTGTTGTTTCCTAGTTGGTTAGGGCAATTTGGGCCGATCACCCAATTGTCTGAAAAGTAAGATGATCCATGCGTCGGATGGGCATGTAAAAAAGTCGGTCCACCCACCAACCCGCATTGGACCAGCGTGGTGGGATACGGTCCAAAACCCCTAATGGATAGGGGTGTATTAGGGGAGGCCTATGTCCAGCAGTGGACTAAAACAGGCTGATGATGTGTGTGTGTGTTAAAAACATTTTGGTTGCGGATAACTTTTTAAACGTAACACAATTTATTATTTATGTATATACTATACATAAATAATAAATTGCTGAAATAATACTTTCCGTTGCTTAAGCGAATCCTATACATGATACAAAATACAGTTTAACGGATTTTATCATATTCAATTATTTAAAATTAGGATCCAGGTCGGTCCCATGACCATAGACCGTGGGAAGGAATTAAAACGCCGGGTATAATTTTATTGCGATAAAATCCGTAAAGTATATTATTTATTATAAGAGGAATAAATTTATATTTACATTTATTACAAACATTTACAAAAACACAATAATATTTTTATGAATTTCGCGCAATGATTTTGTTTTAAAATAATTAATTTCATGATCTTAATACACTTTGAAAAATCTCTTCTCTTCCAGTATGCAATATAATTGCTTGCATGCCCAGTACGGTCTAAACGCGTTTGCTCCATTCAACAAACATTTAAACGGGTTTAGCTGCAGCAAGGTCATTCACTTTCTACGTCATCCCTATATATGGGATCTTTTATCCAATCCTTGAATTGATTACATTTAGTGCAATACTTTGGATCATAAAAAACTTTTTTAATATACAGCTTAATAATTTTCTGGTACCCGATCGATTTTGTTACCCAAAAAAAAAGTTTCTTGTTAAATATCTCCATATATACGGTATTAAGGTGTGAAACTCATTTAAACTGCTTTGGGTTGGGATGTGAAAAGTCAGTCCCGCTAGTTAAGGCCACCGTTATTGAACCTCAGGACCATCCATCAATTCGATCTAACGCATTCAATCAATCATTAAACTGTAAACTTCTTCGAATGGAACATAAATTTGCAAAAAGTGTTGAAACTTCTTTGAATAGTATAAGGATTTAGATTAATGTAAATATAAACATAATTGTATTACTGGTAGTATAACTTTAAAGTTAAATTTAAATAAAGAACTAAATGGATTCTCAAAAACAATTTCATATAGGAAGTCGGCTATAATTTACCACGCTCTTTATTTCTGTCATGACAGAATCGAAATAAAATTTTGATCAAATAGTTAACAATGATACATTTAATTTATCTTGATCGTTTCCTTTAATTAACTTAATAGCCTCAATTATATTTTTAATTATATTTAAATATTAAAGTAATACTTTAATAAGTTTAATATTTAGTGTGTACTATAAATCCGGCACGCCTCAAATGAGGAACATTAAAATTATTATTTAAATTTCACAATATTGCTATATGTGTTACCCTTTTGCCAAATTTAATCATCTGCATCAACATCCGAGGATAATTAGTTTTTATTTTTACATCACACATCACACACACATACAGCATTAGGAATAAATAATATTGATTTTACTGCTGATATTTTAATCGTTTGTAAAGTATCAGATTAAGGCTAGCTTAACTACTAATCGCGTAGTTTTTAAAAGAGCTAAATACCTGCTCTTTTATTATTTCACGATAGTTTTCTCAATAATTTCAAATAAGAGGGGAATAAAACGCTAAATAATTTTAATCATGCGATTCCTCAAAGCTCTTTGAAGGAAATAAGTAAATTTGTGTAAATGCTTTTCAGTTCATGAATTGTAAATTCAAAATGGAATCGCTACTTCAGATGAATGTTTGTTTAATTTTACATTTATTAAGTTATGCAAAAATGTATGAATTGACATATCATATTTTTATTATTAACGAAAAACTTGTTAGTTATATAAACAGATGTTTTGAATAACATAATGAATCCTTAACAATAAAAAGTATGATAAACAATATAGTTTAACGGATTTTAACGCGTTCAATTTACTAGTCGCCAATCTGACCATGGACGCTATGAAGTTACTAAAAGTTCAGTTATAATTTAAAATAGTTAATTATTTAAATTCTATAGAATCCGTAAAACTGTATCGTTATACATGCTAAATAATGAGCGTTAGGCATAAGCTACAGATAATATAATTAGACCAAAAAAATCTTTTTTCACTGAACAAAAACGAATACCATTAAAACCACCTGAATAATTATTTGGTCGTTAACCTGTAAATCGCTATTATGCACGCAAAGTATTCGCTCAGAAATCAATTAAAACACTAATTACACCTACAATTATGAGAGGGCCGAAATGAAAATGAAAATTGATATTTAAGTATTGTAGTCAAAGAAATCTTGTATAGCTGGCTGGATTTAGTAAATTTCAGAAAGAAATTACGTCAAGGCTTCTTTTAAATGCATTACTTAATAATTTAAAGTCTAACTATCAGCTATCATAATGATGTCGACAATAGGCATAATGTAAATTGACGGATATGCCTAACCAACGCATACTTTCAATCATTGTATTTTTCAGACTAAATATATACTAAAATTGCAATTACAAAGCAGGAAACAAATTTGCAAAGCTACTGCGGAATTAGAAACAATGGCCTCTGGTTAGCACAAAAAATGCTACGAGGCAACTAATATTACTTTGGCCAAGTTTAAATTATTCCGAGAACAGTATAATATATGAAAATAAATAATAATCACTTGCTATTTTAACCACTCAGTGCAAAATGGAATATGAAACTGCTCCCATAAGTCCTTCAGTGTGTTGAAATGTGACATAATTTTAAACTTAACATGATTACACTGGATCAGGCTAAAGTGTATCTTATTTCAAAGTATCAAAGCACGGCAAGTCACGGTCACATTCCATCCAGTTAATATGGATGTCGCAAAGTATTGAAACGTTGCAAATTAAAAAAAATTGCTCAACATATTACCTTTACCGCCTCCGTGATCTAGCGATATTGGCCCTTGCTTTTAAAATCGGATGTCGTGGGTTCGAATCTCGTGACAAAACAACTTTGTGCTTATCGTTGTTTTCTGGTTGGTTCGGACAATTCGGGCCGATCACCCAATGGTCTGAAAAGTAAGATGATCCATGCCTCGAAAGGGCATTGGACCAGCGCGGTGGAAAAACCCCCTAATGAAGAAGGCGTGAATTAGGGGAGGTCTTTAAAAATAGATGGTTAACCTATTATCATTTGTCTGGTTTTTAGGGTTTTATTTAAAGTGTTATAATTAATATTTTTTTATAAATTTTGCACGATTTTCTCTAATACTTTTATTTTTATTTAACAATTTTAGTTAGTGTATGTGCCTTTTAAAGCCACTGTTATACGTCTACGTCTTACGGAGTTTGATAGCAAAACCTAATGCTTCGCTTGTTAATTTACATATTAAATTAGAGTAAAATATAAATTAGCAACCGATACAATAATCGCACTTTAGCGCGAATATAAGTTCTCGTTTAATCTACTTCAATTTTTAATGTCTAAAAGTTTATTTTTCTTTTGTTATACGAGTAATACGATGCCTGGGATCTGCTCGGTAAGGGGATCGCATCATCGATAAAATTACATCCACGCTTTTTAAGCAACCGGGCAACGTTAGATCCTTTCGCTTTGGTATGTTTTATAGGTGTATTTAAAAATGTTGTAAAAAGTTTAGTAATAGAAATTTATTTCGTATAACTTAATCATCTAGATTTATATGTATTACTAGCGACCCGCCCCTGCTTCGCACGGTGCTATGCAAAGAATGTATATACAATACTAAGCATGTGTGATATAAACCTTCCTCTTAAATTGCTCTATGTATAAAAAATCCGTATCACAATCCGTTACGTAGTTTTAAAGATTTAAGCGTACATAGAATACAGGGACAGAAAAAGCGACTTTGTTTTATACTTTGTAGTGAAATATAACTAGGTCTTTTTCGCTCCTTATTTTGGATTCTTCATATAGACACTTCATTTCTAGGCTGCAATTTTAGCAGTTACATAAACCTATGTATCTTATTAAGTAAAAAAGGATCTAAATGTACCCTTACATCCAATTATGCACTTTATCTGGCAAATTAAACTCGCTGATTATCCATTAACTTCCATGTCCAGTCATTGACCTCGATGCTTCGAGAGCTTACTTTATTATTGCTTAGGAAGAAAAAAACCTTCTTTGTACTGTTACGTTACACGGAAAATTGTTCTGGAGATTAATGAACTCATATTAAATAACTTTGTTAAAGCTTTTTTTGCTTCCAAATCGGTACTCAATCGGATATATCTTAAAGTTAGAACATCAGTCTTAAATCATTTGTCAGTAAGTAACAGCTTACTAATCGTAAGCTTACAAAATGATATAAGATTTACCGTAAAATATAGTTTTAGAGCTTTACTGTTTCAAACAAGTAAATCAAATGCAACCCTTAGTTAATAACTGGGTATTAAGATACAAAAGCAATTTGATTTTATATCTTTCTTCTTCACTACACAATCAACAATAAGGGATATAAAAATTAAGCAGACAGCGCTAAAAATTGGAAAAGACATTCATTAGAAAATATCGACTAAAAGCAAAATACTTTACTTACTTTTAGAGAGAGATCTTGATTTAGTTCAGGTCCGTTTAAGTTTATATGAATGTCAAATCTAGCATCGGTTTAAAATTTTAGCTGTTATGTATCGAAAATTTGAGGTCAACCGGCAAAGCACTATAGTCATAATTTTTTCGGTTTTTCATTATAACGTCAATATCAGTATAATAATATTAATCATTAACATTCTCTGGCAATGTAGATAGAAAAAAATCTATATCTGTATATAGATTTTTTTTATATCGATATGGACTTTTTGTATCTACATTTTTTATTTGGACAAATTAAAATGCAAAGATTGAAGTTTGTAAGCATTCGCGACCGGACCGGGCGGATGATACTAAACTCCATCTCTACACTTACCTTTACACGATAGTTATTTATATTTTATCATTAATACATAACCATATTAATATAAGAATACTTTTAACAATAATGTTAAAAGTGCAAACAAAACGCGCGATATATAATGTAATACATTTATATTATGACTCAATATGCATTTTAAGTACTATGCTAATCAGTTCTTTTATAATATATAAAATAAAATATGTAGTAAGATAAAAAAAAAAGGGTTTTTATTAACAACTCTATAAATTGTTTAAAACTACTGCCTTGCCATCTAGCGTGAAAAAGTCATGGATTTCTTAAACGTGTGGAAATAAAAATATGTGAAAGCTACTCTACACAAGATGGCGCTACTATATAATATTTTACTTCGTGTTTTAAACTTATGATGTTAAAAAGGCACATATATTAAAAATAAATCATTTTCATGCTAACTTCTTTTAAATTAGTCCCTAACATAATTTTAACATGATTAAATATTTTACACAGCTTATAAACCACTTTGACGTTACTTAAATGTCAAGGTTTTAAATTTAATCTGTGTAATCTAAATCTCCAGGAATAGAAGTGGGTTATGGAGAAATATGTTGTTAGTAAAAGAGTTTTTCAAATAATTTTTTAATAAAATGTTTAGTTTTCACGCAAAATAATGAAGTTACATATATAAACGTTATGACCTTTTAAATTCTAAATAAATATCGTCATATAGCTATTTTTATAACCTAAATTAGTCATCCAGAGTAGATAAATGAAGAGGTGACAAACGTTTCCGATTTTTGCACTGAATATACAGTCTTAATGTCAGTTACGTTTACTTCAATTTTTCAATAGTTATATTGTGGTGAAATTATCGAGAGTTTAAAGGGGTGAGTTAAAATTTTATGTATTTGCACTTAGCACAACGCCCACTGTTGGAACTGTTTGGAAAAAATGTAGAAAGCAATCGTAAATATGTGCGTGATACTTATTTATGTACAGGAATTCTTATTTCAATTTAAGTAGGGGATTAAGTTGAATTATTTAGTTCAATATGTTTCCTTTAAGATTATTGAATCACTACTTTCCTTTATTGTGAGCTTAAAAATATTTCGTTTTCTCTTCAAATTTATGAAACACCTTTTTTTGAATTGCAATAATTTCATATTGTTTATGATGAATTATTATAATGATAACATAACATGAAATTGGTATATACATTTAATTATTCCATAAATAATTGTTCACAGTTGTTATTATTTTAAGCTAGTATTTTAGGTTTACCTAAAATAATTTATGCAATTTGAAATATTTCTTCAAATATATAACAAGATACTTTAACCATAACAGTATTAAAAACTAGGTTTTGTTTTAAACCTAGTTGTTATGTTATTCTTAAAATAATAGGTTTCATCTTTATTGTTCCTTAACAACATCTGTAAGTGCAAGTTTAACTGCCTTTGTAGCTTAGTGATATGACTAGATCTTGTGAGTTGAATCCTGTAGAGTCTCAACAACTATTTGTTGTTATTTTCTAGTTGGTTAGGGCACTGCGGAATGGTTACCTAATTGCCTGTGAAGTAAAATAATTCATGCAACAGATGGGCAAGTAAATTGGGTCCTTCCCTTAATCCCTTCCTCATGTTGGATAACTGAAACATCCAAATAAAAAATATGAACAACTTAAGACCTTATACTACCTTGTTCAATTAACTTTGCGGAACTTTGGATTCATTAGATTACTTATTTATTATTGTATTTAATTATCAAATACTTTCTATTCTTAAATCAAAGCAAATTAATATAATAAATAATAAAGTTATTAACAACATTCCATTAGTTGATTAAATTTGTAAATAAATAATCTCAAATGTTGGATAAAAAAGCAGGCTATGGTGAAAAATTGCCTTAAATTTTTATTAACATTACCTAAAACATTGAATATCTCTTGTGTTAAATTGGCTTTATTTTCAATATATCTCTGGAAGCATTGTTCTTGACATTGTCACTTTACTATAAATAGGTTTTGTATTTATTAGCCATTTAGAAATATGACTGAAAACTGTTGTACTTTAATTTTTTAAAAGAACTAAATACAAATAATGGGAACTTAACATTATTTAAACTACCTAATCTGGCAAAGTTCTAACGCCTCAAAATCTAAAAAGCTGAATAGTATTTGCCAAATGTTTCAAGTTGAATAAAAAAATATGGTCAAAATTTAACCAGAACATAAGCATTGTCATTTGTAGTTGTGATTAGAATTAGACTCAGAGGTATTCCTATATATGTTTGATTGGAATTAGTATCCTAATTCAGTTTGTGTTCTTCTTAACATCATTAACTATGGATAAAAAAGACAAGAAACATTCTCATGCAATTAGCAGCAAATAGCTGTAAATAGTCAACAAAGAAACATTGATTTAAATGAAACCTCTAAAGAATAAAAGAATAAAAGCAAGCTCACTATAGACCATGTTGGTCTATAGTGAGCTTGCTTTATTCTTAAATAGCTGCTTGAACATACTATTTTACTGCATAATACTCTTAACAGATCATACAAAACAGTGTATAATAAAACTAAAAATAAAATGTATAAGAAAAATGTTCTACTTACATTCAGAAATTGTAGGTTGTTATGACCAAAAGTCAAAAACGAATGTAAAGACATTTACAAAAGTATTCTTATAAATAAAATATTTTTATATATAAAATATAAAATACTTTTATGAATGTTTTTAATGATAAATAATTTTATTTAATAAAGTTTCTGTCATTTTTCATCTAAAATTTGACCTTAAAAAGTAAAGCAATGGTTTCTAAAAGAATGATAAATCTTTTCTTAACTATATTCAAAGAATTTTTCTTATATTTACTGACCTGTTAAACCTTTCCTGATACCTGTTAAAACTTTTAAAAATAGCTTTAAACCAAATTTAGCTTCATTGGTTCTATTCTCTCAACAAATAAAAGTTGTTTAATATTTATGATATAAAATAACATAACTTATTTACACATAATTTTAGATGGCTTCTCTGAGGCTGAATTGTGTAATCTTTTGTCCGAAATATAATTTTTAATTGTTACACTTACATACAATATATTGACGAAAGAATCCTGCCAAGGTTATTACACTTTTAGGTTCAGGTCAGGATAATCTTTACGATTATTAAAACCGATAATGATAATTATATTAAAACAATAAATAATATTAGAAGTGTACTTTTTTATGAAATGGGTTTTATGGATTGTCTAGCTAAAAATAAACCCTGTTATTATAAAATGCATTAGTTGTTATTGACAAACTGTCCAACACATTTTACATTTTATTTTGCGACGCCAATTGCAAAATTAAAAACCGTCGTTAATAAGTTTTTATAAAAAAAAACAATATAAAGTTTGTTTGAGAAAACAAATTATATCGTATTAAAATATCTGTTTTTTTTAATTGAGCATTATTCAGGTCTGAAACGCTTTAACTTTTCATTATACAATAATAGTAACGATCTTTCAGTTCTACTTATATCTTTGATGCATACACGATTTCGACAGTTCTCATTTTGGTTCAAATCGTTTTTTGTCATAATACTACTCAAATAAGTATCTTCAAAATATTAAAAGAGGATTATGTGAAAATTAAAAAAGAAAAATATTTTTAAACGAATTTAATTTTAATGACTAAAGTAAAATTGGACACGATGCAGTGACGACTTTAGCAAAGTGGCCAGTGTGAGCTGGATGAGAATAGCCGAAGATAGGAAGCGGTGGCGTGCACTAGAGGAGTCCTGATGATGATAAATAAATTAAATTTAAATTACAAGGAACTCGGTCGTATCAATGTTAATCGTATCAATTTGAGAAAGAGTAACATGTAATACCACATTACATTTGTATTTTAGAAAAGATCTTCAGTAATAGTTTTTTTTTAATCAGTATAATTTAATTCGATACTAAAAGTTAACGTGACGGCAATACTTGGCAACGTAACGGCAATATCGAGTAAGAACTAATATATATTTCTCTCGGAACCACCCTAGTTTCACCTGTCCTTAACGGGAATTTAATTAAGTTTTTAATATGTGGCGTAGTTATTTGTTTTATCCGTACGCAAGGGAGCCGTAAATATTTTAAATGATGATATTAATGCTTTTACGCAATTAAAAAAAAACAGTCACCACCAAAATTGATGTATGTAAATATGAGTAAATATATAACAGAATATATATACACTATTTGTAAATATTATAAAACATGCTAATTTGGCTAGCTTAGGACCAGGAGACGGACACAGGATACATTTTATCCAAGTTCTATGTTATTGTTTTTGAAAACACTTTAATTATATTATATTATTACAGATCAATATTTCTTTAATATACACGATTAGTATACATACTAAATCCACTTTTTACAGAACGACTAACATGGGAAATGATACCCCTTTAAGTTTGCTCGTGCCCATAGACGCTGCGAAGAATCCGAAACGTCGGGAATAAAATATATATTATTTAAGAAGGAGATTTAATATATTACAGATCCGTAAAATCAGTAAAATACATCTAAAATATGTCATGAAATGCAGCGATATGAGGGTTATTCTTCCATTCGAATCTGTACTAAAATAAGAGTGATTTAATATTAAAATAACCGTTTTCAAATGTGATATTACACCGGTACATATAACAAGTATTTTTTTAAGTTTTTGTCTGACTGTTTGTTCTGGCTAATCTCTGGAACGGCTAAACCGATTTTGACGGGACTTTCACTGAAAGATAGCTAATGTAACTTGAGTAACCTAGGCTACTTTACTAGAATGTTATGTAGAAAAAATTTTATGCATATTACCACGCGGACGAGTCGCGTGCTTCAGATAGTCTTACTAGGAACGATCTAACTTCTTGTTGGTCAGTATATGAACTGCAATGAAGCGATTTTGCGTATATTCGCGTTTGCTAGGTCTTCTCATTTTTTGCACTTCAGCCGAAACCAAGTCCGTTGGCACACCTAGTATGTAAGCAAACATATCATCGGAATATATAACAGCCTAAAGTTAGCTAGTATAGTCCACAAAAGTCATTCTGGAATAAGGTACATAAAATTGGAAGTTATTGATTGAAATGCATTTTGTTTGGTTTATTCAAGGTATTAGTAATAAACGTATTCAATATCGCATCTTCGTGTCTCCTATGACGGAAACGTTTCAAAGAATTAATTGAAATCAAATGTTAATCATGCATGTTTGCAATTGTCCGTCTTAAACTGTTTTGAGTGGACATATTTGAGAATTATATGTAGCCATTAACTTAATAGTTTCTTTTGTCAATGAGTGTTTCTCCATTATTTCATACATACATAAACAAAAACCTTGTTGCCCGTATTAGGGATGCATATATATACATATCAATATAAAATCACTGCCTTAATAGCCTGAATTTTATTTTAACTTCTTAAGTAAAATTGTTTTTTAATAATATTTTTATTATAAAACAGGAAATTAAAATAAGTAATAATTATTACGGAATATGTATTAGTACGCAGCCCGAATTTTATTCATTTGCAAATGTCATCTATTCTCCTAAAGGAAAGAGACGTGTTCATTGTTAACTCATTTGCAAAAAAAAACATTGCTCTGGAAAATGGGCAACTAATTTATATACAAGTACTACTACAGCATTGTTCTTGCCTCGTTTATTAGTGTGAATATATTTTTCATATTAATTTCGGTTCTACTGCGTATAAAATTACATTACATGATATTGTACACAATATAATACTTATAAATTATTAATATAGCTTCACCCATTATTTGTAAGCGTGTCTACTTCGTTACTACCCAAACCTTCATGTGAAAATTCATATCGGAGGATTAAGAGCTTCTTCTGTACCTAAGATAAATAATACAAGGTACCCACTGTTAATAACAATGAATACAATGGCATCAAACTTAGGACTTTTTTGGAGGGTGATACGTCGTCGGTAATAAGCAGCAGTGACAGCTTAGTTGCAATCGCTAAATAAAAACGCTATCACCAACATGGAGTCTTACGGTTACATGGTTACAAAAAGTCTGCAACGATAACTACGTGGACCTACAACGATAACCAGGACTTGGTTTGATATAATAAACCCAGTTCCTGGCATTAAGCTCTATCTGCAAATTAAACCTTATTTAATTATTGCATTTTAATTTTACGAATGCTTATTTTTTCCAAGTAATTTCCGCTGCCGCTACGGTTATTGATTACAGAGCTTTATGTTTTCAACCTATGGGGTCGTTATTGTTTGTCATACCAAAAACTGTTTGAAGCACGTGTTTTTATGCGTAAACAGTACGCCTCAATCACTGAACGATGCGATGTCCCAAATGAATTTTCAAGTCTGGATCTAGCGACCTAAATCTTTTTATAACAATCAACAGTCTGTTTCGGTATTAATACAATTTTGTTTATTTCTGCAATAATATACGCTATTGTGTTTATATTTTATCGTATTAGAATTGGTTTGCCTCGAAGATAATTATGGGTCTTAAAAATTATCATTTCTTAATTATCATACCGAATAATTTATGTGGTTCCTTAAATTAATCAGCCTGATTGACATAGAGCCTTATTATAATACTCGCTTAAAATGTCTATACTCTAAATTGTTGCATCACGTAGTTATCGTTGCAGATTTTTTTTAATAACTTCCATTTTTTCTTATTTGTTAATGACATTTAAACATTATCTTTTAAAATTAACATAATTTTTTACGCCTAATTTACGTCGCAGAAATTGTTTTTCGTTTCCATCCGACGTATCGATCACCTTAAAAGCAATCGGGTGATCACCCGTATAGGCTTTGCAGTATAGGAAATAACACTGAAAAGTTTGTTAAGTCTGTGCATTATTCGAACCCACGACCAACGGTTTATAATCCGCAGCCCATACCACGAGGCTATAGGTTTTAGTCATTTGCTCTGTGATATTTGACAAATATAAACCTATCTAAGTATCGGACGTCGTATATTTAAATTTGTGCTTTTTTTAATATTTAGCAACTAATATAAGGTCCAAACAAGTTAACAACCCTGAGAGAGTTGTATGATATTTGAGAGACTTGTGATTTAATTTAAAAAAAAAAAAAGAAAAAGTTTACGCTAGACTATTTTTGCATAGCACATCGGAGTTTTAAACGAATACTATATGTACCTTATTGTTTACATTTTATATTATTTAGCGAGTTTGAATAACTATTAATAATAAATGAAATTAATTACAATTTCCGGTTTATATAAATGTTAGGTTTTATTTAACCTGGTAGATGTGATGATGAGACACTGATGTTGCTGCCAAGAAAATCGTTAGAATATTTCATGTTAATAACATAAATTTATCAAAAAAAATCAATCAATATTTTATCCTATACATATACCTATTATGGACTCTGTTCGCCTCATTTCTCTGAAATATTAAAAGGAGAAGTTTACTCCACTCGAATATAATGAATGAACTTTGCACAGGCGGTATGCGAATATTTAATATTTGATATTCATTACGAATATTTAAAACGACTATATTGGTTTTTCGACGTGGAAAATATTTTTTATACATCCTTTAAAAGCTTACCGTACCCATTTGGCTATAAAAAAGTCGTTATCGCGTTAATATGTAAATGTGTCGAACCTTCTTACATTAAACCCACCTAGTTAGTAATCATGAAATGGTGACATGATCATAATGTTAAAAGAACGGGCAATATTTAATTGGTTCCGTATGAAATTTTTTCGTAGTTTAAAGTTTTTCACCCTCGTCCAATATTACTACGATACTATTATATTTTGCAATCCGCTCGGAAACCAATTTTTGCTGGAAAATACGCTTGTAATTAATTTGTTATTTTCCCCGGATATGACGTTAGTCCGGATATCACCCGCCGATCTGCATAGGACCAGCGTGGTCCCACCACGCTGGTCCAAAAACCCTGTAATGGAAAAGGCGTGCATTAGTGGAGGCCTATGTCTAACAGAGGCTGATGATGATATTAATGATGACTTTAATCACAGCTGTTTAATAGTTTGTACGTATATAAACTAGCGATTTATTAGCTACGAAATCGTCCCTGAAAGCTCGAATTCAAATAGAATTCAAGCACGTTAAGCAGATTCGAGCAAGTTTATATTATGGAAGGAAATGGTCGGTTATGGAACACGGCGGGCTGTCAACTAGCGTTGGACAACAATCAGTGACGTGCGTATGACGCGGGCGGCGAGCGGACTGCGCCCGCGCCGCCGAGTCACTGTCCGCCGCGCAGTCGTCGGACGCGTACGCCTGTGCACGCGCATCCGTCACAGATTATACTCGAAACGAATTTTACGCGCACTTTACGCTAAGGCTGTACACCCATCTATCCGTTGCCGTTGCCTCGGAGTGTAAGTATCTGTATCTGATGTTATTTTAGTTTTTAATTTTTTTTTTCGTATTTGGCGTTCATATTTTGGTTTTGTTTTTTTTTGTTGCGATTTACAAATTTATTTAGGTCTATTAGTAGAATTTAATTTTAAAGGACATATTGTCAAAATATACCCTAATTATGCGAGGCGATAGCTAAATATTCACGAAAGAAATTTGCTTCGTGTTTCGACCATCGAATATTACGAAATGTGCTGACCGGGTTTTGCGTGGGATTACAAAATTTGTGTTTTATTCCGCATATTAAAAATGTTTTTCGTCATAACTCGCACACAATTGTTGTTTTAGAAAGTCTTTTTGTTAATTGGAATATTTGTACGGTATTTTATTGCTTATGATAATTGAAATCGTATTTACCAGTTTACGACAGATTTTTCTCTATTTTTTGTGTTTATTTGCGGTTAGAAAATTTAGACAGCTATTTTTGCATATTTTTAATGGATCACGTGGCTTTTATATATAAACGTAGGGTATGTTGTTATTATCTGTAACAGGCCCTAATTTTAACACAATATAACAATAATCTCTACGTATAACAGAAAATAGAAAATGTATCTAAGTGTTATTGAATATCATTCAACTAATTATGATATTTTTCTCACAATTCAACAATTCTCGCTTTAGCATATTGTAAGGTTTTAATTACGCGATAAGAAGTGAATGTTAAAAAATAAAATACACTCGTGGTCAGTCAGTCGGACTAAATTTTCCATCCGGGCCTCTTGTTCACAACAAAAAAGAAAATCATCAAATGTTCATGCTTTTGTCGCGCTTTTAATCACATACGCGAAAAACCAGTATTACTTCCTTAACAGTTCTTGGTATTTTAAAACAATATGTTATGTTTAACAAAGAACAACAACCTGTTCCTTTGGCTGCAAATGTAATTGCGTCCTACAATAATTAACAAATAAGTTGTGATGGCCGTTATTGAATACGTGATTTAATGCGAGAATAAGTGTATGTATAACATTAAGCGTTTTATAGTTATTTCTGTACAGAGTTAATTATATGGAAATGTACCTGGCATTTTGTTTTTAAAATTACTCATAACCTTTTTTATTAAAACAGGGGAATTACCCTATAGCTTATGTTTACTTTATAATCATACTAAAATATATTTTGTAATATTAAGAAATATTTGGAAATTTTGCATTTTAATAAATTTTCCAGTTAGGCTTTACTTAAATGCTGTTTCGATTTGTTAACTTTGAATAATTGTAAAAAAAGCAAATTGATTACTGTTCGTACACCTTTAGACCCGAACATAAAAATAATACCAATGGATCGTGTACTTTTTTAACGATTCATTAATAACGTTTTGAAAAACTTGCACGATCCTCGTAAATAATAATCATTTATAACATTTTTACGTATGAGGTTTTTTATTGTTTTGCAAGCGAAATTACATAGCATTTAAATGTTCCACGAGTAATTTAATGATGTATAATACAACGGCTTAGATAGCATGCTGTGTTGCCATCTTCCGTTACATAATCTGGTAGCGGTTTCGCGGGTGTTCGAATTTAACACTGCCGCATATCAATTAAGTTGCGTCTTAGATCCTTGAGGTATATTTTTCCTGGCAACACACAGCACGCGTTATTATCGATATATTATAACTGCCATTGTTTTTTTCCTCGAAAGCCATTAATCATTTATTAGTAAACAACTTTCGAAGCGTGATCGTACTTTTTTTGTCCATTAATAACTAATGTTTACATTAAAAATTTTACCGCAGCCGTCAACGCTAATTGCGGATATATAAACGTAATTATTTTTCAATTATTGATTATATTGAAATAAATAAATTTGACACAATATGTTTGTGTTATTTCTCGAAAAGTTGTTTATTGTCTTTGGTATATGCAATTATTACTTAAGGGAACTTTGTTTTCTTATTTTGTTCAAGGAAATCAATTATTATTATTTTATTTAGAATTTGGTTTCTCAAATTTGCCGCGATGTGTTTGCGTTGAGTTCTATGTTTTTTATGTGCCTGCAACAATTGCTTGTAATTTATATCGCAATTTTAATTCTGAGTTTTTTTTTTCGTATACTGTTTCTTTAGTATTCGTTATTTTTATTTCGTTCTATATATTAAGCAAATTCATTATCGTTTATATTCGGTTATGCACTTCCTCGTCAATTAAAATCAAGCTATTCAACACTGGTTTTAAGGAGAATTTGACCTCCGTCAAAGGCCATCGTTGAGAAAACATAGTTAATATTCCAGATATTGTATATATGACTGTTAATCATTATTTTGTGATTCCACTAGTAATAAAACTTGATATGACTAATAGGGGACATTACATAGTGATAAATCAATAAAATTATGGTTCAAAATGGTCAGTCTCCAAAATAAGAACTCGTTTCGTAAATTTTAATCATCGCGTACGGTAAAGGCAATAACGGAACTATATGCTATATGCTATGGTCATCTCTCGACGTCTTTGTTTATTTTTAAAAGCTAGGTCGATCATATTTCCTGTCGATGACAAATTGACGATTTGGCGTAAACAGTGGCCGTGGGGTTTTTTTGGTCATATTGTTGTGGTTCAATAAAAACTGTGAAATCGAAAAAAATTGTGTATGTACATCAAGGACGAACGGTTCTTGGTTTGGAAGATCTAAATAAATAGCATGAACTATATGTCAGGTAAAACCCATACAGGTGTTCACGCTCTGCTACAAAACTATACAAATAATATTTTGCCAACAGGTTTGTTATTGATTTGTGCTAATTTACGACCGATAAATTTGGAGATAAATGATTCAATCAAAGATTTTTCCAGACAGACTATGTTGTGAAAACCTTTGAAACGTTTTTTGGAATACTTTTTTAAATACCTAATTGTTATGAGGCATCACAAATGCACTATATCCATTGCGAGACTACAGCATTGGTTTCGTAGTGACCAACTAATTAATCTTTACCTGATTCATCTTACGTCCGATCGAATACGAGGTCAAAGCTAATCGTTCCTAATTCGAATGTTTTAATTATGTAACCCGTCGATTTTACTCCTACCGACGTTTCTAGTAAACTTCGACGGCAACTGGGTTATGTTTACGGACCGAATGAGCAAATCGCATTAACATTGCACAGATTAAAAAAAAAATAAAAAAAAATGTATTCGTTCTCGCGTTGTACGTTACAACATCTGTACGTACGTATGCAACGAAACTCACTGGATTGCTTTCTAGACCATTTTGAACGTGTTGAGAAATGTATCGACTCCCCCAGAAATGTTTTTCGGCCGGCACTCATCGGTGACCAGTATGCAATAATTGTGACATTTATGTTGTCTTAGTAGGGCTGTGCCATACATATCAAGTTTTCAAGAAAGTTACAACATTAAAACAATAAAAATTAAAAAAGAAAACTCCTATACTGAAGACAAATAAAAGATGGCGGAGATTAACAAAAGCAAGGTCCATTGGTACCAAAAATTTCCATGGTCCATGTCAGACTTAATTGGTACCAAAAATTTGGGCAGTTAAAGGTTAAATATCGAATTAAAAATGACCGCGGTTCATCAATAAGAACGGAATATAATGTCGAAGCATGTTTGTGTTGATTACAGTCAAGTAATTGGTCTACTTTTTTTAAAAGCTTTCAACTAATCTTATTTTTACAATCTTTGTGTCGTTTTTTAAATTTTACAAATGAATAACATATGTTTTATAAAACTATTTAGTTTTTAATACAGATTTATCATAAACACAGTGTCTAAAACATTTTACTACTAAACAATGGTACATCAGTACCTAATTTTCACTTAAATTGAACATGAGCACTACCAATTAAGTAATTAACCGTACGAAATTTAGCCCTCTTAGTACATAGACTATACAGCATCGAAAGTGGCAACCCTATTCGGCGGTTCGTTTGCGTATATTAAGGTGTGTACACACAGGGGACCTAGGCACGTAGAGTAACGCCCATCGGTCAACTAAAGCCTTAGTTAAGAAATACCATTAGTACTTATAACTCAACTTACAGATCGTTTGAAAAATATAATTTGCAAACTCTTGTAATAGATTATCGTTACGCTAGCGATCATTGAACAAACGTCCCCCTGAATAAGAACTATTGTTATAAAGACACTAGTTTGCTACGAATTCCTTCTATATGTGTAAGCTTAAAGTCAATTACTTCAAGTTCCAGTATATGTAGAGGTAGCAGTTGATGGCGTCAAAACGTAAGCGTTCATATTGCCAAGCTTTGATTACTGACAAATGTTCCACTTTTAATGTTACGTTTTAGGATAATTAGTTGCTTATGATGTATATTACACGTCTTATTTGAATCTGGTTTTATTCTATTCCGAATATCTAGTCCGAACCTACGCTCCGTGTTTTTTTAATTGATAAGAGCAATGAGACGAGCAAAATACACACCTGACGGTAAATGATACCTGCTAACAAGATAGCCTGCGTCAGATGCCGCAAAGCCACTCACCGCCCTGATAAAATTGCTGGTATCTCTCGTCCTTTTTTGTTAACTTATGAAGTTATGCATCCAGACTCTTGTCTTTGGTAAGCTTCATCTAACTTTACCGGTGCTAGATCCCCTTTTTACAGGGAACTGACTGGGGGGTACCCCCGCGGTGCCTATTTCTACCGTAAATTGAAATCACTACTGTGTTCCAGTTTGAAGGGCACCGTAGCCAGCGTATTTACTGGGTAAACTAGACTTAACATCTTACGTCTCACGGTAGGCAGCGCGTTGGTAAAACCAGTATTGCCAATGTCTATGGGCGTCGGTGACCACTTTCAATCAGGTGGCCCCGACTGCTCGTCTGCCTGCGTAGGCGATAAAAAAAAACGAATTGAGAAGCAACCGTCCCCACGAATTAGATGGCCGACACGTTTTTCTAAAAGTGTATGATTGTGCACGGCCCGACGTACAAGTGTGCACGCGGCGTTGCGCGACGCAACGCTTGAGAACGTTCTATGGGATGTCGGGTAGTGGGGTGGCGGGCTGTGTGGCACTGGGTCAGTGGTTCCGCAGGGCGCGAGCGCGGCCCCGCTGGCGCAACGTCCTTACGTAAAGCGCGGCCGCGGTGAAAGTTGCCGGCGGGCGGGCCGGCCGACGCGCGGCTCCCGTGGATCATGAGCGTTTTTTACCAACGTTCGAGAACATTCCATGGAAAATACGCTCGACACTTTGCCGGTTTACGTATGATATAGAAATTTGGCCGAAAATCGCCCCGCTTAAAGTATAACGAAGTATTTTTTTTTATTTTATTACAAATGATTGTCTAATACCTGCAGCAAAACATCGAAATAGTTGTAATTATTAACCTTATTATAGAAAACTAGTCATAGGTTTTGAAGAACACTTTAACATTTAACCCGAGGCGAAACTTTAAAAAAATTACATAACAATTTGGTCTTATTTACATTATTATTGACTTTTAAAAGAACTCGTACAGATATAAAAGTCAAGATAAAAAAATAACGCATTAGTTCCCAATACCTCTTTATGTATGAGTTTTGCGAAATAGAACACTGGCTGACGAGAACTGTTACAAACTCTTTATTCATAAATAATCTGTTCTAGAACGTCAGCTGAATCTGACTAATTGAAATTTCGCATCAGACCCATTGACACCGTTCGTCTAGTGGAATATGTAAATCGATTTTTTCCAAATGCTTTCGATTGCAATCGTTTATCGGAAATTCTCTCCGCCTCATAATCGATTCAAATTCGTATCGTTTTAGCGTTGGGCAACGTTCTTTTTTTTCGTTACATAACGCCCTATGCGTTGTGTGTAACGGTTAAAATATTTTTCAAGTGTAAGTGGGAGTTTGTATCGCGCACTGGGTCAAGGCCGCGCGTATAATACAACGATTGTGCAACACGTAGGGGCCGACTATCCTTATGCTGTTTACAATTCTGGGCTCCTACGAGCGAAGGGAGAACGTTAATGTTCTTCAACTACTTTATGATTTCCTGGTAAAATGATTATTTGCTTTTTTTGGATTGTGTTTATTTTTTAGCAAACGCATTTTAATACTTAAATCGAAAATAAAAATGGAAGTTAATTAAACGTTACAATATATTTAAATAAAGAGTAATAATATAACAATAGTGTAGTCCATAATTTAGTGATGAGGTTAATGTATAATTCCTTCAGTTATCAACTCTTTTTTTTTATTAAAAAATTTAGATTTTATTTTAGTTCTTTTTTTATTAATCAGGTTTTTTTAAATCTTTATTTAAAGTGGTAACTATTGCGAATAAAACATAATCTATTTGCTTTAATATTTTATACTTCTTCTTCCTCTGAACGGCTTTCATTGTATTCTGTACCATTTAATTATTTAGTTTTTTTTTTTAAATGTACTACGAAATAAAACATCTAAGTTGATAAAATTAAAAGGGTGAAGCTTTAAAAAATTTTCTTCTTTAAAATGTACGATTTTTTAAAACAAAATTACAAAGTTTCTTGGTCGTTTAAACACAACTCTCCATAAAAGCGCATTTAAGCATATTTAAACTTGTTTTTTTGTATACAATTTACCATGCGTATACAGTCATTTATAATGTGCCATATTGCGTCATATTATCATATGTTTTCGCGATTTCAGACTATGAGCAAATAACTATACTTTACATCAAAATCTTAAGGTCAAGTTCCGTCTGGTTCTGTTTTCTTTTCGTTTAAAAAATCACTCGTTTGACAGATCACAAGCAAAGTTTCCTTGAATTATCGTTCAAGGTATAACGAGTTGCAAGTGTTAAATATTTTCGAAATATCTATTGATTAGCACTGTTCACTTCATTCTTCCTTTAAATAAAATTATTTGAGGATTAAATAAATATTATTATATGTTAACTTAACCCTCATTTTTAATTCTGTAATACATATACGTTCCTTTTAGTTTTTTTGTGAACCCAGTTCAATTATTACAAGCCATGTTTTGGTTAACCGTAAACATTTTTTTTAATAGACCTTTTTACTATTATATAAAAGGTACAATTATCGACATGAAGTTAGGCTATTACGGTAAACTTTCATTTGTAATAACTAATTCTGTGATAGTAACTTTTATTTCGCTAATTCACAAGTGTCACGATCGATGCATCGTGATGATGATAGTTGTAGTCGAGCGTGATGTACTCGCGTATGAAATGTTCCATGCCGCTGGCTGGCTGGCTCGCAACGAACAATATCCAGCGTCACAGTGGCAGTTTGGCTTCGTGTGACATTCCAGCTACGTGACAATACAGCGAAAGCATAGCGACGTGCGTCCACAGACAGTACGTGCTATCGCCACTTCCGATTGAATCGTCAATCTGACACGTTATAGTGCGAATCGGTAACATGATACCGATGCTATTAACGGCCGAAGGTACAAAATGGCGGCGTCGATGAAATTGGGCGAACGAAACCGGCTTTGGCTAATACGAGAGACGTAACGAGATAATCGATAAGTACGTTATTTTTACTATTGTGTTGTGGCAATTTGGTTGAAATATCTATGTCAAGCGTTACTTTTTGGATGTTATAATGACATATCTAAGTATAAGGTACGTATAAACCGGTGCTCTGGAACTCGAGGCTTTGCAATATTAGAACTAATTTGCTGCGGATATATCGTTTCACATGATTTAAAATCTTTTAAAAGACATATCGCACACACGTCCAAACTGCGCTCGGCTATTGTTTTTTATTAAATAAGGAAGAAAAATGTTTCGGTAAGCCCCGACTGACGGCTTTAGAAATTGACTTATAATAAAAATAAATGTATAGAATAAAATAAAATTAACATTAATCTTAACTATTCGATTTATCACGGTTCTGTGTCTATCATCGACTGTAGCGATATTATATTAAGTATTAAAAGAAATTTTACAATCGGAAATCCTCGTCAATTTAAAAACATTAAATTTAATAACCGACATAAAAATGATTTCAAGTTATGTGACTTGGATTTTCTTGCAGAAATTCATAGTCCACGAGATGATGCTGACAAATTGTAAATAGATAGAGGGCTTATCTCACACTAAATTTATTCATAGGGATTCGAGTAACTAGTCTTGCCTAAGTATATACTGCAGTTAGATCGACAACAATGTCTTGCAACTAACAAACGACTCCACGTGTCGACCCTTTCTCCTCGCCATGCGTCGTAACACAACGCAATCGCTTGGAATTCTCTTAATCACTCATTCCGTATGCGAAATCTGCCGACGTACGATTTTTAAGGACAGCGCCGTGCCGCAACGCACGCCCGACTTCCGCCATCCATACCCATTTCGCTCGTCCACTGAGCACGTCAAATATTTGTTTTAATACAACAAACATATTAAGCAATCTTTAGTATGATTACTTCTTCTTACACGAGCGCTTACATTATAGGTTAGAACAACTCTTTGATGCTGGAAAGGGCTCCAAGCGTCGAATGACAGTTTAAAATAATCGCGATAAATCGCTATAAAGTGAAACAGTCTCTGTGGCTCGTTGATATGGTCCTGCGGCTATAGAATCGACCACCCAAATGTCTGATAAGTAAGATGATCCATGCGTCGAATTAGCATACACAACGTTCATCATTTTATGAGGTATGGGATGTGGTTGTGTCATGGTAGTATTGATGTTTAAAAAAATATGGAAACTAATCGTGTCAGACCATCTTTTCATTACCTTTAATGTGGTAGGTCCTGTTTACTGGAGACCAGTCTGTGGTATACCACCTGGGTGCCTATTTCTGCCGAAGCAGTAGTGTAAATCTACGCTGTGTTCCGTTTGAAGGGCACCGAGCCAGCTGTTTACTGAACACGAGACTTAGATCACCTATGTTCTCATCGGTAATTGCGCGTTGGCGATACCATGGTATGCAATGTCTATGGGTGTCGGATGACCGCTTTCCATCAGGTAGGCCGACTGCTTCGTCTGCCTCGCTAAAGCATCAAAATAAAAAAAACCATCAATTATAATTCCATTGATAACACTGAACTCCTTATGAATATTTAGTTGGTCTTTAACGAAATTTACATAGTTCGGAACGCAATTTGTTGATATATGCTATTTTAATTAAACACAATGATTCACTAATATCGGTTTACTTTACATTTGTTCAGCATGATTATGTATATGTTTTACGCAAATCATTGTGTCAACAGACCAAGGTTATTCTGGTTCATATTAATGTTTTACTTTTTCATTAATTTACCTTCAACTTATAGAACGAATAAGAACGCAGAATATAAAGTATATAATAAAGATATAGATAATATAATATAGACAATGAAATATCTTTAGTCAAGTTATAAAAGCACTGTCACACGATTCTGCCCATACCTAAAGTCCTCATCAAATATTTCATAGATGTGATATATACTAACGTTATACTAAAAATTAACATTAAGAAGTGTTATCTCTTCTTCTGTGATACCATTTATTGTGGACTTTTTTGATCTTCAGGCATATAAAAAAAAATACGAAGACTAAGCAAATACTTTTATTACTTACCAAAAAATCACGGATATCGCAAACTAAATAATTCTTGACCCTGCTTAAGGTATATATTAACGTACACACATTAAACAAATGTAAGGACGATTCGCAAGGTCGTTATTATTTATTTAATTTTATTAATTTCATGATAACTATATTTATATATTGACACATAATTAAGGCGCTGTATTATATAATTATAATAAAATATATACATATTAACAAGTGATCAGTATGCAAAGTTATGTAACGAAAATTTTGCCGATTGAATAATCTGATCAAAATTAGTGTCACGGAAATTTCATAATAAGTGTTTTAAATTGAAACGAACTTGTAAATTAATGATTATCGTATAACATATATGGACTAAAAGTTTTTTCATTATCATAACTATTTTAACACGTTTTTGTCGCTGAATCGACGGTATTTTGCTATTGAAATAATTCCCTCTTTTACACTAGACGCTGTGTATACAGGAAGTGTTGGAAAGAATATCAGCCGTTTGCAGACAAATTTTTAAACACCCTGTCGTTTATGTATACATGCGCAAAATATATACACCAATGTGAGTTCTAATGTCAAAACAGTTTTCAGAAACTTCGCGAAATATTAAACACTAGAAAAAATGTAAGCGAAGGGTAATAGAAACCCTATTAGTGGTATGACGTATTCATTTCCGCTTTAGCGGTATGACGTATATTTCGCTCATTTTAGTATACTAGCGACCCGCCCCGGCTCCGCACGGGTGCAAACCTGATATCTATAAGATATTATGTATGATTAATGCATATAAACCTTCCTCTTTAATCACTCTATCTATTAAAAAAATCGCATCAAATTCCGTTGCGTATTTTGAAAGATTTAACCATACATAGGGACAGATAAAGCGACTTTGTTTTATGCTATGCAGTGATAAGGATATTCCATCCTTATTCCTGTGCTAATTGACATCTTTAGCTCAAATATCTCAGTAGACATTAATAAGTTTAATTGCAATTTTGTTTGACTTGATACATTCGTTCCCGTCTCGGAAACCAACATAGAACATACTAATTCGCTCCCGCCTCGTTATTTATTCAAAATTTTCGTGCTTGCTACGAACTATTTAAGCCTATCAGAATATCACTACAGTCAATTGATATCCGGGATTCCTATTCAAATCTACTTTCAAATTAATGCACCAAAACGAAAAGCCCTAATATAGGTCAAATGTTCCGTGTGATTTGGCGTTAAATCATAACGAATCGATTGTATAATTATTTCCTTTTATATTTTGGCGCTATTACAGTTTAATAATATTTAGTCGGCATAAACTCCATGTAATTTTCAGCACTGTTATAGTTATTCTATAATGTATGAAGTTTATCACATTTAGGTTAAGTGGTCTAGTCTCTTGTGTAGTGAAAACCACTTAATGCCAGATTATCACGACCCGAAATAGCCGCGCGCC
Source organism: Lamproptera curius (assembly GCA_029286875.1). Lineage (NCBI taxonomy): Eukaryota > Metazoa > Arthropoda > Insecta > Lepidoptera > Papilionidae > Lamproptera > Lamproptera curius. The sequence goes on along the minus strand of JAGSMT010000039.1, from coordinate 2,268,855 downwards.
TCCGAAATAAACCACCAAACACCACACATTACCGGCGTTAGTTCAGTTGCGTACTGGAATCGCCTTGTCCACAATTAACCTGTCATGATACACTTAGCCGATCCTATAATGTAAAGAACGTGCAGTATTTTTGATGAAATAAAGTGACGAGTCTAGCTGGACGTTCGCATGATGGTGATATTTTTCTATAGTAAAACGCCAGCTCTGTTCTTCGTCCTGAGACATGGGGTTTTATCATCATCATCATCAACAGCCTGTGATAGGCCACTGTTGGACATAGGCCTCCCTAAATACACCCCTATCCATTACCCACCGCGCTGGTCCAATGCGGGTTGGTGGGTGGACCGACTTTATTTATCTTACTTTTCAGACAATTAGGTGATCGGCCAAAATTGCCCTAACCAACCAGGACGCAACTGTAAAAATTCGTTGTCGCCGCAAGTTTCGAACCCACGACCTCCGGTTTCTAAAGCGCACGCCCATACCACTAGGCTACGGAGGCAGTCACTAGGCTACGGGGGCAGGAGGGTTTTATGCTTACATAGTAATAACGCTATAAAGAGTGCCTTTATAGCAGCACTGACCGGAACACTGTATTATTTACAATACAGTCATTTGTAGCGGGATAACGCAACGGGCCACCGATCATTGTATGATGGACAAATTGACCTGCAAAAATTTGCTTTGACTAATTCACGACGGAACTATGTACCAAGCGACAATATAGTATCATCTACCAAAAAACAATGTTCTCAAAAGAGAAATAAAGTAAATATTTAGCTTTTTTTCATGATCTAATTTCGCGTAGCTGAGGCGTAATTCTTTAATTTGTTCTTCTTAGATACACTCGAATGTACCAACCATTTTATGTATAGGGCGCTGCTCGTCTAATGCATTCGCACATTACTTGATAATAACGAAAGCTTCTGTTTGTTAACAGATCTAGCAGCTGGTTCAAACAATTGCGAAGATGGCGAGCCTTTACGACTGGTACAGGGACCTCATGGACAACAAAAGCGGTAAGTAATACTTTTTCATTAATGTAATGATTTTTATTCTGTATGGATATAATTTATAAGTGACATGCGTATCCTCAAGCTAGTCCTATTATATTTCAAAATTACTAAACACTATCGTACGTACGTAGTAAGTGTTGCAAGTTAAAGTTTAAAGCGAACGAGCTTGCCACATAGATAATTGCCCGGTGTAATCATTTAAAATTAAAGATATATTTCCTTATGCAATGTTGTTAATCCTCTTAATGACATTTTAAGTGTAGATGGTACATATGTATTGTATACCGCGAAAACCATTTTCGCGAATAGAGATATATATAATCTCTAGTCGCGACCAAAGCCGCTGGTATGCTCGTATTGCATACATGTACAATTAGTTATTTTAAAGGACAAATTACACATTGCCCTAAACTGACTCAGGGTACTTTGAAAACGACTATTCGTTCCTTAATTGATGACGTCATAGCAATTTTAACGCGCATCGGTGTGACGGTACTGACGTATAAAACCGCGTCCCAAATCAATTAACACACAATTCCAAATTCAACTAGACAATAATGATGTTGTTTCTTTGTTTCTTTTATCGTCGTTTCGCGGATTGAGCGGAATTAACTTTCGAGTCATCGCTCCGCCGCATCGGAGCGGTTTGCTCAACTGCGTTACGTAAGCGATCTAAACTCAGCTGATGTACAGCTGGCGTAACATCCCCCCCGGCGACGCTAGATTACGAGTGGGAATGTCCATGCTTGCGCGTTTTTTGTTTACACCTGGAACACGTAACCGTGGCCGCTTCATGGTGCGGGCAAACAATAACACGACACAGGCGTGTCTATACTGACTGGAGAGGCAGCTATCTTTTCTTTATCCTATTAAATAATAAGATTAGCGTTAAGTTCACCTAATGGTAATTCGCTATGTTTATAAGAAATACGACCACAACTCGCCAATCCGATCTGAGACGTTAGAGGTTGCGCCTTGTTGATACAGTAATTTGCTTAAATAAGCTTCGGTGTCCTTCAATTCGGATATTGCAGGCTTTACACTATTAATTTGCGACTGATACAGACACCGTGATGATGCTTCCCTAGTCAGTCATCTGCAAAAGGAGGCACTTTTCGTATTAGGATAATATTTGAGCTATAATCGCACAGAAATGTAGGTGGATAATCCATCCACCTACATACCTGAATTATATGACGTTTACGGCGGCGAAGTCAATATTGTATGTAGTATCACCTATTTCATCAAATAATTTAAGAAATCTTGGAAATATAAAAATTTTCGCTGCTTAGTTTCCTACTTGGCCTACTAATTCAGGCAAATATATGTGGAGCAGCAAAAACTATTTGGAATTTTTGACTACGTCATGCATAACTTTATTGTATCAATTTATTAAGTGGAGACAATTTTTTTCTCGCCTACCAAAGGTTATGGAACTTCTATGTCAAAATGATGTTTACATTTAATTATGTGACATGAATTTTGTGCCATGGTCGTTACTCCATTGCTATGAATCGATAACTTAGTTATAGTCGACGCATATTGAACTGCATTTAACTTTTACGTATTCGCCATCAATCTTTTTATTATTCAGTTCTTTAGCGTTGGTAGTTGTGCCTTTTGTCTTTGGCCAAAATTTAAATAACCCTGGATGTTTGATCAACACTAAGAAGCAAAATACAGTACTAATGATATAATAAGTAATTCTACGAGTGTGTGTAACCTTTCTATAAGGCTGGACGGATTTAAATGATTTTATCTGTTTGCAAATAAGACCGGCAGAAAGCGCTGCAGTCGATACCTGAGTAATTTATCTAAATTGTAAGTAAACAGCTGAATTGATTAAATTATTGTTTTATTTCACGACGATGACGACCCCTAGTGGCGTAGCGGTTAGTGACTTGATTATGAAATTTATTTACAATATAAAAGTAAGTCTATCAGTCGTCTATTTATACTGATAACTGAGTTTTATCCACTATTATAGTTTGTTATCTTAGTACAATATCTCACGACAGTTTTAATTGTTTAATTATCAGTCGTCCACTTTATCAAGTACAAATCTTGCCTATTTAGGGAATTGATGTTATTGGGTTATTCGACTTATTATTGTTTTTACCATTTTTGTTCAATATCCAAATTGTTATAATGACCAAAACGTATATAACTTTTTAGCTTTTCTCGTTTGCCGCGGTGAATACATGATGGCATTTATGTATTGCGCTAACTCAAGTGATGTATATTGTGTAAATATTACGATTTTCCTCATACGACTTTTATTTAAACAGGACTAAACTAACTTACTAACTTACTGCGTATCGCACCGTTCAAGGTAGCTTCCCGCTATAAAATTTTACCTTTAAATAAAGAGTTTTAAATAAAATTATGTAAAAAATATGGTGCTACTTCATACATCACATACATCATCAGCCTGTAATAGTCACTGCTGGACATTAAGCCTCCCCTAATGCACCCTATCCATTAGAGGGTTTTTTGGGCCTATCCCACCACGCTGGTCCAATGCGGGTTGGTGGGTGGACGACTTTTTTACATGCCCATCCGACGATGGATCATCTTACTTTCAGACAATTGGGTGATCGGCAATTGCCTAACCGACTAAGGAACAACAATAAAATTTGTTGAGTCCCGCAGATTCGAACCCAGACCTCCGTTTCTAAGCTCACATGCTATACACATAGGCTGGAGGCAGTCATGCTTTCGGTGACCTTTAATAAAACATTTCATAAAATAAGTGTAATTAACAATATTTTTGTACATTCAATGTTTACAAAATACAAGTTTTTAATTCAGTTTATATTATACGAAAGTTATGCCTTTCATTAGTCTAACAAGACCTTTGAATGCTAGACTAAATTCGAATTTGACCTTTATTTTGGACAACGGTAATGCGTTCTGTAAACTTCAAAATTTTCTTTTTTAGGATCTATACGACGAGCAAATATAAAATATAGGTCACTGAAATCAAATGATTTCAATGACCTATATTTTAATAGTTTATTGCCATCTAAAAAATTATCAACTATGAAGTTCTAACTGTAAATATTACGAAAATACGTTTTACGGCTAAAACAACGCACTTATAACTAAAGTACATGGGCGATTAAACGTCATTATATCTTTAAAACTGTTTTATTTATCAAAAATAGATTTGAAAATACTTTTTCTAGTTTGTTTCATATCACTGCAAATCCCTAACAGCAAGCTAATGGTATCCCAATGATGGATTAGGCGACGGCATATTCTTTATTTCTTTCGACTGTTAAAGGTGTATGCATGCCATCGGTCGACTAGACCATTTTTCCCTTCCTTACTAGTTTAGATCATATTTAAATTTCCGACGTTTCGAACACTTTCCAGAGGACGTGGTAACGGGAAAGTGTTTCGGGAAACATATACGCGTTATTATTGGTGAACCGCGGACCGCAGTCCGTACAATCCCTTTTCAATCTCCACGTGATGTTTTCTCCACCGGGTTTGAACCTTAGACCTCTGGTTGGAGTCGCTAGTACCAATACCACAAGTCAGTAAACCGTTTGGCAATTTTCTCTTATACATTTTTTTGCAAATCAACTTCTTATTTAAACATTAAAATTTGAATACTCGTCTAATTTTTTCCGTTTAAAACGGAACCGCTTTGCCATGATCATTAATATTCAATGCTATATGTGGGAAACAAAAAAAAACTATTTTAAATATGTTAATAATGTAGTAGATGGAAACTAGTGTAAATTTTGGTGAAGTTAATTCTTAAATTACTTTAGAAGTGTACGCACCGATGGGATTAATAAAACTAATTTATACGACAGTCTTCGGCCGCGCCTACCGCTAATAGTAAATGATAAACTAACATTTCGCTTTCTATTACTTACTTTTTAAACTGAACCATTAATTGTACCATATATGTATGTGTATACATACATATGTGAGACAACTTTTTTGATATAGGTTTCATAGTTAACTTTAATTTTATATATGCCTGCCATTATTTTATATATATATATATATATATATATATATATATATATATATATATATATATATCACATCATCAGCCTATAATAGTCCACTGCTGGACATAGGCCTCCCCTAACACACCCCTATCCATTAGGGGATTTTAGACCGTATCCCACCACGCTGGTCCGATGCGAGTTGGTGGGTGGACCTACTTTTTACATGCCCATCCAACGCATGGATCATCTTACTTTTCAGACTATTGGGTGATCGGCCCAAATTGCCTTAACCAACTAGAAAACAAAAAATTTTTCTGGCTTAAAATACATGCGATAACTTTTAATTTCATTCGCTATTCGAAATCAAGGAAAACGTATAAGTTTTTGTTTATAATAATTCCAAGTCGTACTATACTTTTGATGTCATGTTTCTATATCATAAGTCTCTATAAATTTCATCACTTTATAAAAAATAAATAAAATATGTGAAATAGATGAAAAAAATACTTAAGTTAGTAACTATTTACATATATGGCTATCAGACTGCTGTAAAGTTGTTCGTTTCACATAAGCGGACTAATTAGATGCACAAACATTCATTGAAATTATATTTACTCTCGTGCTATGCAAATCATTGCATTCATTTTGTTAATGAGTTTCAATTTGAAGCTAATAAGCAGAGAAATTAACATCGCTTTTATAGAATATGACTACAGTATAAAATCTATTGTTTATATTTATATTATTTATATCGTCATCTATTTTTCTTTTATTTTATCCTTTCTGAGAACGCGTGGAGGTCTCTAGTTTCTTATATAATCTAATGTCATAAGATTATATAAGAAACTAGCAACTCCTCACGCATTCTCAAGCTAGATTTACTTATTTTAAATTGTAAAGAATTTAAGGGCTTTTGATAAACGGAAAGAGAATCATATCTGTCATAAACACAATGTTTTATTAGACAAATGTTATTTGTAAAATAAACAGTGAACTTGATAATGCTACCGTTACACCTCAATACAATGAAAAATAGCACTGGTATAAAAATCTGTTGGAGTGGTATTTAAAGTGCACAGACTGATGACGATTAATTACATTTTGTATTAATTCTTAGTTTTCTATAAAAATGTTATAATTTGAATGGATTTGGAGCACTACCACCATAAACATAATTTTAATGTTTTAGTTGCATTGTAAGTAAAAATTCATATCTAATCTTTACATGTTACATTGTTGGCGCATTTTAGAAGCTATTTTATCCATTACTTAATTTTTTTTATTTAATGGCCTGGTATAAAATAACGGCGTTATGCCTGTATTATTATTGCATTTTGTATGTATTATTGCATTTTTGTTTTTAACAATAGATAAAAATTATCATAAAACTAACTGACAAAAATTAATAAATTTTTAGCAATTACTTTATATTGTCCCAATTCTCCTGATATCAACGAAAAGTTTATACTAATAAACAGCGCCATCAATTGACACACACAACGCCATCAATAAATATCGCCAACTGTCACAATCGTTGTTAGCTAATATTTTGCATCAAATAATAATAGAAAACTAAATAGCAATAAAACAATATTGTGGTTTAAGACATTTATTTCTTTTAAGAATTACAATATAATTCACTTACAAAGAAAAGTTATCTATATCTAACAAGTTATTTACAGTACGTGGTCCGATGGTTACTGTATTTTTCTTTCTTCCTTATGCCCAAAGATAAATGTTCGCCTTATGTTACCATATTTAAAGTACACCACTCATAGTAATATTGGTAAAAACTATTAACTGTCCACAAACGAAATTTAAATGATACATGAATAATAGTGAAAACATAAATTAAATTACAACGATGAAAAATCCTTTAATATGTGGTCTTTTAACAATCTTTTAAAAGATAAATCAGATTTGGCATCTTTTACTTCTTTTGGTAGTTTATTAAAATGAGAAACTCCTTCGCATAATAGGCTTTTTTTACCATAGTTAGTTCTTGGCGTTATTAAGCAGATGTTATTGGCTTGTCTAGTTGTACGTTTGTGATGATCTATATGTTTGGTGAATTTTATGTCTGTATGAATCTTATTCTTTAAAATTTTTCTTATTAAAGTACAGATACTATATTTATACATCTGAGCAATATTCATTAATTTAGTTTCACTATAGATTATTTTTGTAGCTGTAAGGTAATCATATCCAAATAAAGTTTTAAGTAATCTGTTCTGAGCAGTTTGCAGCATTTGAATAATAAATCTATAAGCAGTTCTGTACACTTCTATTAAATAGTCTACATGGGTTTTGCTAAGCAGTTATAATAATGAAGCAAACTCGTTTTGGAAAACATCGTGTCAGACTTTTAAGAACATCAGTATGAGATGTCAGCTTTTTATATATTTTTCAATGTGGTTTCCATGAGAGCTGATTGTCCAGGATAAGACCTAAATATTTTTCTTGTTTGACTTGTTTTAAGGTAACACCGTCGATTGTTAGGGGATTAAAACTACTGATTTTCTTGTTTTTTGCGGCAAAAATAATATAATTTGTTTTTGTTAGATTAACTGTTAGCAAGTTAGATTTTAGCCATACGTTTAATATATTTAAATCTTTTTGCGCCTGATCTATTACTACTCCTATAGAATGACCATAACAGAATAGACTAGTGTCGTCAGCGTTGAGAGTTATATCACCCATGAGTCCCAAAGTGTGCATATTATTTATATATATCAAAGAGAGCAATGGCCCAAGAATAGATCCTAGGAACACCAAAGTAATACCTTTGGGTTCGCTTATTTGGTCATTAACTTTTACTATTTGCTGCCTGTTTGCAAGATATGATTCAAATATTTTAAAAGCTACATCTGTGACTCCTATGTCTTTTAGTTTCATCAGCAATATTTTATGGCTTATAGTATCAAAAGCTTTTTTAAGATCAATAAACACACCCAGGCATACCTTTTTCTTATCAATATTCAGTTTTATAGACGTTACCAGGTCAACAGTAGCTGCTGTGGTATTAGAGTGGGGGCGAAAGCCATATTGTTTTTTGTATAAGAAATTTATGGACTCAAGAAAGTTGTTTAAGCGCGAATGTAATATTTTTTCAAAAACTTTTGATACTACAGGCAGAACCGATATGGGCCTATAATTATTAGGATCAGCTCGATCACCTGATTTATAAATTGGGTTAACTTTTGCTATTTTCAAGGAGTCTGGAAAAGCAGCCATTACTGAAGCATTTATTGATACAACTTGCTACTGTTTTAGCAATAATATTGTTAATAGATTTAATTGTCTTTGTACTTATTCCATCGATACCAGCGCTGGTATTAGAGTCAAGCTTTTTTATAATCTGTGTTACTTCATAATAATCTGTTTTTTCGATTATTGATAGTGTATGTGTCTGAGTTTTTGTACAGTTATTGTGCAGTGTGTATGTTAGATTGTTGTAGTACTTTTGTGGTATTTTATTAGCAAGTTCTGCTCCGATATTTGCAAAGAATTCATTAAAATAATCTACAATTTTTTTAGGGTTGCTTAGTACACCTAAAGAAGTAAATAACTTTGTCGGCAAACTGTTAACACGTTGTTTATTAGTACATAGTGAGGTTATATATTGCCACATTTTAAAAGGATTTTTCTTACAATCTGTGAATATTTTATGATAGTATTTACGCTTTAAGGATATAATCTTATTTGTTACTATATTTCTGAGTTTATTAAATGCTTTCTTAAGAGAATCATCCGTAGGAGATTGTTTCAGTTGATGCCAAATCGTATTTCTTCTATTTATTAAGTCTATTGCTTCTTTGTTTATCCATTCTTTTTGTGGAAGATTCATTATTTTTGTTTTAGTCGTCTCGTTTACACAGATTGCATATTTTAAAAGAGATTCTAAGTTATTGTAATCTGTTTCCATTTGCTGTGGTAAAATGCCTTCTATGGTCTTGTAAAATTTTTCGATATTTACTTTTTTATACTTAACTTTCAAGCTAGGATCTATCTTAGTCCTATGAATCTCTAGATATATATGTTTGTGATCTGACATAGAGGACTCTAATAAAGCCATGTGAAAAGTGTTGTCATGCAAGTTAGTACTAACATGGTCTAAAATAGTTTTTGAGGACAATGTTTCCCTTGTGCAGTATTCTTTAGAAACCTTATTTAGTATTTTTACATTATTGGATTTAAGAATATCTTTGTAATATTTAACGCTAGTGTCGGGACTGAGTAGGTTAATATTAAAGTCTCCAAATATAAGAGCGCGTTTATTTTTATTTTGATCAAGAAATGTATTGTAATCACATAGGAAATCATTACTGTTACTTGACGGTTGTTTATATATGGCTCCTATGTTTATGGCACATTTTCGTAATCGTACCCATAAATAATGATTGTTATTGTTGCACATTTGTTCTACTTCCTCATGTTCTAAATTATTATGGACAAAAATCGAAACCCCTCCACCTCTAGTATGTAATCTATAATTAAAATAATGCGTGTAATTGGGCAGATTAAGCCTTTGAGCTTCATCGATGTTTTTTATCCAGGTTTCTGTTAGTACAACAACATGAATTATTGCTCCAAAAGCTTCCAGAATACATTTTAACTCATCTATTTTACCGGGCTTCACCAGGCTACGTATATTTGTATAGAAAAATTTGAGTGCCTTAGTATGTTTTCTTATATCTTCGTAATTATTCTTTATCTCATAGGTTATACAGTTTTTAATATAAGGGTTTTGGCAGAATTCGTCCGTTTCTAGTTTTTTGGTAATTCTTTAACTATTTTAGGAACTCCATTTATATATTTTATCAGTAGATGTTTTTCTCCTTTTTCTTTTCGTAATTTTAATTCCTCCTGTAACTTGAACATTGCTTGACGCTGTGTAGGCGTTTGATCAGAATATATTTTAATGGTATTATCTTTAATATTACTTCTTTTTTTTAGTACCATTTTTGCCGTGTCTTGAGACGCAAAGCACACTTTGATGGGCCTACATTTAGTTTCGTTATACTTTCCTAACCTAAAATCTTTTCTGGTTGCGGGCAGTTTGATTCTAGTGTTTGAAGTATTTTGTTTATTTCAGTTTTTCAGCGTCCAACTTTTTATTAAAGTCAGCCGTAGGATGCTCAGAATTCAATAATAACAATATTTCTACTACGTTTATTGCGCTCCTGTAGCTCAATTATTAATTCGTCGTATTCACATGTAGTTGAGGATAGCTTAAGGTTGTTGAGGTCAGATTCAAGCGACATGATTCTTTTCTCATCTGCATAAAGTTGGTCTTCTAATTTCGTAGCATGAGTTTTCAACTCTTTTGTTCTGCACTTAAGATAAGTATTGAACTTTGTATCACTTAACTGAGTTTTAACCTCAGTTGTTATTACGTAACAAATTTGTTGCCAATTCGTTTGAGGCCCTCATTTCGTTTATATTGGTCCTAACCTCATTCACATGTTCTTGCAGTTTGTCCATAAAAGGCTGGTTTGCCCAACAAATTTTTCGAGTAGGAATTTATTTTGAGTAAGTTCAGTACGCATTTCTTTAATTTCGTTTGAACAGCCGCATTCAAGATCAAATCGTTGTTTTCTTTTCCTTTGAGTAATTTGAAGGTCATCTGCATTATTTTCAATCTTTGATAAGTCGGGCTGCGATCCGCCAACAGTTGGCGAGCGCTTCATAGGCGACCTTTGAACGCTCATATTAACAATTTACAATATACAAAAATGCAAGCAAAAAACTCACTTATGCACTCTGCGTAAAATCGGCGTAAGCGATGCTAGAAGAGGTCAAAAAATGCAGCGGTTTGTTTCCGCGGAGGTGAGGTGTGAAGTGCGGGCGGTGCGTTTACACTCTTTGCATGCTCATTAAGATCTTTAAATTCACTCACTTAACAGCTTTAGACACATAGGTAAATACATTGCAAATTAAGTCTTTTGTAAACTATGAGCAGCGTTCAACTTTGAAGAGCACTTGAATAAGTAAATTTGAAATTGAGTAGGTAAATTGGCACACGTGTGGACTGTATAACGACTGACCACGAACTCCCAATATTGCGACTATAAACAAAAATGTAAGCTATTCTATCTTTGAAGTTGGATTAAACTGCACATTGTGTGCAAGTATATATTAAAATCTGTTAAGTAGTTTAGGAGTCCATCGCTGACAAACAACGTGACACGAGATTTATATATATTAAGACTAGTTGTCCAAACAGACAATCCGATTTTATTTATTTGTGTAGATTGTGCTATATCATACTATAATATATATCTCCTGAATCGATACCCTCACTGCTGAGGATCATGACCCCCTAATGAGTAAATCATGAACTTCCATTCTTGGCGATCAGAGGCCTTATAAAGAGCGGTATTTAAGGTCCCAAAGTGCTCGGATATCTGGTTAGTCCAACGTCTCAGACTACAGTCCCTCCATCTATTGCCCTCAACTCTCCCCGTAGGACGTTTCAAGATATCAGGAGCTCTACGGGTAATTTGACCGAAATATTTCAAGTTTTTCTGTGAACCGTTCGTAAGCAAGCGCCTTTAACCTTCAATGTTAAGCTCCTTCAGTACAGATCTATTTGTACGGACTGCGGTCCATGGAATTCAAAGGAGTCGCCGCCGACACCACGTCTAAAAAGCGTCCACTCTCCTCCTATCCGCTAACCTCAAAGTCAGTCTCAATACCATTTACAAAGATAGAGAAGACAAGTGTTCAAACTAGATGTATTTTGGTCCTGTTGGCAATGTTTCTATCTCTCCATTTCTTTCATATTGCAATTATTGCTGATTTCGTCATGCTAATTCTTCTCTTTATATCTGGCTCTGGGTTACCTGTACATGTTATGACAGAGACAATATATTATACACTATTGACAAACTCGTAGTCCCGCAACATATCAGAGCGGCGGATAGATGAAAATCAGTCAATCACCATGTTTTTCGTCGTTTTTTAACGGCGAGACCCATGTCAATGCTCTTTGCTTCTAGACGCGCTAACAGAACCATTATTTCTTTTCGATGATATTAGTAATGTGGTGTCTAAGGCATAGCTAATTGTGTATTATATTGTAGATGTTACGGTTAGAAATTTTCACTCCGCTCTCACCGAAACTATTTCACCAACAGTCGCCGTACCCAGGCTTATAAATATTGCGGATTAGATGTATGAGGTGACCCGGAAAGCCACAGTTGAAGGGCACCTCCTATAGCTTCTTCCACTGCACGCATTCAAACGCCTTTTGATAGTCAACGAAAATAAAAATGTATAATATATACATATAATACCATAATATACGTTTATACTATAATATAACTGAAGTATTTTTTGTTACATTATTATATATTTATTTGTCACACAATATTTTGACTTATTTGTAAGCTTACATATCGATTAGGGTTATCGTTTGCGAAACTGGCGCACTCGTGATTAGCTCACATTAATTTTGTTAAAAAACTTTTGTTACACGTTAAACGCGGTCATTGGCTTACCGTGCGGTTAATGTTACTTAAACATTACCCTGGGCTATACTTAGTACTTAGAACTTTTTGTAACTACCAATTACATTTAAGTCTTTTATAAACCATTTCGGCATTACAAAACTACATTATAACTAGATGTCATAGGTTAATTTTTTTATTTTAATTGCTAAATTTTTCTTCAAATCTACCAAAATCCATTCAAATTGTACATAAGTTAGTTGCAAAAAGAATTTAGTCTCATATAATTCCCTTTATTGATATGCAAAAATGGTAAAAAAGGAGAGGTCTCCTACCTTCTTTGCTTTTTAAACCCGAAGCTTGCATTTCATTCCTGCGAGGTTTTTTATCGTTCTTTCCTTGTTTGGTAAGCCCAATATGTGCTGATCAAAGAAATAAAAAAAAAACATGAACTCACTGCTGCAACACACAACATCAATGCAGCGAAATGTAGTACGTAAGAGTAGTTAGTAACAGTAAATATGACAACAAAATTATAAAGAGTAAATGCACAAAAGATTACGGACCGTGTGTATGTGGAGATAGTTGTATGAAATAAGAAAATTAAAACGTATGTGATGATCATTCTATGGTTATTAAGATTCAAATTATCTGTTGGTCAGGATGAGTATATACAGAGGGATCTCTTCAAAACAGGTCCTCTATAGATCTTGTCTCGCATGTCGTTCAGCCGCCTTGATAAAAATCGCCTGTATTCATTCAATGTTACACGAACTGCTAATGTGTTCAAAGTAAGAAATATATTTTATAACCAAGATCAGCACGTTTAATTTAATTAACCTAGTTATTAACTAAATCTTTTGTAAATGTAAAAATAGACTGCATAAACGTTTTCATAATATTGGCAAGGATTCGCCAAAGCGCTTTTGCAGCACATATTATTTTTAGAGGAAACGGTTCAAGTTTAATTTAATAAAAGTATTACGGTATCTTTAAATTCTAATGAGCGCTGGAATATAATACAAAAATGTATTAGGAATCAACCACCCGTGACTTACTCTACGTACAAGCTCTATCCGTAGATATGCTTCTTTGTATACACGCAAAAAAATTAATATGGAAATTAATAAGATTTTTTCTTTCTTCATTTTATTAGCAGCGTTCAAGGTTATGTATATTTTTATTTCTTAAAATAAAAGAGGTATTTAATTGCACAATTCGGGTAAACACGCGAATTTATCATCATCAGCCTGTGTTAGTCGACTGCTGGACTTAGGCTTCCACTAATGCACTCCTTTTTGGACCGTATCTCACCACGCTATCCGGTCAGGTGCAGGTGGGTGTACCGACTTTTTACACGCCCATCAGACGCATGGATTATCTTACTTTGCAGACAATTATACCGCAAAGTTGTTTCCCCGCAGAATTCGAATCCACGACTCCCGGTTTATAAAGCAAGGGCCAATACCGCCAGACCACGGAGACAAATTATGCGATTAAATTACCCCTTAATGCACATTAAGTATGTTGATAAATTTTTAAAATTCTTAATATTTAATTGTTTTAGATAATTTGAAGTTTTCACCTTTGTGAACTGTTTGTGTTCCTGTATAATAGTGTCTATTGTGTTTAGCATAATCATTTAGATTAACTTGACTTTGCGACCTATGATATTGCCATTAATTATTGATTTATATTGTTATATCCAACCGTATTGTGTGAAAAATATAGGTATACAAATATGCGTGTATTTGTTTCTTCAAAATGTTCATGCAATACATGCACTTTGTTGCTAATTTTTAAAATAACGAATTAGTTGCAATCACAACCCAAATTTGTAGACAGCTACAATTTTTTTTTTCACAAAATTAATTCTCTTTAAAAAGTTTAGTGATCTGATAACAGACGTTTTAATGGTTACGCATGATAAAAAAAGATAACGACGCGTTTGACAGTTGAATGGCAACTGTCGAACATGTTGACATGTCGGCTAACGTCTGATTTAAATGAATTGACAGTCCAGATAAGTGAATTAGTATAATTTCTTAGATCATTGGAATTATGGCGATGTTTTACGTAAACATTACATTACATACATTTTGCAGATTATATATGGTAGATGTAGATCAATATTTTAACGTGATTTAATTCATATTTACAATCAGTTCTAATTTCGCTCCGTGTCCTTGCCACATAACTTTTGACATACTCCTATGGACTGATATATATCAATAAGTACTGCATCTATCAGAACCATTAAGGACTAAAATTACTTTTGTATTATCTTTTGTACTGCTTCCGTCCACTACATTAACTAAAAGTATCTAGCGAAATAGGTCATTGGCTAACTACTTTTATTTACAAAAGATAAAAGAAAAACAGTATCAATGGGGTAATCCACGATATTTAATAATTTAATTTTGACTCATCGTAAGCCTTCATTATCATTAAAAAGCTTTGACCAAAAAGACACTCACAGACGTGGCCTTATCTTTGTGTTAATATTCAATTAATTATCTCCATAAATATGTTTATATATGTTTAGTGCTTATATCAAAGTCGCATAGCAAGTTGTGTTGAAATTATAGTGACGCATTAACTCGGCACTTCCTCATATGAATTGTATATTTTGCTTAACCCTGACCATGTTAAATTTGAATAGGTAAATACGTTTCCTTCGAACCATTTGGCTGTTCAGTGACGTTTGAATAATTTGATTAAATCAGTCGTTAATCGAAGGTCGAATTATTAATCGCCTGCTTTCTCCAAATACGCACGGATATACTGTTGTTATTTATTTAATATTATTGAAAATATAGAGACGAACAGGATGTTCCTGTACTTGATGGTAATTTTAACCATGCCTATAAATCCGTTCGACACCCTCAGACAATGGGATGTAACATCCCATTCTCGTTTCTCAAACATTCTCGTTTTAACAACAATTCTTTCCAGAACCATCTCCCGTAAAGAACAACAACCTCCTTTCGAAAATAGTTGACTCGAGCGTAGCGATTGGGCTATACTGCATTATTTAACGATTAGCCAAAATATTTAGTGAAATTTGCAACATTATCAGCACATCGATTAACAGCTGTTTAATCTGTGCTTCAGGCGTGTCTTTTTTAAATAATAATTTAGCAAAAAGAGCAACGAAAACTATCCATGAAGCGATCGGGGGCACGTTTTGAGCACGTGCCGAGTGCAGTCCCCGTACGAGGGGGATGCATGTTCGTTTAGTAAGCACTTTGCAGCGACCACGGCTTTGTGTCCAGACCCTCGTGAAAGCGTAAAGAAAACCCGACAAACAAGAGCCCTCTTGAAGTACCATAGATTATAAAAGTTACTATCTGTTCTGTATGCGCGTACAAAATGTGCTCTGAGGGAAATTTATAGAGATTTTTGATCGAACTGCCTCCGCAGCCTAATGGTATAGGCGTATGCTATAGACACCGGAGGTCATGGGTTCGAATCCTGCGGGGACATAACAAATTTTCATTGTTGTTTCCTAGTTCGTTAGGGCAAATTGGGCCGATCACCCAATTGTCTGAAAAGTGAGATGGTTACTTCGTCGGATGGGCATGTAAAAAGTCGGTACACCCACTAACCCGCATTGGACCAGCGTGGTGGGATACGGTCCAAAACCCCTTAATGGATAATACATCCCGTATTAGGGGAGGCCTACGTCCAGCAGTGGACTATCACAGGCTGATGATTTGATTTGTATAATGTTTCGATCAAAATTAGTTTTCGAGATTCAAATAACATACGGAATTTGTGTAAACTAAGGTAGAACTCTGATGGCGCCAAAAGTAACGGCCTTTGTGATGGTAAAATATCTCGTATTTAAAGTAACGGAAATTTGCCTTTGGAAACCTATCACGTTTTAAGTTTCGACGTCATTTAATTTGGCATTAATCTTCTTCATGTCTTTATGGCTTTGGTATACGTTAAAATCGGATTTATTGGTATCATAACTTTCATCATCATCATCAGTCTGCTAAGGCCCACTGCGGGACATTGGCCTCCCTAATGCACGGTCGGACCTGGTCTTTCCTCGAGTCCTTCAGCGGTGCCAAATTGATTGGCGATATATCGAGATGCTGAGATGTCACAACGCCGCCACTATGTCTGTCATAGACCAATGTGGGCAGACTGAGCCTATCCCCCTGCACCAGGGTGTGAGACAAGGAGACGTCATGTCTCCAAAACTGATCTCCGCCGCGCTGGAGGATATGTTCAGGACGCTCAACTGGGAAGGACACGGCATAAATGTGAACAGCGAGTACATCTCACATCCGCGATTTGCGGACGATATTGTCATCATAGCTGAGACTGCAAACGACCTGCAGAAAATGGTGCAAAGGCTGGCTGAGTCTTATGTACGCATCGGTCTCCGGATGAACTTGGTAAAACCAAGGTCATATTCAACGAGCACGTTGATCCGGGACCGATCACAATTGACAGCACCTCTCTCGAAGTTGTTTCAAGTACCTTTACCTGGGCAAACGCTCCAACTAGGTAAAAACAACTTTGAGGGGGAGGCCAACAGAAGGATTCGGCTGGGCTGGGCAGCTTTTCATAAGCTTCGTCGAGTTTTCTCGTCACCCATCCCACAGTGCCTCAAATCGAAAGTCTTCGATCAGTGCGTCCTACCGTTATGACCTACGGTGCCGAGACTTGGACACTTACGGTTCGACTGGTCCACAAATTTAAAGTCGCTCAGCGAGCTATGGAGAGGGCTATGCTCGGAGTATCTCTGAAGGACCGCATCAGAAATGACGTGATCCGTCAGAGACACAAAATCACCGACATTGCCCACCGGATTAGTAAGCTGAAGTGGCAGTGGGCCGGTCATATAAGCCGCAGAACTGACGACCGCTGGAGTCGAAAAGTTCTGGAATGGAGACCGAGGCTCGGCAAACGTAGTGTAGGACGCCCTGCGGCAAGATGGAGTGACGACATTCGCAAAGTGGCCGGTGTGGGCTGGATGAGAATAGCCGAAGATCGGAAGCGGTGGCGTGCATTAGGGGAGGCCTATGTCCAGCAGTGGACTGACACAGGCTGATGATGATGATGATGATGATGATGAATGCACGCCTCTTCCAATAGAAGTTGTTTGGACTGTATAACAGTGGGTGGCATTTAACTGCCCATCCGACGCAATTTTAACTTTGTCAAATTTAAGACCTGCATTCTCAGATATTATCAAAAACCTTATGACGAAAAGTCATACATATTTATGAGTAAGTTAAAGAATTAAGTTATGATAGATCTTTGTCGGTGTTTAACCTTACCTTTCGTTCCGTTTACATGTAACAAAATTACAAAATACAACGTTGACTTTGACATTCACGGAATCTTTTTTCGGCACTGCCAACGACTTTTATTCCGTCTTTTAAAGTACAAAAAAAGTTGAGTCACGCAGAGGATCTCATACTTTACGTCGCTTATTGTCTTGACCGTGTTTTTCTTCCGAAACGTCCATTTTCAAGTGCGGAACTGGCACGGCGAAGCTAACAGCTGTTAATCTACACCGGGACGATATGATTATCTTAATTATTCGCAATAACCAACCTCCTTGAGTAATATCCTTGTCCTTTATGCGCTATAATCGAAATGCAACGACATTAAAAGTAAACCGGTTTTCTTTTATGACGTCGCGTACGCACGATTTGCAAGAAGTCTAAAAATGTACGTGTAACCACAATTGCGTACATCCGTCGTGGCTTATAAAACGATTAAACTAAATTAGCTTTGTCTTATTCTTTTAAAATACAGTTATTTCCAGAAAAAATGCTCCTTAAACACTGAGTAATATTTATAATTAGCTTTTAGTCCCAATCTAAGTATTTTTTCGCTTGTACACTTTTTGTCTAATTTAAGTGAGATAATGTAGTTAATTTTAGCTGCAACAGTGAGGTTTTATTTTTAATTGTTTATTACCGTACTTGGCCTTTTTCGTACGGAATATACGGAAGAACATAACGTTTAGCTGATAGTAAGTTTTATTCTTTTTTAAAGTATTTATTGAAAACAGGAAAAAAAGAGAGTTTGACCTTAGTACGTCTTCTCAAGTTCAATCAATGGATAATGTTTTTTTATCGTAAAAAGATATTTGATTTTGACTTATTAAAAAAGATAGGATAAACATCGAATTAAATCATTTTTGGATTACCATAGCAATTATAATTGCTTTGGTGCCCTTAAAATCGGAATACAGTACTGTTTGCTCACTACTTAAGTCAGAAATAGGCATAGCGGTGATAATTTGCCATTTTAGGAAGCCGGCTATCACATTTAAAATTATATCTATATTATAATTATATTATATCCTGACTATAATTTTTTGTGTATATAATTCTAACTAAAAATATATTCAGTAAATTTTAATACCTCGAGTTAGAATACGATAATATATTTAAATTGTCATTGTTTAATTTGTAATTAGTATTTTAAATTACATTGTAGTAATTTAAACACATAAATTAAATATACTGGATAGCATTGTATCTACATAAGTGCATAGTAATTGGTGTCCAACGAAAATTTCTTTTTGTTTCGTTCACTAATCGTTTACATTTAATATATTGATCGTTTTTAGTTTGATAATTTTATTACCAAATATACACTTCATTTAAAATTCCTTAAAACTGACTTACATGTATAGAGAATTCGTCTCCCTTATATATAGCGCTTGTTAGACTAATTTTATTGATTAGATTATCAATAATTACATTGAGTATTTTCGTTTAAAATGCGGCTGATATGCTTGGCTAATCATAAAAATGGTTTGCTGAATGCGTTGCTAAGCGCATATAAATCTCGAGAGCAGCTAAACCAAGTTGTTTTTGTCACTACTAGGAAATAGGTATTATATGTAAAAAAAAGTTGCGAAAATATTAGACAATTTAACATGCGTGTTGAGTGGGTAACATCGCAGACGCGCAGGTAGTTTGTTATAATAATATATAAAAAAAATCATTGTTTAATTGTCCTAACCTAAATTGAGGAAACGGATGACGATTTCTATAAAGTATTCAACTCAAATCGCGTTACAAAATTTTTTTTTCGTGTTAGCAGAACGAACTGACGACGGTAAGAAATATAGCGTAAGTCAATATATCCTGTTTACATATACCGAAGCCTAAAAATACTCGGAATTGATATAAGCATTATAAGCCGAGGCAACAAAGTGGTATCAAACATAATATACTTATTAAAGATAAAAGATTGGTAACAAGACCAATATGTCAATCATTGACTACGCCACTTCGTCGCTTTGGTTTATATTACTATTATTGAGCATATATATATATTAAATTTGTATAGAAAATATAGAAAAACAGTCATCTTAATGATAGTGTTGTTAATGATATCGTCATAGTCGATGTTAGCTCAAATTTATTAATTTCTTGTCGCTTAAGACATTGTATCCTGTTGGCCAAAGTGGCGTCAAATGTCTAAAGTTTTTATTAATTCATTGTCAACGAGATGTCAATCACTGACCGATAGCTGATTAATTAAAACGCCATACATAAGACGCCCCTTCATTATTGCGTTTATTATTTTATAATGGTTTACTTAAAATCTACGTCTCATTTTGCTTTGGTATAAAGCCTTAATGTAATACAGTTGTCTAAATGATAGTGTTGTTACTGATATAATGATGTTAACTAAAATTTGTTTATTTTTTGTCTTAGATCCCCGGGTGAACGACTGGGCCATGATGTCTTCACCGTGGCCCACGTTGGCGGCGTGCCTGTGCTACGCCTTCTGCGCCAAGAGACTGGGCCCTAGCCTCATGGCCAGCAGGAAACCCTTTGAACTCAGGAACGTCCTTATAGTTTACAATCTAGCACAGACTGTGTTCAGCGCGTGGATCTTCTACGAGGTATTTGTGCATTTATTGCCATATTTTTTTATTTATTACTGGTTTTATCTATATCATAAATACGACCCGCTTGACTTTGTGTTAAGTGACCCTGACTGTTACGCCAAAATATATACATTAATTATTATACTATAACTGCCTCCGTAGCCTAGTGGTATAGGCATGTGCCTTAGAAACTGGAGGTCGTGGGTTCGAATCGCTGGGACTCAACAAATTTTCATTGTTGTTTCCTGTTGGTTAGGCAATTTGGGCCGATCACCCAATTGTCTGAAAAGTAAGATGATCCATGCGTCGGATGGGCATGTAAAAGTCGGTCCATTCACCAACCCGCATTGGACCAGCGTGGTGGGATACGGTCCAAAGTCCCCTAATGGATGGAGGTGTATTAGGGGAGGCCTATGTCCAGCAGTGGACTATCACAGGCTGATGATGAAATTATACTATACATTGTTACTTAGGCTACATTAAAACCAACTCAAAGAGTAAAATCTTCGAAAAAAATGTCTAGTCTTTTATTTAGAAATTTTAAATATGTTTAAAAATTCTTTGCGAAGCCAGGGCGGACCGCTAGTGCCTAGTAGCCTTTTTGTCGTAGTAGTAACGGCTATTGCTTTTGGAAAAAAACTTTGTGTTATCGTTGTTTTCTAGTTGATTAGGACAATTTGGGCGAGCACCCAATTGTCTGAAAAGTAAGATTATCCATGCCTCGGATGGGTAAGTAAATAGTCGGCCCAACCACCAACCCGCATTTGGACCAGCGGTGGTGGCTATGCCAAAACCTACTAGTGGAGAAGGCGTGTGTTAGGGAGGCCTATGTCCAGCAGTGGACCACCACAGGCTGATAACGATATCGTTGTCTGTAAAGTCGGTCTATGCGTCGTGTAAGCATGATATAAGTCGGTCTCGCTAGTCAACAGTTGAAATTTGTTGTTGACTTCCCAAAAAGAGGTACCCAATTCGGAGCGTATTTTTTATATGTGACCCCGTTGCTCCACTCCTAGTGCTTCGATTTTGTTTATTCTTTTTTAAATGATAAATATTAGTTCTCATTAAATTTTGTGACATCTAATCAATCGTACGAATGTAGTTGGGTTTTGGAATTCAGACTTCAGTGGCTCTGCGTCAAAGCTGGTATTCAGTTTAATCTGGATGGATTAGAAGCCGACACCATAATAACTTGGGCGAAATAGCTAGGAGGAATTAATAATACACTATTCGTCACACGTACATAGAAAAGAATGCAAACATTCTACACAAATTTAAGATTCTTAGCAGATAACATTGTTGTTAAGATATTTTTAGTTATCGATTCAATCAATCGTGTTTTTTTGTGTTATCATTATGCAAATCTCGATGAAAATTTGGTATTTGATAGGAAAACAGAACATCAACATAGACTAAAGAGTTTGTAACATTGGTCAAATGCGTCATTCCGTCAAATTGAAATAACATCGCATTAGTCAATCCTGAATACACGATAATGCAATTAATAACGCTTTATTGATTTTTAAAAAACGTTAATACCGCGATAAAGTTATAACGCGTTGTACCTTTCACGATGTTTATTGACAAATTTATGTATCCCTAATACACGATTTTGTTTTGTTTTTACGACTCCATTCGATATGCTTTATTATAGTGCCATACCTTGTTTTTTTCAATAGTTAACTAATTTAACCCTTAGTTATTGTTTTTATTATTTTTTTTTTATGGCTTACGCAGGCAGACGAGCAGTCGGGCCACCTGATAGAAAGTGGTCACCGACGCCCATAGACATTGGCAATACCAGTGGTATCGCCATCGCGCTGCCTACCGTGAGTCATAGGGTGTTAAGTCTCCTTTACCCAGTAAATACGCTGGCTACGGTGCCCTTCAAACCAGAACACAGCAGTGTTTTCACGCTACTGCTTCGCGGCAGATATAGGCACCGCGGTGGTACCCACCCAGACGGTCTCCTGTGAACAGGGGACCTACCACCGGTTATTTGTAGTTTTATTTGTTACAATTATGAGTAAAAGGTTTTTACTCTTTATTTAAGATTAAGTATTTTAAAACGAAGTTTACGTGCTTTAAGTTTACGAAGTTCTGCATCTACTTCATCGCAACTAAACTATGCAATAAAATTTTAGAGTCCGAATGTCTTTTTTTATGATCCATATAAGCTTATTAAATCAGATAACATCGAACGTATTCTCATACAAATTGCGGTAATGTTCAGATGAAAGAAGTACATTTCTAGAATTGCGTTTACACGTGACGTCATTATTAAGCAATATTGCTCTGCGCTATTAAGTAACATTGTTACGTGTTATGGAAGCCTGGTGTTTTTGCCAGCTAACGATTGCATAGTGCTACATTTGTGTAGAGAAAAACTATATCGAAATGTTACACTGCATCATTTGGCCTTATTAAACTCAGACTAGAAACCTAATAAAGCTAACTTTGTTAAACAACAAAGTAACCGATAGCAATACGTAGTTCGTGGGGACAGGAGCTTCCCGCGAACTCGCGTGTAAGATGAAGCTTACCAAAGAAGTTAGTCTGAAAGCATAACATAATTGTAATCAAAAAAAGACATAAGAACGAAGCCTCTTCTTGTGGTGTTATAATTAATTGAACGTCGCTTATAGCTTTGCAGCAGAAAGAAGCGCGCGGGCGCACCCTAACCTATCGTCTGAAGCATCATCATCATCAGCCTGTGTAAGCCCACTGCTGGACATAGGCCTCCTCTTCTCCATTAGGGGGTTTGTGGACCGTATCACATCACGCTGATCCAATGCGGGTTGGTGGGTGGACCGTCTCTTTACATGCCCATCCGACACATGGATCATCTTACTTTTTAGGCAATTGGGTGATCGGCCCAATATGCCCTAACCAACCAGGAAACAACAATGGAAACTTGTTGAGTCCCCGCAGGATTCGACCTTCGGTTTCTAAAGCAGTCTTATTCCACTAGGGTTCGGAGGCAGTTCGTCTGAATAACCCATATTTATGATATTAATTTAATATATCGTAATGTTACATCGTATTACAAAGTAGCTCATAGCAACGAAGCCGCATAGTATGCTGTTGTAATTAGTCACTTATAATTTAGCCAAATAAGAGATCTCAGATCAATTTGCTCCAAAAACAGTCAGATGACCTTATGGTTAAACATGACGTTAGGATTGAACTTTGCAACGGTTCGCCAATAACAACTCCTTTATTTCTAACTTTATTAGTGTTAGACTTTGTTTACTTTAATTCTTTTTCTAATTTGGCAACACTATAGCCAATGACTGTTCGGTGAAAATTAACCAATAAAAAGCTGCATGTATGACGACACTTCGTTGCCATGGGTTACAATTTTTCACAACAATTTCGACTATGTATTGGTCCAGATCTTGATACAATACGAGCACTATAGTCTGAAACAGTGTACCGATGCATGAATAGCATCGTTAATGAACTGCTTTACCCACTTAGCCATATGAATTTTTAAGCCATCATTTATTAAGCATCGCGTGGAAGGCATTCGCAATACCAATCCGTTTTAAGCCTTCAGTCGTTATTTTATGTATGTTAGCAAAATCTGTCCATGTTTTATATGATTATTGCGGGCGTCGTGGTAATGAAGAGTCGTTTTTTTAAGTAGCTTAGTTACCCCTAAAATCGCCCCAGCTACTCCAGATATAAGGCACAACAAACATACAGACAAAAATTTGAAACAAATTTTGCCTTGTTTTTTGTATCGGTTATAATTTAAAAACTGTTATTTTGATATTACAAACCGACATTCCCATTTCACTATATGTTTATATTATAACTCTTGGTAATTTTATCAAAGTGATATTGCTAATAGTACTCAAATAAATCAAACCAGTCGTAGGGTAATACTCCGCCAATGAAAAGCAAGTGCGACATGACGTCAACTTAATAGCAAATTGACGTCATAATTTATTAGAAATATTGTTATCGTGACTTGCCGATTTTCAATTATTTACTTAATAACAAGTAAAAAATCAATCAATCAACTGATCGATCTGTCAATACAACTTGACGTAATGAATTACTATTATTAATAACGGTATATTACCCTTTTTGCACCTATTTCATATAAAAACCCAATTTACATTATTCATCGTTTTGAATACTATATATTAAGGTTTATTGTTCTTTTTTCCACTCATTTCATGTTAAACCTTTATAATATATGGCAACCTATTCAAGCTTGTATATAAATTCACAACTGAGCAAAGGCTTTACTAAACTATCAACAGGACTACGTCACGTCATGTAATTATTGTATATTATATAAGCCTCACATGCAATATTACACAAATAAAATTTTCTATTTGTGTTAAATTTAACATGTACTTTATTTGTGTAAGTATATAATAATACTAGCGACCCGCCCCTGCTTCGCACGGTTGCTATATTGATAGTATACCTATAATATCAAGTATGTGTTATACATATAACCTTCCTCTTCAATCACTCTACCTACTAGAAAAAAACCCCAAAAATCCGTTGCTTAGTTTCAAAGATTTAAGCAAGGGATATAGGGACAGAGAAAGCGATGCCGGTAAGGGACGCGCCACGCTTTCTGCCGCAAAGCTGTAGTGCAAAAACCTTTGTGTAACAGTTTAGGTGACCGTATCTATAGGTTGGCTAAATTAGATTTAAAACTGATGCCAGCCAAGTAACCCATGGCGACGCAGTGACGTCAGACATCTATAGTTCTCATTGATTTCTATTCATCGAGATGTCAACACTATTTGTAAAATTGCCTGAAATGTAGTGTAATTACTGGATATGAGAGACGTAACATCACGTGACTAGTGATTTGTAGCATTTTATGCTGCTTTTGTAATAATCTGGACGTATTTCTTAGGCTTGTGTTTCTTCATTCCATCGGGTAAACACCCTGCTCCTCTTGTCGTCGTGAAATATTTACTAATATAGATTATGATAACTGTGTCCTTATTCTGGTACCGTCTATGTTCGCAGTACTTGATGAGCGGTTGGCTGGGCCATTATAACTTCAGTTGTCAACTTGTCGACTACTCCAGGAACCCGAGGGCAATGAGGGTATGTAACTGAATCCATTAAATCTAGCAATGAATGTTTAATGTATAATAACCTATCATCAATACTATTTACGCATAGTTCTATTGCAACCTAAAAGCCAAAATTTTTCAATTTAAAATAAAATTGTAACAACCAGACTATTATTAAAAATAAAAACTTCGAGAACAACCAGAAAATATTATCATTTATCAATTTTTGTTTTTATTTATTATTTATGTGATAAATACATATATTATTGACATGCCATTATTGACATTTTGTGTTATTTAGTCAATGAAGTTGTTTTTTTATTTGTAGGGAAATAAATATAATCTCTGACCCCGAAATCAATAAAAACCCTCACGGTAAACTATGATCCTTTCTATAAAAGATAAGCTAATAGTAACAACAACACATTAATACAAATGTTTTAAATATAAAACAAAGAACAAATCTCACAATCAATCGAGCGTCATCCGACGCTAATGATGATTACGTTCCAAGTAATCTAATACAAGTTAAGTTATACCACATAACTTAAGCTATGTATAATATATTGTACACTTGAAGTACATAATTACAATATAAATACATAATCTAATAGCGTGCGCCTTCTACTACGCGCTCGTCTCGAAGTTGCATGAATTTTCAAATAGCAAACTATGCTTTTAGGCAACGTATTAAAACGTGTTCCATATTCTGAGAGAACTTTAGGAAATAGTTTGTTTCACGATATTTTACTTAACTGAACTTTACAACTACATTTTATGTGTATGTTTAGTAGTTATCCATTTCAGATTTATATTGGATATATTTTAAAATATTCTGCTCAATAATTTTTGTGTTTGCGTTTTTTATGACATTTTTTTATACTTTAGTGATTTTATACAGTAATTTCGTCTAATTATATTGGACATCTTTGCAAAACTGATGATAATACGAATCAAAATGGCGGTAAAACGTTGCGATCTCCTATTGGCGAAAAATCGCGTTGCGATTAACATTTGGAGTGTACGACCAATTAAAAGACAATATGCTTAACAGAATAATATAAAAAATGTGTGTGAAAATTTTTGAGTTTTTAACTTAATTATACATAATGATGTATGTCAAGTAGCGTTTTTTTGTAAGAATTAGCTTTGCCTCCTACTTATTACATCGTTGTCGTAACGACAAAACAATTTTAAAAAAAGAAACAAAGAGCATAATTGTAAAGCTGAGGTCATTCTTAAGTTAAATTTTTTCATGTTTTCAATATTTAGGCATTCAAAGTGAAACAACTTACTTGTTGTTGGCATTGTTCTTATTGTAGGTCTATAATTTCGCAGCCTTCCTTGTTTTAATTGTTTCAACCTTAACGTGTTATACATTTTTCGACGTGCGAAATAAATATAATAATAGTAACGGTAATATTAAGTGGTTAACTTAATGTTTCAAAGTTAACCACATGTTTACGTGAACTTATTTCCAATCCAATTTAACGATGTAGTATTTTCTTCAATGTTAATTTAATTTGCAAGATCATTTAAGTTATATACAAAAATTTCGGTAAATGATATTTATATGTAACAAATTTCTTCGCCTTTCTATCTTTGTTTTTGTCGTCCGTCGTAAAATTCACAATACCATTTTGAATTTTATGCTATTAAAGCGAATTTGGCTGATTCTCTCCAATTAGCTCATCGTTTGTTTTAAAGTTATGAGCGGAGTTTAATTTTAAAGTTTAAATTATTTTTAATCTCATTGGTCCGACGCTGTACCAAAAATATCACTATACGCCAATCGCTATACGTTTTCGCGTCATTTGTCATTGATTTGTTTACATTTGTCTCTATACGTAAACTATATTCAGAATAAATATAGACAAAGTAAGTAGAAATTGTACAATAATATTTTTGAATTTGTTCACTCGCGTTGACCTCGATTGTTGTCCATTTATCTGACGTGTATGAACCGATATCAGATGGCGAACACATGCTGGTGGTACTACTTCAGCAAGTTCACGGAGTTCTTCGACACGCTGTTCTTCGTGCTGAGAAAGAAGAACGAGCATGTGTCGACACTGCACGTCATACACCACGGCATTATGCCTATGTCCGTGTGGTTCGGATTGAAGTTCGCACCCGGTGAGTACTAGTGTAGAATGAAGTTGATACACCTATGTTTCTTTTGCCGGTTCCTCTCGGGTCAGTGTAAGTGTAGTATATATATACGTTCAATAGTTGTCCTTGGAACTAAATTATTGAAAAAATCGTTTCTTTAAAGTAGTGTTGCCTATTTCCGCAATATAGCAGTAATGTTGACACATGGCTGTTTCTAGTTTGTGGTAGCCAGCGTAAATACCGGTAAACGAGACTTGTCGTCCAATGTCTTACGGCGGCGAGTGATTTTTGCCTACATTTTGTATGGGCAAGGAGTATTCCTTACTATGGTGTGCAACCTGCTCGTTTCGTCGCTTTGTATTTTAAAATATCCGTTTATCCGAGGTGAAGAGAAAATTAATGTTAAACGCTATAACCGCCAAAACGTCAGGCACTGCTATGAATTGACTATCTCGAGGTGATGGCATCAATTGACGTCCTCACGATGAAACGCCGACATTAGTGGCATCAGACTGTCTATATAAATATAGATATCCATGTCATATTTGGCTCTTATATAGAAACAACCATGCTGAATGGCCTCTACCCCACTCGCCAGAGATAACATAGTGCCGGCCATATAGCATGTACTCCGTCACATTACGATTGGTGGTACCAACGTAACGTAGACCTACACAGCGACTGTAAATTGCTAACACTCCGCGAACACTCTCAAAAGTTAACGCGCAAACGTTTTCTTCCGTCGACATTCAACATGAGCAAAAACACAAACATTGTATTACGATAATCAATAATGATGCAGTCCAATTTGTAGTAAATTCATAGATATCGTTATATTAGAAATTGGCACACTGAGACATGTTTGCACAAAGCCAATATCCAATATATTTATATTGAATACTACCATTAGTGCCGCTCTTTTGTTTCGATATTTGGAACGTTCAACATGACATATAACGCTTTGCCTTTTACAAACGTCGCAATTCAAAGAATCTTATTTGTGTGTAGAATTATTGTAAATATTCTATTCCGATTCGATCTGGACAAAGTTTCATATTAATATCTCTATAGCGCTCAAACGAAGATTCTAGATTGAAATTGGCAGTTTGAGATATTAATTATTGCTGGCAATAAATAGTGGTTTATCTATTTTTCGGTTAAATCTTTCAACTAGTGACGACTAAAGGTTGCAGTTGCAAGAAGATTTTAAAGACCTTAAGTAATAATTTTATTTTCTTTTTAATTAAATCGTTTATCAGCTCGCTGTTAAATCTATTTACGAGCGTTGATTCATAAAACCATCAGATTTACAACTCATTCATTGTTTAAATAGTAAAATACATATAGTAAGTAAGTAGTACTAAGCAATTAAGTACTTTTATAATTTTCGTCTGTCCGTCTGTCTATTCGTTGTGGCTAATCTCTGGGATGTCTAGTACCATTTTATCAAGGTTTTTATTTAACACTAGCCTATGCAAATGGGAGTAACTAGGGCTTTACTTTTTTTATAAAAAAATCTAACAGGTTTTTATATATTTCATCATCATCAGCCTTTGATAGTCCACTGCTGGACATATAGGCCTCCCTATACACTCCTATCCATTAGAGGTTTTGGACCGTATCCCACCACGCTGGTCCAATGCGGGTTTTATTTATTACCACGCGGATCAAGTCGCAATAGCTAGTTTATCAATAAAAACGTTAGACCTATGACGCTATTTTTTATACTATGGGATGCATTTTTTACGACATTTCCAAATGTTATTTCACCTGACAGATAAAAAATCACGCAACCAAATTGTTCTAGCCAACGACACACGAATATTTACTAATTTCATATCGAAAATTTCGTATCATATGACTTCACACGCACTTCACTTTATTATACCAACAAACATTCTAACTTTTTAAGCAAACTATTTATTTATTGCAATTGGCACATTCATAATTTCCTATAAAACGATAAACGTTGTACCATAAAGCGAACATGATTTGATAATAAAACTTTTAAGGCCGTTATTTGTTACGCGTGTTTGTCGTTCGAGTAAACGTATATTATGTTAGATCCGGTTATAAATTTTGCTGCTAGCTTCTGGTTTTTTTGATACAACATGTTGCATATAAGTTCATTCATGAATATTGACAAATGCTGCTAAAGTTATCACCGAACATGTATACGTGCATAAAAAACTCCACGTGCTAAATTAACTTAAATTATATTTCATAGACTAATAAAAAAAGTAAAAGTATGCACTAAGTACCAAGAGATGTAAAATAATAAAATAAGACAGTTAGTTTTACGATACTTACTAATATAGTGCAAGGGATGTATTTTAAAACAAATACATAAAATATTATGCACCTACATCGAGCACGCAGAATTAATTAAATGATGAAATCAATTTAAAAAAATATAACTTTACAAGGCTTTTGGAGTATATTTTTATATATGATACTTATTTAAGGTATGTAATCGGATCAAGGCTACGTGCGAATGCCGCAAGGCTGTGTATGTATATATGTAAACAAAACATAGAATATTGTTTATATAGAGTATCGTATATATGATAATCCTTCCTGGTATAAAATATATTTCAATGTCAATAATCAATAATAAAACATAAAGACTTAATTGATTATGTAATTCGAAACTGCCTTTTCATTCAAAAAGTGTCACCATAAATATACTTAAACACTAATTTATATACCAAATATATGCTAATATTTTATCCGTGATATTGAAATCTCAATGGCTTTTATATTTAACAGCAAAAGAAGAACATTTGTAGGTGATATTAAAGCATCAATAACACAAAAAACGACTAATTCAATAGTATACTAATAAATAAAATCGTTTTAATAAACTATTTTTATAAAAGTTACTAATCAGTCAACGAGAATCGCTGTTTAGCATTTTATATCTTTTACACGATTAACTAATTAGTTTTTTTTTAATACTATAAATACATATTGCTCTATTATCCTTGGCAGTTTTTCAACTGAAGTGAAGCCTATGTATGCTGCTAAAATTATTGTCAATCTGTTTTTGTTGATTTAACGTTTACATCATCAGAAGTATCCTTTTCCTTATAACACAACGCTAATTTTATGTGTTTAGAACGTATGAGATAAATACGTTAGAACAATTCAACTCAATTATCATCTGTAGGGTTTTTTATGCCTTTAAAGTTAAAAATGTCTGCTAAATTTGAATAACAAGTTGACCATGATTATGCCATAAGCGATTTATTCGGTTCTGTGACGGACGGCAAACTTTATTTACTTAGCATTTACCGCTCGTAAATCATGTACGAAAGTAGAAATCATGTTACATTTCGACAATCGATAAATTAAGGCAGTCGAGTTGTATGAGCAATCGATCATTTATTTGACGCGCTGACGATATGTGTAATACTTAGATTACTAAAACTTAAGTTAATCATGAGTTTTATTGCAAGTGAATTAATTGATTGAGATAGTTTTTATAAATATTTTAATAATTTTGCTTAGTTATCGAACAGTAAACAAATTACATTGTGTTAATTAACAATACAATAAATTCATCAGAATGGAAATATCATATTTTACCTAATTTAACATTAGATATTCTTAATCATATGTAACGCAATGAAATTTTTAGGGCATTTTATTCAGTTATTAATTTGCGTAAATAAAACTTAATATTGCTTCATAATAGTCGTAAAAATATTATATTATACTTAATAAAAGATATTAAAATACCACAAACGGCAACATCCGCAATATGTACCTATACTAAGAGCATTTACCTCATCAAGTTTTTCGTAAAAGATATTTTTACAACTGGTAACCTTACTGCGCTTTAAAAAAGATACATTCACACATGTCGAAACAGTTTTTATATACGCTAAAATTAATCATAATTAGTATTGATAGTTAACGGTGTTTTTTTCTTCCTTTTATACCGTAACACTGTAATGACAGATTTATCGTTCAAAGAACGCCAATCGCTTCTGTGCACAGAGTGATGTAAGTGTCAATGTTTTTGCGTTGAGTTCAATATTCGACGGTAAATATTCGTTTTATTTGTGCAAATGCAAAACATTAGAAACGTACACATCTTAGTCACCTGACTGCGAACTCTGTTAGGATTTCGATGCGGTGGAATTTGAAACTTAATTAAACGGGAAATAATATTTATAGTACATACTACGAAAACTTATAATGAGATAGCAAGTTTGTCATTCTATCTGTCTATCTCTTAACCGAGTTAAACCAAAACCGGTTTATTTTTAATTCACTATAACATAAAAAGCCGCAAAGTTGATTTTAAAAATGTTATTTTAGGGGAATAAAATCAACTTAAGAAAGACAACGTTGTGTTTTACACTCTTTTCTTCAAATTCTTTATTAATTCAATAAGAATAGACAACATTTATTAATCACGCAAATAATGTGCTTGGAAGCTTGGAATTAATAGTTTCTTTTATAACTATTCTTATCCGTTTAATTTTTAATGTTTAGTGCTCACGTACTCAACAGAAAGTATTATAGAAGATAATCAGGTTTAAATGTGGTATTTTGTAAACAGGTGGCCATAGCACATTCTTCGCGCTGCTGAATACGTTCGTTCACATTGTGATGTACTTCTACTATATGGTGTCAGCGATGGGACCGAAGTATCAGAAGTACATCTGGTGGAAGAAATACCTCACCGCCTTCCAAATGGTAAGTTACTTTTAACAGTTACTAAAACAGATCTGTTACTTATTCATAGAGATCAAATACACATGCTACTTTGTAAGAGACATCGAATAGACATGTTACTCTGTAACGCCTTTAAAAAAACTGTTACTTTTAACAATTATGAATGATTTTATAATTATTAAATAAAATGACTTTACGGAATTTATCGCGTTTATTTGCATAGGTCAGAGTACAGCCTAAAAATAATTAATTAAAATTAAGATCTGGAAACCCCGCTTCAGTCTACCTCATGACCACGGCCGCTGGAAAATGTTCGAAACGTCGGGAATTTAAAATGTAAAATAAACGCGATAAAATCCGTAAACTCATTTTATTCAATAATGTATAATATTCGCGTAAACAATAGAAATAACTATGATTTTATAATTTATTATGATATTAAATTAAAATCTTTTTCACCTGTCTTGGACCATTTCCAAACAAAATATTTAAAAATTATTAACGATAGCAAATTATGTGAATATATGTAAGAACTCGGAATAAACAAAAAGATGTTCTCGTGTGACCGAAATATTCCATGAATTAATTCCGAACGACATGTTGACTTGTTTAACATTGTTGAAAAAAATAATTCCCATTCAAATTGAAAAGAGAAACAGATTCTTTTAAAAAAAATTGACTAACCTTCATAACATTGAGTTAACTTATATGAATATCGCCCTGCGCTATTAACGAAGTCGGATGTGATTTTTTTTCATATTTGTTTTCGTGTTTTGTTCCCATCTTAGCTTTGTAATACACCAAAATTTTATTTGACAAAGAAACTATAGGTTTCGTATGAAGAAGTGATTGTTGATTCTATCTTCGGTATTCTTCGAAAAATATTGGATATGCCTTTTATCAAACAAGCCCCTAAAACTATTATAAACTTTCCTGTTTAGTTTATGTATAATCCTGATATAAAAATGTTTGAAATTTTAATAAGTTTCAAATATATATAAAAGATATCGCATATTATGCGATAATTTTTATATAGTTCAGGGCGATATTAAGAGATACATATAAAATCACATATAAAAAGTTTTAGTATATTTTCCATATTTTACGACCTTTTTAGTTTCTACGTAAGATGACGCTGACGATCATAACTGTTTGTCGTAAAAATTGACATTCGATTCAATTACGCGGCTCAATACCACACATACGTATTGCCGTTTTCGACTGTTGTCGTAATTCTGCGCACAAGATCCGTTTGTACAACTCGTTAACACGATTAATGTGAAACGATGTTATTTACTTTGACTGACGTCCGTCGCGTACGTCGTAGGCTACAACGGGTTTTTTTCCAATCTTTACTTATTGCTCGTGTACAGAAGCTAAGTGAGACCTATGGTAATTTAAACTATGTACATAAAATGTTAAATTCTAATGACGTCAAAACGAACGGTCGTTACATTGAATTCTATGTATTAATCAGTTAAAGTCTAGTTAGAAAGGTAAATAATTACGTTCGCTGTGTGAGTTTCTTCACATACATAGCAAACTTTATAGTCAAATGTCACTCAGTGACAATTCACTAGTAAGACGCCATTATTTTATTAGCATCTATTCCTAGTCTAATTTGGCTAAATAATACAATACAATGCAATGTACCTTCTTATAGTCGCATAATAGTCATAGCAGGTACTTTGGCAAACGGGGCAACAAAAACCAAATAAAAAAAAAATATGACAAATAAATATTTTGGGACAATAACGCAGCAACCCCTAATTGAGCGAAGCTCAACTCAACAGATACATAAACATACTTTTTCAAATTTTAAATAAATACATACACATGCAGACACGAGAAAGTAACTATGTATATAATACAACATTTTTCCAGTGGCTTAACAGTCAGGGTCACTAACCACTACACCAAGCGGCCATAGCGACGAGCCAAGAAAACTGTACTCTCTCCCCTCGCCAGGTCCAGTTCGTGCTGATCTTCAGCCACCAGCTGCAGGTGCTGTTCAGACCCTCGTGCCAGTACCCTCGGCCGTTCGTCTACTGGATCGCGATGCACGGATTCCTCTTCCTGTTCCTCTTCAGCGACTTCTACAAGGCGCGATACAACAAGGCGGGCAGGGCACAGAAACGAACCAACGGACTGTGCATGGTAAGCTTGATATTCGTAATTGATTAAAATTACTTTGATTAAGACATTGCACTTAAAATATGTACTACAAACCTCTGAACTGACTTGAAATTGGTATTGGTCTATTATCCCACTGGTCCTGATAAAGGACCGATAGGTACAAAACTAGTCGCCAGGAATAATGATCCCACGTCACATAGCTTGCTATAATTTGTTCTCTCCACAAAATGGCAATCACGATGTGAATTTTGACCAATGACAGCTGAAGTTTATTTATATAGTTCTGATTTTTTAAAAGTTAGTATTGATTATTTGTAACAGACACCAATAACAATGAATTGTAATGGTTATTGTAAATAATCAATATAATCATAGTACATAGGTAAACCAAGTTATGGCAATGATGGGACGCTCCTATAACTTAAAACAAAAAAGTTATTTGAACATTGTGCTTCATTTTTGACTTAGGTTAATAGAATATTGAACTATTTTAAAGAGTTAATAATATTTTGTTGGTAACCTCCACCACGTTTAATGTGATTATTACATTGAACTCTTTTAAATGTGAATGACTCATTCAATCATTCATTTAGTGCCTGATCAGCTTAAATTATTCAAACGATATATTAAAAAAAATATTTTATGATACATCATTATGAGATGATTCGGTAATATTAATATTTTATTGCGTTGATATGTTAGTTTTTATCGATTTAAATCCGCCTCATTTGCACGTTTTTTTTTGTTAAATATCGTTGATGGTAGATAATTTATGTTTAAGATTTTTGTTAGCGCAGTATAGCTAAGCATTAATGTAATTTACACTGGTCGATACAAAACACTGGGTTTTGCCTTATAAAAACGGTTAAACGAATCTTCAACTCGCTGAATTTGGTCAATTAATAAGTAATTTTGATGTTTGTTTATGCCATGTCAGTTTGATGCTTTTTTACGGAAATCATTTTTTTACATGTTATTTAGCGTGTCCTCATTTAATCAATTCGTTTGAATAGATTTAGTGATTTTATTTTTATAAATTTTTAATATGTATATATTTACGTTTTATGATGAATTATACATAATATTTATATATAATTACTTTAGTATTAATGCATTTATTTAAAACCTTTTTAAAACTGAGTTAAAGTCAAAAATTTAGTTTTAGATACACTTTGTTCACACGAATCCCATGTCCGATATGGGATGTACGTAATAGTATTTATGAGCTATGCTTAACAGTTGCGCGTTTCCATTGTGCCAGGTGGTGATGAACGAGAGCGAGGGCTCGCTGAGCGGGCGCAACGGCTACAAGCAGGAGCCAGCCTCCGAGGTGCCCAACTCGTACGCGTCGTCCGCCGCGGACGCGTTCGTGCGCCGGAGGCCGGTGTCATAGTGCCGGCCGACTGTGGAGACGGGCACGGCAGACGGGCGATGCGATAGCCCTGGCGCCGCATTTCATTGCACGACAGCTTAGTCGCCACGTGGGTGGCAGCCCTGTTGATGCATTTTCAGTGACAGCCCTATCGTTGCGTAACTTTCACAACAAACTGTGACAACCCTATCGCCGTGATGGTGATGGTTTAACATCGCGCCTTTACAGCCCTGTCGCAGTGCGTCGCCGCGTGACAACCCTATTAAGGCATTTTTAGTGACAAACCTGTCGTCGTTTTGGTGATGGTTAAACATCGCGCTTTTACAGCCCTGACGTTGTGTGTCGCTTCGTGACATCCCTATTGATGCATTTTTAGTGACAGCCCTGTCGCCGCGTAACGTTCCGTGACAGCCCTGTCGCCGCTACGCTATAGCTCTACAAGCATCACTGCGACAGCCCTGTCACTATGCTACGCCGCTTGACAGCCCTGTCGCTAATTCCCTCTGCGCGACAACCCTGTCGCCGAGCATCGCCCTTTGCCCCAGCCCGCCTCCGCCATTGGGGTAGTGATGCACAAATCATCGTAAACCTTGTATCGTCGATCGCCTTATATGTTTAAGTACAAAACTGGGCCGCGTGGGTATTTGGTGAATTATGATATATGGCCGATACTTGTTAGGTATGCGTTTGAGAGCGTTTAGATGTTTCTTATTTTCTAGACGGTATAAGATTTGTTCTTTGTATGTAAATATAATTTTATATACTATAGTGCTTTAATTCTAAATCTAATCTCGTTATAGTGTACACGTTGATTTACGGCTAATAGTTATATGTAAATATTATTTTACTATGTTCACGAATGTAATTACTGTTAAATGATGTTACCATAGATTCTTTTAAGAGGCACCAGTTTTTTTTCTTACTCTGTAAATGCATATAAAACCGTGCTCAAATATGAGCTTAAAATTAATGTTACATACACTTCACGTGAAAAATTTGCAATAATTAAAAGCTTGCACTCACAGCCTTATAAAACCTTAAAAAACGTAATGTTGATAAGATTATATGTAATTGTATATTTTTCTTTTTGTAAGTTTGTATTACTTTCGTAAATTGAACAAATTACAATAAATGCAACGGCAAAAAGCTTTTTACTGGATGAAACTAGTTAATCGTCGTTGTATGTTATATTTTATTGTATTTTTCATAAAACTTACCGTCACAATGTCACAAAATAACAATTTTTAACACTCGAAATTGCACAGAATCGTTTATTGTCGAGTGAAACACGCATTTTATGGCATGTTATCTGTGTGTCGCTTTCATTTTAATTTATTTGTCGTATTTTTTAAATGTAAATGTTCACTGTATATTGTACCATTGAGTATTTGATTATGTTATTCCGTCGGCATTTCCTCTGTATACGGATGGGCCTTTGATTTATATTGAACTGCTGAATTTATATGGTGTCGGGTGTTCAAAGGTATTTTCGAATAATTGTTATGTGTTGTAATGGTTTAATTTAGCTTCAAGTGTCAGCCATTGTGATACTGCAGACGATGTGGGTAATACATATGGAAGCGATGAGATCAGTTCCGCTCAAAGATCGCATCTTAATCAATCATTTGCAATTTATTTATTATTTTTAATAAAGTATTTTACAAATAGCCTGTTTATATTTATTTAATTAACCTCTTCACCTGATAATTTATCTTCTTTTAATCTACACAAATAAATAAAATTGAAGTGTCTATTCGTAGCAACAAAGTAACCGTATGCAATTGATACAGCGACATTCTTTTTAATTTTTGACTGTCTGTTT
Organism: Lamproptera curius; assembly: GCA_029286875.1. NCBI lineage: Eukaryota > Metazoa > Arthropoda > Insecta > Lepidoptera > Papilionidae > Lamproptera > Lamproptera curius. Next base: position 2,231,356 of record JAGSMT010000039.1, on the reverse strand, counting down.
GTTCTGGCATATCTCTGGATTGGCTGGTCCGATTTTGACGGGACTTTCACTGGAAGATAGCTGATTTAAATTAAGCTTATCTCATTTTATAAAAAATATATATTATCACTAGTACGAAGTCGCGGGCAACAGTAAGTTGAAAAATGAAACATGAAAATGACTGTACAATATCAGTTCTATCTAATAACTATTTTACAGTACAAGCTAAGCATTAACTGTTTTTAACTATACACTAACTACCATTACGTTATTGAGTACCGCAATACCACCTGAAAGCTTCCTCTTATTCGATTATAATTACAAATCCATCGCACTTATAATTTGATTTATATTTTTTGCTTATTAATATAATGCAGCGTTCTAATAGTTACTTTGAGACATAGTAATGGATTTAAAATACGTTATTTATTAAAGTTAAAAATATCTACAAAGGAGATTAAATATTAAAAAAAATATGTGGTAAGAAATAAGTTTTATCTATGAAACGTTATCAATTAATTGTTTGACAAGTTAATAACGTGGATAACAGACACGAAACTGATCACCAAAACAAATATGATAAGAGACCCAATCAATCTTAAGTGGAGATAAATAGACCGAAGATATATTTTCAACGGAGCTTGTCCTTGTATTTGTATGTTTGATTATAATACGCTCATAAGTTTACGCAAAGTCATCTCGTTCGCCACATACAAGCCTTGCTTAGTTTCATTAAAGCCTTGTATTAAATGTTACTAAATATGTGTTTAATAATTAAATAAAATACATCAGATTAGGCTGGATAGGTTTTCAACATGAAAACGAAATAGACATGAAATTTGCAACATGGAATATTATGACTTGTGTCAAAAGCTTTATAAGCAAACGCTGTGTTAGTTGGTCTCTCGTGCGTGAGGGTCATCTAAATTTTACTGGATAAATGAGATGTTACTTCTATTTCCCAAGATACATCGTAGGTTTGTGTCTCTTGTGAGTTATCAAAATTGAACTTAATTCTACTCTAGTTTTATTAAAACACGCTTGCCTTACTGCCCAGCACTACACCTGAGCCGAAAAAAATACGGAATTAAAATAAACAATATATTATGTTACCTATAGCAACGGTTATTAGAAAATGGCGTCATACGTCTTTTGTTAGTATTAAATAAACTTTTTGCGTTTATTGACTTAATTTATGTTATAACACTCATATCGAACACGTTCCGTTCATACTTAAAATTTTATTTGAAATCTTTTAATTTTTGTCTTTGCTCCAAACTTTGCAAAAGGAACTAACCAATCATACTGCAATGGGAAACAAGACGCTTGACACATCTTCCTATACCATGACCGCCCACTGGTGTTATAAACGTTAAAATATCACATCACACATCATCAGCCTGTAATAGTCCACTGCTGGAGATAGGCCTCCCCTAATACATCCATTAGGAAAAATTAGTGTAAACAACTTTTCGAATGTGAATAACTCCTAAATTAAATCTTTAACATGTAGTTTTTATTAATGTAAATCATAGGCAATATAATGAAGTTAATGTGTGCAAAATTTCAGAATTTTTGAGATAGTAGTTTTTAAGATATAAGCGTGTTCAAAAAAGTTGAACACGTTTTGAAAAAGTAATTTACGTAATTTGAAACGTATTTCAACTTTTTTATTTTGTACTGTTTTAAAATTGTAAATATATAACTGGATAATCTTAGCTTAAAAAATGTTATCTGTGAAGTAAAAATTTTAAAAAAGTGTTCCTGGACACTAGAATAACAAAAACAAAATCTGTAAATTGAACACGATTTGTGGAAATTTCCAAGTCCGTATTACGTCACAGTGACGCGGCTCAAAAAAGATCATAGTTCGAACTCTTAAAAAAAAATTTAAGTTATTTTTGGAATTTTTATTTATTTTTATTTTTATTTTGTTTGTTTTTATGTTTTTTTTTTAAATATTTACTTAAGAAATTGTAGTAAAACTTTCTGCCGGAACTTTTGGAAACTTTATATGAAATTTTAAAAAATTTAATTTGATAGTAAAAATTTTTTATTGGCTGTGACATCATATTGACTTGTAAAAATTTAAGCGGAAAACCGGACTCAGAAAAGTTTTTATAAAACTTTATATAAGTTGACTTAGACCATTGACTTCGACCCTATATTAGTGGTAAAAAGGGTCGAATTTCTTAAAGACCGAACTGGGAGGGGCGACAATTTTTTTGTATTTTTTATTTTTTATATTTTTGTATTTTTGAAATTTTGTATTTTACATTTTTGTACTTTGACGTAATATACATATTTAGACCTAGTTATTAATGACTCTAGGCTGCGCCTAATATAGAATAAATCTATAATTATAGTTTTCTTTGTAGTACAAAAATTTTTCTTAATATTAGTATCCTTTTGTTTGTTTTGCCAAACAAAATATAAATAGGACCTTAACCCGCACGCTTATAAACGGGATAATTAGCTATTAGTTTATTAGTTTTATAATTGACACGTTCCCCTACAAAAATGTTCGGCCATAGAACACCAAAAAAGACCGAACCAGCAGAGAAGATGCGACACAGTCCACCTTCAAGAAAGGAGATGGCGGGACCATCAACGGTGCAAACCAACCCCATGAACAAAGTGAGAAGGAGTATAGGAGAATGGGAAAAGGAAAAGGAGAGGAAGGAGACGTGCCCCGAAGTGCCCAACACGTACGGAACTGCTTACTAGTACGACGTTGCAAGCAGGATATACCGCAAAAGAACATACCTGCGAAGCAGAGATAAAACAGGATAGCGTCGCATTAGCAAGAGCGGCGCTAAATAAGGGAAAACTGCACTTAAATAATTCCAAAAACTTAAAAACCGAAATAAAACAGGAATTAATAAAATCATTAGAAAAATTATACCAAATAGTTAAAGAATTAGATGCAAAATTAAAATCAAAATTAGAAACTAATAATGAAAAGGAAAAAGAAGAAGAAGTTATATTAATAGAGAAGCCAGAAAAAGAAACACAAACAGTTGAAGAAAAATTAATACAAAAACTCACTGAACACAAAAAAGCATTAGAAGAAAACCAACAAGAATTAAGAAAACTAAACGAAGCACTTCGGGAGCAAGAGAAACAGTACGAGACTAAGACCTATGCCGCTGCCGCAGCCGGTAAGCCAGTCAGCAACCTGCCGAGATCGATGGCGTACCACTCAGTCGCCATTACCTCGACGGACGACATGGAGACCGGTGACGAGGTGATTGAGCGCATACGGAAAATCATCAAGCCGAAAGAAAAAGGATTGCAGATTGACAGCATGAGAAAAGCAAAAGACCAAACAGTCATAATCGGATGCAGTAATAAAGATGAGGCAAATAAAATAAAAGACACTATAAACAGCAACGGCACCCAACTTAGAGCGGAGGAAATTAAAAATAAAGACCCGCTCGTGATGCTGAGAGACGTCGTGGGATGTGAAATAGACGAGGACTTGATAAACGCAATCAAGAACCAAAACCGACAGCTTCTGCAGGGGGTGAGTGAGGAGGATACACGCCTTGAGGTAAAATTCAGGAAAAAGACCAGAAACCCACTCACCTCCCATGTGGTACTCTAAAGTCTCGCCTCGTCTGTGGACGCTCATGACGGTCAAGGCAATCTACACGTAGTCATGCAGCGAGTGAAGGTGACGGACCAATCACCATTGGTCCAATGCTCAAGTGCCTCGCATATGGACACACCAAACGCCTCTGCACTGAGACAGAAGTCACATGCAGCCACTGCGGGGAGCACATATGAAGTGATTGCTACAGCGATGCTGACAGGTGAACAACCAACTTGTCGAAACTGCACAAGATCAAAGCAGGCTAGCAACGGACCACAATGCGTTCAGTGAGACTTGCCCCATAAGGAGGAAATGGATGCATTGGCGAGATCATCGGTGGCTTACTGTTAAGCTACCCGACAATGCATTAAAACCTGAAGCAGAAATGGAGCAATGAGGTTAAACACAAAGACGACGAATGAAGCTGTCCGCACTACAATACCTCTCACTAACACCATGCGAAGACCCCAGTAAATAGCTGATGTAGCTACTCTCAATTCTTGAGGAATTGAAGTGGAATTCTGAGAGTGAACAACATAGGGAGCACAAAAATAACTAATAAAACTTAAAATAGTGTAGATTAAAATAAGTTGGTAGTAATAAAACGGCAGGCAAACAAAAGAAAACATATATAGCAATAAGTTAGAAAAATAAAAAATAAGCTATTAATAAAATATTGTACCGTGCATATAGAGATGTACAGTGACAATTCACTAAACTAAGTATATTAAATAAAGCAAGCTAAAATATGTTTTGTAAACTTAAGAACGTATAGAGTAAGATAATGTAAACAAAGTGTCATACTAAAAATAGTGCAAAATATGTAAAGGCAAAGTAATCAAAATTGTATGTTGGTACCATATATGTAAAATTAAGTAAAATACAATGTAATAAGTGTACTTAAATATTAAGACTAAGAACAGCATATAATGTAATTAACAACAATATTTAGAAATGTAAAAGCAAACTAAAGTAAAATGCACAGTGAAATAGAATAGCTAAGTAGAAGTAAAATATAAAATGTACAAAAATATGAATACAATATGTAAAGAAACTCTGCATCCGATACTAAACAAGAATTTATATGTATATTGTAAATTGACAAAACCTCAAAAAGAACATAAAGAAAAGAGCACACAAGGTCCCTGACCCATATATATCAGGGGAACACGAAATAAAAAAAAAAAGCCCAAATTGCCCTAACCAACTAGGACACAACAATAAAAATTTGTTGAGTCCCCGCAGGATTCGAAAAAAAAAAGAGAAAAAAAAAAAAATACATCCATTAGGGGGTTTGGACCGTATCCCACCACGCTGGTCCAATGCGGGCTGGTGGTTGGACCGACTTTTTACATGCTCATCCGACGCATGGATCATCTTACTTTTCAGACAATTTAGTGATCGGCCCAAATTGCCCTAGACAACTAGGAAACACCAATTAAAATTTGTTGAGTTCCCGCAGGATTCGAACTCACGACCTCCGGTTTCTAAAGCACATGCCCATACCACTGGGCTACGGAGGCAGTAAAATATATACAAACGCAATTAAATCTGTTAAAAGTCCTTTTCTATAATGATGTGCAGTATTCGCGTAAATATAAGATTTGATTATATATCCAAGATATCAATTACTGGGCTACAATCGACTAGTAACAAGGCCATACACATATGAACATTGCCACATTGTTGCTATAGGTTGTCTGCCTTAATTCATTTTGACAGATAGGGAGGCACTCTCATAAATTGTGTCACAGCGCCGCTCACATAACGCTCTGCCTAAGAAACCATTAGAGAAAGTGAGAGGCACGCATCTCTCTCACTCATGCGCAGTTTTTTAAGTGAAAGAGAGACAGAGAGAAAGAGTTGTTGTTGATCCTTCTTCCTATTATACGAATGAATATTCACATTACAATCATTCTACCACTAAAAGACGTTGCCACGTATAATTTTCACCCGTATACCGACATTTTACAGGAAACCAATTTTGTATGCTCATCTAAAATCACGCATATTTTCAGTGTTATGCTTTATTTTTAATGTAATAAAAACAGTTATCATTAATGATGCCCTATGCAAAAATCCAACTTATCAAGTATGAACGCGTAAACTGAAACCAATAATATTTTATTTCTTACATTGTCGTCGATGAAATACCAGTAGCATATGAATTAAGAAAATGCTGCGACGCTTTATTTCATATATGGATAAAAAATAACAAAATTGTTTATTTTCCCGACAACTTGATTATTTGTTTATTTATAAATATATTTCAAAAAACTAAATGCTAAGTCGCTTTTTAAGCATATTTTATTCAACATTTATAATCATCATAAAAATGCCTTATCAGGTCGAACCTCATAAAAAGACTCTGCGTTGTCACTATTTTTATAAATCCGGCTGCAAATTACACATAGCTCAGTAATGATGAAAGAATGTTTGGTCTAATGGAAACAATATAACTACTAGTTTAACTATAATTGAACAAAAGTATTATCCTACTTTTAATAACGTATACATTGTTTTCAAAGTGGAAGGTAAACTCTACTTTCGCGACTTTTAATGCGAAAAGTGCTTCATTTGGTCGCTTACCGCCCCATGGTTGCCAATCGACGAAACTGCCCGAAATTGGAATTATGTTTAATGTCTTTAATTACTAAAAAAAGGATAAATCTAATAAAAAATCTGTCATCTTATACCTAGGAATCTGTGTGTGTCTAAAAATATGTAATTTTATCGAACTTTTAGCAATCAAAGTTTTTATAAAGTAACTCTCATTTACATAAGCTATCTTTCAGTGAAAGTCCCAAAATATTTAGTTTTATTATTTTAATAAAATAATAAAACTAAATATTTAGGAAACATCGTTTTACTAGCGCCACCTACATAATAATCCAAATTGGTAATTATCTTAAACGTTAACTAGATGGCGTTACAAAAATGAAATTTGAAGTAAAACTGTATTTTATATCTAACTAATAAAACAAACTTTAGATTGAATGTTAGATATTAAAGCAAAAATGTTATTTATTTTTTGATGCTGTTGCCCGTGACTTCTTTAGCGTATTAATATGAAAATAAAGGCTTCTTTTTGTCCAAAAAAAGTTACTCCCAGTTATATCAGCTCAGTGACAGTCATGTCAAAATCAGACTAGCCATTCCAGGTTCCAGCGATTAGCCAATACGATCAGACAGAATTTTTTATTTAAAATGTTGTTTGTTTATAAGTACCGGTTATATATCACAATGTACTTATTTCAAAATGGTTATTTGTATATATAATTGTACAAACAATCCCACCAATTTTATTTGTTGCTATACATAAAAGACAGATTATTAATATTACAACTGGCTCTTTCCATAAGCATTAAATGGAAAGAAACTTGCATATCGATTCAATTCTGGAAATTCCAAGACACGGACTTCGCCCTGTCGATGATTTGTTTAAAGAAGCAATCTGGCGGTAATCGTGTGAATCCTGATGATCGTCAGTCACAATGACGTAAAATTTAAATGGCGTCTAAACGTCAGTCATTTGTTTGCTGAACATGGAATGGGTTCGTAATTGCTATACAGCCTTTTTTGTATTAGTATTTAAGTCTAACGATAGCTTATTTAGTAACTTCACCTGTCGGAGGATTTTACTCTAATATACAATATGTATAATATAAACATGTTATATCCTAGATTTACACCTTTTATGCGTAACTTATCATCTTACTTAAGAGTCAGTTAAAATATTCATGAATATATAAATAATATTTACATATAATTGTATTCATCTTGACAATAATTGTATTAATCTAACTCCGTTATGACGGTATAGACCGTACTATAATCACCTGCGGTCATAATTATGAATTCCGGGGAGGCATAACTTTTGCGTTTATAATGAATCCTCATTTTTCTAGCTATCGGTACAAGTGGAAGTCTCATTCTTCTAAAACCAGTTATACGTTGGAGGGGCATAAATAAAGTCGGGTTTGGTTGTAAACACCAACTTGGCGTTATGTGGTGTAGGGCTTTCCATATCCTAACGAAAAAGAGAGGAATAAGGACTTCACGTAAACAAAGCCTCATTTGTGAAAATTTTCGTATAAGTTGACACTTTAGTTTCATACTCTAATTTAAATAAAAATAAATTAGCGTATTAGGTTCCAAGAAGGAACAACGTGGCGGTTTTAGTCGATGTGAATTTGACTTTAGCCGTCGTTACCCCCGCGGAGGTGGGTATGCGTTGAAATTTTCACAAGAAAAAAATCTTGGCCTTGGTTAAGATCTTTTGTCCCATCTGAGAATTATACATATTCTGGTCGAAGCAATCAAAACCTATTTGCCCCAAACTTATTTTAGTGCTTATAATAAAACGTGAATGAAAAACAAAGTGCCCGTCAACGTGTAAAAAACTCAAACCATAGTCATGATCTTTAACTGAAACCATTTGAATAAGATTTACACCTGCATTTTAATTTTATTTTAACTTGAATAAATCTATGCACGTTCTTGCACCACAGTTATATCCTGCTTAGTTGACCTCCACTACTATCATGAAAAACATATCTCTCTCCAGGAAGACGTGGTAATTGTTGAAGTAACCGTGCAAATTGTAATATTTTTGTGATTCAACGCAATTATATATAGGCGTCGCGAAAACATAACATTATTATATTGAGGTATAGGAAATTAGATTTCTTAAAAAAAATTCAATCGCTAATAGTTATAAATTTTCGCATAAAATAACTAATACGGATTTTATTACTGATTTATTAATGAAGTTTAGAACACTTTGAAGCGGTTCTACGCCACAAAAAACTAAAATAATAAAAATGCTTGTATTAAATTATATACGTATCTTTTTTTTAAAGTTATTATTTATGTAATAAGACAGTTTTCACCTATAAACGAATTCAAGAGTATTTTCAAACTTCTATTCTGCTTTAATTATTGAAATAATTCCACATGCAAAAGAAGCTAGTCATACGTTATGTTTGGCCCTGAATTGTAAAAGTCGGTAAAAACCCGTACAAAAGTACCATAATGCAATGTAATGACGTCATTGGAATGAAATGATCATACTATCTTTAATTGATTCGAAAATTCTACGTTAGCACTTTTTACTCTATCATACTAATAATAAAAATAAAACATTTTGTTATGAAAGTTACGTTTTTTATAAAAGTTCTAGGTAATGAATATTTGATAAACTTTACAGTCATTCTTACCTATTAATCTGGCTAATTTATAAATTACTGTTTATAAGTAGAGATATGGTGTTAAACATTTATGATCATCATCATCAGCCAGTCCACTGCTGGACCAAGCTAGATCAAGAGATTGAGACGATCGGTTGGTTATTGACGAATTGAGTTGCTCGACCTTGAATGCTGTCACATGGAGGAATTAAGTACTTTAGAAATGATAAACAGTATTCTATGGCTGGCCGCATTTGCGTCTTTTTAAATTATTGAATAATACATAAATATAGTCAACCTCATTTCTATCTAGTACAATGAAGTTTGAACATATTTATTCCGTTCCTCTTAAACTCGTCCCTAACAAGTATTTTCTCGGCCATTTTATAGATACCCTCATATTAACGGCATTGAAATGGAGAAAATATGACCGGAGCATTCAACGACAACGACGCTCTTAATAATCCGATACATGAAGACTGAAATCCAGAATTTGATGCACATATATGATGCTATATATATGCTGCATGTAAAACAGTCGGTGTACCCACCAACCCGCATTGGACCAGCGTGGTGGGATACGGTCCAAAAACCCCCTAATAGAGAAGGCCAACTGCATATTAGGAGATTCCAAGTAACCGGAAAGGTTAATAGTAGTGTCCAACCGAAACTGGTTTCAGAATTTGTCATGTTATCAAAATTAAATAATTTCAAAATTGAAACAAATTTGTAGCAAAGTAAGTGTACCATTGCTACAATCGAGCTTAGATGCGTCGATTTTATTTCAGACAACCGTTCCAAGTTATTTAAAAGAGATTGATGATTCTTCTAGAAAGACGAGACGGGACCAAAAAGTAGTGAGAACAACATATATACTCCTTAGTAACAAATATAAATAAACAGCTCAGATATTCGTTTTTAATTAAAAATATCTTCTTAAATATATTCTCTTTACTTTTTTTTTCATGTAGTCATTTGTTTGCTTTCTGTAGGCACATTTCTAAAAAATAGAGAAAAACCAAGTGCGGGCTTGTTATTAAAACCTGTGTTTCAAATATTAACGACGCATGAGATTTGATACGATTTAGAGGCTACGTTAGAGGAGTCTTCTAATGTTGCCAATGGAATACCATTGTCACAAGGTGGAAGAGCTTCTCAATATAGAGTAAGGAGAACGAGCACGGAAGACGAATGTCGTTGCAGTACAAGATGGGTGCCGAGAATCCAAAACAGAGTCGACTTGATGTTTCGAAGATATTGTAGGACAAGTTATAAGATTCTGAAAACATTTTGTCTCGTTTTGTAACAGTGGATGAAACATAGGTTCATCCTTTTGATCAGGAGACAAAACTGAAATCTTCACAACGGAAACTACCATCCTCACCGACCCCGAAGAATTTCATGCCGTGGCATCGGCTGGCAAGGCCTCATTATTTTGTGAGTTAGAAGTGATATTGTTGATTGACAACCTGGAGCATGGAACAACTACTACAGGTTTAATGCAGCTTTAAATCCCAAGCTGAGCATGCCGTCAATGATAAAAAAGACAAACATCGTAGGGTGTACTATTTCGTCTTGATAGCGCACCCACACGTAGGTTGGCAGTAGGGATGGCTGCTATTCAGCAAACTGGCTTCCAATTAGTCGAACATCCTCTATTCACCAGATCTGGCACCTAGCTGTTTTTCATCTTGTACCCAAATTAACGCTGGAGTCGCTATGTAAGGGGAAAATGTAAAGAATAATTATTAAGTGTTGTCAATCACCATTATATTCTGTTTCATTCTCAGTACTTTTTGATCCCTTCTGGGAACTACAAATAAGAACCGAAGTATTAATTAGTAAGATCTCAAAATACCAATAGTTAATTATTACACTTTTACATTTCGGTTTGAGAATTTAATTTGAAAATATAAATGTTTTTATTTTAATATTTCCTTACAAAAAAAATTACCAACTAAATAAATCATTACCAAAAACCTAATATACTGTGGGTAAAAAGCATCAAATTTCAGTATTTTAAGAATTTTGATACAGGACCAAGTGAGTTTCGGTTTCGGTTTCGGCCGAAACCAGTTTCGGTTGGACTCTATTTAGTTAGTAAGGTTTTTGGCATCTTTTTATACGCGAACATCATAAAGGAAATATACACGTTTTACGTTCAGATAAGGTATATTATTTTCTATTGAACTGAAGTATACATTTTTGTATAGTAATGTTTATTTTATGACGTTTACAACGTCTTGGCATGGCTCGTATTTTTGTTGAAATTTAAAATTTGTGAAAAAACGAATCATAGTGTTTATTTTCGATTTTCGAATTTTCAACTTTGATTTTGTTTACACAAATTTCAGGTTTTATGTGACTTGTATGTCGGCGTAATATTTACAAATTTATTATTATCTCGGCTGCCTTGGACTTTTATCGACCGCGAAAATACAAAATCCACCACAGTTACTTAGCATTAAAATGCCAGTTTTACTTGTTAACTCGGTCCTTTTTAGCTATTAACGAATATTGATGTTAACAGTGAGTCCTTATGCAATTAATTTTATGATAATCAGGCACACCTTTAACAAGACTATAAATGAGGTTACTTACTTTGTGGTACAAATACAACAATGTTGAACTATATAAGCGCTGTTAATACGAACATTTCGTAGCGCGTAGCGCGCTTTGACATAGCTGTCCCTTTATAAACTTGGTTTGAATTGCGATAAGATCAAATTTTCAGTTTTAGGCTTAGCACTGTTATTTTGATTCTTTAAAACTCCTTTAATAATGTACGAGAAGATAGATTATAATTAATTTTTTAGCTCAAATTAACGCATTAATAATAAACACGTATTAAACTAATCACAATAATAAACTTTAAACATTTTTTATTTGTGGAATAGTATATCATTTAACTTAAAGTTTTATTGTATTAGGGTAATAAAGAAAAAAAACATTGCATTTTTTGAATTTCCACATTTTTTTTTATAACATTTGGTACATCTTATGGAGTAAATCTTATTATACAGATTTATAAATTCATATATCGCTGGAGTAAAGTAGTAGAGTTATTAAATAAATCGGTAAAAAGAGTAGAAACAAAAAGATGATTAGATGTTGTGTGTCTTGTTCTCTTACTTGTTTTCTTAGTAATGCTAATATTAGGTCACGAGAGCGATAAATTAATTTTAATGTTACAATATAAGTTATGTTTTTGTCGATGCTTTTCAGTTACTTTGAATATTTTGTGAATCGAGCTATAATTCACTGAATAAGAGTTAAATATCATTATTAACTCTTAAAATGAAGCATAAGGGATTTGCAGTCTCAGGGCGGAGTTTTTTTTTAACAAACGTGTTGTCTTCAGCCGTGTTAACAAGTATATTGACAAACAACTTCTAACCTATAGACATCTACTTTTCGAGAGGCAACGCATTTAAGCAGCATTTTGAGAATAAGCAAAATAATTACCTGTGATCATAACTAAGTTTATCGACCTTATATCCTAATTTTAATATTTCCAACGATTTGTGTGGAAAATACCCAGCACGATACATTTAACAATGCTATTGAACCCGATGTGAAATATTTTATTATAGCCTCTGTACACGAAAGGTAAAATGCGATTCCGACCTCATGGTTTACAATTATGTGTATTTAATAACAAGTCAATCAACCTTTTATTGATTTTTAATGTTGTAAAAAGGAAAACTTTATGGAAGATATTTTTTAAAGTATTTAACTTACAAAAAAATTCTTTACATAAAGTTTTTTAATAAATTGATATAACTGAAAAATAAGAATTATTAAACATTTATAATTCTCTTAAATACTTTTTTTATTTAGTCATCATCATCATTATCATCAACCTGTGACAGTAGTGTAAAACACCCCTATCCATTAGGGGTTTGGACCGTGTCCCATTTTTTATTTACACATATATGTTTGTAATCTATAATCTATTTCTCTGTTAAATGGCCACGGTGTGTGAAAGTAATTCTCCTGGTTACGTACGAACTCCTCAATTAATGTATTGAAAAAAAATGCAAATTATGTAATTTAAAATAAATAAATGTACGTGAAGGAAAATTTACCACTGGGATTCACAATCAATTAGTTTTGACTTGACTGTGAACAATGAACCTCAAGTCTATTTTACAAAAAGGACGATGAATAACAACTCATAAGTATTAAATAACTACGTATTAAAGTGCTAAACACTTGTTGTCGTTGTTAACTTTAATTTGTAACTCTCAAGTTAAATGTATTTTCTGTAGTATACATTTTTTTTGTAACATTATGTGAAAACTTAACCCCTTAGTAAATTATAGCCTATACTTTACTAAGATGTAAACTTTATCATCTGTAAAGTATTATCTTAATTTTGGTAGTTTTCTTAAACCTCGAACTTTATAATGTGTAATCATAAATTACCATCACCACGAGGGTGAAACCGCGGGACAAGACTAGTATAAAAAATTGACGATAGCTCGCAAAGACTGTGATAATAACGAATAAGAATTTATTGAGTTTCTCGCGAGTTATTGGGATAAGTAATTTATTGCAAAAATTTCCGTAAATTAGTTTTGCCTAACACTTTTATATAAAAATGTTGAGTTTGTTCACCCTTAAGACGGTTTTCCGGCTATTTTTGCTATTACTTGTTATGAAATGACATTTGTATAGATCTACCATTTACCAGACATAAGTAAAAATTTCATCATCATGAATTCAAAAGTACAACTTGCAAATCTTCGTTAAATATTTAAATAAACATGGACTTTATTTAACAAATATGAAGTTTGAACCTTCCGTTCCGCGAAATCAAATGTACAAGTCGATAATTCTCAATATATACAGTGTTTCCTTTTCTAGTCGTCATAAATATAACATAAAAAATAAAATAAATACTAACATAACAGCTAATTGCATATGGTATTAAAGCATCCCGTAGCGTAAGGATGTGACGACTCTACCGCCCACTTGACGGCGGATCTGCCTTACAGTGGGAGTAAGACAGATCCGCAGTAACAAGCTGGTATTAGTTGTAATATGCGTAGATGTTAGTGCCCTCTAACATTAAAACTTCAAGTTAGATTTTAAATAATATTTATTTCTAATAAACGAAGAATAGATCCTTTAAAAGCAAAAACGAGCTATGCCGGGAGGTGGGCAGCTAGTGTATAATTAACCGGAATAATTAAACAATCAAAAACTAACTATTGAACCTAGTATCCATAATCTGCAGTAAAACATGTTTTTATATTTAAAATGCATCCTCGGTACGTAAAGATTGTTACTATTTCATAAATTTATTTTACTGATGCTTTTCTCTTATGCCGTTTTACGGGAAGCATATAATATAGACATATATAAATATTAATAAAATGGAATATTAAAGTTTTAAATTTGCAGTAAATAATGCGTTTTGATTATATTATAATATCTTACTTTGTTTCATCGACTTTGTTATTTACCTAATGAATTATTCGTAATTGTTTAAACAGGATATCTGCATAAATAAAGAGTACAATGGAACAAACCGATTAGCTGATTTTGTTGATAGTATCAATATTATTTTGAATAATTGCAAACATAAACTTTATTCTTTGTCTTTGGCACATTCAAGGTTTTAAGTCAAGCTATTCATATTTATTTTTCACATGTGCTGATTAATAAACTAATTTTGTAAACGGTCAGATTTCAAAATTGTTTTTGCAATTAACGTAACTTAACGAAAACGTAAGCGAACGTTATCAATAAGATGGAGGATAAATCCAAAGTCTAATGTACCAACTGCAAAGTTAATTCTAGTATTGTACTGACTACAATTACCATCAATAAATTCAATGAAAATTTTCCAAATAAAATATAGCAAAGGCTTATTCATTCAAAAAGTCTTACCTTTGCGTGTATGTCTAAGTTAAACTACAATAAAAAAAATGTTCAGTATTTAAAAAGCTTAATATAATAAAATAAACTGGCTGACTTATTCGTACCAACCACACTTAAAACTATATATAAATTTTGTTGCCAGACGTGTTTCTAGAATCCTTAAAATATAAGACAACATCTTAGGTTGCATACCTACATAATGTCAAATTTAAGATAATAAACTTCTTTAGTTGAAGATAGGAAGCGGTGGCGAGCATTAGGAAAACCTATGTCCATCAATGGACTGACACAGGCTGATGATGATGACGAAATTACTTTAACTCAACATCACGTTAGAAATAAAATTAGTAATCAGTAATTAAGAACAATAAAAAAAAACATACACTATGCGATACTTGTATACGATTTCTAAATGAGTGCTATTACGCATAAAACTAATTTGACCTCCGTATATCCGGCCTAAATATTTTTGAAATACAGTATGTGTTATTTCATGGTGAAGCTAATAAGACGCGCACTGTAATCCTCGAAAGGTTAGTACTATAATATATTAGGAAACCAGTTTTGACAGTGACCTTGTGTTCACTTTTACTTTTTTAATCCAATTGATTGAAAATTAATTTGCTCTAATGTGTTTTATGATCGGTAAAAATTACTTTTTAGGATAGTGACAGAGTTAATATTTACCTTTGGCAAGGTTTTTCTTTTTTTTAATCGCATACGCAGGCAGTCGAGCAGTCGGGCCACCCGATGGAATGTTCTGCAAAATTGTCTGCAAACGAAAATAAATTAAATAATGGTTATGAAAGATTAGAGAACCTGAATTTATCTACAGTTGGTCACCCGCAGAACAAAATTAATTTAAACTGTTCTGTGAATAACATGTGAATAACAACTTCTGTGCAGGACTTTCATATTGGAAATTCATTACGTCGACAGCATTAAGCCATCAAGTATTAAAAAATTCTGCCTCTTTGTACTATATATCCTAAACTTAGCACGTGGAACTTTTAGCCAAAATTTTAGGTAAACTGCGTCTTAATTTTGAGATTCGTTATATAATCGCTTACGGAAACGGCACTGATTCTTTGTTGCCGCGGACCTCACAAGGACATACATAGTATTGCCCACGACCTTCAGATTGTTACGGCATAATCTTCTTTAAAATATGCATGGGCAATAAACGTAAATTAATGCTTAAACAGGAGTTGCGTAAGCATCCGACCACTTAGGAAGAGTAAATACCAAAGGTATATTTACAGAAAATATCTGCGCCGCAAAATAGTTCCAAAACTCGACATTTTATTCAAATTACACCTTGGATTTATAACAGTTATCAATAGTTATCTATAATGTGCTTATATGTCGTTTAGAAATCTTTGTAGACGTAAAACAATGTATATAAACTTGAACCAAGAAAATTTCCGTTTTCCTAAAAGTTTAACAAGTTGAAGTTTAAAGATATTATCGATGATAATATAATATAATATAATAGTTAAAAGTTAACTATCATGCATGTATTTCAATTTATATCGTAGCATCTTAATATATATGCCAAAAGTCATATTTATTATATTATCATCGATAATATCTTTCAACTTCAACTTTTCAACTTTTATCTACTAAGTGTGCATTCGTAAAATGTGTTTTAAGTTTTAATTAATTCATTACAACGATATGCATATAGCCTTATCATAAATATCAAAGATCTAACGAGCTACCGGTTACATACACGTGCAAATTATGATAATCAGCCTTATTATTCCTCATTACCTAACATTCCTCCATATTCGACTTTCCTAAATACCAGAGCTACAAATTGTTTATAGGTTATTTAGCGCCCAAATTACATTAAACACTTAAATCGTATTTGTTCTTTATCTTTTAGAAAAGGAATAAAGAATATGAATAACTTGTTCTTAGAATATTTCTTATAATAACTCGTAAGATAAATATTTGATATACTTAACGACTAAATCTTAAGATTTACGATCGTGCAAGGCAAAAATTGATTTATTTACCTTTATTGATTGATTTTTAATGCGGCCATAAATCATCACTCGTTATTATGTTCATAAATATGTATAGATAAATAGCTTCTTTGTTCAGTTGATTTAATATATAAACTTACGGTGCTATAGGCCAAATAACATCATGGCATAGTTTATAAAAATGATGAATCTCTAAAATGTTATATAATTCAGCAATATTATCTATACTTCACAGAGTAATACCAAGAGAAAACTTGAATAAAAATCTTCTTTTTTAATATAACATAACTAACTGTTACAATATAAGCCTATTGGGAAAAATTTATTTTTGTCAAGACCATAAGAGGTAAAAGAAATATAATATACTTTTTGTATATACATTTTGGTTCTAAATAAAACTTTGAACTTCAGTATATTTTACCAAGAAATAAAGCGTTTGGAGGCGCGGGAGAACCTTATAAATCGCACGTGTATGCGATAGAATTGATACGCACCAACCATAGTAACTGCTAGTATGACACCCTGAAACTTAGAATGTTGCTTATCATTTGCCAGTAATTACGCTCGCTACAGTGCTAGAATACTCGCTTACAACTAGAAAACCCCCTTACAACTAGCAAAATGCATAGAAGATACGGTCCTCTGCAGTCAAAGACCGTTCGTTCTTCTTCGCAGCTGAAAAAATATTTAAGTATTTATTATGCTAGATTGGACAAATGTAAAATTTTAGCTCAATGTCAATTATTTATGACATATATATAAAAATAGATACGATAAAATTATATTCTTGTAGTTAATGTTTTTGGTATGATTACTATAAAACAATATTGACACATTAAATTACATGAAATGCATGAACGATAATAAAAAAGAAAGCACGCTTAACCATTTCTATTGTATTTTTATTGCTTGGTGTTGTTTTATTTCAAATTATATATTCGAAATGTAACACGCGACGACACGTGATAGCACATATTTAACCTTACGAGCATGTTACAGGTTATGTTAATTGAAAATTATTCAGAACCAGTTCTATCCGTATATAATGGCAAAATCATCGACTAACACAGTGTCGGATAGGATGATAAATTTGTATTAGTTAATTTACGGTTAATATATCAATTAACCGTAAATAATATGTAAATATTAATTAATCGCAAACATAATATTGTAACACTTCCTATTATTAGTGACGTTACTGTTACAAAAAAAAATTCTCGAATAATGGATGTTATCATTATAACTAATACCTATAGTGCGTATAATAATATATCATTTGTATATATTTATATAATATACCATATATATCATACATAGCGAAAAAAATTTACGTTTTAAAATATAAGTATTAATATATGAAAACAACAACCCATAGCAAAAAAGTACTGTCGTAAGTAGAGCGTTTTCATTATCAGATTTTCGCTCCGAGATTGACATTTTGGTAAGAATTTGCCTAGAAGAAAGTGAACTAATAAAGTGACTTGTTATTTACTTTATCACTTAACTGCATGGGTAGTATTATTTACATTAATTCTGCATCGTTTTTTGTATAGATGCGAAAAGCAATATGGGCTGATCACTTAATTTCTTTAAGATGTACCTATTGGAAATGTCTAGCCTGACCACAAATAGTGAAGATAAAACTAAGATTAGACTTCAACTACAAGGCTAGTCACAGCAACTTAGTATTCTGGTGATTATAGCTGTAGACGGCGAATCCTTTGTACTTCTGTAAAAGCTAGAAAGAAAAAATAAAGAAAGAATAAAGATGAAGAAAACATTAACTAAATCAGTGCTGTTATGAGAAAAAAAATAGTGGGCGTGTGCTTTAGAAACCGGAGGTCGTGGGTTAGAATGCTGCGGGGTCTCAACAAATTTTCAATTTTGTTTCCTAGTTGGTTAGGGCAATTTTAGCCGATCACCCAATAGTCTGAAAAGTAAGATAATCCATGCGTCGAATGGGCATGTAAAAAGTCGGTCCACCCACCAACCCGCATTGGACCAGTGTGGTGGGGTACGGTCCAAAACTTTCTAATGGATAGGGGTGTATTAGAGGAGGCCTATGTCCAGCAGTGGACTATCACAGGGTGATGATGATGATGATACATACTTTAAATTATGAGTGAAATTATGTATATATAATGTGTCTAATGATGCTTTCGGAAGGAACGGAGCATTCTTTACCGCTTAGTGTATAAAGAGAGATCAGAAGTATTTAAGTAATATGTATGTAAACAATTAGTGGACGACGAGAACATTTACATAAATGTAATAATACCGTGTTGCAACAAGATTAAGTGTTTATTTAAGATTCACTCTGATGAGTTTACGTTATACTACAAAGGAAATCAGCATTCCTTGTAATGTTATCTTACAGAGGCATGAGTAGTTCGCTAACCTGTTACAAAGGAGCGTAGCTAACAATAATAATAAGTAAGTAAGTTACAGCGTGTATGGAAATGGCAATGTTAATAATTTAGTTATGAATATGTATTAGAATTTATCAAGAACCTGAAAGAATAAAAGCCTTAAGTCGTTTGTTAAGTTTAATTCAAGATCAACCTTGTTATAAAATAATATAATTAGCCGGAATTCGGGTGAACGATGTTGTTTAATAAAAAATGTTTAGTTGCGCTATCAGTATATCAAAATATAAATCTCAGGATGCGAACAAAGTCTGTATTTGAAGGTTGGCATTTCAAGGTCTCTTGTAAACAGTATGCCTAATACAAAAACTAAAAGACTTCAATCGTCAGTAAATAGAAAAACTATTTACTGACGCAAAGCAGTAGTGGTTTCGGAACCTGATTTAACCCTGTTCTTTAATAACACACACGAAAGGAGCCTCCGCGAGGGACGTATCATAAGACACCATACGTTCCGCGCACCCTAGGCATAAGACAGCAAGTCTTGACGCTGACTGGCCTATCCTGTCAACATGAATAACGTGTCATCAATACGCTTAAAATAAGAAGAGCTTTATGGTAGTTTAATAACAGGGTTCAACATAATTTTCTATTGCTTACCCGAATACTAATAGATGATAAATATTATAGTTTTACGGATTTTATTGCGTTTAATTACATTACTTTTAAATAATTGCGAAGGGTTATTTATCAAACATACATGGTTAAATAAACATTGAGATCATATTTAATACTCTACACTAGATGCCAAAAGGACTTGTACTGTCATAAGTTTCCTAAAGGCTAAGCGCATTGGCTGAGCACAGCCAAAAACCGCTTGTACTTTTTGCAAAAATTGTATTACATTATTTAATCCCAAGCGTTATTTTACTACGCAAAAAACAATGTATAAATTATTGTTAAATCGGAAATCTAACAATTTACATTTCGTTGTTAGGAAGTAAAAAATATAAAACTACGTATCTTTTAGATCTATTTTTAATAAAAAATACCGTCAAAACTGCAAGTTTTTTTAACTAACACTTCGAATATAAATCTTCTAAGCATATTACCACTTAATATGATGTACAACTCCATCTTGTTTTCCGCGTCGGCTCGAATTAAATTACTTATTTAAACAGAAATTATTTCGTTGTAGACAATCCGTTTAATACATATAACATCAACTTGGTCCCAGGGTCTGAGATAAATTAAGGTCTTACATAACGGATAGATCAGAAAGTGAAAACAACGGCTGATAAGTGTATAAGTAAAATAATATGGAAAGTGTCACGACATATTACGTATATATGTTATTATTATAATGTCCTCTATTCACTCCATCGACACAATGCAACAGTATGGACAATAATGATACGCGGTATGTCATGATCTACCTCGAAGTTACTCCTATTATTTTTTAAAAGTTTTAATGGAATATTGTATATTGTGTTCTTTTTATTTTTCGCCATAACGGAAGGTGTAGTTTCCATGGGATTTTGTTTTATTGTTTTTAATATTCTAATTAATGTAATAAAGTAGAATAATTACTTTTAAAACATTATGCATATGTAGCTACCTCGAAAACTACTCAAAAACGTACATTTTATGACAATTGTTTTTTGTATACATTTTAACGGTCAAACAAGAAGATAAGCGAATTAATAATAATAAAACTTCTTAACGTCTTATTTATCAATTATATTACTTAACATACCTTCTTCATGCGTTTCATTAAATAATTCTTAGGAATCCCACTCAATATTTAAACAAACTAGAGTTCACCAGAATCAACGTCCAAGGCTTAGCTACTTTAAATACTAAGAAACTTAAAAAGTGTATATCAGTACAACTATTTTAGTATGCCCTAGCCAATGAAAAGGCAAAAATTATTTAAACAATGTAATCCATAACCATTGTTCAGATTAATTAATTAATTTCATTAAAGTTACTTCGCTTTAATATTGGTTTGGTTTAAAATTGTTAAAGACATCTGTAAAATTGAGAACGTGTGTATAAGTGCAATATAGAGGTTAACTCAAAGTCAGTATAGTTAGAAATTATTATGGATGTCAAAGGTCGTAATGAACATTCTAGCTTATACAATTTTAATTAGCAGTAATTACAACTACGCGGGAAATAAGCATTAATCGTTACAAAAAGAATTGAGGAAAAAATCGTTATAAACGGCATTAAAATCGGTTTTGATGAGCTCTTGAGTCCACCTTCCGTCTTTTTCGTTTTCTAGTCTACTTATAGCAATAAAACCAAATAATTTTATTGAATCTAAGCAGATTCATGCTTTGAATGGACCAAAGTAAATGCGGTCCAGATGGTCGAAAACACTTCTCGTTTTGTTAATCTTGATATGATATGTTGTTCTAGACGTTTCATCAAAGATATAATTAATCAATTAAGCTTATCCGAAGCCGATTAAAAGTGACGTGGACTTTACACGTGAACGTAACTGAAGACGTAACAGGCTAAAATACAACAGATCTGCTCATGAACTGCGGTAGTGCACCAGAACTATTCTTTACTCAAAGCAAGCTATTTAGTTAACAAAAATCATGTTCAAAGAGATAAAAACAAGCAGGATATGTATAATACTTAATAAAATGTTGAATTAATAGTATAGAGCATTTTACTAGAAAATTCTAGGATGTTTTCGAAACCGCAACAAAGCTGGCATGCAAACAATTTTAAATTTATTTTTTTATGATTGCCACGTTTTAAACGAATCACAGTGATTATTTAATATATATTAGTGAAATGTAACCGTGACTTTGGCTTTGGCATTCCGTCATTTGCTGGTTATATAGAACAAGCACTTCGAATTCACAAGCGGTGACGGACGCGACCTTCGTGATCGTTGGCAAATAGCCGTTTGACAAATATTTGCGAAACTATTATTAAGTATGTGTGTACATCTTAAAGTGTTGACGTACGGAACTCTTCTGGACATGTCCGGAACATACTTCGGCGTCATTATGCCAACCAAAAATCATATAAAATATTTTACTTAACTAAACTTTACTAAACAACAACATGGAAATTGATGATGTTAGTCAATGTAAGTCATAACATGTTATCGGGTTTTTATTTAATCCGTTAAAGCTTTGAGTCGTCCATTTACAACTGTTATTAATAAGAGGCAGGAACTATCTGGCAAAAAGCCGTTCATCAAAATGAACAACAAGATGTTAGGTATGATTTTTTACACGTGCATAATGTGGTTTTCACCAAGCAATTCTTCCATGTGTTTTTGCACAGATTCGTTTTATTCCGCGCGGCCCCGACATAATTGTTGTAATGTTTCGCGTAATGATCACGGCTACTTACGCGTCATACAAAGCGATAGGTACTCAATTCATTGCATATCCAAACAACATTTACAACAAAAACATGTCGAAATCTAACGAATTCCACCAATACAGTGATCTTATCGGGCCACGATTAATTTTCTATGGTTTTTGTATTTTGGTGTCGAGACGCGTTAAATGTTAAGAAATCAATTGCGAAATTACAGTTGATTACAAATTACGAATACACGTACGGACATCCTTGGGGCCGTTGACACCGCGTGGCATTTTTTCGGCAATTAATCAGTAATGTGTGGTGCGGAAGGTCGGACAGCTATGATCACCTTGTCTCAGTCAAGGTGGCCGCTGACCACCAAACGTAATTTGCATGAATAATATGGAAGTTATATTTACGTGTTAGCGGCGAACTCTATGCATTGTAATACGAGCCTTTTATCCGGAGCTCAACGTTGTAACCTCTCTGTGGAAAATTTAAATATGTCTGCTTAAATCAACATCATTCGCGTTGCCGCGTAGAAAAAGATCGATAATGCTATTTAACATATTGCAAAGTCATCACGAATGCAATTCTTAAATATATTCGCTTTAAGATAATAGATTAGATAAAAAATCGATACTGATTTAATTTAATGCATAATTATTAATTAGTGTCGAATTAAA
This sequence comes from Lamproptera curius, assembly GCA_029286875.1. Lineage (NCBI taxonomy): Eukaryota > Metazoa > Arthropoda > Insecta > Lepidoptera > Papilionidae > Lamproptera > Lamproptera curius. The sequence continues at coordinate 2,208,325 of JAGSMT010000039.1, read as the reverse complement.
TCATAATATACTTTTAGAGCACTCCTCGTTTCTTTTGTCCTTGTATTATTGATTTTTATCAGTCAACCTGCTCCTAGTATTTGATAAATATTTCATCGTATTACCGGATTATTAACCTTCAAATTTTATAGTTACATAACATACGGTCATGGATTTTTTGTTACAATCTGAATAATTAAACTGAATACGATGTAACCCAAGAATTCTCCCAAGGTATGAAACTTCATTAAGAATTAATGGAGAACTTTTGTTAAATATGCAATTATACCATTGCCAAATAAAATATCTATACAGAGTATTTTGGGGCCTAAATACTAATATGTTTCATACATCTGTGCGCATATTAACTTTAAACAATGTTACTTTATAAATACCCGATATAATAACTATCATTTCTCATTTAAAAATCATGTGAACTAATTCATTTAATAAACTGATTCAAATCAATATTAATTACTACAGTTTGTAGAAATCAGGCACAATGAGTTTGTTGAATTTTCTTTTAATTCTTTAAATTTCGTTTAAATTATTTTATTTAGCTTGTCGCTCCTAATTTATTGTTAAAGTAAACAGAATTAAGCTCGATTATATTACTTTTAACAATTTTATTATTACTTAATAATATGTGATTGTTTATTTAACATGTGATTCGCTAACCACGTGTCAATTAAAATTCAAAATTAACGAAAACGTGATAAAAACATGAGTGACGTCATGGTTTTAAATCTAATGTAACAAATATATATATATATATATATATTCGCTAATAACGCTTACTGAACTAGATGGATTGGCAAATCTCAGATTTATAACACAAAACCTGTTTAATAGTTATTAAGATGCATACATTTGAATCCGCATCAATTAAATGTAGACGCAGTGACGAGCGAATCTATTTACTAAACTCGTAACATAACGAAACAAAACCTTGACATCAAATTCATACACACTATCCCGTCCATTTCGGCTAGTAATTCTCTTCATAGTAACTTTATATGGATTTAATTAATAGTGCGAGTTATGTTAAATTATTAATGATATAGGATATTTTAATTAATGTCCATAAATACATATTTATTACTATAGAATTTGGCTGTTACATATTTTTATATATATCTACAAATATAAGAATTTTTTTAATGTTTATCAAAATATATGTACTACATCTCTTCTGATGAACTCAAATCTTTTTAAAGGTATACAACAGATGCATTAATACAACATGAAGCGCAATGTATATTGACGCTTCATATTCATGTGTGGTGAAATATTATCTAATTTTAATTCGCCACATATATTTGTAGTTATTTAAAAAACATTTTATTTTTAGCTTATTATGTTATTAGTGATATAATATGTCATATCACAAGAGGAGGTTTTCTTATTGGTTAGGGCAATAAGGGCCGATCACCTAATTGTCTGAAAAGAAAGATGATTCATGCTTCGGATGGGCATGTAAAAATTTGGTCCCGTTTGTCAAGACCATCTTTGGCAATCGTTATAAGAAGTCAGTGCCTTCAAGTATTTTAATTTACCCTTAGAATGAAGTTTACCCTTTGAGTTGCGGAGGTCAGATGTTAGTTGCTCTGCGAGAAAACTATTATTTAGGTAAATCGGGATGAATTAGAAGCCGGCCCCATGATAACTTGGGAAAAACTAGGCTAGATGAAAGAAAGATAACGAGAGGTGATTCATTTTTGATTTTTTAAAGCGTAAAATAATTTTAATTTAAATTTCCGTAACCCACTTCTTCTTCTTCCTATTACTAAATTTTCAGTTACCAAACAAAAGGGGATAACCGGCAGATTCTGGGCGGCGGAAACTCTCTTGCCGGCCGTCCAAGGGCTCAGTAAATTTAGTGTTAAAAGGGGATGATTTTGGGCGGAGTTTCTGCGCCCTAAACACAGTTTATTTACGCATTTTTATGGCTTCGTTAAACTGCTTATTTACTTAAATATAGAGTCCGACCGAAACTGGTTTTCCGGCCGAAACCGAAACCGAAACCGAAACTCACGTGGTCAAGTATCAAAATTCCTTAATTACTGCAAAATGATGCTTTTTAGCTATTATTCTTGATTAACTAAGTCATTAAAGGGAGACACAGTATAACTAGCTTCTGGTAATGATTTATTTAAGTTCGTGATATTTTTTATGCAATAAAATATTAAAAATAGAAGAATTATTTTTCAAATGATTAAAAATTACTAATGGTTACTGTAGCGTTAAATCTTAGTATTGGTGTTTTGAGATCTTACTAATTAATACGTTGGTTTTTATTTGTTGTTTCGAGGAGGGATCACAAAATAGGGAGAATGAGATAGAAGGTAATGAGTATTAATAACTTAGTTATTCTTTTTTTTTCTATATTTTACCCTTACACATGACTCAGCTTTTCAAAATTAATTTTCAAAATTCGTCTTGTTAAAAAGAACTCACAGCACCCTTTACTTGACTTTTCACTGTTTCCTCTTAAATATTGTGGAATGTTTGGGACAAATGAAAACGTTAGGCCTTAATCTGGTGGAAAAGGCTTCTCAACCAATTGGAAGACGAAGCTTGATTAATGACGCATCTTTCTATGTAACATAATGTCAAGACAAACAGCACTCCTATAAGTTTCTTTCTTTTATCATAGGCGGCATTCCTCAGTTGGGATTAGCTCAGCTTACTTAAATATGGTCCACTCTGGTACTAAATAATAACTCACTTCGAGTCCCAAAATTTTGGGATCATAACCTGCCAGCCGTTGCCATGCGTATGAAAGTCTTTGGGTATGCGCAGCTATCCAAGTCCAATACTGAAGATTTCTGTTTTGTCTCCTGCAAAGGATTGACCCATGTTTATCGACTGCTACAAAACAGGACAAAAAATTTTCCGAATCTTTTATATAACTTGTCCAACAATATCTTCGAAATGTCAAGTCGATAGTTTGTTTGGTTGATTTTGATTCTAGGAATCTTGCGGAGCCTTTTCTTATATTCAAAAGTTGTGTCAATAAGGATTGAATGAATAGAGGTATATGAAAGTCGAAGTCAAAATTAAATATCTTTAATCAGTGTGGAAGCATTACGCTTTCTTATTGATTGTCAAATAAACTTCCACCGGTTTGGATATGTAAGCCTCTGACATGAGAAGAACAGCTGTAAGAAACTCAGCGGGACTTTCTTTTTCTTTCTTCGATAAATTTTACAATATTATTACTTACACATACAGTTACCAGGGCGTGATTTATCACAGTGTGACTGTATTTATCAAGTCATTACTGTAATAATATCGTTTAACACGCAAAAGTTCCTTTACTTACTTACAGATAATGATTTTAATTATTTACAGATAAATAAAACTTAATTTTTTTACAGATATTGAACGCTGAACGTTTTAAAAATGCTCGTTTCTTGAATTAGGTTGCAGGTTGATAATTCTTCGATCGCTCAAAGCAGTTTTTTTTAAATTTCGCAGCATTTTCTCGGAAGACTGAAGCCGATAGTTGGCTGCAACGATATTCTTCTTCCGTCCTCGTTCTTTATTCGAAATTGAGAATGTCACCTTGTGACGTATTTCATACGGCAGAGCAGACTACTCTAATGATGCCTTAGAATCGCACTGAATCTCTTGCGTCGCTATTTTTTTAAACAGAGCTTTTTTCTAACAAGCACGCACTTAGTTTTACCCGTTTTTGAGACAAACAAAACGACTACATTTAAAAAAAGGAAAGAGAATCGAATATTATTCTTATTTACAGAACAAATATCTGAGCTATGCCTTCCATTATTTATTTATTATTGTTACCACGTAGTATATATGTTGTTCTCCCTACTTTTTGATCCCTTCTTGTCGTTTTAGAAGAATCATCAATTTCTTTTAGGTACCTTGGAATTGTCTCCTCCGTAGCCTAGTGGTATAGGCGTGTGGCTTAGAAACCGGAAGTCGTGGGTTCGAATCCTGCAGGGACTCAACAAATTTTCATTGTTGTTTCCTAGTTGGTTAGGGCAATTTGGGCCGATCACCCAATTGTCTGAAAAGTAAGATGATCCATGCGTCGGATGGGCATGTAAAAACGTCGGTCCACCCACCAACCCGCATTGGACCAGCGTGGTGGGATACGGTCCAAACCCCCCTAATGGATAGGGGTGTATTAGGGGAGGCCTATGTCCAGCAGTGGACTATCACAGGCTGATGATGATGATGATTATGACCTTGGAATTGTCTGATTCTAAAATCGACTGATTAAAGCTCGGTTGTAGCAATAATACATTTAACTTTCACTACAATTTTGTTTCCATTTTTAAATCGTTTAATTTTGATAACATGAAAACTTTTGAAACCCGTTTCGGTTTCGGCAAAAGTTTCGGCCAATTTCGGCCGAAACCGAAACCGAAATTTCGGTCGGACACTACTTGAATATAATATAAAAAGTAAATATTCTATATTAATATAAGTTACAATTCTCCCTTTACAGTTAAGCCAATTTAGACTCGTAATAAATATAAATAAAGTGACCCATAGACGCGACCCGGCTTCTTATTTATTCGTGATATGGTGTGTCAGTCGACAGAAACTTAGCGATTAACAATTTAATAACTATTCAATAATAACAATTAATCCTCTTCGTTTATTCGTAGTGTAAATTAGCTCAACTATCATCCAATATTTGAGAAAAACCAGTATAAGAACATAATTGCTGATTATTTTTTAAGCAGCAATAACATACATATTTCTTACCTGTGTGAGCCGTAAATTCTGACAATACGGCTGTCTGATGGTAACATACAATAAAGTAAAACGTCGTCGTCTTTTATGGTAAAATATTACTAATTGCATGCAACCAAAAAGAAAAAAAATATGCCAAACTTCCCAGCAAATTTATGGCTTAAGTTTAGTTTATGATAACCAATGATTATTTTATTGCAGCGTTGCGTATGTTTTTCCTTAATCCTAAAAAAATATTTCCTCAATTGTAAAGTTAACTTTGCAAAAGCATGTCGATGGGCTCTATCGTTGTTTATACAAAAAAAAGTCAAATTAAATACTGTTACCATCGACTTGGTCCGCGTGGAACGGGAGAAATGTCGGCAAGGTGTATTGAAATATACTGTATAGCATAATATATGAGGTGTTAAATGTTTGTGCCTATATTAAAAAAAAATATCGTTTTATGTTCAACAGAGACGAATTCCATATAAACTTTCATCCCTATTTCAAGCCTATGGCCGAAACCACTTTTGTCGCAAAAATTATTAACCTATTTCCTTTGTGAGAATGTATTTTAAGTATATACCAAATTTCAGTTTAACGGTTTAGACAGTAAAGACGGGCAGACAGACCGTTACTTTCACGTTTATAATATTGGTATATTTAACAAAATATTTAGTAAACTTTAAATCAGATATATTTATGCTAGCAAACAATAACTATTGTGCTTCAATTCAATATTTTAAAAGCCTTTATTAATAACTTGCAAGGCTACAGTTGGTTAAGATGACGTAAGTAATTGTATGACAATGCCATATGCTTTTCCTGATGTTATTTAACTTTGTCAAAAGTGTCTTAATTTTTGTTAATTGTTTTGACTGTAAATAATTAAAAAAATGATATATCAAATGGTATCGATAGGTGCTCTATGGTTTAATACCATCAAGAACACATACTCCAAGTATCAAGAATATTAGGTTATATAATAATAATACGAGCAATCGATTTAATTACAAATTAATAACCGAAGACTGTAATTATTGATATAAATCTTCTGACGCGTTCCATTGGCTGTACAAAAGTTTTTCTATAAATCGGTTCTCGCAACCAAATTCGTTAATAAATGTTTGGCATACCGTTTGAACAGATTAAAACTTTCGAAGCAGTTAAATATACGTCTTTTAACTGTTAACAAATTATAAACACGAAACTTTTTACACCGAGATATTGCTTTTTTAATGAAATATCGTTACAGGATAAGGACATCGTGAATAGAAAGAACATTTTAAAGGTGTCCTTGTTTCTACTGGGGAAGTACCACGGCGGTGCTTATTTCTACTGTGTAGTATGATAATACTTCTACGTTCTAATTTTAAACATACGGACTTTAAATTAAAGGTAGACTTGGACAACGTAAAGTATATTAATTATTACAATATTTCAATGATAAATCAAAGGCCGCTAGGCACGATGGCTATCTAGAGTTATGTATTTGAAGTAAATATATAGTTGTCATGGTTATCCCAAAAAGGATAGTATTTAACATTTTCTTATAAAATCATTTTTAATGTAAATATAACTGATAATTTAAAGAATAAATAAAGGAAAGAGCACTGGCTGGAGGCACAACTGAAGCCGAAAGAAGATCGAGAAATAAAGAGATGCATCGAGATATAATTTTTATCAGAAACAGTGCTGACAAGCACTAGTATCCAAACGGCAATCAAAAAGCAAATATAGAGCGTGAATGACTGGCATATATCTTAATATAAAAATCTCTGCACTGTCATGCGTATCTTGCAGTGTAATTAAAATCTATATGAATAAGTCTCTAGCCTACTTAATGGATGGCTGGTTCATATAGGCTTTATCAATTCTTGATATATTTTATGTTCCTATACGAATCATTATTTTTCCTATATCTTTCAATTTATATCATATGTCTTTGTATTATATATTTTGTATATTATTTGGCATATATTTGTATACTTTATATTATTGAAATAATTTTAATTGAAAAAATATTATTATGGTTACAGATATTTTTTATACAACGCACACAATCTTACTTCGAGCTTTGGGCCAGACAATATTCTTACATCGATATTCACATTTAATTAAGATGTTTCATAAAAATAATTACTACTTATTTTATAGGTAAACGATAAAATAACCTATCTATACTTTACTATATCTAACTAGATAAATTAGTAGATGTAAACAACGAAAAAATAATTTTCATCACAATGTTATTTCTTAATGAACCGTCGTTACCTAATATTATAAATTATATTAAATAAAAAATATTAGTTTTTTTTAATTAATATCCAATATGGGTTTATTCTTTACTTATGAATTACCAAAAATGAATCAGAGCCTGACAATTCTACAGTCACATAACGATAATGATACAAATGAATAGAAACATTTTGTTATGAAAAAGATCTAGTTTTTGCCATCAACAAAACATCTTGTATTTAATTTTTATATGGTACCCAGTCGCCGAATTTTATATTCGTACAAAATTCAAGCACACATATTAAGCAATTATAGATGCATGATTTTAACACAAAACAATATTTTTATGATTTCATTATTATTTTTCTGAATCATCGTTTCCTAATTCATATCCTCTTCACTGTATTATAATAATCTGCCAATTTATATATTCACAAAACGCAGTGACTTGAAACCGGTTTTCGTTTTAAAGTAACTCAATGTAAAATACGATATTATAAACTTTTTAGTATAACATATAGAGTAACATAAAATGACAGATTTTAATATGTTCAAGTTGTAGGTAATAAAAAAAAGTTAAAATGGGTTAGATAATACATATATGCCCCAATCAAGCACTTGCTTTGGGATACAATCGGGTCCCCTTCGCAGGGTGTGGCCAATCCAAAACAACGGTGACAAATACAAATATTATTACTCCAGTTATGTACTTTTTAAATGTTCATCATCATCATCATCAGCTTGTGTCAGTCCAATGCTGGACATAGGCCTCCCCTAATGCACGCCACTGCTTCCTATCTTCGATTATTCTCATCCAGCCCACACCGGCCACTTTGCGAAAGTCGTCACCCCATCTTGCCGCACTTCGTTTGCCGAGCCTTGGTCTCCACTCTAGAACTTTGTTTTCTTAAATTAGTACCAAAAATATCACAATGTACTTAATACACTGGATAGGATGATACGACACAAAGTACAAGCATAGAGGCCGCAGTTTTCAAAGCGCGTGCAACAAATAATAAAGGTAGTTTGATGCATTGTAATATACTAGTTAAACAATTGTCGAAAATATTAACAATACAAGACAAACGAACGTGCTCAATGGCGTAAAACATTTTTGTTAATTAGTTTAAATTACTGAATTCCTTAGTGCATATCAACCGCCAGCGAGGACAGAATAACGAATTTATTAAATGGTATTACCACGTCCTCCTGGTTTAGTGCCTGTTATTTGCTTAGTTCTGCAGTTTGGATCCGGTAATAATGTGACATTAACTTCGTTACTTATAAGGATGTTTCTTAGTTTTTATAAGGCATTATAAGCTGATTACCTGATGACCTAACAGGTTAGATAACCTATCAGCGTATGCGTATATACAAATTAGTTAGGAAGGTAAATACTAGAATAGAATAGCCTACAATATAATAACATCGAATATGACCGAATATTTTTTCCTTGTTCGGTTTTATACTCAAAACGTTTATACATTAAATATGAAATAACTGCTTCGTAACACTGAAGGTTGGGCTGAAGGTTGGAGCTGAGGAACCGATGGTCATGGGTTCTAAACTTGCAGGTACTCCATAACTTTTGATTGTTGTTTTCAAGTTGGTTAGCGCAATACGGGCTGATCCATGCGTAGATAGGCATATAAAAGATTGGTGCTGGGCCTTATTTTCTCCTATTGATTCTTTTGCCCATCCTATCAAATATTAGATTGAAGAAGACAGTCTTTACGCGTGCACTTGTGCACTATAATATTTCCCCTTGAATCGCGGTTCTCAAATATGTATAAATCGGTCACTGTAGTTATCGGCGTGAAGGACATTTGTCATTAGACATTAGTTTTTTAACATGGGGTAGGTTCATATGATGTTTGGCGTACACTTGTGCACTTTAATATTTCCCCGTGGATCGCGTTTCTCAAATATGTATAATCGGTCGCTGTAGTTATCGGCGTGAAGAACATTTGTCATTTGACATTAGTTTTTTTAACATGGGTAGGTTTATATAACGTTGATGTTTTCATTGGATATAACTCTATGTTAGTGTCTCTAATTAAGCAACATAAAATAAACGTTTATACATCAATTAACCAAATGCTTGTTTTTATTTTATGGCATACGCAGGCAGACAAGCAGTCAGGCCATCTGATGGGAAGTAGTCACCGACGCTCCATAGACATTGGCAATACCAGTGGTATTGCCAACGCGCTGCCTACCGTGAGACATAGGGTGTTAAGTCAGTTTACCCAATAAATACGCTGGCTACGGTGCCCTTCAAACCGGAACACGGCAGGTTTTCACACTACTGCTTCGCGGCAGAAATAGGCACCGCGATGGTACCCACCCAGACGGTCTCTTTCAAAAAGGGGACCTACCACCGGCTTGTGTTTTACTCTTTGTAAGTTATTAAAATTGATGATGAGGTCGCCTTATGGAAGCTCTACTGCTCTTCTCAGATTTTCAATTGATTCCAAGATTCAAGGGAGAGCACATATTGACAAACTTTCTAAGAAACTAAGTACTGCAATCTTTACAATATTCAAGATTGGGCAGCTGATTGACGAGGAAACTGCAAAACTAGTTTAGTAATCATTCTTTCACAGCCTTCTGTCCTATGGATTGTTGTGGAGATCTGAAGCCTGTTGGAACACAATATTTAAACTACAAAAACTGGCTGTTAGGGCACTGTATAATCTGGGTGCAAGAAATATTTTCATAATATTTTTAATAAAACTGAAATTTTAGCTTAACCCTCCTATACATATTTCAATATATTTTACGCTATAATATATGTACGCGTGTAAAAATATTCATATGTTTGCTAAAAAGGTATGAGGCCGCACAGGAGTCGAATTAAGCCCCTAGATTTAGACAGACCAGAACCAAAAAAATTTTCTGGTATAATAGTATAATAAATTAAATGACGGCCAAATGCAACTGAATTATTTGAGCTTTTGTAAAGTTGTTTAAAACAACAACGCTTATAAAGCCTACTTTCTTTTATAAATTATATTGAGGACCAGGATGTGTGGAAGTTGTTTATATTCTGCACTTTCAAATCCCTGATAAGTAAAAAAGTTATGTATTGGTAAAATTTTGTGAATGCTATAAAAAAAAGACTGCAGAGTTTCTTACCAGTTCTTCTCTGGACGGGTCTGAATTTGTGAACCAGTGGTAAATTTTGTCGTTCGTAAGTGCTAATTAGAGCCTAAATTTAATAAATATTTTTTTGGCTTTGACTTTGAAACCATTATTTTACTCAATAAATAAAAAAATCATGATTTAATATTCAATAAAATATGAAAAATATATAAGCGTTGAAGTTATTAAAAATGCCCCTTATACCTTATGATTTTTTTAACTTTTATTTCTTATTCCGATAAACAACTTAATTAATTGAGCAAAAAGGTTAATGCTCGCAACAATAATACCCATTAGTTTTAATAGATCCTGTGGAACATTGTTGACGTCTGGAAATTCCATGATGTTAAAAAAGAACTTGACGTCAATAGCTTCTGGCAGCTTAGAATCATCCGTCATAAAAACTACAGTAATTGTAACTTTTAAATTTGCTTGTTCACGATAGTTAATCAGAGTCCTTTCAAATAAGTTACATTGTACATACATAAGAATACCTAAGAAATGCTAGTAAATAGAACTGACACTTAATTAACTCTATCAGACATCATTACTGACATTCAATACTTTAATAAGCAACTAAAAATATTAAAAACAAGCAACGTTGTACCTATACAAAATTTGTATTAACGCATTTCTTTCCATAATATAAATAAAATAATGAGATTAAAGACGAAAAGTTGTATAACGCCAATGTGACCTTTACTTATTTGCTTAAAACATTTAGGACGTATTTTTAAGGGACAATTTTGTTAAATTTCGACGCGACCTTGATGGCTAGCGAGCAAAGTCTACCCGGAAATTAGCCTCTAGAAAAAACGACCTTGGTGTAAAATCACAGTTTTATGCAATTGATATGTAAAGGGTTATGAAAACACGAAACTTATTAATATCGAAACGTTCAATGTAATCAAAAGCCTTAAACAATCAATTTAATATATTAGTATACGTCTGTTCACTAGGAGTACCTACTATAATTAATTTTTTTATTTACGCGATTGTTATAGAGATCAAATCCATTGTTTTACAGACTTTTCGCTTTAGTTATATTTATATTTATTCTCGACGTTTCGGACTCTTTCCAGCAATTATAATCACGGGCAGACTAAGTTGGTCAGTACCTCAATGTTTTTAAAATTACCGTTTATTCTCCTAACTTCTTAATTTGCTTTATTGGATCCTACGCAGATAGTAAAGACCAACCATTCTCTCTATTAAAGTAAGGATATTTTTTAATTTCTATAGCTTACAAAATCATCCTTAGTATAAATCGATGTTCTTATAAGTATTTTTAGTTCATCAAATCTAAAATAATGATTGGGTTTGTCGTAAATTGCAGATTTCCTAAGGCGTCGGTGTTTAACATCGGCTACATTTTCTTTAACTCTGGTTCCTTATGGTCTTATTGTATATCCCATATATATACTATATCATCATCAGCCTGTGATAGTCCACTGCTGGACATAGGCCTCCCATAATACACCTCCATCCATTAGGGATTTTGACCGTATCCCACCACGCTGGTCCAATGACGGCTTGGCTGGGTGGACCGACTTTTACATGCCAATCCGACGCATGGATTCATCTTACTTTTCAGACAATGGTGATCGCCCAAATTGTCCTAACCAACTAGAAACAAATGAAAATTTGTTGAGTCCCTGCAGATTCAACCGACCTCAGTTTCTAAGGCACACGCCTACCACTAGGCTACGAGGCGAGTTCCACTGGTATAGGTCTAATACTGTATAATATATAACTATATATTATACAGTATTGCTTTAATTGATCTTCAATTTAAATGTACATATAAAATTCTCAAGTAAAAAAATAAATATATTTTTATTATTAACATATGCTTACATTAAATGTAACATTAAGAATAACTTTGCTGCTACCTTTCCTTCATCGTTTGTACCTTCATCATCTTAAAAACAGTTCTAGATTAGTTTTTTTTTAAATTAAGACGCCATAAGTTTTGTATTACTTCATTTGACGAGTCTTTATACCACGTTTTTAAGTGACGAATTGAAGTGCGGTGCAAACCACTCACCTTCAGGTAACCTAGGCGCCTTGTCCGGTCGTTTACTCCAATAAAAATACCATACAGCCAAAATAAGGGTCATTATAAACACGCCACACGTTATAGCGCGTACACGATAAACGCTTTAAAATAAAAATATTAAAGTGATTTATATGACATGTTACATATCATTTGAGACACTATACCATAGCTAAGTAATACTTGGAATTGATGCATACGTTGTAATCCATAGCAACGAAATTACGACACATGGCTAACTTTCTGACTTATTCTGGCTTTTCACCTATGTTGATGTTTTTTTATTGTGTCTCGCGCTCTGTAGAAAAGACCAATGCCACAGGCGCGTCTTTGCGTCTGCGTCTCTGTCGAGTGACTTAATTGTACCAACGGCCCCGGAAAAGTTCCCCCCTTAGCTTGGGCCGTTTTTAACCTTTGGGGTTCCATTTAGCATGTTGAATCGAGGGTCAGACGTTTTCTTTAGGATATATTTCATAGCCTGAAGAGCTCTAGCTAACATTACTACCACTTTAAAGCGTTGGCGCGAGGAAAAGAAGTGGCGAAAGAAACTCCAGCAACGCTCCTATCTAATATGGTGTTAACCTACAGTGTCATTTAGCAAGGGGTATGTAGTTTCAAACTCACCGGTGAGGCCAATGTCACGTGTATGTGTATTGTCTTGCACTACTAAGTGCAGGGCACTCCTAGGATATGAGCGACTACTGACTTAAAACGACACCAAACGTGCTGCGCCGCTTCGTTATGTAATGGGTTACGTTACTTTTGTCAAGTCCGAATCTTATTTGGCTTGGGTATTATTAGTTGTAATATATAGAAATATTAATAACCTTTAACCGCAATTTCCACATTTTAAGCGAAATTATTAACTATAGGTAAAAAGGCGGCTGTTATATTTTAACGTGGAAGTTGTTTATTAAAATTATTAAAAGGACACGTGGGAATCGAAAATTATCATTTACAAGAATGATTTACTAATTATACATTTTAACAAAATTTGTCTTATATAATTACTATTTAATTATATGAAATCGTACCCTATGCTTCGAAACCTATCGCCCATGATTACGAGGAAAGAATGTAGTGTTTCGTATAACGTACAGTCAGCATGGTCATACTATTCATCTGTATCACTAAAATATTAGTAGTAAGAAGTTAATTACTTGTAAAATAAATGTTTAAAACTCAAAATTATTTCTATGCTCTGTTCGTGTCTATGTAACTTAAGAGACAGTAATTGTTTTTTTAGTAGATGTTCTTTTTAAAAATGTTAGCTTCCCTTGAAAAACAATTTATTACAGTGACCTTAACATGTCTTGTTGTCTAGTTTATTAATTAATAAGTTTCATTATTAGCGGGGTATCACAACCTATTAATCTGGGTTGTTTTACATTAATGTAATTTGGTTATTATATATTTAACAATAATTCGCAAACAAACAATAAACCAAGTAATAGAATGTTTAGTTGTATTAAAAAAGCAAACATTATTTTACTTCCTTCTCAATGCGCGTTTTTCCTTTTGAGGTTTGTTCAAAAATATTCTTTTAATCTTCTGTATAAATGGAAAACGGTTAAAATAAGCGTTAACCCAGAGGAGCCCTGATACTAAAAATCACTGAAATAAAGTTGGCCTTTAAGTTTTGTAACTAGCCATTGGATAAACGACATACGTCAGGTTGTATACAATTTTGTAGTCCCCAAATCGCTTTCGTTACAATATATAGATACTCGATTACAATACATGGCAATAAGAAACATAACAGCTCGTATTGTTAATTTCATGAGCATTTCTTATGCTTCAAACATGTGGGTATAAAACCTGTAAACCTTTGTAAAATTCCTGGGGGTTGCTTCCAAGTATATTTGAGGAGTAAGTAAGTGAGAAAGCAAGTATACTTTTAAGAGAACGGTACAGAGCCTGCATACAACAAAAACACTGGATATTTCACAAATACATAGTACAGTTTTATTCTTAAAACATAAGTAGTTAACGGATAATCCTGTCACATTTTAAACGAAGTTATTTTTAAAACATAGTTGCTTTGTAAATATTTCATTTATATGTACTAAAAAATAATTATCAACTATTAAAACACGTTCTCCGGTATATTTAAAAAAGGTTAACTCGAACGCACAATCAATAAAATGTACGTATCTTAAAACTATAATATAAAACCTTATGGAAAAATTGTTCCGTATAAAAGCCTACCTACCGGGTTTAATTATAGTTCGAGTTAAATAACGATTGTTGTTAAAAACAACAAATTTTATAAGCGTTATTGAAGAATTAAACTTTCCAAGATTCTGCGATTTACATGGACAAATAAGAGCTGCTGATGGCCATGTGAGACCTACATAATAAATAATCAAATCAACTACTTTTTAAATGCTATGAGGTTCTTTTGAAAATCCTGTAAAATTGCCAGTTTTTGTTTATCTTGTTATATTCAAAAATAATCGATTATTACGTACGTGGCAACACATAGTGAAAAGTGAAAGGTGCGAGTTCTCATATTTTATATTGACACATTTCACTAAAAATAGAAGTCCCGATCTGGATCGGACTCTAGACCAACAAAATACACTTGTACTAAATGCCGTACGTCAGCTTCATCCTTCTTAGTTTCTTCAGTCTTTTACTTTATTTAATATTTTTCATGTGAAAGTAAATCGTGACGAAAAATATAGATTGACAATCAAGAGTTACAGAAACAATAATCTGATCATTACTGCCCCTGCAGCCGAAGGGTATCGACTCATGCTTAAGAAATCGGAGGTCGCGTGTCTGAATCCTACGGGGACTCAACAAATTTTAATTTTTTTAGGGCATTTTTGGTTTAGGTGATATGGGCTGATCGTAGGTGGTTATTGTAACATTTCGTTACCTTTAAATTCGCAGTACCTTTTGTTAATAATTAAATAGTTTATAATATTACAGGGTTAATGGTTTTTCATGGATTGTTGACTTTATTAAAATTTTGTAAAATTTCACATAGGCGTGAGAATAGATCGGTCATCATCATCAATTCGTTTGTATAAATTAAATTAAAAATACTTAATTGATATGTTTATGAATATGATTCTGTAAACTTTAAAAATTAATTAGTCTTCACATATCAAACGCAAATCTGGCCATTTAATTGGATTCAGGGTCATTCTTTGTTCAACGTACGTGTTTTTTTTCGAATTTATCACGTTATCTCTAAAAACCGTGTAGCAGACGAAGACATTTTGCGCTTTTATAAAAGTAAACACAAGACCACGTTCTGACAAATTGTCATGCGATGTTAGATTTAGTCAAATCGTAAGTGCCGATAACAATTTTATTAATCTGACACAAAAAATAAAAATAACTTATGCTGAATAATCCATTTGTCAAACCTTTTTTCTTGCCTGTAACATAAAAACTACATTATTGTGTTATAGACTAAAATTTATTTGGTTTTATACTCGCACTCGTACGTAATAGAGCAACGTCTTTTTTGTTTATGGGAATAAAAGAATGAAGACGAAATAACATTTTTTTGTTAAAGTTATAATTTTAATAGCAGCAAGTGATATCTAAACTGATCCTTCAAATCTGGAAACACATAATGATTGTAAAACAATATTACTTAACTGCACCTAACTTATTTACATTTTAATACATTTAATTCAATCCAAATAATAAATATTTCTCCTAAGCGAACTTTCAAAAATAAATGTAAATGGTTCTGCCTCAAAACAATACTGTACCAACATACCACAATGATATCGGTAAAGAAGTTAAAAGAACGTCGTGGTCACTATTTAACAAACATGCTTAGCATTTTTTTCATATACAATCAACTGTTACATATTCATATTTGCTCGAGTAAAAATACACAGCCACCGATGAAATTTTATTTGCAATTTAAAGCGGCTAATTATCTCGTGCGTACGTGTAGAATGGTGGGGAAACCATAAAAGATTAAACTGCTATTTTATTATAATTTCTAGTAAACACAATACGTGAATTTTATATAACTTATAAGGTCGTGGCGGTTTTTCCGCCACTTCTCCAAATAAATACGCTAGGTGAATTGGTCGCACATGTTGGATAAATATTATAAGCAAATTGAATAAGTTATAGTAACATCTGATCTGGTACGGCCGAGCACCGAAGTTTGGCCGGTATAAGCACCCTTTATACATCATCATCATCATCATCAAGCCTGTGATAGCCACTGCTGGGCATAGGCCTCCCCTAATACATCCCTATCCATTAGGAGGTTATGGACCGTATCCCCAAGCTGGTCCAATGCGGGTTGGTGGATGGTCGGCCCTTTATACAGTTGGTGCAAAATATGCACACAATAAGTGTTCGTTCGCATCAAAACCCGGCTGAACAATGAGGACAACAGTAACTTTGACCATTTGTCACAAAAACACACATAACACTTACTACTTTTTCTGGTTTACTATTTCTGGTTTACACTAACAATCAATAAAAATTCTCTTCTTCCTGGTCTCTAATTCGCAACCCTTTTATCCTATTAGTATCACTATACAGCCAAAACATTAGATATTCAAGACCTTTGTTTTTGTTGCTAAGATATTATCTTACAAATTGAAAAGTCGTGTCAAGCAAACAATCTTGCATTTATAAACGTATATTTATACTATTTAATGCAAATCAAAACATGCAGACCGTACATTATATATAATACATACATTCTAATGTAATTTGCTTTTTCCAACCACGTCCAATGTCATGGAATCATTAGATTTATAAAAAGTAAAGTAACCGTATCCATAGGTCATTGGCCACGGCTGAGTCGACCAATACTAGATAATTCTATCACAAATATCTTAATATATGTTTGGTAGTCGGTTGGCAATTCACTTAGCCTTTCTCGTCATCTGTATAACGCGAACAACTGTATTATTTTAAAAAACAGTGCAGAATATCCCAAATTTAAGATTACTGACAGTTGCGAATTTACGCTGAAGCGCAATGGGATAATAGCTGTTGAAGATAATTTTAATGTAAATATACCATCGATTGAAAAAACTCTTCTATTGATTTAAAAATTGTAACAATTATGGTAATGCAGCGTGAAAGATAGTCGGCAACAGAAAAATCCACCCATATGTGTATTCGTGAATACATTTAATAACAAGCGTTATTAACTAACCAATATCCCTTGTAGCTATATAATGACGCCATAATGCAAAGAAGTCTCAACTGTTATGTTGTCAAAATAAGCTATTGTTTTAAGTATGTGTAAGATTTTTTAACATATTTCATTACATTTGCAACATCTATTGTAAGAAAAGTTTATTGTTAAAAAGGTTACATTATTTAAAATGCATCGTTTCATCTGGGTAATCCCAGTTAATTGGAAAAAAACAAGAACCGGCGTGTAGGTACAACATTATCTTGAGAAATACGTACAATTACACGTTACTCACAACTTGACTTGAAGGACAATGTTATGTTTCGTGAAAAATTCTAAATCATATATTAGAATGTACATTATGGTACAATTAATTGTATTATTATAAAATAGACAAATCGAAAATCTAAAACATAAAAATATGTAAATCACATTGGTTAATAAATAACGCATTTACATATGTATTTCGAATGATAGGAAATGATACATTTGTTATGTATAAAAACTTAAGTAAAACTGTTTTTACAGCGACAAAGAGTTAAATTAATTTTTATTACTCAAAAATGTTTCATCAGAATTCACGTTTTATCTCATATTACAACGCTTCCGGATATAATGTGATGCCTTCGCAATCATAACCAGATTGCATGGAAAAAACCTTTTGCCGTGACGTACTTATAAACACAATGATACTACCACCTGATACAAATAAGTTTATAGAAACAATTAATTTAACCACCTATTTAGCATTCAGATAAGATTAACATATATTTTCCATAGATCGTTAATGTGCAGTGTAATAATTTAAGTGAATAGGAAAATGATTTACGACCTCCATTAAAATAGTAATTTCCGTAATATTCAATTATTATTAAATAAGTTCAAAAATACTTGAGAAAACTTTCTAAATCATTTCTACAATATTTCAATCCGTCATTCATGTATGGAACGCTAAGATATTCCATACAAATATTTTGATTACTTAGGACTTTTGACAATTGGTTGTAGATATGTTGTTATAGATACGAACCTTTTTAACGATGAAAAGAGAAGTATAAAATATCTACACTTCAAAGTATTACTTTTAATTTTCAGAATAGCATGACGAAACTATGTTATATTTTGTATCTGTTCAATTTAAAAATACAACAAAAAATAGCGTTAGCAACAGCAACTACATACGTAGATTAAAAATGTAATATGTTTTAAAGCCTAGCAAATAATTTTACTTCTCTCTCTTCTAATTTAAGATAAGATAATAAAATTATTATTACAGGTAATTAACTAGTCTCTCATTTTCATTTTAATGTAAGTCCATTAGCAAGTTAATTTTTTTTTGTGTTTCGACTAACCCAGTGATTTTCTTCTAATTTTAACTACATAATTATATACTGTGTGAAATCACACACTTAGTACCCTCATACATCTTAGTATTTTTTTTTAAATTGCAAATCTCCTAAATCAATTATTCATCATCATCATCATCATCATCAGCCTGTGATAGGCCACTGCTGAACGTAGGCCTAACCTAATACACCCCTATCCATTGGGGGGTTTCGGACCGTATCCCACCTCGCTGGTCCAGTGCGGGTTGGTGGGTGGACCGACTTTTTACATGCCCATCCGACACATGTATCATCTTACTTTTCAGACACTTGGGTGATCGGCCCAAATTGCCCTAACCAACTAGGAAACAACATTGAAAATTTGTTGAGTCCCCGCAGGATTCGAACCCACGACCTCCGGTTTCTGAAGCACACACCCATACCACTAGGCTACGGAGGCAGTCAAATCAAATATTATGATTACTTACTTACTACTCCTACCTCACAACAAAAATGGGTACTAAAATTGTATTTCGCCAGTAACACTCCTTAAAATGAGACCCGTCATTCCTAAATAACAAATAGCTTCATAATATTATTAATTGGACTTTCGATATAAATCTGTTTATAATCTGCAGCACACTAAAAAATATTTGTAAAACGTGATTATATTCATTTTTGTGTCTACTGTATTTGTATTATACAGATCTTTTTGCAGTAAAGATAGCAAATATTGCCTTGACATTTATAATTTTTAACGAAATTGCACCTATGATGTTTTTGTTTTTATGAAATACGAGTCTATTGATCCCTACGTTGCTTATTTTAGCTTGAAGTTTTAATTATATTTTAAGTAAAATGGCAACATTTATGTATGCATTATGAGAGACTGTATGGATTTTAACACCGTAGTCCCGATATTCCAAATTGTGCTGAAACTTTAAGTCAAGGACAGACGTATTATTTATCTTTGTGTCAAAGTTTTAAGTCAGGTTCTTACTTCTTGTTCCAACGAGCCTTAACGTTTTGCCTACATTACACAGACCACATCCACAATCAATTTTATGCACTTCTGGTTCTAACAAAAGGATAATACGCCTAACAGTTTTTAAAAAATAACTATTCCTTTTCTTTGGATTAAAAAATGTTTTGATAGAACCACTTTTTAAGATCTAGCCAATATTGTGAATCGTCTTTGGTATGACAGGACAACAGGCTGGATACTACTTATCTGCTGATATCTTCTATTAAAAAAAAATTATGTCAGCTGTATGTCTTATTTGGCTTATGCACGGTCAGTGATCTGAGTAAAGCGAATATTGTGTGTGCCCATACACAAAATGTAGTGAATAATTTATGAGCAAACTACATAAAATATTTGTCAAAAAATAATAATCTTGTAAACTAAGACTCGTGACATAATTCGCCTTACCCTTATATTATTGTCTTTTGATTGACGCAAGAATACAAGTCGACCTAAAAAAATGTGCTTAATGCTGCGGTGGCGTTAATACGTTAATACCATCTGTACCATGTAAATTTAAATTGGTTAAAAAAGTTGTGTACACTGAGTACATTGCTATAATTAACAATAAGATAAACGTCTCAGATACAAGGATGTGTGAATTCTAAAAGGCATAATAAGGTCATGATGATTAAAGATAGCAATACGTAGATTGAACATGTATTCGATATACGTAGATTACGAACAGATAGATTATCACAGAGAGATTACTCATACGGTATTTCATTTGCCAACTAATATTAATAGTGGGAGCAAAGTATTATTATTAAGTACTTGAAGTAATTGTTAATAAATTAGGGTAACAACAACGAAAGTAAAAGCATAAGCAAGCAATATTGACCTATTTTAAACTTAATTTTAAGAAAAAATAAATAATATTTTGCATGCTATAATAAAACACATTAGAGATTTTTTTAACTTTGTTTATTTTGATTTAGAATATTCCTGACATTCCAGATACTTTTATGACCAAGGGTCCTGTCGCGGGCAGACTGAAATGTTGTCTGTCTGTCAAAGATTTTTACCCGAGGAACAACACCTCGACCTGCCGGTGACCATGGATCCTGTAAAGTAACTGAAAATCCGTAAATTCTTTTATTAAATCATATTTAGTATTCGCGTAAATGCAAGAAAGTAACTATATTTTGCATGATAAATAAAACCGTTCAAGGAATTACATCGGGTTTAAATACTTTGCAACTACTTTAATATTATGCCCTTACTAGCGGGTATCATTCTGATTATTTCTAAAGTGTCAAAAATGTAAAGGCAATGACGAAATAAAATATCTGTATACCATTTTTAACTTTACATCAAAGTTTTTTGTGACGGAATGACATATGTGTGTAATCCAGTATAATGTTGGTATACGTGTTATCTACATTTCATTAACAGCTATTTAGTAATGAGTGTTTGTAGCAGTTGTATGAATGTGAAAGGAACCATTAAAACAATTAGTTACTATTTAAATAATCACTTTCTCATTTCCAAAATAATAATAGAATAAACAAAAAGAACATTACAATAACGTAATAGTAAGCAATATGATTATTAATACATATGTATACAATGTTACCTAGTTCCCAGTAGTCCAATAGGGTTGATGTCGACAAGTCTTCTCTTCTTTGATGACAAGCAATACCGTTGTATTGCTTGTCAAACGATGTTGCTTAAATTAAAATAACATTTTTATCGCAGTGATCATGCCTGTCTTTCTTGGAGCCTATTCTAAATAATAACAAAATTTCATCGAAATCGGTTTAATGGTTTGGACGGTGAAGATGAACAGACAGTAAGACAGATTTAATTTCGCATTTATAATATTAGTTTGGAAATGTTTATAAGTACAGTATGAGTCCTTATTAATAAGTGCATTAATTTTTTTATGGATAAAAGTGCGCATGGCATTTTTATTTTCTTATTCGCTGTAGCCCACGACTTCGTCCGCGTGGTAAGATATAAAGGAAAATCTGTCAGAGTTTTCTTTAAATAATACCACTTCTTTGCATAGCTGTTTCAGTCTATGCTGCATCTTTAGGTAGCAGTTTAAAGTTAATCACACAAGATTGTGATTTTCAGTACTACATTTTTTCTTTATAAACATCTCAAGAAGTATTTAAGGTATATTATTTTTCTTGATAATATGACCATGTTATTATTTTCGTAACAAATTAATAAATATTCAATATACATGTATTTTTTTAATCGATCTACCAAAAGCGGGAAACGACTGCATGTTACATTCGTAAAAAACATGATACGCCGCAAATTAAATACCTTTTCAAATTGAATAATTTAGGAATTCGTTAAAAAACATAAACACCATGATGTACCTGTACAAAATATTGTGAAACGAATTTAAGTCGAATTATATATTCATTTAGATCAGAAAATCTTAACTTCCTATTTACTTTACCTCACTAAAACAGCGTATGGATTCAATAAGTCAATAGGAAATACTTGAGATTAGTATAATTAATGTGTTTCTTAAGGCGTCAATGTCAGACGGTTATAAAATACTTTAGACCTTTTTCTAACCTACATTATAGCCAATTACATTTTTGCTGACCATATTTAAATGTCAAAGCTAGCATTGACAGTGTTGTCATTTACGAGCAAGAAATTTACTCTAATAAAAATCTCATTGAAGGCAATCATAAACGATAATTAAAAAACTTTCAAACAAACATTTATTTAGAAGTAAAAAATATTTTTAAAATGTTAATGAAATAAAATTGTCCATCTTATTATGTCTTGTTATATATTGTTTTATATGAAATATTTTAAAGTGTTAAACAATCCGTACGGGAATTTTTAAAAAGCTCATAACAGTTATTTATTTTTATTTATTTATTCTTCATGCACAAAAATATTGTACAAAAGTGGCTTAACGCCGATGGCATAGTCTACCAGCCAACATTTGGGTGAAGAAGAGAACAAGGCACCATAATAAACAAAAAAAAATGTCATTTCAATGTATATTAAATGTAGGCAACAGTATAAATATAAAAATGGGTTACAGAATCGATAAAAAATGGATTAAAATTTAACAAACCATCTGATCAGTTATGTGCAAAGTGATGTTTAGCGCTAAATCCGGATTCTTGTATAACCGCAGCCCACTCGTCGCCTTGAGACCTTGATGGTTGTATTCTCAGTAATTTCACTGAGTGACCTTCAAACAAGACCATAACAGCTTTTGGATATCATCCAATGTTATTTTATAGTAATAACATTAGTGATATTAGATAGATTATCTTACAGTATAAACGGTCGTTTAAAAACTGACATGAAGAATGAATTTCAATATTTTGTGCTGCAAAAAAAGAAATAAAGATTTTAACTTTTAAAAATGAAAATAAAATATTGTTTTCATGTTATTTACAAAGGAAATTTAAAGATCTATAATGGTAATGCCAAACTTGCTCTACTTGCCACGTGGTGTGATTTGTATTAAAAAAAGGTAATAATTTCAAAAAATTTTGGTGCTGCTTTCACAGAAAACTGTATGAAAGCGTCCTCGAGTCTGAAGACTGGAAACGTCTTACTTACTTGTTACGATTCAATTCAATCGTTACTGTTTAAAATATCTCTGTCTTATAATAACTTTAAAAAACTTAGGAAGTTCTATTCAACGCAAAAACGTGTTATATAAAACACAAGGATGGGTACACAAGGAAGTACGTTTATAAATTATCTTTATAACACTTCATTGTGCACATGAACTTAGTATTTTATAAAAAATTATCCTCAAGACTTTGAAATGAAGAAAAAACTGCATTTATAACAAAGGATACTTTTTTATCGAAAGTTAGTTCTTAAAATAAAAATATATATATATGCGCTTATGAAATAACGAGTTATTTTTACCATTTGTGTGTATTAATTTTAATAATAGTAACAAAACTTCAAAATGTAATCAAACTATGTAATAGGAAATAACAAATTACACTTTTGGTTTAAAGAAACTATCAACTCTAGATTGCTTCGCTTCTTTTTTTCTTGGTAACACTGATAGGCTGCACAATTTTTTTTATTAACATTAAAACTTCTATCAAAATCAGGATAATTTTCTTAAAAAATTTTAATGGCGTTCTTCAAATTTGCAATGGCCACGGGAAGTTTTTTTATGTAAGTTCTTTTTTAAGAGTTACTAATAGAAAAATCTGTTTCTTGTAACTCATTGCTTCCTTTTGTACTTGTGCCGCCAATTCACTAAAATCTTCACTAGCCAGTTCTTCCGAATGTGACATTTACCTCGTGACAAGTGAATTCTTCTATGCCGAAAATCGAAACAAATGAAATATGTTTGAGGAATAGTGTCAAAACATAGTTCGACGTAACTTGAAACGGCATAAGTCGAGGAAAATTTATATAAAACAAAAAAATATATATATAAAAACTATTAATAATAAGAACAGAAAGATTTCTTAAAATTAAGAGCACACTTTACCGCTATATTACTAAGAAAATAATTGAATAAAAGTAGCATAAAAACTAAGATGTTTTTGATATTTGAATTAAACACGCCGCCGGAAACAACCTGCAGCTCTCACTTAGTGTTTCAATGAAAGTCCTATCTATACATACCCTTGTAAAATTTTGGAAAAAATTGGAACCGTGGGCAGAGAGGACTTTAGCTGTAGTCAAATTCAAATGTCTTAAATTAATGTAAACGGTACTACACTTGCTTACTGACTGTCAAAAAAGCTACCACTGATTCAGACGCCTCTGACCTGAGAAGAACCAGCCTTTTTTTAATTTTATCCTTTAATATAATTAAAACTTTTGTGACAAATTTTAATAAAAATATAGTAAGAGTGGGAATATTTCATGGTCCCTTCGCACCTCGCACTGACGGACTTTCGATAGGTCCGAAACTAGTCGGCACTTAAATCAATTTCACGTGAGTTTAGCCGTTTATGATATATATTTTGATCCTTTAATAAACAGTTATAAAATAGGTATTTATATTTAACTTGGAGTGAGCCTTCCATTAGCAGGATGTGGTGTCTAGTCAGGGGGTCGAGACGTGCGCTAGTTCCAACGCACCTAAAGATGAGCTTAGAGGGGGCTGACACCTGCTCTGCTCCGAAGGTAAGGTTGGTAAGGTGGTAAAATATTACCTAAATTTATCCCCCGAGCAATGCGATGTTTTAAGCCGGTGCCGGTCCGGCGTAACCCTTAATTTCCCCTTTAAGATGATGGGGGATTCGAAATGTTTATATCATATTGTTGTTTCCTCGTTGGCTCGGGCAATTTGGGCTGATCAACCAATTGTCCTAAAAGTAAGATGATCTATACTTCGGATGGGCATGTAAAAAGTCGGTCCACTCACCAACTCGCATTGGACTATCGTGGTGGGATACGGTCCAAAAACCCCTTATGGATAGGGGTGTATTAGGAGACGCCTATGTTCAGCAGTGGACTATCACAGGCTGGTGATGAAGATGACAAGATTATTTAAATTTAATCAATACTTAGCGCATCGCTTACAACTAAAGACGCCTTGGATGACATTAGTAGGTATTTCTAACAATTTCTTATTTATTATTGTTACGAAAATTGGCTTTGTTGCTTCTTGACGGTAAAAGAATTTTTGAATTCAGACTTCAGATGTTTTTAAGTTTAATATTAAAGTGTAGATAAATTCATCTATAATTAAGTAACTTACAGTGTGTAACTTATTTTTAATGTAAACGAATTAATAAAATACAATGAGACTAATAAATAATATTATCAAAAGTAATTAAAAGAAATAAATAGTAATAAAAAATCTCTATTGTATGTTAATAAGCGTTAAGATAATATTTTACGTTAGTAATAAAGTACATGGTTTAGATCAAGGTTTTCCATATCTCAATTGAATTAAGAAATAGACTACGATTCTGAGGGTACTTACTTAATAAACACGAAGTCAATCTGTGAAACAGAACCAATGCTCTTGTAAATATTTTAAAAAGATGTCCTTGAAAATTTTCTTTTCTTTCATAGCCTTTTTAGTGCCTTTTATAGGTGCTAAAGCCATTCACAACTCACTCCAGCTCTATGTCAATTGTTAGCATTGGAATAAAATTAGCGCAACAACATTTTACTGGGATCGTACTTAAGAATTGCATCAATAACACGGTATGAAGGCGCCTGCCTGCGCAAATAAAATAACATATTAAATTACGAGATGATATCGATAATTATATGTTACATATTATATAAATTTGGATTAAAGGTAAACAATTTATCTAGATATATAGGTTATGGCCTAATAAGGCTGACTCGCTCGGTGTCTTCTTCACATAAAAATAAATTTCCACTTTGTAAAAAAAATGCGTTTGTATTTAAGTCTATTCAAGTAATGTTATAATCATTGTTATGCTTTATTGTACACATAATTAATATTTAAAAAAATTGAACCAGTAGTTCCTGATATTGAACCAAACAAATAATTAATCTTTATACATAATTAAGGTACTTATAAAAAAAACTTTTGTAATTTTGTTTACACCTTGAGTAACAAAACAACAATCGTCTACGTCCTAATAAATAACTAATTTTCGTATCGCCCTTCGACAAATCGTTCCTGCATGTGTTTATTTATGTTTTTGTTTACTTGTTTATCACGCAGCACGTTAGATTCACTATTTACCTGTCACTCAAACAATATGAGCACATTATTGATTACTTGGTTTTAAATTTGTTACTTAATCTATTAAAGGAAATGTCTACTTTAAATTTTATTTTTCCTTAAGTTACGCATAATTTTTTTTTACTACAAGGTTCACATAAGTTTGTAACGCATACAACTTCAAATCATCTAATGCCGATCATGATATATTTCACTCGTTTGTTATATTGTGAAAATAAAATATATTCTCTATTCACTTGTCTCTATACCTATAAAATATGTCACGATTATGGTTTAAAAGAATAAAAAAATTATACATTTTCTAGAATCTGAAGTCATTGAGATTAACACACAAAACGATGTGATATATGTTTTAAAATTCATTAAACTTCTTACTCATCGTTATAAGTAATAACATT
Organism: Lamproptera curius; assembly: GCA_029286875.1. Lineage (NCBI taxonomy): Eukaryota > Metazoa > Arthropoda > Insecta > Lepidoptera > Papilionidae > Lamproptera > Lamproptera curius. Next base: position 2,181,668 of record JAGSMT010000039.1, on the reverse strand, counting down.
TTTTGGGAGTTTTTCATGAAACTTTTAGTTATTACGTTTTTTTATTGTTCATCAAAATGATTGCTACATAGTTTGACTCTTCAGAGGTCAGCGGTCATGTGCTGAAGTATATAATGTATCTAAAAATTGTAAACCTTTTTTTATTTATTTATTTACACCTTTTGCTATTAGTGCAAAAACTAGCAGCGCATGAGCAGTCCTAATGCTATAGGCATTAGGGACTTTCCGTCTTAGGTAATAACACAATAGGGAGGTGCACGGATATAATAACAACAAAATCTAATTTGAAACACATCGATATACTCATAAATAAAATAACACTCCATATTAAATTGACATGTATGTATTGAAATTATATTTATATAACTTAAGATATACACGTGTAATGTTTTTTCATAACTATTAACTTCTTTGCAACGCACTCTGAGACGTAATTATTTTTAGCATATTTTTTGTATATCGTCGTAATATTGTGTTCGTTGTACTGTGAACATAGTTTTTATTTCTTTAGACAATGTTTAGATCTTAGATTAGTGTGTTAGATTAAGCCATCATTTGAAATATAAGCGGATATAGACTTTTTTAACCATAATGCCCTCCGATTTCTGCCGCATTTTAAATACTGCATATTTTCAAATTTATTAAATGTTGTATTGTGTTAAACACTTCATATGTATATATAAAAAAACATTGTTTTTCGTACAAGGAATAGCAATATATTGCAAAGCATTACTTTTTATTAGCTTTAATAAAATCTCATTGTATTTTCTTAATTTGTATACAATAAAATTGTTACTGTGGGTTATTCCTAGCACACAGATTCACGCTCTGGCTAATTTAATTATAGGTACATCAATAATAAACGTATAATTATGCAAAACATTGTTTTACTTTATCTCTTAAGGTTAAGCCAGCGCTTTGAAATTATCCGCACAAAATTGTGATTTTGACGTCTTATTTTTTGCTAAATAGCCATCTTCCCGGCAAAGACATATGTGTTGTTATAATGAAACGTCATCTGCTGCTTTGCTCTTAGGTAGAAAACGGCTTTACATGCGTCTGGAGGTAGAAAAAAACTTAGCCTTTAGGGAGTCTAATGAAGCCCGCTTTGCTAGCCTTCGCTCTATTTCGGCTAACTAGATAGGGAATATTTTGTAAAATAATTCAATTTGAACAAAAGAGAACGTTATTCTTAAAGACCAAGGTCCAGACGTATCTTTATTTACGTTGAAAGTATTGCTATTTAAAAGATCGAGAAGATCTTACTATCAGCTATTATATATAAGCTTTGCATTTTAGTTCAAAAATATAGTTAAAAAGAATGTTGGCACATTTTAGAAGGAGTACATCAGTGAAGAACGAACAAGAAAATTTTAAATAAAATTCCTTATAATGCTACTTTCGCTTATTGCCACGTATCAGTAATTTTCCACGACTTTAAAAGTTATTAGCGTCGTGCAACAATTAAACGGATTTTATTTTCGATGCAGTCGTTACAAGCTATCGGTTATAAATTTAAAACTTAAAAAATAAGTAGTAAAATGGTTATATAAACACGTAATACAACAAGAGAACCGTAATTTTGAATAGAACAGTAGTCGGCCGGACTGATTTTTAAATACCTTACTTTTATTTTATTTCATTGGAACGGTCATGTCCTTACCCTAATTTGTATCTGTTATTTATTATATAACTATTTAGATTTTTAACAATTAGTACCTACAATTAAAATGTCTAAACTCTGATTCCCAAAACACTTTTGTTAAAGCAGACAAATTTCCTTCGGCGAATGCAAAACAAATGCTTCATACGAAACATGACATCATACATCAATGCAACTTGTAAGCTCATATGGAGTCTAAAATCAATTTTATTTAACCTTTTCCGAATGATTAATGTATCAAAAAAACCTTTAGAGCTAAAAAAAACCATTGATTTGATAGATAGTCAAAACAAATTCCTTTTAAATTTTTTATTGCTTGTTTTCGATGTTCAAATAAAAAAGATATTTTTATATATTCACCGTTGTTAAACCAGTGAACTAAGTCTGCAAAAAATTTTCGTTACAAGGTGGAATAAACCTAGTGGAAAATATTGCTTTGTATGTAAACAATTTAGAAACATCAATTACAAATACTTCAATTTCAAATGAAAAACTTATGAACGGAAAGATTTTAACCGATATTATGTGAAAAGGTATATTATTAGAAAAGTAGAATGTAAATTAATGTTTGAGGCCCTTATTTTTTATTTCTAATTACAAATAAATTTTCATAACAGCATAAATATTTTGTAACTCACAATACCATATCCAAATGAAACTCAAAATTCACATAAAAATTGTAACCCCTGGCAACGTAGTGGCGTCTCGCATGTGTCATATTTATAAGTTGATGTAGCTAAGCGATTGATATCTTATTTAGGAACTCCATTTCTTGTCGTTTGTAACAAAATTTCCGTCAATTCCAAGATTTTTTTTTTCATTGCAAACGCAGGCGGACAAACAATCGGGGCCACCTGATGGAAAGTGGGCACCGACACCCATAGACATTGGCAATACTGGTATCACCAACGCGCTGCCTACCGTGAGACATAGGATGTTATGTCTCGTTTACCCAGTTATTACGCTGGCTACGGTGCCCTTCAAACCGGAACGCAGTAGTGTTTTCACACCGTGGTTCTGTTATAAGAGAGGATACTTTATTTTGTACCAATCTGTATTATTTCCATACAGACAGTATTAAGAAGTAAATTATATGTAATCATAGTTTTTTTTTAAACTAATAAATACAATTTTTAGATTATCTTTTACAGAACTCTAAACTATTTGTATTTCCCTAAACATTGAGCTTTAGACCGACGTCGTTATTTATTCACAGAATTGACATTCATAGTTTTATTTGTTTATTCAATCTTTGTCGTAAAACGTATGTATGTTTATTATTGCATTTATAGCTTCCGAAAAAGGTTCATTATCATTCGCAAATACTCATTTAAAAAACCTAGCACTGCCTCGCAATGATCAAAAATGATAGTCACTATTTGCTCACAAAACATAGACATTCATTGGAAGTTGATATTTTTAACATCTTAATTCAATAAAAGAGCGCGTAAACTAAAGGTACTATAGTATAGATTTTCTTTTTGCTTTAATATTGGTCTAATGTAGAAGTAATTACAGTTTAACCCACTATATATTATATAACATCACACAATATATCTTCATATTAATTTGTGACGCAAAGATAATATTCATTTTTACGATTATAGTATTCAAAAGTAAACCTAGACTTAACTTCCACTGTAGTATACTTGTAAAAAACTTGCCATATTTTGTGTCATAAGCATCTATTATGTCCTCAAATTCAAGTCGTGTTTTCATTTAGCGCCTTTTAGATCCACATTTTCCTTATAAGGTCATTTACACACGATAGAGTCGACAGATTGAGTTCATTGTTTCTCTTTGTTAGCTTACAAGCGCGTAATGGCAAAATGAACATTACTTGTTAATATGCTAAAGATGGTGTAGTGCGGTAGCCTCGGCCGTCTTCATTGTTCTTGGCAGTTGTGACTAGATGCATCTTTCATTCGAATTATCCACTGAATAGATCAAACCTAATAAATTCTAGTAAATATTTGCGGAAGATTAAGTTGTGAAATGATTTACCTCCATTTTATCTTGCCTAAATATATTTGAAAGATCGTTACATAACAGATGTAATATTTATTAGAGGGATTGACAAATTGATCAGCATTTCAGACTCTTGCTCCGTGTATGCTGGTTGGATTCCCACTAAGTATGAAAGATTTTTGATGAATTAAGTGTTCTTATCTCAGTATATATGTTATGTATAATAATACAAATTTGGTATTTATTTTCTGTTAACTTTCTAAAAGGAGAGATTTACTTCATAATAGATTTGTTTCAGAGATGACATTTAGAATTTTCTCAACAGTTTTCTGGGCTTTTCGAATTGAAGTTTTTTAAATTGGTACAACAGTTAGTTACTAAAATTCCTCAATGATAGTATTTTGTTATCCTCAGTTTGGCTAAATGATGACGTAAAACGTATTAGCGACACCAACCGCCAATATGTTTTGCCTAGGCGACGTATGTACGAACCGGAAATATATTCCGCCTTAGGTTCATTGACACTGTATTATGATCGTAAGCACGGTCTCGAAATCCTATGTAATTTTGTTTAGGCGTACTCCTTTGTACTTAATTAAGGGATAGTCTATAGTGAAACAGTAATATAAGAGTACAAAGCCTTACCTAGAAAGAATTCTAATTCTCATTAGAATATCTCTGTCAGAGATTAGCCATTTTTTTTTTTGATTTGACCTATAAATCTTATCAAATATCATATTATGAACTATGGAACATAAGAACTGTCACTTTAATAATTTATTTAGCGTTATTGATACAAGTCAGTAATGTATAAGATAAATCACGAAAATTGGTTGATTTAGTAACGCGCATGACGGCAAAAAAATATTGGTTTCATGGAATATCTTGATTACTCTTTGATATTAAATAAAACAGAATCTGCCATCCTGAAGTCTAGAAGTAAGGGAAATATACCGTTACACGAAGTTTTCATTGTTGTTTCCTAGTTGGTTGGTTTCCCTGAAAAGTAAGATGATCCATGCCCGACGCATGGACATGTAATATATATATAGTCCAAATACCCCCTAAAGGACAAGGGATATGGGGACGACATTGGACTAACACAGGCTGATGATGATGATGATGATGACGATGAACGTTAGAATAATCTATCATGCCGGTAAGAAAGAAATATATCATCGCTTTATTACTTGCACAACTTGACTGTTTAATAATAAGGATAATAATTTTAAGTACGTTGTCGTCTAAAATCATACACAACACGCAGGTCGTGGATAAGTGAATTTAAATTTCTTCTCATCGGTAATGTTACTTGTGAGCCTTGAATTACAAAGTCAATAATTTTGAACAGCATAAGGTAAGCTATTGATTAGACAAGTGTTTTGACTGATACGAAACTCATACAGTGCTTGTTTCTGCCAAAACCCGATAATGTACAAACGTTGCTGTGTTGTGATTTGTTCCTAGCATTAAGTTGATATCGTGCTCGTTACTAATGCATTGATTGAATATTAACCAAGTTAAATGTTATTGTGTGAAAATAATACAATAAACATGACATTGCGTTAATTCATATAATTGAAGAAAACATTATTAACCAAAAATCGAGACAGATGCAACGATATAACAGCTCCTTCAGATGGAATTCACTAAAAACCGCATGATAAAAGATTCAAAAGCGCAATAACTAATGAAAATAAACTCCGCAATAAATATTTTCACACCGAAAAACTTAAAAACCTGTTTAAGAAAGGAGAGCCATTAAATATTAGCAAAGCAAATAATTCCATATAAATAAATTATTTGCAATTATTTTTTAGAATGTGTAGAAACATTAAACTAAAGCAAACTAACACACCGGAACGGCTCATCTTAGAAAATTATATGCGGAGGGATATAATGACCTAAAGAGCATTATTTATAATAACTATACGCTATACGTGTATATTTTGTAATTGTGTATACTTTATAAAGTATACACAAATACAAATATACACGCAATAATCAGGAAAGCAAACAATTGAGACATATTAGCCCTTTTTTAAGGGAAACCGACTTTTTTTCAGAAAAAAAAACGTAGCCAGTAATAAACTTAAAATATATTTTTTTAAATTTTTTAATAGGCAATAATAAAATGAGGCATCTATTAAGCCTCTTATATCTATAGGAGATTAACTTAAAACATATTTAACCAGACTGAGCAAACAACAAAGACAAATGTACATTATCAGCCGAATCTGCCGGTCTAGACGTGACGTTAGAGCGAGCGCAGCCAGCGCCATCTGTCGGCAGCACGTCGGAGCTGTGAGGAGTCAAGTTTAAGGGGCGCGAGGCGATGTGATAAAAGATCGTGGTGGCACCGCGCGCCGTCAGTACCGAGGGCACCTGCATACAGCGCAGGCGCACTACGCGACCGATAACTATACGCGTGCACGCAACCGCAGCGCCCCCATAGTTGTCCGTCCGCACGGGACTTATGTCCACGGTCGGTTAGTGACTGTGATCCGAGTACCTTCCACCTTCGAGGAGTTGCGGCGGACGGGAGCACAGGTGAGACAACGATGTCTAACTATAATTATGAAATCACCGCGCGTCGCGTGAATCATGTGATGAAGGGTACGGACGGTGTTGTTAATGAAAAAAACAGATAACGTCCGAAAAATATATGTAAATTGGCAAGGTGTTATCTTAGAAATGTTTATATCGAACTGTTGTCAAAGGTACAATATTTATTCTATACTAACATGAGTCCGACTTATTGATAGGTTATGCAAAATTTTTATAAATAAAGTATATTCGCCTGCTTTGAAAACAGTAGAAAACGTAAAATAAAGAAACGTAAAAATCAAAATAAACCTAATTTACAAACGCCTTCCGCCAAGGCTGCGGGATTTACACACTTTCAAGGTATCCTTCTGACGAGAGGCAATGACGAAATTTTCTCAACACTTTTTAAAAAGCATTGAACATTCTTCCATCAAAGGTCAATATTTAAAGAACGCGTCAGTGAGCGATAGACTTGCGAAAAATTAGTTCTTATTGTAATAAAAAAAGTCAGTCTGAAGACCAAAATTTTACGCAAAATACGGCCGCACGTTTAGTAACGATTACGCCAAAATGCATCGCAATCGACAAGAAGTTTGTCAACACAGCAACTGCATCTCGCCATTCAACGGCAAGGTGCAACTGGTACGTTTGCGAAACCGCCTCGAATCACGGATTCGTTTCGTATTCGACTTCCTTCAGCGTTGGAATGGTTGTAACTAATGGTTAATAGTGGTAAAACGTGCAATAAACGCAACAGTCTAAGAAAGGAGCTCGGTTTTGAAGCCAAGGATCCACCAAGGCGAAGAAGACGTTAGTATGCTCGGCGCGTTTGCCGGCGCAAAGCGATAGACGCGTGACGTAAGGTCACTAAGCGTGGCCACTGACATGACATGAGATTAACTCCTTGCTATCGCCGTATAAACTATTTCGACACTATTCAATCGAACCAAATTCAATAAAAAAAATTTACGCATTAATCATAACACACGTAACTATATAATTTGTATTAGTAACGAAATAAAAATATGCAAAACGGAGAATATTTTATAACACACGCAATAAAGATAAAAAAACCGGTAACCTAGAAACTTGTCCGTGAGTTTCAACATTTTGTTCCATTCCGGAAAGCATATCCTTTTATAAAAAATAACTCAAATTCGATTGTTCTTTTATAATATTAGTCACTGTATAAGATGTTATTTCGACAGCTGACATAGAAATAAATTGGATAGCTTGGAAATAGCCAATCTATTTCTGTACTAATTTATTTGTTTTTTTTTCATATAAATTAATTGTGACAGACCTGAAACGCATCATATGTTAAAGATAAAAAACACTAATAAATATATCAATACGTTAATTACCATAAACATTACCCCGAAAGCAATTTTCCTGTTTATGAACAAATCTCAAAGACGATTTATCAAACAGTAAAATTAAAACGTTATTAGACAATACTGTCGACCACGTCAAAGTCAAGCGTTAAGAAATAAAAACGTAATTTAATAATCTAACAACACTACTACTAACTGCTACAATGGAATATCTTTAAATGCAAAACTCTGAACTATGTGAAGGTTATTAAACTAAATAAGGAAAGCTAACGTCGGAAATCCTTGAAGACTAGCTAAACGGGTTAAGAAAAAATGAGAAACTTGTGAATACATTAACCGTCAAGATGGTGACTTCCATTTTGTACGTCACATAATACGAGCCAGGAAATTATCTATATTCAGCAACAAGTTGATATTGATTCAACGGTTTTCGGTATAAACGACCGGTTATCTCAATGCCGATATAATTTTAATTACCGCACTGAAACGTACATCCGCTTTTTCCGCTTTTGGTAAAACATATTTAAAAAATATAATGCATAAAATTCATTTTTATAAATATATTTAACAATGAGTAAATTAAAACAACATTCGTTGCGCAGTTTCAATGCTATTAAATGGCAGTTGTTTTATCTTTTAATATTTCCTGTATAATTAACTGTAAATAAAAGCGTTTAAATTTTATTATATTTCAAGATCAAGCAACACTAATAATACTCCATTTTAGTTTTTTATGAATATGTGTTTTTTAAATTGTTATTCGTTGAAACTTTTTTACGGATCACAATTTTGACACAAAATAGAAGAAGTTACTCGTTTCTCAAGAAATATTGTGAACATTTCGCACGTATGTGGGAACGATATAAACATACAGTACAGATACATGAGTTTTCTATGGGCGCTGGTTATCTAATACCAAATAGGAAATAATCCATATTGTTGACCAAAGCCATTTAGCATCTGAGAACAACTTCGTTTGTTCACAGTGCCAAAAAACACTATACATATTAATAAGAATAGCAATTATTCACGCAACAACGTCACATTCAAAGAGGATTATTGATTAATTACGAAATAATTTTGAGCCAAGTTAATGTCAAAGTTTTACCTTAGTCTTTAGACCTTTAATTTTTCAATACGCACAGACTCGTGTAACAATCAAATATTAGAAATAGCTATTGGGATATTTTAAAGACATCACCTTGACCGACCACATTATCGGTTACTCCGTGAATACATGGCGACATCGTGGACCCCGGGGGCTATGAATGCCCATTAACTGCATATGCGACCTTCAATTTGATGGATGCGAGGTGACAAATCCGAAGGCATTAGGCAAGGATAGTCATTTGATGGTGTACGGTGTTAGGGAGCACGTCCGATATGACCTCGCGTTCGGGTTGGGGCGTCGCTTGTAAATGTTTACATTTGTACCGGTCACTTGCGACGCCCAACTGAGGCTCAACGACCACTGATTAGTTGCAAAACGACCGCGGCCGAATTGAGTTCAGGGTCGCGCGTGATGCCTCCGGGTGTTGCGCAAACACCAACAGAATGCAGCCGCTCTGCTCACAATGAGAATCGCGCCGCGCCTCTGGCGACCGTGATGCCAGCACTGTGCCAGCTTGTGACAAAATCTAATCTGTTCTGACGCAGCAACCCCAATAGTACACAACAAAAAATCGAACTTAAGATGTTGTCTTTTGTTTTCAATTTAACGTTATCACTCCAAAGAGAGTAGCAATTTTTCAACGACAAATCCAATATGGTCGGTGCCGATCAGTCCCACTTCATATATTCCGTATTGTTAGGTAATAATGTCACAAGAACATGTGTTATTTAATCGGCAGATTTATGAATATCTAGTGTTTATTAATCTTGTTCTCAATGAAATATCGGGTTTGCTTTCGTAATGTTTTATTTCATAACTCAGATAATTCACGACAATGTTATGAAAACTACATAGCAGTTTAACGAAAAAATCCTTTGGAAAAATATATAACGCTTTCATTTACTTGTACCAAATTAATAATTAGCTGCGATGTCAATATGGCAAAAAAACCGTAATGTTGCTGTAATATCGTTGTGAAAATAGGTAAAGGTGCTTTTTAAATATTGATTTTAGCCAAATTGCGTTACAACTGAATTAATTTCGAGCGATCTTAATTTGCACTGCAACAACACAAGGCCGTTAAAAGCTAGGTTCTTTATTATTAAAAACTCCAGTATTCGAACAAGGTTTTCCCGCCTACGGAGATATAACTATTTATCGTGATTAATACGACTCGTTGTATTACGAAATCGAGACTACACTGTATCCATTGTCTTGTAACGCGAGGCGCTCGAAGCAAAATATTGCATTCTTTTATACTGGAAAAACGTTCGCGTAATAGTTTCCATACAGTTTTCTTTGTCTAATGAATCTAGGGAAATTTGTATGTTTCAAAATTTAAAAAAAATAAACAAAAGAATGTACTAACGATACTTTCTATTCACGCACTAATGGTACCGCTTTGGAAATAATCTGTGCACACAGCTGATTCGCGATAACCGCTGCGTAAGCGCAACATAATCCGTCACTGCCATTTAATGTTCTATTTCGATAAATAATTTTGAATCATTGAAAACTGGCCTATGTGGGCCACGTAACATAAATATAGATCGTGTTGTACAAAACTAGAATGTCACCGCTCTTTCATGTCGGCCATTCGGTTTTGTTTATCATTTTACTAGTCGGCTCCAATTCTCGCCATTTCCGCAATGACCATAGACCTATAAACGCTCAATTTACACAGATTATGCAACCAATCCGAGTGAATCGCAGTTTGCGTTAATGACCAAACTCGGAGAATATATCATTAGCGCAAATGGTGTTCTTTTCGCGTGGGCCATTTGATAGTTACATGCATCGTATATATAATGAGACTCGATTTGATAATCTTTTTTTTTCTTACTTAGGTTCACTGTAACTTTTTTAAATATAACTTGTAGTTTATATATAATACATAATGCATGGAGAATGGCAAAAAATGCAGTGGTCCGTAATAAATTACCCTCACATCATAAGAATAATTATCGGTGGGTTATATAGAAATTACTAAAACAGTAGTCTTATATCAAACACTAACTTAAAGGTATATTCTGTACTTTATAAAATAATTTAATAAGATACTTTCACGGCAGACCCGCGCCGAACAACCAGCTCGCGTAGTCTACTGATACATAAAGTATGAAAGTTGTTTTCAATTACAAAACAGTGTTTTCGACGGTGAATTGCGTGCAAGCATGCGTCGTTTCATTGCCAATGCCAATACGCGAACCCGCCGGTTAGCTAACGCGTTATTCGTACCAAATTGCATATTTCACAAAAAATAACCTTAAGAGATTTAGCTACTTTTATTACATTGTACAACGTTGCGGTCGAAACGATTAGCGTACTCGAGAAGTTTCTGTGTTGTAAAATTATTTAATAGTTAACGTATTAATGCTAATTCAAGACTCATAATTCCGATATATGGTTAGTGCACATTTAAGTTGTTAATTTAATTCCGCATTTTCAAAGGTAACAAGGCTTAATTCGCATGGGAAGGACTTTTGAAAAGAAGTTTTAAGGTTTCCTTATATGATAGTGAAGTATTAATAAAGAAACAAATGTAAATGTTGAACGGCATAGCCCTGAAGCTATAAAGAAAGTTACAAGTTTTAAATACGACTGAATTGTTATTAACAATTCGTCCTTTAATAATATGTCGTCTTATTTATTTTTCAATTGTAGAAAGTGAAGTTAAAGTACGGCCTTAATTAAAAAGTTGCAATATAATCATGTGTCCATACCTGACAATTAAATAAACTATAACGGAAAAATTAAACCTTTAAATTTAAAATTTTTTATCTACGCAAAATAAAATATAAATATTTTTTTTTGACACCTTAAGAAAATCTTTTGATCTGTAAGCTTCGTACCTTACGTACAAAAATTCATATCTTGATGTAATTTAAAAGTTCGGGTAAACATCAGAAAGTATTAACTAAAGGTCCAAAAGTGTTTAATTCATTAGAGGGTTAATATTTGTATGACTGTATTTGGTATTACCAAATAACCTCATTTTACGCTTTAATAATCTTAACTTATTGTGGTTTACATAAGTGAAAAATATCCGCATTCTTTGAGCACTTAATACAAAATTAATTTTATTTTGTTAGCCTTGTCAATGCTATTTGGTTTAAGACTTACTTTACTTTCACGTGAGAAAAAAAACTTTAATGTTATATGTCATATGTCTCCTTACTCGGAGTAATTATTTCTTACTCAATAAAATATTAATATGTGGGGTACGATCTAAAAACCCCTACTGGAGATCGCATGCATTAGGGGAGGCCTATGTCCAGCAGTGGACTAACAATGATGATGATGATGATGAATAAAATATAATATTTCATTAGATATTTTTATTAACTTGTTGTAAACATTAACTAGTACACATTCACAATTTAAGCCGGAAATAAAAAATTATATATTTAACATCGGTAATGTCATTAATTAAAAATATAGATTTCTGTTTATTGAAAAACTTAATTTGTTACAATGTTATTGAACTCATTACATTGTATATAAATAATAGGATTCTTTACTGCGAGTAGTTAAAGTGTAATGCTCTATTCGATGAATCAATTATAAAATGTACATTAAATATCCACTTATATTGAACATGAGTTTTATGAACCTTTGTTTAAAACAATAATTTATATTTTATTTACAAATATATATAAGTTATCAGTGTATTATGATTGTTTTGACTTGAAAACAGATGAGAAATCATAAGATAATACGAAATATGTATAAATTGTGCCTTTTATGCTGTTCCGAAACTGGATTAAACATTAGTAATTGCTGTCTATTTAATTAGTCGAAGAGTGAATGGAATTTATAAGGAAATCTTGGGTTCAGAGTTCATTCGCGAACAAAGCTTTGATTTCATCTAGATCTTCTATTTTTATACAACGGACAGGACTAAAGGACACAAACAGAATGTTAATACTACTTGGGCTTCCCCATCAACTATCTTTCAACATTCAGATCATATGACTCACGCACAGCGGCATATATTATGATATATCTCCCATAACAATGAAGTCGCTGAATATATTAAAATAACTAATTCTGCGCCAAACCTGAGTCTACTATGCCGCTTAGCGAACGAATAACTAAATTATTTTCTTTGAGGATATCGTTTTACGCTTTATCATCTAATCCTAAACTAAGAGAAATTGCACTATGTATTAAAAAAATATTTTTTTAACAGACGCAATAAACACTTAGTTAATCACACAATGATTTTTCAATTGTGGTAATCGAATCAGTTTTATTGTTTTTTAATTGAAATAGTATTATTGAAAGGAAACCATTATTAACAAAAAATATATGACGAATAAAAAAGAAAAGATAATTATAACACTCAACAAAAGTCAGTCAGACGTATAATATTTATATAAAGGTACATATTGCTTCTAAATTACAATATTATAAAACATAATACGCAATGGGTTATTTTATATTGAAAAATCTTTAATTGTATTTATTTATCAAAATATATCAGATACTTTTTAAATATGCCTACGCTCTTAAATTTAGTAAAGAAAAACCTAAATAACAGGTTAATTGTAAGTAACAAAAAATACACAAAACAAATGTTTTATGGTATGGTAAATTTTATTGTAAAATAAAAAAACATGCAGTATAATTAAAGTAGGATATAAGACATTACTGGGAACAATCTACCTGTCATTAAAGACGCACAGTCTTTAAATAAAGTAACACGTGACGAGATTATTAAGAAGGCTTTGTGTTAGAAACGATTTGAGCTAACTTCCTATAGGCCGTAAGGCATCTACACAACACTGCGATAAAATTATAAAAATATATACAAAGATCTATACGTTGGAAGACGAAATATTTTTTTTATAAAATAGGTCGATTCATAAACTAATTAAATCAACTCCTAATAATAAGATATATATGTCAATGAAATTCCTATCAAAACTATGCAACCAAAAGTACAGACACACAAATAGAAATAGTTACTGTTCGATTATTGTTTATTATTAAAAAAACATTTGAAATATAAATATTCTTTAAAATGTAATTCTGTAATAACTACTATAACTAGGTATACTAAACATGCTTTACTAGACACGTCTATTTAATAATCTTGTGATAAAGGTTGACTCATTAAGTCAAATCAGTTACATATTGATATAAGTATTAAAGGATTTACTTAATCTGGATTTGTAGATAAATAATTATAGTAATATTATCATCTATTAAATCGTTAAATTTAAACAGCATTCATATTAGGAAATCCCTTCATCACACCTCTTAAAGAGAATTGAAAAAATGCTTTTTATTCTGCCGACTTTTGGCGTGCAATCTACTTAATTCTTTGAATGTACAATTTTATAAATACTATTCGTTTACATAGCGGCATTTAAATAATTTATGCACGTAAACTATATTGCAGCGCGTCATTTCCTAACTCTGATTATTAAAGGTTGCACCTTTCACACTTTTATTCAATGACACGCACATCACTTCACAATTATTTTTATATACTCAAAAGTAATTGCTCTACTGTTGAACGTTAATTGAGCTATAGCGGAAATGAAAATACTGGATTTATTCGTTTAAACCTATTAGTAGACCTTCGCTGATATCAAATCTTGACCCTCGGATCAAATTAAAACCAAGTTTGTTTCGGTAATAAACAACTTCGCACGGACAACTTGTATTACATTTGGTATTTTTCCAATTAGATCACAGATTAAAAATACATTTTAAATTATAAATAGAATTTAAACAATTATACCAAGAGAAAACTTAATTGTAATATTGCAATCTCTACATAAGGAATCATTATATACGCTGTATATGTATTTGCTTAATTATTCCATAACACGTGGTCACGTGCTTTATTTACATAAAATGTCTTATGTACAAATTATAAACATTTAATTTAGAAGATGACCATTTACCATTCCCATTTCGTTATACTTTTGACATTTGCAAAACAGACAAAATAAACGAGTGAAACGATTGATTTATTTTGTGGTACTTACATATAGATTTATGCGAAATAGTTTCTAAATGCTCTAACTGGTTTTTTTTGTTTACTAACTATATTAAAGTATATATTTATTATTACAAATTTTGACATACGACATTAGTTCTCTGACATTTATTATAAAAACTTTGAGATTATTAGGACAACTCAACAAGGTCGAGTGAGTTGAATTTTAAACGTATATTTTTATTTGATGCGTCTTATAAAATAGTTTTTTTCTAAATATAAAAACTATGACATTCTTCGGGTAATCTTCAACATACATCCAATGTTTAAAACAAGATATTGTAATTAAGCAATTTATTTGATACACTATAATAATGTTCAATTTTAATATTAAAAATTTAATTTCACAACATACATAGCTATTTCAGTTTTTGTTTAAACTATTTTTAGTTAATTTCTATAAATATACAACGTGCATGGCATAACATAGCCAAGATTCTATAGGTTCAAAATTTTCATGTCATTGCCTTTTCGATTAACTGACAGACATTCTTCGTGTTCCTTAACTGCCTATCCAATAATTTTTTCTCACAATTGTTGTTACAAGAAACGTAACACTTACATATAAATTTTACGAACAAGATAATTTTCCGGCCTTTGGCTCTGTAAAATATAATTCGCTTGTGATCCTAAAATACATCTCAATGGCATGTTAGCCATAATTAGCCTTAAAGTTTGAAAAAATTAAATTGAAATAAAAATATTCATTACAATATAACAAAGATTAATTTTATTTTCCTTAATTATTAATAGCAATATAATTGCTAGCATGTACATTTTAATTGCAGTCGAAGTGCACCAATGAATTTGACCCCGATGCGATGCAATCGTGACCGAGACTTAGGATAATAAAAACTTTCAATAAATTGCAAGACTACATAATTTGTATCCTCCATCGTCACTTTGTTTTTCACGTTCGCTCCGTATTTCACTCTTATTATACAGCTTTGAATGGGTGGTGGGTGTTGAAATTTGTACAATACGTTTAGTGTAAACTTGCTTTCCTTTGAGACAGTAGTACACGTAAATAATGGTCCCAAGGTTGATCATTATTAGAGCCTAAAGTGTTTTAGTGAATGCTATGAACTACATAAAATCGCGTTCAAAAACTACAAAACAACTCTTATACAGGTGCAGCAAACATTGTCGACATTTTAAAAAGTTTCTACACCACAGTGCAACGCGCAGATGCAATGTTAAACATATTTTATTGAAGTATATTTAAACGGTGTAATTATAACCACATTCGCCGACCTTTGCATGCGACAAACGAAGCGGGCAGGTGCTCTAATCAGTTTACGTGATCCCTTGATAACGTAAACATATTGCGGCCGTAAAATTTATCGTCAGACATCAAAAACAATTTACTTTTTTTAAAGTTGCTGTAAAATTTTATAACCTTGCAAGACCAAACATCGCTACACTAAAAAAGTGTCACAATGATGTTTACAATACTTTGTTTTTTGGCAATTGATATTTTTTTACATATTTAAAGAACTAAATGCTTTTTACTAATCTTATACCATCTGAAATACCACGTTATCGCAATGAACGCGTTTCTGGCATTGTAATGTTGCATAGTAATTTATTACCTAAATACTCTAAATTCGCTCGGCGTCTAGTCGTATGACAAAAGATAAGAGGCGAGTGGAGTTCGTCGCCACGATTTCACGCGTTATAACACATGCATAACGACAGAAATAACCTGCGGTGTTGTAAAGTATACGACATGACGTTCTAAATTCGAAAACCGGTTTATTATAAATCGCAATAGTCGCGAAAATGTCCCAAACTAGTGTGAATCTGTCTGTTCTTAATGCATTCAAGCAGCGAGCCGCGCCGCCTTCGGAGTTGACGTCGCGCAGTCGGTGCGGTTCAACATTACATAACACGACGTGCAGCCAATGACCTACTTAGTCGATTGCTGCACCCTAAGAAAACAACAAAAGTGTGTTATTGTATCAGATGTAACAAATAAAACACGATATGACATAAAGAACAGTATTCGATAAGCTAATATGATCACAAATAAGAATGTTTCATTTTCCGCGCGCTAAGTTGGTGGGTGTTGAAATGTACGCATTCTTGTTACGTCACGACCCACATACAACTATAGAGAATGATATCACCTTATCAGTGAAAAACACGTGATGGTATTGAACAGTCGGTAGACTAAAGTAAATATCTTCCTTCTTGCGTAATGTTAGAGACGGCGGATTGATAAAACCTTCTTTTGCAATGCCTTCATTTACCGGATAACCTTTCGTGATTCGATCGGTTTACTCTTGTTTTCCTGTTTTCATTGAAAACATGAAAAACAGAGAGATCGTAGTGGCGGAAGTAACGTCATAATTAGAGCGGTGACAATTAACACCCCGCGTGCCAATGCCAATTGGTATAAAAAAAACTTGTCAGTTAATACAAAAACGGGATTAGGAGAAGATTATCTCAATGATTATATCTAATCAATCATCTTCAGATGTGTCTAATCTCATATAACGTATTTAAACAAATCGATAATGCGATCGTATATAAGTATTGCTGACGAGCGGTACGTGTAAAAACGCACTTTTACAATCGCTTGAATAAAATGAACTAAAGCACGTATGTGAATGAAAGTTTAATTAACTTGGACCGATTACTATTTTATTTATGATTCATAAAATAAATCGTTAAAATTGAATACAAAAATACATGTTAGATCTCCATTTTGTTTAAAAATAGTAGAAGGTAAAAAAACCATCCTTCAAAATTAGAAAAATATTTTAACATTATTATATGCAATTTCTTATATGTAAAACAATTAAATAGTTATAAATAATGGATACGTGCACACAAAAACAACGTTTTCTACTCAAAATGAAACGGTTAAAAGGTTTTTAACTTTTACCAGCTATTGAAAATTGAAAATCTACTATTTTAGTTATTAATTTTATCTGGATATCTACTCATGACATGACACATACTAAATGACACACCTTGTATCTCAGGTTATCTAAGTTATCGTAAAAGTTTTTATCGTGAACAATTTACGAATATTTGCTTTACTTGTCATTTCGATATTAATGTTGCCTGCAAAAATTAGGTCATCGTAAAATCAGTCGGTCCTTTATAAGCAGTGTTATCGCACGTTGAATAAAAATGATAGTTGTTTTATTTAATTAAAACTTGAAAATGTTTAGCCTCATCATCTTATCAGTATGTTAGAGTCGAATACTAAACATAGGCCTCCCTCATGAAGCCATGAAGTATAATTTTAGGCCCTCCTGCACAGGTCATCACTCGATCTCGTGGATCGTTCTAAAAAGGACATTATTATTTAACATATAATATTAGTGTTAAACCATCAACACATAACCTCTTTTAGATAATTATTTGAGTATGTAATAACGTTAGTTGATAATTATCTACAGAAGAGCAGAACAAGAATAATTCCTATAGTATCCATATCCCTTCATAATATTCAGTCTTCAAAAGATGATTTATTATAAAAAAATACAGGTTATAATAATTGTGTGCTCTTTTTATCCTAATACACTACCTTGCTTGATCTCTAAATAATTGTTAAACATCTTTTTTTATTGTGTAATAGTTGGTATTATTACAAGTGTCTTGTGTATTTTTATTTATTTATTTCATTTACTTTACATGTCATTTATTACCCCTTTTGAATTTACTAGACGGATAGATTTTTAAACTACTCCTACCAATACGTCACTGTCTTTCAACTACTAATTTATTAATTGTCTCCTAATTGGTAAACCAGCACAAAAGTCAACCATAACGCTATGTTAAGTTTATAAGCCAGCCTTACAATAAAAGTCTTAATAAAAGTTTGACGTAAGTCTTGGTCTAGATTGATTACACTCTTGAAAATGGGCAATTTATTGGGACAAAATTTGCATGACAACATGTAAAAAATAAAGAAAACAAATTAATGTGATGTACTATCAGACCTGTATAATTAAAATAATATTTATATTTGTGAGCAGACCGTTAAATAAATTGAAGGATTTTCTTAAAAACGTATTTTAATTGAGCTTAACAAACTTATAGTTGGATAAAATAAAATATTTGTTTGCCATATTGATCTTTCTCAATTATTTCCGGACTTGTAACTTAATCTGTTTAACCTGGACGTCTTTAGGCAGCACTCTAAGCGTCTGCTTTTATATCTAATTCAAATAGAATAAATATTTTATATGTTCCCTACGCCCTTCTTCAATAAATTAATTATCAATCAGTTATTTACTATACTATTATATTAAAATATACTTCATGTTTGAGATTCTTCTGTCCCGTGACCATTTTTAAGGATGAACCCGGAGAAGGGACACGAGAAATTGTGCATTTTGTTCTTTGTATAATATTAATTTCAGTTCTCTGTCTTTAAAACGATATGAACAGCAAAGCGTTTGCAATGCAATGTAAATTGTATATGCCTTTTATAAAAACATTGCCTAATAGTTTTTCCCATGCAACGTATGAATATTTAACTTTTTTGGCAATAGGGTTTATTACTGTAACAAAATAAAGAACTGTCGCACAAAGTTGTTTATGATCGTTTGGTTATAGTAACCGTTTACAGTCGTTAAATATGTGCCCCGTGTTAGTTTAGTATCTCTGGGCTTTTAAATAATATAAAAACTATTTTCTACCCAGTATCCTTATTTTTGTAATGATAAACTTAATAATACAATTTTATAACAGTTTATTATTACAGTGCGTTTTAATAGTTATTTATATTTTAAGGTAATAAATATAATAATGTAAACAATATCACAAATTTTACCAATTTAAAATCAAATTATGACAAAAATTTATATTATATAAAAAAGACACGAAATATTTTTGTCACATAAAAGTAAAACCAAATTTAATAATCGAGATGGCATCGACAAAATAGTGAATTGTCTGTGGTGAGATAATGAGAGGAGGGACAAAATATTAAAATTAGTCCAGGCTCCAAAATAGACATCCTTCCTTCGTCATATTGAATGAATAAAACCAGATGACACATATTATTATTATCCTATTATTTATAGGAGTTGAATGTTCATTAAGTAAAGATGTATTTTAAAAGAATAATTTAAACTTGGTTACAATATTATTATCATTCAATATAACCAGGTGCTCTGACTGTTAACACATCCCGCCTTGAACAGGTACTTCAAAAATTTCAAACTGGAAATACAATTTTATTGAGTAACAAAATATTTATTTTTCCAGATTTCGGCGAAATGGCGCTAATACTACAATATATAAATGATATGCACGTATTTATGGATAAACATGGAGGTAAGTTAAATTTTAATAAAACTTTAAATTGGGTTAATTGTTTATAGACACAAAAATTTTTTTTAACTAAAGTAAAATATCAAACGTTAAAGAACGTGATATAATATAACCTGCCTTTCTATAACCGGCATTTACAATCTCATCATTTTATTTTTCAATAATTATATAATATTTCTATTCATATAAATAATTCTTAATTTATTTAAAGTAAGTCGTCAACCACGTATTAATTCATGTTTTTTTTTTCAGATCCTCGAACAAATCCATGGTTCTTGATGAGCTCTCCATTTCCTACATTATTAATTTGCTTAAGTTATGTTTATCTAGTCAAGGTACATAAATTATATTATTATATAAATAATTTTAGTTAATAGTCATCAGCTTTTGACAGTCCACTGCTGGACATAGACCTCCCCTAACACACCCCAATCCATTAGGGGGTTTTGGACTGTATCCCACCATGCTGGTCCAATGCGGGTTGGTAGGTGGACTGACTTTTTACATGCCCATCCGATGCATGGATCATCTTACTTTCAGACGATTGGGTAATCGGCCCAAATTATCTTAACCAACTAGGACACAACAATGAAACTTTGTTGCGTCCCCGCAGGATTCGAACCCACGACCTCCGGTTTCTAAAGCAAACGCCTATACCACTTGGCTACGGAGGCAGTTTATTACTTTAACAATATTAGTTAATGATACTTGTTTTTTGTTCTACAACAGATACAGGTTGATAGTTTTATCTGAATAAGAATATAAAACTCTAATTGATTTCAGGTTTTAGGGCCCCGATTTATGGAAAATCGGAAACCATATGAATTAAAAAATGTTTTAATTTTATACAACTTTTTGCAAGTGCTATTCAGTGCATGGCTGTTTTATGAGGTAAGCAAACATTTTGATTATATTATATATATATATATATATATATATATATATATATATATTAATTATGATTTGGCATAAAAGAAAAAAAATCCTTTATATTTTCGTACTACATAGAATTATTAAAACACCATGTCTGCTTTATTTAAACATTGATATATATCAAATGTTTTAAAACTGTTCATTCGAAAGACTTGCTCATTCCTTGGTAACTGAAGACTGTTTATCATTTATATATGACTTTGCAAATATGTTTTCAATGCTTTAAAAAATTGTTGCAAATTTTCTTTCCTGTTATAGATATTTCATTTTCTTGTGCTTATTTTACATTTATAAATTATAAGGATCAAAATGGAGTTTTTCAAAATATATTGTTTAAACTACTGCTAACATTTAAGTTATATTATGTTATTAAATTTCTATTTTTACAGGTATTTGATGAATATGTGTAAAATATAATAGACTTATATCAAAACCTAAATTTTCTATTGTATTTTATTAACAATATATTTAATTTATAAGAATGAGATCATTTATTTTTAAAAATGGTTGTGTTACATGATAGTTATTCAACTAAAATTCTTAAAAATGAATGACACAAATCTCTACAGAAACATGGCTGTTTTTGTATAGCAAAATATTTATTTACTGGTAACACACATAAACATTTATGTTAAAAGGTAGCATGCTTATCTATTGTGCAAAAATGCGTTTTTATAATAAGTGAATAGAGTTATGTGATTACTTCAATAACAAATGAAGTACAACAACTTTACTTTAACAATTTTAGTTTGAAAAAATTTCACAAATTCAAATTCACTAACATGCTAATGTGAAAAATTCATTTAAAAAAATGTAATTAGTTGAAAAGTAATTCTAATTTAGCGACAAAAATTAATTGTGTTTTAAAACAATACACCCAGAGCTTGATGGGAGGATGGCTGAAACATTACAGTTTAAGATGCCAACCAGTTGACTACTCAGACAATCCTGTAGCCACTAGAGTAAGTGAAGGAAATGTGTACCATATTTCCCCTATGCGGTGGTACAAAAGCAAAACTCAACTAACCTGTCGTCATTGTAAATATACATTAAACATGTTCTTTTCAGGATCTACCGTTTGTACTATACAACATTGGGCTATTATGGTCATATGAAATGGTAGTAATATACTGCTAAAAGTACTTTATTTACAGGATATTACTAACTATTACGAATTAGGGTTGAGACATACTAGGTTGAGTTTTTACTGTGTATTATTTACTTGTGTCAACCCTACATTCATTGTAAATACAATTCCGAATAGGAATCCAGCTGTAGATTTTGTTGCCGGTAATGGTTATTAACCCGTTGGTCTCCATGCAGTAAGCATGTATGCAGCGTAATAAGCAAAATATACAAGTAACACAGGGCCAGGTGTCGGCATATTGTTTCAGATTGGGGCCGCTGGCTGGTTCACAGGCAGGTATAACTTTCAATGTCAACCGGTCGACCACTCGAAACATCCGCAAACAATGAGGGTGAATTATTAGTTCTTCTGTTATATTACTCTTAATCCCTATTAGCCCCAGTTTCATTTGATTTGCCTCACGCCTCATTCCTCGCCCCACTTAGGGTTGCTACCATGAAAGTGGAGATAAAAAGCTAAATTAAAAAAAACTTAAAGACATTTACATCATTTGTAATTGCAATATATAAAGGATACTTAAGGTTCATTGAAAATTGACAGCATTCATTCATCCTCACAAAATTCTATGATATTTATCAGTGTAACACTTCTAGTTTATGTGATTCAAAAACATTCTTTTAAAAAATATATATAAATACGGTTGGCAACCCTAGCTTATCTCCTTTGATGTCTGCTCATATCCCTCCATTCGCACTTAAAAATATTGGATTAGGAGATAAAGTAAGCAACATATGTTTTTATTCATATCAAAATTTTTCAGTTAACAATTCCCAATTTTTTAACAATCTGTTGATTTAAGGCCTCAATCTTCTACTTGATTTTAATTGCTTTTATCATATAAGATATCATCATTCATTATAAATAATCAATAACTATTCATTCATTTAGATAAATAGCTTACATTGATGGACTAAAAGTAATATGTGAAATATTATCTATATTGATCTTAATTTTTCTTATTAATTGGGCATATAAAATAATTTACTGTACATACTGTGCTTAAGTTCAATGCTTTTATTCCATCAATAAAGACGCAGAGTTACTGCATTAACCAACATTAAAATTGTACAAAAATATTAATACCTTGCTTTATTCATATTTTAAATGTAGTAGATTTTTGGAATAATAATTTATCATATCAACTGCTTTTATTTACTTTCAAAATGCAATAACTAAAAAAACGTTTATTTTAAATAACTATTTACATTTTTCAAATGTTGCTCAACCTCAAAATTTTCTTTACACATTCCTATTGATATTTTTTTTTCAATTATACCTTTTTTTTCTTCAAATTATATTAAACAATATTAATAACAAAAATTGCAAAAAAAATAACATAATTTTAAATTAAATGCAATAATTTCATTAAATCTTAAATTTTCTTTTATAAATGATAGAAAAATTAATTTAATCTGTTTTTTAGATGGTACATGCCTGTTGGTGGTATTATTTCTCGAAGTTTACGGAGTTCTTTGACACGGTAAGATCCATTTTTATGTTTGCAATCTATAATCATTTTCATGTCATTGTAAATTTATATAAATGCATCATTGTTTTAAAGGATTGGAAAGTTCTTATCCGGTATCAACCATTCTCAATATGCACTGTTGATATGATGCGCTTTCTTTCTGCCTCCTATAATAAGACATGTGACTGCGCATAGAAGCCGAGCGATTACACATACTTTGTAATAATTTCTTTACACTCAAGTACAAATTCTGTATTTGTTCAATATATAATGTTATTTGCAGACTGCAACTGCCTTATTGACATAAATTACTTCATTCAACAATTTCTATGTTTTAAATAAACTATTCTATCCTTGAAATAGATTATTTAAGACATAAATTGTTTTGTATTACCAAATCATGTGTAATAATATGCTACTATATTTATTTTTAAAATATTTTATTTGTAACATTTATTTTATAAAGACCTCAGGTCTAACTTCGTTTTGTTAAACAATGATAGATTATTTAACAGTATGAAATTTGTATGCTTCCATATTTTATAAAGTTTTCTGAAATATTTATAAAAATAACCTTTGACAACAAGTTTTGTCTAAGTCGTTACAATTAATCAATCAATTTATTCACATCTGTGTATATGCAAAATTGTCTTTGATTGCTTATGAACTACAGTTACTTTACAAAGAAAAATTAAATTTTCAGATTTTCTTTGTATTAAGAAAGAAATTTGATCATGTGTCGACCCTCCACGTCATTCATCACGGTGTAATGCCGATGTCGGTGTGGTTCGGTGTTAAATTCACACCCGGGGGCCACTCGACCTTCTTCGGTTTGCTCAACACATTTGTACACATTATAATGTACACATATTATATGCTGGCCGCGATGGGCCCACAGATGAGGAGATACTTGTGGTGGAAGAAATACCTTACAACTCTGCAAATGGTCAGTTTATACAAAATCTTTTATTATCACAAATGTTTAGTTTTTATAAAAACTAAGGCCCTATAGAATTAAAATAAGAATTATATTCTGATTAATGTTTTTTTTTATTACATTGTTATATATTTATTTGTTATTTTTTGCTTCAATTGTGTAATATAGTTCAATCTTAATTTTAAAAATACACTGCCTAAACTAAAGAATCTTATACAACCTTGTACTTTTAAACCGATTAAATCATTTTTTCTAACGGCTCGCCGAAATTTTCTCGTTATTAAATATTTGTTCATGACAAGCGCATACATTCTACTCTAAATATTAGTTAAGTAATCTAAAGGTCGTCATCCTCTGTGAGTTACATAACATTTTTTTTTTATATTTTTAATTCATTAGGAAGCTAAGATAATATTATTAATGGATTATTAAACAACTTCTTGAAGGATCCATTTTACATATGAATTAATTTAAAACAGTGCTAATACTTATTTTTCGTGGGCAATCTAGGCTTGCTTATACTTCATAACGAAGTATAGGCTACTTAATAATATGGATAAAATATCAAACAAATGTTAAATCGTCATCAACGCTAAATACGTGCTGAAAATGTTCTCGTTAGAGGTACATGTAGTACTCCTATGAACATGCTTTACGTATTACAGCATTTCGATTATGTACTTTTGCATTGATGGTTAGGCCTATTTGCCGTAGTCATAATTTTTGTCACACATGAGTATAACAGTAGTTTTACTAGCTGTAGTGTCCTTCAAACCGGAACAACACAGCATTTTCTACACACAAGCAATGCTTTGGGACTTCACTAGTAGGCTCCAGTAAACCATTAATAATATTTCCAACAATATTGTATTTTTATGTCATTCTTAATTTTCAGGTGCAATTTATTGGGATAATGTTCCACGCATTCCAGTTGCTATTCATCGAATGCGATTATCCTCGCGCGTTTGTTTGGTGGATCGGCATGCACGCCGTTATGTTCTTCTTCTTATTCAAAGATTTCTACAATCAGTCATATTCAAAACCCAGGGTAAGTTATTACATGTGAAAATAACATAAATCTATATTTATGGTTATGTTATTACCATTTACAATATTTTTTTATTATTGGATAAGATTAGCCGCTTCCGTGGGTTTAAAATTGATAAGGGTACAGCTAAGTAACATTACAATTTTAGACAAATATATGAATTGTACCTGTAACTGCCTCCGTAGCCTAGTGGTATAGGCGTGTGCCTTAGAAACTGGAGGTCGTGGGTTCGAATCCTGCGGGGACTCAACAAATTTTCATGGTTGTTTTCTAGTTGGTTAGGGCAATTTGGGCCGATCACCAAATTATCTGAAAAGTAAGATGATCCATGCGCCGGATGGGCATGTAAAAAGTCGGTCCACCCACCAACCCGCATTGGACCAGCGTGGTGGGATACGGTCCAAAATCCCCTAATGGATGGAGGTGTATTAGAGGAGGCCTATGTCCAGCAGTGGACTATCACAGGCTGATGATGATGATATGAATTGTACTATTAATGTATCAAGAAATTTTAACTTACGATTTACCAGTAAAATGCAAAGCAATTAAGCCTTACTCTTGCAGTTAGTTTTTAATAAATGCTAATTAAAACATATTCTGGTTAACATGGTTCATACGAGTTTTTAATGTTTTCTTGCTGTCGTCATTTCACGCTTTCTATGCGGCTTACTTCATCAAATGTCGATACTTAACAATTTGCTGGCATCCGTTCTTGTTTTCTGATTACAATGTTGCCAATTTCAAGTTAGTATTTAATAGGTTTTTTAGGTTGTGAACACAACCTAATCGGCGGATATCGTCCTAATAAATCCATTTGGACAGGATGGCAATTAATCATTAATCAGTCAAAATGATATGTAATGCATTTCAGTAATTATGCACTTTATTATATCAGCGTTTAAAATACAAAGTAAATATTAATCCTAGCTAGGGCCAGTTTTTAATTAATTTAGGACATATTTAGGCGATGCAAAAAGATGAAGTAAGAGTATACACGTCTTTAGCTCGAATGAATACCTTAAGAATTATTTTCTAAATTCTTGCATTCCCTTGAAGCCAGGGTCAGCTTTTGATTCAATCAAGGCATGTCTAGAACAGAGCGATCGGCGTCAGACGTTTGCGACACTTAAGCAGTTGCTTTAACCGGCAAATACTTCTCTTTGTTAACCAACTCATGTAATATTAATTAATATAATCAATATACTCAGGTCCGGGCGAAGTCCCCTCAACCGGTGACGACGGATATAACGGAGATTTACAAGAACGGTACTACGAAGAACGGATATACGAACGGGCATACAGGGGTCAATGGCACATTCGCCCGCGCAAGAACCGTTCTACCGGCCGGCAACTGACCGCACAGGGCGCTTCTGATTCACGGGGAACCCCTGCTTGGACCCACTGGGTGACAGTCTGTGTCACACGGGGGCCCGCGCTTGGACCCACTGGGTGACAGCTTGTAACTCAGTGGACCCACCTGATGACAACCTGTCACCCAATTAGGACCATCTGGGTCTCATTGGTTGACAGCTTGTTAATAGCAGTGGACCCACTGGGTGACAGTCTGTGACTCTCTAGGACCCTTTATGGACCCAATGGGTGGCGGAAGTGACAGTGTGAGTGTTACCTCGTGTAGTGATAACTGTAAATAGCGTCAATGACTAGAGGCTCACCTATGTGGACCAAAGTTCGTGTATTGGCCATTATAAAGGCAGGCCTATTGTCACATGATATGCACACCACCGGTTTTGTCATTCAATGAAGACAACGTAAAATTCTTTGGTTATTTGCCATGGATACGCAACATATAATTTTGTATGCAGGAGTTTAAAAATTACATCAAACCTGGTTTAATAATTTTTTACTTTCATTTTATATTAAAATACTTTTCACAATACATAATATTTCAATAATTTTCCAAATGATCATTTTTTTCTAAATTTATTGAAAACTTAAATGCTAAAGCTTTTAATAAAAGTCATTGGCCTTAGCCGATGTCAAATTTAAATGAATTCCTGCAACTTGCGACTGGTGTTGTAACATTAAATGTGATTTTACCTAGTGTATATATTAGGAGGTATCAATGGTGTACATTTTATTTTAACGATACAAATTTAGCTAGATATTGTGACCGCATAGCGTTTTGTACTTTTATTACATTTACGTCAGTTGCTATTAGATGTTCGACTCTGATAAGACAATACACGTTAACCGAGTTTGAAAGAGGTGCTTATTAATGTTCCAGTTGATGTTTCTAAAAATGTAAACCTAAAAATATAGCACCCTGCCACGATCGTTACCGTAAATAATGTTAATTTTATTTTTTTAAATAATTGACGACAATCATTTAAATCGTTACATTCGCCCTTAATCTTACACTACATGTCCAATCCCAATCAATATAGCTAATATAATACCAACTATGACATTTATTCCGATTCAATATTGAAACAAAACTAATTGATGATCAAATTTACTTATATTATTGTTAAATGGGGCGAATTTAAGGATGAAATTATTGCTATGAAAAATTTAAGATAAATGTAATATATTACGCATAGTTAATGCAATTATCATGTATAACTTTCGTTTTCTAATGTTTATAATGTTGTTGGTGTTTAAAAGAAATTATAAAATGACATATTTGTTAATTTAAGTCTTATTAATCTGTAATCACACATCAATTAGGACCAATGTTACCATAATTTTTAAATGAATTTTAATTGTTATTTGCAAATTTTGGTTTTACGGCTATTATATAATTTTATATTATTGTTTAATGAACAGGGACGTTTTTTTATTTTTTAACAATCAACTCAATCACAGTCAATTAACAATTTGTTATCAAAAGATGTTCCCATTGGTCCGTTGTATGTGCATTCAGTCGTTAACAGTATTTTAATTTCACATCTAATGTCAATAGGAAATACTGTTTCAATGCAATTTAGATTATTGTCACCGCAATGGTTGTGTTGGTTATTTATTTTGTTTAATTTATGTTTTATTTATATGAAACCGATACTAGCTGAATTTACGCTATAATGTGATTTTCACACTGATGTTACCAGCATAATATGAAATTAAGCGGTGCATATGGCATACCTGCAAAAAATTTGTTGCAATAGAAAAAACAGTTTTTTTTTATGAACAAGCATTTCTAATCCTTTTAAACTGGCTGTTTGTGTATTTTACGCGGTTTTTTTTAGTATAGACTATTATACTTATTATGCTGGGGAATTTCTAATAAGATTAATCTACAAGTTTATGAATTGAGTAGCAACTTTTTTATATGAATGTGGGAAAATAACGCAAGCGGCGATTGTAATGTGTTCTGCGCAAATCTTCCTCAGTTAGTCTTCCGTTTTTGTACTTAGCAAAATTTCGAGGTGCTTTTTATATTGCGATAATTGACTGCTAATCACGCGGTATTAGCTCGGCGTTTTGTAAATATACATTTTACTTTATTAGATTATAACATCTGTGTACCAATGCAATTTTTATACAAAAATAATGTTACTGTTGTCTGTTATTTTATATACATTTATGCTATGAATAATGCATAGGCATCAAGTGGCAACTTTTCCTGAAAAATGTAAGCACATGCTTAATTTGCCTCAGTTATAATTCTTTTTAGTTACAAATATGATTACGATTGCTGAATAATCGACAGACCAATGAAGCAAAGACATGTGAAAATGTATAATAAAAGCCTTAAACAATATGACTTTCTTTTCCTCATTTGCTCAAGACAGTTGCTTCTACCCAAAGATTTAAAAAATTTATAAAAAAATGATTAATGCGCTTAATTTTGACCTTACCATCCACTCTTGACCAAATTCAAAAATATATGAACACCCGAAACCCGGATGTACATTAGGAGTTTTCTGCTTTTAGTAACCTGATTTAAAACAGTAACATCATGAGAAATTACACCGTTATTTTTTGAGCAATCTAGTTATCACTCGTGTAAACATAAATAACCATAATAGATTAAAGTGAGATTGTAATATTAATAACGTTAATTTTTCTAGCGCTTATTTTTATAGTTTATTTGTGAAATATTGCACGGTGATTTACGGATCCGCGTATTGTACAGCCAGATGATCTGAAAGGCACGGCCATATATTGTATCGATAGTTAATTAGAAGCCAACACGGAATCGGCCGAATTCCATCAACCAATCAATGTAAACGTAGAATCCTATCAGCCGATCCGAAACCATAAATGACAGGACAATCTATTAACCAGATGGAACGAGAAATCGGAGGAAAGCGCGTATAGGTCATCTGGCCATGCATTATCACCCTGTACCGATGCTGACACGGAATATTTAGCCGTTGTCATGGTCGTTCAATGTCGCGTGATTTACATATAGCATGCATTAGCAAGCGTGAATTACATACAGGAAACCAATGAAAGTATATTCTCTATACTAATTCAATTGGCGCCTGGACGTCAATAGAAACGTATTTGCCACTGGCGCCATTACTGTCCACTCGAAGTTTACAAAGTCGTGAACTTGGCTTTGTGGTCTATATTATAAGGCTATTTTAACAAGTTAAATAGGTAGTAATTGACTTAAAGATGAAATGAACAAACCTCTTTTTAAAAAATATAACAATTTATTTAGTAACTTTGGAAGACTAGCCCAAACAGTAGATAATAATATAAAAGCTTATACATTGCAAGTGAGGTTATTGTTAGGAAATTTTAAGTACAGTTAAAGACATGTCTTATTTTATCAAGCATACAAATTAAAAAGACTTAGCACATCGAAAACCTAAATTTCCAGCAGAACTATCTTCAGTATTGTGTGACCTCGCTGAACATCTATACCGGTAACAATATGAGCGATGGCACAAATATGATCCACCTTTTTTAACTTTCTCCTTAGGCTAAAAAATCACAAAAAAATAGTCACATCACAAGCAAACAATAATACTAATTTAAAAATAATAAAAGTATTGGTAAACAATAAAAAGATTTCAATAATAAGTAAATAACGAAAAATATCAGGGAGCTTCAACCCTATGCTTAATGCAAAACAAATTATAATTTTTTTTAAGCTATCCTTTAAATTGTTATAATGATTAAAATTATATATAACAATTCATTTTCATAAAACTAGAATGCTGCTAAATATAACAATATCACTCACTAGCTAATATTATTTATACTAATAAATAAGATTAAAAAATATGTAATATCAAATAACCGTTTTAAATTATTATGTCCTCCTAGCGGATTTCGACTACGGGGGCAATTCTACATTATTGACCAGCCAATTGCAGTACATATAATATTGCTTAAGTGTACCCGGGGCACAAGACCGATGCATAGATCATCTTACTTAACAGGCATCGGATGACAAGTTCGCATTGACCTAACCAACTAGGAAACAATACCAAAAAAGTGACCGAATAGGCTAAATAATAGCCGCATATTCATGACATCTTTAGTTGCAGCTACTGTAAGTACCTACCAAAGCACTGTAATACCCTTTCGCTTTGCACTGAAAGCTTTGTGGTAATACTTTTCCTAGCTGGTTCCTCTTAAAAACAAATATTACCTTTATCAGTTCAGTAAAAAAATGAACTTACTTCATTGTCAGTCCATGAATCTTCTGTCCACTCCCAAACATTGCCAGCCATGTTATGGAGCCCGTAATCATTTTGAGCAAATAAATAAACTGGATTAGTGCCAACATATCCATCTTTACGTGAATTGTGATGGGGAAAAGTTCCTTGCCATATATTGGCCCTGATACAGAGAAAAGTATGTGTAGTTAAACTTTCATTAGAATTTTTCCAATAACAAAAGATTAGAAAAATATTTTAAGTGGTGGTCTATTTGACAAGCTAAATGCATTTGCTACGATTGAATAAAATGTAGGGACATAAATTTTGAAACCATAAGTTTGATAAGACATCGTTTGCACAGTTTTTAATCAGTGATATATAACATAAAAGTGTAATGTAAGTTAGATTGCTATTATATAGACTAATGTAGTACAAATACTTACATATATTTCTTATCAGGAAACAACTTGTCACCCCATGGATATTTGGTGCCTCTGTGCCCTCCTCGGCAGGCAACTTCCCATTCAGCCTCAGTAGGCAAACGGGCACCTCTCCAGGAACAATATGTACGAGCATCATTCCATGACACATGAGTGACTGGATGATCCATTAGATCTAAAATATACTAAATTATTACACCTTTAATGCAGACTCATAACTAACATAATTTTACACTTAAACGAATTAAAGAATAATCCGAAAAATATTTTTGTTTATGATGGAAACCTTGGTTTTACCTGTTATGTCTGAGTCTGGGCCATATGGCTGTTTCCAACTTGCACCCAGTATTTTATACCACCATGGAGCTTGTAAAACGCGAAAGTCTTTCATTTTCTCTTTAAATGTATTATTTAGGAACACTGCAAATACAAAGCTATCTCCAAAAGTTTCAGCTTCAGTCTTGTGATTTGTTAACATAGTAAAATAAGTAAAATCCCTGTTAGAAACTTCAAATCTGTCTAAATAAAATGGTTTTAGCGTTACCGCTCTTTCAGGCCCTTCCTTGTCATTTTCGATTATAATGTCTGGAGTTCCAACATAATATTTTTGTCCTTTTATAAAAACCATATCATTAGTAACGTTGACCTCCCCTATATTTGCATAACTCTTAACAGGACATTCATTATCTTTGTTTTGTAAGTCATACAAAAACAACTTTCTCTCATAAATTTTGTTTTGTTTTCTATTAGCACTGCACCCACAAGCAGTTTCTTTATTTTCGCTTAATTTTATTTGTAATAAACATATTATAAAAACACTAACTAACATTTTTATCTGATTTCATTAATTTAAGTTACAATTCGTATAGTAAAGTACAAACCGCCTGCTTAAAAAGCTATAACAAAAATATAAGTTAACATACTCAGACAGAATAAACAAACTGATGTCGTCGACACGTCAACTTGACATTAGCATACATCAGCTCAGGAACAGAATAAACTATTATATTGTTATTTAAATAGTTACATTCAGTTTATGACCTTATTTTTCCTTATAATATAGATAGTCCAAAACATAGGACAGTATTATTTTTTTCCACTTATATGGGGCCAAAAAATGGTATTAAAATATTCAGTAGTAATGTGTTGCTGCGTTACCTAATAAACCTTTACCCTGTTAGAGTTTTTGTACAATTTATTTCAAATCCCTCCGTAGCCTAGCGGTATTGGTCCTTCCTATATAAACCGGAGGTCGTGGATTCAAATCCCGCGGGAAACAACTTTGTGTTATCGCTGTTTTCTGGTTGGTTAGAACAATTTTGGCCGATCACCCAATTGTCTGAAAAGTAAGATGATCCATGCGGCGGATGGTTATGTAAAAAGTCGGTCCACCCACAACCCGCATTGGACCAGCTTGGTGGAATACGGTCCAAAAACCCCCTAATGGAGAAGGCGTGCATTAGGGTAGTCCTATATCCAGCAGTGGACCAACACAGGCTGCTGATGTTGATGATGACTTTGAAGACAGTCAAAAATATTGACATAAGACATAGGCCTCCCTAATGCAAGCCACCGCATCCAATCTTCGTCTATTCTCATCCAACCCACACCGACCTATTTGCGAATGCCGTCATTCCATCTTGCCGCAAAACGTCCCTCAATAAGTTTGCCGAGCCTCGGTCTCCACTCCAGAACTTTTCGACTCCAGCGGTCGTCAGTTCTGCGGCTTATGTGACCGGCCTATCGTCACTCCAGCTTACTAGCCCAGTAGGCTATGTCGATAACTTTGCTTCTCTGACATCATTTCAAACGCGTTCCTTCAGAGATACTCCTCGCATCGCCGTCTCCATAGCTCGCTAAGCAACTTTAATTTGTGGATCAGTCGAACCGTACCGTCGAAGGTACCTAAGAGGACCCTGCTTCAGGCCGACTGGGAGGAGCCTGTTTTTGACAAGACTGATATCCTCTGCATCCAATATATTGTCGCGGGAGAAGAATCACTTAACAACAAGAGACATTACCTTAGGTTAAGAGGGCTGTAAGCAGTGCTTGCTAAGCACTAGACAGCGCCGCCTTGGCGACAAGCGTTGGTTGCGTGCGAGAAGATTGCCTATACGATCATCGTGAACAAACATCGTGTTGGTTTAAGTCGGCGCGAATTCAACTTTAAAGCCGCGAGGATGAGTATACTATAATGTGCGATAATTTTCTGTGCATGTATACTAAACTAACCTTATCTGTAATATTATATTACACATGCATGGTTATTTACCAACCCAGCTTTTTTGTTATCTACGCAAATCGTTTATATGAAACGATTACGCCTTAAAAATTGATGATTTCAGTTTTAACAGAGTTAAATTGTTTGTAATTGTTTTAACCCGCCTTACATGTAGTCAAGTATGTTCACGAGCGTATTAACACGGGGGCTCTACATCAATTAAGCCTCGCTAATGTTATGCCGAGAAACACAGTATATTTCATGAAGTATAATGCACTTTGTGGTAAGTATAATGAACTTTATAAGAGTTGAGTCTCGATTCTCTCGATTCTAATGCAACATTATCACCGGATTAACATTTTTTCATTTCATAACAAACTTTTTACGTGCCCAAGCAGAGCATGGATCACTTGATTTTTCAAGTAAATTGGTAATCAGATCAATCACAAAAAACGTTTACGCAAAAAAGACGTTCTTATTCTTATTGGTCAAATTTGGTTTGCCCACGGGACCCAATGAAAGCGTTTTTAGTCATTAGATTTGTCCATTACACTCTATATATATACATTATACGTCTATTTGATTGTGGTACAGAAAATCTCAAATTTAAACAAACAGAAACCACGGCAGGATAAAAAAAATGAAAACAACGATTTAAAAGATTTATTGCCATAAACACCTATTTAAAAATTATTTTATAAAAAAAAGAAAAAATTAAGAAGTAAAATGTAAATTTCAGTGCTTTTCCTATAAAAATCATGTGCAACGGCGGTGGGTTGATGCTGAAAGATAGAAAATAAATTTACATAAATAATCATAATTGCGAAATTGAATGCTTATTTATTATTGAAGCGTATAAAGGCTAGCAATAAAAAAGTATAAAATGAAACGCTTAAAAATGTAAATCTTTTACAACTTTTTGTATTATAAACTATTAAGTTTTCTTGTCAAAAAATATTTCATAATTTAACTAACATCTGGGGACTTTGTTAAATAATAAATTAAAATATGTGATTATTGAAGTAATTTTAAACATTTGTAGTTTGTACCTCAAAAATTACATGACCATTTGCATAAAACTTTTTTAATAAGTTGTTGTACTTCATTCCTAAGAAACACACATACATATTTATTCTGCTAAAAATACGACTACACAGTGTACAGTTTTGCAAACGTAGACTAAGAATAAATGTAAACAAAGTTACCCAGAACAACGAAGCGGCTTACATATAGCATTCATCCCTTGTTAATGAATTGTCAGAGAAAGAAAAAGGATATTATCTATTTATCAACTTAATATTGTGTTTATTATACGTAATTCAGCCGATCTTGTGAATGTGGCTCTTTTCACCGTTAAGTTAAACTAAACAATTTGTCAATGTATTTTACATTGACAACATAACCGAGATGCGCTTGATGAAGCAATTAAAAGAAGACTTAGAGAAGAAATAGACTTGCTATTGATCACTTTGTTTACATTTATTTAGAGTGTGTAATTTAAATCCAAAACAAGTTAAAATTTAACAATAAAATATGACCGACTTCAAACAGTATATAATTATTAATCGCAGTAGGTATAAGCAGGAACTACCTCCGTAGCCTAGTGGTATGGGCGTGTGCTTTAGAAACCGGAGGTCGTGGGTTCGAATCCTGCGGGGACACAACAAATTTTCATTGTTGTTTCCTAGTTGGTTAGGGCAATTTGGGCCGATCACCCAGTTGTCTGAAAAGTAAGATGATCCATTCGTCGGATGGGCATGTAAAAAGTCGGTCCACCCACCAACCCGCATTGGACCAGCGTGGTGGGATACGGTCCAAACCCCCCAATGGAAAGGATTGTATTAGGGGAGGCCTATGTCCAGCAGTGGACTATCAAAGGCTGATGATGCATGATGCATAAGCAGGAAACAACGTGTGCCACCTTGAAATTGCTGCGCAATTTCGCCAACGCGTTTTATGTCTATGATATCTTTTAAGATGTTCATATAATCAAAATGTAGTGTGATGACATGTTTTATGCATAAAATTATTTTTTTTAAAATGCATCAACTTATATGTAAACTTACACTGTATTGCCTTAAATGAGCTTTGAATATGCTTCATGGCATTTTTAATTGAAAATGTTTGCATTAAAATGGTTATTGTGTAATTGTTAAAACATAGATACATGCCATCGCAGATTTTATTGTAGACCAATTTAAGAAGTACAATAATGTAAAACATAATTTTAGTCTATCTCCAAAGGTTAAGCCAGCGTTTGCAATTAATTCGCGCGAGGTTGTGAGTTTTGACGCCAAAATTTCCTTAATTTCTTAAATATCCATTAAACTGTCACTTATCACAGATTTTTTTTTAAATGAGACCAAATGACATCTAATACCTACCATTTAAAAACAGAATGAACAAAATCGAAGCACTAGGAGCGGAGCATCGGAGTAATATATAAAAAAATTAAAAAAAAACATGCGCTTAAATCAAAACAACAAGTAGGTCAAAAATATTTCTAAGTTATACAACAGTTTAGCCAAATTAGACGAAGATTTCACGTAAACAAAATCTAATGTCAAACGCTAGTGGAGCCAAAAGCGAAAGCGTTCTTATTGCTGATTCGCGGTCATTTTCAATCTTTACGCTGTGTTAAACCAATAGTCGGGATTCTCAAAAGACGAATTAAGCTATTATCACATGCAATAAGACAGATAATAGAAAGGATTGATGAACCAGATTAAAATTATGATGTAAACGTTAACAACATTTAGGCAAACTTTCAATTCTTTATAATATTCCCGA
This sequence comes from Lamproptera curius, assembly GCA_029286875.1. Taxonomy (NCBI): domain Eukaryota; kingdom Metazoa; phylum Arthropoda; class Insecta; order Lepidoptera; family Papilionidae; genus Lamproptera; species Lamproptera curius. The sequence continues at coordinate 2,145,174 of JAGSMT010000039.1, read as the reverse complement.
TTTGAGCGTTTAGCAGAGGTTTGTTGTGACATACAGTGTAAGAGTACGAATTTTTAGTAAACAATCAAGATAGTGTACTAAAAATTGGTGATTGAAATAACTTGGTGTTTGAAATAAGAGTTTGCGTACGTAAATGCAAAGTCTTACTTAGCTCTAAAGTAATCCTTCCAACCGGAACACGGTCGTCTCTGTTAACTATATTTTATTTCTTTTTAGCGGTTAACGTTGAAAGAATTATTGTTTCCCTCAGGTAAGCTTACACCTTTTTTTGCGTAGAAAGAACTATTAATGTCCTACATTAATTTAGTACTTATCTTAATATTTTACAATAAATATTTATCGAAATAAATCTATAACCTACACATTAGTTGTACTACAATGGAGTGTGTTTTTACGGCTAAACAATTAAAGCTTACTTCATTAATTTCTTACAATAATAGTGGCACAATGTCTTCTTGCTTCATTTTCCCGTAGTATTTTGCGATACCATTCACATGACCCATTCCGACGACGGCTAACACCCGTGGATTTTCAACTGGCAACACATTGAATGTTTCAATGATTGTTTTAAAAATCGACAACGGTGTTACCAGTACCAAAAATTTACAATAAAAGAGTTACCAGAACGAACGCACTCTTGCAACGAAAACGCGAGGCAACGATCCCGCTCGTCGACGAATACATGAAAAATCTTTTTAAATGCCGGAACCTCTTTTATGATCTCGTCAAATTGAGCTTGTACAAATTCCTTATCTTTGTACTTTTCCAAATGATTTTTTCTATAAAATAAGTTAATGGACTGATATAATAACTTGAAAATAAGTAGAACTTAAAAGAATAAAAACTACTTACTCCAATGGCTTCGAGTTTGTTTTTGATAGATGATAAAGCACTTGACCAACTTCTACCACATTTAACGACTGAAATGCGCGTGAAATAGTTATTTGTATCGGTCGATCACCAAGGAACAATTTACAGCCAGGAATTTTTTTCATCTAGTAACAAAATATTATTACAAAATAAGAATTGCTCTTAAGAAATCAGTAATCAAATAACTCGTATCTCTTACCTCCTGATACGCTCTTCGAAATTCACCTCCGGGAGCGACGCCTAATTCTTTTGCAAGGTCTGCGTAGGTTTTTAACAGCATGGCATGCAACACTCCAGAAACAAAACCTTTGTGTTCTTTAACAGTTTCGCTAAATATAACATTTTTTTAATTAGACAGACTAAAGAATAAAAACACGGTTTACGAATAAAAAAGTTAGTTGTATTTTTTATGTATGCTCACTGTAACCTCTGTACGCTCTATTCTCCAATAGAGCTCAGAAGATCTTACGGCAAGTATAAAAAAAAGGTAACTCTAGGTAACACGAAACTAAAAGCAGCTGTTATTTGCTAAGACAGCTCATCATCATCATCATCATCAGCCTGTGTTAGTCCACTGCTGCACATAGTCCGCCTCTACTGTACGCCTTCACCATTAGGGGTTATTGAACCGTATCCGTGGGTCCACTGCGGGTTGGTAGGTGGGCCGAATCTTTACATGCCCATCCGACGCATGGTCGTCCATCATTTAACTGTTCAGACAATTGGGTGATCGGCCCAAATTGTCCTAACCAACTAGAAAACAACAATGAAAATTTGTTGAGTCCCCGCAGGATTCGAACCCAAGATCTACGATTTCTAAAGCACACCACACAACTTGGCTACTGAGGCAATGGCTAAGACCAAGACTAAGCTAAGACGGTGGTAGGTCCCCTGTTTACAGGAGACCGTCTGGGTGGTACCACCACGGTGCCTATTTCTGCGCATGAAGCAGTAGTTGAAAAAACTGCTGTGTTCCGGTTTGAAGGGCGCCGTAGCCAGCGTATTTACTGGGTAAACGAGACTTAACAGCCTATGTCTCACGGTAGGCAGCGCGTTGGCGATACCACTGGTATTGCCAATGTCTATGGGTGTCGGTGACCACTTTCCATCAGGTGGCCCGACTGCTCGTCTGCCTGCGTAAGCCATAAAAAAAAAAAAAGACAGTTATTATCCATAAATTTGCTGACAAACGTTGTTATGACTATTAATAAAAGTTAGTTCAGCTTAGCTTCGCTTTCTCTTCTATTTATAATATACACAAAATAAAAACAACAATGCTCACGAAAATTTTTTGGAATCAAAATTTTTGGCGTCTTCCAAAAATTTTTTATCGTCTATCTCCAGCAACGATACCCGCTGACGACACAATTCCACAAGAATTGCGTTTGGTTTAAGTGTATTCACGATCTAAAACAGAAAATTAGATTTTGTTCTTTTATAGAATAGAAATTTATTTTAATTTTATATATCTTGCCTTTGATTTTAGGTAAGGTTAATTTGAGGCATGAAACAATACTGAATTTTATGTAAACAATTTAATTAGTTTTAACGTTATTTAGTTGACTTTAATAGTAGGAGACGACACCGAGGCTCGGTGTGGGAGTCCCTGCGGCAAAATGGAGTGACGGCATTTGCCAAGTGGCTGGTGTGGGCTGGATGAGAATAGCCGAAGATCGGAAGCGGTGGCGTGCATTAGAGGAGGCCCATGTCAAACAATGCACGGACACAGGCTGACAATAATGAGATGATGATGAATACTAGTTACATTAACCGTCTAAAGCATGGTGTTGTTATAATGATCGACGCTCAGTAATTGACATCTTGGTGATAATGATTGATAAAGATTGGTAAACTACCATATACGACTCTTTTTTTTTGCTAAGGACGATATACATAAATTCTATATCTTATTTGATTTGTTCCTGTTTTGACGTTGAACAATATGTAGCCTTTAGTCTATGCAAAAGTTAACTGCAAGTTTTTAAGATAGAAATAAATTGAGCTTGTATATTAATTATACTTGCCTCTGAAACTTCTTCCACGGATTTTTTGCTGAAATGTACCGTACCCAGTACAACGACTTTTGCTTTGGCATCATTCTTGTACAATTATTGCAGAAGAAGGAACCTTAAAGACGAGAGCGTCACTTAAAGCTCTGGATAGACCTAAAAAAGCTATGTATAAAAACAAAATTAACTACAAGCATACAATTTAATGTAATAATTCACATACAAAACTTATTACGATTTCTGAATGGTCGATTTAAAGTTGCGGCATGACACAAATTATGTCCTAATAAATTTTGACCCAGTGCTTTACATATATTATATCTCATATTTTTGAATTTTGCATTTTTTGTTGTCTTTTTAATTTTAGTTATTTATTTGATTTTTCACAGTCCCTACTTCATGATTTACGTTTGTGACGGGCGTTTTTATATTTCTTTTAAGGCAGGATAATGAGCAACAAAAAGTTTTCAGTTAAATGTAATGTACATATAATTTTAAGTATATATAAAAATATATGTTATAAAGCAACTGCTTACAATCACTTGCTTTAATAATATTTAAGGAGATAAAAGCCTAACAAGCGATTAGGGAAAATTAAGAAAAAATATTTAGTTTTTTCTTAATTTTCAGTTACTTGAAACATATTAACTGCGTAAAAATAGCATGCTGCTCAATTCGGAGCTACCTATGGGTTTTTGACCAACGTCCCAAAAGAAGAAGTTAATCAATTTGGAGCACGTTTTTACTTATAAACTTATATTTTTCCTCGTTGCTCCGTTCCTAGGGCTCCTATTTTGATACATTTTTTTTAATAGTAGGTTGTAGATGGTTTGTCCAAATTGCAAACGATGACTTAACCTTATGAGATAGACTTTAACTACTAGTACTTAACATTTAAGTGTATTTAGAATCTTTATGCAATTTCGTATCATCATCATCAGCCTGTATAGCCTGGACATAGGCCTCCCCTAATACACCCCTATCCATATGGGGGATGACCGTATCCTACCACGCTAGTCCAACCGACTTTTTATGACTCCGACGCATGGATCATCTTACTTTTCAGACAATTGGGTGATCGGCCCAAATTGCCCTAAACAACTAGGAAACAACGATGAAAATTTGTTGAGTCCCCACAGGATTCGAACCTACCACCTCCGGTTTCTAAAGCACACGCCCATACGACTAGGCTACGGAGGCAATTTCGTATAATTTGTACTTAATTTTTAAGCGCATTTACAGGGAAACGAGACGTAACATTCTATGTCTCACGGTACGTTACGTCTCGCACATAGTTGTCACCAACGCCAATACCCCTGGTACTGGCGTTGGTGACAACTATGCATCAGGTGGCCCGATTACTCATCTATATGCTTTGTATGCAATAAAAAATATACTTTTTGAATTGTCCTAAAATAAACTAGTAGCGCCTCTTTTGTATCATTTCACACAGAACAACAGCTGGGTGAATTTGAATCTGTTGATGCCATGATCTGTTTTGCTGTGGAAAATCGTATTAAAACATACTGGTCCGTTAAATCGAGTTCTTCCCCTCCGGGGTTGTGTTTTGTAAGTGCTGTGAGACAAGATAAAATTTTTCTTTTTATTTATAAAATATAGAAATATTGCTGCTTTTATTGGCTAAATCCATTCTTCTGACATAGAACTATTCTACATATAGCAATATAAAAATCTTACAATTCAAAATGAATATGCATCCATTACTTCGATAACCATAATAGTAAACTCCTTATAAGCTACAGATATATATTTATAATAATAAAGCTTTAGTTAAATCCATGCATAATACCTATTGAATAGAAGCAATAACAAATGGTAACTTGATTTGACCTACATATATTGATTTAATTTATTTAGTATTTAACATTATAATATTATATTTGATACTTAACATTATTATATTATATTTATTTTTCAATAATTTAATTTTTATAATTATAATATTTTTTTTATTATGAACTACCTAATAATTTAATTTAATACAAGGACCCCTTTCGGGTAAAAGCCTCCCCCAAGAAATGCCATCCCTCTCTGTCGTTAGCTCTGTCCATCCAACTTTCACCCGCACACGCTACAATTTCGTCAGCCCATCTAGCCCTTGGTCTGCCTCTTGATCTGGTGCCTTTTGGCACAGGCCACTCTACTGACCGCAGAGTCCATCTATCGACCTTGTATCGGGCCACGTGCCCCGCCTACTTCCATTTAGCTTTTATTGCAAAGATAGGGCATCGCATACTTCTGTCTTCTTTCGAATGTCTACGTTCTTTAACCTATCTTCCAGTTGTATACCTTGCAACTTCTTTCCATTTTCTCTGGGTAGTCTGAATTTTGGTACCTGGTTTTGAGGTCAAAGTTCCAAGTTTGGCTTCCGTAGGTTAGGCACGGTAGAAGTCCTGTATCCATGACTATTTTCTTAGTCGATAGCGAAGTTGCGATTTTAGTATTTCCTTATGTTGCTAGAACTTGTTAGGTTAAGTTCTTCAGTATTTCTTTGATTACTAGAGGAGAAGATATATAGTGGTTGACAAACTCTAGAGGTGTGTTAATTATTATGATGGGCGTTGCACTGCGGATAGACATAATTTTAATCCTGCAGGACCAAAATTTCATTTGTTTCTGTTGGTTAGGCAATCGATCATAATTGTCTGAGTATATGATCCTTGCGTCGGATGGGCATGTAAAGTCGGTCCACCACCAACGCATTGGACCACGTGGTGGATAGGTCCAAACCTACTTGCTAGGTTAGTTAGGGACCTGTAGTCCAGCAGTGAACTAACAAAGGCTATGATTGTGTTAGACCTAATTGACCATGACACTTTTATTAGTGTTGTAGAACCTATGATAAGTGATGGGGTCTCTCAGGTCCGCAAGGATGCTTTTGTGTAATTACTTGCAACTCTATCAGTTCGACTCTACGTGCAAAGTAAATTTTTGGATATTAATGATATTTCATTAGTATTTATGTTTCAGCGATTCAGAGGCTTTTGTGTGAAATTGAATCAAAGCTTTTGTGTCGATGAAGCTAATACGGGTAGTTAATCTAAATATTTTTCTATCACCTGGTCAACTACTTGGATATGACCTAACGTGCTAAAACCGCTTCTGAAAACGGCTTGTTCGATCGGTTGGTAAGTATCGATGACTGGGCCTATCCTTTTCAGTATACAGGAGGCAAAAGTTTTAAAAACAAAACATTAGGCTAATAGGACAGTAGTTGCCTATATCAGCTGGGTCACCTTTTTTATATAGCAGTATAATTTCCGATGCCATCCATTGATGCGACACAGCTTCCTCATCAAGTATTTTGTTCCATAGGATAGTAATTGGTGTCAGTAGTAGAGTCTTTGCAACCTTTATACTTTCGTTGGTGATTCCATCTGGTCCTGGGCTTTTTTCTGGCTTAAGTCTCATTATTTGTTTTAATATTTCGTTTTCTGTAAACTGGTGTTGTAGAGGTAACTGTATAGCTGTAGAAACTGTGTTTTGATTTTGTGTTTCTGATTGTCTGTATAAATTAGCGTAGAAGTCAGTAGCAGCATTGAGGCAAGGAACCCATGTTTGGCTTGATTTAGTTCTTTATAAGCTTTTTTGGCGGAACTAGAATTGTTAAGGTGTCTTTGAATCGTTGTTGTTCTGTAGATATCGTAGCACCTTTTTATTTCTTTATTTGTAAGTTTATACAGAGTTTTTAGTTTCTCTTTGTCAGCTACGCTTAATTTGAGGCTTATTTTGAGTTCGCTTCTTTCATTCATGAGTTATAGCGTTTTCACGAAGAGGAATTTTTATCTCCTTTAATGTTTTTAAGACTTGTCGTGATGTAGTGGATAATTTGTTGGTAGTACTCCTCCGCATTATGAATGTTTTGATTCTTCATAAGTTCTGGGACAAAGCTGGAGAGGTTTGTAAGGTACATTTCCTGCTCCGCTATTGTTTTTAGCTTAGTGGGTGTATTAGAGAAATTGCGTCTACCATTCTTTGTTGAATTTATTAGGTGTATTGTTGTTCTTAGTAGTCTGTGGTCCGACCCAAAGGAGATAGATGATAGTACTTTATATTTAGATATCATGTGGTGCTTCGTGGTCATGATATAATCAATTTCATTTCTTGTATTTTTGTCTGGGGAGATCGATGTCCAGGTTTTTTTGGTTTTAGTTTAAACATTGTACTTATAATTTTTAGGTTGTACTCTTGCGCGTATTATTCTCATGCCTCGAGCGCTTCTTACACCATAACCATACTCTCCTGTAACGGAACGTGCTTTTCTGGGATTCTGATTTGAGCATTAAAATCTCCTATAGAAAATATGTACTCAGTAGATGTGGAATCATGAGCTTTTGCCAAGACCTCGTAATAAAATGTTGTATTTGTGTTTCTTTCTCACTAGAAAACCTACTCCATATAGTCCTTTTGTTTGGCCAATGTAATAAAAGATATATTCTTCGTCTTCGAATGTCTTTTCTCCTAGGCGGCGAACTTCGCTCAATCCTATTATATCATGCTTAATATCTTCTAGTGCAGCTTTGAGCTCAATATATTTAAGATTGAAGTATATATAAATTTGAATGAACACAATATACCTTTGATATATATAGGTATCTAGACATATATCCATGATTTAACGAAAGTTTTAGTTCCATTAAATGAATTCAGTTTTGTAACAGTCAGCAGTCAGTAATAATCTTTATCTAAATTTTAGTAGTCTAGAGTCTAAATTTGCTAAATTATAGAGTATGATAAGGAGGAAAAAGGAAAACATTTTATACACTTTTGAACTCTTGTACATGTGTCTTATCATCGTCAGAATCACTTAGCTAAAACCAATAAACTTCAATTGATTTTATTGCCTTTGTAATATTTTTGGTTAAAATATCTCTAGCATTGATATGCAAGTTATTAGTTGATACTATTACAAGACCTTTTAACCTAAAATACCTCACAATCTATTTTCATTTCAAATATTTATTTCAATCTATCCAATAAAACAAACAAAATTTCCTAGTTTATCAGTTTATTTATTTGAAATCACAACTAATTACACCCTCATACCAATTATTGGGAACATAAATTCAAAATGCAAACATTAAATGTTAACTTACATAAAATAAAGTATTTAACTAATCATAATAGTTTGGACTGTTTAAATTACAATTCAAAATTAATACGCAAAATGTGTGTTTTAATACAATATTTTGGAATTAATCATAATTTTATATTTATAACACTTTAAATTATTCATAACCCAAAGGATAAATCAACATGAAAATTTAAATATCACAGTCCTTATAATTAGTTATCTAGCTTTACGCGTGAACACTATAATCAATGGACTAAAACAATAGCTTAACTATTACTATTCACTTACATGCAAAAGGACAAGATTCAACTTGAATTTATTAATTACACCAATAAAACAAATGTAGTAAATTAAATTTGATATAGAAAATAAAAAAAAACTATATATTCAAACCATTACAGAAATGAGAAATTGCAAAGAAAAAATATTGATCATCATAAATACTCTTTTCTTTTGTTTATAATTATTACAAGATCAATCACACAGCGAATAAATTGAATTATTCATATTAACATTATTTGTTTTAATGATCATTTTTACATAAAACATGTTTGAATAACTTTTACAAATTGATAAAGTTAAATAACAACACTAACATACCTAAGGCAGCACTTATTATTATATAATTATTAGAGATAAATGTCATTTCTAATAAAAATTGACAATCTTTCAGTAAAATGTATTATATTTTTTCAACGAGTACAGATTACAAGTTGACTTTGTTAAAAATATCTATGATTCAGAGCCGTAAATTTCAAAAGAATTTTATGTATCCAATGGTTACACTACTTATATGAATTTTAAGTTGTTTTTGGCCGTTGTATTTTGACGCTGAACTTCAATCATTTTATTGGTAGAAAATGTTGTTCAGAGTAACAACATTTTCTACCAATAAAATGCTTTATTTTAATTAAGATGGTGATCACTAATTCTTTTAATATACAAATATTCTAGATGAAATTTAGATTATGAAAACCTATGTACCTGTACATAGGCTTTGGTGTTCAATAAGGTTGGCTTTATTATAAGCAATACCGAAACATATTATCAGACAGATGCACAGAACTTGCTTAAGATACTTTAAATTTGTTTTAATAAAATTACCTAGCATTTAATATATAGATTAAGATAAAAAAAGGAAGGACTCCTAGATAACAACAACAAAAGATAATAAGATTCTAAAATTTAAATAACATTTCAGGAGATCACTATCACTTCTGTGTTAATATAAAAAAATGTTGTATTATTGTCTCAAGTCCTAGAATTTCACAATTTAAAGAAAATTTCTGATATCCAACTGAATTATGTAACATGTTTGGAATAAACATTAAATTTATACCAAAGAAAATAATGGAATTTGTTTAAAGAATAACTTAGTGATTATCATCCTGCAATTGGTGATAATTGATCAATAAATACGCTAGACATGACTTCTTTGCTACGGGTTACATCAGTTTTGATTTTCTTTGGGTGTGAATAGTTTGAAAAATATGAAAATAGTTTCCAATGAAAATTGATGTTCTAATGAGACGATTTAAATATTTGCATGACATAAATTGATTATACTTATATAATTAAGAGAGATTTGAAGATTTTTTTATAATATAAATAAATATATTTTTGTCTTTCTCATTGTTTACTTCTATAGTATTTAATAACTTTTTACTTTTAACACTTTTTCATTTATACGACTAAGAGAAACATTCAGTGGTGCCTCTTTTTGTAACTTTATTGGCAAGTAAACCAAAATGTCGCAACATCATCAATAAGTCAAATATTAATGATTAACAAATTTTAATTAATTATCATAGTAATTCATAAAACAATGACAAATAACATTAATAATTATCAGATAAACTGTATTTAACGATGAATCATCTTAATAAAAAAATTTTGGAGGCTACTGTATAAAATAAAAAATTCGCTACATAATATCGGGAAAGTGCCAACAAAACTTGCAATGAACCTGAAAAGAAGAATTTGTTAATTATTAACAATCTTTCAATATAAAATATAAAGAGTAATATTACGAAATTGCAGGATTGTTCTTTGAAAGATAATTGTTATTACACACGCGAAAGGGTTCAATACTGTGACAAAACCAAGTTTTTTATCGAAAATATAAAATAATATTAGCTCCGAGAAAATTAAAAATTTTTAAATAAAGAATTAATGTTCAAGCATCATAGGAATCTGCTTACAAAAATATATACAAACAAATTATCATCATCATCATCATCATCATCAGCCTGGTGCAATAATGGACGCATGGATTATCTTACTTTTCAGTCTAAAGGTTTTTTGGCCTAAATTGTCCAAACTAACCAGAAAACGACGATAACACAAATTTGTTTACCGCGGGATTCGCACTCGCGACCCCTGGTTTATAAAGCAAGTACCAAAACCGCTAGGCCACGGAGGTGGTTATACCAGTTAGATATAATAGAAATAAGCTAAATTGTAAATAAAATTTACGTACTATGAATAAAACAAACTGTACTGTTAAAGTCATTTTGCGCTAAAACGTCGGGCTGCCTAATTGGTCACACATTTTACAGGGATTGAATATGCCGGTGATGTATTAATTAAGAATAAGAATTAACAACACAGCGGTCGCGACATTACCGTTTGACATTATACTATATTTACGATAACATCGTCTCTTGTTTGGCCTATGTATGCAATTTATTTTTAGCCTGTGAGCTCTTAGCAAGTGGGCTGTAAAAAGCTAAAAATTGCCGAAGACAGATCACCATAAGTCACTAAGGTGTACGACCCTAGGCCACCTGCATCCTGTTTCTCAACATTTGGTCGTGTCGTCACAGTATTAATTATTACATTATCGTATATTGACTGCCTCCGTAGCCTAATGGTATGGGCGTGTGCTTTAGAAACCGGAGGTCGAATCCTGCGGGGACTCAACAAATTTTCATTGTTGTTTCCTAGTTGGTTAGGGCAATTTGGGCCGATCAACCGAACCGAACAACGATCAATTGTTTGAAAAGTAAGATGATCCACGCGTCGGATGGGCATGTAAAAAGTCGGTCCACCCACTAACCCGCATTGGACCAGCGTGGTGGGATACGGTCCAAAAACCGCCTAATGGATAGGGTGTATTAGGGGAGGCCAATGGATAGGGGTGTATTAGGGGTGGCCAATGGAGGGGTGTATTAGGAGAGGCCTATATCCAGCAGTGGACTATCACAGGCTGATGATGAATATTTATTTAGTGTGCTTACCAATCGACGGATGGGAGCACGGTTGTGAGTCATCAGGGCAGCCAGCGCCGCGGGAAGAGCCTGTATGCCGCGTACGCGATCGCACCAACGCACGCGACGCGAACCGACACGCGGATGACGCGTGTTGACAAAGATGGTGGCGGAATACTATAATAGTAAACACAATTAAATGCTATGTAAAGTTAATAATTGAGTCTTGCCGTTGCTCTCAGATAGCATTTAATAATTAGGTCAGATTTATATCCTGATGGTATTGCATAAGCAACCTAAGTAACCTAGTAAGCCTTCCTCAAAAAAAAACTAATATCGCATTCGAGTGATGTCACATGTATATTTGACGTTCTGTAAACAGCGACAAAGATAGTGTAATGATAATCATAGTCGTAAATGACTTAACACTTCCATCTGATGATCTTGTTACTTTCCAGAAAAGTGGACTTTAAGTCCAAATTGGCCTTACAGGGAAAAACGGTAGAACTCAATGTCTTTCCGATCGATCCACTTCTACGTTTCTATTTATAATTTCGTACTGATATGAATATTTATTATAATTAAGCTAAGTCAGATCTAATTTCTTGGTGAATAAAAACAAATTGGGCTAAAACGTAGCGCTTTCTGATTTGGTAAAAAATCGCGTAGCACCTGAAGTTGATTCTTATTTTGGCGACAGACCAACAATTCGAACTTTTTATATATTGGCGCTCTTTGTTATATAGCATACGTAAGATACCTGGTCGTATTTGCCTCGCGAGTTGTTGATAAAATACAAAGAATTAAGTTGGTAATGCTATGCAAGTTTCACATTCACCGTCGATAGGAACGTATAAAATTCATATCAGACGTGATAACGCTTCGCAAATTGTGTCGTTGGCAAGGTAATTATCAAAGAAATAATTTAACAATTGATTGGACGGTTTATAATTAAAACTGTAAGAATAAAATGATATAAGTAACACAAAGTTATATTTTATAAATAGTAAAAATCCAAAGGGTATAAAAAGAAAATTCAATACGAGATATAGGTGGTGGATATGAGAAATCCCGTTTTTATAGGGGCCCGTCTGGGCAGTGCCTATTTCTGCCGCAAAGCAATGGTGTGAAAACATTAATGCATTCCGTATGTTTATTATTGCTAGAAAATGGCGCAAAACGGAAATAAACCATAATATAAAATTATTATTTTCCAGTTGCATTGCATCAAATGTTTAGTTAACTACATTATTTAAATTTAAATGTGCAACTCGAGACCCTTTAGCCTTTAATTAAGCTATTAAATGCCGCGCATCTGATAGGCTATGAGCCTTTTGCCATGTTTACGTACTACTGCTATGCGGCAGAAACACAAGTAGGTCCTCTTTTAATAGGGAAATTCTAGTGGGCTATATTTGCCGCAAAATATAAGCCTGAAAACACTTCTGCATTCAGGTTTCAAAGTCATTTGTCGCAAAAAGCGTAATTTGTGGATAAATGAGACGTCAAATCCAATGTCTTAATCTTCTCTCATACTTGTGGCCTATTATGTCAAGCTTTTTATGGGCAGAGACGATAGTCTTACTATCTGGTGGATGCACGTCTCGTCGCTTGATAAATCAAAAAATGGCAACGTGTTGATATTTAAAGACTCTGTCGGCCGGTAAAGAAGAAACGTCCCAACTATAGCGTATGTAAATTACATTTATGGAATGGTTGACAAAAGAATACAATTTTCATGAAAGTCGGGCACTCGTATGGGTAAAACATTGTGTGGGAATTAAAAATAACCGCATTACGCTACTAAGAATTCAATTAATAATTGCTTTTGGCGCCTTAAGTGTTAGACAGTTTATTTTTAATTTCTATGAAGAGACGAGCTGAATATTCATCCGATGGTAAGTGCTAAAACCTGCCCATAAGTAATGCAGTGACGGTAACATACCAAAAATAATCAGCGCGACTAATCCGCTAGGCACCCTGAGACGAAGATAGGATACTTCTCGCTTACCCAGTAATTACTGCCTACGATGCCGTCCAAATCCAAACACAGTATTGCCCCCACACTACTGATTTACGGCAGAAATAAGTAACGCGGTAGTACTAACCCAGACGTATTTCGTGTCAAAACGAGCCCTACCTGCCACTAGTAAATTAAATTGAATTGAAAAGATTTGTTTAAATTTATTCAGATTCTATATCGGCCAAATCATCCTACTTCCTTTTAGTCCCACCAATATTTTAAATGCTAACGTTTGTATGTAAAGATGTTTGTTGCTTTTTCACAAAAAAAAAACTACTTTATGGATTTGAATCATACTTGACAACTAAAAGGCAACAATATATAAGAATATAGTGTAGTTTTTTTGAAATATAATATAAGGTGTCATGTACGTCAAAAAAATCTGCCTTAAAACTATTCCGGCACAAACCTTTAAAAATGCAAAAATATACATATAAAACGTAATAACTGTTTACACAAATAACGCTTACATTAGTAGTGGTGTAATATCTTGCGGCTTGACTTTGCCCCAGTGCTCCACAATGCCCGAAACGTGGCCTATACCGACCACACCGACTATACGACACGGCTCGGTACCTTAAAAAGAAAAATCATTATGTTTAGCTACTTTACTTGCCTTATTTTCTTTCTATATAATTCTGAAAAATCTTTTTAGTATTTACTGGTTAATCAAAATAGCTGACTATTTGCGAATTTCAAAAAACCGTAACCGCCTTATAAAAAAATCAACAATCCAATGATGTCAGGTATTCATCGCGATTTTAAAATCTTTTTTTATAAATATAATCAAAACAACTTCTGCATTGCTTCTTACCTAATAGTTTTATGCTTTCATCATCATCATCATCATCATCATCATCATCATCATCATCATCATCATCATCAGCCTTGATAGTCCACTGCTGGACATAGGCTCCTAATACAACCCTATCCATTAGGGGTTTTGGACCGATCCACCACGCTGGTCCAATGCGGGTTGATGGGTAGACCCCTTTGTGACATGTCCATCCGACGCATGGATCATCTTACTTTTCAGACAATTGTGATCAGCCCAAACTGTCCTAACCAACTAGAAACAACAACGAAAATTTGTTGAGTCCCTGCAGGATTCAGAACCACGACCTCCGGTTTCTAAAGCAAACGCCAATACCACTAGCTACTGAGGCAGTGTATGCTTTGGTGTTAACAAAATATATTTGAATGATTTTATATAAGTAAATATACAGAATATCATATATGGTTAACCTATAACATCGATTCTCCTGTCGTTAAATAAAACTATGGCACAGAAACAATAACTTTTAAAAATTATTACACTCACGTGGCTGAAAAGCAGCAATTTGCAACGAATGACACAAGTACATGTCGCGCTCCACAACAAACACACGTTTAAGAGCTGGAAACTCTTCAGCCATCTCCTCTAGCATATCGATCAAGCATCTTCTTCACTTTACATTTCTCTACCTCCTCCATGCTGCAAACAAACATTGCAATTTATTACAAATATTAATTTAGACCAAAAAATAGCGATAAAATAGACGGGTCAATAAAGATTCTGCATAAATGTGATCTAAGATAAGTGACCCTTAGTAACATTGTAGCCTTGCAGATAATGCTTGATAGTTGCTTTGTATAGTTATGGTTATGGATATTTCTAAATATCACCATCCATTTGATGCCTTTTATTCATGGATATATTCTCTTATTTGTGGATATAGCTAATAAATTAAATCCTTTTTGCTTTGCATATAAATGTATGATTGACTTGTTAAAGAGCAATACCATAGTATTGTTTAACAAGTCAATCAAACAATACTATTCTATTCTCACTGAGACCTATATTCTACCAACATTGTTTTGTTTTGTTTTGGTTTGATGTATGTATACAGACATCTAAGAAGGTCATTAAATAACCCTCCCTGTAATAATGTTTATAAACAGGTAGAACATAAAAATAAAACATTTAATGAATTTCTATAATTTGACTGTATTAAAACAAGTCCACAAAAAGCTAAGCGGCAAATAGTTTACTACAAACTAAAAATTCATATAAAATAAAGGACTTTATTATATTTGTTACCAAATCTCTAAAACTTGTCACAAATTTTGTGAATGAACAATGAACCTTTTATAAATTTAACAAACTGCTTTTATAATACAATTTACCAATTCTTCCTTTTACCTGATACTCTGGTTTGATGTAAGGAGATGCCAAATAAAGCGAACTGTCTGCCCCCAGGACAGTGATGCAATAGCCCTGTGTAGAGTTATGTCTATCGCTCTATCACCAAGTTGCACCATGCAATTGGGAATCTTTTTTGCCTAAAATTAATATAAAATATTAATAAAATATAAATACTGATTATAACAAAATTTAAAAAAAATTAATGCAACATTGCTAGGAAATAACTTATAATTATTCCTTTATATTTAAATTATATTAATATTATTTCTATCACATCTAACCTTCACCACACAGAAGCAAAGTAACTATGGTAAAAGTTAAAGATATTTTCAATGCCTTGTAAATTGTATTGCTCAATTTTACTTAGCAAAGAATTTAAAGCATGTCATTATGGAATAACAGCTTCATGTTTAGCCATTACACAAAACTCACTCCTTATATCACTAATAGCAAATATTTTACACTTAAATTATTTTAGAAGCTGTAAAATAAAATTATGCCAATAAACAACCATTAGTATGGCCAAATAAAACCATCAAATATATCTTGGCCAAATAAAATATATAAATAGCCATGAATAATGTTATTAGGTAAACTACAACATACTGAATTTAAACTGGTGGCCCATCCATGATGGATTATTTGCATTTAAAGGAGCTATATGTTTTGTGAAAATTACAGTATATCCCACAAAAATAGTAGTAGTTAGTTAACATACATTTCAGATCTTATTTGAGCCCTTTACAGTAAAATCCTAAGCCCTTTAGGTATTAATCTCACCTCAGCCATTGCTCTACGAAACTCTCCACCTGGGGCCATACCAAGTTCCCGAGTAATATGAGCTGACATGTTTAACAGCAGAATATACATCAATCCATTGAAGACACCATTTTGAGCCATAGTTGCTCTATAAAAAAATAGATAGTTTAATTTAACATCATAAAAGATGCATTTTTAAAAATAAGCTAAAAAACACAAGTACCTTATTTTTTTAAAGTTAATATTTTTTGCTTCCTTCAGTATAATTTCTTCATCTAAAAGGAGTATATTCGTTCGCTGTTCGCACAATTCGACCATTACGACATGAGGATTTACCTCTTGTATAACCTTTAAAAATGATGCAATATTAAAAAATTATGAATAAAATATTTTACATACAAAATAAATAGGGTCAACATACCCTTGAGACATCCTCCTGAGATTTGATACTGAAATGAGCTGTCCCAACCAAATATATTTTACCGCCATCTGGGGCATCCAGTACCGTAACTGTATTAGGAAGCTCCTCTGAAATTAAATGTACAATTTAATTTCTTCAACTATATATGTTAACAATTTAACACACCAGAACTATTTATTATACACATTTTATTCACAACAGTATAACAAACAAACAAGTTTTATTTATCTGGCCATCCAAATTTATCATTAGGTTGGCTTCTAATCCATCCAGATTTGCCTGAATAACAGTTTTTATGCAGAGTGACTGGCATTCTATCGACAAAGTAATTATCGCTTAATCTGAAGGCACTGACATCTTATAATGACTGTTAAAGATGGTACTAAATGTTTTTTGATTGATTATTTTCAACTATTATATACACATATCAATTGAGCATTGGCTTGTCTTTCTCCAACACTCAAGATATAATTTGTATTAAATTAAGTTTTTAATTATTATACAAACCATTATCATCAACAGGTTTTTCCGTTTTAGATTCCTTCATTGTGTTCTTATTTGGGTTTTCAGCTTGTGTACTGCTAGTAGCTGTTGACATATCACCTGTATCTGAAATATTTGTTAAAAGTAGTTGATTGTTTTAAGCAAATGAAGTTAATAGAGGTAAATGTCTATTTTCTTACACTCAAGGCTTACAACTCTAGAGAGAAGCCTTATATGTGCTTACTAGCATAGACATTAAATAACAGTTCAGAAATTTATATTACCTAACCAGCAAATGTTACTAACAGGCTGGAAAAAAATAGCAAATGCCAAAATTGTTTTAAATAATATATTTAATCAGGTCAGTACTCTATTGTATATCAAAATGAAATATAATAAATTGATAATGTTACAAAGGATAAGTACAATATCTTTAAATGTTTGTAATATTGAATGACCTTCACTCATTGTAGATATGTTGTCAGCAACTTGAAAATTGGCATCACCTCCTCCATCCTCAGCTTTAAGAAACATTTGACACTCATTGACAATATCACATTTAACACCTGATGACTTTTGGGCATTAGCAGTTGCTCTCTCTCCACATTGCTACTTATATTTGAAAGGTCTTTTTTCGTAATGGTATCCATTGGTTCTGCCAATTCAGTCCTTAACGAAGAGAACAAAAACTTATTACAAAAATAAAATGAATTTATATTAATCTATAATTTTAAGAACAAACATTGTAGTATTCTATATAATTACTAAGTAATAAGTTATCGGCAAGATCACCACGTAAGTAATGGACCACAAGATCAAACACTGCCATATGACATTTTTTTTTGCATAAATTGAAAAATTTAGATATAATAAGTTACCAATTTACCGTAAAAGAAAAATTGGGTGTAGCAATTAGACTTAATCTAGTCGTTTAAAGTATTATAAACAAAAATGGTTTTGAAAATGAACGAACGTGTAATATTATAGATTTGTTGCTAATTGTACAAGTTCCAGTAATAAAATCCGTACCAAAACTTCTAAAAGCTTTTAAAATATGTGGAAAAAATTATTGAGGCAATCGAATAAACGACAAAATTTAATGAAATTTAAGAAAATAGTTTATTTATTTCAATTAAAGCTATAACTATACATACTTGGCAATGTCAACTCACAATTATTAAATGTTAAATCTGACGTTACATGCCAAATGTAGTTTTATAAAACATTCTAAACTTTCAAAATTCTATTGATCGATAAAACAATTTTGCTTTAAAATCAACAATTAGCATTATAGAATTAAAGGAATTTTATCTCTTTAATTTGTATAATAAAAAAAATATTAGAGATGGTAAAATTCCTAAAATTTAATTTGTTAATATGCGTAAATAACAGAATGAATGTACAAGTATAGTAATATGTACACATTTGCATATTTTTAAACTTCACAAAAAATGTTGTTTTGCTGTTTTAAATTGCTTGAAGAATAAAATACAGTATTCTATCCTTGCTTTACTCGACGTAAGTCAAGTAAAATTTGTTTATAATTAGGTATGAGTGTATATCGTAGTGTTCAAAGACGACAATATCTAATCAATGCGTGCACCCCGTGACGCCTACTGTGCTGAAACGTGGCCTTTGACTGAATAACTCCAAGGACCACACGTTAGACGTTGCTCGGAATTTCTTAATCGGACAAAATTCGTAATTAAATAATCCAGTAAAGAATTAAATTAACCAACATCATGCAAAGGATTAGCTCAATGAAGTGTGCTTGTGGGATGGTCAAATGGCTTGTTCTGTGAAGGTTCTGGAGTGGCAGCCGCAACTGTGAAGACCGAGCGTCAGTGAGACCAGGTGGGATGCCGATCTCTGTGCAGTAGCTGGTTCAAGTTGAAAGCAAGTAATAAGGAGTTAACTTATGTTTGGCAGTGAACGGATGAAGGCTGCTGATAATGATTGACTGTAAACGGATGTTATGCTTTTTTTTGCAAAAAACTTATAGAATTACCTAAACACATTCACCATTATCATCATCACATGGTTGGACATAGGCATCCGCTAATGCACGCCACCGCTTCCGATCTTTGGCTATTCTCATCGCCCACACCGGCCACTTTGCGCTTTTTGTCACTCCATCTTTGCGCAGAGCGTACCACACTACGTTTGCCGAACCTCGGTCTCCACTCTAGAACTATCCGACTCCAGCAGTCGTCAGTTTTACGGCTTATGTGACCGACCCACTGCCACTACAGCTTACTTATCCACTGGGCTATGTCGGTGACTATGGTTCTCTGACGGATCACATAATTTCTGATGACGTCCTTTAGACACACTCCAAGCATAGCCCTCTATAGCTCGCTGAGCAACTTTAAATTTGTGAACCAGTTAAACCGTAGGTCTCCTAAGTCTTGGCACCGTAGGTCATATCGAGTAGGACGCACTGATCGACGACTTTTGATTTTTTGTCCCAGAAAGATGCATTAAACACATGTTGAGGTTAGTTTAACGCAAATACCGTAAGGTCTGTCCAGATCTTTTTGTACTCTAAGTACGTCTATACTAAATGGGACTGCACATCCTGTATTTACATAAACGTACAAATATCGCGACAAAGATCTTATTTGGTAGAATATATACATGATTTTATAAGATAGTAGACGAAATTAGACAGATATCGTGACGACATGCCAATCCAATCATTATCAAAAATGTAGTAACTAACTGAGTAATCTCAAACTTCACAAAAGCGCGTGCTTTAGAAACCGGAGGTCGTGGGTTCGAATCCTGCGGGGACTCAACGAATTTTCATTGTTGTTTCCTAGTTGGTTAGGGATATTTGGGCCGATTACCCAATTGACTGAAAAGTAAGACGATCCATGCGTCGGGTGGGCATTGGACCAACTAACTCGACCACTAACCCGAATTGGACCAACGTGGTGGGATACGATCCAAAAACCACCTAATGGAGGGGGCGTACAGTAGGGGAGGCCTTATTCAACAGTGGACTAGCACAATCTGATGATGATGATTGTTTTCTTATTTAATTCGTTAAATTGGTGGAGTATGAGAACTTCCTAGTAAATATTTTAAAAGTGATCAAATTGCTTTAGTTAAACAAGTACTACTGTTACATTAAATAATTGTTAGATTTTATCTGCAACACTTTATGACACTTGGAAATGAATAGTGTTATCTGTTTCGGCCATAGTGAGTGTGTTACATCACTTCGAATTCGGAATTCAATTTTCGAATCACATTCGGCCTTTTCTACTGTACTGTATTTGTAAAATTTCCCAAAATGAGCGCTTGGAGGCAAGTTGGTCTTAAGTAAGTCATTATTTATAATTATTCAAGTTTTTCAATACTAAAATTTATGCCATTAACTATATAATTCACATGATTTTTAGCTACATTAACTACTCAAACATCGCTGCGAAAGTCCTTAGGAGAGCACTTAAGCCAGAACTACGTACAGAAGCTATGCGAAGAGATGAATCCCATGTTCGAATTACTCCGTGGGCAAATGGCAGACCAGCACGTAAGCTATTTTTTTCTTCTGTGGTATTAATATAATTCTACTTTTCATATCATGGTTATCTTTTTTCTATAAAGTAGACATCTAAAATTATAACCGGGAAGGTAAGATAGAATATATATGGGGTATAATACATTTTTTACTTTTCAACTGCTGTAACAATCAATGAGAGAAATAACTTTATACTGTTTAAATTTGTCCTTTGCATTTTTATTTCAGACGAAAAGGAATAATCGAAGGAACTGTAAGTTAGGCTTGTGTAGGATCAAAATGAAACATCAATTTTTATTTTTAGTTTTGTGCCTGTTGAAATAATAGTCTTAATCATGTAATGCAAATGTATATTTTGAAATAAATTACTAATGAATAAGGACTAACCAAAAATTCTTTGAGTGCATTCCTTGTTAAAAAATATAATTTGTTAAATATGCAATTTAATTTTAGTGCCATGTTGTGTTTATTATTACTAATGAGTTCATTGTGTGTCCCTGCAATTAACATAATAACTTTTAAAAAGATTTAATAAGACATTTAACATTTTTTTTATGTTTCCAGATCTGAAACAAGCTGCTGCCAAGTAGAACAAAGCAAAAATCAACACTTATGAGGAACACATATAAAGTTTAGATTTATCAAAATAAATTATTGTCATAAACATTGTTTTATTTCTAAATCAATACAAAGTTTTATTGTTAATAATATGATCTTTAGTATGCGCAAAACAAATAAATAAAATGTAAACAACATGTCACATTGTCTTATTTAAATAAAACAGTTTCCTTAACTCTTAACATTTAAGGCAAGGTATTTTTACTGATAAATTAGCTTCTTTAACTTTGTTTCTAATATTTTCTCCCAATGGAGATTTTGGATTAACATCACTCATAGATATTTGAGAAGTTGAGTTAAAGCCTGTTTTAAATTTTTCAATACCATTCCAAGCAATCATAACACCATTGTCTGTACAAAGATTTCTTGGTGGTCTATATAAATTGTAACCTAATTGTTTGCAAACATCAAGCAATTTTGAATAGATAAAGTCATTGCAAGCTACCCCACCGGATATTACAACATTCTTTGAATTAGTTTCCAGTAAATTTTTAATTTCAGAATATTTTATAGCTCTTGCGAGTCTATGTGCTAAGTGTTTAGCCACACTCATCTGGAATGAGGCACATAACTGATTGATTTCTGGTATTATTTCATCACCCAAGACTCCATGTTCTGCTTCTTTCTTAATAAGTTTCCTTACTAAATAATCCTTCAAACCACTGAAGCTAAAATCACAATCTCTGTTCCTGAGCAGTGGAACTGGAAAATTAAATGTTAGTGGACCCTCTGCTTTTCCAGCCGCTACCTCAATAGCTCTACCCCCTGATAGGGTTGAATATTCTTCAATATTACGTAATTTCATTCTTCTTGCTGCTTTATCCATAACTTCACCAGGTGCATTATCTAAAGTCTCTCCAAGTAATAAAAACTTATCAACATCAGTTACAATGGCCAGCAAACAGTGCCCGCCAGAAATTAACAATGTCAAGTAGGGGAAAGGTATATCATTAAACATTCTAACAACTAATGCATGAGCTTCCATGTGATGTATGGGAATAAGAGGTTTATTAAACTTCTTTGCTAGAAAATTTGCATATTTAACACCAACTATTAGGCTAAAAAATAAACCAGGTTCAACTGTCACAGCTATGGCATCTATTTTATGCATATCCAATGATGCACTAAGCAAAGCATCATTCACGGATAATTCAATATTGTCTCGATGAAGGTCACGTGCATTATTTGGAATAACCCCACCATATCTAATGTGAACAGCATTCTGTGAATACAATGACTCTCCTAAAATTTGACCTTGATCGTTAACCACACCACAGCCAGTATCGTCGCAAGAAGTTTCAATGCCTAATATTGTTACGCTTCTGGTATTATTTAGTTTTTGCCTAAAATTCCAATAGAAGATATTTTTAGTTTTTGACACAACTTTGACCCTAATATTGGTAACATTCTAATTGATCAGCAGGTAATTAATCTTTAATATGATTTCAGAACATTCCGCTCGTGAGCAATAAAGTAATTCAAAATTAATTTCATACTAAAAGTCTGAATTAGAGTAATACAAACTTAAGAAAAAAAAAGAAAGTTCAACTCATAAGATCAAATGACATACACGATATTGACAATTTGAGTCTAGAGTCTAAACACTATATTATGGAATGGTGTGGCGTGACAGTTAAAGGTTTTTATATAATATATATTCTAACTACATTTTAATTGTACCGTAAATTTTATCGTAAAGTTGTAAACCGAAAGATCACGTTGCGTATCCAATGTGAAACAAATATTGCTTCAATCCAAGAAAAAGCTAAATAACTAAAACCTACAACGTTTTTCTGGTAGCTCAGATATTTTTGGTAAATGGACTGTAGTGTATTCCCCCGTGATGAAAATTTAATTAAAAGAAAAATTTCCATACCACCCATAACCACCCATCTATTTGGTGTAGACATGGTCAAGACGGAATAAAGCCTTAGGGTAACTTGGCAAGTGACTAATAATCTCTACTGCCTGTCTGTCTGTCTAAAATTTTACATTTCGTATGATTTGTCATTCGGTATAAAGTGTAGTAAAATCCCTGGAATCACGATCTTTGTGGGATGCGTTTGCAAGATAAGTCACGTTTTAGTAAAGAGGTTAGTCGTCAGTCGGCTCGCTAATGATTACCCTGCTACAAGATTGACTTAAACACAAACAATGTGGGACATTGTTGAAAGTTCTATTTCAATGCATAGCCTAGGTTTTTGGTAGACACTGTTTAGCTTGCAGGCTTGAGGCTGCAAGATGACAGAAAGAACTAAAATATTTGCTAAAGCAGTTAATGTGCTTCATTTATCGTAACTCTTTACGAAAAGAGAGTAATTTAGAAGCCTAAAATGCACTCTGATAGCAAAAGCTACCTTAACCTATAACCACCTAGCACCTATTTCTGTCCTTTAACACCACGTGCGGTCTCAGAGACCACTAATAATATTACGATTATTTTGGGATCTATTATAAAAATTAAAGTTCGTTAAATAAAATGCATGTCTATACTTAATTGCTTTATTTAAGCGTCACAAATTACAACTGTAATATAAAAGTTTTATAAAAATGGAATAATATCTATGAAAGAAGGAACATGGTACCAAAAATGACTATACTAAGAAAATGAGATCTTTATTCGAAAATACTTAAATTTTTCACTTTTTTTTCTTATTTCTAATAATTTGAATAAACTAAAAATAAAATCAAATAAAAAAACTAAACAAAAAATTACAAATTAAACAAAATTGCAAAGCCTCGACTTTCACATTTTTTCGCGGCAGTGACAACAAATTTTTTGCGAACACTCCAAACAAATGGGTACTTTACACACGAAACATAGGTAAACCGTTTTGCGTTTCTTTTTGGGATCACACGTAGAGCATGTTTCACGAACTTCAAGTTTTTCGGCAACAGAAGTGCTTGGTAAATCTTCCTTTATTTACAAAATACGGCGAATAGAGTTCTTGACGTCTCTCGGAATGCGTTAATTTTTTTTTACGACGTTCCATGTGCGATTTTGCAATATGTTGAGCTACCTTTTCAAGAATTTAAATCGACTGTCGTCTTCTGAGCTTGTTACTACAGCTACCTGAACGAGTAACGTTAGGTACAGATGACCAGCGAAAACGATTACTGCCAAGTAATTTTTTCTCTGCTCTACCTGACTGCAAGCGCGAAAGCGGGATATCATCTTCCGATGAGTAGCTTTCTTCTGAGACCTGGATACAGATTTTGACCTTAAAGAGGTTGTTTGGTGCCGGAAGCTATTTTCATCGTCGTCACCCTCAATTTCAGATTCAGATCCACTCTCTTCAGCCTGCTCTGATCAACGGTTACATCAGGTTCGACGTCGCTGCAATCCTCGCCAGAAAGGTCATCTTCGTCCGAGAATTCTTGCTGAAGCCATCTTATAATATTTTCGTTATTTTTATTCATTTTGAATCTAAAACAGTAAACAAATAATTATAGCAAAAGTCACACAACCACCTACGTGCGGTCACGGAGACCGCTAGCAAATTTAATTTACTCACCCTGGCCAAACACGCACACGTACACACTCACCAAGCGCTAGCGCGACACTGAGTGGTGTGTAGAAAGTACACGAACGCGTTTTGACGCACGCCACTCACAGCGGAAATATTAGAATTTGAAAATCGTTGCGGTCTCTGAGACCGCAGGTAGGTGTTAAGGGTTAATAATTTTCACATAAAACTTAACGATTATATTTACAATTAACATTTTGTGCTGTGATGCGTAGTCAAAAGTTTTTGATTAAACAATAAAAAATAATTTGTCAATTTCTTCCTTTTTATTTTTTACTTAATATCAATATAATGCATTAGACGTAATAACTATTATATATAAAATTTAATAAAAAACGATTAAAACTGAATCTTTTACTTGCAACTCCATGCTTTTTAATTTGTATGTTGGTATATTTCATGTAGATATCACAATGTTAAATTGTTACTATTTTGATGTTCACTTTTAACAAGTATAAGATTTCTATTTAGTCTCTAAACGTTGCGTATATAATTTTTTTATCATTCAATTTTGTTAGTTTTATTTATTTGGTATTGTTTAAATTAGACCTTCGATTCTAATAAAACGGTATGTATTTAAGTAACCTAATCCCTTTAAATATTTTCGTAAGTCCACATAAGACGTACGAAAATATTTAAAGGGATATATAATATCAATGATTTCTGGAAATTAGTATATCAAATTTAGAGTTGCTTAATAGTAGCAAAGCTTAAAAATTTAATTTCGTAGCATTTTATTAAGTCCTATTTTATTATTCTTTTTATTCATATCGCGACAAATCATTATCGTTATTCGCGCCGGTACCTATTATTTCCTCAATTATAATAACAATCCATTGCAATATATGTTTTTTAAATAATAATTTTAGTTTTCTTTTAAAAAAATTGAAAAAAGCCTTAAGATAGTTTAATAAATTTTGAATGCTTAGTTCTAAAGTATACTCTTATTTTATTATTGATTTAAACCTTAAGACAATTGTAGTATCTTTAATTTAGTAGTAATTTTAGAAGTGATTAATATTAGAAAACATTTTTATTGTACTATGTATTTCTATTTGTTTCAGGTTTAATGATATCAGTTACAAGCTGACACAAACATGATGATGAACTATTTAAATGTTTTGAAGCAGTCTACTGTTGTACATTTATGTTTCGCTATATCCTATTTCACTTCTGGTCTAATATTAAATTTTGTGCAGGCCATATTTTATTTTGGCCTCAGACCTTTTAATAAGGCACTGTACAGAAAAATAAATTACTATCTCTCATACTCATTTTACAGTCGTAAGTTTTTTCTATGTTATTTATTGCTTTTTCCCAAATTTTTTAGAATATTTAATTATGTATGCAGCATAACTAACTTCATGTTGTCTTTTCTATACTTTCCTTACAGAATATCCATTATATCTCTAAATGAACTATTTTTGTTGCTTTAGTAAATTGTTTATGTGTCAAATTAAACATGTTATCCTTTTTTTTTATTGCTGGCAGGTGAATAATTTTAGTTTACTGTTTTAGAATTAGTTTTTATGTCAGAATGGTGGTCGGGTACAAAGATATCTATGTATGTCAATAAAGATGAGTACAACAAGTATTATGGAAAGGAACATGGTTATCTCATAATGAACCACAGTTACGAGATAGATTGGCTGATGGGCTGGCAATTTTGTGACGGGATTGGAGTTTTAGGAGTAAGTTTATGATTCTTTTTATTCCTCTGGTTAATTTCAAACAATCTTAGTATATTGAAACTACACAAATTGTTGGACTTACTTAAATATGAAAGTATATTATTTACAGACTTTTTGTATTGAAAAAAAATTGATAACATTCAAACACATGAAACAATGAAATTTATTTATTTTTTTTTAATTTATACAATCTATACTTTATTGTTCTGTGTAATATTATTATGTGACCCAGAGTTAGCAAGAGTAAGCAAGAGTTTTGTGAATATTAGAGAACTTTGTCTATTCTATTTCATTATTTATTTACATATCACTTTACAATAACAATGTATACCTAATCTCGGTTAGATATTTAGTTTACAAACAGTTTCAATTTGCATAATTTTTAGAGCTTTTTCTTTCTCATGTGTAGGTTAGTTACTGTATAAAATTTTATCATCCATATCTCAATGTATGAATAACATTTTGATAGTATTATCTAAAAGGTCATATCTATCAACAGTGCAATAAGTACACAATAGTAACTTTTTTTAAATAATGATAGTTCATCAGTTTTTTTTTTATTTTTAACACTTCATGTTTCTACAACAAATGCTTTTTTTCCATAGAATCTGAGAATTTTGAAACTAGAACCTTGAACCTAGGATTGCATAATTTTGACAACAAAATTTAATTGTAAAGGCTCACACTTTTAGGCTTCAAGTCATTATTTCTAAAATTTCTTGTTGTACAACTTTTCAGTGAAATACACTCTGTTGAATAATACTAATAAATGCAGAATTCTGCACTTTTCCAATAACATTACTATTTTTTGATGCATTTGTATGCTATTTTCTAATTAATTTTGTGTTTTGTTTTATTAACTATTGTTGTTTGTTTTTGTTTAAAAAGTCTAAAATTCAATATTATTATAGTTTATCTATTATTCAATTCGTGTTGTATAATTTAAACGAATCATTATATTGACGAATTATTGTTGAAAGACTTGGCAAGCGTCAGGGAGAAATCGTGTATTTTACGAAAATATTGCATCTCTGAAATTCGTAATGTTAACTTCGTCAAGACAACAGCCGTGTGCGGTTATAACTAGATACAAGTTAATTAGTGCGTGACTGTAAGGATGCATTTTCGTTCTATGTAAGAACACAATTGCAGCAATGTACTTATCGAGAACTGTAGGGCATAGTTTAATTTATCACTGAAACGTGTAATTCTGTTAATAATTCTATCATTAAACTTATGTTCTTTTTCTATACATACACGTACATTGTTTTAATACTCTATAATTTTTGTTTGCAAGTATTAACAATAATGAGCTGATTGCTTAGTACAAAATAGTGTTCATTTCCGTGTTCAAAATATTGGTATTTAGTGGTCGGGGATTTTACGATGTGATATTATCGTTATCATATCGTATTGCATCACGATATATTGAAGTTGACCATAATGAATATAAAACTACTAAACATATTTTTCGAAAAAGTATAACTTTAAGGCCGTAAATAATAATAAATGCTGAATATGCTCGTGCGAAATTGAGGTTGGGAGCTAAAGACTTGTTAATTAGCACTAAAACAGTTGAGAATTTCGAACAATAATTTTCACAGATTTTCGCGTTAAACCTAAGAAAGGAAATATACAAGAAATAATGCTGATATAAATTTTTTCAACATATCGTTAAGACATAACGGAATTGTCAATATAACATAATTCGAGTAATAAATTATCGCTTATTAAAGGCAGAAAACGTTATAATCTTATCGTGGATTAATAAGTACAAGACAACATTGTTACCATGCATTATACAATCGTACTTTAAATTTATGTTTAAGTTAGGTTGAGAATTGTTACAGTTAAAAAAGTCAGATATTTTATATTCTTTGTATTGGTAAAAGTTATTTTGATATTAATGAAGTATTCATACTTTTTAGACGGGACATAGTAACAAACGCGGTGCGTTTGTGTTAGATCATTTCAGAGTGCAAGTTGAAAATAGATTTGATGTACTTGGCTTCTCCATTCACCGTTGGTCGGCTATTCACCGACCGTTGACCGCCAATGACTGATGTCTTTTTTATCTTACTCGATTATTTTATGAGAATCGATGTGTTCTCGCAATGTTAATATATAAAATTACTTTAGGACACTTTTTGCAAATACATAAATAGTGTTGGTGAAGCAGCAAATGCTTAATACGACATATATATATTTTATTAATATTCGACCCGACGTTGATAAAGGCAACATTTTCCTTTTTAACATAATTATGGTAATTGTGTAATAAATAATCAAAATATACCATTAACGCTAACTCACTTTAAGTGTCCGTTTTGCCTTGGTTCTTTTATTTGTCTGCCAAGAAAAAAATTAATAATTAATAATAAAAAAATGTCAATAGTAAAATATATGTTTATTGAAATTTTTAAGTACTTGTTATTAATAGCGAACTAAATAACAATATCAATCTACCTGAAACCAAAACCTTTCATCTTCAATCTGGAGATTAAAATGCAATTCTTTATTCCCCTTTACTGGAACGTAAAATTGCCCCAACAAGGGCTATTAGTGCTACGAAGCGTATATTAACCCTCAGTGGCCTTAATGGGAAACATTATGGCCAAACAAAAAAAAACTGTTCGTGCATACGGTATTCTCATTAATGGATTGTCTAGGTGTTCGTCTGAAACTCTTAGACTGTACTGAAGACCAATTACTAAGAGATTTAAGGATCTAATCCAAAAATAAACATTATTGACAACGTATTAGGCTTTGATGCCATTAGAGCATCACCTAGATGCTTGTTTTACAAACAGACTGTCTAACTTGCTTCATATGTAACGTTTGTTTAATATTCGTAGTAAAATTGGCAACGAACTTTTGCTTATGAGTTATCATTGTGTTTTATGTTCGCAGAAATATGCGCACTACACACACTAGGTTCATATCATCTAATATCTTTGTCTATGACGTATTATTTGACTCCACCGCTTCCTCAATTTTGACCTGTACGTTAGTAAAGTTAGGTTTTTGTCACAAGCAACGTTTAATTCTTGCCCTTCCGTTTATCAATCTAAAATCGAAACCAAATTTAAGGCCCTCATTAACATCATCACAACAAAACTATTCCCTACTTGCCGAAAAATCAATCGTAAGAAAACAACGTAAGGCATAGCAACTGTTTATACGTCTATTGTATTTATTGTTCATTTGTAAACCAACATGTTAGCTTATTTTTATTTATTGACTACGCAGACATTTGAGCAGTAGGGCCACCTGATGGAAAGTGGTAACCGACGCCCATGGACACGTAGTAATCACCAACGCGCTGCCTAGCGTAAGACATAGGATGTTAAGTCGCGTTTACCTCGTAAATACGCTGGGTACGATGCCCTTCAAACCGGAACATAGTAGTGGTTTCACACTACTGCTTTGCTTTACATTCCATTCCATTTGACTTTATTCTGTTTTAAAATAGCATTTCTTAGAACACGGAGCGATTATTAACGAAATAATTTAGTATAAGCTATAAAAGGCCGTTAACCTCCGTTATCAAACTCGTGTATACTGCCAAAACTGTGTCTCGCCCTGCCCCTCTTGCGTAATAAACATATACAGTATAATTACTTTATAACGCTTATTATTTCGACGGGTCGGTCAATTGTAGCAGATTTTAATGTGACGCGCGTTCGATTCTGTCTTAAGCATTGTTTCTTCATACCTATTAGTGACCCAATTTTAATGTATTTATTTTACTATTAAAAGATATTTTAAACCAGTTTATTGACTAATTGTCTGTACCACAGCCAACTTAATTATCAAACCGCTTTACAAAGTAACCCTGTGTAATGGAGCGATTAAGTAAGATGCTGGTAATGTTGGACCACCGCCAGGCATCTATTATTGCGCGATATAGACCGTTGAACCAATAACGCCAGTAAGACGCCAATTCGTTGCTAAGGAAATACCTTATGTTCTGTTTGCGATGCCTTAAGCAGCATTTCTGTTTTCATTTGAGGCGATTATCAATAGGTTAACGATCTGCAATTCTTTATACTCTATTTAACACTTCCTCTTACCTTTATAGTGACACTTTTTAAACATAAATAATGGATTTTTGGGAGTACAAAGAAATGTAGATAAAATAGGAAAACCGGGACCAACCAATTTCTGAAAAAGTCTGAAAAGTTCTAATAGTAGAGTTTAGTTACGATATCTATTATCTGTTTACTCAAAAATCTGTTATTAACATCGTTTTTTATAAAGTTTCTTTATTTTGTTGTATAATTTAGTCACCTTGTACACGGAATAGATGTTAGCAACGTAAGCCATGGCATCGGATCAGCGTCGTGCGCATGGTGTTTTGAATACCCGACTGTCGCTTAGCGATTAATACTATTATTATCAAGTCCACTACTGAACATAGGCCATATAATGGGGGACCATGAGCCGCCAAGAGGTACGATCTAGCGCCACCTGCGTCCATCGACTTTCTGCATGCACAGGTCGTCACTCCATCTCGTGGGAGGTTGTCCTACCAGGACGAGGTTGTCACTCGAAAACGTTTCGTCGGTTGTCGGTTTTAGGAACTATGTGGCCGGCTTATAGCCAGCTTGCTAACCCTGCGCCCTTTTTCGGTCATGTCGGCGTTTGATATCTACGTGATAATTCATAGTAACACTAAACGTATTACGTACGCCACTTCGTCGCTTTAGTTTGATTTCTTTTATTCCAAGTCTCGTATATTTAATGTCTCTGAAATATATATCTAATGTCTACGTTTGGTTGCAGAACTGCAAGGCGTACGCGAAGAAGGCCATCCAGTACATGCCGCCGATCGGTTGGATGTGGAAATTTTCAGAGTTCGTGTTCCTGGAGAGGTCTTTCGAAAAGGACAAGGAGATCATAAAGACGCAGATATCGGAGCTCTGCGACTACCCGGATCCAGTGTGGGTAAGTAATGGGGCCGTGAAATATTAATGATCTGTTGTGCTTGTTAACAATACGAATGTGTTGTGTATGCATGGTTATATGGGTGCGTATACACATAAGCGGAGCCTGTTATGGAATATGATCGAAATACGAAAACACTGTCGGGCTTTCTGTGTGTAATGATTCTGTCAACAACATATACATAGCTATATTAGAATACATTACTGAATAATAATTTGACGATGTGTTAACATATTTAAGTCTTATGTGTAAGTAAGGGCAACTATTTGTAAAGCGCTTCTGCTTGGTTTACGCTGAATGACATTCAACGCGTATCTATGTAATTTGAGGATTCCATTCGATTTTTTTTACATACATTTGTGATGTTATTAGATTCTAGCATGTTACTTGAGTACCACGACAGTTAATTTATGTATTTAGGTATTGAAATTTTTATGGAGCACATTATATCATTGTGGGTTTGCTTTAATTGTTTTTTACAATTTTTGTTTCGTAATCAGTTTAAAGGTAGCGGAGAAACATATAAAGTAATAGACACACCGGTTTGCTGTACGAATTTCAAGAGTTTAAATTTGTCGACAAAAATGTTATATTAAATATTCGACGGGTATTTTCATATATTAAAATAAATATTTGGCTCGTTTATGTATACGCACTTATAGGATTTGTATGAGCGTCGCACGCCGTCGAGTTCCGTAAACCTACCTATCAATTATGCAATAACGCTTATCCTACGTGTACAAAGTACTGAATGTATGATAATCGAGAATTCATTTATTATTATCGTTGCTGTACATTGGCGTTATGAATAATAAATTAAAAATTATATTAATATCCACAAGATCATCAGCCTGTGTGAGTCCACTGCTGGTCATAGGCTTCCCCTTCTCCGTGATTTTAGACTGTATCCCACCGCGCTGGTCTAATGCGGGTTGGTGGGTAGACCGACTTTTTACACGCCCATCCGTCGCATGGATCATCTTAACTTTTAGACAAATGGGTGACCGGCCCAAATTGCCCTAACCAACTAGGAAACAACATTGAAAATTTGTTGAGTCGAACCCACGACCTCCGGTTTTTAAAGCACACGACCATGCCACAAGGCTACGGAAGCAGCAATTGTTACTATTGCAATTACCACTAGGATACAAGTTAGTTTAAAAAAATCCACAAGGAGTTTCTTAGTATTTTAAACCACTTTTATTAATGATAAGTATAGTTATTTGACATTAAATTAAAATGAGATAGTGGTCTAATTTAAAAATCTAATAGGTCAGAAAAACTGATTTTATTCAAAAGAAAAAGCAAAATTGTAGATGCTCAATATAAAATAATAAACCAGACAATATAGGTATTGATTTTTATATTAAAGTAAATATTTATTTATTAGTACGTTTACACATTCTTTTAACTGTTAAATGCTTATTTCTATTACAAAACAAGGTGACTACGAAGTGAGAGTTAACGTATTTTACTAAACTATTGTGAACTCTAGGCAAGACAAACTAGTTCGAGTTCGGTGGAACCTCATAGATGACATGTTATAAACGTCTACGTATTCATAGAATAAATTTGCATAACATCAACCCAATACGGAAGCAGACGCATTCTATACGTATAATTAAATTTATATTATATAGTTATTTGTATCTGTATTATCTGTCATAGTGCTTCTATTTTTTCGTAATCGAATTTGGCACTTGCAAAAGTCGACACGACCAATGAGGGGAAGTCAGGTACAGGAAAAAACGTTTTTTTGTCCGTCTGACGTATGGATTGTCTTCCTTTACAGACCGGTCAATAATAATTTAAAACCACTTCCTAAGGTTTATTTACAACAGTCCCAAACAGAACATGATCCCAAAACCACCCATAATAATTCTATTGCCAAGAACCAGTACTTTTTTGTATATTGATTATCGTAAAGTATTGTTTTTTTTTACTAAAGCCTGTAATAAAATATAATATCACATTTAAACATCATCATCAGCCTGTGTTAGTCCATTGCTGGCCATAGGCCTCTCCACATGCACGCTTTCTCCATTTTTGGACCACGCTGGTCCAATGCGGTAGGTGGACGGGCTTTTTACATGCTTAACCAACGCATGGATCGACTTACTTTTCAGACAACTCGGTGATCGGCCCAAATTGTCCTAACCAACCACAAAACAACGATAACACAAAGTTGTTTCGCAAAGTCCAGTAACGCTAGACCACGGAGGCGGCTTATATAAACATTATTACATATTTCAGTAAAATGTGAAAATTTCTTAAACACTCCTTATATTTTTATTGATATACTACTTTCACTAGAGGTTTTACTAAAGCGTAGTTATTTTTAGCTTCTGATGACTCCTGAAGGTACGAGGTATACACCGAAGAAGCATGAAGCCTCATTAAACTTTGCCAAAGAGAAGAATTTGCCGTTGCTCAAGCATCACCTAACACCCCGCACTAGGGGATTCACTACGAGCCTTCAATACTTTAGGGGGAAAATACCAGCCATTTACAATATACAGCTAGCCTTCGACCGAGACAGTAAGGTAGGTCAATTCATTCACAATTACCGTGGTTAAATTGCTGATGGCTTGGACACACTTATATGTATGATCAGTTGTAGGTGTGTAAAATAAAGAGTTGCAATAATGAATTTGTGCGTAATTTACGAAACACTTAGTAAGCGGTTCCAACCGTACATTTTATTAGATAATTTATTAGGAATAGATGCAAACAAAGTAACCCTACTTCGCTTCTATCGGTTACTAGCTGGGGCTGCCACCTGTATTTAGCAGTAAAGTAGTATTTATTATTATTTATTAAAAACTTACTTGCAAATACACATACATAGCTGGATATTGTCGGAGGCATTTTCTAACAGAGTGGTTGCATTTTATTTGTACATCTACTCTTTCTGTATTGTTCTATATCACTATTACTATTTGTAATATGTTGTTTTAATGATAAGCTACAAGTGACAAGACAAAAGCAACGAAATAGATAAATAACATTCCGTCATTCAAATGTTACCAGTTAAAATACCGTGCAGCTTTTTAGTACATAAAATCTTTTGATAAAGTAACAACACTTCAATATTATGTCTACATTTCAAAAGGTAC
This sequence comes from Lamproptera curius, assembly GCA_029286875.1. Classification (NCBI taxonomy): domain Eukaryota; kingdom Metazoa; phylum Arthropoda; class Insecta; order Lepidoptera; family Papilionidae; genus Lamproptera; species Lamproptera curius. The sequence goes on along the minus strand of JAGSMT010000039.1, from coordinate 2,110,695 downwards.
ATAGTTTAAATTTGAATTTCCTTTCCATTTTTTATAAAGTTTGTGCAACTTTGAAATTTATATCGCAACGTATCTGCGCTAAAAGCAAAAACAACCGCTTCACAAAGTGGTGTGGTATTATTAGTATGCACTATCGGCCGTAATTGGACCATTATGAAGCACGAAGGCTTGTGAACTTTACACTAATGAGCCAATTGGCCGGCCATACAGTTTGTCCGTATCGTGAATAAATATTGTTTCGGCCTTTTAAAAAACAGTAAACTTGTTTAAAACCATTTTCATATTTAAAGGTCAAAAAAAATTTCTTATATTTTTACGGGCAACATAACGATATCCTAACTATTTAATAAGCATTACAGAGTTTGTCTGTTTAAAAAAAAGGTTCACATTTTGTTTGGCAAAATTTTAGGTTAAAAATTGTAATTTACCTATTCTACCGCGTTTGAGAAGTTGTAACTTGTGCAGCGTTTCAGACTGGCAGCGTCCATTATCACTAGACTAAATTAGGAAGTTGTTTGTTCTCATCTCCATGTTTTTAACGCAATTTTAGACATTTCATAATATCCGTTTTGCGTATTAATTATGCTTAAAAAATTAAATTTAAAAATCGTCAATTGACGTTGCCGACTCATGTGTATTTTTAAAACTTGTGCGAAGTTCTTATTATTAATTGTATATATAGACAATGTCTCATATATTATAATCGCAATAACGTACTTTGGACCGCGTTCGATAACGAAATCCCTTTTTTGGAACAAATCTGTTCACAAGTACTGATAGCTGAAAGCTTATTCAATATAATTCAAGTGTTTGCGCTAATGTATAGACAGAATTTTTACATTGAGTTGGAACTAAAATTCTCCGATATAGCTAAAGCATTTTTTTCTCTATAGTTTACGTATCTGTGATATATTATTATAATAAATAATTTTCTTAATATAAGTAAAAAATACTGTACTACCTAGATCACAAATGGAGTAATCGACTCATTACTTTAACAGTTAAGAAATAAACACTTATTTATACAATGAATAGCATAATCATCATCAGCCTGTGATAGTCCACTGCTGGACATAGACCTCCCCTAATACCCCTCCATCCATTAGGGGATTTTGGACCGTATCCCACCACGCTGGTCCAACCCGCATTGGACCAGCGTGGGTGGACCGACTTTTTACATGCCCATCCGACGCATGGATCATCTTACTTTTCAGACAATTGGGTGTTCGGCCCCAATTGGCCTAACCAACTAGGAAACAACAATGAAAATTTGTTGAGTCCCCGCAGGATTCGAACCCACGACCTCCAGTTTCTAAGGCACACGCCTATACCATTAGGCTACGCCTATACTACTAGGAGGCAGTTGAATAGCATAGTTGTAAGGATTTTTTCGCGTTTAGTTATATTAAAATTATACTATACATATATGATTTCTTTTTCACGAGACAGACTAAGATGTTGAGCGCCACATTGTCATGAGTTAATTTTGAAATAATTGGGTATAATTTAATAGTTCAAATTAAAAAAAAATTTAAAGTAATTTAAAGTAATTTAAAAAGTTATAAAGTAATTAAACGCGATAAAACTCGTAAAACTGTACTGTTTCATGTGGAGTAGTCGCGTAAGCAACAGAAGGTGTAGACTGAATTATTTATAGAACTATCTAATACTCATTGATAAAAATTTTTATTTGGTTTTTAAACTAATAACTTATTTGATTATAAATACAAATTTTCATTCACTAAATGTTAAATTTTTATGTTACTTCTTATAGGTTTTCTATATGCATTCTAACAATTTGGATTTTAGATATTACTAATTATATACAAAGATTTTATGTTCTACTAGAATTGGTTGAAGGTAATTTTGTTAATAATTTAAGAATTAATTTTAACAAGATTCTTTTGCTATTTCATTAAAATGGAATCTAATTTAAATTTTCTAATTAATTTAAACATTACATTTGATATGTTCTATTAAAGTGAGTAAGGTTTAACAGTATCTGTTAAAGTTATAAATATAATAATAAGAGAAATAATTGTTAAATATTTATGTCATGCAAATAATATCATTAAATGTCATCTAATATAACTAGTTTTTTATTTACTTTTTTATTTGAACATACAGTATGAAGTAGCATTAGCATTTGAATGCGGAATTATCCCAGTTAACTAGTGTGAGATAAAGTGTTTCCTGAACAAATCAGTAATCTACGTCATTATAATTATTCATTTATATGATAACTTATAGCTAAACTATCTATTCTAGTCTACATACATACACCACATTAATACCTTAATTGATTTCTAGAATATAACTATGAACGTGTTTATGATATTTTATGCCTTATTTAATCTATTTCTGCACAAACATTCAAGTGCATCAAAGGAGAAGTATGCATAAGATTATCTCCCATTAAACTATAGGGATGGTTAGGATAATACGGTAGGTCACTGGTAAACAAGGAATCATAATTATTAATTTACTAAATGCAACATATTTCGAAGAGTTTAAGAATAAAGCATGATTCATACATCAGTCGTGAGATTATATATAAGGTTGATCGATATGAACCACACATGATCAATCCATGAAATTTGAAAGAAATCAATACAATTGATCGAAAGCTCTCAATCAGATATTTTCGAATGACCTTCTTCAAGTCTAAATAAGTTAGACCATCCTGATTTCATAGGGTGCATAAAGATAGGATGGATAAGAATTGGTTTGTGTATAAAATCGATACGGTGTGATGGACATAGGATGAAGTCGTTTGTCAGCAGAACTGAGATCTTTTTATTAGAAGTGCTGAGATACTGAGAAATGCGATCACTAACATTGTCGGTAAAGGAATAGGAGTGTTAATGTAGTAATGAAGTGTTTAGAGTCCCCAAACGATCGTCGTTGAGAATTGGCTACCACGAAGTTGTGATGATTGCGACATTGATTCGTATTCGATTGAAGACGAATCAGTGACCAATTGATTGGTAACCGTCGTTTGTTGAATTGATCATTCATTCAGGACCTCTATTGGACACGATCACCTATATGATCATAGGAAAGATGAATAGACTATGAAGTCTTACTTGGTTTTGTAACAGAAAAAAAATTGAAAGAACGATTGGAGGGACCTGTCAGATCAAACATAGATCGTTTTCTGGCAGACTTAAGTTGATTTGTCTCGAATGAAAAGTCAAAGTTGAGTCATCGAACATAGAAGAATAGTAGGAGATGTCCTAGACATTGAAGCGTAAAATGTAGACAAATTAATTTGAGCTGTTCTCTGAATGTATTTTAGGGAAGTTGTTGAGTTCAATGAGTCAAAATTCCAATTACAATGATTAGTTGCTTGACATTATTGTTGGATGAGTAGTTTAGACCAGAACATGCTGACCACTTTGACTGATAGATGTTTAAATCTTTGTTAATTGTCTGATCATTCTCAGGAACCTGATCTTTGGATTCCGTAGTATGTGTAGATCATCAGCTGCAAAGATGGAACAACATGGAAGATCTTGAGTTTAAAGAATTTGATAAAGAAAGGAAAAGTAACAGGAAGAGAATGACGCTATTTGGTCACGCTTTTCAAAGATCAACTACAACATGGATAATTTTGCTTCTTATAATTGATGTGTGACGTCCTCGAAGAGTAGGTAAAACTAGTAGACTTCATCAAACCATTAGAAACGAAGAATAGCTGGATGAGAATAGAGGAATGTCTGACATGACAGCATTAAATGCGTTTGAAAAGTCGATTAGAAACAACACTGTAATTTTGGTTTCTTTACCATACCTGCTCGAATGTCGCCAGTCACTTTAAGGAGTGCGGTAGTAGTGCTGTGCCAATGTCTAAATCCAGATTGAAAAGATTGATTAAGTTGTTAATAATTATGAAATGGTAGAAGCTTGGAACATATGGATTCTCAGCACTTGTACAGAAAGAGGAATGTGATAAGTCTATATCTGACGCGAACCTATTAGAGATTTGAGCATTTAGGGAGTATTGGACGACAAAAGCTTGCGCCACAACATAGGAAAAGGATTTAGAATTGTTAAAAAAAATATGATTACATGGGTAATGAGGAAGAAGGTACTCCAGGATAGGTGGAATCATGCGACTTGTTCCTATTTTGTCTACTAGCAACAGCAAATTAGACTAATAACATGTTCTGATAGATTTTGGTTATCTTCAGAAGATAACGGTGAGAAGTGAGCGTTAATATTTGACTGCGTCATAACCATTAAGTAAAGAAACTGTTTAGATATTGCATTGGTTATCATTAAGGAAAAGCAAAAATTTTTGAACATATTTGCTTGATCTATTCTTCTATAAACATAATGATTCGTCATTATATTGTCATTTAAACGGTACTCAAGGCCATAAGGATAACATTTATGTAGGCATATGGATATCACGCGATACGCTGTTTATTGACGCGTTCACAGCATACGGTCCGATTGAAATATCAATGCGTAAATAACACCTGTTCTTCGATCTAGTTGGTTACTTAATCTTCAAATGGTAAACACAATATACCAAGGCCACATAACTTATTTCCGTATAGACACGTACCATCAACATTTGTTTCACAAGTTTACTAGGCTTATATATCGAGGAACCAAAATTACAGTTTACCGAGCGAAAATCCATTTATAACAGTGCTTTGTTGCCGTGGTTACATTTTTACATACATTCCATATCTTATTAGGCGCTGATACACGTATTCTTGACATTGCTATCTTCACATTTAAAATAGCTAGGAGACTTCTTAAGATCTCTAAGAAGAGAAAAAGTCTAAGATATCATGTAAGTAAAATCTTACGACATTTTTCAGTATAAGAACAAATAATAGTGAAATAGTAATTACAGTTTTTAATGATAGCATTTCAGTACGACATTACCTCGTAAACTTTATCCGCTAGTTTTAGTTATAGAGCACATTAGTACGTGGACCAGTTGAACAACTTGTGGTATGTTTGCATTGCGTGTATATAAATACCGCGCTGTGCTAATAGTTTAAATAGCAAACGCTGTTTAGTCGACAAATTCTACGTCCTAATGACAATGTTAGAAACGTCATTTAGGTTTGAAAATATGGAATATTTCGATCTACATGCTTACTTTTTAAGTACTTGTTTACTCCATTGATTTGTTTTCGTAAGTTATATATTTCCGCAAAGGTTTGTTGTATCGTGATTGAATTTTTCGTTGATTTTTATATTTCCTTAAGTCGGCAAAACACCATTAAATGAGGTGTATATATATTTGATTGCGATTACTACTGAATGTTTCAGTTTTCATTTCTATTGAAATGTATTACTATTTATGTCTTGAATAAAATCTCTCCGCAGTAGTATTGTTTGTAGGTCCCCATATAGATTTCACGCTCGTTAACCATACTTGACCTCATTGTGAGGAAACAACCGGTTTCCTTACAAAGTGCATCCAATTATGTCATATAGAGCACGTTAACATTTAAAATTCTGCAGCAACAGATACGGTACGATATCTTTTTCATACGGCAGAACAGCTTTAACAGCAAAATTAGTAAATATTCAAGCACATTAAAGGTAAAGAAAGTTACAAGTAAAGTACTAAGAAAAATTAAATAGAACCAATCCATGAATTTCTTAATAAAATTTAATGGATTGTTGTCAAGGCTGCGATAAAATAGATCTAATGAATGTGCAATATTGATCTGTTCCGCAGTGTTTTTGTCAAGGTTCAATTTGCCAAAAAGTAATGCAATTCTTTCTACTTAACAGTTATAAGCACGGACATTTTCTTCCAGGCTTTTTATAATCGTCCCTTACAGCTCTGTTAATAGAAGTGAAAGACAACAAAAGTGTTTTTGTTATGTAGAACATTTTTTATTTCATTTTAGACAAGCAATAAATACGATATCCTTAAAATGTTCATCTTACGCTTTACAGAAACAACATCGTTTATCTTTTTTGTTGTATAATCAGCGAGAAAAAAATCCAGTTTGCGATTTTGTTAACTTTTTCGTCTTTTACCTCGCAATCAATTCATTTAAATAGCTCCCCAGGTTCTACCATTTTATGTTATGAAAATACTATATAGATCAATAATTTTAGACATCGCCTACATTGTTGAGCCTATTGTATGGAAAGCCGGTGCACGCGCATCTATTTATCGAACGGATACCGGTGGATAGTATACCTGTGGAAGAGGCGGATGCTGCAAAATGGCTCCACGACCTGTTCGTTGTCAAGGTAACGAAAGTTTCATAACATTATTTATATTGTTTTATGTGATTTTAGAGCAAGAAGATTGCAAATTCTATAACATCATATGTCCGAATTTGTTTATTCGTAGTAGTCGAATAACACTTTCTCATCAATTGTAAAATAATCTACTACCGGTTGGAAAATGGAAGTCTCTGACCTGGGATGAATCGAGGTGTAAATATCAGCAGGGCTGATTTGCCGTTTTAATTTTTTAATAAGTAATATTTGATTTTTCATTTAATACAGTATTACAATAACATTACACTCTTACATGTTGTTAAAATTAAGAGTGGAATTTTAGTATGTATTTTTTATATATAAAATGACATAGCATATACAATTATGTATTGCTTATTTACATGACCTGTAACTACACAATAAACACATCAATTTCAAATGCTTTCTGTATATGAATGTTCAGTCAAGACGTAAGACTAAATATTTTATATTTACTATAGTTTATATTTAATTTTTTCGCTTTACAGGATAAAATGCAAGACTCATTTATAAATACTGGCAACTTCTTTTTGGAGTCTGGCATTGAAAAGGTGGACTGCTTCCAAGTCCCACCAAGAGTGTATTCTCTTATAAACACTTTGGGATGGGCCATTATCACCTTAACCCCTATGCTGTACTATTTGATTGGCCTACTGTTCAGCGGGAAGTTGCTATACTTGTCCATCGGTGGAGCAATACTAGCCGCATGTAAGTATTTTTAAGGTGTTATAAAGTATAATGTAATAAAATTTTTGTTCTTCAGATATGTATTGTAGAGTAGAACAAGAATTTTGTAAATTTTCATAATTTGCTATTGCTACCTTTACCTTTTTTTTTACAAAATAATGAATTTAAAAACAGAAAATTATATATCTCATCCTTAGTTATCATTAATTTAATGATAGATTTTTATATAAACTTACATCATTGGCTTGTGATAGTCCACTCCTGGACATAGGCATCCCCTAATACATCCCTATCCATTACGGGGTTTTGGACTGTATCCCACCACAGTGGTCCAATGCGGGTTGGTAGGTGGACCGACTTTTTATATGCCCATCCTACGCATGGATCATCTTACTTTTCAGACAATTGGCTGATCGGCCAAAATTGCCCTAAGCAATTTGAAAACAACAATGAAAATGTGTTGAGTCCCCGCAGGATTCGAAGCCACTACATCCGGTTTCTAAAGAACACACCCATACCACTAGGCTACGGAGGCAGTTTATTATACATTAAACTTAAATTTTTCCATGTTACTTATTGTTTTTGAAATGATAATAAACATACATAAAATAATTTGTTTTTAATTAATACCGAGATTAAATATAATTACAATATTTAAATATAATTCTCCCTTTCAAATATTTTATTTCTTGTCTTAATTTTCATTTCAAGTGGTAATAAAATTGATAAAGTTTGAGTTTATGTGGAAAATAGAGGCATACTACTTATTATTTTTATTATATATAAGGTTATGCTATTTATTACCATTCAATGAAAATGTAAAGTGTTTTGACCCCATTTTTATATGCAACTGTTTCATAATGTATCGTTATATATATTTTTTTTGTTTCAGTTTATATTCTTCTACAAAAATCCATTGGAATTACCCAAATCAGCCAAGGATCATCATACGGAACTGAGAAAAAATAACTTTTAATATGTATTTATCTAATTATGCCATAGCCTTTTCAAGTATTAAAGTCACACATGTCATATTTCTGTTGAGATTAAAATCTAATATTCATGGTATAATTGGACAAATTACATCCAGTTTTTTGTTTGTTTTATTTGTATTTTTTATTCAACTTTATTTAACTTTTGAAGCGAGGCAAAATGATGTTGTGAGTTGGAACGTTTGCATTTATCACAATGTTTTGTGATACTTTTGAGATGTTTATTATATTTGTATGTGAAATTTTTTAGTTTTTCTAATTCTATTTGTGACCGGATTTTGACATATGTTTTTGTAGAAGCCAAATAATTAATATGATAACTTTGCACAAAATATTTTCTGCAAAGAGATTTACTACATTGTAATATATTATTTTAAAACCACCAAAGGCATCAAAGTAAATTTGAGCACAAATATGCAGATGCTACGAACAGGAAGATTTGAATGTAATTTTTTTTATTTAGTTTGAATACAGCAAAGACTTATCTACTTTTGACACATTTTATATTATTTTAAACCTTATATCTGTTGTTTGTTATTCTATCCACTTGTATATTTTATAAATATAAACCACAATTACTTGCACAAATGTTTTAGTACGCTTTCTTTACATAATTTTTTATATATGATTTAATTAAATATATATAAAACATATTAAATAGAGCAGAATAATATTCACTAGAATTAATTTATATTTACATTGTATTGAAAAAAAAGTACATTTTAATGGTGATGGTGGTAATAGGTATGATAATATTTTTTGGAAATTGTTATAGCCGTTTATTATTTATTTAAAAAATTGAAACAAGAATCATTACTTCGTTTTATGAGTTTTGTTATAAACATTAAGAAGTATGTTGTATTCATTTAGATAGGATTCAGTGTTTTTTCTATGTGTGATACTAGACTAGAGTGTTTGTTGACCCGTTAATCGAGTTTTCACTATATGCAAATAAATTAATATACAATATGTAACAAAACATCTATTGTTCATCTTTCGTAAGTTATTAAATGTATTAGTTCTGGCTTTATCTGTGTAAAAAGATATTAAAATCAGTAGCAAAAACTAAACACAGAGTAATATATATTCTGATTCTATTTTCATTGTTTAAAAACAAGAAGTGTTTGTTTTCTCTCAATATTACTTACAAATTGTGGAGGTGTAAACCTTTTTTAATTTTTTAAAATATGATATATTAGTTATTTGCCTCAACATTATTATTAATTTCTACGACTTTCTGCTCTTTAATTTTAGTTTACACTTTTGCTCATAGAATTTTTGTTACATGTTTTATAACCATAAAAAGTTACTACTAAAAATACAATAGGTTCATGCTAAGTTTATTAACTTTGTTTGGATTATTTCACATTAAATATATTTATGTGTTACCTAACACAAATAATTTTGGAGCATGTACAATATTTTTTTTTATCTTTAATGTTTAAAATAAACAGAATACGTTTTAAACCTTTATTGTAACTTGGCTGTATCCACAAACGAAACCTTAAATTTTATGTTGGATTTTATCCAACTTTAACTTCTATAAATGAATGTGTAATGTTTTGTTTTTGGTTATTTATACTGGATTTTTGTAAATGTATTAATGTGTATTAATAACTTTGTAATATTTCAATAGTATTTTTTAAACTAATTTGCATACCAAACATAGAAAATTTAGTGGTAAATAAAGTTTGTATTATACAAAAGGATTTGTAAAGTACCTTAATAAAATTTTAGGAAAATTTATTTTTATTTATTTAATTGCCAACTAACTTTATGCCATATCTATTGTGTCTATAGTATTTTAATAGATATGAGTTAAGTCTTATTATTTTTAAACAGAAGCATAAGTTTTCAGAAATATAATACTCTATCAATATTTTTATAGCTTATAACAAGAAATTCAATCAATTAAATAAAACAATGGTAAGCATAAAAAAAACTTGTAATTATCAACAGTATAGCAGTTACAGATCAGACAGATCAGACCTGAGGAATGTCCATTTTACTTAATCTCAATATAAAATCTAACAAATACATTTGCACTTTAACCTCAATGGGTTTGCTGGTTACAAAAAATCCTGGTACTCCAGCTTGCTCCAATGTGTCTTGTTGATCACTAACCTGGAACATGTAACTAAATTTAATATATTTAATATAATTTAGACTGTTATTTAAATTAGTTAAGATAATCTTTGAAGACAAAAAAATCCATGAAAACAGAGATATTAATTATGTTGACAAAGAAATTCTATCACTGCTTTGTTCATAATCTTCTCAATATAATATTGTCTTTTAAGTGTTAAGACAAAAGTCATGCTCATTAGAGATTCTCAGCAACCATGTGGCATTGCATCAACATGGTGTCCACTGGTTGTCATGCGCGGTCCACTTGTTAATGCCTCGTCGTTACCCGAGGGACCGTGCGTGGTTAAGTAATTGAATTGGCTTACTCTTGTAATTTTCGAGTAGTTTGTTTAAAATTAGTACTTATGTTGCGTAATTTAAAATTTTAAAAACTGCTAATTGGCTCAAAAAAATGAAGTAAGTATGCGTAACTCGTAGGCCACCACTTGGCACTGCTTCAACGCGGCGTGCACTGATCGTCACGCGCGTCTGGTTGTCCGCTGGTTGAAGGCGAACGAGTTGAGGCAGTGCAGAGGCGTTCTAATGAGTGTGTGAGTAACTTATATTAATAGCTAATGAGCCCAGAACACCCTCTTTTACTGTACCTAAGCAGGACCTCTATTTGATGGCATGGCTATGGAAAATTGTTATTGACCTAATTTTTTAGCTTCTTTAGGTGCCTTTTAAACTGACTGACAATGAGATTAGAACCGTACAATAAAAATTGATTAACTACCATTGGACATTGCTTCAAAACATAGCTACTGAAGCTAGTAGTATATCCCTGAAAAAAAGGGAATGTACTGCCTTCAGTGGCAGAAATAAGGACCAAAGTAGTTCTCACTAATATCTTTAATCAAGTTTGTTTGCCTAATAATTTGATCATTTTGAATTTTAGTACTTGAATGGCTTTTGTCAATGGCAACAAATATATACAAAATTTAGATTAAGAAATTATTGTTAGTAGGTATGTTTATTATGTAATACTTAAATGATATATTCAGATTTTATACTAATGCTGTATTGTGCAGTACCTTCTGGTCTAATTGTAATAGTAATTTCATATCTGTTTGCTTTAATTCTTCTTTGTGTCTTTTTAGCAAAATATTTTTCTCAATTTCTTGCTGCTCCGGATTAGGTGCACTGTTCATCATATCTTGAATTTCAACTGGAAGGATAAAATATAACATTAATTTAAAATATATTAACCTTAACATTTATATATAAAAGAGAGTATTATCTTTTGGTTATTCCAAATTTGACATAAACTGAATAGTGCCTTTTCCAAGGCCATGTAAGAACTGATATATATAATACGATATAGAATTATCAAGATGATTTTCATATGGCTGGGTTCAGCTAGAAAGCTTTATTTTTGTTTTTACCTCTTTAAATGTAATTGTATTTGGCTTGGTTACAAATTGTATATTATAGATTACTTTATTGATAATTAAACTTACTAGTTTGTTGGTTAATGATTTGGAGTCTTTGCTGAAATAGATGTTTCTCTGTGACATGTTGAATTTCCATCAGACCTTTAACAATTTCAAAAACTGTGTCGTTTAACAAACAATTTGCCAGACCAGAAAGCAATTCTATTGGTACCCTCATTTGATATTTTCTGAAAATTTTCAATAACTAGGCTCAAAATATTAAAATTTAAATATTAATAAGGCTTAATTTAACACTAGCAATATTCAGGCCATGTAAATGGATATATTGTTAAACTACATACATTATGATCATGAAAACTAAGAAAAAAGACGATACAGGATCGAGAAAATGAAAAATTATGTGCATTTACGGTGGTAATTCTCTCGCCATATCTTGTAATTGTTCAAGTAGGAAATAAAGCTTTCTTTGCAGCGCTTCTGGTGTCGGTTCGTTACTTTCCATTTTTATCACACGTTTGTATTATTAAATCACATAGTTTTCATTTTATGTCTCGTGAAAAGCTTGTTTACAGTTCATAAGGTTGACATTCAGATGTCATCTGTTAGTTACTTTCATTTCACTTCCATTGTTGCCTATATTACTTAACACAATTTTATATAAAAGATGAAATTCTGGTATTTCTAAATCAACTAGCATTTTTTGAAAAATGACGAACCGTAATGTGCATGGACTATTTATCGTTTTTAGCATGACACTGCAAAGCTAAAGAAAACAGTTTTAACTTAATAGGTATTTCTTGTTTTTTTTTATGGCATACGCAGTGATCACCGACACCCATAGACATTAGCAATACCAGTGGTATCGCCAACGCGCTGCCTACCGTGAGACATAGGATGTCTCGTTTCCCAGTAAATACGCTGGCTACGGTGCCCTTCAATCGGAACACAGTAGTGTTTTCACACTACTGCTTCGCGGCAGAAATAGGCACCGCGGTGGTACTCGCCAGACGGTCTCATGTAAACAGAGGACCTACCACCGGTGTTTTATAAAATTAAAAAAATAATAATAAAAACTTTTAGTTAAAATATTTTACGGTCATAAGTATTAAATTTAACGTACGAATATTCTTTTAAATGGTAAACCAACTATATAAGATTGTTATGTAAATTAACCCTTTCAGACCTGATTTTTGTTTTTTAGAATTTGTGACAGCCGATTTTAGTAAAGTTATATTACGTATTATTGAGCATGGAAATATTGAAAATTCTGTTATGTTTTCATTATTTTCCGAGAAAATTGAGTTTTTATGCCCTCAAATGTGAACATCCGGCCTGAGTGATTAAAACAAATAATGTTGGAGCTCTATGTAAATAAATAATAGATAATCATTTTATAACGTTTTTATTAGAAAAGTATTAAAAAATATTACAAAATTAAATTTAACTTCTTTAAAACAAAAAATTAATCTTCTAAAATAATGAAAAACGTAATAAATCTTCTAAAGAAAACAAATAATAAACTTTAGGAACTTTAGGTATGGAAACTTAAGAAACAATTTTTGTCTTTGGTTAGACACAAGTGCACATTGCACTTTATGCACTTGATGCGGGATTTTCCTTTGCATTTTGGTAATTTGCAGCGCGTTCCTGAACCGTCGTCATGAGCTGGAAAGTGACCAACACCATCTCGAGCTATTTCAGTTGACGGACGCAGTTCTCCCGGTCTCCTTGGAACAATTACCGGTAAAGGACTGTTTGTGCAACTACTTGGTCGACCCCTTTTAGCAACGTGAAATTTTATTTCGGAGAACTAAACTTTGAGCTAGATGTTGGCGAAAGTGAAGTGTAAGCTGTTTGCTTTAGGTATTCCGAGCAAATCGTTATCTGGTCATATTCACGATAGGCTTGAACGACTGCCAGATCTGAAGCGTGAAAATCATTCGCAAAGGCCACTTCTTTGACTTTATGAACGTCCTATAATAGCTCATCAGTTGATCTAGTAGATCAACACCTCCCATGGGGTGATTGTACTTTTGACTATTTCAGGCCTCTCAACTTCTATAAATTTTTATCTGTTTTTGACCATCTTTGACCATATCCTTTTCTCCTATGCCAATAAAGTTAGATACTAGTTAGCCGGCTTGTATGTAGCCATTTGACCATGGTAACATCCCCATCAGTACTAGTAATCTCTTCTACAAAACCTCTAGGTTTCTTTTTTATATCTTTATCACTGAGCAATGGTGGTCTTGCAAAATCTATTGACACGAGCGTGCAAGTAGCCATAATACCTTTATGTTTTAAAATTTGAGCATGTATAGGACGAGTAATTATCACAGTATAACTCATGGCCACTATTCTCACCGACTCTTTTTATCAGATGCAATACTACTGATGCGCCAAAACCAACTTTTTTATCATTCTCTTGTCTAATTCTGGAATTGAGTTTTGATATATTATAAAATTATAGGCTCGGCCATTCTTCCCACACAAGAAGAACAGCTTTATTCCCATGGACAAGGTTTGCTTTTACTATTGTTTTACAGAATGCTTCCTTAAAAGGAATTATTTGTTCATCGACACACAAGTTCTCTCTCTAATGGTAGTTCTAGCAACGATTTCGAATTCTATCGTAGATTGGTCGTACTTTATAAATACATCTTGTGAATTTGGGAGTTTATTCAAATTATCCACCAAATGTAGATTAGTTACGGAGTTCAAAAATCTATCTCTTGACATATTATTTATAAAAAAGGAAGATTTATGTTATTTTCCCAGTACATTTTCAAAACTGGATAATTGAATATTCAGTATGGCGGTACTGCCATGTAAGCCAAATAATATTTCTATTTCATTTGTGGATGTAATTTATACCCGCTTTCTGACTGTACAGCATATAATTTGTCATTTCAGCCATCTGTAATGAAAAGCTGTTTGGGGACATATTTATAGTAGTAATCAAGAGGGTCTGCACAATGGGATCAAGTGCTATAGGTGGCAGGAAACCGTCGTATAGTTATTTATTTGTCTGTGCTCCACTTTATGTTTGGTTTTGGTGTAGAAAATCAAATTTCACCATTAGACGCAGCTGGCTCTAACTCACCTCTTCAATAGCTAGCTCCTCTGGCTCTTCGGTTTCACACTCAAAATTGAAAACTGATCTACCTTCGTCTTCATATCGTCTTGATGTTCTGGAAGGTGTCCGGTGGGGTGTACCTCTTTGATTCTTTAATATTACATCAGCACCCAACCGAACATGACTCGTAAATGGATATTATTTGCTACTTCCTCATCGTCCGAAGACAACTCCAAGTCCGACAGGTGTCCATTTTTCCAAAACTTTTAAGCGTCCTCGAGAACATGATTTGATCGTAATAAGCCTGTAAAACGTTTCAATATTCAAAAATTTAGCATTATACATTTATCAAATAGTACGCTCTCTGAAAAATATAATTTAGTATTCACTAACTGTCTATGAATATTTGGAAAAAAATATCCAAGCAAAAACCTATTATCCACGTTTGTAGACATAACGAATATTGCTATTTATTATATAAATAAGAATAATTTAATAAAATACAAGTTCTTTTGCCTTTGTAACATAACTTGATATATATTTTTTTCAAGACATATCTAATAAATTACATGAAAAATAATAAAGGAAATAAATCACTTACACATAATTCAAACTTTCGCCATGACTGATCGAAACAGACTAATTATTTCAACACGCTAAAAAGATAACGTTAGGGTATGTGTTTTAGAGATTTATAATGTTCTCAAGGTATCAACAGTTTTTATTACGTAGAATTTTATTTTATTAGATAATTTCCAAAAAATTATATGTCCTCAATTGCGCACGTTGGTCTGAAAGGGAAGTAAGTCAAGAATTAATATAGCAACACTGTAACCGTTGTCTCAAAGGAATGAAAAATATTGTCAGTGGGGACAGAGAAATTGTTGTTCCTATTGTACTTTCCACGTGTACAGGCGTAATTTAATAACTAGATATGAATTCGTTTTCAATAATGATTAATCATTTGTATTATTTTTCTATATCCGTTACACCTTGAGCAACAACCTTTAGGTTTAAAGGGGAAACAAGAAACAATTTTTTTCTTTTTAGACACAAGGCAATTGCACTTTATCATTTGATGCGGGATTTTCCTTTATTTTTAATTTCAGCGCGTTCCAACCGTCGTCATGAGTGGAAGTGACCAACACCATCTGGTATTTTTGGGGACGGACGCAGTTCTTCCGGCTCCTTGGAAAAACCAAGGGGGGCAAATACTTTAAACCCCTTTTAGCAACTGAAATTTTATTTCAGAATAAACTTTAGCTAGAGTTGGGAAAGTGGGAAGGGCCTTTGCTTTAGGTTTCCGAGCAAATCGTTATTGGCATATTCAATTTTGAACGATGGGATCGGGTGAAAATCATTCGCAAAGGCCACCTTTGACTTTAAATCCCAAAAGCTCATCAGTTGATCTAGTAGATCAAACACCTCCCATTATTTTACTTTTGACTATTTCAGGCCTCTCAACTTCTAAAATTTTTATCTGTTTTTTGCCATCTTTGACCATACCTTTTCTCCTTACCAATAAAGTTAGATACTGTTGGGCCCTTGATGTAGCCATTTACTGGGTCATCCCCATATACTAGTAATCTTTCACAAACCTCTAGGCTTTTTTTATATCTTTTCCTGAGCAATGGTGGTCTTAAAATCATTGACACGAGCTTAAAGAGCCAAATACCTTTTAGTTTTAAAAATTTGGAGCATGTTGGACAGAATTATCAAGTATAACTCATACTATTCTCACCGACTTTTTATCAGATGCAATACTACGATGCGCCAAAACCAACTTTTTTATCATTCTCTTGTCTAATTCTGGAATTGAGTTTTGATATATTATAAAATTATGGCTCGCCATTCTTCCCACACAGAAGAACAAGCTTTATTCCCATGGATAAGGTTTGCCTTTCATATTGTTTGGTAGAATGCTTCCTGTAAAAAGGAATTATTTGTTCATCGACACATTCTCTCTAATGGTGTTCTAAGCAACGATTTCGAATTCATCTAGATTGGTCGTACTTTTGAAATACATCTTAAATTTGGGGTTTATTCAAATTATCCACCAAATGTAGATTATTAGGAGTTCAAAATCTATCTCTTGACATATTATTTATAAAAAAGGAAGATTTATGTTATTTTCCCGTACATTTTCAAAACTGGATAATTGAATATTCCGGAGGCGGGTACGCCAATGTAAGCCAAATAATATTTCTATTTCATTGCTGGATGTAGGCTTTATGGCTTTTTCCTGATGTACACAATATTAATTTGTCATTCAGCATCTGTATGAAAAGCTGTTTGGGGACATTTATAGTAGTAATCAAGAGGGTCTTGCACAATGGGATCAAGTGCTATAGGTGGCAAATCCGTCGGTATAGTGTTATTTTTGTTTGCCTCCACTTTATGTTTGGTTTTGGTGTAAGAAAATCAAATTCTCACCATTAGACGAACTGGCTCTAACTCACCCTCTTCAATAGCCAGCTCCTCTGGCTCTTCGGTTTCACACTAAAATTGAAACTGATCTACCTTCGTCTTCATATTCGTCTTGATGTTCGTGGAAGGTGTCCGGTGGGGTGTACTCTCTTTGATTCTTTAATATTACATCAGCACCCAACCGAACATGACTCGTAAATGGGATATTATTGTACTACTTCCTCATCGTCCGAAGACAACTCCAAGTCCGACAGGTGTCCATTTTCCAAAACTTTTAAAGCGTCCTCGAGAACATGATTTGATCGTAAATAAGCCTGTAAAAAACGTTTCACTATTCAAAATTTAGCATTATACATTTATCAAATAGGTACGCTCTCTGAAAAATATAATTTTAGAGTATTCACTAACTGTCTATGAATATTTGGAAAAAATATCCAAGCAAAACCTATTATCCACGTTTGTAGACATAATCAATATTCGCTATTTATTATATAAATAACGGAATAATTGTTAATAAAATACAATGTTCTTTGCCTTTGTAACATAACTTTCGATATATATTTTTTTCAAGACATATCTAATAAATTACATGAAAAATAATAAAGGAAATAAATCACTTACTACACATTTCAAACTTTCGCTATGACTGATCGAAACAGACTAATTATTTCATACACGTGCTAAAAAGATAACGTTAGGGTATGTGTTTTAGAGATTTATAATGTTCTCAAGCGGTATCAACAGTTTTTAGTTACGTAGAATTTTATTTTATTAGGATAATTTCACAAAATTATATGTCCTCAATGCGCACAGTTGGTCTGAAAGGGTTAAAGTAATGTGCAAGAATTAATATAGTAACACTGTTAATCGTTGTCTCAAAGGAATGAAAAATATTATTTGTCAGTGTGTGACAAAGAAAAGAAATTGTTGTTCTTATTGTACTTTCCACTGTCCAGGCGTAATTTAATAACCGTAGTATATGAGTTCGTTTTCAATAATGATTACATTATATGTATTATTTTTACTTTATCCGTACACTTTAAGAGCTACAACTTTAAAAGAAGAACTTTTAAATGAAGTTACCAAATTGTAAGTATTGACAAAAACAAATATAAATATTGAAAGCCGAATGTGATTTTTTAAAATCTTGTAATTATTTTTTCAGAATTAAACATGAACAAAATAAATATATTGATGTATATCCTAAAGAGTGTTTTGACATTTTAGAATTATTTTCACAAAGCGCTTCAAATATGACTCTATGTTCTATATTAAACGCTAGACCCGTAAGATTCTGTGAAAAATGTGTTGATCACTATGTGGGCTTCCATAATAAATATAATGAGTTGCAAACAATAATTGTGAATGGTACATCCTGTAAATCTATATTCTTTTCACATGATAGATTGGATGTTATATTGCAATATCACGACAGCATCACGTCAATATGGGATAAGGGGAATTGCAACAGTAAGTACAATAAATTCTATGACTATTATAGTATTCATTTAATTTATACCCTTTTTTTATTAGGTTGTTTTGACTGGTCCAATGGTGTACCAATGTTGCGAAATGATACAAAACATTTCAATCAGCTATTTAACGATACAATAAACTGCTTGGTAACTAACTTTAATCCTGAAAACAATAGTACTGTCTGTGAAAAATGTATGCAGTCTTATTTACAACTGGATTCATTCTATTCATCATTAAGTAAAGATGCAATTGGTGTTGACAGTGTATGCATGGATATTGTGGATTCTGTAAGTACATATAAATACTAAAATATTATAGTACATATAAGTAATATAACAAAAAAATGGAAACAATAATACTTATCATGTGTAGGTATTGACAACACTTTGGTCCTTGGGTTAATTTATTTACATCATTGAGACATTTTATTTGGCCCAGGTAATAAATTAATATGAAGGTAACAAACATTTTGTATTTTATAATGACTACTACTTCTAATAAATATAATTAATATTTTTATAATAGCTAGCATAGTACATTATTTATAATAGGCATTGTCTATAAATATTACTTCACTGCATATGAGACGAGCTAAGTGATCTGTAAATGTTTTGAGGCATTAATATTTACAATACTTTTTTAATAACCTGCATATATTAAACAGATGAATGCAACAAGGAGTATATGGAGCAAGACACTTAAATGTTGCAAACTAAGAATATCACCTGAAATTGTGTTTTTATGCAGCGCAGGAATCATATCTATATTACCTATAGTGTTTTACTTGTCTGTAAGGTTTTGTGGACCAATTAAAGATTTACCTAAAGGTATTAAAACGTAAGTAAATATCAATATCTACATAATATTAATCTTATAGTTTTATTTATACATATAATTTTATCATATTCAAAATACCTATACACCCTATACAATTTGATATAATAGAAGACCTTAAGATGCAATTATATTCCAAAGCTCTAACCTACTAGAGGCAAGAACTAATTAAATAATGTTTTTATTTTAAGACATGTTATTTGCAACTTGAATGGAAAGATTATTTACAAAAAAATTATTCTTAAGTATATCAGTGCCGCCATATGTGCATGTAATTTTGTCTTATATAAATGTTACCTATAATAGTTTCCTAAACTTATTCTTCATAATAAAACTCACATTAAATACTTCATCATATAATTTTTTTTTCAGAATCAAGAATCAAACAAACACTATTAAGATCAGTTAATGCAAGGGATGACTAAAATGTAAAAGTAAAATGATATACCAAAGATTATTTAAGATGTTACTTAAATTAAAACTTAACCACATATTTATTGTTTCATTTAATTTTAAATAGGCAGTGTACATTATAAAGATCAATTTTTATAGTCCAAAAACTAACAAGGTACTGAATGCATATACAGTTCTAAGGAAGATATCAATCACTATTCTATTTCGAACATTTGTCTATAGAAGTGAATGCATTCTTACTGGTGAACCACATGATGTTAAACTCTGTAAAGTGCCCAACTTTTAGCACTTATTTAGTTTAACATTAGACTTTGCTCACGTAAATTCTATCTATAAATTAACTAAATTATGTACATTACACACTCGATTATCTGGACTATTACATACATATGTAATTTTAGGCAATGTATCTCTTAATAAACATATTACAATAAAAAAATAATTTTGTTAATATGTAAGCATGTTTGTTTTAAGAAAACACATAAAATCACATATTTCATATTCACAAAACCCATTAAATTACATATAAAGATTATTGATTACTTGAATGAAAAAACAAAAATTAGTCCGGATAATAAAGTATCCACTTTATTAGAGATCACTAGAAAGACAGAGACAAGACACTAATATAATCTTATTGAGAATTCTAGTGTTTGATGTTTTGCACCAGTCTTATCAATAGCTTGCACATTTATGGTTTTGGCACAAGTTTTCATTGAATATCTTAATGTTACTGGTATATGACTTCATGGAAATGTTTAGACATGAAAATGACCATGCTATAAGTAATTGCTTGTTTTACATGTTATTTAACCATTGCTATCGGTTATTTAGCTTTGAGAAATACTTTAGGATAAGTTGATGTTCATATAGCCACTTTTCAAATAGCTATTTTTGTAGGCATTTATTTATCTATGTCTTGCTTTCTTATTGTTATTTTTCTTAGCGGTGCTACTATTGCTATTTGTTAGTTTGTGTTTCAACGAGTTTGGTGTTGTGTCTCCTTTGCTGATGCCTAAGCTTGGATCCTTATCTTTTGGTGTGCCTGGTCTACTATCTAGTCCTACTGCTGATAGCATTTTATCACTGTTAAAAGATTTCTGTAGCATTCCAGAAGCTGCGCAATTTTTTGAGTTGCACTCTGTTTTGTGTGACTCATTGCCTTTTCAATGGCACCATTAGTGTGTTGCTTGCCAGAAGGCTTAGACGATATACTCTCTGTAGAGCCATGTATTGTTGTATGATTCAAATTTCCTAGATTTAAACCACTTAATTGTGTATCCGATGAGTCTTCATTAGTCTGTGATTCTGTCTCACTATTCCTTTCATCTAAAAAAAAATTAAAAATTTATACAATGTAACATAAATTGGATCCTTAGTATGGAGATTAGATTTACAGTTAATATCTTACTTTTAGCTTCTGCTGGATCCACAAGTCCACTGACAGCCTGAAAAGAAATAATGGTGATAGATAATTCTTTGTTTTGATAAAAATTATACTATGTAGAATAATTTGTATATTCTTGAAGGGTCAGAATGAAGATGTAAACAAGTCCCTAAATTTATTATGGACCAGTAGTTTTATATTTAGTTTTAACCATAAATCAAAGAATAACATTGTTTTATTATAAAGTACAGGTATATTTAAGAAAAGAATATTTTACTTACTGCCATTGATGTTATAGAGGATTTAGAAAACAGTCTTTCAGCTTCTTTAAATTTTCTATTACGTTTATCAGCTTTAGAGTTGGTACTTTTGTTTGTAGTCAGATATCGATCCCACCCACGAATAATATTACCATATAATTGAGTGTCTTCTAGGTAAGACCCCTCAAATGCATATATTTGACGTTCCAAATTGGCCAGTGTTTCCTGAATTTCAGTGTTGGATTAGATTATAACTTCAAGACATAATTTTTTAACATAAGCGAAAAAGATAAATATCTAGTATGCTATACGGATCAAAACTTACGGCTACTTCTGCTTTCCGTTTTACTAATTCCGCTAGTTCAGCTCTTGTATCCGCTACTGAAGATTGTTTCGACGCCATGTTGCTTTTAGACCCTTGCACGCTTTGGGCCTCGCTAGCAGGACTTTGCGGTGAAACAACCATGACTGAGGCTGTTCTATCTTCTCTTATTATTCCATAACTTTATTTATTCCACAGTTCAAATTTACTAGCACCTGATAGATTTTTTTAAATTTGTCTATCACTGACTTTTACTGCGTCTTTTTCTCTTTATATTTTGACAGTTTGACAGATGACAATCGATGATGATATTAATTTATCCCGAATGGGAAAGGCAAAAGACTTTTGTCCATACAGTCAGGTCTTGATTTGGTAATAATTAGAGAATTTTGGTAGTTTTAATAACAGAAGCCATGTCTTATTATTCTTGGTTATTTTATAAGGCCTAAGCCTTCTTCGATGTTTTGAATTGGTCGAAGACAAATCCAGCAGCAGTAGTAGAATCAAAATAAAAGATGATTTTTATGTGCAGATGCTTGTTTTAAATCCGATGTTAAGGAAAATCTAAAAATATATCTGATCGATCCAATGACTCAATCAGAGTAAACTCTGATAAATAAATTTAGCACTGTTAGAACAAAAACATCATAGACGCTGCAGTGTTGATAGCGCTGCTTTTTCAGGCAGTTGAGGCTTTACTGCGTATGCCGCAGTTTCTTACAACACACGGCTGTTTCGGTAGTCGCATCACATGGGTGCTAGTGAACCTACTCAGGGATGCCACTTTTGCAGCATATGTATCAAGGAAAATGGCATCCAATAAAGAAGTGTGATGCAGAAATTCGAGAGATTGTCATGATTTTGGATTATATAAAAACTATACATGATCAAAATAAAATATGAACTGATGTATAAAATGTTAATTGTATTAATGTTAGGATTTGAACATATGGTTTTGTTATGCACCTGCTTGTGTGAACCAGCAAGTTAAGGTAATTACATTTACATAAAGTAAAATTGGGTAAATCCGTATACTAATAACACTGTGTGGTAATGTGCCGCTATTTTATTACTTTGTGAGGACATAATTGTCGCTTGCGGTTATTTAAACTATTCGCAACTTTAAACGATGCAAAAGTGGTCCACGTGTGCAACATTTTCTCATGATACTAAGGCCCTGGACGTGCGGTATAAAAGTATGCGCCGTTTAGAAGAAGGCTCAAAAAATATGACAGATGAGCAAAGGAAACTACAAGGATAAATTTTAAATAAAACTAAATTTTAATAAAAAAAAATTATTTAATATAATAATGTGATATTTTATAACTAAATCCCATACAGATAGTTTTTAGATTTTGTCACCTAAAATCTTAATAAAAATCATGGTAAAGTTAAAAGCATGTTTACAGCTGTCAGCTGAACATATGTTTTTAATTTGACATTAATTATTTTACTGACATATTTTTATTTCATCAACAGATTAAAGTTATATCCAAATTATAATTTTTTAAATTGTTTATTGGAATATTGTACTGATAAGATATCTTTTGTTATTAATTATTTATTAGAAGTTTCGTTTGCAAATATTGTACTATAGATAAATATTTAACGTTTAAAATTGTTTTTATCAAGAATTTTACTATGACGTTAACATACATTCCTAGAGTAACTCAGGTAATTAAATATTTATTAAGCCAATAAAGTATATTTACCATGTTACTAGTGCTTTGCTTTTTGCAGCTAGATTCGGTTCAATTGGATGACCAACTTGAAGAATTATTTAAACAATTATTATTTAATGCCACAAAATTCTTGGAGGTCAGTATATCACTATCGTCTATTTAAACTATTTCACTGCTATATTTATTTTACAGGATTTCCTTTAAAATTCTATTTCCTTCTAACAAAAGGTAACTTTGTAGGTAACATAAATTTGTAAGGCATAAAAGGATTTTTTCAGAGCACAATCTACCAACACAAACTCCATGTGCGACTGCTTTTGTTAGTTTGCCAGCCCCTTAGTTACTATATTAAAAACATAATGTTGTTATGTTTTTAAACACAAGTTATATTCTAAGAATCCTTTACTGTTATTTTGTAGTGTAATGATTAAAAAAATACATCTCTTGCAAATTGTTCCTGTCTGAGTATTGTTTTAAAATGTAATTGTTGTTTATCCTGGTATTAATTTGACACTTAAAATCAACATTTTTAGCAACTTCTATGTTACCTTAATAAAGAAAGCATGACATTTGTTCTATTAATGGAGACAAAATACTTTTCATTTTAATAAACCATTATTAAACTTTAATTTACTTATTACTATTATTTCAGCCAGGAATATTGCAACCCATTTTGCCGGAGCTAGAACTATTGTTAAGAACATGTATATTTAAGTACTCAGTTTATGAAAAAAATTGCACATTTGGCCAGAATATGCTGTCTTTAAAATACAAAACCGATAATCTATCAAAAAGTAAACTATACTGGTATTATGGATATACCATTGGCCTAAAATATTTAAAGGATAGAGCATTGTTCAGTTTAACATCAAACATGAGAGTACAAAACTTTTTCAACAAACTTGAGACATTTCAGCTTTTTGGTGATATTTTCAACTTCCTCCGTTTTATACAGACAGGGAAGCACCCTATTTTGATAGAATTTATTCTAGGACTTGAATTGACTGCTGATAAAATAGCAAGAGAAGATCTGTCGATCTGTCTTGGACCAGAGAACTCCTCTGGCATAATCTAATTGTAAGGATGTTATGACATTGATTATAATCTTATGAAACATTTTTTTTTAAATTATGAAAATGGAAAAAGTTTGAAGAGCCTTTAATTATTTGGGTCTATGGCATACATATAATTGAAATGGAATAAGTGAATGGCTTTATTATTATGATAAATGGTATTTAAAAGAAAAACAGGGTATATATGTAAAAATAAAGATCATCAATTGTCTTGTTCGGTTCTCCTCTGAATGCTCAGAGTAAGTTTTTGAACCGGTGTAAATTTTTATTGCTTATAAGAGTTCAGTAGAGCTTGAACTAAATTAAAAAAAATTTAGACTTTGAACAAGATTAAAATTGATAACACAAACTGTGATATAACATTTCAGGAGCTTATAGGAACGGGTGTTTCACTTATCAACATTTTTGGTTTAAAAAAACATCTCAGCAACATTTTGAAATATGTTTGGTGGAGAAAACATATCCGTTCTACAGGTGGTACAGAAACACCTGTAATGACTTTACATACAACTTGTGCATTTTGTTCTAATAAACCAGTTCTACCTCATGTCATGGGCTGTTCACATATATTCTGCTTCTATTGTTTGAAGGTAGACAAATTTTTTTATATCAATTCTAACATGTAATATAATTTGAATTGTTTGAGCTTTAGAAATTTAATGCTCTTTTCTTATTACAGGCTAACAAAACAATGGATCCAGATTTTGCATGTCCAAAATGTTATTATAATGGAAAAAATGTGGTTAAGTTTTCTTTACTTTGAACTAGTCAATTATACAATTAGGTGCAAGGGGACCATTAAATGTTATTTATTAAACATTTATTTTATTTCGCTTCCATATAATATATAAAAATAAGCTCAAACAAATAATACACGTCAATAAAGTCTAATGATACACTTTATTCGCGTCATAACTTTAGGTAATTCAAAATGGTGAATCGCCGCTGTATTAAGTAATGTCCGTCTATGCGGCCGATATCAGCTAACTGAGTAGGAGATATTATAGTGCACAAGTGTACGCGCAAACATTGGTGCACTTCCTGTTCCTTCTCTCTCATAATCTGATGGGACGGAGGTAAATAAATTGATATTCATTAACTGATATGATGGCGCAAACAGAGTTTGACGTATAATCTATGTCATTTCGGTTAGGCAAAGGTGGACGCAATTAGGAAAAAAAAGTAGGAAGATTCATGCGTTGGGTGCACATGTGGAGTCCGTCTCAGTTGTTATAATCATCTTTGCTAGTTTTAATAAATATCAATTAATAATAGTTTACTACGTATCGTACTATGTATGTAGCTCTGAAAATTTTCTTTCAGTATTTAATAACATTCATATCGGGATAAATTCAATTCTATCTAATACGATGTTTAAGGATCGTCTGACTTAATAGGGTCGAAAGACCTGGACTTTTCCCTTATTCATAGATTGAAGCAAAACCCTCATGTTGGGAGGGGCGATATCATTTAACAAAATACTTAAGGCAAAGTTGTGATAAGGTCTATTTTACTTTTAAAAATCTAATCCATTCGTCAGCGTTTAAAGAAGATATGGATTGGATACTTATTGGAGTCCTTTTAATTATTATCCATGTCCTGATTATAACCGCGAGTAAAGAAATATTCTGCCGCAAATATAGTAATTAGATAGTGTACTGTCAATTAAAACTAGTCCTAAGACAGGACTAAACAGTCGTAACAACTTTTCTTCGTTTTATAAAAAAAGGCGTATAGACAGATTACAACATATTATGAAGTGTAAGTCTGTTGATTTATGTCATATAACGAATCAGAAAATTACTTTGAACACCGCAGATAATTCTTTAATAACGCAGTGAATGGTCTTTATACAATTGCGAGTCATTTAAAAATGATTTCTGTATTTACATTACATAGGTTCTCGTAATAGGTAATAACTTCGACGCGAATTATTACCAAACGAATTGCGTGGTATTTAAACGGTTGTCTTTCATTAAGGCTATGATAGTATATATTCAAAATGTATAACATTATAATCGTACTTTTTTTAATTATTTTTTTTATAAGATTTTTTGGCCTGGTAACTTTTGTTAATCATGATTCAGAAACCACAGGACATGCTTGCCTGGTGTGGTGCCATTCCTTTTATGCATTAAAAATGTTTTTTTTTTTCTTATTAAGTTCATTACCAATTCTTATTAAAATAAAAAAGAGGAAATGGTTTAATGAGTGTTAAAAATTAAACACATCGGAAATTATTAAAAGATTGTTATACGATGATTCGTAACACTAATAATAGAAATAGTAACAATGTTATGAGGCTTATCATCTATTATACCTTTTGCAGTACAACTGCGGAAAAAAACATAAATGTAAGCAACGGTAACATATCCATTGAGCCTCAGGTCGCAGATATGGTAGCTGTGGGAAAATAAATAACATTTATTTATTTTCCACAGCTACCATATGTTTGATCTTGTCATACATTTCAAGACAGAATGAAGTTCAGGCTGTCAGTCGGCATAACCTGGCCTTGACTTTGCAAAAAGAAAGAATTATGCTTAGATTATTTTACGGTAAAAAAAAGGTGGAATACCCATATTCCACGTTTTATGATTTCTTAGCTTTTAGATGTTTAGTTAGTTCCATCATGATATTGTTCTTTCTTTTAAAGCACGTCGAACTTGATCAAAACATTTATAATGTTCTGATGATTATATCTGTGCACACGATTCATGATCTGTGTTAACCAAAAATTTGCTACATTAAAACGTTAGCCGCTCTTATTGGTTGAACATCACCTAACGCCGAACATCAAGCGAGTTCGATGAAAAGCGTCATTTGTTTGCTTTCATTGCTGTCGGCACAGGTAGTTTGATTTACTCCATTTCCAATTTTGTTTGACTGAGGTATCGGTGGCAGATCTTAAGCGTATTATAATTTACTGGCATTGCCAGCTGCTTCGCTTATGTATAAATATTTTGCATACAGTATTAAATAATTATATATTTTTCTAGTACATAAGCTATATTACTGTCAAATTTTATAGAATCTTTTATCAAGACTTGTGATTATACGTAACACACCACGTTAACTTATTACAAATTTTCGCATTTTTATATTGGGAGGAATAGATATAGTAATTTCTAATAGCACAAATGAAACACAAAAACAATGTTTGAAATATTTAATTAATATTTAGATACAACTATATATACATAACCTAAAAAACCTATAAAGCTAACGGTTTCACGAAATTTGTAATCCTAAGCTATACAGGAAGTCAATGTTTATTGTCTTTGCTATTTTGGACGTCGGCATGGAAACCGGTCTCCCAGTCTGCAACGTAATTTACGGTCCGCACCGAGCCGTCCGGTTCCACCAGAGAATACTGACCTGGATAACACATTATATTATATCAACATATCATATCGTTACATCTAGATTATTACAGTGCGTCTTAAAATTACGCAAGTATTGGCACCTATATTTATAAGGCAATAATGCTACTGAAATATTGCATTTAAAGACTTATTGGTAATAAGTTAATGAATTCTCGCACTTACGCGAATGCAACACATGATTTAATAGCGTAGCGGATTTTACAGCGTTTAATTTTGTTTACAATATTTCGAATGTAATCTCCTCCTGAATGTATCTAATACATATACATTGCAGGTTCCATGGTCTATCTGTCTGTCCCATGACCATGAAACCTGCAAAGGTTAGTAATAATAAAGTGTTATTTAATAATTAGGTGCAAATAAAAAAAGTGCTGGAAAAATAGTTGATTAACTATGGTTTACGTATTTTTGATATTTTATGTGCACTTTAAAGTCGATTCTTTATATAAAATACAAAAATATATGCATGAATAGATACAGTGAATAAGTGGAAATCGCGATTAAGTGACTAGGTGCAGTTTGATGCTGATAACTTATATTTATTGCCCTAATGATCAGATCCGTTAAATCCTATAAGCACGGTCCCAACGTTTATAGATATAACCAGGTCAATCTGGTTTGTCATTACTATATATCTGATTTCTTACTGTGATATCATACTTATGAATATGAAAGAAAATTGACCTGTGTATTTTTAATATTTCTTTCCATAACTGTGTATGCAGCATTGAATAACGCCTTGTAACACTAAGACAGCCTCCTAAGGCCGCCTTGTTATTTTCTTTGCTCTATGCTGTAATAAAAAAAAATCTTAATTTCTTACCTCTGACGACGTCACCATCTCGTTCCTCCTTTTGCTGTTTAATATCACCGGTGTGGGGATCATTTACTCCGTATTCGAATGCGTATCTGGGATGAGCGTCCTGTTGTAAAAAAAATCGGTTTTTATTAACAACATACATCATCAGCCTGTGTTAGTCCACAGCGGACAGAGGCCTCCCCTAACGCATGCTCCCTCTATTAAGGGGGTTTTTGAACAGTATCCCACTTTGCTGGTCCAATGCGGGTTGGTGGGTGGACCGACTTTTTGCCCATGCCGACGACGCTTGGATCATCTTACATTTCTGACAGTTGGGTGATCCGCCCAAACTGCTAACTTAACCAAATAGAAAACAACATTAAAATTTAGTTGAGTCCCCGCAGGATTCCAACCCACGACGTTCGGTTTCAAAAGCACACGCCTTCACCACTAGGCTCCGGGGCAGTTCATATTAGCATTTCATGTATTAGCAAAGTTGTTCATATGTTGGCAAACTGAACAACGGACATATTAATATTTAATTATTTGAAAATTAAATGATTCTATCCATAAAAATAATCACACACGGTACACCGACATTACAAATATATACATATAGATAAGTGATAAACAAGTACAATAATATCTACATTAGTGTTACTAAAATTTAACAGCATTATAACACCTACAGTTATTGCATGGCTGACAAATATTCCTTGGCAATGATTTATGGGCTTCGTCAAATTCCTTCACTTCAACCCAATCAATCAGTAGTGTTACTGTACGGACATATACATAAGTCTTACGTAACAACAAGGAATAATTATAGTCCTGTCCATGTAAATCTTGTGTAATAAGCAAAATGTAACTTTAGGCACTAGTCTATATTGCATCGTAATGGTATGCAAAACAAACTTTTGCAATGAAACGAATAAAGTAAATGCCCGTTCGTTTCTAATCTATAAGGAAGGTATCGCGCTCAGTCAAGTGGTGAAACATGTTCTAAATATTTGTCCTCAGGATTGCTTCAATGCAATTTTCAAAACTAATATTCTACTTCACCTTTTAAATAACATATCACATAGTAACATAGTAACAGAGTAATACGTATATTACAAATTTGGTTTCTGTTCAATTATATTGAAAGCCGAAAAAGAAATGTTATTGTTTACAAAAAAATAAAAATAAAAAAAGCAATAACTCAGCAGAAAACGTATTGCTATTTGGTTTGTAAAACTTTTCGTTATCAATTATCCAGAAGCGTTCTACTTAAAATATAACGTAAATATTAATAATTAGGTATCGCTTTTAATAATAGTCTGTTTCTGGTCATATTTTAAATGATATTTTAGAAAATATTCAATCTTGACTCAGAAACAATTTACATTACCACCTCGTACAAATCGTGATAACTATTTGACACGATCTAATGATCTATTCACCTGCTATGAATAATACACCCGTTGAATGTCAATGGTTTCACAGGTCAAGAATAGGTATGGGAAACTGTTTTGTTTGTAACTATAATTTTTTTATATAATGGTTTTAAAACGGTTAACCTCCGATATTATCATTATTCTCTTCAAACCATTAAAAAGGTGTGATAAATCACACATTTTATTACTAAAAAGTTAGTTTATGATAATATAATCTAATAAAGTATTCTATTTATAATGTACTGTAGTAAAAATTGTATAATTTTTTGGTACGTAACAAAAATAAGTGCTGTTTAAATAAGCCCTACTTTTTCACTAGTTTCGTTTTATGATGTTTAAAATTTAATAACCCAGTAGAAGTTATGACCAAAAGTATTAGACAAACCAGCATGGTGTCTATTCAAGCATACGTTCGTGTCAATATTAAGAAACGACGGAACTCATCGGCACGGCCAGTGATCAATGAGTTTAGGTTACACTTTGAATGACAGGACTGTTAGGTAATACAACTACACGTATGTGTAGCAATATCCTCTCTGCGTAGCAATTATCTAGCGTTCTTTAATTTAATTACAACGGACTGAAATATCCGGTATGCGGAGAAGATTGTATTTTTGTGACTTTTTGACAATTTAAATATTTTTTCACAAATTTACATAAGCTGTTGTTAGTATTTTATTTCTATTTTAAAATTACGTGTTTCATCTGTAACCAATAAATGAAGTGTCAGTTACTGAGATTGCTTTAACAGGTTATATATAAAGTTATTGTATTGTAATCGTTGGAAACGTATATGTTACTTACGTAATTTTCCAAAAATTCGGTGTGCACATTCTTAACTCCGAAAGATCCGTGTCCTTTGACAATCGAAGAAGAGGAGTGTTGATTTGCCGATGCAAAGTATTGGGTTGTTGCTGGGGCTTGTTGAATTGCCGCAGCAGGTGCCGAATACTGGACTGCAGGTGGAGCAGAATGGTGTACTGCGACCAAGGGTGCTGAGTACTGTGCAATTGCTGCAGAGTGAGTAAGCGCAGCTGGGGCCGAGTACTGGGCCACTGCTGGTGCAGAGTGCTGAACTGGAAGAGCTGGGACAGAGTACTGAGCTGCCACGGGCGAAGAATTCTGGACAGCAACAGCTGGTAAAGAATACTCAGCTTGGCTCACAGCTGCACCAATCAATTGAGCTCTATATTGACCTGACTGGGCATGGTATTGTTCAACTGTTGGAGCGTTGTATTGGTAACCTGAAGAAATAGCCGACGGTTGCGCAACTGCTGGTGCCCTGTATGCTGTTTGAGGGACAGGGACGGCTTGTTGATACTGAATTGCTACTGGATTGCTGCTGTAACCTGATGCTGCAAATTGGTTAGATTGTTCAACTCGAAGTGCTGGTGAGGTTGCGTATTGCACGGACGGCGCGGCATACACTTGTGACACCACAGGTCCAGATTGGATGCTGTACGAATTGAGGGACGCCTTCGCCGAGCTCGTTGTCGACTGTTGGTAACCTAGATTGTTAGTTATATAACCAGTTCTGTCAGGTGACAGAGAAAATTTGGCTATTAAAGGTGCAGCTGTCACTTTGGCTATTATTGGAGCTTGCGCGTATGTTGCTGAGGGGGTAACTGTTCTTCCAGTCGACGCTGCAGATGATAACCCAGCTGACGTAGCGTATCCATGATAATCATTGCTCGAAGTTTGAGTGGCATAATTTGTTTGGGATAACACTGGACCTGGGTATGAAACAGCTTGCTGTTGATAGCCTCCCGTGTACTGGGCAGATGCGACGTCGGTTGTTAGCTGTGCTCTTGGCACGGGATACGAGTATCCAGAATCACCGCATCCTTGAACATTTTGCACTTGACTGAGATGATAGTTCAGGTCGGGATCGTGATAAGCGAATGCGCTGGCGAAAAGCGCAGCAGACAAAACAATTAACTGGAAAAAACAATTAAAAAAGTTAATACTCTCTTTCAAAAGTTCGTATAATGTATACGTAGTGAGTGGTAATAATATTATATTATGCATTTACTTTATAATTGAAATAATTAAAATTAAAATCAAAATTCCTAAATGGCGGCACTAAATAAAAGGCTTACCGGTTGCATGTTCACGGTGTGACTGGAATCAAGCTTAACTTTAATAGTGGTGCACTTGTTACGAACGGTTAGTTAAGTATATACGCTCAGTTATATTTACACCGGAGAACTTGAATTGTATTTGGCAAACGGCGTCATTCGAAATGAGAGCAAAGTGTGCCCGCAAACACTTATATAGTGATCTCATATGTGTAAGAACGGGTCACACATTTCACATTCGCCGTCAGCGCACTTGGTGGGCGCGGCCTTAGGGTACAGTATGAGTATTATGGAATGGCTCGTTTCTTGATTCCATTAAATTGTGAATCATTGAGTACGATTTCCTTCATACGCACGAAGCTGAAACGCGTTGCGCAGAACAAAAGGATATTGGCCTGTTTTTTTTTTATTTTATATCTAACTATCACTTTAAGGGATTTAAAATACTATGAACTTTTAAATCCTTTTTAGTGATAGTAAAAATATAACACGAATATTGTTATTAATATCGAATTTATAAGAAAAAACAATAATAATAACTTAATTATTACTAGTTAATAATATAAAAAAGTTATTAATAAAATTTATTGCAATCGAAATAGATTGCAGTAAATTTTATTAATTAATTAATTCAACAACTTTGGTGGTTATACATAATCCGATTTAGAGTTTAATAAACACAATATACGATATAACCAATTTAACTATAAAAATAACCGTGTGCACACGAAACTTACGAAAAGAGCTTTTAAGCAGTAATAAGAGAGTGCACGTTATTTGTATGTAAAAGAGCACTTTATTTCCTATAAGCCCGTTATTATGAAAGCTTAATCGATGCCAGTGCACAGGGCATCTTACATAACTATGTTGAAATACTATTATCTTTAAAACAGGTAGGCGATTGTGCTCAACGCAGCCCGGGGTTGGATTAACTGCTCCAAGAAGCAGTTAAGGACCAGTTAATCTGACACTTGTAAATGGCTGCACATAAGTAAGCTTTATAACTTTTAACATTGCTCCCATTACATTTGTGTATAAACATTTACGTTGCGAGTTCATACGCAAGCCTTTATTTTTCACCTACACTTTACCTGTCTGCACTTGAAGCTGTTAAAGTGTTAATAAATGTTACTACTGTTTTGTACTCGCTATAATTACGAAATTTTTAGATTACGCGAAATTTTTAAGACATATATCATTGAGCTTTTTAAAGACGCGATTAGAGTCGGAAAAAGGTAATGGCCAAATGAATTTTTTTGACATTTATCTGGGTTCAGTTATTAAAATGTCCATGTAAGATAAATTTACATATATGTTCTAAGTTTTAAATAAGCGTTATATTTGTCCCTCAAGAAACTAGGATTTGCAGAAAAATTATGAGCTGAAAAAAGTATGAAATTGAAGTAAATAATGTAACTCACACCACCCACACGAAATGGCGGGATATGACCAGTATATTTATCTTGTCATATAGAGTTTGAGCGACAATCAAATAATAACAACGCGATATGTACGATGCCACTTTATCCATCACTCTTTTGGTTTGGCTTTGTACTCGTAACCGAAAAGTACTATAAATATGAAGTTATAATATCTCCGTAGAAACAAAACTAAATAAGTTGTTTGCAACCAGTAAATAAATAATTACAAGTCATCTGAATGTAGTGCTTATTACTATTTAGAAACTGTTAATTATATTAATACGGCCGCAGTCCATTGATTTAGATATTAGACCACTAAGCTACCCTCACTACACTAAGTATTACGGTCAATAGCTGACAGGTCTATAGAAGCGAGTTTAAGAGTTTATCAATACTATTATGTAATTATAAAATAAAATCACAGTGTTTTAGTTATGACTGATAGATATTTTAGGCCAGCACTTTTCTAGGTTTTAATACCTCCTTAATCAAGCACCGCTCGACAATTTCTTTGTGAACATTCAACAGAGATAAATAAATAATTTAGTAATATCCAGTTCAAAGGCAACAGTACATTCCAGAAAAGTCATAAGTTTATGTACTTTGTTCAGTTGTATGTCGTCCATCCTTGTGATGTGCATAAGCTATCGACTGATTTAAGCAGTGCAAATCAATGCCTAGCACTTATGGGCATTTTATAATGTTCTTATGTTATTCTTTTCTTAAGTAAACATAGGTTTTCTTTCTTATCCAACTCATATGACATTCGGTAGAAAGATCACTTTTCAGTACTTACATGCGACTATGTTCTATACGGTTAGCCAAAGTATACTCGGAATAGATGTAAACATATTAACACCTGGCAACGAAATAGCGATATAAATCTAGCGCTTTTATTAACGAATAGCCACTTAGAAATCAATCAGTCTTTAGTCATAGGTCACTCATTCGATCAAGCGAATACACTTCTTCCTACCGTTCAATTGTTCTACTACTGATAATTTTAAAATAACCTACTTGCCTTTCTCAACTTTGACATTGGCAAAAGCACCGAGTTACACTTGGTTGAGCCATTCTAATTGAAAGAAGAAGAAGTGTAACAGTTTATTAATATCAGCGCCATCACACGACTACGACACATGATATTTACCAATAACAGCCAAATAATTCAAATAAGGCGCAACTTACCTCCCGTTAGGTAAGTAGCGACGTATCGCATAATCTAAAAATTAATCATTTCGAGTGTTTCATATGGATGGCAGACATTAAATGTCATTTTTATCTGATCAAAAGACAAGAGTCAGGAAAGGTTTCATCATTTAAAAATAATAATTCCTTGTAACAAAACAAAGAATGGTTGTACTAATTCCCGCTTTGCTGTCACATTTTGAGGTTGCTATGCTAAGAAATTAATTGTAATATTAAATTGTAATTGTTGGGTACATTATTGTCATTTTAAAAAGCTATATATAAGAAGGTAATACTTTCATTAATACTTACAAATATTGTAAATTCATTTAAAATTTAGATTTTAATGGAAGAAGCGTTGGCATCGTAGCATCGTATTGTGCGAATACGATGCTACAATGCCGTAACATCTTTAAAAAAATAAATCTTTACTTGGACGTTACTTGGATAACAACTTAAAGTTAAATAAAATAACGTTTTTATGTCATTTTTGTTACGTAAAATTAAAATATTATATTGAAGTCTTTTTTTATTTTTAATCGTGATATTTTTAATTCTTTATATGATGGCTAAACGTAACTGTAAAATACGTAAAATTGTTAACCGTAAGACATATACCGATGTACTAAAAATTATCGACACTCCAAAAGTTATACCAATATTATTTGCTAAATAAATCATCTATACGCAATTGGCTAAATGAGCAAAACATTGTTCAAATCCTATAAATTTACTTCTAGATATATATTCATAGATGTGTTAACGGTCACGCCCATACTACAGACCTTAACTTATTAAATACTCTCTTATCTCTGTAGGCATAGTTCTTGTGCAAATCAGTTGTTCCCACGATCCGTTAGATATATATTTGTAGTAAGATTTTTTGTAATTATATGAGAATAATAAAGAATTGTGTATACTCTTCTTATCAAATTCTTAGAGTAATTGTGAACATAATCACCTATTTAAGGTTTGATGCAATATTATAATTAATTTTGTTAACATTCGTGATGTGTATTAAGAACGTAAGAGGGCATTGTAATTATGTAATTTTTTTATTTAAACTTCATGCACATGTAGAACAAATTAATATGTTACTTAATGCCGTAGGCATTTTTACTGGTAAGCCTTAAAATGATGCAAGACAAAGAAGTTGGGAGGTGCACAGGCTAGAGGAAATAAGAAAGTATAATAGAAAACATAATAATCCTTAAATTACACTTAAATTATATCAATATTCACAAAAAAAAGTAGTGTAAGTCAGAAGAGTATATTTAAAAGTAAAAACTGTGACCTAAGTGTTTTTTGCTATATTATCTGTCTGCCTATAAAAAATCATCATCATCATCATCAGCCTGTGTTAATCCACTGCTGGACATTGGCCTCCTTGGACTGATGCACGCCTTCTCCATTAGGGAGTTTTTGGACCGTATCCCACCACGCTGGTCCAATGCGGATTGGTGGGTGGTCTGACTTTTTACATGCCCATCCGACGCATGGGCCATCTTACTTTTTAGACAATTTGGTGATCGGCCCAACTTGTAAACCCCAACCAACGAGAAAACAACGAAAGCAAAATATTATATTATTATCAGCAAAGTGAGAAATCGAATCGAACAAACCAACTTACTCTTGGATTTATAATATCAGTAAGGCTGTTACGTAGCCCTGATAAATCCTTATTAATACTAAACAGATAAATCTAGGTTTAGCCCACGATTCAGATCGTTTTATTACTAAATGTCTGATGTTATTTAACGTCGATTATAGTTGTGACTGTTGATCCAAATTATGTAATATGAATTATGTATGTGTTTTATACGGTTATTACAAAACTTGTAAAAGGTTTTGTAATAACTATCTAAAGTACGTAAAGTAATGAACTATTCTACGAGTAATACTTTGAAGAAATCATGCTTAATCGCTTTGAATGGCATACTTAAGCAGAATCGATCAAGATGCGTTTACGCTTATTAAAACATCATAATGCACACGATTTTCAAGCAGATAACTATGGAAAAAATAACCTAATTGACTTTCTCAGGACAACGCCAACGAACTTTGAGTAGCCCGGATAATATCAAGTCGTATAAAGCTCACGCCTTGGCATTTAACGCAACACCATATTGCGATTTAGTAGTGTATCGGTTTATTAGTGTTCCGTGAAGTAGTTGATACATATGTGTAGCAATATAACACCTGAGGTTATATATGTTCTACAAAATTGCCTTCTAGCTGATACGGGCCCTAACTAGACACTTTACATAAGAAAACAAGGTAGTAAACTCTTAACAGCATACATGCAAATTATGCAAGACCGTATGTGGAATATAGATTTAGGTCATATAGATAAACTGAAAATATATCCGACCATTAGCGTAAACAAATCGATTTATTATAACTTGAACGGTTTCACAACTTATGATTCGTCGAAAGTTTTATTAAATCATAGATTTTGTTTATACATGCTATTAATACTAGAGTAAGAAAATATTTTAATTCATTATTGTCAAGTATCAGCTTAAATGAGTGCAAACGAAAGTGCTTATCTATATATAACTTGAACTTTATGTATTTATAGTTATTACAACATAAATAATATAACTTATATCGAAAAGATGGAATCTACGTTGGCAAAATGTAATGTACAAATATAAAGGTTTTTTAACATGATGTGGTTTTAACATGATTGGTAGCCATATTCATTGCAAAGTTTGACGATAAGGGTTCCATAGGTTTTGTTGGCAATCAAATTTGACATTATATTTACACTTTGCTTACATAAATGCCAGGTCCTGATATAAGTGAATTTAATCATAACATTACTTATATAAAAATGAACATTATAGATGTTTATAATATTTTCTTACTTTACTAGTTGGTAACCTCCGTTTGTCGCTTGGAGGTTTCATAATTTTATATTATTTTAAAATAAAGCTGTTGATGCTAATTAAGTAACTAATACCGAAAACTGTTATTTTGGAAAAAAATTTAAACTTTTAAAAATAAATAATTATAAGAAACGGACGTTTTAAAAGACCTACATTACATTGTATCCATTTTAACATTTTATAATTGTCTTTTATGATTTTTTAAATTAATGGACCTGTCAAATAAAATGTGAGTTAGTCTCCAAACAATTTTTGTATTGCTTGTCGTAAAAAATATTTTAAACAAATTTTAACGAGGAATTGTAATAAAATAAATCATTAACTAGGAACCTTTGTAGTAGCAAAACAATCATCTTTTTTAAGTGTCGCAAAATTAAATCAATAAAGATATTTAATACGCCTTGCCTAGTTTGAATTGGTCTTTCAATATCAGTGTTGCAACATAGCCAATGTGGCTGATTTCGTCTATTATTAAACTATTGTAGACGGTAGTTTTAGAAAGCTAACTGCTTCTATGAATATAGGCAGCAGGGTCGGCATCGCAAATAGGAGCGCTTGTCTTGATAGAAGTGAAATAATTGTATAACAAATCCAGTAAAACCTGCTTCTTAATCAATCGATCCGTGGTCGGCCAACGTTATTGTGCAGTCTTTTATACGAGATATTAGTACGTAGATAGATCTGAATAATCGGTAAAAATGTAGTTCGTATTTACGTAATACTTTTAAAATCTGGCACGAGGCTCTATCTGTAATTGGATGGATTAAATTAGTGGGCAAGGTCGATACAAAAAATATTAGAGAAAGGAAACAAACCAAAAAGTACACATTGTATTTAGGTCTTCAAACATGTTCTTTGATGATATTTTGTTTTTTTCATGCTAACCTTAAATAGCTGTACAAATATAAGAAATTCCAGTGATGATTTGCTTCTTTATTTTTAAAATTTAATTATAGGTGCCCTGTTTTAAGCTTTGTTTTGTACATTTTCTTTGCTGCTATGATTGATTCGGAAATTAGTTATTATGTTTGTATTAATAATTCGTGTATCTTAATAAGCTTATAACTAGTATCCCTTGATTTTAATAAACCAACTTATAGTACAGAAGCTCTGTTGCATATTGTTAGGGTTTATTTGCCAAAAAACCAAACTTAATTTACTAGTAGGCTGCGCTATAATTTACAACGATTTATTATTAATATTTAAATATTTATATCGGCTTGCTTTATTAAATAAAATGACGGATTTTATCGCGTTTATTTTTACATTTTAAATTCCCGACGTTTCGAACACTTTCCAGCGGCCGTGGTCACAGGGTAAACTGAGATGTCATGCGTCTTGTTGCCAGTGCTAAAGCGGGGTTTCACCTCTTAATTGTAATTAATTATTTTTTTCTGTACGCTCCGACCTATGCAAAATGAACTGGTTTTATCGATTAGAGCCAGCAGTAGTATTATGTTTGGGTTTTATTTTTAATTTATTAATTATGGGGTCCCAAGCAGGTGGTAGAACCAACCATCTTCTCTTTTGAAATTTGGATGTTTTCTTATCTCAATAGCCTCACGGATCATCCTTGGTAGTTAGCGAGTTTGTGGTCGATCAAATCTGATGTAATGGTTTGGGTGATTTAAGGTATGGTCACACCTGCCGACTTGTTGGGTCTTTTATGTTTAATGTCAGTTATATGTTCCTTCACGCGGGTTCCTAGTTTGCTCGCTTTGTTTGTCCAATATAAGAAAGGCCGCAGTCACAATCTATCTTGTAGAAGAATATTGCACTTGACAGGTGGTAGGAATTGACCAATCTTCTTCAGCGGCTGAAATAGGTTTTGATTGAAGCCCGCCTCAAAAGTAGCCAATCTTGTCAGTTACGCCTCTCGCAAAGGTAGAACAGCAGGTACTCGCTCCACTGTGGCTGCCTTCACTTGGTCACTGTGACGCTGCTGGCGCAGCAAGCTTGTCGTCCCGCAGAACTTGCTTAACATGGTGTAGCTCAACCGCCAGGTGTTCATCATCACAGATCCTCGTGCTCTCTGAAACAAAGATTTGCCCACGGTAGCTAACTGGGATGGATGGTGGTGTGAATTTCGCTTGCTTGTTTTTTATTCGGAAAAATCTTGAGATCTCTTAGTAGGCGATGTACGTACATTATCTTAAAAGTTTATCTGTTTGAAAATAGTAATAATGTATTTGATAAATCCGATGAATCGTTGATGTCTTTTGTAAGAAAACCCTCTTTGAGTATTTTTATATGTATACTCATATGTTACTTAAGTTATAATAATCTAATGTTGAATTGTGTTTAAACGCGCTTCAATATCTCTATTCCTGTAAGTTTGTTGTAAAGAATATATTATAGCGTAAAACCTTCCTTTTCCGAACCGGTGGTATTTTTTATGGTATTCTACAGTCGAAAAGAAATTTTTCAAATTCAAATTCAAACGTACGTTGACCAGGGAAATTTGTATCTTGGACTATATTTTTATTTTAAATTCCAACCATAGAATCTTTTTTAGGTTCATATGAAAAGTAAGCAACAAATTTATGTAAGGTGTAATTTTTTAATTATATAATATATTTGTTGACAAATATGCATGTTATTTGTTTAAATGACAATCGGTAAATGCCCTCTCACTTCATTAAGGTCAAATCGGTTCCTATAAATATCTTTAAGTGTCACAATAAATATTACAACTGTTATGCACAATGTAATGTTCAACCTTAATGAACTTTAATGTAATAATATTAATACAGAAATGTTAAATTTACTAGTCTATACTGTTCTTTTACATATTATGTAGCTTTACTTTTTTACTTGTAACTGTTGAAAGAACCCCACGTCCTGATCATCTGGTCTGGACAATCATCTGATAAGTAGCGAAATCTGCAAAACATGCAAAATGCAACGAAATAGAATTTACTGGCCGCAAAGATGAAATGTCAACACAAACGCGGGGATGCCTACTCCTCGCAAGGATCCATAGACACCTTTGTTTATGGTATCGGGTCCACGGTTTACTCTAACTTTGACCGCATCGAAACAAAATGTCCCTTTGCCTCGGCTACTTTTATATAGGCAATAATAGGTTTCCGAACCCCAGAAACCATAGCAGCCCGAAGATAGACATTGTTTTAGCCTCTAGCGGTGGCTTAAGTATTAGACACCACTGTTTCAGCCGCAAAGGGTCGAAAGGTCGACGATAAAATGTCATATGTCTCCTTCCTCGGCCCCTTTACACCGCATCTGCGTTGCAGCCCCGCCAGGTTGCGGATGATAGGAGAAGCTGCCTACGAAAGCCGACACTCCACTGACACACAAAGTTCTTTTTTAAGTTGAAAGTTGGCTAGTCAAAGCAGACCTAACAACGTAAACCCGTCCCGTGCACCCTCTAGAGCCTATCGAAAATTCGCTTTTGCAGCCGGCCTTACTCCGGATTCTAGCTAGGTTTCTAAGGGAGGCTATTAAGCCCCTCCACATTGATTATCCACTTAATGAATGTGATTATGAGAAGGGGTCGTTTTTTTACACTTTTAAAACGATTTTTTTTTCAATTAGTGTGCTTAAATCCCTTCTTTTCATTTTTCTATAACGAATTGTTATTTAAAATCGTTTTGTTCATTTTTTGACGAAAGTGAAATAAAGAATGAAATTGTTTTTATTATTCTTTAAGCCTATCGTTATCGTTTTTGTTTTAGATTTTTCGTTGTAATAACATTTAACAATGAAGAAATCAATTGTGGCTATGAAATGTCTTGTTTATGATTGTATAATAACTTTAATTCTATTGATGCATTGGATATATCCGTTACTTCCATACCACCAAAAATATTATAAAATACTTTTGCTTCATTAGAAAATACTCCATAAAAATTTAATAAAAGCCATAGACTAATGGGTTTGGGAACGGAAGCAACTTAGACGTTCGATCATAACACAGGATATACGCATTTTGTATAAATTAACATTGTGAATCGTCGTTTATGTAACACGCATTTGTTACAGCTCATTTTAACGTTCGGAAGTATAAAAAGAGTTTTTTATAGTTTTTCTAATCTTCTTAATTTATTCCATTATTAAAAACGGCATTAATAGGTTGATCCTCGGATTTAAAAACGTTTATTATGATTACAATCTTACATAAAGTGAAAACCAAAACAAAAATCAAACTAAAACTAGGGGTGTATTAGGGGTGGCCTACTACAGGTTGATGATGATGATGATGATAATAAAGTAAAATTTGTATTGGACTATTGTAAATAATCGATATTTATTAAAGTATAGTAGAAAAGTACATTTTAATTATAGTTGCTTTACGCAAACGCAATAAAACCGGCTATAGTTAATTACATTAATCATTGTTTATTTCAAATATGCTAATTTTAGATAAATAAAATTTTGACTCATTATGTCGAAAATGTTTATATCGATAATATTTTATTAAAATTTTTCTTTGACATGTCTTATTTTAAAAAGTTTTCTCTCTTTACTAGGATCTGAATGGACTGGTTATTATAGTTGCAAAAAATTGACAGCAAACAGTTTCCAAAAGAATTTTAGAAATTTTTAAGGATAGCTTCAATAATACTTTTTGTTATGATACGGTAGCTAGTGTTAACGAATATATAGCAAACAACAACGAAATAAAATCATTAATATACTTTGTGGCCTTATTTATTCGTGTAAAAGTGTAATAAAAATAATAACCACTTAAAAATCGTACCCGTTCATCAACTACCGCACAAAATTATCTTTAATGGTATAAGTAAAGGTAAATTTTGTTAATAAACAACATCGACCATGTCCAATCGTAATGTTCAAATGCGCATAAATTGATATCGTGCATTAAATTTCGTAATATCTCCTACGTTAAATGTTGTTTTTTTCATTATTTTGTAATAACATAGTAAGTAGTCGTGTCTTGCATTTCACAATGCGTCGCGGCAGTCAAGCTGTAACGGTCGGACGACATTCAAGATGGTTGTATCAAGTTCAAATAAACTTATTGAAACGACAATGTTGTGTAAAAAAACTTAACGAGGTTTCACACCGACTGCAGATCGATTATCTCGCTCACGATATGCGCTACTTTAGTTTAAAGGTTACTTTAACAAAGTTTCCGCTCGTTGAGTATTTTCGATTGCTATCTGTGCAACGAGAATCGAATTAATAACTACTATCTGTTGCTATCATTTAATCTGTGTGTCATTAACCGCTTAAAGTTGATATCTCGTGTTATAAATACATGTTGAGTAATATCCGAAACTGAATTGCGTTTAATATGCATCATTAATCAAGTGTAATATCATGTATTTCTATTAAAGAGTAAAGTTTTACGATACTTAATTTTTCCAATGTCAATTGCAGCGCATAATTTACGTATTTACTAATCGTAGTTTCTCAATTAGTTAAAGACGATAGTACTAGTTATAATTGAGCGTAGAATTGTGAAGTAGTTTTTATTGTTATACTAACACTTTATTTCGTTTTATTTCTAGATAAAAATCAAATGCTGATCGTATATTTACGGCAAGGAGGTAAAAAAGCATTTTTGCAAAGTGCGCCTGGAATATTAATGACCTGTTAAGTAATAACTTTTAATAAAAAGTGAATAAACTTTAGCATGTGTTTCCTTACCTAGACCCCAACAGGTCCGCTTAAGCAGGTTTTTTTCGGTTTTATTTCTTAAATTGTCTGTATTAGTCATAGATCTTCTTTCTTCATGGATCCAATGTATAGGCAGCTGCTTGAAGCTGACTGCTGTGACCTAGGTTAAGTGACTTCCATAATGTCTAGCAATTTGCAGCTACGAGCCTGCATAAGAGCCAGCGTTAACTCCACTGTAAGGTTTTATTTTTAGACATTTTTCCTGTATGCAGAAAAAATAATTGACGTAGTTTTATAATTTTTTTGACATTACTTTGCTTGTTTTCTCCTCTTCAGTTCCCTTTACAAGGCTCACCTATCGTACCATCGCCTTGATGGGCTCAGAATCGTAGTAGTAGTATAGATATTATATCGAATTCCACAAGTTTTTTAATGGAACCACCTTAGTAGAACGTTACGTCGGTGGAACTCATAGATATGCAAGCACACGCATGGAAAATCAATATGCCTTGCGTAGAATCCACGTCAACGTGCAAATGAACTCAGCCAGCCCTAGGCCAATGATGGAAAATTTGCGGCCA
Source organism: Lamproptera curius (assembly GCA_029286875.1). Lineage (NCBI taxonomy): Eukaryota > Metazoa > Arthropoda > Insecta > Lepidoptera > Papilionidae > Lamproptera > Lamproptera curius. The sequence goes on along the minus strand of JAGSMT010000039.1, from coordinate 2,066,911 downwards.
GCTGCGGTCAGCAGCTACCTGAAGACTTCTCTCAAATGTGGATGAACCCCTAAACGCGTGGGTGACTAATGTGTTCACAACTATTTTAAAAAGAAACCATTGTTGTATGGCTTGCGTGATTAGTGCGTTAGTGAGCTTAAAGATTTAGGAAGTGTCAGCCCAGTACTCCCTCGAGGACCAGATTGCCTGAGCCCCAAACAAAACCGTTGCGTAAAAGAGTGCCTTTAGCTTTTGAAGCAGTCGTCAATTAGGCAGCAGGGGCCCCTTATACCGAAAAAAGGCATTCAAATGCTACATTAATAAATACAAATATGGTAAACAGGGGCACGCGATACGTTGACTTTGAAGACAATAATTCATAAATAAAAGAAAATTAAATATACAATTTTTAATATTAAATCACAACGCACTAAAGTGCATAAACTGCTTAAGTTAAAATAAGAGATATTGTTATAAACCCATAAAGGGGAAAGATGCAGTAACGTTATCTCCCGAAATAAATTAAAAACATTTATTATATTATTAAACTAATTCCGAGATAGCACTTTGTAATAAAAGGTAGCCTTTCTATTACAACGTTATAATGTTTCCGGAGTTTGTTAAGAATGGGTATAGTTAGAGACAATGAGTATGAGACAATTTATTAATACGGAAGCTAGGATTAATATCTATTACGAGTATAATTTACCTAAACTATACTGTAAGCGTATTTATATACGTAGATAGTTCATTCACGTAAAGACTTTATTTATGCTATCAGTTATCAAAGGTTCAGAACCAGAACATTAGGAATATTGTAAACATATAATAAAATCGGTTAAGCCTTGAGTTCCTTAAATTTTTCTCACATATATTAACGACTGTCAAAAACAGGATTTTGACTTTTATATACCTATTGTCGTAAGGCCAACTCCATAAGACAAAAACTAATTTCGTAAGTACCTATTTTCCGTGATAACAATTAATGTTATAAGAAACATCCCATGGTGTAACACTGATATAAGTGCGCAGGCAATTAAACCATTTTCTTAGTATGTGGGCAGTTTAAGGACAAATCGCTGGCAAAAACGTTTTTCTGTTCATTAAAAAGGATACTCTGTGTCGGTAGAAGCATAAGCAATATTTTTTATTTAATTTAAAGCAACCGTTTCGTGGGATTTGGAATGATTGGAAGGATGCACGTATAAGGCAGATACTAGTTTTTCAACGTCTAGTAATAACAGTATTTAATATTGATACTGGTAGAACAAATAATATATCGAAACTTTAATTACTTTTATACAAATTATAATGTATTGATAGTTATACTAAAAAATAAAAGTGTAATTTACATTGTTTTATATATAGCTTGTAATTGTATATTGACTTGTGTTTATGTATAAATAAATCTACTATTACATATTATTTACCATTTAATTGGGATATATAACCGAAACATAAATATAATACAACCAAATTTTAAATTTTTTGTCAGTCTGTTTGTTTTGGATCTCTGGAATCTTTGATCCGATTTTAACTTCATTTTTATTAGGAGATAGCTGATGTAATTGGGAGTAACTTAGGCTTCTTTTTTAGAAAAAACTATAATTTATATATAACTGCGTGGACGAACTCACTAGTTTTATACTTAGAGTCACACTCAAGTCATACTCAACAGCTAGTTTTATAATTAGAGTCCAACCGAATCTGGTTTTCCGGCCGAAAGCGAAACCGAAAGTTTGGCGGTGGCTTCAGTTTCGCCCGAATCCGAAACCGCACGTGAGTTTCGGTTTCGATCAAGTATAGATATTCTCAAAATATCGATATTTGGTGCTTTTTACCCGTTAATCTGCACTCTAAGACATAAAAAGGAGACACAGTATATTAGGGTTATGGTAATTAACTATTAAGTTAGTATAATTTTTTTTTTAATAAAAAATATTAAAAATCATAAAATATTTCCTTTAAATTGAAATTCTCATAACACAACTGCATGAAAGTAACTGATACTCAATCAGTTATAAATAAAAAAAATGCTAATTGTTACTGTCGCATTAAATACTGAATAGTAAGTAGATTTGACGTCTTACTAATTACTTTGGTTTGTATTTTTAGTTCCGAGGAGGGATCAAAAAATAAGTGAGTAAAGTGGGAATAAGATTGGGTATGATGACTAATGATAACTTAATTATTTATTTTTCTACGTAGTCTCCGAGTCCCCCTGCACACCAAGTCCAACGTTTTTCCAATGTTGCAATTTTTTAAAAGAAGGTTTAGTGCAAAAAGGTGTCCTTTTGAAGGATCAGCACAAACCTGTAGCATCCTTTACTTTGTAGTATAGGCGTAGCCAGCGTAGCCTGCGAAGCCTATACTATGTTTTCTCCGAGTATTGTTTTAAGTTGCGGACCAGATAAAAACAGCTAGGCGTCAGATCTGGTAATTAAGGGGATTCTCAACCAACCTTGGAAGCTTGCTTGCTGAACGGCGGCCATTGCCTATCGTTATTAAGATGTAACAGCACGCCCCTTCAAAGTTTTCCTCTTTTTAATCATTGACGGTATTCCTCAACTTGTGAATTAAAGCTGCGCTATAATCTGTAATAGTGGTTCCGCGCTCCAGGTGATATTGTCATTAATCATGGACATTAATGGATGGTTCATGGACAACTTAACTTCTAAGTCTCAAAATATTGAGGCCATAAATTTGCCAACCAATGCCACGGTATGAAAATTCTTCGGGGTTGGCTAGGATGGCCGTTTCTATTGCAAAGATTGCTGTTTTGTCAACTGATCAAAAGGACGAACCCTTGTTTCATCCACTGTTACAAAACGAGACACAAAGTTTTATGATTCTTTTAAAAACTTGTTCCAAAGTAACAAATTCTTTTGAATAGCAAGTCATTTTTGTTTCTGACTCTCGGCACCCATCTTTCCAAGACTTCTCTCATAACGAAAAATTATATCAGTATGATATAAAATCCCTCTATATTAAATAACCGTTTCTTAAATTAAGTATCAGATGGTAATTCTCGATCGCTCAAAACAATTTTCTCTAATTTGGCAGCATTTTCTCTTCCAAGACCGACAAAGACTGCAACGATTCTCGTCTTCCGTGCTCGTTTTTCCTACTTGAAATTGAGAAGCCCACCTTGTGACAATGACATACGGCAAAGCAGACTCTTTTTATGGCTTTAAATCGCAATAAATCTTCTGTGTCGTTATTTTTTATAAACATAGCTTTTTAATAAATAAACAGCTCGCATCCGGTCACGTTCTGACACAAAGCAAATAAATGATTTCATTAAGAAAAAAAAGTGAATCAAAGATTCTTAATTAATATATCAAATATCTGAGCTACACTTTTCAGTATTTATTCTACTTTTCGATCCCTTATCCAATCTCTATAAGTTAATTTTGAATGGTCGTCTGTACTAAAATCGACTGATCTAAGCAATTGAAAAGAAATTCTTAAGTAATGTACACTTAGCATTCACTACAATTTTATTTTTAATTTCATTTTGATAACACGACAACTTTTGAAACCAGTTTCGGTTTCAGCCGAGATTGGGCCGAATTTGGCCGAAATCGAAACTGCAGCCTTGACTCTGCTGCAGCATCGAGCATCGAAACTCAGCCGAAACCGAAATTTCGGTCGGCCACTATTTACAATATATTAGCGACTTGGTCTGCCCCACGCCAAGGCTCCCCATCTCCCATGCCCTTGAGGCAGTTAAGTCACTCGGTGGGGAGACGCGCCTGTGGCAACGGGCCACCCCGATATCCGGTATGTTCTAATAGGTTTACTTCACAGAGCACGAGATCCACTAAAACATAAACTTGGTCCGCTTGCATATGTGAAACAAAATCTGTTAAAAAAATTATTCGTAGGTTAGTCAACTACGCCAGATATCTTTTTAAATATAATAATAATATAACATATTTCAATGAAAAAAAAACGTTACATTATTTGTACTTCTATATTACCATGAAATGATTTCAAAACGGCTATTTTATTGTAATAAACAGACACGTCAAGAGAGGCGGCGGTAGAGATCGCGCCATCTGTTATAAAATTACACGAGACTGCTAAATATAATAAAGAATGGTAGCTTAACCTTAAGTAATGGATTAAAATAATATACTATAGAATATATTTAATACATCAGATACGATATAAAATAAATTGTACTGACTGACAATTATCAGAACAAACAACTTACTGGAGAACGAGATTTATGCTAAAGCGCCATCTAGCAGCTTGATACAGCTTGTTTTATACCTTTTTGCATGCAAGTAGTTTAACGCTAAATCCGTCAGATGCTGCTGTCTATGTCCGTCCTAGTTGCGAGAGTTTGAGTTTTAAATTAACTAGAATATAAGATAAAATAAAAATTCACAACTTTTATAAAAATATTGCCATTCATAAGTGTAAAATATACAACATATATATTTGTTATTATATGCAGAAAGAATTATTTGTTATTAATTATTAAAAAAGTTCATTACAATCTCAGAACATAACTTTAAGTTCCATAGTAGGTTTAGTAGATATAGGGCATGGCGGGCATGGCAAAAGGATACTGCTCGCATTTTTTTAAATAATTTCTTCGCGGCGAAATTGCTTTCTGCAAAAGAGAAATTTTAAAAAATTAACTGTTTAATAAGAGTAGATAAAATCATTCGTTGCGCTTCATGTTTATGGAGTGCGGCTATGGGAGTGTGTGCTATGGGTATACGATGTGATCAGCTGTTTATCTACAGCAATAACCTGATGATTATTGGAAATTGAATTTTTAACTTACTATGAATTGATTCTCAATACTACTATTATAAAGAGGAAAGATATATTTGTTTGTTTTGATTGGCTCCAAACAACCAAGCCGATTTTAAATTTGCTTTTGCTGAAAGCTCTATTATTTATGTGTAGCAAAGGCTATAGTTTATCCCAGGAAATTCCGTTCCTAAATTGTAAATAAATCAGGGGTAGAGCCGTAGGCGGACTGCTAGTTACATACAAATATCCATATTACAGTGTGCGAAAGAAAATACATCTATTCATATAAAAATAAATAAGTGCACGCAGGCAAAGTGTACATATAGTATACATATATTAAGACTGGCCAAAATTAAAAACTTTGTCCTATAAAATATAATTGATGCGTAAACATCAGTCGTTAAATAACCAATAGGAGCCAAGAGATCCATGCTCTACACTAAACAAGATTCCTAGCCCGCAGCGGCAGCTTCGGTTACAGGCATTCCCGCTAGCCTTTGTTACAGACGCGGAAGCGACAATCGACGAGACGATTCCACGGTTCTTCCATACTGCACCGAAGTTGCGGCCCCGCTGAGTCGTAGAAGATAGAACGAGCGGCCTACGAAATACCGACATTCCTTTTCCTCCTCTACTCCTGGCTACGAAGGACAAAGAGGGCGGTACGCTTACCACCTTTAAAAAGACCCCGGCAACCTCCAAGGAACATCCAAAGCTGGCTTCTGCTAATGTCTTAGTTTTTCTTGGAATGCCCCCTACAAACTCCCCGCCAACCATTCATATTCAGATGGTTTCTACGGAGTTCCTGAATACAGGTGTGTTTTCGTACTAATACTTTGTGCTATTTCGTACTAATACTTAGTGTAATAAAGACTGTATAAGTACTTTCCTTGTAGGGACTTACCTATTTAAAAAAATATGATGTTGATGATTGATTTAAAAGATATCATAGAAAAGAATAGTAATAAAATATTTAATTAGTAAGTAAAACGTGAAATTTTCTAAAGTAACCAACTTCTTGACAATTTTTTTGTTATTCTACATTGCGTTTATGTGTTGTTTTGTAGTCCTACATTGCGTATTTGCATTATATTAAGATGTTGCTAGAAGCCAAATAATAAATTTAATTTTCTTTGTAGTTAAAAAATGGTGTTTATCGCGTTCACTGCTTTAATAAGATCGGGGTCCTTCGTTTCGTTTGTGAAAACGTAACTTCCGTTCTCCACCAAGGGCGTTACGGTTAATTACAAGTTTGATTGATGATAATAATAGTTGTATTAAACGATTAAAGCATCAATCCATCAAACATAATTACATCATTTACTTTAAAAACAAGACTTTAAGATTGGTTAAAGAAGAAAATGTAGCCTTCGGAATTAGTAATTTTACAGTTGCTTTACTAGTTAGATATAACATTTTTATTGTAAACGACCTATAAATGCTCATTATAAATTTATAAAATACATCAAGTTTTTATAACTTTCTGTCCGATTTGGAAAAGGGTTTTGTATAAGAAAGAAGACCTTAAAGTTTTTTTCAAATTTCTGAATTAATATATTATATGTTTTCATCATTGTTATAAATTGTTTGTTTAGAATGTATTAAGAGTTTATTCATTTAAATGTCAACGATTATGGTTTAATTTACAGAAATTACGAAGAGAAGAGATAAAAGTAATAATAAAAAATATTTTCATATCAAATGATACATTTTTGTATCAGTTTTGTTCAGTTAATATTGTCCTTCTTTATTGTAATGAGCACGTCTATATTCTGTCTCAGCTAGTTGTTTGAGACGCAGGTGCTCCAATAGCATGTCGAAGTTTTCGAACTCCTTGTGTTCATTGGAACGTATGCCTTTTGGTAATATCAGATACTGACCACCCGGACCCCGCGTGTAGTCTCTACCACCAGTTTTCATGTATCTGTAGTCCAATATGATAGTGGGCTCATAAAAATCGGGGTCATAGGTTTTTCTAATAATTCTGCAAAATAATAAACAAATCCTAATAATTTTGTGCTTTATTTGTTTAATGGGCAATCCATTCCAAAATTCCAATTTGAAGTTTGAAATTTATATCTAGTTAAAGATAAAAATTATTTCAAAAACTGTAATAAAAAACTTCTTTGTCATTTTTGTAATATTTTTTCAGATACTTTTGGTTTCGAAAAATTTGCGTGGCAAAATTTTCATTAAATATTGTAATTGTAATCCTATCTGTCATTAATATAATACTTACACATTTTGTTTCTTCACATCAGGGCCTTGATCCTGTAAGAATGCAGATTGTTAGAAACATTGATAAATTTGCTGACTTCAGTTTTAAGCTGTTTAAGTAGCACTATCATGAAGAATTGAAGACATTATTGATACTTGGATTAACACAAACACAAAGAAACAAAATCATACGGTTTCATCAGCAATATGCCGGGAACGGGTAGAGCGTAGTACATGAGGGCCTGGCAATGGTTCCTCGGGGTAGTTATTAGCCAAATTGTCCGGATAATACGCTTGATATGGCTTTGCAGATTCAGCTTGTTTTTGATCTTTAGCACCGTTGGCTAGCGCCACAACGACAGCAAGAAGAAGAATCTGTGTAACAAAAATATTAACAGTAATTAGAACAATGTTCAATAAGAACCTCTATGACTTTTCTGAATAGTTTAACTAATATACTTAAGTAATCTAATGCACATTTACAGGCATTACTTATGATATCTCTACATACTACAATCTTAATATTTTATGTCATAATGAACAATTAGTATTAATTAATAAAATTATTTATGCTTACTCGGCGCATGTTTACAGTTTGTGATCACTTGACTCGACGGGCAAATAACAAACAAAGAGTTTTGTTCTTTCTAGTTAAATATAGCAATATCTCATTATGTAACCGGATTCTGAGTAATTTCCAATGTTCATATATGCAATCAAATATAAAATCGAGGTTATTAGAAGTAATGAGTAAAATCAGTTATGAAACAAGCTTAACGATCGATTCGTGAATATACGTTTACGTGTACGTTTAAGAGGTAACAAGGTATCAAATACGTTAGTTAAGTACGTACCAGTACTGTTAAGGTAATTTTGACTATCCACCCAGTATTTTTTATACGAACCGTCTGTGGCAGTACTACCGCGGTGCCTACTTCCACGGAAAATAGATGGTGTTTAACCATTACTGTCTTTTGGTTTAATGGGCGCTGACGTAATTATTGGGTAAAAGATGCTTCTGATAGTTGGGTTAGTTTTTAGTAAATTCCAAGGTCATAACGTATAAGAAGTAGCAAATATGTTCTTATTAATCGGGGCTTCCTACATGTCAAATTTTGTCTAGTCCTGACCTACCGAAAATAAGACAATAGAACAGGTAGGTAGGACAAGGACCAATATTGTTTGCATACAGCGGTAGATTGCTTATTTTTAGCACTCATTTTATTCTGTTTGCTGATGATAAATTATAGGATAATTTATCATCATCGTGATCAGCCTGTGTTAGTCCACTGCTGGATATAGGCATCCCCTAATGCACACCTTCTTTATCAGGGGGTTTTCGGACGGTACCCCACCTCGCTGGTGCGGGTTGGTATATGGACCGACTTTTTACATGCCAATCCAACGCATTGATTATCTTACTTTTCAGACAATTGGTTGATCGGTCAGAATTGTACTAACCAACCAAAAAATAACGATAACTAGTGTCCGACCGAAATTTCGCTTTCGGTTTCGGTTTCGACCAAAAATCAAGTGTCGGCTAAAATTCAATTTTCAGTCGTAGTTTTGCTTTTGGCCGAAACTTTTGCTGAAACCAAACTGGTTCAGATGTTTTCATGTTGTCAAAATTAAACAATTTAAAAATTTAGTCAAAATTGTAGCAAAAATAAGTGTACCAATGCTACAATCAATTCAGATCCGTCGATTTTAGTTCATACAACCATTCCAAGTTACCTAACTACTACTACTAACCTATCCTAAGGGTCCAAAATTAGTTAGAGCAAGATAAATACTCCTTGGTATCAAAAATAAATAAACACTGGAAGGCATAGCTCAGGTATTACTTATTTTTACTTTTAAAAAATCTTTGATTCTTTTTACTTTTTTCTGAATGAAGTAATTTGTTTGCTTTCTGTCGACACGTGTTCTCGAAAATAGAGAAAAACCAAGTTTGGGCTTTTAAATAAAAACCTCTGATTAAAAAAAATTACGACGATTAAGATTTAATGCGATTTGGAGGCTACATTACAGGAATCTGTTCTACCGTATTTAATTATTACAAGGTGGAGGAGGTTCTCAATTTAGAGTAAAGAGAACGAGCACAGAAGACTAATATCGTTACAGCTGACCATCGACCTCAGACTTTCAAGAAGATGCTGCCAAAAATATATAGGAAATAACTGTTTTGAGCGATCGAAGAATTACCATCTGATACGTAATTCAAGAAAAGGGTTTTGAAAACTTTCGGCTATTGTGTGTGAATAAATTCAAAAGATTTGTTAAAGGATATCATTGTTGTAATGACTAGTTAGATAGATAACCCATACTCGTTTTGAACTCTTTGCTCCAAACTATTTCAAACTGTTAAAATATGATAATGTATGCAGAATTATTAAAAAAAGGAAACAAAAAAATTCACGCTGAAGTTTTTACGCCGATTCTTCTCAGGTCAGAGGCTTCCATTTCCAAACCGATAGTTTATTTGACAATCAACAACTATAACAGGTTACAATGTAGCTTTAAATCACAAGTTGAGAATGCCGTCAATGATAAAAAAAATAAACATCATAGGGTTGTATTGTTTCATCTTGATATCGCACCCGGACATAGGTTGGCAGTAGCGTTAGCTGATATTCAGCAATCTGGCTTTTTTTTGGTTGAGTATCCCCGCATTCACCAGATCTGGCACCTAGTTGTTTTTCATTTTATCACTAAATTAACGGTGTGTAAGGGGAATAAGTAAAAAAAAATTAAATTTAAGTTGTTAATCCACAACATATTCTATCACAATCTCACTACTTTTTAATACTTTCTCGGAACTACAAAAACAAACTAAAGTATTAATTGGTAAGATCTCAAAATACAAATACTTCGAAATTAATGGTACAGTAACAATTAGTTATTTGTTTATTTCACTTTGAAAATTTGATTTGAAAAAAATATTTTAATTTTTCGTTACACACTTTATATACTGTCTCCATTTCATGTCTTAGTTAATGTAGAATAATGAGTAAAAAGCATTAAATTTCAGTATTTATAGAAATTTGATACTTGACCAAGTAAGTTTCGTTTCGGTTTAGGCTGAAACTGAAGCCACGGCCAAACTTTCGGTTTCGGTTTCGGTCGAAAACCAGTTTCGGTTGGACTCTAACGATAACACAATGTTGTATTCTCCGCGGAATTCGAACCCACGATCTCCAGTTTATAAGGCAAGGGCCAATACCACTAGACCACGGAGGCGGATATAATTCAACATTGATTTATGTGTTCGAACTTACGTGTTTTTAACTAAAATTTGTTTTATGAAAGGTTAAATAAAATGTCCAATTCCAGTTACACAAAATTAGGTTAGATAGGCTTGTCACAGAGGCATGATGCGCAAAACAGTTACCGGATGGTGTGGGAGATTTGTTAGGTCATTTTCATGCTGGCCATTCATCATAATTGCATTTGCCTCAATAAGATATCGAGTCTTCTCACATCTTATCACAATAGCAACGAATGCACATTGCTTTTTGACAAAACTAGGCAGGGCCTAACAGCGTATTATTATCAATATTGTCCTGAGTTTAATGAACTATAACCCTATATATTTTGATATAAAATAAACGACGTAAAATACAAAAATATAAATGGATAAGGTCAATTGTCATATCTATATATAAGAGATTCCCACCTATATATTGACTTATCACGATATCTCTGAAACCATAAGGTGTAGACTTGAAATTTGGTAGGAAAATTCCTTTCGCCGAATAGAGAGTCAGTTAAGAACGGATTTTACGAAATTCCACCCATAAGGGGGGTTGCGGGGTTGCTAGTATTTTTGTATAATCCGTCGCTAACGTTAAACGATTGGATGTTACACGGATTTTTGGATGTGCACGTTAATGCAAACTTCGTTATTTATTTATCGTTAAAAGTTACACTCCATAGTATGAATGTATGCATACATAATGGATTTACGGATCTAAATTCTGTATAACCACTCCATCTTTTATATAAATACATTGTCGTTATGAGGTATCAAGATTTCTATTAAGTGTATTAGTAAATTTGCAGAATCAGTTATTCACATGTATACGACGATATTTAATTCTATGCAATTGTTTTTTATGCCATCAAAAAAAAATCTAAGTATACTAATAAGTCGGTGTACAAATAAAAAGTTTTATGTATGCTAAACAATGTTTAGGTAAAATTCATTAATTTTCAAAAACATTTAAATGTAGTTTATGTTCGTATTCATCCTATTTTCTTTTTCGTTTCATTCAAAAAGTATCTAAGCAGGCTTCACCTAAACTTCGGCTTAATTATCTTCTTTCTATAGAAAAAATCCCAAATGGCCTAGGATGGCTAAGTCAGTGTCCTTTACGGTCGAATTCCTGTCTCTCCGTTTGCTTCAGTACATTGCAAGTGTCGATGCAGCGAGCCACAGTCATTGACTGCCTGCAAATTCACACATGTTGCCTATTTATCATTTTAAAAATCATTAAATATGTCTAGTTACCATGACGTTCATCGTCCCATTACAGTTTTTAAAAGTACTACGACTGAGAATAAAAATATTTGTCATGAAAATAAAAAAAAATTAACTAGGAATCTCATATTTTCACTGGCTAATATGAAGGCAGAATTTTGTGTTCTCATTTTCAAACCTATACTACAATGCTTTTTTTTTTGCTGATTAATGTACATTTAAAAGTCATAGAGCTAGTTGCCGTGGTTTGCACCAATGCTATATCTAACATATATTTTCTTAGGTGAGGAACTTTTTTAACGAAGTATATTAAGTATCTTGCTATAAGTATGCTTCAAGAAAAAACATTAAAAAGGGTCGTCTTGTAACTTTAAATATTGTCAAGTGTAAAAATAAGTTCAACAATTTTATTTTAGAACATTGTTTTACTTTAAACATTTTGGATATAAATAAAAATTTGATGTGTTGATGCAGATGCATCAGATGCAGATGAGATCTTTTTTCTTGCAATGAAGTTGCTTTAATAGTGGTGTCCATAATATTGTCTATGGGATCTATCATGTGGATTATAATATCTGTCGTGATGATAATCTTCAGCATGATGACGGTCGTGATATTTTTCATCGTAATGCTTTCGCTCATAATACTCAATGACGCGATGTTTATAATGAGGTTCAGGTTTGAAATATTCGTGTACTTCATACTTATGTTCAGGACGTATTTCGTCGTAATGCTCTTTATCATATCTGTCATGTTCGTCATGATGTTCATGCTCGTGATGGTCATCATGTTTATCCTCATGGTGATCATGCTTTTGCTCTTCATGGACTTCTTGATGTTCCTCTTCAAGATGTTCTTCATGATGTTCCTCTTCATGGTGTTCATCTTCATTATGCTCATTTTCATGGTGTTCCTCTTCTTGATGGACCTCTTCATGATGTCCCTCGTGATCATCTTTGTGGTCTTCATGATGTTCTTCTTTATGTTCTTCATATTTGTGTTCAGGTTGCTTGTGGTATACAATAACGTGATGCTCTGACACAGGAACAGGATGAGATTCATGATGATGTTCTTTATGTTCTTCTTCATCTTTATGAACATGATAAATCGGCTCAGAATATTGCACGTCAGCGTTGAATCTGAAAAGATTTTAGATATGATTTTATTGTTATAGAAATAGCCTTAACATATCGAGAAAGATTATCTAAATGATTTTGGGAAAATTGTATAGACTATTATTTTTCGAAAAAATTTAAAATATGAAACAATAAAATCTGTACTACCGTTTTTATTTTTTACAAAGTAATCATGAATCCTAACTTAAGGCAATAAAATAATCATTTTTTTTGCTGAATTACTTATTCTATTTGAACGAATAGTAAGTATATTTGTTTAATTTGATGAGCTACCTACAAAAATGATAAAAGAAATATACACAAAATCTGATTAATTATGGCTTTAAATGGTGATAATCAATAAAAAGTCATTAAACATAGAATATGATATTTACCCGCTGTGTTTGTCGACGAAATATTTGACAGTGCGCTTACGGCCATCAGGCTGTATAAGCCAGTACATGCCCTTTACTTCATCACCCTTTCTAGCCTCTTCTTGTCCTTTATAATCATGAGTGTGGGGATCATCAACATGGTACGAGAACTCGTATGATGGATACGTCCAAGCCTGCGAATATAAGTTCGTCACAAAATCGCCGAAAGTCGAAATAATATCTTGAATGTTTACCCAACTCTATCTTACCAACCATTACCACCTACTGCTAGGCAGGATGTACTACATAACATATTACTAATAATAAGCAATAAATTTATATGGATATTAGAGTCACTACGAAGTTCCATCCGTGTAGTGATACTAAAATTTGTGATATTTATTATTCATTATGTATAATGAATATTACACATGACTCTTTTTGATATATTTCGAATAATACTTATATTTTATAAACTATGATGTAATAGCCACTTTATTCTATATTTTTCTCTAAAGTTTGATTTGTAGTTTCAGTTTCAGCGTAAAAGAGTAACAAACATCCATCCATATATTTTTTAAACTTTTTCATTTATTATGTTGATAGAATTGTTATAATGCTTACGTATTCTTCATGATGCTCAGGATTGTGCTTCCCAACGTGCGAGAGCTCACCATAGTGGCCGTGGTGAACTGGTGTGTGGTATATTACCACTTTATGTTCAGATACGGCATGATGATCATCCCCCAGTACAGCCACAGCAATACAAAATAAAGGCACTATCTAAAAACACTGTCTATTTAACATTTTCTTACAGAGGCGATGAGAAAAACACACTATAATAAAAATTATTTGTATACTTAAAGCACAGGATAAAAAAAGTTATAATTCATACTAAATTCATCCATAGACTTAAAACAATAGATAGTAATTAAGGGTGATTTGCAAACAAATGTGGCGAAGTTAGGTTAATACATATCGGTGACTCAATTTTTAAAAAATAAATTACAAATATGATATTTAAGGATATATTCTTTTCATAAATATCAACCAAAGTGCAGAGGAGTAAGTACACAATGGTAAAATACCTTCGAAATCATTTTTCCTGACTCGTATGAAGCACTAAGCTTAACTAATGACAATCTCAGCATCCCTTACATTTTATACAAAAGATGATTTCATTATTGGCATCAAATATCGTTTTCCTACTCATGCAACATCTATTATCTTCAGTTTCTCAAATTATGCGTTCAGGGGCGCATTTATATACAATTTAGAACATTGAACGTTATATCTCGCTCTACCGATATTAAGGCCTAATTTTCCAATGAGATTATTTACACGTAATCTAATATAATTATGGATGTAATCTTAAAAAAATCATAATACCTAAGTAATTATTGCGATTGCGATGTTAGAGCTAGTATGCTCCTTGAATGATTTTATTCTGTTATCGGAGTTCAGAACAAAATGTTGGCGGTGGTTTGATATTTCCGTATCATCTTTAAAATATTTTTATGTATCGCTATCAGAGAAAAAGCAATGACAGGAAATTATAAGTTTTTTTAGTTTGCAGAATAAATATGAGATGTTGTTTAGGAGAAAAACAGTGCATCTTAAAGGATGATCAACATACTAAAATGAATTTAAAAGGTGATTTGACCAGGTATGTTGCGGCAGTGCTTTTCGTTCTATTTTTAACAATTACTTAAGGTGTGTCTTTACAACAACATCAAACGATGTTAATAGTACTGTAGTTTCAATAAAAATACATAAAATCTAATTTATTGGTGATTTACTATTATTATTTTCTATAAAGTTGTTCGGTTAATTAAAACCAGGTATAAAAAGTAGTAAAGTAAAGAAAAATATAATTAATACTTAATTTATACTATCAATAACTTAAGGGCGATAAACGTTAATCAATCAATCCTTACAAACTTTTCGGTTTATATGGCGTAGTAGTAGATGGGGTTAAAAATGATTTTTTTGATCCAACACACGACAATATTTCTTTGAAATACATTACGGAAAGACGTCGGTTTGTAATTTAACATAAATGTTTTCTTGACTTATAGATGTCATCCTACTAAAAAGTTCCAAGCAATACAACTTATGGCGATAACTCTAATATAAAATTTGCAGGCGTTTTAAATCGTAAAGTTATTTCTTTTATTGATATTATGTACCAGGTTGCATCTGATAACGTTGATATAATAAACTATTTATTTTCTATTTTCTAGACAAATGGATGACTTTGAAAATAATTGTTGCTAATTTGGAAAAGATCTAATAGAAATTCCAACATTTCCACAAGAAACAAAGTTTATTTGCAATTAAAGATTTAAATAAATAAAAAAGGACAGGATATATTAATAGTTTAGTGTCATTACTGTCAAAATCTTGTAACCGGATGTATAATAAAAAAAGGTTAAAAAGTTTGACTGCAATTTCTTACTATTATGAATTTTTAATTTCTTTGTTACTTAACAAAGGACTTGTCTTTATGTTACTTAAAGTATTACATACAGCCAACAAATTTTTAAATAAAAGTATGGTACCTACTTTGAACAGCCATAACGTAACCATTTTTTAACTTGTATTGTTTATTCTTCTAATAGTTAACAAAATTATATAAACGCTGCGTAACTCTTTTGTAGCTTGTAAAAATGGGCAGAAGAAGACAATATTTTTTATAATATTTTTTTGTTATATACAAAGAAACTGTTACACTATTTATTTTGAATCATCATTTCTATAACATTCATCTTTATTTGAAACACACCACACTTATGATTGCAAATTTATAAGTTTCATTAGTTTTCTATCTTTAACCCATTATTTACGTATGCATATGTACGCATGAGAAAATTTAAATTAAAAATTGTTTTCTTTATAATTTATTTTACCCTCCTTTTGGTGGTCTTTGATCTAAATTGGTGCTTCTGCATCCTGTAGAGGAATAACTTTGCATCCTTCTAGTTCTTTTATTTGTAAGAAAACTATTTGAGCAGTGGCATTTACAAACTACGGAACTTGTCATGACTATCAAAAATTGGAGTTATAATTACTTAAAGAAAGAGAAATCATGACTATCAACTGTTAATAGACGAAAAGTTCACTGACAAGCTCTTCATATTTATGAACACTTTTGGTTGTGGAATTCAGTCCATTTGACTATTTACTTTCATTCAGTCAACTAATTAGTCTACTTGTAATCTAATTCCACGCCACTTTTAAAAAACTGAACTGAATGAATTAACAATAAGAATAATGGGATCTTTAGGGAGAAACAATTAATACATCTGCTAAGAAGAGGCTTACAAATAATGTATATAATAAGGTAAGTTTTTCAGCAAAAACCATTTTCATCCAAACAAAGAAAAAAAAACAAAGGACACAATTAATCATTTTATTTTAGTAGTGACTGTAATAATAATCATGGGTATCATAACGAGGTTTATAGTAAGGATTTTGAAGACTGTGAACATCGTGATGAACTGGGAAGTGGTTGATTAGAGCGTAAACATCTGTTTTCGGGGCGTGATAATAAGGCTTAGGATGAACTGGTTCGTGATGATGCGGATCAGAGTATTCAACGTGTGCGTTAAACCTGCAAGTTTTTCGAAAAAATACATTTTTTATTTTATAATACCACTTCAAAATTAACATATACGAATCGTAAACAAAATAAGCCGTATCTCGCGTTTAGTTAATTATATTTTATTATGTGCTAGCATTTTTACATTTCTAATGTCATATGATTGAAACTAAGCGTAATTTTCGTAATTTAAGTTTACATATTTTCCAAATTTTATGTTTTCTTTGTTAAATTTCTGTAAATTCTCCTTACCCACTATGTTTGTCCACATAATATGTTACAGTGCGTTTACGACCGTCCGGTTGTATCAGCCAATACATTCCCTTTACATTGTTTCCGTCTCTGACTTCATGTTGTCCTTTGTAGTCACTAGTGTGGGGATCCTCTACATTATACGAAAATTCGTACGCTGGATATGCCCAGGCCTTCAACATAAACAAAGCTTTTGATGAATTGAAATAAGAGATAATGCATCTAAGCGTAAAAGATCTAAACAATGTTCAAAAAACTTATACAAATCTTCATTCCGGTTATTTAAATTAACTTGAAAATTCTTCCTGAAAATAATTGGTACAACATATCTATGGCTGTTTGTGCTAAATAAAATTCTCCTAACTTAAACTCCAATTGAGCTGTAAAATAACAAAAAACAATAAGAGCTATCAATATAATTTTAGCTTAAAGGCGTCTAATATGAAAGGAAAAATGTGTTCAAAAGATACCTTACATTAAAAAATGATTCAATTTGTTACACAAGTTTGAAGTACTAGAGCCAAACAAGACCAACGTCTCATCAACCTCAATATATTACGGGCACAAAACCTAAGATCAAACTTTTATCGCGTATGCTTATATAGATGGACCATCATTATAATCCATATACATGCAACGTTCAACTAGTTGAACGTCAGACATCATTTTATTACTCGGCTTTGGAATGTTGTTATCTGATGTGTAAGATTATTTAATAAATAGCTGTTTTGTCCACGTGGTAATATATATAAAAAAATCCAAAGAAAAGTAGCCCAAGTTACTTCAAAATCCTGGATAGATCGGTCCTACCATTAACAAAAGGAGACAAATTAAAAAAAATATATTGTTTTATGACTTGTATCCGTTATATATCACAATGTATTTATTTTAAAACGGTTGTTTTAATGTTACAAACATACACTCCAATTTCATTTATTTGTATACATTACTTACATATTCTTCATGGTGTACAGGCGCATGGGATCCGATGTGCGAGAGTTCCCCATGATGGCCATAATATTCGGGATGGTGATGTTGAACTATACTTTGGTGTGATATTGCACTCTGGTGCTCATAACCAGCGCAGCACCAAGCAAGGCCCAAGTATATTAATAACTTAAAGAATTGCGTTTGTTTAATTTCATGAACTTTAATTAATAATCTTAAATCAAATTAATATTAGGTTATGCTTATTTATTAAATAACAAAACTTTTCTTAAACCCTTAATAAATTTTATTTAATTACTAATTTGTAAATAACCTAACACTAACTTGTCTAATATAATGAGTATTTTATTGAACACAAAATTGTAACGAAAATATTAATAATTTTGAAGAACACTAATTCAGCGTACCTTCCACACCATCTTCACCTGTTTAACTGAAGTTTTTTCTAAAACGTTAGTATTTGATCCATATTACCAGGTTTTTATACTTGGATGAGGAATTAACTTATTTAGTACCTTATATCCTATGTACTTAACTTTAATTGTGACTTCCAGGACTAATCAATTAGAGATCGCCAAATGATCGAAATGGGCCTAAGAAAATAAAAATATTATTAATTTGTTTACTTCATTTTAAAATATACTTTTAGCTTATAAAAATTTCAAAATATAATTATTTCTATTGTTTGCGCGAATTAAATAAAATTACTTTACGGATTTTATCGCGTTTATTTTACATTTTAAATTCCCGACGTTTCGAACACTTTCCAGCGGCCGTGGTCACGGGGTAGACTGAGATGTCATGCGTCTTCTTGCCAGTGCTGAAGCGGGGTTTCCAGATCTTAATTTTTATTAATTATTTTTAATCTGTACTCCGACCTATGCAAAATGAACTGATTTATCTGTACAGCCGGCAGTGGTATTATGCTTGGGTTTAAATTTTAATTTATTAATTATGGGATTCCAAGCAGGTGGTAGAACCCAACCATCTTCTCTATTGAAATTTGGATGTTTTTTAATCTCAATAGCCTCACGGATCATCCTTGGTAGGAATCGGTGTTCTTTAGCGAGGATTTGTGGTCGATCAAATCTGATGTAATGGTTTGGGTGATTTAAGGTATGGTCACACAACATCAAACAATGGTATGGTCAAACAAGTCGGCAGTGTAAAGACTAATAATAGTACGTTCATTGGGTTTTTGTCAATAAAAAAATGTAATTCACGATAATTGCTTTTATTGTATCCGTAACTACAAATCTCAAGCCAAAAATTATGATCAAATCGTTTAGCTATACGGCTTCTTCTTTTATATATGATGATGAGCAATATGGACATGGTGATGGGGCGATGAATGATGAACAACAGCATTAAACCTGAAGATTAAAACATCTTTAAATACGCAATAAATGGTCGATAATTATTAATTCTCAAAATCAATGCAAACAACTGGCTAATATGTCTTTGTATGTTGTTAAATATGCATTGGCAATGTTATTAAAAAAAAACGCAATTACCAATTATCTTATAGATAAACAAAGTTATTATAACGTTTATTATGTTTTTGTGTTAATGTTTATTAGCTTTGAAGAGTAAAATCTTAACAATAATTGCAACAACTATTATACAATAATAAAGTCTTTTAACTCTAAATAAATTCTTTGTTTTTACGTGATAACAATTATTAAACAGCATTCAGGAACTTTGCGTCATAGTTCTAATGATTAAATATTATGTCAGCGGATATAAGTAGGATGTAATTTAGATGTCGGATTTTCAAAGGAAATATCAATAACAAAATTTTATTGTGGTAATAATATAAAAGTTAGTTAATATTTATATTGTATTAGAACTGTAGTCATCATTGTTAAATGTAAAATTAATAATAAATTCAATGAAAAAAAAATAATTTTGATTGTTTCTTATTTTATAAAAACCTAGTTGCGAATACCATTCTCAGGAAGATTTATGACTAACCATTTACTCAAACTTCATCTATGCGTTATCGAAAAATTAGATCATTGTCATTTTTTTCTTTATGTTGTTGATAGAGGCGACAAGACTAGCAAGGTAAGTGTAAGCCCATATAAAATGCAGCTAATACGTAAAAAGTTCGTTCACTTTGATACATTGGTTATGTCTCGTGTACCCAGTGAATGCACTGGCTTCGATGCCCATTAAATCGGAATAAACTAGTGTTCTTTAAATTTGAAACAGTGGCCTATTGCGATCAAGAAAAGGTATACTTATTACAAAAGTATATTTGTCAGGTTGACGAAGAATAAAATGCTCACCCAGTGTGGTCGTCAGCTTTGTACTCAACCTTCCTGTAACGACCATCCGGTTCAACCAGTTCGTAACCGCCTTTAACGACATCACCGTGGCGAAATTCGTGTTGCGATTTTACATCGCCGGTGTGGTGGTCGTGGACTGTGTAAGCAAAGTTGTACTCCGGGAATGCCTGAAATTATGCAAAATCATTTCTTTTTTTTAACTTTAACTTTAATATCAATTGCAACTATTACTGCTGCCCAATGTGATAGTGTAAGCAAAAAACACATATAAGAAATTATACACAAACGTCATTAGAAATTACCTTAATTAATATTATTATATTTATTTTTATATCAAACAAACTCTATCTTATAGCTCTAAAATAGTTTTAAAATAGCACAATAATCTAAATGCTGTGACCTTAAGTTCCAATTTGCTGTAATGGTTAACTCAATAATTTCGGTTATTTTATTTAGTGTGAGTAGTTCTCGCGTGAAAAGAGCCCTTTTTACATACTATGCAAAATGTTTGAAAACACCACTTTTACAGTTAAAGGTGTTGTAATGGTCCAAGGCATAATTTCACCGGTGGTAGGTCCCCTGTTTACAGGAGACCGTCTGGGTGGGTACCACCGCGGTGCCTATTTCTGCCGCGAAGCAGTAGTGTGAAAACACTGCTGCGTTCCGGTTTGAAGGGCACCGTAGCCAGCGTATTTACTGGGTAAACAAGACTTAACACCTATGTCTCACGGTAGGCAGCGCGTCGGCGATACCACTGGTATTGTCAACGTCTATGGGCGTCGGTGACCACTTCCCATCAGGTGGCCCGACTGCTCGTCTGCCTGCGTATGCCATAAAAAAAAAATAAATAACTTAACAGTTATTGCTCTTTGCCTATGTCATTTATAACTCTTAAACTCTCTCTAACTTTATTGCTATCAAACCTCGCCGTAATAGTATGTGTGAAGCATTTTGTTAGAATATTTTTTTATAACGTTTGCTAAATTTTACATTTTTTGTTGTATCATTTAGTTATAGTTCAATAACACGTTTGATTATAAATGTCTAATTCTTAGTTTATATTTTAGATGTTTTTATATACGTACGGGTAGCATTATGCGTATATTGAAAATTTTTCTCTTTTACTGATACTCAGAAGTATAAAAATAGGAAAATCACGCAATAAGATACGTCAACGATATCAAAGAAATTAATAAAATATTAGAAATTAATAATTTTTTTTTAAAGAATATATATTAAACATTACAAGAGACTATTTTACAGTCCGCCTGCTAAAATTACATGTAAAAATATTTATTTCTTTTATATTTTTTTTATGTGAATTAAAAGATTTAAATGATCAGAGCCTTAAATTAATTGAATTAAAAAATATACTTTAACTAAAAAGAGCATGCATTTATTATTATTGGTATTAGCACAAACAGTTGTACTACATTTCGTAATTAATGTAGTGAATTATGACCAGCACATAGAACGCAATTACGATAAATGGTGTAATATCGCCAGGAAGTCGATAGTAATTGATGAATGCTATTTTCGCTTGTTAGCACTGTGGATTAGACTTACGTACTAAGGTCAATTTTAAGATTGGTTATTAAGTGTATGTAAATTTAAGCACTGCAGTCATCTTATATTTTCTTTAAATAAAAAAAATATATTCAAAAAGAACAATGTTAGGTAAAAAAAGTTTATCCAAACATATTTTGTATTGATGTCGGCGTAAACGAAGGATATTTTTAATTTACTTAATGGTCGTAATTGTGAATCGTTTCGTGAACGTTTTTTGCTTCACTTCTGCAAGACTATCTTGTTTACATTTATGTTTACAAAAACTCCACATATCATCTATTAGGCACAAAGTATTAACTTCACTAGTAAGCCCAGAATGTTTGCATTTTAAGGCAAAAATTCGCTACAGATAGTACTTTTTCAATCGAGCCATGTAACTTATCACCAGATTTATCAAAGTTCTTACCATTTTACGTTTGTATTATTTTATTGCTTGTTTTTTACAACGTTCATTTAGGTAGGTTGTTTAATGAAAATTTCTTAATTATGATCGCCTGTTTTTTTAAAAATTTACAACTCACATAATGATCATGATGCGGTACATGGTGCTGCAATGGAACATGGTGCTCTAAAGGAACATGATGAACCGGAACATGATGGATGGGAACATGATGTACCGGTGCATGCGGTATTATGACGGGGTGGTGGGGTCCCGAATGCTTGTGCACTTCTTGATGCGAAACCGCGAAGTGTTGCTCGTGGTGATGACCAAATGGAAAGTCTGCCAAAGATGACGTCACCAGTAGCAACAAGGCGATCAGCTGTAATTATTAAATAAATTTCCTTTTTTTATATTTGAATACTCTAAAGGTACACATATCATGTCCTCTTAGCCAATTTGTACTTTATCTTCTTTCGATTTAATAGTTTTGACAGACAGTACAAAAAGCTGATACGACTTAAGAGAGGTAAGGCGCTTTGTAAAAAAAATTGTTAGGTCTGTACATATTTCGATGGCAGGATAGGTTTTCTTTTGAAGGAGAACTATCAAAAAAAGTAGTGTGTAAACACTACTGTGCTTCGGCTTGGAGTTCCATACCTAATGTATGTAAATGTAATACAGGGCAGAAGAGAAATAACACCCAATCATCGCTTATCTAGCTCTCTTTCTAGTATTATTCCTACATTAAGTAAAAAAAATAGTTTTGCAAGACTTTTTCAAGTTGCAAAGCTAAACGTTTACTATTGAAGTGATAGCGAATGATCTATAAAAATAATATTATAATAAGAAATAATTATTTTTAGTAAACTTTTTAGTAAGCCTATTCTGGCTTACTTCAGCCCTTCCATCCTAATCTACATAAATAAAGCTAACAAAAACTTATAAAATCATTTAAAATGCTTGTAATAAAACAATAACTATGATAAATCATACTATCACTATTACTTTTAATATGCCTCAAAATGAATTATTCCAATAAATATGTTCGTCAAGATAAAATGCGCCGATCACCCAATTGTCCATGCGTCAGGTTGGCATGTAAAAAGTCGGTTTACCCACCCATCCGCATTGGCCCAGCGTGCTGAGATACGGTTCAAAAACCCCCTAATGGATAGGGGTGTATTAGGGAGGCCTATGTCCAGCAGTGGACTATCACAGGCTGATGATGATGATATATAATATATAATTAAAGGTATCTTTCATAATATCTAATGTTTCTGGACGAATAAAAATAACCCCCTAATGAGAATGAGAAGGGGAGGCTTGTGTCCAGCTGTAGACATAGGCTTTCCCTAATGCATGCTTTCTCCATAACACGGGCTGATGATGATGAAACAAAAATAGACATATTGTCGTAATAGGTACTTTTAAAATTAACTTACCCTGTACCACATATTCCTTAATTTTTAAATTCTAAAGGAGAATGAAACTGTTGTTGTTGTTAACTATCTAGACACAAAGTGTTTGTGCATTATTCTCACCTATGATTTTATATAGACATGTATTATAATTGTGGGAAATATAAGAGCAAAAATCTATTGATCGAATCAATTTCTCAGATGTTGCAACATCCTATAACAATACTTACCTCGGAGGTTCTTGTTCTCATGCCATAAAAGACTTTATTTTACGTTATAGAGCACTGAGAATTGCAGTAAATTGAAATTTTAAATAATTTCATCAAAAAAATTTGATTAGTAATATTTTATTTTTACGAGATTTTGCTAACCTTCAAATAAAGATTACGTTAAAAAAATTATTAGGCAGGACAACATTTACTTTTTTTATAGAAACTTATTATTCAATAATTGAAATAAGAACAATACGATAATACATTGTTTCAAACGCGTGTAACTCGATGGTAACTGATTGATTCTGTAAATAACTGAACGGTTTGAAATATAATTGCTTTATACATTTGGTAAGCAATTATAAAATAAAAATGAATTGTAACTGTTTTAAATAATACACGACATGAGTATTTTTTAATAAGTAATTTGTAGTAAATACCATAAAATTAAGTATAAAAAACGTTAAAGCAATTAATGTAATTTGTGATGTTTCATTAAATACTTTACATCTAATTGTTCACTTTCGACACAAATATAACAACTACATTTCTACAACGCTATTAGTAACGTTAAGTTGGTAACGCTAAACATTAATTCAGGCTTCAGTGTCATAAGTGGTGATAAGATAAAACTGCATACAGTTTACTTTATCCATTTGCCGACTGCTTGTTTCAATAAACAGATCTGTTGCAGGCACAACCCGCTCATGTACATTCAATGTTTGCCAACATAGAATGTAAATGTCAAAATTATGTCATGGTAGAAGTTAAACACGTGAATTGCCACATTTGCGAGTGACCGTAGTTTAAAGTGTCACTTTATTGCGCGAATTATGAGTAACTACATGTTGTTACTATCTAGTACAATCATGTCGGAGTAACAAAAATTTCATAGTGTCAACCCGCCCGATTACCCAACGCGCCCAGTAATGTAGCTAAACTAGTATGTGCGAATAAGCGATATCGAGTAAAAAGCCATACAATGAGGCTCGTATTTGCAAGTCGTTGTGTCATGTAACTCAATCGCACAAAACTTGTCAGCGCTTGGTTCTCAATCCATTACTGTATTGACAGACCTGTATCGAATCGATTGAATACCATTAAACCTCTATCTGTTTAGCTTGCTTGGACTCAATTACTGTAACTTGTAATTGAAATCAAAATTCTTTCATAAATTCTTTTTAAAATTAAAAAATGCTGAAAAAAAAATTATACAGTCGTAAAAAGCTTATGTGCATTAAAGCTTATTGAACCGGTAGTAAATTTCTTATAATAATTGAAACCTAACTTTATAACACCGAAAATTTCAACATATTAAAAAATGTCATCATCAATAATGACAAGTAAGCGGAAAAACTGTATTATTCTTCTATTAAATCTTTTCATAAAGATAAAGACTTATTTATAAGTTGATATATAAGACATTACCGTTCTAAGTTTCGCTCAACTATTCATGATTTACAAATATTTCTGTAAACGCGTATTAATGGCTTTGCATAAAAGTATGTATGAAGTAGCCTGTACTTAAATAGCAATTTACAGTTGCGCATTCCTAAATGTATCGCTGTCACCGGCTTTTCGGCCTCGTATTTGTGTTTATCAAGTACGCAAGGTACAAAATGCATATGCATATGAAACTTAATTACGTTCTTATATTTCGTAATCGTATAATATAAACCTACAAATATGAGAACGTGTGAACTGTTATCATAATAAAATGCTGCATATACTTTGTGTTGAAAGTTGCAATAATGCTGTTATATTAAAAAAAAATGTTAAATTAAATAAAGTACAGTGTACGAATACTATTTAAATTATAACACCGAACGTGTTATAATTGTCGTTAATTACCTTATTTTAAGTCGCAGTAAAATTTATAACGAATATATAATAACGTTGCTTTCTCAAAAATAAGAACAAATTAAATAAAGGCAAGCGAAGTTTTTTATGTTTGTATAGAACTAGAGAAATAGTTTATCTTTTTATTTTTCTTGATATAATATTAATGTATAATTTTATATTTAAAGTAATATGCGTAAGTTAGAACTGAATTGTCAACAATAAAAAAGAAACGTAACAAGGTACGAATTCTTTTGTCGTAATAGTTTCTGACAAGCATCCGACAATGGGTCTCACGCAGTATTCGTGACTTAGGACGCGTTTACACAGCATACTTTTACTATTAACACTAGATTAATTTAGAGACGTTATATGCGAACATTATTATTATGGTATAGTTTAGTAAAATTTATCATGTTAACCATATCCAGAAAAGAAATATAAAAGTTATTTAATTGATTTTAATACTTTGAAATAAAGAAACTAACAGAATTATTGCAATGTGTCTTGATTTACACGATACCAGTTGTTTGATTCCTAGTTGGTTTGTAAAATTGCTGAGCATTATCCAGTTATGGAATAAGATCAAGACTTCCATAGTTACGGAAGATTAAGTGGTATTTCTGTTCGTGGATGTCATCAGGTTACAATGTACATCTGTTTATGTCTTTATCATCATCATCTACGACTTTTAATAGCCTGCGTGACATAGGCCTTTTTTATGACCATAATGGCTGATTCCGTGCTACTTATTTCCAACATAAACCAACCCTCAAGTGGATCAACCCTCAGTCTTCCCGAATGCTTCCTCCACTTTGGAACCTTATTTTTCCATCGGCCGTCGGTGCTTCTGACTAGCCCAATACCACTTCAACGGCCTAATCCTTTGCAGTATGTCCAGCTATGTTATGTTCCACCAAATTCAAAGGTGTCAGAAACCTGAATTCTGAGGCATTACTTTTAGCGCAAGTCCTACTTGACGAATAATTTTTATGTAATTTTTAGTATAATGAATTCTTTAGTATAATGAATTCTTTATATCAACGCTTTACATTTTCCAGCTCACCTACGTAATACCATGGGTAATTTACGATCACAAGGTCATATAACGTTCGGGCCATTCCATCGGCTATTGTGACTTTGAATTTTAATCTATCTTTTATTTTATCTTTGTTACAGTAGTAACAATGTCCGTACGCTTTATAGGGAAAGGTAGAGCTTTGATTTAAAGCTGGTTAGGAAATTGAATAGCGGGTTTAGTTGTAACGTTCGACGTTCGATATAGATAATTTAAGGTGCCGTAGGACTGTGGTATGGCAATTGCGGTTGGTGTTAGGAAATTTCTCGCTTTGAATCTAGTTTAAGTAAGTGTCTATGCTTATCACTGGACATTATTACGTTTGGATTTTAGATATTTGATGGCTACCCAACTAAAAATACCAGGCAAAATTGTAATTGTAGTGATGGTGACAGCTTTTGGCTACATCTGTAATAATAAAGAAAGTAAAAAAAAACTCGCGCTGATCTAAAAACAGCTTCTTGGTTTTTAAAGATTTATAAACTCGAATATTTGATATGAATAGGTTTCAATTTATATACATATTAAGCATTTCGAAAAACATTTAAAAACCTAGTATATGGATTAAGTTTTTTATTTGTTTTTAATGTTTGGAGACATTTTTGCAGATAATCAACTAATATTGTATTACTAGTCAAACAACGGCATTTTAATTTTCTTGTTTGTAGTTTAGCTTTCAAATACGATTACATCTTTACCGACGATGTTATGCTCCGTAAAATGTATACATTGATTTTCAACCTTTTTTTTCTGATAAAAAATTCCACGCAGCGATCCAGCGCGATTAGCTAATACATCGCAAAGGTACCGACAGTCTGTAACGATAATCGATTATAATCATGATAACAAGGGTCGAAGTTGTTTCGTTTTGGATTCAAACCCGCTACCGCCGGTTCGTGAATCAAGAGTATCTCTGAATCTGTTAAGTTTTGAAAGCTATACAATTATTTTTTATAATAAAGTTTGAGGATACACCGTAGAATCTATGACATTGGGTATGTGTAATTTATCTGAATATTCTGCTACATAGATCACACACAACACATCTGGACATCAGGTATATGTATGGTTTTATAGTGCAGTCATTAAGATACGTTGTAGTCACAAAATATTGAATACCATAGAGCTTAAAACTGCCCCAGTGGTCCAGCGCTATAGTCCCTTGCTTTATAAACGGAAATCGTGTGTTTGAATCCCGAGGGAAATCATCGTTGTTTTCTGTTTGGTTAGGACAAATTGGGCTGATCACCTAACTGTCTGAAAAGTAAGAGGATCCACGTGTTGGACGAGCATGTAAAAAGTCGATCCACCCAACAAATTTGCATTGGACCAGCGTGCATTAGGGGAGGCCTATGTTCAGCAGCGGACTAACACAGGCCAATAAGTATAAAATAAGTGTTACAATAACCATTAAGGGTTTGTAGGACCAGTTGTGTTCTTTAGCCGAATAAACCATCCTACGAGCCCAAATATACTAATTAAATTGTTTTGCAACTCATGCAGGTGCTTTTGACTTTTAAATAATCTTTGGAATAGGATGACAAGAAAGGAAAAGAAAGAAAGATTTAAAATAGCCAGTTTCTCTTAATTAAGGCGCTCGAATAATACTAAGAGTGGAATGGTGTTATATTAGGCTACCCTCAATGGTATAATACTATCTTTTTATATTATTTTATTGTTATTTTTTTTATTTGATATAGTATAGTGCTACCTCTAATTAAAAATCTAGAGACTGTAGTGCACTAAGAGCAATCATAGCACTTTATAGGTGCTTTCTAAGGCGCGCTGATATGCTCTATACTTAAAGTTCTTATTTGCTTTGCAGTGATCTTCTTCGGCTACTTATCTTTAAGCAAAAATGATACTACACGATAGTTTATCTACGAAGGTATCTTGCGATGTGTTATTCCATAAAGTAAATGTAGAGATAGCTTTTTGATAGCAGTGGATTTTATATATTAAGAATTCTTCTTTAATAACCTCTTGTATTATCTAGACAGTAGTAAGCATAGTTTTCAAAAATAGCAGTTTTCGTTTTTGTATTTGCCATAGTTTGTAAGAATTATTTGCCAAAAGCTTCAGGTTCAGATTCATTATAAGTGACTTGATAGCTTATATGGGAAAAGTTTTTCACAATATTTAGGGTTAAGATAGAATAGTTTATATAAAACTCAAAAATTTTTTAGAAATTATTAACCTTACAAAATAAATGCAATCAAATTGCATCAACCTGCAGTAATTTTCCTACAAAGAGTATGTCATGTCGTGAATTATGTCGTTTGTCATTGTTGATTGTTAGGCGTTCAGACTTTAGGCTGGTAATGATCATGCGTTGAATTTCGCAATACAGCCTTTGTTGAACCTTCGCAGGAAATTGTGGTAATTTATAGCGGGACTACTTTACGTACTAATGGTGTTTGTATGCCGTCACTAGGCGATCGTTACGCATAATGATTGTGTTTAGATTGTTCGTTGTCCAAATTGTCCGTACAAATCGAGTGTTGATTAAGAATAAGCATATGTGGAACACGCAATTTTGATATGTCGTTATATAGGCTTTAATAGTGTATTATAATGAGTTGTTATACTTGTGTATTTCTGGGTCACCGCTCTGTCTTACAGCGATTACAGAAAAGTTGTAATTATTCTGCTAAGTATAGGCTAGCGAAATTATGATGCTGCACGCAAGTTTTGCTTCAGTAGTTAAATAAATTTGTTTGTTATATGTTAGGTTATTATATGGTTTTGTAAAAGACATAAAATATTAAACGACTTAGTCATGAATAATTCTATGTGAATGAACTGAATGAATTTATAAATATGCACTTTAAAAAAATAAACGTAACTAAGATTTCGCTTTTTTCAACCAAATAATACTGATAATTTTTCCAACTTATGTTATGCATCATATCTGTTAGATAAATAAATTTATTTTGTGAAGAATAAATAGATAATTCATTGTATTTAGGAAAGCAATACAGCATGTTTAGGTTTGGTAAATAAAAGAGAAACGTTCTGATCAGCAATTAATGTATTTACACATGAGTATTAAGGCAATCACATAACATATACACATAAATATCACAAACAACAATCATCCGTCACGATTATATCCATAACATAAGCTAGTTGTTTAGTGATGGAGGCCATGATGTCCGAGAGATAAGGGAGCGAAGGCGATATGCGCGATGGGTGCGTGGACGATGGGGGCAGCGTGGACCACGGGGGCGGCATGGACCACGGGGGCTGGGTGGTGTCCAGCGGTTTTGTGGACGACCGCATTGAAACTGTAAAAAACCGAAAATGCTTACTTACTCTCGTACAACGTCAGGTGTCCAACACTAGTGTGACGGTTTACTTATGATTGATGGAATTCTAATAATTTTCTTCGCTTACTAATAGCCTTAAAGTTTTAATAGTTGTATATCATTTATCCATTTTAATGAAATGGCTTGAAATGTAAAACCTTATCAATTCTGTAGACTGTATCAAAATTCTGAGACACTTCATTTGATAATAAGTTGTAAATTTGTTCAACATAAAAGTGAAGATGTTTGAAGTAAATAATATATTTCTTACCCGTTGTGGTCATCAGCGGTGTAGTCGACCTTGCGGATGGAGCCATCAGGCTCAACCAGGGAGTAGGAGCCATGGACGGCGCCACCATCGCGGCTCTCGTGCTGGGACTTGTGGTCGCCGGTGTGGGGGTCGGCCACGGAGTAAGAGTAGTCGTAACGGGGGTGGGACTGAAATATGATCAATGTATTTCACATACAAAACATCTTAGAAAACTAGGTTTAATTTTATGCGACAAAAAATATAAATTAAATACAACAAAATGGAGTCATTTTCCTTGTGTCTAATTCAAATTTTATGTTAAAAATCGTAGCGCAATTTTATATATGTTTCCGTCATTAGGAACAATACCTTTATTTAGATGACATTATCGTCATTACGGGGCTTTTTAAATATGTTTTTAATATATTCTCTAAAATCTAGGTACTTACGTATTCGTGGGTTAGGGCGATGGGAGCCGCGTGTACGAGAGGAGCAGCGTGTACGATGGGGGCAGCATGGACCAATGGTGCAGCGTGGACAATAGGTGCGGCGTAGTGGGCCTGGGCATAGTGGACTGGGGCGTCATGGCGGACAATACTCTGGGATGACACCGCAGCATGGTGGATTGGCAGCAGACCAGCGCTTGCGGCAGCCAGCACTGCGCTAAGAGCGACCACCTGAAAACAAGAAACGGTTGAATGTAGCAGATACTCTGAATAGTCTTAAGACTGAGCAATGTTGTTCAAAACTTACTTTGGTGAACATTTTGCTTTTGCTAACCAAAACAAGTGAATGATATCGTTATTGGCCTGTAGTTTGACTTTTATATGAAAAGCGAAACGGAGCTGTAGGACTGCGGTGGTGGGGTGTGCGGTTACTCAAGTTCCGTAACTTTGACACCGCGAGGTCGATCACGGCTCGCGTGCAGGACATTATAATAATTTATTAATCTCCCTGTAGCCGTCGGCGCCTTTGCCCTGAAGTGGCTACCGGTGATAGTTGTGTGGTAAATCGATGTTGCACAAGTAATTATCAACAACTATTGTAAAATCAGTCAAATGGCTCGTTTCTAGCGCCGTATTTGAAAAAGTGAGATGTACATACATTATTTAAAACAGCAATCTGGAAGAATAATAACAATATAATTAACATAATTATTTCTATTGCTTGCGCGAATATTATACATTATTAAATAAGATTACTTTACGGATTTTATCGCGTATTTATTTTAATTCCCGACGTTTCGAACACTTTCAGGGTTTCCAGATCTTGTTTTATTAATTAAAACTAAGATCTGGAAACCCTCATCACTGGCAACAAGACGCATGACATCTCAGTCTACCCGTGACCACGGCCGCTGGAAAGTGTTCGAAACGTCGGGAATTAAAATGTAAAATAAACGCGATAAATCCATAAGTAATTTTTTAATAAAATATAATTAACAATACAATATAACTAAAATTAAATAATTTATAATTACCTAGTTTTAAATCAACATTCAATTTATTTGCTACAATTATTACAGATATAATTAATGCCAAGGCCAATAATAGTTTAAACCGAAAAATAGGTAAAAATTTCCGTAAAAACAAAACTAGATTTTGTCCTCTAAAATCAGTCAATAATAATAGAGAACACGAGGTATAATTGATCTTATCGTAATTGCAATTTAACAAGCGGAAGCTTGGCAATCAGTTATCGGTAATTTTGACATTTTATTGACATGTGGTCACCTACATTACCAGGCTTATATTATTACACTATTACAATAAAGGATTGCGAAAGAACAATATCGCGCACACCAAGACATAAACCACACAGCGGTCAACAGCTCTGTATAATTTTTGGTGGGTATTTGATTTCTTATGTTCGTAATACGATCACAATGAGTAAGAAATTGATTAAGTAAACGACTAAATAAAAATAAATAGTTTTCATTAATAGATGTTATAATACATCTACATACTAAATATATAAGAATAACGATATTTGCATAAAACAAAAGAATTAGAATATAAATAAAAGTTAATGACAGCAATAGGATTATTATTTTGTTATTTCTGCACACTCAATACATATTCCATTGTATATTGTGTCCCACAGCCTCTTTCATTTGATATAGTTTACTCGATGAGCAATAATTTGCATAACTGCGCCCATTCCTCGTAACAGTCCACTTATGACCTGACAAGAACTTGATTTGTCATTTAAACTTTGATTAAAGCATTAGCAACTTATTTATATGGTGTAACAGAATTTGCTCATTATTACCTACATGACTGCCTCTAGTCAATATGACTTCCTCGTTCGTTAAAAAAATATTCTATATTTATCAGTAACCAAACTTTTTGTGAAAACAACTTAAAAAGCTGTTACAAGCAACGCAAGTAGTCTTAAAGAATTCAGTTGACTTTTTTCAATCATTCTCATGTTTTTAACATATCACAAAATCAGATGTTGTGATAAATATTGACTTAATAACTTATTAAATTAGGAAAAACAGCTAAAAATTTTTGCATTTAATTATTTTGTCATCTTACTAGTAAAACAAAGAATTATTCGAGAGACGGACGCAAAACTACATTTTCAAATTTGTTCTCCAACGGCCTTGACTCAATAAAAATCATTAGAACCAATCAATGGGTATTGTTACGGTTAATAATAAATTCTCGATCGTGAACTTTGATTCCTGTTCAAGACAGTTGGAATATACTTTTATATCCGTATTTATGGGTTAAGATAATGCGCATAGTTTGTTTGATGTATGCGAGTTATTGCCCCAACATTTCGAAAGGCAATAATGTCCCATACGTTAAGGATGATAAAGTATGTGATGTCGATAAACTCGTAGATTGCGTATGCTAAATTGAAAATTGATGAGACTTGCACAGAATTAATTTCCTTTTTCTTTTCGACATACATTGACACTTAAATGTAACAGGTAGCTTATTGAAGCTTCATAAGTTGACATATTTAGGATGTTCAGTGCGGTCGTAGACAAATAATAGGGTACTTTCAAAATTTTATTTATAACACAGAGAAAATTTTATGCTACAGCCACACTAAAGCCTTTTTATACTAGCAGTTGATCCACGGCTTTGTCCGTGTTTCTTTTAAATTTTAGTTATGGATTTGGCTTGGGTACAAAGATGCCTATGCTACTTAGGGATATGGTTCGATTCCTTTGGAGACTCAACTACTTTTCTTTGTTGGTTAGGATAATGCGGGCTGATCACCCGATTACCCGTAATGTGTGTAAGTAAAACGATGCGTCGAAAGTGCATGTAAAAAGTCGGCCCTGCGCCTGATCACTCTTCGGTCGTGCCGGTCTTCCGTCCCATCGGACTATGAGGCAGTGTATTTGTGGTTGCATGTACACTTGTGCACTAATATCTCCCGCGCAGTTGGCTGGTCTCTAATAAAGATTAGCCGCCGTATTCGAAATCGACTTGTTGGTCACTACAGATAATATTCTAAAGACGACATATTAGGCGTAGACTTGTTTCGTCTCAAGAAGTAGGATTAATAAGGAAAAATCATATTATGAAAAATGTCTGTTATCCTCATAAAAGAGATCAATTACATTTTTATGTTACAGAAATATAATATGTAAGAGTAGTGAGGTATATAAGAGTTTATTTAACGTTTTCGTTGAATATAGGTTACCAACTACTAATTCAAAGCAAATTTAATGTCGTTAATTTCTTTATAGATAGGCCGATTTATGTTTTCACTTACAAATATCAGATTACATAATTTCTTTTTTGTTTATCGGTGCTCAATGAAACGCATCAGTAAAATAACTTCTATGCATTTAGAAACATTTCAATTTTTAGTTTTAACTTCAAAGTTTATTATTAATTTTATCTACTTCAAATTTTTTTTTAATATTATGTTTGGTAATTGAAGTCCTAATGTAAATAAAAAAAAAGAAAATATGTCTCTCATTAATATCCATAATTTAGTAACTAATCAGTATAATTTTATTAAAAAAAATGTGACTGACTTCAAACACCGTATTACTATTTTACGCAATATAAGCAGGTAACAACATGCTTTCTGGTTGAAATTGCGCCGCGATTTTTGCCAAATGTTATCATTAAAATGCTTATCGTGGATTATTATTAAATCATAGATATATGTTAACAAGGATATTATTGTAAACCAGTAGTACAAATAATGTAGAATATAGGTTAAGTCTATCTATTAAGATTGAGACAAAATCAAAAATAACATGGGAGCACTAGGAGCGGGGCAACGAAATAACAAATATAAAAAAAACACACGCTTCAAATCGAATTCAGTACCTCCTTCTTTTGGGAAGTCGGTCAAAAATCACAAATTTGTTCGATAGAATTTTATGGTGATTTTTTATTGTATTAATAAACATAGATCATTACGACTTCTTTACGTTGCGTTTAATTTGTATCTTTCAATAAGGTTTAACTATATTTACGATTATGTGCAATCCACCACATAATCGCTTTGTGTATAATCTGTCCTTACGTTGCCTTTAATTTGTAATGTACATTTATCATCATAATTTTGTTATAAATCAGTGCAAATATATTTCGTTGTGAAATCTATTTTCAATATAATTACAAAATGCACTTTACTTAAAATTTAAAACGGTTTGGTAACCACTGCAATACACTTGAATAAATGCGTTCCTACTTTTAAATGAAAGGCGCCGAAATATTATGTAATTAATTTCAATTAATGTGAGGTAAATAGTTTAGAATGCGATACTAAATTTTGTAGTAGTTTATTGTAATAATGAAATGGTGTGGAGTGTTACCTAAAGCGCTTATGGCATCGCAATATCAGGTGGACAAACAACTTTTCTATTAAACAAGGGCATCGACAAATAACAGGGCTTGTAAGAAAGTGCTGCCCACCAACTTGCACAATAACCGAGAAATAGGTAACAAAATAATATTACGTTAGAAAAAAAATAATTGCATTAAAACCAGATATTTTGATGAGATTTTAAGATATGAGTTCCAATATTAAATAAAATTCTTATAACTGAATACCTGTTGCAAAAATAAGTATGATTCTTAATATTTTAATAATAAAATATGATATATTAATATGCGCGTATAATAATAAAGTTTCTGGTCACATAATTTGTTGTTTAAACCTAAATTGCGAAAGAAGTAAGAGAACTGAGCCAGGATTATGTTACTAAAATAATTATTTTAATTCATGAATTGTGACATTTAATTCACCCGATTTCTAAAGAGATTAAGATAACCTATAAGAATGGTTTGAAATTGTAATTATGTTTTTAATATGTGTTGACGTTTCGTTGTTCTTAATAATATTTAAGTAGACCTTTTTGTAGGTAATTTAATTTAATTATAATTTAAGGTATCTTGTAAATTGTAGAATTTACAAATTTTCAAAAACATGACTTGGCGATTCATAAAGTAAGAACAAAAGAACTAAGAACAATTATATAGTCATATAAATATAGTTTCATCAATGAATGATTATTGAAACATATTTCATCGGTTAGAATTTAAGTCAATCTTATAATATCAATAGCATAAGCTAAATATTGCAAATAGAAACATTAATTTCATGCAAGAGAGGATCAGCTTAATTTCTTGCAAAACGACCAAAAGGGTAAAAATATAATTTATTATTAAAATTACCAATGGAAAGTTGACTTAACCGCTTTAGAACAAACAATAATATTTAGGCAACAATAAAATAAAAACTTTACGTAGCTCGTTCTAGCAGTGGCGGACTAACAGGGGGGCGGAAGGGGCGGCACGCCCCGGGCCTCAGGTCTTGAGGGGGCCCCAAATGTTTTTGCGTTTTTCATAATACTTTAAAAATATGCTTAGTACTTTCATGATTTCATTAAGATTAGCCCACTACAGCCATCGAACGTATTTACGCGGTACTAATAAACTTTTATACTGAACGCGTCAGATACTCTGGGGGATTCCTGTCTGTGTATCTGGTACTTCCCCTGAATGAAGGAAGCGTGAATAATTCACTTTTGTACGCCTACACTTACATTGTACTTAAGTCGAAAAATATACATTGGCCTCATACACTTGCTGGATCTTTATCCAAACACCTTTCAAACTTTGATAAGAAGAAAGGTTGCGTTGCCAAAAAAATTAGTCAAACTGATGAATCGGGATGCAATGTACAAATCATTGACATTGAGACAGCAAACAGAGTTGAAAAGTCTATTAAATGTGATGTTAATACAAAATCCGATGTGACTGAAACTGAACTGAACGTCGCTAAGTTAGAGGTTTTCTTATCCAATGATGCTGCACATTGGCCAATACCTGTGCCAGAGAATTTCCATTATCAAGAAGGATAGTGAAGTATTTCAAAATAAGGATGGACCTTTTGAATCTGTGGAAAGACCAGGTGAAATACTAAGGGAACATCGTTGTTTAACTTTGCAGTGGTTTTACTCACGTTTAAACGAGACTAAATAATTAAGGAAATGGATGCTATACTCACCATCAACAAAGAAATTATATTGCTACTGCTGCCGGTTATTTGCATGTGAGGTTGATAATCACACAAAAAAATTCGTCTCTGGTCTTTGAGAGGTGAAAATGAAATAACGATGAAACTACGAAATGGGGAAACATTTAACATCGCCTTTTAGATGTCACGTTAGTCTTAGCCCAACAAAATCTTGCTTTTAGAGGCCACCGTGAAGATATTTCTTCGGAAACCAGGGGATTTTTAGAATCAGTACAGGTGTTAGCGAAATATGATCCGGTGCTGAAAGAGCATTGCTTAAACCTAGAAGAGGCCGCTGGTGGGTCAAAGAGAGTACCATCTTATTTGTCAAAAGGCATGCAAAATGAATTTATTTTATGTTTGGGTTAGCATGTAAGGCAAAAAATTATTGCAGATATTAAGAAGGCTAAATATTACGGAATAATTTTTGACAGCACTCCTAATGAAAGTAAAACAGACCAAATGAGTCAAATCATTAGATTCGTTCTTTTTTTTATGGCATACGCAGGCAGACAAGCAGTCGGGCCACCTGGTGGAAAGTGGTCACCGACGCCCATAGACATCGGCAATACCAGTGGTAACCAACGCGCTGCCCACCGTGAGACATAGGGTGTTAAGTCTCGTTTACCCAGTAAATACGCTGGCTGCGGTGCTCCGGTGTCTGTGGAGGGGTGCAACAAAAATCCGAGAAATAAATCCAAAAGCACTATTCAGTTGTGGAGTTCATGCGTTTGCATGCGTTCCTTCCAGCGTCACGTGTTTTGGAACAGTAGAGAAATTGTACTCGTTTTTTTCATCATCTACACAGAGATGGCAATTACTGAAAGAGAAGACTGGAATAAATTTAAAACGTTTATCTGATACTTGCTGGAGGGCTCATTACGAGTCAGTAAAAGTCGTAAAAGAAAACATAGAGAAAATTATAAGTAGTTTGGAACATTTTCAAGATCCAACAAAGGCAAATCTAGATACAATATCAGGAGCAAGCTTGCTCCTGCCGGCTGCTTGTGATTGTACCCTTAAAACCTATATACAATTTTGGCTTTATATACTGGAGGAAGTAAATTTAGTTCACTAATATTTGCAGTCTTCCATAGTGACACTTGATATAGGAATCGTTAAACTAAAAGCCTTGAATGAATATTTAGTGACCGAACGTAACACGATTGTAGATAATGCTGTAGCTTTTGGCACAGAAAATGCAATGATATGGACATCGACATAGAGTAACAAGGAAGAGGGAAGGTAAAAAGAACGAAGCCGGGTGAATTAGCTCATGGTGTTGAATTAACGATTCAAAAGAAATAAGACGGTCAATGTTTGAATGCATAGATCGATTTATACCAGAATTGTCGACACGATACGAGGCCATGAAGCAAATCAATAATATTTTCCAAATTATTGAATCAAAGTTTATGCTAGAAGCATCAGATGACGCTCTAGCTGTAGCAGTTAAAAATTTATTAAATCTTTATAGTGAATTTGATAACGAGCAAGTTTTGAAAAATTAAAGAAATTAAAAGGTACTAAATAAAAAAAATAAATAAAAAGGAAATTAAAACTTATAATAAAATGGGATTTCAGTGAATCATTAGCCTGTACATCGCTTACACTTCAATACTTCTTGACCATTTGCATCTCGGTTGCATCATGCGAGAGAAGTTTATCGAAACTTAAACTACTTAAAAATTATGTTCGATCTACAATGGGTCATGAGCGACTGGTTAATATAGCCGTACTTTTGATTGAAAGAAAAATTTCAAAAGAAATAGATTTCACAGAAGTTATTTAAGAGTTCTGTAAATTGGAGGCACGAAAACACATATACCTACCTTTGATTTACCTTTTTTTGTAGTTCGATTTGTATTTTATTTTCGGATTTATTAGGGGAGGCCCATGTCCAGCAGTGGACTATTTCAGGCTGATGATGATGATGATGATGATAATTGTAGGTACATACCTATGTTTATTAAGCCTTAATAATTTAAGCCGAATTTAAATTTAACTTGCCAGATTTTAACGAAATAATCATAAATACTTATACATACAAATGTGAACTGAATAAAAAACTTGCAGAAATACATATTGCTTAAAGCTTGGGGGCCTCGTTCAGCTTTGCCGCCCCGGGCCTCTGACGGACTTAGTCCGCCGCTGCGTTCTAGAGTACTTTTTAAACATAAAGTATGTTTCAGTGTTAGTTATTAGTGCAATTTTGATGTATTTAATATATTTAATTGTGTTTTGAAGTTAAGAAATAGGTTTTATTAGAAATGGTTCTGAAGTAGATGATGTATACATTTAAAGTTTTTTTACATAGCATATACATTTTGTAATAAAGATTTTTTACCGAATTTTTAGTTTATGTAGCCGTATATATACAGCGTTTAGTAGCAATAGCTAAGTATCTGATTTTGGAAAACGTTTAAATGTAAATTCATTTGCCAGACAGTTGTAATAATCAAAGCTGTAAACGTTTGATTATTATCTTTTAGCGTCTGTTCAAAGTAACAAGACCAGCGTTGTACGTAATGTAACCGTTACAATGTCGTTATTAAGTACCATGTTTGCATTGCTTTCGTCATACAATGCATATTTATATTATAACAATCTTTCGTAATGCACAAGCGGGCAGTTTGAGGTGTGTACCTCAATTACACCATTTTGCGCTCGTTTCACTTTGAATTAGTTTTATGTTGATTAATTTTCGCTTTTACTTTTAGCTCGCTTAACGCAGGTGAAGTTGCAAAGAAAATATTTTTTTTATTGATTAATCTTTTATTTTGTACTAAGTTAATTGACTATGTAGTCCGACTAAGTGTTGTACTTTGGGTTATCAATGAGCAATGTATCAATTTAATGGTGATGCTGCTGCGACGAGTACACGTGGTGGCTGGGACCGGAGTTCTGCACGACCGCATTGAAACTGGAATGAAACATCACATGCGTTAGTCACGATGTTTGATTCTATTATGGGAACTTGTTTAAAACTAGTTTTAATGTATGAGACCTGTTGACCGATTCATGAATGCAGTAGTCGCAAACGTGTGCTAAGGTCAATCGAGTTCATTGCTTATATGAAACCTGATTTCGAACTGGTTTGACCACCATGTGATTGCTTAGTACAGTTTAATATACTTCCGCTTTATTTATGGGAGCTTTTTATATATAAGTGCTGTATTAAAACTTGTCCTATTTGCTTAACGAAGATGGTTTTTTGCTGATGTTTGTTACCCGTTGTGGTCGTCAGCAGTGTATTGGACTTTCCTGAAGGAGCCATCAGGTTGTAAGAGCGAGTATTCGCCCTTTACGACATCGCCGTCGCGGCTCTCGTGCTGTGATTTGTGGTCACCGGTGTGCGGGTCCTCCACAGAATAAGAGTACTGGTACTTGGGGTGGGACTGCAACAATTCACAATTATGTTTTAAATCACATAGTATATAAACGTCAAAATATTAGTTAAATTACTTTCTTGTACTACATGTAGTTATAAGTAATTGATAATATTTTTTTGTAACGTATAAATGATAAATACATTTTAAATGAGAAAACCAACGTTTTTACAAATTTTTTATTCCGAATACATTAGTATATTTAATAAACTCACGTGGTAGTCGTAACTTCCATGGCTTCCATAACCGGCATAACCTCCAGCGTTAGCTACGCCATGAGATAAAGTGGCTCCAGCACCGTAGGCTAGAGGTCCTGCGTATGCTAAAGGACTGCTATGGGCTAGTGGAGCAGCCTGGAGGTGAGCTGCGTGAGCAACTTGGGCAACGTGATTAAGAGAACTGGTGTGAGCAAGAGGACCGTCGTCGGTGAGGGGAGCAGTGTGAGAAAGGGAACCTGCGTGAGCAAGAGGAGTGGCGTGGGCAAGAGGACTAGCGTGGGCAAGAGGACCAGCATGAGCAAGAGGGGCGGCGTGAGCAAGAGGGGGGCGTGAGCAAGAGGTGCAACATGGGCTACAGAAGAAGTGTAACCTAGGCGAGCAGCATGGGTGAGTGGCGCAGCATGTGATAAAGGAACTCGTGTAGCTCCGAGTGCTAACGAATTTAATTGGGCATGAGATGTAGCATAACCTAAGGAACCAGCATGGGTTAGAGGGGCTGTATGTGCTAAGGGAGCGCCATAACCTGAAAGAGCACCATGAACAGCAGGTAATGCTTGGGGCAACGGTGCTACATGAGCTGTGGTGGCAGAATAGCCTAACGGAGTTCCATGAGCGACCCCATTAGCCAGACCAGAATTTGCGTACTGGCCACCGTATGATCCACCATGGTTTCCCGCTAAGAGTCCAGCTTGGGCAACAGCTATCGCCGTACCAAAAGTTAAAATCTGAAAGTAACAAATTTTAGAATATTTTACTCCGCAAGGATTGTTAAAATTTTGTGTGTTAAATTCATTACTTACTTTTGCAAACATGTTTATCGTTGAGATGAAATCCGTAACTATGATGATCTGAGATCATCAGTGGATTTTATAA
Source organism: Lamproptera curius (assembly GCA_029286875.1). NCBI lineage: Eukaryota > Metazoa > Arthropoda > Insecta > Lepidoptera > Papilionidae > Lamproptera > Lamproptera curius. Next base: position 2,025,841 of record JAGSMT010000039.1, on the reverse strand, counting down.
GAATTTTAATCGCGGGTCCGGTGGGGCGCCGAAATCGCTTAACCGAGCGTCCCCTCCGTTGCAAGGCTGTAGCGCACTTTGTATTCTCATTCCAGTATTACAAATTATCAAGTTAATGATCGTTTCTTAACAATTACTCTCTGTGAACTGCCCATAATACGCTGCTTAATTGTAGGTCAATGAGGTTCATGATAAGATGTTTTTATTACTTTAGCAGGTTTAATTTCGCAGCACCTGTGCGAGATCGCGAAATAGAAAAGTGAGTGTTGAACTAGTGCTCATAAAACAAATGTTCGCGTTCAAAGCAGTCCATTCTCCATTACCATAGTGGTACGTTTAAATGTTAAGTAATAAGTTAATTTATAATATCTGCAATTACATTATTTTTATTTTATAAATCGTAAAGATAATTGTACTTATCGTTATACAATATTTTATTTTATTATTTTACAAAATAAAGAACTTTTTATTAGTAAGAAAAAAAAATTATGACAAATTTCTATAAAATACTGAATAATAAAAATACTCAGCATGCGCTGAGACTTTTTATACTTGGTTTTAGTGTCGGCATCTTATTCTAATATTCTTCTTTATAAATCGTAATTAACCGTAAAAGTTGAATAAAGCAAAAAAACACGTAATATAAAAAAAAACGAAACAATGACAAACATTACGATGCATGTGTTAATTATTTGTACATTTGATACACTATACAAAGCAAACATTTAAACAAAATACTAACAAAACACTGCTCTTTCGAAATAACTTAATAAAACTTATCAATGCTTCAACTAGTCAGCGTGTGAATATTTTATTTCACACTAAAGATCAATTAACAGATATCAATTATCTTAACAGGCGTTAAGCAGCCGACTGTTGCAATAGTAGCCCTTATTACGAAACATACCTTTTATAAAAGACTATATTAATTGTATCCAAATAAAAAGAAGCCGCTAATGGATTAAAACTTTTGAAACAAAAATATCTCGATAATTGCGATTAATTCCATTTTTTCAATTGTTTTGTTTAAAAATGGTATTTCCTGATTATAATACTTAACCTAATTTTCGCTGTAATGCGATGTATGCGATAATTAGCATGCTCTTTAGTTTTATAACGTTCTAGCATATGACTGATATAAATATAATAAATAAAAAGATCAGTAAATAAGGAATGATATGTATTTTACAGTTTAATAAATTATAAATTTTACATATTTAATGTGTTATTATTCATTAGTAATGATGGTAGGTAGGCTGAGGATGAACGAACGGTGCAGAGTTGTGAACAACAGCGTTAAATCTGTAAATAAGATATAAAACAATTAATTCATAAATATGAGCAGAACTATTCTTATCATATTATAGAAAGGTCCTTCGAGCCGTTTCCGACTACGACTGCCGATATATATAGAAGATCAGCCATCTTCGCTTAAGACATTAAAGTTCTGTCTAAGTATGCACGGAAACCTATTCCTTCATGCTCATAGTGTAATGGCACAGATAACCTACACGACCAGAGAGAGTCAAGTTTTGACGCTTGAACCAAATTCATTACAGGCAATTAGGTGATCTGCACGCATTTCCCTAAACAACTAGAAAACAACCCGGGGCAGGATTCGAACCCAAAGCTCCCGTTTTTAAAACACAATCCACTTGACTACGAAGGCAGGTCTAGAAAATTAAAAGTACTTAGTAAATGTCAACAAAGCTATTTAAAAACGATTGTTAATCAACGATCAGGTCGATTTCTCACTTTATTGTACAGCAATTGATATAAGTTTCACGAAGAGCCTACATAAAATATTTTATCGTTGAGGGTTTAACTATATGTACTAAGTTTTGCTTACCCGCTGTGATCGTCTGCTGTGTAAACAACTTTACGTACTGACCCATCAGGCTGTACCAGAGAATAGGATCCATGAACGGCGTCACCATCACGGCTTTCGTGTTGTGATTTATGGTCACCAGTGTGCGGGTCGGCAACAGAGTAAGCGAAGTCATACTTAGGGTACGCCTAAAGAAGATGTAAATGACATATTAATTGTAAGATATGATTTCATGTATTGTACGCGATTACTTTACATTTAATAGCCATTTTTTAATTTATCAGCGTTTTCGCCGGTTCTTCTCAGGTCTGAGGCGTCCTTTTCCGAAACGGTGGTAGTGTGTTTGACAATCAATAAGCAAGTATAAACTTCTATATTGAATAAAGATTTGAATTTGAATTTGAATTGAATTTTATATTAATAAGTATCATATGAAACAACAACAAGGCCAGCAAGTTTTTTTGTGTTTGCTAGTTATTTACACTAGATTGATCGTGAAGTGTTTAGTTTTTTTACATATATATATTTAAAGCTTATATATGTACAAAACCCATTTATGTCTTTTTAATCTTATTAGTTATTAGTACAAACTTGCTTTGAAACCATACAGTTTGCATTGCCCGACATTAGAAATTAAATATTAACATCTGTTACGAAAAAATTATTCACACAAACAATTAAATAGCAAGACGTTTAATCTTTACTCTTAACCTGTTAACAACTGAATAATGAATAATTTAAGAATATTACGTATTAAACTTACGAAACTATCGTGACCATCGTAATATGTGGCAGGTGCTGCGTAATGCCCTGCGTAAGGTAATGGTGAGTATGCGTGAGCCGAAAACGCTGGAGCATGCTCATCATGGCGCACTATGCTTTGTGACGACACAGCATGTCCAAGCCCATGGTAAAGTCCAGCATTGGCTGAAGCCAGAACAGCCGCAAGGGTGAAAATCTAAAAATCAATAATAATTATTTATTAATGCCAAAAAAGCACATAGATTTTGCAACAAAATTTTTTTCGTTGCTATAAATAAATTTAAAAAATGTCACTCACTTTGCCGTACATAATGGTCATGATTAGTTTAAAGTTACTCATTGATTGATGTCAACAGAAACTGACCGTGGTTTTTATATGAGTTAAAACTAACCAAGAACAAGTGGGGCTACAGACAAACTATGTGGACCTCGGAACGACAAATAGTAAAAAAAGCGTTATTAACCCAATTCGGTGTTACAATATGTGTCATGGTATCGATCTCTATTTTGCCTTTGACCATGGTAATGTCTTTGAAGTGCGTGCAGAGTGAAAATTCAATGCGATTACATGTCAAATCGAAGCAATTACTTTTTATGTAACGTTCAGGGTAACCTTGGTGTGCTTTGTCAAGTTTATATTAATCGTGGTTTTCGCATTTTTTAAGGAAAAAGAAATTTTAGGAGAAATTAACAAAATTTACTATTAAGTTGGTTTGTTATACATATGTAAATATAGATGAATATGACACATTTGCAAAATAAATGTCAGAGACAAAAATGGTATATTTTCGTTATTGGTACATTTACATTTTATTTATTATTGAAGAAAGAATTAGTATTCGACATTTTCAAACTATATGAACGCAAGAAAAATTTAAGTTATTAATATGGTTTTTAGAATTTCAAATGTCGATGAAACTTGACAAAATCATAATAATATGTGAAATGTGAACCATACGACTTGTGAAAATTTTCTAGTTGTATAATTCTTTACCTTGTGTAACATTTCAAAGTAGACAATATTACTTAAGATGTAATAAAGTTATGGTTTTAAGTAATAAATGCTACAAAGATATGAATTTTTCTTCATTTTGTAACGAGTTTATTTTATTATATAGTGGTTCAATGTCTTATTATGAAAGTAGTGTATTGGTAACCAGTAGAAGACATTTCAAAATAACAGCAAAAACTTAGCTTACATTAAATTTAAAGTTCTGAGATAAACTCGTTTATATAACTTCAAGATAAAATGTTTATGCAAGTACATAAATAATTATTTTGTAAACAAAGATAACTGGAAGTTGTAGCCAATAACTGTTTTTTTTTACATATCCAAAAAGTTATACACAATATTATTTTTATTTCTTATCGCTTCGTAATTGTTTAATAGTACTATTTCTTTTTATTACTACTTAGTGTTCTAGGAAATCACATACTTAACGTTCAATATCTGATTCCAGACATTCTTTAAGTGATTTTAAAACAATAGTATCTTTCCGCCTTCTCTTAAAGTACTTATTAAATCAGTTGTTTTTTGTAATAAAATATTTGAACTTGAATAATCCTAGAAAACATATTTCCTTAATAAAAGCCATCGTAATATGCAAGTAGATATGAAACATGAAATAAACATAGAATCAATGAATTTATAAACTTTAAATACAGGTTTTATTTTTGACGATTAAATACTATAACTGTCATTGTCATTACATCGTATGAAACAAACTCGATTTCGATGCTTGCCTGATTTAATGTATGCGTTAATATTTAAAACTATGCAACGGATTTTGAACAGATAGACAGAGTGATTCATAAGAAAGGCTTATATATATAGCACATGCAAAATATTGTACAGTAACTCTGGGAAATTTAGAGGTTTCTGATGTGATGTCGTAATTAGACATAATTTGCGTTTACGTTCCAAACGCTTGCTGAAACCCATAAAATGAATCGAAGCAATGTACTACAATATTGAACATCTTAAAGAGGCTATCAATAATCCGGGATGCTATATGTCTATCACTTTAGGGTAACCCGTAATAACCATGTTCTACCCTTTAAATTTTATCTAAAAAAATTGGCTTTATTATGAAATGATTTTAAATAATAGAGCATTATAAATTATACAACTGTAAATTCCTAGCTGCAAGTTCAGATGGTGTTGACTTCCATTCCAATCAGTTTAGCCTTTATTTTTTTCCGCAAAGGGCTAGCTGCATTTCACGTTTACATATTAAAGGGCAAACTGCATTCAACGTATGGATTAGATTCGTCTGAGTCAAGGAAGATCGGGATAGCGGCTTTCGTAAAAGCAACTTCAAAGTTGCCCGCAGCCTTGGTTCCAGGTGTAGGGAGGGTGGTATTTATTTCACCTAACCTATCCCCACTTAAGGACGTTTACAGCTGGTTTAAACAGCGAGCATCTTCCCCGGTAGCCTTAATCCACAGGGTCGGAAGGTTTTATTATAGCTCCCCGGCGATTAGACTGGAACGCCAGTACTTCTCCATTACGATAAAGTCGTAATCTATTGAATAGAATCAGCTCATACTGCAATAAGTATTTTAAGTAGAAGTAGAGGATGGGTTTTGCTCAATGTTTTCTATCAGCAGGTTTCAGGCAGGTCTAACACAAGATCTCCGTTTTGCTAAGCAAGTGTCAATACCACTAGACCATTGAGCATTATCGTTAATAGGCATTATAATATTTTATGCTCCATATTGTTGTTTTAATTGAATTTCATATGAGTGTTACTAAATACATTTAGTTAGCTTTGTAAGCGTGTTACTCATTCTACTTCATATATTTGCACAAGAATAGACAGTGTAAAATATTTATGTTATAAATTGAGTGCACTTAGCGTGAAGATAATCCAGAGATGTTTTCTTTATTAAAAAGTACTAAAATATTTCTTCATAACTTATGAAAGTTCTATGCAGTAGTTATGACTATTACAGCTACTTTAAATATGTAGATAAAATTATGATAACAATTGAGGTTAATGGCTATAAAACCTAATAACCTAATCAACCTTGTTATAATTTAGTTCATGTTTCACTATTTTTTTAAAGTTATTGTTTTATTTTACTTTCCAAAAATTCATTTGCACAGAAAATTGAAAAAAAAATCGTAGTCACTTTCATTTCTATGTAATAATGTCTTTGTCTTAGAAAGGTTTGTAAATAAAATATATATCTATACTGGTACATTTATTTACTGAACACTGCCTTAACATAATAAATAAACATTTTTTGAACACAAATTGGTATAATATACTTTTAGATGTTAAATTCACTCTTCCATTTCTAGTAATGATAATAGGCAGGCGCAGAGTGAACTAAAGGTGCTGTGTTGTGAACAACAGCATTGAACCTGTAAAAAAGAATAATATAAAAATAAAAAATATGTAACTAATACGTTAACATCAGAGAAGAAAATCTTTAAAATAAAGACGCTCAATCTTTTCTATAAAAGGAGAAAGAAATTTTGTTACTGTAAAACGTAACAGTCACAATATTTGTGTTTTTACTTTATTAGCTAGATAAGCTCTTAATGCTTATCTAGCTAATAAAGTATCTGAATTGTCAGTTTGAGTATAATGAATTATTATCTTAAACGTTGTTTATATAATGAATTTATAGAATATTTTAATGTTTTCTCAACATTGATTGCAATTTTTAAATTAATTATTTCTAGTTTATAAGTAGGGGATAGAACTTTATGGAACACAACGTTCGGTTTATGCTTTGTTGTTATGGTAGTAGTAATTTTTGTGATTTTGTTTTACTATTTAACCTGTAGAATAATGGATTACAGGATAAAGTATGCTGTAATCGGCTTATATTTTATATTTGTGGCAGTAACATATGTGGCTTATTTTATTTACCCGTTGTGAGCATCGGCGCTGTAGTCAACGGTACGGACAGAGCCGTTGGGTTCTACCAGCGAGTATGAACCGTGGACTGCATCACCATCGCGGCTCTCGTGCTGGGATTTATGGTCTCCGGTGTGAGGGTCAGCGACGGAGTACGCGAAGTCGTATTTGGGATGAGCCTGAAATAGTTATTTCAGTAAATAAGGCATATTTTTCGTATGTTCCGTACGAACGTATTTTTGTACGGCGTTAGCAAGTTTGACTATCAGTAAGCAAGTGTAAACATCTATATCGAATTAAGATATTTGAGTTTATGTTCTGGACAAACGCGACACAACGTACCAGAATACACTGTTCGTGTTTAGTATAAAAACATATATGACACGATTACGATTCAATGGCAATACTGTTGAGGATATTTTTTTATTGTTGCTTAGTATACGTGCTAAGAGAATTATATAGAATATAGAATTTGCTGTACTTTTTAAAACCGTAGCATAATAATAATAGTTTATTACGGTATTTGACTATGAATGCTACAATTTTCCTTATCTAACAAAATAAAGGAAACCAACTAAAAATGTAAGCTTAAATACGTATTCAATAAAAGTTTATTGTTATCTAGTGTGATTCCTTTATAATTCTAGTATCAAATAATATTTAATAATGGAACCATAAAATAAATTTAAGTATAGTTAATAGTAATAAAGTTTATACATCAGAAAGTTCAGTTTAACTAAAAGCCCACACTTACAAATTGCAAATGCTAGAAACATAAATGATACGACTTATAAATAAAAAATGTTTTCTACATACGTATTCATCGTGGCCACCATAGTAAGCAGGAGCAGCGTAGTAACCACCGTATTCAAGTGCAGGGGCTGCATGGATTATCGGTGCAGCATATCCGTCATGGCGTACGATGCTTTGAGAAGATATAGCATGTCCATAAGGAGCAGCATTTACTATCGCCAACAGAGCTCCAAAAGAAATGATCTGCAATAAAGAAATCATAAATCACCTGAAAGCTTAGCTAAGATCAGCCGATCAGCTTTTTTAAGTCTCAGTTGATAGTGTATCTTTCTAGTCGTGGCAGAAAGATTTATTGCAAGTTAAGGTGTGACAAAGAATGAATTACTCACTTTAGCGAACATTTTGAGAGATATGTAGCACAACTGATTGTTGATTGATAACAACGGCCTGTCGTAATGGTTTTATAGAACAACTCTGCCATTATTATTCAGTGCGGTGGGGCGTAGAAATACGTGACTGCACCTTGACAGACCGTTCGCAATTTGTCACAGTCATTAAATAAATCACAAAAACAGTAAAGATTTCTAGTCACTCGCGTGGTATGTTTTGACCTTAAATAGATTTATTTTGGTGTTACATATGGACACCGTGGATTAAATAACTTTATGATAATTGTATACGATCCAATATTCTGTTAATTTCTCGTGTACATAAAATTCAAATTGTGTTAAAAAAAGTTTGAATATTGCAAACACAAACTAACAGACTAGTTTATGTGTGTAATATTCTGACAATTTTTTCGTGGTAACCTTAAACTGAACTTAGTGGATACTAATTATTACTTGGTAGTGATTAGGTATTTTTCTAGTCATACGGGGAAAGAGAGCGAATTTCTGCTTAAGGATTTTTTTCCTTAGACATCAATTTAATTTGTTTTCTTTGCTCTGCGTGTTTACTTTTATTTTATAGTACGTAACTAAAAAAAATATAATGTAATTAAAATACAATTTTGTTGAAAAAATTTAAAATAAAATTTGTTTATTACTTTTTTTACCTCTGACTTTGAGAAAATATTATTTAACTGGTAGATAAAGTTCCTTTTTTATATCCATAAACTCTTACAATTGCCTTTTTCAGCGTTTAGGTATTCTGATAACATTCTGTACTATGTCATACTTATTGAATATTTTTACAATTACTACTTAAACTGTTATAATAATTGTAAATGACGACGAAGAGATATTTAATGTATATTGTATAATTTTATGGTTTTCTATCGAAATAGTAATGCACTTTATATGACGTTTTCTTATTTGTTAGGAGTAAAAAAAATAGACATTTAGTTTTATTTTAAGATTTTGTTGTGTATTACGAGTGACGAGAAAACATTAAGAAATTATTATTTGCATAAAATATTACATTTCTTTATTTTATCAGAGATATGTGTTGTATTACATAAAATAAAGAAAGAATGAGCTCAACCTGATTCGCCCTAACATGTGTACAAGAGTAAGAAATACTTTAATTTTTGATAAAAAAAAACGATTTTGGCTTTTGCCCCGTTGAACTCTTTTACAAGCAACATGACACTTACATAAAAATATGCCATAGTATAGCACTCGTGAAAAAAAATGAATGTAATCAAATTTTAGCAAAAAAAAAACTTCGACTTTAAAACAAAAAACGAATTGAAAACAAATTAAAATGCACTGAAAATTAAAAGAACTCAAAATTTCAAATATTTGGATAGCGGAGGTTTATCACTTTCGAATTACGTTTTTTCCAAAAAAAAAAAAAAAAATAGAATCACCGAAATCGATAGGTGTGATATTGAGCTATTAATTGTCTATTTGTTGAGCACACAGCTTATGAAAATTTCAGACTTATTTAGTTTTTTTATGGATGCTACTGTCAGAACTGGACCAAATTGCTATGGGACCAAACAGGAAGCTCTCAAATAAAAAAATCATCCAAATCGGTTCACCCAGGCGTGAGTTCTGAGGTAACAAACATAAAAAAAATAGAGACGAATTGAGAACCTCCTCCTTTTTTTTAGCCGGTTAAAAAGGAAAACGTATAAAAATATGTAAAATGCATGAAATTATTACGAATCGTAAGTTCGCAAGTCAGCAAATTTATGACAATATTTGAATTCTGGTCAGTGTTCGGTCGCCTGCCAGTATTGTCAATCTACCAGTTCTCTCGTTTAGGAATATTATTAATATTTGATACTTTACTTAACGGATTTTAGTATATACAAATCATATAGAATAATTTCTACATTTATATTTTTTTAAGTATATACAAAAAAGGTTAAATCTATTAAGAGGTCAGAAATATAATGGGTCTAAAACAATTATTGAATAAAATTACTTAAACGAATTTTAACGCTTTTATTTACAAAATTAATTATATCTTAACACCCAATGATTGGATTGATTTCCACTGGTTGTAAAGGGACATACAATTTATTGAGTAAATAAACGCGAAAATATCTGTTATCGTCTTTTTATTCAATAACGTATCTATTCGCGTAAATTAAATATTTAATTAGATATAAAACAATATAAATAGAGCGTAAACATTAATACTCGACATTTTAGCTAAAAGATGGCGGCAGAAGTTAGGGTATGTGATGACTCGGTCAGACCGTTTGGCTGACTGTGAAAGAAGTTTATTTTAAAACAAAATATATTTAAATACCAAACTATTTAAATATATTTCATTACATAACTGAAATAAATATTAACCATTTTATATTGTAGCGATAAATGAGAATGATGTAACGTATATACAAATAAATATGGATTTAAAGTTTATGTACAAAAATAACCTCAATTTACTTTTATTCAAAATTAAATACGGTACCATATTTTCTGGAGAAATTTGAAGCTCGTTGTCTATTAAGCATATTTAACTTTTAAATTTGAAACTGCTTTATATTTGAAAAATCTTAGATTTTTGTTAATAAATAAAATTAACTATATATTTTTTAGCAAACTAGATTTAATCGTAGACTTAATATTTTTTAATGAACATTAGAACAGAATGATGTCAATGGTCATGCATATTGGTTTTGTAGAACGCGAGTTGTGTGCGTTTGTTGCTATTAAATTTGTTACTATAAAGAAATGTGTTCATGCCCCTTGAGTCGGTCAATGTCCGTAATTTGTGAGCAATCAAGGCTAGCTCTGTACTTATTTGGTCTTATCGTGTCTATATCAGTAATAGACAATGGCTAATTATGATTTCAAAATGTCAATTATTGCGTTAATCGTTATTATTTTTAGAAAAATGTTTATGTGTATTGAGATGTGATGTGACTATGAGTTAAACAATGCAAGATTCGATTGGTTGTTACACAAATTGCTTTTTAACATTCTTATCTTTTTGGTTACATTTTAGTTAATAAAGTCTTAGAAGTAATTTTAAACTTTTATTATAAGTAACATCCGAAATTACATTTTCACAATAGTAAAGATGATCATTGATTTATTAATAATACATATTCTTAAATTGAGGTCATGTAATTTTATATGCGTATGCAATAATTTGTAATGGTGTACAAAAATGAATAAAATCCAAAAAAAGACAAAGAGTAAAAATATTTATTTTCATAAGCCAAAGAAAAAATTATACAGAAATGGTCAGAGTGCAAAGGGTCAGACATTTTTATATAACTAGATTCGAGTGTAGCGACGGAGGCGATGGGTGAGATCTGCAAATAAGATTTTTGCACGGCCTGCCATCGTCGTTTTCGGGTGCGTTTGTTCTTCCTATTGTCATTGGTGTTTAAGTGGGAGCGGGCCGTGACGCCCCGAGATGGTCTGAAATAAAAAAAAACGGTTAAAATTTTTATTAAAATCCAAAAATAAAACATCGTAGTTATAAAAATAAAGTTAAATAATTAACAACTCACAAATTTATCATCATCGGGGCTGTGTGTATTAGACACGGCATTGTCGATTTGGATGCAACGGTCGAAATGAACTCGTTGCGCCGTACGACTCGAGGCGCTATGCTAATTTTGCGAAATTACGGCATAGAGTAAAAATGCAACGTCTGCACGGCACGTGACCTTTGCAACGAGTAACGATAGATGGACGTTGTAATTATTTTATAGTTAGTAAATTTTGTCTACTTAATTAAAAACAATTACACTTTTGTCTGACAATCGTATGCGATTGATCTGGATTTGTATGATTGTAATGTTTTTATAAAACATGGTGTAAGCGCTAATTAGGTGCAGTCAGGCAATGGCACGCATGCACGCGCCTTGGCACTCTGACTTTGTTCTAATTTCAAGGTGCGTTGCACTGTAACAATTATATCGAAGCCGATTATTTTAATTGGTCTTTGACACACTACGAGTGTTATTAGGAGTCGTTACAAGAACGCTATTTTAAATATATAACGAGTAAATTATCACTGTGTATGCATCAAACTAAAAGTTATTAATATACAACAAAACATCGTGGTTTTCAGTAAGATATTTCTTCTCTTTAATTTTCAAAAAACAACTCCAAGTATAGTACCGGTAAAAGTAATACACATTTTGAACACGATAAATATATAATGAATTGTAGTAGATAAGTTGTTTATATTTTATTATATCATAAAAAATTTTACCCAGAAATTTGCTCTCCAAAAACGTCCAATTCGAGTAAAATATACCATTGCCCCGAAGACGCATAATAAACGTGTTAACAGAATAATTTTGTAAACAACTTTTTAGTGAAGTGAACTTGGGTCTTTTGTCTCAAGTAAATCCACTTGTAAGGGCAGTAAATAAAGGCAGTGGCAGAGGAAACGGAATCTCACGCCTCGCTTTCTCAAAAGGTCTCTTATAAAACGAGATAAAACCAATAAACTAACTGGCCACTTTGTTAGGGATTTCAACTTAACAGTTTTTAACTTAATAAAAGTATAAAAACGCCATGTCGTCACTTTGTACCATAAACTGCTTCTTAACCTAGAAAGATGACTGACCAAATACATATGGGTACTTTTCTTTTGGTTTTTAATTGTAATTGTTTTGGTTTTACCTAAAGAAGATAGAAATAAAATAACGAAAACAAGAAAAAACGATGTTATATCCAGCAGAATCCATAAATGATATTTAACTAGTGTTTTTTTTATTTATTCAAGGCAACAATTCGACGAGCATACACAGCACGGAACATAGATTTCAAACTTGGAAGAACAGTCAAAAACGGTCGTGAAGTTATTTGTTTTCATATTTATTTTCTAAATTATATAATTTACTTAATCTTAATCATTTACTATTGTTGTGTGCACTCCTCAAGAAATCGAGTTACGTTATGATATCGACAAATTCTAAATTAAAGACGCACTTTAAAGTAATTTTTAACAGAGCAGTAGGCATAATTGATTCGTATTGTCTTCTTAGACCGGAAATACTATCTTTAAGTCAGTCGTAGTTAAAGTAAATCCATGGAATATTCAGAGTTTTGTTAAATTCTGAATTATAGCTCGTCTTATTTAGCTGTTGTGATGTATCGGGAAAACGGTAGTATGAAAACGGCAGTGGGTTGGAACTATTCGTCTTATCGTCAAGACTGATACTGATAGAAGAGTGAGTTTTAGTTTTGGGGTCAATATTTTTAGCAAAATATTAGAAGTACTTTTTTTTTTAATAATAACTCTTTTTTAATAATAACTCTTTATTTTAATAATAACTCTTTATTTGTAAGTTAAGGTACACTGTAGTTGGTAGTACTGTAGTTGAAAAAGTAATAAAAGCGCGAGAAAACCTATTTTATTTTTAACTCTCTACAGCACATAAATTTATGTACGAATCTATGAATAATTTTGCATAGCGGAACAACAAGAAATCCTCGTTGTAAGTCTTAACGTTTGTTAAAACAATTTACTTAGCGAAGACGAAGTCGCGCGCCAGGGCTGGTTAATAATATAAATACTTAATCGTTTAAAAAGACACGTGTAGTAGGATAACATAGCAATTATAAGTAAATGTCTTTCGCATCAATTAGCCATTTTGATTCATAATTTTTTCTATTCATATAATAAACGTTTAAACTATTTTGCACTAATATTATTAGTTTATGTATTACTATTCTTAACTGATCTTACACGAAGAACAGACATACAAAATGTATATAAAGCGTTATGAATTTACTCCCTAATGCGTTCTGCGTTTTTAAAAGTTTTATCTTTAGTAAGTTGTTATCATTACAATAAAATACATGACTAATGGAATGTTAGAGGCGTAAATAAAGCCCAGTTTAAATTAGAATTCCGATACTAGCGATATGTGTCATATCTATCATTGCTTCTATTAAATTGTGCATATTACAATTTCCATTTACTCGTAAAGTATAAATGCTAAATTAGATTTCTAAAACCTTTCCAATACCAATTGTATCATTATGAAATCTTTGTCGTTTCATTTTATATTACAGACATTTGATTTTTATAATGTAAATAATGAAATCATTATAAATATTTGAATTTAGCGCAGCGTTAAATTAGTTGCAAATGTAATATTAATTTTTTTACTTTTTCGGGATTCCGTTATTTTTAGCAATGGCTTGTATAAGATCGTATAAACATGTTTTTTTAGCTTAGGACCCGTATTAGGGGAGAACAATTATGACAGTTAATATATTTTATTAACTATATTATAACTATTAGGTTCAGGTTTATTTGAATTTTTTAGGTACATACGAGTATTTGGTGCAGATCATTAAAAAAACTAATCATTGAATGTAAATGTAAGGCTATTTCTCTGAAATAACTATAATGAAAAGATTGCAATTAGAACATATACTGCAAGATGTATAATAATAGTTTTCTTCTCTTACTTATTATTGCCTATATTTAATGAAGGTTAAAGAGATTTTTTTAGTGTCTATGCAGTACAATGTGGGCTTGAAGTCTCATATTTCTCGTCGTATTACAAACAGTTACCAAATCGGTGTTATAAAGAGTTCATCCCGTTTAATGACGCGGTTTGAAGGGTATGATTAAAAATTTACAGTTACTTTGATATTTATATAAACTATCTTGAGATACACAGGAGCAGTTGTCCGTCTATAAACGTAGCTGTAACTTATACATATATCTGAAGATCTATCTTATAGATCTATATTTAAGGTCTATGTAATGTGGAGGAAAGAAATTAATAGTTTTTAATAAATCAATAAAAAATATTAATTATAGTTCCTATTACTAAAATTCTAAATAGAAAATAACTATTATTTGAGACATTTATTTCTTATGTCAATCCCTAAATCAGTACTCCCAAAGTTTTTATTTTTCCGTAAAATGTACATTATAGAAAGAACTAAACTATTCTTCTGGTGTTTAATTATAACCATTAAGTTATTTCATACCAGGTTTAACTGTACCAGTGAATTTCAAAATTTATAATCTTTAAAATAGTCTCTATTAAATTCAAAGTTTTGAAGTTATTTTTAAAGGTTTCCCTAATGTATTGTGTAGCAATTTTTTATAGAGTACGCCTATTCTTATTCGCACGATTAATCATAAACATCTATTTTGGATAAATACAATATTTATTTACATCAATATATATATATGTATAATAAATTAACAAAGTTTCTTCTCAGCTTAGTTATTAGTAGTGATGGTAGCCGTGGGCGGGTGCCGGGTGGACAGCGGGAGCGGTATTGTGCACTACGGCATTAAAGCTGAAAGAAATATAAAGATATATAATTTTATTATAAAATCGATATTTATGAGCATTTTACGATTAAGGAGCAGCTTTATGTTTCATAAACTGTATTCAAACATATTAAAAAAGATCTCGTTTGACTTGCATGTCGAACTGATTTATTGTTTTATGTTCAATTATATTTTTATTCGAGAAGCATTTGTAGATAATTACCCTGTGTGGTCGTCAGCGGTATAGTCCACAGTGCGGACGGAGCCATCAGGCTGGAGGAGGGTGTAGGATCCGTGTACCGCGTCACCATCGCGGATCTCGTGCTGGGACTTGTGGTCGCCGGTGTGGGGGTCGGCCACGGAATACGAGTAGTCGTATTTCGGGTGAGCCTGGTAAAAATATCCATAACATTTACAAAATTGTACAGAGAACATCAAACTCTATGACATTTAAATTTACGCTTTCATCTCGGTGACCTATATCAACTTTTTCATTATATTAACTCGTATAACAAACTCGAAACCTAATAACGTCTTTCAATATCTTTGATATTAAAGTATTTATAGGCACTATCGTCAAAATTGCCTTGCAAAAGTCAACAACAATGGCTATCTCTTAAACGCTAATCTGATGCGTGGATTCAATATCCAGGCAACCGGATATTTAATTACACAAATTAATTAGGTAAAATCAGAACAAAGTTGATCATTAGGTTATCTGAATCTTCTACTACGCTTTGTAAAGTCCTTTTAAGAACCTAAAACACTAGGATGTGCCGTAATCAATGTCAGTTAAAATAGTTACCCTCAAAATTCGTACTTCTGAATACTTACATAATAATCATGACCGCCGTAGTATGCCGCGGGTGCAGCATAATGAGCAGCTGGAGCATAGTGAGGGGCTGCCGAGTATGCTAGTGGAGCCGGGCTGTATCCTGAATCATGGCGAACTATGCTCTGGGAGGACACGGCAGCGCCATGCCCATGAAGAAGACCAGCATTTGCTGCTGCCACCAAAGCACCAAAGGCGACGATCTAAAATAAGCAGTAACATTCAAATAAACATGCAGATATATCAGTACGACACGGAATGTATTCAGGAAGTAATTCCACTCGTCCTGATGAAAGTCCTCCGTCCAAAACTAGTCGGCACCTGTACCGATTTTGAGAAGTTAGTATATTAAATACTAGATGTGGTACGCGATTTCATCCGCGTAGTAACATTAAGGTCTGAAGGCCCTGTCAAAATCAGACCAACCATTTTAGAGATTAGCCAGAACAAACAGACAGGCAGACAGACAAAAAAAATGTGTTATTTGTTTCGGTTATTTTGATGTTACTAATAGACACTCCATTTTTATTTTTTAAAAGTAATTGTGAACTATATTGAGTTGCTTACTTTGCTGAACATTTTGTATGCTTGACTTAACTACCGAGAGTAGATTGATGTTGATGCTTGACTTAAAGGTTTATATAAGTCAGGCGGTGTGCGCTTTATCCGGGGTGGGGCGGGATAAATTTATAAGCAACGTAACTAAATGGCTACATGGCTTCAAGGTTACTGTGTTATTCCAAAATAACTGATATTAATCAATCAATTATTAGAAATGGAACATGCAATATTTCTACTAGTTTTAGGTTCAAGTCCTCGTGTTTGGTTAATTCTATTGACATTTTTGTTTTGATAGAAAACCTATTTTTTTATTGTGTCAAATTTTAAGCTAAACTAGCTAATTGCAATGTACACACACACATTTTTTTTGCCTGTTATGTTTTTGTTTTATCACGGAAACCATTTGTTATTTCAAAGTCATTTTTTTAAATGTATGCATAACACGAAAATTATGGTAAAGATAAGCTAATTAAGCAATGTTTATGCTGTAGTACAAACCTTGTGTTAATATCTACAGCATGTTGTTAAGTCAATGTTCTTTGATTTATTAACACGGGAGCAGAAAATAGCCAATGCGTTAGTATTTGTATTTTAAGATATAAATTTGTCATATTTATTATCTATAAATTCTGAGTGTTTTCTTTTTACTTGAATCATATTTACGTTTTTTGAGTGTCTGTTTGAATGAACTCATTATAAGACTCGGTTGACAAAATTACACAAATCTAAGGCTTTGCTTATAATTCCTCTTTCTCTGCAAATTCGAATTATTTATGGTTATTTATTCAATGTGGTTCTGTTACGCCTTGTAAATGATCGATTCATATTAGGCAACATGGTATCATATTAAAACTTTTTTTCGAACAATCAACTTATACATTAATGCCAAATTAAATTTCAATTAATAAAATATGGAATCACTCTTAAATCAAATTAAAATTATTTTTTCTCCAGCGTTTTGTGTCCCACTGCTGGGCAAAGGGCTATCTTCTCTGTGACCGTTCATCTCTTATGCTAGCCATGGATAACCAGTCTTTCTAAAATTTGTCCAGCTCGTCCTGCCGTCTTTGCCCAGGCCTGCCGCGCCGTCTTTCAATTTTGGGGGTCTAAAAGGTGCATGTTTTAGCACAAAGAATCTGATGACATGCGGCAGATGTGACCTGCCAGTCCCATCTAGCGTTACTGCTTTTAGCTCACGTCTGCAATTTATGTAATTGAATGAAGCGGGTTACTACTAAAATGGTCTGTCAGCTTAATACCTAGCATACTACGTTGCATAGCTCCTTGAAGTCCGCTAGAATACATGTTTTAAAAAATGTTTCTAGATAATGAACTTAAGCAGATAATGATATTTGTAAAAAATTATAACTTACACAAATAGAAGTAGGTATATATGCCTAGTGGCTGTAGCAGAATAAAAATGAACATCATAAAAGCTACGCAATACCGTTGCTATGGGTTACGTTATTGATACAGATTCGATATGTTATCTGGCTCATTTATATTCCATGTTTTATTTGTTAATGCGATCCGTTTTTCTTTTGGCCCTTTAAAACTAAAATAAGTACCATTATCCTTATTTCAATCCTCATCTTATCGCATAAATACGTTCTTAATCATTAAAAATTTTTCTCCCAATTAATTCCTAAGTGCATTTTGTTGTAAATAAAAAATATATTACAGTGTTAGTGTCCTCATGGTTTCCCTTTGCAAATTGTAAGTTATATTAAAGTTCAGTTTTTTCACCTTAGAAGTGATAAAGATAAAAGATTTATATTTTTCTAATGGAGTGTAAAGAAATAAAATTCCTGTAGCCGACTTGTGATGCATTAAAAGGTTCGAGATAAGAGCGAAATAAAAACTAATTTAGACGGCTTTTATGAGCATTTTTAAGTATCGGATTAA
The DNA here is from genome assembly GCA_029286875.1 of Lamproptera curius. Classification (NCBI taxonomy): domain Eukaryota; kingdom Metazoa; phylum Arthropoda; class Insecta; order Lepidoptera; family Papilionidae; genus Lamproptera; species Lamproptera curius. Next base: position 2,007,660 of record JAGSMT010000039.1, on the reverse strand, counting down.
GATTCTATCTAAAACGTTACATTAGCGGTCAAAGTGCCTAATTTTAACTCGGCCATGAAATGCGATGTGAATTACATCCCAAGTTAAAAGAAGGTAAACTTCAAATTTGACTTCTTAATATCCTTCACGTTATTACAAAATAAAATAAATAAACATTTAATTTTAAAAACTCTAAGGATCTTGACAAGGATATAAAATTTATTATAAGTGTTTTTGTTAGAAAACAAAACAAAAAATATTAATATTTTTTACTTGTGTGTATAATATCTATAGAAACAAAAAGTCTAATCTGTCCAAGTAATTGCAGTAATTCACCTTACTATTTTTTAAAAACTATTTATATATATTTACTATCTTAAAAGAAAATAAACTAAAGTGACTTTTATAATTAAGATCTAGATTTGTGAGGTGAAGTAGTTCGTCGCTTTCATTCTAGTACTGTAATTTCCTGGTTTTGAAATAAATACCTTTAGACCTAAATGTGTCATTATATTATTGCTCTGGTCATAAGTTATCATTATTAGGCAATGTTTCTTCATGATTATTTCCGTCTGAAGAAATATTTGTATGATAGTTGACTGCGTATTTAGTAAGTATTATCTATAACTATATACGTATTATGATTTCAATGGCATAGTATCTACGAAGCTTGGTCTTCGTAATGGTGCGTTAATGGTTGTGTTGTTGTATTTTAATATTCTTAGAAAATAGGGTAATAGAGATTTATTACGTCAGAATCTAAAATTAATTTCTAAATTTACATTTATTACGTTATTACAATTATTTACAATACAATAATTGCATATACTCCCAGTCTAAATTAAATAACAATTTATTTAATTTACATTAGTAGGTAGGGTACGGTTAATAATACAGGAAGTTTTATTATTTAGTCAATCAACCTACTATTTAGTCAATAATGAGTAAATATTTATATAAAAGTTGTAAGTATCGAGGTATTTCAGTAACAAATAATTCAATATTTTATATTTGTTTAAGTTTATTTACATTTTATAATCACAGTTTAATTGTATAAAATAATTATTCCGAAGTTGCTTAGACGTAATTTAATAATGATTGTAGCCATGAGCAGGTGCGATGAACTGCGGGGGCGGTGTTGTGTACCACGGCGTTGAATCTGAAACATATTTTAATTAGCAATATCTTCCAAACAAAATGTTAATATGTGTTCTGACAATTTTTCTATGTATATTTAAAGTAAATTAGAAAATTACTTACCCGGTGTGGTCATTGGCGGTGTAGTCGACTGTGCGGACGGAGCCATCAGGCTGGAGGAGGGTGTAGGAGCCGTGCACCGAGTCACCGTCGCGGATCTCGTGCTGGGACTTGTGGTCGCCGGTATGGGGGTCGGCCACGGAGTAAGAGTAGTCGTATTTGGGGTGAGCCTGGAACAATTGTCAAATTAGTACAAGTCTAAAAGTAGTAAGCTTTTAGTTTTTTTTATTAAATCCAAATAAAATATTGAACGAGCTTACATAATAATCATGGCCTTCAGAGTAGGCGGCGGGAGCGGCGTAGTGGGCTGCTGGGGCGTATTGAACGGAGTGGGCAAGAGGTGCTGCAGCATGGGCGATGGGAGCCGCTGCATAGGCAACCGGGGCTGCTCCGTATCCAGAATCATGGCGGACTATACTCTGGGAGGACACGGCAGCGCCATGTCCATGGAGAAGGCCTGCATTTGCGGCTGCTACGAGAGCACCGAAAGCTAAGATCTGTAACAGTTTAATAAGTTTTGGATCTTGCTTTTAACTTCCACTAATTTCAAAGCAACCTTTAGACTTACTTTGCTGATCATTTTGTGTGTTTGGTAAAGCTACCGAGACTTGATTGATGTCAACGTTCGAGTGTAATGGTTTTATACGCGCCGGACAGCGGTTCGTGCTTTAACAGGGGTGGGGCGGAGAAATGTGTGCAATCACCTTGACTCTGTAACACTTCCAGACCAAGGCCGTAATGTTGATTCCAAAATCGTACATTAGATTATATCTTAACATGAATAGACAGTTTTAGAGTATCATTTAAGATATCAATATTGTCAATCATTGTTATTATGCTTATTATTTGTATCATAAGATAAACTTAAAATATAGTTTGACACTGATTTAGATAACAGTTAAAAATAAGCTGGTTGTAGATTTCCAGCTTTGATAGCTTCTCAATGTTTCTGATTTATTTTGGAATAGGCTATAATCGGATTCGAATCTCTATGTCGTAAAATTAAAACGAGAACGCACAATACACTTATAACTTATAAGCTTTACATTATAGTGTACTATAAAAGATTTATCATCGGCTTATTCAGTTTCTTAATAATCTTTTAATTTTCTTTATATTGAGCGACCTACTAAAAGATACTCAATTCGGGGATTATGTTTTAAATTCAGTTTACATTACTACATTGTTAAAGCTCCGGTTTGATAAGAAAATTCTTTTTTTAATATTTTTACTTATATGCAGTTTGAAATTTTTATGATTCATAAAATAAAGTAAAGAAATAAGTCATCAAATATCATAACCCAGTGAGCCTCCATTTTAAACGCTGGCTAAGCTTTAATGTTTGAAAAGGATGGTCTACTTAATTGTATATCTTGATTACATCTCCAACAAAATTAGCAGGACCATATATCTACATCATCCTACAGTTACCATTTAATGTAAAATATAAACATAGTAAAATTAACAAAGAATAAAGCTTAATTAATGCCTTGCGTCCGTTGAATGGATTTAGTTTAAAGTTTAACCTATAAGTATTTGAGGTCAGATGGCAGTCTCTCCTCTTAAATATTTTTTTATAATATAGATAGGTTAGATACTATGATAACTCAAAAAAAATATAGAAAAGGTTGCTGAAAGCCTTACGCCTTCTTCATGGTACTGAGGAAAAGAAGAAAGTCTTGGTGCATAATTGTACACCAAATACTAAAATGATTTGAAAAATTTATTCAATTACTTAAGAGAACTTAAAGGTTATTTAACTTAACTTCAGTTAAATCTTAAATATTATATGCAACTGAAAGTTATAAATCATATTAGTGTAGTTAAAAACTAATATTATTATTTAGAAAAATGATGAATATTATTTTTATTTACTCATAACACACTAAATTAATTTTAACATCAGCTGGCATAATTTACAATCAATTTTTGTACACAGACGTTAAAGATATTCTCGTAAATAACAAAAAATATGATATAATACGTCTTAGCAAATCTTCATGCATCTTTCTTTTTAAATTTGGTGTCAAGTATGTTCCGTTGGTCTATAATTTTTGAAGCCCATTTGAAACTACATTCACATAATAATAATATGCTTCCTATAGGTATTAAATGTATGTACGTGCATAAAATATTCGCATCTTATTGGCATACACAGATTCTGAAGAATACAAATTAAATACAAATATAAAACCTTACTAATAGGTTAGAACTTTTTAATTTTTTTTAATCATCCATTTCCATCTACATAATACTAACATGAAATAAAACATGTCTAATTGGATAATATTCTATTTTTCCTTACTATAGTTACGTTTAAGTGAGCTACATTCAGTGTAGATACTGACGAGTTTCGGATCTATTGAAGATTCTTCACAAAGATGAGTGAACCGTTGCAAAGCATGACGGATGCATCCGCGAATTATTTTTCTTCATACTAATTAGGGACCTCCGATAAGTCCGAAACTAGTCGGCATCATGGCGAATAGACGTGAGTTAAATTATAAGTACCAACCGCATTGGACCAGCGTGGTGGGATACGGTCCAAACCCCCATAGAAAGGGGTTTATTAGGGGAGGCCTATGTCCAGCAGTGGACTATCAAAGGCTGATGATGCATGATGCAAACTATAAGTATAATATATTATTCAGCACCAGGTCACCAGAAAGTTTTAATTTATTAGCTTTGTAATCAATCTTCAATTTTTTTTGTAAAAGATGTTTTGGTATATAATTTAGTATAACATTTGCCAACGCAGGCAGACGAGCAGTTGGGCCACCTGATGGAAAGTGGTCACCGACACCCATAGACATTGGCAATACTGGTATCACCAACGCTCTGCCTACGGTGAGACATAGGATGTTAAGTCGCGTTTACCCAGTAAAAACGCTAGCTATGGTGCCCTTCAAACCGGAACACATTAGTGTTTTCACACTACTGCTTTGCGGTAGAAATAGGCACCGTGGTGGTACCCACCCAGACGGTCCCATATAAAAGGTGACCTACCACCGGTAACATTTTATAGCTAATAAGTCTATACAATCGTGTAAAATATAAACACATCGTAATACATTTTTTTTGTTAAAATTTCTTTTTGTTGGTGTGAATGGCATTTAAGAATTTATAAACATACAAATTCGTGTCAAAATTTATGTTTAGATTTTTTTTTCTTTATACAACGTATATTTTTTTGTACATCTTTATATACCATTGTTTTTTATTTTTAATATTTAATTGCATAATGTTATAACTTTCACGGGCGTATTTTTAACTTTATGAAACTTTTCATAAAATTCTAATCACAAATTAACGGAGAGTAACATAACTTTAAACTACTTTTTGAACATAAAAATAACGTACACTTTTATATGACCTACCCGAAGTAAAGTTGGCCTAAAATGTAAGATTTTTATTTTTTTACATGATTAGATAGATTTATACAGGGGTAGCTGATTTTTTATTGCATTATTAAAAAAATATTCAAAAACAAAATTAATTTCTGTCATATTTCCCGACGTCTTTTCTCAGAGCTCCTAATCTAATTTATTTCAATCTCAAACTTATTGAGAGAACATTAAATTGTTATTTTAAGTTTCAAGTTTTCCGATCAGTTTTTTTGTTTTGTGTCTAATGTAATCAACAGATAACTTAGTAATATGGTACACTCAAAAGGGTGATATATTATTATCACCAATAGAGATTTACAGATTTATATTTTAAATGGTTATCTGATTTTTAAAAAGGTGATATTTTGCACTTGCATCATATATTACTTTGTGTCATGTTTTTTATTTAGGAACTAATTGTAAAATGGTGTAAACATTTGTATTCATATCTTTTGTTTTAAAAAATGACATAACTCTTTTTAAAAGTTTTTTCAAAGTAATTACGATACACACAAATAAATGTTAACAAAAATGCAACTTTACATATTAATTCTGTGTTAAAAAAACTGTTGTATGTTGCCTTACAGCTCATTAAGTGAGCAAATAAACTACGTTAAGGTTAATTATTGAAATAATATAAAACTTTTAGGTAGCATAAATAATATATTTGTATCACGAATGTTTTAGACAAATTGCCCGTTCACTTAAAATTTTTAATAATGATGGTAGTTATGCGCGGGTGCTGGGTGCACAGCTGGTGCGGTATTATGGACGACTGCGTTGAATCTGAAAATTATAAAACAAGGAATAAGTAAAAGCTTCTGATAATTGTATGATAAGATAGCAATAAAACTGTTAAGTATAAACACAAATATTAATTCGTAATTTTTGGGTTACAATCAGGGTGTATATTTAAGGAAAAGTTACCCAGTGTGATCATTGGCGGTGTAGTCAACAGTGCGGACGGAGCCATCAGGCTGGAGGAGGGTGTAGGATCCGTGCACTGCGTCACCGTCGCGGATCTCGTGCTGGGACTTGTGGTCACCAGTGTGGGGGTCGGCCACGGAGTAGGAGTAGTCGTATTTGGGGTGAGCCTGGATCAAATGTCAAATTAGTCACTTTTACTTATCTTTCATCGAAAACCATAACCAAAACCCTTGAACCAAACTTACATAGTAATCGTGGCCCTCGGAGTAGGCAGCAGGAGCAGCATAGGCAGCAGGTGCAGCGTAGGTGGCAGGAGCAGCGTAGGCGGCTGGGGCGTATTGCATGGAATGGGCAATGGGAGCCGCTGCGTAGCCAGAGTCATGGCGGACTATGCTCTGGGAGGACACGGCAGCACCATGTTCAGGGAGTAGGCCAGCGTTGGCAGCTGCCACTAGAGCACCGAAAGCTAAGATCTGCAAAAAGATATTTATTTAAATTCTCGTTTTCCTCCTGCTCCATTTTTTTAAAAGTAGTTTTCTGTTTCGTAAGAAATTTTAAGGACAAATTTAGTTATCCGCAAATATTTTTTTCCTATATTACTTACTTTGCTGAACATTGTGTGTTAATTATTTCGCTACTCAGAGTGAATTAATGTTAAGAGTGTGACTGTAATGTTTTTATACAAGCCAAACGTAAACGGTGGTATATTTAAGGAGGGGCAAAGAAATGTACGCAATCACCTTGACTTTGTAACACTTACGGATTAGAAGGTTAAAAGCCGATTCTAAATTCGTGTTTCAATTACTTTTCATACACTAATTGCAATTTCGTACGCATATGTTTACAAATAAGATATTCGTTCGTCAAATAACCGTCTCCTCTTTTGTCCCGCTCATCGAACTGAATTCATTCACAAATCCTTTAATATCCGATCTATTCTTCTGTGGAATGCACTGCCTCATGAGATCAGAGTGGCTAGAAGTTACTCTCATTTTAAAGGTAAATTACGCAATTATTTTTTGATAGAGGCGTCAGCAGAGTAATTCTCACTTGAAATTTAGAGTTAGTATTTTATATATTCCATATATTATATACATATATTTTATTTTATATATATTTGACAAATATATTATTATTTATATATTATGTATGTTTATGTTGCTATATATGCGTATATATATACATATATATATATATATATATATATATATCTTGTTTTTTGATAGTTTTACCATAGATAGTAATATATACCTATATATATATATATATTAAAAGTCCGTAATTCTACAATAATTCTTGTTCTACTTAACTGATGTAGTTCATCTGCTTTTTGGCTGTCAGAAAATGCCTTATGCCATTAAGCCCGCACATGCACATGTTTTTTTAATTGTGCAAAAAGAATAAATAAATAAAATATTCGTTTTGGTACTATTGAAGTGCCGTTATTTAGTTAAAATTAATTTAAAATAATTATTTCTTTTGTTTACGCGAATAGTACAAATTATTGAATAAAAGGACTTTTACGGATTTCATCGCGTTTATTTTACATGTTTAAATTCCCGACGATTTGAAAACTTTCCAGCGGCCGTGGTCACGGGGCAGACATTGATGTCATGCGTCTTGTTGCCAGTGCTGAAGCGGGGTTTCCAGATCTTAATTGTAATAAATTTTTAGAGTGTACTCCGACCTATGCAAAATTAACTTATTTTGTCATTACAGTTTTAATTTTAATTTATTAATCATGGGCTCCCAAGCAGGTGGTAAGACCCAACCATCTTCTCTATTGGAAATTGGATGTTTTCTAATCTCAATAGCCTCACGGATCATCCTTGGTAGGAATCGAAGTTATTTAGCGGGGATTTTGGTCGATCAAATCTGATGTCATGGTTTGGGTAATTTAAGTACACAGTGACAGTAGCACTGTCACGTAGTGTTCGAAACGTCGGGAATTAAAATATTAAAATAAACTATTCATATTTCTAAACTATTTATATTGTGTAGTATTCGCGTAATAGATAAATAAAGATAGAAACTTTATATCTATACTTTATATTAAAGAGTATAGACAGCACCTCAAATGTCGGGCGGTCTTTTGAAAGCGATTATTAATGCTTTGTTTGGGTGTGAAAAAGGTCGTCCCAGTTGCAAAGTTTGTCATCGTAAGCATGAATATTACGCAAACTATACCTAACATAAAATTAGGTTCTGGGCATTTTTAAAGTTTAATATCATTTTAAAATCGATATTGTGGTTTCATGATAAAAGTAACTTAAAAATTATTATGTTACTTTGTCATTGTAAAGATATTTATTAGCATTCAATTTTAACTGACTGACTGCCACCGTAGCCTAGTGGTAAGGGCGTATGCTTTAGAAACCGAAGGTCGTGGGTTCGAATCCTGTGACTCAACAAATTTTCATTGTTTTTTCCTAGTTGGTTAGGGCAATTTGGGCTGATCACCCAATTGTCAGAAAAGTAAGATGATCCATGCGTCGGATGGGCATGTAAAAAAGCGGTCCTGCGCCTTACTCTCTCCGGTCGTGTAGGTATAAAGGAACAGAGGGTGCGCCTGTGTTTGCGCGTACACTTGTGCACTATAATATCTCTTGCGTAGTGTGGTGATCTCTAATATAGATCAGCCGCCGTAGTCGTTATCGACTGGAGAACATTGTTATTATTATTATTTAAACTATCACACGATTAATAAGTTAGTAAAAGAAAATATTTTATATCTACTGTAACCTATTACAAATATTTGAATCCGATAGATTATATAAACTTATACCTATAACTATTTTTTTCGACTGTAAAATTTTTCTCCAAAATTGTTCTCGGCCGCGCTGAGGGATATGTTTGAGACGCTCGAATGGGGAGGACACGCCATAAATGTGAACGGCCAGTACATCTCACACCTGCGATTTGCAGACGATACCGTTATCATGGCAAAGGACCTACAGAAAATGGTGCAAAACCTAGGTGACTCTTTTGCACGCATCGGTCTCCGGATGAATTTGGGTAAAACCAAGGTCATGTTCAACGAACACGTTGGCCCAAGACCGATCACAATCGATGGCAACTCCTTCAATGTGGTTTCGGAGTACTTTTACCTAGAGCTATCACTCGAACTCGATAGAAACAACTTTGAGGAAGAGGCCAAGGTCCGTCGGAGAAACAGAGTCACCGACATAGCTGGTCACATAAGCCGTAGAACTGACGACCGCTGGAGTCGGTAAATTCCATAGTGGAGACAGAGGCTCGGCAAACGTAGAGCGAGACGTAGTGTGATGATGATGATGACTTATCTTAAAGTATTTTTACGTAATATTCTTAGTAGCAAAAGCTACTAAAGATAATGTTTATCATAATATTATATTAAATTCAAGCATAGTTGCGTATGCATGACAAAAGTTCTCCACCAAAATTGCTTTAGGCTGATCCACTTTTTTCCATAAAGTTTTTGATTTAAAACAAAATTCAGTATCACATTTTCCTATCTGCGTTATCTTATCTTATTTAGTTCATCATCCTACTCATGATGGCAATAAATTAAATTAACTTGATGTAACAGACTTTTTTCACATTGCTTCATAAATTATATTACTTAATACATATTAAAAATGTTAATTAGTTACTATTTTAAATGATGCTATTTTTTACATTTAATCATATAATATTAACTACAATATTTATCATGAGAAACGCATGCGGACCTAAACACAGTTATATTTTGGTTTTTAAAATTTAGTTTTAAAGTTTCTTAACTATATTTTGATTATTAAGGTTAATGGTGTATCTCATTTTACTTTCATGTGTTTTAATCACGGATAAATATCTTTGTGGTATCGATTTATTCTGCCAATTTTTAGGAAAATTTTTAGGAAAATTTGCCAATCGTCGGGGTAGTAAGTGACTATTCATAAGTATGAATAATTGATGCAGTAGATGAAAAGTCCGTTCCGTTTATCAAGACCATTTTTGACAAATAACTCATCTATTGAATGCAGTTTACCCCTTAAGTTGTAGAGGGCAGATGCCAATTTCTCTTGGTAAAACTATTTTTTAGGCAAGTCAGGATGGCTTAGATCTATTGCATTTAATCCGCAATTCAGTATTGCTTTTATACTGTTGCTGTGAAAATAGGTATCGCGGTGGATTTTTATACTTACTTCTGTTTCTAGTTACTCTTGTAAATAGAGAACTTTTTTGAAATTACGACATACCTAAAAGTATAAGTGAAAATTACGCACAAACTCAGTTTTCATTTTAAAAAAATTGATAAAATAATTTTATAGGAATTGAATGGATACAGACGACAGTAGTTATATTGCTCAAGCCTGTACCAGTTAAGCCTATCGTTTTATGTTTAAAGCTGTATAAATATATATTTCTTTAAAATAAGAAAAAAACTACAGATTCAGCTTGAGTAGGTCAAAATATGTATTAGTATAACGCTTTATGTAAAATGTATAAAAACAAGCGAATAAGAATAAAATTACTGAAACATATAATTCATATGCAAATTGCATATTGTAATGTTGTTTGTTTACGTAAGCTCAGTTTGGTTAACGTTAGGAAATTTGTGGAACATTTTCTCGTTTGAAATGTTATGCGTAATATGGAAAATAATTATAAACAATTGAAAAGGTAGTGTCTTCTCTACGTTATGTTAAAATATTGTTTTGAAAATGTACCAAGAAAGCTTATGTATGTTAAAAAAAGAAAATGTCTTTTATATTTTATTCATTACTTACATATAAGACAAAGTAATATTTTGTCCCACTTCCTAAAAAGGTATTCAATTCAGAGCGTACGTTTTTTTATTATATATGTTAGCTCGTTGCTCAATTTGTGCTTCAAATTTGATCATTCTTTTATTTAAAACTAGCAACCCCGCAACTCTCCTTGTGGATGGAATTTCGTTAAATCCGTTCTTAGCTGACCTCTTCTCGGCGAAAGGAATATTCATACCAAATTTCAAGTCACTAAGCCTTATGGTTTCAGAGATATCGTGATGAGTCAAGATATAGGTGGGAAATTCTTATATATACATGAGCATACTGTACTATCTAGTTAAGGATTGCTGTCTGCTATTTTTTGTTATAATTTTGTGATAAGTAAATTAATAGGGAAATAAAAAAATACGGTGCAAGAAATCACAACCGTGTGAGATTGAACGTAGAAGATTAAACGAAACCGTGGAAGATAGGCTTAAAATATGTTCCACGCAATTGTATTTCTAAATTAATAATTGTATATAATGAGTTCCGCCAGAGCAGATGTAAGATATAATAGTAAGAATTTTTATTTAGTTTTAATGCTTTCCTTAAAAACATTCTTAAAAATGCAATGTGGTTACTATACGCTCGATTAAGGTAATATGGTATAAGTCCTAGTAAAAGTAAAGGCATTAAAAGTCTTCATTCTATTCAGAGAGCCCTTTGTTGTTCGCTTAAATGTCTAAAAATAGTAATATACAGTTTGAATACGATCATATTTTTATAAACCATAGAGTGCGAGGATGCAATTATATTAATACAACAATCGCAAACCTTATTAAAGATTTTTCATTTTATATCCTTATTGGTATTTGGTTAATTAGCCAAGTCATCCCTCAGGGCCCACACCTCTAACGCTTGACATAATAATTGTTAACGAGTACTTGCTTTGCTTTTTGTTGTCGAGCATTATAAAAGCCATAAAGATATAAAAGTGACGATATCGAAATTAGTGATACTTACTATTTTTCGATTACTTAAAATTTTTTTTCACAAAGTTTTTTTAAAAAACAACGTATTTTCATATCAATGAAATTCGTGCATATTAAAAAAAGTGTTACTTTTATTTTACTGGTGTTTTGCAGGTTTAAACGGATGTTATAGTTTTCTAGGATAAGTTTATACATACATCGTAAAATATCTAAACTTGCACTATAAAATGGATTAAAAAATTGATAAATTATTTTAATGTAACGTTCAGCCTGTTTCATATTATATCGTAATAAAATTTCTAAATATGAAAAGCTAACGTTTAATATTATTATTTACAGGATACAATGGTTTGTAAAGGATAAATAATTAAAAAGTTACTTATAAAAGTATAAATAATATATTTACATTATAAATGTACGTGTCGGATTATGTAATTTAAACTATTTAATAATAATGGTGTCCATGAGAAGGTGCGGGATGGATAGCTGGTGCGGTATTGTGAACAACTGCGTTGAACCTGTAAAAAGGAATAATAACGCTTTTTAATAATTTTATCTTTACATGAACAGTATGGACATACTATTTTTGTGTACGTTCAAAAAGAAAAGCAGTGTTTTTAAAGGATTATATTGCATTTACGTTGCACAAAAAACAACAATTTTAAAAGTGATTACATATGCCGTGAACAAAATACAAATTGAGGCGATAAAATCCGTAAAAATATTTTACTCGAGTGTTCATTTAAAAGTTATACTATGTTCATGAAAGAAATATAAGAAGAAAATAGAATTAATTAAAATATTATTAAAGATCACACCCGGAGTGGTCGTTGGCGGTATAGTCGACAGTGCGGACGGAGCCATCAGGCTGGAGGAGGGTGTAGGATCCGTGCACTGCGTCTCCGTCGCGGATCTCGTGCTGGGATTTGTGGTCACCAGTGTGGGGGTCGGCCACGGAGTAAGAGAAGTCGTACTTGGGATGAGCCTTAAACAATTGTCATATAAGTATAGGTATCTAGTTTGCAATCTTATAGTTTTTCACTGAACACAATTTGAAAGCTATAAATGGCCATACATAATAATCATGGCCTTCCGAGTAGGAGGCAGGTGCAGCGTAGTGGGCTGCTGGGGCGTAGTGTACGGGCTGGGCAAGAGGTGCCGCAGCGTGGGCAATGGGAGCCGCTGCGTACCCAGAGTCGTGGCGGACTATGCTCTGAGAGGATACGGCAGCACCATGCTCATGAAGTAGGCCTGCGTTGGCAGCCGCTACAAGAGCACCGAAAGCCAATACCTAGAAAAAGGCAGCCAATTAGAATTTTTTGAAATCGATGATGGTACACATACCATAAATGTTATCAAAAACGATTAAAGTTTTCTCTAAAACTTACTTTGCTGAACATTTTGTGTTAAGTGTTTTAGCACTGATAGTGAATTGACGTTAAGCTTTAATTGTAGTGTTTTTATATAAGCAGACTGTTATAAAGCGGTTTCAACAAGGTGGGGCGGAGAAATGTAACGTAATCACCTTGACTTTGGACCACTTACACTTTCATGTTGTGATGTCGAAATGAAAATTGGATACTAAATTCACTTTTGACATGCATTTGACAATCACACGCACGTCTATAACCTTGAATCTAATAGACATGTGATTGAATGTATATAATCACATGATCAATTTCAATAGTTTCTTATATAAATATTTAATTTTTGTTTTAGTTTTTAGTATTCAGAAATAAGTTTTTATCGACAACATTTCACTTGGCCCATTCTAATCTGATAAGATATTGACAAAACCAATATAATTTTACCAAATAATATGAACCCACCCGAAAAGCATGTATTATAATAAAACTGTGTCTTCTTTATGAAATAACAATGAATTTTTTTTTCTTTTCTGATGTTACAAAATAGAATTGGATGAAAATATCGGATTGCGGACCGACAATATAAAAATTAGCTGTAACATTTTATTAAATAACAATTTATTAAAAATAATAAGGCGCTCCAATTTGAATACCTCCTTTTGGGAAGTCGATCTATGATGGGTTTTAACTAATCTTAAATTTGGCTTTAATGAAGAACTTATGATACTATTTTCTATAATTTTTCTTTTAAATGAAATCCAATATTACAGTGTTGAAATTAATTTTATTTATACTGTTTTATAAAAAACAACGTTTTCGAGCTTATATCTGTAATGAAATAAATGATATATAAATATAAATCATTAATCTTCATTAATTTGATTACAATAACATTATTTTGTTTCGTAATCAGGTTTAAGTCCTGTGTAAAGAAGGTCATGTGTTTTTTTAGCATTGATAATTAAAGTTCTAAATTCCAAAGCTCCAAAGGGGCTGTCTGGGATGTCTCCACCGCGATGCCTATTTCTGCCGCAAAGAGGTATTATTAAAACTCTATCGTGTTTTGGGTTGACGGGCACCGTAGCCAGCGTATTTAATAGGTAAGCGACATGTATCACCCACCACACGTTTTAAGGTAGGTAGCGCGTAGGTGATACCCCTCGTATTTCCTACGTCAATGGGCGTTGGAGACCACTTCCTATTAGGTGGCCCGTGTGCTGTCTTCGTATGCAAATAAAAAAAGAATCTTTTGATGTAATTTTCTTAAGTTAAGTGGCTCTATTCGATCAGTGTATAAACTAAAATCAACACAATTTGATTTAAGATCGAACGTATAACATTTTAAGAAATGTTTGGATAGAATAAAAGATAATTTTATAGGCGTTAGGACGTTACAGAAAGTATCGCTATTGTAAGTTGAATCCAGTTATTATTAAAGTTGCTAGCTTACAAAAAGGACACTACACTACACTGTTTATATAGATTAAACACAACATTTAACCTAATTACACCTCTTTCACATCAGTATATAAAATGCTAATAGATTTACATAATAAATAACCAGTGTATAAAATAACTTGAACAAATTTGTGGAATTATAACAAATGTGCGTTTGTTATTCTGTCCTTTCCATTCCGTAAATTCTCATGTATTTTACGTTGTTGGCTAATAACTGCTTAAGGTATTTTTATTGTTTTGTAAGAGTATAATGTTATGTTATTCGAGGTCACTAGGTTAAACTAACCATATAAGTTTACGTCCGCACTTATTCTATAGGAAATAAAACGATTTCATTTTATACAATAGACACATAATGTTGGTAAGAGCTCATTTTGTCATTTGTGAATTAAGCGCAACAACAAATGATAAGAAACTCATGTAAAGTAAATGCAAAATAAAGCAAATTTCAATTTAATTTTTTTCAAGGCAGTGTTTTAATATCATTAAGGCTATTGATTTATTAGTTCTTTAGAAAAGTTTAATGTATAGAAGCATAAAAATAATAAAAAGTGTCATCTTTTGCTATAAATGCAATAGGATGAATATTTAAGTTATTTTTAATTTCACTATATATAAAACAAAACGGTAGGTCATAAAAAAATACAGACCTTATTTAGTGCTAAGGTTTTTAAGTGTTTTCCGCATAAATTTAATTTATTCTCCTTATTAAGTGTTTAGGAAAAGCGTTGAATTCCTGAATTTTCAGTTCACAAAAAATAAAGTTACAGTACCTTCTGTGGCCTTTAATTCGCTTTGTAATAAGATATTCGCTAGCTATTGGAAAAATATGACACCCATAACACGGCAGACGTATATGTCGCTTACAATGAGATAATCTGCTTTACCTTTGAATAAACTTTTTGTATTAAAATAGATCAGCAAAAAGCCGATTTGCTACTTAGTTTGTAGTGAAATTAAATAAAAATGAAATTTGATGAAATTATTACAAAAAGTTTAATTACTCTTGTTGAAAACTTCAAACCCTTTCAAGCAGCAGATGGGTTTTCATTCTCTAGGGAACCGACTTGACTTGTATTACCAGGATGACTTTTTTGGCGGCAAAGCAGCAGTGAGCAAATAGTACTGTGATACGGTTTAAAGGGCCTCATAGCCAGTCGAATTACTGGTTGATTTGCAACAATTTCCTTTTTTTTGTTGTTTCTTTTAAATTTAACGTCCTACTAGTTATGTTGCTTAACTTAACCAAGCGAAAATCATCAATTATTATTTACTTTAGGGTCCACTGAGGACTTATGAACTTCAAACATTTATATTAATTTTTTGGCAGATTTTAATTATAATGTTTTCAATAGATCATCAAGCCATATATGACGTATATGACTTGATATAATAAAATGCTTCCCCATGCACCGGTCGTATTAGGTAGCTTATGAGCTGATAATAACTGCCGAAAAGCAGATTAGCGGGACCATTTAACTTACTCATATAACTACAATAACATTCAAACAGCAAAGAATAGAAAACTCTTGTTGTTAGATATTTTTGCTTAAAACGAATGCTCATACCGAGGTTCGCCACCGGGGCGCCCTCGATAAGTGTTGCTAACGGGTATGAGGCATGGACCTGACCAGCGGCTGATCGAGCCGAGGCTCGGCCTCGTGGGCACCCTCGATCAAGCACGCTTACGGTATATATACAAAGTGGAGCCGAGCCGAGGTCCCCTCAGGGTCCCTCGGTGCTAAGCCACAGAATAGAGGTGAAGTCTGTACATACTTAAGTTGCACAGCCCTCGAACTCGTCGGGTTGTAGCGGTTAACTCCACCAACGTGAGTTCATCCGAAAAAAAAAAAAAAAAAAAAAGAATGCTCATAAAAAGTAATATTATGCATGTAATGCCATGTAATCTTTAAGAGCATTTTTAAGTTTGGTTTTTTAAACATGCGTTTCTGTTTTGATAATTAAGGAATATACTTAATTATCAAATTCAGTATTGGACGTTCTTTTGACTGTGCTACAGGAAAAAAATTTTACCTTTGTAAGGTGCTTATTTATGATAATAAAAAAATCCATTGAATTTAATTTTTAATATTGTCAATTCTGGATTACTAAATAAATAAGGTTGCAAAGTGCAGAAACAATTTCTTATTAGCTTAAAGTTAATCAATGGTGGTAGCTATGAGCTGGTGCTGGATGTACAGCTGGAGCGGAGTTATGGACGACTGCGTTGAACCTGTAATGAAATATGTATTTTTAAATATGTATAATTAGATTATAATATCTTTAAAATGATGGTAAAATGGTTTTCCATTGCATCCTTAATATACTTGGGCTTAAACTTAATAGAAGATTTAAAGATCTTATAGGCTTATATCGGTATTTGTTACCCGGTGTGGTCATTGGCGGTGTAGTCGACAGTGCGGACGGAGCCATCAGGCTGGAGGAGCGTGTATGATCCATGCACTGCGTCACCATCGCGGATCTCGTGCTGGGACTTGTGGTCGCCGGTGTGGGGGTCGGCCACGGAGTAAGAGTAGTCGTATTTGGGGTGAGCCTGGTATAAATGTCAAATCAGTTTCTTTTACTTTTCCTTCATCGATGACCATTTAAACCTATAGACCGAACTTACATAGTAGTCATGGCCTTCGGAGTAGGCAGCAGGAGCAGCGTAGGCAGCGGGTGCAGCGTAGGCAGCAGGTGCAGCTAGGCCGCAGGGGCGTATTGCACAGCATGTCAGTGGAGCCGCAGCTAAGCTGCAGGGGTGCGTGGTGCACTACGCTATGTGAAGAAACGGTAGCACCATGTCCGTGAAGAAGGCCGGCGCTGGCTGCCGCTACCATAGCTCCGAAAGCCAATACCTAAAAAAATTCAACATTTTATATACATTTGTTAAACAGCGCGGGACTTACTGTGGGAAATGTAAAATGACTACGTTAGTACGTTTCAATACTTACTTTGCTGAACATTTTATGTTTATTGTTAAGCTACTGGGTGAGATTGATGTCAACGATTAAATGTAATGGCTTTTATAGATACAGACAGTAGAGCTGCAGACAACCAGGGTGGAGGCAAAAGAATGTGTAATTACCTTGACTGTGTAACACTTCCCACGCCAGGTCGATTCCAAAACTGCCGCTAGAAATATTTTTAACATGAATTGGCAATTTCCTATTATACAACACCTTAACGCTTATAGTTTTACGGTTAAAGCGGCAAAAAGTTATTGTGCTTTATGTTTTCCTAAAACAGTTAATAAAATAAGTGTGATTTAGAATACACTGCTATTGAAACAATACGCAGAAATTAATTAAAGTTAATTTTTAATATTCAAATTTTTCATTTAAATTAAATATATAAAATATTTTTGCAAGCAATTTTATTTATTTTTGCCATACTTTATATTTTAATTTAAATATTTTCTTACTTCCACTTATCCTTATGTTCTTTAAGGATACTTTCAATGACCTCACCACAAATCCGGAACGCTCCAGTGGCGGATGTAAAAATGCCATAGGTCAGCGGTTAACTTCCTTTTAGGGCAATCTATGAATCTATTAAATAGCATTTTCCCTAGTGCCAAATTAAATTGTTGGAAGTATTTAATGAAACTTTAAAACGTTACAGATAATTAAAAAGATGTTCTAATAACTTGTATTTGGTATTTTTCTGTAGTTTTAAATTATTTTAGTTTTTACTCCTCAAGCGAAAATGTAATAAAAGATTTTACCTGCAAAGTGATTGTACTATTGTGGGCTACAAAAATTACCAGTATTGTATTTTTAAGACAAATTATGAATACAGATGTCAGTTTCTAAACTAATCTTTTCTTGAACTTATTACCTATCTACTTTTTACTTTTGTAATAAATAAAAACGCAATTTTATTTTTTATACTATATATGTTTAATGTGTGTATATATGTGTATGTATATACAGCCATGCTAGATTAGTTTTAGTTATAATTAATCAATTGGTGAAACTTGGCCTAGTCACAACTTACGGAATGAAATCAAGAATAAGTTATCTGTTTATGTTTATGCAACTAATTTTGCAATCTTTCTGTTCAATTTTTAAATTTTTAGATACAGTTTTTACTTTCCATTGTATAAATATTTAGATTATGCTTAGTCGTGAGAGCAATTTAATTATAATTATTTATTGTATTGATCAAAACGTAAATATTTTTTTAATTTATTCTAGTTTAAACTTTGTTAAAAAATTTGTATTTGTTTTGTTATTACTCGTTAATTTAGTCGTAGTTTATAGTTTCTTTCGAAGAAGTAAACCGTTATAGCAAGAAGTCATCTGTATCGCTCACTTTAACTGCTATCTGCCATTGGTATAGTTGATACCAATGGTGTCGATAATAATAAATATTATCGATTCATTACGTTGGCAGCAAAAAACATTAAAAAAGAAGTGTGGAAAAATATCTAACCAGCATTAAATATTAATGTCAAACACTAATAGTCCAAAAAAGTACATAAAAGGTAACAGTCAAATATCGCGTGCTTATTGGCATAATTTACATTTAAAAACCATAACACTTTAACTCTGCCTCCCTAGCCCAGTGTGCGTAGGGCGTGTGCTTTATAAAGCGGAGGTCGTGGTTCGAATCATGCGGACTCACAAATTTTCATTGTTGTTTCCTATAGTTTAGGGCAATTGAGCCGATCTCCAATTGTCTGAAAAGTAAGATGATCCATGCTGAATGGGCATGTAAAAGTCAGGTCCACCACCAACCCGCATTGGACCAGCGTGGTGGGATACGGTCCAATAACCCCTTATGGAGAAGATGCGCATTAGAGGAGGCCTATGTCCAGCAGTGGACTAACACAGGCTGATTATGTATGTGTTTTATTTTCAGGTTTCAATAGTGTCTGATATAGCTGATCGTATTTCATGATCTGGATAATGTTTTAACGGCCCTTGAATAAAACTCTCCTATTTTAGTTAGCATTGACATTCCAAATTGAATTTGAATGTATTTTTATTAGTAAGTGTAAATAAGCCTGTTTCAAATAATAAGAATCACAAAACCAACTACTAGTCAACAAGACGGTGCAATATCTCTAAAAATCCAGTTCAATTTTTTTGTTTAATTTGGAATTATGCGAGTGAACTATGTTTGCGTGGGCATAAAAGGCACACATTTATCTTATTGCATTTTTTTTATTTACACAAATTATTAATAAAAATACTTACTTAAAAGCCAAGCAGTTTATTTATTATTTCAATATTGATAACTAGCATTTTTATTTAAATATTTGGTCTGACTTATGTCATAATTATTTATACAACATTTAATTTTTGAAACAATTGAAATATTACGGTTTCTTAAGCATCTGCAGTGTTCACATTAAGACCTTTGTTTTAATTTCAATAGCCTTGCGTAATCCTTGGTAGGAGTTGATGCTTCTTTGCCTTGGTAAGGCATTTTACATATATGATCACAAATGTTGTATTATTACTTTAATAAAATAAGAAGCTCACAAAAGACCGATAATAAACATCCTTTTTTTTATTTCTATTTTACTCTAAGTTATATGACGTCACTTTGATATGACGTGACAAGAAAGCAATATATTCATTATTTCTGTTAAATATAACAAAAATGTTCCTTAATGGTCAGGCATTATTTATTAATTATGCATGTACCGAAGACTAAAAATTCTACGGGTAATGAGAATCTGAGAAGTCTCAAACTAAGCTAATTAATGAGATTGCTTAGGTGTAAAAGACGAAGAAGTTTCTTCAGAAATAAAAAAATATGTAACGCCTTCATCAATTCCTATATATATATATGGAATATTATGAAGTCTTGAATTAACAGAGCCTCTATAGCCTAGCGTTATTGTTAATTTATAAACTATTTTTTTTTCTGGTCAATTAGGACAAAATGGGCCGATCACCCAATTTTCTGAAAAGTAAGATGATTCATGCGTCGGATAGGCATGTAAAAGTCGGTCCCGGTAGTCAAGACCATCTTTGGCAGTCGTTATAGGAAAGCCAGTGTCTTCAAATTGACTGACAACTGATTCATCCTAGAATGGCAGTTATTCTTTGGCTGCGGATGTCAGATGCAACTCTTAAAACTGTTATTCAGGTAAATCTGGATGGATGAAGACCGAACCCCATGATAACTTGGAAAATGGTTGTGAAGAAGAAAATCAGTGTTAGCTTACATCTATATTTTAAGTACCGTACAAACATTAACATAACATAACATAACATATATTATAACATAACATATATTAAAAAACATATGAAAAATTTCAAAAACTGACGTTAATTCGCCGATAAAAATTAATTGCATTCAGCATATTAACAATTTTAAAAAATTAAAACGTATCTTAGATGGCATGTAAGCAAAATGGAATATTAAAACTTCCATGCGATTTGAAATGCGGCTGCAGAACTCTTTAAATACAAAAGAATTCAGAAGGTATTGTGTTGAAAAAGCGCGTCATTATCTGTTTATATTGCAAATGATTGTTCAAAAGAATAAACACAGTTTGGAGTACGTAGATTTATTTATATTAGATAATTATTACTACAATTAGAAAAATAGATTCGAAATAATACCTCGTTCTTTTTGATACACTTTTAAACAAAACAAAAGAGAAAAGTTAATTTAAAATTCATAAATATGAATCGGAATACTAAGCAAGACCAATAAAAAATATATATTCGATATAGACTTAGAGACATAATTTTTTAATATAAGGGCCAATTATTTTATTATTATTATGTAATATCAATATTAAGGAAAATATTTACGTTGGGTATTAAATATTTTCAAACAGAACGAAATTAATAATTTTAAAATATTAAATTAGTGTAATATTATTTTTCAGAAAAGACAACGAAAGTAATATCAAGAAATAATGTTTATAGATTTTTTTTTTTAAATTAAAAATCGACAAGATTTTATTTTTAAAATTCTTAAATGTTGCATAGATGTAATTTAAGGTAGTTATATTTTTATGCTCTAAATTAACTATTTTACTGCTAATGTTCATCTTTAAGACAATAAAATGAGTAGCGATTGTATGCAACTGTATTGTATTGCAACCTAATTATTATTTTCCCTCTAAGGTCTTTTCAACGCGTATAAATAAACCTATTTTTATTAAAGGTTTGTTCACAACTTTCGTTATTTTTCTATTCTAATTTTAATGGATATGATCTTACTTATTTTTATGTTTCCTTTTACGGTTTTACAGGAAAATATATAAATAACAAAAAAATAAAGTTTGTGTCATCGGTGTCAAATATATAACAATATATATTCTTAATCACGTTTAAAAACATCTATACGAATATAAAAAATTTCTGCTCACAGTCTGTTATAAATATATATTTCTTATGTATACTTATAGGGTATAATAGATAACTGGTTATGAATAGTTGAAGTTAAATAAGTCTTAGTAAACGTTTTCTATAGGTTCATGATTCTTATGTCATGTGTATACTATACTCTGATATAAACAACAAGTATTTATTTAAGATTTTTGGTACAACCCAATACGGTTAAAATTTTATAAAATAAAACAAAGTTGGGTTATGTCATTGTATGTATATTTCACAACATGTTTTACCTTCTAAATAAATTAAGATGAATAGGGTTGAACTAGTTGTCCTACATTAAAAAAAATTAATGATGATAGCCATGGGCGGGAGCGGGATGAACGGCTGGAGCGGTATTGTGAACGACTGCGTTGAAACTGTAAGTAACAAGATTATTAATTTCAGTTGATGCATTAAACATAAACAAACAAAATGTAAGTAAAGATAACGGTTTGTCTAATAAAACGTTTTAAGCGCTTTTTTGCGAAATTTGTTTGTAGAGTGTACAGTTGTAATGGTAAAAATTATACCCGGTATGGTCATTGGCGGTGTAGTCAACAGTGCGGACAGAGCCATCAGGCTGGAGGAGCGTGTATGATCCGTGCACTGCGTCACCATCGCGGATCTCGTGCTGGGACTTGTGGTCGCCGGTGTGGGGGTCGGCCACGGAGTAAGAGTAGTCGTATTTAGGGTGAGCCTGGTATAAATGTCAAATCAGTTACTTTTACTTTTCCTTCATCGATGACCATTTAAACCTATAGACCGAACTTACATAGTAGTCATGGCCTTCGGAGTAGGCAGCAGGAGCAGCGTAGGCAGCGGGTGCAGCGTAGGCAGCGGGTGCAGCATAGGCCGCAGGGGCGTATTGCACAGCATGTGCATTGGGAGCCGGAGCGTAAGCTGCAGGGGGTGCGTGGTGCACTACGCTATGTGAAGAAACGGTAGCACCATGTCCGTGAAGAAGGCCGGCGCTGGCTGCCGCTACCATAGCTCCGAAAGCCAATACCTAAAAAAATTCAACATTTTATATACATTTGTTAAACAGCGCGGGACTTACTGTGGCGAAATGTAAAATGACTACGTTAGTACGTTTCAATACTTACTTTGCTGAACATTTTATGTTTATTGTTAAGCTACTGGGTGTAGATTGATGTCAACGATTAAATGTAATGGTTTTATAGAACACAGACAGTAGAGCGTAGCACAACCAGGGTGGGGCAAAGAAATGTGTGTAATTACCTTGACTGTGTAACACTTCCCCACGCCAAGGTCGATTCCAAAACTGCCCGCTAGAAATATTTTTAACATGAATTGGCAATTTCCTATTATACAACACCTTAACGCTATAGTTTTACGGTTTAGAGCGGCAAAAAAGTTATTGTGCTTCATGTTTTTCCTAAAACAGTTAATAAAATAAGTGTGATTTAGAATACACTGCTATTGAAACAATACAGCAGAAATTAATTAAAAGTTAATTTTTTCGAGATAAAAATTGCTTTCATTTCAAATAAAAAAAATATATTTTTGCAAGCAATTTATTTATTGCCATACTTTATATTTTTACTTTAAACTTTTTCTTACTTCCACTTATCCTTTTGCTCTTTAACGATACTTTCAATGACCTCACCATAAATCCGGAACGCTCCAGTGGCGGATGTAAAAATGCCATAGGTCAGCGGTTAACTTCCTTTAAGGGCAATCTATGAATCTATTAAATAGCATTTTACCTAGTGCCAAATTAAATTGTTGGTGTATTTATTGAAACTTTAAAACGTTACAGATAATTAAAAAATGTTCTAGTAACTTGTATTTGGTATTTTCCTGTAGTTTAAATTATTTTAGTTTTTACTCCTCAAGCGAAAATGTAATAAAAGATTTCACCTACAAAGTTATATGTACTTATTTTGGGCTACAAAAATTACCAGTATTGTATTTTTAAGACAAATTATGAATACAGATGTTAGTTTAAACTAATCTTTTCTTGAACTTATTACTTGAATTGAACTTATATATAAAATAAAAAGGCAATTTTAATTTTAATACTATATATGTTTAAGTGTGTATATATGTTTATGTATACACAGCCATGCTAAATTAGTTTTAGTTATAATTGATCAATTGGTGAAACTTGGCCTAGTCACAACTTACGGAATGAAATCAAGAATAAGTTATCTGTTTATGTTCATGCAACCGTTTTTGCAATCTTTCCGTTCAATTTTTAAATTTTTAGATACAGTTTTTACTTTCCATTGTATAAATATTTAGGATTATGCTTAGTCGTGAGAACAATTTAATTATAATTAATTATTGTATTGATCAAATGTAAATATTTTTTTAATTTATTCTAGTTAAAACATGAAAAATGAAACGTGGAAAATAATCTGACCAGCATTAAACATTAATGTCAAACCTCGATAGTCAGAAAAAAGTACATAAAAGGTAACAGTCAAATATCGCGTGCTTATTGGCATAATTTACATTTAAAAACCATAACACTTTAACTCTGCCTCCCTAGCCTAATGGTAAGGGCGTGTGCTTTATAAAGCGGGGGTCGTGGGTTCGAATCCTGCGGGGACTCCACAAATTTTCATTGTTGTTTCCTACTCAGTTAGGGCAATTTGGGGCGATTACCCAATTGTCTGAAAAGTAAGATGATCCATGCATCGAATGGGCATGTAAAAAGTAGGTCCACCTACCAACCCGCATTGGACCAGCGTGGTGGGATACGGTCCAATAACCCCTTATGGAGAAGATGCGCATTAGAGGAGGCCTATGTCCAGCAGTGGACTAACACAGGCTGATTATGTATGTGTTTTATTTTCAGGTTTCAATAGTGTCTGATATGTATTTCATGATCTGGATAATGTTTTAACGGCCCTTGAATAAAACTCTCTCATTTTTGTTAGCATTGACATTCCAAATTGAATTTAGATGTATTTTTTAGTAAGTGTAAATCAGCCTGTTTCACATAATAATCATCAAAAACCAACTACTAGTCCACTCGACGGTGCAATATCTCTAAAATCGAGTTCAATTTTTTTACTTTACCAAAATACAATAAACAAATTGTTTGTCATATTATCTAGAGTTAATGTTTTTTTTAGTTTGGAATTAGGCAATTAAACTGTGTTTGCGTGGGCATAAAAGGCACACATTTATCTTATTGCATTTTTTTATTTACACAAATTATTAATAAAAATACTTACTTAAAAGCCAAGCAGTTTATTTATTATTTCAATATTGATAACTAGCATTTTTATTTAAATATTTGGTCTCACTTATGTCATAATTATTTATACAACATTTAATTTTTGAAACAATTGAAATATTACGGTTTCTTAAGCATATGCAGTGTTCACATTAAGACCTTTGCTTTAATTTCAATAGCCTTGCGTAATCCTTGGTAGGAGTTGATGCTTCTTTGCCTTGGTAAGGCATTTTAAATATATGATCTGGAAAGATGATGAGCTCACAAAGACCGAGTAATAAACATCCTTTTTTTTATTTCTACTTTACTCTAAGTTATAGGACGTCACTTTGATATGACGTGACAAGAAAGCAACATATTCATTTTTCTGTTAAATATAACAAAAATGCTTCTTAATGGTCAGGCGTTATTTATTAATTATGTATGTACCGAAGACTTAAAATTCTACGGGTAATGAGAATTTGAGAAGTCTCAAACTAAGCTAATTAATGACATTGCTTAAGTGTTAAAGACGAAGAAGTTACTTCAAAAATAAAAAAAATATGTAACGCCTTCATAAATCACAAGCTTATTCATTCCTTTCGTTTGCAAAAATTAAACAAACGAAATGATGGATTTTAAATTACTTAACGGAACGGAAGTATTGAATTAACTTACAGCCTCTATGGCCTAGCGTTATTGGCCCTTAATTTATAAACTATTTGTTGTTTTCTGGTCAATTAGGACAAAATGGGCCGGTCACCTAATTTTATAAAAAGTAAGATGATTCATGCGTCGGATAGGCATGTAAAAGTCGGTCCCGGTAGTGAAGACCATCTTTGGCAGTCGTTATAGGAAAGCCAGTGTCTTCAAATTGACTGACAACTGATTCATCCTTAGAATGCAGTTTATTCTTTGGGCTGCGGATGTCAGATGCAACTACTTAAAACTGTTATTCAGGTAAATCTGGATGGATAAGAAGACCGACCCCATGATAACTTGGGAAAATGGTTAGTGAAAGAAGAAAATCAGTGTTAGCTTACATCTATATTTTAAGTACCGTACCAACATAACATAACATATATTATAACATAACATATATTAAAAAATATGAAGAATTTTAAAGCTGAGCAATTCGCGATAAAAATTAATTGCATTCAGCATGTAAATGGAATATTAAAACATGCATGCGATTTAAAATGCGGCTGAGAATTCTTTTAAATTCAAAAGATTCAGAAGGCATTGTAGTTGAAAAAAGCGTCATTATCCGTTTATATTGCAAATGATTGTTCAAAGACTATACAGTTTGGAGTATGTAGATTTATTTATATTAGATAATTAATACTACTATTAGAAAAATACACTCGAAATAATACCTCGTTGTTTTGATACACTTTTAAACAAAACAAAAAGAAAAGTTAATTTAAAATTTATAAATATGAATCGGAATACTAAAGCAAGGCTAATAGAAATGTATATTCGATATAGACTAAGAGACATTATTTTTATAACAACTTTCGTTTTTTTCTATTCTGATTTTTAATGGATATGATCTTACTTCTTTTTATGTTTCCTTTTACGGTTTTACAGGAAAATATATACATAATAAGAAAAGAAAGTTTGTGTCATCGGTGTTAAATATATAACAATATATATATTCTTAATCACGTTTAAAAACATCTATACGAATATATTTTGATCTAATTAAAAAAATATCTGCTCACAGTTTGTTATAAATATATATTTCTTATGTATACTAATAGGGTATAATAGATAACTTGTTATGAATAGTTGAAGTTAAAAAAGTCTTAGTAAACGGTTTCTAAAGGTTCATGATTCTTATGTACGTACGTATACGGTTAAAATTTTATAAAATAAAACAAAGTTGGGTTATGTCATTGTATGTATATTTCACAACATGTTTTACCTTCTAAATAAATTAAGATGAATAGAGGTTGAACTAGGTTGTCCTCATTTAAAAACAATTAATGATGATAGCCATGTGGCGGGAGCGGATGAATGGCTGGAGCGTGTATGAACGACTGCGTTGAACTATAAATAACAAGATTATTAATTTCAGTTGATGCATTAAACATAAACAAACAAAATGTAAGTAAAGATGACGGTTTGTCTAATAAAACGTTTTAAGCGATTTTATGCAAATTTGTTTGTAGAGTGTACAGTTGTAATGGTAAAAATTATACCCGGTATGGTCATTGGCGGTGTAGTCAACAGTGCGGACGGAGCCATCAGGCTGGAGGAGCGTGTATGATCCATGCACTGCGTCACCATCGCGGATCTCGTGCTGGGACTTGTGGTCGCCGGTGTGGGGGTCGGCCACGGAGTAAGAGTAGTCGTATTTGGGGTGAGCCTGGTATAAATGTCAAATCAGTTACTTTTACTTTTCCTTCATCGATGACCATTTAAACCTATAGACCGAACTTACATAGTAGTCATGGCCTTCGGAGTAGGCAGCAGGAGCAGCGTAAGCAGCGGGTGCAGCGTAGGCAGCGGGTGCAGCGTAGGCCGCAGGGGCGTATTGCACAGCATGTGCAATGGGGGCCGCAGCATAAGCTGCAGGGGGTGCGTGGTGCACTACGCTATGTGAAGAAACGGTAGCACCATGTCCGTGCAGAAGGCCGGCGCTGGCCGCCGCCACAATGGCTCCGAAAGCTAAGATCTGTAATAAGACGTTTCTTATCAATTTAAGAATATGATCACCACATATAGCTTGGATTTTGTCACTTTTGTTGCTTGTTGTGCTGCTATAGTTCTAATTTCATTATTCAGCTCGCTGGCAATGTACATAGTATTTATAACTGATAGCACGTATTACTACCAATAATTCACTTAATCTTACCTATAAATAATCAATCAATTTAAATTTTTTACATCATCATTTTTATTTTTTAAAACTTTATATTTTTTTCTTATTTGGATTGCCCCAAAACTGTTAATTTTATCATTGCACTGAAACTTACTTTGCTGAACATTTTGAGTGTACGGTTTGACTACCAAGAGTTGATTAATTTTAGAAGTGCAACAAGTTGGTTTTATACAAGTCAGCGTGTGTCTGCTTGGTGGGGCGGAGAAATGCGATCAAGCACTGTATAACATTGACTTAGTCACAAGGTCGGTTTAAATAGACGTAATCGTTATTATATTTACCTCAATCGATAGTTCTGAAGCATAGTGAACTCTCCGTTCCGCATTATGCTATGCGACAGTTGTAAAATATCGGAAATTAGCTTTACTATTAAACAATGAAATAATTTCCTATGAATATCACGAGTAAACTATTAAAATTTTTGTTTGCACCTTTTTAAAATTTTCGTATTATTTTATGTTGAAAGAAAATGTTTCTTAATTAATATTTTAGGTTGAAGGGTCTGATGTCTTTAATTGTTATAATGTCCTACATATAATGATGAGGTTTGCGGTTACATAAGGATGTGTAATGCTAGGTTCACTATCTTGTTGACTGACTACCACTGGTGGGCAAAAAAGCCTCGGGTCTAAGAACATCCGGCGTAAGTAATCTCAGCGGCTCATATTTAGAAAATTTTAAACAGAACAAAATATTTTTATAGTTGAAACAGGCTGAAGTAAACTCTATTACCAGAGTTTATTATCATTTCGGTAGGTAATTAGTAGTACCTTCACTTTTTTATATTTATTAACAGACCAAATCAAAACGTTTTTTGTAAGTTGTTTATAAAAGCGTTTACATTGTCCCATTAAAAATTGCAATAAAGTTAACATTAATAACATTTCACATCTTTACATTCTAAATACAAGTAAAAAAATAATTGTCTATAATATTTAATAATATAATAAAACTAATCTGTTTTTAACGATCGCGGGTATTGTTTGATTGCGTGTTAAGGATATTGCACGAGTATAAGAAAATTTAGTCTTGACAGGTTAAGGTCCTACTTCTTTATCAACCTTCGGTACTAGTAAGTGAAAGAGTATTTGATAAATTTCATTATTGGTATATTATGCTCTAACTTTAAAATGATAGATAACACACTTTTTCAAAAATAAATCATCATGTTTGTGTACAGCTAATATTGTATGTGTTATGTTTTTTTCAGAGTTCGGCATCTGAATGGAATTTTAATTTAAATTATAATATGTTTCTTAACTAGAATGTTCTTAATTTAAATATGCAAACAATGATATTAGAAGACTTTAGAAATAATTTGTTAGTACATGCATATCTGTTGCGCAGTATGCATTGGCTCGTTATTGTTCATTTTCGGTAACTGGGTCAGGTTTGATAGAAAGGCTTCTAAGAATGTATTGTAATGCATACCTTAAGTATTTCAAGAGTAATAAATGATTAGATGATTGTTGCAAGTGCGACTTTTTATTAGAACAAACACGTTATGATCAAATCAAAAACATAATAACGAGGTTTATGTTATAATTTGTTTGTGATAAGACATGATTATATGTTATAACTAATAATTTAATCCTTGAATACAAAACTAAAAGAAATCCAATTGTTTATTAATTCGTTATTTTTACTATATGATAACACAAAAATTCCATTTGTCTTGCCTAAGGTGTGTTACACCTCGTTGATCCTTATTTGATTTATTTAACAAATAACTGTAATTCTAGCACGACTATAACAAGAACTGTATAGACGAACTGTTGCTCAAGAGCAGAAAAATTTAGTGTTAGAACTCCTTGAAAACAGGATACCTGCCTCCGTTAAAACATAGCTTAATTAAAAATAATGCAAATTTATCAGTTTATTTTAAGATAATTAATTAAATCTTTATTCAGTATTGCACGGATGTGTTACAACAGAAAATTACAACCTTTATGTAGAAACTGTTTAGTAACCTTGAAACGTTTTAACATTTTAGATAACATTAACGGTTTAATCACTTTTCCTCTTTGTGTGAGAAACATTGATGAACGTAATGAGTTCAAAACTCCATAGGCCTGATAATAATTTAAGTATTTGTAAGAAAATTTTAAAACAAGCATTCTCTATTCAAATAAAGCTTTGTAGCAAATTTGCTACACTAAGTTTAGTTACCATTATTTTTTTGTAAAATAGGCATTAAGTAGCGCTAATTAAATTGGTTTCTTGGTTGCGCTCATTAATTAAAGCGGTTTAAATATGTTTAAACATAAGCTATTGTAGTGGTGTTAATAAAACGATTAATTAATCTCTCGGCATATAGTATTTTTTTGCTATGCAAATATGAACATTTCTTCATTGACTAAAAATTTATTATTTATGACGGTTTGGTCACTGTTATTACTAATAACATAACTTTAAAATTTGTTTTTTGGATGGCTACTGATGCATACAGTACATTTTTAACAATGACTAATAAATCTATACATATGTAATACCATAAGTATTTAAAATAACTTACCGATTTTGCAAAAAATATCTTTTTAGTATTTTAAACGGGCAAAAAGCAGTTTCAATCAATTAAAATCCCACGTATTAATTGCACAATTTATTAAATGAATATGGACGTTGATCGAACAAGTAAAATATTATATGTTAACGATTATAGACAACCTTCAAAGTAACAACAATTTTATTGTTGTGACTAGATTAAATGTATGAATGTTGAATACATCTAACAAGGCTTAGCAGACAAAGATGGGAAAAGAATATACGTCAATGGCGAAATGTTAGTCTCTCGCTGATTGTCTACTCGCTTTCCGCGTAATTTAGCCTGAAGGCATTTAATTATATCATCATAGGGGATAACGTCGTTACTTCCTGATGACTCTGTGGGTACTACATCTGCATTTCCCTTTGTTGTTACAGGAGCTGTCGTTGTCGTTTCTTCTGCTTTAGGAACAGGTGCTTGGGTAGTTTTCACTTCTGTAGCCAGAGATTCAACTTCACTTGGTGCTGTGGTCTTCGGTACTTCTTCAGTTTGCTTATCAACTTTTGGTTGTTCTTTCAACTGTTCACTTTTAACGTCATCGCAGGGTGGTGCGGCCGCCTTTTTCTGGTTCATTTGAGTTTGTTGTGCTATCGTTGGTTTTAAGTAAAATATTACGGACTACCGCGTTGAAACTGGAATAAGATTTATGTAAAATGATTAATTGGTACAAATTGCAAATTACATAAACTATCTTTAGAAAGTTCAGGTGTTACCCTTTTAAATCATCAGCTGTGTAAGTAACTTCACGTATCGACCCATTTGGTTCGATCAGCGAATATTTCCCTTGAACTACTGATCCATCACTTTGTTCACTCTGTGACTTCTGGTCTCCGGTATTTTCATCAAATACAGCGTACGAGTACTGATAACTAGATGCGTCCTGTAATATTAACCTATTTTTTATAATATTCGTAGTCAAATGTTACGGTTTTAGTTTCAATTGTAAGTCTGTACCATAAGGCTTCTGAGTTACTTCATATCATCACCGAAGGATGATAATTTGAGCTTACATATTAAACCAATAAAAAAATAGTCTATACAGCTTTTTACTAGTTGGACAGGCAAATAGATAAGTTGCAGAATCTTTACGATTGCGGGGGCACAGAACTAACATTTGATTATTTTCCCCTCCACGATGCCAATTCCCTGGCAACTGCTCATGTATGTAATATAAATGCTTGTTATTTATTGATTGAACAATTATGAAAAAAAATAAAAACCGCAGAATTTCTTGCCGAATTTTTTTTGGACAGGATACAAAACTTCTGAACTGTTGATAGACCGACGTTCGTAAGCGCTTGGCAGGGCCAAATTGAATTAAGTATTTTAAAAATTTGAATTGAATTTTGTTTTTAAGAAAAGGGTTTTTTTGTTAGTGGAGATATAGAGCTATTTTCTAAAACAAAGGGCAAGGGTAGTAGTAGGGGGTATAAGAGGATAATACAGGTTGTGTTGTATGGAATATCGTATTAGTGTTGTACTTGATTTCGTTATTTTATCTACTTAAATGAGAAGTAAAACTTACGTCGTTCTTAGCCAACACTACTGGAACATTAGTAATCGGTGTTTTGTATGCTATAATGCTTCCTCTTGTCTGGGGCGCGACAGCTGCGACAGACGCTCCGGAAATTACACATGGCGCTACACATGGTGAAACAATTCCTGGCACCGTTTCCAACGGTATTACTGATTCTATGGGACCTGCAGATATTTGTGCAATCTCCGGTCCAGTAAATGACGCTGTAGGAGGGCCGTATTTTATATACTCTACTGGTTTGCTCTGAACATACACGTTAGAAAATGAAGCTCCACATATTCCTTCTAAGAATATCCAATAGAGAGACACTGCCGCGATGGTGCTCTGAAAGAAAAAAAGTTTTACTATATTTTTAGGCAAATATATTTTAAGGTGTAGTTAAAATTAAGGATTTCAATTCTGACTGTGGTTAAAATTTAAGATTTTTTTACACAGAACCGATATTAAATAACACCCTCGTTTCTTGTCATCTAGGCCAGTTTATTACTTTGAGACTTACTTTGAGAAACATGTTTGTTCGATTTGTGAAATACAACTAATGATTCTGTGAGAGACGGTTCGACTTTTAAAAGAAGATCCGCATTACTTAAATATTCTGTACACTAATATCTAAACAAAACGTCAATGTCATACAACAAACGAAAAGCGGTAAACAATAAAAATGTTAATAGGCATTTAGCACAGTCTCTAACGTTTGCTCCTAACATATTCAGAACGCAAAACGAACTGTAACGCGAATTATACCATGACGCTTGACTTTTGTGAAATGATCTGAGAATACTGAAATTAGGCAATTTTTCAGGAACAAAATGTTTCTTTATTATTCTATTACGGGCTTGGTTCCCAATACAACCGGCAATACCTGAATAATTAAGTGCAATCTGACCTTCATAGCACAGAGGGGTTAATTGCAATTGACTAAATAATTAATTGTCTGTTATATTGTCCATCGGATCCGAGTATTCTTTTGTCCGTTTAACGAGCAAATCATGTCATGAAAAACTTAAAAGGCAACATTAAGCTAATTGATCCAAATTTTCCCAAACACCTAGGAAAGACAACAAAGTGTTTTTCTATTGCGGAAATTAAAAACTCCGATAGAACGAAGGTAAACAGACTTTGGCAGGTTTTAAGTCCATTATCTCCTGCTTATTTTTTTGTAAAGTCTATTGCCTTGTTTTTTTATTAAAATGTACAATGTCACACTTATCCCTTTTTTTAGAGTGGTATACGAATAAAAAAGTAGCTCTTTAAATTACAGTGGTATCTTTAAATATCAACACCAGTTTATAAATAAAAAAAATTATAGGTAAATAAAAATTATCAAACCGAAAGTTGAAACAATGATACCTAATACTAAGCCGCTTGCTGTAATTCGTGTCTAACTATTTCGTATCAAATTATAGTCCAGTCTTGGGCAATCAAATCAGGTAAAATTCCAATTGCGGCTGCCGGCTCCAGTATGCATATTGAATGGCATTTCTTAATTTGCGCTTGTATACTTTGATACTCTCACCACTTAACCGCGTAAGTAACCAAAGTTAATTACTTTCGAGCTATACTTAGCATATCTCGTATGGCGCAATGGCAGCTTGTTATAATAGTGCATGGGGCAAGTGATAATTGATTACAAATAAATACAATTTTTATCGTTATGAGATAATTTTAGGTATTAGCATACATATTTTGTGTATAAAGTAGTTTCGGTACAAATAATTCATTGATGGCCTCCTTGTCGTATCCGACAACGGCGACCTTCGCTATTTATTTCATTGACGAGCCTGAAAAAATAATTCATTATGGTCAGTATTGAAAGTAGGTACATATTTATTTAGAAAAAGCTGATATCTATTTGTTCGTTTATTTATTTAGTTCACCAACAATTGTTACACTTAATACAAACACATAAATATAGAGAAATACAAATTAGTTTTCTTAAACGCACAATCAATTACAGGTAAACATAACATGCAAAACTTAGCACATTGACAATTTGTTTTGTGAATAGTAAAAAAAAAAAATTATCCGACAAAAAAAATTAAATACAATTATCGAGGTAAGAAAAACATGACACACCATATATTAATTTCTAAAGAAAACATACATTGTATAGTTAATACAACGACAATTACAAAATAAAAACATCAGGAGTATACCAGCTTAATACGAACAAAACAACAAAACAATATAGTCATAAAACTTTCTTAACCATACGTTTCAATTCCGACAGTGATGTTCCATTAATATCTAACCTATCACTATATATATTAAAAAGTTGGCTTACTCTTAGTATTGGGGAGTTGGCACGAAAAGTCGATTTACGAATAGGATACGTCAGTGGAAGGTTAGTCTTACGAGGCATTATTAATGGCATCCTAAATTGTAGTTTGCGTAAAAGACTAGGGGAATGTAGGTTATGTCTTATTATTTTGTATAAGAAAACTAGGTTTATCATATCCCTGCGTGTTTGTAAAGTTGTTATTTGAAACGCTTAATCGCAGAGGTATACGAATAATTCTTATAAGAAAGAAGAAAGAAGATATATATCTTATCAATTTACTTTTTTAATCATGATGAAGATGTATAGTTATTAATTTTCACTAAAAATATGGTAATAAGAAATAATAAGTTTAATTAGTTTAAGTCAACTAGATAACGTATTTAACTAAATATAGGATTCAGACTAAAGTTTCATTCACTAATAGAATAGAGAAAAATATTTGAAAAATCTAATTATAATACAGTATTGGGTATGAAATGTGATGACGATGTTAGCTGTTTATTTTTTAAACTTTAAAAAAAACGTACGTCTGAGGTCATTTCTATATAATTTAATTTTAATGCATTGCACATTTCATGTTAACTGATTTCATTACACGTTAAAACTATGAAAGATTTACAGAGAATCGTTTGTTTCTAGAGCGTTTGTTGATTAGAATAAATTATTTTATAACCTTATTTTTTGATGTTCTTTACAACTTCTTAGAATGAAAACGAAGTAATTTAAAAAAATCTCGTAATGTTTTTAAGAAGATATCATATGAAGGAAGAGTTTGTAAGAGTTTGGAGGATATTTTCACTACAATTCCGTAATAATTTAGCATGTTAGAATGCAATAAAAATACAAAAGTAAAAACTCCAAAGCGCCTACAAAAAATTTATAGCTATTTTGTCTCTAATAAGTTATGGTAGTATTTTTTTTTATTTCAAAAATTCTTCTTCCTTTAGGAAACTTTATTATTTCTGGGCAACAAACGCTATATTTATTACTACAAAATGTAAGAAACTGTCAGGAATACTGCAACCAAACCAATGTATGAAAAAATTGCCACAAAGTGTCTTTAATCGTAGGCGTTGTGTAAAGTATGTATGATAATAAAGAGCCTACAGTCGACTTTTTAGTTTAATGTTATCCTTGTTACATCAAAACTTTTAAAAATCGATATGGCAAAGCCGGACGCGCCACTGGTAAAACTAGAAAGGGCCAAATTTTACGAAAATGTTAAGCGACCCCCGGATACAAATTTCAAAACCCACGTCTGCACCTCAGGGACAGACCAAATTAGCTGTATTTATATGCGGACCCTAAGATATGTGAACTTTAAGAAAATAATAAATTAAAAGAAAAAATAAATAAAAAGAAAAGTGAAATTTTATCAAAAAAATATGACCGACTTCTAACAGCGTATAACTATTTTACGCAATATAAGCAGGTAACAACGTGCTGTCCGTACGAAATTGCGCGCATTTTAAAATCTGTGATAAATTTTAAGGTACTTATTTCATCAATATGTCGTTTATGACACGTTTTATGTACATAGAATGAAGAATTTTTTAAATGCAATAACTTTTATGTGAACCTAAACTGTATAATCTTAAATAAGCTTTGAATGAGCTTGATTAAAATTTTTAAAAATATTTACATTAAAATGCTTTTTTTCCGTTATTCTTAAAAAATAGATATATGCTATTGCGAACTTAATTGGTGACCAATTCAAGTAGTTCAATTATGCGAAATATAATTTAAGTCTTTTGGCAGCGTTTGTAATTTAATCGCATGAGTTTGTGATTTTGCTAATATCTGTCATTTAAAAAATAATTGAACAATAACGTAACATTTATAAAAAAAATATAACGCGCTCCGAATTAAGTACCTCCTTTCTTTGGAGGTTGGTCAAAAAATATAACACCCGTCAAATGTTGTTTTTATTTTTTTTTAGTACATACCATTAATGTTCAATAAATTTTACTATTCACTTTTGTATGCAATGGAAAAAAATGTTTATTAAAATTCCTACGTATTCGAAACTTAAATAGTTTATTTATTGTAAATTAAATAAAACTAGGGCGACTTCTTTTTTTAAATACCTTATTGGTATGCTACTATTTTTTTAATTTTGTGTTATGTACTATAATTAATGAGAGAAAAAATAAAAAATATTTTCTATATATTTAATGGACTATTATATAGAAAGCCCTAGAGCGCGTATCTTGTTTTAAGAATAACTATTTTTGTGTAAAACATTTTTGAAAAAAAAGAGGAAATTCAAAACTCATTTAAAGTATTTAAGTGTGAGTTTACATTAAAGTAACTGCATTTAAAAAGTTATTCGTTTTGTTTAAATGAAGTTCCTAAAAGATATGAGAGATTTAAAATGTGGTTGCGGAATCGTGGGGTAGTTTCTTTTTTAGTAATTTTTTTTGATAAAATTTTACAGATTTGTTTTACATATCGGCAAAAAATATAATATTTTACTCATAACTTAACTTGATCTGTATTATCAAATTCAAAGGACTTCTTCGAATTACGAAAAAAGTCATGATATCAAACCAGAAAAAAAGTGGATAGAACTAAATCTCCAGCTGTTGTTTGGACTTGTTACAGATTTATACAGGCAGAGTCGAATGACACCCAAACAAAATACAATTTAGTTTTCGCAGTTCCCTAACGTTCAGCACTTCGCCATATTTGTTCAATATTAAGGTTATACGTTTTAGCGCCATTTTAATTAAATATTAGTCCCGGATTTCTTTTGTTTGGCTTTTTCTCAAAGTGATGCTTATGTAAAAGTCTACTGTCTTCAGCAGTAAGTGGAACAACTAGTCTTATGACATCACAGTCTCAGGAACATGGTCCGACATCGGTACTCACGATTTTCATTTACCTAAGCCTAAATAATATAAAGCATGAACTTGTGTTAAATTGTTGTTCCCGTATTCTCGTTCTTACAGATTATATATACATCATCAGCCTTTGTTAGTCCACTGCTGGACATAGGCCTCTCCTAATATACCCTTATCCATTAGGGGGTTTGGACCGTATCCCACCACGCTGGTCCAATGCGGTTGGTGGGTGGACGACTTTTACATGCCCACCTGACGCATGGATCATCTTACTTTTCAGACAATTGGGTGATCGGCCTAAATTGTCTAACCAACTAGGAAACAACTATGAAAATTTGTTGCATCTCCGCAGGATTCGAACCCACGACCTCCGGTTTCTAAAGCACACGCCCATACCACTAGGCTACGGAGGCAGTTTCTCGTTCTAAACAAAGAAAAATTGAAAATTACCAAAGTACGTAGTTCTCTCTTGATAAAACAAGAACACATACCTAATGAGTGTGACACGTTTGTCATATTTGCATGAGCATCTGAAAATGTGTAATAAAACGAATAAAAAAGTTTTTAAAGAAGTTTATTTTCGCCGCAGTCTTAAAATAAAATTTAACGTCAACTAAACATTATTTATATAAGTATTTAAGGTACATAGTAATATCACATGAAAGCAGTGGCTTAGTGCCGGCAAGTTTAGTGGTGGTATTCGTGGTGCGCGGGCGCGGTGTTGTGCACGACTGCGTTGAATCTAAAAGAAAAAAAAATATTATTACAACTAAGTAATAATCAAGAAAAACAAATCTATATATATTTGCATGTATAAATCACAAGCAATTAAGGTTGCGTTAAAATAAGAAACGTAAGTCAAAAAAGACAGAAGAAGAAGTAGGTATTTTTGTTTGGTCGGTTCAAATTAAATTAAAAACTTGTATAGCAATGTCAATCGCTAGCACTAAGATTAAGTAATTAATATCGTTACCCCGAGTGGTCATCAGCGGTGTAGGTGACTTTGCGGAAAGAACCGTCAGGTTGAAGCAACGAATATTCTCCCTTGACCACGTCACCATCACGAGCTTCATGTTGGGTCTTGTGATCTCCGGTGTGGGGGTCAGACACCGAGTAAGAGTAGTCATATTTGGGGTGAGCCTGAAAATAACACAGCATTATATATGGTACATCGACATAGCTTTGTTGTTGTTTCACATTTGGTTAGGCCAATTCCGAAGGCCAGAAGGTGAGTACCTCTTTGGATAAGTATATTATCAAGAAATCTCTAACAGTGTCTATAAGAAAGTCAGTCCCTTTAAATATCTGTACATAAAGTCCCCGCATGAAATCCAGTCACCGTGTCAGACTGGTGTCTCTTTTAACTTTTAAGATGGATTAACATAATGATCACAATAAATTAGGCAAAGATGTAAACCAAACAAAATGTTCGCGAATTTTTTTTTGAATTGATTACTACGAATTAAAAGATATTATAAGCAAACGTATAAACAATTGTGTAACAACCGACGTCGATCGTCAACGTTCCAGATCAGATTAACACGAGCACGCGCGGTTTATGCAAACAACGGCCCATTACCCCACAGCGTATCATGACAGTCATTATATCTCCGTCCTACAGTCGGTAGGCGACCATTTTGCAAGAGTCCTGGGAACGCTGCACCACTGTCGGCCAAACAGTCACGACTAGGAATTTACTCAATAGTTATATATGGAAAACGATTATGTAACAAGAAGTAGATTATATCAAATTACAACTCAGAAAACGGTCTATGACAGTTCCCTTGTGGACAGTTAAGACGAAAAGTGAGCATTCGATATATTGATTCATTAATTATTCCGACGCTAAAATTATGTATCTTATTTTGCGTTCTTTTAGAATCAAACGGTTGAATTAAAAAAATAAAGAAAAAACGTTGCAGTAGAAATAGAATGTCAGCAAACAATTATAACCGATCATTACCGTAAAATATTCAGCGATTTTCATAATTACGATGGCGATAATTGTAGCCGTTAATTGAATTCTAGAGACCGTTTTACGCAAAAATAGTGGCAGTGATGCAACTTTCCTGCATAAACCCAGTCGGCGGATAATGTAGATAGGCATCGTATCCAGGAAGCTGTTGTGTTGTTTTGTATCGGGCGAACAACACGTTCATTTTACGCAACCGATCAATTAGTTACTCGCTATTGTATTACGCCATCGCCGGGGCAAAGTAGAATAGGTTTACTCTACTTAATGACTGTAGATCTTTTATTTTTATAACCGTTCATAAATCTTTATTATGTCAATCAATTCTTTGATGAATATTGCGCAACATTCCCACCAACATGCACACACAAATTGTTCTGTTCTTGACCACATTCGTTGTTTTTAGTGCATTAAGTTTAATTTCTGAAACAATGTGCTTTCGTAATCGTAATGCTTCGTTACAGTGGCGTTCTCTACATGCTCTCTTTGTTCGAGACAGAGTACCGCAACCGCGTTTGGAGGTCAAAAGTAATCAAAATCAAGATTTTCCCTGGCTAAAATATAAGTTTATACCTATGCATGAAAACTAGTAAATATGCGCGTATTTAGAAATTATGTTTATAAACTTTATTCACAGGATTCTTAAAAAACTTATTTTTTTATATTATACTTTGCATTGGCCTCAGCTGTAGTAAATAAACATTTTATTAATATTTTTGCATTAACCTACGATAATAAATTAATACTGTATGTCATGTAGTCAAAACAATACGAATTTCATCAAAATTTACTACACTAAAATCGTAATTATAATTATATTTCGAAAACAATTGTCTTAAAATTTTTATACGGGACTTAAACGATCTTAACTTTGAATAATATGGATATTTGGACTGGACTTCTAAAGTTATTGACATAGTTGATTTGGTTTTATGGTTTACAAGCGGCTCTTACGTGATAATCTACGTGTTGATCGCCGTGTCCCTCGTATGCTAGTTGGGCGACTGGGGCATAACCGGCCGATTCGTGCCCATAGGCATCTCCTGCATATCCATGTCCGAGTTGGACAACGCCAGCCGTGGCGATCGCCACTACGGAGAGAACTACAACGATCTGTAAACAAATCATTATTTTTAATCATGTATAAATATGTATATGTATATAGTCATTATTTTTCGGCTGAATTCCGCGACATATTTTTATTTAGGTGTATCTTAATTTTTTAAATAGTTTAAGACTAGATGTTATGCTAGCTTTTTTTAAGCAGACAATTTTATATTTATATAATTAAAACATAAAATTTTAAAAAAATGTTAAATCCAATAGTAAACGTTAAATGGCGCTCATCTAGCGACCAATATTGCTTTTGCCAGAAAACAACAAAATGTTTATATTGTGCAACGTCCTCCAGAACGATTCGCGAGAAGAGGTAAGGGCCTCTAACCACACTTACTTTGGCAAGCATTTTCTGTTTGTTAGCTTTGCTTCGTCTGAACGACCACACACGACTGATGCTTAGAGGCGAAATCGGCGACTTTTATATTACAAACCCACGAGATGCGGCGTCGTACGAGCGGTGGACGCAAGAGCAAAGAAGTTTGATAATAATGTTGGCATTACGTAAAATCATGAAGCCTTGTTCAAGGTAACTAAATTGGGCATGTCGAGACCATGATAGACTTGGGGACTAGTTAAGGAAATGGATCAGTAGTGATGGCAAAAAACATTGCATCGGATTGCGCAAGTTCAATGCTTCAGCCAGCCTCCTTTCTATTAAAATTGGAGTAAGAAGGGAAATGCTGTTTGAATAATTTAAGCGTTGCCAATCGTTCCGTTTATCTGCAACGTGGCATATTAATGTATGCAGAGTTGATCAGATAAATAGAGTTGTAACAGAATAAATTTAACGCTTTCGTTTTCACTGACGAGTTAAGGATGCATAGGCATTCGAAATGATTCTGGCCACCAGCCAAATCAATAAAAGGATGATCTCAAAATGAATCGCATAAATAATTTGACAGCGTAACCTCATACTTCATGCATTGCGTATGTGTCATGTCTCTAAGCGTAACCTAATGCCTGTGAACCGTTGAAGAATCGAGCC
The DNA here is from genome assembly GCA_029286875.1 of Lamproptera curius. NCBI lineage: Eukaryota > Metazoa > Arthropoda > Insecta > Lepidoptera > Papilionidae > Lamproptera > Lamproptera curius. The sequence goes on along the minus strand of JAGSMT010000039.1, from coordinate 1,966,874 downwards.
AGAACAATTGAAAATGACATTATTTTTATGACAGTTACGACAGTTATGATTCTTGAATTCCTTTCCGCATTTTGCTAATTACGAGAACTTTTTAGAGAATATAACATTACCTTTGAAGAAACGATATTATGCATATTATGAGGGTATTATATTTTGTAACACACACAGATTTTAGAGATATTGAATAACTTTATTGTTATACAGATACATTTAATATAAAAAATAAATTTCTTATAAATTCTCATCCTAGATTATCAATATATCAATATATTATAACGCTTTTTATATAAATTTCAATTGAACATGTCTTTATTATAACCCTTTATTTGATTTTGAATTTTTAGACACAGTAAAAAGAAACGTTATAAAAAATTAAGCACTCATGTCTCATATTAAGTATGTTTGATTAAATCGCAACTATTAACAGCTTAGCCGCTAATAAATAGAAGCAACTTAGTTGATTGTCTAAAAATTGATGATTGTTTTAATTAGGCTAATAACGCTCTTTACGAGGTGCCGCTCGTTCTTGTTTAGTCTGGTACGTATAAAATTACAGACCAGTAAGGAACTGGAGCGTTGCTGTGACTTGGATGATGCAATGGCAAGTTAAACACAAAACCGCTTTTCGATCTTATGATACTTCTATGGTTATATTTGAATACGAAATCGTTTCCATAACGATTGTTTGATTGTATAATAAAACTTATTAGAAAATAATACGATATTTCTTCTGTTAATTCTTTATTATCAATAATTTAGCATAAACAAATCATAAAATATATTTACGAGGACCAGCGTATAATAAACATAGTTATGAAGATCCCCTAATACAAATATTATAACTTTTGTTATTGTAAGTTAAACCAACTTTTTTTTAAAAAGGCTTGATTTACAAGCTAATAATGTTTACCGGTTCAAATGCTGGGGTAAACTAATTTTGAGTCTTGTTTTTATTGCAAGGTAGTAAAGTTGAATACATTGAAAATGGTCAGATCCCTTGGATAAGTACAGTCAAATGAGATACGCATAGACCGTAATTTGGGCAATGGCTTCTTAGGCCAAAATGGAGTATTGAAATACTGAATACCTTCTTACTAACTATGCTATAGCACATTTTACTATTTAATTATAAAACTATCTAGTGTACTCACTAGATAAACCGGATGTATTATCTCAAGTTAAGGCAACAAGCATAGTTTATCGTCTAGCATTGCATTTCTTTTAAACATGGTGCGTACCATATTATGATTGCCGTGTTGAACCTAAAACTTAATGAAAAACAAGAAAAATACGTCATAAATTTTATATTATTTTATTGCCCTAAAATAATATAAAATTTGTTTCATAAAAAGTTTACTAATTGAAAACGTAAATTTTATAAGTAAAGTGGTATATAAATAAAATTATTCATGTTGAAGAATTGCTTTCAGGTTTTATATGCTTTCTTGTATCATTTGGGCCCAGTATGAATAAAACGTCCTTTATTACATTTCACTTTACAATCATGTTGATGATATAAAAATTTAAATGCAATATAAAGAAAACTACATTATGACGCAACAATTCTTATGTTATGCCATGTGTGTACTCAGATTTTACTTTTATGTGATTAATCAAGTTATTAAAGCTTTAAATTTTTCTAAGTTTAAGGAATGGATATAGAGAACTGTGCTGCCTTCCATTATATTAAACAAAGGATGTGAATAATGATATTGTTATTGATTTCACAATTACAATGTAATGTTACGCATTTTACAAAGCCTGTCCAAAATTAAATTGCTCGCGAAGTCTTACGTAAGAGCATCAAGCGCTACTTAGCAATTATCGTTACCCAATTTAACACATCCACGAGCAAATTCTTCATCGTAAATTATTTAATTTCAACGGCCTCTCAGTATATATTTATGAATGTAAATTCACTCCATTTCCTGAAGACAGTCGGACGAAATACGCATTAAGTGATGATTAAGAATGGATTACATCGCTCTCAAACTTTATTGACGGTTACATCTGAGATATGCAATTGACTGTGCCGTATAAATACTAACGTTTATGCTGTGTAACGTTCATTTGAATGCTAAAAATACTAGCATTTTAAAAAAAAATACGCTTTAATTCGATTTTAAAACTTATATTTTAGAACGAGCCATTTTGTTTTCAGTGAATGTTAATATGTGACTCAATTTGTTTGTTACAGGATCTTTTTTGTCAGTACCTGTTTTCAATTGAATTATTAGACTAATAAACAAAGGCGTTACAATGGTTCAATCTATAAACCTGTATTACATCCAGGGAGTAAAATTAAACTTTTGTTGGATCATTTAAATATGTTTATTTCTATTAGTAAACTACATTATAAAGGGAATGTATTCTTAATGATGGGCGAACAAAGGAGTGGCGTGAATGATAGGAGCATGCGCGATAGGGCCTGCGTGCACAATGGGGGTCGCATGGACAATGGGTGCAGCATGAACAATGGGGGCAGCGTGGACAATGGGGGCGGCATGGATTATTGGCGCAGCGTGGACAATAGGCGCTTGGGCAACAGGCGCCGCCTGTGCTGTTGGCGCAGAGTTGTGCACGACAGCATTGAAACTGCAAAAAATATAATAGACATTCTTTGAATTATGGCTATATTACGTTTGAAGCTTTTGTTTAATTTATACTTTTTAATTTTGTTATTACTAAAAGTAAACCAACAGCATTTATAGATTATATACTAAAAACATCATAAATTAATGTTATACAATAAAGATCCATAACATCATTGAAGGCACATATACTTTAACGAGGCAGATAGTGGTCGATTTTATCGAAGTTATTGTCCGAAACAATAGGTAAACCACCATCGGAAGATCCATAAATTATTCCATTTCAAGATTATCTGTGCGTCTTTAGATTCGCTTGCTTGGAAGTTCTTTATTACATACGATCAGCCTTTTAATGAATCCTGTTTTCTTAATTTTATTAGATTTGTTTGCCGGTTTTCAGTACTTCTAGAACTTCTGAAGGAAATATCGTTACTATATTATGAAAAAACTGTTTAATTGTTTACGTCATAATTAGTAAAGGTTAAAAATTGAAAGCGAAAGATTGCTACTAGTGCATATTTAATACAAAATCTTTCATAATATTTCTTTAATTTGATATTTGTTTGATATACTTTTATTATGCATTTGATAAATAAGGTTATATCGGAAGTCGGAAGATCAGTCTGTTTTGACCATTCAAATTACTACGTTGAAGACTTAAAAACAGACAAGATAACCCTGACAAGTTTTTTTTAAAAAGGCGATGAGACAGCAGGACGTTTCCTTGTTGGTAGACGACACCTGTCTTGTCTAAAAGAAAAGCAGCGTAAGACGCCAAAAATCCACTCACCGCCCTAAGACATGAGATGTTATGTCTCGTTTACCCATATTTACACTGGCAACGGTGTACATAAAACAGTAGTGTTTACACACTACTGATTTGCGGCAGAAAAAGTATAGAATAGGTAATAGAATAGAATAGGCACCGCAGACGTAGTAAAATGGACCTAGGTAGGTCCATTTTTACAAGGGATCTGTATCAAGTTTTATAGCATTATATTATCAAGACGATATGTAACACATATATGAATAAGTATAATTTTTTTTACTATATAAATTACTACCAATATAATCATACCCTGTGTGATCGTCAGCAGTGTACTCCACTCTTCTGACTGAGCCATCAGGTTGAAGCAGTGAATATTCGCCTTTCACTACATCACCTTCGCGGCTCTCGTGTTGCGATTTATGATCACCAGTGTGTGGATCGTCAACAGAGTAGGAGAATTGATAATGCGCCGGCGCCTGTAATGAAATTAAGATAAATGTGACCATATCACATCGATCGTAATTACCTAATAACGCAACAGTTTATGTAATATTTCATTACAAACGGTATTAGGTCAAGAATAATTAATAGATCTATTTTAATGTATTGATATTGTGTTTTCCAATCATTGCACTGGTAAGTTAATATAGGAACTATTAAATTTGTGTTATAATATGTGATAGTGCTACAATGGCCTCCTTAATAAAAAAAAAAACAATTGTGAAAGTTATACAATTATGTTATGCTTTAAATAGACTACTTCAAAATCATATTTGGGTTCAACTTCTAATGATGTTGTAATGGTAAAATAATTGGGATAAGCATTAACTAAAGCAAAAAAGATAGAAATTAAGAAATAATAATTATAGTATTGGAAATTACGCTTTCTTCAATGTGTTCGGTACGACTGAGAGTCACTGGAGCATGGATTGCTGGTGCGATTTGTTGAACAATTGGAGAGGAGTGAACGACTGGGACGCTGTGCTGCAAGATGGAATGTTGCTGCAGAAGAGGAATAGAGTGCTGAAGGTGGCCTGTGGTGAATTGTGCGATTCCAGCTGCTTGGTCATGATGAACAATGTTCTGAGATGTCAACCCTTGCCCTTGACTTTCATCGGAAAGTCCGCCATGGCAGACCGCCACCAAAACGGTAAACGCTGCGATCTGAAAGGGTTATTAAAAACATTTTATTCACTTTCCGTAAATCTTAAATTTCTTAGGATTATCGAAGTTTGATAAGACTTGTTATTAACGTGTTCTATTTTCAATTCTATTGCCATTCATAACTTAATAAGATATTATGAGCCCAGTAAGTAGACCGATTTGAAAGTTTACCACTGCATTTTAATCAATACAATCGATGTTATCATTTAATGGATTAGTACGGAAAACGTTTTGTATGTCGATTAGGTCAATTCACTTTCATTAAGGTTTTAGATTTTTTTTAATTTAATTGAATGATAACATATCTCACTTGAAGGTACATCTTGTAGAGGAGTTGTAAGCACGTATGGTAAGGATCTGAGATGGGTAGTACTTTTTATACTTTGGAGGAAGCAGGCATGTGTCACCCGATCCGGTGAAACCGGCTGGAGACTTGACACCGGTATATGTGATCACGTTATGTGTTACATCACAAACGGCCCTTTTTGGCATTGCTCAAGGTTGCCTATAAATCTGTTCGTAAAATATTCCCTTGCATTACTTCCAAAAGCAATATAATTATCGATAAGTTCTCATCTCATTTATCGTAACCCAATTGATTCAGATGCGAAAGGTAAAATTGATTATTTTATTAATTTCAATTATTTCGCATAATTTCATGCAACAATTTTATTAAGTAGCCACCGACGCAGTTCTGCACATATCGCAACCGCATTATGCATTTATGTTGAATTGCCTCTTCTCGTTAAATAATCTTTCTTTTTTCGTACTCGAAATATTTTCACAACTATTGCATTATGGACGGCGCGTTTTCCTTGTGGGCAACATTAACATTAACGAATATCTAGGTTTTATTTTGTTCCCGTTAAATAAATTTTTAGATTGTTTCATGTCTATGAATTTTTAACTGTATATACATTCTTTCAAAATTGTACTTTATGTTCTGATCTCGTATCGTCTCATAAGATTAAATTTTATACAGGCGCTGCAGGTCCATATAGGGCTTTTTATAGAAACAAAAAAAAATCTTCTCTTTTATTTTAGGTTGTCATTATGTTCAATAAAAAATGTGTTTCATAATCAAAACATTATACTTGAGGTATTTAATATGTAATAACAAAATATTAATTAACCGCTAAACTTTTCAACACATTTTATTAAGCTTAACTATCGATAGCAGGATGCATACTCTCATTTCATGCGGATTATGTCCCAAATAAAATGCTCATCCACCGGTTATAAACCGGTTACACAAATTATACAATACAGTTATCTGCTGTACGACGAATGCAGGCCGTGCAGGTAAGTAAGAAAGTGGTGTACTGGGTTGCCCACAATTGCTCCAGTAAAACATTACGCAATGACCGTAACTCTCGACACGGTGTTTGGAATAAAGGAATTGCTTTACGATCTTCAATTGCTGTTATGTGTTTATGATAATGTAATTTTCCTATTTTGCAATGTGGAAAATGACAAAAGCTAATGAACGTTATTGTGATCCATCGGATATGGTTTCCGTCGAGAGCCAACCTACATTAATCTAAAGCTAATTTTTAAAATTATTTCAACATATGGTATTAGCGAAAATATAATGAACAATTAAACTTTCAATGAAAAACTATTAAAAAATTATTAAAAGTCTAGTGTTCTTTTTAGTCGAACCCTCATATTCAAAATCTGTTTAATAGAGTTGAAATTTCGAGAAAATGTTTTTCGACAAATACAAATAAAAAAAAATTACAGAAATCTCATTACACAATGCATATTTTAGACCTATAATAAAATTTGCGGCCTTATATAATGTAAGATGGTAAGGTAATGAATACATGAGCTTATCCATACTATTTAATTCAATGCTCCGTTACAAGCTGAGACCGTTATGAATAAGGCTCTCGCTTTCGATGTAATGTAATTTGCCAGCTTTCCGTGAAGGCCAAATGCGTGCATTCAAGTAACAAAAAATGTTAATGAAATAAACAACGAAACGTTATCTTTTTTTCTGTTTTGATCTTTCAAATTTAATTACAGTCATTTGGATGCTGTTGTAAAAGATATGAAATACTTCCAATATTGAATATAGACGATGTTAAATAACATATTTCATTCAGTAGGGAAACAACATTTTGTTGTGATTGATAAAAGTAATATTAGACGTTTAACCAAAAAAAGATAATATACGATAAATGTAACGAATGGGAAAGTAAAGCAAACACAGACCTGGTATTTAACTCAAAATAATCTAAACGGACAAACTTATCAAAAGACTATTAAAAGGCATGATTTTATATTTTTTTAAAAATCAGACATTCAGCTGTTGACCTTTCACTTGCCCATGCGTCACATGAATAATTTCACTTTCGATGCGAAATTGCCTGTAGTATTTGGTAGATTTTTTCTGCTACGACGCATTAAACAGTACAACTAAAATAAATACTATTTTTGAAAGCGCCTCTGTTACTTAACACAAACGCATCAATGTTAAAGATCTTCCAAAAAGCTAATTATAAAGCATAAAAAAAAAAACTAACCGCATGGTGCATGTTGAAGAGGTATGGATCCAAAATGGAGAGTTGGCTATAGAAGATATAAATCACGCAACCAAATGTAATATGACCAATCATAATCTGTGTTACAGACTTAATCGCTGAATGCAAATGTGTTTATAAAACGATTGTGTTACACAGTCTGTTTTAATTGTTATCGGAAATCATATGCATTCATGGAATTGATGTAACAGAAAAGTGGTTTTATGAATAATTTTAAATTCGAAATTTTATAAATACAGTAGAACAATAATAATAAAGGTTTGTGTCAAATTTAAAAACATTAATGTAATTGAGATTATGTAATGCAAACGGATACTGTGAAGTTAAAAATTCTAAAAAACTGATCATCATCATCATCAGCCTGTGATAATCTACTGCTGGGCATAGGCCTCCTCCAATACACCACTATCAATTACGGGGTTTTAGACCGTATCGCACCACCCTGGTTCAATGTGGGTTGGTGGGTGGACCGACCTTTTTACATGCCCATCCGACGCATGGATCATCTTACTTTTCAGACTTGGGTAATCGGCCCAAATTGCCCTGAACAACTAGGAAACAACAATGAAAATTTGTTTAGTCCCCGCAGGATTCGAACCCACGACCTCCGGTTTCTAAGACACACGCCCATACCACTGGGCTATTGAGGCAGTTAGCAGGCAACTCAGCATAATATATTTATACAATAGTTTTGAATAATATTTTGAATATTAAATGGAGTCCCAACCATAACCCATACAAGCCTCGTATTGGTAACGCTCCATTTAATATAAGATGTCAAATTATTTAATATGATTAAGGTTGATCTCTAACTGTTGAAGAATGTCGGCAAAAAAGCGAACTCGTTTGTAGATTTCTGGGACGTCCTAGTTTTATTTTAACCATGCATGAAATTTTCTTAATCCTCCTTTATTTTTAAAATCAGTCACTTTTCATCGCTATGAATAACAACTTTAATTCAGATAATAAAAAACTGATCTCCTTAAATTTAAGTACCGACATGAAAAACCCTATAAATTCATAAATGAATAGATTATGAAACATTTACTACATGTTCATTAATTTAAGGACTGTAGAAATGTGTTCAATAAGTATTTCGCCATTTTATAACATGAAAACAGCATCGATCGATTATGTTACATGCGGCTATCATTATTATCTGTCAGATGGGACGCGCTCGTAAATAATTGAAACCATATTTTTGCACGGAATCGTTAAAGATCGAAGGTAACAGTGACCTATTGCGGATGAGACACGCAATCGTTCGTTTCCTTTTATATACATGTAAAGACTTGTTGATGTATCAAGTTATATTTAAGTTTTATCTGACGAAATATCGGAAATAATATTTTAAGATGTTGAACTTTTTTTAATACAGTACAATTTTATGCCCGCTATCAAATTACGTAACAAAGTACCCTTTTCACCATTTTTTAAATTTAGTTTTTGATAAAATATACATCGCTAAACTTATTTTAAGTGTACTCGTACATTGTGTTGAGTTTAAACAAATATTAGCTGTTGACGCGTCCAGAATGCAATATTTTTCTAAAAATAATACTTTTTTGTTTACAAATCTGTTGTATTAAACTAGTAAATTAAAATACTAAAAGTAGTAATTTTTAGGCCAGTATTACTATATACTAAAATTAGAGATTTAATTGAGAGAGAGATTCAATCCTTTGTTTTCAATCGGCGCCGAACCTACTAAACCGATTTAAAATATACTTGCAGTAATAGAAAGCTATATTATCCTTGATAAATATAGGGTACCCTCTTCTCCAGGAAAATCAATTTCAAAATAAATGAAGACAGTAATATCTTGCGACAGCCTCTGTAGCCTAGTGGTATGGGCGTGTACTTTAGAAACCGGAAGTCGTGAGTTCGAATCCTGCGGGGATTCAACTTTTCGTTGTTGTTTCCTTGTTGGGTAGGGCAATTTAGGCCGATCACCCAATTGTCTGAAAAGTAAGATGATCCATGCGTCGGATGGGCATGTAAAAGTCGTCCACCCACCAACCGCATTGGACCAGCGTGGTGGGATACGGTCCAAAAGCCCCTAATGGACAGGGGTGTATTAGGGAGGCTTAGTCACAGTCAGCAGTGGACTATCAAAGGCTGATGATGATGATGATAAAATAAAGTACCAGTGAGTAGTAGTAGTAAACATAATAGTGTTCCTGAATAATAATGAAACAATATTTTTCAGATCGTAATTCTGTGCCGTATCCCACATACGGTCCATAACCCCCTAGTGGATAGGGGTCGTATTAGGGGAGGCCTATGTCCAGCAGTGGACTATCACAGGCTGATGATGATGAGTAATATCTATTTCGTTACAATATTTCTATATCACTTTCACTTAGTACGTCGTAACGTATATTGAATTGAAATGTACTATTTTAATTCCGTTGTCTTCACAAGTTTCTCCGTGGCCAAATTGGTTTTAATTAACACGTATAAGGTATTCTTGGTCCGATATTGCAGTGTATTGTTTCGCATCTGATTGCGGCCAACCAAAAACGTTCAATTGTTTCATCTCGTTTCAACACATCCGTTTAGGCAAGGTCTTACTTGCAATATTAAGTGCCCATAAGAATACAAGACTCCAAAATAATTAGTAGTTGAGCAATGGAACACACAAAAAGCGTTGGTTTTAAATTAACGTTTTGTACATCGTTGTCGAGGTTTTTACTTGATTATGCCTACCATGCCAATAACAATGCAGCATGTAATGCATGCATTTAATCAACTTAAATTAGTTTTGTAACTGTACTTTAGTCAATTAGTAGAGTTGCCACGATTAGTGGTTTGGCCGAAAACCGAATATTCGGTAATGCTGCCAGGCGAAGCACCAAATATTCGGCCGCCGAACATTCGTAACTGCCATTTACTGGCGTTTATCTTTCTTTTACTGGGAGTAGCCTTTATATAGTGAGATATTATTTTGTATAATTTACCACGAAAAGCGTAATGATTCGCTATTCATCATCATCATTATCATAGGACATTGGCCTCTCCCAATACACCCCTATCCATTTGGGTGTTTTGGACCGTATCCCACGACGCTGGTCCAATGCGGGCTGGTGGTTGGACCGTCTTTACATGCCTATCCGACGCATGGATCATCTTACTTTTCAGGCAATTAGGTGATCGGCCCTAGAATTGTCCTAATCAACTAAGGAAACAACAATAAATGTGTTGAGTCCCCGCCGGATTCAAACCTACGACCTCAGCTTTCTAAAGCAAACGCCTATACCACTAGGCTACGGAGGCAGTTACTAGGCTAGGCGAGGTTTGCTATTAATAAATGTTAAAAAGCTCGTTTTCATCGATCACAACTAACCAACTTAATCTATTTTTCCAAAGACGTTGTAAATTGGTAACAAATACATATAATCTAAATATAGTGTGTGTGTGTGACATATAACTTAGTAATACACTTGTCTTCATTATTTTGAATTCGGTATTCGGCCGAGTAATGCGTACTATTCGGCCGAATACCGAATACCAAAAAAAATCCGAATAGGCCAAATACCGAATAGTATTCGCCTAAGATTCGTAACATCTATAATAATTAGATTGGAAAATAATGTAATCAGTAACCCATAGCAACAAAGCGGCGTAGTGCGTATGGTGTTGTTATTAGTTGATTGATTAAATGATGATGATGATGATGATTAATATTTCAGTATCAATTTATGTCTGTTTGAAAAGTGGCGTCTGTTTGAAGTATGACGCCACTTTATTGTTGGTAATGATTTTGTTTATAAGCTTTAGAACTAATTTTTGGTCAAATAAAATTATTGTTCTATTTCACATTTTATGGGATATTTTTTAATTTATATTTTTTATAATACATGTCCCAATGGGGTACAGAGATCTTATGTAACAATAAAACAGATAAACTTAATTGTATGTAATACTAGTATCACAAGTTGTGTGTGCAGGTACTAATGATGGTGAATGACTGGTGGTGAGTTATGAACAACAGCATTGAATCTGGAAAGAAAAAATATCATAATTAATAAAATAAAATAATGTTTTAGTTATTCTAAAAATATAAAGTACTCGCATGCATAGGTAATAACGACAATTATTCGCTTCTATATTAGCTATTGATTGGTTGATGATTATTGCAAACAGACATTATACCAACTAATAACCGAGCTCTTATCTCGGCTTGGGCTAATAAATTTATTTGTGCAATATTGATTACTGTTGTATGAGTGAAAGCAGATATTTTAGAGACACCCAGATAAGCGGGACGTTAATCTGATGCTAAGCGTTACGTCCTGCCATCATGTTGGGTGGACGATGCCGAGATGTTGCGTATTTTTTACCCAGTAATTATACTGTGATGCCTTAGTTGCGTAGTACTACAACACAGTAGTTGCGGTAGAAAGGACAGATCCTTAGTAGGCAGTTAAATGAGAACGCATCACAATCTAGTATCTCGATGTCCTGATAATCTATAAAATAGACACAAATTGTTCACAAAGAGCTAAGTTATTCAGTTTTATAATTATATAAAATTCTTTCAGTTTCAAATATCTAAACGGTTGTTATAATTCGGCGGTTTACTTTACTTTTTTCGCTTATATCATCAAATATGGAATCATTCATATTCAAAATTGATCAATATTAACTTACCCATTGTGAGGGTCCGCAGTGTAAGTCACTTTACGGAAGGAGCCGTCGGGCTGCAGTAGTGAATATTCGCCCTTCACGACATCACCATCGCGTTCTTCATGCTGAGATTTGTGGTCTCCTGTATGGGGGTCCTCTACGGAGTACGAGTATCCGTATTTAGGGTGTGCCTGTAAGAGTAATTTAAAATTAAAATTATATAACTTGTTGTTATCTTATATAATTACCTATATTGCATAAATACATAATCAGATAGTTGTTGTGCGCGACTGTCTGAGTTTTTTTAAGTTTAATTTCTAAATATAATCATACCAAATTTCCATTCAATCGGCCATGCAGGTACATGGACATCGTGTTTAGTTAGTTCAAAAATGCACTTGACTATCTTCTTCTTTCATAGTTACTGTCATCTATTGGGATAACTCTTTCCTACTCTGTTTGAATTTTTTGCACTTCTTTTTCCTATGAAATCAATAACATGTAACATTACACACTTACGTATTCGCCAACATAGTGGTCTTCCGCACCATGATCGGCTGATGCAGAGTAGGCTGGGCCCACATGGATTGGGTGCGAGGAGAGGGCTCCTGGAGCACTCTGGAAGCCGTAGTGTGCCGGTGCCTCGTGTTGAATGCTTTGCTCGTGATGAACGATGTTATGTGATACTGCCTGGCGCATAGTGAAACACGCCCGCCCGACAAGCCGTCATTACGGCGCAGGCAATAATAATCTGTGCACAAAAAAGGTCCAATCTTAAATTACGAAGACAATCATGGAGTAAATAATTAATGACGTAATGCTAATCATATGTTGTCTCTTCTATTAATCTAAATTCTTAGGAGAAACTATGTCGTATATGATGAAGTTAGCTTACTTTCGAGAACATTTCGCTGTGAAATCAAACGCTTAACGACTGGTGCTTGCTATGATAGTGCACTCTTTTTATATAACTAACAAAATATAAGCCGTTCGTAGTGGGGGTCTATTCCTGACGATATCCGATCGGATCACAGTAATTGCCGCATTGCCAATCTGCTCACTTCATTGAGTGTCGCAAGCAACGGTATAACCACAGTATGTGGAGAAAATGTGCATTAAGTGAGAGGCTGAAATTGTTACACTTTTTGTCGTCCAATTCGAGATTGTTAAATTAAAATAAAGATACGAGGACGACATTACATAATTGTACTCTTCATACGGAAATATTTAAATGAAAATTATTATGCACCGCTGTATTTGCGGCATTATTATATTGAATATAAAAGATAATTTTTGAATATGAAACTAAGCGAGGCTTATCGTATTACTTAAACTCGTCTCTCTGTTAATAAAATAAAAATATCACAAGATGTTCGGCATAAGTGCCTGGTTATTTAACGCCCAGTAAAGTTGTTACATAAAAGAATTACTTAGAAATTAAAAAGATAAACTATATTCTGCGCTCGTAATCTGAAGGAGTTACTACAATTTTTTTTCTTCATTACGTTAATAAAAAATGCTAACTTTTTTTTATAAATTGTGATTAAGCTGTATGTTATACAGTTTAGTTATTATGTTTCGTCTTTAAAAGTGTATACAACACACAAAAACATTAAAATATTTTTTAAAATTTGTCGCCGTGATTCATTTTGATCAAATTAAAAATATGCATTACAATGCTTGATTTTGCCTTACCTCGATACATATTATAAAAGGTATTATTTAATGGCGTTAATTTACAATTACAGTAATAAAGTATGTCAAATAATAAATTATTCTCTTTTAGCCGAATTTCGGTGTGTTTGACAGTTTCCGGTATAAGAATTTTAATCAATTAGATACAAGAAATCACAACAAGATACAAGAAAGATATAAGGTGACAAGTATTACACCGGCTCAAAAAAAAAATTATGTAGAAAATGTCTTTGACGAGAGTAAAAAAAAACAAAAAATACTTTTTTCGTAATTTAAAAAAGAAAATCACGCTTAGTTTAGTTTGAAACCATTTATTTATCATTAAAACTGCCAATTTACGGTTTTTTCGAAGTTTTCTCAAAATTTCGAGGGTGTAGGGGTAAACTGACCTCGAATACGGATTTAGCGGACCTAAATACCCGTACCCGTAATTTATCAAACAATTGTTAATTTTAGCGTTATTAGTATTTATATGAAAACAAACCAGTTTAAAGATTTAGCTAGCAGATTTATTGTCAGGAAAGAAACCACTTCAGTTCCTAGCATAGCTTGAGATCTTGTAAAAATCCATTCAGCTGCAATAGCTTAATAAAACCCTTAGTAATACTATAATTATACTTATATTTACTTTTTACTAGTTCAATAAGCCCTTGCGGCATTGTGTTGGGTGACAATATTGCGTGTGGACGTTACATGATTTAAAGATGAATTTCGTTTTATATAGAAATAAAATATAGAGCATATAATATTTTTACACGTGAATATTTCTCGTGCGTTTCTTTGTAATGTCAAAACATTAAAGCATTGCTATAGGCTTATCTTTTTATGTAACGTTAAAGATATTAAGATTTTAGTTTCGTTTTGAGAATAGTGACTTCCGCAGCAAACAAAGAGAAACTAATTAGTAGAAAGGTTAATTTAATGTATCTAAAAATATTTTTGTACTTTTGTTAATAAAATTGTGAAATGCCACTTTCTACTTATGGTTAAGGTTAGTTGGTTAAAGCATAGGCCATCGATGTAATCCAGATCCTCCAGGGAGCCAGAGTACCATCCAGTACGACGAGAAGCAGGAGAGATGGCATACTTCGGTCAACAAGAAACAGAGAAATAAGGAAACGTGACAGTTTTGTTTATCATTAAAAATAAAAGTTAATAATAAATGCCGTAAAAAGGTAGACGCCATTCACCAAAAACTGTGTTATTTAGCTTTATGCAAACAGCTCCAAAATATAACGAAGTAATACAAAGGATAATCTCTCGGATGGATGGATGTCTTTTAAATTAAAAATAACATTAATTTTTATCTTAATAATTCCTTTTTCTTTATTTTGGACAAACATGGAAATAAGCTCAAGTTTTGAAGTGAAACTTCTTTTGGCGAATGAGGGTAAATTTTTTCAGATGGAACGAAGTTTAGCGTCACGAAGATGTGCAGCGTTTTTGTCGAAGAAAAGGGATATATATATAAAGATCATAGCCATGGAATAAGGGCGAGTGAGAAAGATAGAGAGAGAAAGTGATGTAGAGCGAACGTCACATAACGTAGTGCCATTCTAAATTTTAGACTCAAAATGACACAAACACGTGGCAATTCTATATACATTTAAGAAATCAATAAGTTATTTGGATAATTTTTTATAGATTGTTTTATACAGTAATATTTAATAAATTCTCGTCATGAAATTTTTATGTTAAAAATAGATTTTCTGTCGTAGTAATTAATTTACAATGGTCATTGTACTATAGAAATTCTATTTATTAAAATTTAGGTACTTTTAGTATTTACAACAACTCACAAGGATTTTAAATTTAATATTTATCATCAAGAGATTTTACTGTTTTATTATTTAAACAATATAAAATTAATATGTTTTAATAATTTGTATGCTCTCTCTTCAATTATTTTTATTTTAGTTTGGCAAAGAAGTTTCACTTCTGACATGTGTACTTAGTATGCACACACGTTTTTTGTCTTATTATCTGATAAAAAAGAATTTTACGGATTTCATTGCAGTTATTTAAATTTTAACTCTTCACGCTTTGAGCAATTTGTTGTCGTCGTAGTCACTGGTGAATATTACAATATATATAGCAGTAACAAAATATAAATTATTGCGGTAAATTCTACAAAATTACTTTCATTTGATAAGTATTCGCGTATATACACATTAACATTCTTTATCATTTAAATCAAGAACACGTTTTGCATTTTCAGATTTATTGCAGATATTATTTATTTTTTGCGTCAGAGCCATCTTTTGTACGCATTATTAAAATTAAACGTTGCGTATCAGCAACAATTCTTTTAGTTTAACCATAACGCTATAGAGGTCATTATTGAAAAAATATTCCTGGGAAGATTATTTTTCTACATTACCTTTCGATCTATATTTTTATCTGTGTTTAATGGGACCAACACTTGGCTTTCTGTCGTAAGTCAAAAAGATGTCTAGATCTCTAGCCTTAAGTCTTACCAGATGGGTTGGTCCCATTCAGCTATGGACTTATCCGCCGAGGAATTGGTAGATGTTTAAAGAGCCATATTTTAAATAAACTGTTTTATTAACAAAGTAAAATACAAAATGCAACAAAAATGTTTTAAAAACTAATTTTCATTAAAATCCAACGTAGTAAACACTCGAGAAATACGACGAACCGACTTCAGAATCTTTTGAATCCTCCGCTTTTGCAGAATATGGTTTTTCCTGTGTTGAATTGTTTTCATTTGAAGTATTTTCAGTATTATTTCCAGAAATTTCCACGTCATACATTTCCATAGAACTTTCTGTTGTAACGTTCTCGGTAGATGTTACATTCGGGTGTATTTCCATTGAAGGTCCTTCTATTATTTCCATTTTTGTTATTGGTATGTCATCAAGCGAAGTCATCACTGTTGGTTGTTCTTCGTGCTCCGGTTCTTTAGAAATATCTTCAGCCTTAGTTTCAATTTTAGAATTATTTTCATTGAGTGGAATATTCTCCACTTTTTCTTTCACTGGCTTATTATGAAAATCACCATTCGTACTAGTTACTTTAAAAGGAACGTAAGACTTTCTTGGAAAATAATGATTTATCTTAATACCTTGCCCAAATGGAAGATAATGTCTTACATGCCCGAAGGTTGAAATTGCTTGGTCCCCGTGTTTTTGAACACTTGTACTTACAATGGCATTAAATCTAAAAAGATTTTTACATTGACTTAGTTATAATCTCAAATATAATCGTATTGCAAATATTATGTATTCTAAATTTTGTGGACATTTGTCAAATATCTATATTTCTTTTGCATGTAAAAGTTTAAAGTATTGTATATCGATTTATGCAGACGAAAATAAGAATTACGTTAGACATTGCTCTAGTAGCGCAATTTAGAATGCGCCTATTGATTAACTGTTTGCTGTTTTGCATATTGGATTTTTACCCATGTTGTTAATGTTTAAGATAAAGTTAAGTACAATTTACATGTTGTCAAACTTTGTAACGATATGATGAATAATAGTTTGCGTATTTTGTTACATGTAATTATTATCAATTATTTTAAAATTTTACCCGACATTTATAGTTAAACGGGACAAAATTCATGAATCATGGAACCGATTTTTTTTAAGTAATATTTTCGCATTATCAACATAAAGTACTGTTGGAACTATATTTATTTCTGAATATACTACTGTTATTATCTTGAAACTTTTTTAAACTATTTAATAAGCTAATAAGTTCTTAAGCCTTGCACTGCAATCTGAGAGAATTCTGAAGCAAATTGCTCTAATGCCATAAGGTGAACGCTAATATGATATGACATGTTTATTAACTTGTAACATATTTACAGAAAAGGACACATTTCGTTTTGATACGCGACAGACGTCAGGCATGATGAGTGTCACACGCCCATGACTGGCATTAGTGATCGCCAACGCCTACCGTGAGACATAATTTAAGCTCGTAGTAAATACGCTGGTACGTTCTTAAACGAACACAGAGTACACTACTTTCGCGAAATAGCACCGTGGTACACGACGTCTCCTGTAAAGATACCGTATGATTCTAAACTTTTAATATATAATGCTGATTGATGTGAATGAAAGCAAGATGTATCGCAAAACGTAGTAATTGTCTAATTTAACTGTTATCTTTCTCGAGTCTTTTAATACTAAACAAAATAACTAATTTCTCACCCATTATAATGATCAGCGTTGTATCGAACCTTTCTCAAAGAACCATCCGGTTCAATTAAACTGTATTCGCCCTTAACATCGTCTCCATTTCTTGTTTCGTGCTGATGTTTGTGGTCTCCCGTTACTTTGTCTGCTACTGCATATTCGAATTCATATTTTGGGTATGCCTGACAAAAGGTATAAGTGTGAAAAATATTTTTATACAACATTGTCAACATAGATTTATTAAAAATAAAAGACTTACCGATGAGAATATTGTTAAGATCATTACAAGAGTACGTTCGTTAAGTTTACGTCACTTATGATTGTTAGTATGGAAACGAAATATCAATATTTGGACAGCCCATTTCATGTAATCAATAGTGAAAGTATAAGATATGTTGCAAAAGTTCCAAATAAAATACCGTTGATCTATTTGCGAGTAAATTCGAAGAAAATAAAAAAAAAAAATACTTACGTATGAGTCTGTATATAGAGTTTGCTGCGAACTTTTCGGGTGATACAATTTGTAATATTGCCAGGCATGAGACGATTCTGATGAGATGTGCGTTCTTGTTGATTCCCCGCTCGGGTCTATTATGACAGCGGAAGTCATACTTATCAGGGCAAGTGATACCGTCTGTAAAAAAAAAAAAACAAATAATGCTTATTTTTTTCCATAACTATGGATATTGTTATCTAACATTGATTTTAACGAGATTTTTTTTTATTTAAGCCTAATTTAAGTTTCCTTTCTGAAATACAAAAACAAAGGAAATATGCTAAAAAAAAATTTTTTTTCGAGTTTATTACTAGTATTGATGAAAACTAAAAATTTATAATTTTTATGTCTCAAGTATAACCTACTATTGCGTTCATGTCTAGATTGTATAAGGTCGTATGAGGTGCTCTTGTAACAAGATACGCTACTAAACTGTTCAGAAATCGTTAATATTAAACCATTTATACTTTTTTGGGGTTCATTATATAAATCTTGTTAAATGCTTTAGTAAATAACTGTTATAGAACATACATTGGAAAGAAGCGGCATCGCCTCGTATTGTTTCACTGCACTTAGTTTAAGTTATGATCTGTTTATTTAAGTTTGTCTATTTTACGAAATTATATTATTTAACACAATGTTCAGGAAAACATTTGAATTTATTTATATCAATTTTTTTGTGACTTTTTGTAAACTTCAAATTTTTTCTTGTTATTAACATTGACACCTCAAAGGGTTTAATTTTTATGTTAGCTGCTCCTTCAGACGGAGTAAAAGGTTTATACCAAAAACTTCTCAAATAATATAAAAAAATTAAAGCGGCCAATAGTTAACATTCATCATTTGAAAGAAATACTTAATGTAATAAACAAATCATTATTAATTGGTTTTGGTTATAAATCTTTCGACCGCCAGAATATACTGCCGCTGCGTATATTCTGGCGGTAATCTAATAACTGTACTAATAAAAAGTATAAATACTTATTGGTTTGAGATTAACTGCTTTTAAATAAATATATTTTTATATTTATAGAACTCAGATGGGTGAGAACTGAGGTGGTTATTATTTGTACGCGGGTTATCCACATTATTCTTTCGTTACTGCAACGGTACACAAGTTATGGTATCAGTATTACTTATCTACGAAAATCTTAAGACGGTATTTGATACTTCTTTACGTCTATTTACTTTTTTAAAGAGGATGCATGGCGTGAATGTTGTAGTGTTATGTTTGGTTAACTGGCAATATTTTCACCAAATATTTTTTATATATTCCTTAATTTTGAGCAGTAAATATTGAATTGAGTTTAATTTAACATATATGTATATATTTGAAGCCTAATTAGTTTTTTGTGATGATTAATGTCAATATTAATGTTTTTACGGTTCGTAAATTTCCGGATGATTATAATTCCGTTATGCTGTAGCACGCATAGAGGAAACGATTGTAATGATTGCTTGCCATGTTTTTATTTAGTAGATGTTAAGGTAAGTAATAAATAAACTCCGATTATGATTGAGAAAAAAGACATGACGCGTAATTTATCGTTTATAACTGAAACAGTTTTGCCCGAAGTTCCTCATACAGAATTTTGTAATAGAGAGTGGCTTCTTTTAGAAATTATCTTACAATAAATCTATATATTTCAATAGAATTTTGCGAATCTTTTGTTGCGTTTTCACTATCTAAATTTTGATTTAATCTATTTGTAAATCTCTACACTATTGAGCTTAAAAGTAGTCTTTATTATTATTATTCATTTCGATATAAAACTTTTCCAGTACAACTTGATACTCTACTATACTGTCTTCGATCGACATTGAGTTTAGAGCTATATATAAAATAATGCCAGATGCGTGTACTATGTAGTGTATACTAAGTGAAATTCAATATTTTAGGTAAATTAAAACTTTATTGCTAAAATAACTAATAAATTAAGATTCAAAACGATCATCTACTTTCAGTGTTTGTAATACAAAGGTGCAGGGGCAGCGTAGACAGGAGTCTTGAGGATGGCTGGTGCAGCTGTGGGCGCTGTGTTGTGTACGACTGCGTTGAAGCCGTTGTGGTCGTCAGCGGAGTACTCCACGGTCCTGACGGAGCCATCAGCCTCATGGAAGGAGTAAGACCCCTTCACGGCATCACCTTCACGGGCCTCTTGCTGTGACTTGTTGTCACCGGTGTCACCGTCAGCAACAGAGTAAGTATATTCATATTTGGGGTACGCCTGTAAAAAGAAACCCTTATAATTTGTATTTGTTTGTATTGATTTAGTCATATGTTGTAGTATAATCCGAAATGTATGGTTTTTACTAGACAGTATCTCTTTTTGCAATAGTAGCAGAAAAGTTGGCCCTTCTTAGCCGGTGGTTTTAAATAGGACTTTTTTCACTCTTTATCTTACTTAAGCTTCGTTTAGCTACTGTACCTGGCTGGTCCCTGCGAACGATGCTTTGGAAGGAGACCGCCTCTGCTGGGAGTAGTGAACAGCTGCTGGTAATAGCCCAGCTTGGGACATAGCCACAACTGCCAAAACACAACCTGCAAAATAAATGTTGTACAGTTTAGTAAAACTATGCTCGGAATAGAAGTTAACAAGGTAACCCGTAGCAACGAAGAGATGTCTATAGTTGAATCGACAAATAACAACGCCATACGTAAAACGCCATTTCGTTTCTATGGGTTACTTTGTTTACGTGTGTTCCAAGTATAGTTAGGGTAAACTATAGATTGCAAAGGATTAATGCGAATATCCTAAAAGTACAAACGAAATTAAAATTATGTCAAATTAAAACACTCTTTGTTAATAATATAAGGACACAATAAGCTTTACACTTTTTAAGGTGCGTGGATAATAGAACTTACTTTGGAGAACATGTTTATTACTTGTTATAATCAAATTAAATGACAATTTTAAGAATATTCCCATTGATTATAGATACCTACCAGCTGACCACGACCAATTACTCATATCACGTTCTAAACTAGATCTAGTTTGACCTCGCCTCAAGGAAAGTTTGTCAACGATAAGCCTACATAATTAATTACTTTCCAAAGTGTTAAATGGTAAATGACAATGTTCGTTCAAAAACTGAAAAAATATAGCATCTAATAAATATAAAATCTAATATTATTCAATGTTTTTGCGTAATTAATTGTACCAATAATTAACTAATTTATACTAATGTAATTAAAAATGTAGTTTCCAATAATCGCTGGTAAAAGAAACTTTAACGAAATTCTATTCACAACACATTGACCAGCTCATGGGAATTGAAATGGGGATTATCCTGCGCTTAATTTTTCCGTATAACAGCTGACTTTATTACCTACAGCCTGTTATTAAGGTCATTTTAACTAGTTTTTAATTATCTAAGTCAACAGTTAGCTCAAAATTATTGTTGTGCTTACAGTATTAATATTTTCTGTACCTTTCTTAACACTAATTTTCGATTTTCTGTACGGAGCCTTTCGGCGCTTGAACAATAATTCTATTTGCATATTTGCTTTCCCTGCATTTTAGAAACCAATATACGAGGGCATGGTTCCTTTAGTTTTATTAAATAAATTATTTTAGCGAATTCTAAATTTTGTATTTTTTATATAAATTCCCTAAAAGATCGTTGATGTATATCGGTAAGCTCTGATTTTATTTACGGCTCAATTATCAAGATATAACATTTCGATTTTCTTTTTAGAAATGGTTTCGGTTTTACCGACCTATATAGACGAATTGCTGCTTGGTCTCAAAAGTTATTATAATAAATGATTTTTCTGCAGTAAGTTACTTTTTTGCAATGGACCGTCTGGGGGATTAAACCGTGTGAATTTCTACCGCGAATCAGAAGTGTGTAAACACATTTTGGTTTGGAGGTCTGCGTAGTCAGCAGTACAGAGTAAACGAGAAGTACTTTACGTTGCGTTTCTTATGGCTGGACGATATATATATATATATATATATATATATATTACTTTATATTTGAGCTAAGCACCATGTGAAATCTTTTAAGCAAAGTAAGTAATACCGATGTATTACATAACATAACACTAAGGATTTATTTGGTTTTATTATAAAACATAAAATACGAACTAACGAATATTTATGCTTACTTTCAGCAAATTAGATTATAACTCCATTTTAAAACAGTATACTCATATATTTGTTTGTTTTTTAATTAATTACTAATAATAATCCATGCCTATTCGAATGCAATTTACTGTCGAATATGTACTTTCATTACAAATGATAAGAGGTCGGCAAAGTTTCCTATTGCCACCTAGCTAATATATTTATTTATAAATTTATTCTTAATGCCGATGGCATTGTCTACCAGCTATCCTTTGGCTGGTGAAGAGAAAATAACCACCAACTATCGTAAACAAAAAAAATGTACTTAAAAAAGGGTTTTCTCATATTATAATATGACAATTTAGCTATACTGATGAAAGGGAAATTTACAAAATCCGCAATGGGCTAAGACTATTAATTTTAATATCTAACGCTCAGGATTACTTGCATTTGGTAGCTTACCGAAAAGTTATATTTATCTACATCTTTTATTAACTCGGTTATTGTACAATCCACTATTTTCGGATTTCGCCTAAATTGTTTATATTTATATCCAACGTTTCAGACTCTTTTAATCATCCATGATCACGGGCAGACTAACATGGGATATGTCTGTATCTCAATGCATGAGGTGTTTTTATTTAAAATTTGACATATCTTTATATTTTCTTAATTTTGAACATTGCTTTGGCAAAAAGTAATTGTGTTGTTTTGTGACTTGTAGTTTTTTTATCACTGGGTTTAATATTTTAAATTATTGAATCCCATGCAGTTGGTAATGACTGACCATCCGGCAGTAAAGTTTTTAATGCTAACATGTAACATAAATAAGCCAAAGACTATTATGATTTCAAAATCTTTATTATTTCATTGATAAAATAATTTATTTAATCTTAAAACGTATCAAATTTAGTGTTTGTAGTACAATGGTGCAGGTGCAGCGTATACTGGAGTCTTAAGGATGGCTGGGGCAGCTGTGGGCGCTGTGTTGTGTACGACTGCGTTGAAACCGTTGTGGTCGTCAGCGGAGTACTCCACGGTCCTGATGGAGCCGTCGGCCTCATGGAAGGAGTACGATCCCTTCACGACATCACCGTCACGGGCTTCTTGCTGTGACTTGTTGTCACCGGTGTGGCCGTCAGCAACAGAGTAAGTGTACTCATATTTTGGGTATGCCTGTAATTAACGAACGTAAGTTATATTCTTACTCTACATTAAATATGACATAATATCGTCTCACTTACGATTTCCTCTGCACGCGGGGCGAGAACCTTGGCTACGGGAGCCACGTATTTGAGAGGCGCTTGGTAGTAAGCAGGAGCGGGAGCGGCGTGGTAAGCAAGAGGAGCAGGTGCAGCTTGATAGGCGAGGGGGGCAGCAACTGCCAGCTTGGCAATTGGAGCGGATATTAACTTGGCAACAGTGCGTGGCTGATCATGACGTACGATGCTTTGTGAAGAAACTGCCGCAGCAGAAGAGTAGGATACGGCTGCAGGCAAAAGCCCAGCTTGGGACACTGCCACAACAGCAAATAATGTAACGATCTGCAAAGTTGATAAAGTAATTGTAGTAAAAGTTTAAAAGAATTGTTTCAATATTTAAGGTAGGCACAATTTACAGTTAAATTAATAATAATTATATTTTTTTTAATTACAAGCTATTATCGCACGTTTTGTTTTACATTGTACAATTTATAATAAGCTTACTTTATGATTTTATTAGACATAGAAAATTTAAGTGTATACAAAAAGATAAAGAGCATAAGAGGTACATTATTTTTCAAACCGTATAAACTTACTTTGGCGAACATGTTTAACCTTTGTTCGAAACTCAATATCTTAATTACAAAATTATTTCACTGTATATATATCTGATACTTTACCACCTCCAGTTATTAGAAGCTTATTACAAACTAGATTCACAACCTTGCCTCAAGGAGAATTTGTCAACGATTAGCCTACTCGTATAGTATAATTTACTTTCGTTTTTTTTTATTATTTATAATGTAATGTATTTTTTGTTTATTGTTTAAAAGCCTCTGTAGCCTAGTAGAATGGTTTGCGCATTGTATAATCGAAGTCGGGGGTTAAATTCCGGCAAGGACTAAATAACTTTTATTGTTATCTTTTTCTTTGGTTAGGGCAATGCGGAACACCCCAGCTATCATAATATTATAAAGAGGAAAGATTTGTATTTTGTGTATATATTGGTAAGAACTAACCTCAAACTGTGCCGATTTTTAGCCTTCGATACATTTACATTGAGTAACATGGGCGGTTTATTACCCCAAGAAAATCTATGCCAACAATCTAAAAATCAGTGGTCAGGCTGTTAGTCGCCTATAATGTAAGATCCATGCATTTAAGCAGTGGTATGTCTTCTTTTTACTGGAGACCTCGTAAAGGATTACCATCGCGGTGCCTTTTCCATCGCAAATAAGTAGTATGTACGTAATAATTACGGGTAATCGAAATGTAACAACATCCTTAGTCATAAAGTGGCTGGCAGATCTTGCCCTGTGTTTGTTATGGGCAGGGCGTATCACTTACCTACAGGTGAATGCTCTGTTCGTTGTTTTTATTCAATAATGAATGCATCAAACGGGCATGTAAAACGTCAGTCTTAACGTCTCTTCGGTCGTGTCGGTTATACGTCCCATCAGACTATAAAAGTGCAGGAAGTGAGTGTTTTGAGTGAGTTTTGAGTGAGTTTTGAGTGAGTTTGAGTGAGTTTTGGTGAGTTTGAGTGCCATAATGTCTCTTGTTTAGTTGTCCGATCTCTAATATCGATCGGCCGTAGTCGAAGTCGCCTCGGAGGACATTACATTGTTAAAATCTTTTGTAGTGTAGTATTTACTATGAGAAGCCAACTTAGAACTGTCATCTAAAGGTCCTTTTTATTCAGGAATCCGATTAAGGCAGTATTACCGTGGCTCGTGGCACTTATTTCTGCTGCTGCTGCTTATTATTTACACCTTGAGCGTATCTTATATTATCAAAGAGAACAGTGCTACATTGGTTTAATAACGAAATAATATTTTTTTTGCTTTTACTTATTAAGTATTGCCAAGTTTTCTAGAACAACTTGATTCGATTTAAGTAGGTAAATAAGAAAATGCTAGAATGAAAAATTTCTCTTTGATATTGAAATTTCAATTTGGAAATGAATTTAAAATTAGAATGTCAAAGGATTGAATGTGTCAATTCAAAGTTGAATAAAATACTCTTGATTTTTTTGTCATCTTATATTATCTACCACTATCTCACAACTACTAGCAACTGTAATGTTTTACGGACTTCGGTGGAATCTAGTAAAAGAGTCATAACCTAGTACTAGAGAGAAGCTGCCTCAAGGACTTAATCAAAACTTTACTTTAGCCAGAAGAGAGATTTAACATTGTTGTTCCTTTGTGATGGTAGCACTATTTACCACTAAGGCCGTGGTTTTTTTGGTCTGGTCAGTTTTGATCCTATTTTTCAATAAAAATGTACATGTTCAAGCTGTTGATTAATTCTGAAGCGTAAGAAGTTTGTCAAGTCTGCTAGTATCTTATAAAAACTAATAGATAGGTTAGTAAAAATGTTAATTAATAAATACACATAGATTATTTTATATTTGAATAATTACAATACATGGTGTTGATGGGAGACTTTAATGCAAAACTAGGAAAAAGGAAAGACGATGAGCTGAGAGTAGGTAATTTTGAATAGGGCAACGGAACCCAAGGGGCAAAGCTGGCTGACTTTATGGAAAGGGAAGGACATATATGATGAACTCCTTCTTCAAAAGCAGCCCCACAGAAAGTGGACCTGGATAAGCTCCGATGGTTCCGTAAAAACGAGATTGACTTTATCATGACGACCAAACGTCAAATATTCAATGATGTCTCTGTGATCGCAAGGTTTAAAACGCAGCGATCACCGACTGGTAAGAGACATTGAATCTTCAACATTAGGCTTGAAAGATCACGTCTGATAAAGTCCACGCTTCGTCCGTCTCGATGCCCATATTCAAAATGCCCATAGCTTTCAGCTCGAACTTATCAATGCTTCCAAAACCCTAGACAAGTGCAACACTGTGGACGATATTAACACTGAGCTCGTGGAAACTGTTCACGGTGTGGGTTCTAGGTTTTATAAAACACACCGCAGAACTGGAACCCAAAACTCTCTGATGCCACTCTTAACCTTCTGGATACAAGACGGAAGATGCGGCTACAGTCTTCTTCTGATAAGTCAGATTAAGGCAGCTTAATAGACAGATCTCCAGGGTATATGCGGCGGGATTTGCGTAACTTTAATACATCTCTGCACAAAGAAGCAACAGAACGGAACCAAGGTTCTCAAAGTCCTCGCCAGAGATCTGTCTATCAGGGCAAATCAGTTGACTAAGTTGAAGACCGATAATGGGGCCGTCATCTCCAGTAGGCCAGGAGGTTTTGAGTGAGATTGAGAGGTTCTATGACAGTTGTACACATCGTCGTCGGAGCCGCTTACGAAGCGAGTGACGACCAAAGAGCAAAACTCACCCGGCACAACTCCGAAGATATCCCGGACGTCAGTCTGAGTTGAAAACGAATGGTCTCGACCAACTAAGAACGGCAAAGCGCCTAGTGAGGACGGAATTACAGCAGAGCTTCTGAAAGCGGGTGGAGAACCTGGTACTTAGTCCTTCAGAGGCTCTTTAATTTCGTCCACAGGCTGGTATTACGCCAGAAGCGTGGAGCAGAAGTTAGTGGTATTGTTTTTCAAGAAAGGCGATAAGAGTCTTTTGAAAACTATAGACCGATTTCCTTCTGAGCCGTGTTTATATTCTGTTCTCGAGAGTCATCTTGAATCGCTTCCAGACTAGACGACTTCCAGCCACCGAACAAGCTGGATTCCGAAAAGGCTTTTAGTACCATAGACCACATATTTACGCTGCGGCAGATTAACAGAAGACTGAGGAGTATAATTTGCCTTTATGCTTGGCGTTTGTGGACTAGAGAAAGCCTTTGATTCTGTCGAAATTTGGGCTATGCTGCAGGCCCTTCAGCGTTGCCAAAATTGACAGTCGGTATATCGAGGTGCTGAGGTGTTTGTACAGTAAAAGCAACGATGTCCGTCCGACTACAATCCAGTAGTACGAAGCCTATTCAATGGCAGAAGGGTGTAAGACAGGGTGATGTTATATCCCGAAACTCTTTACCGCTGGATTGGAAGACGCATTCAAACTTTGGATTGAAAGGACGAGGATAAACATAGATGGCGAGTACATCACCCACCTTAGATTTGCCGACGACATAGTCATAATGGCGGAGTCACTGGAGGACCTCAACGCTCACATGACCTCAACAGTGTTTCCCAACACGTGGGCCTTAGATGAACATGGAGAAAACGAAAGTCATGCTAACGTTCACTGTCATGCCTACGCCGGTGGTTATTGGGGACGCTGTTCGAAGTTGTTGACCAATATATTTACCTGGGACAAGGTCCGGTTAGGGTAAGTCCAACTTCGACGCAGAGGTCAATCGACGAATCCAACTCGGATGGGCAGCTTTCGGAAGCTCAGACGTATCCTCTTGTCCGATATCCTCAATGCCTAAAAACTAAGGTCTTCAACCAGTGCGTGTTGCCAGTGATGACCTACGGAACTGAGACGTGGTCCTTCACTGCTGGCCGTATGAGGAAGCTCCAAGTCACTAAGGAGCTATGGAGCGGCTATGTCGAATTTTCTGCGTGATATAGTGCGTAATACAGACATCCCAGCAGAACGATGGTGACCGACATAGCTCGTAAAGTTAAAGCTTAAAGTGGCAATGGCCAGCATTTAGCCTGTAGAGCCGATAACCGATGGGGAAAAAGGTTCTCGAGTGGCAGCCTCGACTGGCATCGAGAGTGGGACGACCCTCACGAGATGGAGGACGACCTGCAAGTGTGCGGGAAGTCGGTGGATGCAGTTGGCACGGATCGCACTTCTTCTGGCAGACTGCTCCCCAACACCGGAGGACCCAGCAGCTCCTGTCGCCGCCTGTACGCCGGAGTCGTCAGGTCCATGGTCCTGTCAGGGGCACCCGATGGGCCGACACCCCAAAGGAGAGTACTGCTGTACTAAGGAGAACCCAGAGGGTGTTGGCAGATCCGGCCGTACGGGCTGCCGGACCATTTCCGGCGAGGCGGCGTGCCTGTGCTGGCTCCTTGCCCTGGGACCCTAGACCAGAAATCCTCGCGTCACTCTTCTTCTGGCGCGAGGAGGCGAGGGTCTCGGGCTTTACGCGAGCCGGAAGAGGTAAGGGGCGCAGAGGAATTGCGCTCCCTTGCAATACAGGAGTGCGGCTGGAGCACCCCAGCGCCGCCGTCAAACAATAGAAGCCATACGCCCCGTTCTTAAGTGGTGGCTAGAAAGAGGACATGGCTTCTAACGTTCCGCGCGACGCAGGTTCTCTCGGACACGGCTGTTTCGGGAGGTACCGTGCGCGTGGCCGGTAGGGAGCCTACAGAGAGTGCCACCACTGTGGCGTATGTGCCGAAGAGACGGCCCAGCACGCGCTGGAAGAGTGCCCAGCCTGGGTCGAGCAACGCCGAGAGCTGCGTAGTAGTCAGGGGCACGACCTTTCGCTTCCGCCGTAGTGCGCAGGATGCTAGAGAGCGAAAGGTCGTGGGGCGCCGTCCTGCTCTTGTGAGGACGTGATGGCCTGGAAGGAGCCGCCGGAAAGGGACAGGGAGGCCGTGAGCGCCCTGGCTATCCGCAGAAGAAGGCTAGAGCGCCGAAGAGTGGCGTACGCGCAACCTTCCCTGACACTGGAGCCCCTGGGCGGCTGGCAAGAGGGTGCACGCCGCCCAGAGAAGGGCTCAAGAGGGAGCGCTGTGCTGTTTGTTCCGGCACGGCGCCAGCGACGTTCCGGGTGTCCCAACACACCCGGAGAGAAGAGGCCCGAGAGGGCCACGTCGCGCCGGGGTCGCCGAAGACTGTGATCAGTGCCCGCGGCCCCGGCTACAGCGACAAGAGAAAGGAACAACCGTTGGTTTTTTAGTGGGTATACCGGCCTGCTCCATCTTGGCCGGGAGCCCTAACATATCCCCGCTGTCCCCTCACTTTGGCGGCGGGGAATCTGTGCTGGATTTTTCCAACGGAAAAAAAAAAAAAAAAAAAAAAAAAAAGGATCGCACTTTGGCGGCCCCTGGAGGAGGCCTATGTCCAGCAGTGGATCTTCATAGGCTGATATGATGATGATGATGAATTACATCATATGGTTAACTCATATCAGTTTACGAAGATGGTCGTTTAATTTTTGAACGACATTCCAAAAAATTAAGGTACTCAATTCGGAATCATCATCCTCAGCCTGTGGTAGTCCACTGCTGGACCATAGGCCTCCCTAATACACCTCCATCCATTAGGGGTTTGGACGTATCCCACCACGCTGGTCCAATGCGGGTTGTGGTGGACTGACTTTACATGCCCATCCGACGCATGGATCATCTTTACTTTTCAGACAATTGGGTGATCGGCCCAAATTGTCTAACCAACTAGGAAACAACAATGAAAAATTTGTTGAGTCCCGCAGATTCGAACCCACGACCTCCAGTTTCTAAGCCACGCCTATACCACTAGGCTACGGAGGCAGTTTAAGTTCAATTCGAATACATTTTTAATATAATATTACCTCATTGCTCCGCTCTTAGTGCTCTGATTATGTTTATTGCTTATTGAAATAATAGGTAGTAGCTGTCATTTGGTCCAATTTTTTAATATTTTTTTAATACTAACTATGATAGATATTTAAGATATAAAACAAATTACGGCACCAAAAATCATAAACTCGTACGATTAAATTGCAAACGCTGGCTTAACCTTAAGAGATAGACCTAAACTATGTTTCATACAATTATACTTTTGAATTAGTCTAAACTAAAGTTTGCTACAGCACATACCTATGTTTTAAGTATAACCCACAATAACCATTTTAATATAAAACATTGTAAAATTGAAATGTTTCATGTTCAAAGCTCTTTTAAGGTAAATAGTATAAGTTTAAATGATAGGTAATGCATTTAAAAAATTATTCACCACATCATAAAGATTTATTAGAGATTTGAAATGCTGTGGCAGACATCACCGCGTTACAGCTTCTGGGTAGAAGAAATAACTTATTCTGAATGGTATTATACTGTTTGAAATCGGTCCCATTTTTTTTGTTAAAATTTCATTTATGTTGCATTCTGTGTGTGTGCAAGTTTTTTCAGAATAAGTTAATATTGCAAAATAACCTATATTGAATGAATGAAAATAACTCAATTAAACATAAAACGGCAAGCGGTGAACACTACTTTTTGTATCGTGACTCACATAGTCTAAATTTTAGGTCAGTGGTCAGGAGTGAAATATCACCGTATAACGAAACGTATAAATTTATTCACAAAATGACTAATAAATT
Organism: Lamproptera curius; assembly: GCA_029286875.1. NCBI lineage: Eukaryota > Metazoa > Arthropoda > Insecta > Lepidoptera > Papilionidae > Lamproptera > Lamproptera curius. The sequence goes on along the minus strand of JAGSMT010000039.1, from coordinate 1,936,335 downwards.
AACATTCAACGCAATTGGCTCTTGCTTTCAGTGTTTGTAGTAAAGAGGTGCAGGGACAGCGTAGACTGGAGTCTTGAGGATAGCCGGGGCAGCTGTTGGAGCTGTGTTCTGCACGACCGCGTTGAAGCCGTTGTGGTCGTCAGCGGAGTACTCCACGGTCCTGACGGAACCATCGGCCTCATTGAAGGAGTACGATCCCTTCACGACGTCACCGTCACGGGCCTCTTGCTGTGACTTGTTGTCGCCGGTGTGACCATCAGCTACAGAGTAGGAGTACTCGTATTTTGGGTAGGCCTGTGGATGGGATAGAACGGTTTTTGTTTGTAAACGATTCTAGTAATTTATTACATTTTTACTTGTGGTTAAAGATAATTTAAAATACGTTGCAACGAAAATATGATAAAAATATTTATGGGAATGAACATATTTTTTTAATTAAACAGTTAAGGTGAAGCTATAGGGGATTTTTTGTTCTTTATTTTTTTTTACTTACAATTTCCTCAGCTTGTGCAGAAGAACCTTAGCGATGGGCGCAGCGTATTTAAAAGGGGTTTGGTAGATTGCTGGAGCGGGGCCAGCGTGGTAAGCAAGAGGAGCTGGTGCAGTCTGATAGGTGACTGCGGCAGGGGTGGCCTGATAAGTAAGGGGGGCAGCTACGGCCAGCTTAGCCACAGGGGCAGATAGGAGTTTGGCTACAGTACGTGGCTGGTCGTGGCGCACAATACTTTGTGAGGAAACTGCTTCAGCAGGTGAGTAGTAGGCAGCTGTTGGCAGACCAGCTTGGGACACTGCCATAAGACTGAACAGTACGACAATCTGAAAAAAGTAAATTTCTCAGTTATAAATAATATTTTTCTTTGATTGATAGATTGATAGTAAAGTCATTTTTATGAAATACAAATGTGGTGATCTTAAATATTTGATTAACATCAACAAAAAAAATTAAATGATTAAAAAATTATATGTTATTTACATAATTCTTACTAGAAGCTTTCAAATAAAATAATAATAAATAATAAAAAAACTTACTTTAGAGAACATATTGCTTTCTTTGCATGTATCTTAATTGATAAGTTTATAATAAGTTCGCTGATTTTATATCTGCTATGTAGCCACCTCCAAATATTACAAGCTGTATCTAAACTAGATTCTTTAGCCTTGCCTCAAGGAGATTGCGTAACGTTACAGGTGAAATTTTGCACACTAATAATACTAATGTGTATTTACGCCTCATTTTTTTGTCAGTTTATTATTTCTATATTTTATGAATGTTATGAATATGTTAGAAGTTGCAAGGCGTTCAAATTATGGAGACAGTGAAACCTATCCGGGGCTTAAATGCGACCGAGACCCGATAATATAATGATAATCGAAAAACGAAATAATAATCTGCAGGTTAGCTTTGAAGTATTGTCTGTTCAATGTGTTTTTATTTGTAACGTTAACTTTCTTAACTTATCAATAAGAAACTTAGAATTATTGTAAATCGCCGTTTGCTTTGATATGTATAGCATCTATGAATTACATTTATTGAAATAATTCTTTTCAGACATAAATGCTCTTACTTATTTTATTATAAACCAAAATAAAGCGAACATCCCTTTAAATAATTGTTTAAATCTATCTCTTAAAGTTTTACTAGCTTCGTATATAATCGCAAAAGGTTATTTTCGAAACTCTTTTTTTTCATAAAAAGTTAAAATAAATCTACATTTACTTTTTTAAACAAAAATACTGAATAGCTATCGAATAGTAAATCTTACGCAGGTTTACAAAAATACCTGTTCCTGACCATTAAATAAAAACTATATTAAAAAAAACGTATAAATGTTATCTCGTTTGAAATAATAATTTTATAAAACTATTAACCTAATTTGGTAAAATTTCCACCGACCTCAAAAAAGAAGGAGTTACTCAATTCGGAGCATATGTTTTTTTTATCTATATATATATATATATATATATATATATATATATATATATATATAGAATATAGTTTAATAGATATTTAAGCCTACAATAAAGTCCACGACGGTTATTCTAAAAACATAGATTTATGCTATGTTTTAAGAATAACCCACAATAAATGTAAAAAAAAAACAGATTTATAATTTTTCTTCTAGTTTGTTTGGCATAAGTTTCTGGCAGTGCAGACGCTAAAGCGAACAGGGAGAAAAAAACACTCTCATAAATTAATAATTTAAATGACATTAACGAACACCAACTCAAACATAAAGATGTTTATCATCATTAGCCTGTGTTAGTCCACAGGACATGGGGGTTGGTGGGTGGACGACTTTACATGCTCATCCGATGCATGGATCATCTTACTTTTCAGACAATTGGGTGATTGGCTCAATTGCCCTAACCAACTAGGAAACAACAATGAACATTTGTTGAGTCCCACAACCCACGACCTCCGGTTTCTAAAGCACATGCCCTTACCACCATAGGCTACGGAGGCGGATATAGATTCAAAATCAAATTCAAATTCAATTTATAATATTTATGCAGGCATTAGTTAATAGAATATAAATGTTAATGAACAAATGGGGATTTTTAATAGAAGGCGTTAGAATACGCAATATTTTTCAGAAATGTTTTGATTCGATATTAGTTATATTATTCAGAGCACTCGTCGACTTGTAATAATTTTAATATAAAATAGTAATTGTGGCTACAAGAAAATACTGGAACTACGTATGTATAGTTGTAAAATTCCTTGTTGTTACATATTTTCTAGTTATATTTATTAATTCATTTTCAATCGTCAATAAAACTATGTCCCTCAGTTCAAAAAAGTCTTACCTGCCATTCATATATTTTTTAGAGTGGCAACAGTTTGGTCAATGAAGAGCAATCAATTAGAAGTTTTTAATATTATGAAGATTTTATTAGTCAACGCGATAGATATTTCTAGTTTTACCTATCACAAAAACAATTAAAAGTATCTTTATGCTACACTGAAAAGTGACTTATTTAAAAAAGTTTAATGGATTTAAAATAAGAAGAACTTTGCTCTAAACTTAATTTAAAAAAAATTGTTAATATAGTATTTTAAGACAAAAATTTATATAAAAAAGAAATATTTAAAAGCAGAACTTAAAAAGCAACGTATGACGTTTTAAATCGCGCAGGATAATATGTTTTTTCCTTATACTATATTGAAAAAAAAATTATCCTAACTAAAGTTATAAATTATTTGACTGCTTGTCCGTAATATCTCTAAGTCCTTGTCACCGAATAGACTTAGTTAAATATTAAGTACAAGAGCTTTATTTACAAAAAGGAATAATAGTTCCTTGTTCGCTGTTCTGCAATCGCGAAAAAAAACTTTTATAAATGTGACGTATCAAGCGTCGAGTTTTAAGTATGAACATAATCAAGGGTTCAGTTAGATTTTCAAAGTAAAATATTTGAGATATTTTAAAATATAAAAATACATGACCTTAATATTTGGCCAGTGGTCTTCGAGTGAAACAATAACCAAATTAGAACATAAATTATAAATTTATTTATGAAATTACTTATAAATTAACATTTAACATAGTAGGTTCTACACGTTTAGTGATTGTAGTAAAGAGGTGCAGGGGCAGCGTAGACGGGAGTCTTAAGGAGAGCTGGAGCAGCTGTGGGCGCGGTGTTGTGCACAACTGCGTTGAAACCGTTGTGGTCGTCAGCGGAGTACTCCACGGTTCTGATGGAGCCATCGGCCTCATGGAAGGAGTACGATCCCTTTACGGCATCACCGTCACGGGCCTCTTGCTGTGACTTATTGTCCCCGGTGTGGCCGTCGGCTACGGAGTATGAGTACTCGTATTTAGGGTAGGCCTGTGATCAAAAACAATTTCAGTTAAATTGAGACGCCATCATCACATATGCTTTGTAGAGACTCCTGTTAATTATTATAAGTAGTATCGTATCAAGACTTTGTTGTATTCCAATAATCGTACTTTATAGCTAATAACTCCTTGATGTCCTCTCTAACTAGGAAACATTTGTTTAAAGAACGGTCATTCCTAACAATTTAACTCTACTCATGATGTTAAATTAAATGATGTGATGTTAAAGAGTGTTTAAATCTGTTTATATTACTTACAATTTCCTCAGCTCGTGGAACGAGAACCTTAGCGATGGGTGCAGCGTATTTAAGAGGCGCTTGGTAGATTGCGGGAGCGGGGGCAGTTTGATAACCAAAGGGAGCTGGGGCAGCCTGATAAGTTACTGCAGCAGGGGCGGCCTGGTAAGCAAGGGGGGCAGCTACTGCCAACTTTGCAGTGCGAGGCTGGTCGTGGCGTACAATGCTCTGAGAGGAGACCGCTTCAGCGGGCGAGTAGTAGGGAGATGATTGCAAAAGTCCAGCTTGGGACACTGCCACGACAGCGAGCAATACTGCTATCTAAAACAAAAAAGTCGATAGAATGTTAGTTATTTATAATTTCGGTACTTGCTTGAGTAATAATAATTTAAATGAAACAAATTATTCTAGCTAAGCAAGTATCAAGTATTGTGAACCAAATAGGGAATGCTAGCGGTAAAATTCAATATATATCGTTACAAATATTACGAAAACAATTATCCGAAATTTTATGTTTTTTTAAATTAACAACATAAGATAACTTACTTTAGAGAACATATTGCTTTCTTGTCTGTAACTTAATAGATAATATTAAGAATGCGAAAGCCTGTTATATATCTCTCAACTGACCACCTCCAATTATTAGACACTGTATCTAAACTAGATCCATAACCTTGTATCAGGGACATTGCGTAAACATAATACATATGCCTCTATGTTTAAGCATATTGGTATACTTTTTAGTTAGGTTTCTTTATTACCATAATTTCTTAATATTTTTGATGCATAAATTGTATTCTATACAATTTCTTATAAGGGAGCTCCAAAGAGAACATTACTTGAGATTTAAATAATTTTACTACGGGATAAACATCATTTAATATACAGATAATATTTTATTATTTTTTACAATTTGTAGTGTAACGTAATAGATGCTTAATTTGAAGTGTTTAATTTCTTATATACACTTAACTTTAGTCCAACACGAACTGTAATTATTGCAAGATCTTGGAAACATGCAGATAAGTTATTTTACTCCAAGTATCCAGAATGTAACAAGAAACTTATTTTTGTGATTATCCTTTTTACAGGACATTGATTAGGTAGCTATGATTATTAGTGCTATGTTATGGTGTGATGGACAGTAAAGCTCATGTAATTACAAGGCAAATGGCCCTTTTGAGTCGTAAATAAAAATTAACAAACTTTTAAAGCCACGGCGTTCCATTAACCGTCAAATGAACGCCTAAAGGTCAATTTCGAGCCTCTCGGCACCCAGTTCATACCGCTTCAGTGTGGTTGACGTCACATCGTCAACAAGTGGACCGCGCATGACTAGCGTGGACGCGACCTGGTCCACAAATATTCAAGAAATTTGTTAACAATTCGTGCTAGAGTTACATAATGTTTAGAAGCCGTAATCGGATAAATGAAATAAATAATGAAATACGTAGCCGCGTCATCAACCAGTGGATCCTGCTTGGTCGCACCGCAAGCCGATCGCCTCTGGCGTAAGATACCCACGTGCGGACAGCGGGGGCTGTGCCAACATAGTACATAATTTTTATTTTTAGTTAACTTTAATTGTTGTGTTCTTTATTTTGTTTAATCTGTAATTAATACTAAGTATTACAATTTTCTTTTTTTAACTGACTTCTTTGATATGTACCTATACGTATGTATGTATAAATTTGTTGCAAAATGTTGCAAATACAAAGGGATTTATTTTTAAAGGAAAGATCTTTTTGTTCTATTGTTTTTTTATGCTCAAGTTTAATTCTATATTAATTATTACTTTTGCGTTAGTCAGAAATACCGGTATTAACTTTCTTTAAATATTAGGCTGGTTCTAAAAATTGTTTTTTTAATTCTTATAATATTCTTTATCGTTTACGTTTATATCACATTTTATATTTACCTCAGATGAATCTGATAATGATTTTAATAGCTTTAAATCCTGTACTTTAATTAAATTAATTTTCCAAATATAATAAAGTGTATCACACACTCGTCATTTTATTATATTTGGAAAATTTTATACAAATAGTTAATAATTTTATATGTGGCACGTGAATGTTCAGAGTAGGGTAAAGGGAGATATATTGGTGATATAAAAAATTTGGTGATATTTTTAAACACTTTGGTATGACCGCGTTAGCGAATTGCTACAAGTGTAAACGGTATAAAACCTGTTCACTCGCTCCGGTAATTTGTCTCAGCGTTTGGCGAACAAAGCAATTCGCTAACGCGGTCATACAAAAGTGTTTGAAAAATATCAATATTTGATTTTGTTTAAACAAGTGAATTTTACAAAAATATGATCGACTGCAAAAAGTATAAATTCATTTTGCGTTATATAAGCGGATGATAACGTGCCCTCATCAACGTATCATTGACTGTATTAACAATTCTATTCTCTATTATCAACATGAAAATGTCGTCTATGACACGCTTTATCTACACAAAATGAGGAATTTCTTTAATGCACTAAATTTTAAGTTAACTTAAACTTATAAAACTTATTATGTTAAATGAGTTTTGAATATGCCTGATAAAAATTTAAAAAATATTTGCATAAAAATGTTTATTGTTGCTTATTCTTTGCGGACTTAAAGCAGACCAATTCAACTTATACTATTATGTATAACATAGTTAAGGTCCATATGTTAAGGTTGAGGCACCATTTGAAATTGAATCACATGAGATTATGATTTTAATTAATTAATATTTTTTTTTATATTAATTAATTTTAACTAATTAATATTAAAAAAAACATAATTTTAGTCTACGGAGGCAGTCGTACCTATACCACCTTGTATTTCTGCAATAAATAAGCTTGTGTAGTAGAACTGTAAAAATTTGGTCTACGTGACATTCAAAATATCTGTCTATAACGGTTTAAAAATGTTTGTCACATACTTAAACTTATGTAATTTAATCAACGAGAAGGCACTTATAGTAATTAATTAGAGCAGCACTTTTATGTGTTACAATCTGTCAGCATTTAGTATTATGTTTTGTCGTATTACAAATGCAATGTAAATTAACGTACATTTTATTCCACTGATGAAATCAGTGCAATTACACTGATGTATAATCAGTGGAATAAAATGTGTGATTGCATTTTTTATTATATTGGACTAAAATTCATAAATCAAGTTTACAGATGAAGTGAACTTCTTGTCGAAGAACTGGAAAATTAACACTGTCTCTGAGAGTAACGATTATTTGGTGGACAATTAGATATTTTTATATGAACATTGCTTCATCATCTTAAGCCTGTGTTAGTCTACTACCACTACGCTCGCCTTCTCTATTAGGAGGATTTCAGACCGTATCCCACCACGCTGGTCCAAAGAAAATTTGTTGAGTCCCCAGGATACGAACCCACGACCTCCGGTTTCTAAAGCACACGCCAAACACACCACTAAGCTACGGAGGCTGTTGAACATTGCTTTACCCGCTGTTAGTATTCGCTGCAGAAATCTGCATTATCCAGGTCACAATTATACGAAATGGACAACACCGAGGATTTTCCACCAAACACACAAAATCGTTTTTTTGGGACCCTGACTTAGCAGTGAATCGAGGGATTTTATTTCGAAAAAATCATTCCTTGTCTCATTTTAGGATATCATGAAGGACCCAACTCTTATCTCCTGTGATCTAGCGATTATAAAGCGTTTATGTGTTCTTTCTTTGGAGCAGTAAACTGCATATATGTTTGGTTAGCTTTGTTCTATCTGGATACACCTTACAAATTATGCAGGACCCAAATACGTCTCCGGATTACTTTTCTTTATTTCAATTCTAATTGTGTTTTTACGTTTTGATTTCATCAGATTTATCCTATTTTATAAATAAGCATTGCTTTTTTTAATGTAGTAAGTCCAGTTGTTCATAGATTCCAGTTTAAGATAAAAAATCTCCATAATTGACCAGATGTAACCGAGTGAAATAATAACCATATTAGAAAATAATTCATTTATGAAATAATTAATAAATTAACATTTAACATAATAGATTTTACACGTTTAATGTTTGTAGTACAGAGGTGCAGGGGCAGCGTAGACAGGAGTCTTGAGGATAGCTGGAGCAGCTGTGGGTGCGGTGTTGTGCACGACTGCGTTGAAGCCGTTGTGGTCGTCAGCCGAGTACTCTACAGTCCTGACGGAACCATCGGCCTCATTGAAGGAGTACGATCCCTTCACGACGTCACCGTCACGGGCCTCTTGCTGTGACTTGTTGTCGCCGGTGTGACCATCAGCTACAGAGTAGGAGTACTCGTATTTTGGGTAGGCCTGTAATAAGAAAGAATTTAAATTTAAATTTTCCGCTGTTTTGGTTAAATATAAATAGCAATTATCCTATCAATTATCATTAGAAGTATAGTAATTAGAAAACTTTTTTCTTAATAAGCCTAGCTGATAGTAGTAGTGGTAGTAGGACTTTTTTGACAGCTAATCAATCCGTTAATAAGTAAGATATATTTGTTTTGACAGCAGTCAATCTATTAGTTCTACTATAATGTTAAAGACCATTTTAATATGTTTTCATTACTTACAATTTCCTCAGCTTGTGGTGCGTATACCTTTGCGATAGGCGCAGCGTATTTAAGAGGAGTTTGATAGATTGCGGGAGCGGGGGCGGCGTGGTAAGCAAGTGGAGCTGGAGCAGCCTGGTAAGTGACTGCGGCAGGGGCGGCCTGGTAAGCAAGGGGAGCAGCTACTGTCAACTTGGCCACTGGGGCAGATAACAGCTTGGCAACAGTACGTGGTTGGTCATGGCGCACAATGCTCTGAGAGGAGACCGCTTCAGCAGGCGAGTAGTGAACGGGTGATTGCAAAAGTCCAGCTTGGGACGCTGCTACAACAGCGAACAACACTACTATCTGAAATAAAAAAGTCGATACGTTTAGTAGTTATTTATAAATTTTTTAGACGCTTTAAAATATTTGACTAATTTTATTGATGTGAACCAAATAGTAGTCGCGCAATATTTAATTAACAGTGCACAATTTTAATTAATAAATTTTGTAATAAAACGAACGAACGTCAAAAACGAATTTCGAAAGATAACTTACTTTGGAGAACATATTGCTTTCTTGTCTGTACCTTGATAGATAATGTTTAAAATGTGTTAGCCATATATATATATACATATCATCTGACCACCTCCAATTAGTAGAAGTTGTATCTTAACTAGATTTATGACCTTGCCTGAGGGAGATTGTGTAAACACTACACCTTCAAATTTATGCGTTCTGCTATGCTTTAGATAGTTTTTTTGGGATGAAAGTCGACATAACATGAAAATATCAGCTATGTCTTTGACGTATAAACATTGTATCAATAACTTTTTAATATAATTCAAAAAATGCTTAGAGACCAATGCATATTTTGTATAATTGATACAGATAATTTTTTATCAATCATCGTAAAATGTAGAGTAGAATAATTTAAGAAGAGTTGTGGTGATATTGAAAAGGTAAATAAATTGTAAAAGTAAGCCTTGACTTTTTCGTCACTTCATTACATACATAAAGAACATTTGTTGTGTAATTAACTTAAAACGATCTAAATTTGTTGTCAGTAGAAACCCCCACTGCATCTAGTTTATGTAGCAGAAATCCCTGGGATTATAGTAACTTCGCATTTTCTCACTTTCATTGCGATGGTTATAGTTATTTATCCAGCATCCAATGAACTACACTATCAATCCATAGGAATGAAGCAGCTTCATTTGTCTAGTGTTATAAATATATTATGCAATAAGGTTAAGCTTGTTAATGGCTAATGACACGGAAGCCGCTACATTGCTTTTGTTTGTGTTGTTCACATCAAATCCACGTAATATTTGGCAAACTTATGTCTCCATACGAAATATGCAAATACGAGCCTATTACTAGCTCCTTTAGGCTTTATATATACACAAAAGTACTAGTACTTTGGTGTAGGCTTTAATTTCTATCACGAACTGCACATCCTCATGAGTTCAGATTTAAAAAAATCAATAAAGACATGTAGTTGAATAAGAGGTAGTCACTTTGCTGACATCAATTCAGTGCGCAATAATATTAAAGGTAAATAAAATGTAACAAATAAATATCAGAATCATTTTACGTACTGAAAAATTGCTTTCTCCATGTCAGTATTATTATAGTTATTATTGTTTATTAGTCATTACTTATCAAATGTTCTCACTGTATTACTTTTACGTGAATATATATAATAAACTTAGCTAAAGTGCACTAAAAGATCCCATGTGCAAAAGTACAAAAATGGACGAATAACTCAAAGCAATAGAGTCTTTGTACCTGAAAAAATCAGTGCATCTTGTCTTTCTACAAAAAATGAGCTTGTGTCGTTAAACTGAAAAATTTCGTCTACGTGCTATAAAAGTAATAGTCGACAGAGTTTTAAATAAAAGGAACAAACTAAAATTCATGTTAGAAAATCAATAAGTAGAGACCCTCACAATTAATTCAGAGCAGTACTATGCTACAATCAAGAAGATTTTAGTTTACGGTTTTTGCCTGTTCTAAAATGATATGAAAGATAATATTATAATCATTTTAATAAAATATGTGCCTGCATATTTCATCATTCGTTTATTAGTTACATTTATCCATCCACTGCTTTTAATTAATGATGGTCGATCCCTTGCTTCTCGCTTCCAACTTGAACCAGCTATAGCACGAATATCGGCATCTCACCTGATCGGGGGTCGACCAACGCTTCGTCTTTTCGAACGCGGCGTCCACTGCAATTTTTTTTCCTATTTTACAAGTTATTAAACCTTAGGCATTGTAATACATGTACATTAAAACTTGGGGACTGGAAGGCAATGTCGTTATTTTACGTTTTATAAACAACAAACGACACTTTATTTTAGTCGGGAACGTATTCTGAAACATTTTAATATCCGTTTACTACCTAGTTAATAAATATTGAATCTGTGATCGATAAAAATTAATAGATTTTAGCAAATACGTAAACAAAGTAATTTAGATGTCATTCAAATCTGTGAATGTTTTGCTACTTAAAAAGTATTGTATCGCTTGAATTAAATTAAAAAAATTAAAGTGCAGCATCGAACGAACACGGATGTGGGAGCAACTATCACCCCAATTAATTATGTTTTCTATTGTTCGCCTTGCACAATGCGGTCTTGCATTGACATGAGAATTACGATCATTCGTTGGACAATCTCTGACCATTTTTAAATGTACATCGGTAGCTTACTGTTATTATTAGCTTCAGTAGTCTGCATTAACACTGCCCCGGTTACAGTTTTCAAAACATACAATGCCTTGAATACTCCACCAAACATACGAAAGCGTTTTATTGGCTTGTAAACCAGATTTAGCAGTGCCTCGAAGAATTTTACTTAGATATAGTCATGCCCTGTTGCGTTTTGGGATGTCATACAGTACCCAACTCTCATCTTCTGTGATCTAGCGTTTATAAAGCGGTTCTGTGAAGTGTTGTCTTTAGAGCCGTGAATTGCATATGACTGTTCCGTTAACTTGGCTAGGTTCAAACAGATTAGGTGGGACCCAAACACGTGTCGTGATCACTCTTCCAGACTGCTACTCTACATATTTCAGGATTGTGGACCAAGATTGATCTAGATTTTGAGACAATTCGTCGATAATATGACACGAATTTTGCATTTCTGCCACGTTATGACTTGCGCAGAAAAGACTTTGCATGCTAGTCCTCCTATTATATAAAGAAAATAATTTTGTTTTAATTAACTTTAAATCTAATTTTGTTACTATATTTTCATGTTCATCAGACATACCCTTTACCATAAATCAACACTGCTTTTTTAAACATATAGTGTGAACTTGTGTATAGTTTCTAGTATAAGATACAAAACTTTAATATTTGGCCAGAGATCATCTAGTGAAACAATAACCAAAATAGAAAATAATTTTTAAATTTATTTATGAAATAACTAATAAATTAACATTTAACATAGTAGATTCTACACGTTTAGTGTTTGTAGTACAGTGGGGCAGGGGCAGCGTAGACGGGAGTCTTGAGGATAGCCGGAGCAGCTGTGGGGGCTGTGTTGTGTACGACTGCGTTGAAACCGTTGTTGTCATCAGCGGAGTACTCCACGGTCCTAATAGAGCCATCGGCCTCGTGGAAGGAGTACGATCCCTTCACGACGTCACCGTCACGGGCCTCTTGCTGTGACTTGTTGTCGCCAGTGTGAGCGTCAGCGACAGAGTAAGTGTACTCGTATTTAGGGTAGGCCTTTAATCAAAAAGAATTCAAGTTAAATTAAGACGCCATTTAAGTTCTTTACAGATAATCAGTCTGAGATATTCTTACTAACTTGGAAATATTACTTAAAAAAATACTACACAATAAATACATTCTATTAGTTGTAATATTAGGGAGCATTTAGATATTTTTTCTACTTACAATTTCCTCAGCTTGTGGAGCGTATACCTTAGCGATAGGCGCAGCGTATTTAAGAGGGGCTTGATAGATTGCCGGAGCAGCCTGGTAAGTGACCGCGGCAGGGGCGGCCTGGTAAGTGAGTGGGGCAGCTACTGCCAGCTTGGCCACTGGAGCTGATAACAGCTTGGCAACAGTACGTGGCTGGTCATGGCGCACAATGCTTTGGGAAGAGACCGCTTCTGCAGGTGAGTAGTGGACAGCTGTTGGCAGAAGTCCAGCTTGGGACATCGCCACAGCAGCGCACAGAATTACGATCTGAAAAAGATACATACATACATCATCAGCCAGTAATAGTCCACTGCTGCAGATAGGCTTCCCCTAACATACCCCTATCCAATAGGGGGCTTTGGACGTATCCCACTACGCTGGTCCAATGCGGGTTCGTGGGTGGACCGACTTTTTACATACCCGTCTGACGCATGGATCATCTTACTTTTCAGACAATTGGGTGATCGGACTAAATTGCCCTAATCAACTAGGAAACAACAATGAAAATTTGTTGAGTCCCCGCAGGATTCGAACCCACGACCTCCGGATTCTAAAGCAAACGCTCATACCGCTAGGCTTCGGAGGCAGTTAATGTTGAAAAATATTATTTTCATTATTATTCAGGTACACTTTTATAATTACTACTGGGTACTTTATTTTATATATATGTTTATTATTATCAAGACAAAATTTTATAAACACCTAAATGGTGGGTGTTACTTACTTTGGAGTACATGGTTCACTCTTGTTTCGATCTCAACTGATAAATTAGTTGTTTAGTTGAATGAATATATACCCAGAGATTAGGTGCGTAGAATGTTTTGAAATAATTGACTTACACTCGTCCCACTGCATTAAACTAGATGTATGACCTTGCCTGGAGTGTTATGTTGGTTTAGCCCACAGAAATTTGAGTAAGGAATAGATTGAAATAAAAAAATGAAACATTTTTAATTTATAGTGTTTTATTTATTTAAACTAAATGTTTTTATTTTTGCTAGTTACATGTTACAACTGTGTGCCAAAAATGTGTATACTAGAGCTACAATACTGACCTTATATATTTGTATAATTATATTTATTAGTATTAAACTTTTATAAACTTCTGCCTTTCTGCCTGTTATTGGTATAAGTTCATTTTGCTTGTTGTTTATATTTATTACGTTTTGTCCTCAAATCAGACATATTATTAAAGTGTATTGAAACTTGTTCGCGCAGATGATCTTGTGGAATTGGTGGTTTAATGAAATTACTATAAAGAAGGCAGACAAAACTGTAAATTTTTAATATTACTAAGTTTTTTTTAATGTTATCATTGTTATAGTATCATCCTTTTTTACCTATATAGTAGATGAAATTTCCTACTAACTGTATATAAATTATGAATAAACCTACATGATGTTATAAGAGCTGAACTTACTTACTTCATTACTATTTGTAAATAGATAGACAAACATTCGCTGTACCTAGTAGAAACTTTCTTTAGTTGATGGCTCCATGTTATTTATATAAACATCATTAAAAGTTGGATATGTATTTTTCGGCAGAAGTATTTCAAAATTGTGGCCAAATATAGTAGCGCCATTCGATTTAATCTTAAACCTCTTATCTTGCCGATACGGCTCTCTATTCTTCTTATTACTTTTTGAAGGATATGTATTAAAAGCGGGAACAGACAACTTCGAATCTGCTTTAGTTTTTTCTTGTAATAACTGCTCCTTGTAATTCAAAACTAACGGAGCATATTGTATTGATGGATAACTTAAAGAAGCTTATTCGTGGTTATCATTTACTCGGTCCCCAACAAAGGTTTGTTTTGTACTTTTGTCGTTCATTGATATATATATTTATTAAAATCTTATTCGTTTTCAAGAATCTTTGCCATTGGATAGTAAGGATAAAGTAGTAAACGTACATTGTCAAAACATTCATATAAAAAAAACAGTATATATGGCACACCTTGCATTCTACTTTTAATTTACTTACTGGAACAAAAATCGTGTAAATACATTGTAAAAAATAAAATAATCTTATCTTTCTTTTCACACACAACTTTTTCAGATATCGTTTATTTTACTGCTTTATTATACACGATCATATATAGTGACCCGCCTCGCCTCGCACGGGTGCAATGGTGAATCCTGGTACCATTGCACCGCTATTCCTGAATTTTGAATCTGTAATATCTTCATAAATTATCATTTGTCTTACATCTAGGATTTTGTGTATAGCCTAAGATCATTTCACTTCTTTATAATATGTATAGATAACAATACATAAGAATAATTTTACGTACTCAAGAATTGCTTCCTCCATATCAGTATTTTTTTAAATTATAATCGTTTATTAGGCATTACTGATCAGATGCGGCCACTATCTTACTTTTATGTGGATATAAATATATAAACTTAGCTAGAGAAAGATCACATGCGAGCAATAGTACCAGAAAAAATCAGTGTATCTTCTCTTTCTACAACAGATGCGCTTGTGTCGTAAACCTGTAAAAAAATATCTACGTGCTATTAAAAATAATAATCGACAACGGTTTAAAATAAAAAGGAACAATCAAAAATTCGTGCAAGAAAATCAATAAGCAGAGTCTTACTATTTAATGAGAGCAGTACTATTTTAATGCTTCAATCAATCAGATCTTAGTTTAAGGTTTTGAGCTGTTCCAAAATGCTATGAAAGTTTATGTTATAATCGATCTAATAAAATGTTTGCCTGCTTATTTCATCGTTCATTCATTAGTAGCCTTTATCCATCCACTGCTTTTTAATGAATACCATGATGGTCGATCCCTTGCTTCTCGCTTCCAACTTGTACCAGCTATTGCACAAATCAGCATCTCAACTGATCGGGGGTAGACCAACGATCCGTCTTATCGAACAAGCGTCCACTCTAAAATTTTTTTTTCCTATTTTTACAAGTTATTAAGCTTTAGACATTTTAATACGTTAATAATTTGGAGACCGGAAAGTAATGTTGTTTTTTAACTTTACATAAACAACAAACAACTCTTTATTTTCGTCTGACATGTATCCTGAAGCATTTTTAATATCCGTTTGCTACCTAGTCAATAAATATTGTATCTGTGATTGATAAAAACAAATAGCTTTTGGCAAAATACGTAAACATACTGATTTAGATGTCATCCAAATTTGTAAATGGTTTGCTACTTAAAAAGTATTGTAGCAATTAAAATAAATAAAAATTGGCAACAACTATCACACCAATTAGTTATTTTTTCTATTGCGTGTCTTGCGCAATGTGGTCCTGCATTAACAGGAGAATCACGATCATTCGTTGGACAATCTCTGACCATTTTAAATGAACATCGGTTAACTTACTGTTATTATTCGCTTCAATATTCTGCATTAACACTGCCCAAGTTACAGTTATTCAAAACAAACAATGCCTTGGATAATCCACCAAACATACGAAAGCGTTTTGTTGGAGTGTACACCGGACTTAGCGGTGCTTCGAAGGATTTCACTTGGGTACAGTCATGCCATGTTGCGTTTTGGGATATCATACAGTACCCAACTCTCATATTCTGTGATCCAATGTTTCTAAAGCGGTTCTTGGGTCTTTAGAGTCGTAAAATGCATATTATCAATAATATGTTACGAATCTTTCATTTCTGCCTCGTTACGACTTGCGCAGAAACGACTTTACATGCTGGTTCACGTATATAAAGAGTATATAAAGAGAATAATTTTGTTTTAATTAACCAACTTAGAAAATAATTTATAAATTTATTTATGAAATAACTAATAAATTGACATTTAACATAGTAGATTCTACACGTTTAGTGTTTGTAGTAAAGAGGGGCAGGGGCAGCGTAGACGGGCGTCTTGAGGATAGCCGGAGCAGCTGTGGGGGCTGTGTTGTGTACGACTGCGTTGAAACCGTTGTTGTCGTCAGCGGAGTACTCCACGGTCCTGATGGAGCCGTCGGCCTCGTGGAAGGAATACGATCCCTTCACGACGTCACCGTCACGGGCCTCTTGTTGTGACTTGTTGTCACCGGTGTGAGCGTCAGCAACAGAGTAAGTGTACTCGTATTTAGGGTAGGCCTTTAATGAAAAAGAATTCAAGTAAAATTAAGACGCCATTTAAGTACGTTACAGATAAACAGTCAGAGATATTCTTACTAACTAGGAAAAAATAAATACTACACAATAAATACAATCTATTAGTTCTACTGTAATTTTAAAGAGCATTTAGATATTTTTTATGACTTACAATTTCCTCAGCTTGTGGAGCATATACCTTAGCGATAGGCGCAGCGTATTTAAGAGGAGCTTGGTAGATTGCTGGAGCAGGGGCGGCGTGGTAAGCAAGGGGAGCTGGAGCAGCCTGGTAAGTAACCGCGGCAGGGGCGACCTGGTAAGCGAGTGGGGCAGCTACTGCCAGCTTGGCCACTGGAGCTGATAACAGCTTGGCAACAGTACGTGGCTGGTCATGGCGCACAATGCTTTGGGAAGAGACCGCTTCTGCAGGTGAGTATTGGACAGCTGTTGGCAGAAGTCCAGCTTGGGACATCGCCACAGATCTGAAAAATATTGTTTTCAATATTATATAGGAACACTGTTATGTGTACTACTACAGCTCACTGGTACTTCATTTTATATACATATATATGTTTAGATATTATTTTCTAGACACAATTTTATAAAAAACACCTAAATGGTGGGTGTTATATGATTAAAATATTGTTCATTAATATATATAAAGACTTACTTTGGAGTACATGGCTCACTCTTGCTTCGATACCAACTGATAAATTAGTTGTTTAGTTGAACGAATATATACCCAGAGTTTAGGTGCGTAGAATGTTTTGAAATCATTGACTTACACTCGTCCAACTGCACTAAACTAGATGTATGACCTTGCCTGGGGTGTTACGTTGGTTTAGCCCACAGTTTTAGTCTCAATTCGAGTAAGAAGATTAGATCGAAATAAATAAAAATAAAATATTTTGATTTCTAACGTTTTATTTATTTACACATTTTTTTTTTGCTGGCTACATGTTACAACTGAATGTCAAAAAGATGCTTTCATGAGAAACAATGCTGATTTTATATTTTTGTATAATTAAATTTATTAGTGTTAAACTTTAATACATTAATAAATATTAATAACTCTTCTGTCGTTACAAAATCCAATAGAATACTGTTTGTGAAAAATATACTATGTACAACGTATGTGTAAATAAAAATACAAATTTTTGAGCAAAATCGATGCCGCTAGATATTGTCGTCCGTACATTAGTTGCCTAATGAAATATAGCTCAGCTCTTGTTTTTTTTAAGCTCATTGCTCTTGTTGTATATATTTATTACGTTTCGTCTTCAAATTAGATGTTTTCATAAAGTGCATTGAATCATGTTTACGCAGATGATCTTGTGGAATTGGTGGTTTCTTGTTTATTAATTTGTCTTTACTATTGTGTGGATCATAGGCACGTGCAAGATTAAGATGCAGTCTATACGGTTTTGCGTAAAGTAATTAAGGTTGAATTAACTTCCTTGTCCTCTTTTCAAAAAAAAATCATCTCATTTTTTTACTGGAAAAGAGAAAATAATTTTGTAAAAAAAAAATTGTCGCACTAAAGTAAGAGTAACACATTATTAGAGGATTGGTGGTAAGTCCAAAAATAAAATTACTATAAAGAAGGCATCATCATCATTATAAGCAGCCTCTTCAGTCCCCTACTGGACATAGGCTTTCTTCAATGAACATGGGGTCGACCAACACTCCGTTTTCCTAAACGTGGCCTCTACTGTACAACCTTATGACCCCATCGGCCATCCGTTATTCGGACCACGTGACCAGCCCACTGCCACTTAAACGAGCGAATTCTTATCGCTATGTCGGTAGCTTTCGTTCTTTGCCGGATTTATTCATTGCGAATTTTATCCGACAGAGAGACTCCAAGCATAGCGCGTTCCATAGCACGTTGAGCTACGGCAAACTTGTGGAACAGCCCGATAGTGAGGGGCCACATTTCTGCCCCGAAGGTCATGACGGGGAGTACGCATTGGCTAAAGACTCTCTCTCGAAGTTGTGTCTTCGCACCTGCAATATGTGCTCGAGGTAGACATATTCATCTACAACTTCGAGAGTAATACCATTGACATTAATCGGACTCGGAAGAACGTGTTCGTTAAACATGACTTTCGTCTTGTCCAAGTTCATCCTGAGTCCGATACGTCGAGACGATTAATTTAAGCTGTGCAACATCTCCTGCAAGCACTCAAATTTTATGTTGTCATTGTTAATCATTTTTTTTACCCATATCGTAGATGAAATTTCCCACAAACTGTGTGTAAATAAACCTACCTTTTATACTATAAAAGGATTTATTGGGAAAACTTTGGGTGAATTAGCCAAAGGCTGCCAGTGAAGTCACTCCAAACCACTGTGTAATTTTGTTATTGGTACACCGTCAACCCGTAACAAATAATGTTAAAAGAAATTAATGACAGTAAAAAAGATAAGACTGTTGCCAGCTTTGATCATATCCGTATAAGTACTTAGATGATAAAAAGAAATCGTTTTATTTACAGACATTTACTCTACCTGGTTATAACTTTCTTTGCTTGTTAGCTCGATGTTATTCTTCAAAAACATCATTAAATGGATATATATTATTTTTCGGCAGAAGTATCTCAATATTATGGCTAAATATATATATATATATGTGTCTTCTCGATACGGCTCTATATTATTCCTATTAGTTTATGGCATACCTGCATTCTACTATTAATTACTTACTTGAACAAAAATCGTGGAAATACAATGTTAAAAATAAAATAATCTTATCATTTCGTTTTTTCCACACATAACTTTTTCTGTAATTTTTGTTTAATTCCTTTTTAACAAGATTATATTATATCTAGGGACCAATCCAGCCGCGCACGGTGTAATGCCGATTGCAGGTACCGTTGCACAGGGATATCTTGCATTTTAAATCTGTAATATCTTCGTAAATTGTCATTTGTATTACATGCTGCAAAGCGCCATAATGATGTATGTCAAATTACAAATGTATTTTGCGCCGTTCGATATAGAATATCATTTGATAATTACAAGGAATATTTGTATATTGCCTAAAATTATTTTATTTATTTCCAATATATGTATAACAATACGCAAAAATCATTTTACGTACTCAAGAATTGCTTCCTCCATATCAGTATTTTTTTTATTACAATTGTTTATTAGGCATCACTATTCAGATGCTCCCACTATCGTACTGTTACGTGGATATAGAGAAATAACTCTAAGAAATAACACTAAAAGATCACATGCGCAAAAATACAAAAAAGGGGCAAAACGCAGAGCAATAGTACCTGAAAAAATCAGTATATCTTCTCTCTAATTCAGATGTTCTATGTCGTAGCCTTGTAAAAATTTTGTCTACGT
Organism: Lamproptera curius; assembly: GCA_029286875.1. Classification (NCBI taxonomy): domain Eukaryota; kingdom Metazoa; phylum Arthropoda; class Insecta; order Lepidoptera; family Papilionidae; genus Lamproptera; species Lamproptera curius. Next base: position 1,916,360 of record JAGSMT010000039.1, on the reverse strand, counting down.
GCTGTCAAAAATAATAGTCGTCAACCGTTTAGATGAAAGGAACAAATTTAAATTCATTCAATAAAATCAATCAGAAGAGACGTTCACAATTAATTCAGAGCTGTACTATTTTAATGCTATAATCGAGCAGATTTTAGTTTAAAGTTTTGGACTGTTCCAAAATGCGATGAAAGTACATGTTATAATCAGTCTAATGAAATGTGTGCCTGCATCTACTTCTTAATTTTACGGATCCACTGAAAACCAGCCTTCATGAAGTTTCCATAACTTCGTGATCCAGAGCTGAGTGGAAACCCTTTTGGTACTTTACAAAATTATACTTTTATTATTATATTTTATTGTTCCTTTTTTATTTTTATGTGCCAAATAAATGCTTTTCTTTTTTTCTTTCTTCTTTCTTTATTTCATTGTTCATCCATTAATAACCTAAATCGGTCCACTGCAGGAGATATGCACTATTTACTGAACGCCATGATGGCCGATCCTTTGCGACTGGCTACCAACTTATCAGCTATTGCACGAAGATCGGCATCTCACCTGATCGGTAATCGACCAATGCTTCGTCTTTCTGAACGCGTCATCCACTAAAAAAAAAATCCTATTTTTACAAGTGTTTTACGGTTAGCTTTGTTATGCCCAGACAGATTATGTGGAACCTAAATACGTCTCGTGATCACTTTTTCAATCTGCTTTAAATATTCCTGGATTGCGGACCAAGATTAGTCTTAGTCATTCACTGGAATTTTATTCCTTTTCCGGCCTTAATATCTCGCCTCGTTGCATGCGCAGAAACTACATCTCTATTATATGAAGAGAACAAATCGCATTTTTCTTACTTAAACTCTAATTGTAGTTTTAAATTTTAACATCATCATTCAATTCGCATATCATAAATATGTATTAATTTTGAATCATAGTGAGTGAAGTTGTGTATAGATTCTAGTATAAGATACATAGCTTAAATATTTGGCCAGAAATCATCGAGTGAAACAATAACCAACTTAGAAAATAATTTATAAATTTATTTATGAAATAACTAATAAATTAACATTTAACATAGTAGATTCTACACGTTTAGTGTTTGTAGTAAAGAGGGGCAGGGGCAGCGTAGACGGGCGTCTTGAGGATAGCCGGAGCAGCTGTGGGGGCTGTGTTGTGTACGACTGCGTTGAAACCGTTGTGGTCGTCAGCGGAGTACTCCACGGTCCTGATGGAGCCATCGGCCTCGTGGAAGGAATACGATCCCTTCACGACGTCACCATCACGGGCCTCTTGCTGTGACTTGTTGTCACCGGTGTGGGCGTCAGCAACAGAGAATGTACTCGTATTTAGGGTAGGCCTTTAATGAAAATGAATTCAAGTAAAATTAAGACGCCATTTAAGTACGTTACAGATAATCAGTCAGAGATATTCTTACTAACTAGGAAAAAATAAATACTACACAATAAATACAATCTATTAGTTCTACTGTAATTTTAAAGAGCATTTAGATATTTTTTATGACTTACAATTTCCTCAGCTTGTGGAGCATATACCTTAGCGATAGGCGCAGCGTATTTAAGAGGAGCTTGGTAGATTGCTGGAGCAGGGGCGGCGTGGTAAGCAAGGGGAGCTGGAGCAGCCTGGTAAGTGACCGCGGCAGGGGCAGCCTGGTAAGCGAGTGGGGCAGCTACGGCCAGCTTGGCCACTGGAGCTGATAACAGCTTGGCAACAGTACGTGGCTGGTCATGGCGTACAATGCTTTGGGAAGAGACCGCTTCTGCAGGTGAGTGGTGGACAGCTGTTGGCAGAAGTCCAGCTTGGGACATCGCCACAGCAGCGCACAGAATTACGATCTGAAAAATATTGTTTTCATTATTATTCAGGAACGCTATTATGTTTACTACTACTACTCACTGGTACTTTATTTTATATGTGTATATATGTTTAGATGTTATTTTCTAGACACAATTTTATAAAAAACACCTAAATGGTGGGTGTCATATGATTAAAATATTGTTCATTAATATATATAAAGACTTACTTTGGAGTACATGGCTCACACTTGCTTCGATCTCAACTGATAAATTAGTTGTTTAGTTGAACGAATATATACCCAGAGTTTAGGTGCGTAGAATGTTTTGAAATCATTGACTTACACTCGTCCAACTGCACTAAACTAGATGTATGACCTTGCCTGGGGGTGTTACGTTGGTTTAGCCCACAGTTTTAGTCTCAATTCGAGTAAGAAGATTAGATCGAAATAAATAAAAATAAAATATTTTTGATTTCTAACGTTTTATTTATTTATACAAAATTTTTTTTGCTGGCTACAAGTCACAACTGAGAGTCAAAAATATGCTTACATGAGAAACAATGCTGATTTTATATTTTTGTATAATTACATTTATTAGTGTTAAACTTTAATACATTAATAAATATTAATAACTCTTCAGTCGTTACAAAATCCAATAGAATATTGTTTGTGAAAAATATACTATGTACATCGTATGTGTAACTAAAAATACAAATTTTTGGGCAAAATCGATGCCGCTAGATATTGTCGTCCGTACATTAGTTGCCTAATGAAATATAGCTAAGCTTTTTGTTTTTTTTGAGCTCATTTCGCTTGTTGTATATATTTATTACGTTTCGTCTTCAAATCAGATGTTTCCATAAAGTGCACTGAATCATGTTTACGCAGATGATCTTGTGGAATTGGTGATTTCTTGTTTATTAGTTTGGCTTTACTATTGTGTGGAGCATAGGCAGCGTTAAAGGCACTTGCAACATTAAGATGCAGTCTATACGGTTTTGCGTAAAGTAATTAAGGTTGAATTAACTTCATCCTCTTTCAAAAAAAAATCGACTCAATTTTTTAACTGGAAAAGAGTAGATAATTTGATTAAAAAAAATTGTCACACTAAAGTAAGAATAACACATTATTAGGGGATTGGTGGTCAGTCCAAAAGTAAAATTACTATAAAGAAGGCATCATCATCATCATAAGCAGCCTCTTCAGTCCACTGCTGGAGATAGGCTTTCTTCAATGAACATGGGGTCGACCAACACTCCGTTTTCCTAAACGTGGCCTCCACTCTAGAACCCTATGACCCTATCGGCCATCCGTTATTCGGACCACGTGACCGGCCCACTGCCACTTCAACGAGCTAATCCTTTGTGCTATGTCGGTAACTTTCGTTCTTTGCCGGATTTATTCATCGCGAATTTTATCCGACAGAGAGACTCCAAGTATAGCGCGTTCCATAGCACGTTGAGCTACGGCAAACTTGTGGAACAGCCCGATAGTGAGAGGCCACATTTCTGCCCCGAAGGTCATGACGGGGAGTACGCATTGGCTAAAGACTTTTCTCTTTAAACTTTGCGGTATCGACGACCTGAGAATGTGTATTGTGTAGCTTTCAAAATGCTGCCCAGCCCATCTGAATCCTCTTATCGGCTTCTCTTTCAAGTTGTGTCTTCGCACCTGCAATATGTGCCCGAGATAGACATATTCATCGACAACTTCGAGAGTAATACTATTGACATTAATCGGACTCGGAAGAACGTGTTCGTTGAACATGACTTTCGTCTTGTCCAAGTTCATTCTTAGTCCGATACGTCGGGACGATTAATTTAAGCTGTGCAACATCTCCTGCAAGCACTCAATTTTAATGGTGTCATTGTTAATAGTATCATTCTTTTTACCCATATCGTAGATGAAATTTTTTACAAACTGTGTATAAATAAACACACATGATGTTATAAGTACTGAACTGTTCGATATAGAATATCATTTGATAAGTCAGGAATATTTGTATATTGCCTAAAATCATTTTATTTTCTTTCCAATATTAATTACAATGCGAATTTTCGTACTCAAGAATTGCTTCCTCCATATCGTATTTTTTAATACAATTGTTTATTGGATTACTATTGATCTCCCACTATCTTACTGTTACGTGGATATGGAAAACTCTAAAAATAACACAAAGATCACATCTGAAATAACACTAAAAGATCACATGCGAAAAAGTACAAAAAAGGGGAAAACATGATAGTATCTGAAAAAATCAGTAATTCTTCTCTCCTAATTCAGATGTTCTATTCGTAACCTTAAAATTTTTGTCTACTTGCTTGTCAAAATAATCGTCAACTCGTTTGATAGAAAGGAACAAATTTAAATTCATTCAATAAAATCAAAAGAAAGACGCTCACAATTAATTCAACAGTTATTTAATCATAATCGGAGATTTAGTTTAAAGTTTTGACTGTTCAAAAATGCGATAAAGTACATGTTATAATCAGTCTAATAAATGTGTGCCTGCATCTACTTCTAAATTTTACGGATCCACTGAAAACCAGCCTTCGGTTTCCTTAACTTCTGATCCAAACTAGTGGAAACCCTTTGGTATTAAAATTATACTTTTATTATTATATTTTATTGTTCCTTTTTATTTTATTGCCCAATAATCTTTTCTTTTTTCTTCTTCTTTCTTTATTTCATTGTTCATCCATTAATAACCTAAATCGGTCCACTGCAGGAGATATGCACTATTTACTGAACGCCATGATGGCTGATCCTTTGCGACTGGCTACCAACTTATCAGCTATTGCACGAAGATCGGCATCTCACCTGATCGGTAATCGACCAATGCTTCGTCTTTCTGAACGCGTCATCCACTAAAAAAAAAAATTCCTATTTTTACAAGTGAATAAACTTTAGGTTTTTATTTACCTGTTCGGTTAGCTTTGTTATGCCCAGACAGATTATGTGGAACCTAAATACGTCTCGTGATCACTTTTTCAATCTGCTTAATTTCTGGATTGGGAAAGATTAGTCTTAGTCATTCACTGGAATTTTATTCCTTTTCCGGCCTTAATATCTCGCCTCGTTGCGACATGCGCAGAAACTACATTACATGCTGATCCCTCTATTATATGAAGAGAACAAATCGCATTTTTCTTACTTAAACTCTAATTGTAGTTTTAATTTTTAACATCATCAGTCAATTCGCATATCATAAATATGTATTACTTTTGAATCATAGTGAGTGAAGTTGTGTATAGATTCTAGTATAAGATACATAGCTTTAATATTTGGCCAGAAATCATCGAGTGAAACAATAACCAACTTAGAAAATAATTTATAAATTTATTTATGAAATAACTAATAAATTAACATTTAACATTCTACACGTTTAGTGTTTGTAGTAAAGAGGGGCAGGGGCAGCGTAGACGGGCGTCTTGAGGATGGCCGGAGCAGCTGTGGGGCTGTGTTGTACGACTGCGTTTGAAACTTGTGGTCGTCGCGGGTACTCCACGGTCCTGATGGACCATCGGCCTCGTGGAAGAATACGATCCCTTCACGACGTACCATCACGGGCCTCTTTGTGACTTGTTGTCACCGGTGTGAGCGTCAGCAACAGGTAAAGTACTCGTATTTAGGGTGAGCCTTTAATGAAAAATTGGGTAAAAATAAGACGCCATTTAAGGTACGTTACAGATAATCAGTCGAGAATATTCTTACTAATTAGGAAAAATAAATCATCATCAGCCTGTGATAGTCCACTGCTGGACATGGCCTCCCTAATAACCTCCATCCATTGGGACTTTGGACCTATCCCACCGCTGGTCAATGCGGGTTGGTGGGTGGACCGACTTACACATGCCCATCCGACGCATGGATCATCACTTTCAGACAATTGGGTGATCGGCCCGATTGCCCTAACCAACTGAAAACAACAATGAAAATTTTTTGAGTCCCAGGATTCAGACCCGACCTCCAGTTTCTAAGGCCATGCCTATACCACTAGGCAACGAGGCAGTTAGGCGGAAAAATAATTACTACACAAAAAAATACAATCTATTGGTTCTACTGTAATTTGAAAGAGCATTTAGATTTTTTGACTTACAATTTCCTCACGGGAGCATACCTTAGGATAGGCAGCAGCGTATTTAAGGAGGCTGGTAGATTGCTGGCAGGGGCGGCTGGGTAAGCAAGGGAGCTGGGCAGCCTGGTAAGTGACCGCGGCAGGGGCGGCCTTGAAGCGAGTGGGGCAGCTACTGCCAGCGCCACTGGAGCTGATAACAGCTACAGTACGTGGCTGGTCATGGCGCCAATGCTTTGGGAAGAGGACCGCTTCTGCAGGTGAGTAGTGGACAGTGTTGGCAGAGTCCAGCTTGGGACATCGCCACCAGCAGGCACAGATTAGATCTGAAAATATTGTTTTCAATATTATATAGGAACACTGTATGTACTACTACAGCTCACTGGTACTTCATTTTATATACATATTATGTTTTAGATATTATTTCTAGACACAATTTTATAAAAACACCTAAATGGTGGGTGTTATATGATTAAATATTGTTCATTAATATATAAAAGACTTACTTTAGATACATGCTCCCCTTCGATCTCAACTGATAAATTAGTTGTTTAGTTGAAACAATATATACCCAAGAGTTTAGGTTGCGTGAATGTTTTGAAATCATTGACTTACACTCGTCCAACTGCACTAAACAGATGTATGAGCCTTCCTGGGGAATTGTCGTTGGTTTTACCCACGTTTTAGTCTCAATTCAGAAGAAGATTAGTCGAAATAAATCAAAATAAAATTTTTGATTTCTAACGTTTTATTTATTTACACAATTTTTTTTTTTTGCTGGCTACATTTACAAACTGAATGTCAAAGAGATGCTTTCATTAGAAACAATGCTGATTTTATATTTTTGTATAATTAAATTTATTAGTGTTAAACTTTTAATACATTTAAATTAATAACTCTTCTGTCGTTACAAAATCCATAGAATATTGTTTGTGAAAATTTAACGTATGTATGAATAAAAATACAAATTTTTGAAGAAAATCGATGCCGCTAGATATTGTCGTCCGTACATTAGTTGCCTAATGAAATATAGCTCAGCTCTTGTTTTTTTTAAGCTCATTGCCATGTTGTATATATTTTACGTTTCGTCTTCAAATTAGATGTTTCATAGTGCGATTGAATCATGTTTACGCCGATGATCTTGTGGAATTGGTGGTTTCTTGTTTATTAATTTGTCTTTACTTGGGGTGGATCATGCACGTCAACATTAAGATCAGTCTATAGGTTTTTGCTAAAGTAATTGGGTTGAATTAACTTCCTTGTCCTCTTTTCAAAAAATCATCTCATTTTTAACTGGAAAGAAAATAATTTTAAAAAAAAATTGTCGCACTAGTAATTAGAGGATTGGTGTAAGGTCCAAAATATAATTTCTATAAAGGCATCATCATCATCATAAGCGCCTCTTCAGTCCACTACTGGACCTGGGCTTTCTTCAATGAACATGGGGTCGACCAACCTCCGTTTTCCTAAACGTGGCCTCCACTGTAACCTTGACCCCATCGGCCATTCGTTATTCGGACCCGTGACCAGCCCTGCCATAAACGAGCTAATTCTTTCGCTATGTCGGTAACTTCGTTCTTTCCGGATTTATTCATTGCAATTTTATCCGACAGAGAGACTCCAAGCATAGCGCGTTCCATAGCACGTTGAGCTACGGCAAACTTGTGGAACAGCCCGATAGTGAGAGGCCACATTTCTGCCCCGAAGGTCATGACGGGGAGTACGCATTGGCTAAAGTCTTTTCTTTTTAAACTTTGCGGTATCGACAACGTGAGAATGTGGTGTAGCTTTCTAAATGCTGCCCATGCATCTGAATCCTCTTATCGGCTTCTCTCTCGAAGTTGTGTCTTCGCACCTGCAATATGTGCTCGAGGTAGACATATTCATCTACATCTTCGAGAGTAATACCATTGACATTAATCGGACTCGGAAGAACGTGTTCGTTAAACATGACTTTCGTCTTGTCCAAGTTCATCCTGAGTCCGATACGTCGAGACGATTAATTTAAGCTGTGCAACATCTCCTGCAAGCACTCAATTTTCACGTTGTCATTGTTAATAGTATCATTTTTTTTACCCATATCGTAGATGAAATTTCCCACAAACTGTGTATAAATAAACCTTCCTTTTATACTATAAAAAGGTTTATTGGGAAAACTTTGGGTGAAGTTAAAGGCCTGCAGTGAAGTCACTCAAACCACTGTGTAATTTTGTTTTAATTTTACACCTCAACCGAACAAATAATGTTAAAAGAAATTAATGACAGTAAAAAAGACAAGACTGTTGCCAGCTTTGATCATACCCGTATAAGTACTTAGAGGATAAAAGAAATCGTTTTTTTAGACATTTACTCTATCTGGTTATAACTTTGTTTGCTTGTTAGCTCGATGTTATTCTTCAAAAACATCATTAAATGGATATATATAATTTTTTGTCACCGACGCCCATAGGCGTGCAATACCAGTGGTATCGCCAACGCCTGCCACCATGGGACATAGGATGTTAAGTCTCGTTTCCCAGTAAATCTGCTAGGTGCCTTAAAGCCGGAACACAGCAGTGTTTCACCTACTGCTTCGCGGCGAAATAGGCACCGGTGGTACCCCCAGACGGTCTCCTGTAAACAGGGGACCTATTACTGTGGGACCTCCACCGGTAACATTTATTATTTTTCGGCAGAAGTATCTCAATATTGTGGCTAAATATAGTAGCGATATATATTTAGCCACAATATTGATATATATATATATATATATATATATATATATATCTTTTCGATAAGGCTCTATATTATTCCTATTAGTTTATGGCATACATGCTTTTACTAACAATTAATTACTTGAACAAAAATCGTCGAAATACAATGTTAAAAATAAAATAATCTTATCTATCTCGTTTCTTCCACACTTAACTTTTTTCTATTATTTTTTGTTTAATTCCTTTTTTAACAAGATTATATTATATCTAGGGACCAATCCCGCCGCGCACGGTGTAATGCCGATTACTGGTACCGTTGCACCGTTATGTCTTGCATTTTAAATCTGTAATATTTTCGTAAATTTTCATTTGTATTACATGCTGCAAAGCGCCATAATGATGTATGTCAAATTAAAAATGTATTTTGCGCCGTTCGATATAGAATATCATTTGATAAGTACAAGGAATATTTGTATATTGCCTAAAATCATTTTATTTCTTTCCAATATATGTATAACAATACGCAAGAATCATTTTACGTACTCAAGAATTGCTTCCTCCATATCAGTATTTTTTTATTACAATTGTTTATTAGGCATTACTATTCAGATGCTCCCACTATCTTACTGTTACGTCGATATAGAGAAATAACTCTAAGAAATAACACTAAAGATCCATGGCAAAGTTACAAAAAGGAAAACGCAGGCAATGGCTTGAAAAATCAGTATATCTTCCTCTAATTCAGATGTTCTAAGTCGTAATCTTGTAAAAAATTTTGTCTACGTGCTTGTCCAAAATAATATCGTCAACCGTTTAGATGAAGGAACAAATTTAAATTCATTCAATAAAATCATAACATAAAGGGCGCTCAATTAATTTAGAGCAGTACTATTTTAATCTAAAATCGAGCAGATTTTAGTTTAAGTTTTGGACGTTCCAAAATGCGATAAAGTACATGTTATAATCAGTCTAATAAAATGTGTCCTTGCATCTACTTCTTAATTTTACGGATCCTGAAAACCAGCCTTCATGAAGTTTCCATAACTTCGTGATCTAGGAACTAGTGGAAACCCTTTGGTACTTTACAAATTATCTTTTATTATATATTTTATTGTCCTTTTTATTTTTATGTCAAATAAATGCTTTTATTTCTTTCTTTCTTCTTTCTTTATTTCATTGTTCATCCATTAGTAGCCTAAATCGGTCCACTGCTGGAGATAGGCACTTTTTACTGAACGCCATGATGGCCGAACCTTTGCTACTGGCTACCAAATTGACAGCTATTGCACGAAGATCGGTATCTCACCTGATCGGGAATCGACCAATGCTTCGTTTTTCTGAACGAGGCATCCACTAATAAAAAATTTGTTTTCCTATTTTTACAAGTGAATAAACTTTAGGCTTTTATTTAACTGTTCGGTTAGCTTTGTTATTCCCAGACAGATTATGTGGAACCTAAATACGTCTCGCGATCACTTTTTCAATTTGCTTTAAATATTCCTGGATTGTGGACCAAGACTAGTCTTAGTCATTCCCTGGAATTTTATTCCTTTTCCGGCCTTAATATCTCGCCTCGTTACATGCGCAGAAACGACATTACATGCTGATCCCTCTATTATATAAAGAGAACAGATGGCATTTTTCTTACTCAAATCCTAATTGTAGTTTTAATTTTTAACTTCATTAACTAATTCGCATATCATAAATATGTATTACTTTTGAATCATGTTGAGTGAAATTGTGTACAGATTCTACTATAAGATTTATATCTTAAATATTTGAGAAATCATCAGGTGAAACAAAACAACGAAAATAATTTATAAATTTATTTTGAAATAACTAATAAATTAACATTTTACATAATAGATTCTACACGTTTAGTGTTTGTAGTAAAGAGGGGCAGGGGCAGCGTAGACGGGCGTCTTGAGGATAGCCGGAGCAGCTGTGGGGGCTGTGTTGTGTACGACTGCGTTGAAACCGTTGTGGTCGTCAGCGGAGTACTCCACGGTCCTGATGGAGCCATCGGCCTCGTGGAAGGAATACGATCCCTTCACGACGTCACCGTCACGGGCCTCTTGTTGTGACTTGTTGTCACCGGTGTGAGCGTCAGCAACAGAGTAAGTGTACTCGTATTTAGGGTAGGCCTTTAATGAAAAAGAATTCAAGTAAAATTAAGACGCCATTTAAGTACGTTACAGATAATCAGTCAGAGATATTCTTACTAACTAGGAAAAAATAAATACTACACAATAAATACAATCTATTAGTTCTACTGTAATTTTAAAGAGCATTTAGATATTTTTTATGACTTACAATTTCCTCAGCTTGTGGAGCGTATACCTTAGCGATAGGCGCAGCGTATTTAAGAGGAGCTTGGTAGATTGCTGGAGCAGGGGCGGCGTGGTAAGCAAGGGGAGCTGGAGCAGCCTGGTAAGTGACCGCGGCAGGGGCGGCCTGGTAAGCGAGTGGGGCAGCTACTGCCAGCTTGGCCACTGGAGCTGATAACAGCTTGGCAACAGTACGTGGCTGGTCATGGCGCACAATGCTTTGGGAAGAGACCGCTTCTGCAGGTGAGTAGTGGACAGCTGTTGGCAGAAGTCCAGCTTGGGACATCGCCACAGCAGCGCACAGAATTACGATCTGAAAAATATTGTTTTCAATATTATATAGGAACACTGTTATGTGTACTACTACAGCTCACTGGTACTTCATTTTATATACATATATATGTTTATATATTATTTTCTAGACACAATTTTATAAAAAACACCTAAATGGTGGGTGTTATATGATTAAAATATTGTTCATTAATATATATAAAGACTCACTTTGGAGTACATGGCTCACTCTTGCTTCGATCTCAACTGATAAATTAGTTATTTAGTTGAACGAATATATACCCAGAGTTTAGGTGCGTAGAATGTTTTGAAATCATTGACTTACACTCGTCCAACTGCACTAAACTAGATGACCTTGCCTGAGGGTGTTACGTTGGCTTAGCCCACAGTTTTAGTCTCAATTCAAGTAAGAAGACTAGATCGAAATAAATAGAAATAAAATATTTTTGATTTCTAACGTTTTATTTATTTTTACAATTTTTTTTTTGCTGGTTACAAGTTACAATTGAGTGTCAAAAATATGCTTTCATGAGAAACAATGCTGATTTTATATTTTTGTATAATTACATTTATTAGTGTTAAACTTTAATACATTAATAAATATTAATAACTATTCTGTCGTTACAAAATCCAACAGAATATTGTTTGTGAAAAATATAGTACGTACAACGTATGTGTAACTAAAAATACAAATTTTTGAGCAAAATCGATGCCGCTAGATATTGTCGTCCGTACATTAGTTGCCTAATGAAATATAGCTCAGCTTTTTGTTTTTTTTAAGCTCATTTCGCTTGTTGTATATATTTATTACGTTTCGTCTTCAAATCAGATGTTTTCATAAAGTGCATTGAATCATGTTTACGCAGATGATCTTGTGGAATTGGTGGTTTCTTGTTTATTAGTTTGGCTTTACTATTGAATGGAGTATAGGCTGCGTTAAAGGCACGTGCAACATTAAGATGTAGTCTATACGGTTTTGCGTAAATTAGTTGAGGTTGAATTAGCTCCGTTTCCTTTGCAGATAAAATCAGCTCATTTTGGTAACTGAAAAAGAGTAATGTATGAATTTATTATAAAGAAGGCATACAAAAGTAAAAATGTTTAATATTAATAAGTTAATTTTAATGTTATCATTGTTAAGAGCATCATTACTTTTTATCCATATCGTAGATGAAATTTCCTACTAACTGTATATAAATGAACCTACATTATGTTATAAGTACAGAACATACTCAACATTTTTATTGTTATAGTTTGATACTATAAAAGGATTTATTGAGTCAACTTTCGGTGAATTAGCCAAAGGCTGCCAGTGAAGTCTCTCCACATCACTGGGATCTTTTGTTATTGGTACATATATTTCTTCTTATAAAATTGATTCTGACTGTCATAATCAACCTGCAACAAACAATATTAAAAGGAATTAAGTGTAGCAAAAAAGACATAACAGTTGCCAGCTTTGTTCATGTCCGTATAAGTACTTACATGATAAAAATAAATTGTTTCATTTACTGTTTATAAATAGTAGGCAGACATTTACTGTACCTGGTTGAAACTTTCTTTGGTTGTTAGCTCGATGTTATTTATAGAAACATCATTAAACGTTGGATATGTATTTTTCGGCAGAAGTATCTCAATATTGTGGCCAAATATAGTATCGTCATTCGATTGAATCTTAAACCTCTCTTTGTCTTGCCGATACGGCTCTATATTATTTTTGTTAGTTTTTGGAGGATTTATATTAAAAGCGGGAACAGACAACTTCGAATCTGCTTTAGTTTTTTCCTGTAATAACTGTTCCTCGTTATTTAAAGCTAACGGTGCATATTGTATTGATGGATAACCTAAAGGAGCTTTTTCGTGGACATCAAATACTCGATTCCCATCAAAGGTCGGTTTTGTATTTTTTTCGTACATTGAAATATATTTATTCGAATCTAACTCATTATCATTGAACCTTTGCGATTGGACAGTCCGGACGAAGATGTAAATATATAATGTGAAAAGATTTTTTTGCGTAATCGTCTGTAAAGAATTTTTACTCAGTTAATACAAAATAAATCCGCATTCTAGTATTAATCACTATTAATTTACTTACTTGTAGAAACATCGTGGTAACACAGTGTAGATAATAGAATAAGCTTATCTTTTTTTTCACAAACCACTTTTTTCAGCTATCTATTATTTTACTGCTTTATTTTACACGATTGGGCAGTGCACACCTTTCACTGTCCTATAATAGACAATGAAAGTGTCTTAGAATGAATCCGTTGTGTTTCAATTGTCTGAAGTATGATATCAGCAGTTATTTCATTCTGATCTATTGTTTGTTCGCAATATCGAGTCATCGTTGCGTCACTGTACCGTTGTCTGTGTTATTAGAAAGGTGTATATTGTTTTTAATTACTCATCAAATTTAATGTTTTCATGCCGCTTTATTTATTTATATTGTATAAGAAAAGATTTTATTTCATAAAGCAGAAAATTATGTATGACTTCTTCGTGACGCAAATTGGATAACTATTAGTTTAAGACGTTTAAGTAAAATATTGTAACAAAATTTTTATTTTTTTTTACTATAGCGTCTTGTGTAACAGGAACAGGATAACTTATATTACGGTTTTTTTAAACCGTATGTATTATAGGCTTTTACAAACGATTACCATGTATAAGTTTGCACTCTCAAATGTATTTGCATAAATTGTACGTACGTATGTCTCCTGAAAGCTCATCGTATGACTTGGAGAGGGCAGCGGACATATAGCGTTATAACCTGGATTTCTTTTGGGCATATCGTATCCTTTAACATTTGGTACACAGGGATTTCATCTGATGTATCTTCTGTAAATAATAAAGAAATATATGCGGGGCCTTCGTCTATAGAATACATTTAGCATATAGTAAAGAGCAATAAGCACCCAATGAGAAAAAATCACAGGTACTGATTAACGAGTATAAGGGTATCGTAATGCTTATTTAATGTAGATGCGTATCGTACGATGTAAATGATCTTCTGATAACGTCCATCTTAAACTTTAAATGAACATGATCTCTTTTTTGGTCAGAATTCTAGTTTCTTAGTATTAAATTGCTTTATTGCTAATGTCCAAGTTATCATTTACTTTCTTGCCTAAGCGGTGGTGCAATTTATAGAAATATTTGTTATTTTTTTTCTTGCCTACGCAGACAGTCGAGCAGTCGGGCCACCTGATGGGAAGTGGCCATCTACGCCTATAGACATCGGCAATACTAGTGTTATCACCTACGCGCTGTCTTCCGTGAGACATAGGGTGTTAAGTCTCGTTTACCAAATAAATGCGCTGGCTACGGTGCCCTTCAAACCGGAACACAACAGTGTTTTCAAACTACTGCTTTGCGACAGAAATAGGCACCGCTGTGGTACCAACCCAGACGGTCACCTGTAAAAGAACCTACCACCAGTCGTTATTCGTTGGCAGGTTATTCTTGTTTTTCTTGATTATTTTTATAGTAAAGTAACAAAACAATAAGTTATAAACAATTAATACTACACCATCTATACATTTTATATGTACTACAAAGACTTAATTTTCATTGATTTTTTGTTATTTACTAGGTATACTATTTATTAAACTCTTTCATTTTTAAGGTATAATGAGGTAGTAAAGTTTGTTTTGTTATCTTTATTCTAGTTAGTAATTAGATATACTTGGCAGTTAATGCAAGAATATTTTTAGTTTTCTATGACTTGGACCACACGCTAACCGATCGACATATGCGCGTTATGCAAAGAATAACGTAACGGCGACTTGTATCGGTCAAAAATGTGGCCCGCTATCCCTGACCTTAAAACTGACCAGTTTTGGCGTACGGTGTTTCAATTTAGGTACACTTATGAATGACAATGAATATAGAGCGTTTTACATATTCTTTGCAGTTCAAAATTGGCGTTTCTTTTATTATGTAAGCCTTTTTGTAAAACACATTTTATGGTTCACTGCAATAATGTCAAAATGAATATGAGGTATTTTACAACATATGATTTATTGTAATTAAATAATATATACATTGCGACAAATAAGATTTCACCACATTTTTTTAGTAATTTAAGCCTCGGAAATGGAAAGTTTTCTTATGTATTTAAAGTGTGTAACAGTCTAACCTATTGCAAGTTTTTTTAGTATAAAATTTAATGTTCTGCATTGTATTTTACTCATAATTAGACGTCGCATAAAACAAGCGATATCATTAAATGTCATAATTGATTGAACATTTTTTTATTATGGTATTTAAAACAGTTGTTTCAAGCAGTTTTACTTGTTTTATTACTACACAACTCTCTGTCTACTATGGCTGCTATGAGCGTCTAAATAAAAGCGTGCCACGGAGAATCGCAACTATATATCATTTATAGATGTCATTGACCCGACATTGCCTCGTATCGTAGTTTAGTAAAATTGATAATTTACTATGTAATAACCGATTATGCATATTTGCTTAAAACATAATTATAATTACTAAACGAGAACATTTGAATAAACATTACATATATTGTAGCATATACTATATAAACGTACAGTTAAATAGTTAATAATAGTATACGCCGTAAAAACTATATGGTGACCTCAAATGTACTAGAGTTATCATCTAACCAGACAATATTTCGTTAATAGAAATTAATGAAATATGTCGAAAGTCCAACCTACATTAAGTTGATATATTAAAAACTCGTTAACCCTGCCACATTATATCAATTTGGTATATATACTTGTTCAATTCTCGTCAAAATAGTCAGCGTGATAGGTGGTATTGAATTCGTATCTACCTGTCTCCGCGCCATCTTATAAAACTAAATTTTATTAGTGAAATCGGTTTGAAAACCAGCCTTTAACCAACCAAATCTAAGGATATTTTTGTTATTACATAAAATGCTAATTTGGAAATATTGCCTGTAATTTTAATCGAATTTTAATTATTTTTAAACTTAGATTCAATCTCAACGTAATTATTTTCTGCTTTAGATTTGTTTTTCTACTGGTACACATACTTTAAATAATTTTTCCTGAAACTAAATATCTAAAAAGTTATTTTATACTATTTCTTTTCGTTTTAAATGTTATTTAATTGATTGATTGGGCTATCATGTTATGTAAAGCTAGCTTTTAAAAATAGTTCATGTTTCGGTATGCTTACCTAAGATTTATGTTTATTAACAGTACATTTTCACTTGATTTACAGGTATTGAAGCAAACACATCTCTGATAACCGTTTCTATAAATACTTTTAATAAGTTTCTATATCTATTTATTTAATCAACATTATATAACTATATTTTAAAAGGGTTTTAAGAGTAATAATTTCGTCAACAACGATTGCTTATCCCAATGTAATGAGTGCCTGCAAGAAATAAAGAAAACCTGATTTAAGGTTTATATATGTATACTCGTTACAATTATTATAGATTATTTATTAGAATTTTCCAATACTTAATTTTGTTACGTTTATTTATGTTCAACATTTTCATTAATAATACAATACATTTTTTCAATCAATGTTGTGTAAAATTGAATTTGCGTTAGGAAAACTTATTTACTTGTTACAGATAATGATAAAAATAAAAAATATTTATTTCTAATATACATTAGAATTGCGAGAGATTGTTTAAATATAAAAATGTTTGATTTATAGTTAGGCCAAATGTATAGTTTAACTTATTTTAGATAACACAGTAACAAAATTTTATGACCGATGTTACAATACCACTAAGTTACAACTGCATTTGCTGTGTAAAATATTAACAGAATATTTTCCGCTGCTTAATACATTTATTTATCGTATTTAAAACGAGACAATATGGGTAACTTTTTATCAAGCTTGAATTGTGAAAGGATTAGGTAATAAAAAAGAAACTTGTCATGAAAGGTCCCGGCGTTTATCATTTGGTCGATGACTTTTAAAACGAATGAAAGTTAAAGATTACAACATGACAACATGAGTTGAAAAGGCAAAAAATATACCTTTATTTTATTCTATTTCGGGGATTATTATATATTTACTCGATTAAATTATATAAAGTAACTACTGTCTAAAGAGATCATGTATTCCTTTTTATTTTGTAGAAAATGTGTTAAAACAAGATACGTAACTTTCTGTATAAGTTCTTGAAGATAAGAAAAACAATTATCGTATATATTAAAGATCACATAATACATAAGGTGCCTCCGTAGTATTGTCCAAATCCTGCGGCGATTCAACGACTTTTCTTAGTTGTCTCACTTAACTTATTTGTTTAATCAATGCAGGTCGTCACCCAATTTTCTGTAAAGTTAAAAAATCCATGCATTCGAGGGGGCATCAAAACACTAATCTTGCGCCTCTCTCTTTGGTCGGGTCAGTTGCTCGACCTATCAGTACCATGGGAGAAAAGGAAAAGACAGATCACCAATGTTTGTTCCGGGAACGGCAGCATCCCGCAAACTCTGTGTTGGAAAAGGTTTACCATAGACAAGATTCTGGAAGCGTCATTTAATAGTTACAAAAAAACGATGTATTCTCGTACACTTGTACACTGTACCATCTCTTACGTAGTTAGCAGACGTTTAAAGTAGTCGAAATTGATACCCTTCATTATAATATGAAAGAATCATACAAGTACAACATAAAACATAATATCATTTTACTTAAAAAAACCAAAACATGTAATTATAGATTAACTTGGATTTTTAAACTAAAAGTCGTTAAATAATGCATTACGTTAATAAATTACACTTTTTTTTTACTAATGTATTTACGTAAATAGGTAAAAAATAGAACGTAAAATTTGTTATCGAAATAACGTAATGTAAAATATATAAATGTATATTTTTTTTTTTAATTTTAAGACTGACATGCTTCTTTTTCACAATTTTTGGTTGAGAAACTATTTACATAATGTTACTTAAGCCTAAACGGAAATTGCTGGAATCATTTCCTTTTAAATCTTTTTCCCACAATCGAAATGAATCCAACGACTTTTAAACGAGTTATAACATGACCTAAAAATTGAAGATTAGATTATTAAAGATTTAGAAATGTGTCTGATATTTCAAACTGACTGTATTGGCGTGTGCTTTAGAAACCGGAGGTCGTGGGTTTGAATCATGCGGGGTCTCAACAAATTTTCATTGTTGTTTCCTAGCTGGTTAGGGCAATTTGGGCCGATAACCCAACTGTCTGAAAAGTAAGATGATCCATGCGTCGGATGGGCATGTAAAAAGTCGGTCTTTTAATTTGGCGTAAAAAAGAAAAGTATCTTTTGATCACCTAAGCCGAATATTGCAGCTTATTCAAAAGTGTATCAGGTCGTCCATATTCAGTAAATCGAAATTACCGGAACTAGTAATTCTTGGAACCACTTTAAAGCACTGGTGAACAGGTCGAAGTCGTTTATGTAAATAGCGCAACTACATAATTTGACTCCTATTATTGTTATTTCAAACGAAACTTGCTAGTATTGATCATTATTTTCCTGTGTAAGGACATAATATTAATAATATACTTCGTAAAGGCCGCTATTGTTAATTAACAAAATCAGAAACGCAATTGAAAATTTTATTTTGTCTTAGCATTTACTATAAATATCTACATTACAAGAGTAAGCGTTATTTAAATTTAATGATGAGCGAGGATATGCGCGGGGGCAGGTGCGACGTGATGTGCGGGGGCTGAGTTGCTAACCACAGCGTTGAAACCGTTGTGGTCGTCAGCGGTGTACTGGACAGTGCGCACTGAACCGTCAGCCTCCAAGAGTGAGTACTGGCCGTGCACGGCGTCACCATCACGGCTCTCTTGCTGAGACTTGTTGTCACCAGTGTGTCCGTCAGCAACAGAGTAGGCGAAGTCGTATCTTGGGTGTGCCTGAAAAAAAATCAAAATTTTATCATACAAGTTGGCACACTTTGCTATTTTATAAAACAAAAGAGTCTGTAAGCTTACGTTTTCCTCATATTGAGCTGTAGCGATAAGTCTTGCAGCAGGTGTAGCGTGGCTGATAAGAGGAGCAGTATAGTGA
Organism: Lamproptera curius; assembly: GCA_029286875.1. Lineage (NCBI taxonomy): Eukaryota > Metazoa > Arthropoda > Insecta > Lepidoptera > Papilionidae > Lamproptera > Lamproptera curius. The sequence goes on along the minus strand of JAGSMT010000039.1, from coordinate 1,897,150 downwards.
GCTGGAGCAGCCGCGTAAGCTACTGGAGCAATGCCATAAGCAGCACGGGGCTGGTCGTGACGAACGATGTTCTGAGAGGACACGGCATGGCCAGTAGCGATACGAGCGGGGGCAGCGTATGTGGCAACGGGGGCAGCGTGGTAGGCCAGAGGAGCAGCGTGGATGGCCACAGGGGCGGCATGGATGGCCTGGGGCTGATCATGGCGCACGATGCTTTGGGAGGAGACTGCGGCTGCTGAAGAGTAGTGAGGCTGTGGCAAAAGACCTGCCGCAGAGACAGCCAGTACGGCGCTCAAAGCTAAGATCTGTAAAAAGTGATATTTTTAATATAAAAGGATGCCTTAGTTTAACTGAAATACAATTAGACAATAATATTTGAAGTATTTTTTTTTTAATAGAATTAACTGAATAAATATACGTTGAAAATAAGCTTACTTTTGAGAACATGATTGTTTGGATACAAAAGCCAATTGATAGATGTTATATTTAGCAGCATGTTTTTATACCGAATCAATGTCGGTCAAGGCCTTTGAATGGAGAACTTTTAAATAAATTTTGATTATATGCATACTTAACTTGAAAAGATTGTTCCTTTTTACTAGAGATCTTTACAGGTGTATTATTGTAGTTGTTTAATTAAAATTTACGTAAAAAGTCTTTTTAAGGATCATTTTTACAACTTTCGGAGTGAATTTAATTGATTTCAGATTTTTATTTTGATACCAATTCCATATTGTATTGAGGACTATTTTACCTGCTGACCTGTCCACTGAAGTTGTTAGCTAGTCTATACAAATTAATAAAATTGGAATGTTTGTTTATAACATCAAAATAACCGTTTTAAAATGATGACATTTGATATATAATAACAATAATAATGTTCAGTCGATTACGACTACGGCGGCCGATCTGTATTAGAGATCAGCCAACTACGATATTATAGTGCACAAGCACATGCGCACTCCATGTTCCTTTATATTTTCAATGACGGATGGGACGGATAACCGATACGACCGGAGAGAGTAAGGCGCGGGCTTTACATGCCCATCCGGCGCATGGATCATCTTACTTTTCAGACAATTGGGTGATCAGCTCAAATTGCCCTAACCAACTAGGAAACAACAATGACAATTTGTTGAGTCCCCGCAGGATTCGAACCAACGACATCCGTTTCACAAAGTACACGCCCTTACTAGTAGGCTACGGAGGCAGTTTGATACGTAACCGATACATAGCTAACTGTTTTTTTTAATTTTTGTCTATCTGTCTGTCTGTTTGTTCTGGCTCATCCGTAGAATATTAATACAATTTTACGGGACTGTAACTAGTACCTGATGTAACTGGGAGTAACAGAGGATACTTTCTTTTTTAGGAAAAAGTGTATATATATGTTACCACGCTGACCAAGTCGCGGGCAATAGCTAGTTTAAAATATGAAAACTTAGTGCAACAAGAGCAAAAATATATAAAATTACTCTTTTCATCAAATACTGGATGTATTATCCAAGTCGCGTGCTAAAACGATCTAGAAGCTAAAATCATAATTCTGTATTTTTGAGTCTACATTTGACATGAACCGCTATATTTTTTAAGGAATATGATTTTTAATTTATATGATCCGTGCTTTTAGTGGAAAAGCTGGCTTTTAAAAAAAAATATGGGATTTCAGATCAAAATGACAATTATAATCTTTCCATTGGTTATTGTAAAAACACACAAGTGCTACGTCCAAATTATTTATTATTTATAATTTCTGTTTTGTTACCATAACAGAAACGGATTCACTACAAAAACTAAAATAAATACGGTACAATATGTAACCGAAACTCAGTACATCTTATACTTTAAGTACGTACAATGGACTAGATTATCTTAGAGCGTTTTAGCTGATGAGGGTTTTATAAAACCATATATGTTTCTTTTTATTTGCATACACACAGACGAGCAATCGGGCCACCTGATGGAAAGTGGTCATCAACGCTCATTAACATCAGCAATACCAGGGGTATCACCTACGCGCTGCCACGGTAGTGTTTTCAGGATTTTTTGCTATATCGTTAAAGCTACAACCAGGTTATTAAAATTATACATTCCATACTCAGCATATGTTAATAACTTATACACGCAATACAATTTTAACATATAGAATCAGATCTTAAGAATTTATATTACTATGCTTAAACTAAATTAACCAAATAACAATTTGGAACATCCGAGCATTTTTTGATTAACTGTAAGGTTTCTACCTTGCAGGATACATATAAGATGGTTGTCATGTCCAGAAGGACTTGACTGTCCTTCTGTGTGTGCATCTTATATGTATCCTTTAACAGCTTTTAGCAGATAGGCTTCAATACTGCATGTATTTTTGAATGCACCCCTTGGCAAAGGAATTACCTTTCATTCTAAATCTAAGAGAAAAGCGCTGCTAATGTTGCTTACTAAAATTGCCGTAACCCCACACTCTAATCGTATTTTTCATTTATCCTTAGCTATATCTTTAGAATAACAGCCTGTGTAAATCCACCGTTAATATGGTCTACAAAAAAATCTCTTACGAGTTCTAGTCATATGAAATTTGGAATGATTAAATGTACCATGAGATTGAACATGAGAATAATAGATCCGTAATATAAAGAAGAGCGTTAATATTACTCTCACTAAACAATGGTTATTACAAAAGTCGATAAACAAATTATAAAAATGGTATGCTATTTTACGTATCTTAACTCCTAAAATTTTTTTCCTTCTAGACGAAGATGTTCTGAACGTGAAGATATTTTTGCCATATATAAGGATCAAGCTAAATATATTACAATTTTTATTTTTATTAAGAAGTAAAAAACTGCAAATCAAACTGAAAAAAAAGGTCAAAATAAAATATTATATATATGATCGAAATTTAATATAGTCTTAACATTTACTATAAAATCTAAATTTAAGAGTAAGCATTTTTCAAAGTCTAATGATGAGCGAGAAGGTGCGCAGGTGCAGCATGGTGTGCGGGAGCTGAGTTGCTGACCACTGCGTTAAATCCGTTGTGGTCATCAGCGGTGTACTGGACAGTGCGCACTGAACCGTCAGCCTCCAAGAGTGAGTACTGGCCATGCACGGCATCACCGTCACGGCTCTCTTGTTGAGACTTGTTGTCACCGGGTGTGTCCATCAGCAACAGAGTACGAGAAGTCGTATCTGGGGTAGGCCTAAAAATAAGAATAAAGAGGTTTAAATCATTTTACTATTATGTTTTGAAATTTCGTCTAAAATGAATGCTGTAAACTTACGTATTCCTCATGTTGAGCTGTGGCAATAAGCCTGGGGGCAGGTGCAGCGTGGCTGATAAGAGGTGCAGCATAATGAGCTGGAGCAGCCGCGTAGGCTACTGGAGCGATGCCATAAGCAGCACGGGGCTGGTCGTGGCGAACGATGTTCTGAGAGGACACGGCATGGCTGGTAGCAATACGAGCGGGGGCAGCGTAGGTGGCAACAGGAGCGGCGTGGTAGGCCAGAGGAGCAGCGTTGATGGCCGCAGGTGCGGCATGGATGGCCTGGGGCTGATCGTGGCGCACGATGCTTTGGGAGGAGACTGCGGCTGACGAAGAGTAGTGAGGCTGTGGCAGGAGTCCTGCCGCAGACACAGCCAGTACGGCACTCAAAGCTACGATCTGTAAATGTGGTCATAATTAATAAGTTAATCTTTTTATTAATTTTAATACTACGTGTTCATGAATATTATTTAATATGTTAAAAATAAATTTTGAAATTCGTCGTTTGTAACTGTTTATAGTCCAATCTATTCATTCTTGCAAAATATTTACGGCTTTTGATTAAAACTTACTTTCGAGAACATGTTTCGACGGTAGAGCGGTTTAACTGATACGTATATTATTCACTGCTAAGCTTTTATACTGATCGATATTCGTTCGGAGCAAGGTCGTCGAGGTAAAAGGTTGGTAAAAATTTGACTGAATACTCATGTCACATAATATAAGAAATACCATTATATTTTACCTTCATTAATTTTTTTACAGAGTAAATCTACATTTACGTTATTTTAAAGTTACTTGTATATAAATAAAAACTGTTTTTTATTTTACTTGTACATAGATTTACATTAGTTTAAAATTGAAAATGAAATTATAAGCAAGTATATTTTCCATTTCTTAAATATTTAATCGAAAAAAGTATATACTATATTTTAGACATTTTAAGCATGTTCATTAATTTCGTTACACGGTACATATATTTTTTTAAATACTTTATGATAGACTTCCCAAAAGATTGAATTATTTCTTCGGTGCTTTTTTACTCCAGATAATCGATATCTGTGATTTTTTTCGTTAGCTAAGGTGAACCGCTTGTAAGAAGTTAATTATTAATGTTTGTAAAATAATTAAAACTTTAGGCGAAATACCTAAAATATTGACATTAATGTTTACCTATCAATGAGATAAAGGTATTTATATGTTATTTATTTATATATGTATACTTTTATTTATAAGATTTATTATTTTTTTTTTACTTTATAAGGTTAGAAAGAGTCGTATAAAGCATTATAATAATGTCTTTGACCATTTCGGTGTTTTTTAATGCGGTAGCCAAAATCACAGGACGTATTAAAAGCGCGTTGCTATACGCTTATATTTAAACAATTGGATTAATTTTAAAATAAATATTAAAATGATCTCGCATTAAAACGGAAATCATAAGCACATCTACCAAATGTGTCTGTAATAAATGTTTATCTGATAAGTTTATATAAAAAACCTCATTGGCCAGTCTTACATTAAAAATTTGCTAATAAAATATAAGCTATATATACTTTATAAATTTAATCAAAGGGTTTTATAGGACACTTTCATCATCATCATCATCATCATCATCAGCTTTTGACAGTCCACTGCTGGACATAGGCCTCTCCTAATACACCCCTATCCATTAGGGGGTTTTTGGACCGTATCCCACCACGCTGGTCCAATGCGGATTGGTGGGTGGACCGACTTTTTACATACCAATAGGACACTTTAAATCACATAAAATTTAACAAGAAATTATGGAAAATAAATAGGGACATTACATATATGCAATTATTTACATTTATCAAATTAAATTTTGTTTGTAGATCAAAATTGCAATATTATATTATACTAAATAGAATAATAGAGAATTTGAATTATATGTGTCAAGAAATAAATTATTTAAGTTAGGGAGGTAGACGTGCTGAGACGAAACTTAACTCGATTTTATTTAGGGAGATTGCCTTATAATTTTTATGATGAAACTGTATATGTATTCATATTAATAATGCATCAGGTTTACTTTTTATTTAGGAACAATAAACAAATGTATCTTCTGGGTTTATTTATATTATGTGTTTTTTTAATGAATTGATAGATTAGGTAACGACTAACAAGAAGTGGTCAATAACTTGGCGGTAAGAAGAGATACGGGGTTGAAATTAAACATAAAACTATTTTTCCTCGTAATATTTTCTCCCATAACCTTAATAAATTGTTTGAATCTTTCAAATATTTTTTTTAATACACATTTAAAAAAAGGTTTATCTTTTCTTTTACAACAGGATACCAAATTTTATGCTTGATAACTTCCTCATTTCGTTTTCTTTTTTTTTATGCAGTCTCTTTTTTTTGGGAAGAAAAATATTAGTCTGTATCGAGAGCTCCAAAATCTGGCGAGAACATTTGATGGTTCACGTTTTTGAAGTTAGCACTCTTGAAATCCATCTTCCACAGACTTTAGTCATGCCAAATAATTATGAACATTATTTCAAATATTTATTACGGATATTCCAACCATAGCTGCATGCAATCCAATACAAGTTTTTCTACTATTGGTATGAATTTCGGTGTCATGGCAGTTATTTACCAGCCGAATAGGGGGTCATCTTCAATCGATTCTCTTTTTGTCTAAAAAGACCATGTCGCTTGTAAACGATAGTTTTACCAAGGACAAGGTTCTCGTAAACTACTAATAGCTCTTGAAAGACCAGAGCAGAGTCCGCGTAAGCTACACATAAACTACAATAACTGCTCTTAAACAAATCATCGAAGATTCTCCTTGCTATGTGAGTACTAATAGCGTGGTCTTTATTTTTATCCATAATGGCTTACTTCTTTTCGATTTACTTGTTTTTAGGTTGATACTTAAAAGATAATAACCAGATTTTGTTCAAACTTGGTATATATACTCTTAATGACATGCCAACAAGCGAGTCCTAGGCGAGTAAAACCTCCGATAAAATAATAAGTATTGAAGATAATGAAATTATGTTCTAATATCTGTCAACGTTAATTGAACATTTCGGTAATAGCTGCAATTACTAACTAACGTGATGTTCTTCCCGCAGCTACTTTAAAGTTCTACCCACGCGTGTACTAATAAACTACTTGTTGCACCATAAAATTTAGTTTTATAGAGTGTTTAAAAGTGTGGTAATCGATTATTATTTTTATTTTTAAATTCAACGTTCTTTGCTACATGTATTTAAAGTTAAAATTTAATTACTATTAAATATATAAATTTATTTTTAAAATTGGCCATCTACTTTATGTATCTTTCCAATAATAATTTTACGTTTATATGTGACATTATAGATGCAAATATAATATCTTGTTATAAACTTGGCTAAGAATATTATAAATTAAACTTAAAGTATTCTTTAAGTTTAATTTTTTCGGTATACCGAACACATTCAACGAATAGAAAATATAAAGAAAGTCTCAATAGAATCAAGATTCTACGTATTCAAGGTTCTATAGAAAGTTCGGGTAAATGATAAAATTTTATATTCTCTTAGCATTTAATATAAATATCTACATTCTAAGAGTTGTAATCAAAGTTTAATGATGAGCGAGAATATGTGCGGGTGCAGCTACGACGTGGTGTGCGGGTGCGGAGTTGCTGACCACCGCGTTGAATCCGTTGTGATCGTCAGCGGTGTATTGAACAGTGCGCACTGAACCATCAGCCTCCAAGAGTGAGTATTGGCCATGCACGGCGTCACCATCACGGCTCTCTTGCTGAGACTTGTTGTCACCGGTGTGTCCGTCAGCAACGGAATAGGAGAAGTCGTATCTGGGGTGAGCCTAATAAAAAAATGAGAGTTATATATAGTTATATAAAGATAAAAGGTTTTATAACTGTATACAAAAATAAAATTTTGTAAACTTACGTATTCTTCATGTTGAGCTGTAGCGAGTAATCTGGCGGCAGGTGCGACGTGGCTGATGAGAGGTGCACTGTAGTGAGCTGGAGCAGCCGCGTAGGCTACTGGAGCATTGCCATAGGCAGCACGGGGCTGGTCGTGACGAACGATGTTCTGGGAGGATACGGCATGGCCGGTAGCGATACGAGCGGGGGCAGCGTAAGTGGCAACAGGGGCGGCATGGTAGGCCAGAGGAGCAGCGTGGATGGCCACAGGGGCGGCATGGATGGCCTGGGGCTGATCGTGGCGCACGATGCTTTGGGAGGAGACTGCAGCCGCCGACGAGTAGTGAGACTGTGGCAAGAGACCTGCCGCAGACATAGCCAGTACGGCGCTCAAAGCTACGATCTGTAATTTTTTTTATTTGTAAAAAAAGTAACATTTCTAAACAAATCAGTATGTTTTTTTAGAATGTATGTTAATGTTCAGAGTGAAATATAAGCAGATGACGCTATATTTTCTAGGTACTCGTTAATAACAATATTAGTTTTTTTTTATAATTTTTATTTAAACAAGCAATAAATAAAAAAAAAAAATTGCAAAAATCGCCCAGGTTAAAGCAATAGAACTTACTTTGGAGAACATGTTTCTACAACTATAAACTTCAACTGATACATATTTTTTTTACCGACAAGCTTTTATACTAATTGAAATTCGGTTGCGGCAAGGTCGACATCTTGAAATATTGGTAAGAATTTTGGGTGAATACAATCATGTCATATTAATAAGTCCATGAATATGGTTCTATAGTAGTTACGTTCCATATTATATTCAATTGCTTAATTTTTTTGGGACAATTACTTAATATTACATGTAAAGAAAGATGATGCTGCTTATAAATGTAGACATAGAGTGCCCCATATTGTACAAAAAAAAAGTTATGCTTCTACAGAATCTCTCCATAACAAGATTTAGTGTGGTGGTAACGGTAATTTAAAATTTTTAAAAAATATTTCTGAATATTTTTAAAACAGTTGACATGTACTTTGTGAAACAGATTGCATACCACACTAGCAAAGTCAAGGATAGATCTCAGGTAAGAAAAATTTTGTATTCTTAATACCAGGTTGTTTTTGTTGTTTGAAAAAATGCTAACTATTTTCTTTATGATAATTGAAAGAAAGTTCTTTACACGGATGTGTACTTTATATACAGATGTTAGAAGCAATTGATAATTTCTTTCAAATCATTAAAATATATTGTATTTTAGCCGTTTAAAATATTATAGAAAATAAAAATGTTTATCTATACAGGAACTAAGTGGCTGAATTAATTAAATTATACGTTAAAAACGTATAATTTTATACTTTTTATATACTGATCGTTTGATATCACGCCGAATAACGTCTGTTGGGTCCAATTGTGTTCATCATAAAGCTATATCGTTGCCGGTATTGTTGGTTTCTTTAAACTAATTATATTTCTACTATTATACTATTAATATAAGATAATATAATATATTATTCATTAAGGCATACTCCTCATACTGCGGTAAATGCCTATCTTAAGCAATGCCTCAACTGCCTTCGTAGCTTAGTGGTGGGGCGTGTGCTTTAGAAATGGAAGATTGTGGGTTTGAATCCTGCGGGGACTCAACAAATTTTGTAGGTCATGTCAATTGGGGCCCATCACCCATGTGTCTGAAAAGTAAGATGATCAAACGTCAGATGGGCATGTAAAAAGTTGGTTGATCCACCAAACCCCATTGGACCAGCGTGCTGGGCTACGGTCCAGAAATATCCGAATGGTGAAGGCGTGCATTAGTAAAGGCCTATGTCCAGCAGTGGATTAACACAGGTTGGTGAAGATGATGACATAACTGGATTCGACTTGATATTTATTCCAACGTCTTAACGTCACGTAATAAGGTAATATCAAAATAATGAATGGAAAAATAATATGCAAATAAGAATTAGGAAAAAATCATTTGAAAGATAATGCGCTAAATAATTAATTTTAACCAAATATAAATATAGTGTAATAAGCTAACTAAATAAGAACAATTTATAGTTTATAGTTATAATGAAAACGTAAGAAGCTATTATTTATTTCAGTTAAGGTATAGCCAATTTATAGATATTTACAAAGTATAATATCAAACATAAACTTATAAACAAAACAAAGAGATACACTAATTAAGGTATAAGTTACAAAAGATATTGTGTATTTTACAGTCAGTCATGTTCTTTGTTAAAATACAAAACACGTTATTTCGTATATGATCCTAGTTAAATTATATTGTATATATCAGCCAATTCTTAGTAGTTGTCTAATTAATAATTAAAACGTCTAAAATGATGCACCTAATCATTAATTTGTTGTGATTTTGAAATAAAATAAGGGTTGCCTACTTTGTTTTTAATAAAAGTGCAAACGCAAACTAGTATAAATAGAGGCGACGAACCGAGTTATGATTACTTCCTTCCAATGTCCGACTCCTAGATTGCCCTATCCCTTGGGTCAAACAGACCAAATACCTCGAGGGTAATCTTAGACAAATCCTGACATTTGGCCTCACATAACGCGGGTCAAAACAGAGCAGACCTATGTCTTAGGTCGACTATTTCCATTAATAAATCCTAAAGCAAGTTTTCTCTGCCAATAAGGTGTTGTTATACAAGACAGTCATACGTCCAATCTTAACATATGCCAGTCCGTCTTTGCACAAAACAATCACGATTGACAAGCTTCAAGCCCTGCAAAACAGATTCATGCGCAGGGCCACTGGTCGCACTATTACCTGCGCAACATTGACCTGCACCTGGATCTAAAATTGCCCACTATCAAACAATATCTAAAACAGGCATCTATCCGATATTTCGACTCGGCTTCGCAACACCCAAACGATCTAGTTCGAGCGCCGCCGCTTACGAACCAACAATTTCACTCCTAAAAGCGACGTCCATCGAAGAGCGCGAAACGCGATAAACGGATCCGGACGATGAGACTACAATCGTGCAAGCACGTTTAAACTCATTACGCAACACAACTTGTCCTCGCCGTCGAGGACAAACCAATACCGTACAACAAATATCGGCACGTACCAGGCCGATTCTCACCAACCAGATAGGGCGGTTAAAAATCTTCCACTAATAAGTCCTAAAAGCAAATTATCGAGCCGAGGTTCGGCCCACCGGGCGCCCTCGATAAATGTTGCTAACGGGTATAGAGCATGGACCTGACCAGCGGCTGATCGAGCCGAGGCTCGGCCCTCTTGGCACCTCGATCAAGCCCGCTTACGGGATAAAGAAGTGGCAGCCCGAGCCGAGGCACAGCCCTCGAACCCGACGGGTTGTGCGGTTAACTCCACCAACGTGAGTCATCCGTAAAAAAAAAACGAGTTATGATTCATTATTGCTCGGACCGTCGTACTGTGCGGAGCTCGAAATATTTTAAAATAAACTAAGTTTAACACTATTTTGAGTTTTCATCGTCACTATGGACAAACAACCTCATCGTCACTATGGACAAACAACCTCATCGTCACTATGGACAAACAACCTCATTTTTCAAAATGGTGACGTCAGCGTTGCTGACGTCACCATTTTCAAAACTACTGATGCTCGGGATTCTTCGATATATATGTATTTACCAAAGTAATCCCCGCCGTCTATTAGTATATGACTTGCGCTTTATAAACCGGAGGTCACTGATTCGAATACTGCGCGGACTCAACAACTTTTATTGTTGTTTCCTATTCCGTTAGAGCACTGTAGGCTGGGCTAAACCAGTTGCCTGTAAAGTAAGATAATCAATGCATTGCATGGGCATGTAAAACAACCTTCCTGCGTCCGAACTTCCTCCGGCCGAGTAATAAAGTTAAGAACAATTAAGATAAATAGTTTACACCCGCAACACATACCGACAATAACAATTTAATTATTTATATCATTATTTAAGGCTTATAGCACAACATAAAATAATGACAGAAAATAAAATGACTAGCACGTTTATAAAAAACAGTTATGTTTGCATATGGTTTGCGAACAACTCTAGGTGTATCTTTAGACATATGATGTGCAAATATACTTTTAGTTCGTAGTAGTTCAAGTAATTCTTATGGAATGACGTGATAAGTTTACCCAATGCTTACGGCACATTTTACCTATAGTTAAATATAAGATTTAACTCAATCACAACTAAAAAAAAATACAGTGGACTTCCAATAAAAAGTAAAATTTTTATTTTACGAAGTTAAAAATTTCGCAGGGTGAATAGTCATATTTTCGGGTATTTTAAAATATAAAATGCGTAAAATGTAATTTATTAATTTATTGTCTAAGGTTTTATCATAAATATCAAATGTATTCGTTGTTTAATATCTACACTGTACGAGTTCCCGTTGTACAAATTTTAATGATGAGCGAGGAAATGCGTTGAGGCAGGTGCGGCGTGGTGTGCGGGAGCTGAGTTGCTGACCACCGCGTTGAAACCATTGTGGTCGTCAGCGGTGTACTGGACTGTACGCACTGAACCGTCAGCCTCCAAGAGTGAGTACTGGCCATGAATGGCATCTCCATCACGGCTCTCTTGTTGAGACTTGTTGTCACCGGTGTGTCCGTCAGCAACAGAGTAGGAGAAGTCGTATCTGGGATGAGCCTTAAATATAAATAAACAAGAATTATTTTAGAATTTATATAAATTAGTAATTAATGATTCACTGATAAAATTATTTTTTTAACTCAAAATATTCTTCAAAAGTAAATTTTTGCATCTAAGGATTATCATAGCAGGTTCTCATTATTGGCACGCTTCTGACAGTGAACAGTTTATATTTTAAATTACTTTCGACGCTAGCTTTAAAAAAAAATATATATATTTATGATTTAATAAAAAAATTATATGTTAGTTTGTAAAAACACTTACGTATTCTTCGTGTTGAGCGGTGGCAAAAAGCCTGGTGGCAGGTGCAGCGTGGCTGATGATTGGTGCAGCGTAATGTGCGGGAGCAGCAGCGTAGGCAACGGGGGCGATGCCGTAAGCAGCGCGGGGTTGGTCGTGGCGCACGATGTTTTGGGATGAGACCGCATGGCCCGAAGCGAGACGAGCGGGAGCGGCATATGTGGTAACAGGGGTTGCGTGGTATGCAAGAGGAGTAGCTTGAACTGCGATGGGAGCAGCATGGATAGCTACAGGGGCTGCGTGAAGAGCCTGGGTTGGTCGTGACGTATTATGCTCTGTGAAGAAACGGCGGCGGCTGATCGGTAGTGGGCCTGCAGCAGCCACTGCCAGAACGGCGCTTAGTGTCAGGATCTAAAAAAGATAGAAATGTTTTTCAATTGATCTATTAAATAACGTTTTTAAATTATATAACGAAATTTAGTTGTGAACAAATTGGGCTATTGTTAGTTTTTGAACAGATTTAGTAAATCGCAACCTATTCATTGTAACGTGACCACGTGCAGTTAATTGTATTAAATAATATTTTAATTAAATTATCTTTCTTTGTAAACTTACTTTGTCGAACATTTTTGCACGAAATCTATAGTGAAATGATTAATAATCAGAGGGCTGCGTGAGCTTTTATAGCGAAAATAAATTGTTTTTACAAGGCCGTCGGGTCAAAAAGTTGACTGATAACAATGTTTCCGGTTTTATTTGTATTACATACGCAAAAACATTAACCGCAATTGGAGAAATAAAACTATTTTTCTGCTTTTACCAGTGATTTGGGATACGCATATGCGCATAACAAGAGTTATATGTATTAATAAGCCCGCAACGAAATCATTTTTGTTTTAACAATGCTGTATCAATGATATGTATATAAAAAAATTGTATAGAACTCTCTTAATCTCTCTCATAATAAATCACAATATGATAATGAAGAAGAAAATATTTGAGCAAAAATATATGTTACAAATATATAGTAGATATAAATCTATAGAACTCATCGGAGTAAAAAATTTGTTCTTCGCCATAAAATTCTTGTAAGATGCGGTTTAATCATGACAATAGGCAGAACACTCAAGTCGAGGTCTTGGTTGCCGACTATTCGATAGGTAGCATTCAATAGTAGGAGGTTCGCCTTCTAACCTGATGCTGTTATAAAATTGAAAAAGTTCTGCCCGTAGACTCTTGCTTTTTATTTACTTAATAATAATCAGCAGAATATGTATAAATTTTCCGCCATATAAATAATTTCTCGTTACTTGCTTCCAACTTTAACCGCTACTGCACGGCAATTGGCATCCCACTTCATCAGGTTTACCCACGCTCCGACGTTGGGCCCAACTTCAGAAACTTAAATAAAATCTTATAACAATCCGTGTAGGACACCTATTGACTCCTGGGATTAATATTTAATTATAATTGGTTTTTAACAAAATAATCAGAGGTTTTAGTTGCATTGTCATTTATATTATAATATTTCACTAAAATTTTCCGCCAAACGTCTTACGCTGCGTCTTGTAGCTTCTGCCATTGTAGTTTTAAATAAAAGTGGCATATATTTATGTTGCAAAGATATCCTGTTTTTGCCTGCTTTCTAGGTTTATCGAAGGCATTCGAAATGATCAATTACGATGTCTTATAATAAGAAAAAAAAATACAATTGCTCCTGAAATAGTTTCTATCCTGGAGTATTGGCATAACAAGCAGACGGATAGTGTAAAATGGGCTGGTGCTACTCTAATATATACAAAATGAATTGTAGTGTCAGGCAAGGAGGTCTAAGCTCACCCCGATTATTTAATATTTATATTAATCAACTGATGGACTGAGGGATACTAAAGTAGGGTGCCATATTGATGGAGTTTGTATAAATAACATAAGTTATGCAGATCACATGGTGTCACTGAGCCCATCTATTGGTGGATTAAGAAATTTTTTACAAACGTGTGAGCAGTATGCTCTAGCTCATGGTCTAAAATACAACGGTACAAAAGAGTGATTGACTCACTTGTCCTCATCTCCCAAAAGTATTGCTATATAATATAGCACTCTCGAGATTGACAAAATTTTGAATATTTGGGTCACTGAGAACTTAAAGGATGACAGTGATATAGAGAGAGAACGTAGGTCCCTGTCAATACGAGGTAATGTGCTAATACGCAGGTTGGCACGTTGTTCGATACAAGTCAAAAAACACTATTTAAAACGTATTGTCAAACGATGTACACGTGTAGTCTTTGGGTATCGTACACTCAGCGGGTATTCAACAGCCTACGATTGCAGTATACTAACACATTTAGGACGTTGTTGGGGTTGCCGTGGAGATGTAGCGCCTCTGGTATGTCCGTAGAGTTACATACTGATGGTTTCTTCCGTTATGAGAAAAGGTGCTCTCTATGAAGGTTTGCAGGAGCACTATTAACGTCCTACGTATTCGCAGATCGCTGGGACTCTCTTCTTTTGCGTAGATGGATCCAACTCCATACAAATTTATGACATTACGACTAATTGTTATTTATCTTATCTTGTCTATAATAGTTTTTATGTTTATAATAGGTGAAGTTTTTGTTATCCTTTGTATTGCTGTATTAATTTTTCATTTAGAATTATTAACGATTTTTTTAAAATTAAGTTATAAGACCTTATTATACTACAAATGTTATGGATTTTAAATCTAAAATAAATGTTATAATAATAAATATAATAGTAATAAACAATATACTCAGTTGTAATATTAAAAAATATAGAACTGTAAATGTTAATTCAGTATAGACTAGCTAGTTTTATTTTTTCATACAAAAGTTTAAGCTTATTATAAGAATAAAAACGTGTAATTTTACATCAGTACGCTAATTCCCTCTTCCATTACGTAATCGATCAATAATGACAACGACCCTTTAAGATATGATATAATCGAGATGATATTAACGCTGAAGCAATTGCAACCGCATTTTAAATGATGGCCCTTCGCTTAATTTGGTACTATACTATATATTAAGGTTTTTTGTATATTTTTAGCTGATCTCTTTTTTTACAGGGAACCGTCTGGGTAGTTCCACGGCGGCCTCCTTCTACCGACAATCAATAGTATGTAAAAACTACTGTCTTCTAGTTTGAATGGAACCGTAGTTATCGTAATTACTCGGTGAAAGAGAAATTATATCTCGTGTCTTAATGTGACAAGCGGATTAGTCGCTTTTTACGCTGCTCTTCTCATGGACAGGGCGTATGACTTACCATCATGAAAATATAGTATATAACAAACCAATAACGTCTTATAAATATAGTACCAAAAAAACAACAGAACAAAAATTGTAACTAATTAAATGCATTAATTGTTTCATTTATTATTTTTGCTATCACTATTTATAAAATTATTTTTTTCATGTAAATAATACTTTATTATTATACCTAAGTTATAACATGCAAATAGTAAAAATAAATAAATCTGTGGCAATTTATCAGCTTTAATTGCATTAAGTCCGCCTGTTGTAAAACTTAATTCTCACATTACGTTTTTTGCAATAAAGTGCGAATAAATACATGAATAAATATGTTATTTTTGTTTAATCACAAATAAATTGTTTTTATTGTTATAAGTATACCGGTTCTATAATTTAACAATGAACATTAAAATCAATATGGTACACGTATGGTACAAGGGGATTTTACAATTTAAAGGAGTATAATATTACGATAGATGCAAAATATCGGTATTATTATATATTTTAATAGTTTGCATTTACTTCTGCATAACTATAAAAAATTTTAATACGATCTTGTCTTTAATTCCATAATATTTTTGTGCGTGCGTTAATAAGTCCTATCAGAACAAAAAAGGGGGAATTTTACATAATCTACATCTTACGCTTGGGTGCTTTTAATTAAGATTATGCACATATGTGCTTGCATATTTTTAGGTCTCCTATTTTTTTATGAACAGCTTCAGCTATTAAATTAGCCTTAAAGAAGAAAAAATATTTGGACAAATGCCGCACGAAAAATTGTTGTTTCAAACAGAATTCTATCTTAAGTTTTTAAATTAAATTAGCCCAAGTTATGAACGTGACAAGAGGCTTGCCTTTAAAATGCAGAGTAAATTTAATCAGACCAAGCGGAATTGTTAAGGTTTATTGGTAAAGAAAGTAAATTATGGAACTTATTTTGGTACAAAAATGTCTGGAAGGCAGCTTTTTTATATAAATGATTACAAATGATGACAAAAAACAATCTGCGGATATATATTTTATTCCTAACGTTGAAGAAATAATGTACAGGATTAGCAATTTTTAATTTTTATATTTTCATTAAACATTTAAATTAAATTTAAATATTTAATGTTAAACAAAACAGATGTAACGTTTGATGAAGATACAAAAAATCACCTAAACTTGAAGAATGTATAGGATGCGATCGTTAAAATGTTAATAAAAATATTAAAAACACAAGATTTCAAAAGTCCCTGTTTTCTAATGTCATCATCAGCCTGTTTTAGTCCACAGCTGGACATAGGCCTCCCCTAATACACCCCTATTCATTAGGGGTTTAGACCGTATCCCACTACGCTGGTCCAATGCAGGTTGGTGGGTGGACCGACTTTTTACATGCCCATCCGACGCATGGATCATCTTACTTTTCAGACAATTGGGTGATCGGCCCAAATTGCCCTAACCAACTAGGAAACAACAATGAAAATTTGTTGCGTGCCCGCAGGATTCGAACCCACGACCTCCGGTTTCTAAACCACACGCCCATACCACTAGGCTACGGAGGCAGTTTCTAATGTCAAGTTCATGTAAAGTAAAACTCAAAGGTTATTGTCTTAGGTTTTATTATAAATATGAATACTGTGATCGTTGTTCAAAGTTTAATGATGAGCGAGGATATGGGCAGGGGCGGGTGCAGCATGGTGTGCGGGGGCTGAGTTGCTGACTACTGCGTTAAAACCATTGTGGTCGTCAGCGGTGTATTGGACTGTGCACTGAGAACCATCAGCCTCAACAGTGAGTATTGGCCATGCACGGCGTCACCATCACGGCTCTCTTGTTGAGATTTGTTGTCACCGGTGTGCCCGTCAGCAACGGAGTAGGAGAAATCGTATCTAGGGTAAGCCTTAAATGTAAAAAAAAGTTGTTTAGAGCATTTTAAGTAAAAATATTGTATAAAATAAATAAAATTTTACTTAAAAGGACTATTACAGTAGCTTTACATTATAGCCACGCTACTCACAATAAACAGATTGCAGTTGTGTGACTTATATATTTGTGATGTAAAGATTGTTTATTTTGTCAAATGTTTGTGTTAGTTCATTGTAACACTTACGTATTCTTCGTGTTGAGCGGTGGCAATAAGCCTGGTGGGGAGCGTGGCGATGATTGGCAGCGTGGTGATCATGGTGCGGCATGGCTGATCACTGGTGCGGCATGGCTGATCACTGGTGCAGCGTAACGTGCGGGAGCAGCAGTGTAGGCGACGGGAGCGATGCCGTAAGCAGAGCGTGGCTGGTCATGGCGCACGATGTTTTGGGATGAGACCGCATTGCCCGAGGCGAGACCAGCGGGAGCGGTATAAGTGGCAACAGGGGCTGCGTGGTAGGCAAGAGGAGTAGCTTGAACTGCGATGGGAGCAGCATGGATAGCCAAAGGGGCTGCGTGAATAGCCTGGGGTCGGTCGTGACGTATGATGCTCTGGGAAGAAACGGCGGCTGCTGAGGGATAGTGGGCCTGTGCAGCAGCCACTGCCAGAACGGCGCTTAGTGTCAGGATCTAAAAAAGTTAGAAAAGTTTTTTAATTGATCTATTAAATAACGTTTTTAAATTATGTAATGAAATTTAGTTATGAACAAATTGGGCTATTGTTAGGTTTTCAACAGATTCAATAAATCGCAACCCATTCATTGTAACGTGACCACTTACAATTAATTTTAATAAATAATATTTTCATTAAATTATCTTTCTTTGTAAACTTACTTTGTAGAACATTCTTGCTCAAAATCTAAAGTGAAATGATTAATAATCAGAGGGCTGCGTGAGCTTTTATAGCGAAAAAAATTGTTGTTACAAGGCCGTCGGGTCAAAAAGTTGCCTGATGTAGTTTGTAATTTGTGAAAATGAGTAATAAGGGTCTGTAACAATGTTTCCGGTTTTATTTGTATTACATACGCAAAAACGTTAACCGCAATTAGAGACATAAAATAAATTTTCTGCTTTTACGCATATGCGCATAACAACATTTATTTAAAAGTATAAATAAGCCCTCAACGAAATCATTTTTATTTAAACAGTGCTCTTATTATTAATGTTATGTATATAATTCAAATTGTATGGAACTCTCTTAATCTCACCCATAATAAATCACAAGATTTTTAAGGAGTAGGAAATATATGACCATGTGGCTCATTGTTGGCTGAGAAATTACCGCTGCTCAACGATATTCGATGCCCCAAAGAAGGCTTAAATGTCTTTTTAGTAAAGAATATATTCGTTCTTTAAAGATCCGTAAGTCACATTGTTCTAAATCCTAAAGTTACTCAATGAAGTACACGTGTAAAGCATAAAGTGATCAGTGAAGCGTATGACACTTGGGCGCAGTAACGATGTACGATGTTAAAAATACACAGTTGATATAAATCTATCTGAGTAAAAAACCTTTGGTCTGGTCTCCATAAAAATCTTGTAAGATGCGATTGAATATGACAATAGGTACAAGACTCAAGTCGAGGTCTTGGTTGCCGACTATTCAATGTTGAATGCGGTCAAATGTAAGAAGAGGGTTCGCCTGCTAACTTTAAAAATTTAAAAAGTTGTGCCAGTAAACTCTTGCTTTTGATTTACTTACTAGTTATAAGCTGAATATATATAAATAGTTCGCCACAGGAGGCAGATCATTTTTAATAAAAAAAAAGACAGTTCCTTGTTACTTGCATCCATCTTGAACCGACTACTGTTTGGCGATCGGCATCCGACCTCGTCAACCCACGCCCTGTCTTCAGGAAGTTGGTTCCAACTCCAGAAACTTAAAAAATACCTTATACCAATCCGCTTAGGACATTAGGTATAATATAAAATTATAATTGATTTTTAACTACATAATCATAGATTTTAGTTGCATTGTTATTCATATTATGAAAATTGACCAAATATTCCTCTAAACGTCCCGATTGCCTTTTAATTCTAAGTAAAAGTTGCATATATTTATGTTGTAAAAATGGAAGTGGTAATATTATTGGCAATATTAAAACATATAGAACTATAAATTTTAATTCATTATAGACTTGCTTATTTTACATAATTATTTCAAAGAAAAAATTCTGCTTATTGTAACACTTAATAAAAGGTAGTCTTGCTATTAATTACTAGGATAAAAACGTGTAATTTTACATCATTACCTAATTTCCCTCTTTCAATAACGACAGCGACCTTTTAAGATATGATATAATCAAGGTGATGTTAATGCAATAGTGAAGCAATTGCGACCGCATTTTAAATTATGGCCCTTTGCTCAATTTGTTACTACATTATATAATAAGGTTTATTGTATAATTTAAGCTGAGCTCTTTTTTTACCGGGGACCGTCTGTGGTAGTTCCACGGCGGCTCATTTCTGTCGCGAATCATTACTATGTAAAACTACTGTCTTCTAGTTGAAATGGGACTATAGCCGCCGTAATTACTCAGTAAACGAGACATAATATCTCATATCTTAGTGTGACAAGCGGATTTGTCACTTTTTACGCTGCTCTCATGGACAGAGCGTATGATTTACCATAATAGGACCAACAAAACAACAGAACAAAAACCGTAACTAATTATAAGCATTAATTGATTAATTCATTATATTTTTCTATAACGTTTTTATTAATATATCTGTCCGATGTAAATAGTACTTTATTATTACATTTTAGTTATTATATGCAAATAATAATAAAATAAAATAAATCTGTAGCGATTTATAAGCTTTAGCCGTTCCCCGCTGTGTCGTATAAAACAATAATTTTAAAGTAATTACGAGCAGTGAAATTTAGTTTTGAAATCAAGGTTAAACATGTGTAACGTTTATAACTACGAAAAATAATTAAGGTATCGTTTTAAGAAGTCGGCTCAATTTTAAGTTAAAAAAATGTAATAAAACAAGAAAATTCCAAAATAATTTGTTGTGATTTTTTAAAGTTAAACACAGAACCGCTGTAATTGAATATTTTCTTTTTCGTATTTTTTATTATTAAATAAAATTACTTTAGTTTTATCGCGTTTATTTACATTTTAATTCGACGTTTCGAACACTTTCAGCGGCACGTGGTCACAGGTAGACTTGAGATGTCATGCGTCTTGTTGCCAGTGATGATCTAAGATCTGGAAACCCGCTTCATCACTGGCAACAAGACGCATGACATCTCAGTCTCCCGTGACCACGGCCGCTGGAAAGTGTTCGAAACGTCGATAAAATAAATAAAGCGATAAAATCCAAATAATTTTAATAATGTATAATATTCAGCGCAAGCAATAGAAATAATTATATTTTTTATTTCAAGAACCAGAAATGCTTAATATTAAAAAAAAATTACTTTCGATATTTTCATAGTTTTTCCGTCATAAAGTGGTTAAGGGGGGCTGCTTGACATAATCTGACCCAAAAGTATCTTTGATTGACTGACAGATAAAGCTATTTTCTCATGTTGATATATTATTGCGAGACCGTAAAATTACAAAGAGATTGAACCGAATTTAACTAAGTAAGTAGGGTTTATTTAGTTTTAGATCCTTAACTTTAGACTAGGAGTAAATGCATAATCGCATTAAGTCCGCCTGTTGTAAAACTTAGCTCTATCATTAAGATTTTTGCAATAAAGTGCGAATAACATAAATAAATATGTTATTTTTGTTAAATCACAAACAAATGTTTTTATTGTTAAAAGAACACCGGTTTGATAATTTAACAATAAGCATTAAAATCAGTATGGTACATGGAGACCCTGAAGAGGGTTTTACGATTAAAAGGACTATAATATAAGGATAGATGCATAATATCACTATTATTTTATTTTAATAGCTATATTTGCATTTATTTCAGCAGAACTTTTTAAAGTTTTAATACGATCTTGTTTAAATTTCCATAACATTTTTTGTGAGTGCGTTAATAAGTCCTATCAGGATGAAAAAAGGGGAAATTAACATAATCTACATTTTGCGCTTGGCTTGGTTTTTTTGTAACTTCAGTTTCAGCAACCTATCAGCCTTAAAGAAGAAAAAATATTTGCACAAACGCTGCACAAAAAACAGTTGTTTCAGACAGAATTTTATCTTAAGATTTTAAAATTAAATTTAATTGGTTTACTGGTAAAGAAAACAAATTACGGAACTTATTTTAATACAAAAATGCCTGGAAGGCAGCATATTTATATAAATTATGATAAAAAAATCTGTAGATATATATTTTGTCCCCAACGTAGAAGGAATAATGTACAGGATTAGTGATGTTTATATTTTTAATGTTATACAAAACAAATGCACGATGAAGATACAAAAAATCACCTAAACTTGAAGAATGTATAGGATGCGATTTTTAAAATGTTAATAAAAATATTCTTAACACAGGAACTCAAAAGTCACTGTTTTCTAATGTCAAGTTCATGTAAAGAAAAACTCAAAGGTTATTGTCTTAGGTTTTATTATAAATATGAATACTGTGATCGTTGTTCAAAGTTTAATGATGAGCGAGGATATGGGCAGGGGCGGGTGCAGCATGGTGTGCGGGGGCTGAGTTGCTGACCACTGCGTTAAAACCGTTGTGGTCGTCGGCGGTGTATTGGACTGTGCGCACTGAACCATCAGCCTCCAACAGTGAGTATTGGCCATGCACGGCGTCACCATCACGGCTCTCTTGTTGAGATTTGTTGTCACCGGTGTGTCCGTCAGCAACGGAGTAGGAGAAATCGTATCTAGGGTAAGCCTGAAATGTAAAAAAAAAATTGATAGTTTAGAGCATTTTAAGTAAAAAAAAATTATAATTCATAAATAAAATATTTGTTATAATTCATAAACTGCCTCCGTAGCCTAGTGGTATAGGCGTGTGCTTTAAAAAACTGGAGGTCGTGGGTTCGAATCTTGCGGGGACACAACAATGTTTCATTGTTGTATCCTATTTGGTTAGGGCCATTTGGGCCGATCACCCAATTGTCTGAAAAGTAAGATGATCCATGCGTCGGATGAGCATTTAAAAAGTCGGTCCACCCACCAACCCGCATTGGACCAGCGTGGTGGGGTACGGTCCAAAGCCCCCTAATAAATAGGGGTGTGTTAGGGGAGGCCAGCAGTGGACTATCAAAGGCTGATGATGAATGAATGATGAATAAAATATTACTTTAAATGATTATTACAGAAGCTTGACATTACAGCCATGCTACTCACATTAAACAGATTATAGTTGTGTAACTTATATAAACTGCCTCCGTAGCCAAGTGGTATGGGAGAGTGCTTTAGAAACCGGAGGTCGTGGGTTCAAATCCTGCGGGGACTCAACAATTTTTCGTCGTTGTTTCTTAGTTGGTTAGGGCAATTTGGGTCGATCACCCAATTGTCTGAACAGTAAGATGATCAATGCGTCGGATGGGCATGTAAAAAGTCAGTCCAACCACCAACCCGCATTAGACCAGCGTGGTGGGATACGGTCCAAAACCCACTAATGGACAGGGGTGTATTAGGGGAGGCCTATGTCCTGCAGTGGACTATAACAGGCTGATGATGATGATGATGATGATGACTTATACATTTGTGATGTAAAGATTGTTTATTTTGTCAAATGTATGTGTTAGTTCATTGTAACACTTACGTATTCTTCGTGTTGAGCGGTGGCAATAAGCCTGGTGGCAGGGGCAGAGTGGCTGATGATTGGTGCAGCGTGGGTGATCACTGATGGGGCATGGCTAATCACTGGTGCGGCATGGCTGATCACTGGTGCAGCGTAATGTGCAGGGGAAGCAGTGTAGGCGACGGGAGCGATGCCGTAAGCAGCGCGGGGCTGGTCATGGCGCACGATGTTTTGGGATGAGACCGCATGGCCCGAGGCGAGACCAGCGGGAGCGGTATAAGCGGCAACAGGGGCTTCGTGGTAGGCAAGAGGAGTAGCTTGCACTGTGATAGGAGCAGCGTGGATAGCCACGGGGGCTGCGTTAATAGCCTGGGGTTGGTCGTGACGTATGATGCTTTGGGAAGAAACGGCGGCGGCTGATGGGTAGTGGGCCTGTGCCGCAGCCACTGCCAGAACTGCGCTTATTGCCAGGATCTAAAAATAATAATCAACAAATTGACAATGGTTTACAAAATATTTTAACTTTCATAATTTTAAAATAACGTACACCTGAATATCTTATTTAAATGATGAGTGGTAACATTACTCTTTAACAAATTAATTATGTCAGCTATTAAAACTTACTATTCTGGTTTGTACCATAATAGTAAAAAGGGGACCTTATTCTTTTTTAAATATATTGTATGGCTTTATTATTCCTCTATCAGGCTACAAAATTATAATGAATACAATTCTTCGACTTAAATTTAATGAAATTTTGCATAAAAGTTGTCTTTAGTTATGAACTTACTTTGGAGTACATTGTTGAACGATATTGAAATTGCAAGTGATAAATGTATCGACGGCCGTATGATTTTATAGCAGAGAAGTTTCGGTAGTAACAAGGTCGTCAGTTTGAAAAGTAACCGGATTTTTATTATAAAATGTGGAAAGAAAGTAATGAATCTGAATGTCCAGTTTTACTTATAATCCGTCCGTTTTAACACGGTTTAATTTTTCATCATGTATGTTATAATTTTATTGTAGCCTTTCACTGTTCTTGCGCCAACTTTGTTATATATGTTTCCAATGTAGTTGTCTTATTTATACATAGTTTTTTTTTAATTAATTCTATTTTAGATACTCACTAAACAAACATGCGAAAAGGTACGCTTTTTACGTCTTAAAAGATTTTTTGTTACGTATAATATATATATATATTTACATATTTTTTCTATATACAAGTTTTCGATATTAATAATAATTATATATATAGAATATTTCATGGTTATCGGTTTTGCGCACTCTACTTAAAAATTTTCACAGTAAACGTTCAGCTTTTGTCTCCTTTCTTCATAAATTTAAATATGGATATAAGGAAAATCTGTGTGTAAAAGCATATTATTGCTGTAATAAGTATAGGTATTAATAATAACTCACCCTGGTAATGAAATGAATCGTTGGCTCCAATATATTTCAATGGATAGCTAAAAAAAATGCCTTATACCTTTAAATAATCAAATAGCCAAAAAAATACAGCGCACAAGTATCTTTAAAAGTAAAAGATTATTTAAAAGTTAAGGTATTTAGCTCAATATATTCAGAATCAAATAAAACGATGCTTCAAATGCGATGTTAGGTAATCGTAGTGATAAATCACTTTTTGGTGATAACTATTTTAGGCGTAGAGTAATTTTATAGTAATATTTATATTCTTTAATATATTCAAACTGTGCGCACCGTGCTTTTGAAAGAAGTCGTCTGTCGTATTTAACGTTACCTCGTACACGTATGCTTCAATTGCTTATTAATATTTTTACATACATATATATCTTATTTTTATATGTTTTTAAAGCTAGCGAGTTTTACATTTTTTTAGTTTTAATTGTTGTAACCTGCGTTGTAATTTAGTTCAGTTAAGTATAATTTTTTGATATAGAATTCTTTTAAAAAAAAAATTTTAAACGCACTATTTTGTGGCTTTTTCTCGATAGTTATATATATTTATTTCTGATAAATCCGAAAAATAGTGAATTTGATACACTAGTTTAGATATCTATACTCATTAATTCTACTTTTTCGAAATCAGCTAAAAGTTGGT
Source organism: Lamproptera curius (assembly GCA_029286875.1). NCBI lineage: Eukaryota > Metazoa > Arthropoda > Insecta > Lepidoptera > Papilionidae > Lamproptera > Lamproptera curius. The sequence continues at coordinate 1,872,147 of JAGSMT010000039.1, read as the reverse complement.
TTAGTCGGTTCAAAGATCTTAAATTGACATACTGATCACGTGTGTTTAATACGCTGTGTTTTATAACGCTACATTAAATATTTAAATGTTCCATAAAATTATAATTTAACTAAACTACCTGATTCTGAAGTTCCAATCCAGTCAACCTGGGTTAACCTTTGCCTTTTTGTTCGTAAATAACAATTTTATTCTATTAACGTGTAACGGTAGAAGAAAATCAATCATGAAGATCACCATTTTTTTTACAAATGGTATTTATGTAAGAAAATATGGTGGTACTAATAACTGATTTTCTCGTCCCGTCCGTCTTAAATAGTTCTCTACAATGTAATGAAAAACTTTAGCTACTGCAACGCGTGGCTGATTACGCTAGCATGTTTAATAATTAAATGAAATAACTTATGTATACTATTAGGGCCGGTTTTTCTTTCATTTAAAATTTTAGTTTCATTATTTATAACGGTATAATATGCCTCCGTAGCCTAGTGGTATAGGCATGTGCCTCAGAAACCGGAGGTCGTGGGTTCGAATCCCGCGGGGACTCAACAAATTTTCATTGTTGTTTCCTAGTTGGTTAGGGCAATTTGGGCCGATCACCCAATTGTCTGAAAAGTAAGATGATCCATGCGTCGGATGGGCATGTAAAAAGTCGGTCCACCCACCAACCCGCATTGGACCAGCGTGGTGGGATACGGTCCAAAGTCCCCTAATGGATGGAGGTGTATTAGGGGAGGCCTATGTCCAGCAGTGGACTATCACAGGCTGATGATGTGAATTTGCCGTTAGAGGGTAGAAGTCCTAAAGTATCTAAAGATATAGCAGTAAATAAAAATATTTACAGAAAGAAAAAAGAAAGTTTAACCTGTACTGTACGATATAAAAAATATCCATTACAGAATAATTTATAATGAGTATATTTTAACTGTTACCGTTTAACAAAATAAAATTTTGATAATCTAAATTTATACAGGAGATGTCGTTTTTGAACGCACTTATCATGATATCTCTAAAGCTATAAGGTTGATGGACTTGAAATTTTGTTTAAATATGTATTTTGCCAAGTAAAGAGCAGCTATGAACGGGTGTTACGAAATTCCACCCCAAAGAAGATTGCGCGGGCTAAAACAATAGAAAATTACCATGCGAACGAATTCGCGAACAACAGCTACGCTAAATAAAAAGATATACGTTAAACTACTTTTTTGTATGTTTTATTGTACTGAATTAATAACGTGTATGGTTAATTTATTCAAAGTAAATAAATTATATGCTGGTTTTATTAAAACATGCCTCAGCTTGCCCATTTCAAATATATAGATAGCAATGCATAAATTATCAATTAATTGAACTGCAACCATAATTCTATATTTTTAGTACTGTTATGTTATTTGTATTTTATGTTATAAATAAAGACCAAGAAAAAAACAAATTTGAATTGACAAATTTATTGTTTTAGGTTCTATCATAAATATCTACATAGTAGGAGTGCATAGACAATAATCTAAAAATCAACGTTTAATGATGAGCGATTAAATGCGCAGGAGCAGATGCAGCATGGTGTGCGGGGGCTGAGTTGGTGACCACCGCATTGAAACCGTTGTGGTCGTCGGCGGTGTACTGGACTGTGCGCACTGAACCGTCAGCCTCCAAGAGTGAGTATTGGCCATGCACGGCGTCACCATCACGGCTCTCTTGTTGAGACTTGTTGTCACCGGTGTGTCCGTCAGCAACAGAGTAGGAAAAATCGTATCTGGGGTGAGCCTTAAACATAAAACAAAAACACAAAAATCAGCTTAGAGTTTACGAGAATTAAATTTTAATTTATATAACTGTTTATAAAATGTTTACGAAAGATTTTTAATTAAACTTACGTATTCCTCCTGTTGAGCGGTGGCAATAAGTCTGGTGGCAGGGGCCGCGTGGCTGATGATTGGTGCAGCGTGAGTGATCACTGGTGCGGCATGGCTGATCACTGGTGCAGCGTAATGTGCGGGAGCAGCAGCGTAGGCAACGGGAGCGATGCCGTAAGCAGCGCGGGGTTGGTCATGGCGCACGATGTTTTGGGATGAGACCGCATGGCCCGAAGCGAGACGAGCGGGAGCGGCATAAGTGGTAACAGGGGTTGCGTGGTATGCAAGAGGAGTAGCTTGAACTGCGAGGGGAGCTGCATGGATGGCCACGGGGGCTGCGTGAATAGCCTGGGGCTGGTCGTGACGTATGATGCTCTGGGAAGAAACGGCGGCGGCTGATGGATAGTGGGCCTGTGTCGCAGCCACTGCCAGAACGGCGCTTATTGCCAGGATCTAAAAATAAGCAATAATTTTAAAACTGCCTCTTGAAATGTGATGATATTAAATTTTTTTAATAAATATCTTTTAACAAATTCATCAGCATGAAGAATTACTGCTTCTCAAATAAAAACGATCACTCCACGTCGTACTTTGATTAATATTAAGCAAAAAATTTTACTCCACTTTACCAAAAAATGGAACAAATTAAATGGTTTGGGCACTGTTGTTTAATAATCCTACAGGAACAAGAAAATCATTATTTTTTACAAACATAGCTTTACAGTATAAATGCCCTTTGCTGAGAACTTACTTTGGAGAACATTGTTAAACGATATTGAAAGGTAAGTGATATTTAAGTCGAGGGACGCGGTGCTTTTATAGCAGTAACATTTCGGTATTAACAAGGTCGCCAGGTCAAAAAGCAACCTGATTTGGAGCATAAAATGTGAAAATAATTATTTATTTAATGAAACCGAATTCTTGGCTCAACGCATGTGTAATTACGTAGCAAAACTTATTATCTCATAAAATTTAAATCTTTTAAATGATAATAAGTTCACCATTGAAATTTGTAGTTTAATAGATATTAAGGAGATGAAATATACGTTTTCTGGTAATAAAGCCTTATGCTATTAATTTAAAAAAGACTGGAGTAAGTTTTAGTAAAATTTTATTAAACAAGATTTCATCATAATCATCATCGGCCTGTGTCAGTCCACTGCTGGACATAGGCCTCGCCTAATGCACGCCATCGCTTCAGATCATTGGCCATTCTCATATAGCCCACACTGGGCAATGCGAATATTGTCACTCCATTTTGCCGTCAGGCGTCCCATACTAAGTTTGCCGAGCCTCGGTCTCCACTCAAGAACTTTAAGTTTTATAGCATTTTTTTATGTTTTTAAACCTAAATTGGTTTTAGGAAGGTGTTTTAAATAATAAGAAAGTTTTAATTTTTACACAAAATAAATGTAGCTAATGTTGCTCAATAATAATTTAGCTTCGAAAATGAGTTTTATAAAAGTCTTACAGATTGTTTGTTACACACAAAAGTACAAATCTGTCATTTTTGTTCATTTCTTGTTACCATTTAAATGTATCAATATAATACACAAATTAATGCTAAAAGTTCAAATCCTAATTGTTTCTGACAGTCGGTTCACATTTTGGTCACAAAAAAATACGACCGACTTCAATCAGTACAGAACCATTTTAAGCAAAACAAGCGGGTAACAAAGTGAAATTGCCCCTTGGTTTCTGCCCCCGCTTTTTAATTGTCTCATATCTTTTTAGATATTCATTTTATCAAAAAGTCGCGTAGGAAGTGCTACTAGAATAATGATTTTTTTAAAGTGTTAGCTTTTATGTGAACTTATATCATATTACGTTAAATGAGCTTGAAAACGTGCCTAATTGCATTTTTAAAAAATAATTAAATTAAAATGGTTATTGTGCGTTATTCTTAAAACATATGTGCTTGCAGATCAGTTTTAATTATAAATGAAGTATAATTACGTAGAACATACTTTATGTCTATCTTTTACGGTTTTGGCTGCGTTTGTAATTTAATCGCCAGAGGTTGTGATTTTCGGTAATGTATTTTTTCACATATCTATTAAAAAATTACTTATTACAAAATTATTTTAAATATGGAACCAATGGAAAGCTAATATCTATCATTTAAAAAGAATGAACAAAATCAGAACCCTTGGTGCGGAGCTACGAAATGACATATAAAAACAAACAACCCCTTCGAATTCAGTACCTGTTTATTTTGGAAAGTCGGTCAAAAAGAGTATAATAACGGCTCACTCTTCGTTTTTATCCATTTTCGGGAACACTTGCCGACACAAGACAAACAAATTATAAAAAATTTAAGGAAATCAATTATTTTTTTCTTTATTATTACTACAAATACTTTACCAAGGAATATATAAGTCAGTCTTACAAATTTTTGATCCCTCTACTTTACGTTACCTCGTTGATTTACCTAGAGGTCTGATTTGGATCATTCTTCTTTTATTGTGATTAGTTGTTTAATAACTATTTAAAGAATTAAAAAAATGCGGCGTTTAAAATCACTATCTAATGCAAGTCAATTACTACCGTAGACCAAACCTCAAAACCGACGAAATTAAACTCTATTCTACATAATTCTACAACTAAAATTTTGCTTGTTATATATCCATTACACGCATAGATTAATCTATGTATCTTACACGCAAATGGATGACCGAATAATAATACCTTAACAAAGATTTTTCATGGCCGTAGGCGGACTCGAAATATACAAATTTTGACTCGGAGTTTTTTTTAGTTAATAAAACATAAATATAACATAATGCTAATACTGGATTGATTTGCTCATCTTTTGAATTGTTTATTTAATAGTGACAATTTTTTACTACTTGTATAATTGTTTAACATTGTAAAATAAACCTTTGTGTACAGGTTCGCTAAAATGTACCTCTTTTCGTATACTGAGGGACATAAATTTTTCTATATTAATAAAATATTCATCTTGTTATATGATGAACAATAACACGGACCGTTGTGTAAATGATGGCTTACAGATGTGGGAATGCTAAACTGAAACAGTATATTTGACGAACAATAGTTAAAATATGTATAATTTAATATAATAAATCGTGCGTCGGGTGGTCATGTAAATGGATCGGCCCACCCACCAACCTGCATTTGGGCACGGATGGATTGGATCGTGATGAGATACGGTCCAAATTCCCCCTGATGGAGAAAGCATGCATTTGGGGAGGCCTATGTCTACCAGTGGACTAACACATTCCGATGATGATGATTAATAAATCTAACAAAACTTATAGCATAGATAATAGATGGTAAGATCTCAATGATCTTTGACCTTGACTGTTAAACGAATGAATGTGCATAATAATATGTGCGGTTTTGTTAGGTCTTTACGACCCAGCATCATATCAAACTCTTTCATGAGCCGTACACTTTTTCGTTTTAGTCCAATTCTTGGCAAAAGAAGTAATATTTATGATAAAAAAAAACAGTAATTTGTCAAAATATAAAATGATTTCGGTCATAAATAAAATATGTTGTAGGCGTAAACAGATCCAGAAGCATGTTTTTAGAAAAGAAGCAAATCAATCGCATCAGAAATTATGTGATCCGTCAGAGAACAAGAATCACCGATATAGCCCAACGGATTAGTAAGCTGAAGTGGCAGTGGGCCGGTCATGTAAGCCGCAGAACTGGCAACCGCTGGAGTCGAAAAGTACTGGAGTGGAGACCGAGGCTCAGCAAACGTAGTTTAGGACGCCTTGCGGCAAGATGGAGTGACAACATTCGCAAAGTGGCCAGTGTGGGCTGGATGAGAATAGTCGAAGATCGGAAGCGGTGGCGTGCATTAGGGGAGGCCTATGTCCAGCAGTGGACTGACACAGGCTGAAGATGAAGCAAATCTAAAAATATATAAACTATATTATCACAATGATTTTTACCTTTCTGGTATGATAAATTGTTTATTAAGGTTTGCTAGAATTTTATTTTAACTTGAAATTGCTAGTATATAAATATAATTAATTTCTTGTTCAATAAATGACAAAAACTGAGTTTTGATCAGAGTGTAAGCAAAACAGACTGAATCTCCTAAATGAGACCTTAGAAATTATTATAATCCTTAAGGTAAAGGCATTTATGGTGTTACGTGCATAGAAAAACTAGGGTTTATATTATTGAGAAGTTTTAAGATTTATTATAAATATCTACATTATAAAAGTGCGAGTTGTTTAAATTTTAATGATGAGCGAGGATATGCGCTGCGGCAGGAGCGGAGTGGTGTGCAGGGGCTGAGTTGCTGACCACTGCGTTGAAACCATGGAGGTCGTCAGCGGTATACTGGACTGTGCGCACTGAACCGTCAGCCTCCAAGAGTGAGTACTGGCCATGCACAGCATCACCATCACGGCTCTCTTGTTGAGACTTGTTGTCACCGGTGTGTCCGTCAGCAACAGAGTAGGAGAAGTCGTATCTGGGATGAGCCTTAAATATAAAAAAAACGAATGTTAGGTAAGAGCTTAAATCTTAACACTACACTAAAATTTTAATGTTAAAATACACAATCTGTTTAGAGTTTAATTTCTTGTTAAACCGTGTTGACGTAGTAAACAGTATTTAAAATTATGTGACAATAATATGCCTGTTTGTAATAATATAGCCAATTTTAATATTTATCAATTAATTTATTTTTCTATTTCTCACTTAATAACGAAATTTTAACTTAAACCTGTTTACACTTACGTATTCCTCATGTTGAGCGGTGGCAATAAGCCTGGTTGCAGGGCCAGCTTGGCTGATACTTGGCGCAGCGTGAGTGATCACTGGGGCGGCATGGCTGATTACTGGTGCAGCGTAATGTGCGGGGGCAGCAGCGTAGGCGACGGGAGCGATGCCGTAAGCAGCGCGTGGTTGGTCATGGCGCACAATATTTTGGGAGGAGACAGCATGGCCTGAAGCAAGACGAGCTGGAGCGGCGTAAGTGGCAACAGGGGCGGCATGGTAGGCAAGAGGAGCGGCGTGAACCGCAACGGGAGCCGCACGGATGGCCAAGGGGGCTGCTTGAATAGCCTGGGGTTGGTCGTGACGTACGATGCTTTGCGAAGAAACGGCAGCCGCTGAAGAGTAGTGAGCCTGTGGCAAGAGACCCGCCGTAGCCACTGCCAGAACGACGCTTACTGTCAGGATCTAAAGAGAATAAGGAGATAATTTAAGAAGGTTTTTGTATGTATAACGTTTGTTTAATGTATGTATATGTTTTTGAAGGAAAGGATGTTTATTTTTTGCTAGATAAAAGAGCACATGTTGCTCTCTTTATACAAAAACGTGAGGTTGCTTCAATTTTTTTTATTATTACAGTGAGTATGGGGTCTTTAAATAGTGATAGTTTCGCTATTAGTTTAAAAAGTCACCGCTATTTTTATAATTTTATATGCTTTAATATAAAAACAACGGAACAAAAATTTTACATAACGCAATAGTTTTTAATAAAATTGTATTGTGCTTTAACCTTACTTTTGTGAACATTGTTAAATGAGATTGAAAGTCAACTGATAAATTAATTGCAATCCGCGGTGCTTTTATAGCAAAACCAATTTGGTAGTGCAAGGTCAACGGGTCAAAAAGTAACCTGGTTGGTGTTAAAAATGTGGAAATAAATAATAAGATCATGAAACTGAGTTATTGGGTTATATCGTAAAAGAATTATGATCGAAATTTATCTTAGCTACCAATAGTATAAATCAGTGGCATCGCGTGCGTCTTTATGTAATTTCTTAACGTAGTACTGTATTTCATGATTTTTACGTTCTAATTTATAATGATTTTAAACATTTTTTTGCAAACAATATGTCTATTACTGCCGGAACGTTTTGCATAATTTTGAAGTTTTGATTTAATAAAATAATATGAATTTTAGTTACCTCCCTAAGGTTGGCTGCTAGAAAATGCCTGAGACATCGAACCTGTCTGTGTATACTTTATTTGTACAAAAAGTTAGAATAAATAAAATACCGCAATATCTGTTGATATTTACTTATTTTTAATTAGTCTTTTATAATTGATTACAGTGTATAATATGATTGTAAATTAAATTATTTTTGGCAGACGAGATGAGAAACAAGCAAAAATATACGTTATTTATGTTTTTTTATTACATTTTATGGTGACTTTTTTAAAAGTATAATGTAACAAAATATGTGAACGGCAGGTTTTGACGTCTGCGTAAGCCCTTTCTCATTCGCCTGAGACTGACTCCGTAACTTTAATTACTTATAACTTGCACTTTTAATCTACATAAAAAGAACAGCATAATAACTTGAATAATTTAGACAAGGATTTACATAACATATGTTGAAAAACCTTCTGAAGATTTTTTTTTGTAATACATACATTTTTATTCGAATAAAGTTTGTGATTAAAAAATTTTTGTAGATCTACTTCAATTCCAACTTAATTTATTTTAAAATTGATCTCGTAAAGTTATGCTACCCTTCTCAGAATAATAAGATACGCAGAATCTATAAAAATCCATCGTTCAACAATTGTGTGATAGGTCCCCTTTCCTACAGACGGCTGTCTGATGGATGGGTGATAATCCGGTTTAAAAGAAAACGTAGGCCAGCGTATTTACTGGGTAAACGAGACTTAACCTAAATGAATGCCTTCGTAGCCAAAAAAAAAGGCTTAAATCGCACCTCAGATGTTCAAACTTTTACAGGCGGGGTAAAAAGAGAAAAATTACGCCATTTATTTCTTCTTTTATCGGCGAATACAGTTCTTAATGGTTTTCGCCTAAAAATCATTGTTTAATCATCTTACCCATAGAATCGTAACATTGAAGTGTTACTTATTTTGTAACACTTGTTATTACGTTAAAAGTAGCTATGTGTTAAAATTCTTATTGTCAAAAATGTAATTAAATACGATTAAAAAATCAATTCAATCAAATAAAAGATATCATTAAATTATTCGCAAAAATAAAATGCCTTAAGATTTTGCCATAGTTATCTATTTAATGTCGGAACTAAGGAATTTTTTACGCCTTTGAGCTGTCAAAAAATATGGGGTGGAGGTGGGTCAGCGGTGTTGAAAAGAGGAGTTTTGTGTTTTAATGGTCGTCGCTCACTCGACGTGCTAAGGATACAATTTACTTTTTTGTAATAGAACATGTTACTGATTCTGAACAAATTAGCTTCAGGTTTGTACTATACAAAAAATCATACTGTATATAGATGTTTAGAAAGCATTATTGAGATACTAATATTAAAAATTAAACTTAAAAAGCACACATTTCGATCAGTTTATGTTAACCAGACTTTACATGGCAATTTTTGTTAAATAAATGTCTGTTTTTCATACTTTTACGATCGTAGCATTTCCTTCCTAGAGGATCCTAAATGATTTCTTATAATTTAAGTAAATGTTTAAATCACAGCATTCTATAAACAAACTAAAGCCAACACTGAATGTACAAATCTCAGTAATGGTGAGTAGCGGATAGTAAATTCTAAAACAAATACAAACAGTGAGAATAGCTACTTTTATATTAATCAAGGGGACGTTACTTTTTAAAAACAAAGATTTTCTGACGGAACTTAGTACTCCCATTTTAAACCCTTCTTATTATTTCTTTAGAAAAGAGTTTAAAATAATAATTTCATTTAAATAAATAAGAACGATAATCTCTGATTATTTGTAAATTATTATTTATTAGAATATTTTGCTTTTTAAGGCTTTTAATACTGTTGAAGTTATAATATTGTTTGCTGAACTTATGAATTTATAGCTGAATTTAAAGCAGACGTTAATAATTTTCTTTTCTTTACTGAGTAGCAGTAGATTCGTTAGTAGTTAGGTCGCAAAAATATTTTGTTTATAATCCTTTTAGATACTGTCGCAGGTTAACTGTTAGGTAGTGTTGTATTTAAAAAAAATTGTTATTGAGTAGTTTAATGTCTTAGGTTTTATGATAAATATCTATATAGTAAAAGTGCGCGTTGTTCAAATTTTAATGATGAGCGAGGATATGCGCTGGAACAGGAGGATTTGTTTATGGCAGACGTGTTTAGAAGCAAAAACAAATTACTACTAATGTTTTTCTTAACTAACATCCTAGTTTGTTGAATCTTGTGCAAGAATAATTAACGAAAAAATTAGAACTGCTTAAAAACAGGTACTGTTTTAATACCATTTTAACTTTGGTGACATAAGCCCTTTCTACTATTCACCTGCCTCCGTAAATTTGTAAGTTGAAGTTAGAAACAAAATAACACTGGTATTCATTACATAATAATTTTTTGACATAGCTTTTAATGTTTGTACTTGATTTAATGAATAAATCAATTTTATGATGCATAAGAGTATACTTGAAATGGTTACGTTAATCAACTTTTTGTTGACGCATATATGTAATCAGAAAATTCATTTTGCTCTATCTTGTTAAGACAAGCCTCAGTTGTCAATAGATAAACAGAATCTCAATAAAACAAAGTTATTTTCACAAATTTGCCACCTGATTTGTGTAGCAACATTACCTTTTTACTGATATATTTGCTTTAATTTTTTATTACAATTTATTATAATTTTTGTAATATTTCATTTCACATGACGGGGAGTTATTATTTCAATTGCACAAGTATTCCACCCACTTCCGTGGTATAGCGGTATTGGCGCTTGCTTAATAAACCGGAGGTTGTGGGTTCGAACCCCGCGGGGAACTAAACTTTTTGTCATCGTTCTTTTCTGGTTGTTTAGGACAATTTGGGTCGATCACCCAATTTTCTGAAATATAAGATGATTCATACGTCGGACGGGCATGTAAAAAGTCGGTACACCCACCATACCGCATAGGGCCAGCGTGGTGGGATACGGTTCAGAAACCCTCCTAATGGTGAAGGCGTGCAATAGGCGAGGCCTATGTCCAGCAGTGGAGTAACATAGGTGATGATGATGCTGATGATGATGACAAATAATTACCCTACATAGCTTTTTATAACCTTGAAAATGCCTTATTCTACATGTCAAATATAGTATATTTGACATAAAAATGTTACTTTTGATATATAAATGTTTGCTCTGGCAAACATTAATCTACATTAAATTAAGGTTTACCCATTTATTGAAATGTATCTGTTTTATTACTATATTTCACGCAAAGTTTGGTGACGTAAGTAATTTTCTGCAAATAAGATCACTGGAACGTAGAAGCGATACTACTGTATTTTATGGAAGGCAATTAAGTGTTATAACCGCGCAAATTATAATTACTGAAGGAGATCATTATAGCCCTGTTGGTGTTGTCGTGTATGATAACTAATTCGTCCACGGTAACTGTGTAAACACTCATGTTTTAACAATTGCCACCAGACAGAACTAATAAGCAAAAAAAAGATTTTAGAATAAATTTTTTTCTAAACTTTAATTTTAAAGTCAATTTTAATCTAATGTTTTTGATGAATTTTAAATACACATTGTAGACGTCACCGCAACTTGTAAGTTTTAATATTGTTAATTAAGGGATAATTGTACTCCAATATATTTTTTAAAGTTCTTAAAAACAGTTACTTTATTTTTATTCATATAGAAAAGTTGGTTCAAAAATGATTTCATGTATAATTCTCTTAGATTATTAATGTGAATTATTATATTATAAAAATTATTTTATTGGAGTTCTGTGACTATAAGGTTTTCCGTTATCATGTTCTCTGGTGTTGTATATATAAAAAAAATATAATGTAGTTGAGGAATTTATTAGCTTAAGTTTTATGATAAATATCTATATAGTAAAAGTACGTGTTGTTCAAATTTTAATGATGAGCGAGGATATGCGCAGGAGCGGCGTGGTGTGTGGGGGCTGAGTTGCTGACCACTGCGTTGAAACCGTTGTGGTCGTCAGCGTGTACTGGACTGTGCGCACTGAACGTCAGCCTCTAAGGTGAGTATTGCCATGCAGCATCACCATCACGGCTCTCTTGTTGAGACTTGTTGTCACCGGTGTGTCCGTCAGCAACAGAGTAGGAGAAGTCGTATCTGGGATGAGCCTTGAACATAAAAAAAAAACAATTGTTAAGCAAAAGCTTAAATTTGAATACCACACTAGAATTATACTTTATATAATTAATTTATTGTAATACTACACGGACGTAGGTAGCCGTATTTCGTATTACGACGAATATGTATATACGATGAATATATTATGATATGGGCCATTGTAGTATTTATAAATTTTATTATATTAATTATGTATTTTTCAATTAGTGATAAAATGTTTACTTAATCCTAATAACACTTACGTATTCCTCATGCTGAGCGGTGGCAATAAGCCTAGTGGCAGGGGCAGCGTGGCTGATGATTGGTGCAGCGTGAGTGATTACTGGTGCAGCGTAATGTGCGGGGGCAGCAGCGTAGGCGACGGGAGCGATGCCGTAAGCAGCGCGGGGCTGGTCATGGCGCACAATGTTTTGGGAGGAGACGGCATGGCCTGATGCGAGACGAGCTGGAGCGGCGTAAGTGGCAACAGGGGCGGCATGATAGGCAGAGGAGCAGCGACAGCACAGGGAGCAGCGTGGATAGCCAAGGAGCTCCGTGAATAGCCTGGGTTGGTCGTGACGCACGATGCTTTGAGATGAACGGCGGCGCGGAAGGTAGTGAGCCCGTGGCAAGAGGACCCGCCAGTAGCCTGCCGCAAACAGGCGCTTACTGCCAGGATCTAAGAGAAGAAGCAGATAATTTAAGAAACATTTTAATGAACCTTATAATAGTTGGGATGTATAATCTTAAAAAGGCAGAATAATATTCTACAAGTCGCGCTCAACATAGTCGTTACGTCTCATTAACATATGTATTACAGTGACGCTTATAAATAATAGTACTTTCGCACTTTGCTCAAAAAGGCAATGATTAGAAGAAAATTAATATAGAATTATTTTTGCGTGCTTTTCTTTGTAACTAAATTGTATTTATTTACAAACTTACTTTGGTAAACATTGTCAAATGATAGTGATAATTCAACTGATAAATGAGTCGAAAGCCGCGGTGCTTTTATAGCAAAAACGTTTTGGTAGTGCAAGGTCGCCGGGTCAAAAAGTAACCTGATTGGTATAAAATGTGTGAAAGAAATAATAAGAACATGAAATTGAGTTATCGGTTTATTACGTAAATGAACTATGGTCAAAATTTATCTTAACTTCTTACAAATGGTTTAGGTTAGGTCTTTATGCAATTTCTTATTTTCTTTTTTTAACTTTTGTTGCATTAAATTAAACATTTATTTACATATTTGTTAAAATTTGCTGGAATACTAAAAATTAAAAAAAAATAAGCGGCAGAGTTAGCGTTTTCGTTGTTTGTTACGATTTCACATCAATAAAAATATTAATATTAGGAGCTGTTGTTGCCTTAGATAAACGAGCGCGTCTTCATAGTTTTATTATATAGCTCATGATACTAAATTTTGCTTTCCAGGATTAAAGAGCTCGGTAAGAACATTTGTATAACGTTATTGCCGCGTTATTATCATTCGCGTATAATGAATTTTATAGATAATATGTTATAATTTTTATATGTTACAGTCGTGAATATTAATAGTTTATACTAGTGTCCGACCGAACTTTCGGTTTCGGTTTCGGTTTCTGACCAGTTTCGGCCAAAAATCAAAGTTTCGAGCCGCGTTTCGGTTTCAGCCAAATTGGCCGAAACTTTATGCCGAAACAAACTGGTTTAAAGTGTTTCCAATTTCAAAATGAAGCGAAAGTAAAATGTATCATTGCTACAATCGAGCTCAGATCAGTCGATTTTAGTTCAGGCAAACATTCCAAGTTTGACAAAAGAAATTGATGATTCTTCTAGAAAGACGAGGAGGAACAAATAGTAGTGAGAACAAAATATATAATCCTTGGTAACAAAAATAAATACGAATAATACTGGAAAGTGTAGCTCAGATATTTGTTGTGTTAAAATAATCTTCTAATCTCTTTACTTTTTTCTGAATGTAGTCATTTGTTTGCTTGATGTGGCGAAATGTTCTCGAAAAAGAGAAACCTAAGTGTGACCTTGTCATTAAAAACCATTGTTATAAAAGTTAACAACGCAAAAATTTTGCGGCTCAAGGCAACATGAGAAAGAGACTGCTTTGTCATAATCAATTGTCTGAAAGCGGAGCTTCTAATTTCAGTAGGGAGAACGTACACGGAAGACGAACATGGTTGCAGACGTCCATCGAAGCCAGTAATCAACAAGAAACAATAAGAATATGCTGCCATATTCGAAAAAACTGTTTTAGTGATTAAAGAATTATCATCTGATACCTAATCCAAAACAGAGCATTTCATATAAGGTACTCAACGCATATTGACACAAATTTTGAATATAAGATGGGTGCCGAGAATCAGAAAACAAAATCGACTTCGAAGATATCGTTGGACAAGTTTTAAGAAGATTCTAAAACTTTAAATCTAATTTGTGGCAGTGGACGAAACACGGGTTTATCCGAAGGATCTTCATGCCGTGGCCGTGGTATATGGCCTGGCCGAGAGTATGAGCCTCAATATTTTGGGACTCAAGTGATGTTGTTATTTGATTATCTAGAGCATGGAACCATCATTACAGATTATGCAGCTTAAATACCGAGGTTGAAAATACCGTCAATGATAAAAAGAGGCAAACTTTGAATGGGCAGAGCTGTTTCATCTTGACAAGCTACCGGCACATAGGTTGGCATTAGTAATGGCCACCGTTCGAGCATGCTAGCATACAATTGGTTGAGCATCCCCTCTTCACCAGATCTGGCGCCTAGCTATTTTCCATTTCTCTACAAATTGATACAATACTTAAGAGGAAACATGTGTTAAAACTATATATAACAAGTAAACGATGCCTTTTTGCGGACCAAGAAAATCCTTTTTAAGGAATTGTAGTATTGGAAACTTGGAACGCTGGACTAGGTGTGTAGGTGGACTCGGATTATGTAGAAAAATATATATTAAGCTATCATAGTCATTATATTCTATCTCATTTTTACTTTTGATCCCCAGGAACTCGGAACTACAAATACAAACCAAAGTATTAATTAGTAAGATTATAAAATACCAATACTTAGTGTTTAATTATTAATTTATTTATTAATAACTCATTTGCTATAAGAAATTTATTTGAAAAAAATTAATATATTTTAATATTTTGTTACATAAAAATATTATTAGCACTAAATAAACGATGACCACACGTTTAATATATCTGTCTCCATTCAAGACTAAAATAAAGCAAAGTAATATGCATAAAAGTTCCATATTTTAGTATTTTAAGAATTTTTATACTTGATCACGTGAGTTTCGGTTTCGGTTTCGTTTCGCCGAAACTGGAAGCCACACCGAACTTTCGGTTTCGGTTTCGGTTTCGGCTGGAAAAACAGTTTCGGTCGGACTCTAGTTTATACTAATAGCCGAAGTTAGAAGCAAGACAAACTATTTTTAAAAAAGTGAGTTTGAGTGAAATTGTGTTTTAAATTTGGTTTTCAATTTTTTAATGGTACGAGAAAGTTTGTGTTTTAATTTATTTGTTTATGGCAGACGTGTTTAGAAGCATGTTATATGCCTAGCATTTAGAGGAACTGCTGACTAGAACTGCAGGATTGCATATTTCAGTATTGATCAGCCGATTATATTCCAGCATTGACGTCAATCCGAATGCAATATTATAGATGTTTGACGTCTATCCGAATGCATTATTATAGATATTTCATAAGACACGAGCATTCTAGATTTGGTACCAATATCGACCGGACTTAGTCTCATAGTTTTGTATGAGTTAGTTCCGATATAAAAATTTATATTTTAATTTGAAATAATTAAATAGTTTTTAAAGAACTTTGGTTTTTTTTAAAAACCATCGGTCGTGGCTAACGTAATTGGCGCAGTCGGTAGGATACTTCGAAGCAGCTAAGGTTATTCGCTCCAGCCCCACCAATCGGTTCCAGGCGAAGTGGTCGAGGTATCCAGAACCTACGAGCACACGGCCATGACGGCACTCAACAATCAAGTACAGCAGAAGAAAACCAATGTAAGTACTTGAAACTTTCTTGAAGTGTTGCCTTCCTTCCACCATTTTCCACCCACGTAAAATCGGAGAGGATCTGTCCTTCAGACAGATTCGTAGGAATATTTAGATAGGAATATGAATTTGGGCATTTAAATCTAAGTAACATAGACGAAGTAACATCCGAAATGGCTTGGACCCAGACACCATCTTCAAAGCTTTGCCCGGTGCCCGAATTCGACGGGAACCGAATGTACTCACTGATTCATTAGAATTTGCTTCAATTAGTTGCGTTATACATGAGCCCGGATCCAAATGCCGAATTTAGTAACTTGTGTTTGCTGAATGGCATTTTAAATAAAATTACTGGGCCGGCGGCTAGAATGATTAACTCCAATGGCATACCGGAAAATTGGTTAGGTATTAGAAACGCTCTAGTAAATAATTTTGCTGACCAAAGGGGTGAGACCGCCTTATATAACGATTTATCATTAGCCACTCAAGGGAATGACAGCCCCCAAGAATTTTACGACAAATGCCAAAACCTTTTCAGTACTGTAATGACGTATGTATCCTTGCACGAATCTCTCGCCACTACAATAGAGGCGAAAAGGGAACTTTATATAAAAAATTGACAATGTAGTCATTTGTACGTGGTCTTAAGGAACCTCTGGGGTCTCGTATACGCTGTATGAGACCTCCGAGCATAGAAAAGGCTTTGGAATTTGTGCAAGAGGAACTTAATGTTATGTATCTACAAAATAGGAATGAATTAACATCTGACCGACGGCATCATCCACCACAAGCACAAACTACACCCAAACTACCGACCTTAAGTAATAATTTACCAAAGACCTTTAATTTTGGCTCTCCAACAATTAATTGGCAAAGGCCTATGCCTGCGCCTGTGCATATAAACGCACCTCAGCAGCCAGTACAGCATTGGCGGCCAGCATTTCAATTTCAACCTCAGCAGAGGTCAACGCCTATGCCTCTACCAGAACACAACAAATGTTCCGCGCCCCACCAAATTATAACCCACAAACAGCGGATTTAGGATTCCACCCAGGATGCCGCCACCACAAAATCAAGGACCGAAACCAATGAGCGGGTAAGTCACGTGCTGTTAAACCACTTCCCCTACCCCTACAAGGTCATGATTGCGTAAATTCTGGCAATCCCCTCCAACAAATTACTTTAAATAAGGGATGAATTTTAATGAGACTTTTGACTGGGATAACGAATACCCTGCCTTACCACAGAAACTGACTGTGATATGACCGACTATAACAACTATTATGACTACCAGACGGAACAGGAGTATTACTATCATCCCCAAGCATTCCATATGTCAACGACGAATATCCTAGTAACTCTATTGAGTCCGCACAATCATCCGCTAGGCAAGAGCCGGATTTTTCGAAAGGTCGTCCCCAGAAAGAACAAGGATAGAGTTAAATTTGCACTCAAAAAACAACTACGCTATATTCAAATTTCAGACCCACCTCTTAAACTCTTGTCGACACTGGGCAAACCAATCATTTATGAGCCCCGAGGCAGTAGACAAATATTTCACCACATTCCCTAAAACCTATGATCCTTTTGAGGTAACCAACTTCGTGTCACCACTATGCATGAACATTCCATTACAATACCGCATTTTTCGGATTTTAATGATCAAACCTATATAAAATTTTTTATTTATAAATTTCATAATCATTTTGATGGATTACTAGGGTTAGATTTACTAGTAAATTCAAAAATAGATCTAAAAAATAACATTTTACTCACTGAAAAGGCTAATATTCCATTATTATTATACAAGTGCAGACAAAGCAAACCACCAAGAAACTATTCCACCTTATTCACTAGAGTAATCAATATCCCTATTCATTATCCGACGGTGACGTATCGTGACAGAACAACTATTCTCAACTGTATAATTCACGAATGCATAACTAATGTTACTAATGAAATTGGATAGTCGAAATTGAAAATAAAACGGATTCCGACATAATTATCTCCTTCGACCGAGCTACCAAAATAAACGTATGCAATATCGAGTGCACGCACCGAACATGACCCGACGCGCGTTCAAAACGTGTTACAGAAATTACGTCAGACCATTTAAACGCGAGAAAAGCTAACTTACAGAATTTATGCACACGCTACGCCGACGTTTTTATAGAAGGCGAAGCTTTGACATTCACAAATAAAATCAAACACCACATTAGGACGACGGACGAATTACCTATTTATACAAAGAGTTATAGATATCCTTACATACATCGACAGGAAGTTGGGAACAAATTTCAAAATGCTTGAACAAGGCATTATACGACCGTCTGACTGCGTGGAGCTCACCCTATTTGGGTAGTTCCAAGAAAGCCGACGCTTCAGGCAGACAAAAGTGAGACTCGTAGTTGATTTTAGAACTAAATGACAAGATAATCGACGACAAGTATGCCATCCCAATATTTCTGATGTTCTAGACAAAGTAGGTGCCAATACTTCTCGACTCTTGATTTAGCCTCAGGTTTCTACCAAGTCGAAATAGAACCTTCTGACATTCCGAAGACCGCTTTTAATGTGGAACATGGGCATTTCGAATTTCTGCGCATGCCTATGGGCCTTAAGGGTAGTCCCTCCACCTTCCAGAGGGTTATGGACAATGTCCTTAGAGGACTGCAAAATGAGATCTGTCTTGTATATCGATATTGTTGTCTTCAGCACATCTCTACAGGAACACATGGTTAATCTTGAAAAAGTGTTTAACCGTCTTAGAGAATCGAATTTTAAAATTCAGATGGATAAATCCGAATTTTTAAAATTGGAGACTGCTTACCTAGGACATATTATTAATAGGGAAGGTATCAAAGCTAACCCTGAAAAAATCGTTGCCATCCAAAAATACCCACTGCCCAAAACTAGCAAGGAAATTAAACAGTTTTTAGGCCTATTAGGTTATTACAGGAAATTTATCCCCGATTTAGCGCGCATTACTAAGCCCATGACAAAATGCCTAAAAAAGACCCAGAAAATAACCTTAGACTCTGAATATTTGGAATGTTTTGAGAAATGTAAAAAAACTATTAACCAATGACCCAATTCTGCAATATCCCGACTTTAACAGAGAATTTATCTTGACGACAGACGCTTCTAATGTCGCATTAGGAGCTGTACTTTCTCAAGGGCCCGTTGGATCGGATAAACCTGTCTGATATGCTTCAAGGACCTTGAACGACAGTGAACTAAATTATTCAACAATAGAAAAGAACTCTTAGCAATCGTTTGGGCCACTAAATATTTTAGACCCTATTTATTTGGCCGTAAATTTAAAATACTTACCGACCATAAACCCTTGCGTGGATTATGAACTTAAAAGAACCTAACGCTTGGCTAACAAGGTGAGACTTAAACTTAGAGTACGATTATACCATCATATTTAAAAAGGCAAATATAATACTAACGCCGATGCCTATCCCGAGTAGAGATTAATAATGAGAAATTGCGTCTATTTCTTCAGAACTAGAATCACTGTAGTTCAACATTCCGAAAGACAAAGACCAGGATCCTCCACAGCCACGTCACATAGTTGCCTTGAAAACCCTATCCTTGAAATCCGATCACAGACGAACCGTTAAATAAATTCCACTGACAGGATTTGTTTAGATATCGTAGGGACATTAAACGACGTACGACAGCCATAAAACCGTTTTATACTCACACTCGAACTTTTATCCAAGTATCGAATCATCTTTAGAACAAGACGTAGTTAATGCGATCAAAGAGTACGTTAACTAAACAGGTAAAACAGCCCTAAATTAATCCACCTCTAGGCATGTACTCCATATTACCGATCATTCAGAAAATTTTAAGAGCTCTTCTATGAACTTAGTTTTAGCAAAGACTGAGCTAGAAGACATAAAGAATACTTAGACAGCAAGAAATTATAAAACTTTATCATGAAGGAAAACTAACCACAGAGGCATTAATGAAGCTTTCTGCTATCACGCCGTTCTATTGGCCAAAAATGAAAGATGAAATAGAAAAATATATTAACGAATGTACGTTTGCGGACAGACTAAATACGACAGAAACTCCATCAAACCCGAATTTAATATAGTTCCACCAGCTACAAAACCCTTCGAGATAATTACATTGATTTATTCACGGCACAATCGAAAAATACCTCACTTTCGTAGACTCCTTCTCAAAACATGGACAGGCTTACCACTTGGAGAGATGCACTGCAGTATATATTGCAAGGATTATTGACCTTTGTACTCACCATGGACTACCACTGACTATAGTGACAGATAATCGAGGACGAGTTTACAAACCAATTATTTGCAGAATTTGTACGACTTCATAAGGTCAATCACCAGAACCTTGCCTAATTCCCTAACGACAACGGTATTATGAAAGATTCCATTCCACACTACTCGAACACCTACTGCATACTTAAATTAAATCGTAAGGACGAACGACTATAACCAAATGCCCTACGCTATTAGGTTATAATAGCTCAGTCCACAGTTTTACTAAATGCAGACCTCACGATATTATAAGAGGACACTTTGACCTAGGGACCCTTGACATTAATCTCACGAACATCTAATAAAAGAATATATTCTTAATCATCGAGACCAAATGAAAACGAGTAAATCGACTTATACATGAAGCCACATTGACCGATCGTACTAATATCAATGAACAATATTAATAAGAACCGCGAACGAAAAATACCAACCGAGCAACAGGTCTATATTAAAAACCCATTTGCTGCAAGGCAAAGTTAGCACCCCGCTACACCCATGCCACTGTCCTCGCTGATCTCCCCATTCATATATACACCTCCAAAAAGAAAGGACCCGTCGCGAAATCCCGACTTTAACGCACACCTAAGACGTATAACTTGTTACAGAATCCGACTGGTACTGGTTCTTCAAGTAAAAACCGAAGGTTTTAATTAATAAACCGGAGGTTGTGGGTTCGAATTCCGCGGGGAACTAAACTTTTTGTCATTTTTATTTTCTGGTTGGTTAGGAAAATTTGGGCCGATCACTCAATTGTCTGAAATGTAAGATGATTCATACGTCGGACGGGCATGTAAAAAGTCGGTACACCCACCATACCGCATAGAGCCAGCGTGGTGGGATACGGTTCAGAAACCCTCCTAATGGTGAAGGCGTGCAATAGGGGAGGCCTATGTCCAGCAGTGGAGTAACATAGGTGCATGATGATGATGATGATGACAAATAATTACACTACATAGCTTTTTATAACCTTGTAAATGCCTTATTCTACATTTTACTATATTTGACATAAAAATGTTACTTTTGATATTTAAATGTCTGGTGTTGTATTTAAAAAAAAATATATAATGTAGTTGAGGAATTTATTGTCTTAAGTTTTATGATAAATATTATATAGTAAAAGTAGTTTTCAAATTTAATGATGAGGAAATGGGGGCCCTTTGGGCAGTTGCACCTGCTTAAACGTTGGTCAATTACTGGACTGTGCCACTACATCACCTCAAATGATACTGGCCTACCAGCATCACCATCACGGCTCTTGTGGACGTGTCACCGGTGTGTCCTCAGCAACAGGTGGAGGTCGTATCTGGATGGCCTTGAACATCAAAAACAATTGTTAAGCAAAACGAATACCACTAGAATTAGCACATATAATTAATTTTTGTAATACTACACGACGTAGGTGGCCGTATTTCTATATACGACGAATATGTATATACGATGAATATATATAGTAAATAGTATTATAATGGATCATTGAGTGTTTATAAATTTTATTACAAATATGTATTTTCCTTAGTGATAAATGTTTACTCAATCTAATATCACTTACGTATTCCTCATGGCAGGCGGTGGCTATGAGCCTCTGGCGGGCACGTGAGTATTACTGGGTTGCTGGCTGACTGGTGCAGCGTACTGTCGGGGAGCAGCGGCGTAGGCGACAGGAGCGTGCCAAGAGCGCGGGGCTGGTCAAGCCACTGTTTTGGAGGAGACGGCGTGGCCTGATGCAGGCGGCTGGAACGGCGTAAGTGGCAACAGGGCGGCGGTAGGCAGAGGAGCAACAACCACAACGGAAGCACGTGGATAACAAGGGAGCTCCGTAATATGGGTTGGTCGTGACGCACGATGCTTTGAGGAAAACGGCCACTGAAGTATGAGCCTGTGGCAAGAGACCTTGCACTGCAGAACGGCGCTCTGCTGGGATCTAAAGAAAAGCGTAATTTAGAACATTTTAATGAACCTCATAATATATTTGGGATGTATAATCTTAAAAAAGGAATAATATTCACAAGTCGCTCTCAACATAGACGTTACGTCTCATTAATATATATTACAGTGACGTTATAAATTGTACTTTCCCTTTGTCAAATAGGCAATACATTATTACTTGAGAATTAATATAGAATTATTTTGCGTTTCTTCATTTAATTTTTATTTCAAAATTTATTTTTCAAATTACTTTAGTTAAATGCAAATATTGTTTCAACTGATAAATGGTCAAACCATTGCTTTTATAGGAAAACTTTGGTGTGCAAGGTCGGGTCAAAAAATAACCGTTTATAAAAATGTGAAAAAATAAGGAACAGAAAGGTTATCGTTTTTACGTAAATGAACTTGGTTCAAATTTATCTTAACTTCTTACAAATGGTTTTAAGTTGGTCTTTTGCAATTTCTTATTTTCTTTTTAACTTTGTTGCATTAATTAACTTTATTTATATTTGTTAACATTGGAATACTAAAATTAAAAAAAATAAGCGCAGAGTTAAGCGTTTTCGTTGTTTTTACATTTACATCAATAAAAATTAATAACTGTTGTTTGCCTTAGATAAAGAACGCGTCTTATGTTTATTATATAACTCATGATACTAAATGTTGTTTTAGATTAAGCTCGGTGAACATTTTATAACGCTTGTTTATGGATAACTTATAATTTTTATATTTTTGATCGTGAATTTTATTATACTTGAATAAACCAAGACAAACTATTTTTAAATAGTGGTGTGAAAGAAATTGCGTTTTAAATTGGTTTCAATTTTTTAATGTAAGAGAAAGTTTGTGTTTTAATTTATTTGTTTATAAGACGTGTTTAGAAGCAAACAAATTACTACTAATGTTTTTTAACTAACATCCTAGTTTTGTTAAATCTTGTGCAAGAATAATTAACGAAAAATTGATGCTTAAAAACAAGTACTGTTTTAATACCGTTTTAACTTTGGTGACATAAGCCCTTTCTACTATTCACCTGCCTCCGTAAATTTGTAAGTTGAAGTTAGAAACAAAATAACACTCGTATTTATTACATAATAATTTCTTGACATTGCTTTTAATGTTTGTACTTGATTTAATGAATAAATCAATTTTATGATACATAAGAGTATAATTGAAATGGTTACGTTAATCAGCTTTTTGTTGACGCATACTTGGAATCAGAAAGTTATTTTAGATCTACATAAGACGTACTATTCTATCAAATTTCATTTTGTTCTATCTTGTAAAGACAAACCTCAGTTGTCAATAGATAAGCAGAATCTCGATAAAACAAAGTTATTTTCACAAATTTGCCACCTGATTTGTGTAGCAACATTCCTTTTACTGATTTATTTGTTTTAATTTTTATTAAATTTATTATAATTTTTGTAATATTTATTTCCAATGACGGGAGTTATTATTTCAATTACAAGTATTCCACCACTTCCGTGGTCTAGCGTGTTGGCGCTCTTGAAACCAGGTTGTGGGTTCGGTTCCAGAACTAAACTTTTCATTTTTATTTCCTGGTTGGTTAGGAAAATTGGGCCGATCACTCAATTGTCTGAAATGTAAGATGATTCATACGTCGGACGGGCATGTAAAAGTCGGTACACCCACCATACGCATAGAGCAAGCGTGGTGGGATCAGTTCAGAAACCCTCCTAATGGTGAAGGCGTGCAATGGGGACGCCTATGTTCAACGTGGAGTAACATGTGATGATGATGATGATGATGATGACAAATAATTACACTACATAGCTTTTTATAACCTTGAAAATGCCTTATTCTACATTTTACTATATTTGACATAAAAATGTTACTTTTGATACATAAATGTTTGCTCTCGCAAACATTAATCTAGATTAAATTAAGGTTTACCCATTTATTGAAATGTATCTGTTTTATAACTATATTTCACGCAAAGTTTGGTGGCGTAAGTGATTTTCTGCAAATGAGATCACTGGAAGCGATACTACTGTATTTTATGGAAGGCAACAAAGTGTTATAACCGAGCAAATTATAATTACTGAAGGAGATCATTATAGCCCTGTTGGTGTTGTCGTGTATGATAACTAATTCGTCACGTAACTGTATAAAACACTCATGTTTTAATTGCCTACAGACAGAACTAATAAGCAAAAAAAGATTGAGGATTAATTTTCTAAACTTTAATTTTAAGTCAATTTTAATCTAATGTTTTGATGAATTTTAAATACACATTTAGACGTCACCAACTTAAGTTTTTATAATTGTTAATTAAGGATAATTTATTTGTACTCTAATATATTTTTTAAAAGTTCTTAAAAAACAGTTACTTTATTTTTATTCGTATAGACAAGTTAGTTCAATAATGATTTCATGTATATTTAATTCTCTAAGATAACTAATGTGAATTATTATAATATAAAAATTGTTTTATTGGAGTTCTGCGACTATAAGGTTTTCCGTTTTCCTGTTCTCTGGTGTTGTATTTATAAAAAAAATATAATGTAGTTGAGGAATTTATTGGTTTAAGTTTTATGATAAATATCTATATAATAAAAGTACGTGTTGTTCAAATTTTAATGATGAGCGAGGATATGTGCAGGAGCGGCGTGGTGTGCGGGGGCTGAGTTGCTGACCACTGCGTTGAAACCGTTGTGGTCTCCAGCGGTGTACTGGACTGTGCGCACTGAACCATCAGCCTCCAAGAGTGAGTACTGGCCATGCACAGCATCACCATCACGGCTTCTCTTGTTGAGACTTGTTGTCACGTGTGTCCGTCAGCAACAGAGTAGGAGAAGTCGTATCTGGATGAGCCTTGAACATACAAAAAAAATTGTTAGCAGAGCTTAAATTTGAATACCACACTAAATTATACTTTTATTGTAATTCTACACGGACGTAGTAGCCGTATTTTCGTATATACGACGAATATGTATATACGATGAATATATTATAGTAAATAGTATTATAATATGGACCATTGTAGTGTTTATAAATTTTATTACAAAAATTATGTATTTTTCACTTAGTGATAAAATGTTTACTCAATCCTAATATCACTTACGTATTCCTCATGCTGAGCGGTGGCTATGAGCCTCGTGGCAGGGGCAGCGTGAGTGATTACTGGTGCGACATGGCTGATTACTGGTGCAGCGTACTGGCGGGGCAGCAGCGCTGGGCGACGGGAGCGATGCCGTAAGCAGCGGGGCGGTCATGTCGCACAATGTTTGGGAGGAGACGGCATGGCCTGATGCGAGGACGAGCTGGAGCGGCGTGGGCAACAGGGCGGCATGATAGGCAGAGGAGCAGCTGACCGCAACGGGAGCAGCGTGGATAGCAAGGGAGATCCGTGAATAGCTGGGGTTGGTCGTGACGCACGATGCTTTGAAAGAAACGGCGCCGCTGAAGAGTAGTGAGCCCGTGGCAAGAGACCCGCCGTAGCCACTGCCAGAACGGCGCTTACTGCTAGGATCTAAAGAGAAGAAGCAGATAATTTAAGAAACATTTTAATGAACCTCATAATAGTTGGGATGTATAATCTTAAAAAGGCAGTATAATATTCTACAAGTCGCGCTCAACATAGACGTTACGTCTCATTAACATATGTATTACAGTGACGCTTATAAATAATAGTACTTTCGCACTTTTCTCAAATAGGCAATGACATTAATTACTTGAAGAGAGTTAATATAGAACTATTTTTGCGTACTTTACATTTTGTATTAACATAACTAAAAACGTAACATTATACTATTCTTTATAACTAAATTGTATTTATTTGCAAACTTACTTTGGTAAACATTGTCAAATGATATTGATAATTCAACTGATAAATGAGTCGAAAGCCGCGGTGCTTTTATAGCAAAAACGTTTTGGTAGTACAAGGTCGCCGGGTCAAAAAGTAACCTGATTGGTATAAATGTGTGAAAGTAAATAATAAGAATATGAAATTGAGTTATCGGTTTATTATGTAAATGTACTATGCTCAAAATTTATCTTAACTTATTACAAATGGTTCAGGTTAGGTCTTTATGCAATTTCTTTTTTTAACTTTTGTTGCATTAAATGAAACATTTATTTAGATATGTGTTAAAATTTGCTAGAATACTAAAAATTTAAAAAAATAAGAGGCAGAGTTAGTGTTTTCGTTGTTTGTTACGATTTCACATCAATAAAAACATTAATATTAGGAGCTGTTGTTGGCTCAGATAAACGAGCGCGTCTTCATAGTTTTATTATATAGCTCATGATACTAAATTTTGCTTTCCAGGATTAAAGAGCTCGGTAAGAACATTTGTATAACGCATTGTTTTATGGATAATACGTTATAATTTTTATATTTTATAATCGTGAATATTAATTGTTTATCTTAATAGCCGAAGTTAGAACCCAGACGAACAATTCAATTGATTTATTTATTTATTTTATAATCACTACTTGATAGCACCGTAATGTTTTTAAATAAGTGAGTGTGAGTGAATTTGTGTTTTAAATTTGGTTTTTAATTTTTTTAATGGTACGAGAAAGTTTGTGTTTTAATTTATTTGTTTATGGCAGACGTGTTTAGAAGCAAAAATAAATTACTACTAATGTTTTTTTTAATTAACATCCTAGTTTGTTTAATCTTGTGCAAGAATAATTAACAGAAAAATTAGACCTGCTTAAAAACAAATTACTGTTTAATACCGTTTTAACTTTGGTGACATGTCTTCTACTATTCACCTGCCTCCAAATGTTGTAAGTTGAAGTTAGAAACAAAATAACAGTCGTATTTATCACATAATGATTTCTTGACATAGCTTTTAATGTTTGTACTTGATTTAATGAATAAATCAATTTTATGATACATAAGAGTATTATTGAAATGGTTACGTTAATCAGCTTTTTGTTGACGCATATTTGTAATCAGAAAATTATTGTAGATCTACATAAGACGTACTATTCTATCAAATTTCATTTTGTTCTATCTTGTAAAGACAAACCTCAGTTGTCAATAGATAAGCAGAATCTCGATAAAACAAAGTTATTTTCACAAATTTGCCACCTGATTTGTGTAGCAACATTACCTTTTTACTGATATATTTGTTTTAATTTTTTATTAAAATTTATTATAATTTTTTGTAATATTTTATTTCACATGACGGGGAGTTATTATTTCAATTGCACAAGTATTCCACCCACTTCCGTGGTCTAGCGGTATTGGCGCTTGCTTAAGAAACCGGAGGTTGTGGGTTCGAATTCCGCGGGGAACTAAACTTTTTGTCATTTTTATTTTCTGGTTGGTTAGGAAAATTTGGGCCGATCACTCAATTGTCTGAAATGTAAGATGATTCACTCACGTCGGACGGGCATAAAAAGTCGGTACACCCACCATACCGCATAGAGCCAGCGTGGTGGGATACGGTTCAGAAACCCTCCTAATGGTGAAGGCGTGCAATAGGGGAGGCCTATGTCCAGCAGTGGAGTAACATAGGTGATGATGATGATGATGATGATGATGATGATGACAAATAATTACACTACATAGCTTTTAATAACCTTGAAAATGCCTTATTCTACATTTACTATTTTGACATAAAAATATTACTTTTGATATATAAATGTTTGCTCTCGCAAACATTAATCTAGATTAAATTAAGGTTTACCCATTTATTGAAATGTATCTGTTTTATTACTATATTTCACGCAAAGTTTGGTGGCGTAAGTAATTTTCTGCAAATAAGATCACTGGAAGCGATACTACTGTATTTTATGGAAGGCAACAAAGTGTTATAACCGCGCAAATTATAATTACTGAAGGAGATCATTATAGCCCTGTTGGTGTTGTCGTGTATGATAACTAATTCGTCCACGGTAACTGTGTAAAACACTCATGTTTTAACAATTGCCACCAGACAGAACTAATAAGCAAAAAGATTTTAGAATTAAATTTTTTTCTAAACTTTAATTTTAAAGTCAATTTTAATCTAATGTTTTTGATGAATTTTAAATACACATTGTAGACGTCACCGCAACTTGTAAGTTTTTATATTGTTAATTAAGGGATAATTTTATTTGTACTCTAATATATTTTTTAAAAGTTCTTAAAAAACAGTTACTTTATTTTTATTCGTATAGACAAGTTAGTTCAATAATGATTTCATGTATATATAATTCTCTAAGATTACTAATGTGAATTATTATAATATAAAAATTATTTTATTGGAGTTCTGTGACTATAAGGTTTTCCGTTTTCCTGTTCTCTGGTGTTGTATTTAAAAAAAATATAATGTAGTTGAGGAATTTATTGTCTTAAGTTTTATGATAAATATCTATATAGTAAAAGTACGTGTTGTTCAAATTTTAATGATGAGCGAGGATATGCGCAGGAGCGGCCTGGTGTGCGGGGGCTGAGTTGCTGACCACTGCGTTGAAACCGTTGTGGTCGTCAGCGGTGTACTGGACTGTGCGCACTGAACCATCAGCCTCCAAGAGTGAGTACTGGCCATGCACAGCATCACCATCACGGCTCTCTTGTTGAGACTTGTTGTCACCGGTGTGTCCGTCAGCAACAGAGTAGGAGAAGTCGTATCTGGGATGAGCCTTGAACATACAAAAAAAAACAATTGTTAAGCAAGAGCTTAAATTTGAATACCACACTAGAATTATACTTTATATAATTAATTTATTGTAATACTACACGGACGTAGGTAGCCGTATTTCGTATATACGACGAATATGTATATACGATGAATATATTATAGTAAATAGTATTATAATATGGACCATTGTAGTATTTATAAATTTTATTATAAAAATTATGTATTTTTCACTTAATGATAAAATGTTTACTCAATCCTAATATCACTTACGTATTCCTCATGCTGAGCGGTGGCTATGAGCCTAGTGGCAGGGGCAGCGTGAGTGATTACTGGTGCGACATGGCTGATTACTGGTGCAGCGTAATGTGCGGGGGCAGCAGCGTAGGCGACGGGAGCGATGCCGTAAGCAGCGCGGGGCTGGTCATGGCGCACAATGTTTTGGGAGGAGACGGCATGGCCTGATGCGAGACGAGCTGGAGCGGCGTAAGTGGCAACAGGGGCGGCATGATAGGCAAGAGGAGCAGCTTGAACCGCAACGGGAGCAGCGTGGATAGCCAAGGGAGCTCCGTGAATAGCCTGGGGTTGGTCGTGACGCACGATGCTTTGAGAAGAAACGGCGGCCGCTGAAGAGTAGTGAGCCTGTGGCAAGAGACCCGCCGTAGCCACTGCCAGAACGGCGCTTACTGCTAGGATCTAAAGAGAAGAAGCAGATAATTTAAGAAACATTTTAATGAACCTCATAATAGTTGGGATGTATAATCTTAAAAAGGCAGTATAATATTCTACAAGTCGCGCTCAACATAGACGTTACGTCTCATTAACATATGTATTACAGTGACGCTTATAAATAATAGTACTTTCGCACTTTGCTCAAATAGGCAATGACATTAATTACTTGAAGAGAATTAATATAGAATTATTATTGCGTACTCTTCATTTAGTATTAACATAACTAAAAACGTAACATTATGCTATTATTTGTGAATAAATTGTATTTATTTGCAAACTTACTTTGGTAAACATTGTCAAATGATATTGATAATTCAACTGATAAATGAGTCGAAAGCCGCGGTGCTTTTATAGCAAAACGTTTTGGTAATACTGAGGTCACTTGGTCAAAAGTAACCTGATTGGTATAAAATGTGTGAAAGAAATAATAAGAACATGAAATTGAGTTATCGGTTTATTACGTAAATGAACTATGGTCAAAATTTATCTTAACTTCTTACAAATGGTTTAGGTTAGGTCTTTATGCAATTTCTTATTTCTTTTTTGCTTTGTTCATTAAATTAAACATTTATTCACATATTTGTTAAAATTTGCTGGAATACTAAAAATTAAAAAAAAATAAGCGGCAGAGTTAGCGTTTTCGTTGTTTGTTACGATTTCACATCAATAAAAATATTAATATTAGGAGCTGTTGTTGCCTTAGATAAACGAGCGCGTCTTCATAGTTTTATTATATAGCTCATGATACTAAATTTTGTTTTCCAGGATTAAAGAGCTCGGTAAGAACATTTGTATAACGCGTTGTTTATGGATAATACGTTATAATTTTTATATTTTATGATCGTGAATATTAATAGTTTATACTAATAGCCGAAGTTAGAACCAAGACAAACTATTTTTAAATAAGTGAGTGTGAATGAAATTGCGTTTTAAATTTGGTTTTCAATTTTTTTAATGGTACGAGAAAGTTTGTGTTTTAATTTATTTGTTTATGGCAGACGTGTTTAGAAGCAAAAACAAATTACTACTAATGTTTTTTTTAACTAACATCCTAGTTTGTTAAATCTTGTGCAAGAATAATTAACAAAAAAAATTAGACCTGCTTAAAAACAAGTACTGTTTTAATACCGTTTTAACTTTGGTGACATAAGCCCTTTCTACTATTCACCTGCCTCCGTAAATTTGTAAGTTGAAGTTAGAAACAAAATAACACTCGTATTTATTACATAATAATTTCTTGACATAGCTTTTAATGTTTGTACTTGATTTAATGAATAAATCAATTTTATGATACATAAGAGTATAATTGAAATGGTTACGTTAATCAGCTTTTTGTTGACGCATATTTGTAATCAGAAAGTTATTGTAGATCTACATAAGACGTACTATTCTATCAAATTTCATTTTGTTCTATCTTGTAAAGACAAACCTCAGTTGTCAATAGATAAGCAGTATCTCGATAAAACAAAGTTATTTTCACAAATTTGCCACCTGATTTGTGTAGCAATCTACCTTTTACTGATATATTTGTTTTTTTTATTAAAATTTATTTAATTTTTGTAATATTTTATTTCACAATGACGGGAGTTATTATTTCAATTGCATATTCCTACCCACTTCCTGGTCAGTACTAGCGTTTGGCTAAGAAACCGGAGGTTGTGGTTCGAATTCGCGGAACTAAACTTTTGTCATTTTATTTTCTGGTTGGTTAGGAAAATTTGGGCCGATCACTCAATTGTCTGAAATGTAAGATGATTCACGTCGGACGGCATGTAAAAGTCGGTACACCATCATACCGCATAGACCAGCGTGGTGGGATACGGTTCAGAAACCCTCCTAATGGTGAAGGCGTGCAATAGGGGAGGCCTATGTCCAGCAGTGGAGTAACATAGGTGATGATGATGATGATGATGATGATGATGATGACAAATAATTACACTACATAGCTTTTAATAACGTTGAAAGTGCCTTATTATATATTTTACTATATTTGACATAAAAACGTTACTTTTGATTTATAAATGTTTGCTCTCGCAAACATTAATCTAGATTAATTTAAGGTTTACCCATTTATTGAAATGTATCTGTTTTATTACTATATTTCACGCAAAGTTTGGTGGCGTAAGTTATTTTCTGCAAATAGGATCACTGGAAGCGATACTACTGTATTTTATGGAAGGCAACAAAGTGTTATAACCGCGCAAATTATAATTACTGAAGGAGATCATTACAGCCCTGTTGGTGTTGTCGTGTATGATAACTAATTCGTCCACGGTAACTGTAAAACACTCATGTTTTAACAATTGCCGCAGACAGAACTAATAAGCAAAAAAAAAGATTAGAATAAACTTTTTCTAAACTTTAATTTTAAAGTCAATTTTAATCTAATGTTTCTGATGAATTTTAAATACACATTGTAGACGTCACCGCAACTTGTAAGTTTTTATATTGTTAATTATGGGATAATTTTATTTGTACTCTAATATATTTTAAAGTTCTTAAAAACAGTTACTCTATTTTATTCATATAGAAAAGTTGGTTCAAAATGATTACATGTATATATAATTCTCTAAGATTATTACTGTAATTATTATAATATAAAGTATTTATTGGAGTTCTGTGACTATAAGGTTTTCCGTTTTCACGTTCTCTGGTGTTGTATTTAAAAAATATATAATGTGTTGAGGAATTTATTGTCTTAAGTTTTATGATAAATATCTATATAATAAAAGTACGTGTTGTTCAAATTTTAATGATGAGCGAGGATATGTGCAGGAGCGGCGTGGTGTGCGGGGGCTGAGTTGCTGACCACTGCGTTGAAACCATGGTGGTCGTCAGCGGTGTACTGGACTGTGCGCACTGAACCGTCAGCCTCCAAGAGTGAGTACTGACCATGAACGGCATCACCATCGCGGCTCTCTTGTTGAGACTTGTTGTCACCGGTGTGTCCGTCAGCAACAGAGTAGGAGAAGTCGTATCTGGGATGAGCCTTGAACATAAAAAAAAAAACAATTGTTAAGCAAAAGCTTAAATTTGAATACCACACTGGAATTATACTTTTCACTTATGTATTTTTCACTTGGCGACAATATGTTTACTTAGCATTATCACTCTACGTATTCCTCATGCTGAGCGGTGGCAGAGCCTGGTGGCAGGGGCAGTGGCTGATGATTGGCAGCGTGAGTAATCACTGGTGCGCATGGCTGATCACTGGTGCAGCGTAATGTGCGGGGCAGCAGCGTAGGCGACGGAGCGATGCCGTAAGCAGCGCGGGCCTGGTCATGGCGCACAATGTTTTGGGAGGAGACGGCATGGCCTGATGCGAGACGAGCAGGAGCAGCGAAGTGGCAACAGGGGCGGCATGATAAGCAAGAGGGGCGGCGTGAACCGCAACGGAGCAGCGTGGATGGCGGCAGGGATTGCGTGAATAGCCTGGGGTTGGTCGTGACGCACGATGCTTTGAGAAGAAACGGCGGCCGCTGAAGAGTAGTGAGCCTGTGGCAAGAGACCCGCCGAGCCACTGCCAGAACGGCGCTAACTGCCAGGATCTGAAATAGTAAGTAATTATTTAAATGTGAGTGATAAAATATATTATAAGTTCGTCATTTTGTTCTCATACATGATTTCTTTGTTTTATTATTTAATTTTCTAAAAAGAAAAACAGTGCTTTATACATACGGTATCTATTTATTTTAATTAGCAACATTGCATTAAGTTTGTAACTTACTTTGGAGAACATTGTTGGACGATATTCAAAGTCAACTGATAAATAATCCGAGGCCCGTGGGGCTTTTATAGCAGTTAAATTTTGGTACTTACAAGGTCGCCAGGTCAATAAGTTGACTAACTTCGACAATGATATAGTGAAAGTAGTTATAATTAAATGAGCTTGTTTTTTAGGGCTCCGGCAACATATATTCAGTTCATATGAGTCATGTTACGGTTTGAATTGAATTAAGATTCCGTTACATACTAAAATAAGATAGTGAATACTAGATAATGAAGCTAATAAAAGCGTATTAAAAGTACATTACACAGTTCTTATCTGCGGTTACTGTGTCTGATACACCCGAAAAATAGTTGTAAAGTGCGAAATAAAAGAGAAAAGAAAAATTAATTGAAAATAAATAAATTTACTTAAATACGTCTTATTTCTTATTTATCCATTTATTTGTCTTATGTCTATTACTACTTACTAAGTATAGATCAAAATCTATCATTCGATAAGATTTTTTTAAAATAGCTGTTTGAGCGGTTTATAAAATATATAGAGTTGTAATTGTATATTAAATTTGGACCGGAACATCTAAATGTAATTAAGGGATACGGAAGACTAGATAATGAATCTAATTCTTGAACATACATAAATTCTGTTTTACTGACTTTTCACTAGGAGGAGGTATGTTATTTAGTAGTAATAATAGTAGTATAGTAGTCGGTTCATGTTGTTTAGACCAGTCTTTGACAGTCGTTATAGTATATTAACACCGTGATCTATTTTGCTGAAAACGAATACATCCATAAGGTTCAGTTTTCCCTTTGAGTTGTGGAAGTCTACTGCCGGTCGCTCTGCGTAAATACTGTTATTATGGTGAATCTGGATGGACTAGAAACCGACCCCATTAAAAATTGGATAAATGGATAGATAAAAGATGGTAAGAAAAGATGTTATAACTTTATACGTTATTGTCCTTCTCAAATTTATCTACAACGAAGTCAGCAATCATATTTATCTTTATATATTGAGTACAACTTATAGTTATCATTTTAATTTAATCATAGTAAAACACACCAGAAAATAATTTTAAAGTTAATTTAAGTCAAAGAATGTAATCAAATTCTTAGTCTTAAAACATAGATATAAATAATGTATCTTTAAAAATTACATAATAGGAAGATCAACAATTATTGATAGTTAAAGTTCAAATTATCTACCAAAATAAATTTCCAGTAATGATTCTTATTTAAAAATGCATATATTTTTAAATTCGCGTTCGAGGCTATAAAAAAAAAAAAAATAAGCCGTCTTTCCACAATATATAACAATTTTGGGTAAATAAAGCTAAACGCGCTCTGTAAAATGGTCCGGTGATTTCTTCCCACCACATTTTCCTGATATTTCTTTTGGGTATTAATTTCGTATTAAAACGTTATAAAAACGTTGTCTAACATTTTGATAAGGTTTTTTAAAAAACTTTCGTGAAGTTACACGATTCCTTAAAATGAGCTTTTAATATTCCTCATTGCAACAACACATGCTGATGATGATGATTCTTATTATTTCTTTCAATAAAAATCTTAAGCGCACCTCAACTAATAGGGCCAATTTTGTTTTAATTTTAAAACCCTTTTGAACCGCAACCACAAAAGGAAAATTTTTACTCCGCCCTTCGGATTCAAAGGCGTAACGTGGGTCATCTTGCTGGCCAGTTCTTATTAACCGGCACATATCGATTTTAATCTTGGTTGGCACCAAAATTATTAATGTTCCATCGAAACCGACTACGGCGCGAGATCTATATTGAAAACCGGCTTAAGCATAATATTAGGTACAAAGGGTTAGCGCCCCTTAGTCCATTCAATAAAAGGTTTTAAAAAAGGCAAAGGTTCATTGCGTTCAATATATGGACGGGATTTATTGTTGAGCAGATTTAGATCGATAATGCGGAAAAGATGGTAACATTGTAACCCATGGCAACGAAGAGCGGTCGTCATATCTATTTATTTATTTATTTAAATAGGGTTAACAAAAAATATTTAATTTTATAGCTAACAGTTACATATATAAACTCAACTAATAAGAACATATAAACACCACATGTATATAAAGAAAAATAAAAATATGACTAAAAGTAGACTATCAAGTTTACCAAAAAATACGTATAACAAAAATAAGAACACGAAATTATGCCTGGGTTAAAAACTGATTATAAATAATTGACATATTGTACTATTCTCTTTTAAGTTACATACTATACAAGATTTTTGACATTTTTGCGATTGAGCTCAAGTGTAAGTCAAGATATTCGCTATAATTGTTTATAATTTTACAAAATTTTGCAATAGGACACTGCCTAAAACAGTTCTTCTTATTGGATGACACACTGTATTTGTCATATCGTTCTGATCGATGATTGACACTCAGGTGTGATGCCAATGATTAAAATGATTACGAGCTCTCGTTCTAGTTAACGATAGTGGATGTATAACCCATATGATGACGCCCATTCGGTGTGAGTTATAAATAAAAACTAACAAACTTAAATTTTAACAGCATTCATCAAAATTTATAACTCATTCGAGATCTATCATACATCAGTTTTTACGAAGACTGTCATTTGACTTCCATAACTATTTTGGTTTGAGAAGTGCAAACATAATTTGCTTTATGGTCAGATTTGATGCCTCTGTAAACTGCGCCATATTCGATAGAATGTAATTTTGTTTATTATTTATTTTACAAACGTTATATGGATAATAATGGGAATAGCCAGGGTTTATTATTGTGTTATGTAGCATTTTTGGTTTTACGTAAAATTAAGGTCCAAAAGTTGCTACAATTTATGAACAGTTAAAGAAAATACTAGTTTGAAATTTTCATTTTTATTAAATAATTAACATACAAAGCGAAGTGACTAGATATATTGGCTGAAATTAATGATGTGCGAGGACATGGATGGGAGCAGGTGCAGCATGGTGTGCGGGGGCTGAGTTGCTGACCACCGCGTTAAATCCGTTGTGGTCGTCAGCGGTGTACTGGACAGTGCGCACTGAACCGTCAGCCTCTAAGAGTGAGTATTGGCCATGCACGGCATCACCATCACGGCTCTCTTGTTGAGACTTGTTGTCACCGGTGTGTCCGTCAGCAACGGAGTAGGAGAAGTCGTATCTGGGGTGGGCCTGAAATTGTAAAAGCTATTAGAATTTATTCTAAAAGTTATTTACGTATAGATACGAAATATTCAGTACAACTAGATAGGAAAATTAAAATAGACTAGTCGTTTGGACTGTAAGCAAAACAGTGGTTACTTACATATTCCTCATGTTGAGCGGTGGCAATAAGCCTGGCTGCGGGCGCAGCGTGAGCGATGACAGGTGCGGCGTGGGTGATGACTGGTGCAGCATGGCTGATAACTGCAGCGGGGGCAGCAGCGTATGCTACGGGGGAATGCCGTAAGCAACGCGTGGCTGGTCATGACGCACAATGTTTTGGGAGGAAACAGCATGGCCCGAAGCGAGACGAGCTGGAGCGGCGTAAGTTGCAATAGGGGCAGCTTGGTAGGCAAGGGGAGCAGCGTGGACCGCGATAGGGGCAGAATGGATGGCTACAGGGGCGGCATGAATAGCCTGGGGTTGGTCATGGCGTACAATGCTCTGAGAGGATACAGCGGCAGATGATGAGTAGTGAGGCTGTGGCAACAGACCTGCCGAAGTCACTGCAAAAACAGCACTCAAAGCGACGATCTACGAAAAAAAATATAAATAAAAGAATAAATTTATAAATTTATACGTGAAAAGTTACATTGTAGCAAAAAAAATAATTTTATTGCAGTTAGAAGCATTTTATTTATTTTTATATTGCATAACTATTATCAGTGAATACTAGTACATATTAGCATTTGATATTTTCTTAATTTAATATTATATTTTTATATAACTTACTTTCGAGAACATTTTTGTTGGAGGTTAATGATCCAATGATAAGTAGTGTATTTCTTTCAGAGCTTTTATAGTGACTCAAATTCGGCGGTAGCAAGGTCGACAAGTTCAAAAGTAGTACCAACAAGATTTTTTCTACTATGGTGAATGTAGCTTGTACTGCTATGACCTGGGATTGGTATTTTCTAAAGGTTTATAGATAAAAGATTATATATCAATAAAATATTTAAAGAAATTTTTGCGTCAGGCGAGAATATGGTTTTAAGGAAATGAAAGGACTTGTTCATCAATCTGAAACATTCAGTACTGCTCGAAATAAGTTAAATAAAGAATAAATTTAAAATTTAGATGAATAACTTTAAAATTAAAATAATTTATTGCAGTTAAACATTATTTATTGTTTAAATGTATAAACTAATTACAAATATTTGGATAGGAGCATATTAACATTTGATATTTTCCTAAATTCCTTTATAATGTTTATATAACTACTTTCGAGAACATTTAGTTGATTAATGATCCAATGATAAGTAGTGTATTTTTTCGAGTTTTATGTGACTCAATTTCGGAGAAGGTCACAAGTTCAAAAGTCACCAACAAGATTTTTCTACTAATGTAAATAAAGATCATCGTATGATATGATATGAATATTTTTAAATACTTTGTTTAAATTAATATATCAATAAATTGTTAAAAATGGTGAGTTTAAAATTTGACAAATTTATGGCTCATAGGGACCAGCAAATAAACAATTAAATAAAAGTAAAACCAAATTAGTTCACCCAGGCAAAAGTTCAAGTAAAACATAAAAATACAGACAATTAACGCCTCCTTTTTGAAAGCCAATTTTAACATGCAATTTGGCCAAAAGTGAAAAAGTGAAAAAGTTGCAATTACATGGTTTTGCAATCCTTGATGGTTTTAACTATTTCTTTAACTTTTATTTCTTTATCCTTTCTTCTTTATAATAGGCATTAAACTTTTTACTTCAAGTCAAGATATTGTAACGGAATAAGTTTATATCAAGGGCGGGATCCTTTTAAAGTTTTAGTTAGCTTCTGTTTTAATGGAACGGCCAATGTGTGATTGACTTTATACGCTTTTAGGCTATATGTAATAGTTGCATGTGTATAGTTAAAAAAATAAGAGATTTTAAGTTAGTTAAGTTTAGTTTTTTGATTAGTTATTTATTAGCCTTCAGATTATAATAAAACAAGTTAGATAAAATGTCTCTGTAAGTCTAGATTTTAACTGTATTCGATCATCATTTCTTATCAAATTACAATAAGCAAAAATGTTACGTTATTACAAGCTATGATCATCTGTGACCGACGTTACGTTCTAGTAATACCTGTATTCAACGATTATGCAATGCTTATTAAAAAAAAAACGAGAGCAACGACCGCCCAAACGGGTCTTTCGCTCTAATTTAACATGAGCAAATTTAGCATGGGCGTATATTTTATGCTAGCTGTGTCCCACGACTTTATTAGTCATGTCGATTAGCTTAATTGAACAAGTTGTCAACATGCACAGTGGTGTGTACAATCTGATATACTCGGATTCATGGATAACTACTACTAATTTTCCTTTCAGTTACTCTGAGTATTGTAAAAATAGTTTTTAGGTCATCAATAATTTTTATAGCATACGGAGGCAAACGAGCAGTCACGTTGCCCGATGGAAAGTGTTCAACTACACCCATGAACATCGACAATATCCCGGATATCACCAACGCGCTGCTTACTGTCAGATACAGGATATTTGTCTCGTTACCCAGTAAATACGTTGGCTGTGATGCCCCTCAAGTAGTACCCCAATAGAGTTTTGGTGGTACCACCCAATAGCGGCTCGAAACAAGTTTACCTTTCACGTGGTATCTCATCACAGCGCTCATCTGAAAAGTCTCATCATTTATAGCCTTTTTCACCTGGTAGCTTAATAAAATATCTAAGAGTTTTTGGATAGTTCCAGCCCACTATTTAGTACTCGAGTTTGACCTAAACAAATTAACACATAGTAACGAAGCGACGTCGTTCGTATGGTATAGTTAGTGTCAACTGTCACAATATTTTTGGCCATTTCAGTGACAATTCTTCAAAACAAAAGTAGGGTACAGGACGCTTGCTTGGTTGCCATCTGTTGCGATGTTTATTTTTAATTTCAAAATTTAAAACTTTCAATTCAAGTTTACCTTCTTTTTCTTGTTCTCAGTTTTGAGTATAAATTGGCGCAAATATAGTTTATATTTGGAAATATTCAGATAATGAATATATAGGCTTACGTAAAAACACCTGTTTTTATAAGAAGTCGTACCAAAAATTTTGATAATTCTTAATTTAAGCAGGAACGGTGTGTTGAAAACGACAGCGGTAATACTTTAACGAAATTTAAACATGTTTCAGACTATTTAATTCTGGTTATTTGGTTTTTATTTATTATTTTTAAAGTAAACCTTCTATATCAGGGTTGGAAAGAAATTTAGTGTAACATTTTTTCGTTACGCGCCATCTTTTTTTTCGTTACGCTCCATCTTTTAGGTAGAGTCACATCGACAATTTTAAATACATTTTTGGAATAATACAAATTAGCAATAGAGCCTTCCCCCCTCTAACTCTACATAGAGTTTTTAAAACGGGACATCGCAGCGGTGTGGAATTTGGTGGAGGGGTTGTTCTCGTAGAGATCTGTAACAACCGGCAAACAGAGGCTCTAACTCGAAGAGAGTACACAGCTTCATTTGGGCACAAAGTGGTCACGAGGCAGGTCACCATACTCAAAACCGCATAGCTGTGCGACCACGGAGTCGGGAGATATGCCCTTCAAAGATTTCGGCGACCCTCAAACCGGAAAAAATTAAAATTGCCATAACTCAGTTATTTTTTTGAGTTCTGGTTTTCAGTATAGTGTATAGGATTATATCCGCTTCTTATAGCTAAGTAATATTGATTACTGAAAAATTTTGTCATTTTGTATTTGAAGTGAAACTTAACGTTACGCGCCATCTTTTTATTATCCCTGCCACGTGTGATTCGAAGTATACTTTCTCCAGCGGAGTACTGTAAACAATATATTTCGAATTTAGTTACTATAAGCCATATATAACACAAATATATAATAACGACATCAATGATAGTAATAATTCTATTACAATTAATGAAATTCAATAATGTTTTTTTGGTCATAAGCTAAAATGAAATAATTGAATGAGAATTTGTATTTATGTCTATGATAATAAAAGCCTTTTATTGAACTTTATCTAATTTAACTTTATTTAACCAATTTGTGTAAAGTTGCATATAGTAAATTATTTTTTGAAAAATAACGTCATATAGAAGTTTCACTTCTTACTACGAGTATACGCTAGTATGCGCACACATTTTTATATTCTTTTCCGTCAAAACCGTAAAAACTCCAAATAAAATGTAGGGTCAATTAGAACTTTATTGCTATTTAATAAAGCCTGTACGGATTTACAAGAAATCACTTTTGTCTAAGCAATATAGGTGCATTCTTAACGTCAAATAATCAATGTTTCTTGCTGTTGCCCAAATTTAAAATTCAATTATGTTTCTCAATACTGCGTGTGCGTTTGGAAAATTTAATGTCGCGTTCTGAAAGCCAAATGCCATCCCTACAATTTTAATGAGATCTAAATCCTCGTTTGCAACTCAGTGAAAAGGCCTCTGGCAGACATCGCATTTGAGATTTTTGTGGGTCCCTGAAGGATGACCAGAACGTGTTAAAGTGTGCATGGAATCGAAGACGCTCTGGTTACCCGAGCTTAACCCCATTACCAATGTGACTGTTTTGTTCAGGAGAATTATTTGCTCTGACTATTAAATAGGTAGGAACGAGCAACTGTCCACAGCTTTTTGACAGAACGAATTCTATCCGGCCCGCTAGTTTAAAATAAAACGGAAAATTGTAAAATGGGTAATCCATCTGCCATAAATGAATTACATTACGTTAGTAGGAAGAAAATAGTTATACTGAATAGATACTGAATGGTAATATGTATCTTATTTTTGTCATACTTTTGCTAATTAACTATTTGTGAAACAGAATTTTGATACATAAACTTTATCATAAGAACGCAGTTCGTTGTGGTCCTTGTATGCGTTTTGTCTTGTCCGTTTGGGTAAATTAATTTGAAATACTTGATTAAGTCAAAGGTATTTATACTTTACATTTATTTTCTATTGTGTTCTACAATGACATATCTTTGATCAATTTCCTAAAATTAGGAGGTAGTCAATTCGGAGGGTCATTTTTTATATATATTTGTTATCTCGTCCCTCCGCTTCTAAAGATCCCATTAAGTTCATTCATTTTTAAATGGTAAATTTAACAGCTTTTATGTGGTATATTTTTATAATAATTTTTATTTTTTTCAATAGATATTCGAGAATTAAAAATAATTACGGCGTCAAAAAACACAACAGTTAAATTGCAAACGCTGGCTAGACCTTAAGAGATAGACTTGAACTATGATATCTTAATTGTATTCCTTGAATTGATCTACCAATAAAGTCTACAAGCACATACATCTATATTTTGACAGTAACCCACGATAATCGTTTTAATGTAAACATGGTTAAAAGTTACAACGAGGAAAAATCAAAGCTTATTTTAGGCAAAGCGTGCAAATTTACATAGTGCTTTTAAATTTCTTTTATTCTATGTTCATAAAACGTGGATAAGACAAAGATTTAGAATGACGGTGCGTTAAAATCGCAGGTCCGTTTGGCGCAAAGTACTCGTCGCTATCTGCGTATAATGTGCAAAATTGTTGTACACTGTATGTTCTTTTTTGTTAAAATTTTACTTGTTTATCTATAAATATATTTTTTTATTTATAGCATTAGTATTTTAAGATTTAGTATGGGCTTATTAACTTTTATAACATGTTTACAATAAAATAGAAACTGTGGCTTATGACTGACCTATATGACTGAAAATTTTGGTGCTTTCCTCGATTTTTTTGTCTTTCGCGTGTCATTAAATCTCTTCAGTGAGTTAATAATTTTTTTAATATGAGTTTTAAAGGTTTTATGGTAGCTTCTTTGTTTAATATTTGTTTTAAATGGTATGGCTCGTAATTAAAGTTATTACAGTTAATTCTGTGGGTAACCCTTGTTGAATTGAAATCAGAAAATCTATGCGCTCTGAAACAAACATTTACCGACAGTTAGCTACTCCGTGGAGTAGCTAACTGCGAGTGATGGTGGTGAGAATCACCATTTAAATATTTATTTGAGTGGGTTGCTTTTCTAAAAACTGTATGGCTCAAGCTATTGTTAGAGTTTCTAATGATTAAAATATCTAAGAAGGCTAAGGAGTTGTTTGCTTCTATTTCCATTGTGAACTTTATTTAGGAATTTGCGACCATTTTCTAGACAAGCCTAATCATTATATTAGATTTGATAAACCAAAAATACTGGCTAATGAACATCGATTTATACCAATGATGATTCGGCAAGCAATAGAAATTAAAAAATATCCAAATTTTCAAAAATTATACGCAGAGTATAAAAACTACAAAACCAAAGGACAACATAAATACTTTTTGTCAAACCAACATTAGAAATTAAGAAAACGAAAGATATGTCAATTTTTAAATAAAAACTCTGACGGTTATTCGAAAACATAGAGGTACAGACATATACCAACTTAGTCTGCCTGTGATAGTGGATGCTGGAAAGAATCCGAAACGTCGGGAATAAATATATTCAAGTAACGCGAAAAATCCGTAAATTAGTGGATTTGATATGTAAAATAATCGCGTAAATAAAAGAAATAATTACGAACAACCTAACCTTTAATATTCATATAGAAACTCTTGCTGCAAGGTTGCGTAAATTAACATATTTTTAGGATACTTCGCTGCGTAGCAGATGCAAATACTATAAAGCTTATTTTACCTTATTTTTCACTTTGCCAGTCCATACCAATTTATTGTATCACTACCTGGGGTGGAGCTAATAACGTAATAAGTCGTTGTTGCTTCTGCTCGAACAAGCCCAACGGTTGTTGTTAAAGGTGATTAACTTTCTTCCATATAGATATTCTACTAATGATTTGTACAAAAAAGCAAATGTTCTCACAGTACGGTAGCTATTTATTTTATACACAGTCATGAAAAAACACAAACAGTTAGTGTATGATCAAAATTTTTGTCAGCAAAACAAACGAAACTTGCGCGTTTGTACCTCATACCAAAAGAACACATCTCATTTTTCTCGCAGATTTTATGGTTATATTGGTGGATTTATGTACAATAAAATAAACAAAAAGCTTAATATCTACCCACTTACTACTTTTAAGGCCAAAATAACTGTTTCGTAATGGTTAGCAACCATAGATTATAATACTACCGAAGAGCTTCTCTGTGCAATAACATAAAATATATCATATAGACATACCATACGTACAAATACACATACATACCATTACTCACGCACACGCACACACAAACATACGCACGCACTCACACATACACCCACGCACTCATGTAAGGCACAAATATTACGTATTTTTCGTGTTTCAGGGATATTTAAAACAACTTATGTTAACTCCATAGGCCACAAGCACTCCCACACATTAATCAACGTTTATTATTTAAATTACGTACTGTCTAATGTTTTTTTCGGGAGGGGGGACCTGATGGCCTAAAATACAGGCATTGCTTAATTTAGGCATCATTAAATATTGTACATTTCCCATTTTGTAATATTATTGTGTGATTTATGTGGTGATAAAATAAGTGATTATTATTATTATATGTTAGTCAAGTCTTCATTTGCGAGCTTTACGAGGCCTGATTTGCTATCAGTGTTTAGTATACTGAAGTCATATGTATGGTTCGTAATCTATTCTATGGCTTTACGAACGGCAAATAGTAAGTTAGCTCCATGGAGCCTGTATTGACTAACAGGCTAGTTAATACAGGCTCCATGGAACTTAAATTTTTTTGAGTAAGTACTATTTTCTGGATGTAATACCACTAAAGCGGCTCCAACACCTTTATTAATTTTGCTGCCATCTGTATAAAGGTGAATGTAAGTGTAAAATTTGTTGAATCCCCGCAAGATTCGAACCCACGCTAAAGGAATCGCTTATTTAAAAATGGTTTGATGAAAAATGCTTCGCAAGTTAAATGTTTTCGAAATAGGGAGGTATTTGATGTCAATTGATTTTTTGGTACACTAGTCGACAAACGGAACGTAGAAACTGTTTTAAGACTGTTGAGTTAA
This sequence comes from Lamproptera curius, assembly GCA_029286875.1. NCBI lineage: Eukaryota > Metazoa > Arthropoda > Insecta > Lepidoptera > Papilionidae > Lamproptera > Lamproptera curius. The sequence goes on along the minus strand of JAGSMT010000039.1, from coordinate 1,827,787 downwards.
CATAGAAGCTGTTTGTAGTGTTAATATTGTCTTGGCTAATACTTTAGTGTGACTGCAATGACGGATATTACTGCCGGAACTCAAACCTGTCAGAGGCGCTTGAGCTGAGAACTAGTAGGTTATCGATTAAGCCAAGAAATCATTATTTTCATAATTTCAATCAACTTTCTAAACCTAGGTCTAATAAGATAATAAAGTATTTCGTAGTAAAGTCCCATATATTACTCAAGAACAAATTACGTTTGAATAAAACACACTAATGAAAGCCTGCTTTTCTCTTACCAATGGTCATTTCTTGCGAGGAGCTGATACAACTTTTGCTTTTTGTAAAATTGTGTTACGTGAGGCGTAGTCAAATAAATTACACATTAAAATTTGAGTGATTTTTTTTATTAAACAAGTAAAATTAAGAAAATGACTTACATTCAACATAACCGTTTTGCGCAATTTAAGCAGGTAACAACGTGCCGTCTGCAGCAAACTACTCCGCAATTCTGTCACTGCATTTAACCCTCTAATATTCTTTAAGGTATTCATTCAATCAAAATATTATGTGTGACACGTTTTATTCACAAAGCGTAAAGGATTTTTATAATTGCATTAAAATTCATATAAATTTATACTATATCACCTTAAATTATCTTTGAATATGCCGCGTTGCAATTTTAACCAATGGTTCACATTAAAATGGCTATTGCGGTTTATTATTAAAACATTAACATACAAACATTTATGCTCTCTATTAGTTACTCTAGGATTATATTTTAGGCCAATTCAAGTAATAAAGTTACTTAGTTGAAGTATATCGCTTAAGATTGAGCCAGCGTTTTCAATTTAATCTTACGAGTTTGCGATTTTTGCGATTTTGTTAATTTTTTAAATATCTTTTAAATTACATATCGAAACATTAAAAAAAATAGACCAAATGATAGCTAATATCTATCATTCAAAAAGATATATACATCACAAGCGGAGTAGTAAGAGTCGAGCAACGAAATAACATATTTAAAAAAAAACCATATGCTCCGAAGGATGTCGGGCAGAAATTAAATCTGTACCCAGCGATATAAATAACTGTGTAACTGTATATCAGTGTTGCACAAATATTTTTTTGTTACCTAAATTTTTGACTATTACAGTTTTGAAGATGTTTACATATTTTTTAAATATATTTACGCGTAAATAAATGCAAAATTATTTCTAAAAATAAAGAGTTCCTAACTCGGCTGTTTGTTGCTTTGTAATTCAAAAACTACTAAGTGGCTTTTGCTCTAATATAAAAGTACTTTATCTCATTTGCTAGAAAAACTAGGTAGTAAAATTAACAATTAATAAACATTTCTCCTGTTGAGCGGCAGCAATAAGCCTGGTCGCTTATGCAGCGTGAGTTATGACTGGTGCAGCATGGCTGATGGCTGCAGCTGGAGCGGCAGCATAAGCTATGGGTGCGATTCCGTAAGAGGCAAGGGGCTGGTTATGACAGTTGATGTTCTGGGACGATACAGCATAGCCAGAGGCAATACGGGCAGGAGTGGCATAAGTGGCAATAGGGGCCGTGTTGTAGGCAAGAGAGGTAGTTTGAAGAGCGAAAGGTGCAGCGTGGATGGCCACTGGGGCAGCATGAATTGCTTGGGGCTGGTCGTGGCGCGAGGAGCGGGGGAGGAGACAGCGGCCGCCGACGAGTAATGGGCCTACGAGTGGTAGAAGCCCTGCCGCAGACACTGCCAACACGGCACTTAAACCAGGATCTATAAAACAAATAAAAAAAAATTGTATTATTTTAACAGCTAAAATATTTATAAATATCAATTTCGATTCATGATTAACTTACTTTAGAGCACATTTTTGTGCGAGGTTAATGATCGACTGATAAGGATTTTTTTTCAGAGCTTTTATAGGTACTTTACTCTGTCCGCTTTAAGGTCGCCGACTTAATAAAGTACAACATGCAAGATCTTTGGTCTATAGTGAAAGTATAATATATATAAAAAGTATTTAAGTAGTTATTCATATTTTTTACAATTATGGTATATACTTTTTAAGCTAAATATTGATTTTATAAAAATAATAAAATTATACCTTTAGCAATTATTTTTTGATAGCAACATAAAGATCTATCTTTATAAGATATAGAAAATGAATGAAAATTTAACCGGACACACACACACACACACACACACACACACACACACACAACATTTATCATTTTAAATTACGTACTGTCTAATGTTTTTTTCGGAGGGGACCTGATGGCCTAAAAACAGGCATTGCTAGTTTAGGCATCAGTCTCCCACATTATGCTGAAAATATTGTACATTTCCCATTTTCTAATATTATTGTGTGATTTATGTGGCGATAAAAAATGATTATTATTATTATTATATGTTGGTCAAGTCTTCATTTCGAGCTCTGCAGGCCTGATTTCTATCAGTGTTTACTGTAAAGAAGTTATATGTATGCTTCGGAATCCATTCTATGGCTTCTATGCCACAAATATTACGTATTCTCCGAGTTTCAGGGATACTTAAAACAATTTATGTTAACTCCATAGGTCATTAATTTTGCTACCGTCTGTATAAAGGTGTATGTAAGTGGCATTTTCTGTAATTTGATCTTGACTTGTAATTTCGTAGAACTTAATTGCGAATCTTTTTGAGGGGTGTAAAAGTTCTGCTGGATATATATGCTTGTTTCAAGTAATACATCAAGCGGTAGGTATTGGCAAATCTTATTCAGTTTGGCGAGTTCTAGCTCTGCGGTGGTCTGTATTTAAATTTTAAGTGTGTACGTTGCTAGAGATATTGCAGTAAAGGTGTTTAAAGTTCTGAATCCTTTAGAAGATATTATTGCAAAACAACGCTGAAGAGAAAGTCGTAGTTTGAAACATCAAAGTTTAGAAAATACCACATTTGACCTTTCTCATTTCATATTAAAACAAAAAAAGGGTTAATGTTAACAGAAAAATATTTATTGGGGCCTAAGTATATATGGAATTATTTGCGAGTAATCCTCTTTTTTTTACTATTTTAAGGTTAATATAATATTCCTTTAAATAATCGTGACTTGAATAATCTACTTAAATAAAAATGTGACAATGTTTTAGAAGACAAGTTTATTGAATTAAATAAGTTCCTGATAGTATATATGAAAAGGCCGGAGACTACTTTTACAATATCTTATAGCAATGTGCTATGAAAAAACACCGATGAATGAATTAATGCTGTTGCTTACCTCCAATAACAAGTAAATTTTTCGGTGTTTCACCTGAGACGGATCTAAAGAAATCACACACACCTTCAGCCTGTGATAGACCACTGCTTGACATATGCCTCCCCTAATACATCCCTGTTATTGAGGGGGTGGGATACGGTCCAAAAGACCTTATCCCACCACGCTGATCCAATGCGGGTTGGTGGGTGGACTGACTTTTTACATGCCCATCCGACGTATGGATCTTTTCAGCCAATTGGGTGATCGGCCCAAATTGTCCTAACCAACTAGGAAACAACAATGAAAATTTGTTAAATCCCCGCAGGAATAGAACCCACGCCTAAAGGAATCGCTTATTTAAAAATGGTTTGATGAAAAATGCTGCGCAAGTTAAATGTTTTCGAAATAGGGAGGTATTTGATGTAAATTGATTTTTTGGTACACTAGTCGACAAACGGAACGTAGAAACTTTTTTTAGACCGTTGAGTTAACATAGAAGCTGTTTGTAGTGTTATAATGTCTTGGCTAATACTTTAGTGTGACTGCAATGACGGATATTACTGCCGGAACTCGAACCTGTCAGAGACGCTTGAGCTGAGAACCAGTAGGTTATCGATTAAGCCAGGAAATCAATATTTTCATAATTTTAATCAACTTTCTAAACCTAGGTCTAATAAGATAATGAAGTATTTCGTAGTAAAGTCCCATATATTACTCAAGAACAAATTACGTTTGAATAAAACATACTAATGAAAACCTGCTTTTCTTTTACCAATGGTCATTTCTTGCAAGGAGCTGGTACAACTTTTGCGTTTTGTAAAATTGTGTTACGTGAGGCGTAGTCGAATAAATAACACATTAAATTTTGAGTGATTTTTTGATTAAACAAGTAAAATTGAAAAAATGACTTACATTCAACGTAACCGTTTTGTGCAATTTAAGCAGGTAACAACGTGCCCTCTGCAGGAACTACTCCGCGATTTCTGTCACTGCATTTAACTCTCTAATATTTTTTAAGGTATTCATTCAATCAAAATATTATGTATGACACGTTTTATTCACATAGCGTAAAGGATTTTTATTATTGCATTAACTTTCAGATAAATTTATACTATATTACCTTAAATTATCTTAGAATATGCCGCATTGCAATTTTAACCAATGCTTCACATTAAAATGGCTATAGTGGTTTATTATTAAAACAATATACAAACATAAATGCTCTCTATTAGTTACTCTAGGATTATATTTTAGGCCAATTCAAGTAGCCCAATTATGTAAAACTTAGTTGAAGTATATCTCTTAAGTTTGAGCCAGCATTTTCAATTTAATCTTACGTGTTTGTGATTTTTGCGATTTTGTAAATTTTTTAAATATCTATTAAAATACATATCGAAACATTAAAAAAAAATTGACCAAACGATAGCTAATATCTGTCATTCAAATAAATATATAAATAACAATCGGAGTAGTAGGAGTGGAGCAACGAAATAACTTATTTAAAAAAAAAACCATACGCTCCGAAGGAAGTCGGTCAAAAATTAAATCTGTACCCAGCCATATAAATAACTGTGTAACTGTATATCAATGTTGCACATATACTTTTTTGTTACCTGAATTTTAGACTGTAAATTAGTACAGTTTTAAAAATGTTTAAATATATTTAAGCGTAAATAACCAACATAGAATTCGTGTCTAATAAAAAAATATAATAAAAGCAAAATTATTTCTAAAAATAAAGAGTTCCTAACTCGGCTGTTTGTTGCTTTGTAATTAAAAAACTGCTAAGCGGCTTTTGCTCAAATTTAAAAGTACTTTATCTCATTTGCTAGAATAACTGGGTAGTAAAAGTAACGATTACGAACCAGTTATTTTAGATTAAATATATTTTATCACATTAAAAGTTCTGTGATTATTATGATCAGCATGAAATTTGTATAAAGATCTAATGATGCGATACATGTTTGGTAACTTTCACAGATCCGTGGGGGTCGTGCCAGAAATAACCGCTCTCACTGTCGTGTCCATCGCGGTGCTCGTGTTGTGTCTTTATGTCTCCTGTGTGATGATCCTCCACCTTGTATTCAAACTCGTATTTTGGATAGGTCTACAATCAATAAATATTTTTACAGCGTTACATTGAAGTTGATAAAAAAATTAAAGAATATACCTATCCTCTTAACATAAAACCGTTCAGAATAATGCAGCGACGAAAAAAACTCACATAATAATCTACGTGATGATTGTGATGATCTCCGTGTACAGGATGATGGTGCCCATCGTGACGAGATATTTGGGCCGATGAGAATGCGTGTTCATCTGCTAGACTCAGTACCATGTATGTAGCAGATAAAGCAGCAAAAAGAAATATCTGTAAAAATTTATAAATTATTTTTATTAAAATTCATACGTAAGTTAATAATGAACAATACTATAGGTATAGTAAGGGCGAAATACCTTAGAGATCATTGTGGTATTGTTCGTTATGAGAGCTACAGAACTAAATTACGAGAATGATACGCATATCGTGTTAGACCGACTTATATACATTCATTTTAGTGTCATGCGAGGTTATCGTTTTCTCTTGAAAACTGAAATTTTTTGTTAGTAATAAAATGATCGAGGTTGAAAAGTATTTTACTAATAGATATTTACATTGTACTAGCTTTGACATATTGAGTAATTCACACTATATGTTATGATATTGCTTTGTATGATATTCCGATGATATGACAGCTTACTGTAAAGTTTTGTTGAAATCTATCGAGCACTTTTTGCGTTAAGTGGTAACAAACGTAAATCTATTGATACAAACTTTCTCATTTAAAATATCAGTAGCATTAATCTTAAAGGTTAATCTTTTTTAATTTATTTAGGTCCTGAATACTTATTCACGGCTTGATGTTTTCGCGACCTAATGTTAAATGTAACACATGATATAAATTATTCATGCAATATTTATTTTAGTCGAATCCTTTTTACTAATAACTCATATATATACTTGACTCTAGATTGTTCAACTTTTTATAATATAGATTAATAAGATAGTTTAAAAAATTAGTCTTAATTCTAGAAAACCTGGGGCAATTGTGTCATTATTTCTGACTGGAATTCTGATATATTATTAAGGGTTATGGTTCTAAAGTTTGAAATGAGCAAAAATTCGGAGAATTAACCACAAAAACCGAAAAATTGTTACAGTTTGATCAAATTTAAAGATTTTGTTAAATAGCCATAATTTTCAAACTGTTTTGTTGGTTGGTTGGTTCTGATTCGTTATTTAATCAGATTATTTATTCGTTATGAAAGTTTACTAAGGATGTTTGTAAAGTCTTCTCACGTGAAATAAAAACTAAAATATCATTAAAAATAAGCAATTTATTATTTATAAATAACTTAATATGATTAGGTATAGGACGAACTAGTAATGGGCAACATGAGCGAGTGCTGGAGTAGCGTGACGTGTGGGAGCAGAGTTGCTCACTACTGCGTTGAAGCCGTTGTGGTCGTCAGCTGAGTATTGCACTGTGCGGACTGAACCATCAGCTTCCAAAAGCGAATACTGTCCATGAACGGCGTCGCCGTCACGGCTCTCATGCTGAGACTTGTTGTCACCGGTGTGCCCGTCAGCAACAGAGTAAGCAAAGTCGTACCTAGGGTAAGCCTGTAATATTTTTTTTGGTTTAGATTACATAACATTCCAAAGCAGTAAACAATTTTTTTACATCAATTACACTTAATTTACTTACGTATTCCTCATTGTGAGCAGAAGCAATTATCCTGGCTGCTGGTGCAGCGTGAGTGATGACTGGCGCAGCGTGAGAGATGACTGGTGCAGCATGGCTGATGACGGCGGCTGGAGCAGCAGCGTAGGCTACGCGGCCAACTCCATAAGTAGCACGAGACTGGTCATGGCGCACGATGTTTTGAGAGGAGACTGCGTGACCAGAGGAAATACGAGCGGGAGCAGCGAGAGTGGCAACACGGGCAGATTGGTAGGCAATAGGAGCTGCCTGGATGGCGAAAGGAGCTGCTACGGGAGAAGCATGAACAATCTGGGGTTGGTCATGACGAACAATGTTTTGGGAGGAAACGGCATGGCTGGAAGCAATCCGAGCAGGAGCTGCGTATGCTGCCACCGGAACCGCGTTGTAGGCAAGACGAGCAGAATGAATTGCCACAGGGGAAGCGTGAATAGTCTGCGATTGGTCGTGACGTACGATACTTTGTGAAGAAACAGCGGCGGCTGATGAGTAGTGAGCTTGCGGCAAGAAACCTGCTGCAGCCACTGCCAGCACCGCGCTCAGCGCAATTATCTGCAATTATAAATTCAAATAAATGTTATGAAAAGTTGCAGGTTTATGTCTCATATACCTATTAATTACGCTGGCTATGGTGTCCTTCAAACTGGAAGAAAGTGGTGTTTACGCATTACTGATTTGCGGCAAAAATAAGCATTTTTGTAATTGTAAAAAATAGACCTACCATGTAGAGTTAAAAAACAGTATAGTTAGTTGGTAAGAATAACATTAAATGGTAAATCAAATAACGACGACTTACCTTCGAGAACATGTTTGTTTATCTGTATTGACTAAATGATACAAGTTAAGGGTCTCGAATCACTTTTATACTCAGTCTTTTGCAAGGTCGAATTGCCAAAAGTGGTCATGCCGAGTATATTAGCAAATTTTAAATGTAATAATTCGTTTTAAATCGTGCTTTTACTTTCACTTCAATAACATTATCCTTTCTTTATAACGTTACTACACTTTGACTTCTTTCCACGTTATACATTATTGTCAAAGAGATTCAAATGAAAATTTTATAGTGGATGGTTAGAAGTTTACTTTAAAATAGTTAACAAAATTATTAAGTTCAGAAATTTTGTATGCTGTAAAACGTTTTAACAATAATTGTATTTTTTTATCTTTACAGTGATACATACTAGGGTACAGATCATCGTTTTCATTTCCTAAAAGGAAAAACTAGTTCAGGTTGACTTAAAAGCCCGTTACTTCATAAACTATTTGAAGTAATCGTCGCTAGCGATCATAAAATTATTTCACTTTACGTTCATTAAGAATTTATAACATAAATATCACAATTACGAAAAACGTAAAAAACTACGTTTAACTGCTTTTTCAACATAAATTGTGAGAATTTTTTTATTTATTTGTTAGACCCTCCTATATGTTTCTATACAATAGGTAGCTATCATCTTGCCAGTATTTGTTCATAATTTTGGTGCATAATCTATTATAGTACAATACATAAATAAGAAATTTAAAAAAATACGCTTTGTAAAGTTACAAGCTTGTGCGATTAAATTGCAAGCGCTGGCGTAAAGAAATAGAATTAAACTATGTTCTAGGTAATTTTGTTTCTTGTATTGGGATACAATTAAGTCCGCGAGTGCATTTATTTATATTTTAATAATAACCTACGGTAACCATTTTCATGGAAACATTGTTTAAATTGCAATGAGGTATCAAAGATCATTAAGGTTAATAAATTTAGTTCTTTGTTACAGTCAATACATTTAAAATAATTCTTCATTCTATGTGCATAAAATGAATCATAGACGTTATCATTATGTATTGAATACATTAAAATATTATATTAAATATTTAAAATGTTTTGAGTAAAGAGCACGTTGTTATTTGCTTATATTACGGAAAATAGTCATATGTCGTAGACCTGTTACAAGTCGGTTAGGTAGAGGAATGCAATTAATACGTCGTCGTATTTGTCTAGAACAAAAAATAACTAAAAAACGAACATGATATTATGTTATTATGCAGCAAATAATTTAACAAGAACTAAAAATACGCTGAAGCAATGCGTAAAATAATAAAACCAGGTTGTATATTAAATTTTAACAAAACTTTTATTACACAAAAAATCAATTTAATGATGTGAAACATGTTTGGAAACTTTAACGAAACCATGAGGATCATGCCAGGAATAGCCGCTGTCGCTATTGTGTCCGTCTCGGTGTTCATGCTGATTTTTAATGTCTCCTGTATGATGGTCTTCTACCTTGTACTCGAATTCATACTTGGGGTGTGTCTGCAATCATTAAAATAACTGACAATGTTTCCGCCATACATAATTCCATTCCATTTGTCATCATAGTTTGCATATGATGTTATATAACTTAATTATAAACGGTTTTCGTTAAAAAAATTGGTAAATCTTTTCACTTACGTAATAATCTACGTGGTGGTCGTGGTGATGTCCATGATCGTGACCATGTACAGAGTGATGGTGTCCATCGTGGCGGGAAATATGGGCAGATGAGAACGCGTGTTCTGCTTGACTGAACGCCGCGCACGCGATGAATAAAGCAGCTACAATAGTTACCTGTAACATCAATATGTAAAGTTTGCTTTTAGTTGTAAATAAATATACGCAGTGTTATACTAAAATGTTACGGCGTATAAAAATAGAATAAATACCTTGGAAATCATTGTTTCTACTTAATATCTGTGTTATTGAAAACCGATCGCACAGTTGAATGATACAAAACTTACGTTAGATCAGACTTTATACATGCGTACAAGGTTACTTTTCTATTTAAACATAGCTTTTGTATGCGAGAGAAAATTTTTTCGGGTCAAAATCTTTAAATGACGCATGAACAGACCAAGGTTATAAATTAATTGTTATTAGCCGTAAACAACAAAGTGGGTTATCTTTCCGCTTATGTTAGATCAATTTAATTGAAGGATTTTTATTAATTTTCTCCATTTTTGTTTTACCTATTATAGACTTACCTGTAAATTAAACAAAAAAATAAAATATTGAATTAAGACATATTCGAAATTACGAACCAAAGAAGATAAAACAACAGTCCTGGTTGTCTAGGCCACCAATGACAGTCGTTAAAGATTGTCAGTGCCTTCAATTGATTTAGAAGCCGACCTCATGATAACTAAAACATAAGTGACTAAGTGAAATGTATACTATTTATAAAAAACGTTACTTCCTACAATCGTTAAAACTTCAGCTTTGGAGCCGTTGGTGCTTGATTTTCAGTCATTATGAAAAATATTTAAAAAAAATAACAATTCATTCGGGACATATTTTGCAGGCATTCAAACTATACATTTTATTGCGAATATTTAGCAGGCAGCTTACTAATCATGCATCGATGTATGTAAATATTTCAATTTCAATATCAGATTTTTATATCATTTACAAAACTTATGCATCCTCTGCAATATAAATTCCTGTTCCGCTCGGCTGCTTCCATAATCTACTTCTAATAACTGCTAACATATTAATTGAAATCATAGTTTTGCTGTTAATTTGAAACTATTTAAATTTATATTTTGATGTTAAATTGGTGACTAAAATATTGTAATCTTAATTCGTACAGACAAATTTTTGGCAATGTTCTATCCACTCGAGATAAACTACATTAAATACAGGATGTATTTTAATGTACTTTATTTTGAAAAGCTTTTTTTTTTGTCTATATTGAAAAGCTGTGTCAAACGTTTAGTATATTTTAGTTATTTTTACAGTATAGTGTCTTATGACATTCTATTTTAGGAAAACGCGGCTGATATAAATACTATTTTCGTAATTCAAAAGAGAGCGATTCGAGCAGACTAAAACCTGGGCGCCAAGGAATTGCTAGGGAAATATTTACTGAAATTAATGTAATGACTGTTTTTTCTTGATACATATTAAAAATATTATGTATGTTCATAAACATAAAATATTGTGACACACATAATATGAATACTAGGAATAAGCATAATTTTGTTTTTCCAAAAACTAGGCTTCCAAGAACAATGAAATCTTTAATGGGACAATGTATACTCTTCTACAACAAAATCCCAATAAACGTTTAGCTGTATTATCTGTAAATAAATTTAAAAAAGTTGTAAAGGAACGTTTGTGTGCAAAAGGATATTATTGTTGTAAAGACTAGTTGATATATAACACACCCCGGTAATTAATTGTTCGCTCCAGGCTATTTCAAACTTTTAAATTTGATGTTTTTGTAATCATTTTGTAAAACTTAATAAAAAACTTATTAGAACCGCTGTGGTTCTTCTTAGGTCAGAGACTTCTATTTCCGAACCGGTGGTAGTTTAATTGACAATCAAAAAGAAATATTAATGCTTCCATATTTAAGGGGTCTTCTGGTCTAGAAATTAAAAAAAATCGATTTTTTTTTTTTCATATTTTCATAGTTTAACTATTTAAGAATATGTCTACGAGAGGATTTTCCCAAATTCAAATTATTTCCGGAGAAATAAGTATTTTGCTGAGCAGGCATCCAAACCGGTTGGGCTGTAACTAATCGAACAAAAGACATAATGGGTTCTCCGACTACCTGAATCTATATTTCTTAGTAAACCCTTTTGTTCCGTTAATACAATAACTCTAGGTGATCTGTGTCTTTTATATTCAGTATTCGCTTACATCCAGCTGCTAACAGTTGAATTTTAACCTGTAAACCACGTGAACGTATGTGCTGTGAGTGAAATAAAAATATTTTGAGTAATTATTTAATTATAAAGTATAATATATTTAATTATTAAATTATAAAGCCAATTTACGAGAGTTTATCATCAGAAGAGTTATTGACTCGATGTTTGGGTTCGAAACTCAAAATAATAATGAGTCTCTAAACTCGCTGATATGGACTTTCGCTCCAAAGCTATCCATGCCGGTCTCAGATCATTGAAATTGCAACATTTATTGCTGTATGTATTTTTAATGAAGGCTTTATACCGATATTGAAGATAATGACGATTATGGGAGTGAAAATTGGTCCAGAAGCGCATGCATTTGCTATCAGACGAGACAACGCCCGGATTGACTGCTCCGAGATACGAGCATCCAGCGCATCAAAGGAGGCCAGAACTGCTCGAATAGAAAACAGAAACGCCGAAAATAGTTTTTCGAAGTCGAGGAAGGTCCGATGCTATGAACAGGAATGGCAGATTGAATAAATGTAAGTTAAAAATATAATTTTATGACTTAGACTGCAACAATTTTACTTTAAACTTTAAACGCGTTTTTCTCAGAACTGTCTTTTGAATCTGATACCCACGATTTCTCAGGTTCTGCCGAACGATTTACTTGAAATTTTAAGAGAGTCTTCTTAGGACTTGTCACGTCCGGAACTACGCCATCCTCAAATTTTCATTTTTACTAATTTTAACAAATCGAAGAATGTTCAAAAAAGTGGTACAAAATTTTTTTTTTTCATTAGGCAGTCGCCATTTTGTAAAAAAATTTTTTTGTAACTTTTCCGTAGTTCCAGACATTGCGACATTATTGTAGATTGATAATCTTTTTAATTTTTTGATTTCAGATTGCTAGGAGAGTTAAAATCGTGGGTATGGTCACGCACCAAATTTTTGAGACGCCCCACTCCATCAGTTAATAACTAACGGAATTTTGAATTTTTTTTACTTTTTTATTTTTTTTTGTATGTTTCTAATGTGAATAAATAATGTATAAAAAAATTGATGAAAAAAATATTGCTTGTTTTTTTTTACAGCACTTCAAAAATTACCTAAAATTCATGTCTCTAGACCAGAAGACCCCTTAATAAAGATATATGACTTTGTTAACGTCATGTTGAAAAAGCGGAAAACAACATGTTTCTTTTACGATAGTGTCCGTAATACCTGCTCTCGTATTTTAACTATGTTACATCATCATCATCATCATCAGCCTTTGATAGTCTTGCTTTGGACCATATTCCACCAAGCTGGTCCAATGCGGGTTGGTGGGTGGACCAACTATTTACATGCCCATCCGACGCATGGATCTTTTCAGCCAATTGGGTGATCGACCCAAATTGTCCTAACCAACTAGAAAACAAGAATGAAAATTTGTTGAATCCCTGCAGGATTCGAGCCCACGACCTCCGGTTTCTAAAGCAAACGACTATACCACTAGGCTACGGAGGCTGTTCGCAGTTATGTTACATATAGTAAAAAAAATACTTTATTAAATAATAAATTAGTTCATGTGTTAAATTAGCTTTGAAAATACTTTTAAGAATTTTGTTACATTTAAATTATTACCATAGGATATTTCTAATTTAAACATTTAGATGCTTTTGAATGTAAACTAATAGTCCGTCTGTAAAGTTTTAAATAGAATTTTTTTCAATTTTTTTAAATTGTACAGAGGTACGATTTTAGGAGAAGAGAAAATATTTTTTTTTCGCTTCCCATTGTTAATGCCTCTTTTGTTTTAGAATTCATTTTATTATTTTATATACATTTCATACACAAATTATTAGAATAGTTGAATTAAGAAATAAGATATATTCTTAAAATTATTAAATAATAAAACAAGATTTCTGGTTGATTTTTTTTTGTTAGTTTTATTTTCCAAATATATATGACAATTTCTTAACATCTGTTTTTTTCCCCTCTTTCACTTTCGGAACTTTTATTTTATTAAAAAATTCCAAACCAAAATAAGTCAAATATCACAGGTAATTCTTGATACTTAATTGTACACAGAGCTATCTCATATTATTTCTTTAATCAATTATTAAAATAAAATACATGTACAATAAATTGTATATTTTTAACATTGCATATGTTTAATGACTTTGCTCAGGTTTTATTTTTAATCATGGATACTATAAAAATACATAATAAATAAGTCTTTTTATCTTATTTAGATTAAAGTTATCATAAAAATGAAATAAAACTGCATTTTATATGGATTTTATTTAATTTATCTCATGATGATTATTATTATCTTTCACTTAGTACTGGTGCTGTAGATGGAGCGTGCTATATTTGACATCGGCATGAAATCTGGAAACAAATGCAATGAAAATTACGTTTAAGAATTTAACCTAAATCATTCATAATCCGATATTGTAAACAAAGCTGGTCCTTAACATTATAAAGGTGTAAATGACATTAATATTGCTATACATTAATTCATACTTGTAGGATATAAAATATTGACACTATAAATAAAGTAGAGTACTAAAATATTACGTCTCTCACCCGCTATGATCATCGACATGATATTCGACGTGTCGCTCAGAGCCATCCGGTTGGTTTAAAGCATATCCGCCTTTAAAAACATCGCCATCACGATGCTCATGCTGCGATTTCTTGTCGCTGGTGTGATGTTCTTCCACTTTGTACTCGAACTCATATTGAGGATGGGTCTGTAAATTATTTAGTTCTAATATAATGGGTAACTTAAATATCTTTTTTTTTATATTATGCCGACAACGACATGTTCGGCTGTAATAAGCCAAAAGTCAGTTTGCGTTTATTAAAAGGCGATAGTTTCAGGTGCCCTCCAAACCGGAACATAATAGAAGAAACGTATTACTTAAAAAAAAGTGCTAATAAGACATTGTAGTACATTTTAGTAAAAATTGACACTGCGTTGGCACTTAAGGAAAAAGTTAAAAAAAATTTAATTAATTGAAAATGGGTTCCGTATAGTGCTAGTTTAATTTCTAAACAGTATTACGTACTTAATAGTCCTCGTGTCCATGACCGTGAGCGTGCACAGATTCGTGATGACCGCCATGCCGTGAGATGTGGTTCGAAGAATACGCGTGGCCGTGATCTTGATAAGCCACTAAAGCGGCAATTGCGATCAAAACATAACCTAGAAAAATTCTGCATTTTAGTTTCACCTTCTTTTGCTAGCGGTTTAACTATTTACATTAAATAGGATAAAAACCATAAAAGTCCTGGTAAAAAATCCTTTTTTGTGTATACTATTAATTAGAATACAGTATTTCAAGTTTACCTGGATAAACATGTTGACAAGAGATAAAATGACTATCACCAATAGTTAACTGATACATGTTGTACCAGCCACATGATTTTATAAGAAAACGCTTAGCTGAGAGAGAAATTTATTCAAGGTTACCTTCATATGAAATACACCATGTTTTCTAGACGAGATCGCGTGCAACGGAGGTGAAATTTTTATTTATTGATTATGTATATATAAAGCAATATGAATACGGTTTCTTCTATTTTTATTTTATACAAACTTGGGAAAAAGTTATATGATTAAAAATGTAATGCGCACTATCCCCTATACGTTTAGAATTACTAACTATTTTAAAAATAGTTTACATACTGTTATGATTTCTCTTTATCGATGAAAATACTTCAGGTAAAGTTGGGTAATTTTTTCCGTGTTTTTTTTTATTTACCAGATTAATAATTAGTTTGAACATAAACAATAGATCACCCATTGACCGAAAAATCGTTTTCTTGTTTCTCTTTACAACGATACATTCCTCGTAGCAGAAATATACACACGAGCTTGTAAATTTTAGGAATGGTATTATTCACATGAAGAAATTGAAAACAGTAACGTTCGCATATTATTGTCGATAAATATAAGTCGTACGCTATCTTTTGCCCTGTCAATTATTTGTCAATATAGTAAATATCACAGAAAAAAAATGTATTATTTGACCACCTACCGACCAATTATATATATATATATCCGCCAATTATAGTAACAACAATATTTCAAAGTGCGATTTTTGTTAAAAATTGTTGCTCTCGGACGATTTTTTGTTAATTCCAAAAGTAAAAGACACATACGTATATCAATATTTTGCTAGGAAGATAAGGACTAGAAATAAATATTTGTAGTTAAGATGCTCCAGTTTGAGAGCGCTCAAGACAAATTTTAGATAAAAAACTACTATTTTATAAGAAAAAAATAATGCTAATTCAAAATTACAATTGGCATATAATAAAGCTAATTCAAAATCATTCTTGAAACTTAATTAATATAATTTATAACAATTAGTCAATAATCATTATAATTATGTTATATAGTTTGCAGTTTTTTATTGAGATATTATCTAAAAACAATATTATAGAATAATTTGCAAACAGATGATTAGGCTGCAAACCGAATAATTAAAGCATCATTGACCTAAATACCTGCGAAATTAACATAACAACGTAGAAGCGTGCCGATTATTTAATCAGACTGTAGTTGATTAATAATTTCAAATTAGATTGATTGTTAGCATTCCAAAAAAATTGCTTCTATTTTGAATTACTAATACAATGTAATGTGTTAACGCAATCGACAGTAATTTTGAATATTACAAGATTCATTTGTAACTTATGTTAATTTTAGTGAAACAAATAATAAAAAACAGAGTAGTTAAATATAAAGTTAATAAATAACTTTATATATGATAATTTTAATGTAATTCTAGCAACGAGATATTCAACAAACTATATGCAATCCGGGCCTACAATTTTTTTAGTCGTCAAAATTTAATTATTAAGTTTTTTTAAAACAAATTCGCTTAGTCATTTTAAATATTCATAGTATTTATTATACAGTTAATTAATAAAAGCATATTCTTGTCCGTCATTCTCCGTTGTCGTCTATGACACGTTTTATGAACACAGAATGTTTTATGTAATATTTTTTTTTATGCAATAACTTTTATATGAACTTAAACTGTATTATCTTAAATAAGCTTTGAATGTGCCTGATTGCAATTTTAAAAATGTTTGCATTAAAATGCTTATTGTGCGTTATTTTTAAAAAATAAATATATGCTATTGCGGCCTTTATTGTAGACCAATTCAAGTAGTACAGATATGTGAAACATGCTTATGTCTATCTTTTACAGTTTTGGCAGCATTTGTAATTTAATCGCACGAGGTTGTGATTTTTGGTGCTAAAATTTTTTTTCTCAAACATTTATTAAACTACTTATATTTTTTTTTTAAATGGGACCAATTGGAAGGCAATATCTATTAATTTAAAAAATTGGAGCGCAAGTAGCTGAACAACGAGGTAACATTAATAAAAAAAAATTCGCTCCGAATTGAGTACCTCCTTCTTTTGGGAAGTCGGTCAAAATGGTAATAAGACTGAATGAAGAATGTCATAAGCTAATTCTATAACGATATTCGTAGAAAGAAAACGCCCATACACATTTTTTAAATTATTTATAACAATATTCCGAATAGCATTTATAACAAATTTTAGTTTTTTTCCATCAAGTACTATGCTGTTATACTTACTGGATGTAGGAAACTCTTAAGTTGAAAACTACTAAGCTGGTTTTCTTCAACTTGTGTAATTTATCATAATAAAAGGTTAAAATAAGTTACGACATAGTTAATTGCATGAAAATAAATATTTTTTTTTATTCAGAAACTTTATATGGAACAAAATAAACAGGTATTTATCGTGTATTAAAATAAATATTTTTTATAATCCACACAACAATTTTCTTTTCTAATGATGGTGATCATGATGATGATAGGGCTGACGATGATGGATATCATATTTAACATCAGCGTGGAACCTGCAACAAATAAATTTCATACTGCATAAATTTTATCTTTAATACGTGTGGGACAATCATGTTTGTTATTTATCAGAAACAATACAGACAATTATCATATAAAGGAAAAATGTTTTATTAAACTATTATAATTAGAAACTTAAAAAAAGCTTCTTGTTTTGGTACATTTTTTTATTTTATGTTACGCTTCATGCGACGTTGTTCCATGAGCTTAACAAATCTGTTTGTTACAATACTTCCGATCTTATTGGAGTTTAGAAACAAATTATATTTACCGTAATCATTCTATTTTACCCTTTATTAAATTATATTTTCACAAGAATACAAAGTATTATTTGATACAAAAGATTACAGTTTTTACAAAGAATATTCATGGTAAGTGCTATCTTCGACAAAATAATTTTCTATGCATATAAAATAAAATAATATAAAATAAAAAGCATTCAATATGGGGGGGGATAAATTAGGGGAGGCCTATGTCCAGTAGTGGGCAAACACAAGGCTGATAATGACGATGATGATGATGAATATTTAATCCGCATGTAGTCACTTCATTTGTAATATATCCATCATGTAAATATATCCTATTGTATCCAACCATAATTTTGTAATATAGTGATTTTTCGAAACAGTGGTAATTTTAAAATAATAATTATTGCTTCGAGTTATTTCCGCCGCAAAGCAGTAGTGTGCACTGTATCTAGCGTATTTACTGGGGAAACAATACATCATATCTTATGTCTCATGGTAGGCATTGATCGCGTGTCGGTGACTTCATTAGGCAATAATATATAAAAAAAATGTGTTCAAACTCTTACCCGGTGTGGTCATCGGCGTAATACTTGACATGCCTCACAGAACCGTCTGGCTGGTGCAGAGAATATTCTCCCTTAACGTGATCACCGTCGCGATGCTCACTTTGTGACTTCAAATCTCCTGTATGGTGATCTTCCACTTTATACGCATACTCATATTTTGGGTAGGACTAAAAATAATAAAAATGTTAATATAGGCTTGGAAAATGGAATAGTGTTTATAATAATAATGGTCCTAGTCGATTTCGATTGCGGCGGCTGATCTGTAAAAGAGATCAGCACAGGATATATTATAGAGCACAAGCAAAAGCACAGGAGCGCTAAACTACGAAGATTTTTATAATATTTACATTCACTTACCGTATGTTACATATATACCATAATTAATTTGTGAAAATTATTTAAAAAAAAACGAAAGAAAATACATACATAGTAATCGACATGCTCGTGTTCATGACCATGTTTATAATGCACGGGTTCATAATGTCCATCATGTCGATTAATGTAGTTTGAGGAGTAAGCCACATGGTGGTCATGAGCGACCACAATAGCAACTGATGTGGCCAACAAAACACCTGAAAATGAATACCAATATTTTAAATGAGAAAGTAACTCTGTCTGTCCATCTTTAATGTAGAAACCATAAAATCAAATTCAATAAAATTTAGTACATACTTACAATAGATTCCAAGAAAGGACATAGGTTACTAATTATTGCGATAAAAGTGGTCAAAATGGTTGAAATTTATGAAAGTTTATATGGAAATCGTCTTTGTCGAACATAAAACGATGAAGTTTTGTGTGTAGATACTGGAAACGAGCTATAGGTGGTGTTTTTCTCGAGATTTTTTTAAAACTATACAGGGATGAACTAACAGCTAGTAGTAAATATATACCATCAAAAATTGCAAATTAATTTCGCGGTAAAAAAATTTTACTTTTTTTTAAATTCAATAATAAATTAACAAATATATTTGTTGGTATGAAAATAAAGCAGGGTATTATTACCTTAGAGAACATGTTGGATGCTTATGTTGTTACACACAATTGTGTACTGATACTATGAGCAACGTCTTCACGTCTTTTATATTGAAGATAATTAAAAATTATCAAGGTTGGATTAATTTCACACATTGCTAGTTGTTTTCTATTTATTACATTAGATAAAATTATTTAGTAATCCCGCACAATTACAAAAAATAATGACAAATACCTTAAATTTCTAGCATTTTTTAATAACCTATGAATTTTATTTGTGTAAGGTACATATCGATGAAAGAAATCAGAATCGTCTTTACTAACTATTATGAAATTGTTTATAAGAGCCGAAAAACAATTAATTAATAAATGAAAGTTTCAGTTTAAGTTTAATAATTTAAGATATTATATATTTTAAGTTCACATAAAAATCATTGCAAAAAAAAATCTTCATTCTTTGTACATAAAACGTGTCATAGACGATATTTTGATGAAGTTAAGATTTAAAATGCAGTGGCTGAAAACGCGACGAATTCGTACAGAGACCAGCGTTGTTACCTGCTTATATTACGTAAAATAGTTATAGGCTGTTTGAATAAGGTCATATTATTTTCTTAAAATTTCACTTTTTTTTATTTATTAATTTTTAATTACATACGCAGGCACACGAGCAATCGGGGCCACCTGATAGAAAGTGGTCACCGACGCCCATAAACATTGGCACTACCGGTATCACCAACGCGCTGCCTACCGTGAGACATAGGATGTTAAGCCTCGTTTACTCAGTAAATACGCTGGCTACGGTGCCCTTCAAACCGGAACACAGTAGTGTTTCCACACTACTGCTTGGCGATAGAAATAGGCACCGCGGTGGTACCCACCCAGACGGTCTCCTGTAAAAAGTTTTATAAATGTATGTTACCTCGTTGCTCCGCTTCTAAAGGTCCGATTTCGTTCATTATTTTTTTAAATGATTTCTATCATTTAGCTGTCATTTTGTCACATTTTTTAAACAATTTTGTGATAAAAAAATAATTTGAAAAATTTGATAAAAAAATATATCACTAAAAATCACAGCCTTGTGTAATTAAAATGTAAACATTGCCGAAACGGTAAAAAAAAGACTTAAAATATGTTCAACTTAATTGTGTTTCCTAAAATAGTCTACAATAAAGTCCGTGAGTGCATATATCTATGTTCTAGAATAACCCACATTAACCTTTTAAATGTAAAACATTGTTAAAAATTGCTATGGGTAATATTCAATGTTTATTTAAAGTAATATTGTGTAAATTTATTTAAATGTTAATGCTACAAAAAAGATATGTTCATGAAACGTGTGATACGTGACATTTTGATGTTAGAGATTTAAATTCGAAAGATATTAGAGATTTAAACTGCAGTGGCAAAAATCGCGGGGTAGTTTCTCACATACGGTACGTCGTCACCTACATATATGGCGCAAAATGGTTATATAATGTTTGAAGTCGGTCATATTTTTGGTTAAAACTTCACATGTTTATCGGCAAAATGAAGGTGCTAAAAAGGTTCCGTTTTAAATATGGTAGGTTCCATTTTTACAGAGAACGAATAAAGTAGTACTACGATGCATGTACCTAAAATAGTAGTGGAGAAACGCTAATAAAAACGTGTACATACGTATTACTGGTAAAAAGAAACATAGTCTCCTGTGTAATCGAGTGGCATGATGATATTGTGTCTTTGGCTGGACTGACAACTACTATTGATAGCCGCCCTTCTCGTCCCTTCAAGTTATTTAATGAAAAAATATCATTGTTTGGCCCTATTTTCCAGGTGTTCATTTTGCATATTTACTAAAATATTTTCTCAGTCCTAGCGTACTTTTACTATTGGGTAAAAAAGCATGCAATTGAACATTCTGTTAATAATTAAAGACAAAATAATGAAGGATGCGAACGAAATACTGACACGAAATTTTGATTCGCAGAATAGATAATTCCGCGAGTAATAGGACGCGTCCTTAACAGTTGGTATGCTAGATAATTGTTAAACCAATGAAGCGTATCGGCCTTGATATCCAACCACTAATATACTCCTTAATTATTAAGTTAACTTACGCAGTGCCTTATTATAATAATTACTTATTTCAAGACTGATATAGGAATATTTTATAAGTTATGTTTTATAATTTACAGTTTGATAAATTTTTATACACTGTTCGGTAGAGCATCTTTCATTTAAATATTACTTGTCATTGTAGAAATTATTGACATATTTTTAGCTTAATAAAAATATTTTTAAAGTCCTCTCCTTTTAATAAAATTAACGTTATATTAATACAAAATAAAAACAATATTATTACGTTTATTTTACATGAGTTGTTATTTTATAATTTAATATTTTAGCTTGAAAATGGATAATAGATAGATAGGTTTTCGTACTTATGTAATCTTTTAAACTTTTTGATCTACTTTAATGCCTTTTTTTTAATTTATGCAAAGGCAGACGATAGTGGTCACCGTTGCCATAGACATCGGCAGTACCACGTATATCACCAACGCGCTGCCTAACGTGAGACATAGGATGTTACGTCTCGTTTACCTAGTAAATACGCTCGTTACGGTGCCTCATTATACTGGAACACGATAGTGCTTTCATACTACTGCTTTCCGGAAAAAATAGGCACCATGAAGGTACTGCCCTAAACAGCCTACTGTAAAAAAGGATCCCACAACTTTAAAGTGTTATTAAATTCGTACGTGTAACCTCCATAGGCTAGTAGTAAGAGACTGCGATTAAGAAAACGGAAGTCATGAGACCGAAACCTGCGGTAACTTAATATCTTTTCATTGTTGTTTCCTCAGCTAAGTCAAGCTATTTATTGTTTCGTTTTTGGAATGGGCCATGCGCGCTGATTACATGATATTCCGTAAAATAACATGAATCAGGCGTCGGATGGGCATGTAAAAGGTCGTTCCTGCGCCTGGTCTCATGCTGGTCGTGTAGGTTATCTGTCGCACCGCACTATGATAGTGAAGGAATAAGGAGTACACCTGTGTCTCCGCGTAAACTTATGCACTTTAATATCTCCTGTCCAGTTGGCTGATCTATAATAAAAATTGGTAGCCATTTTGGGAATCGACTTAATAAACATTATTTTTATTACATATGTTAATCATACATAATCTAAATAAAGTACATTTATACACATTATCTAAATAAAATATAGTTATAAAGTCAATTTTTATTTTAAAAGGTTTTACCTTTTATAACGCTTTTGCTAGTGAATAAGTGACGCTAATTGGTATCGTAACTCGTTAATAGATTAATTGCTATAGTGCTCTCTTGAAATTTCGTGATAAAAACAATTTTGTTAATCCGGCGGGAACGCAATCAAATTTCATGCGCCACAGATATTGCTTATACAAACAAGTAAAAATAATAATTTAATTTAACACTTCTCTAACTATAATGCTAATAAAAATGTACACAATAAATGTTTAAATTAAAAAAAATAGTGAAATGGCAACAAAATAATGCGAACTCACGAGTTTTCCGATTTATCTCAGTTGATTTACATACAAAACGTAACAACGGACTATTTTTAAACAAAAATTAAAAACATGTTTCATAGTTTTTGATCTGGTTGATTACATCTTCATGACATTCTCGTGAATTGCATGACAGTCAGTCATCATCACCAGTCTGTGTTAGTCCACTACTGGACATAGGCCTCCCAAAATGCACGCCTTCTCTATTAGGCGGTTTTGTGCCGTGTCTGATTTCTCCTCTTCTAGTTTCGTGATTAATCACAGTTTGATATTACAAACGATTTTTTATGCATTGTTTGCTAAATTAATTGCGTTTCACGGTCAACATTTGGCAAGCTTACCGGAATGTGAAGATAAGTAATCAATACCAATACCTTTAATCATTAACGTTTTTCAAATTAATAAAATAAAAATTATAATAAGAATTATTTTAATTGAAAAAAGTTATTGATCTCACAAGATATTAAAGAAAAATTTAGTGATTTCAAAGAGAGCATACATTTTGCGTAGGTGATTTGAAAATGATAATGTAACTAAAATTTGTAAGTCCATAATGTTAATTATATAAACAATATTCATATATTTAGTATAGCATAGTAGTAGCATTTGTTATTATTTTAATAATTATATATTTAACTATATTTAGTACGATAAGGTGGTACGATGCTTTTTTAAAATGGGTCTTTTGGAGAAGTACCACTGCGGTACCTATATCTACCGCTTCTTTCGTCTTCTGGTTTAAAGGGTTTTGGGATACTGGGACGAGGCCTTTTTTTGCCAAAAATTTGCTTGTTGTTTTTATCGTCTTATTTGACATCGGAATAAACACGTTATAATTTTCGATTTTTTAGTTCAGTTTCGTTATTAACTGCCTATTAAATCGTTTTCGTTTTAAGTGCCTACGAACGCAGATAATCCGTTGGGACACCAGACGGGAAGTAGTCACTGACGCCCATGGGCTCCAGTCAACACTATCATCAACGTGCTGCCAGAAGCTTACCATAGACAAGAGTTTGAAAGTAAAACTTCATAGTTACCAAAAAAGGCTCTGCCTATCGTTAGACGGGATGTTGTCTCGTTTTATAGTGAAATAAGGGTTTTGGGGGATACTGAAATATTGTCACTAATAAATTTTAGATTTTATTTATTTTGCCATGAAATAGAATCTTTTACAAAACTAAAGTTATCACTCGTTTTAGTAGTGATGGTGATGATGGGGTACAATATGATGAGTATCGTATTTCACGTCAGCATGGAAACTGAAACGAGTAAGAAAATAATTATTATAAAGAATTAAAACAAATTTTACAATAAAATCCCAACAAAGTGACTTTGTTTTTTTACACTACATAGTATAAAACAAAGTCGCTTTGTTGTCTATCCATATGACATATGTATTTTATAAACTAGTTTTTTTTAATAATAGAAACAATGATTGAACAGAAAGTTTTATTTGTATTATATATTATCATGCAACTTTAAGGAACTCTAATGTGATATCGTAAATAAACACATTTTTTCCGCTTATTTACTGCACTTACGGAATACTCCCAACAACAATTTTTTATCTATTACATTTTACGGGAAAAAGTAGCTTCCTCACGAAGTGATTATAAGAACTATAATAACTTTTCCTCATCCAATAAAATACATTGTCCATTTAATAAGGATCATAGCCTTAACAGAATATAGTATCCGGAAGATATGACAGATACAAGCATTGCACTCGTGCGCAGCCGTGATTCTTAAATCGCTGTTGTGATTTTTAAAACTCTTATAGATCTTACCCGCTGTGGTGGTCTCCGTGATAGTCGACATGTCTGACAGAACCATCAGACTGATGCAGAGAGTAGCCACCCTTGACGACATCACCATCACGGTGCTCGTGCTGCGATTTGATGTCACCCGTGTGATGGTCCTCTACTTTATACTCGAACTCATATTTTGGGTGAGTCTGTGAAGATAACGTTTTAACATCAATTAATATAAAACAGTATCGAGAAATAGAGGTTTAATTGTTAAAAGTGGTTCGGTAATACATACATAGTAATCATGGTGATGACCGTGATCATGGTGGACTTCGTGGTGATGACCGTCATGACGAGATATATGATTCGATGAATACGCATGCTCGTAGCCATGAACGTGCGCCATCATCATGATAGCGAGGGCAGCAATCGACACCTATGAAATTGTAAATAAATAATACTGTCAAAGTACAATGTACTTGTACTACAGGTTTAAATCAAATAATAATCTAATAATACCTTTTTTAACATTGTTCAAGGTTTTTTCTTGACGAGCTTAGTTAGTAGACTGATATTTTTCGCTACGAGTTTCGGCATTTTATATCGGTTTGTAAGAAATTTCAAGGTAGATAATTGTTACTCTAACACGTTAAGATTGCATGTATATGATTTTTGAAACTGATATTTCTAAATTAATTGTAGTTTCATTATTTTTAAGAAAGCATTTTATCCGTTATTCGTTTATGTAATATATTTCAATAAAATGTAAGATTATATATACATATATACTACTGTAAATATTTTATAGAAATTATTATCTTTATGACTGTAAAATTCATTATACGTTATATAAGGGATAAATGAGATAGTTTATAATATAAATTAAAATACTTGTTTTTTTTGGCAACTTCTTTGTTACAAACTCTTAGAATGGGGATTTAAGTCAACAAAATATTCGTCATCTTTGAAGCTAAAGTCTTAAACTTTGTGTCTAATGATAGACACATACAATGAAAGTATTTATACTACTTTACAGTATTTTTGAATATATCTCGCGTACATTTCTCCTATTCCACGCGGCAACAGCTAGTATTTTATATCGTTATAAAGAATCTCAATATTTAAAATGGGATTATCACTGCATTTTGTCGAATCGGGTCTTGGCCAATATCTCCTCAGAGTGAATAAAATTATTTGTAAAAACTATTTTAGAAAGTTTTGATTCAAAAAACAAATAGTTTTATTCACATTGCATGCACTCAAATTATGAAATGTGTGATCATCAGCTTGTGCTAGTCCACAGCTGGACAAAGGCCTCCCCTATTGCACGCCTTCTCCATTTAAGGGGTTTTTGGACGTATCTCACCACGCTGGTCCAATGCGCGTTGAAATAAAATGTTTGAACACGGGTTTTTCAAAACATTACAATTGTACGTTTAAATTTGATTGTTGATTGTATTAATTTGGATGGGAAAAATTCGAAAAATGGTTCTGCTGAGTTTGTTTCCTCGGTTTTTCTCAGGCCAGAGTCGTCCTATTCCAAACCAGTGGAGGCATTGATGACAATCAATTGTAACTCATGTACGTTAAATAAAGGTTTTTAAATTATGCTCTGCAAATGTAAAAAATTTAAACAAATATGATTTTAACAAAACAAAAAATGGTCTGTGTACTTATATACAGGAATTAAAAGTTATACTTCTTTGGCATAACAAGATATTAATCATTTCAAATATTTTATCTTTCACCTTATCATACGTTTGCAGAAATAAACATCGTGAATACAGTTGCCAGTTAATTATGGCTAACTCTAGGAATAAAATTGTGTCATATTTTTCCCTAAGGCTCCAAAAGAATTATAACTTTTTTGAAATCAAGCATATAAGCAGTCTTATATGTTTTAGACGTCCAAAGCAATATAATCCCACTCTTATTTCGTATTAACTTGAATAACTTGTAACTTCTCAGATATTTATATATAATCTATGATATTGTTATACATACAATGAATAATCTGTTAAAGGTAATTAAATGCATTCGAATATATTTGTTCCAAATGAGTACATCAGACTTATTGTATTAATGTCTGGAATGACTTATAATATTTTTGTGTAATATGCTATTTAATTATAATCGTTACTGTGAATTATTGTAAGCATACGGTTGCTTATTGTTGCCATATTTTTATAAATGTTCTATTCCTTAAATTATTATTGATATAACCAGGCAACAATATAAAATATTTTTACGACACTGCCTTTCGATTTTCGTCGCCGCATTTAAATCCTTGATGAGTTTTAATATAATAATTTAATCAAAATATTTTCTATCCCAAGTTTTTCTTAAATGTGTGGCATTCAATAAAGTTTCAATTGATGCAATTGCATTTTTAAGGTTTTGATTAAATAGCTTGTGTAGGTTATTCGTAACATGTGATTATATTCTCTTTATGAGTTTATTTTTTAATAATTAAAGAAGTAGATCAATGCATTTTTTTTCTGCTTTTGAATTAAGAGCACTGGATAATAAAAAAATTAATTACTTAAATACTATTGAATCATATGATAGCTACTGTTTCTTAACTAATTAATATTAAAAATCATTGCATTAAAAAAATAACTAACATATTTTCTAGTTTCAAGTGCATATAAACGTTTTGTAAATACGACAAAAAGCCGTGAAACAGAAACATTGATATCTGTTTCAAAATATTTTATTTTCTTTGCCTCGTTGCAATAACAGATTAGTAATAATGATAATGGGTTACGATATAATGGGTGACGTATTTTACGTCTGCATGGAAACTCAAACAAAATAACGATATTTAAGCCTATTATTTTGTTTCCGGTTTCAAGATATTATTTTTTTCTTAAAAATAGCTATATTGATAAATTAAACATTGCTGTTGTTTCCTTTTATCAAAATTTATTAAAATTTACTATGATATATCATCAAAAGCATAATTAACTGTTTATACTTAAACAAAATAAAATAGGTACGTAAATTTAAATAGTATGTTTTGTAATGACAACTACGTTTCATTGTTATTGTTTGTTAATTTAATAAGAATATTGTAACGAGTATTTTGTAAGGATGAGGATTGACAAATTAATTAATAAGAATTAACCAGAGAAGAAAGCGTGAATGTAAATTTAGTAGAGGAAAATAAAAGTAGCATTGGGCATAGGCACAAGATGTATATATAAAGAGTTAAAAAAAGGAGGTTATAACTGCTGATGAGGGCAAGTGATTAAAAAAAATCGTAATGAATGGTACTCCTGGAAACGAAAAATATGAGATTGTTATTAGAAAATATTTTTATGATTATAAAATTTCTATTTATGCGTTTTAATGAAAAAAAAAACCTTCTGTGTAAGAAGCAGTACGTTTTTTAGGGGTCACATAACTGATGCAGGCCTATAGCTTCCCAAAAGCAGTCTTGAAAATTTTTATGACCGACTTCCCAATAGAAGAAGGTACTCCTTTTTTAGGACGTTACTGCTTTTTTTTAATTCGTATTTGCGGAGCAAGGAGGTACGTGCACCGCGCCTAGTGTTCCGATTTTGTGCTTCCTTTTTTTAAGCGATAGATATTATCTATCATTTGGTCCCAATAATTTTGTAATAAGTTGTTTAATAGATATATCTATTCAATATTTTATTCAAGAAATGAAATAAATTGTGGCGCTTTCTGATTTCAATCACAACCTCGTGCGATTAAATTAGCTGCAAACTGAGTCTGCAACTTAAGTATTAATCTTCTTTTAAAAATGAAGTATAATAAAGTCCTCGGGCGCTTATATCTATGTTTTAAGAATAGCCCACATTAACCATTTTAATGTAAAACATTGCTGAAAATTTCAAAGAGGCATATTCAAAGCCCATTTAAGGTGATATAGTGTAAGTTGATACAAAAGTTAATAAATTAAAAAAAATCTTCATTCCATAAGCATAAAACGTGTCTTACATGGCATTTTGGTCAAATGAATATCTTAAAACATTTTATAGATTTAAAATGCAGAGGCAGAAGTTGCTGTGTAGTTTCTTGCAGAGGGGACGTTGTCATCGAGTAAGTCATATTTGTTGCTATACATTTCATTCTTTATCATATATCTAAAATATCTGCCACACGTAATAAACAATAATAAAAAGATGGTATTACTAGCGGATAACACCTATTGATTTTTAAAGTGAGGCAACATGTAATTATTAATGATTTTGTATGTAACACGTTGCGTGTTATTAAAATTTATTATAGTGAGCAGTAACATTTTTTTATTGCCTACGTAGGCAGACGAGCAGTCGGGCCACCTGATGGGAAGTGGTCACCGACACCCATTAACGGACATCGCAATACGACAGTATACTGATCGTAAGTGGCTCAACCGGAACGTATATTCACCGCTGTCTGCAGTAAGACATAGTGATGTTAAGTCTCATTTGATCCAGTAAAACTGCTGGTGACAACCGGAACACAGTAGTAGTTCATTCGACTACTGCTTAGTCAGCAGAAATAGGACCACGGTGGTACCAACCCAGACGGTCCGTGTATAAAGGGACTTCACTGCATCAGTACGACAATGATGACAATTAATAAGAAGGTGTAATAATACTTCATAGAAGTATCATATTTTCTAGTTTTAAAAGTACAAATTATCAATTTGCAATAATGACAAAAAACTTTTGGGGAATTAATACAAACATCGATATTATTATGAAAATATTTTATTATATTTGCCTAGCAACATTAATATAACTCAGTAATGATGGTGATGGGGCACAATATGATGAGTGTCGTATTTTACGTCAGCATGGAAACTGAAACAAAAAGATAATTAGCCATTATGGGTATATTTCAAATACTTCAAAAATCAAAGGAAATTATTGAAATAATTTTAATTATTACCCGCTATGGTGGTCTCCGTGATAGTCGACATGTCTGACAGAACCATCAGGCTGATGCAGAGAGTAGCCACCTTTGACGACATCACCATCGCGATGCTCGTGCTGCGATTTGATGTCACCCGTGTGATGATCCTCTACTTTATACTCGAATTCATATTTCGGGTGAGTCTGTAATGACCTCGTTTCGTGGTAAATTTGGTTCTGTTAATTAATATGAAAATAATACCATTACAAAGAGTTTATTATAGTACATTCATACGTACGTAGTAATCATGGTGATGACCATGCTCATGGTGGACTTCGTGATGATGACCGTCATGGCGAGATATGTGATTCGATGAATACGCATGCTCGTATCCATAAACATGCGCCACCATCATGAAAGTGAGAGCAACAATCGACACCTACGAAATAAAAAATTAATAAACAATATTTTCAAAATAAAATGAATAGTAATAAATTAATTATCAATCTCAGACACTCTATTACAAAAAAATGGATGCTAATGACAAAAGTGGAGCAAGATCGGTAATCAGTTGTTACGACATAGCTGGAACCGGAAATTGATTACAAATCAGTTTTGGCGCATTTGAAAAAAACTGGGTACGCAAAAAATCTCGATTTGGGTACCTCACGAGCTCACTGAAAGAAACCTAATGAACCATGTACTCGTGTTTGATTATTTATTAGGACCTAATGAAGCCAAACTATTTTAAAGAAGCTGATAACTAATACCTTTTTAAACATTGTTAAGTTTCCACTTCACGAGTTTAGATAATGAACTGATACTTTTCGCTCCGGGTTTAAGCCTTTTATATCGACTTGTTGGAAATTTCAAGGTAGATAATTGTTTCTCTAACGTGTTACTTGTATATGATTCTTGAAACTGATATTTCTTAATTACTCAGTTTCATTTTTAGCTCACACGAAATATGTTTTAACGAAGTTGATGATTATATATACACAAATATACATATATTACTGTTCATACTTGATACAATTATATGTATTGTCATGACGTTTATATGAGTATTTATATTCTTTATTCGTTATAATAAATTTAAAGTAATTTTTGCGATGTTTATATTTACAATTCTTTGAAACTGTTGACATTGTATGTATTTTAAAAAGCCTTGTAATGCAGTATATTGCAAAACGAATGAATTAGAACATTATCATATGTAGATCTACAATTAATCTTAGCATTTGTAGTAGGATTATCATTGCACTTTGCCCACTAAGGTTTTAAATATATATAATAAATAATATAGGTAATTTATTTTTAAGTTAAAAACTTTACAAGTGAAATTTTAACCAAAAAGTATCATCATCAGTCTGTGTTAGCCCACTGCTGGACCATAGCATAGGCCTCCCCTAATGCACGCCTTTTCCACTAGGGGTTTATTTGGACCGTATCCCACCACGCTGGTCCAATGCGGGTTGGCGGGTGAAACAACTTTTTACATGGCTCTCCGACGCATAAATAATCTTACTTTTCAGACATTTAGGTGATCGGCACAATTTGTCCTAACCAACCGGAAAACAACAATAACACAAAGTTGTTTCCCCCTGTGATTCGAACTCATGACCTCCGGTTTTATGTAACAACAGCCAATACCGATAGGCCACCAACTTCACTTAGTATATAACTATTTTGCCCAATATAAGCGGATGACAACGTACACTTTGCAAAAAATTACACCGCGATTTCTGCCACTTTATTTTAAATCTTTAATATCTTTTACGGTATTAATTTAATGAAAATGACACGTACGACACGCTTTATGTACCCAGATTTTTTTAAAATGCATTACCTTTTATGTCCATACATATTTAAATTTACATTAATATACGCTATATTACTGAAAATCAACTTTATATATGCCTCATTGCAGTTTATAAAAATGTTAACATTAAAATGCTTATTGTGGATTACTCTAACATAAACATATACTCTCGCGGACTTTATTGTAGACCATTTTATCAAGTGCAATTACGTAAAACATACTTTTGTATTTTGACTCGTTTGCATTTTTCGCATGAGATTGTGATTTTTGGTGCCGAGATTTTTAAAATTTTTAAATATGTGTTAAAGGTAGTTTAATCATTGCAATACAAATCATTTAATCACAAAATTATTTTGACAAAATCGGACCATAAGACCGTTAATACCTATCGTTAAAAAAAAGAATGAACTCAATCGGAGCACTAGGAGCGGCACAACGAGGTAACATATATATAAAAAAATAGTAATTTCCGAATTGAGTACCTCCTTCTTTTCGGAAATCGATCAAAAAAGCTTTAAAACACAAATTTTTACTGCTTATATTGATAACATTGAAAATTTACCTCAATGTTTTTATAACAATTTTTGCCAAAGATCTAAAGTTAGTTAATAACTAAAGCCAAGTTAGTCTTTGTACCTTTTTCAAACTTTACAAAGACCCAATACCTCACCAAAAAATTATAAAGTTTTAAACTGTGTGGTTAAGTTTTTAAGTACATTGCAACCGCCTAGTTAACTTTCTTATCTAAACTAACTAAAATTTTAAATTAGCTATAATTGTAGTAAAACTTAAAGTTGTTTTGATGGCGAATGATATTTAAGTGCAATGTTTTGTTTCTTTTTTTTTAAAAGATACATATATTCTTAAAACTAGTTATATTGATAAATAAAACATTGCTCTTGTCTACTTAATTCATAGTTATTAAAATTTACTATCAACCTATATTTTCGAAAGCACAATGGAAATAACTGTTTATTTTTATTAACCTTTTATAATAAGTTAGGTTACTTTGGGTGGTGACCACTACGTATGATTATTTTTGGTCATTAACTTGATAAGAATAATGTAAAAGGGGTGTGACATGATGAGAATTCACTAAATAAACAACAGGAGATAACAATGAAAGATAGAGTTAAAGTAATTTTAGTCGAAGAACATAAAAATTGGCATTTGGTATAGACACTAGCTGTAAATATGTAGTGTAAAAAAACAGGAATTAACTACTGATAAGGCAAGTAATTAAAAAACACCGCATTGAATGGTACTTCTTGAAACGAAAAATTACGTGTATTGTTATTAGAAATTATTTTTTTGATTAAAAATTTATATTTTTATTTTACGCTTTAATAGAAAAAAAAACTTTTGAATAACAAGCAGTAAGTTTTTACGTCACGCAACTGATTCAGGCGATCGCCTTTTCAAAAGCAGACGAGGCTTAGACAGCACGGGAAGATCCCTTGGGTATGTTTAGGATCCTCTTAAAACTTTTATTGGTCTTTGACACGTGACTGGTCAGGAAAATACGCCACTATGATGTAAACTACACCGTACTCAATCTTTTTACTATTGAGCTATACAACTCAGAGGCTTGGTGCTCTTGGTAAAAGATCTATCGGTTTTCGCATGGACCGATTTTTAAACCTTTTCTTTTTCTTATTTATATAAACGATCTCATATAATAAACTATAGTAAAATGATGGTATTATTTGCTAATGATATCTCTTAGAGTTTTTGATTTTTGGGGAGAATGAGATTTTGGTAAGTATGTTACTTTTTATTGTAAAAGACGACAAAAAATAGTCCTGCTTAGTTTCTTTCCTTGGTCCTTCTTTCACTGTTCAATTCAGGTCAAAGGCTTACTATTCCTAACAGTTTAAGCATTGTTAACAATCAATGATATTAATATTAATTTATTTTTCTCACCACATTATTATTTTACGTTAAGCATAATGTGGAAGACTGATGCCTATACTAAGCAATACCTGTATTTTAGGCCACCAGGTCCCACCTCCCGGAAAGACAAGTACATAATTACTAAAAATGTTGATAAATGGGTGAAAATATTTGTAAATAGTAAACATAAACATAAATTGCTTGAAATTACACAACAACTGGGTGAGTACAAAGTTTAAGTATGTGCGTTTGATGAGTTGTTGATCAATAAGTAAGTGAAACACTTTATTGTTAATTATTTAACTTTGTTTAGAATTTGAATAATTTTCTAACAATAGTAACATAACAAAAGTTCATTCTAAATATAACTTTAATAAAAAAGTTACTGACTTTCAGCATATAATAAATACTGTTATGTCGTCGTTAGCAATTTAAAGACAGTCTCATCTTGTCTGACTCCAAAACGTAAATTACTTGTAACTTCTGAGATATTT
The DNA here is from genome assembly GCA_029286875.1 of Lamproptera curius. NCBI lineage: Eukaryota > Metazoa > Arthropoda > Insecta > Lepidoptera > Papilionidae > Lamproptera > Lamproptera curius. The sequence goes on along the minus strand of JAGSMT010000039.1, from coordinate 1,794,096 downwards.
ACATTTAATTTACGTTGTAGATATAAGGCATTTGATGTAGATAAAATTGATAATGTATTATTCAAAATTGAATGCATAGGTAATATTAGGATATTTTTTATTTTATAGGTGCAAATCATCACATTGCAATAACGATAATAAAACTTTAGGGGCTGATACAAAATGAAAATATTTTTATGACAATATTTTATTTTCTTTGCCTGGTAACAATAATTAAACTCAGTAATGATGATGATGATGATGAGGCACAATATGATGAGTGTCGTATTTCACGTCAGCATGGAAACTGAAACAAAAAGATAAATAGTCATTATGGCATTCAAATGCTAAATAATTTTACGCAATATTTAAAGTTCCTGCAATTATTACCCACTATGGTGGTCTCCGTGATAGTCGACATGTCTGACAGAACCATCAGGCTGATGCAGAGAGTAGCCGCCCTTGACGACGTCACCATCGCGGTGCTCGTGCTGTGATTTGATGTCACCCGTGTGATGATCCTCTACTTTATACTCGAACTCATATTTTGGGTGAGTCTATGAAGATAACATTTTGTGGTATACTTGACTATTAATAAATGTTAAAATTATAACAAAAGGTTTTTATTATCAAATAGTGGTTCGCTAATACGTACATAGTAATCATGGTGATGATCATGGTCATGGTGGACTTCGTGGTGGTGACCGTCGTGGCGAGATATGTGATTCGATGAATACGCATGCTCGTATCCATGAATGTGCGCCATCATCATGAAAGCGAGAGCAATAATCGACCCCTATGGAACGATAATTAAATAAATATACTGTCAAAGTATAGCGTACAGTTCTAAATAAAATATTAATTCAATAATACCTTTATAAACATTGTTAAAGTTTTTGATTTGACGAGTTCAGTTAGTAGACTGATATTTTTCGCTACGAGTTTAGGCCTTTTATATCGGTTTGTAATAAATTTCAAGGTAGATAATTGTTTCTCTAGCACGTTAAAGTTGCCTGTATATGATTTTTGAAACCGATATTACTTAATTACTTGCAGTTTCATATATCTTTAAGAAACCGCTTTGATGTCCGTTATTAGCAGTTTACACGAAATATGTTTTAGAAAAATTTAAGGTTATATACGACATAAAATATATTTTTTTTATTTTATGACCAGAAATATTCATCACATATTTTGGTATTTACACATTAAGATTGTTTATGTAATAAATTAGGAGCCGTTATTTTGGCGGTTGTTTTTAAAACTCTTTTAAAATGCTTACAATGGTCGTATTTTAAGAAGCCTTGTAACACAGTATGTTGTAAGGATGATTCGGACCATATTTCCTTAAAAAATAATTTATTCGAAGTGGGTTTATCTTTGCACCTTGCCGAATGGGGATACGTCCACACTATGTTTGAAGTTATGTTTTGTCGGTAATAACTACCAAATCATATTTTATAATTTTAAATAAGAAATATAACAAATTTTAATGCCTCTATAAAGATATTATTTATTTAATTTAAAATCTATTGAGAACTTATGCACATAAAAAATCTTTCAGAAGTTTAAAAAAATTGTTCAAGGCAACAAAAATCTCTGCTGTCTCACCTGTTCAATGTTCATTTATACTTATTAATATTTCAAAACGATATATAAACAATAATTATGTACTTATGAAAGTTCTAAGAGTGAATGAATTACTTCCACACATCTCGGTCATCTATGTCATTTTAAATAGTAGTAGATTGTACGCATTTGATAAGCATTGTCGTGATTATTTGATAGAATCTCCTATCATTCAGTAGTATTTGGTAGCCATATAATGTTTTATACATTTTATACTATTATGCGACAAAGATTTTCTGGTTCATGTCTGTCTAAACCTGTTTATCTAAGGATTAAAATTGTATTGTTGTGTTTTTCAAATACGTGTGTGTGTATTAAAAACATTGTAATAAGATTACCGTGAACCCTGATTACAGATAACCCTTACAAGCTGTATTTGTTTGTCGATTCCCACAACAATAATCCACAACACATGATGATGTGCAACTGTACGCAACTTGTTCGCAAAATTTGTGGTACTTAAAATTCTCTGTCTGTGTACTGTACCCTAGAGTCGTTTGACTCTAGGGTTAAGTTATATCTATTTTCATATAGAAATACGTAACGGAATGCAGCAAAAAGTTCACTAAATCGACTTTTTATATGCCTATTCAACGTATGAATAATCTTACTTTTCAAACAATTGGATGATCACCTAAACATATACACATAGCCAACTAGGAAACAACAATAAAAAATTTTTGAGCCCCGCAGGATTCGAACCCATGACCTACAGGTTCTCTTTTTTCCATTTTCTAGAAAAGCGTATTGTTTTAGTTTTTATATACTATTAATGATAGTAGATGGCACTTTTTTATCAGTAAGGGTGAAGAAAAATAACTAAATCGTGGAGTAAATTAAGTACTTAACGCAAAGAAGACAATTTTATGTACTCTTTCGAAGTGGCCGCATATAAAATTTTTCTCCAAAATCTAAAATCTGTTAAAAAAAAAAAAAAAAATAAAGCTCTTCGAAACACTTCATATACATCTAATCAATGCCAAATTTTAATATTCATAAGCTACCTGCCTTTACCTCTTAATTTTTATTCAAATATAAATATGATTAAATTTTATCTAATTCTATTGTAAATAAAATTTAAGTCTAATAATTTTTTGAATCATGTGCGTGCAATAATATTATAATTTAGTTATATTTTTTTTAAACAATATTATAAAGTTATAAACATTTATAATTTTTATGCATGATGGTAAATATAAGAATATTTGCTTGTAACAACTATGTTTTATTGTTTATTATCTTATTATGAATATTATATAGACGCATCAGGAAAGGAACGTGAAAGAAACTTTAGTAAAGGAAAAATATAACGTGATATTAGGTATAAATAGTTTTTAAAGTGCAAATTATTATTTTGCAATTATAACAACAAAATGTGTGACATAAAACAAAGATATTTGTTACAATATATTTTATTTGATTTGCCTCACAACAGTGATATAGTTTAATAATGATGATGATGATGATGGGGTACAATATGATGTGTGTCGTATTTCACGTCAGCATGGAAACTGAAACAAATAGATAAACAGTCATTATGACAAAAGTTAAAAATGTATAAAAATCTAATGGAATTTTTAAAGATTCTGCAATTCTTACCCGCTGTGGTGATCTCCGTGATAATCGACATGTCTGACAGAACCATCAGGCTGATGCAAAGAGTAGCCGCCTTTTACGACGTCACCATCGCGGTGTTCGTGTTGCGATTTGATGTCACCCGTGTGATGATCCTCTACTTTATACTCGAACTCATATTTGGGGTGCGCCTGTATAATATGTAACGTTCAACTTTATTGTTAAATCCATTGAAGTACTAAAAACTAGTCAAAAAATAACGTATTAAAAGAGTTTATATTTTAGAAATACGCACGTGGTAATCATGGTGATGGCCATGATCATGGTGTACTGCATGGTGATGATCGTCATGGCGAGATATATGATTTGATGAATAAGCATGCTCGTATCCATGCACATGCACTGCCATCATCATACTAAGAGAAAGGATTACGATCTAGAAAATGATACGAAATAATTAAAGTTTCCATGTTTCAGCTCTCGCAAATTGAAATTGTTTTATTCAATAATGAAACTGTTTGTTATATAATCACCTTTGAAAACATTTTGAAAGATTTATACTGCGCCAAACTATTCACGTTACTAATACTTTTCTGTCAAAATGTTAGGCTTTTATATGAATTGAAACGAAATTCTAACGTTGCTAACTGTTTCTCTAACATGTTAAGGTTGACCGTGTCTGAGTTTCAGTTTCGTAATTTACAAATTAAGTTGAGTTTCACCTTACTTTTGCAAGTACTTGTAAGATGCATTTGTTTTTAAAACATTTCATTATTAATATAACTGATCCCTTAGAAGAACTGTGCATACTGCAATACAATCATTAGAATGTACCTTGATTTTGCGAAATAAATTTGTATTTTTTTATAACTAGAATAACATTCAAGATTTTAATTAATGCTGTAGTAATTAGGTATTTTTATAAAAAGAACCTTATTTATTGTTCTCATATTTTATGGCATTGATTTTTTACACTAAACGATAATAATAGAAACTGATGGTAAATTTTTGGTGTACCTAATATTAAAACTTATGGTTAATAATAATAAAAAAGATAATTTATATACAAAAAATCGTAACTTTTCCAGTTGAAACTGAAATATTTTTTTTAGAGTAATTAGGGCTTTGTCTGTAGAATATCCTTAGGATGCATCTATACGATTTTTCTCGTACTAGGGAAAGCAAATTTATAGAAATATTCAATATAATTATCCAAGGATAAAACCAAAGACAAAAAAACACTAAATATTGATTATTATAAAATACTCTCGTTTAATACTCGGATATTTTGTTAAATTCTACAATATTATATAGACTTTGAGACGGAAAAATGAAAAAAAATATATTATATAACTTTTATATTATACCTCACTAAACATCAGTATAGTAAATTACTTAAAACTTGTACGGTACTCATTATAACCATATGCAGTGAAGAACAATTTTTTTCTACATATGACATCATATATATAAATAAATTATACTTTATATATTTAGTTAGCCTTGAAAAGTACTAATTACATTTTTGTGATACATATTCTAAAATTGGAGACCGGTTACTGTCAATTCTAAATTAACATTTTTGTAAAAACGATGAAATAGTTAAATCTTTATTTTAAGTATGACACCTTTTTATTATTGCCTGCGCCAGTAGACGAGCAGTCCAGCCACCTGATGGGAAGTGGTCACCGACGTTCATAGACATCGGCAATATTAGTGGTATCACCAACGCGCTGACAACCGTGAGAAATAGGGTGCTAAGTCTTGTTTACCCAGTAAACACGCTGGCTACGATGCTCGGTTGTGCTGGTTCAAACGGAACACTGTAGTGTTTTCACACCACTGCTTTGCGGCAGAAATAAGCACTGCGGTGACACCAACCCAGACGATCCTCTGTACTGATCCTTGCCAATAAAAAAGTAGAGTATAGTAAAAAAAAGTGTATAAGACATTTTTATAGCCAAATTAAGGCAATACAATGTTAATCCCTTTGAAAATGCAAAAACTGGATTTAAAAATGTTCATTTTGTGTTATTAAAACGTTTTAGTGGGCTTCTTACTATGTAAATATCTTAAAAGATATCATATATTCCCAAATCGGCAGCAGGAATCTCGTGATGATTTTAATTTCAACCATAGTTTTAGCTTATTTACAATATTCTACCTTTTTTTTGCAATTCTTAAATTTTAACTATATGCGTACGCATATTTTAATGTAAATTAATTGAAGGCGTGACAAAATGTACCTTTTTTACCAAATGCCACCTGAGACTTGTTTTATTACCATTAAATTGAAATTTATTTAATGCATTTACTTGATTTGCTTAATTTGCTTCCACTGTTTTTATTGTAGATTATAAGCCAGTGCAATTTTTATATTTTTAAATGAATTTTTTTAGGTATAAAGTAGCCTGCCTATGTAACTCAAAGCGAATGTAGTTTTCTAATGGTTAAAGAATTTTTTAAATCGATACAGTAGTCTTTGAGTTGATTTATTATAAACATTCGCACATAAAATACAAATGTCTTCTATTTGTAATAAAAAAGTGAATATAAATTTTATACCGAAAATTATGAAGAAACTTGTTTCAATTTATCTCTCCGAGAAATATAACGGAGTATACACTTGACAAAGGCAAAGGATGAACATGTGGCGTGCTTATGAGATTGGAGATCCAATAAAAGACGGTATAAACAAAGGTAGCAGGATAGCGTGAAGAAAGAGCTTGTGAAATATTCCGGCCGGCTATTATATTGAACTCATCAATATAGAAAAGACTGACTTACTTTGGAGAAGGTCTTCACATCCGGAGAGGTTGTTGCTTTAATAAGATAATTGCTAAGGAAACAATTTTAATAATATAAGTAATAACATAATTTAGCAGTGGACTACAAAAGGCTGATGATTTCGCTCGGGATTCAAATCCACGATCTCCGGTTTATAAGCAAGGGCTAATACCGCTAAGCCTCGGTTAAAATTTCACACTGATTACTAAATACTAATGCACACTTTTGTATTGAATTAAATTGCACATGGTCTTTTTTTGCATGTTTTATAAAATATATGCCTTTTTTATTTTATGTTTTTATTTATTATCTAATATTTGAAAGGATCTGGCAATGTTCTTGCTAAAAACATTCGTAAGTAATTTTGAAATGTTAATGGTCTAGTAATTTTATTTTAAAGATTGTTATTGATGTAGGTAGGCGGTAGGTCCCCTTTTTCCAGGGAATCGTCTGGGTTGATACTAATACTGAGCCGCAAAGCGTAAAGTAGTGTGAAAACACTACTGTCTTCCGGTTTAAGGCGTACTCGTCATTCGGTGACCATTTCCCATACCGGTGGCCCGACTGCTCGTCTGCCTTACATAAAAAAGTGTAGTACTTAAAATAAGGTTTTAACTACTTCATCGTATTTATATAAATATTGGTACATATGCACCACCGCTGATTTCCATAAAGGTTTTTAGCCAGCGTATACAATTTTGCCCTACGATAATCAATCTAAACGTTACTTTTAACTTTTAATACACACACTGAATATTGTGCATATTCTTATAAAACCAGCGATTAATATTCAGCAATCCTTAATGAAGTAAGATAAGTATACACTGTATTACAATATATGTGAATTAAATAATAAATCACATTAAATGAAAATTTATCATACTACAACTAAAATTTAATTAGGAATGAATCTTTCTGCATGAAAAGATCATCTTTCACCTGAAGCTTATGATTAACTTATCTTATATTAATGGTTACTATAAAAGGCTTACAGATAAACGTATGTAACAACTTACGTAAAAGTGTTTTAAATGTAAAGAAATTTTAACATACATTAAAACAATTTTTTATTTTAGATTTTATTTATTGATGTATATTGTGAATATTTAACCAAAAAAAACCCTTGTTCATCTTGTTTCGTTTAATAATGGTGATGATGTGGTACGATATGATGAGTGTCGTATTTAACGTCAGCGTGAAAACTGAAACAAATAGAAGATAATGTAAGCACAAACAAATAGAATAGAGGACGAACATTTCCCTTAAAAAATTTATAAAGACAAAGTCAGATAATTTTTCATTCTTACCCGCTATGGTGATCCCCATGATAATGTACGTGTCTGACGGAACCATCGGGCTGGTGCAGAGAATATGATCCATGCACAGAGTCGCCATCACGATGCTCATGCTGCGACTTGATATCGCCCGTATGATGGTCCTCTACTTTGTAGTCGAACTCATATTTCGGATGAGCCTGTTGTTTAAAATAGGTTAAAATCGAGGTAATTTTTATTTATGATCATGTAAACGGTGGTAAATATTTTAAGAAGATCAGGTTTTGTTTAAGATACATACGTAATAATCATGACCGTGCCCATGACCGTGATGGACTTCGTGGTGATGACCGTCATGTCGAGAAATGTGGTTCGATGAGTATGCCTGCTCATAACCATTCGCACTTACTATCATAACCGACGCCAAAGCCGCAATAGTTATCTAAAAATGAAAACAATGTAGTATCGCTATAAGACACAAAATAATTGTATAAAGTGGTTAACTTTTGCGGCTACTAAGTAGTGTCTTAACTTCGCCTTTTAATTTCTTTAAATTACTGGTATCAAACAAATTACCTTAGCGAACATTTCTGAGTGTTGTGGAAACGCTGTAATTCTCGATAAACTGATACAGATTTTGAAAAGTTTAAGCCTTTTATATTATTCAGTAAGCAACTACGCCATCGTTAATTGCTTGGCAATATACATTAATAATAGGCGTATCAGATTTTGTTAACCAAATTTCACCACTGAACGTTGTTTGATACTTTCGCGGCTTACTATACGTGATTTGATTATATGCTTACTGTAATTAACACGAAACATTGTTTTAAAACATCTAAACATTTTGCACCTTTGTATACTGTCAACCTTGTTATTTAATTGTAACGAAATGTAGTAAAAAGTTATTTTCTTTGGGTAACTCGGATCTTTATTGGAATACGATGACACCCGAACTGTCAATCAATGATCGTATTAAAATTAGTGCCATTGTCACTTGAAAGTAATGAGTAAGCGTACTGCCTTTTATCCCTATCTAATAATATATGTAGATATGATTTAAGGACAAATATTACGAAAAAATATTTGTGATCAGACGTTGATCGTTGCTTCAGTTCGATTTCAATCGAACATGCTAACGATAAACTTACACCCTATGCGGCACTACACTTTTCCTGTTTTGTTTGCTTTTTTCATTGACGTCTTACCTGGTATTTGTAAGACTAGACACGCAACTGGACTGAGATTAAATTACGTTTAGCTATTTTTTAACTAATAGGGAAAATAGATTAGTTTACATTTAATTCTAATTTTGCGGTATGAGTTAAACGTAAATTGAGATATGAATTTGAACAAAATTAATTTAATATAGAAAGGAATAAAATGCATAGGTATTGAAGATATCTGGTCTTGAACTACTACTATCTGCATGGGCCGTAATTCTTCACTGACAAATTATGTTTCGTATTGTTCTTTCTCCATCTGTCTCTTGCATCCGGAAGCCTCTATGACAAAAATACTCCCAATTTTAATTAAAATTCTCTAAAAACTTATTACTTAAAAATCTGAAAACACTCCGTCATTAACGCCCGAGACGGCGACTTCATGTGTGGTTGTCAGGCCTGGAGTAATGGTATTTCATACCATTCAAAGAAATTCTATACACCAATCGCATTTTTTTTGCATTTATGCGGCTTTACACGTAGCAGCGAATAATAATTTTAATACTTTAACATATAGGTAATAAATTATTATTTATATTTAGAAACATTTCAGAATACGTATTTCAACTTAATTACATTACTTCAATCGTTTTACATTTTTACAAACTCTGGCAACTCTAAGATACTGTTAGAACGGGACACGGCGTACAATAAGTGTCCTCTCATTCGCATTTTTGTTTTTGACTCGGTCGAAAACAATGTAGTATCGCTATAAGACACAAAATAATTGTATAAAGTGGTTAACTTTTGCGGCTACTAAGTAGTGTCTTAACTTCGCCTTTTAATTTCTTTAAATTACTGGTATCAAACAAATTACCTTAGCGAACATTTCTGAGTGTTGTGGAAACGCTGTAATTCTCGATAAACTGATACAGATTTTGAAAAGTTTAAGCCTTTTATATTATTCAGTAAGCAACTACGCCATCGTTAATTGCTTGGCAATATACATTAATAATAGGCGTATCAGATTTTGTTAACCAAATTTCACCACTGAACGTTGTTTGATACTTTCGCGGCTTACTATACGTGATTTGATTATATGCTTACTGTAATTAACACGAAACATTGTTTTAAAACATCTAAACATTTTGCACCTTTGTATACTGTCAACCTTGTTATTTAATTGTAACGAAATGTAGTAAAAAGTTATTTTCTTTGGGTAACTCGGATCTTTATTGGAATACGATGACACCCGAACTGTCAATCAATGATCGTATTAAAATTAGTGCCATTGTCACTTGAAAGTAATGAGTAAGCGTACTGCCTTTTATCCCTATCTAATAATATATGTAGATATGATTTAAGGACAAATATTACGAAAAAATATTTGTGATCAGACGTTGATCGTTGCTTCAGTTCGATTTCAATCGAACATGCTAACGATAAACTTACACCCTATGCGGCACTACACTTTTCCTGTTTTGTTTGCTTTTTTCATTGACGTCTTACCTGGTATTTGTAAGACTAGACACGCAACTGGACTGAGATTAAATTACGTTTAGCTATTTTTTAACTAATAGGGAAAATAGATTAGTTTACATTTAATTCTAATTTTGCGGTATGAGTAATGAACGTGCGGTATGAACGTAAATTGAGATATGAATTTGCTAACGCCTTACCACTCAAAACAAAGAAATAAAAATACATACTCATCTGTAGTGTTAATATTTAATGTTTAGCTATTTTTATTTATTTTGTATACATGTATTTAATTGAAAGGTAAATTAAAGCTTATTTCGTTTTCTCATATACTTTCTTAATTTCTCTTGTCTGTGCACATTCCAACTTCGATCTCTTGCACCACGTTAAGGTTGATTGGTTGAAAATGCTACGGCGTTTAAGTCTGCCTTGGTACTATATAAGTGCAAGTTAAAAAAATTAAGAATATCATGTGGCACTTAACGTAAAAGTTAAGGAGTATGTGGTGGAACATAAAAAAAAAACAATCATTTTTTTTATTAATTTTAATACAGGTTATAAATAAGCATATTAATCTTAAGGCTTTAAATGTTTGCTTATTTCAACATAGGTATAATATTTATCCGCATTTATCTATAAAGGATCTATAGTAAATCTGAAATTGAAACAGAATTAATTTAATATAGAAAGGAATAAAAATGCATAGGTATTGAAGATATCTGGTCTTGAACTACTACTATCTGCATGGGCCGTAATTCTTCACTGACAAATTATGTTTCGTATTGTTCTTTCTCCATCTGTCTCTTGCATCCGGAAGCCTCTATGACAAAAATACTCCCAATTTTAATTAAAATTTCTAAAACTTATTATTTAAAATCTGAAAACACTCGTCATTAACGCCGAGACGGCGACTTCATGTGTGGTTGTCAGGTCTGAGTAATGGTATTTCATACCATTCAAAGAAAATCTATACAGCATTCGATTTTTTTTTTGCATTTATGCGGCTTTACACGTAGCAGCGAATAATAATGCTTTAACATATAGGTAATAAATTATTATTTATATTTAGAAACATTTCAGAATACGTATTTCAACTTAATTACATTACTTCAATCGTTTTACATTTTTACAAACTCTGGCAACTCTAAGATACTGTTAGAACGGGACACGGCGTACAATAAGTGTCCTCTCATTGGCACTTTTATTTTTGACTCGGTCTTACCATAGGGTTTTCTCTTCTTTATTATAGCTGTAAAATGCAAATGTAGAGCTCATACCTGTTGTGCGTAGTACTTATTGCTTCCAAGGGACAATATTATTTAAAATTTTTACATTAACTTTTAACGGAAAGCTTATTTAGAACAACGTGGATCTGAGACTTGATGAGAATTAAGGCCTTTTTAAATACGCAAGCAAAGCTAAGAAATTGGGTATAGCCAGTACTACTCCCCTGTAAAAAGTTTAGTTTAGAATAACTGTTCGTAACGTTCTCGTATATTTCCGGCTTACAAACAAAATTGTAATATAAGCCGATAACAATGTGCTCTTCGCACAAACTGCCATGAGATCTCTGCCCTTGCATTTTAAATCTCTAATTTGTTTTATGACAGTATTTAAATAATATGGGACCAAACAACTGTTACAACCTATCGGTAATAAATAGAATAATAAAAATTAGAGCACTAGGAGCTGAGCAACGAGGTAACTTATTTAAAAAAAAACATACACCCTGAATTGAGCACCTCCTTTTTGGAAAGTCGCTAAAAATAATATACGTGTGCAGCACTTATTTATCAATTTTGCGCTATTGCCTAACTGCTGCTGCTTCCAGTTTTTCTGAATATAATAGTTTTGTGCGTTTGAGTTATCAGTTAATCGATCGGTATTCAAATTAGTTTTATTTAAAATTACGAGTCTTTAAATCAATTGTCAATAATTAATTATATCAGTTATTTTTAATTAGGCACTAAAGCTGTGACTGACGCTGACTGACCGGGTACCACTACCACCACTGTTTTTACTATAAAAAGAAGATGCTCAATTTTAAGGAAAATTATTAAAAACTTTATAGATGATCAGATTATTTTCAGTACATTATTCTATATACGAAAGTATTATATGCTTTCATGGTGGATTATGTATATTTTTTATTTAGGTCCTTTATAAAAATTCTTAATTAATAGTAAGTTTATTATAAAGTTTGTACAATTTAATACTTGAATCTAATAAAATACTTTGAAAGTTGGGATCGAGTTTAACATGCCAACACTACACCTGCCTTATTATAATTTACAGACTTCTAAATAAAGAGCCTATAGCATATAGTCTTAGCAAAAAATAACATTAGAGTTATTTTTCCCCGGATTTTAAGTCACGATAGCATTAAAAGCAACAGGTTAAAATTTCTATAATTTATTATTTAAAGTGAAAAAATAAAGTTATAATATTTAGTTGAGGGCAGAACAACTACAAGTTATTAAAACATTATATTGAGGCAGATTTTTTTTTATTTTTGACAATTATAAAAAAAGGAAAGTAAATCTTTAATAGTGATGATGATGTGGTGCCACGTGATGAGTGTCGTATTTTACGTCAGCATGAAATCTGTAAAAGAAAAAATAAAAATTAACTCTAAATTTTAAACAAATTTATAGGTTATGAATTATGTTTGAATTTTTTAGTTTTATTTTATTTGCGTAACGAAAATGAATCCAAATTATTTCTTCAAATAGTTTTTTTAGTGCGGAACGCATTTGCATTTTCGCATATATTGAATATGTTTCAATCTAATCCTTTTGATTAATTTTAGAGCCCATGGTCACGGGCGGATTATGCTGGGATTGTCTGTATCTTCTCGTATTCCAGGTAACCGCCGGAATTTGAATTGAAATTTTGACACTTGTTTCTATTTCAAATGCACTAATTTACGGTTATTTCGCGTTACTTCAATATATAAATTATAATCCAGAATCCATGGGGCACGGGCAGACTGGAAAGAATCCGAAACGTCGGGAATAAATATATATAACTAAAGCGAAAAATCCGTAAATTAGTGGATTTGAATCGTATAATAATCGCGTAAATAAAAGAAATAAGTACTTGTTTTTATTTCTTACTTTCGAAAATAATTTTGGCAAAAACAGTCATTGTATATATTAAATGCAAAAAATCCTCTCAAAAGTGAATTGATGCTACTGTTTTCTGCATATATTATAATTATACTCTGTGAAGTCTTACCCGCTGTGATGGTCTCCATGATAATGAACATGTCTGACGGAACCATCGGGCTGATGAAGAGAATATGATCCATGCACAGAGTCGCCATCGCGGTGTTCATGCTGAGATTTGATATCACCCGTATGATGGTCCTCTACTTTGTAGTCGAACTCATATTTTGGATGGGTCTGTGGGGATATAATATGTGGCTTCATTAATACTTTCTCTATCTTTTAAACATTATTAACATTTTATATAGTATATAACTTTATATACATATAAATAAAAGCAAAAGTTTTATGTTCGACAGAAATAAAAGACAACAACACTATGGCTTTCCGCGTTTTTTAACATTGAAGCTTTCGAGCTTTTATCGTGTTGACGACAGCCTGTCGCGCGACAATAAACGAGATTTAATTACTTTCATTTAAATATTGATATTCGTTCAAGTGTAGTAAGCGATTTTAAAATCATACCTGGTAGTCGTGACCATGGTCATGGTGCACCTCGTGGTGATGTCCATCATGTCGGGAGATGTGATTGGAGGAGTAAGCATGCTTATCCCCACTCACACAGGCAATTGTCAAGGCCAGAGCCAAACAAGTAATCTACAAAATTTAAAATAGTATATTACCTTTTTATTTTCTACGAAATAAATCAAACTGATAAAATATCTTATATATTCAAAAATTTTCTTAATTTTAAATTTTTTTACCTTTGAAAACATTTTCGGATTTTTTGGTTGAACCGAACAATACAACTGATACGTTTCGCTTGAAGTTTTAGCTTTTTATACCGTTTTTTAAGAAATCGCGTCGTCGCTAAAAGTAACCTAAACACGTTAATACTTACCGTATCTGATTTTTAGTATCGATATTTCATAACGAATCGAATATCAAAATTAGTTTTACTTTCCGCTACTTAGATTTAAGAAATAACGGTAGAACAAACGTAAAGTAAACTGCCTCCATAACCTAGTGGTATGGGCGTGTGCTTTAGAATCCGGAGGTCAAGGGTTCAAATCCTGCGGGACTCCTAGTTGGTTCGGGCAATTTGGGCTGATCACCCAATTGTCTGAAAAGTAAGATGATTCAGGCGTCGGATGGCATGTAAAAGTCTCACCCACCAACCCGCATTGAACCAGCGTGGTGGGATACGGTCCAAAACCCCTAATGGATAGGGGTATTAGGGAGGACTATGTCCAGCAGTGGACTATCACTGGCTGATGATGTAAACGTAAAGTTGATGGTACAAAAAAAATATTACATTAAGGGTAGCATTTTTACGGATTTTATCGCATTTATTTCCCGACGTTTTGAACACTTTCCAGCGGCAGTGGTCACGGGGTAGACTGAGATATCATGGGTCTATTGGGTTTTGGATGTTTTCTAATCTCAATAGCCTCGTGGATCATCCATGGCAGGAATCCGTGTTACTTATCGAGGATTTATGGTTGATGAACTCTGATGTAATGGTTCGGGTGATTTAAGGTGTGTGTAATGTGTGTGTAATGTGTGTACAGCGACTTGTTGGATCTTTTATGTTTAATGTCAGCTTGATGTTCCTTCACGCGGGTTCATTACTCGCTTTGTTAGTTCAATATAACAGAATCCGCAGTCACATTCTAGCTTGTACACTACTGAATCTTGTAAAGGAACATTGCGCTTGACAATTGGTAGGAATCTTCTTCAGCGGCTTGAAACAAATTTTGATGTAAGCCTTCCTCAAAATATAGCCAATCTTGTCAGTTCCACCTCTCAGAACAGCAGTTACTTGCTACATTGTGGCTACCTTTACTCGGTCACTGTGACGTTGCCATGGCGCAGCAAGCTTGTTGTCTCGCAGTAGAATCGAGAAACGGGCTAAAAAGATAATATTTCATCCTTTTAACTTATTTAGTATCGTTCGAAGTTAGTGCTTCCACCGCGTTTATTTTTATTTTTTGATTTTAATGACTTACTAGGCGCCGTAGTGTTATTTTCAAGAACTGTAATATAATATTAATCACGATTTGTCAGGGTGCTTAGTTCTATGTATAATAAAAAATGACGATGTTAATTATTCTTAATGATGCGTATATATAAATACTACACGTTATAAAGAAAACTGTATGAAGCATTTGCGAGTATCTACAATACAGATTAAAATGACGTAGTTAATATGAATGATTTAACATCTGCGGCGACGTAAAACTTATCTCTGCTCGTTTTCTTCTACATAAATCAATTACGACATATAAAATATTCATATTAATTTATGCTGACAATGTAACGTCTTAAGAAACTTATTACGTTTTCGATACATCATCATCATCATCATCATCAGCCTTTGATAGTCCACTGCTGGACATAGGCCTCCCTAATACACCCTATTCATTAGGGGTTTTGGACCGATCCCACCACGCTGGTCTAATGCGGGTTGGTGGTGGACCACCTTACATGCCCATCCGACGCATGGATCATCTTACTTTTAGACAATTGGGTGATCAGCCCAAATTACCCTAACCAACTAGGAGTCCTGCAGGATTCGAACACTTGACCTCCGATTCTAAAGCACACGCCCATACCACTAGGTTACGGAGGCAGTTCGATCATGCTTTTACATTATAATTTTGATTAGTTAATGAACCATCATCATCTGCCTGTGTTAGTGCACTGCTGGACATAGGCCTCCCCTACTGCACTCCTTCTCCATTAGGGGGTTATGGACCGTATCCCATCGTTGGTCCAATACGGATTGGTGGGTGGACTGACTTTTTACATGCCCATCCAACGTATGGATCGTCTTACTTTTCAGACAATCGGGTGATCAAATTGTCCTAACGAACCAGCAACGATAACACAAAGTTATTTTCTCCGTCTTTAACCCCAACCTGGGTTTATAATGCAAGGAAACTGACCACGGAGCCGGTCAAAGGGCAAATTTGATTAAAAGAATATGTTAGGATTTTTGGGTTAAATATTAATCGCATTGGATAAGTCCATAACAACATACTACAATGTTTTAACCTTGAAATGGGAAATGAAAAAGTTTTAAAAAATTAAACCGATTTCAAAAGGGTACAACAATTTGCGTTGTGATTCCCGCATCCATTTAAACTCTGGTATCTTTTGAGGTATTTATTTAATCAAAATGTCGTCTATGACACGTTTTATGAACACAGGATGAAGTATTTTTCAACGCAATAACTTTATGTCAACTTAATCTGTATCGTCTTAAATGAGCTTTGAATATGCCTAATTGCAAAACAAATACATTAAAATGCTTATTACAGATTGCTCTTAATATTTAGATATATACTCTTGCAAATTTCATTGTATCCCATTCAAGTAGTAAAATTATTCAAGTCATACTTTACACTTATCTCCTAAGATTAAGGCAGCGTTTGCAATTTAATCGCACGAGGTTGTGATGTTTGACACTGTACTTTTCTTAATTTCTATTAAAAAAATGATATGATGAATATAAAGAAATAATAAAAAGCATAGGCTCCGAATTCAGTATCTCTTTCTTTTAGGAGGTCGGTCGTAAAAATATCACATGGGTAAGTGAGCGTATAAAAGCCTACGCTTTAAATTTACAGTCCTATTTCACGCCATGTGATCAGTATTATACACATTTTCGCTATGTTACATGTACATAGATCTCAAATTTCCGCAACAAAAATCTTAGGTTTATAAGTAGTTTCTACTAGTGACTTTTGGCCGAATACCATATACTGAAAAATGTCTTTTCTTATCTAAATCTGTACAATTAAATATAAGTTGTATGCAATGGGAGATCTGTCTTTTAGATCTCAATAATCTATAGGGCAAAAAAAAAATATTTAAGAAATTAATCGTCGCTGTTACACACACACACATTTATATTTATATTTATAAGAGTACTACAAACCAGCGACCTATTTAGCTTTATTTTAATGCAGGTGCATTAAAAAGAGTTATCTTATTATTTACGAATTTTTTAATTTTAAAAATATGAAATATTTTTAACGTTTTGATGTCTTGTGATATGACTTGATGAATAATTCAGGTATACGGATTTTATAGCCTTAAATAACTTTACAAACATTTAAAATTATACCTGACGTTTTAACCAATTCCCTGGGACCATGGTCACGGGCCGATCTTGAGAAGTGATAAAACAATAAAATCCGATAAATTTTATTATTTATTAATTACAGTATTCGCAACAAAAAGATTTATATAATGACTTATTTAAAAAAATAACTATTACAAATAAATGTAATGTGGTAAATAAACTTATTGTATTTTTATATACATATACATATATACATGACACCAAGCTATTAGGAAAATTCATAGAGAAAATGAAAGAATAAAATAAGGTTGTTATGAGGCTGAGTTTTTTTTTTAACAAAAGTGACAAAACATATTGTTTCTAAAATAAAATTAACCGTCAATCAATGGTGGTGATGATGAGGTACGATATGATGAGTGTCGTATTTCACGTCCGCATGGAAACTGAAATGAAAAAACGGCGTATAATTTAAAAGAATACCAAAGTCGAGGGTCCCTTTTGGTATTTTTAACGTAAAGAACTTAATGATGATTGATAATGTTTTTTCTCTTTCCCGCGTGGTGATCGCCATGTTGAAATGTCTGACGGAACCATCGGGCGAGAGAAATATGAACCATGCACAGAGTCGCCACCGGTGTTCATGTTGGATTTGATATCACCCAGATGATCCTCCTTGAGTCGAACCAATTTCGGGATGGTGTAAAGGTTTTAGATTATTTAAAAAAATATTTAAATGCCAGTGTTTCTCGTTTGTCTTGGTTTTTGTAACATTTCATCAAGATATGTACTACATCGTCTACTTTATCGCAAGTATGACAATTGGCAGAATTTGCTTTTCTCATTAGATGTTCTAGATGGGATGCGTCCTACTTTAATTCTAACAGCTAATTTTAACAAATATTTACTTAATTTACTGGAGGCAAACCACGAGATTTGAAGGGGCTCCCATTGCATAGTTAATACCATACCTTTATTACAAATAAGTACCATTTAGAATTTCGGCATAATTTCTGGGTAAAATGGTCTGATGTTAAGTTCAGTTGCTGATAAGGCCAAAGTTGCAAGTCTCTATCAGCCTCTTTATTCAACAAATACAAATTAATTAACCTCAGGTAAGCCTTGTCGTCTTACCTGAGGTTAATTTATTCGTCATGTCGCCTATTAAATAAATCTTAAATAATATAATTAGGTAATGGTAACATATGAACTTTGATTTGAGGTACGCAAAATGAGAGAAAAAGATTGTTCGTAACATAAAAACATAAGCATAAATAAATGCTGTAAAAATTTTAAGGGGAGCCAAGTAAGTGCTTGCTTAAAGCACGTCTTATTTTACTGCTGATTGAACTGTAACATAACTTAGAAAACAGGCAAAAAATTAAGAAATAAACATTAAAGACTTTTTATAATTTTTAATATTTACTATAATAAAGTCTTTTTTGCTATATTTTCTTGTTTTAGAGATTAAAAACGTAAAAATATTTTATAAATTATTGAATAATAAAAGATTTGTATTTTTTTTAAATTAACAACGCTGCGCTGATTTGTAGGCGTTTGCTCGTCTATATTATATTAAAAAGCGGAACGTCGTATTATCTTTGTATTAACTTTATCAATAATTAAAATTGAAAAGTTGCCTGTATATTCAATAAACTGCTTATATTTATATTTATGATCTAAAATCAAGGTGACGGGACCCCCATTGGGTCCGGAGTCTCGGCGACCACTTCCTCGTCCGGATCGACGAGAACGTTACGCGGTCTACGCTTGCAACAAGAAGCGTTTGGTTCGGTACCAGAGGGTTACTGTGGATGATTATTTTTTCTATCTTTTTCCGAACTGCCTCGTAGCCTAGTGGTATGGGCGTGCTTTAGAAACCGGAGGTCGTGGATTCGAATCTGCGGGGACGCAACAAATTTTCATTGTTGTTTCCTAGTTGGTTAGGCAATTTGGGCCGATCACCCAATTGTCTGAAAAGTAAGATGATCCATGCGTCGGATGGGCATGTAAAAGTCGGTCTGGGTGGACCGACTTTACATGGGACCAACCCGATTGGACCAGCGTGGTGGGATACGGTCCAAACCCCTAATGGATAGGGGTGTATTAGAGGAGGCCTATGTCCAGCAGTGGACTAAAACAGGCTGATGATGTAGTATGTATGATGTATCTTTTCCGAGTTAACTTTTTTTTTTTTAAAGTGCTCGCGGAGTGTCGGTAACTTGCTATGTAAATCTACGTTCGTATCACTATCGTTATAATTCGTTATTACTACTGCGCCCCAGTGGCGCAGCGGGTGAATTTGTTTTGCACTACTTGTAGTTGGTTAGGGGTGTGAAGGATCGACTAGGACTAGAGGTGGCGCTCGAAAATCCGCGCCACCTGCGGACGCCCACATCATCGTTTGCGGCGTCCGCGTCGACGTCAAGCCGACGATGAACTACCTCGGCCTAGTCCTGACCGCCGATGAACGTTTTGCGCCCATTTTGAGCGCCTTGCGCCCACCCCAACCCGCACCCTGCGCCGGCGTCAAACAATAGAAGCCATAGCGCCCGTTCTTAAGTGGTGGCTTGAAAGAGGACATGGCTCCAACATTCCGCGCGAAGAAGGTTCTCTCGGGACACGGCTACTTCGGAGGTACCTGTGCGCGTGGCCGGTAGGGACCCTACAGAGAAGTGCCACCACTGTGGCGTATGTGCCGAAGAGACGGCCCAACACGCACTGGAAGAGTGCCCAGCCTGATCGAGCAACGCCGAGAGCTGCGTAGTGTCGTACCTTTCGCTTCCTGCCGTAGTGTGCAGGATGCTAGAGAGCGAAAGGTCGTGGGCACCGTCCTTGCTTTCTGCGAGGACGTGATGGCCTGGAAGAAAGCCACGGAAAGGGACAGGAGGTCTGCACCGCCCTGGCTATCAACAGAGGAGTGTGAAGGATCCCCGAACAGGTTCTCGCTTTGTCGTAGCTGGTGGGCTCAGTACCTGCGGCTTGGGCCAGCCGCGGGGAAGCTAGGAACCTGGCCGGCCTGAGGAGTAGGCGGCTGTGGAGGAGGCTTACCCAAGCTGGCTGCAGAAGCCAGCTCGATGCGCCTTAAAGGGTGCAGCGGATGGGAAAGGGCATTAGACGCGCTGCCATCCCTGTCCTCTGCAGCCAAGGAGGAGTCGCGGAAGAAGAGAAGTGTCGGTATTCCGTAGGCCGCTCTCCCTATCCTCCGCGACTCGGCGGGGCCGCACCGCAGATTCGGTGTGGAGGGGCCGTGGGAGGAGGGACATTTGGCATGGTGTCAATCTCTCCTCCTTCTGCGGCCGAAATGGAGCTAGTGGCGAGGTTTAACATCGGGGCCGCCGCTGGGGGCTGGGAGTCTCATCCCTGTGTGGGCCGGGAACTCCTGGCTCCCATGGCCCCTCAGTAACAGACTCGGGGAGTCTGTTACCTAACTACAGGGGCCGAGATGAACTGCGCCTTAGTTCCGACGCGCCCGCGACGAGGTAGGTAGATGGCCGTAGGGCCAAGATGGGGCTGCTTCGGCGGCCAGCACTGGTGGGGTTGCAGA
This sequence comes from Lamproptera curius, assembly GCA_029286875.1. Classification (NCBI taxonomy): domain Eukaryota; kingdom Metazoa; phylum Arthropoda; class Insecta; order Lepidoptera; family Papilionidae; genus Lamproptera; species Lamproptera curius. The sequence continues at coordinate 1,773,409 of JAGSMT010000039.1, read as the reverse complement.
TGAGTGTAAGCACGTTCCTGTGACACCACCCTAAAGGCGTCAGGAAGGAACAACGTGGTGGTTTTAGTCGGTGCGAGTCAGACATAACCCGTCTTTGCTCCCGCGAGGACGGATATGCGTAGGCATTTCCCCACAGTAAAAAAAATATGCCATGATTGGTCGTTTGCATACCTTGTATAAAAGAAGTTTATATTTAAAACTGGTCGAAATAAAGAAAGACTTTCTCTTAACGTCTGGAATATGACATTTTTACTTTGCAGGCCCGTAAATAACTAGTCTTATCTTGATAAATATTGATGATTTGCGACTATTGATTACAATTTACTTTAAAGTTTAAATCTCAATTTAAATTTTGCTGATTAAATAATTGCTATTATATATTTATTATTATGTAATAAAAAAATATTATATTATACATATTTTGAAATATCTTCACGAGAAATAGACCGATGTTCAGTGATGTCTGTAATCAACAGGGTGAAAACCGGCAGTGATCACCAAATGGTTAGAGGGTCATTGAATATCAACGTCCAATTAGAAAGGTGTCGCTTGATGAAGTCTGTGGTGCGACCTACTCTCGCACATATTCAAAACCTTGAGAACTTTTAACTTGACCTGGCTAATCACTTTGATTGTCTAAAACAAGAACTTGCGTGGATGAACTAAACAGCGGTTTGGTAGATGCTGTCAATACGGTGCGATCTAAATATTTAAGACCTCGAGCATCATTCGGTAGTTGTGTGTTGCTAGTAATAAAATACGGCACAGAGACGTGGCTCTGTCACTATAGGCCTTATTTAGAGGCTCAAGGTTGCTCAACGTTCTATAGAGAGGGCTATTCTCGGAGATTCCCTATGAGATAAAATCAGGAATGAGGAGATCCGTAGGATAACTAAAGTAACCGACATAGCCCTGCAGATTAGTAGGGGGCCCATGTTCACCAGTAGACTTCAATTGGCTGATGGATGGATAAAATTTTTCAAAGTAACAATGAATAATAGACATAATAATAAACGCTTCAAAATAAGATTAGATGAGTAAAGAGACTTGGTGTTATCACTTCCTAATTAGACCCACAAATGAAATTATTATTTAACAAAAATCTTGTATGCACTACTTTGCGGTCCACTTTTAGTGGCAAGCAATCCGCTCGAAGTTTAATTGAATTTTTGTACCTTCACACATCTTAGGAAGTTACAAAAGGTGGCCATAACACATTTCTTAGTAGTTAAACTAATATGTTTTAGTAATTAAACATCTAGTAATTATAAATGTGCTCAATAAGATCTCTGTTTCTTAAAGTAGGCCTTATCTTAATTGGCTTGGTTACATATTGTCATTGCAAATTAAGATGGATTTTATAATTAGAATAGTAATATATATAAGTGTCATATAAGTATTTCAGGCCTACACATGGAGTCATTTATCAATGAAATAAATTACTGAAAGGTACGTTTTATAGTTTGATATTATAAATAAAAGAGATTAGACTAGATTCCAATAAGATAAAACTCTTTTAAATAATTAAAATGTATTATTTATGAAAGACTTTCCAAATGTCAAGTCGATTCGGTGTTACGAGTATATATAACAACACTTTAAAAATCAAAAATAAAAGTGTAGTGTGAAATATATAAACAATTTATTTAAAATCGAATTTTCATTTTTGAACATAATATTTTTAACATTTTTGCAATTTTATAAATACTTCTTTTCAGTGATGGTGATGTGGTACAATGTGATGAGTGTCGTATTTCACGTCCGCATGAAAACTGAAAACAGAAAAAAGTAATCCCACATCAGAATATGATGGTGACGCTCTTCAACTTAGAGATAACTTTTTCTACAGGTAACAAATAAATAAAATTATAGTAAAGACGATATTCCTGTCAATCTTACCCGCTATCGTGATCTCCGTGATAATGGACATGTCTGGTAGAACCATCAGGCTGGTGCAGAGAATAAGCACCGTGAACGGAATCGCCATCACGGTGTTCGTGTTGTGACTTTATGTCACCCGTGTGATGGTCCTCTACTTTGTAGTCGAACTCGTATTTAGGATGGGCCTACAGAAATAAGACTGTTTTGAAATATGTCTAAAACAAGTTTAGTTTAATGCCCGTTTTTACATTTTAACTTTTAAGATGAAAAATATATATTGGATTGTAAAATTGTACAAGATAGTAAAACGTCATAGTTTAATATTTATTGGTTAGTTTACGTACGTAATAGTCATGACCGTGACCATGATCATGGTGCAACTCGTGGTGATGCCCATCATGTCGAGAAATGTGATTCGATGAATAGGCATGTTCGGAATGGACATAGGAAACCATCATAAGGGCCGCAGATACAAAAGTTATCTGCAAATAACATGAAATGAAATATTTAAAGTATGCCTTCACTACTAGGTAACGGAGGCAGTTAAAAGCAGTTTTTTTTAAGTATAAATCTTTATGGTATGCTACTGTATATTATCAGATTTTTTAACCTTTGTAAACATTTTAGTAAATGGTTCTTGTTTGAAGTGTAAAATCCTCTGATACCCTTTGCTCTGAGCGTAAGTCTTTTATACTGTTGAATTACATGTTAGAAAATATTAATACGCTAATCGTTATTGTAACACGTAAAGCAAGCCATATCTGATTTTTAGCGTGGAAAGTGCATAGTTGAGTGTTGTTTCTTATTTTGATAATAGAAAAGGACATGGCGATATTTAATAGTAGAAATGGGTGTTTAATGCGGTTTGAATTCATTTGTTCAGTTAAAATAAAAAAAATAAAAAAATTAGTATATGTTAAAAAATGTTAAATGAAAGTATTCTTTTAAATTTAAAAGTTTTTTATTTACATTTTACATTTTAATTAAAAAATTTCGTACTATCTTACATTATGATTACTATTATATTGTAAGATGGAACAAAACTGCTAAAACAAACCTCGCCCATAATCATTATTATGGGCTAGGTTCATTGGGCATCAAACTATTTGCCGGGCTTAACAACGTGTATTACATTGTATGTATTTGTGATACATTTTATATTATAGTGACACATATAGTTATCACTGATATATTAGTGATAGTATTAACTATATACCTAAGGCTTATTTGTCTTCCTAGTTTTTATTTTTTTTATTGGTTACAGCGACCCCCGGTCGTAACCAATAAATATCTATATATTCGACTAACTATATAGCTTTTTTTTTCGGATGAACTTACGTTGGTGGAATTAACCACTACAACCCGGCGGGTTCGAGGGGCAGTGCAACTTTAAATGTGCACAGACTTCACCTCTATACTGTGGCTTCGCTCCGAGGGACCCCTGAAGGGGGACCTCGGCTCGGGCTGCAACTTTGTATGTACCGTAAGCGTGCTTGATCGAGGATGCCCACGAAGGCCGAGCCTCGGCTCGATCAGCCGCTGGTCAGTTCCATGCCTATACCCGTTAGCAACACTTTTAGTGGGCGCCCCGGTGGGCCGAGCCTCCGCTCGATATGTTGCTTTTAGGACTTATTACTGAGAAGTTCATAACCGCCCTATCTAGATGGTGAAAATCGGCCTTGTACGTGATGATATCTACTGAACGTCGTTTTAAAAATTATTATTGTTTATTTAATTCTTACTTTTCTATTAAGAATGTTATAATTTGAATGGATATGGAGCACTACCACCAAAAACATAATTTTAATGTTTTACTTCCATGGTTATTAAAAAACGAAGAACAAAAGTTGCTTACTTTCGTTGCAAGCAAACAACTAGGAAACAACTATCGTAAAAAATAATGAATAACGAATGTACAGTACAGTTATCATAGGTCAGATATTCTTAGCATTTGTTTTGTTTTAAATTGTACGCCTGCCTTGAATTTTTCTACATCACCCTAAGGTGGACTGGGAGAGAATTCCTTCGGCATTAAGTACTCATTTTTCATTTCGTGTGTATATAAAGTTTAAATAAATAAATAAAATAGTACATTTAGTACATGATGTACTCTATAATACTTTAGGAAAAGCAGAGTATGACGCTACATATCCGTTCACCGCCTTAAGAGTTAAGATGTTACGTCTCGTCTAGCCAGTAATTACGCTGGTTATGGTATAGCACGGAAGGTAGTAGAGTTTACACAGAACTGATTTGCAGTAGAAATTGGCTTGACGTTGCCACTTCCTTAGACGATCCCTTTTAAAAAGGAAACCTACGGTCTACCAAAAATATCTTACTTAAAAAAAATAAAAAACATCCACTTCGAGGGCTTAATTTGAGGGTGCTACCTAGTATATTATATTTTGTAAATCTTGCTTTCGATTTTTTTGTTGATTATTTTATTGATTACATGGGACGTAAGGCAACGTCCATCACCCTGGTCCAACACGGGTTGGTTGGTGGTTCGCCAGAAACAAGTTCGTTATTCATCACGGTGTACCACGTGCATGTGAGGTTGGCTGAGGTTCCGAAAATGATGATTAGGGCTAATGCAATGTGAGCGCATAGTAGCCATTTTTACCTTCTTCCCAAAAGATGGAGGGACACAATTCGGAGCGTATGTTTTTTTTATATATGTTACCTCGATGCTCCGCTCCCAGTGCGTGGATTTCATTCATTCTTTTTTTAATTAAAGATAATAGCTGTCATTTGGTCCAATTTGTTTTACAATTTTGTGATAAGCAATTTAATGAATATTTAAGAAATTGAGAAATAATTTCTTAAATATCCTTAAATATCTATTAAATTACTACTAAATTTCGTTGTCAAATTCACAACCTCGTGCGGTTAAATTCAAACGTTGGCTCCATAGAGAGATAGACTCAAATTATATTTTACATAATTGTACTACTTGCATTAACCTGCAACTAATAATATAAAAATAATTCGCTATGGAATCAGGGTTCATAAAAGCAAATAGAACGAATTTAGTGAGTTTATCATACATTGTAAGTTGCAGGACATTATTTTTGAGGTTTGATTTGCTAAATATTTATCGTCATAACATTACTTTAGATCAATATGATCTTCACAAAAATATATTTTAGAAACTGCAGATAAATCATCATGTTTCCTTGCAAGGTTTGGCCACATTTTACGTATTTGTTTATTGTTCGGAACATAAATGTATAATTTGTTTGACGTTTTTATAGTCGTAATTTTATACTGGGATACTAAACAGTTCTTGTTTAACAGGAATTCATTTTTAATAAGATAACATAACAACTTCCATAAAACACACGGTTCCTTTGTTGTGTTTGTTACGTTGTGACGTCATTCAAAAAGTCTGAAACGTTTTTGCGGTAAATTCAAATAGATTTTTTACTACGAAATACGCGATACAAATTATCGAAGTTTTCAAAAATATTTTTTTGAGGGTAAATAGTTAGTAAGATAATACATAACCAATATTTCAAATTTAGTATAGAACCTCAGTTTGTATAGTAAGGGCTTAAACTCCAAGGCTTACTACAATTAAAACCTTAAATACCTTAAGGCTTATTCTAAAAAACTGAATTAAACAGATTTACGTAAATTTATATCTTTTATTTGTAACACAAGTAAGTAAATAAATGTATTTTATATAAAACTGTTTCATTAATGGTGGTGATGATGTGGCACGATATGGTGAGTGTCGTATTTCACGTCGGCATGGAAACTGGAATATGAAAACAAAAATTATAATCTGTCATTGCGGTAAAAAACTATTCAATATTGAAGAAGACATCTTTCCTTTTTAGTAATAAAAATGTAAGTTATATTTCTGTTTTTGCTCTTAAGTATACAAATATTTTCTTGTTTGTTATTCCTTACTTGCTTCTCCTTACACCGAAAACTTAAATTGGTACAAATTAAATAGTCAACCATTTATAATTAAAACCATAGGTACCCGCTGTGGTGATCGCCATGGTAATGAACATGTCTGACGGAACCATCGGGCTGATGAAGAGAATATGATCCATGAACAGAGTCGCCATCACGGTGTTCATGCTGAGATTTTATATCACCTGTATGATGATCCTCTACTTTGTAGTCGAACTCATATTTGGGATGAGTCTAAAAAATTTAAATTATTAAAAACATTTCAAATCATAGCTTTACATTCGTAATACTATTTAGTAAAATGTAGCTTTTTTTAAGTTCTTTTGTAAAAATAGCACAGGTTGTGGTCGATTTTTTTCTTTCAATAACGTACGTGATAGTCATGACCATGCCCGTGATCGTGATGTACTTCATGGTGATGTCCATCATGTTTAGAGATGTGATTCGATGAGTAGGCCTCGTAAGCATGCACATGAAAAACCATCATCAAGGCTAGAGCCACAAACGTGATCTGAAAATTGAAACAAATTAAATTTAATATACAATACAATGTAGTAATGTGATATCTTCTATTATTGTTAAGTTAACCTTTGCAAACATTTTGGAACACTTTGCTTAACTGAACCGTACGATTATCTGATACATACTAATCTTAGCGTTGGGCTTTTATACTGTTTCAATAGAAATTCTTAAGACAATTATTGTTACTGAAACATGTGAAGCCGTATCTGTTTTCTAGTGTCGAAATTTCTTGATCGGGTGCTGTTCATATTTGCATCAAGCACAATGCTGAGTTATCTAAACTTCTGTTTAAAATATGTTATTTAATGACCGAAAAATCATATGTACTTGTAATAGTGTCTGTTATTTTATGTTTTGTCTTATTTCTTACAAGATATAACAACATTATTTTAAATTGAGCTGTCTAGGTTTGTGGTCATACACACGCTATGACTATTTAATGGCAGAGAACTTATTTGTCATTCTTCATTCATGTAATGAATTCTTAATATTATGCTAACAATTATTTTATTTTATAGATCAGTTGAAGTGATATACATTATATGGGGGATGAGATAATTTTATCAGTTAGAATCGTCTCCTAGAAAGAAAAGTTATACTATATAAATAATATAATTTTTTTAACATTTAAAATTCAGTCTACCCTGTGACCACGGCCGCTGGAAAGTGTTCGAAACCGCGGAAATTTAGAATGCAAAATAAATGCGATAAAATCCTTAAAAAGTGTTTTCATTCAATAATGTGTGTTCACGTAAGCAAAATAATTAATTCTCTAAAATTTTTATAAAAGTGATGAAGTACCTTTAAGGAAGCTTTTTCTTTTTCTATATTTCATCGTTACATTTTAATTTCGCTTAAATTTAGATATTTTTGTTATTTATTTTGTGAGAAAAGGAATAGCTTGTAATACAAAAAAAATTAAACATATTATCTGCATCGATGACCACTCTCTTTATGGAGTCATAAAAATGGGCAATAGCAGTCCAGTCTAGGCTTATCACATTACGTTTCAAAGTTTTTTTGGTGCTAGATCGCTAAAAACATGTATTCGCAGTTTTTAACGAAAGAAGTAGCAAAAATATTACCATGATTTTCAATGTAATGAACAACTTTTACAAAATTTTTCCTAACTATATGTATAACAAATATCAGGGAAAAAATATTTTCTTTTATAGCATTTATTCCCTAAATACAACAAGTCAGCAATAAGGTAAAGAACTTAAACTATGAGACACAGATTTAATAAAAAGATCAAGTCATGTGGATAATTTTCTGAAGGTTTTGTGTAATACTGTTGGTATAAAATCTTATTCTTGCATAAGTATAATCTGCATACAAGTGAAATCAATTGACAGTAAATTACATACATCATTTTAACTAATTTCGTATCCATATACAATGTGAAATCTTTATTTATATATTTTTTTTACAATTTTCTAAGAAACTGATTTGTGTCAAATGAAATGTTATCCGATTGCAATGTCTTTAAGAATCCGCAAATGGAATATGTTTCGACCAGTGCTTTTATTTCCTTTTCCGAATCAACATCATCATCATCATCATCATCAATTCTGCGTCAGTTTAATACTAACCATTGGCCTCTCTCAAGGCACGCGACTTGGCCCGATCTTCGGCAGATCCCATTCAGCTACTTTTTACATCGATCTTTGTTTTATCTAGAAGTAGTGCCCTACAGTTATTTTTTTTTAATTTTGTCAATCAGCGCAAGTACCTATAGGCATAGAAATAATTAAGCATCCTTTAAACGTTACCGTTTATCAATAATTTAATTTGAATGTTTTTGATATTCCTTAGGCCAAATTCAATTTATCGGAGCGTATTTTTTTTATAAATGTTACCTGGTTACTTCACTCTTAATGGTCCGATTTAATTTATTTTTTTTTAATTATTAGATATTAGCTGTCATTTGGTAACATTTTTTTTAATAATTCCGTGATAAGTAGTTTAATAGATAAATAGAAAATTGTGGCGTCAATAATCACACCCTCGTGCAATTAATTTGCAAACGCTAGGTAAACTTAAAGGATAGACTTAAACTATGTTCTACGTAACTGTACTAATTAAATTGACCTACAATAAAACCCGCGTACATTATCTTAATAATCTTAAGAAATTCTAAGAATTCTACAATAATATATTAAAATAATAAAAACATTTTTGAAAATATTCAAAGCTCATTTGAGGTAATATAGTTGAAGTTTACATAAAAGTCAGTGCATGAAAAATACCTCATTCTATGTACAGAAAATGTGTTATATTTTTTGGATAAAACGAACACCTTAAAATATATTAGAGATTTAAAATGCGATGGCAGAAACCGCAATGCATTTTCGTTCTTTTTTCTATAAAATTTCATTGATACAACGATAACAGTTTACACTCAATCTGTCAATGTTATGTAGATATAAAGTATTTTCTTTAGACTCTATACCATGCGTTACAGTTTGTTCTTTAAAGGCCATTTACTAAAAAAATGTTTATTTAGTTCGTTGGTAAAGAATCTTAAATTTAATCTGAAAATTTTCAAGATTTAAACGGAATCGGATGTATAGATAGTGTGAGTTATAGGCGAAATGTACGATATATTGGTAACTTAATGTATGACGCAAAAGATAGCTATAAAAATATTTCGCCAGTTTCCTAAACATATTGAGACGGATAAAGAGTTTTTAAGTAAGAAAACAACATAGCTTTATGGTGATACATTTATTTTTGATAGCATCGTATAAACATAATATAGAATTATTTCAGTGATGATGGTGATGATGCGGTACAATATGGTGAGTGTCGTACTTTACGACGGCGTGAAAACTGAAAAAAGATCAATAAATGTAAACCTTCTTCTTGTGTCGCTTCAATGTATGCAATGTAATTATATTCGATTACAATTATAAGAGTATGAAAAACCTTACACATGCGTAATAATTACAAAATACTAGCTGATACCCAAAACTTCATCCGCGTGCAAGAGCGAGATGTATTCGAATATAATGTATAGCAATATAATAAGGTGCATTAATTGTAGACATACATTTATAGTTAAACACAAAGTTTCATGGTTTCATATTCAACAGTAGCGAATTTCCTTAACAACTTTTACTTACATTGACCTTAATTTCAACCCTTTCAACTACTTTTTTTGCATTAATAAGAAGCCTATATCTTTTCTTGGAATTTATCATCCGTACATATAAAATTTTATAACAGGTGCAGTGGTTTAGCGGTGCAGTAAAGAAGGTCAGACCGACAGATTATATTAATAGCATGGGAGCATAGATTTACCCGCTATGATGGTCTCCATGATACTCAACGTGTCTGACTGAACCGTCTGGCTGATGCAGAGAGTATCCTCCTTTTACGGAGTCACCATCGCGGTGCTCGTGTTGGGACTTAATATCGCCTGTATGGTGATCCTCCACTTTGTACTCGAATTCATACTTTGGGTGAGCCTGTAAAAAAATCAATACATGTATTAGTAACCAAATTTGAACATGTCATCATCATCATCATCATCAGCCTGTGTTAGTCCACAGCTGGACAAAGGTCTCCCCTAATGCATGCCTTCTCCATTAAGGGTTTCATGGACCGTATCCTACCAGGTTGGTCCAATTCGGGTTGGCGGGTGAGCATATAATGACAAAAATACACTCAAAACGTTTACCATCATTCAATGAAAAATAATTTGTCCAATCTTACAAGGAGTAGACAGGGTAGATGTATATCCAATGAATGAAACGATAATATGAGACGTGACAAAAGACTATTAGAAGTAACTGATTCGGCCTAAAAACGCATAAAAGACGGTTCCTTGAAAAGTGATTCATTAGGTTTTGATAACCTGAAAATATTATTCACTACGATGACCTTGAAAACAGAACACAACATTGTATAAGTATTACTGCTATAAGTTAATACTACCACTATCAGTTTCGTTATTGGCCAATTTCGTTACTGGTTCTTGAAAATTTAATGTAAGTTATATCTTTGTTATAAAAATCCTATACGAAAATACTCACGTAATAATCGTGGTCATGACCATGTCCGTGACCATGATCATGATGTACTACATGATGGTGCCCGTCATGACGTGAAATGTGATTGGATGAATAAGCATGCTCATATCCCAGAGCATGAGCAATCATCATTACAACGACTGAACCAACGGCTACCTGCGAAATAAAAATAGGTACTTATTATTTAAACTAAAATTATACCATTATTAATGGCTATTTTTAAAAATAATTAGGGTTATACTACCTTGAACATTTTTGATAATGTTCAAATCGATATGATAAATTATACTGTAAACTGGTACACATAGCAAACGGTTTTGGCTTTTTATACATTATTGCTACCGATTTAGCGTCACTAATAGTTCTTGTGACATATCAAGATTTTCTGTACCTGATATTTCTTCCCCAAATGCCGTGTTTCACGCAAGTTTCACGTATCCGCCGGCAACAATCTTAAAATTCTTTATTTGCTCAATTTAATTACATTCTTGCATGCGATATTTGCAGTCTTGCATAACTGTAATAGAGTTCTAATAAACCGTAAAAGTTAAAAGTAGCGCAAAGTGAAGCAAAACTGTATCTTGCATTGAAAGTGTTAATCTCTTAAAATATTACTTAATTAACATAGATCTTTTAAATGTATTAAAATATCATATGGAGTAAATGAGATCAGAATTTATATGAGCATAAATTACAAAATATTCAGATCAATTATTACCGTAACCACAATATTAGACGGTTGCTGTTTAGGAACGTGAAGTATTCCATGAATCCAGGTCATATTTAAGCAACAAAATGTGAAGCATTCTTAAGAATTATTTATGAATTAAAAGTCTATAAAATTAAATACAATAACTATATAACAATATTGTCCGAAACGCCTCAATAGAAGTTGTAAAATAGTTTACACACACTACCTTTAATTACTTTATTAAATTCCATGACTAATTTGTTATTGCCACCTAACTATGGACACTCTTATCTTAAGGAGTATTGTTAAAACGGAAAAAAAGTCTGTGATTGCATTTTATTCAGCACTAAATCGTTTTTCTTATGTAATCCGATAAATAAAGCGTTGTAATTATATATAAAAAACGTATAATATGCAAGTTTAATATAGTACATATTTTGCAATATAACGTCAATTGGGCATTAAACATATATTTTAATAAATACTGAATTGTCTTTGTTCTTTCAAGTGACCAAATAACCTAATAACAACATTAACACTGCAACTTATAGTTTATACATATTTTTAATTAAATTATTACTCCCCCGTAACCTAGTGGTAAGGGTGTGTGCTTCAGAAACCGAGATCGTGGGTTCGAATCCTGTGGGAACTCAACAAATTATCATCGTTTTTTCCTAGTTGGTTAGGACAATTTGCCAAAAGGGCCGATCACCCAATTGTCTGAAAAGTAAGATGATCCATGCGTCGGATGGGCATGTAAAAGTTGGTCCACCTACCAACCCGCAATCGATCAGCGTGGTGAGATACGGTCCAAAAACCCCTAAATGGAGAAGGCGTGCATTAGGGGAGGCCCAAGTCCTACAATGGACTAACACAGGCTGATGATGATTATAATGATGATGATGAAGTAAACTACGGTCATGAATACGGCAGGTACCGCAGAGTTTCATTCTTTAAGCTGTAGGTATTTAGTTTAGGTTAGTATTTCGCATGGGTGCAAAATCCTATAAATAATAATATTGTAGTTTTGAAAGTAACAATAAAATACTAAATCTATTGTTTATTACACAATCCTAAATTACGTATTAAAGTTTTGTATGGTAACACGCACAATCGAAAGTAGTTAATCAAGAAAAAACAAAACAATTAATTCTTCAGTTTTATTATAATTTAAGGCTTCATTAATAACTATTATTTCAATAAATATTGGTGAATCAATAATGACGTTGGGCGGGAACGGCGTGGGCTGCATGGCCTTGACGGTGAACGATGGCATTGAATCTGGAAGTGAATAATAAAACTTTAGAAACGACATAACGTGTCAAAAACTTCATCCAAATTATAAAAAAGAAATGTTACGCAGTTTCTAAAGTAATGTTGCTTGATCTCTCTCTGGTCATTCCCCTCGGATTATGAGAGTAAAAGAAGGAAAGTGCACCTATCTTTGCGCGTGCTCTTGTGCACTATAATATCTCCTGCTTAGTTGGCTAATTTCTATTATGGATTGGCCGTATCGGCCGTAGTCAAAATCAGCTCCAAACGTATTGTTAACAATCATTGCCATCGTAGAGACTGTAATGTATTTAGCTAAATCTTACCCATTGTGTGCGTCAGCAGTGTATTCAACAGTCCTGACGGTGCCGTCAGATTCGTGGAGGCTGTAAGCACCGCGAACAACGTCTCCTTCACGCGCCTCATGCTGCGACTTGATGTCACCGGTGTGGGGGTCATTCACGGAGTAGTCGAAAGAATAGTGGGGGGCAGTCTGAAGTGTTTAAAAAATATATTTGAGTTCTACAATATTTCAAAATAATTAACAAAGTACAATTTGTTCGACAACTCACGTAGTAATCTTGCTGGTTACCATTGTACCCAGAGTATTGTATTGGCTGTTGCTGAACAAGCAGAGCGGGTGCCCTGTATCCGGCACGTCCATATCCTTGATTATATCCATAACCAGCGTTGTATTGGCCACAGGCCATAGCCAAAAAGGCGGCAACGACGAAAACCTATTTAAAAACAACGTCAACAAATGTAAACTTTTTTTTAAGGTTTACTTACGAATACTTCCTTAAAATTAAATTTAAAAATTTAATACAGTACGTATTGTCACCAAATTTTAGCACCTTACCTTAGCAAGCATGATTGAATTATAAATCTCAACGATTTAAGGGACAACTGATAATTCACAAAAAATAAATCTCGTTTTTATACTGCTCTGAACTAAAATGTTTTCATTTGTGTGTCAATCGCAACCGGTTTATCATTTAAGATACCGATAATTTATATTAATCGACTATAAGTAATAACATTACTTTTATTACGCTTATATGACAACTTATTTTTAATTACAGACATTGACGCTACTTATAGACACGTACATTTCGTAATATTTCTTACAGTTTATCTCTTATCAACCTATAATTAATATTATTAGTTGTTTATAAATTTTGTTTGTTGTCAAAAAGTCAAAATTAGCGCATTGATCACAAATATATTACGTTTAGTTATACTACTATATTCATTATCAGCCTGTGTTAGTCCACTGCTAGACATAGGCATCCCCTAATGCACCCCTTCTGTATGAGGGGGTTTTTGAAACGTATCCCACTACGTTGGTCCAATGTGGGTTGGCGGGTGGAACGTCATTCTACATGCCCATCCGACGCATGGATCATCTTACTTTTCAGACAATTGGGCGACCCAAATTGTCCTAACCAACTAGGAAACAAGTTAGAAATGTATTTGAGTTCCCGCAGGATTCGAACCCACGGCCTCCGGTTTCTAAAGCGCAAATCCACTAGGCTACGAAGGCAGTACTACATTACTTTAGTTAAACTACTAATTATTTTTAATTTATCAATATTATTTTTCTTATGTTTTCTTATTCTTATTGCCGTAATGTATAGTTCATGATATACATTTATATTTTACTAGCAGACCCTGCACGCGTTGCTGCGGACTAGAATTTACTTATTTTACATTGTAAAACAATTTAAGGGCTTAAGATAAACGGAGAGATAATATCAGTCATGAGCCATCATGTTTTATTAGATATATGTGATTTGCAAAAAAACAGTGACCTCGATAATGCTACCAACTTACACCTAAATACAATGAAAAAATAACACTGGTATAAAAATCGATTGGATTGGTATTTAAAGTAGACAGACAGAAAACGATTAATCAAAATGTTTCTTCTGTAGATATCGTGCAAAATTCTATACAAACGAGTTAGTTTTAAACATTATTATTGTTTTTTTAATTCTTAATTTTCTATTAAAAGTGTTATAATTTGAATGGATATGGAGCACTACCCAAAAACATAATTCAAAAGTTTTAATTGCATGGTTATGAAAAAACAAAGAAGTAAAGCTGATTTCGTCGTCAAGCGTAAGGAAACAACATCATCATCATCAGCCTGTGATAGTCCACTGCTGGACATAGGCCTCCCCTAATACACCCTATCCATTAGGCGGTTTTTGGACCGTATCCCAAGGTAACAACATACGTATGAAATAATAAATAACGAATATACAGTACGTTCAAGCGTATCCGCCGTTGAATATGTCATAAAAATATTTGCTATATATAGGATACAACATCACGTTGATTAATTTTGCTCTGTAAAAATTAATTTCTAATTTTTACATTTTTTGTTGTTGGCGCATGTTAGGAAGCTATTTTATTCATTACTTTTTTTATTTAATGGCCTGGTATAAAATGACGGTGTTATAGAGTTGCATTTTTGCTTTAAAAAATTGATAATAATTATTATAAAATTAAATGACCAGAACTAATTAATTTCAAGCAATTACTTTTTGCTGTCACGATTCTTCCATTATTAACGAACATTTTATACTTTTAAACAGCGTCAGCTATTGACATACACAACACAATCAATAGAAGTCGCCAACTGTCACAATCATCTTGTGGCAAACATTTCGCATCAAATAATAATTGAAAAATAAATCTCAATAAAACAATATTGCGACTATAAATTTAGATGTAACCTATTCTATCTTTCAAGTTGGAATAAACTGCACATTGTATGGAAATATATTTTAAAATCGGTAAAGTAATTTAGGTGTCCATCGCGGAAAAACATCGTGACACGAGATTTATTTATGATAAGATAAGCATAATATAAAAAATATTCGTAACTTATATCGTTATGTAAATAACTATAAACAAGAATAAATTTTCAAAGTATGTATGGATAACAGAATTAAGTTGTGAGAAACGGACATTTAGTAATATTTTTTCACATATTTACAAATATTTACTACAGTGGTTTGAATGCTTAAGTGGTAACACTTTATGTTTATAAGAAAACATAAAATTCATAATACTTTTCAGCTAGCATATCGGTAGAAGCATAATCATAAATGCAAGTGAAAGTACACATATATAAAATATTGAAAAATCTTATTGACGTAGGAATGCAGTTCAATATTATTTTTTCTAGTTGTGTTAAATTTTGGTTTAAATATTTTAATTTGCCTTTAGATAAATTATTAACTATAATTACAATTTATTTTCATTAAACACTATTGCAAAAGGTCTATATTGATCCCATCGAAACTCATCGGTTATATATTTCTACGTGATGAAAATGCATGCGCAAGCCCGCCCTCGCGGGATATGTCGCCCTTGTACTGACTAAAATCACCACTCTGTTGCTTTTAGGCGCCTAAAAGGTGACAGCAATGATTTAGCAGACTTCCGCAATTCTAACAAAGCATCCCGGTCCCGAGCATAATTATCTTTAGACACGTCGGTACCTTTTTTAACCATTTGCGTGTCAATCGTAACTGGCTTGTTATAAAAGATGCCTTTAATATATATTAATCGGACTGTTAATAATATTATTACTTTTATTACACCTATATTACAACTGGTCTTAATACTATACTCAATATGAACATTGACGCTACTTATGACCATGCATACGCAAAATATAATAATATCTTTTAAAGGTTATTCTCACTAATGTTATATTGATTTTATAATATAGTTTTAACAATATTGCTTCAACAATAACGGCTTCAATTTTGTTTGTTTGGATATACCATAGTCAATGTCTTTGTACTAAAACTGCCTAATGTTTTACTAAAGTTTTTATAGTGTTATATCAAAGTTAAGTAGCGTTTTCTTAAGAGCCTACGATTTAATTTGAAAAGTATTTTTTATCATGATTAATTCATGATAAAAAATACTTTAACAACTAAACGATATAAATAAGGGAAAAAACTAGTTTTAATTGAAACTACTGAGATGCCATCTAAAATTTAGAAAATAATTATTTTCTAATACTATTCATGCCGTTTTCGTATTATCATTAGTTTAACTTAACGGTGAGATCACAAATATATTACGGTTTAATAAATAGAGTTTATCGATACCGCAATGTTTAAAGACGAAAGTCTTCAATCAGTGCGTTCTTCACGTGATAACCTACGGGGCCGAAACGTGGCTTTTGACTGTAGGACAGGACCACAAGTTTGCCGTTGCTCAACAGACTACGGAACGCGCTATGTTTGGAGTTTCTTTGTCGGAGAAAATTCGTAATGAAATCATCCCGCAAAGAACTAAAGTCATCGACATAGTGAAAAGGAATAATAAAAAGGTGCTCGTTGAAGTGGCAGTCGGCCGTTCACAGGGTCAGCAGGACCGATGGTCTATTGGCCAATAAGGTCCTGGAGTGAAGGTTACGTTCGGGAACACGGAGCGATGGTCGATACCCCACCAGACAGGATGCGATCTCCGTGCAGTAGACGGTTCAAGTTGGCAGTGAATAGCAAGCGATCGGTCGACGTGGCGTTCATTGAAAAATGCCTATGTCTATGTGAAGATGAATGAAGAAATAGAGTTTTAAATAGATTTTTAAATGAATATTTTTCTGATGTCTCAATTGCCATTAAAATAAGATGATGAAAAGTCAGTTTTGTGCTAGATCATTCTCTAGTCATCCACCACTTACCGTACTGTAATAGCAAAGAAAAAAGTGCATCTGAAAGTATATATATATTGTATGTTATACACTATTATATCCCTTGTGCAGCTGATCATCGTACTAAGGGCTGACATATTTACAGTTATTTTAAACAAAAATGATACATAATAATGTTTAAGCATAATATAATATTTTTTGCAACTTTTGTTTATTACTGAATACTATTTAATTCTTATTAATACTGCATACAGCTCAAACGTGGTCTCTTAAGTTTAGACTCCCAGTAAACCCCACAGTAGAACAAAGTGCTAGGCAATGATTTTTGGTAACATAGTATAAAAAGTTAGATTTACTAGTCTTCCACCGATCAAATTTAACAGTTACATAGTGTAATCTTCCATAGAAAGTGTTAAAATCTTGGATAGGTAATTGACCCACTGAGATGGAAACAACAACTAGTCTTCGTTTCTTAAAAAGTTACAGTTGTACTAAGATCCCTGAATCGATATAAAAACTTGTTATTTATAAAATAACTAGTTTTTATATCGATTTACCGACCTTAATTTTCCCTAAAATCGACTGAAGTGAAAATTGTTAATTCGACTAAATGCAGATCTGCTCTAAAAAGTCGGTCGACTGAAAATAACTGTCATTATGTTTTTAATATGTGATGCCAGTCTTAAATCTTCGATCGACAAATAAACGTCCTTTCGTTTTATCATTTAATTCACAAGCCGTTTAATATATATATTTTTTTCAATGGAATAGGCTATCCCATGTGGTCAACTGGTGGTGAACTGCCTCACTAACAGTGGTATGGGCATGCTACTTAAAACCGGAGGTCGTGGTTCGAATCTGCGGGGAGCAAAAATTTCACTTGTTTTTCCTGTTGGTTAGCATTTGTGATGCCGATCACAATTGTCTGAAAATGAGATCCTTCGTCGATGATGTAAAGTCGCACTACCAACCATTGGACCAGCGTGGTGATGTCTAAACCTAATGGATAGGGCTGTTTAGGAGGCCTATGTCACAGTGGACAAACATTTGAAGATGATGATGACTGATGATGATGTGGTCAAAATGGGTAGATATTACTCTTATTTTAATGAAAATTTGCTCAAACATTCTTAGAAAGAGACGCTGGCAGGATAACTCTCAGTATATTAATTTAAATGTTTATGTATGTACAGTATGTATACCCAAAAACCAAAAAAAATCAAAATCCTTAATTAAGGGGTATTTCACCACGTAAAAAGAAACAAAACATATAGTGCTCTCGTCTTGCTATAATTTAAGGTTTCATTAGTAACTAAAATTTAATAAATATTGAAATAATTAATAATGACGTTGGGCGGGAACGGCGTGGGCTGCTTGACCTTGACGGTGAACGACGGCGTTAAATCTAAAAACAAACAAGATCATTTTAAATGACACAATTTCAGCTACAAAAGGCACGTAATACAAGGAAGCAGAAAAATTGATTAAAGATCGAGTGAAGTATTTGACTCATTCTTACCCATTGTGTGCATCAGCCGTGTACTCGACAGTCCTGACGGTGCCGTCAGACTCGTGGAGGCTGTAAGCACCACGAACAACGTCTCCTTCACGTGCCTCATGCTGAGACTTGATGTCACCGGTGTGAGGGTCATTCACGGAGTAGTCGAAAGAATAGTGAGGGGCAGTCTGAAGCGTTTAAACAATAGATTAGAGTTTTTGCACGTCAGAAAGAATACACATAATATGTCAAATGTGTTAGAAAACTCACGTAATAATCTTGCTGTTGGCCATTGTACCCAGAGTATTGTATTGGCTGTTGCTGAACAAGCACAGCGGGTGCCCTGTATCCGACACGCCCATACCCTTGATTGTAACCGTAGCCAGCGTTGTACTGGCCACAAGCCATAGCCAGAATGGCGGCAACAAAGATGACCTATTTAGATAAACATTAAAAACTGTAGTGTTTTACGAGTACTACTAAGAAACTTGAATTATAAATCTTAAACAGCACCTTACCTTAGCAAGCATGATTGAACTGTTAACTCTTAACGATTAACGGATAACTGATAACTCACTAAAAATAAATCTTGCTTTTATACTACAGTGTGCAAAAATTTTTGGCCATTTGTGCAATCGCAACCGGTATATTATTTAAGATATGTCTCATTTATATAAATTAACTGTTAATAATATCATTACTTTCATTATACCAATTTCATAACTTAATTTTAAAGACTGACATTGACGCTTCTTATGGACATGCATATAAATTAGTATTTTTACCGCTTATTAGTCCTTTTTACAAGGTTTTTTGGTCTATATGGCAAACAGATTATAAAGTCGCATATATCTTCCAGTTGTGACTAATTAATAACATTATTTATTGGTATATCGATATATTTTAAAGTTGCTATTTTTTTTACAATGATACATTATTTAAGGAAACTGCTGCAACGTAGCAAATTTTTAATATTATAATTATTATATTTAAAATCGAGTAAACGAAACTTGTATTAGTAATAAGTTAATGGATTTTATGGATAAGAGTTTATATTTAAATCATTACTAAATGTTGCAAAATAATTAAAGTGCATATAATAAATAATACTGTTTTACTGTTTAATGTTAACGGAATTTATCGCGTTGGATTACTATAAAATTATTTAAAATTAGACCAGACGTTTCAAACCCTTCCCAGGGTCCGTGGTCACGGAAGTTGGTATGAATTGAGTCACCGTACCTTTACTGTATAATATTGCTTTTTTATTATCATTTATTATTCGGTGTAGCTCGCAGATGATGGATCGAGACATTATTCATATTATAAAACAAAGTCACTTTCTCTGTCTGATGCGGCTTTTTTATAGACAGAGTGAGGAAGGTTTATATGTATTATTTATGTTTATTATACATGAAGAGAAACGCTGATAAATTTATATAGTTTTCCATAGATTCTGCAGATCAGTATTGTACGGGTCGCAAGTACAATAAAAATATATCATATCAAGTTTTAATGAATGATGTTTATTACTTATAAATTAACCTATAAGTTATTTTAATGTATAAGCTACGTTTTTGTAAACTTCGACCATTAAGTATTTTTTGCATGTAAGAGTAACAAGCCTACATGAATCTGAATATTCTGACACACTTTTGAGTGAAAAATATTATAGCAAACAATCGGAATATGATAGCAAACGAAGTAAGGTATTTTTATACATCTGCGCAAACATTTATGCAATACTTATAAAAATTACCGTCACGATGGGGATTAACTTGACGGTAAACTGAAAAGGAAACTAAATACAGAATTAAAATCAGAAATATCAATAGAGTTTTGTTGTAAATTTTTTAACACAATTTTTTTACGTTAATATCAATCTAATATCAATAACGTTAAAAAATTGTCAAATAGTTCAAGCTATCTTTGTGCTAATGTAATTTTATTTTCATTAAAAAATACGTTTTATAAATTTTACTCAAAATTACATTTTTTGTTATGTTAAAAGCGTAAGTTTTCCCCATAAGACAACAAATTTATTGTATAATCGGTTATTTAAACGTTTTTTTTATTATTAATACCTTTTTATAGGACCTAATAGAACATTTCTGACACCGTAAGGCCTAAATACTTGAAGTAGTTTATTAGGAATAATAAAATCGACCGAACAGGCAATTAAATAGGGGCTATAAAATGTCAAACAAAAAAAGGCCGAGTCAGCTAGTATACTACTCTTAAGCCTTTAGATTTTTTCCAATATTTTAATACGTTCCTTTATATTAAGTCACGCCTTTTAAGGTTAATTCCTAAGAAGGCCTAAATAGGTAACTAAAATGTTAGTACAAAAGGGAGTTCTTCCGATACTTTTAAGTAGGAGTATATACTTAATACTTTTCATCGACATCACTAGCATCGTCCGCTGTATCTTCCCAATGGTAATATAAAAAAATCTGTATTTGTTTTAGAACCTAAGCTGCTCCCAGTTACATCGGCTTTTTCTAGAAATCTATCTATCTATTTATCTTTCAGAGAAAGATCTAATCCAGTTAAAATCGGCCCAGCCATTACAGGGATTAGCTATAATTATTATTGTATAAAGGACTTTTTTTATGAATTTTATCGCGTTTATTTTGAATATTTGAATTCCTGGCGTTTTGAATACTTTCCCGCGGCCGTGGTCACGGGGTAGACTACCATTTTCAATAAGAGCTAGAAAAAAAAGACAGATAGAGATATAGACCAACATTTTTAAAATGTTGACTCTCTGACTTATAGTTTCGGTTATTTACCACAATGCACTCATTTAAAAAAGGTTATTTTAATGTTACGAAAAGACATTCCAATTTTATGTCGGTATGAATTCGAACCAAAATAACGAACGTTACTTTACGTTTTTTATTACTAAAGAAATCTTCCTACGTCTCAATACAGTTTTATTAGTATTTATTAGTCTCCATAGTTCCTGTAATAAAGATGTATACTATTTTCTCTTGCACGGAATCATGCTGCATGGCGTATGAGAATAAAATTCAGAGTGGAGTCTATATTTAAATGTACTTAACTATGTAATATCAGAAAATGATTTGAGCAATACTTAAAAAATGGGTATTGAAACTTTCCAAGGTCTGAAAGTTTGTATTTTATGTTACTCTACTAAATACCTCTAAACATTTCACAGCAAAATGAAAACAACATTTGAAATTTTTGATTCTTTGTTCTAGGTTAGGTCTAATAAACTTTCTGGGAAACGGATAGATTTATGTTAGAATAATAAAACTGTGTAGTGAAATGTAAATAATTTAATAATGATCTTTCTTAAGTTGTAGGCTTAATGATGACGGACTGGGACGGCATGAGCAGCATGGCCTTCACGGTGTACGACAGCGTTGAATCTGCAATAAAATTAATTACATTTATCAATACTCTTAGTGTTAAAAAAATTAAATTATTTTTATACCATACAAGAATGGTTATAATATGAGACTTATTCTCCTGGCCCTAAAATTGACTTAATTGGATCGCATCGGTAAATCAGTATAATGTGCCTTACCCGTTATGCGCGTCAGCTGTGTATTCGACAGTCCTGACGGTGCCGTCAGACTCGTGGAGGCTGTAAGCACCACGAACGACATCACCTTCACGCGCCTCATGCTGAGACTTTATGTCACCGGTGTGGGGGTCATTCACGGAGTAGTCAAAAGAGTAGTGAGGGGCAGTCTGAAAAGAAAGAAAATCTTAGTCAGGAACATGATGTTCTTTAAATTTCTACATACAACAACACACTTCAAATCTCATCCAGTAGCTTAGTTAAACCTACTTTATATGAATTAATCATTCATGAACTAAACCCTGTTCCAGAACTGTCGAAAAATTTATTTACTTTCTATGGCAATAGTGACATTTATAACATAGTAAACACGGTGGTAGGTCCCCTGTTTACAGGAGACCGTCTGGGTGGGTACCACCGCGGTGCCTATTTCTGCCGCGAAGCAGTAGTGTGAAAACATTACTGCGTTCCGGTTTGAAGGGCACCGTAGCCAGCGTATTTACTGGGTAAACGAGACTTAACACCCTAAGTCTCACGGTAGGCAGCGCGTCGGCGATACCACTGGTATTGTCAACGTCTATGGGTGTCGGTGACCACTTCCCATCAGGTGGCCCGACTGCTCGTCTGCCTGCGTATGCTATAAAAAAAAAAAAAAAAACATAGTAAATATTAGTTTTACTGAGGAATACTGCAAAATTAATCATATATCTAGTTGTTCTGTGTACCTGTAAATGTTATTGTATAAAACAATAGCTCACATAGTTAGCCTAGTGGTTACTATTACAATATAGTTTAAAGATGATACGTACATAGTAATCTTGTTGTTGACCATTGTATCCTGAGTACTGGAGGGGCTGGTGCTGCACGACAACAGCTGGGGATCTGTATCCCACATGACCGTATCCTTGATTATATCCGTAGCCGGCATTGTATTGGGCGTTGGCGAAAGCCAAAATGGCGGCGACTGTCATTACCTATAAAACAAAAGAAGAATATCTAACCCTTATTTAAGACAAAGCCTTAACCAAGGTTTAACTCATAATTTATATTATTCTCACTACCTTAGCAATCATGGTTGATATGTTTATTCTTTTCAGTATCAATAAGAACTGTATATCATTTCAAAAATTTTGTGCCTTTTATACTGCAGTGCCCTAAAATTTTGCGATCACTCTGTGTCAATGTAACCGGTTTATTATTTAAGCCCTTTTCAGTGTGTATTTTGAGCAAGTACGGGTCAACTTTACTTTTTAACCGTGTTAATCATGATGGTCTTGAGTTGATTTGGACTTTATTTATGAATGTAAAGGTATCGTTATGGTTATATGTGTCTGTCACATAAGCAAATTTTATGACCATAAAAATATAAAAAATGGTATATACATTTTTAAGCACCATAGAAATATATAAATAAAATATGGAAATAGACTACAATAGTTTCAAAATGTATAAAAAAAATAGTCCTTACATTTATAGCTAAGCCTAATAACGTTAGCCCCTAATTGACAAAAGCGAAGTCGAAGGTTTGTAATCAGCAGGTTATAAACTTTCTGTTTTTGTTGTTTTCTTCTGTTACGTTTTAAATTAGATAGTCTAGCCCATAATTATGATTGCTTAGACGACTCCTTAAAGTTGGAACTGCAATAGTTAAAACAATCGTTTTTCAATTAGCAAACATGTATTGGATTTATTTCTAGAACTCAATTTTTATGCGCAAAAAAAAATTGTGTTTTTTTTAATGTATATTTATATATACGGAATCTATTTTTTATTTCGTTTATATTACACAATATTAATTTCAATATTGGACAAAAAATCATGGCATATTAAATTCAAACATGTTTTTTAGACGGGTATGTTTGTACAAAAATGAAAATTTGTTTTTTAATATTACTGATGATAAATATAAGAAAAAAACCTGCAATCAGATAATATATATAAAAGGGGCTAAAATATTAATCAATCTAGCTAAGAAAATTAACATAATCATAAGAGGAAATAAACAATTACACAGTGTAAGGCTCTACAAATAAAAAAAGGAATACACAATCGAGACAAATATTTATTCCTTTTTGACATCATTATCTTTCTTTAAGTACTTCATAAATGTTATATGTTTTATTTGAATTTTTTGCCAATACGAATAGATAATAAGATGTTTAAAAGTTATTACATTAAGCAGTAATTTGTGTTTAGTCGTAAAAGAAATTGAATTAAAACATTTGGTAAAAATTAGATGTTTTCTGTTTAAATACCACAATCTCAATTAACTTGGCTAATAAAGAGCAGAACCTCAACCTTAATAAATGTATTCGAATCCGATAATTTCGTTAAATTAAAACTAAAATAAATATAAAGTAATATTGGTAATAATAAAAAATGTACAAAATATTCACTGTCGATAACATTTCATATTTAAATACTTCTTACGATTCCTCAACTTTAATTCGTGCTGAATGTGAAGTAATCATTTGGCACTTGTTTTTACTTGCTTACTGCTGGCAATGTAATAACCGGTTAGTAATATCGGTAACATATGTCTTATAAAAGATCGATTCAATTTAAATTGATATCAGTTTGATCCTGTCAAAACAAGTAATAACATTACAAAAATGTTCGTCAAGGTAATAATATTCACCTCGAAATCATATAATACATATATATAATACAGTTTTAGGGATTTTATCACTTTAAGTTTATTATTTATTATAACCGACGTCAAACTCTTCTCAGGATCTCATCATCATCATCATCATCAGCCTTTGATAGTCCACTGCTGGACATTAGGCCTCCCTAATACACCTCTATCCATTGGAGGTTTTGGACCGTACACACCACGCTGGTCCAATGCAGGTTGGTGGGTTAGGATTAGGTTTATGCCCATCCGAAGCATGGGATCATCTTACTTTTCAGACAATTGGGTGATCGGCCAAACTGTCCTAACCAACTAGGAAACAACAACGAAAATTTGTTGAGTCCCCGCAGGATTCGAACCCACGACCTCCGGTTTCTAAAGCAAACGCCAATACCACTAGGCTACGGAGGCTCAGGATCTATGGTTATGGAATCGACTAAAATGTCGAACGCAAAAATGCCCCATATTCAAAATTTTTTAACATAATTATAAACACCATTGGAACAGATATTTGCCAGATATTGTGATTAATTAAATGGTTCTCTATAGGTAATTGTAGTTGCTGCCGTTTTGGCTTTGGCCGCTGGTCAGTACAACGCTGGATATGGATACAATCAAGGGTATGGACACGTCGGATATAGAGCGCCCGCTGTGGTCGTCCAACACCAGCCTATTCAATACTCAGCCTACAATTCCAACCAACAGGAGCAATATGTAAGTTATTAAAGCTCTAATATGTAACCAGGATAACTTTAGACTAATTAATTTATTATCTTCTAACTTGCAATAAAAAAATAATTAAAGTAGAAATTTTTCTAGGGAACAAATCTGTAATATAGGCCTAAACAACGTATTTCTTCCCGTCTTAAAGGCAGTACCACACTACTCGTACCAGTACTCCGTAGCCGACCCCCACACCGGAGACATCAAGTCTCAGCAAGAGGCGCGTGAGGGTGATGTCGTTCGTGGTGCGTACAGCCTCCACGAGTCTGACGGCACCGTCAGAACTGTCGAGTACACCGCTGATGCACACAATGGGTAAGAATCGATGAAATACCCGTCTTGTCTAAAGAAAAACGAGAATTTACTAGCAGGTCATATCATTAAACGTAAAATTTTGATTTGTGTCATTGGTGTCTTTTAAATATAAATTGTGATATATATATATAAACATATATATGAGATCCTGTTTTTGCACTCACCGATCGCGATGTTCCTGAACCTATCGGACCGATTGACTTGAAATTTGGTACGTTATATATCTTTTGCCAAGTAAACATCATCTAAGAACGGGTTTTACAATGTTCCACCCCCAAAGGGGATTGCGGGGACGTTAACAATCGAAAATGACGACATGTACGACATCATAACAACAGCTAGTTTATTAATGAGACATTTATCAAAATGCAGCCAAATAAGCTCGTAAATTTATGTAAAATCCATATCGAACTGTTACTATATCTAAACCCCTGAGTCCTCGTATTGGGTTATACGTATTGGTCCTCCAACTAATGGAAGTGAACCTTGGAGAGTCTAACTAATGTCAAGTCCATTGTGCCTCTTGTCCTATTTTTAGAATGATAAAAATAAGAAGTTTTACTAAGATATTTATGCGTTTACAGATTCAACGCTGTCGTTCGTCGGGAAGGTCCTGCTGCTCACGCCGTTCCTGTTGCACACAATTAAATGATTGCTGGAATAATCTGGCCGATATAATATTTATTTATAATTTTATTAAATGAAACAAGTAAACATTCGTATGGATTTTCATTCAATACAAGCAGCGAATATACACTTAATAAAAGTATAGACTAGCGATCCGCCCAGACTACAAATATTTAATTGGATAAGGATTAATGTTGTGTTGATTTAAATCACTTCTTAAACAAGCCAATTTGTACCCTATATCGTAAACGATAAAAATGTTTATTTGGGTTATTCTTGAGTTGTAGACATATACTATTGCAGACTTTTTTGCTGACCTATTAAGGGTGTTCAATCGTATTATATGTTATTTTGATTCATCTCGTGGGGTTCAGCTAGCGTTCGCAATGTAAGCGCAAAAAATGTATTTGTTTATGACCTCACATTATAATCCTGTCTGTCAGAATTACTCTAAAATATTTTGCCATTATATAAAAAATCTTTAGTAACTTTAAAAGATTTAAGCATACATAGGGTCGGACAGACAGACAGCAAAAGTGGTTTTGTTATATATTATGCAGTAATAACTTTGCGGTAAAGTTTTGGCACTGTGTACACAACGTGATAGATGTCCTTTATATTGTAGTAGCACAGTATGTAGACTAAACTATAAATTAAGTAAAGTAGTACAAACAGAAAAGTTGAGAATGATTTTACGTTATTTTGTTTTTTAGCTATTAGAGTAAAATGGAGAGTCTAAAGCAATATTTACGTAAGATTAGACCACTCCATGAAGTGTATTTTTTTCGAGATTTCTTATCAGACTTTCTAGCCTCCGTGATGTGTAATAAAATAAAATAAATTACTTATTGATTCATTTACAGTCTTAATAAACTTAAATAACGGCTAAATCTCCGGTTCGGGTGCTAGGATGTCGGCATACGTATTATTCGATTGGCATGGTCAATTTGCGCGATTTTAGTATAGACGAGAGATTTGTTGCAATTTTCTAGTTCCATACTTATGAAAAATAAGAATTAAGGGCGAAAGGGGCAAAAAGTGTAAACAGATTTCATATTATTATCCAACCGGGACTCAACCAGTTTTCCAAATTGCTTCATAGTTAGTTAGGGCAATGCGGGCAGATCACCCGATTGACTGTAAAGTAATAGGATCCATGTATAAAGTCGGTCCAGGGCCTGACCTCTCTCCTGTCGTATCGGTTATCCGTCCTATCGGACAATGAGAGTGAAGGAAGAGGGAGTCCACCCGTGTCTATTATATCTCCTGCGTGGTTGCTGATCTCTAATATAAACCGGCCGCTTTATCGCCTATAATTAATCGGCTCGGAGAACATTCATTAGCTTTCGCTTTTAAATTTACATCTGCGTAATAAATTCAGAATCCAATATTCAAAGTAGAAACATATTGCCTAAATCATATTTTAAATCCCATCGTGATTAGAAATATTTAGGCCTTCTTTATAAGCTTGATATCTAGGAAACTAACTTTATGTCTATCGCTGTTATTTAGTTTGCAATAATACATAGGATTTATAAGCGTTGACTGACATCTAGATACTAGGCAGAACAATGCTCTAAAAGGATATGTATGGTTTTATAGATCGTCTCCTAGTTATATAAAATATTACAAGTTGACTGAGTTCGAAAAGGTGTTACACTCGCTTACTTGGAACATATTTTAATACACTTTGCTATCGCTCCATAGTACTCGTTAAGGATTTATTTGATATTTAAAAATAAAAATAACATGCGTTAAATAATAAACTCGTGACAGTTAATTGCAATTTATGCCAAACTTAAGAGATTATAAAAACTATATCGATAATACTACTTGATTGGCACTACATAAAGTCTATATGTTTAAAATACAATTGCATTTTACATTTAAATATTTTTAAAATTGGATGTCACTATTACCAGACTCATTTAAGGTAAATATTTAAGTATATTATCAGTTAATGTAGTTTATAAACTTCGTCATTCTATGAGTATAAAACGTGATTCTTGACTTTTGATTAAATAAATATTAAAAATGCAGTGCTAGAAATGTCGGTAGTCATGTATAATTTAAGAATGCACGTTGTCACTCACTAATATTCCAATGGTTTGTACATTAGAAGTCGTGGTATATTTTTATTACGGTTAATATGTCATTAAAAATTGCATTATTTTTGTTTAAAATGAAATGACGTTTTGATATACTGAAATACTTACTTCGTCTACAAACTAGCTCTTTAATCTAAAACGGATCAGAATAGTCTTTGTACTGATATTTCCAATATTAATATCATTCAGTTTTATAAGTTTTGGTTCAACGAAGCATTAAGATTTTGTCGTATCATTTTGATGATCATCAAATTTAATAAATTATTTAAAAATATTTTACTCGTTTCGCATCCATTAAATTAAGCAATATATGTCAACTCATTTCGTTATCACTACACATGTTTGACAATTTAATTACTTGATTACAAAGAACTACAATACGATAAATTATAATATGATACTCTGTTTCGAATATCTTAACCGAAAAAAACTTTTAAAAATTCGAAATTATAAAAGTTTTTGTTTAATTTTATATTATTAGACATTATATAATATTATATAGCAATTATTCAGGAAATCGTTTAAGTGTCATAACAGGAACGCAGTGGACAAGAGTTCCACGAACATGATCAGCGTTGAATTGAAAACTATAGTAAGCATGAACAAATATGATTAACATCATTTAAATGTAGCCAATCGTAAATCCATGTAAAATTCATAGTTCAGACTATGAAGTTGCAATAATGGTAGTACGGTGATTATTTCCACAAACTAAGTTAATAAACGTGATAGTTTATTAGAGTTCAATATTGCTGGAACATTAATTAGTGCCTCTAGCGCTAACATAATTGTCTACTTTGTTTAGAATTGACAATAGATCCGATGGAAAAACCATAGACAGAGGTAATAAGGCTGCAGACCAACTGTTTAGTGTCCATTCTATGAAGGTTCACTTACTCTGACAATTCAGGTTTATCAGCCCTAAGGTCTAACCAACTGAAACAACTATATATTATTGATTGGATCAAAGCAGTTATTACATTCATTTAGTCTGATATTACACTTTATATAAATTTAGGAATTATGGCTACAGTTCATTATTTCAATTACTGAATCTGTTATCCTGAACATATTCGAAAAAGCGATATCAGTAGTATACGTTGGACATTACATAAAGCAACTATTTATAGCTCGTATTGCTCAACGACGATTACTAAAAGAAATCATATTGCTTAATATTAAATTCTAATCACCGTTGAGCTAACACAAAAAGGGTATATAATATTTTTCTACGATATAACTAAAAAAGTGTTGTTTAAACTAATTCACTCATATTATAAATAATGTAAAGTATCTTGATATATGAACGTTCGATTATACATACCATTGCCAGATCAAGTGTGGTAACTGAAGTTCCTTAATCGTAAGCTTAGGTGTATATGACCTAGAACGCATACCCTTTCAGCCGTCTTCATGAGATGATGTCACGGTGGAGGTAGATCAGTTGTACTGAAGTATTGTGATCTTTAAACACGGTGAAAATACGTTTATAAACCGAATATATTTTCAGAATAATACTAATGCAAATAAGGTAATATCTTAAGCTAATTATCGTTAACAATACATTTTTCCAGACCTTTGAAGAGCTAGAACGTGGGATATAACTTAAAACAATTTATAAAATATAAACCATAATTCCATAAAAACTATGTATTATTTATATAGTACCGCGTAATCCAACAGGTATATATAAACTTAATTATTTAACGAATTTACCAGAGTTAATCAGGGTTCATATTTGTGCTGTGAAACTATATTGCTTTGTTGAGCATTTAATGCTAAGTATTGAATGGCTGACGTTGGACGACAACTGGTGCTATAACCGGTGTATCGTACTATGTATATCATATCAGCATTATCTGACCTGGAGCAAAGTCTAAAAGTGCAGCAACAATTACCTTTTTAAATATTAAATTAAAATATAAAAAACATTTACGCATAAATAATCATAAAAGTAAAAAAATCAGTATGCTAATTATGTCGTTGATCATACTAAATTTTTACCTTGACGAACATTTTATAATTTTCATATATTGACAAATATTAACTGATGCCGATTACACTTAATCGATTATTTATAACACGTTAAGAATACTCAACATATTACTAACAACTATTTGAATTCAAATCATATAAAAGGTAAAACATGCGTCTCTTAATTACTAATCACTAGTAAACAGGACTTTATGTATACTATTATAAAACGTGTCACTGTTGCTGTCCGATCTTTTATCATGCTTACAAACTTTTAAAATACTGACTGAGAAATTTGAAGCGTTTAGTAAAGATGGATAGTCTTACATGTAATATAAAAATTATTCAGTGCTTGTACACGGAAAAAAATTAGTCACTAAACGTAAAGCGAAAGTTGACTATTACAATAGATTTCATATGAGTACTAAATTATTTTACTAATTCTATACTAATGAAAGTAAAGACAAACTAATATTACTAACTAGTCTGAAAGTAAATTTTAACAAGTAATACATTAACAATAAATTTACAAAAAACTTTCAATACTATTCTATATATATTAAACATGGTGTTGACGTCTCAGGTAAGCTGCTGTGACAGATCTCCGTTTCGCACCCTGTTATACATCGTATAGATAAAATACTTAAAATAATTCAAATAATTAATAATTAGTAAAGTAAATATTAATTTTATAGAAATTTACTAAATAAATATAATACTAATCAAAGTACTTAAAGAAAAAAGTTAAATTAACGAATTGATTTACGATTATCATTCTTTACAACTGGAATGTGACAGTTTAGATTTACGACATTCATGTGAAACCACATATCAAGTCTAAAGCCAGTACTTCTGAATTACTCGTAATATAGAAGTCATTTTACTGCATTCTATACACTTACTTATTATGAACATATTTTCCGATTATAATGAAATTATCAAAAAAAAAATTATATATTTAATTGCTTTATAACTTATCAAAACAATTTACTATGTTTTATTAATAATCATACAAGTTTACGTACGGTTAAGAGGACGTAGAAGTATTGGTTTGGGCTTCATAGTATAAATAATTACAAATTTTGACTTCGAAGAAGGTGCTCAATTCGACATTTTTTCTTTTTTAAATTGTCATTTTAATAATATGTGTTAATGATTTTTTGATATTTAATAAGAAAATAGGCGTCAAAAAACCTGTTAAATTACTTGCCAAACAAGATATCTAAAACTTTAATATAAGTTCTTGGGTTTCGCAAAATTATCATGGCTAGAATACACAATATCATTAATTTAAATATTTTTAAAAATTGGTGTAGCATATTAGACTCATGGGTGATGTGTATTTATGTATCAGTTATTTTACTCTCTTCTATAAAACTTGATACGACATTGATTTAAAAATATATTAAATATTGAGACTTAAAATGCAGTGGAGAAATCTGAGGATTTACGGATGGTTGTCACTAATATCAGTTTGATATTGGTCATATTTTGGTAGTCAATGTCATTAAAATTTTTTTTGTTAAAATTAAAACGTCACTTGGTATCAAATCCCATCTCAATGCTCTTTAATATAACGTCAGATGTCGTTGTCATATTTCCAATATAATCATTCAGTTCTATAAGTTTTGTCGACAACTTAAGTTATCTACTCATTTTAAGATCATCAATTTAATATATTTAATTTGACTTTGCATCCTTAAATACAAATAGTCAACATATTTCCGTTTCACTCACATTTTAATCATATATTTTATTTTAAGAACATCACGATAAACTTGATAATATGATCTCTGTTTCGAATATCTAACGAAAAAAAACTTTAAAATCAATTAATCAGTTTTATTTTTTTTATTAGACATTATAAAATATAACGATATTTCAGGCAATCGTTTATGGGGCAACAGAGGCTGGGCGCCTTCACGAACAGCGTTGAATCTAACTCGTGCCTACAAATTCTGATACTTTAAATATGATACAATCCAAACAGTAAAATTCATATTAAACTTGAGTAAAACTGTACGGTCGTTTACTCCACAAACTAAGTTTATAACTGTTGAGTTCAATTGCGCAGGACTTAAGTCCTCTTCCCTAGCCCTCTTTGTTTGAACATAAAGGCCAAGAAAACCGATAGATCAAGAGTGTAGCCAGAACCACTTTTCGCCATCTCGCGGTTCATCTCACAAGCATTGGGTTGGCGTAGCCTCTACAACAAAAAACATAAAAATTTGAGATTAACCATCGTAATTAGTCTGATTCCTTTATTTAATTTAATATGTCACGTTCCATCTTTAAATCTTGACCTTTTATAAACTGAAACATCAAAAGCGATAAACAAGTGTACGACTCAACAAACCCAATCATTTCCTCACTAAATTAAAAAACAGTTCTTTCTAAATGTGCCACCTTACAAAAGTAATATTTTTCTACAATATAACTAAAAACTGGTTTGTTACAATCTAATTCTAAATAACATCATTGAATAAATAAGTCCATTAACATCCATTTGGCGTAGCGTGATGCGTCCTTCATGCCGTCAGACTCGTGGGCTTACACGAACACTCACCCTCGCGCCTTGCTGGCGTTCACCGGTGGGATCGGCACGATCTGGCAAGTGGGGTACGCTTTAAAACGGGAAATTATTTTTAAACATATTAAATAATCTTAATAAATAAGGTAATATATAAGTTAAATATTATTAAATATACTTTTCGACCTTGGAAGGCTTGAAATGGGATAAACAAATATTAAAATAACTAAACCATAAAATTCAAAACTTATTATTTATATAGTATTCTGAAGGTCCTACTAATTTCTAAATTTCAAGTTATTCAATATTTTTGCTGTAAACTTAATCCTTTGTTGTGCTGTGAGGTATTGAATGGGCTGCTGTTGGCGACAACCGGGGCTCTACAGTTACTCTGGTATCCTATCATTTATTGACGCAAAAAGCCAACAGCGCACAACAATTCTTTAAATGTTAATAAAGTAAAATTAAAAAAAATAATAAATAATCATAAATAAATTCAATACTAATTCCTTGATCATCTGTAAATTTTTTACTAGAATTTTATGTTTTCCTTTCTGACAATTTATTGCGTTTATCTCAATCGATCTTTTATAAGACGTAAGGTACTCAAATATTACTAACCGTTATGCAAACATAAAGAAAAACAGTCTCTAATTATTATAAAAAATTTATAAAACAATGTACGTCTTCCATCTTTAGTAAAACTTAAAACTGGCACGTTTGCTTATAAGATGGATGATCTTGATTATCAAATTAATTATCATTTTACCGGAAAAGTTACAAAAATTCTGTATGGTGTAAGTCTTAATTTAAGGATAACCTAATAACCATTTTTCTTTATGGAATGCGTATTATAAAAGTGTTTCACAATCCAGCTTAATCCTTAAACAATTAAGTGCCTTAATACATTCAATTTAATATAGATCAATATTTTGATCACATGAATTCAAATAAATATTTACGATATCATTACTGTAAACAGGAAAATCATATCTTTAATAAAAATAATAACAAAATATGCATAAGTTCATTGCTCATGTTTTTCACCATTTGTGTATTTAAAATTTTAAAAATAATGAGACAATTATCTCATGAAAAGTTATTATATGATCATGTTTTCTTTTTTTCCTATTATTAATTATCATTTTTTCATTATTATAGTTTAGGAAAATAATAAGATACTCTCAAATTTATTCAGGTTAGTCGTCCCTTTTTGAGATTGTTTAAGTAATTAAAAAGCAAATGATTATTTTTCAATTTTATAAATTGAAAAGTAACTGCATAATTTCTTAAATCTTTAATGAGATTATTTTTAGTACGTGTAAGTGTAGTCGTTCTTTTTAGTATAGACGATGTGCATTCATTCCATACTTATAAAGACAATTAGGGCGAGGGAAAACTGTAAAAATTTCATTTATTATCAACCAGCTCAACGTTTTCAAATGCTTTGTTGTTGAAGCGGGCGATCCCATTCTATATAGGATCCATTAAGTGGTCAGGCACCTCTCCTTCGTTGGTTCCCTATCGGACAATGGGTGAAGAGTCCACCCGGTATATTCTCCTCGTGTTCTGATCTTAAAACCGCTTTTATCATAATTTCGGCTCGGAGAACATTCATTAGCTTTTCCGCTTTTTTTAAGTTTCTACATCTATAATATTATAACCCAAGTAGAAACATTTTCAAACATATTTTTCTCCGTATCTACAGTTTGGCCTTTTTTATAGCAATTCAATCTCAACTTACTATCTTTGTTTTAGTTTCAAATCAATACACAAAGGTTTCGTTGACTTAGGACATCTAAGAACGAGCACAGGCTAAAAGAATGTTGTGGTTTTATAAGTCTCTTATGTTTAAATAATATTCAAATTTGACTCCAAAGAGTTCTCAATTCGCTATTTCATTTTAATATGTCCCATTTAATTATATTGTGTTAATGATTTTTGATTTTAAGAAATAAAAAAAAGCGTCAAAATAACACCTCTGGATTAAATGCAAACTTGCCAAACTTAGAGTTTAAAACTATTATACAAAGTCATGGTTGCTACATAAGTCTATCTTGGTTTAAGAATACCGATGATTAATTAAATTTTTTTAAATTGGTGTCAACATTTCGATCTCTTTAATAGTAGTTTGTAAGTTAATTTGTTTATAAACTTCGTCATTCTAGGGTTAGCGTGTGATACATACATTGATTCAAAAATATAATTAGAATAAGGCTAAAAATCAGTGGAAATCAGGTATTTTACGGATGGCGCGTTTCCCCACTAATATTGCAAATGGTTTGCAGTTTAAGTCGGTCATATTTTTGATGGTTCATAGTGTCATTAAAATCTTATTTTTTAATGAGGACGTTTTGATAAATCCTATCTAAAACACTTAATTAAAGGATCAGAATGTCGTTGTGTGATATTTCCAATATTAATATCATTCAGTTCTATAAAATTTAAGAGCTACATTAAGTTTTTCTACATCTTTTAATGAACATAATTTAATATATTTTAAAAATTTTAACTTTATCCATTAAATAAACAAAATCAACTTTTTCGTTATCTATCAATGTTTAACTCATTATTACTACTTTCAAAACACAAATCACGATAAGGTTGATAATATGATCTCTGTTAATATCTTAACCAAAAACTAAATTCAAAGTTAAAATCAGTTTTGTTTAATTTTATATTATTGAGATAATAAATATTAAAACGATATTATTCGCAATCGTTTAATGGTGTAACAGACTGGGAGCTGCCTTCCCGCGACACAGCGTTGTCTTAAAATCGTAGCAACAATGCTGAAACTTTAAAATGATCAATGATCGTAAATTCTTTCAAACTGAGTAGCTTGGAGTTTTCTCCACAATAGTTTATAAAGTGATTTTATTGAGTTACAATTCCGGAACTGTGCTCTTCGGCTACCGGTCTCCTTTGTTTAGAACAAAATGGTCCGAAGCAAGAAACCATGGATCGAAGGTGATAAACGCAGAACCGACGTTCGTGTCATCTCTCATGGTTCATTTCTCCCAAACTTTGGGTTCCCTATACAACTAAAACAACAGTAAAATTTGCGATTCAACGCATTCGATTTGGTCTGATATTACCTTTATATTAATTTAGATTGCTCTCGTTCACATTTAACATAGACACTGTTTATAAACTGAAACATCGAAAAAGTGAAACATGTATGACATTACAGCAATAACCCACAAATCAGCTCGTTTCCTTCCTAAATACAAATAGTTGCTTTACCTAGATGTGCCAACCCTTCGACAGAAGGATATAATATTTTTCTACGATATAACTAAAAAAAGCTGGTTGTTAAAAAATTCACTCAATTCCTAATGAACTATCATTGAATAAAAAGTCATATACATCCTTTGTCAGCTTACTCGACAGTCCTTGTGCTCAGACTCGGGGGCTAAGCACCCGAACATCCCTCACGCCTCTTGGAATATGTCACCGGGTAGGGATCGCTCGTCGGTCAGTAGTGGTCACCAAACAGGAAATCTTTTAAAACCATATATTTAATAATACTTTATAAATGTAAGGAATATATAATTAAATTATTATTAAATAATGTTTTTCAGACCTTGGAGGCTATGAAACGTGGGATATAACTTAAATATTAAAATAACTAAACCATAAATTCTAAACTTTATTTATATTATTAGAGGTCCTACAAATATTTAAAATTAAGTTATTCAGATTGCATTTTGTGCTGACTCATTTTCCTTTTTGCATTTGAGGTATTAATGGGCTGCTGTTGGACGAAACCCGGTGCTCTATAACCGGTGTATCCTACCCTGTTGTACTCAGTTATTGACCGGCAGCCAACGCAACAAAACAATTCCTTAAAATATTAATAAAAATTAAAAAAAAATATCCTAAATAATCAAATAAAAATTCACTCTAATTCCGTGTTTACGTAAAATTTTACCTTGAAGACATTTTGCAATTTTCACTTATGACAATAGTGCA
The DNA here is from genome assembly GCA_029286875.1 of Lamproptera curius. Lineage (NCBI taxonomy): Eukaryota > Metazoa > Arthropoda > Insecta > Lepidoptera > Papilionidae > Lamproptera > Lamproptera curius. Next base: position 1,736,469 of record JAGSMT010000039.1, on the reverse strand, counting down.
TTTACTCAATCGATCTTTATAAGACTGGACTCAAATATTACTAACCGGTTATTCAAACAAAAGGAAAAACATCGTTTTAATTATATTATAAATTTTACATGTCGGTCTGTCCTCCCTTTTATATCTTAAAACTAAAACTGCCATTTTGACGTTTATAAAGATGGTGATCCTCGTTAAATCAAAATTAATTACTCAGTGTTGTACGGAAAATTACAAATCTTGTGTGTAATCTAATTTAAGGATAACCTAAACCATTGTTCTATTTCGGATCGGCTATTCAGGGGTTCACAATCCACTTAATCAAAATGCTACATTGTCATTTAATATGATCAATATTTATCGCGTAATTCAAAAAATTTCGTATCAGTATTACCTTGAAACAGAAATATTACTTTAATAAAAATAAAAAAACAAGTTATTGCCTGTCGACTTTTTTCATCCATGTTTAATTTAAAATTTTTATAAATAATGGAATTCATGAAAATTATTATACTGATCTAGTTTTCTTTTATATTTACCTATTCAATTTATTATTCATTATTGATAGTTTAGGAATAATAATCTCTAAATTTATTCAGGTTAGGTGTTCCTATTCGTTGAGATTGTTTTAATAATTAAAACAAATGATAATTTTATACAATTTTAATAAATTTAAAAGACTTGATACAATTTATTTCTTAACTAAAATCTTTAATGGCGTCAGATTTTTTTATACTGTAATGGTCGTTCTGTTTAATATGACAGATTTTCAATTCTAGTTCATTATGAAAAATGACAATTAGCGAAGGGCAAAACTGTAAAATTTCATATTATTATCCACCGACTCACCAGTTTTCCAAATTCTTCATTAGTTAGCAATGGCAATCCGTTGACTGTAAATATGGATCCATGTTAAAGTCGGTCAGCTCTCCCCTCATCGGTTTCCCCTATCGGACAATGAGTGAAGGAGGATCCACTTATTTTTCTCCTGCTGGTTGTGATCTATATAAACCGGCCTCTTTGCCTAATTACGGCTGGAAATTCTGCTTCCTTTTAAGTTTCTCTTATAAATTCATAAACCTACTAAAAATAAACTTTAAACATTCATCGCCTTATCTGTTTGGCTTCTTTATAAACTTAATCGGGTGTTCCGGATTCTATCTTCTCTTATATCCTGTTGTTTTGTTTGATAATACACGGTATTTAAGCGTTGCGGCATCAAGAACGAGGGAACAATGGCTAAGGATATTGTGGTTTTTAGTCGTCTCCTTATGTTTAAATAATTTACAATTGCAACTCGAAAAGGGTCTCAATTGGTATTTTTTTTTAATGAAATTTGCATTTTTAATTATTTGTTAAGTGATTTTTGTATTTAAAATAAAGAAAATGCGTCAAATAACACTTGATTAAATACTTTCAAACAGATATACTAAAACTATTATACATAAAGTTATGAGTTGCCAATAAAGTATCTAGGTTTAAGAATAACGATATATTTATTAAATTTTTAAAATTGGTGTCGGATTTCAGATCTCTTTAGGTGTAGTTTAAGTTAATTTAGTTAAACTTCGTCTTCTAGGTATAAGACGTTATACGCATTGATTCAAATAAATTAGAATATAGACTTAAACAGTGGCGAAATCGAGTATTTTTGGATGCCGTTGTCACTCATAATCAAATGGTGTACGTTTGAATCGTCCTTTTTTGGATAGATTAAGTTATTAAATTTTTTTTTAAAATGAAAGGACGTTTTGATCAGAAATCTCTTTCTACAAACTAGCTCTTTATAAGTGATCAGAATATTTTATTTTCAATTATATCATTCAGTTCTTAAGTTATGCTACATTAAGTTTTATCTACGTACATTGATGATCAAATTTAATAATTTAAAATTTTAACTTTCGCATCCATTAAAAAAAATATCCTCTTTTTCCTTATCCTATCACAATTTTTAACTCATATATTACTCACTTGTTACTAAAAGAACACAAATCACGATAAAGGTTGATAATTATCTGTTTAATACTTAACGAAAAACTTAATTCAAAGTTAAATCATTTTTGTTTAATTTTTATATTTTATGGACATTAATAAATCGACGATATTGACATCGTTTATGGTGTGCAAGGAACGGCGTGGGCAGCTGCCTTCGACAGACGCGTTGATCGTAAACCGTACAATACAATTGCGATATTTATATGATACCAAGCAAATCAGTAATTCTATTAAACTATGAGCAATAACTAGTACGTCTTTACTCCGAAACAGTTTTAAAGGATGTTAGTTCACAATTCGGAGCATTATAGGCACTCTTGCGCTACATCTACCTGTTTAGAACAAAAATAGTCAAGCAAGAAACCATGGATCGAAGGTGTAACGAACACTGTTTACTGTCCATCTTCGGTTCATATTATCCAACTTTGGGTTTCAGCCTACCTTAACCCTAAAACAAAGTAAATTTGAGGTTCAACGCATACAAATTTGGTCTGATTTACTTTATATTAATTTAGGAATTTAGCATACATTCCATCTATTTATATCGCCTTTTACTGACATCGAAAATGAACATGTCGGACCATTACATAACAAAACCCCAATCACTCTTTCCTTTACCTATTCAAGAAAATGCAATAGTTGCTCCTACGATTGCCTACCCTACAACGCAAAGGGAATATTTTCTACAATAAACTAAAAACGTTTTTAAACAAATTCTAATTCCAAAAATGAACATATCATTGAATAAATAAGTCATTTCTTACTTGGGCGTCACGTGTACTCACAGTCCTGTCGTCGACTCTGGGCTTAGCCCGAGCATCCCCTCCGCCTCTTTGAGCTTGATTCGGGTGGGGATCGGCTACGATGTAGTATTGTAGCTTAAAACGGGAGATACTTTTAAACCATTAAAATAATACTTTAAGAAAAAAGTACAGTTAAATTATTATTAAATAATTTCCTTGAAGTGAAATGGGATATACAAAATTTAAACAAACCAAATTCAAAAACTTATTTTTTATAGTTTCCTAAAAAGACTAAATTTTAAAATTAATTATCAGTTCATTGTTGTGACTATTCTCCTGTTGTTGCATGTAAATAGGCTGTGTTGGCGCACCAGTATCTTAACCGTGTCCACCTGTTCATTCCAGATTGTATTGACCGCCCAAACAAAGCACACAACAATTACCTTTAAATAGTTAATAAAAATTAAAAAAATATACCATAAATAATCATAAATAAAAAATTCACATCAATCCATGTGATTTATAGTAAATGTTTCTGAAGACATTTTGTATGTTCCTATCAACAGATTTAACTGATCGTATACTCAATCGATCTTTATAGCTGGTCTCAAATATTACTAACCGGTTTTGACATTCAACGTAAAGGAAAACATTGCTCATTATATTATAAATATTAAAACAATACGGTTCCACTTTTATGCAACTTTAAAACTAGCGGTTTTGAGTTTAAATGGATGTCCTTGATTAAATCAATTATTCTCATGTTGACACCGGAAAAAATTACAAAAATGTCTGTGTGGTGTAGTCTATAATTTAAGGATAACCCAATAACCATTTGTTCTTTAAATTTCGAAATCGCGTATTCATGATGTTTTCACAATCCGCATTAATCCTAAACAATTAGTGCTTAAATACATTCAATTTAATATGATCAATATTTGATACGCATTAATTCAAATAAAATAGTATCAATGTGACCTGTCAAAGGGAAGAATCTGTAATATACTAATAACAATAATGACAAAATATACTGCATAAGTTCGATTCTAAATGTTTTAACAATCCATATTGTAAGCGCATTTAAATATTTTAAATGAAAATAATGTACATTATCTCATGAAAAAGTTATTATACATCATAGTTTTCTTTTTTATATTTACCTATTATTGCAATTAATCGATTTATTATATTGATAGTTTAGGAAAATAATATACGAAAATACTCAAATTCATTCGTTAGATCTTCCTTATTCGTTGAGATTGTTTTAAAAGTAATTAAAAGCAAAATAATATGTTATACAATTTTAATAAATATTGAAAGTAACTGCTGATCAATATTATTTCTTAACTAAATCTTTAATACGTCAGATTCGTTTTTAGTTAGATATAAAAGTTGAGTCCAAATTTTTCAGGTTTAGCGTATGTATCGGAATTTTTTCAATTTCTAAAAAGTTCATACTTTATAAAATTTAACAATTAAGGCGAAGCAAAACTTTTAAACAGATTTCTATTATTATTCAACCAGGATAACAGTTTTCCAGTGCAGCACATAGTTTAGTTAGGAGAATGCTGGCAGATCACTTCCTACTTAGAAAATAGAGATCCATGTATAAAAGTGTCAGCCTGACCTCTCTCCTGTCATTATCGGTTTTCCGCCCTATCGGTTCAATAGTTCTGATAGTAGGGGATCCACGGTGTATCTTATATTCTTAGTGATAGTGATCTCTGATAAATCCGGCCTCTATACCTATAATTGATCGCCGGAACGTTCATCAGCTTTTCACTTTTGAAGTTTCAGATCTGCCTAATAAATTCCTTAGTAACCTACTAAAGTTATGAACCATATTATCAACCATATTTTCATCGCTTACGTGAGATCTCATAGTTTGGCCCTTTTTATTCTAACTGAATTCAAGCATCAAGCTCTACTTATGTATCGAACATTTGTTTTAGTTTTGCAAATCGCAATCATACAAGGTATTTATGGCGTTGACTTAGGACATCCTAAGAACGAGAGCGAACAATGACTAAATGGTTTAATTTTGCAAATTGGTTTTATAAGTCGTATCTTATAGGTTTAAATAACATTAAAGATTTGTGACTTCGAAAAAGGAAGGTTAATTCAACGTATTTTCATGTTTTAAAATTTAGTCCCATTTTAAGTTATATTGATTAAGGAGTTATTTGATATTTAAATTTAAAATAACGCGTCAACAACCTCACATGGTCAATTCGATTAAATTTAAAACTTTGTCCCTTTTTAGGATATGTTATAAATTTATTTATATTTATAATAAAGAAATACTACTTGGTTGGCATAAATAAATCTCATGGTTTAAAAGTTTCCCAATATGCATTTAGATTAAATTTTTAAAATTGGTGTCAACTATTCAGATCTCATTTAAAGTGTAGTTTATGTAAAAAGTAAATTTAGTTTAATTTCGTCATTCTAGGAGTATAAGACGTGTGATACATTAGCATTTTGATTCAATAAAGTAAATTAGATTAAGACTTAAAATGCAGTGGCTAGAAATCATAAAGGTATTTTACTGGATGCGCTTTCACTCATAATATTCCAGAATGGTTTAGCTAAAATTTGAGATCAGTCATATTATTTGGATGAGATTGCAATAGTGTCATTAAAAATTGCATAATTTTTGTTTAAAATAAAGGACGTTTTGTACATTTAAATACTTACTTCGTTCAAACATTGCTCTTTAATATAAAAGTATCAAGAATAGTGTTGTGATATATTCAAATATTATTCATCTCAAGTTCTATATAAGTTTTAGTAGGAGCGAAGCATTAAAGTTTTGTCGTACTCACATTTTTGAATGAACATCAGATTTAATTAAATTATTAAAAAAATATTTATGAACGTTTCGCATCCATTAAATAAACAATAGCAAATTTTTTTTCCGTTACACTATTCATCTTAACTACATATATACTCACTTTTCCTAAGACACAAATCGTAAAGTTGATAATATTATCTCTGTTTAAGAAATATCTTAACGAAAAAAAACCTTTGTGAAAATTCATAATAAAAGCAGTTTTTTTGTTTAATTTTTATATTTTATTGAGACATAAATAAATATTATAAGAGCGATATTATTCAGGCAATCGTTTAATGGTGTGCAACAGGAACGGCGTGGGCAGCGTGACCTTCCCGACGAACGACAGCGTTGAATCTGTAAACATACAGTAGCACATAACAATATTGCTGATAACATTTAAATATGATACCAACGCCAAATTACCAGTAAAATTCATATTCAAACTATGAAGGTTAATAACGTGAGTAGAGTCGTTTACTCCCAAACTAAGTTTATAATTAGTGTTTTATAGAGTTCAGCCAATTGCCAGAGACTTTATGTCACTCTTCGCGCTTTTCAAGTGCACTACTCTTGATAGAAAAAAATAGTCCGATAGGGAAAACCGATGGACCAGAGGTGTAAACAACGACTGTTTTCATTGACCATCCATGATGGTATCAATACTCCATAGCATTCGTATCAGCCCGTAAGGCTCTAACTCCAACTAAAAACGACGTTCACTTGTTGAACAAATGAATGAATTTAGTCTGATATTACACTATATAATTTAGAATTTTGAGCCAACAGTTCCATATCTGTTAACATAAACTGTCACTGTTATACTAAAACATTGAAAAAGCGATAAAAAAGTAGTATCATAGGATATTACATTAACTAATGCATATGAGATCTCTAAATCTATCGTTTCCTTTTTCACTGTATTATATAGAAAATCAATAGTTGCTTTACACTAACGATTTGCTACTACTTGCACAACACAAAAGTTATAATATTTTTCCACAATATAACTAAAAACCTGGTTGTTTAAAAATTCACTCAATTCGTAAATTGAACACTATCTTTGAATAAGAAGTCAATTAAATAACAATTGTGGGCGATAAACAGTATATACATCCTTACGAGTTCCTCAGCTCGTGGGGCGTGTAGCACCGAGTCAACATCACCTCACGCCCTCTTGCTGAACTTGATAGTCACCCCGGTGTGAGGATCGGCTCGAGTTACTGGTACGAGTAGTGTGGTACTGCCTTTAAAACGGGAAGAATTACGTTTTTAAAACCGATATATTTCAGAAATAATACTTTAATGCAAATGTAAGAGTAATACTATAAGTTAAATTATCGTTAAACAATACATTTTTTTCCAGACCTTGGAAAGGTTATGAAACGAGGGATATAACTTAAAACAATTTTAAATTAACTAAACCATAAAATCCATAAAAACTGTATTATTTATATAGTACTCGCGTATCCAACAGGAAGTACACTTATAACTTAAATTATTGTTAACAAATTTACCCCGAGTTATTCAGATTGCATATTTGTGCTGTGAAAACTTACATATTGCTCCTGTTGTTGTGCATTGTATGCAGAGTATTGAATAGGCTGCTGTTGGACGACAACCGCGGGTGCTCTATAACCGGTGTATCCGTACCCCTGGTTGTATCCATATCCAGCATTGTACTGACCGGCAGCCAGAGCCAAAACGGCAGCAGCAACAATTACCTATTTAAAATAGTTAATAAATTAAAATTAAAAAAAACGGTTACCATAAATAATCATAAAAAAAATTCAGTAAATAATTTTACCTTGCGAACATTACTTAATGTTTTCACTTATGCTGACAAGATTTAACTGATGCCGATTTAAATTCAATCGATCTTTTATAAGACGTAAGGTACTCAAATATTACTAACCGGTTTTGACATTGCAAACAGTAAAAAAGGAAAAACATGCGGTCTCTTAATTATATTATAAAACAATGTCACTGTCTGTCCATCCCTTTTATATGCTTAAAACTTTAAAACTACGGCACGGATTTTGAAGCGTTTTATAAAAGATGGATGATCCTTACGATATAAATCAAAATTAATCACTCAGTGTTGTACACCGGAAAAAAAATACAAAAATGTCTGCAGTGGTGTAAGTCTATAATTTAAGGATAACCCAATAACCATTTGTTCTTTAAATTTTACGGAAATGCGGCGTATTCATGAAGTGTTTTCAAGCAACCCAGCATTAATCCTTAAACAATTAGGTACCTTAAATACATTGTCAATTGGATATAGATCAATATTTTTGTTACAGCATGTAACTCAATTAAATATTTACGATATCAGTATTGCCCCTGTGCGAAGCCAGGGAGGATCGTAATATACTTTAATAAAAAATAATAGACAAAAATACTGCATAAGTCCGATTGCCTGTCAACCTGTTTCATCCATGTGTGTAAGCGCATATAAAATATTTTAAGTAAAATAATGATGACAATTATCACATGAAAAAAGTTATTATACTGATTAAAGTTTTCTTTTTTTATATTTACCGAAATTTTGCATTTATAATAATATTAGTTTACACGATTACAGATACACTCACATTTATTCAGGTTAAGGTGGTAGCCCTTATCAGTTGAGATTGTTTCAAAGTAATTAAAAAGCGAATGATTAATTTTTATACAATTTTAATTAAAATTGAAAATTAACTGCTAACACAATATTATTTCTTAACATAAATCTTTAATGGCGTCAGATTATTTTTTTAGTACGTGTAACAGTGTGAGTCCACGTTTCTTGTTTTTATGTGTTTACTGAATGTGTGCATGGCTTTAAGATTGTTTTTTCATTATAAAGATTATGCATCAAGCCTTATCAGTGGTACATCATGTAACGCTTATATCTCCTAAATAAGATAATATCTATTTATTGCCATACCTTCATATTCGCACGAACAAAACCAATTAGATAATGACATAAACCGTGAAACGATGTGAGCTATTGATATCTATCTGCTCGTCTAGATGAAATCATTAAAGTGAGATCGTTAAGAAAAAATGTTTTATATGTGTTCCAAGAATATGACACAAATATTTTTAGGTCACCTTGGCATAAATAACGTCTACTTTATCTGTAGTTCGAGCTATTTAGTATTCCAGAGCGTTAAAATTCTTGGCCTCCCGAGGGAGTGGTAAAATAACCTAATGATATCAATGTTTTAAGGTTGGTTAAGGCAACAGACGTATTTTTTACTATTAAAATATCCGTTGATAAAAAATATATATGTATTAATAATAAAATTAATTAATTATAGACATCGGTTATGAGCAAGGTTACATATAATTTTTAATGTAATGATGGGCTCCGAATCATGTACCTCCTGTTTGTAAGAAGTTAGGAAAAATCTAAATTATTTCTATTTGTTTTTTTTATAATGATCATTTTCTTTCTACTGCTACCTGTAAGAAATAATTTATAATAAAGTCCTAGTCACTCTTTATAATGTATTGAAACACTAAAAGTTTTATTGAATTGTGAACCAGTTTTAAATGCATTATGCTCATAAGGATATTAATTAAAATAGCTGTCAATTAATTAAATGAGAAATATTTTAAAAGAAATTGACTCATCATATTTCCCAATTATCGAATAAAAGTGGTATGGTAAACTTCTTTCTTTTTTAATAAACGCCTTATATAATTCGAATAAATAACATGCACAGTAAGATATTTTATTATATTTTTTATACAAAAACCAACTTTTATGTAATTTTGGCGGTTTTTGACCTTATAAGCATGTATATTCTATAAAATTGACTATAATTTTAAATACATATATTTATATATAGACCAATGGCTATATCCTTAATAAATAGTTTTGGTTTATACAATTCGATTTAAAAAATTGAGCTAAATATACTTAGGTATAAGGTTTTAGAAATGTAAAAGATCTAGATTTACAGATTTGGTACAGAGAGAGGAGCGTAACAGCGGGTGATAGAATACCAAAAGTAAAATTAATTAATAATTAAACTGCTTCCGTAGTCTAGTGGTACGGGCGTGCGCTTTAGAAACCGGAGGTGATGGGTTTCAATTCTGCGGGGACTCATCTAATTTTCATTGCTGTTTTCTAGTTGGTTAGGACAATTTGGGCCGATCACCAAACTGTCTGAAAAGTAAGATGATCCATGCGTTGGATGGACATGAAAAAATCGGTCCACCCACCAACCCGTATTGGAACAAGTGGTAAGATACGGTCCAAGAACCCCCTAATAGATAGGGCTGTATTAGGGGAGGCCTATGTCCAGCAGTGGACAATTACAGGCTGATGATGATGATGAATTAATAATTAATGAAAGTAAATGCTAAATAATCTGGCCTTGAACTGTGTGACGGCATTATAATATAAGTATTTGAGTTATTGTCTGCTTAATTTAAGTATTAAAAATCTGCAAGTGAGAAAATAGACCCAGGCATAATTAGCGTATAATCATGGAATAATAATGCTTTTACGCATCTTATTATTCTATATTGATATTATAAAAATAAAAGATTCGGATTTTGGGTGTATGTTTGTAATGAATATACTCAAAGACTACTGCGCTTGTTAATCAAATTCTTTCACCATCAGAAAGCTACATTCACTTTCTTTAACATAGGTTACTTTTTACCCCAGTAAAATCCATTTCAAAAAGCTAAAAATAACACTGAAAGAGCCATCGACGGACCATTAGTGTATACATAATATGCTTAACACAAAATGTCTTATTACATTTTGATAGTAACAATCTAAAATGACAAAATGTTATTCTTTTATAATTTAATTTAAACTAGTATACCAAATCTTAATAAATACGATAAAATAAATAAAATCATAAAAATTGTGTCAAAACGTTTTGCTTTATTTTAGTTAATAAGGACTAGAAATAAAATTAGCATTTTTAATAGTTGTCCAGTTAATGTTGACGGACGGGAACAGCATGGGCAGCATGACCTTGGCGATGGACAACAGCGTTGAATCTGTTAGGAAAAATTAAATCGTTAAATTAAAAATCGTTTAAACTGTATAGAAAGATATAATAAATGCTGGAAAAAAGGTACGTAAGGTAAAGTATGCACTTTTGTCACACACATCTTAGTATGTTTAATGCGATTATTATCAAGTATTTACTTGAACCGTACAATGTCCAATTGTTATGTGTCATAAAAACTTATTTAAAATAATTTTTAATTTTGATTTTAAAACTTGCTAGAATTTTATAGTCCTTATACATGAAAGGAAGATGTGACATAAGAGATAAATATAAATAATATTCCAAGTATTAAAACTTATAACAATAGCAACTTCCAAAATATGTTACTTCTGCTTACCCGTTATGCGCATCAGCTGTATACTCGACAGTCCTGACGGTGCCGTCGGACTCGTGGAGGCTGTAAGCACCACGAACGACATCACCTTCCGCGCCTCATGCTGAGACTTTATGTCACCGGTGTGGGGGTCATTCACGGAGTAGTCGAATGAATAGTGAGGGGCATTCTGAAATGGTATCATAAATTGATATTAAGACAGTTTTATTACGTTAATACCTCAATATTATTTATTAACTACTCACGTAGTAATCTTGCTGGTGGCCATTATAGCCTGAATATTGTATTGGCTGTTGTTGGACAACAACAGCAGGAGCTCTATAGCCGATTTGTCCTAATCCTATACCTTGGTTGGATCCGTAACCAGAATGGTATTGACCTGCGGCCAAAGCCAAAATTGTAGCTGCGGCAACAACCTGAAAGAAGATAATAAAAATATATATTTATCCACATTTTAGTAGTTGGCATTATTTTTCATTTTAAATATAAAGGTGAACTTTACCTTGATGAACATTTTTGAGAAGTTAGTGTTTGTACAGTTACAAGAAAGAACTGATGATAAAATAAAAAAGAATTCGTTTTTTATAGTACAGTACAGTAAAGTCATGTAATACTCAAACTTTTATCTCGACATCAACCAGTTGTTGGCAAGACACCTTTTACCATATGCCCAAAATTAAGTAACGACTCTTGCCTTGAAGGCTTTAAATTTATTGAAAGAAGCAAATGAAATTTGTTATTGTTAGCGTTAAACCCATTATTTGACCGAGATTACGAATGTAGTTTTTATAAAGTTTGATCGTATGTTATTCTGTACCGTCTTTCACCTTGTTATTATCTTGATAGAGTTTCTTCTTAGGAAGACAGAATTTGTCTGGGACCAGTCTTTTGGCAGATTATGTAAATCGAAAAAAATGTTTAATTTAAAATAGGGCAATATGGCCTACTAGGGTACTATATATTTCAACGTCTAATGTCATTGTTTAGATGATAGACTTCGATCTAGGGCCTTAATAAACGGGGCTAAACTTGCATTACGAGTAAACTTCATATAATAATACAGGGCTAAAGTCTCATCAATAGAAATAATAATAGTATAGTTTCATATATTTTATTATGTAGTAGGTCCATAGAAGCACCTTGTGTTATATATTTTTTTTTAATTTAAGATATTGTTTTTTACACATTTATTATTAATATCATACCCGCAGATGATCTAACTCTGAAATAAAGTTGTACTATAAACATTTCCTTATGTTTAAATGTATTAAGATAAATGTCGTTCCTGGATAATGGTATTTATAACCTTCTCAGCGTTAATAATAATCTGAACAAAAAATTACTGAGTCCGAAATCAAGCATTCTGCTGCCGTACGTTTCTTATAATATCTAAGAAATTTATAAATGTTACTTACTATACAATATAAGCATAAGGATTTACAATGTACTTATAAAACTAGCATCGTAATCTACATTACATTTATAGACTTCGAGCCCATAGACAAAAAAATACCTGTGAAATAATCCAACGTAAGTAACGCAAGAAGGCTGTTACTATATCATAGAATAACTCTGAGGGCTAAGCCGTCATTTTTGAGCGGTACATTTAGTCAGTACGTGAGTATATGGAATTTCTCCGGTAGGTGAGTATTGGAAGTGACCAATTATTGGATTGGATTTCGCACCTGTGCTAAAAATATTTAAGGCATTCGTAGGTAAAATATTGGTAAATGCATACAAACATAGTAAGACCTTTGCCAATCAATAATAAATACCCTAAATTACTTCTACAATTACCGGCGATTTAACAATTACTAAGCACTAACTTCCGGAACAACAATTTTTGTACGGCAATAGGTTTTTTGGCATTATTTTCAATCGACTATAAACTATAAAAGAGCCCTACAATAATTGACGGCATAGTGCTTAGAGTTTTATATAGCATAAGCATTATTATTAAAGTAGGAGCATTTCTCAAATATTATTTCTCAAGCATTTGGATTTATTGTCTATTACGGCAAAAAATTATTTACTCGAATTACAGAATACCGTTACTGTGGTACGTTATAAGAAAACGCTTATTGGCATAACTCTATCTATCGTGTAACTGTCTTGAACTTTCTCTGTATATAATTATCTACTGCCAGAAATATTTATTTTGTTACATAGAATTCTTGCGTCAACTATAATGAGATCAATCATTACAAACAAAAATTGAACCTTTCTGTCTTGAACATTGCTTTTAAAAACATTCGGACACGTATTTTGAACTAGTCAGGAACAAGATGGTAATATTTAATGAAATCATTAACAAACATTAAATTACAACAAAGAAAGTTGCATAAAGTTATACTTGAAAATATAAAATTTTCGGTTAAAATAAATAATGTTTATTAATTTTTAATTAAGTATTATTATTTAGAATATGTGGAAAGGCTTTGCAGAGACTGCATTAGCACACGTTAACAACAATAAATCAGCTAACTATATATTTTTTTAAATTACATCATGCTAATAAAAGTAATAGAAAAAGCTTAACAATGGTAACTAGTCTTATTAAGCAATTTCACAACTAAAACTGTCGTAGCTTATTATATAGCTAAAAATAAAATATTTCTTCGTAGTGGTGCACAAAACTGGCAATTAATTATGATTGATTTATATGTAAATATTAAATTTCGGTCGGTAACGATAGATTCTGAAGAACTTTTTACGAGCCCAGTAAATAAATTTTGAAAAATTTTGAATTCTTTAGCCGCCAGTGCAGTTTTGCATTAGGCTTTATTTACATTAAGGTAGTTTGCTCCTATACATACATCTCTAAACTGATTGGATATTCAAGTAAAGTTCTCAAGGGAAGAATGACTCTTTTTCGATGATTGTAAACTTTTAGTGGTCTTTATTTTACCCTTAGTGTCTATGCTATACAAATCTTACTATTTTTTTGTTTTATTAGGGGCTTTTCCGAGCTGGAACTTTACCAGAATCTTCTATGTAACTCGACACACCCTTGGTAAGAAGTTCCGGGTTCAAAACCCTCAATTTAATTTAAATTTGTATTTCTTCGAAATTAAACCATATATGGCAATAAGTTTGCTTCAAAATCCTACTTCCGATATATACATCGTCTCTCATTCGTTCGTCCTCTTTTACTCGCTTCAGTACATTTCATTACATCAAGCATGAATATAATGTATATTTAAGACATTTTTTTTGTAAAAAAACTGCTTGATTTTTACAAAACTTTTTAATAATATATTTATCCCTTTTATAAACATGTCTTTATGCGTCATTAATTAAGATAAGTAAGTTAATCCTGTAGCTTGAGGTATTCAAACAGCCTTAGCTATATTAAAAAAAAGAACTCTACAAATAGTTTCGTTTTGTTAATCTCTATTACAATATATTGTTTGATTTCTGTTACGAAAGGTGCACAATAAATAAAAGCATTGAATGATGAATTAAGTTACTTTATTTTTATCGATTAATTCTAAAATAATATTAACTTTCCGTGATGATAGACCAGTTAATGGACGAGGTGACCTTGGACGGGGACGGCATGAGCAGCATGTCCTTGACGCTGGACAACGGCGTTAAATCTGAAATAAAATATACGTATTAAATCATTCTAAACATGGCATATGCCTTAATCGAAGCCCAATAGTGTTGGTCTTTGCTTTACCAATCGGAGATAATGTGTCCGAATTTCGGAAAAAGCTAAGTCAAAATGTTATTGAACAAAAATAAAATAATAAAGAAACCTGCGCCCCTCATTACGCGGCGTTAATTTTAATTATGATGGTTACAGTTTAAAGTAAAAAGTTTTCTTAAAGTTTATCTAACTGATAATTATGAACCGAGTAGTTTTTTATTTAACCTACAAATCTAAGACGTTTTTCTATTTAAATTCTTAACTTAATTAAATCCATAATCATTCTATCAATATTATACGTTGTTTTTTGAAATTTGAAGATTAGTAAGCTTTCTAGAGCCGAAATGCTTACTAAAATGTACGATATATTAAAACCATTTTGATTTTTAAATTAAAACCAAAATGGTTTTAATACATAAAATAAAAAGAAATTTATTTGCAATTATTTGCAAAAAGTACTTACTTTAACATATAATTCTATTATAATCTAGAATTATATAATAAAAAAAACCGGTATTAGGAATTTCTAATACAAATACCTATTTACTTTTTAGGTATGACCCAAATTTATAGAAGAAATTTAAATTTTTAAATTAGAGACGATACTAACCCATTATGCGCATCAGCGGTATACTGGACAGTCCTGACGGTGCCGTCAGACTCGTGGAGGCTGTAAGCACCACGGACAACATCACCTTCACGCGCCTCATGCTGAGACTTGATGTCACCGGTGTGGGGGTCGTTCACGGAGTAGTCGAAAGAGTAATGAGGGACCGCCTATAAAATTAAGTAAAACATGATCCATCAAAAACGAGAAATATGATAAGTATACAAATCATCAAGTGAACAAATCGAACTATATAACTTACGTATGAATCTTGCTGATGAGCGTTATATCCTGCATAGCGAATGGGCTGGTGTTGTACGACCACAGCTGGTGCTCTGTATCCTACATGTCCGAGACCATGATTAAGACCGTAGCCAGCATTGTACTGGCCAGAAGCCAAAGCCAAAAGAGCGACAGCAGCAATGAACTACAAAAAGAAAAAACAGTTCTAATTCGCAACCTTAAATTCTGTAATTCAATAAAAGAATATATAAATTCCCACCTTAGCAAACATATTGAATTGTTGTTTCCTTTAGTCTTAAGACAGAACTGGTGCTACTTTATATAAAATAAGCTCGGCTTTTATACTAAGGTTTAATAATATACGGCATTAACTTTTCGTACATTTTTATGTCAATTGTAACTGGTTCACTATGTAAGGCACCTTCAGTATGTCAGTGTAAAACAAGTGTAAATTAATTACATAATTATTACAAACAAGGTAGTTCGACTTGGTTAATGCTATAAAAATATTTAGTGATTGTACAGTATGACATGCAGAACTTTTGTAAACGGACAAATTGTTATGTCTTTAACTGTAATTATATTTAGTTGTGCAAATATTTCAATTAGCAATTATAACTAACATGAAAAAACCCCTAAGAGTCAATACGTTCTTAAGTGTTACTACTTCTTCAAATTCTATTTAAGTTTATTATTACATACATACAATATTACTTTACGACAACAATAAAAAAATACGAAAACTCCTTTAAACAAAATTTTGTTGATCATAATGTTGACGAATATGTTAAATTATAATTCTTTGAATACGTCAAGAATGACGACTTACAATTACGGATACTATAATAAAAAAAAAGTTCTAGGTCAAATAAAGTGTCGCCTTACACTGTTATGCGGCTAATTGAGCTATCTTCAAACATAAATAATTATGTAATATTCTTTGTAAGAATCATTAATATATAAATCATTAATATATAATATATAAAGAAGTGATAAGAAATTATATTTATCTTTCAATTAATAATGATAGCGTTATTTAACTAATACAGAACGAAATGCCATTTTAGTTTTTTTCAATATGTTAGTCTTATACTATTTTTTTACACAATTTGTATTTAACTTTGAAATGACCACTTTTTAAAACAAACCTTAACAAATTATAATATGTTTTATCACTTACTCAAAAAATAGTTATAAATAAAATAACCTATTGATTGTCTTTGGAAATTGTACATTCAAATGTGTTATACCATAATACACATCTATTTAATAAAAATAATGTTACATAAGACATATGCAAAGCGCCTATTTTACGCAAGAACTGGTTTAGTAAACTGGTTATATTTGGCTTGTAAGTAGTGCAATGTGATGGGTTAATGTCCTGATTAAGCTTATGTAAGTTTTGTGAACTTTTATTATAAAGATTACGAATTCGATTTAAGTTTCTTAAAAGAGGTTACGATTTTTCAGTTGTCTTGTGATGTCTTCATTATTAATCATAAAAAGAAACTTTATTCAAATTTAAAACAATTGTAATTGTGAAATATTTTAAATTTTTGTAAAGTAAAATAAGATAGACTAAACCATTGGCTAGTTCAGAAATTGGCAGTAACAAATGTTTTACTACGATCTTGCTGCACGATAGGTTAAAGGCGCTAGAGTTATTTCTTGAAGAACATTGTTAAATAAAATTTTCCATTTTTTGTTTCAAATATTTACTTCGTTATGTTACAAATGATTTATCAAATCTAAATTAAGTAAAATAAACATAACTCTATTATTATCGTAGAAGAATCTATTGCATAATATAAAATATTAATAAATAAAATTTTACTTGTCACTGTCAAATTGCCTTTTTTTTAATAGTATATGATATATACATCGGATGTGACTGTGTCATGGACACGCCAGTTTATTTTTACGTGAATTATTATGTTACTGACATTTTTTAACATTAAGGAATACTCAGAGGACTTCTCTGAGTATTCCAACCGCCCCAGCTAAAAATCTACTAGCACCATCGTTGCTTGGCCTTATTTGTTGACCGACTTCCCAAAAGAAGGCGACACTCAATTCGGAGCGTATGTTTTTTGTTGTAAAGGGAGCATTGGGTAATTGCCAACACCTAAGGGATAACTTATATAAAACGAAATCAAAATGACTTATGAAAGCTATTTATTAATCAGTATTTAGTCAAACTAATCAACCTTGTAATTATATAATCATGAGTAATAAGTTATTATATAAAAACAAAGCATCTGGTGTCCGGTGCTACATTTCGGATGTTCAAGGGTAATGACGGATACTGAGTTTAAGGTTAGACTATTGGTTTTTGATTTTTAGAATTGTTACTTTTAGAATTAACTATTTCTCGAAGTGGAATTGATTCTTCGGACTAACTAAGTTCTGGTTTCATTATCTGATCCTCAGGCATTACAGCATCTCACTCTGTTGATGCTTGACATGTGAGTGATTCCACATCGGCAAAGAAATTGTTTTAATGTAATTCAATTTCTTCAATTTTTTCTCATTTGGTTCGTCACTTAATTTTATCATTGTTTAGGAGTAACTAAGGACGATGGTGGTTACCCCAACTAGCTTGTTTACCATTGGCCAACTCGCCCAGCAATACAAAATTTAAAAAAATATTTATTGTTAGAAAAGCACGTTGAACGTTACGAAAACTTTAAAACGTTGTTCAATTAAATATTATTTTATAAACAAATATTCATGTTCCTATAATTTTTGTAAAGTAAGAAAATACACACACACACACACTCAGTTTCACACAAAAATAAGATAAAATTATGAACGAATCGTTATGTTCAATCTTTTTAAGCATGAGCGAGTCCTGACTTTCGTACTTGCTGTTTGACACTGGGTTCAGGGTTACCTCTAGATCGCGACTTTTTAAATCCCTTCCCTTTATAAAAAAGTTAAACCTAGGCGCCCACCATTACTCGCCACCCGGCGTTACCCCTCCCTTGAATACCTTAAAAATATCAGAAATTTAAGATGTGGTAGCAGAAATCCCTAGGCAATTTCGTAAAGACAGCTTTGTTACCTGATTTAATAGCGTTAAACAATTATATGGTGTTTGAATGTAGTGATATTTTTGTTAAAACTTTTGTTGTTTGTTAATATTTTATTTCTTCTTATTACATACTTTACGTCTTCAACATTGCTTGACGGGATCAAATGTTGCTTTCTTAGTTTATTTGATTGCTTTTAAGATATCCTCTCCAACCGTGTACCACCTTTGTATTTTGATTTAGCTTTTCGAGGCGTTTAGGCAAACATTATATATTTTTAAAAACTATTTTTTTTATATTACAATCAATTCTGATGAAAGTTGACAATTTAGCTGAACGTCGTAGATGATCCTAATCTAAAGAAATCTCAATATCTTACTACGTGTGATACATAATTTACACTCTTCTAAGACTTTAGGTTTTCCTAAGATTATTCGCCAGAATTAAGTTTTTTTTTAATAAATTTAAAATTAAACTATTGAGAACATAATTTTTATATCACTTATGCCATTTAAGGCTTGAAGAAGCTGTATAAGTCCAAAATAAAAACAGTCAGATAAAAGGTCAAGGTAATCTACTACTAAGACTAAGATCATAATTTAAATCATAAAGTTAGAAATCTTATTACCATTTTAGTAGTTGTAGTGCAGATGATCTGCAAAATTTCCCTTAATATAATTGAATATAGGAGTCATTAATGGCACTAAGCAAGAAATAAAAATTAAAAGTAAATACAGACAGTTTTTATTTGTACAAAATACTTCAAAAATTAAAAAATATGAATGTAATTAATCAAAAAATATCAACAACATAACATTAAAAACAACAATTTATTAACAACATTAACTAATTTGTGTTAAAAATCAGTGATGATGGTGTTGAGGGACAATATGGTGGGTGCTGTGCTTCACATCAGCGTGGAAACTGAAATAAAATAAATGTTTGTTAATACTACATTGATACTTTTAGCCTACTTTCTAGTAATGTCTTAAAGTGGGTTTTGTTCAGATCTTACGAAAGATCGTTTTCATAATATACAATAATAGTGCACTCAATTTTCAAACATTTATTTATCTATTAACCTAGTTAGTTGATTTTGGTATTATAGAGTAAACATTTCTAACTGAAGACATGTTTATTCTAGTATCTAATACGTTGTAAGCGAAAGTTATTAAAATTTTAGGTATCATAAGGATTTTTATTTTTACTAATTAGATAATTATTCTAGTTTTAAAAAAAACAATAATATAAATATCTTACCCGCTATGCTTGTCACCGTGATACTCTACAACTCTTACGGAACCATCAGGCTGATGAAGGCTGTAGACGCCCTTGACAACATCTCCATCGCGATACTCGTGCTGGGATTTCTTGTCACCGGTATGGGGGTCTTCTACTTTGTAGTCAAACTCATATTTAGGATGAGCCTGAAAATTTAAACAGGTTTATGACCTAAGAATTTTGAGTATAGAAGAATTTTTTTCAAAATATCCCAAGGCACAATTTTGTATTTTTACAAAATCCTTAGATTAAAAAAAATCTTTGATTTAATCAAATAATAAAGAAATAATAAAAACATAAAAATATATTTTGTAATGAATACGAACAAAAAAAACTGTTATTAAACCTGCAATATAATGGAATAGGTCTTTATTTCAAAAACACTAGATGGAGGTCAAGTATATACCGGCCACCGCTACAAGTTACTAAAGCATAAAATATTTATGAGAATATAAGCCAAAAAAAGTTCTTTACATAATAGTCGATGTGATCATGTCCATGACCGTGGCCGTGGCCATGCCCATGGCCATCTCCGTGTCCGTGCACATGGACAGGATGCGCTGGTCCGTCATGACGTGAGATATGCTGAGACGAGAATGCATGACCATGCCCGTGATCGTAATGAGCGGCCACCACTGCGATCAATGCCACAACACACAAAACCTGAAAAGTTCATTGTAACACTTTTAAGCACATTCTTTCATTATTAAACATTTACCACTAGCTAAACTGTAATGTCTGATATACCTTGGAGATCATGTTAAAATTTTACCACGGTATGCTAATGATACTGAGTTCAACTGTTGACTGATACACGTTGACATCAAATCACGTCTTTTATATTGATAATAAAAGTAACGAGCCAAGGTGACATAGATTTCTCTCTATGCTACTTGGTAGTTAAAATTATTCAATAACGACTGCAGTGCGCGTAGAGTTTTTGTACCTTATTTCGTAAAACCGTTCGCTTGACACAGCTACTATATTCGGCTGTGACAACATAAACAATGTAATTACAGACAATCGAAATCTTGTGCATTAGAAAGATGTAATTACTAAGTCAAATGGAACCAATTACCTACTTACAGGTCTATCCGCGTTGAAAATGCAATTTATAATGGTGTAATAAAGAAATAAAGGAATAAAGGAATTAAAGGAAAAGAAACATTATTCCAAGAATTATCACGCATATCTGGTACAAGAGTTAATTGTAATACATATATATATTGTAACATTTATTTTTATGGTGCAGGTTAAATGCCAATGAATTTTAAGTCATGACGTATTAATACATGAAATATAAAGACGATTTTGAAAGTTATAAACACAGAACTTCAAGCTTAGTTATTAGTTTATTTATCTTTTGCAGTTGTTATTCTACATATATTCATGTATATAAAGAATGTTTTACTTATATTATACAAATTATTAAGATTTTTAATCAAAGTTGTCCTAAAGACGAAACCATTCAAATGTTTGTTTTTAGTGATAATTTTATTTAATACACACGAGATGTTGTCCGTGACTTCATTCGCGGTGCAATTTATATATTAAAAAAAGGAAATAAAGATACTCTCAGTTACGTAAGCCATTTTCTAGTGAAGGTCCCGTCAAAAATTAGACCAGTCATTACTGAGATTAGCCTGTACAAATAAACAGACAGACCAAAAAAATATATTATGTTAAATTAGTCGGCTACATATCATAATGTAACCATTAAAAAAGTTTTAAGTTGAAGACCGTCATCTTGGCCATCAACTCCGGTAGACTAGAAGTTTTGAGTGCGATTGGGATACGGACAGCTGTAAAATTTTTTTAAAACGGTTGAGAGATCTTAGCACATAAAAGACTGTTTGACAGACACTAGTTATTTGAAAACTCCAACTAAGTGTTGAGTCAATAAAAATGCCAAGATCTTTAACATTGTTACAGAAAGTAATAGGGGACCTGTTGTAACATAAAGACGGTAGTATGTTGACATTACGTATGTTGTGGCAACTCCCAACCAAAATTGCTTGACATTTCTTGGGATTTACAGTAAGTCCGAATTTGGAAGACCACTTCTTAATGCTGTCTAAGTCTTGATTTACTAGCTGAATTAACTCTGGAAGATCGTCAACTGTGCCTTGTAGTACAATTGTAGATCATCGGCGTAAAGATGGTACGAACATCGAAGGTCTGAGTTATAAAGTTTATAAAAACAGAAAATAAAAGAGGAGAAAGAATACCGCCTTGTTCAAAGGATCAAGCCAATTAGAGAATTTTTCACTATCAATAATTGACTGTTGGCGACCTGGAAGATAGAAAGTGAACCAACCGAGTGCTTCTTCAAAAACCATTTAGTACTTAAGAATAGCGAGAAGGATATCGCGATTGACGAAAAGTCTATTGGAACCAAGATTTTCACTTTGGTATTTTCCATAGCAGCTCTAATGTCGCCAGTCACTTTAAGGAGAGCGTAGTAGTCCTATGACCAGGTCTAAATCCAGATTGATGAGGGTTTATTAAGTTATTACTTAGTAGAAAATTGTTTCAGAACACAGGTTTCAAGGACCTTCGAAAAGAAAAGAAGAATTGAATTAGGTGTGTAGTCAGCCGCTGTCGTAGGGTTTAATCATTTCAGAATTGGACGAACATACTCTTTGCGCCACAATGAGGGAAAGGATCCAGTGGCCAGAGAGAAGTTGATGACAAGAGTAATAGCGGTAATCAAGGATTGGTAGGATCATGCGTCGTCCTATTTTATAGCATCCAACAGCATTGGACCTGAGATCTAGGATAGTTTTTTTTGCTTTCGTCAGAAGACACTCAAGCGAAGTAAAAGATGTTAACATTAGGCCGCGTCAAACCATTTAAGTAGGAAATAGTACCATACTTTGTCGGTTCAACCAATAAAATGCAATAAAATGTTGATTTAGATCCTCTGGAGGTAAAGAAGATGGAAGGTTTGTTAACCGCGACTTACCAATACCAAGAGTTCCAAGGAACTTCCAGATATTGGCTGGAGTAGACAATTCAATATTATCGAGAATGTGTCGGTGTTTAGCGTTACGAACCATCTTATTACACCGATTTCTAGCTAACCTGTAAAGGGCCTAATTTTCATTGAAAGGAGTCCTCCTAAACTTAAGAAAAGCACGGTCCCTTCGCCTCATGGCCATTCTTAACTTAACCGTCCTAACGGGGCGTGGACATCGTACAAACCTGAAATAATTTTATTGACTATTTCTACTTTTTCATCGACGGATTCAGTGACCAATAATGGGTCCCATCTTATTTCCTCAGCATCTGCCCTGAGCTCCTGGACATTTAATCAGTTAAAGGAACGCACATGCAGTATCTTAGGATTGGTTTTAGGAGGCTTAAGCAAGTAGTAAAAGTAGGTCGTGATGAGAAAAGCTTAGAGCAGGATACCTTCCATGGGAGGGAACCATACATGGATTAAATGAAACGATTAAGTCAAACCAAGTTCACTGGAGAGGTTATGGTGCGTAGGCTTAAGAGGCAAAATATGAAAACCGCTAGACTTAACAATATCAAGGAATTTACAGGTCAACATCCTGTTCCTGGTTTTTCCTCCCCCTTAAGCCTCCTAAGCCCAATCCCAAAGTACTGCATGTGCGGTCGTTCGCAAGGCTGAAAGTGGATCAATTGGCGCAAGGATGCGTAAAGTTGAATGAGAATCTGTAACTGAAAGAGCGTACATCAGCGACAAAGTAACTTGTTTAAACTTACTAATCACAAAGTTATTTGATATCCATGCTCCCATCTCTTCACCGCCATACGAATACCTTCGTATTCGTATGGCGATAAAGCGTAGGGACCGTTATTTCTGGAAGTTCAAAAAAGTGCGTACGAATGATAATTGGTCCCTGTACACTGGCACGAAATCGGTGTAAACAGATGATACGCAATGCTAAACCCCGTTTTATGCACTATTGATTTATGATTCACTTATTTATAATACTTGGAAATTCCTTGGAACTTTAGGTATCGGCAAGTCGCGGCGAACAAACCTCCGTTGCACCATAGGTTTAGATGATTTAAATGGTTCGACGCGCCCTTGTATAAAATCGTTTAAATTTTCTCGAGTTTCTTCAGAAGCTATTAAAAAAGCCACCCTTTCTATTAAATCTGATGCAGTCGGATATGATAAAATCGGTAGACGGATGATTGTCCCTATCTTAGATTTTATTCTACCCATTCTTACGCACATTATAAGCTTTTCCTTAAGTTCCGGTACATTCCCGTTACCGTAGCGTGATGCACTTATCCGTCCACAACCAAAGTCCTCTAATCCATCACTTCTAAATCGTTTTAGATCTATCTCTATTTTGCCATTCCTTTGTAAGGTACTTGAGCTCCGTCTGCATAAACAACTTTCCTGCTCCGTGTTCAGTAATTAATTCAAACTAATTAGTCTTCTACAGTCAGGTTTTACACCCGGACATATTACCACCACTGCCACCTACCACCACTTCTCAAAGTGACTGACGATATTAGAGCCGGTATAGAAGGCTCCAAGGTCTCAGATTTAGTTCTTATAGATTTTACCAATGCTTTTAATACCGTCAGTCACAATATCCTTCTTGCAGTCCGCCTCCATTTAAAGATCTCCGACAAAGCACTGGAATGGTTCTCTTCGAGGGCGCTAGCAGTCCGTTATCGTTGATGAATCATCATAATGTTGGTTTAATCTTGAATCTGGTGTTCCTCAAGGCGGTATTCTTTCTCCACTTTTATTTTCTATGTTTATAAATCTTATTTCCTATCATTTACAATGTGCGTTTCTTCTTTACACCGATGACTTACAGTTGTATGCTCAAGATTCGATTGAAAAGCTCACTGAAACAATTGGTTTCATTAATAAAGAATTGTCAGTAATAAAATGGTGTGACAGATTTGGTCTGGCAGTAAATCCATCAAAGTGCCAAGCTATAATTGTCGGAAGTGCACGAACGATAGGCAAGATGGATGTAACTACTCTTCCACCGACAATTTTAATGACAATATCATTCCAATTGACAAAAATGTAAGAAATCTAGGTCGTCTATCGACAAAATTTTAAATTGGAAAAGCCAAATCTCATTTATGGTCCAAAAAGTCACCGGTGCCCTACGTTTTCTGTACAGATTCAAATATTTATTTGCCCATTTAGTCGAAAATATCGCTCGTGCATACTTTAAGATTCTCAATCATTGACTATGGTGACGTGTGCTATTTTGACGTGAATGCAAATCTCCTCAACAAACTTGACCTTCTGAACAACTGCAGTCGATTAGTTTTTAAACTTCGGAAATTTGATCATATTTCAACTTATCGCTCCCAACTTCAATGGCTACCTATACGCCAGCGACGCTCCCTACGTGCCTTTACTTCTCTATACATCGTACATATCGTCTAAGTTTCAATACCTATGTGGTGTCAGCAACAAAAATCTTCGCTCGACGCATAATCATCTCCTTCAATGCCCTATTCACCGGTCTGACTTCACTCACTCCTCATTTTTTATCCAATCTATCCTTTTATGGAATGCGCTCCCTCTCGATATTAGGATGAACAAAAATAAAGTAGCGTTTAAGACCAAAGAACATCTATCTAGTAACCTGCTATCAGATTCTTAGTCATCAATGTATTTATGTTGTACAAATAAGTATATATAATTTTTGCATATTTATATACATAAATATATATATATATATTTATACATATACATGATTATAAAATATTAATGTATGTATTTTAGTAATATATATATAAACCTAGTTTTGGTACTGTATATTTGCTAAATATATTAAGTTCTATGTCTTTTTTTTTATCCTGCTTATCAGTGCACCTCCCAACTTTTATCTCCTGCCATCTCAAGGTTGACTGGTAAAGAATGCCCCTGGCACAAAGTCCGCCTTTGTACTATTTGTGCAAGAATGATTTAATAAATAAATCGCGTCATAGTCGTAACTTGTTGTAATGAATTCTTTGTTACTTCAGTTATATCAAATTCATCATTGAATTTAATTTAGATTAAAAATGATAGATATGAACTCTATCCTACGATTTTGTTGTCATTCATTTTTGGATTGCTGTAAAACATTTTTTAAATAGTGTTCATCTCAAAAAGATACTTAACGCAAAAACTTATAGAATAGAAAGAATGAAAATGAAAAATGGAAATTACATAAAATACACTATGAATTATTTACGAATAAATTGCTTATCTTGAATTGAATTCAATAATAAGAAAAACGAGAACAATAAAACATTATCACATATGACAAAATGTTGCAACTAAAAAGTGTCATCTTTTATAAAATATTGTCAACTCTAAATAAATTGTAATTGATTGCGGTATTACAGGTCTTAAGTAAAAACTAAGGTACAACACACAAGGTACTCAGTTGCATATTTTAAAATAAAATAGTTCTTCGTTTAATATTATAAACTTAAAAAGAGCGATTGGCACAGTCTATAACCTGGGCCCCTAAGATTTCCTAAGACAGATGTTTACAAAAATAAAAGTAATGACTGTTTCTACTCAGTAGATTTTTGAAAATATATTGTTTGTACACAAACATGTAAACGAATTTATTAAACATTGTGGTACACTTAAGAGGGCGGCACTGAAAAATTCGGGAATCAAGGAAGTGCCACAACAATACTATTTAAAAATGTATTTATTGCTTTTTGAAGTAATATCCGCGAAATTTGACAC
Source organism: Lamproptera curius (assembly GCA_029286875.1). Taxonomy (NCBI): domain Eukaryota; kingdom Metazoa; phylum Arthropoda; class Insecta; order Lepidoptera; family Papilionidae; genus Lamproptera; species Lamproptera curius. The sequence goes on along the minus strand of JAGSMT010000039.1, from coordinate 1,710,034 downwards.
ATTTTTCATACGATGGAACCAATCATTGAAGCAACCAATCCATTCGGAAGTTTCGGTCTCCAAAATGGCCGTTTGCTAGGCGTCCATAGCTTCTTCAGGTGATGAAAATCTCTGACCACGCAATCTATTCTATATTTTAGGGAAAGTAAAGAAATCATTAGGGCTCAGGTCGGGGCTGTTAGTGGGATGGTCTAAAAATTCTGTTTTCTTGCTCTAAAAACTCTCTTGTTCCGTGCGTGGTGTGAGAACTCGAATTGTCGTGATCGAGGATGATGCGGCGGTTGCAGTTCTATTAACGGAGTTCAGAAACGACCTGTGGCAAACAAATGCTCGCATACCATTTTGCGATAACCGTTGTTTGTCCCTCAAGAATTATAGTCGCAATATGGCCGGCTATGGTGACAAACGTGGCCACCATTTTTTTTTGCAACACTCCGTGAACGAATTTTTGTTGGCTTTAACTAATTTTCGAACACCCAAACACGTGACTGGTTTTTTGTTTCAGTTTCGTATGCGTACGTCTTCGTTTTCGTTTTTTAGGATTCGTCACCTGATATGAAGTTCTATACAGCATTTGAGGATCCTGCGTAGAATCTGTTGGGAGTTCTGACGCACCAAGTAATGCGAGCCGCTTTTTGCTCTTCACAGAGCGAATGGGGTATCCATCGGGAAAACAACTATTTTGCACCTAATTGTTCATGTAAGATTATTTGTATTTAACTCATGCCAATGTCCAAAGTTGCCTAAATTTCGCATTATGTCGCATTTCTATCTTCCTCAATCAGCTTAGGCATTAACGTTTACTTGTGTTGACAGTTTTTGGATGACCTTGGCAGGGATCATCACTGAGCTTGACGTTGAAATTCGGCAAATCAGCGATAAATTGTGGTTATGGATAGGGCTTCATCACCAAAAGCAGAAATCGTCCGGTCAACACACTGTTTTTGTGTTATACCGCTTCAAAAGTCATAATAAATCATCGCTCTTGAAATTTCTCAAGTCAATTCCATTTTCTCAACGACTGCAAAAGATTGACAAGACTGAGAACCTTTTTTTAAAATAAATAAATGGCATTCGATTTTCAGAACTAAGGAGTTTGCAATGAAAAAGATTTTAATATAACAGGAATAGTGGAAATATTCCATTCTTGATACTTTTAGTGCAGCCTTCGTAACGTAAATACTAGGATAAAGCAGAAACTTGTTCTTCGAACAACAAGACTTAGAAGAACAATAAAATATTTTATGGGGCAATGCATACGCTTTTACAATAAAATGCCAGAAAACGTTCAGCTTTTGTCTGTTAACAAATTAAAGAAAAATATTAAGGAACGTTTGCGTGTGAAAGCATCGCTGTAATGACTACATTAATGATAACACACCCTAGTAACGAATTGTCCGCTTGAGGCTATTTCAATGTGAGGAAAATATGTTGTACTGTTTTTGACCGACTTTCGAAAAGAAGGAGGTACTCAATTTAGAGCGTGATCTTTTTTTACAGGCGTTACCTCATTGCTCCGCTCGTAGAAGTCCGATTTTGTTCATTATTTTTTTGAATGATAGATATTAGCTTCCTATTAGTTCTATTTTCTTAATTAGTTTTGTGACAAGTAGTTCAATAGATATTAGATAAATAAAAAAATATAGCACCAAAAATCACAACCTCGTGTAATTAAATTACAAACGCTGCCACAACCGTAAAATAAGATATAAATATGTTTTCTATAATTGTACTACTTGAATTGGTCTAAAATAAAATCCGTAATAGCATATATCTATGTTTTAAGAATACGAGTAACGCACAATACGCATTTTAATGTAAACATATTTGCAATCAGGCACATTCGGTGTAAGTTAATAAAAGTTATTGCATTAGAATAAATTTTCATTCCTTATACATAAAAGGTGCGGTAGACGACATTTTGATGAAATGAATACCTTCGAATTCATTAAAATTAAAAAAATAAAATGCGATGCAGTAAACACAACGCATTTTCGTACGGAGAGCATGTCGTTAAACAGGTAACTAACATAAGCAACATAAGCAGTTATGTTGCGGAAAAGAGTTATACGCTGTTAGAAGTCCGTAATTTTTTTTACTAACTACTTTAAATGCAAATGAAAATAAGACCTACATTAATAAAAAAAAGCAAAATCAATAAAAAAAAGGAAGGTAAAACAGTTTTAATTTGTACAAAATTCATTAAAAATTAAAAAATATAAATGTAGTTATTCAAACAACTTCAACAATGTAACATTATACAACAATTTCATAACAGTATTAACTAAATACTTAATGTCAGAAATCAGTGATGATGGTGTTGAGGAACAATATGGTGGGTGCTGTGTTTCACATCAGCGTGGAATCTGAAATAGAATAAAATAAGTTGTTAAAACTACTTTGTTATTTTTAGCCTACTTTTTAGTAACGTTTTAAAGTGCATTTTGTTTAAATCTTACTAAAGATTGTTTTCATAATATACAATAATGGTGCTCTCAACTTTTAAACATTTCTTAACCTATTAACCTTGTTAGTAGATTTTGTTGATAATAAATAAAAATTTCTAACTTAAGATATGTTTATTCTAGTATGAACTAAATATGGTGTTATCGAAAGTTAGAAAATTTAAAGGTGTCATAAGGATTTTTATTCTTACTAATTAGAGAATTATTATAGTTTTAAAAACCATAATATAAATGTCTTACCCGCTATGCTTGTCACCGTGATACTCTACAACTCTTACGGAACCATCAGGCTGATGAAGGCTGTAGACGCCCTTGACAACGTCTCCATCGCGATACTCGTGCTGGGATTTCTTGTCACCGGTATGGGGGTCTTCTACTTTATAGTCGAACTCATATTTAGGATAAGCCTGCAAAAATTTAACCATCTCCATATACCAGCTTGCTCCATAAGAACTTATATTCGCCCAGTCTTTACCTTTATTAGTTTTATAAAATTTTGTAAGCACGTCTTATTATAAAACACCTTTGTTTATTAGGTAAAATAAAAAATTATTCATATATTAAAACGAGATAGACCTAAACTTACAGCAACACTTACTTTATATGTACTTTTAAATGAAAAAACAGTACACGATGTGTAATATTGACAAAGCAAATAAATGTTTTTGAGAGTAAAAACAATGGAAAAGAAATAATTACATAATAGTCGACGTGGTCGTGTCCATGACCGTGGCCGTGCCCATGGGCACCTCCGTGTCCGTGCACATGGACAGGATGCGCTGGCCCGTCATGACGAGAGATATGCTGAGACGAGAATGCATGACCATGCCCGTGATCGTAATGAGCGGCCACCACTGCGATCAATGCCACAACACACAAAACCTGAAAAGTTCATTGTAACACTTTTAAGCACATTATTTCATTATTAAACATTTACCACTAGCTAAACTGTAATATCTAATATACCTTGGAGATCATGTTTAAATTTTACCACGGTCTGATAATGATACTGAGTTCAACTGTTGACTGATACACGTTGACTTCAAATCACCTCTTTTATATTGATAATAAAAGTAACGAGCCAAGGTGATATAGATTTCTCTCTATGCTACTTGGTAGTTAAAATTATTCAATAACGACTGCAGTGCGCGAAGAGTTTTTGTACCTTATTTCGTAAAATCGTTTGCTTGTCACAGCTACTATATTCGGCTGTGACAACATAAACAATGTAATTACAGACAATCGAAATCTTGTGCATTAGAAAGATGTAATTACTAAGTCAAATGGAACCAATCACCTACTTACAGATCTATCCACGTTGAAAATGCAATTTGTAATTGTGTAATATAGCAATTAACTGCTTCTATACACTATTACAACAATTGTTACGCATATCTAGTACAAGTGGTAAAAAATTGTAACTCGTATATATATTATAACATTTATTCAAAGATTGTTTAGTATTTTTTGATGTGATGAATAATATTTTATCAATGAATTTAATTGATAGCGCTCGTATTAAGACAACTTTTAAAGTTATGTACACAGAACTTGTTATTTATTTGTTTATTGTAGTTGTTATTTTTTTTTTGGAATTTATGTATGTTAATGATTTTTCTCAATATTATACAAATGACTAAGATTTTTTCATCAATGCTGTCTTAACGACGAAAGCTTGAACCATTCAAATGTATTCAGTGATCATTTAATTTAATACACACAAGCTGTTGTGCGTGACTTCTTCGGCGTTGCAATATATAATTTTATTCTAAAGAAAAGCAGCCGAAGTTACATAAGCTATCTTCTACTATAAATCCCGACAAAATCAGACCTATCTGAGATTAGCCTGAACAAACAAACAGACGAACACAGACGGTTACATCTCACCATATAATCATTAAAAACTATTATTTTGTATACTACACTTTACTTTGTATTGTACACTTGATAGAACAAACAAAAAAGATTGGTGGTAGCTAATATAATCTTAGGTATCTCAAAAGGCTAAATGTGTATGTATACTAAGTACGCGCATAAAGATTTTACTGAATCCAGATAATAAGTCGCCTAACAGCCCGTTTTGTAATACAAATATCGTGTTTAATATTTGTATTGAACAAGAATTATTCTTCTTTCAACTTCTTGTTGTATGTAACGTCAAACTGTCGTTTGTTTGCAATCGCTAATAGTATTTACTCCATATTAACAAAATCTCAAAAATTTTATAAAACAAATGGTAGTAACTACAATTATGTGTCCATATATACATCATTTATCAGTCACTGTTAAAACTATATTTTAATTTAGAAAAATACTGTTACTTTTTATGCGCGTATACGTGTCCTTGTTGTGCTAAAAATTTTGCTAAATATCAGCCCTAAAGTAATAGATATATGTCTTTATATTTGTTATATATTGTACATAAGAAAAGCATATAAAAAAACGAGAGACAGGAAAAAAAAAGATAATAGTAGGAATAAGCTGAAAACTAAATTCTAAAAGACTTGCAAGTGTTTTAAAAAACTGAAATGGAAATGAACGAGACATATGTTATGAGACAAGACACGTACTGTAGCCTAATGTATGGCATTCACTTTAGAATACAAAGATCATGGATTTGAATAAACTACTTTTTGTGTTAATAGACACAGAAATAATTAGTAAGTACCTAACAAATCTTTATATTTATTGGGTTCTACATATTTTAAAAGTGTATTAGTAATATAATAAACAATATGCCGCTAACTAGCCTTTATCGACGGAATTCGAACTTAGTGCAGCAGCATTTCGGAATGTCCACACTTAACCGATTTAGTAAAATAAAGCGTTTTTGTACTGTTTCCGTCGTATCTTGTTCAGCCAGGCATGGCTATGAAATAGTACAGTAAATGGATCAGAAAAATTTACCGGCATTAAAGAAACGGATAGTAAAAACTGTTATTTTAAATTCTACTTGAAACTTCTTTGCATATTCTAAAAATATCCCAATCTATGTTCTATGAACTTTACTTAATAAATAATTTCTTATCTAAGTTGAAAAACTGAACGATGTTAAGTTGTCACTATTAAAGTAGTAATATTTTAAGTTGTTATAAACATAAATAAATAATAGACTTCATAATGTCTTACTCTTTAATTTAAAGGACAAAATATGAAATCTGAAGAAGGGTAAAATAAACTAAGAAATTTTTCAATGTAAAATATTAGAAAGTAGGAGTCATTAAATTATATCACAGCTATTCTTGCTTTGCTTCTTCTTCTTGTTCTTCCTCTTTGTGTTCCTTGTGTTCCGAGATGATGTGGTGAGTTTCATGTTTCACATCAGCATGAAAACTGTAAGAAGATGTAAAAAAGTTATTGGAATCATGCAAGTAATTATATAATATTTGCCACTAGCTTACTAAAGATGATTTTTTTCAGATTTAAGGATATAATATAGTTACGTTATAAAACGAACAAAAAACTATTAGTTTATACAAATTCCATTATGAAATGATATGAACAAAGGATCCATAGAGACAAAGCGTCGTCACATGTGGTGTTTCAATACTCAAATGTCATTCAACTATTGACATCTTGTTGACAATCCATAAATAAGAACGATACATGTATGACACCAAATACTTTTCATGAGTTACATCAAACCTGGATCAAATTTTTCTAAACAACAAAATATGTATTTTTAAGAACAAATCTTGTATAATCCACTATTATCTAAACTAAAAATATTTTATGCGTAGCTTTATAAATACACAGTGTGGTTACTGAATGAATGCAATTTCTTTGAATTGGCATTTGCAATAAGCACCTACGGATAAGAAGGTTTTCATGCATTTTTGTAATAACACTAAATCGTAGTTACTTCTGTGTAATATGACATACCTTGACATAACAATGCAATCTAGGTAATATTCAGACTAAGGACAATTATTGCCTTACCCGCTTTGATCATCTCCGTAGTATTCCACAATCCTGATGGAACCATCCGGTTCTTGTAAGGAATAACTACCCTTTACGACGTCCCCATCACGGTGCTCTTCTTGTGATTTGATGTCACCAGTGTGCGGGTCATTCACTTTATACTCGAACTTGAATTTTGGGTGGACCTGAAAAATAAATATTTTTCTATCATTTCAAGGTAAATTATCTTATAATGTTGAGATTTATAGTACTATCATAGATATTCTTCTCGGCTTTAAAATGATTCGTTCCGTCGGATACAGCTAACACGCCTTATCCGTCGGAATAAACTATTTACGAAGGTGTGAACGATTATGCTCACAGTCATTACTGCACATGGTTAGTTGTGGTGTTTTATGACAAATTTAACTTAAAGGGGGTCATCAGTATGGTTTTTTTATTACATTTTTAGAATGTTATTATTTAAACAAAACTCGATGTACTAAATATTCAAGATGAAACCTTTTGATGGTCGTTATTGTTGTTCGACCTATTAGTTTATGCTATCTTTGCTAAATATATTAAAAATTCTTAATATCGTAGATATCCATTTTTCGCTGGAAGTGTAGCACGCGGTTGAAACCTTATTTGTTACTTCCACGCTATGACTAGCTGCATGAATGAAACATTTAGTTCCTACTTTCTCTGTAACTACATATTTCTGCTGAGTGTTAAGGAAAGTAAGCGATATGAGAAATTTACATACGTAATAGTCAACGTGGTGCTCATGTTCATCGTCACCATTGACAAGCACCTTTTCCGCGGGCCCATCTTCACGCGACACATACTGCTTTGAATAGGCATAACCGTGTTCTTCCTCTGCGATTACAAATGCAGCGAGCACAGCGAGACACAGAACCTGTTTTATTGAAACAAATGTTATTACTCTTGTTTGTATTTTCTGTTTAACAGAAGTAACCTGCCTGCGTGATCAGATCCAAATTTTAGTGTTTATAATTCACAACAGTTAAACTAATACACAAACACTTCACTGTTTAATTTTTATAAAACAAAATCCGTGGTATAAATAAAAGAGAATGATACAGTCAAGCCAGTAGGCACTCATGTAAAAATTATATATTTGTATACCTTTGAAATCATTTTTAAAATCCAAATTATTATATGATATTACTCAGATCTACAATAAACTGATGAAGATTATAAAAATGTTTAAGCTTTTATATCAACTATAAGGGTAGCTAGTCGAGGTAAACGGTTTCACTATAATGGGTGAATGATAATGGACGTTTCAAATTACGTGTTCGTTATAATGTACTGTATTTTTAATGATTTTATGAAACTGAATCACTAATATGACGAACGCAACGAAGTTTCTCTATGTTTCAATGTGCCAAAGTTATAATAGAAGTTAATTGTTACAGTTCATTGCGGCACCTAATTCGTAGCAAGTGAGCAATCATTCAATAATTACATTTCAGAATATCGATGTACATATATCCATTTCCAAAATATAATAATTATACATGAACTTTATTCGTAGCGATACTTTAAAGTTACCATACTACCATTTTAACGTGAAGCAAATATACTATCTGATATGAAAAAGAAACTAAAACTAATGATCTACTGATCTAATTTGCAAATCTTAATTAATTGATTGAACTAACCAGTCGTCTTACAACCATAGTTTTAACATAACCTAATAGTAAATCTAGTAATATTTGTGTACCGCCATCAGCTACAGGGTTGTATTAAATTATACTATGATAATCAATATTTCTCTATAATCGATGTAAATTTAATCCTTTGCTACGTTTCGACAAATATAAGTAATTATACATTAAAAATTTAAATTTTTGGTGTCGATAAACATAAAGAAGTTTAGTAAAAATCTCCTGCGTAGTTTCGTCACATAACGGCAACCCTAGCATCCTATATATATATTTCTTTTTGGATTCTGCAAGTAACTGATATTTTTAATAACGTATTGTCTATTACACTTCTATAATTAGTGTGATAGTTTAAAAAATGTTTTTTATAAACCAATGTGTTAAAATAAAAGGTAATAATATTTTAAGCGCTCGGAGGTTAGGCAATTATGACGTCATAGGCTTTTGTGTTAAGTACTATTATACTTAAGAGCAATTAATTCTATACCGTTCATTTAATAATTGAAGCGGATCTAGTAGTTGTAGATGATAAGAGTAATTGCTGTTATCCTTTATAGTAAAAAATCAAACGAGCTACGCGTAGATTTTTTGTTTGAATGAAAATTAGAAACAATTGCTAAGCTCTTATTTTACTCAAGGTTCATTTTGTACATATTATAAATGTGTGTATTTGTTGTGAAAAATTTTAGTAATGTAGCCAACACGGGAAATATAACGCTCAATACTCTGGCTTTAAAAGTATTCGACATTAGACTTGTTTACATAAAACAAAGTTTATGTAAACAAGCCTCCCAAATGAGTCAATATTGTTTTGTGGCTTGTAAACTCGGATGGATTCTAAAAATTGCCACACATGTAGCACTTTTTTGTTAATACGGCCTTATTGAAATTCAAATTGAAAAGTTTTCTTTTTAATTTCAGTTCTCTTTTCGGCTTTTGTAAACATTAGTACCATATCGAATAGTACTTATCTAGTAAATAGGTCTTTAGAAATTTTGTTAAAAGCAAGTAACTCTTTTTCTTCTCTATGTGTTGTTTGACTTACAGTCCAGTGTACGAACTCCTGGCAAATAACTATTGCGTAAATAAAAAAAAATGTGAACCTCCAATTTGAAAAGATGAGTTCATCATCATCATAATCATCATGTGTCCATTGCTGGTCATAGGCCTCCCTTAATGCTCACCGCAAGGCCTAAGGCTTAGATATTGGACCATTAGGGGGTTTTGGACCGTATACCACCAAGCTGCTGTAATGCGGGTTAGCGGGTAGATCGACTTTATACACGCTCATCCGGCGCATGGGTCATTTTAGTTTTCAGACAATTGGGTAATTGGCCCAAATTGTCATAACCAACCTGAAAACAACGATATCACAAAGTTGTTTCCCCGCGTGATTCGAACCACGACCTCCGGTTTTAAAGCAAGAACCAATACCGCTAGGCCATGGAGCATCGCCAGGCCACTAAGTACGTTATTATGATCGTGTACGTGTTGTTATTATTACAAATATGTTCATAATTATTCCATAAGCAGATCAATGAAAAAATAATCACTTTTATCGTTTAATTAGCTCAGACATCGAGTACTATCCGAGATGCTTAAGTATTTTACCAGGAAAAACCATATGTTCATGAATGAAAATATTTCGATATTATTATAGTATTAATTGTCTTCGTCTAAGCTTTTAAATAAGAAGTTGCAGTTTTTGTCGATTTTGGCGCATATTTATTGTGTATAACTCATGCAAGAAGCTCTTGAAAATAATAACTACCGAATGCCAGTTTTAGACACTAAATGATGTGCTATATGATGCTAATGATGTGCTTAATGAGCACAGTAAGCGGTGTTAATAATTGTTCTTAAACCTATACACCCTATTTGTTAAAACGTGAAGAATATCAAAAGAACAAAAGATGCCTTGAATATAAAGATTCATCGAATAATATTTTGATGTCAAAACGTAATATGTTGTAAAAAAATATATTTTATTCCGCATAATATAATACCAACTGCCTCCGTAGCCTAGTGGTATAGGAGGGTGCTTAAGAAACCGGAGGTCGTAGGTTCGAATCCTACGGGGACGCAACAAATTTTCATTGTTGTTTCCTAGTTGGTTAGGGCAATTTGGGCTGGTCCACTCACCAAGCCGCATTGGACCAGTGTGGTGGGATACGGTCCAAACCCCCTAATGGGTAGGGGTGTATTAGGGAAGGCCTATGTCCAGCAGTAGACTAACAAAGGCTGATGATGAATGTATGATGTAATATAATACCTAATACCTTTCCTGCAGTATAAAATTATTTTTTGTAGTGCCGATATCAATAAAGTATATAATATATTACATTCAGTAATTTAAAATTTTTTGTGTTAATTTTTTTAATTTATTTCCGACTAATTGGACTCTTTCGATGCAGAGACAATAACTTTATCCCAAGCATAATATATTTTGCAAAGTTTATGACATCGAAAAATTAAATTTTTAAAGCAATGAACGTGGCGTTTAATACTGAAGTTCTTTTTTAGGTAAACTATTATTATAGTAGATTTAAATCTCATGAGGTTATGGTTTTATTTAAATCTCATATATGAGGTCTCATAAAAAATATTTTTAAACATATTTCGATACTTTTTGACACTTTTTGTTAGGGCATTAACATATTTAATCCCTATTCATCAATTGTAATTTAAACCTTTCTGCTGTTGTTTGTGTCGATGTCCAAAATACCACAACCTGATTTCAACCATGGTTTATAAACACAATCATCATCATAATATCAGCCTGACACCTATGTATGACATGGGCTGCTAAGAGGTGCCTCCTGCCTCCACTGATTCCAAGGATAAAAATATATAATAATAAACATAGCAAGGAGAATTATAAAAAAGTCACAAATTATTTCGATCTTAGTTGCTCAAATCGAAAGCAATCAATACTATGTCATAACGTATCTCGTGCTGATATTGTTAACTTATATAATAAACCAAATTGTGAAATAAGAGTTGGTATTGAATAAAATAATTTATGATTGACACTCAATCGATAACAGTTATATAAAAAAGAAATAAAAGAAATTACATAACTACAAAAAATCGTGTCATGGTTTGTTGCAAACGTAGCGAACTGGTAACGAGATCTAAAAAAAAAACCGATGACATTGACATTGCTATGGGGACGCTTTCCCCGACGACGGTGTTTTTTTTACTTAGAAGCCACATGAAATTAATCGGTTGTTAAACTTTTAAAAGTAGAGTAAAAAATGGCAAAATCAAAGTAATCTTTTAGAATTAAGATTCTATGAATATATAAACAATTGATTATTTATTTAATGTCCGGAAATAAATGATAAAAATACTGATTTAACACCAACAGCACTGTGTCTTAGACTAATTTCTGATACTGTAGAAAACATGATATAGGCGTATTATTTAATTAAATGTGCATAATACCGATAACTATAGAATATAATAATATATTTTAATAACTTAAAATATAAATACGTATGCATATGAACAGGTTTATAAAAATAATACAAATACATATAAATATTCAAAGTGAAGGCTCTACCTAAATCTGTTAGAAAACTTTTAGCGAACTTTGCATTTGCAGCGAAGGTATTTTTTATTTACTACAACTGTCACTCCTTTAATGCCCGTGATTTTTGCCCCCGCATTTTAAATTGCTCATAAGATATTCATTAAATCAAAATGTTGTGTATAACATGTTTTATGATAATATTTTTTTTTTAATTTGATTCTTATGTTGCATTAAAAAATACAAACAAACCTAAGTTTTCACTTTTCTATAACCAACACCTGCTTTTCAATAGCCATTTTAATGGTTTTATCATTTATCCTGCTCGATATCATCAAGTATTATCTCTTGATAAGTAATACTCCACGTGTCAACCGGTTTATGGAATTACTTAACATACCGAATTATTTACACAAAACAATGCTTGCTGCGTCAGCCAATATTTAAATATACTAGTTGTTATCGGCGACTTCGTCCGCGTGGAATAGGAGGTATGTCCACGAGGTGTATTAAAAAAATACTTTATAATAATATAGATAAGGTATTTTCATCGTACGTTTTTATCATTAGACACAATATTCCATCGTTTTATTTTCAACAATGACAAATCTCCGTAAAATAAACATTTGTCTCATATTTCAACCCTTTAAACTACTTTTTATCACAATAATTATATGTCCTAAATCAGGAACCTAGTCTAGGATAGACAGACTGACAGAGTTACTTTCGCATTTATAATATTAGCATTTGATTTTTTAAGATTAATGACTAAATTAATTAAATGCTAACAGCATTTTCTTAGCCGTTATTCTCACTAAAACTCGAAAAAGCTGGGCTGATGTGGTAATTTTGGTTTTTATTTATTAGTGTAATGTAGGGAAGCTTCAAAAATAATAATTTTGCATTTAATTTCATATGTTAAACTTCGATGTTTATCCCGTCACTAATACACTTTTACTTTAAATTTGTTATTTACCATAGTTGTAAGATTCTGCAATTATTATTAAGCTTTTATTATTATTTAATAATGATGCGTCACCTAGTAATTAATGAATGAAATAATAATCTTAACACAGGGCGTGTACCAAATGTACACATGTTTAAAAAGACAAACACAGTATTTTATAATGCTTATATTAACATTGTAAATATTAATTATCAATCAAAGTTATCAGAAAATAATGGTATGATTCTGTTAATACGAGTAACACTCTTGCTTTATGATATTTACAAAAGTAATGTCATAATAAGTATTTAACTTTTGCATTCGAAGGTAGACGAGCTGTCAGGCCACCTGATGGAAAGTGGTCACCAGCGCCCGTAGACATCGGCCATACCAGAGATATCGCTAACGCTTTGCCTACCGCACACATAAGATGTTACATTTCCTTTACCCAGTAAAAATTCTGGCTACGGTGCCCTTCAAACTGGAACATGTCAGTGTTTACCACTACCGCTTTGCGGCATAAATTGATACCGTGGTGGTACCATCCGAGATGGCCCTCTGTAAAATAGGACCTACCGCCTGTTCATTTATCGATCAATGCAAATGATGTGGCCATTTAGAAATTCATGCGTATCTAAGTAGTTAAATTTAGAGACAAAAACTACATCAGCATTACATTTAAATGCAGATACGAAACATAGAACGGAACCAATTACGTGTTAGAAATCTTATTAACAACAAAGTAAGCCTCGTTTGCTTGTAAATTGAGGAACTTCTATGTGAATTTATCTTATTATTTATGTAATATGTACAATAAAAGTGGAAACGTTAAGATAATATTTAATTTTATCATTTCAGTTTGGTTTTGACTTGCAAAGAAGGGATGGCTTGGTGAAAACACTACATATTTTTAAAAAATATGTATTTCTTAACACATGTGCATAATATTTCTATATTTTTCATAAAAATTACGAATTTGGGACTCGTTTATATATAGGTGTCTACTATCTATATTAATTTCAATAGTGTTTTAGTGACCTGATAAGAGTCACTTTGTGCTACGAACTTTCTATTTAAAATCCTATTTCATAATAGAGATAAATAAAAATAGAGATAAACTGTTAAGGTAAAAATATTTTGATCAGGGTTTTGTTTTACGGTAGTTCGCTACAATATCGTGTTCATTTAAAACATATACTCATTTTTTAACTTTTTCATTATCTATTTAAATTTAATAAGAAATGCGTGTGCTTTATTCAGAAAAATTAGTACACAATTCGGAATGTAATGACCAAAATAAGTTTAGATTTTTCTGAACGATAAGATCACTCGCAATTAAAATTCTGAAAACATTCAGCGTTACAATTTTCTAAAAAAGTGCAAATCTAGAGAGAACGGATTTACTCGAAAGGAATACTAAGATAATTTCCTGTGTGTGTATCATGAAATTTGTATTAAAGCTACGTGGATAGTTGCTTATAAATCTATTTTTAATATATGCATAATAACCGTTAACGACCTGTTAGTATATTGTGATCACAGTACGTAAGAATATTGAGTCTGTATTTAAGAAAAACAAAAATGAATTAGACTAGCAACCTTCGCATTGGTTACATAAATTACGTCAGGCTTGCGCGTGTTTGGGTTACAAATTTGACGCCTCGAGCGATAGCAGACTGATACATTTCTCTCGCGTAACGTCTCCAGTATATATTGGGCATTAAGCCTATGCTAATTCATCAGTTTCACTGCGGAAGTCAACGAAGAAGGATCAACATGCTAGCTAAAGTTTGTATTTAGAATTTTTACAAGGAAATAACTTTAAATCGAGCGGAAGTTATTTATTCGTGATTAATAATAAAAATAATTCTTTTATTTACAGATTTTTTTGATAACCGTCGCCTTATCGGCAATTGCGTGTCAGGAGTACAAGTATCAAGTAAAACCGGTTCAACATGAGAGCAAGGAATATAGGTACCACCCCACGGAGCGAGCCCCATATGTGTACCGCCAGGAACCTGCACCCATCCAGGAGGAGGAAGATCAACCACAACCTGAAAATCAGTACCGCCACGAAAACGGGCATGCAATTTCATCCCAAAGTATAGTGCGACACCAGCCAAAACCCGTTGAGGAATCACAAGAAAACTTGCCGGAGTATACACCTGAACCGGTCAACTACAAGCAATATTTTCAGAGTCATGAACAATTAGCCCAACATCAGCCCACCGTTCAAACTGTTCACTATCCAGCGGTTCGTCACCAGATTCATCCCATTCAACCTATACGTCACGAACCTCAGCCCTCATACATCAAACCTACCGAAGCTGTCCCACATCACTATGCTCCAAAAGGCCATCAAGCCCCTGCCCCATCTTACCACCAGGCCGAGCCCCACAGCCACGATTCACACGACGAGCTTGTCGACTATTACGTAAGTTCATTGCCTCCATATATCTAATACAAATCGTTAATTTCTTCACGGACGTCCGCCTCCGGATTTATATGCACTTTCTACTATTTTGTTTGCATCGCACTCGGTCAATTTCAATCACGAACTAGATCATCCGCGGAATTAGAATAGCGATGTTATGTAAACGGTAACATTAGACGACACTCTAATAAACTTGTGACTTTTAGGCGTACCCCAAGTATCAGTACGAATACAAAGTAGAGGACCCACATACCGGAGATAACAAATTCCAGCATGAGATCCGTGATGGGGACAGCGTGAAGGGTGTCTACTCTCTACAAGAAGCTGATGGCTCCGTCAGAACTGTTGAATACAGTTCAGACAAACATCATGGGTGGGTTTAATATTTATTTCTTTCATTTATTACAATCTTTCTTTTAATCACGATCTTTAACATCTCTTGTTTTATGTTTTACACAATTTTCAGTTCTAAAACTGTACATATTTATTTGCAGGTTCAACGCAGTTGTAAAGCACTCTGCACCCGGCCATCATGTGCAGATTGAGAGTCGTCATGAAAATTAGTTACATTTTACTAATTAATTAATGTTATTATTACTATCAAATTGTTACTAGATGTGTAAAAAACAAATTTAAATTATTTCCTTAAATATTTAAAATATATAGCAAATCAAAATTATCTGTATTTTTTTTCATCGGCATCGGTCCTGACAAAATATGAGAAAGACGGTAGTAGGTAAAACCTACTACCATCTTAAGTATACCTTACTACTTATGTATATACTATACTACTTACAAAAAGCCGCCTAGACTAGTATCGCCGAAGTGCGTATGCACGCACAGCATTAGTATGAAAATTTTAGTGCCTTCGATTAAAGCTTTTATATAGTACTGCAATCTGCCTGCAGCTTACACAAAGTATGTGTGTAAACTGTTAAGTAAAATTAAGTAAAAAATATTTGTTTTCTACTTAATAACAAATAGCTGTACTCTGTTTTGAATTCTAAAATTTCTGTCAGCTTTGCAGCAGAATTAGTAATTATACTTTTTAATTTTATACAGATTTTTAGTCATGCGATTAATAGATATTTTAGCTTGTTCTTATAGTTCAGAAGTCAGAAGAGGACGAAATTACAACATTTTTTATAGAAACTCTCTATTATTGTTATTTTAAAACAGTCCTCAAAACTGAAATACAATATCCTATTTGTTTTTAATATTCAATGTATTTCACAATGAATTGTTCAAATCAAAACGTGTCGAACGTACATAAGTTACATGAACGGATTTATTTTATTACAATAGATGACGATATACTTGAATCTCAACCATCGGTTGATTAGTCACCAAATCCCATTTTAATGTATTTCCATATTTTATTTTGTCTATGACATTTGATAATTATCATCTTTACTTATTAAACTACGCATGTACACATGCACCTTTGTTTACTATCATCTTCTACAATATTGTATCAAACGCTTTAGAGGAAATAAAATGAAATACAAAAAATAATGAAAGAAACAATATATTAATTCACATTTTAGCAGCGAAAATAGAAGTCTTTAAACAGCACCACAGTAGGCATTACATTCAACGTTTCATAAAATGCATACACCACTAAAATACTTTTACACGAAAAAAAAGTAAAAATACGCGCGATAACTTACAGACTATAAGAAAATATAATACAAAAGCGTGATTAACAACATCCACGATAGATACTGATGGCAAAAATGTCTTAAAGTTTGGGCGTTGTCCCAGTATGGATACACCTTATGAAACGCTTAGCCTCTAAGCAAACCAATCCTCACAATGCGTAATATGCGCGGCCCGTTCTGTACCATAACCGAGAAGCTTTCTAGTTTCGTTGTAGCATTCCGTCCGTACTTAAACTATGTACATAATACGTATGAAATAAATAATCGTCGTTGTTGGAGAGAGATGATTTCTACTGTTCTTAGTGCAAGAGACCGTGACCATATGCGGGGGCGGCTACCACTGCTTTAACGACGGGAGCCACCGCGGGGTGCGCGGCGTGTCCTTGCCTATGTACGACGGCATTGAATCTGGAATAAATATATTCATGCGTTCATATCTACTCAACTATATGCATATTTGCACAGTTTTCCAGTATTTTTTTAGTAATAATAGACAAAGCCCTTCAAAATGATTTAGATCTTGGCGGCCCATTGACATTAGAGATCACCTATTTTCGCAGGAGATACAAATAAACGCACAAACGCAAGTGCACTCCCATGACTTTCTTTCTTTCATTGCCGGATAGGACAGATAACCAACACGAATTTTAATATGCCCATTAAACACATGGATCATCTTACTTCACAGGCATCATCATTATTTATCGAGCGATTAGCCCAAACAAACTGGAAAACTACGAAATATTGTTGGATTCGTATCCATACCCTCCGATTTAAAGACATGAAGTGAAACCCCATACTAGTGGGCTAAGAAGGCAATTCAAAAAGATTCCATGCGCCGGATGGGCATGTAAAAAATCGGTCCACCCGCCAACCCGCATGGGCCCAGCGTGGTGGGATACGATCCCAAAAATGGATAGTGGTATTATGGGAGGCCTAGGTCCAGCAGTGGATTATCATAGGCTGATGATGATGATGATGACATATCAAGTCATATTATTTTATACGTAATATGGAATATCTAAAAAATATTACCCATTGTGGTCATCAGCGGTATAGTCAACGGTGCGGATGGTGCCATCAGGCTCAACCAAAGAGTACTGTCCCTTTACAACATCACCATCGCGGGCTTCCCATTGGCTCTTCTGGTCGCCGGTGTGTCCATCAGTCACACCATAGTTGAACTGATATTTGGGGTGGGACTGTCGAAATAAAACGATTGCTATTATTATACTTGCAGAGAGTTTACAAATTAATATTAAGATATATCTCTATATGAAATATTTTCTTTAATGCTCGAGTACTAGTAGCATTAGTGAGGTAGATTAATGTAGTAATAAAAAAGTTTCTCGAATACATCGCTACATATATCGAACATGCTCTAAATTATTTAATAATAAATATCAGAAATATAGAGGCGGCAAATATGAATACATTTTATCTTAATATATATAATTTTAATCGCCACTAGCCATTAGCAATTCTAGCTCATCAATCTTATTATATTAGTCTATTAAAAAGTGGAAAGTTTTGTATTTTTGTGTATATACTTGTAATCTAAATCTAAAAAATCTTTCACCATTAGAAAAATCCGTTTCTAAAATCTTTAAATAATAAGGGCTGTGGACGTACTGCTAGTAATTATTATCTTTGGTGTAAAACTTACGTATATTTCAACTGGGGCTGCGTGGGCAATGGGGGCCGCGTGGTAGACTGGAGCTGCGTGTGCAACCACCGCGCTGTGGCCTGTGAATGATATATGGTTTAGAAAATGCATGTACATTCTTAAAATGCTTGATATTTAGTTTATTTACAGTAAGAATAATAGGAGTTTTTAAATTATCAAAGAAGTTACAAGATTAATGGCATAACGTCCATACGAATGTTAAGTTAGACACTTTTAACTAAAGTTCAGAAAGAAAATTATAAAAATCGTCGAAACTTTTTATTTACACCTAATAGAATAATTACGTACTCTTCTTCTTATAACCAAATAAAATCTACCTTATTATCACAATTCGATCCAAAGTTCCGTATGACAGAATACGAGGGATAACTCAATTTAGTGTTATATGCCTAATTTTTGCATTTTTATTTATTGAGGAGTTGCAATATAATATAAATGCGAATACAGAACCAAATTTGCTCAAAATAAGTCAGTAATAGTTTGTATTTAAGTTAAAAACAGTCATGTTAATTTCTGTAAAGCTTTTTATATTGTACGCGCAAGGAACAAAGTTAATCTAAATAATTTCTCACTTTAAAAAAGAATTATGTAAAAGAAGGTAAGTCGACAAAAACTATCACTGAAAATAATGAGTTACCTAAACCTAATCCATAAGCAGGTGCGGCCAAAGCTGGGGCGGCATATGCGGGTGCAGCGTATGCCCTGGCGTATGCTGGGGCCGGATGCCCTAAAACTATGCTTTGCGAAGAAACTGCTCCATGAGGACTGGCGATCAGCCCACCGCGGACGATGCTCACGAGAGCGCAGACAACAACGACCTTTTAAAACAAATACTGCATTAGTTTAACAGGCTTTTACAGTTTATTATACTTATTTGTGTTTAACAATAGCTTTTACTGATAAACTGAAATCATAGAGAAACGAGTACAAAATATACAGCTGCTTAATTTTTTTTAAAACCATAACAAAGCAGCTTAAATGTTTAACTCAATGTTTACGAAAAAAAATTATTCAAATTTTTGTCTCTAACAAAAAGAAAACAATTGCAATTTTGTTAAAATAATAAAATGAATTTTTTTTCTGTGTTACCTTTGCGAACATTTCCAAAGGGTTTATTCTTAGTTCAACACGTTACTTCCAGCTAAGCACTAGGGCTTGATGTGTGCCTAAATCTATGATAACTGAGTTTATATAGGGGCCGCAATCCCTATACATACGTGCTAAACCCAGCCTAAAGCCCCACACGTACAGGAAAATACATGTACGTATGTTTAATGGGCGCTGTCCACGATCTAGATCAAAGCCCTTAATAATATGGATGTGCCACTTAATATTAAATTGACATAAATTTTATGGTCTAGCAGGGTAATTTGTATTTTTATCTGTCAGAATTCTAAATATAAATTTTAATAAAACAAAAAACTGTTTACATTTGGTGAACTTAAGATTTAGAACTAGACATTTATTCTGGATCCTGATTAAAATATGCTGAATCGTACAAATTTTATGAACAAATTGGTGAGTTATTTGTGGTAAAATAGAATAATCTTTTATCATCTTGTAATTACTAAAAAAATATTTAAATTTATATGTAATGTATAGTAATTATTTAGTAGTTAAAAATTTAATACATTTTAACTTGATATATGGAAGGTCCATGTAGTTTAAACGCTTAGCGTATGCCAACCTCGCTAAGAATTGGTATCAAAGATATCAGTTCATACGGATTTGAAATAGAATAGAGTGTGGAATAAAATTAATGTGTCCGTAATATATTGCGATTAGTAAAGTAAATTCTATATGTAATAACAAAAAATCCTTACAAATATTTGCACCATAATATTAAAAATAAAATAAATATTACAAAGTTATAAATAGAAATTTAGGTAAATACAAAAACTATTAATTACTTCGTAACGATAAGACGAAAAACTTATTTGCTTAGTGGTATCAAAATATTTTCCGTATTTTAGTGTTTTTATTTCAGTATTTAAACTTATTATAGTTATTTCAATATATTTGCTTATTTTGTTTTATTGTAACAAGATTAACATAACAATGCTTAATGCAGCGCAAGCACAAATTACTAAAGCTTACACGTTCAAGTGTTCACGATCGATTATGTACGCCCTAAATAGAAAAAGATCATAGATAAGACTCGATGTGTAGTATTATTATATATCATACACATCAAGTTTTGATTTAGTCTATATATCAGTATGATTATAAAATACTTGACTAAATTTTGAAATAAGTTTTTTTGTTTATTTCATATATAAAAGTTATGTCTCCCTTAAATTCTAGTCATACAGATATGCAAACGGAAAAAGGATATGTATATATACTCTTATACTTACTAGCTTTTAAAGATTCCGTATGATTTGAATCAGAAATAGGTAAAAATTAATAAAGCTGGAATAATTTTAATATGAAGGTAAAAGAACAATTTATTATTTATTTTAGTATTTTTTTTTATGTAAAGGAAACGTATGTCCGTTTATTTTCTGTTCCATTTAGATCTACTGTTAACTTAATTTTTGACTCACCTGCTATTTAATAAAATAACAATAAATGAGTTGCATATATTTATAATTCGAAGACAAATCAAAGTGTACCTCGGAAAAGGAATCCAAATCAATTCAAAATATACATTTGGAACGATAAATATTCATAGCGATAAATAGATATAGCTATACAAATAAATAAAATTGGAGTGTCTGTTTGTAGCATTAAAATAAAACGATTTTTTTAATAATCACCACGCGGACGATGTCGCGGGCAGCCGATAGTACAAAATAAAATATAATTTGGTATAATATATTCGTTTCAATTATCTTGTGGTTATATTAGAAAATAAATCGACACACAGGACGACCGCAGCCTCTAGTGACGTCGAATCTCGGATGTCAAGTTGTTGCGACCACCGTGACTCATCAGCCAGATGTCATTCACCTCGTGGCGCTTGTTATAATATG
The DNA here is from genome assembly GCA_029286875.1 of Lamproptera curius. Classification (NCBI taxonomy): domain Eukaryota; kingdom Metazoa; phylum Arthropoda; class Insecta; order Lepidoptera; family Papilionidae; genus Lamproptera; species Lamproptera curius. The sequence continues at coordinate 1,688,743 of JAGSMT010000039.1, read as the reverse complement.
CATTAGTCTAATAACCTGATTATTTATAAAGGTTAATGTTTTGCTGGCTTTGACTTGTAATTGGCGCGGCATAATGAAATATATTTCATAATTCGAATCAGTGAAACTTTTAATATATAGCCGAGGACCGCATTGTCTGAAATATTTTGCATTTCACTGGCTTTAAAGAAGTTTTCAAAAATAACTAAAGTAGGTGGTTAGAGCTAAACCCATCAAAACGACATTGTAGATATTTCAGAAAGTGTTCTCGCTCATGCAGTATATAGACCCGGTACGAGGTCTAAATTTATAAAGAAATAGGGGAACAGGAGGAGACATTTTGCGCAAAAATAACTGTGTATTATCACTGTTATATTGTGCCGATCGTCTAATTGATGATCTGTATAAAAAAAACTTATATTCAGGTGTTCTTAATAAATTCAAACCAATCCTACGCATGTCTTAAAAATGAGACTGTTTTTATGTTGTGCTCAGTTATAATGTGCTAAATAGTTTGAAGGTATCTTCAGCTTTTAACATGATGCTGAGTAAAAAATAACATATACGAAAAACCACTCATATTATAATAAAAATAAAATTACCCTACTATACATCATAGTTTAACATTACTAATAATTTACTTTTGTAATAATTTACGTCGATTTTATTGTTAAACCAATAAAAAATATAATAAGAAAATTTTATGATAATTAAATATCGTATTGTTATCATGTATGTAGCTATATTAGGGTACCGTATCCAAGGTTTGAAAGTACAATGGAGCTCCAGCCTTGCTTGTAGACAGAATGGTTGACTTACTTGTTCACCTTGTCATATGTGTTCCAATTGTAGTAGTGGTAAAAATAGCCATAAGCCTAATACCCTTTCGTTTTAGTTAATAATTCATATTGATTTACACTTGGAAATTTTCCAGTTTATATCGATAACGGCAGGCTTGTCGACTTAATCTAATGCCCTTTCGAAATTATGTCTTATATGAGTATGTTGCTGAAGTTTCGTTTTGAAAACGAATTTGCAATATACTATACTATGATAATTTAAAATTTCTGAACCAAAATAATTTAATTCTTAGTCTTTTACAAGCTTCCTATATATAGATATATTTAAAATTAATAAAGAATAATTTATTTGATATCAAAAACAAAATATTCGTAATTAATATTTTTTATGCACATATGACTAGAAAGCTTAACTTGCGTTGCGTGCTTGCGTTTTAAAAACCTTAAAATGCGCTTACAGTTATTTTAGTGTAAAAATCATGCAAGTCTTAAAATATTCTAAAAATGATTTCCATCGGAATAGCATCTACCAAATGAATCATAATTCAAGATACGGTTTCTATCATACTTGCGAACTACCAACACCGACAGTATGCTACAGAACGCTGCAGAAACAACCCGCATGCCGCTTTTATCAGGTTGTATTCCTAAATTCTTTTAAATTTATATACCCATTTACATAATTGATAAAATTTCGAAGCTAAAATGTCATGATGAAACATATACTACATGTAGGTCAGCGTTAAGTCATCAGCCTTAAAATTATATTATTAATAACAAATATTATCCGTTTCATATTAATTGTATTTAACAATTTCAGCAACATACAGTTAAATTACGGAATCGATTATAATAAAACTATACCTTTCATTTCAACATAAATCATCATTTTTTATTAATTAATGTAATTATATAATTTAAATAATTCTTTATCTTCTTTGAAATTATGGATATCTTTTTCCAAGGTTATTGGTTTGAAATATATAATAACAATTATATGATAACAAGTACTAATGCTGGTTCTGAGAAATGACATATCATTTCAATTCTCATTTTTCATTGTCATGCAATTTTGTATAATATATATCAAGAGAATTTTTTCAATGATTAGTTTACATTTATTTTAATGGTTCATTTTTACATGAGCACTGTGTAAAGAGCCTGATAAATAAATAAATATTTAATCAAATTTTCCCGAAGTTAAAGATGTCAATAACTTTAATCACATTTTTACTTCTATCATGTTTAATTAGTAATTTAATACTCATAGCTAAATGACGTTTGAAGATCGTCTCTTTCGTAAATTTCTAGACATTAATTTTGAACAGAACTCTATTGCTACAGCGCTTCCATTATTCAGTTACTAAATTAACCAAATCACCTGAATTTCCGATAAATGTTCGCCTAGCAATAGACCCGTCGATCGTGCTCTACAATCATAGTTTTTTTCGGCAGCACGTCACAATAGAAATTAGGCCGATTTTGGCTTGATCTAGAAAGGGTATTGATTCGGCTCTTGCATCGTTGCGTGTCAAGCCGTGCAAGCGCATTGCGACAGCATTGTCAGCCATGTCACGGCCGCGCCCAACGGTGAACGTTCGAGGAATGCATGCGTTACCTAAATAAAATATAACACCGATAACGGCCCGGGGGCCATTAAGTACACCTTTGATTACTCCGTCCCTTATAAAATATCGTAGTAGTTTGGTAATGCCACTCTTAAAACCGTTTTAGATCGTTTCAGGCTGTCGCCAATTGATTTCGATGTTTAATTTTTGACTAATTTGTTATTAAATTTATAAATTCATAATCACCAATACTTTTAGTGTATGAGGTAATAAATTGTTCGTGTACGTTTGTATTTTTGACTAAACTAATATCAGATGGATTACATTCTTAATGACATAGTAATAATATACACATTCTATTCTTACAAGATTATACTTCGAGATAACATGAACAATGTATATTTAATGCACAGAAAATAAATGCGCTTCAATTAAATACACGTTTCATAAATATAAATTATTGCTTTTTAAAAATAACCACAACGTCCTTGTGAAGTAATTTGTGGCTGGCACTCCCATTTGTTCCACTTATTGCAGCCAGAACACTTTCACTATCATTGTAAGATTGTGCTCTCAATAACCGTATATGAATTCTATGTCAATGTTAGTAATTCTTAAAGAAATATGTAATGTATGATAAGATAATCATTTAAAATTATATTTCTCATTTTTTTCAATACATAAAAATTATTCTTTTTATTTACAATAGTATTGCATTGTTTTGGTTTCATCAATCGTTATCATACTCATATTTTTTTTGATAAATGGAATATAAATCATGTTTTACTGCCTCGTGTGTAACTGTGGAGGTCGTGGGTTCGAATCCTGCGGGGCTCAACAAATTTTTATTGTTATTTCCTAGTTGATTAGGATAATTTGGGCCGATCATTCAATTGCCTGAAAAGTAAGATGATCCATGCGGAGGATAGGCATGTAAAAAGTCGGTCCACCCTCCAACCCGAATTGGACCAACGTTCCAAAAATCCCCTAAGGAAGAAGGCGTGCAATAGGAAGGCCTCTGTCCAGCAGTGGACTATCACTGGCTGATGATAAAGATCATATTTTATAATTTGTTTTTTATTTTTTATAAACATTTTCCACAATTACTTCATAAAAACATATGATTAACTAATGATAAATATATCCACATAGACCGTTTTAGAAAAATTACCAGTTAGGTCACCAATAAGCGAAAAAATGAATATGCTGCTGTTTTGACTTGTTTAGAGGTTTGCAGACAAATCATGTGATTGCTTGAAGTGTCATATGCGTCCCGTGTCAGATGGGCCGTGCCTCATCACGGCCAACTTTAAGAACAATTAATGAGTGACGTATAACCGGTTATTTTAAATACCCTATCTATCTATTTAACAAATTTATTTAAAGTGGTTTCAGTATGATTGTTTGAATTTCTAGCGAACTCGCACGCCTGTTAGTAATTAAATAAAACATAAGTTTCTCATTTTTTAATATTATTTTTAAATAAATTTATAGTACAGAATTTAAGTCAATGTCGACGAAAGTTTTTTGTTATATACATTTATCCGTGTATAAACCAAAACTTTAATGCTTTATGATGTATTCTACAATACTGCATATATTGTCATGTTTTATAACAAAGCTATACACAACTACATAATCAATATCCAATTGATCCGATATGTACAATATACTAGCTAGGTAATGGGTAATTGTAACAACTAGTTTTAAATATCCAATATATCTAACAAATTAATAATTAAGGCTTTCTCTTTTTTACAATTTTTCGCACGACTTCTTTTGGAGCAGAACCTCGAAGGGGTTTGTGATTTCTGTCGTCATCTTCTTCAGAATTATCATAATAGTCTTCTATTTCTGGTGGATATTCACTTATATCTGGAAGCCGTGGTGGTTTCATGAATTTCTTTTTCGGTACCAAAACATAATCATTGAGATCATCATTTGAATTATAGCTGTCCGAGTTTTTATTAGGCCTATGTTTCTTCCTAGGCCGTTGGATTATTTTGTCGTGATAAAAACTTTCAGATGGAGGTACATCAGGTAACACTGGGTAGCTATATTTAAGCGATGAAGGTAAACCCATTTCATCTGGTCTAGGTAAGTTATGTTGTCCCTTTAATCTTTGCCGCTGGTCGTACTTGTCCGCATTATCATCATAGGAGTCTCTATATTTATCGTAATTGTACGTTTCAGTGTAACGAAAAGGATTCTTATGTTTTCTAAAATCTAAATCTTCAACGTTTTTATGAAAATGGCCCTTATCATTTGTATGCTTGGTTTTACAATTAGCGTCATGTGGGAAACCATGTATGATTCTTTGCCATATATATCATCTTGTATATGTTTCGTCGGTAAATCGTAAGGATAGTCAGATTCCGTATCATAGCCAAACGTAGGTTTTCGAAATTTAGGATAATCTTTGTAATATGAATCGTACTGGCGTTTTTTGTTTCGCGTTTCCTTCGCTGAATAAAACTCTAAGTCCTCCGGAAACTCGTAAGGTTTTTTATAATCTCTGTACGACTTGTCTTCGATTTCAGTCTCTTGCGTAGTTTCCTGAGACTTCGCTGCTTCATTATTAACTTCTGCAGTAAATCCTTTTCCAGGACTTGCTGAATATTCAACAGTTCGTACAGACCCATCTGGCTCAAGCATACTGTAATGACCTGTAATTAGACAGTTAATATGTAGTATCTCACTTTTTGAGGTCTTAGTTTTTGGTCACCTTACAAACCTTTTACAGTGTCACCTTCTTTCGATTCCCATATTGTTTTCACGTCACCCGTCTGTGTATCGGTTACACCATATCCAAAAGAATAGCTTTGAGTTCCCTGAAAAAATATATACAATAAAGTATTTTCTTTTTTGTTTACTTAACATAAAACTCTTCAATAAAGCGGGGAATGTGGTGAAGCGCTTGCGTGTAATAATCCGATAATTTGCTTTTTGCGACAATGCATTGCGTGCTTGTCCGTTACAGCTTATTATTCTGAATTGATAATGAATCACTTAAGCGTTTCATTTTAACAATAACTTTTCAAGCTAATCCTTGTTAAATTTTATGTAATTACGATGTTTTAAAATTTTACATATTTTCAATATGTTGCTAGTGTTAAAAATTAACTATAGTAATGTTATAACAATAAAGTTAAATTATTTATAATTAATATCATTGTCATTTTGTCAAAACAACATATTATGTAACAATACCAAATAATCGAAACAATATTGTATCTTATATAGTGTTACATATATGTGTGACTGTATCTATTCCTTAACAATTGAAAGGTTTTTTAATTTATAGCACTTACTGTATCTCAACCTACCATGTACGGCCACATTATATTTTTATTACTTTGCAGTATATGAAACCAGTCACATAACCAGTAAATACAATATGAAATTGCCACCTGCTGTTCTCACACATATATGTCGAAATAATTGGTTTGTTTCGTATGTAATAATTCTAAGTTGCTATAATATTTTCATTTATACTAAATATTTTCATTTGGTAAATAAATCTGCCAAATTAATGCAAAATATACGGGAACGCTAATCTAATCAATGAATAAATTTAAATACACATTTTATTTCGATTCATAAACAGTTAATTTTATTCACAGCTTTATTAATAGAATATGTAAATGGATGCTAGATTAATTGAGCCTTCTGGTTTTTATGAATATAAATGGGGGTCGTTATAAAAGTCACTGGAACACGGTCAACATCTCAAGTTCAAGATAAGTCGATGCCTTGTGCGCATCACTCCACAATGTCAATGACGAACGTATACGCATATACATAAAACACTTTCATTGGTTTATTTTCAACGGGTAATTTGAGTAGCCAGTTAGCAAATATTACTTTCTATGTGTGTCGTGATGGTCATCGTCCTCATGGTAAATATCATGAATCACTGGAAATATCACCAACCAAATTGTCATCTTAAAATGATTCGACATAAAAAACTGGTAGAAGTAAGGAATTATGATTAAAAGCCATTTTATATTCGATTTGTATAAATACAATGATCGGATGGAGACACTACGATTAAATTGAAAATTCCAATTTTGGCAATTGGGGGTTTATAACTAAATTCAATATTATCTCTAAATACATTACAACAAATTTACTATTATTTCATATTATATACATAAATAGTATTAATACAAAATATATGAAATTATTTATAAATATGATTCACAACAAAACTTTTTTAATTATGTTAATATATTTATCGTAACAAATGTTTTAATTAGCCGGTTTATATGGTTAAGCTATAAAATATAGTTATTAACTATTATACTACAATAGTCTCTCAGTTGTTTTAATAAAAAAAAAGGTGTTACAAATACAAAAATAAAGAAATGGAAAGTACGTTTCAGTGCAATAGCGTGAGAAAATTTACACGATAATCTAGCTCATTTGTAATACAAATAATTTTCAATGTTAATGCAGCGTAAAATTTGTATACAAGTGTACTCAGCTGCCATTCCGTTATTAAGGCATGAAGTTATAAGTCGGACAAAATATTTTGCGATGTGAAACACTTTTACTTCTACGCAATAAGTGACCGCCGTACGGGTGGAAAGTGGGTGAACAACACCAGTACTCGCCGACAGCTATTTCGTAATTTAAGTACAACTTTCGATAAGTTCTGATGCATACCGTAGAAATATGCATATCAATTGAATGTAATAAAGATAAATGGAGCTTTATTGCATCTATGTTACGATGGTATTACGGCACTCTTAACTTACTTGCCTTAAAATAAAAAATAGTTGATATACAAGTATTAGAGTATCTATGGATAGTGGATATTAGTTACTTAATTATTTCTAATAAAACGATAGTTAGTATTTAAAAAAATAGTGGTAGACAGAATGCTCATTAACTATATGATTATCTGTTAGCTAATAAAACCCATACATCTAATCCAGTAATAAATTCAGTCTTATGAACTGTAAGAGTAAAAAAAAGGTGCGTACCTGTCACTGCATTAATATATTTTATAATATCGGATGCAAATGACATGTAGTGTTATGACTATTACAACTAAACCATTAGTATTTATAAAACTGTAAAAGATTATGCTATAAACAAGATTAAAATAGATTTAGGAGATGTAAACTAGAATAATGTTCTTACTTTGAAAAATACTTTTGCATTTACTTGATTACTTTGCTTAACTATTCCGACATTAAAACTTACACACGACGTAAATAAAAGTATTAACTTTGTACTTCGTAAAATATTGTATATTGACGGACGTTAACTAATTGCTCCTACAGTACTAACTAATTTAACAGCATGTTGAATTAAAATTGTGCTGATATTGTAACAATTAAATCTAATTAGCTATAATTAAAAACTAAAAATTACGATTGAAATGTCAATGACATGTTGCGTGCAGCGTCAAACAATGTAAATAAAAGGAGAAAATTGCACGTTCTTCTTATAACCGCGCAGTTAAATACAGGTATGTATGTGTTATTACTGAATGACACGATAACAATTAATATCATCTTATGCAATACTTCATATTAAATTCACCTTCATCAGGTTCTACAACTAAATAAACACAAAAACACAAATGTGTACCAAATTTTAGATTTAGAAAAACAAAAGTGAAAGATTAGTATTGCAATTTCATTTCCATAACTAGTTATACGTAGCTTATTGATAGAAACGTGGGGAAAATATTAAGAATTAATATGGACAATCCGTAAAAAAGTGGATAAGATATGTTTAAAAATCGGGTAAATAAAATAAATAATTGTTATCAATTGTAATGTTATAACATTACAAAAATGGATATAGTGCATTAAATATTTCAAGGCCAACAAAATTTGATTAGAAAAAAATTAAATATCAAGTTATGTTTTCTTACTTTATCATCAATACGAAACTGTGAGTTATCAATAGAAGGAAGTTCTTCCCATTTATAAACAACAGCCGAGCCAGAAGGACCTGAAACTAAAAAAAAATGTCATTACCACAATATTACTTAAAATTCATTAAATATTTGGATATAGATTGAGAATTTTATAATTATTATTAAATTTGACTTGACGCTTATATTAACTAAATACCTTTATTATATATATAGGTTTAAAAGTTGTCATTATCTATATTTTATGGTTCAAATATTTAATAAATGACAAATAAATTTTTAAGCTTTACACTTACCGTTAATGCAAAAATTTTCGCCATAACGTTTAATAGGACCGAACTCGACCGCATTCACTAGGAAGTTTTTCCAACTCACTGGCACAAAAAATACGGAACGGTTTTTTTTTTTATTTTTCTTTTTACATGTGTGAACTTGTCCGATTCCAAGGTTGGGACTGCGTGAAGACGCGTCGTACCGTCCACCACTTACCTATTTATAAACACACACGTTTGCACCACTCGGATTATGAATATGTGACAGATACGCACACAGTGAACCATATTGTAAAAACTAAAACATTTTTCATATTTAGGTTAACTGTGTACTTAATTGCGTTCAATTTGTCAAACTTCACCTTTAAATAATATTTATAATTATAGTATACATTTTCTTATATGGATTGTGCTGTATAAGGGTCTGGGTGATAAGTTCTGGTTGTGGTGTGTTTTTTATTGAAGAAAATGCTACAAGATTCATTCTAATATACAAAAGTTTTGTATGATTGTTAAACAGTTTACTGTTTTTGGCATAAAGTGAAGATACGAGCAGAGCGTTAACCTTATGGACAGCCATAAGAAATGCAGGTATGACATGCCCGCTCGTCCTGAATTAATGGCAACGTGATGACACTGACTACGGTGCCCTTCAAAACCTTTTTTTCACAACCATAATACATTGCAGCCACGGAAATAGTCGTTTAACTGTAATAGGGACGTATCAGCTTTAAATATATCTACTTTAAAGTAAGTTTAAGACTTTTTTTTATATAGAAACAAGGATTAGTCATAAATAAAAATATTATATACCTATGTTGAAAAAGAGGTATTACTCTATTTATCACTTCAATATTATGCTATATACATATTAATAAAACTCAATACTTAACGGTTTGATCTACTTAAATAGGATATCCGAGCAGATCGGCGCTACCAATTTAAATGAGATTGAAATTAGCAGCACCGAAATCGCTTTACATATACGAAGTTTTAGAACGACTCTTTTTCTGGCTGACGCTTTCTAATTTATCCATCTACTTACCCAGTCTGTTCTAGATTTTATGCTCATTTTCAATCATATATTCATCGAAATGATTTGCAAAACAACCATTACCCGTGTTAAAGCTTACATCGATGCTAGGCTGGCCCTAAGTTGAAAAAAAAACAATAGCCTGCGTCATAATGAATATTTTCAGCATATACTAAAACTTGAAGCTAACGCCCTATTAGCTTTATTAAGATCATTCCAAATAAACTGTTGATTTTTATAAGATATGCTGTTTAAAATGAATTTAATTCTAAATTACATTTCAATTACCTATGATACCTAAAAATTGACGCCAAAAATCTTTGATTGCCCACTATTAAGAATCAAAGACTCTTGGCGTCAATTTTCATAAGACATGACTGCATTCACTTAATCATCTGGTGAAAGACAATGACAGATCTCAAGAGAAAATCGACAGCCTTTATTTGTTAATAAGGTACCTCTAATTGTATAAGTGATTTATTTTAAAGAACAAACCTCCAAGACACCTAAATGAACGAGCTATTAATAATTAAGTGAGCTACTAATTATAATTTTATAGCGGATAAAGGACATACACTTCCTACTCTTAATGCATATGGTAATTCTTTACTGAATAAAAATGTACAGGAGATATAATAGAATAAATCTAGGCAGATCCACTTAATCTACATCTTTATGCAATTTACAGTTAACATTTGGTAGAAAAATTAAAAAAACGTTTTTTCAAAACTCAAAAATTACGATTGAGCATTCTTGGGAGCTCACATGAATATTCATGAAAGATGATGTTTAATACCAAAGATTAAACGTAAACTATTATTTTTCGCTGTAAATTACAAACATATTGCCAAAGCAGTTTCGAACCCGCAACCTCAGAACGTCCGGTCGGAAACTGTGCATGTTATGCCACTTTCGAATCACAAGGGCAGCAACCTTTTAATGTATGGGACGTTCGTATATTATATATATGAATAAGTCCTGTGTTCATGAAATTGAACGGAATTTTTTGTCAAAGGAACTTTTGATTTAAAATAGGAGGTAAACAAAGTTCAAATATTACTTATTACCATATTGAAGTACAATCTTGAAAGACAATAATACTTCATTTAATTTCGAGTGATTAAGTTACTGTTGCATTTAATTTAGTTATGATAACATTAATACTACTCAGAATATTTGTATATTTGTTATTTAAAGCTTGAAAAACGAAATTGTATAAAGTCATAACGTATTTCGATAAAGAGGCAAATATATATTACAAAATAGTAGCAACAAATCTATTAAAAAATATAAATCTATTGCAAATATCTGGCTAAAGACTACAAAATGTTAAATCAGACAAGAAAGTTAACACGTCATATATAATTTACTCGTGAACAATGAAGTATGTGTTAATTAAATACAATCTAAAGGTATCACTGAAACACAATACCCGGAACATAATGGAAGATAAATTATAACGATAATCCCCGTCTAATGTAAAAGTAACTTACGTGTTATGAATGCATCGAACAATGACCGTACACTGTACTATCGTATAAAAAACTACGACGACCATCGCTTAAGCGAATTAATCACTATGTCTTAACAATAGAAGAACTTTCTTTACAAAGGAAGTATTCAATGTGCCAACATGATAAATAATGTGCCGATTTGTACCCGATACTTGCTGAATATTTTAAAGTTCAAGTAATTATAGCCGTATGAAACTGGGCATAGTTTATATTCTAGTGGCAATTTTAATTGCATTTTTTACTTAATGTGATGAATTTGATTTAAAAAATGTTTACAGACTGATGGTTTACTGCATGATGTCGATATTATTATATTTTCTAGGGACAGTGTAGTTTGGCCAAACATGTTAAGGCCCTCTTTTACAATAACTATTTCTGGCAAATAACATATTAAACATGTGTTAAATTTATAAAATCATTTAATTGTTTTCACCTCAATACACAACTTTAATCAAAACATCTCTAGCAACAATCTTAAATACTAAGAAACTTACACATATAATTGATAGTTATTATCATTTCATAAATATATAAAAAAAACAGTAGAACACGGCACAAAGTTGTTGTTAAGTCGTATCGGACATGTTTAAAATTTCACGAAAAGAAATAAAACACATCAGGCACACTCTGAAATTTACCAGTAGCGTCATCTGTACACGGATGACAAAAGCAACTTAAAATTTAATAGGGTTTTGTGACAACGCCATCTAGTGGTATCCGTAGTAACCTGCGCCGTCGTTGTGAGTGTTGTATACCTGCGGGTGTTGAGCGTGGCCAATTCGTTTAACTATCGCATTGAATCCATTGTGTTTGTCGGCGGTGTATTCTACAATGCGAGTGGTGCCATCTGGTTCGGCGACTGTGTAAGCTCCTGTGGAACAATAACAAGACACGTTGCAATATGTGTTAATATAGAATTTAATTAATAAACGTTTCTAAAGAAATAATTAAATAAACTTTTGTGAATTACTATTGTTTTTTTTAAATAAATAAGTTAATACCTTTTACAACGTCACCATCACGGGACTCCCATTGCGTTTTGTGGTCCCCGGTATGTGGGTCCTTTACTGAATAATCGAATGAGTATTTGGGATAAGCCTGAAACAGAATACGTAAGAGCTCTTATTGATGTGTTTAAAATGCTTTTCAAGAGAAAAGATCAAATACAAATTATTAAAATAAGTAAACATATTGCAGCATCAGTTAATAACTTTTACTTATCATAACTTCATAATAAAGACTTCGAACGTCATAGATACAATCTCTACATTTGTTTAGGTATTTTTGTAATATCTATTAATAAAAATTAACATCAATTACTTATATTTATTTCGTATTAGTAAAATAACTTATTTCTAAACACTACTTAACTCATAGACTTATTTTTATAATATATCTTATGGTCCTTCCTTTCTTCAAGTAAAAGACTACATTAAATAATAAAGTAGTGTTACATAAGCGTTTGGTGAAAATAAATTCCTGATTATTATAAAACGTTATACCATTCATGTTCCTTTCTTAATATGTTTTAAATAAAATTTATATTATATATGGCGCGAACCTCTTGCTCTCTTTATACTTATTACTCTTTTGGTTAACTCACCGAATATCTGTAACTACGAATGTTACGATTAAAAAATCAAATGATAATCAGAGTGTGTCTTACATCCAAGGTTGTGTTTATTGGCTTGGAGATCATGTTTATAGAGCAATGTTGAATTACGCCTTTTAAAATGTACACTGTACGTAGAACCCTAACCGGATAACGTGTACTTAGTATGTTTTTAAAATAAAATATTAATATTATAAGGAATCAAAGTATGTAAAATAATCTATCGTATTGTGCAAATAAACAAAGACTTTAGCTAAACTTAAATAATAATTGGCATAACACTTTTAGAAATATGTCCGTAACTGTATCGTTCTACTATAGTTGTTGAAATTAAAATATTAAATTAAAAAAATAAATTAAAATATACACTGAATATTTCAATATTAATAATCTTAATATGCTGTACACACTGTATTATTTAAGTAATAGTGTCTAACATACCGCAAAACAACCAAAATAATTAAAGGACGCAATCTACTATTTTTAATGCCTTTTAGTTTATACTAGTATCGGAAATTGTTTTTGTCTATGGGTTGAGGAAAAAGTTAATTTAATTACGTAATAATCTGCGTGATTGTCGCCTTTATATCCTCCGGAATAGTCAGCGGAGGCACCATAGCCCGCGCCAGCATCGGAATAACCTATGTATCCGGCGTTAGCGGCAACGTACAAAGTAACAAACAGGACCACCTAAACAAAAACAGAATTGTTAGATTGCTACATAATAAATTACATGTAATACATCCGCGTTCTGTAATTATTTGTGGTGTTCTCGAAAATTCGTTATTTGTTGTGTATTATTCACATATAATAAATGTATACATGATAAGATATTCGGATGTCGCCGTAAGTATTAACAACAATGCAAAAAACTTATTGGCCTAATACAAAATACGTATTTTAATTTTTATGGATTGTTTTGATTTGTATTTGAGTTTATTATTAAAAAAAAGTGGTTTCAGATTTTTTAAAAGTGCAATTATTTTATAACTGTTTTTGGTGTGGTAATATATTTGTGATATTGGACCTTTTTATATATTTTTAATTAAAGTTTCAACGCACAACAAAAAACAAATGTTAATAGCACGTTAAACTTAGGTAAGCAATAAATAGATAGGAAAGCTGCCGTGCAATTTTCTTAACTCCACTCTTTATGCAAAAGTGCCGTTGCCGTTGTCATTATCTATTATCTACTATTACAGTTTTTGAAATACAACCATGGTATATGTTTATAGAACAATGCAATCTTCTATCAAAAAATATCTATAACTTTTTGCAATTTGATTTGAAAAAATTACAAGCTTTGTCAACATAACTCACACTTACTTGAAAACCCCTCATTATTATCCAAGTTTGATTTTTATAAACTTTGGAGTCACTTTCGTCCTCTTCAGCGATGCTGACAGGAGCTGAACTGACACTGGTAAGGCCTAATTCTATTGCTCACTATTTATATCAAACATTACTGGTTGCACCACCTCTCTAGCACACGCCTCTTCTCATTGCCTCTGTTAATGCATGCCTCAGTGGCCAGAAAATAGACAGAGACGCAATAAATTTATAGAATGTGAATTATTTACTTTTTGCAGTTGTTTTAACAAAAGTAAACAAACTATATATGAATTTAAAACATAAAATATCTTATTTAGTTTATTTATTTACGCAAAAACTACACATTATTTATTAAAATGGCTTCAACTAATTTTATTGAATATATATATATTTCACTAAACACGTATAAACATTTTGAATTTCCTTTGCGTTTTTATTTTAGAAATAAGTTTTTAGTAAAAATAGTGATTGAACTATACCATAGCATTTCATATCGTGGCAGGCCAAAGTGTCCACATAAATTATATTACCGAAATTTCACCACTCAAGCTCGTAAGGAAGTAAAAAATTGTTGTAAATTTAAGTCCAAATTACATGACGAGGTTACTATTGCATATTATATCTTACTAAGCAGTTGATTTTTAACAAAAAAGTTTCTTCTTCTTACTTTTTCACAAATAATACAATATGTTTCATTATATTACATTAATCGATTTGTTAATTAAAAATTATATTAAAAGATATAAAACAAAACGATCATAACACCGTACCAATATATTTAATAAATTATCTAAGTCTATGATCCTTGTTATTACGACGCGTAACTGGAACTTCTCAACAGATTTTGTTATGAAATAGCCGTTTACTTATGTAAACTAGCAAAAGTGGATCAACTCCTTAATAAATTTAATCTATTTTGATCCAATAAGAAATTTATTAATATAAAGTAATGTTAATCAAAAATTTGTATTGGTCTTGTGGTACTTTTTTGTTTGTAAAAAAATCTGTTTTAATACTGCTTTTACTCTAGTTATAACGTATTTAATTATAAAATTCTTATGATATTTAATAAAAAATTATACGTTAGAAATTATATTGTAGTTATATGATGTTTATAATCAAGAAATGATGGGAACAAACGATTCTAAAAATGCAGAATTCATGTTAGAGTAAAAAATATCTACATAAATATTCGTAAAAACGCTTATATTGAATGTCTCTTTTATATATTTATTGTATGGACATGCAAGATTCATAATAAAATATAGAATAATGCATTATACTAAACTGCTTCAACAAGATAACTAAAAAAAATCCATGCTCTAAAAACATTTTACTACCAGTAAAACCTATGCATATAAAAGAATAATTGTAATAATAAAAAAATAAAACAAAAAGAACTTGCGGCAAATATCAAAACATTACTACTTGTTATCTTTTTATTCATTGCTGCAATGTTTCGTATATGTTTAATTAGTGCTATTCCGCAATGAACCACTCATGACATTAAGAAACGAATTCTATTAACGCCGTTCATTGTGGATGTTAACATCAATTATTCCATTGTATTAAGAATACGGACTTAAAAACTTAATAAAAGTACAGATAAAAAATGCTTCTGCGACAAGTTTCATACACTGACAAAAACGACCTGTATTCAATAATATTACCTGAAAACTATTACGTTAAGAAATTTTATTGAATATTACTGAGAAAAACTTTGAAACGTGATATTCGGCCAAGGAAAAGCAATAAATAATGGACACGTATACTTGGCCGTCAAGCTTCGTTAGAGATAAGCCCACATAACTGCAAAAAGTAAATAAAGTATTCCTAACATTACATTTATTTACGTAACACAATTTAGAATCTTATCAAAACTCAAGTATAGGTTTCCTTTTTGTTTAAATCGAAACTTACTTATACTTTACGAGATTTATAGTCATGACTATAGCATGTCATAATATATGACACTGACGATATACGTTAAAAAAACCTTTTTTTTAAATAAATATATCTTGAGATATTTTTTTTTCTAAAAAAGAGCTTAATAAAAGATCTTTAAGCGCGCCATGCCAATCTACTGCATGAGATATTAACTTTAAACCGCTGTAAATCTCGATTCTTTCGTTATATTTTTTAACAATCATGAAAAAATGTTTTGTTTTAAGTGTCATTAAAGATGTCAACGAATTATTTTCCCGTAGCAGCACGATTTAAAAAGAAATTCTAAAGAAACTGAGTAATCTTGTTACGTATAACATGTAAAAAAGAAAAATTAGCACTTTGTGTTTGTGAGTATTGCAAATTGTAACGTCGGTAAGTTCACACGGCCAATTGACTGAAAAGCACCTTGAAATTCTGAGGTGCTAATTAATAACCAATACTGAATGAAAAAAATCATTCACTTATCAAAAAATTCGGACTCACGCCTCTTTTACAGTTATAGTGCCTAATTTTTATTAAAAATTAAACCGATAACTTTAACATACAATAAATAATTATGAGAAATAGTTCATTTAATCGGGCATATTTATTTATTTCTCTTGGGTTTGGTAAAAAAATTTTAATACCTGAAAGTAAGCCGCTTACCTACTTTCATAATGCAAAAACGCAATAAGTTTTACTTGCAATAAATAAGGATTTAAAATAAAGTGAGTCAGTATTTACAAGATGATGTGATAAACGTAAAATTGGATAATCCATGTAAAAAGTTTAACACCGACAAAATATAATAGAATTGGGTGAAGTCTGCAATCTTATAGTTGGCAGTACAATAAAGATACTGCCAAGTTTGTTTATGTCTCAACTATTACTATGTAACTACCTAGTAGTTGCCTAAATATTCAATCTTGGTGAGCGTAATACTCCAATTCTTAATGTACCTAACAGACTTTTGTAATATAAAACGGTACTAACCAAAATTGTTTAAGAAACAAGTTAACTATTGAATACTAAACTATTTTAATCAATGCGATGTGCCTTGCTTAAAATTAATTTTTAAGCACTTAACTTATGTTACTTTTATGTACAAAAAAGTGTTAAACATAAAATTTAGAAAAGCATAACTTAATCACGTATTCTAAGACATTTAAAAATACTTCGTTTCTTATAAGACTTAATTTTTTGTTATTTAATATCCTCCAAGATACTGTTGAATAATTATTTTATGATCAAAGGCATTAGGAAATATATGTTATACGTTAGATTTCATTTTTCAGATCCACTTTGATATTTTTAATTTTATATCGTTCAATATTATTGGATACACATTTCGTGACTAATTTTAGTCTAAATTATCATTATCATCATCAGCCTGTGGTAGTCCACAGCTGGACATAGGAATTCCTTTGATTGTTAGTTGCACTCTATTCAAACCAAATATTTTTTTATTCTATTCAAAAACAAATCTAGTAGCTCGAGTATATGTTACACAAGTATTAGTTACAACGCCCTCTTTGATTGAGTACTAAAACTGCTAAAGACAGTGGTTTAAGTAACAATAACTTATTTTTTTAGCACAACTATAATCAAAATTTCAATATACTTACTGATTTTTAACGTCTATAACAGATGGCGCTATTAACGTATATTCTGTTTTAGTCATGTTTCAGTGTGTTATTACTGTTTCTAAGCTTGCTAATTATAATACAACTTTGTAATGAAAATAAGAAGTTATATAAACTGCTTATGAACTTGAATGTGTTAATCGTTACCATATAAATTGAATTATACATATATAATGAATATAACTGTATCGCTAGTGAATTTTAATTTTCATAACTGGCCTATATACTCTAAGGACTTCTAGTTTTATGATTACTAGATGAGAAATACTTTAACAAGAATGTTAAATTAGTAGACAATATTACATTGATTGGATAAAAATATAGTAAAGTGTAATTTAAAAATGTACTAAAAGTAATAAAATTTGACAATTCTTGAATATTCGGCATTCTCTTATAGATGGCAGCACTTTGATGTAATTTGTTCTAGGTACACATACGTTACTATAGTGCAGCGCTTTATCGAATATTTTTAAATGGCTAGCTTTGAACCAGCAGTGTTACCCGCTCATCTCTCATTGAGTCCTTATTTTCTACGCAATTTTAGTACAACACCTACTCTTGGACAAGTACAACTAATACAGAATAATCAAAATCTACATAGCTGTTACCGAGACTCGCGCTTAGCAATACATTTAGCGGCTTCATTTTTAAATTATATATCACAGCTATTGTTTAGGTTACTTGTTTCCTTTTTTAACGTTTTTTGCTGCTGCTATCCTTGTATGGATTTACTTATCCTTATTGATTCTGTCCTTGCGAGGTACGTATTATAATATGAAGATAAGTTATGAGACATATATAAATACCTTATATACTTGTGTATATGAGCAGTAACTACTTAAACACAGCATTGAAGTTGGCCAAACGCATTAAACTGTTGTTATACAGTTTGTTTTTTTTTGCTGTTCATATAGTTTTTAAAAATTAACTATTAATTATTGCTTTTTTTACGCGATTAGTATGCATTTTATATAATATAATTCACTAATTTAGGAATTATTCGCTATGGTTATATATATTTGTTCACGACGCTACGTGTTTTTCCGAGTCCGAAAAGTCGGGAATAAATTAATTACTTTTGATGGTGTACTATTAGTTAAATAAACATTAGTCTTTAATCTTCTCTTATTGAAAATTAAACCTCTTATGGTAACTGTAACATGTTGGACGTCCTGTTATCCAAAAAATATTTAAAGGGCATGATAATAACACTCACTTTTTCGACAAATATCTGACAACAAATTAGCACTGTCTTCGTAATAAATGTCACCAGGTCATCCAATTAGCAGCCCATTGAAAAGCGCGAAAGATGAAGACATTAAAACTAATTATCAGCACGCACTAAACGATAACGTGGGTGATACTTCGGTGTAAAGTTTTCTTTCTTACATAATCATTGTGCTCTTAAAGTAAACCTTCTATTTCATGAGCATTCCACTACGTACCGTAATGACAGCATCTCATGCAATTAGTGTTACAAAGTAATTTTTTCACTAGGAAATATATATTATACGATTGATTTCATTTTTCAGATCCACTTTGATTTTAATTAAATTAAAACTACAACGTGATGACAAAATAGGCAAGACATTTTTAATTTTATATCGTTCAATATTATTGGATACACATTTCGTGACTAATTTTTGTCTAAATCATCATCGTCATCATCAGCCTGTGGTAGTCCACAGCTAGACATAGGCCTCCCCTAATACACCCCTATCCATTAGAGGATTTTAGTCTAAAGTTATAATAATTTTATAAATAGTTTGCTTACTATTAAGATGTGGTAAAGTTAAATAAATTTGTATCATTTTAGATATGATAATTTTTTGTTTATATGAATAGTTTTAGACATGAACTAATGTTTACATATATTTTTTCGTTCAATTTACCATATTATTTTAATTTTTCTCCCGTTAGCGCCTTAAAGATGACGCAATATTCAAAACATATTGCCTCATGCATATTTTACAAATCAAACCTATATTTACTCTTTACGATTGCAGACAAAGAAGGCGAGACTTGTTTCAAATAAAAAAAATTTATAACATGAAAACAAGTACATAAATCATTATTTTAATACTTTTGAATAGGTATTACAATGTTGTACATACAAACTTACTTTAAATGCTTTATCTACTAGCACTCAAAGCATTTTATTAGTGTCTAAACTAAAATTTTCTCAATTCTTATTAATTTCACGTAAAATAGTTTAATATTACTTTTAAATATTTGAAGAGTGTGGTTTGAAGATCTTAATCGACTTTTATGTTTATATATATATTTATATATTTTATGAATTTTAATGAACTGGATAAAAAAAGTAGTGCAACATTTAATAAATTAATCAAACAGTCTATAATCTACGCCAATGGTAGAGAGAAGGACATATTATTTTAAGGGGGCTTGATAGATATTCGAAGCCAGCAGTGCTGTAAGAGTTGAGTCAGAAACTTTACCGTTATACCTGTTATAAGAAACCGTTACTGGTAAAAATGTAAAATAAAGGATCCTAAACACTTTATTAAAAATCTTCAAGAAAGGACTGAAATGTCATTGTATCAGGACATTAATTGTTATCAAGGCATTCGTTTAACGTTTAGTTAACATATTGCTCCTTGTAATATTTGTGTAAAAAAATTTAAAAAAATCAAAAAAACTAAAACGTAAAAATGAGAGCGTCTTAACAAAATAATAAATTACATCATCATCATCAGCCTGTTTTAGTCCACTGCTGGACATAGGCCTCCCCTAATACACCCCTATCCATTAGGGGGTTTAGACCGTATCCCACCACACTGGTCCAATGCGGGTTGGTGGGTGGACCGACTTTTACATTCCATCCGATGCATGGATCATCTTACTTTTCAGACAATTGATGATCGGCTCAAATTGCCCTACCCAACTAGGAAACAGCAATGAAAATTTGTTGCGTCCCCGCAAGATTCGAACCACGACCTCCGGTTTCTAAAGCACACGCCCATACGACTAGACTACGGAGGCAGTCCAATAAATTACATTAACAAGCAATTTAGGGGAAAAAGTTCATAAATTGGCTATTGTCCATAATGGGATTTTTAGTAAATATTAATTACAAATGAAACTACTCCATTTAAATCAACATATTATATCATTTTGCATATATTACAAAATTATATTCTATTTCCTCGAAAACATCTTCCTTATTGATGATCAATACATTTTTAAAAGTATTTTAGAAGAATCCTATTAAAATTTTTATTATTGGTCTAAATTTAATAATCGACTGGCATAAAGCGTAAGAAAACTACAATCAAATTCTTATTATTTGAATTTAAGGGTATTCAAATTTGATTTTTTTTCACTTATTTAACTATAAGCATTTAAACGTACGTTGCATTGCCAGTTTACGGAGCGCCAATTGGGCACAAAACTGCAAACAGAGTTATAAAAGGGCAAATTGCCAGATTGTTCTGCCAAGAAAGCGACAATGATGACATCTCTGGAACAGGCTTGACGATGACAAAAGGGTGTACACTGTTGCCAAATGGAGGCATGATGGCTGACCAATTATTTTTCAAATGTGGTAGCTTTGAATCTTAGCGCAAACACTGATTTTCATTTAATAACTGTAATTTTAATTCTTTATTTACCTATGACGTCTTTGGAGCTAATAAAAGGAACTGTTTGAAATATGATGTATATGATAGAATTGATTAAAGATAATATTGTAGCATTTTAAATTGTGTATATATATAAAACCTTTTACTAACTATACTATAAACTTATACTAACGTTCCCATTAATAAAATTTGTAGTGATCACGTGATTAAAGACAATTTTATTAAAATTGAATCACGACGATGTCCAAATGTTGCATGAATATTACTGATCTGACGAACGGTGCTTTGTAATGTAATTTACATTTTTCTACTTTTTACATCAATAAAAAAGGTGTAAAATTGCTCTAACTGAAATGAATATCCTACTTTTTGTCTTAATTGTTGCCAATTCGTCTAATTTTGAGCTACATCTCATATATACAGCCATCTTTCCTAACATCATAATATAGAAATACTGCCCGTGTAGAATCGTCACGACCTGCAATGTTTTAGGCAGGTGATCCATCACACTAAAAGCTTCCTATATTAAAGGTTATTTTAAACACTTAAATATATAGGAGGTAATTTCGTTTTCAGCCTATTAGTATTTAAAAATAATTAAACATAAATTATACTAGAAACAGGTATTCATGCTCAAGTTTTTAACCTTTTCTCTGAATATTGAAACCAGTACTAGAACAACTTTATACTTGTAAGTGTCCACTGCTGTGATATCAAAATAACAGTGACGTCTATGCGGAAGCAATTCTTCCGTCCTTGATTTTACGCAAATGAAGACTGCTGCAGAACTCGTGTCAGTTTTTAATTTTGATATATCATACAATAAATTACAGAACCCTGTTGTGACTATACGAATTACGTTGGTATGGGTTTAATCGGCATAAGATTCCAAATAAAATAATTTTAATATGCTTGATTTTTCAAAATTAACGTATAATTCAATACTATCAAGACCTGATTACATTCATAAGGTACTGCTATTTAGCTTGGAACTTTATATTTAGAAAAAAAAAAACAAATAGTACCTGTTCCAAAGATAAAACTTTTTTTATCAGAATTTTCATATTTTATTTTTTTGCCAGAATTTTTATATTTTACAAACCGAAGTAAAATAACGCAATTTCGATGTTAACTTTCCGGTAGCAGACTATTTGGTAGTAGTTAATTGAGCTAAAGTTTATATATACTTAGTGTAGGAGAACAGGATTGATACAGATATAAAATCGACTTTAAAATTTATATGTGAATTTAAAATTTGGTTTGAAAATCATCAAACTTAAATTAATGATTTTTATATGGTTGTTCACTAATTTATTGGAAATACGTGGAGCTATTATTAAAAAAATATAATGATCTATACATAAAATTTACCGTCATTGGTCTTGGTAGTTAAAATTATCCTAGGTAATCGTTGTATGTCACTGACATCAAGCATCCTCGAATGTAGTTAAACCCTAAGTCAAAAGCTAAACGGTGTGCTCTCTAAAAGCACTAATTTGGGTTACACTGGATGGATTTATACCTGACCACTTATAAAGTGGTAGTTCTGGTCAATAGCTAAAAAAATAAATACAAAAAGAGATCATTTCGTTTTAATAATTCGTATTAGCCGATAGTGATAAATTTTACACTGTATGCCTGTATACTTCAAAATAGTGTTTTATTGCTATTATTCGTAGAGTTATATCTTAAAAAGAAAAGCCTTCTGGGACAATTTTTCAAATCACGCCAATAGTTTCAATTAATGAATTATAAAATTAGATAATTAACCAAAAACCGTTGACTTCCTGAACAAATTTCGTCATCATCATCATCATCAGCCTGTGTTAGTCCATTGCTGGACATAGTCCTCCCCTAATGCACGCCTTCTCCATTAGGGAATTTTTGGACCGTGTTCCACTAGGCTGGCTTAATGCGGGTTGGTGGGTGGGCCGACTTTTTACATGGGTATCCGACTCATGAATTGCTCTGACCAAATATGAAACAAACAGAAAATTTGTTGAATACCCACAGGATTTGAACCCATGACCACCAGTTTCCAAAGCACACGCCCTTACCACTAGGCTACGGAGTACAATGACAGTTATAAAGAAAGAATATTTGTATATCAATAATATCTAAATGACGTATTTAAGATTAACGCTTGTACCTACTTAAGTAACTTTTTGAAAATACTGCTTTGATACAGCCATATGCGTCACTGTACCTAAAAAAATGTGTATAGAGGTTTAGTTTATTATACTCTGATTCAAATTACTAATAGCGGATAAGTTGACATTATTTTGTTCACTAACATTTAATAGGGTCGTTACCATTCAAGATGAAATAAACTTCCGATATGTTTTTAATCATTTCCCGGTTGTCAATTAAAACTTGTTTGTCAATTTGTACGTTACATAAAGTAACGACACACGAACTAACAAATACTGTCGCGACCAAGCATGCGATTGTCCGTCATTGACTCTTCAATACTCGTCGCCTAATTATGCCATTTATGCAACAACTTGGCCACAACACATGGGCCTTGTGCTCTTTTCTATTGTGAACTCGTGGTAATGATGAATTTGAAAATACCGGCTCGTGATTCGCAGCTGTTGTGCGACTCTTTTCATAATTATCAACAGATTAAATAATTTGAGTTTCTTTCAAATGACAGCTAATCTTTTTCTTAGAACATTCATCATGATTTCGGCGACAAATCTATATATTATTACCGCATAACTGTTTTCACATACATATCTGATGAACTGATACATTCCTATTCAGGAATCTGAGTAGGAAATTATCAGCTTATACTGTCCTATCTTTATAAAATGAATTACATCAAAAGATGTTTTCTATTATCCGAAACTTTTTTTATAATCATATTTTACAAGTCATATTTAGAAAAAAGTATTTTTGTCGCCTTAGTAGATTAAATAACAGTTTTCAAATGTGACGCGTACTGCCATGCTCCACGAAAACCTATCCAGCAGTTTTCGTTCCAGCATAGATTTATTGTTCGACAATATTATCTTAACAATGCATCGTTAGGCACCAGAAGGTATTGTTGTGCACCGGTAATGGTGCGTTAGGTAAACACGAGACACTAACGGTCTTTCTATCGCTGAAAGTTACGTAGGTGCAGTACTCGCTCGTACTTTCGCCGAAACGAAGCCGACGGGAAAGTCGTGAGCTACCGTCATCGATTGTCACGATTGGGGCAGGTCATGGCCACTCGCACTTTCAACGTACGTGATATCACTATAGCGAGAGAGATACAGAATTTTACTGTTTATATACATAAGCTAAGTTACTGTCGCCTGCGATTTCATCGAGGACTCAAATTTTCACAACGGTTGAATGTATGAAGAGTAAATAAATTACAAAATTAGCGCTCAGCCAGAGGTATCTCATTATTTCTTTACGTATAATTCAGAGTTTTTCAAATCATCACTTGCAAGCAATCAAAATGGTAAATATATATGCTCTTTCTTCAGACACATTAATATTTAAAATGATATAATTAATTTGGTCCAATTCACAGACATTTTTTGTTTTCGTTGTCAAAGAAACTATGAAATATCAAACTAAATTGGCGCCAAAATGTTGGGCACTATTATTGGTTCACTACATACACATAAGAATCTGTTTCTATCTCTAATTTGAGTAAACTATAGTTTGCATGATTTCAAAATAAAAGTAAATACAACTTATATTGCTACAAAATGGAGTAATTATGTCATAATCCTAAAATAATCTCACATTATTTAAAAGTCAAAAATAACTAAGTAAAATTTTAACGAAATTATGATCTTATAAATAAATGAATATTCTACGTACCTCTAGTATTGCAATAAATAGGTAATTGGGTTATGAAAGAATGTTTAAACAACTAGTCATTAACCGTGAGAACTTACTGTACGACTTAATAATAAAACAAAGGCTAAGAAGATTCTGATAAACGCTCATCGCAACTTAATCACTAGTAATATTGCTAGTATAATTCTGATTTAATAAAATATATTTTATTACATAAAAAATATTTAGTGTATCAGTTATTTTATACATTAGGGTCCATCTATAAATTACGTCACACGAATTTCATGATTTTTTTACCCGTCATAACTCAGCCAGTCTATTTCTTTCTTTTCTTCCTTGTCGAGCTGTTCTTTCTTTTCTCAATTTGTTGACCCGCTCCATCCCCTATAGCGTGTGACGTAATTTATGGATGACCTCTCAACACACATTTAATATATATAATATATGTTCAGACTAAGATTTTTGTTGAAATAAACCTATGATGATATTTAATATTGTTACCTTAAATCCGTATTTTGTTCTTTCATGCACAATCAAATGTTATTAAAATACTATGTTGCACTTTATAAATAATATATAGGCTTTACTGATTCATATTTTATTTATAATTCTTAGCATATATGAATGAACACAATCCTCCTTAATAAATTCTAACATTTCAATAATGCATGAAATGTATGACTTTGTCACTTATTTTGAATTATTGACCAATTATCAACAAGGATTTTCTTATTCATTTCAAAATATAATGCAATATGGAAATACCATGCGTGCTATTTCTACGAAGCTATTCAATCGATGTATTTATTAATCTAATTCCGCTCAAAAACATATCATCTAATTAGAAATTCATTTTATTGGAACATATGAGCGATTTTATTAGCATTAAAAGTATTAATTTCCGTAAGTTACATAATTAAAACCGTTATTAATATAGATAATGTACAGAATAATGACGACCAAAATTCCGTAAGTCGTTTCTACAAACGGGTTAATCCCAGTAAGCCTCCCACAGCAACTGTTGCGGCTGGGACTCCATAACGGACGGCTTCTAGCACAAAAACAGAAAGCAGTGATTCTGGATACCACTCGCAACTTATCTCTCCTTTTCAACGTAACTTTGGTCTATATATATATATATATATATATATATATATATATTTATAAATTACTACCTACATATGTAAGCCAGACGAGAAAATACTAGAATTACTTCATAAATAATACTTTTATTGTTCACACATAACTACAATTCCAAGACACACGCTACAAAATATTGTAATCTATTTTAAAAGCAGAATATATTATTTTTTCTTTACTCTGTATTATATAAAGTTTATCAAGCAGCTTTATTTGCTGTAGTTCACCGGCATTATTGTCGAACTTTTTTTCGAAATACATTCCAAATTTGCCGAATGACAAATTTAAACTTATACAGCGTAAAACTAATTTTTCGTGTACAAAATATTTTTACGTAATTGGTAAAAATAACGATAGCAAACCCAATGCGTTGTATAGTTATAACAATAACGATTGTGACGCAACATACTGCAAAAGCACTTGTGTTTTTTTTCTTTCAGAATCGTTAAGTTTCTGCTACTCCTTGTAACGATCTCGCAATACGAACGACATGAAGTACAAATAACCAATCATTGTGATTTTTTGCAGCAATCAGGTTACGGTGCAGTCGATTGAAATACTAATGTAATATCCAAGTCTCTGTTATGTATTGTACAGGCTTTTGGGAGTCCACGCCTAACCCAGAAAAAATCTAGTTACAAATTGCAACTTTCGTAACTCACAAATAAATAAAAAGAACATGAGTTATCGCTACTGTAGTAAGGTGATTGCGATAATATTAAAATTAAATTAATTGGAACGCTTTGAACACTACATTTCAGCGTGCAAAAGTATCAGCAGTTTAAGTAACGAATATTTTTTAATATGATTTTTAAATTTAACGGCTTTCTTATTCATCATTAGAGAAGTGACGTACTATTTACGGTCAGGTACTATTAACGACAACGAAATAGGCATAATATATGGCGATAAAAATTTCATAGTACCACTTTTCAAGGCTAGATAAATACATACCTCTCTCATAGTAACCACTAGGCCTTATTAGTAAGTTTAAACTAATTATTAAGTACATAACATATGATACATTGGTACATGAGAATCTGAGAAATCACTCTTTATATTAGATGTATTATCATTCATATTCTAATACATAACAGATTGATTAGAGAACTCAAAAGGTTAGCTAAAATTTTCATTTAAATACGCTATTTATACTGTACTTTTAAACACTTATTGAAATTCTGAATACTGTAGGTTTAATAATATATACTGCATATAAAACGATTCAAATGTCTTATTTTGTCGTGTACCCTAAATTTTAAGTGACGGTAAAGGTACTAAACTTTCAAATTGTCGCGTTGATCTCACGAGGCTTGTAAATTTTATCTGAACAGGATCTCTGATGCATGTGGTGCGATTCGTGAAGATTATGTGCCGTTCATATCGTGGCGCACGATGTTTTGACAAAACATACATTGTATTTATTTCGTAATCGACCAAGAGCCTTTTCCTTATTACCTAAAACTTTTTAGGAAACGTCATACCGTTTTCTAAAACGTTTTAGTATTTTATTTTGTTTTAACTTTTTTGCGTTAGTATATTTTAGAATATCTAGTATGATTAATTTTAATAATTGTGGTGATATTTCTCGTATTGTAATAAATAATAATATATAGATGATCGCTGAAATAAAAATGTAATGATGATGTACCGTTACACGTGAAAAAAATTAAACAAGTTGTTCTATTAAAAATTATATATTTTACATATTTACAAACATTACAAATTAGTGGTAAATTCTATCTTTAACAAATAAAAAAAAGGAAACGCTTAATAACGAGATTAAAATCTTAAATGGCTTTATATAACGACGTCAAATTTGACATAAAATG
Source organism: Lamproptera curius (assembly GCA_029286875.1). NCBI lineage: Eukaryota > Metazoa > Arthropoda > Insecta > Lepidoptera > Papilionidae > Lamproptera > Lamproptera curius. Next base: position 1,660,796 of record JAGSMT010000039.1, on the reverse strand, counting down.
TATTTAAAAATTACAATGACCGAGTATTACATAAACACTTCATAATAGCTAGAAATAACAAAGGAATGGAATTTTTCACTCGGCTTTATTTCTCTTTTGAAAATGTATTTCTTCGAAGCCATTCCCTACTCGATCGTTTAAGCAAACGACAAAATGATGATGCCTCTAATGACATAACAAAACTTTCGGGTACACAAAGCAATGGAACAATAGAATTTATGTAATGGCAATACATTTCAAATGAAAAAAACCCAGTCCAAAATACAACTGATAGCTTTATGTCGTAACAAATGATTATAACACAAAAATAGATCTTTATTAAGACAATAATTGATCACCGTTGAGATAAAGTTATGTTTTGACTGTTTCTACAACAATCAAAACACGATAATCTTAACAAATATAATAAAAAGAAGCAAAATCTAAATGACGACTGCGGTAAATCTAAACATAATTTTAATGAATGATACAATCTGCCTTACGAATTCAACAGTTTTACTGAATAATTTATAGGAATTTTACATACATTCAATTCATATTAAATTAGCCGGTGTTTTTTTTTTATTTGCATTATATCGTAATGATGATCAAAGACGCTAAATTTGGTGATATTTTATTAAAATCTCTTTGTCTAATAATTAGAAAATGTTTCTATGAATTATTAATATACTTTGTAGTAAAACGCAATCCAAATGAAGTAAATTTATATAACTGTGACATAACAACGGAAAAATTCCATGCTTAACATTAAAATTACACTGCAACGACATGAAAGCGTGTACACCGTTATTATCTCGCAAAGGTTACGAGTAGGATATTTCCCATTTAATTGTTATTTCTCGGCTGTCTTCTTTATTCATACACCGCAATTTATCCGTCGCCGCTTGATATATTACTTAATTGCTTAACTGGTTATGTTTATATCAAGGTGACAGTGGACGTTAAGTACTGTACAGGCCGTGGCGGGTCCGACACGGTTGAAGAGTCTTCGCTGTAACTGCTCTGGATTGTAATTAATACCCACGTCAGTATCTGGCCCTCCAATCACTGGAGTCAATCACGCGGAGCGATGTCTCGCTTATTGTAAGGGTACAAGATATAAATTATGCAATCAATACCGAAAGCTATAAACCTACTTTGTGATGAAGCTCTTCTTGCTATTATATCAATAGATTGTAAACATAACTATTTTTGTTCTAGTAGTTGTATTAAGAAGATGTTAACTAAATAATTTTTTGAAATCATTCAGTGATTATAAACAATATTGCGTTTTGTTTCTCTGGCACGTTTATCTAATAAAATACATACTAAATAAATCACAATACTTGGATATTCCGATCGAACGATCAATCTCTGCTTGTCCTAATTCTTTTGCAATTTGTATAATATTTCATATATAATCCATTTGAATAATAGTAACTTATCTCTGATAGAATTATCATTTTAAAATAAATAATTGCAATTGCTAATGCCTTGGATGGACGTACGCTGGCCACTGGTAGACCGGCCTTCCTGTGCCCTGTGAATAAAATTTAGTTTAAATTTTTGTTAAAAATTGAAAAATTTATGCACAAAATTAAGTTATGCACGTAATTTTATTTTATATATGTATAATGAAGGTAACCAGTATTTGATATAAGCAGGATTTTATTTCTTTTATTGACAAAAATGATGAGACGAGTAAGACATTCACACCTAGTGATAGTTGGGCTGGTTCCGGTGCACTTCAAATAAGAAGACAGCAGTATATACTACTACTTTGTGGCATAAACAGGCACCACTGTGGTACTTTCTGAGAAGGTTCATAATAAAACAGAGACCTATAGTCAACTTTTTTTCAAATATTATTATTTTTATTAAGGCCACGGTTAGGAACAGATTTCTTTATGGAATTTATAAAACTAATGTTTCAAAATACACTGTAGGGTAAAGGAGATATATTGGTGATATAATAATTTGGTGATATTTTTAAAAACACTTTTGTATGACCGCGTTAGGAATTGCTACAAGTGTAAACGGTATAAAACCTTTTCACTGCTCCGGTAATTTGTCTCAGCGTTTGGCGAACAAAGCAATTCTAACGCGGTCATCAAAAGTGTTTTAAAACTATCACCAAATTCTTATATCACCAATATCTCCCTTACCCTATTTGTTTACAATATATTATATACTTTAAAGCCACAAGCTTTTCCGAGAAACTTAAATTAAATAGGCTATTGAAGAAAGCGTCATGTGCATCTAAAATTCTCACCTCGGGTGTAGTTCTATGAAGGCGTGCTGCTGAATCCTTTTCCAACTTCCATTGCGCGTCACTAGATGCGTCTAAGCTAGAATCGGCAATATCATTGGTCTCAATGTCGTTGTGTTTAGCATCGTCTTGTTTCTTCTCGTGTTTCACTTCTACCAGTTCATTGAAGTAAGCTGGAATGAAATATCTGATACCCACTCCCGGTAAATTGTGCGAGCTCAATATTTGCGAGGGTGTGAAGTAGGTTTGCACAGATTGCGCTTTGACGGGTTGATTTGGCAGATACGAATTGACGAAGTTCTGGGCACTAGTAGAAGTGGCAACAGGTGACTTGAAGATAACTTGAGTATACCTTGGCTGCGGTCTGAAGAACGGCGGACGCCTGTAACAAAATATTATAATATGAATACTATATTAAAATATTATATATAAACAAGGCATATCTAGTGTTCTGTTCTTTACGCCAGTTCTTCTTAGGTCAGAGGCTTCATTATCCAAATTGGAGTTAGATTAATTGACGATTAGGATCTACCCTACAAGCATCCATCCAAATGGCGCAAGACAAAATGTCTGGAAAGAAATGGTGGCCAGGGCAACGCACCATAGTCACGTCCCTCAGTCATGAGCACCATAGTCATGTTACGATGAAAAGGAAAGGAATTGACAATTAATGTTTGTGTATTTTATATTAAATAAATATATTTGACTTTTGTTTTGAAATTTTATAACAAACCATTGAGCGTTGGGATCAGGCGAGTCATCACTCCTGTCCTCCCAGACTGGAGCCGGGACCCGATACGGTTGTGGGGGTGGCTGAGGCTCAGGGGTCGGGGGCTCGATGGGACCATCTTTCGTGCCATATTTGACCATTATCCCGTTTGCGTGACCCATATAAAGCAGGCACGTCAGCAACTATCATGAAAAATGTAATAATGAGTAGTATCCTGGATGTCTTAGCTAAAACTGCTTACATGTTTTTAACGTTAGTATACTATAATATTAATAAACCCATTTTATTGTTAAATCCTTAAATTAAACTTTATTTTCAAGGAACATACAGGTCAACAACAAATTACTAAGTTTAATATAAAATTTATTTACATCACTCTGTCAAAAAGCGTTAATAAATTTGAATAAGAATAATCATAACGTCAACTTAATTATTAGAACAAAAGTTGAATCTCTGTTTAAATCTTGGAACATACCATTTTCAACAACTAAATCAAATTAAGTTTTAGTGATTGTAAATATATTAACTTTAATTGAATCAAGATAAGGCATCTTAATCTGGAAATATTGATGCAGTAACGAAACTTAAGTTGCAATTTTCCCACGCATTAGCGTATTACTCTTGATTGTGATTATTAGGCAATCCTATTAATCATCTGAGGTTTAAGTTTCTTACCTAGTAGACTATAAAACTGACTGAATGAGTGCCTACTCTTGAACACTCCATATTTGCTTTATAGTTGCCAGACGTTAACTAATTTGATAAAATTAACAAAAAAACGGTTATTTTATAAAAAAATCTCTCATTTCATTCAATCGCCAGTCGCCAGTTGAATGAAGAATTTTAATGTCTTTCTTAATATTTTAAAAATCTTGCAATCATTAACATTGTGAAAATTTGAATGTAATAATAAGAATGCATCAAAGGGATCAGATTTTGTAAATTGCATAAACACTAGCGTTTCCATTAACCATTGTTTTAATAAAGTTAGCACATAGACATCGCAACCTTCTTGATTTTCACAGTCATACTTAATGTACCTTCAACCATGTTATCAGGAATCTTGATAGTTTGAGCGTCTTAATCAAAACTGTTTGATTCAATTATTGTGTTGTAACGCCTATAAAAGCTTTTAAATTTCGTACAATTTGCGATTCCAACTAGATACAGATTGCATTAATGGGGGGTAATCAAGGAAGGTATAAAAAATTACGTACCGACAATCTCATGGAGAACGTCATATTAATCTCTTCTTTATGTTCACTAACAAATCTGAAACAAGAAAATATATAAAAGTTAGTTTTACTAACTGCCTCCGGAGACTAGTGGTACGGGCGTGTGCGTTAGAAACCGGAGGTAGTGGGTTCGAATCCTGCGGGGACTCAACAAATTTTCATTGCTGTTTCCTAGTTGGTTAGGGCAATTTGGGCTGATCGGACCAATTGTCTGAAAAGTAAGATGATCCATGCGTCGGATGGGCATGTAAAAAGTCGGTCCACCCACCAACCCGCATTGGACCACCGTGGTGGGATACGGTTCAAAAACCTCTTTAAGGATAAGGGCGTATTAGGGGAGGCCTATGTCCAGCAGTGGACTATCACAGGCTGATGATGATGATAGTTTTATATTATGAATAAATTAAAAAAATTTAAATGGTAGCTACAGGACAACCAATAAGCAGAATGCTGTAGTCCACCTCGTATATTTTCAAAATTTTACAGTTTGATAAAATTTTTCACCTCATTCTCTTTAAAAAAAACTTAGACAGCAATTCAAAATTAATCAATAAATAATAATTAAACGAACTAACAAGTAAAACTTCTAGATATTTTTGCCAAATATACAAGATATTTTTGCCAATAAAAAGGCGAGGATCGTTTCACGTCAAATACGAAGAAATAAAAGTTCAATTTTAAACATGACCACACCTTCTAATTCCATTTACGGCGTAAAAATCTTCATAAAAATTTAGAAGTGTTTCACACCTAATGTAATTTAGGTGTCTAAAATTGCAAGAGCATTATTACTCTCGGGAGAAATGTTACGAAATGTTTTAAGGAAAGGTGAACAAGTAGACAATCTTTCACACGCATCACGGTTCACTTAATACAAAGAGCCTGACATTTCCATGAAATTACGCTAGTTAATAAGATAACACGCCTTACTTTTAGTTTATTTTGTAATACACTCATTAAATTAATTTTATATGTCACTAAAGATTGAAAAACAAGAATGTTTTTCATAATAGTACTGATTTAGAGGAGCTAATTCGAAACAGAAGCCTTATAATAATTTTTGTATAATTCAGATACTTGGAAATGCAAGCTTTCTTCATAATGCTTAATAAAAATTTACTTTTTTTATGATTTTTATTTTTTCCTAGTCCGTATTGCTGAATAATACTTGCTATATTTTTTGATGATATTGTAATTTTAATTGATTCAATACATACTCAATAATTAGGTTTAGACTAAATGAAATTAAATTTTTACTCTTTTACGTGATGTCAAAACGAGAAATTATAAATAAAGGTTACAAACAATTGCTGTATTACATTTTTTTTATTTTAGTGAATACTCCGCGTTATTTAATGACATGGATTTTATCGCGTTTAGTTAGATATTTAATTATATCTTAACTCCATATCTTATAAAAGATTTTCCAGAGCCTGTGGTCACGGAAATTAAAAAATTATAACTGTCTGTTATTCAATACTAAATTATGTTTTATATATTATATATTTTAATTGATTCTAAAAACTATAATTAGTATCTAGCAAAAGTTAAATTACTACATGTACTACTGTAATAAGAATAAAGGATTTTTTTAAACAAATGTTTCTACCGTAAAAGTTTTATTACGGTACATTATATTTCTAAAGTGTCTGTGAGTGTATTGTTTGTTTATAAAATGAACGCATTTATTAACTCCATTGTACTAATTAGGCTGGTCAGGAATATATTGAACTGATATAATACTAATGTATATTTTTATAAAAACTTTTTGATGATGACCAGAACTATATATCTAGCAAGTTATAACATGGTATAAAAAATTTTCACTCCTCGGTAATTTGTCTCGCGTTTGAACAAAGCAATATCTAACAGCGGTCAGTCAGAGTGTTTTTTAAAACATGACCATTAATAACTTACATCTTACTCACTACTAAATGTGTTACAAGAATAAATTATTCTCGTAACGTAAATACCTACCGATCTTCATAAATTACATCTGCAAAGTATGTCAATTCGATCATATTTCAGGGCATTGTTACATTGTTCAGTAATAAACATAATTTAATCCAAGGACGTCACGAATTCCATAAGACGTTGCTATAATAAAGATTTATGAAGACGCAGAAGCTCCGATTTCAATAAAGGACAATAGGTAGGAAAGGTATATATTTATTTTATTCACTGAGTTTTAACATTTAACCTTTTAGTATTTCTGTACTTCAGTAACCTATTGGTATGGATTTGCGCTTGTTAAGTTCGTAGGTTCGAATCCTGTCGGGATACAACAACTTTACTGTTGTTTCCTATTTAAAGTAAATTGTTCCACGCATCAGGTGGGCTCGTAAAAAGTCGATTCTGCGTCTGATCTCTCTAGGATCGTGTTTATTATCCGTTCCATTCGGACTTCAAGAGTGAAACATAAAAGATGAAGTGACATCGTTAGCAATTTCCGCAGCTAATTTTTATTATAGGTCGGTATCTGGTCAAAGGACATTATTTTACATATGTTATAAACATAGCAAAGTTCTCTGATAATTTGCGTGAAATAACTACCTATGTTAACATCACATTTCCTCATTAGATGATAACGTAACGTACCCGATGAAAGAGACATAAAATACGCAATAGGTTCATATGCGCCTCGGAGTGGCACGTGTGAAATCTAGCGAATCCTGTTTCTATACGTGCTACTTGTCGCAATCCTGTGTAAGAATTATTCGAATTTATGGTTAAAACCTATCCTACAAGAGAACCCCGATTTTCCATTTTTTAACTACACAACTAATTTTTGCTGCAATGCACTGCAGGCACTGCATGACTTCAATCATTTGGTCACTCCTTTTAAAATATAAACATGCAAATTGTTACAAAGTAAACCAGCATCCCTGAAAGAATCAATACCAAAATACACTGATTAATTAAAGTTTTAAGAGCTCCGTACCTAGTGTAAACAAACGTAACAAAATCTCAGGGCAGCAAGCAGACTTTTTGTATATTCCGTTACATTTTTATGCGCAGGGAACACAGAACATTGCTTCATATTTAACATCAAAAAAGTACAACGATAAGCCATCAATAAAGTTATTCTTTTTTTGATTCAGTAATAGTAGTATAAAAACTAATTACAGCTATGTAGTAATTTTTTATATTACGACTTATTAAAATCTTTGCGTATTATTAATGTAATATTTTTTTTTTACAAATACCCGCCAATCACATCGAAGAGCTTTTCCTTCCTTACAGCTTACGTAAACAATAATAGTTAGCTTTCCGTAATATTTTTTACTAAAATGTTAATTAACGAACGTAAGCACCGGACGCTGACCTAAAACAACAAGGCATTTTGAGAAGAAACTCAACAGAAGCCTACCAGTTCTAGCACCCATTTCCATTCTCGATGCCTACGGGTTTCCCCATACGAGCCAGAGTGTTTATCATAAATCGCCAACACTTGTTCAACACCCGTACGTAATAAAGCAGGAACGGAGCGCGTTCCTTGTATGGGACTCTTGTGACATAGTTTTTTACCAGCAACTCCTTAAACGAAGCCACTGCATTTGAATATAACGATTTACGTCATAATCAATTACGGATCGAATTACGTGTGGTGCGGTCAATGTATAAAAACTCCACTGCCGTCGAGTGCTTTTTTGTGCTATCAAATAGTAAAAACTGTAGTTATTATTTTAATCTATTATTCTATTACATGACAGGTAGTAAGTTAACCAAAAAATATACGTATTGTGGAGAATTCACGCATCTACTCACCGAAACAGAAATTTCCTTCAAGTTTGCTCATCTTAGCCCAGCTTAGTGGAATTTACAATTGCAATGTACCTACTCCTTAGCTAGGCTTTAGAAAAGTAACTAAAATTTATGTATGAAAAAAACCACCTATCTTTGTGAAAACCGTTCCAAATGAAAAAGCTTTGCTAAGAAAAAAGTTTTCAAAACATCAAAACCCAATTCCCAATTGAAAATATTTTAACAATAGGCTTCTATCGAAATTTTTATCAGCAACTGATGGATTATTAATTTATGACGACATTTGCAAACTATTTATTTCTTATTAAACGATCACGTTATTGATTATTCACAATTACGGCTCGGAACGCGTGCTTATATTCAATTTGTTTTTGCTACGACATTCCGTTAATACCGCAATACTTTATGCGAGTAAATTAAAACAAGTAACACATAATAGACCTTATTGTGTTGATATTACATACGCTTACGTTATACCAGCGGTATTATAAGAATGTGGACAAATGACGCGTGCTCAGGCCGAGGAAGCCATGTAATTGGTGTCTCTCCTTGGCTCAGTGCCTTGACAATGTGTCAAATAACAAAGAGGCAGGCATTAGTCAGGACTCGTAATGTAAATTCATCGCACCCACTCGCCCATACAACATTGTTGCCTAATAAGTTATTTGCACAATACAAATACCGAAGTTAAGTCGTACAGATGCCTATTTTCAGATACACATAGGGATAATCATGTTAAGATGTCTAAAATTGGGGCATTAATAAAAGCGGTGATTTACCTAACCGTTTTAAAATTAACTTGGTTACTATACCAGCTATATATACTAACAATCTTATTAATGCAATCGGATACAAATAATTTATTTTACATTGTAACACACGACGCCCTTATAATTTACATACGGTTACTCAACAAATAGACGCGCTTTACAATCTGTATTGCCTTATGCAATTCTTATCGGACAGGGCTCAAGTTAAATCGGATGTAAAGACTATGGAATATTTATAATTAATTCATGTTCGTGCCTAACATAGAATGCCAAAAACAAAAAAAAATACCTGTAGAACCACAACTCAACAGCAAAGATTACAAAAAGATATATATTTTACTCAAAATAGATGAACTTAAAAATGCTCCGTATAAGTGATGAACTATAACGTGACGCAACTTTATATTTTTATGACATAAAACTGAACGTAATATCCATTAATCTATGAGGAAGGGCGGTCAATCCATCCAAGGTGCCCTTTCTCTGTTCTCATTTTCAATACACTTTCACGTGTGACAGCAATAAAATTGCAAAAATTAGAACGCATCAAATGACTTCCAACTTGGTTGCAAAAAGTTTTACTTGTAATCACAATTAAATCTGGACCCAAATATAACTTGTATTAACAATTTATCTAAAATAAACTATATTCTTTGTTGTGATTAACAAATGTACAAACATAAACAAATCTCATCTCTGAGTTTTCATACATTGCAAATATAAATATCGACGGAATAAAACAGAAAGTTGTAACTAACAAAAACGAAATTGTTCATCAGAGCCAAAAACCTTATCAAAGAATCAATTATTCAATATAACTTTTATGTATAATGAAGTATTTTCTTCGTTGTATTCTTTTACTTATAATAAAATAAAATATAAAATAAATTGTGATCAAAATACTAAATTTTAAACTATTTAAATACAACATTTTTTTTTATAACAGCAAATAAATCTAAATATTCAAAAACCTCCAAAAAACATGTCATTACTCTATTAATTACGAATAATCGGCAAGGTGATCAGGTTCTGGAAACAAAGGTGCATAATTGCACACCACAAAAACAGTGTTTAAGATAACAAAGCAATTATGGTCATGCAAATTGAAAATGTTAGCACTTAGTTTAACGGTTATATTGTGACTTAGCATAATTTATTTGTGTGATAGCTAGTTAAATATCTCCACAAGTTGGTAACAAAGATCATTATGTCACATAAACACGCACTGACATCATTAATATCATAGGACAAGGCTAACTCGGCCATTTCATACGACTATAGGTTAAGTTGAAACGACGCATCAGCTTATTATGGTGCGCCGTTTTGTTATTCCTGCATATTGAACTTAATTTTAATTAATGCTGATTGCAGTTGTAATAATTTAAGTTTTTAATAAATTAATATCCTAACTTGAAGCCAAATAACTATATTGGAAGTAAATCGTTTATTTCGTTTGTATTACGAAAGCTTTATAGATGCAATTTTTAGTTACTTGTAATAGTAAGTTTGTAATAATTGTAAGAATAAAAAGAAGAAATTGATTTCAAAACGATGTCACTAGAATGATTCTCAGTGTTAAAAACATATCGATCTTATCTGACATTTCAGTAAAACAGAACATAACAGTGATAAGTTTGCTAAAATATGAAGTCCTTTGACGGTACTAAGACAGTGTCAACTGTTCCTTTTACTTACAGGCAGCATACTTTAGACTAGCTCCTAATTCGAAATCTAACTACACAAAGTGCTTGTAACCGTAATTGTGAATAGAAGAGCTCAATTATTTTCATTAGAGTGTAAATTGAATTTGCCGGACGCAACATAAGGAAGTAGATTTAGGTCAGCACCAGCTTGCTCGGGTCTTATTCAATAAGTCGAAAACTAACAATTGTAATAACAAAAAGTTAATGCCTGTAGCTTTCAGATTATTACAGATGTTGCATACCTCAATTGATACCAAAATAATTAAGAACAACGGCGCGACTAAATAAATACTAAAAATAAAGGAATAATATTACTTTTAACATATGATTTTTTTTACCTCGTATGAAGCTGTAAGAAATTTATTATTCGCTATGGCAAGATTATGCAGCTCTATCTCATCCAATGCTTACGAGGAAACAATGCCTTTGGCAATAAGTTCGACACTATATAAACAGTGTAGAAAAAGTGTAAATAAATAAAGAATAAACTATAAATTTTTGGTGTGACAGAGATAAATTATAACCTATCTTAGTAAAAAAACAACCATGACAACAAATACAGAACGATAAAATACATTTATATGAACGTACATACTATAAACAAGGCAACACTTCCAACTAAAGTGTTTAAACCACATTTAACAAAGATTACTAACATCGTAATAAAAACTTAAAGTTACCAGTTACAGTTAACAAAAAAACTACATACACCGTTCATTTTAATACCCTCATTAATAAAAACACTTAGGATGGGAATACCACAAATTATGGATGAACAAAACAATTTTATAATAAAACCTTTATAGTGCTGAGCAATCACAAGTGAATCATGCGTCGACGTAAGGCGCACTTGCTTCCTATTATAGCATTTTATCAAAAAACAACAAATGTAGGAGATTATGTCAGAGGTTTCCTTAATGATTATGCAATTAACCGTAGGTGTATCAGGATAATTGAATGTTAAATTATACCGTCAGATCAAATTATAATTTATTAAAACATCAATAAATAATATTCAGTAGTTCTGATTATTTTAATGACAAGTAAAGTTTTTGTATTAAATATGTGACAAACTTAATGGTACCTATATTATAATAGTTTAATAATTGAACTTTACAATTTACGAGAATCTTTTAACACAAGATTTAAAAAATATACTTTAAAGTAACTGTTACACATTCTGCTATTAAAAACAGTTTTAAAATTACTCAAATGTTTTATATTAAACGACATTGTACTAAAATTTATTTTACTTTAAAATGAGTTTTTCTTTCAAACCGGATATTAGACCTTTACAAACAATAAAGGTACGAATAAACAATGATGCTTCTACAAACGGCATGTCCCAAAGTTGACTTAGCGTATCGAATAAGCATGACATGAGCCTGCGCCGTTACTAATTTTACACGTGAATGAACGGCGTTTGATGAATACGCCACCATTATAGTTTACGAAGGCTTTTGCAACTTACAAAGGACTGTTTGTAATACCGAAATCGCTGATCATGTTTACGAAAGCAACGCTCTTAGGTTTAAAAACAACTTGATTTTACACACTGTTTAAATGTTACTGTAACAATATTTACTAAATTAAAAGGAATGTAAAGATCAATATCAATTATCTTTAAAAATTTGATTAAAAAAAATAAATTAAAAAATCTAAACCAAGCGTTATAATTAGACAAGATTAGGCATAAGGTTTCATGTCACCAAGACATGCTAGTTACTATCAAGTGAACTTCTTACTTGTCTCGTCGCTTAATTCATAAAAATAAACATAAAAAGTACCATAACTAGATATGAGTAATGTCAAATGCTAATTATTTGCAAACAAAGTTACCGAGTAACATCATGCGATCATACGCATGACCATAATGATTAAATGCAACCAAGACGTGACCCTCTAAGCTAAGCTAGGAAGAAATACGATTCTTAACACTATACGTTGCAAAAAAATATGAATTGCCTTATACTATTTTGCACACTTTAGATGATCTTGATGTTTTGTTTATTTATCCATATATTTTATATGTTATTTAAAAATAATTGTATATAAAATATATTATAATTATTATTGGAATGCTAATGTTAGAACAAAAAATTGCCTAAAATATTCATTCACTAATTATGTGAGCGTCAAAGATAAAAATTTAATATATGTGGACGTATTATTCATGCGATTAGAACAATTGGTGTCATGAGTTATCATCATTAAGAAGTCGCAATTATATTTTAACAAGCCATTGTCTTATTCGAGTCTGTAATGCGATAATTAGAGATGAGTCTAAAAAACCCAGGAAGCCACTTTTAACCTTGAGTCTTATTGCCCAAGATGTAGAGCTATATATGTTAATAAACTACTTATGTATTAATTGCGGTATTATCGATAATAATACATTTTATGATAATTTAAGAATTAATATACTTCTGATAGATTTTTTAAAATTGACGAAGTGTATAGTGGTCCTAAAGCGGTGAGGCTCAGTACGTTCTGGGAGTGGAGTTCCTCTTAGGAACCTGGCCGGCCTCAGGAGTAAAAAGAAAGAGTAAAGGCTGCTCTAAGCCGGCTGGAGAAGCCAGCTTCGGACTCACCTAGGGAGTGCAGTGGGCGGGGAAAAAGCGGTAGACGACCTTGCATCCCTGTTCTCTGAAGAGTCGCTGGGGAAGAGGAGTGACGGTAGTTCATGGCCGCACCGTGTGGTGGGGTCGTTGGGGAAAGGAACATTCAGCATGGAGTCGTCGATTTCTCATCCTTCTACGGCCGAAATGGTGTTAGTGGCGGAGCCCAACATCTAGACCGCCGCATTGAGATCTCCCGGCTCCCTTGGCTCCTGGGTGGAAAATTCTAGGAAGTCTACTGTTCGGACATGGGGCCTGACACGCAGGGCGCGTGAGATCCGACGCGACTAGGGGAGTAGTTGGCCGTTGGACCGAAATGGGGCTGCTTTGGCGGCCAGCGCTGGTGGGGTTGCAAAAGACTGCCAAAGAGTTTCTGTGACCCTATCTCTAATGCGCCAGGAAGGAACAACATGGTGGTTTTAGTTGGCGCGAGTCCGAAATAACCCGTCTTTGCCCCCGCGAGGACGGGTTATTTCGGACGGGCATTTCCCCACGCACAAAAAGAAGTGGTTGATGGCCCTGAATGTTACGCCAGAGTGTGTTGGTTCGATTCCCACGACGGAAAGAATATTCTGTGATGAAAAAAGTGTTTTCCCCGAGTCCGGATAATTGTGTCTAAATGATATGTGTTCACCACTCATCGAGTTTCAATATTGTTGTGTTATTCATCCAGGAATGTTATTATTAAGTTGAGTTGCTTTGTATACCATATAAATAAATTTTACTAATAATTTTTTTAAATGTATTTTTTTATTTTTTATGGTGGTTAAAAATTATTATTCCAATAAAAAGTACTCAAAAATATGGTCGGGTAACTTAACCAAGAAAATAGGTACCTAAAACGTTATAAACTTGGTTTTATATACTGAAGCGCTGTCTTAGTCACTATTACTAAACATATTTAATTTATTTTATATTTATATTTTATATTTAATTTCTCATAGGATACATACAGTGCATGAATTTTTATGAAGATGACATGTTGTACGTTTCTTGAAGTATAGTAAAAGTACATTTAAAATATTTTTTTTCTGCCAATCTTAGCTATTATCAAATTTATCTTTTTTTACAGAAATGTAATAAAAATTCATAGCGTCATTATCCTTTTAGAAATTCATACATATAGATTCATTATACTTTTAAAAATTGGATTAAAATTACTTTTTAAATCTCATAGACATTTTAGTTATAACCTTCACTTAATCAATAATCATCACCATTATCAGCCTGTGATAGTCCACTGCTGGACATCGGCCTCCTCTAATACACTCTATCCATTAGGTGGTTTTGGACCGTATCCCAACACGCTGGTCTAATGTAGGTTGGTGAGTGGACCGACTTTTTATATGTCCATCCGAGGCATGGATCATCTTACTTTTCAGACAATTGGGTAATCGGCCCAAAGAGACCTAAGTAACTAGGAATTTAGTGAATAATTTTATAAAAGTTTCCCCACAGGATTCAAACCCTCGGCCTCCGGTTTCTAAAGCATACCACAAGGAGGCAGTCAATAATAAATGTTGATGTTCAATTAAACAAAATTGACAAATTAAAAAAAAAATCAACAAGAACAAAAATGTTATTTGCATTAAATATAAAAAATCCAATGCAACAAGAACACTAACTAGTAGTAGGTCCTAAAAAGTACCTTCTTTACGTTACCGTTAAGTTACCATTTACAGATTTACATATGTCTATAGTTATTCACAAATAATTTCTAAATTATAGTAGTCTAAAAATATAAATTTCAAAGTCCCCCGAATAGATATCCATTCACTCACAGGTAGCAATCACTGCTTTATCATAGTTTATAGTAATACCATCGGCTAGATAAAGCAATTCAAAAGTTATTTACTGATTTTCCAAAATCATTAAATAATAATACATGTTTTTTAATATTCGGTAAATATATAGTTTTTAATTTTTTAATATTTTGGAAGGTTACTGAATTGCTTATTTATTATTTTCTTACTTTTAGATTATAGTTTAATTACCAAAAACGTCCACATCATTTCGCATTCGTAGTTTAGAGATCAAGTGGAAAAATAACAGAAACACCATTGAAATTAATGCAAGGACGTATAAGTCGAATTGTAAAATAATCTTGGTCCATTATCAAGCGGCACAATGCGAACCGCTGCGAGTTCACGGCCAACCTGTTCTTGCATAATCATCATTAAACTGATGTGCAGGTAAACTGGAAATAGCCATGCAAGATTTACAATCTCGATGTCTTATTCGTATCTGCATGTCCCATTGACATTGTCCTTTATTGTGTTCTATTTTTAATTTTCATTTTCTGTGTTGTCGTCACAATAAATCTGTTGTCGTTTTGTGTTTCATTCACTCAATTTATGTGACATTCAATTAAACTAATAAAAAACCTGATATGGTCCCGTTTCAATGTACAAATGTCTTAATACAGTACAAAAATAACCTTAAAAATTATACGTCATTGAATAAATAATTTTGAATACTGATGTTATGCTATATGATGTCATTCGTTGTTACATAAACAAATACAAATTAATGCTGGCATTGACTTTTTTATATTTATGTTTTAGTCTAAATGATAATGAAAATTTACTTTTTTTGTGGTAACATAACCTTCCTACGTAATATGAGCTACAATCAAATTGCGTTATTGTGAGTCTTTATTGTTAATGAAAAAAAATATTCCAACGATAGTGGTCTATTATTTTGCACAAGTTGAGTTTCAAAAACACATACAATAATAACTTCTTTAATCATCACTACATAGTTTAGAACAACAACATGTATGCTTGAATCTTTCAAACTACGAAACGGATTTCAATGCGGTTTTTTTTAATAGATAGAGTGATTGAAGAGTTTATTTGTATAACACATGCTTAATATTGTAGGTATATTTTCTACCAGCATAGCTCCCGTGCAAAGCAGGGGCGTGTCACTAGTATTAAATAAAACGTTATTTAAAGAAGGCAATAAATAGCAATGAATATAATATAAATGACAATGAATACTAGAACCGCTCCGAGATACAGATTTAATTGAAATAAATTACAAGTCAGTAATGTATTAGTAACATTCCTCGCAATCAAAATAAATTCGGAAAAGCTGTGTCCTTGTACAAAATCAGCAACCATAAATACGAAAACAATGAATAATATATAACGTACATAATTATGCTATAGGTCCGTTAAATTCACGAGAATTGAATCATCTCCATTAAAGTTACACAACCGCGAATGGGCAATGGAGGTCAAAGTGCGAAAGTTACGAATGAGGTCTGCGGTCACGATTGTTTATTATTTAAGTCAATGCGGGACACGAATTCGAGTACACGTGCAATACCTAATTGCGGCCTGTCCACGCATCCATCGGTAACTCGCTTAAATGAGACGAAAATGTTTTACAAGTCATTGAGCAAGTGCTTTGTGTAACACGTGCTAACGGTAATCCGCTTACGTTCAGCTCATTTTCCGTTTATTGCCAGCGAAGGGTATAGTTATTACAATCTCACATATAACCCTCCGGGGTCAAGAGCCGCCGTACACGATGGTTCTTAGGAAATACGATTTAGACAACGTTATACGTCCATGTTGAAATGTGACAGTCACGGTTGCCCGCAGAAATGTTTACGCGCGTTCTCAAATTGTCCGTCAGATATCAACGCAGATCGTCAGACGCCTATGAGGACACAGTTTTGTAACAGACGTGCGAACCGCAAATTGAAGCTAGATGAATGGAGATTACATTCATTCACTTAAGTCCGTAACTAATGTTGTTAAAGGAAACTATTTCACGGGACGGCCGTTTATGATTTACGCCTTCGAATTTAAAGCTTGCAGGTGCAGCAGATATATATTAACGTCTACTGTTTTATTAAATTATTTTAGCTTAAATGTCACAATTTCAAAATTTTAAAATATGTAAACTACCACTATTGCTATATTATAATAGAATATATGCTATTAGTTATAATAGCAGTTAAGGTTGCGGGGACGGTAGCTTCTTGCAAACTTTGTGTTAGATGAAGCTTACCTATGACATAAAAAAAATTGCAGTTTCGAAAAGTGCATAATTACAATACCATTAAAATTAACGGCACGCTTTGTATTATACCTAATAATAAAATAAATAATTAACTTCATAAAAGCCTCGTGTAAAACTTTTAAAATTAACCTCATTGCCAGTTTCTCATCGGATTAGACAATGTACGCTCACCTTTGGGCAATTTTGCGTGTCGCACCCAAATTAGCATATAATAGGAACACGAAACGATCGATGCAATAAAAGAAACAGTACCCAACATTACAAAGCCACGATTAAGTAACCCGACATTATCCGTTCGAAACACATCAAACACAGTCGCGTCACGGCGGACGACTCCGCAGATCTTTATCTATGGGGAATGCTGCGATTATCGTAGAGAGGACAAAGCTAATGGGCCCAAGCTTTAGCAATATGTATCTATAAGTTTTATTTATTCATGTAGTATAGTATATAATTATTTCGTTAAATATCATTAATTTAAATTCGCTTCAATGTATTACTTATAAATATATATGGTACAATTATCATCATATCATGTAATAGTCATATGGTTTAATGGTCTAATACACATTTAGGTTTTGACTATCACCCTGTCAATGGTTGGTGTGGACCGACTTTACATCAATCCGAGCAATGGTTATTTACTTTTCAGAAATGATGGGTGATTCAGCCAAATTGTAAACCTGAAACAATAGTAAAATTATTAGTCCTCAAGTTGAACTCGACCTCCGGTTCAAGCACAGCACCACTTTCGCTATAGGCAGACCTACAAGTATGGATGAATATATGAATAAAAAAATCGAACGCAAAGTTAAATCAAGGTCAGTTATTTTCGTAATAAGTTAATAATTATAGTTTTCTGCTATCATTTAAGAACTCTTAAATATTTCTGAGTAAATCAGATTCTTTCAAATTTTCTTAATCTAAGTTCGGTATATACCATGCATTGCATTTAGATCGAACATAATTAGAGTTTATGTTCGATAAACTTCTCGACATGAATTCAACGAGATCTAAATGGTTAAGAAGTATTGAAGTTAAGCGATGTACAGGTATGATTAACTGATCAATTTATTATAAGTTAAATTTCTTGTTGTCTATCAGGCAGAACACCCATAGTCGTATCGTGGCTTTTACAGTCTACGGTACCTTTTAATTTTTAAATTTCAAAACTGCAGTTATAAATCACTATAAAGACTTAATAAATTTAATCTCACTAGAGCGTCATCGGTGCTTCTAGATAAACTTTGATTCAATAATTTCTGTGTAATGATGAAAACAGTACATTTCTCTGTTCCAAACACGGACGCTGGAAGAACGCATGCAAATGAACATAACTCACAGATTCAGGAATGATTAAAAGGACTGAATATGCTTTTGGATTTATTTCTGTTTTATTGCACCTCCATGGACACGAAATTGGCGACATTTCGTAACTGAGCCTGCACATCGCAAATATAGTCCATCTTTCAGCTTGCTGAATGTCTTGACATATCTCACAGTTTTCAGATATCAAAAACCTAGAAAGATTCCGTACTCCACAAGTCATTTTCTAATTTACCGGTGGTAGTCCCTTACGGTGACCGTCTGGGTGGATCCACCGGTGCTATTTCTGCCAGCGTAGTGTTAACACGCTGTGTTCAGTTTGAAGGCACCTGCCAGCGTATTCTGGGTAAACGAGACTTAACATCCTGTCTCGGTAGGCGCTTGGCGTACCACTGGTATTGCTAAGTTTATGGAGCATGATCACTTCCTCAGGTGGCCGACTGCTCTCTGCTGCGATCCGAAAAGGCACGCGGTGGTCGCAGACGGTCTCCTGAAACGGACCACCCGTTAATTATTTGATAGTTCACTCCCTCAGATATGGAATTCTGATGTGCTCGGCACATTGCCAATGGTAGCATCATTGAAAACCTCTAACTAGCGATATTCTTCGCTTCCTCATATTTTCTTTAATTATTAGTTTTATCATTCGGTTTCACATCGTCATCGATATTGATTACTACTTTAATAGACTTTTAACCTGTTTTCCGTCTCAATATCAATGATTTGTATTCATCGATTCATCAGTCTGATAATTTTTTGCAACGCACCTTTCTTCTTATCAAGTTTGAAAGGTGTTTGGATAAAATCACAGTGTATGAGGCAATGTATATTTTCGACTTAATAATGTAATGTAGGCGACAAGGAATTATTCACGTCCTTTATTCAGGAAGTACCAGATAAGACAGGAACCAGAGTATCGACGTTAGATAAGTGGTACTAATAGTACACTAAACCTCGATGGCTGTTGGGTAATCTTGAATCAGAGGTATGAGCATATTTTAAGTATTATGAAAACGAAACATTTGAGCCCCAGACCTGAGCCGGCGGGCGCCCTCGCCCCTGTTGTCCGCACGATGGAATGCTACAATTTGAACAAGAACAGTTAATTTATAACAGCGTTTAAATCATAGAATAGACTACTAAATTGATATATATTACTTAAATTTCGCCTTTCTAATTTTAATGATAATAAAACATTTATTTTTTAACCTGTTTTAGATACTATATAACAAAAGCAAGCTAATATACGTTTTTTAAATGCATTGTGTATTATATGGGGCTCCTGATTGTAACCCATAACAACGCCACAAGCATAATTTCATGTTGATTGTCGCATCAAGAAGCACCACTTCTTTGCTATTAGACTAAAAAGCCTATGGATAATATAACAACCCAAAATAACCCAACCTGAAATAACCCAACGTGGTTAACGCTAAAGGTTGTTCCTGTATCATTTATAAGCAGTACATTTAGTCAGTACGTGAGTAAAGGGATTCCTTAGTCACAATTGACTAATTATTGGTTTGCATTGTTTCCATCAACTTCAAGTTTTCGAATAAACTTCAAGACAACATATAGCTAAGCTTTAAGAAGTTTCAAGGGTTGTGTTGTTGCATTTTATAGGATAACGTAATTAACATTCGTGATGCAACTTCGCACGAATTTTTACGCCCAAATGGCATAAATTTAATTAAAATAAGCAGCATTCAGTTTCATAAATTAATTGAAATGCGTTGGCTTATTATATTGATAACACGAGTCCACGAGTAATTGGACTGTACAGAGTTAAAACTTAATTGAGGAAGTCTCTTATGTACAAGTTGATTAATTGGTATCGGTTGATTTATAGCGAAGACAAATAATCTATACGACCTTAGATAGTGGAAACAAGTTTAGGTGTTAGTACTTTAAGTAGCTTGTTCACAATTGTATTGTTTTTGAATTATTTTATTACATTTTGCAGGCAGCTTAATAACAAACTTCTTTTGACTTTTATAGAATACTAGCAACCCCGCAAACCCCCTTGAGGGTGGAATTTCGTAAAATCCGTTCTTAGCTGGCCTCTACTCGGCGAAAGGAATATTCCGAACAAATTTCAAGTCACTACGCCTTAGGGTTCCAGGGATATCGTGATGAGTCAATATATAGGTGGGAATCTCTTATAGATATATCATGCTCATAAATCATTTTAAAGCTTATTTTGTTAAAATAACAAAACATAAGCCTTGTACTCTTTGAAAGTCTAGTAAAATCAATAGACAGAACGATTAAGTCTTGACAGATAACCTTAGTTTAAATCGTCTATCAGATGGCCCTTCAAACGTTAACACAGTGTAAATAAATAACACAAGAACTGAGCCTGCAACGATTACAAAACACGCAAAGACATTTTGTTCGACCGTATCGCTGGCATGGGAAGAGCTGGCTGTGTCGAAACTGAATTGGGTGTAGGAACGCAAGTTGTGTTAAAATTAGATGAGGCAACCGCGTCCAGCAACGAGAGTTTCAATGCGATAAAAGTGTGTATATCAAATCTCACTTGATGTATAGCATTTATTGCGTTGATTAGTGTTAACGATTGGCTGTTCGAGTATAAAATTTATTTGTTTACAGCTCGATAGCTATTATTAGCGTCAAATGTTTGGTGCGCCGTTGGCAATTTAAGTTTATTTATTTAAGCACAGGTAGGCTTGTCGGGTCATGTGCTAGATATTATATTAGCCGGATCAAACTTTTCGGTCTTTAATAATTATATTACACTGATCCATAAACTTTAGAATACCGGACTTAAGCGTTGGTATAGTTAGAGATCATCATTTGTAGAAAAAAATGAGTATAATAATTATATATTTTAATTAGAAAATAAAGATGTTAGGATTTTTCAAATAATCATCTTTATTTTATAGATAAGTATAAACATCAGATTAGAAACGATAAACAGTCTTACTGATATTTAATATATAAAAATAAATGAAATTACAGTGTCTGTTTGTACTATCAAACTAACCGTATTCAAATCATTACACATACAAAATATAACCAAAAAATATAATTTTTGTTAGTCCATATATTTGTCTGGCTAATTTCTGAAATTTATGTTCCGATTTTTTCAGCAATTTTTATTCTGTATTTATCTATCCAGCGTTAGCAAAAACAGTAAATATTAGTTAATATAGGAAAATTTAAAAAAAAGTTACTATACAAATTCTTTTCGTTTAATTTAATATGCTGAAATAAAATACAATCTGTATGAAATAATAATCCGACTACCAAATTGAAGTGAATGCAATACCTTCTATTGGATTTGTATCGAATTTCATTCGCACTTGGTCTATTAACGTAATAAGCGTGAAGGATCATATTTCATGAAGTAAACAAACTTGCTTGATATAGCTTTATAAAAGTTTATACTGGTAGGACGTAATAAAACTTTAATTGAAATTTAGCATTTATAACTTAACTGGAATGATTAATTAGAACTTAAGCATCGGATTTACTCGCAAAGTAAATAAATGTGATCATAGAAAATATAATAGAGCCTTCGTCGGCACATGAATTCAGATATCTTTATTAAATATAGAAGTTCTTATTGATTGTCAAACACGCTTCCACCGATTCGGAAAAGGTCGCCTCAAACCTGAGAGGAACCGACGAAAGAAACTCAGGGGTTTTGTTTAATGTCATCTTTTGAAATAATTTACCAAAGATTGTAGGCATACATATACATTATGCAATATTGAAACAAAACCTGGAGCAATCATTCCATTACAAGGATGTGTTATAATTTAAGAAAAATATTAATATTATAATAATCTTTAACATATGAACGGTCCCTGATCCCTGAACAACCTTTTTAAATTTATTAGTAGTTAAATTCTGAACATTTTCTGAGATTTAGTTGTAAAATTGAAAACATTGTCCAGAAAAAACTATGTTTGTTTCTTGTATCTATGTCGCAACGTCATAGGAAATCATGTTTGTTTTTGGCAAATACACTAAGTTTTTTGTTATTATTGCCCTTTTTATATTTTAGATTAATTATATTTAATTTATTATAACCTGTAAGTTATTACGTCGTATTAACTATAATATAGAAAAGTTTTATTTACATCCCTTAACGAATATTCAACTTATATACATACATACAATCTTCTGCATTTGTAATATTAGAAAAACTATTCGTTATTAAAAATTATTACAATAATCGTAGCAAAGTTATCAATTAATTATGGTATTTACTTACGAGGTAAAGATAATATAACTGTTCAGTTACAGAAATACCGAGTGAGAATCATTAATTAAGAATATCATGCCTTAAATATTACTATCGTCGATATTTTATAAAAATAACTTATAGTTTAAGTGGAACTTAATCCTTATTATTTCGTCTTTTAGATCGGTTTAAATCTTTTGACCTAATTGAAAAGTCAACTAATTTCACCTAACTAACAGTTTTTGGCATCTACAAAGGTCTAAAGCACTGACCTTCTATAACTTCTGTTAAAGATGGTTCTTACAATCAGAAAAAAACAATTTACATGCCCATGTTAACATTTAATTTTCTACGTTTTCTGCTGATGTACAAGCAAATATGATCGGTAACAAAAATAATTCGAGGGATAAGCAAAAATAACATTAAGATGTTGAATCACTGGACTCTAAGCAGTAACCTCGGTTTCGTAAAGCCAGTGCCAATAAGCGAATGGGGCGCCTAATAACAGTGATTAGTATATTTTACATTATTTTAAGGTTGTAAATTAATGTAACCGCAATGTATGTATATAGATACTTGTTTAAAAATAAAAACCCTATGTTTGACATCATTTAACTCGTATACAAAACAGGTAGGGGTAATTTTATATGTCTTGCAGTTAAAAAATAATAAAAGGTTAAATTTTTTATATCTAGTAACACGTCCAATTGTAGTTCGTCATCATTCTAAGAAAATGTTACCTTAAGACTTATAGTCAAATGAATATATAATGTTTGACAGTAATATGAACAATCTAAATGACCTTAATAAACTAAAGCGGCAGTTTGTAACCAAAAATTGTTATATATCACAAAAAAGTTCTTTACAATTTCTGTGTTCATAAACAATACTCCACTAAAAACTTATCATTTAATACTAGCTACAAATTAAGTCAAAATAACATAATTACCATTTAGGTAATGGCAAACATTTAACCAGTTAATAGTTCTTATTGTATATTTAAAAAAAACAATACATTAGGATTAAGAAAATCAATTGTGTGTTGTGTTTAAAAGGCGGAAGTTGAAAACTGAAATGTTACATCATAAAAAGACGATAGACTAAAAACGCGTTTAAATTATAACTTTTTTCTTCTTTGTAATTACAAACTATTAAAATGAATAGCTGTTTTCCGCGACTTTGTAATTCGGTAATTCACTGTTAACGCCCCCACAACTCCTTTGAAGGGTGAAATTTCTTAAAAAGACGTTCTTAGCTAATCTCTACTTGGCAATAGCAATATTCATACCGAATTTCAAGTCAATTGACGTTATAGCTTCAGGCATATCGTGAAAAGTGAGATTTAAAACGGCATCTTCTATATTTATAGAACGTTTCTAATTTTTGAGTAAATAAATAATAGACACTATTAAGAAAGATATTCGATATCGCCTTTAATAACAGGACTAGGTAGTGTTATTGGTAACTTAAGTTTATGTCCAATGACATAATTTATTTGTTTCATAAACTTTTTTTGTCATTGAGTTTTAATGATAATCCTATTTTGCTAACTAAAATCTCACATTAAATATTAAATGTAAAACCAAAATGTGAAAAAATTAAAGGAAGATAACTGTGCAAAGTAAAAAAAGATACATTTTATTAATACTTATGCCAGAAAATGTACCACAATGTATGTACAAAGATGCTTGTATAAAACTAAAAGCCTATGTGGGCCCTAATTCATATAAAAACATTAATTAATGTGTATAAAGAAGTTACAAAAATTAACCCAAAAATAATTACCCCATTAACTCCTATGTCACTATAAACATAACTATATAGATTATTAAGGTATACACAAATTGTTTGCGAAAAAAGTCACTTATTTCTTGAATTTATAAGTAATGCTTTTGTAAAATATATCAAAAATTTCCTTCTTTTGTTCATTCATAGAATAATTTATATTCAATGCAACAATGTTTATTATCAATATCAACATGCTTTGTTTGACTAAACATCTGTCAATATTTCCATGCATATGTTACTAACAGTAACTATTATTGTTGTTTGTTTAATCGTAAATGTATGACTATACTTATACAAAACGTATTACGAATAGTGAATTAGTATACATCTAGTAATGATTGGTATTTAACAGCGTTGTTTATAAACAGGTTTTATGATCATTGTCATTTTGTTTATTGGAAAAACAAAAGGAAAGTGTAGAAAGGCTTTTGTAACAGCTATTTTTTTAAACTTCTTACATCACATCATCAGCTTTTGATAGTCCTCTGCAGGGCATAGGCCTCCTCTAATACACCCCTATCTATTAGGTATTTGGATCGTATCCCACCGCGCTGGTCCAATGCGGGTTGGTGGGTGGACCGACTTTTTACATGCCCATACGACGCATGGACCCACGACCTCCGGTTTCTAAAGCACACGCCCATACCGCTAGGCTACGGAGGCAGTTACATAAAAAGAAAACTTATTACAACCATAAAAATGTTTAAAAATTATCATATTATAGGTTTATTAATGGAAACTATAATAAATTATATTATAAATATGAATTAACAATCAATTTTAACAGTTACAAATATACCATCACTGCCTACAAAAAATCCGGACGCGTTTTTGCTAATAGCGTAATCGCATAGTTACATAGATATAAAAAAAAACAAAGGACATATAAAATAACGTAGGCCATCTCGATTTCCGTAAACATATGCATTAATTAAGATTATCAAGCGTATATGGAATACTCGTGATGGAATAAAAATATAATCGATAAAAAATTATTACTCGTTACAATGTTACGTATTTAACTGTGGATCGCAAAAATGATTTAAATTAATGCGCATAATTGTTACTATCACGACTGGTTTAAAGGCGCTACTTGTTTAACGCTCGAAGCTCTGAACAAGTAAGTTATAACTTGATTGTCATTTGGTTATGTTATTAAAGTATGAAGGTACTAGTTATTAATAAATAACGTTATTTAAATTTATAATGTATTATTTATAGAAAAAACAACGCAGACTACATCTCTGTTTTGTTATTTCTTAAGTGTATAACCCGCAAATAATACTAGTTAGTTTATCAATAAAAACTGCTCTACCGCAATAATTAGAATCATAACACAAAATTACAATTTCCTCATTCTTCTGTCTTCGTGTTATTAATTGCCATCAGCTTTAGAGGTTGACGTACATTAATAAATGTTTAATAATGCAATTTGATTTTATTATGCGATTCTTGTAATTACAAGAAGCATTATTATTATTCATTATCAATGTATATGTCGGAAAGATCGGACGTACATATCAGTTTTAAAACGATGATAATATTATGAGTCGTTTCGTTAAACTAAAAATATAAAATTACAGCTATCTTGAAATTAAAAGATGTACATTTTGTATTTCTAAAGCTTTTATGTCATTAACCCTTTCTCCACGCCATTATTCCAAATTATAATAGAGTCGGTGTCTTAGCCATCCTGATTTACCCAAATAACAGTGTTCACGCAGCGCGATGACCTTCGCAACCCAAAGGATAAACTGCATTTGATGGGTTAATTAATTGACAGCCAATTTGAAGACCATATAAGATTCCCAAAGGTGATATCGAAAACCGGGTCTGACTACTTATATAGCTTTTCGATAATCTTATTTTTCAGACAATGGAAGATCGACCCATATTGTGCAACCAAACCAGAAAAGTAAAATTACTATAAGTTGTTACTCCGCATTATTCGAACATACGACCTATGGTTTGTTAAAAAGACTAAGACCCCTAGTCTATATGAAACTTTGCAGCAAATTATGTGTTTAATACATATTAAAACAAAATTTTGATAAAAAAAATTACACACTTCACTTTATAAAAATATCTAAAAGTTTGTATATGTACATTGTGACCGTATAAAATATTCACATGTATTTCCTAATACGTTTGAATTTACTTAATAGAAGACATTCTAGCCCACCCGTGGGCAAACGCGCTCACGTATTGATTTCTTCATTAATATTAAACGACATGTTTAATAAATCCTACGTAGATATGTTTTATTTTCTATAAGGAGCTTTGCAAGCATGCTCTTGGAGAAATAGCATATGTTTTTCTGACCAAATATAAACTGTCATATTTAATTGTCAATTTCGACTTTAATTAATTTGTTTGCAATAAAACCACAAAATATATTATCCCAACAAACACAAAATATTTTATGTTTAATTTACGTGATAAGTATATAAATCATCACATACACTTACAGTTTTTTCTAGCAATTAACTTTGCTGCTAGGTTATTTAGTCCAAGAATTTTCCTTTAGCAGTTCTGCGAAATAGCGTTGCCTACTTATGATCGATTTTTTAATAAAAGTCAATGCGGAAATGTTGCAAACTTCACTGAGTAATTGCTAAGTATGTAAATTTTCTCTATAAGTCCATACCAACATCTATCCCTAAATAAGGGCCAATACTAATATTTATAATTTATAGTACGTATTTGCTTGGTTTAAGTAAAAAATGCATCAATTATAAAATACATAATATTTTCGTAACTATTACAAACTCAGTTACTTCAGCTAAACTGAATTATACATATAAGTGCATTATTTCGTAAAAATTTTGCGTTAATCATTTATTAGTATACAAACATTAACTACATTATTAGTTTAATGTTATTACGTGAAAATTTATAGTAAATTTAATTGCTTGTTATTTATTCCAATAAATACAAGCTTCACTAAAATTGTAAAGTTCAATTTCAAATGAGAATTAATGTTTTTGCGTTTTAAAGCAATCATCAAATATATCTTTACAAGAAAAATATTGTAAATCAGTGTTTCAAAGGTGAGGGTAACCACGCGGATGATAAATTACAAGAACTTGTTATACATTTTAAACTCGACTTCGAAAGAGTTTTTGCATAAAAAGAATTGTTCTGACTTTTTGATATTTTCCTTTAGATAACCTAAAGGAGCTATGCAGTCATACAAGGTCCTTGAGTTATGTTATCTAATAATATGTTGATCATTATTCTAGTTTTATCAGATTTATGTTTTAACAAAGGCCTAGTTGAGTAATATATTAAATGATGTTACATCCAAAATCCTGTCAAATTTTAAGTCTGAAAAACCTTAAAATATTCTGATCATACACTCGAGAATCTATCATTCGAATAATGTCGCGTTAACATCCTTCCCTTAATTTAATTAGCGTGGTCTGAAATATTTGTACAAATGCGTGCCTTGTTTTTATAAGAAGAATCACATATTACTAAGAATTATTAAGACAAATAACATTAAGATAATCACAATTTGTCTTCCACGTAATACTAGATTCATGACGTTTTGTACATTTTGATAGTGTATCACACAACAACCAAATTATCCGTCATGGCCCGCGATTTCGCATCGTTCTATGCCGTTATGGAGAGAAAGCTTATTATTTTAACTGCGTGTATGTACCGACTTACATAATTTTAGAGCTATTAAATAATCTCTGTTACCATTTCGTCTAATCTACTTTACAATTGTTTTCCTAATTTTGTATCACAGCAACAGAAAAGAAGCGGCTACCTAAGTCAACATAACTTTGAAACGGACCATCATTACACCGATCGTGACTCTATAGAAATAAAAAAGTCCATTCTGATGTTTCATATTTTCGAAGTGTGTTATAGTATACAGTATGTTATAATTACAATTAATAATAATCAAACACCACGCACCGATATTATCACGTTCTTGTCCGTTATCGTGGCACGATTCGTTCACTAGTACGCGAGCGCGTCGGCGGATGCGTCTTCCTCGGCGTGCGAGCATCAACTGCCCGTCCGCGGCGCACGCGCGGCCCAGGCTCCTTTTGATAAGCGATAAGTGCTATATGCTATGGGTGTTCTTTTAATCCCATTTTAAGGAACTCCTTTTTTAGAACACGTTCTATATTCGAGTTTAATCGGCACAGTTGATGCCTTATCAAGCTTTAACAAGAACTTAACTTTTACAAAATACGCGAGCATTGGCTTTTGACTTCGCAGGGCTGTATAATGGTTATCGTCTTCAGAACAAACGCTTAAACGATTATAATTTACAATGTCTATAGTGTTGAAATAGTTTTATCTAAATTATATTTTGTTCTACCCGTTATTATTAATAAACCTCATGTTAAGAAGACGGTAAAAAATAAAACAGATTGTAAGGAATGTTATAATATTTCTTCTTAATTCATCCTTCATATCCCACAAAACAAACCCGTACACAGATTAATATATGTAGATTTGGTTAAATTTGAAAAATATAACCTAAACATCGATTATCAAGAGTGAGGTAGGAATGAATTACTTTAATAATTTTGAAACACCTTTTTATTTATTTTAAAATATATACAATATAAGCCAAAACGTTTTGTTGTCCTTTTGGAATGGTACAACCATTCTACGGAAACCGAAGCCGTGGAAAGGCATTTATCGGACTGTCCGAGCATTCTGATATACTCTGACATTTCCTATTCACTGATAAGTGCTTTCGAGCACTTTGATTACGCTATTAGAGTTAGTGTTTAGAGCTTTCTGATCATGTAGGCGTCACAACATATTTAATTCGTTACTGGGAATATGATATATTTAATTCGTTACTGGGAATATGATATACTTGTACATAACGATATCACTAACTTTACATTATATTATTATTATTTAAGCGCATCGGATATAATAAAATCGAAACATACAATATTTACAATGATTTAAAAATATGCTCTGAAAAAAAAAATAAAAAACGTAATTTAGCTATTAACAATTATTTTTTTATTAAAAATAGGTGTATCATTATTATTGTAATCGGTGATATTAAACCTAAGATTACAACTATCTAGCTTTAAGACGCCGAACTATAAAACTATTTGTAACTGGAGCTCTGAAGTGATGAAGGAGTCTTGTTCTTTCAGGCAACCATCTGGAAATGCAACAAGGTGCACTTTTTCTAATGCAAAGGAGAAATGTAAACACCTTAGTCTTCTGGTTAAAAGGGCACTGCAGCCGTAATTACTTGGTATACAAGACAGGGCGTATTACTTACCATGTGGTGGAAAACGTGCTAGTGAGGTTCGTTACTGGCAGTTAACTTTTCTGCATACATGGCTTTACATTATATTTTGTATAACTCACACTATACCTTTATGTCTTATAGCCCATTACACAAGTAGATTTAAATGAAGAGAAACAAAACATTTATTGGTAAATATAAGGAGTATTTACCTAAGGTTCTCACTGAATCCATTGTAAAAGAATACGACTTACACACACAATTTACTGAGCTGTATTTTCGCATAACGTGTAATGAAAAATTATTTACATTTCGCGAGTCGTGTATACAATTGCGGGTGATTAATTTAATGGAAAGTTGTTTAATACATCGCCATCGTGCGTACAAATAAACCGGCAAGTTTAAATACTGATTCACGTTCGTTGCATTCACAAAAACGTCGCTCGCAACTTGCCGATACGTAACATAAAACGAATAAATAATCCATGCAAATTTTATCATCAATACAGACACCAAGGGACAATGTCCGCAATTCAGTAGCAATTCATTTGTACTTCTAAACATATTTCATGAATTTGACTCTTGTCTCGTAGTATTCGAAGTTTCCTTAACTTCGTGATACAGAGCCGTGGGATACCATTTGGGTACTTGATAATAATATAATTGTATTATTTTAATTTTTTGTTACATTTTTCCTAATATGTACCATATAAATGCTTCTTTTTTCTTTCGTACTATTTCCATAAAATAACCGTCTAGAAATTGACTTGCTTCAGTAAGTTTATTTGTGTTTAATTTATGCATCATATATTTTGCAAAAACAAAAAAAATATTATAATATCGCGCTAAATGTTAACATTGATAGAGGAAATTTAAGTATGTTTAATATCAAACTTGTGCGCTGTAAATAAACATATTGCCTTATATGGCAGTTGAAGAATTCGCTCTGAAAGTGAGGTAAATGTACTGTGATGTAGCAGTGAACGTATTAATAAGACGAGATTTGTTTTTGTTTATTTACACTGGCATCACATATATTTACATATATGTGTTGCAGTGTAAAAAGATGTAAAAGACTTGGTAAAGAGTCAAATTGATTTATATACTAAACTAGCCGACATTGTTCAAGAGTGTTTTTGATTTGTTTATAACTATTTTTATAGTTTAAATTTGAAGACATCGCAGTGATCTACTTTTTGCTGATATCTTCTGCCCCGTAAAGTTATCGACGATCTTAAATAAAGTTTTAAAACAGCCTATAAACTAAATCAATCACTTTTAGTTAATAAGCTTGTCTTAAAGTCTTGCATTGCGGCTGTCCAAATAACGCACCTATCACTTACATAGCTAAATATACGTGGTCAACTCAAAACGGTTCAACACAAAACCGCACCCAATTATAATTTGTACACTTGCGGCTAAAGTGATTTCAGTCCAATCGAAAATCCTGCCTGCAGTAATAATATAATTATAGAAGTTTGAGATCTCCTTTCCACTTGTTACCCAATATTATTGATTGGCAACTTGCTAAAATACGACAGCTTGTTAAATTTTGTGTTGCATTTCTGTAATGTTTACATGCACATAAACACAAAAAATCATAACCATTTCTTACCTTCAAGTGCTGCCCTGCAAAAAATGTTTGTAGCAGTAATCAATATATAGAATAAAGAATCTTGGGCCTTTAAATAAGGATGCAGTGCACGTGAAGGAATGAGGAATTTTTGTCGTCTTATATTGTAGCTTATTGTGTAGCAAAAACGCTATAACATTTTAAGAACATATAAATACGTATTGTAGAAACATTGTTAATAGCAAAAAAAACGTTAAAATTAATAGGTTGTTAATTATGATTTAAATACAAAAGATATGACATGGATTTAAAAAATTTGTTCCCATATCCATCTAACCAAAACAAAACATAAACGTGTTATACATAGGTTCGAAATATTCTTTTATCAACAATTAAAATTCACCTGCGTAAACTTTATCGCTTTATGTTTACTACAGAAGTATAAGGTATAGTTCTTTCAGTTTTAAAGCCTAATTTTATCGAAAACTAACAGGATGTAAAATCCATGTCCTCAAACATCATTGTTTTCAGTAAACTTGTAACATACTTGAGGAGTTTTCCTGAAATTTTAATAACATATTGAATATAGTTCAAGAGAGACGAGTTATATTATTGTATATAGTTATGCTGTTATTATATTATTAACAGGGATGGATCTGTTGGAAGTGAAACACTGTTGAAGGATTGCTAGTAAAATTTAATTAAAAGTTGAAACTTAAAAAGAGTCATTACTATGATCACAGTAAAAGCAGATAGTCCATTTTTTTTATTAATCAATTGTAATTAAGTCAATATTATGCAAAAATAATAGCTAATAATAATTAATTATAAGTATACGAAAGTCTGACACGATATCTTTTATTTTAGAAAAATAAATATACTTATTTCAGGGTTCTTTTGTTAAATTAAAATTGTACTGAGACGAGTAATAGCCTGAAAACGTTACTTGCACGAAAAACATGCCTAAGTCGGGTCAAGGAAGAGTTAGTTAATGACTTGTCTTACGAAGATTACTTTGGCAATGTAACTCTTAGCAGGTCAACTAGTCACCAACATAATAGAATATAAAATGTTGACAGACGTACCCAAATTCAATAGAAGAAAAAAGAAGAAGGACTTATCAAGTGCTTTTACTCTTTGTAAAGCTCTTCGCTTGGTCTCTTCAATGATAAAAATCTGTATAACGGATTTATAATTTGGTTCTACAATAACTCTTGTAGTGACTTTGACATCAAATATCAATTGAATTAATTCTTGAAAGTACATTAAAGTTTGCTTTGTATTATTTAATATGTAACAAAACTATGAATACCGTTACCGATGGTAAGTGATGCGCCTTGAACATAATAACCCCAGCGGAAAACGCGACAAATCCGCTAGTGGCCCTGAGAAAAAAGATGTTATGTATCGTTACTAATTATATTGACTTCAAGGCCCTTAAACCGGAAGACAATAAGATAGGATAAACACGGTGCCTGTTTATGCTAGTACCTAGTAAAAAGGGGATCCTAATACCTTCATACTGTTTGTGTTTGTATTCCAAATTTTAATTCGACTGGATATTGTGAACTGTTTTATCAGATAAATACTCTGCTTGTCTGGCTACCTTAATGTAGTGAATTAAAAAAAATACAAGTAATTACTATATTTGGACCAAAACACGTTTATGCTTTGTAAGTAAATGGAAGGCAATGGTGCATATATATGATATACTAGTAGGCAGTTATTACGATTGGAAATGTGACTACTAACATTCTTCCACAATAGAAAAGAAAACTAGCACAAGACATACAGTTTTAAAGAGCCGTTTTATATTATATATCACAAAATTTTACATTATAAGAAACTTCATGTAATGGATGTTTTATAATATACAACTTGAAGGCATTAGTGCACGTTACATTCTAAAGAATATTATAAATACAGTGTTTTTTCGGAAATGTTTGTGATATTGATTCAAGCTTTATAGTACACATTTAAGGGAAGGATGCCTGCCAATGGAGACATGAAAAAGTAACGAAATCGTGTGAAAACATAGGCTTAATAACAAAGTTTATTATAAATAAGGATGGGAAGGTGTGTTTGTACACTTTGTTATATAAATCACGGTGAATTAACACTACGAAACTGTTATTAAATAAAATTACTGTAATAACGTTTCGCTCGCAATGTAACCGTGGGCAAAGGTCCCTTATTAAAATTATTCACGTGCCATAATATGTGTTCGCAGTAGAAACTCGTGCCTGGTATATTTAATTTTAATTTGCGCCGATTGCCTAAAGCATTTTTCAAGTAAGGATTGGGACAGGTAAAGTATTAAAAAATATATGAAATTATTGGACACTCAGTGTAATGTCACAAGGTATATCTACAAACGTTCGGTTTACGTAATCGAATTTCAATTTTAAAAGGACTCTATCATTATTATATCTTTATCAACGTCTCGAAGAAAAAAACCTTCACTGTCTTTTGCTGCTCAAAAATCAGGGCAGAAAATAACATAATCACGTATTAAATGGATAAAAAAGTAAGCTAACATACTTTCACAACAGCATTTGAGCATTTAACGCGATTCATATAGTCATAACAGACTCCAATGTAGTTTTGCAAAATGTAAATACTTGAATAACATAAAACTTCTTAAATGCAATGCCAGTTTTTAATAGCACACTTCTTGCAGCTCTCGTAAACAATGTGCGTGCCTCAATTTTTACAGAATAAAGTGTTTCTATTTAATATTATTGAAAACTATAAACAAAAACAAATAATACGAGATATAACTTACTTTCTTCTAAAAAAAGAACAAAAAAAACTATTCTCTTTTTGGCAAGTTGTTAAATACGCATACAGCTTTGTGACTCTCAAGTTTTTGAGATACTTATAACTTAATATGTAAAATAAAACACAGTAGCTTACGTACAATATATTCGGATGTAAAAGAGGATCATATAGCTATAGGATATACATTATATTATAGAACAAACTATATTAATGCAACATTTTTCATGAATTTAAAATCCACGCTCACTATTGTATGACCATTCCTCCAAAGTGGCATATAATCGACAGCTGTAGATAATGACCGCCAATGAACGGCCGTGAGCTGCTACTGTAAGATTGTATTTAGTAAAACGCTGTAAATCACCGCAAACTTCAGCTCCACTCTTGGTAAATGCACAACGATAAGAATATTAAGGAGCGGCCAAAATCTTGATAGCCTTTTTTGGTATACAACTGACGCGACGTTACGTGTAACACTACTGTACTTTTCATCACCAAGTTTATTTTTAATAACGTTTATATTGATTTTTTTTAATAAATAGAAGCTATTTTAAATTTACGTCTATATATATAACGGCTGCCTCCGTAGCCTAGTGTTATGGGAGTGTGCATTAGAAACCGAAGGTCGTGGGTCCGAATCCTGCCGGAACTCAACATATTTTCATTGCTGTTTCCTAGTTGGTTAGGGCAATTTGGGCCGATCACCCAATTGTCTGAAAAGAAAAATGATCCATGCGTCGGATGGGCATGTAAAAAGTCGGTCCACCCACCAACCCGCATTGGACCAGCGTGGTGGGATAGGGTCCAATAACCCCCTAATGCATAGGGATGTATTAGGGGAGGCCTATGTCCAGCAGTGGACTATCACAGGCTCATGATGATGATATATAGTAAGTTGCTCAGTGGGTTATGCTCGTAGTAACTCTGAAGGATGGCATCAGAAATTATTAGATCCCCCAGAGAGCGAGAGTCACCGCCATAGCCCATCGGATTAGTATGCTGAAGTGGCAGTGGGCCGGTCACATAAGCCGCAGAACTGACGACCGCTCGAGTCAAAAAGTTCTGGAGTGGAGACCGAGGCTCGGCAAAGGTAACACGACCAGAAATATATAGTGACAACATTCGCAAGTGGCTAATTTGGGCAGGATGAGAATAGCCGAAGATTGGAAGTAGTGGCATGCACTAGGGGAGGCCTATGTCTGGACAGACAACAGGCTGACAGTAAGCACTGGACTAACACAGGCTGATGATGATGCGATGTAGAAGAGTAAGCAAGGGAGAGTAAACGTACTGTACGTTGACACGGAGAAAAATCAGGTTAAGGGCTATTTAGATCCAATTATTCTTATGTAAAGGGCCTTATAATACAAAATATACGCGTAAATTGTTTAAACAACATGTAGCATTGCATAATTAATTTTAAGCTCTATTTAGTTTATGAAACTCAGGGCTAATCTTATCGAAGTAAGGGCTACACGGGTGAAAGTATCATTCAAATTGTTCCGGTAGTCGTCGTCCCTGTTTCAATGAGAAAGGAAACCGCGTTCGTTACTCTTATATAATAAGATCGATGACAAATAAAATACTGTTCCAATCTAATGTCATCATCAGCCTGTAATAGTCCAATGCTGGACATAGGCCTCCCCTAATACACCTATCCATTAGAGGTTTTGGACCGTATCCCACCAGCTGGTCCAATGGGTTGGGGTGGACGACTTTTACATGCCCATCCGACGCATGGATCATCTTACTTTCAGGCAATTGGGTGATCGCCCAAATTGCTAACCAACAAACAAAATGAAAATTTGTTGAGTCCCCGCAGGATTCGAACCCCGACCTCCGGTTTCTAAGCCACACGCCTACCACTTTTAGTTTGAATTGTAAAATAAATTTTCCCGAAAAAATAAAACCAAAAAATATTGTACTAACAGCTACATATACTAAAAATATAAAGATTTTTCCGGAAAAAGGTCTGCATTTTATTATTTAATAAAACTTTTCTGGTAGTTATTTGCCTGAATAATAAAATTCAAATTTATCACGAAAATCGTTATCAATACCGACACGTCCGTTTCAAATATTCAAATATGGTGAAGCAAAAAAGTCTTTATCACAGTATCCATTACAAGACAACTATTATTTCTCAGAAATCTAAATGTAAGACGAATCGCTTAACAGTTTACGGTAAGCAACTTCAAAAAACTCTAGCCGTAGGAAATTGCACGCGTCTGTGTCATTTTTTTACGCATCCGAATGTCTGTAGTCGAGGCCGTTCATGGGCCAGCGGGCATGGCATTCGTACGTCGTGCAAACGGCCTTGTAAATTGTTAGATACTATTTAAAACCCATTTAATTCTATTGTTTTAGTTTTTAATTATCGACTGCGTGAGTGGCACCGCAAGATTTGTATCAACGCAAACAAATCTTGTATGCTAATACCGGAGTTGTAGGCCCATGACGTGTTATGCTTATTGCATCGAAGTCGATAAAGCGAGATCGCTCCCACAAGATTCTCTTTATTCCCGGCTCTGGCCGGGTCCGATACAATGGCGATAGCGCAATGAATCTATTCAATCTCGGATCTATTCTGAAATAAATTGACACATTGAAACGATTTCACCGCTGTATTTTAGTTTATAGAGCAACTGTAATTCTCGTTTTACGCACGGTATGCGTAACGACACAATTTTTGTATTGTTTTTAACATCTTGATAATTGTTAATTATACCTCCTAAGAACGGAAATCAACTTATTTTTAACTTAAAATGAAATAGCACTTATATATTTTGTAATGAAGAGTATAAGTTAGGTGTAAAGATTGTTTATACTGCGAAACCATTTATAAAAGTCGTTCTGAACACTATGTTACAATGCTAGCCTGGTTACGTATGAATTAACAACATAAATTAATGAGTACATTCATTGTAGGTTAAGTTGTCGTGAATAGAAGCACGACTTTCTAGTTTTGCATGTCTATGGGCACCACTTTCTACAAGTTAGATAAAGTCTATACTCAATAATTCAAATCAACAGTAACTTATAAAGGAAATATCTCTAGAAACTATGATGCACTTGTTATACATTGGTATGTTCCCATTATCTATCTTCATTTAAATTTATGGCTTCCCAATAAACACTTATTCATTCGCGAAGTTTATTTATGTTTATTAGCCTCTTAGCAAAAGTGATAGGACATTTTATTGCGGCACAGACTTTTTAGTTCATACTACATTAATTCCTTCTTGGACCACACAATTTCTGACTCGAGTTTTGATAACTTTCAGTATTGATAACTAGGCTTCCTTGTTTTCTAGAGTTTACAACAGCAGGAAGCCGCATCGTGCGTATGTGTTGTTATCAGTCAACTTACTGTCGACGATTAATTGGCTTAGTCCGTTTATCGAAAAGAACGTTAGATATGACGTCACTGCATTCTGGGGGTTACATCTGTTATAAGTTTAATGCCATAATTGTAGTGGTATTATCGGTTTACGATTATAAAGGATCATGCCGAAGTAAATATGCAATAATGTAAGGTTTAAATCAGCATTGATTTATTGAAAGAAATAGTTTCAGATTGAATTGAGTTTCATTGTATGAATTCTAAAGTTTTGCGGGTTAATAAACAAATCTCGACAGGATAAAGGGTTTTGAATAGTTAGTTGTCCTCCACTCATTTATTTCTACATTTTTACAACGTTTACTGCCAATTAATTCTGAAAATACAATTTAATGTCGTCTAAGAATTAAGTACTTATATAAATAGTATATTTGCGTGCAAAATACATAACAATAAAACATAAAAAATTTTGTATTAAATTCTATTGACTTGCCGGTTTAAATAAAATATTTTAATTTAAATAACAACACATACTGCAAAATATGAATGAATTCACAGTCAAATAACTTGAATAAACAAATGTTAAGGGGTAAATAGAACTGACATTGCGACGTTTCCCAAAATTACTGAGAAACGAATATGAAAAAAATACTTAATTATAAAAAATTGTAAGAATCGAAATCAGGATGGCATTATAAAAAAAATCTTGACCTTAAATTTAATTTTTTAAACTCACATTTTGCAATTTGAAGTGGAAATACTTTTATTTAAAAGAATTAAAGTACATTTAACTATCTTTAACAAAGTTTATAAGCTTATGTGCTTGTTTTTATAGTTTTAAATTCGAATATAAGTCATTTACGGAGAGATAGTCGATGATT
Source organism: Lamproptera curius (assembly GCA_029286875.1). Taxonomy (NCBI): domain Eukaryota; kingdom Metazoa; phylum Arthropoda; class Insecta; order Lepidoptera; family Papilionidae; genus Lamproptera; species Lamproptera curius. The sequence continues at coordinate 1,622,545 of JAGSMT010000039.1, read as the reverse complement.
TACGTTTTTTCATGTTAAAAAATTTCAAGTTTAGTAACCAAGCTGCTATAAAAGTTTGTTAACACTTTTGAACATCAACAGCGTCTATATCGTCATCATCATCATCAGCTTGGATAGTCCACTGCTGGACATAGGCCTCACCTAATACACCCCTATCCATTAGGGGGTTTTGGACTGTATCTGTATCCCACCACGCTGGGCTATATCGGTCTATACCGTAGTAAAGCAAAATTTTTAAGTTATTCATCCATTTTCGAAATTAAGCAAAAATTAAAAAGCAGATAGCAGTATTATAGAAGGAGCAGGCGTTTCACTAGACAGCCAGTTATACGCTTGCCTATAAAAATGTGAAACTTACATAAATATTATAATACTTATCAGAACTTAGTACACAAATTTCATTATGCCTATATATTTTTATGGTACAAAACATACGGAAATATCAAACCTTGCATTAAAGTTCTGAAGCTCATAGGATATTTAAGTGTTCATATAAAAACATTATCTCCTTTGAAAACATAAAAAAAGATTCATAGGCGTAGTTGCTATTTATATTAATGCGTAGATAATATATGATGTATCATGGAGTATCGGAATTGCAAGGCCACGCTTGAATTTGTAAGCCAAGTTCGAGAAAATCGAATTTCCAGATACATCATTAATGTATGTTAATCTTTAGGTAATGTTATTAAATGTTTCATTAATATAAGTCTTACTTTTCAAATTTGTCTTAGTGTAAATATTTAATGTACAAATATGTGATGCATTGAACGAATTCTAGTATAATTACTTTGATTAGTTATAAAACAAGCAGCATAAACTCGTAAAAGATTTGTTACAAGATTGCCACTCTTTATTCAATAAAATGTTATAATATTTGTTCAACGAGTAATAATACAATGTGAAAGGTAATAGTTGTAAAAGATTTGAAGGGCTAAAGTATAGCTTGTATCCAATCTATATATGTATGGATTACTCCATCCAAAATCAATGGTTCAGGTGTAATTATTTTTTAATATTTAATAAAAACGCAATTTCTAGAAAAAAATTATGATGATTTAATTTCTTACATGTTTACTCATCGTCTAACAATATTAATAATCATCACTTAGAGCCTAAAACTTTTAAATTAGATTCCTTGCAAGTTGTGACAGTAAAAATTAGGTGTAATACTTACATTTTAATTTAATATTAAAATAAAATTTTAATAACAAAAAATGCGTATAAAGCTCATTAAGTACCTGACTTAAATACCTATCTAAGAAGGTATGATAAAGTCCATGAAATTCACAAAATTTGGAAAAAACTAGTAATAATAGCAATTACCTGGAAATACCAGACTGTAGAGACACATATAAATAGAGCCGCATTAGCCCTTTTTTGACTCTTTTGTTATAACACGTGCGAACTTATTGTTGTCGTTTTAGATATTTTCACATCATCAGCCTGTGTCCACTGCTGGACATAGTCCCCTCTAATCCACCCCTATCCATTAGGGGATTTTTTTAGATATTTTAGATATTGTATATTCATCTAAATAAATAATACGGTGTGGGAAAATGTATACAATTACAACATCAGAACATCAACACGGCCCTTTATTATTCCGCTTATCAGAGTTCTACAAAAATTTACCGCTATTAACCTCGACATTTTATTACAATAACATTCCTAGTAGTAGTTTGGTCCAATATCACGATATCAAAATGTTCCAACTTCGTTTGAAGAAGCAATTGGTATTGGAATTTTATAAAAAATGGAGATCGTGGGTTCGAATCCTGCAGGAAAGCAACCATGTGTTATCGTTGTTGCCGGTTTGTTAGGACAATGTAGACCGATTATCCGTCTGTCCGTAATGTACATACTATCATTGGAAGTCGTTTTAGGATATCGTTGATTTTAAATTGAATGACAACTATCATATCAATTTAATGCATTTATCTCTTTGGGTTTTGGAGGTCGCAGGTTGCTCTTCATAAAAACTGTGATTCAGGTAAATCTTAATGAATAGGAAGCCGACTCCATAATTACTAGGAATCAACGTATTTTTTATATTTTGGAATTTTATTATTTTCGATTTATATTAATATTACATTCTATTGTTTTCGCGTTAAACTTTTGAATACCGCGATGACATGTCATCGCTCGATGTTAGGATAAATAGATTATATTATTATAACTTTAAATAAAATTATTTTTGTTCATGAAAAAATAATACAACACACTACAAAAATAAACATTGATAATTCTTGTCATTTTTTTAAAACGGCCAAAACGCAGTGATGGTAGTCCTTTGAAATATACAAATAACTATTAAATGTTATTTAAACAACATTGCAAATTCGTAAAATTTGTAACATTAAATAGTTTATAAAATAGATTTTTAGAATTTATAATTTTCTTTATCATATTTTATTAATATAACTAGCAACCCTACAACCCCCCTTGAGGGTGAAATTTTGTAAAATCCGTTCTTAGCTGACCTCTACTCGCGAAAGGAATATTCCTACCAAATTTCAAGTCGCTATGCCTTATGGTTCCAGAGATATCGTGATGAATCAATATATAGATGGGAATCTCTTTTATATATATAGATTAAAGCATTACATAAGTAAGAAGGTATGTAAGAATACTAAAAACTTTCTAAGTCAGAGAGTTTAGATAGTCTAGACTAGAATAGACTGAAACAATTCTAATTCGAAACACTAATGGCGGTAAAAGCTAATGCGTGTTACAGATGAAACGCGGATATTTCAATCTATGCGATGTTTAACCTTTAGGAACTCCCTATTATTCTGTTAATTGAATTTTACATTATACTTTCTTCACATTTCTTCCAAGTTTAAATTAGCTAAGCTGTAGGTTGCGTCCCAATCGTAACATTTAGTAACGAACTATTTCTAAACGGCATTATGGAATAATGTTTAACAAACATATAGAAGAACATTAATCTCGGAATACGTAATTTTTGCTCTATATCCCACATTACATGAAACTTACATTTTGTTCTATGAATACCAGTAGAAAATGGTAATATAAACAAACATCTATTTGAAGCACTCAATTTTTTCACGCGGCGATAATGTTACTTTTAAGTAATGCCAGTTAAACCGACAAAATATTCAGTGTACATAGCCAGATAAGGAACGTGATAAAATAAAAGCGTGGAAACATAAATCTGTGAATCGCTCGAGAAGTTGCTTAAGCGCGTAACACATCACTGTGTAAGAACACTATGATAATCCAAATATACTGTTTAAATGCAAATCCGAAGGCTCTGTACATTATGCGTTCAACGTGTTTGTATTCTTGAAAAACTTGTTTATATCTAGTAGCCTCGAAATAGTCTACTAGTTCTGCAATGCTGAGCTAAAACCATCCTGATTTTTATTATACATCAGAGTTTTTAATCTAAAAATTGTTTTACATATGACACAATTAATTAAGTTTTTGAAACATTTCGTCTAAAATATTTTAACAGATACGCTCTAAAGAGAAAAATATTGCAAAAATAACGTCTTATCTTTTATACACTTTTACTAAATACCATATACAGAAATTAAATAGTAAAAAAAAATTACACTAGGAAACATAAGAAAAGGGCGGTTCTAATTTACATTATATACTTTTGTCTCTTCCAGAAAGCAGGCATGATTTTATAAGTACCAATTTTTATTTTCCGTATCATAACATGAACATGTAAGACGACGTAACAGCGAGTGTTTCTTAAACGCTTAACCGAATTTGGGTCTAACATGCTTCGTATTCCGAAGTCGTCCGTACCCTCGATAGTACAATCAATTTATTATGTATACAGCAAAGTGTGCCATTCCAAACTGACCTCAGTCACACTATGTCGCTTTCAAAATGATAAACACGAAAGGTTTAAATGTACCAAAAGAAATCTTATCCCGGGATTGAATTTCATCTCAATTTAAGACACATTTTCAACGTAGTTAGGTTACAATCAGTATACTTATTTAATTCTAAAACAAAATTTTGAGATGCTTTATTGTAAATTGTAACCAAAACTAGTATATTTATAATTAAATATATCCTTGTTTTTTTTTCTTAAATCAATCATGTTCAATTTTGACAGGAATTGAGGAATTTTTTAAAATTAATTTAAAAACTTAAATTTTAAAGCCATACACCAAATAGGAATATTAACAAAAAAGTAAATTGTTACGGATTAAAAATAAGAAAGCGATTTAAAAAGAAGGTACATTGTCACTTTTTTTCAAATGTTACTTAAAAGTAAATACTGAAACAGGTTTCTAGATTGTTAGCAAATCAATTATAACAATCTTAACTAGATAATTTTTTAAACGAAGACCCGGAAAAAATATTAATAAAGTGTTATATCAAAATGCAATGTCTACTAAAAATATAACCTTCATATAATCAAACATCGCGTCGAAATTGAAGCTTACCGCCGGAAACGAATTAGAGCGTTGGCGCCGATAGCGCCATTATCGCTTGTAAGACATACAACTCAGATTTTTCTTAAATATATTTCCAAATCATAGTTACATACATTATATAATTTTAAACAATTTACGATTCAAATTATATACATTATGTTTTTCAAAAAATTATTAAATGACAAAAAAAAAAAAAAACTTAAATATTTTTATTTATTGCGCCATCATGTTTTAAGAGCTCGGTTTGTAATAACTAGAATAAATTTTTGATACTACTGATAAATGAAAACTAGGCAAATCGATTAAACAGCCCGAGCTTCAATTCACGTTTATCGCGCAAAACCATCATCATGTTTAGGATTATAATATCATAAAATTAGTATTACGATTGCTAATCGTTTTATTATGTAAATATCATGAGTTATTTTGAGCTTAAAGCTAATTAGCATCTGCGGCAAAACGGCGTTTAATGACGACTAAAACTGTATCCATCAAGCTATCGCTCACCGATTTGTTTTTATGATGCACATCACCTCGGCCTACTTGCCATCTCACCTTTAGTAGAAGTAATTCTTCGTGCTATTAAATCCTAAAAAAACTTGTTTCCCATGAGATCAAGTTATTTAGGACTGACAGATATGTATTACGAATCATTATATGTAAAAACATTTCTTTCTTGAATAAACAAGGTTTAAACGAGCTAACTGAAATACCAATTTTACAAATTAAAATGGACGCTTTGAATGACACAAATCAAAAACTTAATAAAATAGTTGTTTCAACAGAAAAACAGAATTCTTATACTTTATCAATTAAACAACTACATATACATTTGATGTCACTTTTACGCACTGTGAATGTAGCCGACATCCACTTCGTTCATTGCATTTAAATTTATTTCCCGAATATTATGTTGCATCTGGTTTTTTGAGCCTTTTAATTTAGAGACGGGACAAAACGGATCTCCATGTGATAGTGCACGGTAAGCCCTGCCAATACTTAACTACTGATATGACGCGAAGGGATAGAAGGGCTCCCTAGCCACGATGAAAAACCAACGATTGCTCCGTTTCTTCAGCGTGTAGTCAGGGTGCAGAGAGTACAGAATTCAACAGCCTAGTAATAATGCACCTACATACAAGGCTGCTCGTGCTAACCTGAGCTTTTCGGCTTTTATGTCTTTGTCTATTCTAGATTATGATAAATATTAAATTATGGTTTATTATTATATGGCAGGGAAATATATTTTACCATAATCGACATCCCCATCAATATAAGTCTAGAAAAGAAAAATGAAGATCTTGATTTCTTCTTAAAAAAGTTTATGTAAGGTTCCTTTAAGAATTCACGGCCTGAAATATATAAGACGTAACTAACTATAAATATCTATATATAAGTACCCGTGGAAAATGTTGATGGTTTGCTGATTATATATAAGGGTGTATTCTTAAAACACCCATGCCTGACTCACCTGTTACACTTTACTCCATTATTGGTTGACCCCACGCTGACACGGTGCAGTTGTATTTATGGCGTAATTTCACTTAAGAGACTTTTGTAGGTCGCGATAAATCAATTAAACCCTGTGTGGTAATAAGTCAAGTGATGATAATTGTGAACGCCCTACACGAAGCCGTAATTGCTATTTAATACTGACTAATTGACCTCCGTGGTCTAGAGGTTTTGATCCTTAGTTCTCAAATTGTAGTTAGTTCAATGAAATCCTGCAGGAAAATATGTATGTTAAATACGTTTCCTAGCATGTTATGGTATTATGACCTGATTACCTAAATGCCTAAAGAGTAAGGCAGTCTATACATCAGACGGAGCTATAAAAATTCATCCCTGGTTGGAGGTGGAGAACGCGAGCGACGTTTAGTTTCGGAGTCATTTGGATAGCAAATTCGAATTGGTTTCTATAAAACTGAGAGTGCTAAACAGGCTATTTCTCTCTGTGTTCAACGAAGATTGCTCGACGGAGCGTTTGATATAGTTCTTACTTCTCCATTTTATTATAGTACCCTCCGCCACTGCAGTACAATTCATACCTACTACCTGGAAATGGTGACAAATCAAATACAGTACATTTCCTATAGATACTTCTTCTCTTCTGTTCTTTTCATATACTCTAGAACTTCGCAACGCGTTGATAATACTGGTATTGCCAATGTCCATGGGTGGCAGTAACCGCTTTCCATCAGATGGCTCGACTATTTGTCTGCCTTTGTAGGCAATAAAAAAATAATATGAACTTTCCTACTAATATGAATAGGAAAAAAGTGCAATTTCAGTTTATTTTAAGGTGTTGTTAAGATCAGCGGCTGAAGATTCTTTTCGGTTAATACCCGTGACACTTGTAGGATTATCATCATCATCATCATCATCAGCCTGTGATAGTCCACTGCTGGACATAGGCCTCCCCTAATACACCCCTATCCATTAGAGGGTTTTTGGACCGTATCCCACCACGCTGGCCCATTGCAGGTTGGTGGGTGGACCGACTTTTTACATGCCCATCCGACGCATGGATCATCTTACTTTTCAGACAATTGGGTGATCGGCCCAAACTGCCCTAACCAACTAGGAAACAACAATGAAAATTTGTTGAGTCCCCGCAGGATTCGAACCCACGACCTCCGGTTTCTAAGCCACACGCCTATACCACTAGGCTACGGAGGCAGTTGTAGGATTATTGCAGACCAAATATTTTAGTAATACGATACTGAAATAAGAAATCTGGCATACTGACGGGCAAATTTAAAAAACAAAAAACCTCACAACAACTTGTAAATTCCCTACTTGATTCAGGGTTCAATTATAAAATAATCTTGCTTCACTAGGAAGGATTTTGAATCGATACAGACACGTATAAATTACATTGATCATATAAACGCGTTCATTCTGATCATCGCACAAACAGATGTCGCAATGGTATAAAGAATCAAAAGCCAAGGTCGAATTCCATCGTGATCGCTTTCAATGCGTTATTTATTAAAGACTATGAAGTTTTTAATCGAATAAATAAGAGCGACTTCGCGAGATGTGACTATGACCTTCCGAATAATGAGTATGCATTAAGGTACCGTTCCGATGTCAATGTCGGAAATATAAACTGCTATTTGACGTTCTGAATAGATTGAATAAATAAAACATGATATTTATAACATGTCATATTAATAATTATCCTAGTGTTTTAGATTAGAAAGTAAATGTTTACCCTTTATTTATAATAGCCTAGCGGAGTCTAGTGGGATGTAAAAACATTTTAAGTGGAAAAGTAATAGTTTTATATTTATGCCTACATTAATAATATTATAGTTTAAAAAAATATTATATAAGTGGTTATTATCTATAGATGATATTGCTCAGTGGTTGAAAAAAAAATATTCTTAAGGTCACCAATGAAACTTCAAGATTGTTTCTGACTAAATTTAAAGAAACATTTTGTACATTCCTGTACAATAAAATACAATGTGGTGGTAATGGAAAAGAAACAAGGATATTTTATTTATTACCCTAAATAGGCAGGGTATATTATTGTCCTATTTTTAATATTTTTTTATTAAAATAAACTTGGAAACGTACGGTTCATGGCGCCCATTTTTGGATTAACGTTATTAGAAAAAATGCACCTCATACCTTCTAAGCACAGACTAAATAGCAGCACACAACGTATGATTAGACACTACAAAAGAAATATGTGAGGTTAACCACCGATTCGATCACCATTTTCGGTTGTAAGACCCCATTTATAGAGTACGAGCTCAATAAGTTACAAATTGTTGCTAATTAAAAACTATTTGATTCATTTGTGATATACTCTGCCCTATAGTTTACCAAATTAGGCTAGTAATTGACATAGGCAAAGTAACCCATAGCAGCTAAGCGGCGTCGTAGTTCAGGCGTCGTATTTGTTACTTTCACATAGTGATTGACAAAACTGTGGCAATTCATCGATAATAACGCAAGACGCAGTAAGCCACCTCGTAGTTGTTGGTTAGATTGTTAATATCAATTATGAATCTAACTAGCGACCCGCCCCTGCTTCGCACGGGTGCTATGCTTATAGTAAATGCACCTTACTATATTAAGCATGTGCTATTAATATAAACCTTCCGGTTCATTCACTTTACCTATTACAACTGCAACTGCATCAAAATACGTTTTTGAAAGATTTAAGCATACATAGAGTATAGGGATAGAATAACCGACTTTGTTTTATACTATGTACTAAATTGGCTTAACTATAGTACAATATTTTATAGATTTATCTCCAGAGCAACATTTGTCTGCACCTTAACTGTGCGCGTTCCGGAGGCTTATTGTATGATAATGTCACGACAAGCTATAATGGCTGTCAAACTTGAGCCTCCCATTTAATGCTCGATCGCCTGTATTGATATGTATCACTTGCAGCAATAAAAGAAACTACCCCGCCCACAGCTTTTCATTGTGAATTATTATAATACTTTCATAGCTACTTGCAGCAATTGAATCTATGTGCAATATTAGCTACTGTATTTGATTCGTCATGTAAACTGTTGATGGTGTAATCGTAGAAAGAACTTTTCAATAATATAATTCAACGCCTATCTTTTCTTATACACTATGTAATATATTCATAAGCATATTTTTGTTTGTTTAAACCCATTCTAAGAACCACCCGATGAGTGTTTAATTGATAATCCAGGTAGGCTATATTTTATTTAAGGGTTGAGATTGAAATATACCACCACAATTGGAAGACAACAGAGTGATAACGACTTTAACAAGCTTGTGTCAATTTCGAATTCACTTCTTTATTCAATTTATTGCTTTTCGGAAATAGTTTACATCTCCGAGTTTATAAACTATCCAAAAAATCAGAAGTGATAGCTTTATCATAATACACATCATCAGCCTGTGATAGTCCACTGCTGGACATAGGCCTCCCCTAATACACCCCTATCCATTAGAGGGTTTTTGGACCGTATCCCACCACGCTGGTCCAATGCGGGTTGGTGGGTGGACCGACTTTTACATGCCCATCCGACGCATGGATCATCTTACTTTTCAGACAATTGGGTGATCGGCCCAAATTGCCCTATCCAACTAGGAAACAACAATGAAAATATGTTGAGTCCCCGCAGGATTCGAACCCACGACCTCCGGTTTTTAAAGCACACGCCCATACCACTAGGCTACGGAGGCAGTCAAGGTAGGCTTTCTCATTACCAAAAATAATATAAACTTACAAAGATTACTTGGACATTTGACTTTTAACGAAAGATTATTTATACCTTTCTTTATAAATTACGTTTTAAATGTTTCGATAAGACGCACTGTGATGAATTACTGCGCTAATTGAATTTCGATGTACGGTATTTTAACCGATTCATTATCTGTCGTTTATGGATGCGACACAGATGTACGAAGACGTCCAATTTACTTGATTTAACGGATTCGATGTTTGTAAGAAGGACTTGATGCGAGTTTGCCATATATGGTTGCGATACCTAATAGGTCAGAGGATTGAGTAACTAATACAGTATCATTACAGTTTAAGTGAAGAGAAGTACAATAAAAACATCTCTTATTCTCAAATTATTGTTTATTTATTGAAATAAAACAAAGTAGACATCTCCATTTATCATCATCATCAGCCTGTGTTAGTCCGCTGCTGGATCTCCTCTAATGCACGCCTTCTCCATTTCGGGGATTTTTGGACCATATCCCACCACGCTGGTCCAATGCGGGTTAGTGGGTGGACCGACGTTTTACATAGCCATCCGACGCATGGTTCATGGACGGACTTTTCAGACAGTTGGGGATCATCCTAAATTGCCCGTACCAACTAGGAAACAGCAATGAAAATCAGTTGAGTCCCCACAGGATTCGAACCCACGACCTCCGGTTTCTAAAGCAAACGCCTATACCACTAGGCTACGGAGGCAGTCGACATCTCCGACATTATAATAAAAGTACTTGAAATAATATTCACTATAAAGCGATCGAATTATGGTATATTTCAGTCTGTGACCGATATTAAATACAAAACATATGTTCCGCAGACCTTCAATGTTTACTTAAACTTTACGAAACTCCGTTACTTCACACTTCACAGAAATTCAGATCATGCTTACGCTAAGCGTTATACATACACTTAAATGGCAAAAAGATTTATTTGACAAAATGTAAAAAAATAAACAAGCAGATTACAAACATCTGCATTGGATATAGCACAAGCGGCTCCAATGTCGTGGATCGAATACTAATTCTGTTGGATGTAAAAGATATAATATTCCTTTGCTCGGAAGTCGAAATTCAACGGTAATTTATTGAAAACTAGCTGTCCGTTCACGGTTCTGCCCGTGTACTTTTTAGACTTTTGGAATGTATTTCCATGGGTTGAATAGTAGCATATTATGTTATTCAGGGATAACGAAGCTTACTAGTACAAAAAATGTATTTCAAATCGGTTTCGTAGGTTCAAAACCTATTCAAAACAAAAAAGCTTCATTTATGTAAAATTGGTATAGATTAAATATATAGTTAGTTTAATGTAGTTCTGACTGGAAAATGATCACCGACTCAAATAGACATCGGCAATACCAGGGGTATCACCAATGCGCTGCCTACGTGAGACATAGGATGTTACGTCTCGTTTACCCAGTAAATACGCTGACTACGGTGCCCTTCAAACCGGAACACAGTAGTATTTTACACAATACTGCTTGGCTTGGCAGAAATAGGCACCGCTTAACAATAAAAAAGTTTACGAATTTTATAGAGATAATTGTTTTTTAAATCGGTCAGCATTACTCGCTTAGTAATTGTTAATTAGGCACTGAACGTAACACGATAGCACTTAAATAACAACTACCATCAAACGAATGGCGTCAATTAAGGGAGACATCTGGCTCGAATACCAGTGCCTACTACGCGTTCGCCCACAGCCGCGGCCGCTGCGATTACGTGATATTCAATCCATTTATGTCTTAAATAGTTAAAGCGCCACGTGGGCATAAGATGAGAGCTTTCGATTACGATAGAATTTCAAATTGACTTAATTGAGTATTAAATAACTGTAAGCAGTTTAACGAAAAAAACCAGCATATGAGTGCAATGAAGACTAACAATCCGTCGACGGCTAGACCCATGATGTTTTTAGATTTTTGTAATGTATATTTACCACAAGCGTCCTATGTTACTCAAGGATAATATAGCTAGTTATTAGTCAAAGAATGTTTCAAATCAGTTCCGTAGTTTTAGAGCTTTTTCAAGGCAAAGTTATCTTTTCTCTGTACAACATTAGTATAGATATCGCAGACAGAAAAATTGTAATATAGTTGTACATTTTTATTATTAATTAATACCACGCAATAGCAGTATTTTTGTTCTTTAATACAAATAAGACTTTAGATAATTTTCTCGAAATTAGATACTTAAAATACAAACTTAATTGTCATATCGAGTCAAATATGAAAGAAGAAATTTAGGTAAACAATATTTGGTGGGGTTAATTAAATAGTCTTCATATTGAATTCCTAGACGATGTTTATACATTTTGACTTCACTGCAGTAATATAAATTTGAAGTTAGACTTTATTTACGTTATTGTTATGTATTAATAGGATCGGGTTTAGCTTATTATTATCTGTCTATGTACAGATAACAAGTACCCTATCTTACATGATGAATTTTGAATGCAATCAAGCCTTCATATTAATAATATGAAGGGCTGTATTGTAGGCTCGTAATAGTAACAAAAACAAGGTCCGTAGAAAGAGTTTAACGATAAAAAAAATCACAAACTCTTCGGCCTCTCCTCGTAAAGCGACAGATTGACTGGATAAAGTTTCAGCATTTTAACTTATGGAAGTCCATCATTAACTGGCCTAATAGCTATAATAAATTAATAAAAATCAAATGTTATCCAATTAAAAATTAACTTGATCGTTCAGTATATTGACACGGTGACTTTGCTCTCAATAGCTTTTAAATAATCAGTAAGATAGTAAAATGCTCATTTAACCAGTTATTTAGTTTGTTTGCATGTATATTTCTGTACGTTAACACCTTTAAGTGTTACAAACCGGAAACTACTAGCTCGTAAGATCTCAATCTCTTCAAAAAGTGCAATAATGTATTAAGCTTACAAAAGACGGATTAAAGTAGTTTTATATCTAGAATAATCTATTCTAACAAGGAAGTTTTTAATAAATGCCTAACTACTAATAATAATTGGCAGCAAGGATTTTTATTTAAATTTAAAGTATCATATTGATTTATTGATGTTGCTAGTTCACTAAACAAATATTATATTATTAAGAAAGAACCACAATTTACAGTAATAATAATTCCACATCCGGTATGTTCTAATAGGTTTACTTCAAAGAGTACGAGATCCAGTAAAAAAACTGCTTGATTTGGCAGTCAATCACAGTTTTTTGTCACTTATTCTTTTTAAAAATTCTGATGTTTAGAAGATGTTTGATGTCTACTAACAACCTTAAGGATGGGGTGGTTGCTTATATGCTACTCTTTTTGCATCAGGGAACATATTATGGGTCTATAGTCAGACTTCGTGACCATGTTCTTTTAAATATAGTTTTAAATCAAGCTGGAAGAAAAATATATGACAAAAATTCGAAACTCGTCACTGATACTCTATACAATCTTCAAGTATAACGATTGTTTGATTGTATATAAGATTACGTTACACCTACATGACATAAGAGATATACCCATTTCAAGGTGGCCGTGTTCCACGTTGATAAATACAGAGAACTCATTACACACAAACGTATTGAACAAGGTCTAAGGCGCAACTTCTTTAAATATTGATTTCAAATATGTTAATGTATTGTAAATCTACATATTAATTTAACGCAATTGGTCTTAATTTCTCTATTCAATGCTACCAGTTTACATTTACATATAAATTGATAAAAAAATGTACTCCATGTACGTGCTCCAATTCGTTCATTTTTTGTTTAATGAGTTCTTAAATTTTATGTGCAATAAAAAATTAGCGAACATAGAGTAACATTTAAAACTTTTAAGGGGCAAAGTATAAAAAAATAATCAACATTCGATACATACTTTTAGTTGTATATTTACTGGACAATAATTACTAATCATTAAATTTTGTCGTCGTGTGTATGATATGAGAATTTCTGTCCTAATCTGCTGCTTCGCGGAATCTGTTTTTGTCACTTGTTTTTCGAGTGACAATAGAACGCATTCTAATTCTTGTATGATAAACGATTTCAAATAACATTATAACAGCTTGTTGTAATCATTTAAGCTAATACCAATGTCGCTCCCGCAAAAAATAAAATCTCTTTAAAACAATAATTAAAACTACATCGAAAGTTTGATAAACAAAGATTTTAGGTAACTAAGAAAGCCTCGTAGTAATTAACGTTTGCGATATTAACCACCAAACCGTTCTTTGTCATTCATAACACGAATCTCCAAATAAGGTCATAAATTAATAGTTCATCATTAAGGTGATTAAGTACATGGATAATGTAAATAATTGTTTAAGATGAAATAAAAAGCTTTCACATGTTTTTATCTCAGATAAATCATAAATTTGAAAAATTAATTAAGGAACACTGGAGATAATTTTAAAAATTTTAATTGTTTATCATATACAAAATACTATAAGCATACATTTGTGTTATAATTTCATTTACTTTTTGTTGTGTTCGTCATCCTCAGCCTTTGTCCAATGCTGGACATAGGCCTCCCCTAATGTACGCCACCGCTTTCCACCTTCGGTTATTCTCATCCAGTCCACACCGGCCACTTTGCGAATATTATTACTCCATCTTGCCGCAGGGGTTCACACACTAGGTTTGCTGAACCTTGGTCCCCACTCTAGAAATTTTCGACTCCAGCGGTCGTCACTACTACGATTTATGTAACCGGCCCGATGCCACTTCAGCTTATTAATGCGGTGGGCTATGTCGGCGACTCTGGTTCTCTAACAAATCACATCATTTCTGATGCGGTCCTTCAGAGATACTCCAAGCAGAGCCCTCTCCATAGCTCGCTGAACGACTATTAATAATTTATTTACTCAACTTTGTATTTTTTATTGCAATTCTTCACTTATTAGAAAGCGAGTTTTAAATTATAAGAAACTTATACCTACTGGTACTTACTTATTACAAGTCAATTCTATTTAACAACCGGCAAAGTAGTTTTTGTTTGTAATAGACGAATAGTTGGTTGTTTTATAAACAGCTGTGTAGGCATAAATAAATAAATAAAATAAATAAATATGGAGAATATTTTAATGCTAACTATATAAACTTATATTTTTTTAAATATCAGTTTTAATATTTTAATACGAAGTCAAGATACAAATGTTTTGGTTTATAGCTGATAGCCCATCCTAGCGACACATTACATTTTACTTACAATAAACATTACGTCGAATTCCGATTTTGTGCTAAAAAAAATTAACAGAAAAATAATAACGACTTAAAACAGCGTATAACTATTTTACGCATTATAAACAGGTAACAACGTGCTCATTGTACCAAAATTACCCGGCGATTTCTGCCACCACATTTTAAATCTTTTATAATAAAAATGTCGTCTATGACACGTATTACGTACATAAAGTTAGGAATTTTTACAATGCAATTACTTCTATGTAAACTCAAACTGTATTATCTTAAATGAGCTAAGAATATACCTGAATGCAATATTTAAAAATGGTAACTTTGCTTATGGTGAGTTATTCTTAAAACATATTTACATGCTCTCGCTGACTTAATTTTAGGCAAATTCTTGTAGTTCAGTCATATAAAACATAGTCTAAATCTATTTCTTAACGTTGAGCCAGCGTTTGCAGTTTAATCGCCTGAGGTAGTGATTTTAGACGTTATAATTTTTCTAATTTCTTAAATATGACATTAGTAATTATTATAGCTAAAATAACTGCAAATTTTTAATCTGAAACTGCTTTTTCTAACAGAAACCTTTATTCTTTTTAGATACATAAAATATTTACTTAGTCTATCATATACCTTTGCAGATCTTTCTCTATTACGGAACCGTCATTGGTGACTGACTGATGTTACCACAATATAATTAGTATTTACCTGATATTCAATGAGTTCTGTAATAAGGGAGTTTTGAAATCATAGGCAGCGGTTACCAACGATCTATACACAGAAAATAGCGGGCTACTGTCAGTGGTAAGTGACTGTTTCTTAAAGATCAAAGGTTCACTTAAGCGTTACGGAACAAATTAAATAGACATTTAACATCCTTGTACTATCTGTACGATAGGTAACGCACGTAACATCTAGCATATTACGAAAAGCTTTTAAATTTATTTCACATCTAAAGTAAGTCACGTCACGTCACGTAAGTCGTCTTAAACTATATATTTAAACAAATACATTTAATAAAAGTGGACAAATATATATTCATTAAACTAAATTATCAAACTTATATCACTTACTTACCGGGTCGACGCTTTCTTCTAAGCTTGAGATCTTATCTGGAATAGAGGATTTCTACGGCAAATTGTACGCGTCAAAAGCTCCTCAACCTGATAACCGGGTTAACAACTTACAGGTGGAAGAACTCCTGGGATTGATGGAGTCACGGCCGAACTGCTTAGGGCAGGGGGTGATCTTGTTCTTAGCGAGCTTCGAAAGCTATTCGATTCCATCCTTCAACGGGGCATTTCTCCCAAAGCGTGGCTTGAAAGTGAGGTCGTTCTGTTCTTTAAGAAGAGTGACAATACCCTGCTTAAGAATTACCGACCGATCTCACTTTTAAGCCACATATACGAGTTGTTCTGTAGAGTCATGACGAATCGCCTTACTAACAAGCTCGACGAGTTCCAGCCACTGGAGCAGGCTGGGTTTCGCAGAGGATATAGCACCATAGACCACATTTACAAGGCAATTTGTACAAAAATCTCACGAGTACAATCAGCCTTTGTGCCTTGCCTTTGTGGACTATGAGAAAGCTTTTGACTCTGCGGAAACCTGGGCTGTTCTAGAAGGTCTTCAGCGATGCCAGGTCGATTATCGATACGTCGAGGTGCTGAGAGGTCTTTATAGCGCTGCTTCTATGTCCATCCTGATTCCGGGGGGTCACACGAGACAAATCCAATTGCATTGTGGTGTGCAACAGGGGGATATCATTTCCCCGAAACTGTTCACAAATGCTTTGGAGGACGTCTTTAAGACCTTAGACTGGGCTGGATGCGGCATAAACATCTACGGCGAGTACCTCTCACACCTCCGTTTTGCTGACAATATCGTTATATTGGCCGAATCGTTGGAGTGCTTGCAGGATATGTTCCACAGCCTAAATGAATCCTCCCGACGTGTTGGCCTCGCGATGAACTTGGACAAGACAAAAGTCATGTTCAACGAACATGTTCACCCAGGGCCGATCAGTGTCGATGGCGTTACTCTCAAAATTGCCAATGAGTGTTGAACATATATTGAAGTGCGGAAGACACAACTTCGAGAGGGAAGCCGATAGGAGGATTTAGTGGGGCTGGGCAGCTTTTAGGAAGCTGAGCCACGTTCTCACGTCGCCGCCAATACCGCAATGTTTGAGGACGAAACTCTTCAATCAATGTGTACTCCCCGTGATGACCTACGGGGCCGAAACGTGGCCATCGACTATAGGACTGGTCCGCAAGTTTGCCGTTGCTCAACGCTCTATGGAACGCGCTATGCTCGGAGTTTCTTTGTCGGACAAAATTCGTAATGAATTAATCCGGGAAAGAACTAAAGTCACTGACATAGTGCAAAGGATAAGCTCGTTGAAGTGGCAGTGGGCCGGTCACGTGGTCAGAATAACCGATAGTCGATGGGCCCAAAAGGTTCTGGAGTGAAGGCCGCGTTCGGGAAGACGGAGCGTTGGTCGACCCCCGACTAGGTGGGATGCCGATCTGCGTGTAGTAGCTGGGTCAAGTTGGCAGTGAGTAGCTAGGGATCGGCCGTCTTGGCGTTCATTGAGAAAGGCCTATGTCCAGCAGTGGACGGATAAGGGTTGCTAATGAACAAAACATGAAAATAAAAACAGGACAAAACACTCCTTATACACCGGATGTATTAGTTAAATTGAAATAAATTCAGGCTGAATTTTGACAAATTTACATATTGTGGTTGTTTGTCCAATTATCGCTCGTCTATATCAAAGTTCTTGTAAATTATGTCTATGTTTAGCCGGGTTTGTGTTGCAATAGAGATGCTTCTGTATCGCTGTCGGATTTCACCATTTGAATACTGAACCGAGATAGGTGGCATTGCTCGAATCATCTCTGTCGTAAGCACAGTCGTGACTTATTATAAGGCCGTAGTTTAAATAAGGTGCGGGATAAAATACAAGCCTCTACACTTCACGTTGAACGAAGCTTGTAATAAATATTTTACGTTAAGTCATCGCTTTGCTCGCTTCATAGCAAGTAACGTGGAAATAATGCCGTTCTCAAACTGTCAAGCAATTTTATCATTGATTATTATAGAGAAAAAATATTTTTGTTATATACAGTATATATTATATTTAAAAAAAAGTTCCGTCAATAAACGTTATGGAAATGACACGTACAGTAGAATTATATATATGAAGATTTAAAATTTATTGCATCAATACAAACTATTTTTTATTAATTTCAGTGACTTCCTTGCTACTCAAAATTCTTGTTGAAATTATTTAAAAATAATGACAATAAATTGACGTCAACGGGTACGCTCAATCAAAATTTTCATTTATATTATCGTTCCTTAACAGCAATGAGTGAAAAAAAACTTGTACTTTTTGTTTCTGCGGCCTGCAAAATAATTTTGAAGTACTTTGTTAAAGTACTACGTTCTAACAAGGGTCTGATAAGATCTTTGTCAGTGCTAACTATTAAAAGACAAAAAGTAAACTTAACAATGTTGTTACCAATTATTCTACAGTAATGTAAAACTTACAAATAAAATTACCTCTCAATATTCAATTTATAATGACGTGGTATCAAATAATTTTAGTGGCATAACACCGACCACTTTATTTAACTAAATGTGCATTATTATGTTAGATAAATGATTTGCTAAGCAAACTCGTGCAGTAGTTGAGGTTTTTTTATAAGTAAATTATGTTGAAATCCTCATACAGTAAGTTAATGCATCACATCATACATCATCAGCCTGTAATAGTCCACTGTTGGGTATAGGCCTCCCCTAATACACCCCTATCCATTAGGGGGTTTTTGGACCATATCTCACCACGCTGGTTCAATCATCTTACTTTTCAGACAATTAGGTGATAGGCCCAAATTTCCCTAACCAACTAGGAAAATGAAAATTTTTTAAGTCCCCGCAGGATTCCAACCCAAGACCTCCGGATTTTAAAGCACTTACCCATACCACTAGGCTATGGACGCAGTTACACGTAATAAGTTAATAAATTTATTAATAGGTGTAACTACACATGTTCTGTGTTTTCATATAGAACTCAAAGAAGAGTGTCACTATACAAAACTAGATTAAATTTATAAGACCTTTACCATGCAAATCGATGGGTACCTGTTTATTGAAATGTATTTAGGTGACCTAGCTAGTAACACTTATTATAATTTTCATATTAGTGACAACAAAGTAAGCGCATACGCATATAGTCTTTAAACTTCATTTTGTATTAAGACCGTTCACACTATAAAATTACCTTAACATCGCACAGAAGCTACATAGCTTCTTAAATACTTATTTAAGTGCAAAATATTTACTAAATTTTCGCAAGCTTTTTTTTTGCCGTTAGATAAAAAAAATAATTCGAAACAAAATCATTACATTATAAAAATTATAAAAGTTGCTATTTGTTTACAAAAATTTCGAATAGTGAAATACTTAACTAAAATCCAGAAACATTATGACGAATAGAACTAAATGATAAGGAAAAATCATTATGTAATCATTGTGTGTAAACATACAACGTTTAATATATCAAACAAAAGTTCACACGTTCATCATCATCAGCCTGTGATAGTCCACTCTGGACATAGGCCTTTCCTAATACACCTCTCTATCCGTTAGGGCTTTTTGGACCGTACGCCACCACGCTGGTCCAATGGGGTTGGTGGTTGACCGACTTTTACATGCCCATCCGACGCATGGATCTTACTTTTCAGACAATTGGGTGATCAGCCCAAATTGCCCTAACTAACTAGGAAACAACAATGAAAATTTGTTGAGCCCGCAGGATTCGAACCCACGACTTCCGGTTTCCAAACAACACGCCTATACCACTAGGCTAGGAGGCAGTTATAGGCCCGTTGTAGACAGAAATGTCTGAAGTTTTGAGCTTTCTTGCCATATAGCGAAAAATCCATCTTGTACATAAAAAAAGTACAAAAAAACTGAATCAATATTTTTTAATGATCAAAACAATAAACTCTAAAACGGCGACTTTTAGTTGCTTCTTAATATTTTGAATTATTGCAACTTTTTTTAGATTCCTATGAATTTCTTTAAACAATAATCATTATAAAATTGAATCATGTTCCATTATAGATCATATAAAATTTTATTACACTATCCAGAATTAAGCAATTGATAAATTATCATTTATAAGAATCTTTTTAGCCTTCCAATTCAGAAGTTCTTAAAACATGTCTGAGTTTACTTCTTGACTACAACACTCATATATCATAAAAGCTTAATTTCTTTGTGATCTAATACATTAAAATTAAATTTCATGACTAATTGCATGTAATGTCAAAATTGAAAGCGTCAGTTCGTTATTCGCTCATGAACGTTAGCTTTAATCTAATAACCGGATGTATGTGTTTTCATGAGTTTTCGGATCCATAAATTTTGGATTTCCATTCAAAATTTTCCTAAAGTTTGGTCTTTCAATACATGCGTAAATAGAGATTTCATGACAATTAAAATGTCAAATCTTAAACCCGTATTCGTTCGCTCCGTACTATGGTAGAGCTTTAAAAACCTTTGTATAGGGATTAACAAAGATTATTAGAGATTCAATTTTATATATTATTTCCTAAACGGTTAATGAATATTTGGCATCCAATTTCAAGTCAAAATGATTCAAGTCTAGATTAGCCATTAAAGTCGGTCCACTCCAACCCGCATTGACATGCTGTACAGTAGCGATCCGTAACCTAATGGAGAAGTGCGTTAGTTGCTGAAATCTTATCAGCGTGAAATATAACAAGGATATATATATATAATATGATATGCTTGATGATGATGTCTTCCCGTAACGAATGCCAAATATGGTTAAAATGAGATCAATATTCTGTCCATTGCAAAATATTTTCTACACTAATTTTGTCCATGCAATTTCAATCTGATATTGAACGGACGATTTATGGATTGTAAACAAAAAGCAATGCTCTAAGCCATGGAAGCGGTTATGATTACTAAATAATCTTATTAGCTATATATATAATGAAATTAGTAATTATATATATAAATATATTACGGCGTATTTTCTATTTCTTTGCCTTTAAAACCCGTGCATTTTAAAAACAAATGTTACACCGCTTAAGCTCTAGTGTAGTTAGCAAAAAGTACTTTGAAACTAACTTATTAAATGCAATTACTCAATCTGATTACAAATGCGACACACGATTACAAAGAATCGTTGTAAGACTCATAGGGACATCGTGTGAAGAAGTTTTTAAAACTTAAAAAACAGACTTAAAGTACATACACGATTCTATAATATTAATGTATCGATGATACAGGTATTCAATACCTTGCACAATTACACACACAAACTCCTAAACCTGACTTAGAAAACTTCGAAAACATGTCTCGACCAAAAGCTCAATTTCTTCTTTAAGAAGTACGCTATTCGTAATTCAACCAAGTAGGTGACGTTGATGGTAATTTAATGGAATCGAAATAAATTACGCTACTGGATATGGCGAACCTATAAATGTTATTAGGGCTTACACTTAAATGTCAAATACTTTACATTCGTTTTCTCTACATTTGAGCTGCTTGTAACTTAGTGCAATAAATTTAAAGTTTTCAATTAATTTGAAAAAACCTTTTTTGGACACTTGCCCAACTGATGTGATACTTCTAATGCTTATACTTTAAACATATACAACATGTTACTATCAACAACATTAAGTTTTAAAAACCCTACATGGCAAAAAGTGAAGTTTTCAATTCAATATTAGCATTATTACGATTTTAAACAGTTTCTATTTCATCAGCTTACATAAAATGATTTTCGATATCAAATCCACTAATTTACGAATTTTTCGCGTTACTTAAATATATTTATTCCCGACGTTTCGGATTCTTTTCAGCATCCATGATCGCGGGCAGACTAAGTTGGTATATGTCTGTATCTCTATGTTTTCGAATAACCGTCGGTTATTATGATATGTATAATAATCGCGTAAATAAAAGAAATAATAATTTTCGATGTTAAATGTGTTAAAGAATCGATTCTGGATAAATGATTGATGATGAATGTTAAATGACTCTAAAATTATTTTATGTATGATCACGTACATAATTTAAGATATCAAAGCAATCATCGACAGTACATTACTCCCATTTTTGCTTTGATTTAGTCTGGGGCAGTTTTTCCAAGTTTAGATATAGGATTATATGCCCGTTAGCAGAAACCTAAATCGTCATTAAACTAAAATATTTCTTTAAAAGCCTATCTCGAAGGCTACTCACATTCTCAATACTATTTACATGATACAATGTAACTAACACTTTAACATCATACATACGGAAAATAAATATGTTTTAATTTTGTTCGTTTCCATTACTTTAGCTTCGTGGATTTTAAAGAATTCTATATTAAAAGTACATTCATTTACTATCATCAGCCTATGTTAGTCCACTGCTGGACCTTATCCCACCACGTTGGTCCAATTCAGGTTGGTGTGTGGACCGACTTTTTATGCCCATCCGACGCAGGAATCATCTTACTTTTTAGACAATTGGGTGATCGGCCCAAATTGCCCTGACCAACTATGAAACAACAATGAAAATTTGTTGAGTCCCGCAGGATTCGAACCCACGGTCTCCGGTTTTTAAAGCAGGCCAATACCGCTAGGCCACGAAGGAAAATACAGTCACCAAGTTTTTTTTTTTATTGATGCAGAGTAACATATTCGTAAAAACTTTTAATATATTTATTTTTACCTATTTATGTTTCAAACCAAAACTCTCCAACATTTGAACACCCTCTTTATATTTTATGCAGTCAGTAATATTAATAGTAATAAACTTATACATAATGTTATTAAACCATTATAGAAAAGGATTTATGAAGGATCCTAATAGTCTCTGTTTTACATAATTTACATGAGAATATAGCATTTTTTTATCTTAAACTAACTCGTGACGACAAAGCCGATAAAATGCATCGCATAAATAATTGAAAATCGCATCTTTGTCGGTCCATTGCATCAGAGCACAGTTAAATTACGTTCTCGTATCGCTACGCAATGGTTCAACTATACGAATACTAAAGTAAAACGATCCAGTAATTATACAAGCACTCCTCTCCACCTTGCATATAGATTAATGGTACTTGTTATTAGATTGCGTCGAATTTTGAAGGTACCGTATCTAAATGTCGCCGCTCCTTCTTAGTATATGTTTATGACTTTGAATGCGCCATTTAATATATTAATTATTAACGTAAATCAATCCTTTATTTTATTAGTAAAAAATTATCAGGTAGGATTACTAAGTTTTATATATATCTTAAAAATCAAAATAATATAAAAACATATACTGAGATATCGGTACAAACTCCAACCAGACTCCGAAAATAAATATAAAATATCCTATTTAGAAAATTTTAAAACGTTTATTTTATTCATAAGAAAACTAAGTCTGTCGTTTTATTTAATACCCTAACTTTCTTGTCAAAATTACTTCCAACACGGTACACTGGCCGTTTTGTTCAACTAATTTCCGTTTAAAATCAAAAGGTTTTAATTGGCTATTGTGATCATTGCTTTGTATCTTTAATTGAAACTTTCAAAATACAACAAGAATAAATGATGAAAATGATCCGTCTTCTACCAATAATTAAAATTAAATGTAATAGTTAAAACTAAAATAAAGCTTGAATTGACAGTGACGTCAGATACATACAAACATTTTGCACGTAACGGTAAAGATTTGAATTAAAGATATTTTAAAAAACTCTGCATATTTTAACAATATCTCTCATTCGTTTCCTAATTGTTAACATTTAAATAAACAATTAGTGATTTAAACTCATGATATGGGTAGAAAATGTTAAATATGTCCAGTTTAATATGTTATGTCTATAAAATTGGCCCTCGTAATATTCTCTGCACGTTTTTCTTTGTCCCAAAAAAACCAAATTTGCTTATCACCAAGTTATCGTCTATAGTAGACGTTGTCGAACGCTAATGACCGAACGACAAAAAAGCGTTCGTATTGAAGGTCAACGCGGACTCACCTTATATGAATAATATACACCATCAGGTCTGAGTTAATATTTGTTGCTCATTGTATAACATCAACAGTGTTTTAAAGTACCCACTTTCAGAAATAAAATTTTTAAAGACCATAATTTTATTGGATTTTAAATAATGACTTTATTGCGGGTAAATATAATGATAAATACTATAATTTATTAGCTAAAACATACGCTCCTAAAATTGGTTTAAAATAAAGAATTTAAATTAACTATAATCATAATGATAACAAGCAAGTTATACTAATACTATTTAATTGCCCACTTTCAGTATAAACATTTTTTTAGTACCATGAACTATTCATAGTATAATAATTGTTTAAAAACTCCGATAATTCTGGTATCTATCGAAACTAACTATATGTTCGAGAAGTCAACAAAGAATATCTAAATAAATTTTTCAGTATTACATGGTTATATAAACAGAGTTAACATTAAGAATAATTATAAAATTTCAAATATAAAACTTCAAAAGTTTAATTATCTATTGTTAATAAGACGATAGAAAGATATAAATGTGTAAATTTATTTTTTTTACGCCAACTCATTCTGTGCACATTGCTAGTGTACCCGTAATTGATCGCTTAAAATATCTATTAATTACAATTTAAAACGGTCCACGATTCCAAAACATACTTTGTTAGCTTGGAAATGTCAACGAATCTACTTTTTGTGCTGCTTTTAACTTGTTATACGAGACATGAAGGACAATTTATTTTAGACACTACTTTTTACTTACCAACTACTTAACGAAATCATATGACCATAACAACAAATTATCCTGCTCTCAGTGTAACCTTATATATACGTAGGTAGCACAAATTTAGATATTTTTTTCTTCAGGAACAACAAAATTTAAACCTCGTGGACATTTCTGTATACGGTCAAGCTACTGAATATTTTAAACTTTAATTAGATCTTGAACTGGTCATTATCATGTATTTGAATACGCAAAACATCTGCCCAGCCTTAAATATTTAGAATTGGCGAAGTGAACCTGAGGTAAAATGGAGTAAATTACCTTTTTACAATTAATTCCGCTTTACCAACTACGAGGACTATGTAAATCTACAAAATACAATAAAAAATACACGTAACTATGTCTCGTAGTCGGGTTCTAAAAAAATCTTTATAGAATCGTAGTGACGTTACATGTTTTACTTAACTGGATAAATGAACGTAAACAGATAGATTTGTTTTGGTTTCAATTTATAATGCATTAAGAAAACACATGTATTTTGATCCTATTACCAGTCTTTAAGTTATCGCGGGACTGGCGCCTGCATCAGTATCGTTGAAGTAACAGCTTTACACACATCGACTAGCATCTGACTTCTACATCCCAGTCTGCGTTCTCGTGGTGAATTAGATGTTACGATATATAAACCCTTTAAAGATTTCTAAAACTAGTGTGAAGTTAGCTTTAACAGCTTTGATTGGCACATTCATGAAACGCTTGATTTAATATTGAACAATGAGACAATAATAAATAACCAGCTAATAAACAACGATGGACGACAGAAGTAGCTAAAAAATTTGTTCTAACTATCCCTACAATATATTACGACCTCCGATTCGCAAAACAATCTATCCCGTAGAAAGGTATTGCAATTATGTGCCAGTTTTATCTTTTGTATACATTTGTGGACACACTTATAAAGTTATAAAAAGTACGTTGATTACCTTCTTATGAATATACAATAACTAATTTGGATGTTTTGACGGAAAATGAGCAAAAAAAGTGATGCAATTACAAGTAGTATTAAGTCACGGGTTTCCCCTTGTAGAATGTCTTTATTTATAAAAATACTATAACAATAATAACAACTTAATCAAATTTATAGCTTAAAACTTTAAAATGTTACAAGTATGTATAAAAAGAGAGGAAAAAAGTGATATTTTTAAATTGTGTCATCAGTTTAATACTTCACCTTCATATGTGCAGGCAAGAAATACAAGACGTATACTAACAATTTTATTATAACCGCTATCATTTATTCTGACAAATTTAACGATAACTAATTCACTTTTGTACCCATCACCATGAAGAAAAAAATTAACATATAATTCTTTCAGGAATATTTAACGCGTCATAGTGAAATCTTATATTTTTATATTATTTATAATTATAAATGGAGCACAAGAGGTGCGCTTAATAGAACGACTTCGACCTGAGGACATATGTTTATAAGACTTTAATAGATTTAAAAAAATTGTTAAATGAAAGAACCAATATAAAACATAATTAT
Organism: Lamproptera curius; assembly: GCA_029286875.1. Taxonomy (NCBI): domain Eukaryota; kingdom Metazoa; phylum Arthropoda; class Insecta; order Lepidoptera; family Papilionidae; genus Lamproptera; species Lamproptera curius. The sequence continues at coordinate 1,596,399 of JAGSMT010000039.1, read as the reverse complement.
ACTGCTTGCACCTGTAAATCATCACATCACACAAAATCTTTTAAGTCAATGGACAATCATCTTAAATGATATAGCGATCAAGGATATTTCTGCATCTGATTTTTTTTATATATAATCTACGTATGACATTGTTTGTCCTCAATGAGTGCAGTTTAATAGGTTACATGTCAATTTATAGTTGCACTATTATTTTATTATAAATTATTTGTCTATTATAGTCACAGTTAACGATATAGCAATATTTATTTTTATAGTTTATTTTATTTATTTATTTTTATAATGCGATTGTTTAACTTTACTTTTTTTAATTCAACCGTTAGGACACTGTTAGTTTTTATAAAATGTTTTTGTCTCTTTCTATTTATTTTTGTTACTTAAATCTCTTATGTGCACAGGCAATATTGTAATTTAAAGGGGAAGGAACTGGTTTCTCAAACTCAGCTCACGCTTTTTCAGAAATCAGGGTCTATGTACAAATGTTATTTTGTTTATTAAATAAAAATCTTTAATATTTATTGATTGGGTTAAGTTAGAATTCCATAAATGGCACTATGTTACAAACGTTTCATATAAGCTACAATTTGTAAAATTTTAAAATTGGATGAATGTGTAAGCTATTTATTTTTAATACGAAACAAAAACGATGAAATACAATATAGTAATAATTTACTTGTGACACACTTGCTTGCTATTTAATTAGGTATATACAATAATTGATACGATAGTTTATTAGACATATGTTTAGAAAAATGGCTGTAAGAGTCTTAATTGTCTAAATTAGCATGTGTATGTGTCGAATAACCGTCAAATCTATTTGCGCTAGTTAAAGATAGATTAATATAAAATCTGCCTCCTATGCCAAGTGGTATTGGCGTTTGCTTTAGAAACCGAGATCATGGGTTCGAATCCTGCGGGACTCAATAAATTTTCGTTGTTGTTTCCTAGTTGGTTAGGACAGTTTGGGCCGATCACCCAATTGTCTGAAAAGTAAGATGATCCATGCGTCGGATGGGCATGTAAAGGCGGTCCACCCACCAACCCGCATTGGACCAGCGTGGTGGGATACGGTCCAAAACCCCTAATGGATAGGGGTGTGATGTGATTAGGAAGGCCATGTCCAGCAGTGGACTATCAAAGGCTGATGATGATGATGATGATGATGATGATATAAAATATTGTGCATCGATAAGTGCTAAATTGAATTTATAATAAAAATAATAACGATTATTGTTAAATATTTAAAAGTATCTTTATTCCACCTTCATCTTTCTTAAGTCTAAATGTCACGTGTTATATACTTACAACATTATAATATTTTATTTGTAACAATGTTGAATAAAAGTTTTTTTTACCCCGTTAAATGCTAATCCAGTAATTTTATATGAGCGCTTTCGTTTCTTCCTTCGTTTATAAGTGATAATTTCATCGTATAAAATGATAACAATAGTAGCAGAGTCAGAAAGGACACCATGTTTTTTACCAATAACATTTTTTTTTATAGCTACGCAGGCAGACGAGCAGTCGGGCCACCTGATGGAAAGTGGTCACCGACACCCGAGACATTGGCAATACCAGTGGTATCGCCAACGCGCTGCCTGCCGTGAGACATAGGGTGTTAAGCTCGTTTCCCAGTAAATGCGCTGGCTAGGTGTCCTTCAACCGGAACACAGCAGTGTTTTCACACTACTGTTTCGCGGCAGAAATAGGCACCGTGGTGGTACCCACCAGACGGTCTCCTGTAAACAGGGGACCTACCACCAGTCTAACATCTAAGTAAAAGTATTGTGTGCCTTTAACTGATGTTTTCATACCATCCACAGTTTACTGCAATGTGATAAAAAAAATCTTATTTATAGATACGCGTGTCAAAGTCGCTAGTTTTAGTACGTATACGACCGTTTTACAATATGCAGTTGAACTTTTTATTGGGTCAGCATTAATATTGGACAGCCAAAAACCAAAATAAGTTACTTAACGCTGTCATTTATACGTTTTAATAGCCATGCAAGTAAAATAAATAACACGAAACGCTAATAACTTCGATGAAAGAAGTATTCGTGATATTTTATTACCTACATTTTTGGTGTACAAGCTTAAAAATTACATAATTTTATAACATTATTGCAAGCAGATTTGAATATATCCGCTTTAACTCTATGTTTCTTATGAATAATTATCATAAGAAATGATAATAATGATTTGTGTTAGTGGTGGCAGTAAATTTAATTCGAAATATATAAAACAATCGTCAGAACAATAAAAGGGGTAAGCTCTAATTGCAGAACCGATGGCCGATGGGGTAATAAGGTTCTGGAGTGGAGGCCGCGTTTGGGTAGACGGAGTGACCAGGTGGGATGCCGATCTCCGCGCAGAAGCCGGTTCAAGTTGGCAGCGAGTAGCAGGGGATCGGCCGTCTTGGCGTTCATTGAAAAAGGCCTATGTCCAGCAGTGGACGGATAAGGGCTGCTAATGATGATGAAGCTCTAACTCTCTTTGTACATTATTAAATTCGTACAAATATCAAATTACGTATGAAGAAATAAGCGTACGGAATTCTTATTTATAACAGCAGTTTTTGCAAAACTATCAAAATGCATAAGTTTAATCATATGGAATAAACTGCAGCTTTAGTGATGAACGTTTCTTTCACAATGACACTCCAACGCAACATTGTCATTATGTTCCATAATATGTAATACTTAATTAGTACAAAAACTACTAGTACAAGTAGTAGATTGAAATTATACAATTTTACGATGAAGTTCTACTATTAATACTGTATCCATGAGAATGCTGAAATATCTGATGCACCGTTCGGATTATAAAACGAACGTACATTCGATTAATGGCTATTACAAAACAATTTATTGGCAGGAATCAGTGCAAAGATGCACGGCAAAGATGCCGTGAAGATAAGTATGTAATTGAAGACTCGTCTGCCGTCGATCATGGCCCGGGGCTCATGGCCACCGGCAACACGACTCGGATGAAACAAGTTTGCTCTATATCGTGAGCCGTAAAATGCGATAAATAAATGTAATTAATCAAATAAAATATGCGTTCATTTATCAAACAATATTATAATAATACGTGTCGTCAAAAATATAATAAAATAAATACGACACAATTCGTTGCGGTAGTAGCGTCGCATTTGTGGAAATGCGAGAAAATATTGAATATAATTTGCTAATTCAATAGCAAAAAAGCGTACCCAGGACACAGCAAAACAATGGATACGAAAAAACCGGTTGTGTTTGATAGATTTAGAGAAGTCAGTTTTGTTTCATTAATTTTTCAATTACTTTTTCTCATTTTTCTTTTCATTTGATGTTCTTGAAGTACTGTTGGTTCATTGTTGTTTATTTATATTTCTTCGTTGCCGAAATTATCAAGTCAGAAAAATCTTGCAAAGTAAATATAATGAATTAAATTAAAATAAATCGTTTTATACTATCTTGATTTATTTTATTTTATTACCAACATGTATGCAAAAACATGCAGAAAAGTTTTTACGGTCTAGCAGTTCAAAACAACGTTTACCGCTATATTACGGCGTGTATAATTGAAAGTTTAGCATAGAATGATTCATAAGGCTTTATTTTAATATAACTAAGATTTTTTTCAGAATATAATTTATATTAACTCAGTATAAGAAAATATCGTTTTCCATCATAATATAATACAAAATACAATTATTTTGATGATTCAAAATCATATGATAAAATGAGGGCGATTTACAACATAAATCTGCTTAATCTTCTCATTAATTGAGTACATTTACTTCAGGACAAAATAATATTTATATTTTTTACTACATAACTAGTAATAAATACATATAGACGAACGTTGGTTAAAAAAACATCTTGATACATAAAATGTTTTTGAACCAACGGTTTAATTTTAATAAAAACACAGTTAAACATTTTTACAATTGTTAGTAAATAGAACTGAATTTAAAATACGATTTAATTGCGAAAGCAACATTTTAAGCACTCAGTTTCCTTTAGGTTCATGATGTATTCGTGGACGCATTTTATCTCAGCGAACGCGCATACTAGCTAAATATACTCAAAGGAATCTCGATTCATATGGTCTTATAATTAGCTGTAAACATCCATTACTATCTAAAAGGCTATTACAGAAACAAATTAAAAAAATATTATTTGTAAACATGCTATATTTTGTATAGTCTGTTATTTCTATAAATACTAGTTTCATGCACGATAAAATATTTTATAATAAAACTTTTTTTTTTAATTAATTCAATCCAATTTCTTGTATATGTCATCTGATCATCAGTCTGTGTCAGTCCTGGGTCTGCTGGACTTCGCATAACGTACGCCACCGCTTCCGATCTTCGGCTATACTCATCAGCCCACACCGACTACTTTGCGAATGACAGCACTCCATCTTGCCGTAGGATGTCCTACAATACGGTTGCCAATCTTTGGTCTTACACAGAACTTTCGCTACTCAGCTACCGTCGTTCTGCGACTGGTCCCACGCACTTCAATACAATCCAGTCCTATCGTGACGACGTTTCAAAATCACATTTAGATTTACAAACTTGCCCGTATTACCTTTTGATTTGGAGAATACTACAAATTGTTAATCCTGTTGGATGCAACCAAAGACCTGTTCTTAAGATAAAGAATCTGACGACATTCAACTTAATTATATAAAATCAAACGATTAATGTTTTTTGGTTAACCTAAGTTTAGTTGGATCCATTCTTTTAATTTCAGTTGAATTGAACCAAACTCATTGATAAAATGTAATCGACATTTACTTTAGAAGAAGTATATAAATCATCATCATTTTCATTATCATCCTCATTTACTCATGCATCCATTCTCTTTGATGCAAATTTGTGGACATACCCCTCAATACACTATCCGACGCATGGATCATCTTACTTTCAAAATTGGGTGATCTGCCTGAATGCCTAACAACTCACAATCATAATCAAGGCGGATTGATACATTGGCCTGGAAGTTTCAATATTTCCTTTTTTTTTCAACATGTCATTTCATTCAATGGCAATTGCGAATGTTATCGTTTAATTTATAATAATCTAGATCAGAGCATTAAATTCATAGCTAATGATACTGACAGTCGTCGATTCAAATATTTTATTTATTGGACTAGGTATTCTCAATCAATTGCAACGAATGTAATCTCGTTTGCAATTGAATGTTAATCTAGTCGAATTAAATTCTATCCATAAATTACTCATTCATTGATTTGATCTTAACATCCATATTACTCTGACTTTATCACTGCATTATCTAATATTGAAAAATTAGGGTTTCAAGAATGAATTTGTTAGAATAGTGTCTATACTTATTACTTGAACTAGTCTTTTAATCCTGATTTTATGAATAAACTAATTAAATAATAAATTAATTTAAAAGTCTTTTTATGTTACATAAAACAAGTTACGAGTATAAATTTAGAAGTAATTTTTATAACGTTTAGTTTTTTATTCTCAATTATTAATAATTATTTAAAATATTTAAATTAAATAATTTAAGTTGTTCAAATTTTTAATTTCAATAAAACCGGATTACGACTTATTTAGACACTTTATTATTTATTCTTTAATGTTACATAGAAGGAGTATTCTTTAATGTAGATAAAGTACTTATATTTGATTTATATACATTTTTAACTGACTTCAAAAAAAGGAGGAGGTTATCAATTCGTCTGTATTTTTTTTTACCTCAGAACTATCGCGAGGGTGAACCGATTTGGATGTTTTTTTATTTGAAAGCTGATGCTTCCCGTTTGGTCTCATAAAAATTTGGTTCAGTTCTGACAATGGCATCCATGAAAAAATTGAATAATCCTGAAACTTTTATTAACTATGTGCTCAACAAATGGACAATTTATAGCTCAATATCACGCCAATCGATTTAAGTGGGTTTGTTTTTTAGTAAAATTTTAATTATTTATTGAAAAATATGTATATATGTAAAATTCAGCCAGAATTATTCTAATATTAAAGTGATATTACCGTAAAGTTAAAAAAGACCCTTTTGATAAAACTTTGCGTAAACGTAACGCGTCAATTCATCTTTAAAACCTTTGACATTTAAAATATCAGTCCGATTATAGAATTTAAATTCTGTAATCATACAAAAAAATACTAAGGGTAACACGACATAATGGTGTCATGGAAACCTACATAAGACGACTAAAAATGGGTTGTAAATTTCGTAATGATCTGGGTGCATTAAAATCACCAAACAGGTACAAATCATTTGTTTCAGTTAAAAGCAACACAAATACGTCAATCGTGTTTTATCAAACGTGTTAGGCACAAACAGCCAATATTACAAGTAGCCATATTTAGTCAATACTTATTCTGACAAGGAGTCACTGAAGTTATACAAAAATATTTAACTAAATACATTGTATTGTATATTACTATGAAACAAGACGTTGGCTCCAACTTACGACATATAGCAAAATTGTGTAAACATTGCCTTGTTATGTCTGCACAATAAGCAGCTTGATTATTGGATGAACAAAATACTGTCGTCGCCGACGGAACCCACGCGCTTCGGTTTGTAGATCAAGGGCTTACCATTAGGCAGTGACAAAATACCAAAATTTTAGCAGTACACATACATTAAAAATACAAAAGATAATTATAATATTAATAATGTATATTTTTTATTATATCTTGGAATTTAATACAATTTTTCAAAATCTTCAAAATCTTTATGCTCTAAACTATCCATAAATTGACTGGAAGTCTATCGTTGTACCATTTGTTTCTGTACATAAAGTGCAAAGTAAATAAATAATAATCCTATCAATATATAATCTGTACTGCAGACTCTCACGAATTAAATTATTATATTATGGCAATACTAGCTACACAGCGCTACCGTGTTGTTTTTATTACTATGTATGTTGCGATTTACCATCTACGTATCTTTGCTTATACTTTTATGGGATACATATAACCAGCATGGGAGTTACAAGGATTTAGCTAAGGTTCTAAGTTTATCGCGTTATTAATAATAAACTTTATATTTAACTGCATTTATTTTAATTAAAAATCGCTCTTAGTTTTAGAAATACAACTCTTCTGCACTGGTATCAATAACATGTTTTATTACAAACTCAACATAATATTTCTGGTGGCGTTTCGAATATAAATCACGAAACCTTTGCCGAAAACGTGCGTGCAATTCTTTATATATTAAATTTGAGATGCTCAAGCCTCGCTGAGCTTTTAACCTTTTATAATAATAGATCGGCCGCCAAACGGCATGCGGCTTACAAAGATGAGTTCCGGTAGAACGTGGAAATCTATTACCAGGATGCATTGGCTTCGTGATATATTTACCCACACAAATGTATTTATTTGTAATTATTTTGTAAAGCTTTTAAATTGTTCCGCATTCCTGAAGTCGTTAAATGCTAGTCTTTAATGACTCAAACTACATTTACATTGTAAGTATCATTACTTTTAAGCATACTGATAACTGGCGATAATAACATGACTTCGAGCACCTAAATAACTTGTAAAATATCAACATATACACAATGAAAACAACAAATACATAAATTCAATATTCGATTGCAGTGATAATAAGACATTGGCCATCAACTGTCAACGAGCTTTCCCGCCTTCACAATTTAACTAAAGCAAAAAGCGGCTACCGCCGTACATCGCTTATATTTGTTACATATAAGAATGTAACGTATATGTATGCGTTATAAAATGTTATTAATAACGAAATCTTCTAGTAATTGTGCAAATAATACGCATAATTAAAGCAAAATATTTTGCGGAAAATATCGCCGGTAATCAATTATAATAAACCTTCTATATTCTCATTACCTCTTTTTTGTGGTTGGCAAGTATGTTGTTTGAAAAAGCGAACAATTAAAACTAATCAAAAACGAAGCTATCCTGAAAGGAGCTTAGTGACACGGGATTATTTTATTTACACCGTAAAGTGAGAACATTAGTTTCACTTCGAAAATAAAAATGGAGGACTGTTTGTTATTTTCAATGAACAAACGGACATTCGTCAAGTACCTATCACTCTCGTCGGAAGCATAGGGAGGTAGTCTTTAAAAGTCAAGGGCACCAGAGCTTATACTGGACCAATGTTAACTTGTGTTATTTAAATATCATTGTGGCGACAACATCAACGTGGGACTGCTTTCGAATCGTCATATTTTTTTTTATTTTAAGGACGTACGTCACATTTTTTTGAAAATTAGACCTTTACATTTAGCGAAAAAATGTCCCACTTTCCTTCTACTCTGATAATTCGTCTTTCCTTATAATAAAAATTTTCAATTTTAATGTTTTAATGTTCTGGCTTTTATGTGTATTAGAAGCGTATTTTGTGATGTCTCTGCGTCCTATCCGTATTAGTATTCAACATTATCTTATACGTACAAGTGCAGCCAGAGCAAACAGTAATTTGCTTTGGTTTGTAATATTTTTAATATGGCTTATTCTAAGCGGAGCCAATTAATATAGGTTATGTAATTAATCATAAAAAACAATACTACATGTTTAGACAGAGCTGTTTTTGTAATAGTTGGCTCTTTCAAAGTTATCGTGGAGTACAAATCCTATATTATCCGAACAGTCTCGACGCTTAAAAACAGATATACGGCCTTAGATCAGTATATTTTGACGTTCTGATGTCATAATGATTGTAAAAGATGGACATGATGACCCAAGTTGATTTTTCACGTGACCATCCGACACTTTGGTAATTTTCTCTTTGAGACAATTGTGTAATCAACCCTTGTCACAAAGCAGCCAGAAAAAGGTTATTATGCTAAACAAGAACGTTGTCTGTTGTTTTTATATGTTTTTCAAATAGGAAATATTTTTAACGCCTTTATTAATTACTTCAGATCTGCGAGGAATAAATTAATCCCAGACACTGTCATTGCAAAAGTTGACTTTTAATATGATTAAAACTAGAACGAAGAGGACAAATTAAATAATGTCAACCTTGCAACAGATCGAAATTGCATATCTCGTTCAATTAGACTGCAATGCAAGCCATTAGTTACGAAACTTTGTTATGGTTAAAATACATTTGACATTAACAATGTTTAGATTTTTTATGTACTAATTTTAAAAGCTTTGCTATTTTTTAACATAATTTAATGGAAAATAAAAAAGAGTTTTTCTCTATTATAAAAACAAAATAATCAAGACGATAGGCCAAGGGGTCACGAATATGCAAGATTGTTCTAATTCTAAAATAATAAGTATTTCTCTTATCAAATCCACTAATTTACGGATTTTTATCAACGTATTAAATATACTTTATATCCCTGACGTTTTAAGTTCTTTCCAGCATCCATGATCACGGGCAGACTAAGTTGGTATATGTCTGTATTTCCCTTTTTCTCTGATTAAGGAATAACCATCCTTATGATTACGTTGATGACATTACGTTGATTTAACGGTAATGTGAAAATATTATCTTAATCTAATTTAAAAGACACCGTAGCTGGGGTTTCTAACTGTTGATACACAACATCATATGTAGCAAAGAATCCAGAATATTAGTGGTATTTTTGGCTTCATTTATTTTTGACAGTCTATAACGCTTTAAATCAACTATTCTGCTTGTAACGTCCCTTTTGAATATAAAAAGCATATCATATTCTTTTTCCATTTAATTAAAAAAACATAATTATCATGTTTCGAATGTATATCTAAAAAAACTTCTCCTGGTCAATAATTTGTCTTCTTTCATTAAAGAGTGATTTAGCACCTGTTGTCGCATTTTTATACCATCACGTAAAGATGATTATCTTTTTGAAAATATATCTAAAAAGTTAGTCACATCCATTATTACACATTTATGTGATATTAGCTAAAAGTGTCACTTATTTGTATATTGAACATATTAATTAATACATAATAAACAGGTTAACTTATTGACAGCTATTCGTAACTCAGATAGAATTAGCATTAATATAAAATCATATTTTAAAGAAAAACATTATAATACAGTGACGATATCGCAGCCCAAGTAATTATTTCTGGTATTTACGCAATTACTATAGATATTAAGTGCCATTTTTAAGGATTTTAAAATTATTCTCTATCAAGACTCTTTCCAGCATCATGATCACGGCGATACTAAGATAGTGTTTACAATTACTTTATTAGATACTGCACAGTAATACATAATCCTATGATTGTATACCATACTATTATTTACCATCAATATATCCAATAAAAGCTGACGACGATCAATATTAAATATACACAAATTTTACACCCTAGATCTCAGTCTATGATTTCTGATTATGCTGACATCTTTTTGAAATGGATACTGCACTTTACTTTAAAATTACCGAGAACAGTAGACTGATTATTTTTTTCTTAGTATCATACAGGATGTAGAATTTGTAATATAAAATACTAAATTGTGTAATGACAGTTGAAAAGGTCAAAACTTTAAACAAAGCTGCATGACCACCGCTAACATCAGAGTATGCTTTTTGATGAATCATAAAATATTGATGTAAACTAACCTTTCGAGATGTTATACTATATCCTTCTATGTTAAACGGATTATAATACTGTAAGATCCTATTCAATATTCGTATTATGGCACACAAATATAACTTTATTGATAGTGGTAAAGCACCGATAACAAAATTAATGCTCTATATTTTGCCAGCGGTTTTGCTGGAGTGCGAAGAAATATTTTTTACAAACTTTTTGCTATTTGTAAATAGTGACATATTTTAAATATTATGTTTGTTTGACTTCAAACCATAATAATGAATAAAAATGTCCATGTACCTATCAAACTTAACATGATACATAAAAGTATTTATTACAAGAGTTATATTTTACAAGAATAAATATATGTTAACCATGTCCTAAAAATTTACAGCAGTATAATATAAAAGTTATATTTAGGCACAAACAAACAGTTGTAAATCAAAACTGGTAACAATAATTCGTTGATTCTTAACGAAGCCGCCGTAACGTACCTTCACTTTCAGATAATGCTACTTTATAACTTCAACAAAGCGTAATTGGCGGATATACTTATAGTACCTGATCGATCGGTATCATCGTAATTGCTTCAGTAAACTTGGATTAGGCGGCAATTATATCCTATACATATATTCGTCCTTGGTTCCGTTTATATGCACTTAGAACTTTTGAAATCCTACAAGAAATTGTTTACTAACAAAATTACATACATGTACATATTATTGATGTATGTGTCATGTTACATATACAAAACTTATACATGTCATGTTAATGCTTTATTTAAAGTAAAAGTACTTTTATTATGATAAAAATATTAAGTTAAATCTATACAGAGAGGAAAGATTCGTTTGTTTGTTTTGAATAGATTTCGAAACTACATATGATTTGAAATTATTTTTATAATTACTAAATTAAATAATTACTAAAAATATTACTAAATTAAAAAACACTTACAAAAAAAGGCTAGATCATCCTTGAGTTAATAATAATAATAATAACTCATTTAATCAATCCAGCACATTAATTAACAAACAAATACACACAATAACTAACTAATTAACAAACAAACAATGTAAAAAGTACAGAACTAGGGCTATCTAGGGTTAAACCTACTTATTGTAACATAGTATAAAAAAGAAAACATGAAAACGATATTTTACAATAAAAACACTATTTAATAATAATAATATAAAAAAAAAACATCAAAGAACACAACAATTCAAAGAACTTTAACTTCTTGTTCTCGTTGACGTATACAACGATGCTGGATCGATAAGGTTCCAACTCAGCATTATGTTGGCTAAGGCCAACGCTGGTATTCTGCTGGCACCTACTTATACCTAATTAACGTACGTAGTTACGTAGACTACTTTTTACACAAGGAAAAGCTATTGCGCATTTAATCTTTAAATAACACAGACAGAGCCGTAGACGAACTGCTAGTAAGGTAATAAACGGACCAACGTACGTGTAGAGTTGTTAAGAGTACATCGTGACCATCGTGAGGAAGTGAGTTTATCTAACAAAGATCCTATTTCTCACAGCAGTTATGGCGTTCAGATAAAAGTAGAAACTCTAAGTATCTACGTAACTCTTAACTTATGTGAGATGCACATTGGAATTTCCTTTTAAAAATATTCCCTTATGTGAAAGAACGGTTGAAATTTCGCAAGTATTATATTATATAATAAAACAACCGACCCGCCCCTACTTTGCACGGGAGCTATGCTGATAAAAAAAATATACGTATTAACATTCCTTTTCAATCACTCTATCTATTAAACCCGTATCAATATCCGTTGCGTAGTTTGAAATATTGAAGCATACATAGGATTATAGGGACAGGGAAAGCAACTTTTTTTTACTATGTAGTGTTCTACGACTTTCATTACCGTTAATCTAAAATGTTATATAAATGTATTCCATGATTATTTTCTTCATATATCAGTTATCAGTAATTTCATACATACACATAATACCGTCAACTATTTATCAAACCTCTTGAACGCAGCGAATGGAAGGAATAAAATTTAACGATTAAATGCGTTGCCAGTATTTATATGGGCACCATTAATGCAGCCAGTGTTAATAAAACATAAACGCAACTCTTCAAGGGGTCGAGTTCTATCCATAAATATTGAAAGGGTTTCAAAATCGTTGCGATGCATAAAATAGATAAAGCGTTACTATTATATCGATACGTCATATAAAGATATTGCCGATAATTATTGGACAGGCGTTAATGTCTTCAATTATTCGCGGGTCATACCTTTAGACCCATAAAATTCTATTTGTAAGGCAACATCATGACGAATATAGTTGTCGCAATTCTTTATTCATCTACAAACAAACAATAACTTTAGTTCTGCATTTGTGTAGCGTATACAAAGATGAGTATGACGAATCGTCGATACGTGTCGATACAAAGAATTCAAAGGTCTACTTGTTCCCATACTTTTTAATGTCACCCGTCAAATAGTGCTCGGGGCTCGGATTGCTGTTTGCAAATCTTCGCTTTCTCACACGCGGGTTGCCCAAGCGATTTTGTGATTTCGAAACGGTAGACTGGACCCATTTGAATTATGTTAGACATCACTTTCTATCAATAGCTGTTTCAATAATCCAATGCATACAAACAAGTTCGCTTTATGACACATTATTGGCATACTTTAAAATTAAACTACGAGAACTACAAAACTGAAGTTATATTTAATATCATTCTTCCTAGTGTTATCACGAGCTTTTGTGGGCGCTGCTTCTATCAATTTTTTCAAAAGTGTTGACGCTTGGCGACTGGCACCCGACCACGTTTTAGCTGCTTTAAATAATAATATTAGAGTGTATTTGGGGGTTCTGACGTGAGGTATAAGGCCTTTTTGTTAAATCTATTGTTAATTCGCCTAGACGCCTAGCACCGACTTATTAGTATCAAGCCGTCCAATTCCTAGAATAACTTGTATTTAAGAATGCGTAATAATGGTCCGTCTTTAATTACCAAAACAACTTGAAAAGTCCGGTTAAAACGCACGTTTCACAGAATGTGCATTCGAATGTACAATTTGTTACAGCACTTTGCAGTAAACACATCACAAGGCCATATAAGCAGGTAATAGACTTAGTTCTTATAAAAGGATAAAAAGCTGTTTATGAAAATCTACTAAGACGGAGAAAAAGTTCGAAAATGTTTTTTATCTTTAGTATGATTTAAAAGATAAACGCGAAAGTACAACTCTAAAATTCTTTATGTCAATTCAATATTGTTTAAAAATAGTTTCTTAAAACTCATGTGATGCGATATTTAAAAAAAAACTTTAAATTTATTGAAACTCGCTCGCTTTTCATCGTAAAAAAAATATAAGACGTTTCCATATAAAGGTTTTAATTTTTCAATTAACTAAATTAAAGTTCAAAACAAAAATAACGTTAAATGTCATATCCAGTTTAAAAATAAAGCGATTCTGCAACCGCAAACATCATTAAGTAATAATACACCTCAATAAATGTTTTCAATATTCAGATATAGGCTTTTAATAATTGCTATCTTTAAAAGATTTCTTATTTTATGAAATGGTCGCAAAACAAAGAAAAAATACGCAATAAGTTAACGTACCGGTTTATTATGTACCTATTTGCATACAACCTGATGAACATTATAAACCTTCTATTATACTATTCTTCAGGCTAAAAATTGGTTTTAGGTACGGTTTTCAGACATTTCCGTATTAGTTCATTGAAGCGTTAAAATATTGCAACTCAAGGTCAAACTTTTAATAAATGTATTCGTCCCGCCTCTTAACAATAATATGTTCGAAGTGGTTCATTTGTTTGTACTGTTGTGTAAAGTAACTATTTATGCTGTACTCGTGTTTAATCATTGTCTTATTCAGTTCAGTTACGTTTCGTCTTTAAATACAATAACATATTAATCTATAAATCTAGTTATGAACCCAGCAACTGCTCATGTGGTTGGTCATATCTGTTATCAAAGACAAAAGTAACGTCAGCAGCGAAACGCCGTTTATCCTGAGGACCGTAGACTTAGAATTTACTTAAACAAAATCTAATGTTAAATAATTATATGTCGACCTTAAGTTTGAATAGCAAAAACCAGTACATATATGGGACTGTATTAAATATTATGCTAGATATTTACATTATATCGGGTTCTATTAAAAATACAAATTTGACGGGCCAAGACTAAAACATATTTGCTTGATTAAGGTTCTAGCATCCCTTAGACTACCGCCGCTATTGTTAAAAATCTCAGCTTCTTATAAGCAATGAAGTCCAAGTTTAGCATTACAAACTTGTTAAATATTTTGCCACAAAAACAAAAACCAGAATAGTCCTAGTTCTTTATATCTGAACGTAAATAATTCTACGTATAGAAATAATAATTTTAAGAATAGTTTAATTTTAAATTTAGAGCTATAAAGACTGATGTCTTTTTGCTCACATATGAGTCCAAAACTTTAAAAAAAAACTGAAATATTTAGACTACATCTGCTTTAAAACATACAAAACAGCGCAATTGAATGCAAACATGCTATGCAAAAAGTTTTTTATACATTAAATGTTTTGATGTTATATTGTCTTGTAACTAAAAATTAAAAATACGTAACCCTGATCATGACTTACATATTTTATCTCGTGTCGTATTATTTCTTTAATATTTTTATGACAAAAAAATATATTCACTTCTAAATAAATTATGTGATTTGCTATAAGAAAAATAATACTTAAAATAATATGAGGCATTGGGTAAAATATATTCAAAAACATAAATAGAATGTATACATACATAATATTTCCTATTGCACATCAGTCCTATGACCCTGAAAAGAGATTGAAAAGAGGGGTAAAAGCAGTATTATTTCTCATGTAGTCATTACTCATACATACTACAATATTATTGTCTGCTTATCGACAGAGAAATAAAAAAACAAAGCTATTAATTGTGCACGCTTCGATAACGAACAAACTCAAATAGGTAAGATGTTGAGATAAAAGTTAATAAACCTTTATCATAAGATTAGTGTGATGATCTAGCGTTTTTATTTCGTGCAGCGGAAATAAAATATGGATTAGTTATATGAAAGGCATGATTTTTTTTTAAACTTTTGTAAGAATATTTCATTGAGTTCTTTTATCACAGATGGATTATTTTGATTGTAGATGTTCTAATAAATGTCTTTATGTCCTTTAATAACTAAGTTTTTACGATGCAAAACTAAAAAGTTTAAAAAAGTGGATACCACCAACTGTCAGAATCGTTTGGGGCTAGTTCATTGCAACTGTGACTCGTTGTGAGCAAATTTGATGAAAATCCGTTTAGGAGTCCATCGAAATACAAACAACGTGACACGTGAATTATATATATTAAGATAAAAATTAATCGCAAAATGTTAATAAGCGCATAACTCCACAATGACTAGACCAATTGGTTAATTCTGTTTTTAAATGTCAATGCTTTTCTGTCGGTTTTTGTTGCTTACACTACCTGTCTCTCTCACACAACAAAAACTTTTTAAACCTATATTCAAATCTAAATAATATTACGTTTATGTTGCTAATTTTTACGTATATAATACACATAAATTAAATTTATAGTGACGTCTTTACGATATGAACATTCGTTTACATTTTACATCAGTCGACATCCACAAGGCCACAAGTTCTATTATAAATAAATCTCATTACAAGTCCGTCGTAGCCCGAGGACTGCCCCGAAGCTGTAATTCAAGCTGTGTTATGCAAGCAACTGAGCAGTTACCAAGCTATCACGTTTTATACTTACAAAATTACTTTGTTTTAGTTGCAAATGTTCTAAATGTTAAAATAATATGCGTTTATAATTTAATCTATGCTTCTTATAAGAGGGATATTTGTTTTTTGTCCGATATCCTTCAATGTTTAAAGATTAAGGTCTTCCACCAGTGTGTGTTGCCAGTATTATCCTATGGCACTGAGACGTAGTCCTTTATTGTTGGCTGTATGAGGAAGCTCCAAGTTGCTCAGCTAACTATGGAGGGGGCTGTGCTCGGAATTCCGCTGCGTGATAGAGAGTGTAATGCAGACATCCACAGCAGAACGATGATGAGCAACTTAACTCGCAGAGTTACAAAAGGAAAAGTGACAACAGACCGACCGCATAGCTCGTGGAACCGATTGCCGATAAGGAAGAAAGGTTTTGCAGTTCTAAAGTGGCAGACTCGTATTGGTCATCGCGGTGGCTACCTGTGCAAATGTGCAGGAACTCGGTGGATGAACGTACCTCCTGTCGGCTCACGGGGTAGGCCTAAGTGTAGCAGTAGACTTTGTTAGGCTGATATGATGAAAATGATTTGTATTTTTGTAACTAACGAATGTACTCAAAAAGTAATAAAGCTATTTTAAAAGTTCCATTTCCGTTACAGTAACATTATCATATAGACTATAAATAAATTTATATCTTAAAAAAACCTCTATTATCAAAACCGATAAAAAAATCTTTAATCTATTTAAATATCTTTATTTATGCTATGATGTAAGCAAAAATTTCCACCGGTGCCGAAACCAAAAACAGCATCTAGTATAAGATATAATGTCACAGAACATCTGTCCTTAATATTAATTAAGGAAAGATATTCTCAATTTGTGTGGTTATCCTCATGTTTGAAATTATTTATTAAATTAATAATAATAAAACAATTACGTCTCCATAGCAGCAACGGAAGGAAGGAAGAAGTCCAAAGGAAGCAATTTATTAGTTTCTCTGAATGAGTATGTTTTCAAATTAATATTTTTTAAGCCGCCTTGGACACTTTATGGAAGGGGTCATGTCAAACATCTCAAGGGTTCACATCACGGACATTGTCATGACTGGCGCACTTACAGCGCCCTGTGCTGTTCGCTTCAGAACTTTATTTCATGAATTTAACATTGTGCTCTGCGTCACCGACATTATAGCTGTGTATCTCTAGTACATAAAAAATTAAGAAATAAGTGGAGCTAGTTGATTTTATTTATATCTTGCTTGGTTCTTGTATACAACGTAGATATTATTAATAATTGATAAAAAAATCTTTAATATCTTACGTACAATTGATACTCGGAGTATCCATTTAAATTATTGTAAATTTTTATTTTAATAAATTTAAATTGAACTAATAGTAAAGGTTTTAAGTTATTTCTTCTATCAGCAGCAGGATGTTATCAACTGGCGATAACAATTTTTTTTTTATTTTCACGATGTTTTTAATATTAATCGTCTTAGTCCACAGTATTTCTTTATTTGCATATCGTTGTATTTTATTCTACATATATACATTTGAAACTTTTAAAGCGATAAACGTAGACGCCTGCTGAAATAATTATGCCTAACATACTTTTTATATTTTTTGCTATAAATCTATTTAATTTTTTTACAATCTTTTGTAATAAAAACGTAATTTACGTTAAGCATTTTTAATAAGTTGGTCGTATGTTGTTCGATGTTTCGAACAAATTTATTTTATCCTATCATAACCGTAATTGGCCAACACAGGACAGTTGCCTACCTGGTGTAGTGCCAATAGATAATAATGTTCTAAAATTGTTTAGAAAATAAATGAATTTTATTTATTATAATTTTTTTACAATTATTTTTCAATTAACGAACATTAGTCAAATCACTGATTTGCTTATTGCTCACTAATTATTAGAAGGCGTATATCATAATACCATAGGATTTTTAAATTTGCGTTAAGGATTAGGCCTCTTTTTACCTTTCGTGACTTTCATTTTATATTAAAGCATTAAAGCAAGTGAATAGTCCCCTTTGAGCTAGCGACTAATAGGGTAGTGCTACCGACTGTTCTAACTTCTGCGTTTATTATTGTTTAAAGGGAACCATAATCATCATCAGCCTGTGTTAAGTCAACTACTGGACATAGACCTCCCCTAATGTACACCTTCTTCATTAGTGCGGGGTTTTAGGTTTTTAAATGAATATTACAGAACATCTCGAGCCTGAGAACGGGAAATGTTTTTGTGATATATTTACGGCAGGCCGTATCGCTTGCTATCCAGTGATCGTAATTTTCGTCTAATCACTATATATAATAAAAGCAGTTATATATTGGCACAGACATCTTTAGATATTTACTTCTGCACTGATGCGCCGTTCTTAACATACATTAGTGCTATTCTTTACTAAGGCGTTCTAATTAACAACACCATACGGATCAAACGAGTTTGATATAATTAATGTTAAGATTGTCATGTTCAAGAGACCACATAGTTTTGTGTTACTACCCAAGCAAAATTGATTAACACCCAAAATTTATTTGATTAGCACATAAAAAAGCAGATTAACCATTGTTTGCTGATGTCTTTTTTTCATGTATGCATCGATTGCTGTTTTGCTTATATAAGATTATTATTTATTAGAATATTATTTCTAATTCTTCTGTACGTGTGTTGATAGTGAAATGCTCTTAAAAAGGTGGACCGATTGAAATAAATATTGTTGAGCGTTCAAGTAGATTAGACAAATAAGCACGGCAGATGGAGCTGTATTCGCTTTGCTATGCTTTTTCTAAAGTCCATTTCATTGTTTTAAAACTAGTACTCTTATCACTGCACTAATGGATTTGAATTCATAATTTTGAATAGATTACTATGGGTTAAGACAATAGGGGAATTAAAAACATAAATTAGCTATCTTTAAAATACTAAACCTTTTATTATGAAATTTTATAATATTACAAATAGTAAAAAATCTATTTACAGTAATGATACGTATACAAATATGAAATGTGTCAATACCATAACAATTATACTCAAAGGGTCATACGATATGGAATCCATGTAAACATGCACTACATACATAGATCGTCCTCGAGATGTTAATCATTTAGCAACAATCCGCTATTAGCAACTCCATACTGAAAACATAAATTCCACTTCTAATTTCGCTGTAGTTCTTTTCTAAACCATCTAGGTTTCATATTTTTTTACAACCATCTTCCTCCATATTTCTTAAAATATCACTATTGCTTTGACCGGAGCCATTTCCTTCTCGACAGAAGTAGGCCACCTAATAAAAGTTCTTCGCCGACAACTGATACGGTCCGTCGAGTTCGTATTCGTCATATTCCGGATAATGCGGCACCCCGACCTTGGGGAACGCTGCAAAACAAAGCAGAAGTGAACACCTTCCCAAAGAACAAACAATGGAACGCCTATAACACAATAGAGCAGCGATTCGTTATCCGACTCCAATTAAGCATACTTGGTAACGCCGTGTATTCTATCAGTTTTTCTCAATGCGTAACGTTTTCACATAAAGCCGTGACTAAAGATTACGACGCGCTGTCTCGTTATAGTCAGATCATTGACACTATTGAGTAATCATTGTGCTTTACAACAATGTACAACTTTTGATTGGGTTGTTTTCTTGAATTGAAATTGTTCGATTAAGACTGCAACTGCACACGTACAAGGCTGTGTTTGTTTTGTTATAAATTTATGAGATTGATTATCAATTTTACTAAAAAGTTGTATCTTATTAAGAAACAGAAAACGTTTGATTAAATGTAGTAAAATATGCATCGGTCTTTCAGATTTTACTGAATATAGAAATCAATGTATATTTATGTATCAACGTTTAAACGTTTTGCTAAACGTCTTTTTATTTAATAAAGCGACAAGTTAGTGCCTGGAAGCTGCAGTTCGCTAAAAATACATGCAGCATGAGATTGATCAAGTCCGACTGCTGTCCAGAACCATAGAAAATAACGTTACGACTCGTTTGACTACTAAGTAACCGAGCCATTTAAACCTGAATGTATACACACTTAGTATACTGCATTTATAAAAGATTTTCTGTATATTTATATTTACCATACGGTGCTGGGGACGCGTATATAATCTGTTGAGGTAACACTGGCTTCGGCAGTTCGACCGGTATCTGGACTGGTTTGGGCAACACCCGAATGATAGGCCGTGGTTGTGGAAGCGGTATTGGAGTGGGGTGAACGGGTGCCACGTGGACACTGGGTCCGATCTTCGAAACAACTGCATTAAAACCATGGACAGGATCCGCTGTATAGTCTACGGTACGTATTGATCCGTCAGGCTCCACCAAAGAATATTGCCTAGAAAATATCAAAATTAACAGGTTTTACTTATTACTTTGTATAAGGGTTAAGTTTTGTTAGATACATATGTTTTATACGCCTTTTCCATCAAGGGAGTTTTGGACCATATCCCTTCGCGCTGGTCCAACGCGGGTTGGTCGGTGGACCAACTTTTTAGATGGCCATGCGACGCATGGATCATCTTACTTCTCAGAAAAATTGGATGATGGCCCAAAGTGTCCTAACCAACCAGAAAATAATGACAACACAAAGCTGTTTCCCCGCAGGGTTTGAACCAACGACCTCCGGATTCAACAGGGGCTAATACCGCTAGCCCATGGAAGCGGTTTGTACATGTTTTCTAATATATAAATCTGAAGAGTTATTAGGTAGTTTATTGCATAGATTAATGGCTAATATAACTCTCTCTCTCTCTTTAGCCTATGGTATGGGCTAGTAAGTGCTAGTATTAAAAGGTCGTATGTGCAAATCCTGAGAACTCAACAACTTTTAGCTTTTGTTCCCTAGTTGTTATATTGCGATGCGATGCAAGCCGATTACTCGATGCTTTCGATAGTTTTCTACTGTCTCGTACTAGTAGTGCTTACTACATGCGGCTAAAAGCATTGTTTTGTAACAATAGTAGCTACAATGCCTATAAAACCAGGAAGATGATAATGTGACAAAGGTAAGCACCGATTTGGTACTTCTAGTGTCGGTCTTTTTCTGGACCTAATATCAAACTTTAATACACGGCCTCTGGAATATTATCTAATGACGCTATAGAGCCATTAAAAAGAGATTTAAGCAGTTTAATTTATGAATCATAAAAAAATATATATGATTTATAGAAACAGTTGGTGCATTTATGATGTTTACGGAATTCAGCTGAAAAGTGTCAAATACTCAGGAATATTCAAAACATAATTAAACGCCATAAAATGCTAAGGTTTTGAGTACTACACCAAATTTAGTATTAATTTTAATGCAAAATCTGAATATAAAAATATATCTAAAAAACCAAATATTTAAACACCACGTAACAGAAACTATCGCCTTATCATTTACATTCGGTAAATATTGAGTTAGAATGTTATTAAAGGTGTTTCCTAACTACATAACCTAAAGGTGGTTGAAGGTCTTATTACAAGGAACCGTCAAGGTGGGATGGTACCACCGCGGTGCCCATTTCTGCTGTAAATCAGTAGTGTGTAAACAATACTATGTTCCGGTGCGAAGGGCATCGTGACCAATGTAATTTGTGGGTAAATGAGGCGTAACATCCCATGTTTCAGGGCAATTAGAGGATTTTTACCGTCTTATGGATAGGATCACTTACTATCGTGTACGTCCTGCTTGTCTTATCGGTTTAGGCAATGTATTTGTTTTTCTTTGTAAAGATT
Source organism: Lamproptera curius (assembly GCA_029286875.1). NCBI lineage: Eukaryota > Metazoa > Arthropoda > Insecta > Lepidoptera > Papilionidae > Lamproptera > Lamproptera curius. Next base: position 1,574,380 of record JAGSMT010000039.1, on the reverse strand, counting down.
TGTCGTAAACTTTTTGCAAGACATTGACATATACAATTTGTCTAGCATAATGACTGTTGAATTGTAAAAATATTTACTTATAGGCACATATGTTCGGTATTACCTTTAACAACGTCACCATCCCTGCTTTCGTGCTGTGATTTTACGTCTCCCGTTGAATGATCGGCCACTCCGTAGGTGAAAGCGTATCTTGGCCGTTCCTATAAATAGTATGGTTATATAGTTTATATATGTGTTATAACTGCCTCCTGTAGCCTAGTGGTATGGACGTGTGCTTTAGAAACCGGAGGTCGTGGGTTCGAATCCTGCGGGACACAAGAAATTTTCATTGTTGTTTCCTAGTTGGTTAGGGCAATTTGGGCCGATCACCAGTTGTCTGAAAAGTAAGATGATCCATGCGTCGGATGGGCATGTAAAAGTCGTCCACCACCAACCCGCATTGGACCAGCGTGGTGGATACGGTCCAGACCCCCAATGGAAAGGGGTGCATTAGAGAGGCCTATGTCCAGCAGTGGACTGTCAAAGGCTGATGATGCATGATGCATATGTGAAATTTTTCAGAAACTACACGAGGAGTGCACTATGAAATCAAACAAAGTTTTAGTAAATAATCAAATCTTATTACTCTCCCTCGCTAACGTGAATACGTAAATAATATCTATGTTTTTACGAATTTTATTCCATTTTTCAGGATCCATGATGAGTGCCGTGACCATGGACCCTGGGAAGGGTATTATTAATCACGATACAACTAATTTCAACAATAATTAAAAACCTTGACATCGGCGTAAAACTGATACTCGGTCCAATATCTAAATAAAGCAGGTTAATTAATACAGACAGATAGTTCCTTGAAACTATTTTACGGATTCTATCGCATTTATTCCACTTTGCTAATTTAATAAACAGAGGTTTTATTTAATATTTGTGTTAAGAGATTAAAAACTCGCACCTATATACATATGTTTTATATATTTTAAGCTAGTAGTAATAGTAGTAGTACAAGAAAGGAATATGACTAAAATACATGAATAAGTACGTAGGGACGTTACATTGCGTAAGGCCTAACTGTTAGTGCATATGACAACGCAACGCCTGAGAAGTAAGCATTACAATGGCATTATTGTATACACTGAAAAAAAAACATATTATTATTATGCCAATTATGTTGTTAAGACATAAAATAATTTCAATATTAGAATCCAAGATAAATAACGTAACGATTCAAAAACTCTTGCTTTTACAAGCGTAAATTATAAAATAACTTTATTGAAATGAAAATAGTACTTAAAAATGTAGGTTTTAACAGAATTGTTGTAAAATAAATATAAAAAAATGTTTAAACCATACTTACGTAATAGTCGTTATAACCTACATCGTAAACCGGACTAATCTTCGGCCTGGCAAAAGCAGTGTGCAGAATAACGTATAACAGACATTGATATAACTTCATAATCGAATAATCACTAGTTTACCACGTTTAGTTGAATCTAAGATACAACTGCCTTGGTACAAGTCTGATCCCTGAGTAGTACAATGGTGGGTTCACAGGCATTTATAAGTGGCCTTATTTGCCAGCGAACGCTAGCCTTGGTGGGCGGGCCGGAGTCGCTTCCGAAAACAAAATTTTCTTAGCCTCAATGCGGTTACTAATTAGGAAAAGTTTCACACGGCCCAATGAACCGGCATATGCACCCGATATGCACGTGTCAGAGGTTTAGACTGCGGGCGGATTTGAGAAAGCCATTAAGCCTAACAGTGAAAAGACTCCGTAACAATCCCACGATATTTCCCTGAGAAAGTGTTCAGAGTACGGTCGTAAGAAAATTTTTCAATGTATAATCGGTAAATCCATACAAGTAAATTCAATGATATTGTCAGTTTGTTACATCATAATAACTGTTTTTAAATCATTACATTGTGATATATGTCCGCTACGTATACTTTTGTTGTATCGTTCATCAATTGTGTCGTTTTTTTCCTTTTTCTTTTGTCTGTCGGCCTGTCTATTTGTTTTGGCTAATCCGTAAAATGTCTGATCCGATTATGATGGGACTTCCCGTAAAAGATACCTGATGTAGCAAGGAGTCACTTAGGCTATTTTTTCTTCCAAAGGAAAACTAACAGAGTTTGTATTATATTACCACGCGGATGAAGTCGCGGGCAACGGTTAGTTTTATAATAAAATGACAATGTCATTAAGGAGTAAGTATAAGATATATTAATTTGATCACGTGCGTGGTTAATCGTATTTTATATGTGTGTTTCCCGCCCCATTTATTTCTATTATTAACTACGTTTGATAGGAATTAAAAAGCAATGTTACAAATAAAGAATATTAATTTTACATAAATATTATAAGGCCATAATCATAGCAAAATCACAAACTTGTTTTTAACGATAAATTATCAACGGTATCTTACTAAACAACGTTTATCAAGTTCAAGCAGTCATTTCGCAATTATAGTGAATACTCGCCGTGTTTAACGCCCTCATTTTCATGTGAACAGAATTCGTTTCAAAATCATAACTAAGTGTAACATTAACAAGGGAACTCTGTGTTTGTTTGAAACTATACTTACTGTGTTGACATAGTATCAACCACTTCCATGATACAAAAGCGATTAATTCAAAAATAAATTTATTCAAAGCTAAATGGATAATAGTGGGTGCTTATAAACTGATTATACACACTATTAGAGATTTTATTAATTATCGTTAGTGTTGTTTACGGTCTTCTACATCAATTTATCTACGGAACTGCGATTCGGTTCTTTTCTGGCGAAGCACTAAACCATATAAAGAAGCACAAGTTAGTTCGATTATGATGTTTGGCACCATCCGTAAACATACAGCGAAACCATTTCGAACACCACACGTCAGCCCACCGCTTTGAGATAATACGCAGGCAACGTCCCTTTTTAACCCGGAGCACAGAAGTATTCAATCAATGACACTTACCAACTTCGTTATAGGCTCCTCGTTATAGACGATAATAGTTATAGTAGGAAAATAGGTTCAATCTGTGACCAATCTTGTCCGGATTTAGTGAAAGAAATCTAGGAGAAGTAATTTTAAAGTAATTTTTTATAAAAACTTTTTACAAATTAATATTTAAGTTTTCTACGAGTAAGTACAATGTCCTTGCTTGAACAGTTTGTACTAAATTTGCATACAAAGTTACTATTGTGAATAAACGTTTTTTCTCATGTCGTTATATTTACTATTCATTCATTGACGAACACCTGACTCTGTAGCGCTTATCCGGTCCAATGTAAGTTGTGGGATATTAGAACAATGGCACAGCATCATTTTAGATTGCGATTACGTGTGTTTCTCTGATATGGGTACGTTATAAAAGCAATAAAGAATTAAAGACGGATTAAAAAAATAAAAGGAGGTCGTGGGTTCGAATCCTGCGGGACTAAACAAATTTTTATTGTTGTTTAGGGTTCGTTAGGGCTTAGGCCGATCACTCATATATCTTGAAAGTAAGTTGATCCATGCGTCGGATAGGCATGTAAAAAGTCGGTCCACCCAACAACCCCAATTGGACCAGCGTGGTGTGATACAATCCAAAAACCCCCTAATGGAGAGGGCGTGCGGTAGGGAGGCCTATGTCCATCTGTGGACTAACACAGGCTGATTATGATGATGACACTACTGATCCTGATGAAATAAAACTGAGGGTGGACCACAGGAATTAAATTTTATATATTTAATTATTAAAATAAAAACTCATCAAAATCATCATCATCATCATCAAACAAAATCGTATCATAAAAAATTATCAACCCTCTTGTGTTAATTTTTTCTTGGTAATATTTCAAACATCATTATATTTTTTCCTTTATCTGTATTGTGTATTTTAAATATTAAATTTTATTATAGTTTTTTCTCCACTAATTTTTACATTTACCTAAGTAGTTTTAAAAATTTAGTTAACGTCGTATTTTACATGGCTTAAAAGAAAAAAGTGATGAATGAGAAGCTAAAAATGTTCCTAAATATTGTAATAAATTGTGTACGCTTGTTAAAACATACAATGAACCTGTGTCCGCTTTTATTAATTAAAGATTGTTATGTTAAAGTTTAACTTAAATAATAGAAAATCTGTTAATTCCCCGTAACCTTTAACCTTAACTGTTACTAAGGACATGGTGCATAAGAACGTTTTATAAGCTTATGTAGCTTATATGCAAACGACGTGTTCTTGAAGTCTCTGTTTTAGTAGAATCAGATTACTACAGTTGGAAGTCGTTTCTGACCTGATTCTTCGCTCGTAAGTGCAAAATTAAATTTAATTTCATTTAAATATAGATAGTGATATAATTTACAAACACTAGACTATCATCATCATCATCATCATCAGCCTGTGATAGTCCACTGCTGGAAACAGGCCTCCCCTAAGACACCCCTATCCATTAGGGGGTTTTGGACCATACCCCACCACGCTGGTCCAATGCGGGTTGGTGGGTGGACCGACTTTTTACATGCCCATCCGACGCATGGATCATCTTACTTATCAGACAATTGGGTGATCGGCCCAAATTGCCCTAACCAACTAGGAAACAACAATGAAAATTTGTTGAGTCCCCGCAGGATTCGAACCCACGACCTCCAGTTTCTAAAGTACACGCCTATACCACTAGGCTACGGAGGCAGTTCTAGAAAGTACTAGACTATATATAAGATTAAAACTTAAACGCAATGTGAAAATTATCTGCTTGATATAATCGTTAACTGGTAGGTGTTTCACATAAACAATGCTTGAGTCACACATTTTTGCACCAAGAAACTTTAAAATAGATTGCCACTTACCATAATTTTGTGTTATATCAGATAGGCGACACATTTAGCAAAGTAAATAATGTAAAAATAACAACAAAATATTTATTTATGCTTACAACAACAATACAAAAAATGGATAAATAAGATTATGATAGTTATAATCATTTCATTCAGGTACATCGAGTGTAAACATTAACAATAAAATAAATTAAAAATTAAGTCAGAACATCGATTCTACCGAGGCAAGCGGCTACTCTTAGAACTACGACTTATCATACAGTTGGAAAGTCATATTATTTTATAAATAAATAGAAAAGAGATAAAAGTACACCGTACGATAAAGCAAGTACATTCAAACTCATGTTTCATCAAAATCTTTAGTTTTTATTTAGTGTTCAGCGAATTTGTAGTGCGCTGCTTCATGAGGAGTTATAGGAGCCGTCTTGTGCACAACTGCGTTGAAGCCATTGTGCTTATCAGCGGTGTAGTCCACGGTCCTGATAGAACCATCAGGTTCCACAACTGTGTATTGACCTGAAACAGAAAAAGACTTTATATAAAATAGCTCTTGTGGTTTATCTTTATGACGAGGTTTTCTATGTTCGACATTCTGGGTAATTATCCGGTTTTAATTCCGCTATTTTTGTATTCCGACCCTTTAATCAAAAAGATTTTGAACTTAACAAGGTAAAGTGTCTCATGTTACTTGGTGTAGATTAGCTAGTAGCGTGGTATCTCAAAATATTTCTGAGTGATATAGAATAACAATAATATTTTTGACGAATAACACAGCATCATCCCGTTCTACAATAAGCATACTTTATTATATGATATATAGATTATATGGAATCTAGATGACTTATAAATTCATCGACTTTTGCGTTTATAAATAAATACATATTAGATAAACACAAACATCCGGTCACGAGAATAACAGTACGTTTATATCAAAATATTTTCCACCTGGTGGTAATCGAACCTACTCTCTTTGAAGTTGTTACTTCAAATTCAAATATAAGGGAAAACAACTATAATTATGTTCTCCAGTCGATTACGACTACGGCGGCCGATCTATATTAGAGATCAGCCAACTACGCAGGAGATATAGTGCACAAGTGTACGCGAAAACACAGGTGCATTCCCTGTACCTTTATACTCTCAAAGCCCGATGGAACGGATAACCGACACGACCGGAGAGAGTAAGGCGCAGGACCGACTTTTTACATGCCCATCCAACGCATGGATCATCTTACTTTTCAGACAATTTTCAGACAGTTGGTTAGCCCAAATTGCCCTAAGCAACTAGGAAACAACAATGAAAATTTGTTGAGTCCCCGCAGGGTTCGAACCCATGGTTTCTGAAGCATACGCCCTTACAATCAGGCTACGGAGATAGTTTTTCGGAAACAACTATAGTTACAGGCTTACTGCTTATGAAAATATTTTTACTTACACCTTTTATATTTAAAAATTATCAAATACTAATAATATTCTCATATTTATTATTAGGTCCTTACTGACTACTGCATTACCTGGTCGCGAAGCTAAAATAATGTAAATCACAAAATATTTTTTGCTCACCTTTTACAACGTCCCCATCACGACTTTCGTGGTGTGTCTTAATATCGCCGGTGTGGAAGTCGTTGACACCGTATTTGAATTCATATTTAGGGTATGCCTGTAATCGTAAATAAAAATATATTTATAAATGTGTACAGCGGCTAATTGAGACAATAAGCTTAATATTTTAATGCAAAAAGACAATGCGTTATCTTATTTAGTCTTAATTATAGCAAGACATACAACTTCTCAACTATAAAACGGCATAAATTATTCATTCAGTTAAGGCTCAACTGAGCACTTATGAACGTCACAAAATTACAAACGGTTTAAAGACTTAGCCCAATCCAGAGAAGAACCAGCAAGAAATTCCGCGGTAATTCTTCTAAATAGCCGTATATACTTTTGTAAAAATTATGTACTTTACAAAATATAATGAATTCATCAATTATTATTTTTAAAAGTTTGCGAACATATTCGGAAGGTGGCTGAATACAAATTTCTCTAGAAACGCCTAACACTTCGCGCTTCTAATGTAAACGGTAAAAAACTTACGTGCGCTTACGCAACGGTATTTCCTTCGGCGTATTATTAACAAGTCAGAAACGAAGAGCGTTGGATATTACCTAAGTGGTATTATCTAAGTTTTTAAAGCGGAAACCTTACCTAATATTAGTTACTTCGAAGAAATATGGTGCTTATATTAAACAAGAATTAAGATATAACTTAAGAAAAGTATTGCAAAACGTTTTAATACAGATTCTACTAAAGAAGCTAATACCGATTTCAGTAAAATGACTTCATTGAATTTTATATTAAATGCGTTATTGTTAGGTTAAGTTTATGTTTTAATTTAATAACATATCGTCACTTAAAGGCGTCATGACATACACAGTTAAGCATTAAACCTTATTTGACATTATATGTGCAGTGGATAATCCCAGTGATATCTCCTATTTTATTTAGTACCTCTCCTGCATCCTGCCTCCACTGCATTCGATTAAGTTCTCTATAAATATCAAACTTTAATCAGTTTTCTAGAACCAAAGTAAGCATTTAATTTAACACAACTTCTTTTTTTATATCTAAAATGTTTACATATTAATTACTTGCTTTTGTGTCTTCGCAATATTAAGTCTTCGTATTAAAAACCAATATGTCTAAACCAAGTTTGTTAGCGAATTATGACCTGATTACTTCATTCGACGGATGGATATAAAAAAATTAGTTCCGTTTGTCAAAACGTTCGTCAGTTCTAGCGCAGTGATATTTAGGAAAGTGGTATCAAAACCTTAATGGGCATGAAATTTAAACGAATTTATACTGCTAAATGATTATCCGGTACATTAGATGCTGACCACAGATTTGAATTGAAAAAATAGGGAAATGACGACTCGAGATCTAATAAAAAAGGAGCAAAACATATATTTGTAAATAGCAAGCATTCTTTCAACAATTATATAACATTATGATACTTTCATAACAGGATACGGTGTCACTTTCATTCTTAGATATTTAAAAAAAATGTAAATCGCAAAATCGCTTGCGCTAGTGCTTGGGGCCAAACAACCGATTGCACCTAGCATTTCAACAAACAGAGTATTTCACAGGAAGAGGAATCTAGTTTGCGAGAACCCTTTCGTCACAAAGAGAGAAAAAGATTCTTTTACATACACCTTGCCAGTACAAAACGCATTCGCGGTGGAAACGATTATCTATTGTTCGGTGAGATATAAGGGAAAGCTAAGGCCTATACGCATCAGTTCTTGCAATCAAACTTGCACATCGAAAACTTACCTTAATTATTTTCTAAAAAATATAAGCAGTTCTAACAAATTAATGTTACGAGAGTTAGAAAAACAGTTTGTATTTTCTTTTTTAATTTACGATAAAATTTTTTGATTATCTAATATTTTTAATACATAAAATTGGATTGTTTAAAAGGAGTTTCGTAAATACGTAAAGTTTCACTATTAATTGTAATATTAACAAATAAAAAAAAATAACTGCTATTAGCAACGTTGCTTACTTTATACCTTGGTAGCTAAAAACACTATTTTGTTTATAAATACATCTTATATTTTATGGCATTGTGCAAGGATTTTTAGCATTACTGTCAAGGTTGTTAACGAAGAAAGTGTTCGAACGAAAGTGCAATCAGAGCGTAACTTGTTACTTGCTCAGTGGAACTGGATATGTAAGCAGATGTTTCTTCTTATTGGTTCAATGACCTTTGCCTTACCTTTATTTTTCCACATTGGAATTCACTAACGTTACATTGTTATTAAACAATAATCTTAAAAATGTGTTTCCTTAGAAAATCAAAAAAAAATCGTAAAAAGAAAATGACTCAAGGATAATAAAAACCCAGTGTTTTATTTTCATATTTTAAAAATAAATAATTTCAATAACAAATTAATTTTAAAAACCGGCACATAATTGGATATTAGTAAAATGCAAAGCGACGTTCAGCATTTCGTTTTTAACCCTTTACATTCATTGCTTTCAAAATCGCACGCTATTGTAATTTACGTTAACTTTTGAAAAGTTCCATTGCAAACACTTGACAAACCTTCATCTATTTACATTTTAAATTGCGCCTTCATACACATATGACTTAGAAAGATAATGCTAGGTGTCCTTTTAAAAAGTGACATTGACATAAAGTCAATATTTTCCGCAATGTAAAAGTGTTCAAGCAGGTAGGTGGTATAGTTGCAGGATTCACGACAGGTTCCATACCGTGTCCCAAGTGCAGTTGCATGTATATATTTTATAATGTTCCTTAAATAGTATAAAATTTATCGATCAACAGACCCTTTCGGGTTCTTGTTCAGGGACACGCTATATAAAACGTTAGTTTATCGCTTTATAAGAAAAAAACTTACGTAATAGTCTATGGGCTCGTCTTCGGGTATGTAATGATGCTCGTAACTCAGCTTCGGTTCCGAATGCTCTACAGTCGGTGCTGGATGAAGATCCACTGGTCTGATGTATGAGTAAAGCCGTCCGTGGACAGACACGGCTAGTACCACGACAATTAGTGCGAACTGAAATAAATTTAAAATTAATCCAACTTCTTTCGTCTTTCCAATCAAAACTTTTCCTCTTTTCAATAAAAAAAAAATCTGTTTCCAATCCTTACTTTACTAGAGAGTATTTACTTTACTTTAGATTCGTATTGCATGTATAAAGTATAAATTAAGTTTTGATAAAATTAAATATTCTTAAAAGTAGACAAAGTAACATGTAAGAATGTTATTGAAAAAAAATTATTGAAATTCCAAAACAGGTCGTTTTAAAACTTATCTTACGACAAAATAACGTTATATCTTATTAAACTTTGTTGAAGTTCACTTTAAAATTTACACTTAATTTCCCAAGAGTCTTTCCTGCAAATAACATTCAACGTTACCTCTTACATTTTACTTTCTGATTAACCGTATTAAAGCAGCAAAAAAACGTAACACTTATAAAATCTAAATCAGCACCACTAGCGTGTCAATTGATCATAATTAAGTTCAAGTTCTAACATTTTAACTTCTTACCTTAAAAATCATCTTCGTTTATACAATAACAATCAGTCCAAATACGAATAGATCGATCGAGTTTTTAAATCGAATTGAAAAAAGTACCGAGACACCCGTTGCAGACTCAACGTATTGAATGTTAGGAGAGAAACTTCACTGTGAATTTATATGTAGTTGCTTAGAAGGTGGTGGGCTGTGGCGAGTACGCTGAATAATAGTCAAAATACATTGTATTTTTAAAAATACTTTTTATTTTTTTATACATACTCCAGGTAAGTATATTTTATTACGTGAGTCTATGCTATTTATTAATAATGACTTTTTATCATTTTTATCAAGTTACCACGCAATATCAAAGACATAATGAAATGACATGATATTTAATATAACATCAAATTGTTTTTATTTCTAAACTATCAGATTAGGAACTAAAACGTCACTCACGGTGTTCTTTTCTTTACGTGATTACTACACATTATTAAATAAAATGACTTTTTACGGATTTTATCGCGTTTATTTTACTTATTTAATTTCCCCCTTACTACCCTACCTAGTCTACCCCGTGACCACGGCCGCTGGAAAGTGTTTGAAACTTCGGGAATTTAAATATGTAACATTAACGCGATAAAATCCGCAAAAATCATTTTATTTAAAAGTTTAAAACAGTAAAGCAATATGACTAAACAAATTCTACAGCATTCAATTTATAATCTTCGGAAATTCCTTTATCTAAAAAATAATGTCATTGGCAATATCATGAGAAATATTTGTAATTTCATTTTAAGTTTAAATTCATAATTCTTCTCTTATAATTTTTTAGGAATATTTATTTCTTAAATATAGAAGTGTGAGTTATAGCATTATCGTTTGCTTTTTTATTATCATACAACCAAACAGTAGTTGTGTCCCATAGCAAACAAGTTGTGCTGTAATTATATCGCTTCATTAGTAATTAGTTGCAGTGATCTCCGAAACATTTAATTCATATTAATTGTAATCTAATGAAGCTATGTTGTTTTGGCTTACTCAACGTAAATCATGAATTACGTACATCAACTTCTTTACCCATTTGCCCGAGTTATAATATGTATTGCAGATAAGTAAAATGCCCTCCCGATTTAGTGCTAGATGCACTAAGAAGCAAGTAATAGGTTCAAACCGGACATTGGTAGAATTGTGTGTTGTTGTCTGAGTGATAAGATAGGTCAGTTGATAGTTATATTAGTGGATTAGTGCATTCTAATTCCCTTACAGTCAATTGAAAATAGTTTGTCCCTTTTGAATATTAGAGTCAGTGATATCAGTCGTTCTGAAAATTGGTTATCTATACAAATGAATTAAATTTAAGCGTCTGTTTGTAACATCAGGATAACCGAATAAATCTGTCTATTTGTTCTAGCTAATCTCTGAAATAGTAGGTCAGATTTTAAGTCATCATCATCATTATCATCAGCCTTTAATAGTCCACTGCTGGACATAGGCCTCCCCTAATACACCCCTATCCATTAGGGGGTTTTGGACCGTATCCCACCACGCTGGTCCAATGCGGGTTGGTGGGTGGACCGCCTTTTTACATGCCCATCCGACGCATGGATCATCTTACTTTTCAGACAATTGGGTGATCGGCCCAAATTGTCCTAACCAACTAGGAAACAACAATGAAAATTTGTTGAGTCCCCGCAGGATTCGAACCCACGACCTCCGGTTTCTAAAGCAAACGCCTATACCACCAGAGGATGTTTAAGTGACTTTCTCTAATGTATAGCTGATACAACTGGGAGGTACTTAGAGTACCTTTAATAAAAACTGAATGTTTTTTATACATATTATATTACTAAACAGACGAAGTCACGGGCAACAGCTAATATCCAGTATATATGTTCACAGGTTAAAGCTAAATGACTTGCTGCATAAACTTGAAAAAATTTGTATAAACGTATGCACTGCGGTATGACACGGGAGTTATGCCTTATTATATATAATATATGTGTATAATATATTTGATGAATATCCTATATAACCTTTGCGAAATCAGTCGATTTGATGACAAAAAATGCCTTCCGACGATAAGAAACAATTTCCAAATTCATGTCGTCACATAAATTTTAATGATGTTTTAATTCCACTCCGTCATTACGAATTCAGTGCTTACGACACATAATGACTGACTTATAAAATAACATTACATGCATCGCCGTGAATGAAGCATAACATTTTTCATCAACTTAATTAGCGCTTAGCTAATTATTGGAATATTTATTCAAGTGTAATGCATATCCTGATAAGCGTTGTTTCTTTCAAATGTTTTGCGTTAAATTTTATTAATTTTTGCAACATAAATTTTACATATAGCATTACAATTTTACATATTGCGTATAGCATTTCTAACTTCTATTGCAGATTCGGGGTTATATTATTTCTATGAAAGTTCCAAAAAGTATGAACGGGAAATAACCTTATTTCATATTAATAGAGTGTTTTATTAGATAAAATGCAAGTATTTAAACAAAACGTTGAATTACTTTATTACCAAACCTAACATCACACTTCATAAAATATTGTCTGTTATTTCTTTAATAGCAAGACTAAAATTGAATTCGAATTACGATATGTCACCAAAACAACGAAAAGAGTTACGTATGTATGTTCTCGATGGTCGGTTCACTTTCCTTATTACGCCTCATAATGTGACAACGCAGTTTTAGGCCAAACCAGCTAGTACAACAATCAGGTGTATTAGAACCTTCCGCGAGTTTATTTTAAAATATTGCTTTAGTCAAAGAAATAAAATCGTACGGCTCTATAAATTGGAACCCTGGATTAGTTAATTAATACGTGGAAAAATAAAAGAGTTTCGGTACTGTTTATTTTTCATCGTCATCATCATCAGCCGGTGATACTCCACTGCTGGACATAGGCCTCCCCTAATGCACGCCTTCTCCATGTAAGGGGTTTTTGGACCGTACCCACCACGCTGGTCCAATGCGAGTTGGTGGGTGAGCCGACTTTTTACATGCCCCTTTCAGACAAGTGGGTGATCGGTCTAAATTGCACTAACCGACTAGGAAACAACAATGAAAATTGGTTGAGTCCTTGCAGGATTCGAACCCACAACCTCCGGTTTTTAAAGCTCACGCCCTTACCACTAGGCTACGGAGGCAGTAATTTATTTTTATAGATAACTATTTGTGATCGTTTATTTGTATAGATAACTATTTGTGTTGTGCAAAGCAATAGTGTTCAAAAACTGTTTTCTTCTTGTTATAATACATTTTATCACCTAGTTCGTGGGGGATGGTAGCTTCTTAGCGAACTCTCTATTAGATGAAGTTTACCAAAGACATGAGTCTGGAGGTATAAGAACCTTGCTAAAAATGGATTATTTTACGCTTTGTATATTATGAGCACGGCGTATTGCTTATCATGAACTTGTCTGTATTTTTGTCTCAATGAATAAAAAAAAGTAATAGGTTTAATCCATTCTTTTATCTTTATTGCCCCTAAAGTTTCTAATAAACACTACTTAAAATGTTATTGCATAATACATTTTTTAATTAAGATAATTAGTAACTTCACTATGTATACCTTCTACGCGGCTTCCTTTTCAGCTACCATCAGATAACTTATACGATTAATGCGATACTAAACATATTTAGCAATAAGTAACTTAGTCAATTCGTAAACAAGGCTTAGTACTATTGAAATTAGCTAAAAAAAACTCTATAAAACATAATTCATATCAATATAATTTCCATTTCCTGCAATTTTATTATTCCATCTTTTCTTCTATGTCAGGCCGGTAACATCACCTCATACTTAAATTGGCATGCCTTTTGAGATAAAAATACTAAAAAATAATATAAAAGTAAAAGAAATCGTATTACTATCATTAATACAAGGCAACCACGTTCCGCTGGGTAAGCTTAACGTGCAAATTTCTTATTTCACACTTTTGCTCTGTCCGAATTACATCAACGAGTTTTCAATACTACGTGTCAAGAAGACATTTCGAAAAGGCTACCTTATCTATATTTTTGTGATATATGTCATGATATTGTCGAAGATTTTAGATATTTTTATTTATTGTGTTTTATATATTAAACCAGGTATGCGTTTTATTACTTTTCTAATAAACAGAGATGGCGGTCGCGCTCATCGCTTAGCTTACGTGACTTTTTTTATATTCAACAATAGTGCAGATCCGTAACCCACTTTACATAGTTATGTTATTAAAACGATTGGAACCCGCTTTCGCTAGATCACTCGTACCAAATTAAAACGGGGCATAGCACTACGATAGAGAGAATTAACATAACCGAACATTCGGAATATTAAACCCTACAAAGAGCTTACATAACGGCAATAACATCTAAAGCACACTAGTTAACCATAACACGTAGATCGGTTTATTGGTTAGATACGTAACTTAAGGTAAACAAACAAATAAGCGTATTACGAAGCCTTTCTTTAAAACCTATTAATATTGTTATTGTTAATTACATTGACAATTTATAATGACTTTCACGATTGTTGTTTTTTTAAATGTGATTCTTGTTAAACTCATTCCATTACTTGTTTTCAAAATTTTTACATGTTACATTGTTTGGGGATAAATATTTTCCGTTTGTTTTAGTTACTAACCAATGGATGGCAAGTTACAATGTGAATTGTGTCATAGCGAGGAGCTAAAGAAAAATATCCACATTTGTGAATCTGGCCATATCATATGCCTCAACTGTAACGGTATGTATATTTTTTAAACTTCCCAAAAGAAGGAAGTACTCAATTGGGAGCCTAATTTTTTTTTTTTATGTTACTTCGTAGCTCCGCTCCTGTTGCTCCGATTATGTTCATTCTTGTTTAAAATTATAGATATAAGCTGTCATTTGGTCCATTTTTTTAAATAATTGAGTTTTAAGTAGTTTACTTGATATTTGTAAAATAAAATACGGCACCAAAAACCACAACCTCGTGCGTTTTAATTGAAAACGTTAAAAAACCGTAATCGTTAGACTTCAAGTATGTTTTACATAATTGTACTTCTTAAAATGATCTACAAGCGATCGCGAGTGCATATATCTATGTTTTAAGAATAACCCACAATATGCATTTTAATCTAAAACATTGTTAAACATCGTAATGAGGTATGATAAAGTAATTTAGACTATTTTTAAATAAAAGTTAATGCATTTAAAAATTCTTTATTCTTTGCATAAAAAACGTGTAAAAATCATAAATTACATTTTAGTTAAATGAATACCTTAAAAGATATTAGAGCTTTAAAATGCAGTGGCAGAAACCACGCGATAGTTTCTTGCAGAGGGCACGTTGGCATCGGCTTATATTACGCAAATTGGTTGTATTTAATATGAAGTCAGTCATAGTTTTTGGTAATTTATATTAAGATAAAATTACTAGTGACCTCCCTTTTTTTATCAAATCCTCCCCTAGCCGAAAATCATTACTTTCATGTATCTAATTCCTGTTGTTTTAGGATTTACCGCTATGCAATGGAACTATATCTCATTTTTAAATATATTATATTTTTTGACGTTATTAATTTTTTAATTGCAGATATTTCGTATGTACATCTAAACAGTCAATTTAGTAACTATACCAGTGAGAAAGACAATCATACCGAAGAAAATATTTCCCGTAATAATTTGGCCGGTGGTGATAATAAACCTTTAAAGAAAAGTAAATTGATATTCAATTTTTTTTGTAATTTTAAGGGCATTAATTTGATTTTTATTTCCGAATGAATTTTCAGAAAAAGTTAAGATACAGAAATGTCAAGATTTAGAAAATATCAAATCCCATCATCCACGAAATGAATTAGTAAGTAGCTTAAAAATTTTTAAAAACATTAGTACAATGTTTCTCTATTCAGATATGAAAACTATTTTTTGTTTAGTTATTATAAAGTTTAATGATTGTTTTAGGAATATATGCTTACACTTTCTCCAGGCACTACATTTGTGTACAAAAATGAGAACTATGACGATAGTGAATCAATAGACAATTGTCCTAATAAAAAATATCTTTTTAACTATGCAACGCAAAAGAAATACACAAGGTATAAATATAACACATTTAATATTGAGTTAGAACGTAATAGTAACTTAAGAATATTTTTTTCAGACCAATCGTTTGTCCAGTATTAAATTGTAAGAAAACAGTTATTCTCGATTGCATTCTAAAACATTTTGCGTTTGATCATGCTAAAATACCCGCCTTAACATTGGAAATAAACAAACCCTTAAAAATATCATTAAAGCACTTTGAACTTAGTCTGAATTCTCAATGTATTGCGATTTGTAATCCTGTCGAGTAAGTATCTTAATTTATAGGTTCAATAATTAATATTTTATCATGTATAAATGTTATAATTCTATTATAATTTAGGTTGAACTCACCGTTGTTGTTAATGGCAGCAGAAATAAAGAGCGCATATGGAAAAGTTATTACAGAGAAGGACATATCCTCAAACAAATCCATGTCTCAGATTCGTTGTGACAACAAAATCAGAAAGGCCAGTCATCATAACAATATTAGTAACAAAGTTTACTGTTCTAATTTATACTAATACCGCTACTTGTTATTGCAGGATAAGAATGGTTCCTCCCATAGTAATATCTTAACGCAACCTGATTCGGAAAAGGATATAGTCTTGTGGGTTTGCAGATTGAACAACGAAAAGCATCTCTGCAGCGTTAGTATGATTTTATACTTTTAAAACTTTAAATATGAAAAAATGAAAGTTATTGTCGCTTAATCATATTTGAAAATACCCTTAGATATCGAAAAATTCCTAGGGTTATGGTTACGATGCGGAATAAATCGTTCTTTGTTGTAGCTTACAAAAAAATTGATTGCATTTATTAATATTCATCATCATCAGCCTGTGATAGTCCACTGCTGTACATAGGCCTCTCCTAATACACCCCTATCCATTTGGGGGTTTTAGACCCTATCTCACCAGGCTGGTCCAATGCGGGTTGGTGGGTAGGACCGACTTTTTACATGCCCATTTGACGCATGGTTCATCTTACTTTCGGACAATTGGGTGATCAGCCAAATTGCCCTAACCAACTAGGAAACAACAAGGAAAATTTGTTGACTCCCCGTAGGATTCGACCATAACCTCCTATGCTTTAGAAACCGCACACGCCAAGACCACTAGGCTATGGAGGCAGGCATTTATTCCGTCTTTTTTATTTAATCGAGTGTCAATTCGTTCTGCTGTATGATGCCGTTTAAATCCGTATAATGGTAAACTGCAATCTCGCGAACCCAGTCACGGCTCGCGCACTCCCTCAATGCCGCCGAGTGAATTTACCGTTGCATAACTGGGGCGTGCTCGAATCAGAATTCAGTTTTCTCATCGTCACCGATTCAGATGCATCAATCGTTTCCGATATGGGGACGCTATATGCATGCCAATTGCGCACCGCATTCGACCGACTTGTCACTTCCTCGACGTTCGAATTCAGTCGGTTCGCGTAGATTTTATTTCTGTTCATCCATCCGATTGAAGTTGTGTAGTTGCTGTTCCTTTATAGTTTTGGACTGTTTTCTGAATTCGGAATACGCTCTTTTGGTTAGCAATTTAATATTGCCGAGCAACTTTACTTGTATAGTATTTTATGATTTCAATTTTAATTTAAATGTTCCAATTTTCAATATATATATTTCAGGTTTTATTTAAGCCGTTTAATAAAAATTTCTCAGCATTGCATGTGTTACTATAACTACTTCCTTAAAAGGTTGTACGACAAATTTAGTTACACGTTTAGTTCGAGAAAATAATTGTTTTCGGGGGCTATAGCCCTTATACTAAAAGTAATCGTATATTTATTATCGTATTTTTAATACTTACATAAAATCTTTTAAGAACAAGAACGACGAAGGAAATAAATACCTTGTATTTATTTGCTTCTTCGTTTTGTGAGTATCGTCTTATATTGATTACTTGTATAAATAGCTTACTGTTGAGAACTGTTGTAAGATTCTTTTACAAACAATTTGGCCTATGTTCAACTCTTTACGAATAAGTTTAAATGCATTAATGCATTAACTTTCGAATACGCTGTCTTTTCTGTTAATGGTTTTTCTTTTGTTTTTAGATTACAGTCACGCGGGATCACAATTTAAGCTACAGCTACGTCGGTGAAGGCTTGCATATTCAAAATTCGCAAGACCCAGTAAATGTTTGCACAAGTCCGGAATGTTTAATAATAAGGCATCAATCAATAGCTAAATTGCAAGATAGAAAATTACATCTTCATGTTTACATTAATATTATAAAATAAACAGACTGAAATTAGATTTACATTTTTATTTTTTGACCTACAGGGTATCTAGCAATTACAAATTTAAATAAAGTACTTAAATGTTGCAACGTCATTTAATATCTCCCGAATTTTCCTTTTGCTTTTGTCGATGTAAATGCGTACTTTGTCTTTACACAAGTTCGGCGTTTGAAGTTCGTTCTGTAGATATATTTCGTAATCAGGTGAAATTCCTCCCTTGTAAGGACTCTCTCTGATGGCCGGTAAATCTTTGTTTGGCTCGTTAAAATTATATTTACTGGTATATTTACTTTTGTTTGAATTCAAGAATAGTTAGTATTCTGATAATCTGTTAAAAATCAGCTCCAGTGTCTAACGGTTGCCAAAAATTCTCCATCTTTAGTTGTTGTTTGTCCGGCTGTGATGACATCTCATTTGAATCTAGGATTTTTATGCTTTTTAATTCCACGCTGAAATCACATTACATAATGATGTTATGACAAAGAGAAGAACAGAGTTAGGATTTACTAGTCTATTTCTTATTTTATTTATTTATTTATTTATTTTTTGTTAAGATTAATACTATTTAACTGCAAATGATACTTAAGCTAACGTTGACAGATATTTACCCGTAACTCGAGTCATCGGCGTAATATTTAACTTGGACTGGATTGCCTTCTTTGTCAATGTAATTATAATTTCCGACAACAGTTCCGTTTGGGAAACGGCTCTCGTCTTTAAGATCGGATTTGCCCAGAAGACTCGGTGTACCCGTTGGATAGCCTGTTGTTAAACTTCATGACTACTTATGATCAATGACTAAACGTAGTAAGACACATATTTTGAAACAACTTACATTGCACCATGCACAAACGAACTAAAATAAAAGCTAAGAGGGGTAAATAATTATATTTTTCGTATAACAACATATTAGGAAATCACTTTTAAAACAACTTGTCATAAAATGTCACACTGAGTTGTTGGCACAGACTTATCGCACGCGAGGCTAGGTTAGAGTCCGAGTGAGGTATCAACCAAAGAGACTTTTCTTCCCTTTCATTATAAAAAGCCTAAACCTATACTTTTTGTCCCAAATGTGACATTGTTTCATAATTGTCTGTTCTCGTATAATTTATCCATTACTTATGCATCATATATATATATATATATACAAAATAAATAATTTGCTTTTAACAAATGGAAGAGAGTCAAAAAGGGGTAAAGAACTCCACGGCAGTTTTTCTTCTCTCAACCACAAAAGACGAAATAAAGTCTAAACTGAATATTTTAAAAGTTTATTTAACTCTATCTGGTATATCTGACTATTTTATCGGTAATGGGTTAAAATCATAAAACTCAAACGTTACTGACTTGCATTTAAGATAAATAAAGATAAATTAAACACAAGTTGCGTTTATTAAATAAATAGTTTTATTAATCAATTGCGTAATAGCTAGGTGGTCTTGGATTATTATATTTATTGGTATTTATAAATCCATTGAAACTTGCTTGAATTTTCTTCTTTTTAATTTTTGAGGGCCTTGTCCAAGTAATAGATGACTCCGTACTGGCTTTTTGGCCATTGATTGTTTGAAAGTTTTCTCCAGTTTTAGGTACGTTATACACCCTGTAATAAAAATATATATAGGTCATTTACAATAAGGTCCTCATTTTCCAGCAAACCAACTAAGAGAGCACCAACGTGGTGCTGCAAAGCCATGTTGTGAGTACACTTATGTGTTCTGGTTTAAGGGACGAATGAGAAGCGATCTGATTAAGTTTCTTCCAATGTGGGAGAAACAAAACTGTACATGTAACCATTTTTACCCTAGATCGGTAACAAGCTAGCTTGAAATATAAGAAAAAACAAATCGAAGAAATTCAAAAATAAAACCAACAAAACAGCCTAAAATTATAATCTTATAGAGTGTAAATCAGTGTAAATAACTAGCGTTGTTTTACTTTACTTTTTTAACATAAATGTATTTCTACATTCTATCTCTTGTTCTATGCTAATCCATAAGTATTCTGTGTATCATTATTACTACCAAACATAAGATCCCATAGCACAGGTTAGGGACATATTAACCATTTTATTACTTATTAATAACAAATTGGACACTGTATAATAAATTATGTTTTTATGTCATAATTGTAAGTTCTAATTGTTTCAGATGATTATAACTAGAGCCAAGTCAAAGAAGCTTAAACTTGAAGCTAGTTTTGGTTTCTTCCATGATGGATTCGAAAAAATATTAACTAGATTGTAGCAATTTCTTACCACGTGCACGAGCAAACTATAGAAAATAAGGGTCTTTAATTAATAAGCCAAAACAAAATTTATCTCCTATTGAGAATCCTGTGCAAATATTTCAATATATTATTTCTTTTTTGCTACTTTTTTTTATAAGGCGTCATAGAAACTTTAACATAAATTTTACATCTAATTCTGGTGAATACCCTTTGCGTTGTGCTAATTTCTGCGAGGTTAAAAATTAATATTAACAAAATCACAGAACTATGGTATGATAATTATGTTGTCATACATAACCATGAAGCGCCTATTTTGATAATGAAACTTTTGTACATTCCTACGTTTTCTTTTATGAAAGAGGAAAAAAGCTTTTCAGCATATAACTAAAATTTATCAACTACAGACATAGCTGTCAGCTAACGAATTAGCCTTAAAAAGTTTCTGAAATAAATTTAAAACTGAGCAATGTTCTTTAAAACACAAGTTTACTGTATTATTAACATTGTCAAAATATTATTTTTTAACATTTAAAATGTTATGCTTCAATTAAAAATAATAAAAAAAACTTGCGAATGTTATAGCGTTTAATTACTTTACAATTATTTGAAAATTGTACGTGACATTTCTGACGTTGCGTGGGATAAATTAATAAGTTAAAATGTTTTTAGAATCACGTATAGTAAACAGGATAAAATCCGTAATATTAAATATTAATCATTTGCAATATTTACGTAAGCAACAGAAATCAGGATGTTCATTTTATTCACCTGTATCCATTTCCATCGGCGATGTATTGGTAACGGCGTGTTCTTCCAAACGGATCAAGATATCCATAGCTGCCCATTACAGTTCCGTTAGAAAACCTCTCCTCCTTTCGATATTGAACATTAGCCGTACCGGGGTCGTTTATGTCGTAACCGAAATTGTATGTTCCGGGATTACCTAGATAAAAATAGAATTATTTGTACGCTACATGTAACAATGATAAATTAAACGGTAAATTGTAAAATGTTTCATTTAAAAATAACGGTTTTATCACTCTGTTTTCAAATAAAAAAACTTTAACTCTACAACTCTTTATGCTATATTTGTAAATAAATGTAACAGTATTCAAGTGCTTAATCGTTCCTGATTTATATGGCTCAGTTCAAATATTTTCAAGGTCTTTTTTATTTACTCCTGGTTACCAATTGCTTAGATGGTAAATTCAAATAGGAAATGTCCTAAACATTGAAGTAAACAAAACCACTTACCCTGCGCATGGTTATAATAATAGTTTTGCGAAGGTTCTGCTAAACTAAGTCGTCGATATCTTGAGGCGGCCCGTATCTCAGACCCCATCCACAGTGTACATATAATCACGATCTAATAAAAAGAGATTTTAGTTACTGAAGTTACATTTACATTCGTTTACATGTTGCATATTTGAACTTCAAACAAACATTAAAAAGAGTATGTTATCAGTGTAGTGTCAGTATTACTTAAAAGAGGGGAAACAAACAACCAAGTAATCATGGGCCTCCTTATTTTTATTAATTTATCTTTTAACTTACTCAATATAACGTATACAAAAATTCTTATGCCGACTAATTACCATCATAACTTTATAGTTAGTGACAACGACAGCTCTCAGACGTTGGCTCATCTCTAGGAGCACTGTTCCAAATTTGCCAGCCAAAGAACAGTTTAAATGATTGCCTGCAGTAATCTAGGAGTGTCTTCTTATCAGCTTGCTGAACTTATTCGTAAAGTAACCGCCTTTGAATCGTTCAACATTTTTATCAATAATGTCTAAATTAACCTTAAATTGTTTAACAGTAGCCCATAGGATGCGTTGGAAAAACTCTTTTATAATTTTCACAAAATAAAATGAACGTTCTGTTTACAAATTTAATTTTCTGTTATTATAATATACATGTATACATTGTTTTATCGCGTTCTTTGGGCAACAAAAAAAATAAAAGGGAGTATCCCTTTTATGTTTTTTTGTTACTTATAACTACTTTTATAGCAGTTTATTAATTACTGTCTCGTGAAAAGAAAAAAAAACTTCTTTATCTATTTTATATTGTTATTTTAACTATTTTCTCATTGTTTTATTGGATTCGTCCCTTTACCTTTTGTCCCTTTACCTTACTATATACATAAATATAGATTATACTATTTCTGTTGTTAGTTTTAAGTAATTAAAGGATGCTAGTTATGGATATTGTATCAAATAGCAAATTCCAACTAATGTATCTTTAATGTGTAAAAAATGTTAAATAAGCTACAACAACTAGCAAAAATGTGATAAAAAATAATAAACGTCTGCCGGAGGTGGTGTAGCCTCTGACGGGAAAACCAAAAAAAACTTTATGATGGTAATTAGTCGCCATATGAGTTTTTTTTTTTTTACAAATCATCGTCAACTTCAGCCTTTGATAGTCCACTGCTCGACATGGGCCTCCCCTAATAAACTCCTATCCATTACGGGGTTTGGTCCGTATCCCACCACACAGGTCCAATGCGGGTTGGACCGACTTTTTACGTGCCCATCCGATGGATTATCTTACTTTTCAGACAATTGGGTGATCGGCCCAAATTGCCCTTACCAACTAGGAAACAACAATTAAAATTTGTTGAGTTCCCCGCAGGATTCGAACCCACGACCTCCGGATTCTAAAGCACACGCCTATACCACTTAGCCTAGTGGTAGCAGTGACGCAGGCAGTCATTTTTAGAATTATCTCTACGGAATAAACTGTAATTAATGCATGAATTAGATGCTTTTATAAGTCATCCAAGGCATTGATCATGTCACTTTTAGGCAATATGAGATCAAACAATTCTGCACTTATTAATGGGAAAACAATAATAACATAATAGCTGTGCCCCACAGCAATCCTTCAAGAAAAGCTATACGAAGTACTTTTTTGATTTGAGGTTTATTTTTTCATTTTCTTCTATTTCCTGGCCGTTCCCCAAGTTTCCAAGGGTTGGCTTCTATGGTAATATTCCATTCTGATAAGAGTTGTGGATTTTATACTTAATTAGTACCTTATAATGATAGGTAACGACTCAATTGGCATAATGATTAGTGATCTTACTTCTTACACCAGTTATTTTAATTTCAGATCCCTCTAAGAAAATAATACTAATGTTAATAAAGAGGAATAATTTTGTTTGCCTATTTAAAGCAAGTGAATGCGCTGCGAAAGTACTGGACCAATTGAAATACTACTAGAAAACTCTTTTACTACTAGAAAATTCATTCTAATTTTTTAAATAACTGGGGCAGAACGGAACGATAGTAAAAAATAAACTTAGAGTGACTTGTGTTAGGATTGTTTTGTCTTTATCTATTAATATAAGAATAAAATTTGTTAGTTGACAATAATAAATATTTAAAAAGGAAGTTTTCAATCTGCAAGGATGTGACAAGGGTAAGCAACTGTTATTGCTGCGCCTGTTTTGTGTCGCAGAGCAATAGTGAAAAAGTTATAGAATCTGACATAAAGGCGACATTGCCAGTGTAATTACATTGTACAAGTAATTACTGGGTAAACGAGCTGCAATATCTTATGACTGCAAGGATTGCAAGCAAATTTGTAGTGTCTTACGTTACGTCTGCATTGAAAGAACGTTTCTTTCATGTAATAAAAATATAGTTTTATTTTCATAATGACTGTAGATAATAGTTCAGAATACCATTTTATTTCACGTATAAAATTAAATTTAAGGCTATTTTTTCAAAAATAAATATTTCAAGGTACATAGATGAGAATTGAGAAATAATTTTAATTTATTGGTTGTATTATATGTCATGCTGATTATCATAAGTAATTTTTTTATCTGTAACTTAGCCGATAATGATACTCTTACTAAAGAGCCGATGTAAAGAACAAACCAGGATATCTAAAAAAGCTTATATAAAAATAAAAAGAATTTATAATTATAAAAATAAATATTAAAAATAGTAATTAAAATAGTATATGCGTGTATTAATTTGGACAGAACTTATTAGGAAGGCAGGGCTTACAAGTTAAGTCATACATTACACCAATTACAACTCACTTATTTCTTTATTAGCGTCACTCTGAGAAATGGACCACATTAGTCTTCCGTACGAGTAAGCTCACGTGTGACGTTACTTGCTTTAGGTAAGAACCGCTGTGTCGTAAATCATAACCGATACAGAATACCACACAGCTTATAGGATTTATGTATATGTACATAAACGAAGATAAACGCACGTAGGCAAAATTATTTTTTTACATTTGTGTCAAACCTCTTATATACTGTTAAAGAAAATATAAGGTAAGATCGGAAGCGATGGCGTGCATAAGGGAAGGCCACCGTCCAGCAGTGGACTGACACAGGCTGATGATGATGATGATAAGGTACGGTTAATGTTAGTAACGGAACGAGTTTATTATAGTTTACACATTCTTAAGAGTAGAATAAAAGAGCTGGTAAATAATAGGTAAAATTATAAAGGAAGTAAAACAGGCAGTTATAGACTAGGGATGAGGCGGTGAGATTGTGTGAAGAATGATATTAGAAGAAAGGATGCTAAAACTGCGAAAAATAAAAAGAAAATGAAAAATGATGTAGGAAACACTAACAGACATTAAAATTTAATTTTAAATAATGTCAACTGTGAGATTGCTTTGCTTTAAAACAGTGTTAAATTAATTAACAGTGCACATCAGCTACGTCACTTCACATGCTTATGATATTTTTATATTATATAGAGTTAATGTGTTATATATAAAGTTGTATGCGACAAAGCAAAATGTAAAAGATATCTTAGGGTTTCACATGAAAACAAAAAGCTTTTGATTCAAAGTACCAATGTGCACCATCATCCTTTTATTTACTAAAATACTGCACACTCTAAATTAGATACTAAGAGTTAAATTAAGGCTTTTCTACTCAATCCGACCAAAAATAATATCAATGACAATTTTAAAAGGGCTATACGGACAGCCAAAGGTCATCTCGAAACAGCTGAGATATGAAAAACTTTACTTTAAAATATGTTTCAACAGTATAAAAAATAAACAATATTAATTCACTATTAAGATTAATATATAAAGTACAAATTTAAATAAAAATAATATTCCTACCTTCAAGTGTGTCTCCATCTCTGCTTTGATATTGCTATAAGTGCAATTGCAATGATTGCGTATCAATCAGCCTGTGCTATTTCTAATATGTCCATCACTCCTTGCTCGCGGAAGTGTTAAGCGGTTAGCGAGCGCCGCCCGCATGCGTGGTATCCCCTATACACGTCGACTTTTAATGTCTCTTAGTTTGCAAAAAAACAAAACATTGTGCGAAGCGCGTAAACTTTGTGGGTGAAGGCAATTTCGCCCATATTCGTGGGTACTCTGATGTCATACCAGCAGGATATGGAGTGACGGAGCGACAAAAGATATTGTTGGTTGCTTAACGGATGTTATAGAACACGTAAACTCAATTTGGCTTTAAACGGAAACTATGTTGCGTTTATATTTAAAGGATTTAAAAGACAGAACTCTGTATTGATGTTTTAGAAGTCACTTTTGGCTCGGTTACTAGTCACTAACAAAAACGATTTTTTTTGGGTAATTTAAAAATATCTTTTTATGGCGATCTTTTATGTGTTAAATATAACTAAGAGTTTCTATACCAATAAATATGAAAGATTATAAAGTAAGTGGTACTGGCTACAAGTTGTTCGTGATGACTCTAAACACCTTTCGTGCATAAAAATAAATAATGTATATGTTAAGACAGCAATAGTTATTTAGAAATTATGTATAGAGAAAATTACTTGAATCTGATTCTTTTAATTATTTTAATCACAATACAGATAATCAAAATGTATACGTACGAGAGTTTACCTAAAACCACAAGCAAAGTAGCGCGAAACAACTAGTTTTACAAAGCACAGCAACACGGAACAGATTCACGCATCAATTATTTAAATAATTGCATCTCGATATTGTCGGGTCAATAAAAGATCAATTTTCATTCAGGGATTAAATCGTAAAAACTAATTTGGTATCTCACGACATATTTAGCGGCGTCCGTACCGACACTAGCCGCCCACATTTCAGTTTTATGTATAGCATACTTTTTAAATAGGTAAAAAGTCATAAAACCTGTGTATAACGGATTTTTTAAAACTAAAACAAGAAAGGCTGGCCTAGATGACGAATGTCAAATTTTGAACGAAGAATGACACTAACTACGTTTTTTTAGTTCATCATCATATTCCTAATAAGCTTCGGCAAATTTTTTTTTTATGTTCACACGTATGTTTACACGAAAGTAGTTAAATAGTGCTTTGTTTCGATGTAAAATAAAGTTTTGATAGTCAGTCCAAGACTTTGTTTTTCATATGATTCTCATAATTCTCTAAAATTTACAGATTACAGCTTTAACTGCACCCAATCCCAATATCATATTTGCAAAAGTCGTAAAAGTTTAAAGTATGTTCTAAATTGAACAATTACTTAAATGGTATGTGTGAAATTTGATATTTCGATCGAAACCTTGCCGGCTTTTAATTTACGATTTCAGGATATAACCAATGATCTCGCCATATCGTAAGTTTACATTCAGTTTAATATAAAGCCCTTTGCAAACATAAAAAAAATTTTATATCGCACCAAAAGTAATATATTACAAATTTGTTTACAAATTTCTCTGAGAACAAAATTAATTCAAAGTTGTTCTAAATTATAAACTAAGCACGTAGTGAATGTAGATGTAGTTACAACCCCTCTGAGGTTAATTAGAAGTTCATAACATTGTCATATAACTTAAATTAAATTAAATCATGTTAACTTTACCTGAAATAATGATTCTAGTAAAAAGCTAGTAGCAATACCAAAGCGTCTAGTGCTTAATTTTATTTGATATGAGTCACGCAGTATCACATACTTCGCATCAAAGTTATGTCGTGATTGGGACATAGATTGCTACGTTTTGTAAGCCAGTTACTGCACTTTGCATACGGAAGGTAATAAAGTTAAGCAAGTACATTGTAGAATTGTAGTAGATTACATCGACGTTTCCTGTAAGGACGTTTAATATTCTCAGAACGATCGCACGATTAGCAAAGAACCATATCAAGTGTAAAATTTAGCAATATACAATTTTTTTTTATTTTTAATTAATTGTATGAATATTATGACTTTTGTAATATCTATTTTTTTAAGTAATATTTTATTATTTCATCATATCAGATATAATTGCGCTAGTGTTTCAGACAATAAAGTTACATTGGTATTTACAGAAATTTTATCTAAACGTTGGCTTACAGATGCACTAGATATTTATTTAAAGAAAACAGATCATTAATGGATAGGGGTGTATTAGGGGAGGCCTATGTCCAGCAGTGAACAATCAAACGCTGATGGTGACGATGATGATCATTAATAATTTAAGTGGGGATAGTAGATAGTGGGAATGAGATTATAGGAAGCGGTGACGTACATTCAAGACATGACTTCATTAGGGGTTTATGGACCGTATTACCACGCTGGTCCAATACGATTTGGTGAGTGGACCAACTTTTTACATGCCCATCCGACGCATGTATCATCTTACTTTTCAGACAATTGGGTGATCACCCCAAATTGCCCTAACCAACTAGGATACAACAATAAAAATTTGTTGAGTCCCCGCAGGATTCGAACCCACGACCTACACTAAACCTAAAGTACGCGCCCTTACCACTAGGGTACGGAGGCAGATGATGAATTATTTACGTATAATGAGAAGTTAAAAGGGTATATATTATTGACATATCCTCATTTGCACAAATATTTCTTACATGTCTGTGATGACAAGCAAAACCGATAAACTAAGCATTGAATGTCTGTCTCGTAAATGGCTTATTAACATGAAGCTATCGCTAGTTTCGTATTTGGTATTAATAGCAAATAACCCTCAACAAATTATAAATTAATGCGAGTTTATAAGCGAAAGGGCAACGAACTCGAACGAAGCATGCGGTTTGTTTTTGTACTGTTGAGGCTTTTTGAATATTTTTTCTATGCCTTTAACGTTTTTATAGATGTCTTACATTTATAATCAGTGCTAACAATCTATGAGTTCATCTTCTCTGAGTTTTAACAAATTACATCCAATATATTAATTGTATATCGATTTGTCAAAATAATATGTTTATGTGCTTTTTCTTAACTTTTAACCTTCAGGCCTTAATATTATTTACGATGTTTATTATAATATGAAGAAGAATTTATAGAGTAGTTCCTTATTACTGGAATCAGAAAACCATATCTGAACACATTGAATGTTGTGTAAATGGCTATTAACATGTACTATCAGAGTTTTATTTGGTATTACTGAAATAATCCTCAATTAAATTAATCGTTTAAGGAAAACAACAGGAACCTCAGACGAAGCATGCGGTTTGTTTTGCTGTTGCTTTGACATTTCTATCTTCGTTTTATGGATGTCTTCCATTAGTAATCCATGCAACAATCATGTTCTCTTCTCTGATTACAATTAACCAATACATAATGACGATGTCATAGTATATTTATCTTTAACTTAACTCGAAAAAGTATAGTTAATTTTAATGCCTTTACTATTTACGATGTTTATTATAACAACGTGCAACGTGAAATTTTTTAAATTAAAAATCATTTGTATAAATTCAATTTTATTCTATAAGTTTAACAAATTGACGATGATAATGACACCTTATAGACTAGATGATCTATAATTATAAAAAAGAATGATTAGCAATATCATAGGATCATATTGTACTACAGATGCTTAGTAAACATTACCAATTAAGACAAAAAAAATATAATTACAAAAAATTACATTCTTATAAACACCATCAATATAAATAATTGATATATATAATAGATAAATATCTAACTTTCAAATACATATGTTCTTAAAATCGTAAAGGTGTAATCCGTCGTATAAAATATCATTAAAACAAATAAATACGGTTAAGTAATTACATAACGAGACGAATACAATAAACATACATTAAATCAAACGGAATAAACAACACTAGCCATTAAACAACAGCAATACAAACCTTAAAAAATCAATATGTATAGGAAAACTTTAATGGCCGCAAAAAGCTTAATGCAGTCCATAATGCGGTATAGCGATGGCGGGAGCGTAATGAGCCACTGGTGCTATTGCAACATGCTAAAAGAAAAACAAATACATTATAGAATAAAGCTGTGGAAATCAAACGTTTAATCAGTATGACACTATCTATTGCTAACGCGAGTTGTAAATATAATAAATAAATTACATTTTCATGGATTTTTGAGGTTTAATTGCTGTTCAATAATTAATTAAAAATTATAGCTGTCGTTTCGGAAATAATTTTTAAATTATTTTATATTTGTCATAAAACAACAGCTTGCTATTTTTATCTGTATTTATATTAGAGTTTTTTTTCTTAGGTTAAAATATCAACATCTTTTACGATAACGATGACGATTGAAAACACATTTTTATATTCTATTTGACAAAAGCTATAGGAGTAATTATTAAAAAAATATCAACAAAGGAATTATTTAAAAAATCAGTTCTGCTTAGTATCTATATAAAATATACCATTTGTAAATATATATCCTTATAACGGCAATCATCATCATCAGCCTGTGATAGTCCACTGCTGGACATAGGCCTCCCCTAATACACCTCTATCCATTAGAGGGTTTTTGGACCGTATCCCACCACGCTGGTCCAATGCGGGTTGGTGGGTGGACGACTTTTACATGCCCATCCGACGCATGGATCATCTTACTTTTCAGACAATTGGGTGATCGGCCCAAATTGCCCTAACCAACTAGGAAACAACAATGAAAATTTGTTGAGTCCCCGCAGGATTCGAAACCACGACCTCCGGTTTCTAAGCCACACGCCTATACCACTAGGCTACGGAGGCAGTAACGGCAATGCTTCTCCATTTAAAATTGTTTTTAAATAAATATGTGTATCATACTTTGTCATTTAAAACTGATATATCTTTTAAACAACATAAATAGTAAAATGGTTGTCAAATTAGAAAAAAAACGGTGTGTCTTTAAACATTAGTAACGGTATCTTAACATCGCACACTAAAAATCAATCTGAACAATAAATCTTGCACTATGCTAATGTGAAAACCTAATATGTCGTTTATTACCGTGACCTGCACGAGGCAAGCACAGGTAAGCTTTTGTGTAGACTAGTATTATACTATAAAATTTGTTCGTTCGTTCGCTGGTATCTTTTTTATTTGGTACATTTTCACTCGACATCTATCAAATATATCGGTATTGTGATTGTATATGATTACTTAGCAATAAGCTTAATGTAATAAGCTGTATTTTTTTAGATCACTATGGTACGCATCATCGAACCGTAATAAAAGAACAGTATTTAGTTTGCATAAAATTATTACCGGAAATTAACAAAATAAACACAATTGAACATATTTAAAATTTCTTTGAGATAGTTAGTTTCTCCTAACCTGACAAAACAAGGAACATATACCTAACTATTACTAGTAAATGAAAACTTTGTATTTATACTTTAAGCTACACGGTTTATAGACAATTTAAAACAAAACATGAGTTATTTAATTATCAAATAATAAATATTCATCGGTTCAAATTACCATGATAAACATATTGTATAGATGGGAACCGCATAGTAGAATTACTACTAATTAAACAAGAAATATGTACCTGTATAAGATAGAATTGCTCAAGAAACTTCGAGAAAATTCGGTGACGTTGTCCAATAATCGCTAGCTATTTGTTTCCTTATAAGCCTACGCACCGAGTCTTTCGACACAGCGGGCGCCACGCAATAGCGGAGAAATCAAGTTTGAGTAATGTTAAGTTCCTAAAAAGTCGTCAGAAAATAAAACAAAATAGCTGCAACATTGTATCTTGATACTTAAGTGTATGTGCTAACAACATTGTCAAGATTGAATGTTACCATATATACACCCACTACCTTTATTTCTACGCGCACTGTAAATATAATTACTATTAATAATAGCTATTTTTACTAAAAAAAAAAGAATTAGTACGTAACAAAATAAATATTTGTTTAATTTTTTCATATTTGTCTATAATTTGTCACTAATCACAGAAAATATCCGCGAGATATTAAAATTTTTGACTAAACTTTGATAATCTATTTATCAAAGAATTACGGTAGAAACACATAGTGCGTTGAAACATTTAACGTTCAAAATCAGCAGTGATACTTTCATGTGACGCAAAACACGTAACAAAATATTTAAAGTTGCTCACTTTTTCTTAATTCTTCTTGATGCAGACCTGTCTAATTTCGAACGGGTAAACGGCGACTAAAAATTCTAAGCCGAAAAGACTTGCTTATTGATAAGCAATACTTTCCATTGAATAATGGTATTTAAAAATTTACTTAAAGTTAAACTGTGATTACTCTGAAAGGTGCTATAGTGTTATTATCAAAACATATAGCATATATATAATAAAACGTACTGCGAGGTGGTTTTTATCTATAGTTGAAAAGGCATAAGTGGTATTTATTGGCCATAAAATTTTAGTTGTACATTTGACCCAGTATTTCCGATACTTCGTATAAGGCTACAACGTTTTTATGTGTGTAACGTTTTTCGGGTCAAGATGAATCGATGACGAATTCTTTCCTGTTTGCTACCGAAACACGCAAGTAAATACACCTTAACATTTCTGCAAAATGTGATCAATGTGGGTTTTAACAATGGTAGTAGGTACTCATTTACAATGTTAATTTAATCAACGTTAATCAATCTTAAAAGAAAAATTAATATCATATATATTTTAATCATCTCTATTATGTAACTAGCAGTAAATTAGTCCTTCGTGTGACAATTGTCTTTCATATAAAATATTTGGTTTCGATATTATCTTGCTAACAAATATTTTGAAAAAAATTTTTGTAGTCATTTCAACAGTAAGAACAATTTGATCATCTCCAGAAATTTTACATGAAACTCTTTGCTGTAATCTAATGTTGATTTCTAATAACCTTTTTTATTTTGACATATCATATATTTTTGCTTCTTAGACGTTTATTTTGGAAGTTTATTGACACAAGACATACGTCTTACAGAACGCTGGTTCAAAATCGTGGTGGCCCTCGATTCCATCGGACAATGATGACTATGCAATTTAAGTGACTGCAGCAGTTTGATCATACACTTGAGATATATAACATGATATAACATCACCTAGTGCTATCTGCAGTGATTGACATAATCGGCTTCATTATAGGCAGGTTACTTTTGCAAACAGTTATTAGTTGTGATAAAATAAAACTTATACCGGATGTACAGCGTGTCCAGACTTTTGTACAACAGCATTGAAACCGTTGTGGTCGTCAGCTGAGTAGTGCACAGTACGCGTTGTGCCATCGGGTTCCACTAGCGAATAGCTACCTGTAGATGATAATAATAAGTACTTTGAATAAAAGAACCAAGTACGTATTTACAAAAAAAATAACACTTTTATTTAACACTCGCTTAAACCAGAAATTTTTCTAATGATTTTATTTTTCTTGTTTTTTTATGTTTTAGTAAGTTTATTACTAAATTCGTGATGCACATATTTTTAATTATTTTTTGTATTCAAAAATCAAACCTTTAACGACGTCACCATCTCTCTCCTCGTGCTGTGACTTCACGTCTCCTGTGTGCGGATCTTTGACGCCATAAGCGAATGCGTATTTCGGATAAGACTGAAAGTAATTATGTATGTATGATACTTCTTGATTACTATAAATCGTTGCACTAATTCAAGGAATACTTATCATATTGATCATGTACTTTGTTCTTTGTGCATCATGTTAAACAATCAGTAAAAAAAATCTTCATTTATCCCATTTAACCAACGATATATTTGAAATTGGTTTTCTATACTAAAATTATAAAAAGAAAAGATTTGTTTGTTTGTTTTGAATAGGCTCCGAAACTACGTGACCGATTCGAATTATTGCTTTACTACAAGAAACATATATTATTCTAGAGTAACATTGGCCAATGCTTAAACCAGGTAAACCTATTCCAAAAATCTAAAAATAACACAGGTAGACCGGTGGATGGACTGCTAATTGCTTAATAAATACGTTAGAATAATTTTATAAAATTACCTTAATGTAATTTTATACGATTTACTCACCACCGGCTCAGCAATTGCGACAGGCGCATGTACCGCATGAACCGCTATAGGTGCATGATACAATGCACCATATTCGATTGGTGCAGTCAGTGCTCCACTGACACAAGCCAAAATCACGAGGAACTGAAATCAATGGCATATACTAAAATCATAAACCACTAACCCATATCTGTGAAGAAATATATTTAAATATCGGAATCGTCTATTATCTGTCGCATTCTTCTTGGTAGTAATATAATAATTACTTAATAATAAGTAATTCTTTCATTTATTATAACGTTGCTTCTTATCCACTTAGTTTAACTTAACAGGCAGTTTAAACTTGAAGTTAATGGTACTAGACCACAAAAATCCAAATGCTTAAACTGTATGTGACATGTATGTATTATATAATAGCCAAATAGGACATGGAATCGCTGTTAAAATTATTATCTATAGAAATGAATCGGCGCTTCTATTGTTCTTATTGATAGATGTCAATCACAGAGCCATAATAAACCAACTGACTTAACTGAAATGCTGATATGAACTTCATGGGTT
Organism: Lamproptera curius; assembly: GCA_029286875.1. NCBI lineage: Eukaryota > Metazoa > Arthropoda > Insecta > Lepidoptera > Papilionidae > Lamproptera > Lamproptera curius. The sequence continues at coordinate 1,540,239 of JAGSMT010000039.1, read as the reverse complement.
GTTTAGCTAAAGTAGAATTGTAAGTACTTTTAAAATATATCTGGGACACCCACTTATATTAGCTAAATATGAAAAGTAAGAAACAGATCTTACGAGGACTTGAACCCTCGTAAAACAATTGAAGATAAATTATATGCATGTTACTTTGTATTAAAAGAAGAAAGCGTTTACAAATATCTTATCTGGAAATGGAACGCAGTCAGAGTGGCTACGTCATATGCTTGTGCTTCTCAAGTCTTTGGAAAATTTATGTTAATACAAGCTGTACTGTGTTTTTATTTTAGTGACGTTAGAAACGAATTAAAATCACAAAAGTTTTTGCACTTAGTATTTTAACATTTATAACATTTATTTAGAATCATTTTATTAATCAACAAAATAAACGTTAAATAGGGTCACTGTTTAATTCAAAAATTTTCGTTCATATAACATTATTTTTATAGAAGTTATTAAACTATCTTTTCTGTTTGTGTAATAATATTAAAAAACATATCAAAATTTAAAACAATTATAAAAGTTGTGGCTTTTGTATCTATATATAAAACTATATTAGTCATTATCTCTTATTGCATTTATCACATGTATAATTTTAATGAAATTTTTTTGACATAAAAAGAAGCTTCACCTTTATCATCCAAATTCAAATAAAATCTGTTTCAGTTCCGTTTGTTTACAAAAGAAAATTTAATTTAATTAAGATTGAAAACAAATCAAACAATTTTTTTTATTGGATTATAACTTACCAACATGTCTTGTTATCAAAAGCACAGTATCACACACGTATCACTGGCTGCAAGCGTCATTCAACCTATCGCCCTAGGCTTATAAACATGTCACCCCTCCATTGGTGACGAAGGGAATATATCGGTTTACGTTCTAAAACTAAAAGTGGTCATAACAAAAAGTGACCAATTATATAATTGAGATTAAAAAAAGTAAATAGATAAGATAAGACTGGGCTTGCAACAAAGTTTTTTTTAGGTAGCGACTCAGGTACATATTTATTATTATAATATAAGGCATAAGTATAAAGTTTTAATAAATAACGGTTTTCAATTTAACTTAAAAACGTGTAATGTATTCTGTTAGGGATGTGAAGGCAGGATCCTGGAAATTTTGTAAAGCATTCAAATGCATTATTTAATTAAAAAAGTTTATGAATAAATTTTCATTCATCATCATCAGGCTGTGCCAGTCCACTGCTGAACATAGGCCTCCCCTAATGTACGCCAGCGCTTCCGATCGATAAAATTAACTAAATTTTTATTGTCAAATAATATTATGAACAATAGCATGATTGTTTTATCTTTTGTGCTTTACAACATCATTGGAGTGGACGATGGCGTTTTATTTACTAAGGCTTTAAAATACCTACAACGGATTAATTCCCAGCATTTGTTAAGGAATTTCGTAACGCTAACGTTATGGTACACAAGAAATAATTTAAGAGCATTACGTCATCGTAGATGTCCAACTAAATTTAATTACTAACACCGCATGCACAGCTGATCTAGATATAAACCCCTTTGGAACTTTAGGTCTAGCCGTTATTAATACTAAAATGTAGTCTGACAGGCGAATTACTGAAATTACTTATAAACTTAGCACCGTAGACAGTGTTCCAGATAAATCACAGTCAGTTATGTGGAAATATCAAACGCAATAGCGCGAAGTAAACATGTTAGCCCAGTTTTTACAAAACACATACGGGACACATACGATGAAGGTGGAATAGCTGTGCCGTTTTTGTACGCCGTATTCCAATGTTTCTTAAATGCCTTCATTCAGACTGCTGTTAAGGGGTGAAGGTATTCTTAAAATAAATTTATTGCCTTATTAGTAACGTGTTACGGTTATATAAAGCATAATTAATTAGCCCGCCCTATCCAATTTAAAGACCAAAAGTTACAGTTATGGAACTAACGCTTAATCAAACTCGTTCTTTTTATAACACTGCATAATCGTTATATTTTACGATTAATTTCGTACGGTATAACCCCTCCGTATTGCCCCTTCCTTTATAAATCCATAGAAGAGAAGTTCAAATCCCGCGGAAGCAATTTTGTGTTATCGTTGTTGTTAAGACAATTTGGGCCTATCACCCAATTGTCTCAAAAGGACGCTGATCCACCCACCAACCAGCATTGGACCAATGTGGTAGGATACAGGCCAAATACCTACCACCTAATGGAGAAGGCATGCATTAGGGGAGGAATATATCCAGCAATGGATTAACACAGGTGACGCTGATGATGATGATGGTATTACTGTATAGTAGTAGAACAAGCACTTATATACTTGATTTATGACTTATGACTTGACTTAAAACTCCATTTCCATTACCTTTAAATTGTACAGTTACAAATTATACAATTTCAATAATTAAATATGTTCAATATTTACTACTTGTGATTTAACGTCGCCGAATAACACCAATCTTTCGTCATTATGACTTTTTGTAATATTTCATAATATATTAACTATGTATAATTTAAGTTAAATTATGTAAATAATGTCTGCACGCTAGAGTATAAGTATCCCAGTTAGAGATAAATTTCGGAGATAAATAAAGGTAAACATATAAACATGTTTTTGTAATACAGAAAATATAGTAATATAATTGATATAAATTTAATAAAAATAAAAAATATAACTGTTTAGTGTAAACAAAACAACATTATTTTCAATAATTAATAGTCAATATTAAAGTAGACCATGTTGTAAAACATTAGGCGGGAAATAAACATAGTTTACAAATTATTTTCTAAACTAATTATTCCGTAAGCGTTTTTAAACGCCTATTAGAAATTCAAAGGTACCACCGATTGAAATATTTTCTGACAATCGTTTTTTTACCAAACCCTATATTTGTGTAGAATGATATATATCAGAGCACATAACAGACTAGTGCTTGACATTCCTTCAATGTTGTAATTTGAACTGAATTGGTCTTAGGCCGCCTTTAAGAGATGTGTTGCAACCGAAATTTGTTGCCAATACTCTAAAGAAATCATGCGCCGGTTTATAAGAATAAATTTTATTGCTCAAAAGTACAACCGAAAACATAAATAAAAAGGTTATTATGTATTCAACTACTACATAAACGAGATCTTCGAAATTAAATTGTATTCATATGGACAAAATCCGATTGATTTTATTACAATTAGTCATGAAATAAATTCAGCGGCCTTCATACTCTATTAAATTTAAAAGTGTAAAAGTTCTGCTTCAAATACCACCGCGTCACATAATGTTCTGCTTCATACATCATCTGCCACAAAGTAGTAATGTAAAACACTTCTGTGTTCCGGTTTAAAGGGCCCGTAAACAGTTTATTTACTGGGTAAACGAAACGCAACGTCCTCACGGTTGGCAACGCGTTTATGATACTTCTCGTATAGCCAATGTCATCGGTGACCGCTTTTCATCAGATGGCCAGGCTGCTCGTCTGCTTTGGTGGGCAATAAAAAAAGAAGGAAAAAACTCATTTTTTCCTTCTTTTTTTATTGCCCACCAAAGCATATTTTACCTATAAAAACAGATAAACATACTGAGTCGTACAGCAAGGGTTCCGGGCCTACTTATTACTCCACCATACTAAAATACGAACATTTTTTTATTCTCAGCTATCGTAAAAGTTTTGTATTTTAATAAGCATAAATGCAGAGTTGATCATGGCTTTTCATCATGTTGACCTCAAACTTTAATTTTTAAGTCCTTAAAAGCACTATTTCTGGGTAAAAAGTTGTGACAAACGCTCCCATTATGGGTAAAAAGTTGTGACAAACGAACGATCTTAATATTCCTATTCACTTTCAAATGGAATTTTGCAATGAATGGATAATAATACTATGTCGTGTTACAAAATTATTAGGCTTTCGACCAATCGCTGACATAATAATTCTGTTACTGGGACAGATATTACACTCATAAAGCATTTGCAACCCTTTCTACATTATACAACGTAAACAATGAAAGGCCAATATACCAAAGTGATGTAATACCTATCTCTAACAAATTGCAAAGTCTAGGTAACCTATTCGTATTTGAATTGGCTTTTATTAGCCCGCTCCCAATAGATTATTATATAATACGTTTCAAAGAGTGTTGATTGATACTTTAAATGCACGTTTAAGAATGTTTATTTATGACTGTTTTTTATTATTTAGGAACAATTTCAATTTTAAATTTTTTATTTCAATTTTCAATTAGAATCACTACTGTAAAATAAGTTTTATTTTAACAATTGTATGTATATTTAATAAGGCAAGCTGCAGGTTTTTCGTTTTTAATATCTGATTTTTTTATTTACATAGTAGCTAGTATATATATGTTACCGGCCAAATCCGATTTCAGGTCAAACTTGTTTGGCCTAGGCTCAACTTGTTCTTCCTACATCCGATTGGATTAGCCAGCATAGCCTAGTCCAAACTAATTTGTCCTTAGCCCGATAGGATAGACCAGTTTAGACTAGGCCAAACTAGTTGATCCTAATAACCATGTGCATACAATAGGATAAACTGGTATGGCCTAGTCGGATCGGAAAGTAGTTAAGCAAACACGTCAAGACTTGTACATGCGGGAGGTCCCCGGGCGCCCCCCACCGTCATTTGTCGCGTCGTTTCAAATGCATTTAGTGTCTAGTAGCTAGCCTGCGTGACCTATTTAGATAATGACTGTTTAGGTATTACAATACATTAAAAAGTTTTCTTTTTTCTCAATATGAATGAACCTTCGTCAAGCCGATCAAAAACAATGGAGAGAGAAGTTTTTGACAGAAGCTTTACAAAGTGAAAGTAAAAAGTCTTCTCATTAATCTCTAGGCATATTGGAACTCATAAAATTGAAGATGCAGAAAATCTGATAAGACTCATTGAACAAGATTGAACGATTTGCTGTGTTAGAAATTGGGGACGTGAAAAAACTGATTGCATGGAGCACAGGTAATGTAAAATACTATTTTCCTTTCGATGAACTTTATGATGTGATTGACGTAGCTCATGTGGCTGTCAGCCACGGTGGGCGTGACAGGATGTTAGCCGAAACATCAAAAAAATATGCCAATATCACAAAAGAAATGATAAGCCTGTATTTATCTATGTGTAGTGTCTGTCATGAAAAGAAATCACAGAAGAAGAGAGGATTAGTCTCTAAGCCCATTCTTCAATTGTAAGGTGCCAAGTAGATCTAATCGATTTTAAGACAGAACCAGATGGAAATTTAAAATTTATTTTGGTTTACCAAGACCATCTAACAAAATTTGTTCTGCTACGCGCCCTACAATCTAAGAGAGCGATAGAGGTGGCTTGCCATTTGAATGACATATTTTTAACTAAAGGAGCGCCGTGCATTCTGCAATCTGACAACGGCAGAAAATTTGTAAATAATATTATAAGAATAACTTGCCGTTTGTGGCCAGAACTCCAAATTGTGCACGAAAACCCAGGCACAGTCAAAGACAGTGACTCTAACCAAGTTTGAGAATGATAAGTTCTTGGATCGATGATGGCTCTTGGATCTTGAAGGACAACATTCGACGAAATCAAAAACCGCGTCTACCATTCAGGGATAAAACAATCGCCATAAAGGCATTATTTTGGAATAGAACCTAGAGTAGGACTTTCGATTCCCTTTGCCGCAAGAAATCATAAATAATATTCAGGATGAAGACGCTTTAAAGAAGGTAATTCAAATGTTAACCGGACAGAAGACAGTGATGATAGCGTTGCCCAAGTTCGTAACCAAGAAAAAGTTTCTTTATCTGAAAAAAACATTCATAAAGCTAGAACAACAGCAGCAGAAAATCTTGTGAAAGAAAGCGAATACTGACAAGTCTCATCATCACAACATCATTGGAGTTATTCTTCAGAAAAATGACGATGGTTTTACAAAGTTGGCACCAAAATGGCGTACTTCAGAAACTATATTGCAGGTTTAATTTTTCTCCTTAATTACCTCTGGAGCATTTATCATATTCTAAAGTAGCTTATACTCGTAAGTTTTTTTTTTCAGGTCAGAATTTGGTATTTGCCGTCAAACTTTTTTAGAGGTAGCAGACGTGAACCAGGACTCTGAAATACCGCTGAGGACTGTAGCTACAAAACATTCAGTTGGATCAGGTCAAGGTTTTGTGGGATGCAGCTGCCACAAAAACTGTTCCAAACAGACGTCAGTGCAAGAAGAAAAAGTTCTCTCTGCAATTCTAAATACCACCAAAGCTAACCATGTAAAAATAAATAACAATTTAATAATTGACATAATACTCGCATGATTATTGCTTTTTGATTAAAATTTGTATTATTTGTTATAGTATGATTGTTTACATTATCACTTAACGACGAATCATTACATATAGTTTAATAAAAAATATTATTTTTTTAAATACGGAGTATTTTATTTATTGTATGAAATTATTTTAACTTTCTTGATATACTTTAATGTTTAGACTAGGCCTTGCCAGTTTATCCTATTGTATGCGCATGGATATTAGGATCTACTAGCTTGGCCTAGTCTAAACTGGTCTACCCTATCGGGCAATATAATGTTTAAACTATTTAGACTAGGCCATACCAGTTTATCCTAGTGTATGCTCATGGATATTAGGATCAACTATTTTGGCCTAGTCTAAACTGGTCTATCCTATCGGGCTAAGGACAAATTAGTTTGGACTAGGGCTATACTGGTTAATCATATCGCGTGTAGGAAGAACTAGTTGATCCTAGGCCAAACTAGTTTGTTCTCTAATCGGGTTTGGCCGGTAACATATATAATCTCCAGCAAATTCACCCCATTGCGGCTAAACTTTGAAACTTATTTTTCCCTTAATTCTATATATATTAATAATAATTATGAGATGTTTATAGCAATCTTTAATTACCTTGAACATTATACGGTAATAAAAATTTATTTAATTTTTTATAGGCATTAAATAAAATCTTATTCATTCCATCACCATCATGTTATCCACCGTATATGTATCTACAGCCTGTGTGGCCTAGTGGTATTCGCTCTTCCTTCTCAAACCGGTGATCATGGGTTCAAATCCTGAGGGAATAATATGTATTTTACCGATCGATGTACATTGTATGAAAAGTCGGATGGGCATATAAAAAATTGCTACCAATGGCAGTGAAGACTATTAGCAGTCGTTAATGAACGCACTTAGCGTTCCTATTTTTTATAACTAACCCACATATCGAATACAGCTTACCTTCAAACGGGTCGTGGATGTCAGTTACCAGTAACTGTGAATAAATATTGTTCGTTAGGTGAATCTGGGTGGATTTGAAACTGACCCCGGTACTTTTGAAAAACTGCTAGGAAAGAGGAAGTATATCTCAGGAACTACTTGTCCAATATTCGACAAGTAGTTACTTTCTTCCTTTTTTTCCTATTTTTTAATTAACTCATAACAATTATTAATTATCTGTGGTACAAACTATAAAAATACATATATCAGGAGCGGATTAACGAGGTAAAATCTCTTTATTAGGAAATCAAATGTAAGTATTACCACTAAAATATACCGCAACAAAGCGTGTTATGCGCGTGAAAATTAAATATATATAAATTATACTCAAAAAGGAACCTGCGGAAAATTATCGTGCCAAGAAATCATAAATAGAAAATTTAAGGTATCAGCTTAGTAAAATATAAATATTAGTAAATTATAGTAAAATTTTGTCTCGAATATCTTTTGGTTTTTATTAAAATCTATTACAGTTAATTGCTTTTATGAAATGCCAAATAAATAGTTTAAAGTTCTTAGCAAGAGGGACATATATAGTGGACATACAAGCTCTTAAGTACTGTTTTTAACTAGACCACATTACAACGTCATGCGGTAACGGCGTCTTAAAATTAATTAATTTCACTTCTAAGTCCTTACGGTATGTGTTTATTACTTAGGACAAGTTAGGTTACGGTATGTTTAGTTTCATGTATATAAATACTCTCTGCAAATAAAAATCAACAATGTGAATTAAAGGCTATTTGAGTTTTTTTAAACATTTACTTTTAAAATGAAATAATGAACATAATATTTTATTTAAGTTTTATTATATACATTATTTGTAAAGACTTGTATGTATTTAGTTGGTAAGCCTTATTAAATAAATAAATAAATAATATATTATGTAGCATTATAGAGACATTATTAAATAAAATTACTTTTTACGAATTTTATCGCGTTTATTTTACATGTTTAGTCTACCCCGTGACCACGGCCGCGGGAAAGCGTTCGAAACGTCGGGAATTTATATATGTAAAATAAAGGCGATAAAATCCGTAAAAAGTAATTTTATTTAATAATTTATAGTATTCGCGTAAACAAAAGAAATAATTATTATTGAGACTTTTTGTCAATTGTTACAATTTATGTTTAAAATATTTAACCATAGAAGAACATCCATTAAAGATGATTTTTTTCTGTCACTCTTTGGGGCTCTTGCGCCGGAGGTGACACGACGATCAACAAGTTAAATAAACTGGTTATAAAATAGGAATTTAACCGACAGTATACTTAAATATAATTTGTTGGAGATAAATAAAGTGAATAAACAACTTGAATGCTTTTATTGCACTAACATGCAAAGCCAACTATTTCTTGAGCTTTTTTAGCACTGTTCTTTACGTATTCCTGCCCAAGTGTTAATCTACAAGACGTCTGACTGTGATTTATAATAAGAAGATGTCTGAACTGTCTCATTTTATCGAAAACGTAAAAATTTTAAGATGGCAGTTGAATATATCCTTTCTTCGTCGACTATATCATGCTTACACTTTCTTTAATCAAAGAAGTAATTGTTTTAATTCATATTATAATAATTGCCTGCCAATCGATTCCACATGCTGCGGCCTTTTATTTTAGAGATCAGCCGTCTGGTATACTACAAAAAGCGTAAAAATGTATTCCGAACGAACAGATGACCGACACGACCAAGGATAGGTCAGGCGCAGAACCGACTTTATACTGTATTTACATATTTTACTGTACTTATGTACTTTATGATGTACATACCTATACAAGTGCCTCCGTGGCCTAGTGGTAAGGGCATGTGCTTCAGAAACCGGAATTTAAGCCGATCACCCAAATGTCTAAAAAGTAAGATGATCCATGCGTTGGATGGCCATGTAAAAAGTTGGTCTACCCACCAACCCGTATTGGACCAGCGTGGTGGGATACGGTCCAAAACCCCTTAATGGATAGGGGTGTATTAGGCCTATGTCGAAGAATGAAATGAAATAAATGAAGATGTGATACTCATACAAAACAAAATCTTTGTAGGGAATTTGATTGTAATAAATTGTAAATGATTTTTTTTATTTAATTTTGCTTGCCTCAATATCACAAATGTCGCTTATAACGGAATAGAAGCATTCATATAAAAAGTATAATAAAAAAAATAACCTTAGCTGACTTTTTCAAATCGAAAAGATAATTTCATTAAATCGTACTTTCCTATATTTTCATTTCTTTTCCTACACATTTTTAGTATTTGATCCTTATAGTGTTAATATGTTGATCATGTCAAGGATAAAAGTGACCTAAAGTACATCAGAACAAGTAAAGGCCAGGACACGTCTTTTAGAAGAGAATGGTGAATTGAATAACCGGTTTAAAGATCACACATCTTGTAATGAATCTTCGACAGGAAACTGTTATGTGTCCTGTCCTCAATGCACTTAAATTACCAAACCTTCTATCTAAATGTAATAAAGCCTAAAGAAACAAGTTCTGTTATTTAATGCAGTATTAAACTACAAATATTCTAGCCACTTATGATAACTTGTGATCTTTGGGTCGAATCCGCGGGGGAAGCAATAGTACCGGACTTCAATGGTAGCAAGATGTGCACTTGTAATACTTACGTGTTGAATAAGGTAACATATTTGAATTTAAACACTGTCGGTGACAGTCGGTTTCAAAGCCATGGCCTTAATTTTACTGACATCAATATAAGGTAATCGCAAAATATCACTCAACTTTGATGACCGTATTTCTGCCGCAAGACAATATTTTGAGAAAATAAATATAACATTACAAATAATTAGTAGGTCTCAATCCATTAATGCTTTTCTCAGTATTAATAATAACCTAGGTCAGTTATAGTCATATCCTTAGCCGTCTGAGACATCACGAAATTAGATCAAAGCTGCCAATAATGAGTTAGAACATTGAGGTTAGCCAGACGTTCATAATAGTGACTTTGACCTAAATCTAATTTTGTATGATCATTAAAACTTGAATTGCTTTTTAATATCTCATATTTTGTGACATTTTTTCTATTTCTCCAGAAAGGCAGTTTAAATCTTTATTGATATAAAAACTCATTTGGTTAGTACGGTATAAATCACGGAATGAAGTAAAAATATAACAACATAATTTCTTTTGAACATACATAAATTCTCATAATATTTAATTTAATATTTTCCGTCTTAATTTCTAAACGCCAGTTATTTATTACAATATCATCCAAAATAAACATTCTAATATTAGTTTTGGTGAGTTATTATCTAAACATCCCATAGTAATTTATCTCAGCGTATGCGTTAAGAGTTTCGGCTATACCTAAATTCAACAATTTGGTATTTTACAGCGGTGTGTGCGGCCGTGCTCACCAGTCGTTATGGCTGAAAGTGCGTTTATTTATTTATTGTTGGCATAAACCTGATCTTCCGTGCTTCCCGCCTCCTTAGTATCCATATAGACACCGTATAGTTAACATCGCGACCAATTCACAATTGCCAATCGCAAATCAATGCGCTACACACTGTGCGGTGTCAAATACTCAATGGAATTCGGTTGCTACGACAAGGATTCGGGGGAGGTGGAGTGCTATCTGGAAATACGTAAATAATTCATTACTAGAAATACCGTACGGGCCCGCTCGACGCTCCGCAATATATCGTATTGTTGTGGAGCGACGCATTGTAATTGATATTTTTAGTTGGAATCGGTATTTTTTCGGGTCGCGTAAACACGCGGCCTCTTCCGACAGTAAGTTAGGCAGTAATACGGCGCAGTCGACGATCGCAAGCGGAGCAATACGCGGTTATGAGAGTTTATTGTTTCAATGCCCGCGGTATTAGCCAGAGTCAGATAAACGAATCGGTCGCTCAAAATGCAAACGGAGTTGAGATCTGTAAGCACTAGGCGCGATAACATACCCAGTCGTAAGTAAAACGCGAACGCACGCGTATCATATGATATCTGCAACATGATTATATTCTAATTCCTGTGTACGAAAACGTTTTAGATTGCGATACGGGCACGTCTTGCGCTATCACGATACAAATGCGTAAGTATGAGTGACATAGAATTGTTTAATATCCTACATTAACCCGGTTTAGTAGGCAAATTCGCCAATTTCGCGCGCAGTGTCGAAATTTTACTATAACAGATCGCTCCGTTGCTAAACGCTTAATTATATTAGATTACTCAGCCGCAGATTATAAATAGGTTTCTGTGTAGTATCTTGTAATATTCTATAAGTTTTGAATGCATGTTTGATTGAAGCTTTTCGTTCTTGACAGCGAATCCCGAAGCAGTTGGATGCGTTGAGAGATTTGCAACATTCCTGTCGTTTCTTCTCGTCATCATCACCTTCCCGTTCTCACTTTTCGAATGCTTTAAGGTGAATTTGCAATACTGTAAACTTTTTGTGCTAACAATTTGAAATTTAATCTTTCTCACAAAAGTCTATTGACAATCAAATAGACTTTATTCACTATTAATCCATTTTAAGTGACTATACTATTAACATTACTTCGTGTGTAAATGGATCGCATGTAGTTGAATAGGTTTCAGCCTTTTGTTTAAATCATTCACCTTTTCAATTGGCTAGCGCTATTTAGTTTTAGTCTTATGGTAATATCATAGTTAAAAAAAAACTAAAAGGTTAAGTGGACATAATGCTTACACTACTACAGATACCGAATTTATTTAAAATGTTTGGTACAAAGAACTTGAGATTGCCAATAAATAAATAAAATTACCACATTTATAATTTTTTAAAGCAGTCTTAGTTTTGCTTAGTTTATTTATTTTCTAAAAAACCATCATTCATCCGTCGCCTAAACACTTTGTTCTACCGTAATTTCTTAGTAACGTTATCCAATACCTAACGTTTTCTTTACAAAGCGATCTGTTCTCTAAATACTGGCTCAGATACACTGATGTAGACTGATTGCGGCAAGTAAAATTACCTCAGTGTTCTGCAAGTGAAAGCAATTAATCTATTTTCGTCTTTTATTTGTGCTTTAACAGACGAGCAAACATTCAACGCTAAATAAACTTTGAACCGCAGAATTTATGCGTACCCTTGACTTATAAAACAAAAATAATTAACGTACAAATATTTTATGAAAAAGTACTTTTGGATATTTAAGTATGTTTACATACTCTATATATTTTTTATACAAAATAAAATACAAAATATGTCATTACATATTTTAGAATATTAAGAAATAAACTTTTCAGTTTGTATACTAGAATTAATTATCAATTTACATTTTCAGGTAGTGCAGGAGTTCGAACGCGCAGTAATATTCCGACTGGGTAGGTTAAGAAAAGGTGGAGCTAGAGGTCCTGGCCTATTCTTTGTTCTACCTTGCATTGACACCTACCGAAAAGTAGACCTTAGAACGGTTTCCTTCGATGTACCACCACAGGAGGTAAATTTAAATGATCACATAAAGTTTAACAACATAACTATGTCACGCGATTGCCATATTGTAAATAAATATGTCTTTACATAGATAAAATGGCTTTGAAACGCATAAAAAGTATATTTATTTATAATTAATGTAAAACACTCTATTCAAGAACTAAAAATAAAGATATAACAACACAAAATAACAGTAACCAACAAAAAAGCCACGTCCAAGTTTTCATAACCTAATACGTCTACGAGCAAATGAAAACTGAACAATATCGATATGAGATGAAAAGCAACCCACCACATGGCTGAATATGATGGAACGAAACAAGATACGCCTACCGGTCCGAAAACGGTATCGAAAACCGTTAACCCAGATGTTCCCGGATTAATTACGATGCGGCCATAATGCCATCAATCAAAGTTTTACAACGCACAAACAATCGCTCTTTGTTTACACACTGTCTAGATGAGGAGTAATCCCATAATACTTTTATTAACACTCAATCCTATTATTGTTATCTATAATACGCTGTAGCTATTAGCACTTTATTACTGAGTCTCATAAATGACTTATATAACTTAATATCAAAAATTTACTAAAATAATAACTAACACGCTTTGGGATAAGGGATAGATGTTCTTAAAATCTTTTTATCGTTAACTATTAGGGAAAAATGTGCTAAAAATGCAATAATCGGGAACAGCTTCCAGAATATTAAGCGCTGTTTTATACCATTGCGAAATGAGCTTGTTAAATATTTCTAGAAAAAACTACTGCACTCAAGATTTAAGTGTTGAAGCGTTGAACGTTGAAGCGAGAGTACCTGTGCAGAAATCTGTAATTGTAGGCTTTTGAATATCACTATTAAATAGGACATAAAATTGACATGTCATCACATCAAAACCTATTTTCATTTCATTTATTCTATTATTTAGACATAAACTGCCAATTACGAATATGTTTGTTTATTTCTTTATTCGATAATACTAAAAATATATTCACATTATCATATTTTCGTCTGAACAATGTTTATTTAAACGTGTCGAATGCCCAACGTCCGTGAACAGATATCTTACTGTTCCGACCTCATTTGTCAGCTCAATCGATGCCTGCTGACATTAAATCCGACAGAAATTCACGGCTTAAAAACTTGAAACTGATTTTAAGTTTCTCGAGTTATCTATATACAGGCTTCGATCTAGCTGTAGGATGGTCTTTATGCTTTACAAGACTTTGCGAGTATGGGTTTAATTAGCGAAACGAACTATTGTAATATTGTATATTCTAGACGTGTTTACTAAAAGCAGTGATCTACGAAGATGATTAAAAAGTCTCACCAGACTTTCCTGATTGACTAGTCAATAACCTAATGGAAGCATTAGAGCAACACTATGGTCTGCAAGTTATAATAGGCATATTGATAATTAGATGATGATTTTAATCGACTCTCTATATGCATTACTTTTAAGTTCTGATTTAATGGCCTGCATGTAGCTATTGCTGAAATAAAGGAAGTAAATGGTTAATCGCAAAAACAACTTTGCTTGATTCGTTGGTAACTGAAAGCAAGATGACTAGCGTGGATGGATTAAGTCGTGACTCCACCAAGCCTATCGGTATGGAGTCGTGTCTTAAAACCAATGGAGAGTCTGGGTTGTCCGAGATCCAGCAATGATGATGATGACTAAACAGCAATATTACTTTCAATTGATTATATTCATATTTTCTGAAATAAAATAATCAACATGTCATGGCATAAAAATGTCACACCAAGCTTGGACCAGACGTGGATGAAGATATCGAGTTTATAAATCTCAAACTTCTAATGGATAATAGGGTGTGATTCAGACACTATCACAGAAACTTGTGACTATCTAAAAATACACTTTATAATTTGAATTTTGACACTATACATAATATAGATCACATTCTGAATAGTTCGGAGTTTTAAAAATATAGTTAGGTTATAGTTTTAAAAATATAGTTAAGTATGAATGTTCTGGACATTGGACCAGCGCTGTGGATACTGTCCAAGACCGCCTTATGACGAAGGAGTACGTTAGGGAAGACTATATCCAGCAGTGGACTAACAAACACTTTTCTTTCTAGCCATATTTTCGAATCATCACGGTCTCCGTTTCTAATACACTAAGTATCATAGTAATTGAGTAAAATCCATACGCACTCTGCATATGCAGTGCCCGTCAAGTGACGGAGGACAGGGAGAGCTAACTCATATCGTTCTCTTTTCTCTTCTTTTCTCATTTACACTGCTAGAATAAGAAACTGCTAGCATACCTATTCGCTGCACCCTCCAGAAAGCATTTACAGTAGACTTCTTTTTGGGTCGTGAATCATCTTCTTTAGTCTTGCTACTTTCGCCTCTTTTTTTTCTTAGCTTCCAGACCGGCTGGTGACTGCGGCAGACACTAAGTACTAAACATGAAACAGTAAAAACCTAATTAGGGAAGGTGTACAATTCTATACCAATCAGAACATAGCATGAAAATGTACGAGCGATGATGAAACAATCACACTGTTTTGTTTTAAATTGTTTTGGGCACTAGATCTTCTTTAGCATTGGTATGATTTATTTATGTCATCTAGAATAAGAATAAGTGTCAACAATGTTTAAAAATATGCTGAATAAATTATTACGTTTCAAATTTTGTCTTTGTGAAGGTTCTTACAAGAGATTCAGTTACGGTAGCCGTTGACGCAGTTGTGTACTACAGAATCAAAGAACCGCTTAATGCTGTTGTACGTGTTGCAGATTACAGGTACGTTGAGTCAAGAAATAATAATATTGAGGAGGTGCAAAGAAAGGATTATTCACGCAAAAGTATTTGATAGACATTAAAAATCAATTAAATCTTGCAAAAAAGCAAACGTGTCTTACATTGAGCCCTCAATATGGGTTCTTTATTTTAAAATATTGATATCATAACTGTTACAGGACCCCTATATTTTACAATATTATTGTATATTTTGAATGGATTCCTTTTAAATTGTGCCTTTGAAATATACCACAGTACATATCTCTGCCAGAAAAAAGTATTCGGAAAATATTTCTGTACGGTTTTAAGGGCACCGTAGCTAGTGCAATTTTTGAGTGAACGTCTGGTAGCGTCGAGCGGAGGTAGCATCATAAGCTACGTTTCATAAGTTATACAGTTTGTATCACTTACAATTAGGCATATATCTTAAGTAGATTTCAGACGTCCCATTTACTACCGAAAGATATACAAAATTATGTTTTTTAAAAACTTTTAATTATAGCAATTTTACATATCAGAATCGGATTGATAATAGCCCAAAATTGTTCGTAAAGCTTTTAAATGATCAAGTTATGTTTTACTATTTTCAGTGCCTCCACCCGGCTTCTAGCAGCAACTACGCTGCGAAATGTTCTGGGTATGCGAGATCTTGCACAGCTCTTGTCTGACCGCGAGGCCATCAGCCACATGATGCAAGCCAACTTGGACGAGGCCACTGACCCTTGGGGCGTCGAGGTCGAAAGAGTTGAAATGTAAGTGAACAATCTATAGAAATTTAAACAAAGGCAATACTGTTATAGTTGGACAAAATATTTCATGTATTGCATCTATCGTTTTTGAAATTTCATAACTTTTACAGAGTTCATGGGCACAGGACACTCTTTCCTTTAACTTATATAAAATAGGAAATACATTTTTTATTTTGTCCATATCTGAGGCGAAATATAGTTCAACCCCTATAACAGTTTTCACGCTAAGTAACTAAGCCATGAACTACACTACAAGCCTAACTACAACAGCTACCACTATCAGCCTAATGAAGCAATCTTTTCATGAATAAGATGTCCAGATATCGGTAGGATCTGACATACTTTTAACGTCTACCAAGAATCTTTAACATGTCCTACACTGACCATAAATATAATACCAACTAGAACACAATGATGACATTGTGTTGTCGCTAAACAGTATTCGAATCCATAACTATAATGGTTAGAAATTTCAAGGTCTACCAAACATAGAAAAAGTGCCAAAATTACAGTGGTTCCTACCATTAGATATACCTCGTTTCAACTTCTTACAAGTAATATTTTAGAGCAGCTATATTATAATCACAACATTTAAGAAATTATCAGACAATATGATATAAAACATGTATGCGAAACAGTTAATAAACATTAGTTATTTATTCTGGGCCATTTCTTACTTTATTTTTCCGCTAACAATGCTTTTAATTTAATGTTATTTTTTTACTTTACGTATATTTATTGTCAAGACCGTCATTGGCAGTCATTATAGGAAGTCAGTGCCTTCAAATTTACTAAGAATTCAGTTTACCCTTTGGGTTGCGGAGGTCAGATGCCAGGCGCTCTGCGTAAAGCTGTTTTACTGGTAAATTGGGCGGATGAGAAGTCGACTCCGCGATAACTTGGGAAAATGGCAGGGTAAAAAAAAGTAAATTTATAGATAATTGAGGTTTTAGTCAATAATAGGTGCTAATGAAAAAAATATTAGGCAATTTTCCTTTAGGCCAGTTATGATAATTTCTATCAAAAGAAAACCAAATATTTTGTAGTTTTTATTAAGAGCAACAATCATGATTTTTTTCATCATTAACATTCATCATCATCAGCCTGTGATAGTCCACTGCTGGGCATAGGCCTCCCCTAATACACCCTTATCATCTTACTTTTCAGACAATTCGGTGACCAGCCCAAATTGCCCTAAACAACTAGGAAACAACAATGAAATTTTGTTGACTCCCCGCATGATTCGAACCCACGACGTCCGGTTTCTAAAGCCTAAACCGCTAGGCTACAGAGGCAGTTCATTATCATTATTTTTTTACAATGATAATTTAAATAAGTTTTATATTATGCTTTTAAACATAGAAAAGACGTAAGACTACCAGTGCAACTGCAGCGAGCAATGGCCGCTGAGGCAGAAGCAGATAGAGAAGCAAGAGCTAAGATTATTGCAGCCGAAGGTGAAATAAAAGCTTCGAAAGCATTAAAGGAGGCTTCCTTAGTCATGATAGACAACCCAATGGCATTGCAAGTATGATAAACCCTTAAAATTATTATTATTTCATTAGCATATTAACTATATAATTGTTATCATATTTATAATAATTAAAATAAATCAAGTATCGTAAATAAATTCTATAATTATGTGACTATTTCATGGGTAGTTCTACGATAAGAGGTTTCGAGCCCATAGAAGATGCGGCCAGGGAGAAAAGTTGGATTTTTTCATGAAAATGTTAAATTATGCTAATTAACCGATTGATTATTCTTTTCACCCAATGGCAGGTTACTTCACACATATTTTATTACTGTTAAGAAGGCCAGGGTAGAGACGTCAAGATCAGGGTAGATATTTATTAGACCAGACAACAAATTCAGGCATTGAAATAATGAATTCAATTAATAAAATCAAACACCTCACCCTGAAGCGTTTAATTAATAATAAAACAAAAATAAATTTACATCTCTTCATACATTTAACAAAAAATGAAACATCTTCTAATAATATTAATTAAATAAGCAGCTAGACTACCACCTTTTAACAGTAACCAGACTTGTGATAGTTACGATAATATTCATCGTTAAAAACGTTATAAAATTAACGAAATAAAGGCACTTCCTTGCCTATACAAACAAAAAAATAAGCTTTTTCAAAGACATTCACTGCATAGGCAAGTTTCACGTTTATCACAGTTCGGTTGTACTATCCAAAATGATTTTAGACTTGCGTCATGAAAAAGAACAGTATCTAGGAGAACTCTTCTTTGTCTGCGTTTGGAAGAGCTGAATAATTATCTTTTAGTTGCTGCGCTCTCTTGCTTTCTTCTTTCATATTTTTCGGGCTTTACGTTGATCCCTACGAGTCATTTGATCGACAGTTTTTATTAGCCCTTTTTTTTGTTTTTCAAATATTTTTCTTTTTCTTTCAGTTTTTGCTATTTATACTTTTCTGGGTCATTTTTAATCATTTCATATCTTAACCTTTCTGCTTTACGTTTTTTTGTAGTTTTTCTTCATGTGTTAACTTTTTTGGCAGTAGCATATCCTGTAATAACGTAAAAAAAATTAGAGATCTCTTTTTAATCATAACAATACCTCACTATTCCGTTTAAATCTGACTTCAGTACAATCTAACTAAATTTTAATTACTTTGTGACTACATTTTATGATATGTTTTATCTCCCCTGGCTAGTAAGTCTCTCCCCTGGCATTTATCTTGGCAGGGGAAATACGCCAGGGGAAAGACGTTTTCATGATAAATTTAAATATTGAAATCGATGTATTACATTTTTAGCTTAATTAAATATCCCACTTAAATTAGTACAGCATTATTGAATAAATGTCATATTACACAAATTAATCAAATCATTAATATAACTTTTATGACTTACCAGTGGAGAGACGCAATGACTTTGTGAGATCACTACACCGCACGGATGCGTCGCGAAAACTAGCAAAATGGCGGCCTCTAAGGGCTCCCTTGTTATTTGTGGCTAACTTCACGTTGTTAGATATCCTTGAGAGGAATTTGCAATATTTCCATTTTATTTTTATGTTGGTAGTAGTGAAACAAAATTTTCCAGGGTAAAGACACAAAAAATTCAGGACAAAATTTAAGTTCAGAAAATATACACAAAAAACATACTTTGTTGAATTGTTTCTTGAAATTATTATAATATATTTATTCAAATTCATACTTACCATGCTTTAGTTTAGAAAGCGAAACAAACAAATTAGGTACGGCAGTAACTTCGACTGAAATCGGCAAAAGGACTGGCCAGGGTAGATACTTTTTTGAACTTTGTTGCCAATTTCAGAAAAAAATATAATATTACAGCATTTAATTGTGACTCTATTAATTAAAATACATTAAGATGGTGTAATTGATTGTAAAGGATTAGACAATATGGAATAAAAAACCTATTTAATATTAATTGTTCGCCGTTCAAGTTACCTCTTATCGTAGAATCATCCTCATAGGCTTTATATTTTTTTAAGTAAAGTTTAAAAATTGCATCATAGTGAGAGCTTC
The DNA here is from genome assembly GCA_029286875.1 of Lamproptera curius. Lineage (NCBI taxonomy): Eukaryota > Metazoa > Arthropoda > Insecta > Lepidoptera > Papilionidae > Lamproptera > Lamproptera curius. Next base: position 1,520,521 of record JAGSMT010000039.1, on the reverse strand, counting down.
GTATTTAAATGCTTATTTTATTATTTACAAATAAACACCATGTAGAATTAACGTCACATTAACATCAATGAATAGTATTTAAGTCATATTAATCAATGATAATTGTTTTTTTCAGCTGAGATATTTGCAATCACTTAACACGATATCAGCTGAGAAGAACTCGACTATAATTTTTCCGTTTCCTATGGACTTTTTGAGAACATTCTTGGGTGGTGCTGGTCAAAGTATGTCGTCGACATTGCCTATCTGACTACTGATCCAAAAATATATAAAACTTAAGTCATTAATATGTTTATTAATCTTTGCTGAGAAGGATATTTGAATAAAATTGTACTATATAAATTCAATAAACAGACAATATAGTGATAAAAAAATTAAGTGTTTCAAACAACTTTATTATTTATTGGCATTTATTAGAAACAAACATAACATAAATATGGAACAATCTGAGATAACAGTCTTATAAGTAAGTAACAATATCAAAGACTAGTATTCTCTTGATGCATCCTCCTCCTGGTTCTTGCGCCCATAATGCACTGGTTGTTCCACTTGTTGAGCGTGAGCACCTGGCTTTTTATGTACGACAGCCTAAAAAAGAAAAAATATTATATATTATATTTTAAGGCAATAAGCCATGAGATTAATCACTTCATTTGCTGCGCCGTGTTTACGTTGAAAGAATGCGTTACGTCGTTAAAATGTTTCAATTATTTAATATAATTGTTATAGTTGTTTTCTAGTTTGTTAGGACAATATGAACCGCTCACCCAATTGTCCGAAAAGTAATTCTAATTCATGCGTCATGCATGTCGGTTGTCTAGACCATTTTTGGCAGTCGTCATAGGAACTTACTGACAACTAATTCATCTTTAGAATAAAGTTTACACTTTAGGTTGTGGAGGTCAGATACCAGTCGCTCTCAGAGTAAAAACTGTTATTCAGGTAAATCTGGATAGATTGGAAGCCGACCCAATGATAACTTCGGAAAATGGCTAAGTTAAAGAGAAGAAGAACCTTGTCTTATGTTTTATTTTATTGTTCCTATGTTTTATTGCACTTGATTCAAACATTGATTTAGCTAAATTAGGGAAATTTGTTATCATTGCTGGGCCACGGTCATGTTTAATCCCCACGTGATCTTTGACTAACAAGGGTGAGCGTCATTTTGGCGCCAATTGAGTTTCAGTTCAGACTTAAACTATATTTAGTTGTTAATAACAGATTGGATTAAATAATCAATTTACCTGGAAGCCATTCTTAGGGTCCGCTGTGTAACGGACAATACGCAAAGAACCATCAGGTTCGACAAGTGAGTATTCACCAGTAACGACGTCTCCGTCACGATGCTCTTTGTGATTTTGCAAATTGCCAGTGTGCGGGTCTTCCACCCCATAAGCGTAATGATAATCTGGTTTTGCCTGTTTAAAAGTTTACAAAACTTTAATACGCTAAAACTGAGTCTAATAAGATATCAATTTGTAAAATATGGTGAATTACAGATTAGTGACTTACCGCTTGTGAAATCTATAAGAATACGTGATAAGTAACATAATATTATTATAAAATAAATATAAGCGCCTTCTCCTGATTCTGTAGTGCGTGTACTACAGTTTTTTTATTGAATGTCAATGCTATTAGAATTATTTTTAAAAGAAAAGAAACATAAAAGGAATCATAGACTAAGTAACAACTTTACACGTTTACATACCACATAATCGACTGTTTTTAGTCGGGCATATTTCGCGGTCTCTGGATTTATTTTGCCTGTTTTATGATCGTATCCATAGCTTGCGTGTTGTTGAGCGGGAATATTTTCAGCGGCTGGTACTTGAACCTCTACGATTTGACCGCTAACTGGGCCACTAAATCTGTTATATGAATACCTCCCGGTGCATGGATCGATATGGCACTAGTCGCTAATGCTATAACAGGGAATATCTGAAAATACAAAACAAGAATTAATAAAATTAGTTTTGATGGAGGTAGGTTTCTCTTTAACACAGGAAAGCAACGCGATACCAATTTCTCCCACAAAATAGTAGTGTCAGACTTCAGAGATACTAATGAATTTCCGACCTAAGGGTACAGTAGCCACTGTGTAGTAGTGTGAAGTGTTAAGTAGTGGATAAGCACGATATAATGTCCAATGTATTAAAAAGTCAATGTGTCTTGTAAAGTACAATGCATATTCAATGGGCTATGTTTACTTACAATCATGTGAATGTGCTGTTTGCCTTTTTGCCTCATTTAATAAAAAAAATGAAAACATTTCTTTTAGTTTTAAGGCACGTTTATTCCTCTAACATGCTTTAAAATTTATAAACTTGGAAACTGTGTCAATCGCCCATGCAAAATTGTTACCTTATAATAGTAGGTACTAAAAAGTGTGCCGACCTTCACGGTCAAGCGCTCTCAAAGAAAGTTACTCAATAACAATGACAATGAAAATTTGTCGGCTCTAATAAGAAACTTTTTTCATCGTTTCATATCTAGCGTAATCTAAATTTATATTGATATAAGATATGGAGCCCAGAAACGAAATTCTTATACAATATTTTATGTTATGTATTGTCAATATTTAATGACTATTTTAGATAATTTTTCTTATCAGTGATATGAGATTATTAAATAAAAGGACTTTAACAAATTATATCGCGTTTTTACATTTTATATTGAGGCCGTGGTATCCACAGCCTGTCCCGTAACACAAACCAACACAAACCCGCTAGAAATCAAAGTGTTCGAAACATCGGGATATAAAATATATAATGTCCTTTTATTCTACAATTGTGTAGTATTCACGTTAATAAAAGAATTTATTATGCTAAACTTCTCTACGAATTTGCTTAAGAAATTAAAAAAACATTGGTTCCTGTTACCATATGAAGACTATACTTGACTTCAACGAAAACTGATCGCAAAAAATTATCAATACCTTGAAAAATAATGCCATGATGCCGATAGATAATCTTTAGAGATATTGTCTTGAGGCACGCTTCCCTGCAGGACTGTTGACATAGCCACGGGCTTTGTGGTTTTATAGCGGCCGGTATTCAAGAAAGTATAGGTGCAATTGCAAACTTATTCGGTTGCGTACAAACTATGAATCAATGATTTTCAATATTCGACAATACGCAATGGTACAGAATATTTTTTTGAAATTATTGTCTATTTCACGAAAAGAATCAAATCCTTTGTCAAAACTTTTGCTACGTGATTCCATTTTATAACTTATTAGGCACGCCAAACACCTAGGTCATATGAATCAATAGTTAATAGTGCTAAAATATTTTTAGGTGTCAATTATGACGATCGTTATTTTCAATTTAGTAGGTAAATAGTCCATTAATTCCTATTTATATATCGTACTGTTTGTTACCTTTGTATTTCGATGCCCCAAAATAAACTAATATTGAAACCGTGTAAAAATTTTTAAGCTAAGTAACAAGATTTAAGAGTTAACAATTTTTTAACGAATACACTGTAAGAATATTAAAAAGAAGAATCTGTATAACTTAACTAAAAGACTTTTTCAGAAGTTTGTCTCCTAATAATTTACATAATATTTATTGGTTTTACAACGTTTTTTCCTTTTCCAAAAACTTTCCTTGTTCACCTTAAGTTGTTTAGAAAAGGAACAGACGAGCGTGATATGGCTCAAAACGTACTTCCTTTTTAACCAAGGATATTATTAAGACATGATCATTGACTACAAATTCATAAGGGAATAATAATAAAGGGCTCCTAAAATCAAAAAGGTAACCATCTGGATTTTTTATAAAGATTGATCTATGGCACAAAGTTTTATAAATTCAACATGTTCTCTGTTATTAAACTATTTGATTCTAATTCAAGGGGAAGATTAGAGACATTTTTTTTTCTCATTTATTCAAAGCAAATTTCTTAATTTTCGTTAGCGTAGTTATAAAATAATGTATACCGATTATACTTTCGATTGCAATAAAAACTAATTGACATACAAATATTTAAATCAAATGCATCCATTTTACTATAATATATTATCTTTTTAAGCACATACTAGTCTAAAATAATGTACATTAAATACATTTCGCCTACACAAACTTACCTTTTTTGAAATTTGATTGTTTAAGTCGGCGCGTTTACGACTTCTTCTAAATAGCAATTCAACACAATATTATAGTAGTTGAAATATCTACAGAATACTATCTACAACGAATTCGAGTTGTTTTTTTTACCTCGTGTCTCGTAGGCATGCAATTAAAAGATAAATCTTAAATAGTTACTTGCTTATGATCAATATTTATTGATGTTACAAAAATATTGGTTGTTCACGCCTTTTCTTTTACTTATTCGGCAAGTTAAACGTAATTTTACAAATATAAATAACTTATTTTTTGCCTTTTCAGTAATTTGCACCAACTGTGCCTGAAGTACGTAAAATCATTAACAACTGACGTAGAAAATATAAATCAATACAATTAAAACAAATATAAAAACATTCTGTCGTTTCTTTATTTTTCTAAGTCAGCAACATTTTCGTATTCATGTCTTAATAAAATTATTTAAAGTTTTATCGCGTTTAATGCCTACGATATTGCTTACGTCTCAGATACTTAGCAGGAATCCATAAAGTCCTTGATAAAATCATTTGTAGTATTCGCATAAATGCAAGAAAGTATTAACATTATATATATTACGCAGATTACACGTCTTAGCCGTAAAGTATTTTTTAACGCAAAACTTCTAAACAGCTCGCTTTAGAGCTAAGCTAATAAATTAGATGCCGCAGCCACAGCTTACCTTTAAATAAAAATGAAAATGACATTATTAAATAAAAGAAATTTTACACGGTCACGGGTTGCCCGTGGTTTACAATCGTGATTCACAATTTATACATTGACCTAGGACGTTTCAAACCTTTTGTAACAGAAAGTAAACGCAAAAAATGTGTCAAATTTATAATATTTCACAATGTGAACTATTCGCTAAATAAATAAAATAATTGAGTGCATTATTATTGTTGACCTATTAGCAGCCTACGTTAAATTTGATAGACAATTCTCAAATATTCACTGTTCTATGTGAGTAACTCGAAAACCGTAAATATCGTATTAAACTTGTCTCAGTAAAAATTTAGGTAGCTGCATACGTTTGCAAAGTTTACCAAATGTCAACATTAATATTAAACTTCAAACTATCATCTAATTATCCTGAATCGTATGCACGAGATATAACTGAAAAATCAAATTAAAATCCAATATTCAAAAAAAATTTAAAACAAGCCATAATATAATTAATTACTTCTTTTTTTTATTAATTCTCCTCTTGTCGGGCAAATTTAATGACGGCTATTAAACTGGCACACGAGTAATAATGCAAGCAAATACAAACTAGATTTTCATCATCATCATCATCATCATCGTCATCATATCAGCCTATGAAAGTCCACTGCTGGACATAGGCCTCCCCCATGAGCCGCCAAGAAGTACGATCCTGCGCCACCTGCTTCCACCGACTTCCCGCACACTTGCGCAGGTCGTCACTCCATCTCGTGGAGGGTCGTCCCACTCTGCGATGGCCAGTACGAGGCTGCCACTCGAGAACCTTTTTTCCCCATCGGTTATCGGCTCTACGAGCTAAATGGCGGGCCCATTGCCACTTTAGCTTGCTAACTTTGCGAGCTATATCGGTCACCATCGTTCTGCTGCGGTTGTCTGTATTACGCTCTCTATCACGCAGAGAAATTCCTAACATAGCCCGCTCCATAGCTCGCTGAGTGACTTGGAGCTTCCTCATACGGCCAGCAGTGAAGGACCACGTCTCAGTTCCGTAGGTCATCACTGGCAACACGCACTGGTTGAAGACCTTAGTTTTTAGGCATTGAGGGATATCGGACAAGAGGATACGTCTAAGCTTCCCGAAAGCTGCCCATCCGAGCTGGATTCGTCGATTGACCTCTGCGTCGAAGTTGGACTTACCTAGCCGGACTACTTGTCCCAGGTAAATATATTGGTCAACAACTTCGAGCACAGCGTCCCCAATAACCACCGGCGTAGGCATGACATGAGATTTTCAAGGGACCCTAAATCTTTTGGTAATAAATTAACTTACACAGTTCGACATACATCGAACCAGAAGTTGTTTTAGGTCACCAGGAAGATGTTGCGTATTAAGACTCCTTTAAAAAAGCATTTGACACGGTCGACAATGAAAAGTCTTAAATAAATTTGCTAAATATGGCTTAACTCATCACATCGTACATTTTATAGTAATTATTTGAAGAATAGACAGCAATATATTGACATCAATAGACAGGAATTGGAACCGTATTTTACTCAGTCAGGCATAAGCCAAGGCAGCAATTTGGGCCCCTTAGAACTTTTAATAATAGTTAATAATTTACCTGACATTATAGAATACTTCACGTACTTTAAGTTTACAGATGATTCAAAATTATTACTAAGCATAAAAAGTCTTTCAGACTGCGAGAGATTTCAAAATGAACTTTAGAGAATTATTCAATGTAGTATGGAGTTTGTACAAACTCAACTTCAATATCTTAATATATTGTATTATGTCCTATAACGCGGATTACCGCAGAATATAATTATACTATAAGTGCCTTGTCTACAAAACGTGTGGCAGAAATTAAGGACCTGGGAGTCGTTTTCGATAGACGACTTAATTACTCTTATCACAGAAGCTTGCAAGAAGACTTATCGAAATCTAGGATTTGTATTTAGGCTGGTGAAAGGTTTTTAAACATCGGGACATTAAAAGCTTTATATAACGCCGAGATCAAAAGTCACCTAGAATTTAACGAGAGTGGAAAATAATTAAAATTAATGCGTCACCTATATCACATACTATATGGTGTTTACCCCTGAGTTTCCGCTCCTGTAACCCACGCGCTTTGTTCTTGTCATGGTTGGGTACAGAGAGCTTCAAACACGAAAAAACATCATGCTCGTAGAATATATTTGGATGTTACTACGAGGCTTAACCATTAACTCAATGGCTCTAAACGCGTTGTCACTAATGTGCGAGATAGGCTCGTGTACCGACGGCGTAACCCAAAACTACTCGTCATACCGCGCAGGCGCACCCGTATGATAGACAGGGCTCCCTTTACACGAGCACTGCTCACACTTAATAAAACGTCTGAGTTTATTGAAATATTCCATTGTAGCAAATTACAATTAAATGTCACAGCATTTAAAGTAATCCTTATATTGCTATCCTTAAAAATATTACACATCACATCATCAGCATTTGATAGTCCACTGCGAGACATTTGGCCCCCCTAATACACCCTTATCAGTTAGGGGGGTTTGGACCGATATCCTACTGCTCTGGTCAAATGCGGGTTGGGGGGTCGAAAGATTTTTTTAATGGCATACGCAGGCAGACGAGCAGTCGGGCCACCTGATGGGAAGTGGTCATCGACACCCATAGACATTGGCAATGCCAGTGGTATCACCAACGAGCTGCGTACCGTGAGACATAGGGTGTTAAGTCTCGTTTACCCAGTAAATACGCTGGCTTCGGTCCCCTTCAAACTGAAACTCAGCAGTGTTTCACACTACTGATTCGCGGCAGAATTAGGCACCGCGGTGGTACTCAACCAGACGGTCTCCTGAAAAGGGACGTACCGCCGGTAAAGTATTTACATGCCCATCCGACGCATGAATCGTCTTACTTTTCAGACAATTGGGTGATCGGGCCAAATTGCCCTAACCAACTAGGAAACAACAATGAAAATTTGTTGAGTCCCCGCAGGATTCGAACCCACGACCTACGATTTCTGAAGCACTCGCCCATACCACTAGGATGCGGAGGCAGAAAAATACTTAACAGTGTGTAAGTTATTACTTTATATGTTAAGTGTAAATTAAATAACACTTATGTATTGTATTCTTGTTTTTTTCTGTTTTGTATCACAATATCTGTTCGTGGATTGTAAATTTTTAGTAATATTTTCGTACAATTTTTTATATGTGTTTATAGTTTACACCAACTTTTCGAAAATCACAGGTTGCCTTTGCCAACTCAGATAAAATTACTGTACTCACTGACTATAGAGTACCACTGGATGATCACAATGTAGGTACTACCGTCGTCTTGCATAATAACTGAAATAATTAAAGGAGGCATCCTTTCACTTGCTCAAAAAAAATCTTACAGCCAGTCAGGTTTCAACATTATGTTATTCAACACTAGTCTTTCTGTTAAAAATCAGTAGTAAGCAAATTCCACGGTTCAGGTTTCAACAGCACTGTAACGAGATTTATGTTATAGGTTAAATGTATATTTGTGAGAAAATTTGAAGAATTTTACACAACCTTTCAAAACTTATTTAAAAAAATAATTAATCTAGTGTATTAATACCCAGGACAAATAAGAAAAAGAATTTTTATATTATATTGGGTTTTTAAATATTAACGAAAGAAAATAGACGCTTTTTACTGACAAATTCAATTTTTTCTATAATTCTACAGACAATTTTGTAGACAGGTAACTTCTTAATTTAAACTTTAATCTTAAGACAGTTTATTGACATACCTATTGTCAAAAGAATATGAAAGTGACAGTTAAACTTGTAAACAATCAACTAGAACTAGTTTTAATTTTATTATTTTGGTGGGGCCATTCTTAATATAAGAAGAAGAAGAATTTTATTATTGATAAATATAATTACCTAAGAGCAAACTTTTCTGTAAAATGTTAAGTAATTTTTATGAAAAATAGTGAGCTATGTACCTATTAACTTAATAAAATTAATTAAACTTGGTAACTATTATGAGTCCTAAAAAGAAAAAGTTAAAAAAATCTGATGAAACAACAAAATCTCTGAAGCGAACTAATGAAGAAGATAGTAATCCTAAAAGATTAAAACCCGATCACTGTGAAACAGAAACTATGCAGGCTTTAAAAAGGAAAAACTTCATAAAAGCATGTGAACAGGTGTCATGTGCAGAGTACTTAAATTATGCAAAACGGTTTCAACTTGTATATCTCCCTTCATGTGTAAATAGAAATAATTGCAAACATGAATCTAAAGATGTAAGCTTTAGATTTCTTATGTCGTAGCATTTTGCTCTAAGTATTTGGCTAATGAATATTCTAAACATTTCAGCTTGAAATTTATCAAATGCCTATGTATGCTGAAGAATCATTCAATATTGAGGTCAAGACAAATATGTGGTGTGAAGCCTTAGAAGTGTGTTTCTTGTCTTTAACACCATCTCAATATTTGTCATCTAATGTTCTGAAGAATGTTGTTGAAATAATTTTGGTAATGTGAATAACATAACTATGTCTATATCTATAACTATATCATACAATTTGTGCCTATTGTAATTGATTGTATTTTTAGTGCTACATACTAGTTTCAACTTTACACATTTTTTGTATTGGTGGCTACAATCAACAATTTATTTTATGATGGCTATATAGAAATTACATATGTTATTTATATTACGATCACATAGTACAGATTAGGATATAATTTAGCATTTAATTGAAATTGTCTCTAATTTCACTGACCTGAATTAAAGTTGTAGATATTTGGATTTCAATTGAATTTAACTGTCTTACCTCTTCTTAATCTTAACTCTCAGCCTGATACTACTCCAATTAAACTTGAAAAAACATTACAGCCACTATGTAATTTTTGATCAGGACTAAAACAACTTATGCCATCATCAGCCTGTGTTAGTCCACCGCTGGACATAGGCCTCCCTTAATGCACACCTTCTCTATTAGGGAGTTTTAATACAAGTATCCCATCATGCTAGTACAATGCAAGTTGGTGGATGGACTGGCTTTTTTACATGCCTATCCAACACATTTTTTGCTGCCTCCATATAAAGCAGAGGTTGTGGTATAGAATCCCATAGGGAACAACTTTGAGTTATTATTGTTTTCTGGTTGGTTAGGACAATTGGCTCTGATCACACATTGTTTAAAAAGTAATAGGATCAATGCGTCGGACTTATGCCATACATTAAAATTATATTGCAGCAAACAATTTGTAGGTTTCATAAAGTGTGGTGCCAATCTGGAGCTAGTAGCAAAGAGTTCTTTAAGTAAAGCTAGATGTAGAGCTAATGTAGAATTAGTTGTTTTCAAAACAGAAATCATAAAGACAGATGAATAATAACATATTTAATTTGCATATAATTTCAGAATGCACATGAAGATCTGGACTCTGACTACACAATATCATATTTAATAGAAAAATGCCAACAAATACTCTCACAAAACTTCAGCACACATCCACCTTGTTTGACAAAGACAATTAGAAAATGCTACAACAATTTCCTAACTTCACCTATGGATCTAAAAGAAAACACTTTTACAAACAGAACGCAATATGGTTGTGAGGAGGGAATAGTTAAATATTGCATGAATCGTTTGGAATATGAAATAACTGTAGAAAGCAAAGATGAGCCTTTTGTTAACAAGTATGAAAATATCCCTGAAGAAATGAGACAAACTGTTAAAGGTCTACATTGGCAGAAAGAAAAGTTTGAGATTTTTGAATCTTTGCATAGGAGCGACAGAATAAAGAGGTTAATGAAAGTTCTTGAAAGTGTTATTGAACTGTTGCAGTTCGACTTAGCTATCTGGCATTCGAGGTAGGAACAGACTTGTTTAAATATTATTTTATCCATTCTTTATATTTCATCATCATCAGCCTCTGATAGTCCACTGCTGGCCATAGGCCTCCCCTAATACACCCCTATCCATTAGGGGGGATTGGACCGTATCCCACCACGCTGGTCCAATGCGGGTTGGTGGGTGGACCGACTTTTTACATGCCCATTCGACGCATGGATCATCTTACTTTTCAGACAATTGGGTGATCAGCCCAAATTGCCCTAACCAACTAGGAAGGAACAATGAAAATTTTTGTTGAGTCCCTGCAGGTTTCGAACCCACGACCTCCGGTTTCTAAAGCATATGCACATACCACTAGGCTACGGAGGCAGTCTTTATATTTATTATATCAATAAAAGTATGGAAATCATTGAGAACCTCTATAGAAATTATTTTTATCTAAATGGTTACATTAAAGTAAATTAGACAAAAAAAATATTGAACAGGTCATAGAGTACTTATCTGAATACCTCCACTTTGGCCCTTATGGCTTATTAAAATTATATGAAAGCTAAAATTATATGTGATTGGTGCAAATAATAAAAGCTCTTAGCCACAAAAAGCTGCTTTAGCATAAATCAATCCAACAATACCACTTAAATTTCATTGTTATATTGTTTACCTTAATTCTATATTTTATTTTGATATACATAAATAATGTTTATTAAAAAAAAATTCTATAGAATTGTGTGAATAAGTCATTCACTTGGTTGAACTATGATATGCACAGGCAGCATAGTAATAATTTTAAATATGCCCATAAATGAACTGTTACAAGTTTAATATAATAAGTAATTTTGATAAATAATACAAAATGATAATAAAAAGTTGTTTGTTTTGTCCAGAGCAAATGATTAAATGAAATCCAGTAAACTTAGGCTGTTTTGTTTTAATTTTAGTTTTTTATGGTTTCTTTTTTTCTTTAATTCAGACACGGATATAATTTGGGCTCCCAACTTATGAGATCACAAAGACCACTAATGGCTTTCCTCTTATGGTCAACCAATGTCTTATATACTGGAACTGTAAACAAGGTTTGCAGACAAATTCTTAAAATATTTGCATACTTAGTACATTTTGATTACCCTGAAGAGTATATAAAAATTATGTCTGTAAGTATTTTGTAAATGTATTGAACATGCATATATCAATTTATTATCCAAACTTGAATTTATTTTCCCACAAAGTACAAAAGGCAGGCTAAATGTCTTAGACATTATCTACCAGTCAATCTTCAGGTATATAGGTGCATGAATAAAAAGTAAAATTGAAAAAAAGCCCATGCTAAATAGTTCATATCAATACAATATGTAAACATAAATATAAATAATATTAATAATATATCTATATAAATTTATCATGTAGTTTATATTATAACCAATGTGACCTAATAAATCTTTTTAGATTTGGCTGAATTCCATTGTCCAAACATTTTATATGTGTGAAAATAATTCTAATAGTGACTACCCAAACACTGGAAAATATTGCACATCTTTTGCAGGGCAATTTCATAGTATTATCAAAGGTAAATCATGTTATTTATTCAATTCCTCTTTAATATACCTCTATTGGCATATTTATAAAATAATCATCATTAATAAGCAACATGTTTTTACCGGACTCTTTATAATATTAATAGTAACTGTATTAACTATTAATATATTTATTAAATATAAAACAAATAAAATGAAGACAGAAGTTTGGATTTAAAATACTGCATATAACAAAGTCACAAATAACTGAAATTTTTATCACATCATCAGCCTTTATTAGTCCACTGCTGGACATAGGCCTCCCCTCATACACCCCTATCCATTAGGGGGTTTGGACCGTAAACCACCACGCTGGTCCAATGCGGGTTGGTGGGTGGACTGACTTTTTACATGCCCATCCGACGCATGGATCATCTTACTTTTCAGACAATTGGGTGATCGGCCCAAATTGCCCTAACCAACTAGGAAACAACAATGAAAATTTGTTGCGCCCCACAGGATTCGAACCCACAACCTCCGGTTTCTAAAGCACACGCCCATACCACTAGGCTACGGAGGCAGTTGAAATTTTTATACTAATGTTTAATTGGTTAGTGTTATAAATCTCTTCACATCCCAGATATATTGTAATTAAATTTTTAATATTTTTATTTCAGTTCTGCCTGAAGAATCAATTATCAAAGTATTAAAAAGAATACAGCCAACTTTTATGCAATATCTACTAGGTTATCTACATGTTAAGTCAATAATGTGGACCGATGAAAATGATATAATTGTAATCATTAATAATTTAGTTAAAAAGAAAAAATGGGAAAAACTTTGCATGAATGCCTCTGAAAATATTTTTCTCAATGCGGATAACAGATATAACAAGAGGAAAATAAAAAGTATTTCGAAGCTACTTATCAAAAATAATAAATAAAGCACAGAAAAGGAGTGATTTTGCAAGTAAAAATCAAGACTGTCACCCAAAATACGATAACGAAACTGTAAGCAATTATAACAAATCACATATTATTGCTACTTTATACATAACATTTGCAGCTTATCTAGATGCATTTAATGTTCAGCAAGTTCAAAATGCTTTGGATACACTGAATGAAAAATTGCTTACAGAGGACTATTCAGAATCTGATAACTGTATACCAGAATATTGTACATATGGTGCTACAGAAGGTTTCATAAAAAAATATAGATCCATTTATCAAATGTTAAAAGAACTTATGTTAACATTTCAGGAACTAAAAAGTAAGGGACCACTGCCTGAAGTGTTTAAGATTTTTGAGAATACTAGTTTCTTGAGTTTGTAAATCACTCTTTTTTTAAAGCTACGAACTGAGTCCATTACATAATCTTAAATTATCCTGATATCAATCAATTTCATAATTAAATTTTTTTGTCTTAGTTTAATTGAGTTTCCCAGTTATAGCGCAAAATAATGCTATTGATAATGGGAAATAATGTTACAAATTATATACAGTTTTAGCAATTAAATTTTCAACCAAGAATTGTTTTATTTTATGTATTTTAATGGATGGACCTTATTATATTTGGGAACCAAGAGCTAATAGTTATTTTATACTGGTAACACAAGTTATGATTAACATTAAGCATACTCTCAGCATTTTGCTCAATTGTATATATTTTTTTATCAATTTAGAAGCATAAGATTATTTGAATTGATTGTGGGATAAATATGCTTTATTCATAAAAAATGGAAGCACCATACAAGTTGGCCTAAAAAACTCACTAGGACTCTTATTTTTTCTATATAAATTCTTCTTTCAGTCATACAAATTATTAACACTAACAACAAATTTTTATTAGATTTGAAATAACAGAGCAAATAGTTTATGACCTGTGTGCTTTCATTAAAATAATAATTAAAGAAATAATACTTCTATGCACATAAGTTTCTTTGCCACTATTTTCAATTGATAAAAAGACAAAATTTAATGCATTCTGAGATTGGGTGTAAAGGCATGTACATTCCCTCAAAATATTTCTTTAATTTTTAGAATGTGTTATCAAAACATACAAGTTGGTGTTCATTCCTTGTGATTGTGATTATTACAATATTTCATTGAAAGTACACAGATTAAATTTACAAAGTTTCACATTAAACTACAATAGAGAAAAAAAAAATTCAGCAATCATAATAATGAATATTTGTTTGTTAATATTTTTGTGCTAAAACTTATCAGTTAACACTTTTCGCCTCATTATACATTGACTGTATACTTATTTGCTTATATTGCAGATATTTTACTCCCATATAGATATTTTATCAAGGTAAATAAAAAATTAATATGTATCTAAAATTTATTACAGGCAGATAATTCACTAATCTTACTATTTAAAATTACTTGAGACCACTTAGTATTTTGGATCAAAGTGCCCTCTTGACTTTTTGGACCTTTTAGCCTTTTCTAAATCAACATTAGGATACTCTGCTTTTAATGCTTCCATATCCATGTTAGGAAAGCGTTTGAGAAGATGTTGAACATGATTAAAATCTCTATTACGAGACTTTCTTTCTTCATTGTGTTGTTTTTCCTTGTATAATCTGTAAAACTTTTTAACTGCAACACTATTTATGAATCCATGTTCTAAATAAGGTCTAACCCATCGAGTATTCATGAATCGCGGTATATGGTATTCTTGTTTCGTATACTTTTCAGGCAATCCAAAGTGATTAATGACATCTTCAACTGGACGCTCCCCAGTTTCCCCAGTTTCTAATTGGTAATATGCGATATTGCGCTCTCTCACGACAGTTTCGATATTGTTCATTGATTCTTGTACCTTATCAATTCTTTCAGGGTTCGGGAATAGTTGCACTTTCTCATTGCATTCGTGTTCCATAGTATAAAGCATATTTCGTTCTTTTAAAAGTACAAACCACAGCTTATGTAAATCGACGTTAGATTTTATTCGCAATTCATCTAACCGCCAAGCTCTTCCCACTCTAATATTCGATTCCGTCCAGTTCTTTTTAATATCGAAAAACTCCATTAAATCATAATTAGAATTGCTAGTGTGAATGCTTTTTGATATAGGTGTAACACAAAATCTTGATAAAATATTTAAATTATAGTTTATTGCTGAAGAACATTTAAAAACAGATTTAAACAATGAAATATTCATTTTATATGCTTGATTTTTACTATAACCTCATAAATCGTAATGTCTCATGTCAATGGCAAAACTTTATTTTGACAACTTTGACACATTATACAGATATAGTAATTCTATCAAAAACAAGAGAAAAGAACTGAATAAAACTACCTATTAAATTGACAGCGACTATATTATTCTAATAATAAAACAGATGTTGTCAAATTATCTTTATATCAAAAAACACGGGTTGTCCTACATACAAACACAAATAATCTATTTTTAAAATTTGCTAATGAATAAAAAAAGCACGACTGATCAAGTCATCTAATTATATTTAAAATTGCGTAAATTTCATTTTAATTTGATTTTCATATAATTATTCAAAAGATTCAAATTGCAGGCAGTCAAACATATGCAATACAGAATATTTTTTTACAAATCAATACATCGCTACCTATTAAGTTTAAGACTGCTTAGGTAGTTTCAGGTAAAATTTAAAGGTACTGTTACGAAAGACAAAGAAAACATATTTATCTTCACTAATGGTATTGCATTTAAAAGTTATAAATGATGGGTTTCTAAACAACGAAATTTTGTCAGGAAAAGGTAAACTTACACAAGGGGTATCATTAACACCTCATATTTTAAAAATAATATCGAACCGAAAATATTACAGATTTAAAGCACAGAAAGCTAAACATATTTTTATTATGGTTTACATTTATTAAATTTAAATTTGAAATCTGACGCCTATTTTTTTAGTTTTTGAGGTGATTACGTCTTAAAATTGGTTCAAGATAGGGAGGCACTTTCAAAAATTGTGTCACAGCGCCACTCACGTAACGCTCTCCATAAGCAACCAGAAGAGAAAGTGAGAGGCACGTTCTCGTAGTCGTGCGTAGTTGGCCTGCTTAAGTGAAAGAGAGACTCTTATACTCGAGCGTTCTTGCCGTCGGAGTGAACAAATAGGGTCTGTAGTCATAATTACTATTTATTATTTGATCTTGTCTCCTACTATACGAATGAATATTCATATTACAATCATTCCACTACTAATTGACGTTATCAAATGTAACTTTTGTCCGTATACCGATTTTACAGGCAACCAACTTTTTTTTCATTATTGCTTAGGTTCATGTATATCGCTGAGTCAATGGAATATTATTATTATTGCTTATAAAAATATCTAAGGGTAGGCACAAACATATTTAATGCTATTTTCCTGTTTTGTGATGCCTTCAAAGTAACTAGCTATAAAATATTAGTTTATACAACACTTTTTTTTATCTATGCCATGTGTGGTCCAGTCAGCGGACAGATTCACGAACACAACAGTTTGATTCTAAAGTTTTGTTTAGGAATGAAAAGTGAGTGGTTATTAACTTTAAAGAATATTATAAATACTTTTAAAACTTGTTATATTTTGTGAAAGTTAAGTGTTTGGGAAATTGTGTGCAAAAGTGAAATATTCTTCCAGATTCTGTTGTTTCTGCGGAGTCGTTACAAGGTACCACTGATACTATTATTTGTTGCTACTATTTTTGTTTTGAGTCTTTAAAGGTTTATAGAAAATTTATTTATGAACTTTTTTTATTTAAAGATATAGTAGACATCTTTATCGTTTCTATATTATTGGTTCTTAATCGTTAAAAATTATGAATTGTTATTGTTTGAAATATACATTACGAATAAAAACATAACCCTAAATTCTGTGAGTTGTAAACGGTATGCTCTATCAATTATAATATTCATTTGCAAAATCTTGACGCTATTAACAATTTAAACAAATGGCTTTAACAGTTAATTTAATAAGGGTCGAAAATTAAAGTTTTAAAAAAGCTTGTTTAGGAAAATGTGACAGCTCCTTTACACTATTTTCCTTAACAGATTTTTAAGGCGGCGTGATTTCGAGTATTAAATTGAATTTTATCTAGTTTAAATAAACAGACAATTATACTTATGATAAATATTTCGTTGTATTCTCTATTGTTAAAATGGAATAATATAAATATTTTTCTATAATTTTATTGAAATTATTCCATACAGGCTTAATGTGAGATAAAATAGACGAATCAATTTTATTACACATTTAATATTATTTTAACTTCAACAAGAAACAATAAACTGAGTTTTCCATATTTTTTCAAGGAACCTTATGAATTTTTACAGTTAATGTTAAATTCCATAACAAAAAAATTATATCTCTACTATAAAAATGAATAACATTTAAATTAAATAATTAGGATTAATACAGATTGATAAGCCATGTGAACTGAAACATTTTCATTGCAATTTATGCAACTTGTTTTCTTTTTTATATGTATGGACCATATAAACTTATTTTAGATTACAAAATTTTTGTATAGTTGTGTTAGAAATGGCAAGTTCCATTAGTCAGTTTAAAAATAGAATTAAAATATGTCCCAAAAAACAATCAGTAACTTATAAATTAGAAAAAGATTCTTTTATAGTTTTTACGCTTGTTTATTGATTGTCAAATATATTGCTAATGTGGAATGTAAAAAAAATCAATGAAAAATTTTCTACAATTATGCAAATATGAATAAGTTGCACTGTTATTCAATCAATTAATTATTTGCAAGAGTTAATAAAAGACAAAAGTTTAATATCAGAATATTGGTTTCCTGCAAAGGACTGGAAATTTCAAGTATATTGTAAAGTCTTTATTGAAAAAATGATTTCCTTGTAAAATATTTTTTGTATGTTTAGTATAAATAATTCTAACAATTTACTTCAATCTGTTAAATATTAAATTAAGCAGATCATGTTGTAATTTATATCATATAAAGAATCAATAATTTTTTTGTCAACTTGTAACACTTAAAATATAAACATTCACTAAAACTATACTTTTATATTATTTAAAGTTAAAAAAAAATCTAATGATCATATTGAAAAAAATAAGAATTAAAAAATAGAAAGAGATATAAAAAATGTAACACTTTTTACACCACTAAAAAACATTTGACGAGTTGTAACTTCAAACATGGTATAAACACAATGTAAGATTTCATAGCAATGAAAATATACAGGATTAGTTGTTAAGTCTATAATGATGTGATTCAATGAATTTTGCATTTACTACAGTTTATTGTTAATGTTAATGTTTTATGGACCATAAGGACTCTGTTAACAATTATTTATTATTTAGCTTTTGTTCATATGCCTTAATAATATTTAGCTTTTATTTTTTGTATAAATTAAATACTTCTATTATTTTATAATAGTGTTGATTAATGCTCTTTTTACGTTATACATTAGGTTTTATTGATGTGACCAGAACTTAAATTTTTTTGAATTTCTTCATGATCATCATCATCAGCCTGTGATAGTCCACTGCTGGACATAGGCCTCCCCTAATATACCCCTATCCATTAGAGGGCTTTTGGACCGTTTCCCACCACACTGGTCCAATGAGGGTTGGTGGGTGGACCGACTTTTTATATGCCCATCCGACGCATGGATCATCTTACTTTTCAGACAATTGGGTGATCGGCCCAAATTGCCCTAAACAACTAGGAAGCAACAATGAAAATTTGTTGATTCCTCGCAGGATTCGAACCCACGCCCTCCGGTTTTTGAAGCACACGCCCATACCACTAGGGTACGAAGGCAGTTGAATTTCTTTATATCATCAAATTGATTTGAGGTTGGATGTTTTAAATCCACCCAGTTTAATTATTACCAATTTCTATACATAGCCATTAGAAATTGCCCTACACTACTAAAATAGTATTCAGATACCAATGTCCTAATACAACTACTAACATTTGTCTAAACAACCAGGACCAGCTTTTTAAAGCCCTATTGATTTCATTGATTTGGGATAATACCAATTGCCATATTAAACCAGAAAATAACCATAACACATTCTTGTTTCGCCGCTCGGTTCGATCCCACGATATCCGATTCGAAAAGCAAGGGCTAATATGGATAAACCACAAAGGAGTTAATTGTATTCTAGTCCTAACCAATCATAAAACATCGATAATACAAAGGTGTTTCCCCGCGGGATTCGAACCCACGACCTCCGGTTTTAAAGCAAGGGTCAATACCGCTATGAACAATTTTTTATCTTTTGTGTTTAACGGGAAAACAGCTTACTTACGTAGTGATTTTTAGCAATACTGCATTAATGCTTATACAATTGAGTATCGTAAATGCTTTTCATATATTTGTGTAAATAACGTGTTGCAAACAACACGTTATTTACACAAATATTTCCAAAGATATTACTCATTAAAAATTAGTTGTTGATTACATTACATATACACTTTTTTATTCCATGACATACATTCTGTCGTAGATTTAATATCAGCATTGCATGGTGGATCGCTAGTTACCTTATATTTTGAAATTAAATATATAAAAATTATTAAGTTAGTTATTGAGTTAAACAACCATTCATCTAGGTTTATGTTATGTGTTCAATTTAATAACCGAATGCATAATTTATAACGTTACCAACTCAGTATTAAGGTCACGTCTCACCACCTGTATATATTGTTAATGCAGCATTCACGTGTATGTGAATAGCTGATTAAAATCGAGCATGTCGCCTTAATATACATACGCCTCGTTCCTCAGTTGACGCATATCTTGCAAGTTAGTTATGGAATAAACCGTCAGCTGACGCAAACTGTTTAAAGACTACCCAAAATGGCCAAGAGACACTCCGTTTTCGTTCGAACAATGGACTGTTAAAATTGAATTAAAGGATTATTCCGATGCTGTTACATCCTTCGCCGCTTTGTTAACTTAACGATGTAGCTATATCGGCGATCTTAGATAGCATGTAAACGTTCAAGCCGCTCTTTAGTGGTATACGAAAATTGGCGGTCTAACATTTTAAGCTACACAGCCGCCCGTCGACTGCCTCCGTAGCCTGCTTATTTGTATGGGCGTGTTCTTTAGAAACCGGAGGTCGTGGGTTCAAATCCTGCGTGGACTCGACAAATTTTCATTGTTGTTTCATAGTTGGTTAGGGCAATTTGGGCCGATCACCCAATTGTCTGAATAGTAAGGTGATCCATGCGTCGGAGGCGTAAAAAGTCGGTCCGTCCAACAACCCGCATCAGTACGTCCGGAAATCGGGATAACCATCAGGCTATCATCGATATGTGATAAATATTTTACTAGAGACAATTAAGAAAAAACTATTGGTTACTGGTTCGTTTGAAGTATAGATGAAGAGGATTAGGAAATTCAACGCGTTGGTCGCATCAGCACAGCAAAGCGTTGTCCGCCCCGATTTAATCTGTTGCAAAAGACTGAAAGATCTGGAAATCAGTTATACGGAATAAAGTATATCATATAGAAAGTCACGACCTTCAGCAGTAAACAAAACGAACTAAGGAGAACGAGTCGCCCTTATTACGATACAATATGATGAATTTCATAGCAGTAGTTTGCAGGACTTGAATATTAAGGTTCGGTATTAATCGTTAATTAGAAAATGATGGATGCCGCGTTGATCAAATCAAACGCCGCTTTATCCTTACAAGAGTGTGCCTTGCCTTGTATAGTTTAGATCTGTTATCTGAAATTCTAGTGCTGTTACTACCTTATGTAATTTAGTATTATCTATATGTATCCGAAAGGTTTACGTGGAGCATAAGGGAAGGCATATTATAAATAGTTCGAAACACTAAAGTGTCTAACCCAAGAAATGGTGTGAAAGAATGGGTTAGGGTTTTGTTTTGGCCATAAAGCTGCATGACTAATTAAAATGGCTACGGTAAATTATATTATAAAAAAAAGAAATATGGCTTTGAATGTTATCAATCTAGGTAATGATAAATTTCAAAGATATGTGAACTTTACTGGATACGTTTTAAATATTGTTTTTAAACATCTTATATACAACATATTTTAACATTATTTCTCCTTGTTTTGTATAAGCCTATGCCTATCCAACACTAAGCCGGAATCGTACATGCATTTTTAATTTTGTTTTAATTTAGTCTGTTTTTTTGAGACACTGACTAAAAACTGAAAAGCAGTCTCCAATCGAAGTTTGTGTTACGATGAAGTAAATCTTTGATTATAATAAATTGAGTGCCTCCATTGTTTCCAAATTATTCATATAATTTCAACAGTAGAAGGGTAATATTTGCCATTAACGTTATAGACAGTTTCACACTTGAAGGCTTTCATTCGGCGAAGTACTTGAGTTAATCCAATTTGGTTTAGAAAATAATTTATATTAACAATGCTATTATTTTAATCGATTTTCTTTGAAGTAATGGATAATTAATATTAATAACTATGGGTAGCTCAGTGAAAATAAATCTCCATACAAAAAGTGACCCATAGTAACGAAGCCGCGCCAATATATCTTCTAATCTTTTTGTCTGGCGTATTCCTCGCAACAGAAGACCGATTATTACTAAGTAAGATTTGTGAGGTTATCGAAATTGAAAAACGTCCTAACTTTTTATTATAAAATATTGTTTGGGATCCAATTATTTGAAAAATAAAAACCAAGCACACAAATGCTGCAAGACCTCATGATACTGTCTGCATAAAGTATGCATAAATCGGATTACAATTTTTTATATAAAATGGACCGTAGCCGAAATATTGACATTTCGACGCCAAACATTTAAGTTGGTCCCACGACTATAGACCCTGGGAAGGGTTTGAAACGTCGGATATAATTTTAAATAGTTGTTAAGTAATTAAACGCAATAAAATCCGTAAATCTATCATTTATCATAGTATTCGCGTAAGCATGAGAAAGTATTATGCTCTTATCGGATTTAAAGTTTAATATGCTCGATTCTAGTTTGTACATTAATGTAAAATTAAACCTTAATTGAATAAAATTACTTAAAATACACCATTTTCATTATTAGCATTCGAGAAATGTTTGAAATGTAAATTCCAGAAACATCCAATGAGGGGGGACTTAAACAGAAAACCATTTACTTAAGCGTATTCCATGAATCTTGAGTGGCGTTTTTCAAAGGGTCGAAGATCAAAGTTATCGATGTGAATAAATAAAAAGAAGATGGTGCCTATTTCTTTTGTGCTCGACAAGAGGCTACTTTCCATTTGACATACGCATTCGGAGTATTATCGAAATTTAATTTGCCTCCAGTATTTAAGGGCACTCAATGCGATATCATTTCTATAGTACAGCAAATTAAATCTTGTTTGCTCTCAATATATTCAATGGCTATGTATGGCCGACAAATTTCAACAAAAGTAGGTTATTTCATATTTCTAAGTAATAATAATAAATGGAGACCATTATGCCCTTGAAAAGAAGTAATTGAAACGTAGAAATAAATAAAGAACATCGAAATACGAGTATCTACTATAATCACATGTTTCTCCTAGGATTCTAAGAATTTTATTTAACTGATAAAATGTACTACTATAAATTCAAATACTTATAATATATATATATATATATATATTAATTCGATTATTTCGATGTTATTGTCGTACTAATATACGAAATACTATAATACGAAAGGACGACAAACTCAAACTTAAATTTAAAAAGTTTTTGTTTGCCTTACAAAAGTCTTGCACTTATTAGCAACGCTAATATACTACTCTCAATAGCACAAACACTAACGCATACATTTACACGCACACAATCATCCATATGCACATCCATGTCTATAAGCACACGGCCTAATAATGTATTATTGTATATTTGAAATTTTTGTTTTTAGTAATATTGTATTCCTTTAAACAAATACTTTGTTATTTGCCTAATTATTTTTTAGTATTAAGTTTTTTATTTTCCTTTTCATTTTGAGTTGTTGATATTTTAGTTGCATATTTTTTATATGTGTTATTTATTTATAATTGCCATCTATCTCTATGCTTAGGTTCCACTGGAAACCAGCATTCATGGGTGGTAAAAAACTCATGATATAACGCTGAGTGGAAATCCTTTTCGTGGCTTATGTGTAATATTGTTTTTATATAATATTTTTTGTTTTTTATTTAATGTACCAAATTATTATCTTTTTTCCTTTAAATAGATTTACCTTAACCCTTTCAGACCTACCGTGCGCAATTGAGGACATATAATTTTTGTGGAAATTATCCTAATAAAATAAAATTCTACGTAACTAAAACTGTTGTTACCGCTTGAGAACATTATAAATCTCTAAACACATACCACTAACGTTATCTTTTAGCACGTGTATGAAATAATTAGTCTGTTTCGATCAGTCACTGTCGAGTTTGAAGTGTATATGAGTAAGTGATTTATTTCCTTTATTATTTTCATGTTATTTACTTAGATATGTCTTGAAAAAATGTATATCGTAAAGTTATGTTACAAAGGCAAGAACATTGTATTTTATTAACAATTATTCCGTTATTTGTATAATAAATAAGAATATTCGTTATGTCTACCAACTGGACAATAGGTTTTTGCTTGAATATTTTTTTCCAAATATTCATAGACAGTTAGTGAATACCTAAAATTATATCTTTTTTCAGAAAGCGTACTATTTGATAAATGTATTGTTAAATTTTGAATAGTGAAACGTTTTTATAGGCTTATTTATATCAAATCATTCTCGAGAACGCTTTAAAGTTTTGGAAAAATGGACATGTCGACTTGGAGTTATCTTCGGACGATGAGAAGTAATATCCATTTACGAGTCATATCAGTTTGGTGCTGATGTAATATTACAGAATCAAAGTACACCTCGGACACCTTCCACGAACATCAAGACGAAAATGAGCGAAGATAGATCAGTTTTCAATTTTAGTGTGAAACCGAAAGCCAGAGGAGCTGGCTATTGAAGAGGGTGAGTTAGAGCCAGCTACGTCTAATGGTGAAATTTGATTTTCTTACAAACCAAACATAAGTGAGGCAAGACAAATAAATAACACTATACGACGGATTTCCTGCCACCTATAGCACTTAGAGTCCATTTGTGACAGCCTCTTGATTACTACTATAAATATGTCCCCTAACACTTTTATACAGATGGCTGAAATGACAAATTTATATGCTGTACAGTCAGGAAAAGCCAGGTATAAGCTACATCCAGCAATGAAATGAAATATTATTTGGCTTACATATGGCTACCGGAATATTCAATTATCCAGTTTGGAAAATGTACTGGGAAAATAACATAAATCTTCCTTTTTATAAACAATATGTCAAGAGATAGATTTTTGAACTCGTAACAATCTACATTTGGATGATAATTTGAATAAACCCCCAAATTGCCAAGATGTATTTTACAAAGTACGACCAATCTACGATGGAATTCAGAAACTTTACTTAGAACCTCACCATTAGAGAGAAACTGTGTGTCGATGAACAAATAATTCCTTTTACAGGAAGCATTCTGCCAAACAATATGTAAAATTGTCCATGGGAATAAAGCTGTTCTTTCTGTGTGGAAGAATGGCCGAGCCTATGATTTTATAATATATCAAAACTCAATTCCAGAATTAGACAAGAGATGATAAAAAAGTTGGTTTTGGCGCATCGGTAGTATTGCATCAATAAAAAGAGTCGGTGAGAATAGTGGCCATGTGTTATACATGATAATTACTTCTCGTCCTATTACATGCTCCAAATTTTAAAACATAAGTATTATGGCTCTTGCACAGCTCGTGTCAATAGATTTGCAAGACCACCATTGCTCAGTGATAAAGATATAAAAAAGAAACCTAGAGGTTTTGTAGAAGAGATTACTAGTACTGATGGGGATGTTACCATGGTCAAATGGCTAGATAAGCAGCGAACTTAGCACTCATTTATTGGCATGAGAGAAAGGATATGGTCAAAAGATGTCAAAAACAGATAAAAGTTTATAGAAGTTGAGAGGCCTGAAATAGTCAAAAGTACAATCACGCCATGGGAGGTGTTGATCTATGATCAACTGATGAGCTATATAGGACTTCATAAAGTCAAAAAGTGGCCTTTGCGAATGATTTTCACGCTTCAGATCTGGCAGTCGTTCAAGCCTATCGTAATATGACTTGAATAACGATTTGCTCGAATACCTAAACAAAACGCACACTTCTTCACTTTCAACATCTAGCTCAAAGTTTAGTTCTCCGAAATAAAATTTCAGTTGCTAAAGGGTCGACCAAGTAGTTGCAACAGTCCTTTACCGGTAATTGTTCCAAGGAGACCGGGAGAACTGCGTCCGTCAACTGAAATAGCTCGAGATGGTGTTGGTCACTTTCCAGCTCATGACGACGGTTCAGGAATGCGCTTCAAATTACCAAAATGCAAAGGAAAATCCCGCATCAAGTGCATAAAGTGCAATGTGCACTTGTGTCTAACCAAAGACAAAAATTGTTTCTTAAGTTTCCATACCTAAAGTTCCTAAAGTTTATTATTTGTTTTCTTTAGAAGATTTATTACGTTTTTCATTATTTTAGACGATTAATTTTTTGTTTTAAAGAAGTTAAATTTAATTTTGTAATATTTTTTAATACTTTTCTTATAAAAACGTTATAAAATGATTATCTATTATTTATTTACATAGAGCTTCAACATTATTTGTTTTAATCACTTAGGCCGGATGTTCACATTTGAGGACATAAAAAACTAATTTTCTCGAAAATAATGAAAACATAACAGAATTTTCAATATTTCTGTGTCAATTATAATATAACTTTAATAAAATCGACTGTCACAAATCTAAAAACAAAAATCAGGTCTGAAAGGGTTAATAACATACTCTACGTCGAACTACTCACCCTACAAAAGATGGTCTCTGCAATTGACTTACCCATCCGACGCATGATTATCAATTTATTTGTGGAATCATTAAGCTGAAAAATGATAAAATTAAATTGTTATGCATAGAATCAAATCTATGACTCCGTGTGTAAGCGTATGTTAACACAAATACACCATTAACGGGCTATTGAGTAACGTCTATTTGGTTATGAAAAATCTTGTATGCTATTATATGCTATGCTAATCTTGTATTATATTTGATGCAATTTGTTTGTGTTGGGTATAAATGTGAAGTACCTTGTAAAGGATTCTATAATAATAATTAAATTGTAATAGGATAACGGATTAAATAGTTACTAGGTCAAATCAAGCTGCGGCTTTCCATTTCATGGTGAATAATCGAAAAGGAAGTAATTAGACCGCGTTAATAAGCGTTTGATCACTTTTAAATCGGGATCTGTCCGAAAACATTGTTCCTGTTTAAACCATGCATCATTCCCATCGAATTCGGTTCTTAAATATATTTTAAAAGCAAATAACAGCTATACCAATTAATGTTTTGCTAAATGATAATTAAATTTGGTTTTAATTATGGTTCAAGTTAGACAGATTTTAGATAAATTGAAGCAAATTGATAGTTGGCAAAATTTTGTCATATCTGACAGACTTAAAAAAATATTATGCTGAAAACGAGCGTAAATTCCGCTCCTTAGCAATAGCTTTCAATAATTTGTTCTTTGATCACAGTGACCGTTGCTAGTTATTACCTCCAAACCTTAACGTTCTCTAATGAAATATTACGGAACGTTCTCCGGAAGAGGGTCAATTGTCTATTCACCAGAGCCGGCGATTAAGCCGTCGTGCCAAATTATCCGCGTAATCTGTGTTCGAGCGCGAGCAATTTCAAGCCATTCGGCTTTGACCGCGTTATACCTAAATTTGCATCTTCCACGCCAGGTGCCGGCTTATAACTCTGCCGCTGGTTGAATAACGGAAGTTTAATAAATACCAGCCCCGATAACTCCCGGTGAAATTTGTTCAGGGTGCTTATAAATTATTTATGTAAAAGTCAAGAATGTATTCAATTAGTGAACGTTCGGCGAGTTTTCGATGATATTCTGTTTCGAAATATATTTTTTAAAGTGATATCAATTTGTTTAACAGTCGTGGATGTTTTGTTGATGTGTTCATTTAGAAATTCATTAAACTTTGACGCTGTTACATTTTATTTGGCGAAGGTATAGTTAACACCATGGTTAACTATCGTGCATTTTAAAATTACTTAACGCTACTTTATAGCTAACCTTATGTAGCAGTGTTGTGGGGAAATGTTGGATTTTGTTTAGCTTACGAGTTCGTTTTATGACAGTTTTTTTAAATAGTTAAAAAAACGTATAAGTAAAATTTTAACTTTTATTTTTCTTTTGAAAAACATCAGTGATAAACTTGTTTTATAATTTAACAATATTTTACACCATTTAATTTCTCCATATAAAAATTTCTGCCTTCAATGCTTAAGAAGCGTACAAAAGTTTATTACAAAACAAAAAAAAAACATTAATAAACACAAGCTGAGTCACAAAACCAGTTCGACAAAAAGCCCTAAGAACTGGGGAGTTAAAAAATTCAATTTGGGCGAATCATTATTGTTGACAATTTTTAGATCTTATGAAAAATGAATTCTGTCTATAATTTGTTTAACAGAAAGTGAAAATAAGTCTGTTGTCTGGAGACCTTATCAGTACCAAAATTTTAACAATTAACAAATATCAGATATTTTGTCTTATGAATTTGGAAGCAGATTTGCAATCATTATCTTCGGGGGCTGACCAACGGGCAATTGGGTTGGCTCGAAATGTCAGGCCCCGACCTATTCAGGGTCCGGCTTACGGGGCCCGCGAAAACCCCCTGGGGCCTTTTTTCCGGCCCGTGCAATACTTTGGGCAATTTAAATATCGAGCGTGTTGGCACGCGGTGCTTGTTCAGCTGAATTGTTCCCTTGATTAGATCAGGGCCCGCTTTGTTCCGGGCACTGGCCGGATCCACTCGGATATCATCTGTCGTTCGCATGACCCGTATAGCGGCTAGCGTTGGCAGCTCTGACTTTGATTGTATCGGTGGTATGATTGCCTACTCGCATTGGAGGACGATGTTTCAGTTAGGTACGTAAACCTAACTGAAACATTATATACATAAGCTAATGTTCTCATTTGTAAATATACTTGTTTGTTACACTATACGAGGGCGGCACTGAAAATTTCAGGAATCAAGGAAGTGACACAACAGTACTATTTAAAAATGTATTTATTGATTTTGGAAGTAATCTCTGCGAAATTTGACACATTTTTTCATACAATGAAACCAACCATTGCGTTCAGAAGTTTCGGTCTCCAAAATGGCCGTTTTGTTGGCGTCCACAGCTTCTTCAGGTGATAAAAATGTCTGACTACGCAATTTTTTATTTATTTTAGGGAATGTATAGAAATCACTAGGGCTCAGGCCGGGGCAGTACAGGGATGGTCTAATAATTCTATGTTTTCTTTCTAAAAGGTTCAAAAAGTGATTTTTTTATTGCATATTATGGAAGTATAGTAACTCAAGAATGTTGTCTGTTAATAAGAAGTCAATCGGAGTAAAACTCATAAAGATATAGCTTTGGAAGTAGGCGTGTTTCGATCGACTACCTGAGCTGTCACAGAGTTAGTTGTCAGTTTACAGAAAGGTCTTAGATAGGGTCGTTGTAACGGTACCTGGTGTTCCTTCATTTTCGAAGCAGACGCGGAGTGTAACAGTCGTGTTGTATTTTCTTACCCTATTTCGTTGTGATATTTTTGTTGTTCGCAAAATGCCGAGAAAAGTTTCAAGAGAGTGTAGAAAGGAGACTGCTAAAAAGTTGTATTAAGCTAAAAAATACTTCCTCCGCATAAACGAAAAAACGATGACGATATTGAGGCAAGGAGTACGTCAACGAAATAAATCAGGTGGCTTCCTTGATTGGATATTACACCGGATAAGTCGTCGATGTTCTCGTAAAAGTTCCTACTGTCACATGTGCGTTACTTGAAAGAATAAGCTTGATTCTGCAGAGTTCGAAGAATGGCAAGAGAACCATATAAATGAAGATCAATGTTTTGCAAATCACAAAGGAACATGGAAGTCGACGCAATTGTCACAATGTTCAAAAGATCGCAAGAGAATAACGTGAAGATTCGCAACTATATTGGAGATGGTGACTCGAAAACATATAGTGGTGTTATCAATGCTGAACCTTATGGAGAAAATTTTTTAATCAATAAAAAAGAATGTGTCGGACACGTCCAAAAAAGGATGGGAACTCGTTTGCGTGGCTTAGTCAAAAAAACTTTGACTGATAGTGAAACCAAAACTGGAAAAAAAATCCAAAAATAAACTCTCAGGTAAAGGGAAACTGACTGCAAAAATGATAGATAAGCTCACCCAGTACTATGGTCATGCAATTCGTTTCAATTCTAATTCTGTAGAAGAAATGAAAAAAGCCGTTTGGGCTACTTACTATCATTATGCCTCAACCGATGCAAAACCACAACACGAAAACTGCCCTAGCGGAGAAGACTCATGGTGTGAATGGCAGAAAGCTGCAGCTTCAAACAAGCTGAATAATTTCAAATGCTCATATTTTGCTCTACCAACTGATGTTTTACAAGAAATCAAGCCAATTTATGAAGATTTAAGCAAAGATGCTCTCCTAGGGCGATGTATTGGCGGATTCACACAAAATAATAATGAGAGTTAGAACCAGCTTATTTGGAAGATTGCGCCGAAAGTTAAGAGAGGTTCAGCAATTATCGTCGAATTTGCATCTTCAGTGACTGCTTGTGTTTTCAATGAAGGCTGTAAAGCTTACTTAACCTTCCTAGAAGATATGCGAATCAGTACTGGTCCAAGTTGTCATGGATGGGCGCTTCTAACCGACGATATTCGAATGAACAGAGCAGATAAGCGAGCAGCTGAAACCGCTAAAAATGATAGAATTCGCCGCAGACTTGATCAAAAAGATGCTTTGGAAATTCTTGACGAAAGTTCTATACTCTATGGTCCCGGCATTGATGATTCTATGTGAGTAAAATAAAAAATAAATAGCTTACTAAGTTTTATCAGGGTCTATTCGCTACGAAACTTTAAACGCGTTTTTCTCAAATCGATGTTTTTTGAGTCGGTGCACTTTGTATCTCAAAATCTGTTCAACCGATCGTTCTCAAATTTTTTACAGTATTTCTTTACATAATTTATGAGGTAACCCTGTTGAGATTTTTTCGTTTTTGATTTTTTTTATTATTAACAACATTAGTCATGAATTTAGGCCAAAAATCAGTATTGTCACTTTGAAGCCTTGTAAAAGTTCAAAAATTAAAAAAAAATGGAAAAACTCGACCTAGAGGGAAATAAAAATTAAAGGAAAAACTTTGGTTATTTCATTTCAGATGATCCAGTGCTGAGGTATCACGTGCACCGCAAAATGTATTTTTTCTGAGGCGCCTGCGAAGAATTGCTGCCATTCGGTCAATTTTCAATATTTTTCAACCAATATTTCACAGAATATAGTTCAATTACTACTCTTTAATGTATTATAATCAGAAATAAATTTACTTTCACCGTACGCCCAAAAAAAATCTGTAAAAACCTGTTTTTTTCTGCCTTCAAAACCCTACACTTAACCGTTCTGTGTCCCTTAGGAGGAATAGTCGTAATATGGCCGGTTTTGGAGACAAACGTGGCCATAATTTTTTTGCAACACCGTGAATTAACAATTTTTGTTGGTTTTAACTCATTTGTCACCTGATATTATGCTCTATACGTCATTCGAGGATCCTGCTGTTATGACGCACGAAGTAACGCGAGCCGCTTTTTGCTACTCACAGATTGAGTGCGGTATCCATTGGGAAAACAACTTTTTACACCTAATTGTATTTGACTCATGCCAATGTCTAAAATTACCTGAATTTCGCGGTATGTCACATGTTGATCTTCCTCAATCAGCTTACGCACAGCACCAACGTTTTGGACGACCTTAACGGGGATTATGACTGAGCTTGAGCGGCCATGTTGAAATTCAGCAAACCAGCGATAAATTGTTGTTTTGGATGGGGCGTCCAATGCAGAAATTATCCGGTCAACACACTGTTTTTGTGTTAAACTACTTCGAAAGTCATAATAAATCATCGCTCTTGGAAATATTCCATTCCCCATACTTTTAGTGCAGCCCTCGTATGAGCCATTGGCAAAGCTATTCTTATAAAGGTCGTTGCTTTTTGCTTCATCTAAAGCTCTTATTAATACCTTAACTATAACATGCAATTTATTATCCCTCGTCGTTGGTGGAATAAAAGATAATGCGTTCAAAAATATTTCTGGATTATGTTGTTCATTATTTTCCTAACTTTTTTTTTTCATTATATTATAGTTAGAAAATTTGTCATGATTCTATTAGTTTCATTATTTTTTCTAGTTTTAATTTTGCTTTGTTGTTTGGTTCTATTTCATTAAACAATTGAAATATGTCATAGCTTTCTAGGTACACCGACGCCTCAGTTTTGTCTTAATTATAATATATTGAATACCAAAAGAAAACCTATCTTCATACAAACAAAAGACCACTAAGCGTCCAAATATGGTACTTAACCTGTAAGTAGAAAATTAGTTCAAAGGTGTACTAATAATTATTTTGAAGTCATGCACTCTCCCTCTCTGAGTTTTTTTGTTTTCAGAAAATAAACAATGGATATTGCTAAATATCAATGATATTTACTAAAATTGAAATAATCTTAAGGAATATTCATGGTCAGAACTAATTCACAAATTGAAGTTTGATCCGACAGCGACAGTTTCGTAACTAATCCGTTAGTTAGTACAGTGTACAAAGTTGTTTGCTTTGTGTTTGGGTAATAAAAGAGATAGCAGACTGTTATTATATAGACCATAAGCTCTGTTAATATTGTGTCTTATTCTGAACAGCGTAAAATTTTATAGTTGAAAAATCCAAATACCTGGCGTAGTTGTTGTTTTGAAAACTGGAGTTTGCTGCTAAGTAAGTTTGAATCCTTTGTAGTGAAAAATTTGTGTTATTGATGTTTTCTTCCTGGTTAGAATAATATGGAAAAATCATCCTATTGCTTTAAAAGTTTGATGATCATTTTGACTTATGTATAGTTTGTTAATGACGAATCGAATGCAGTGGTCCTCTTTGGGTTGCGAAGCTCAGATGCCAGATGTTCAGAGTAAAGAAATATAATTTAGATAGATTAGAAGTCGCCGTGGATAAGAAGCCGTTTTAATTTTTAAAATATATATAAAATGGCCGGAAAAAGAAAGAATCGCGAAATAATAAGGCGCCCACTCGAGAGGGGCCTGACAATACGCTAAAGGCTTATGTTCACGGTAGTCTGTCCCTCTTCGACGATAGGCTCAATTATGGCCCGCTTCCAGTGCGCTGAATTGACTAAATGCTTTGTGCCCTCCGAAAAGATTCGAGATGACGGCGAAATTGTTGAGAAAATTGATTACTTCCACTCGAATAACCCCCGGCCCGTTATTATAACAGAGGGATCACTTTTTTCCGCTTTTGTCAGTAGTTCCATTGTGACTTCAGCTTTTCTGTTTGATAGGTAAGCTCGGGATCTTTTTCGAAAGTTCGCGAAATGGATGAGAATATGAGACGCTTTCTTATAAGTAAAATTTTGAAAGATTGGGTGCTTGTAAATACATTATTTCTTAGGAAATAACTGTAGTGTGCAACGGTTCGCTGCTACTAACTTTGTAGTATAGTTGTAAAAAATTGTTGTTTTTGGATATAAATTTAAATGTAATATTTTTTAGAATACTGATTTTGTAAGCTTTCATCGCAATTGAAATTTGGGACTTTAACCACATAGAGATTTTCGGAGAATTATAAGACGAATAATTTAATTATATCATTATAAGTCTAAGTTTTTTTCAAAGTTTTAGCTTATTTATAAGAGATCTTTTATTGTTGTTGCGTGCTTTAAAATATTTCTCTTAATAAAACGATTTTTTAAGTAAGAATAATGAATTGGTATGTCTCAAAAATATTTGCAACCTCTTTAAAATAAGCAATGGCCTAAAGCCATAACTTTCATATGGAGGCTACCGAAGACGCGCATCTGAAATGTTCAGTTACGTAGAAACACGTAAGTTTCGAATAAATTATCTCCGCGCATTCCTTCGCTGCATTCCAAAAGGCGATGCAATGAATACTAAGCTTGTTTCCGATATGTAATAACTTTATTTTAAGAAAGACAAAATAAATGCAAAAGATTTATATTCTTGTGAGATATAAAACTAATATAAGAAAGCTTATTAAATGTTTATTTTAGCAGTATCTAGCGCCTTTTTAATCTATCTATCAAAAGGTCCAAATGATAATACATCTGCTGTCGTTGTCTACTTTTAGCATTATGTACTGATTTGTGATGATCAGTATGTAATTCAACCTCAGGGCATCTTCCTAGCATCTAAATTTGCTGCAAGTTTGAAAGTTGTTAGGGAACACTAAGCCTAAACAAGTGTGATAGTTTTCAAGGATTTAGTCCTATATTTCAGACTAGGGTAATTGCAATTCTGTTTGAAATTTAGGTTGTTAAAGAGATCTATGTTATTATTTAATATTTAAACCGTAAACGTAATTAGATCTTAAATAACATTTAAAAGCTTTTATAAACAAAGAAATATTTTATAGTGCATATGTAACGTGTGTGTTTAATACAGACTCCAACAGTTGAACTATAATGTAGGGCAGATTTCAAATTAAATCAACGCCAAAATCCATAGTTTTCTCTTATATGCTAAAAACTATTTTTTATTAACTAAGTTTATAAGGAAATTTAATTCGGAGTAGAAAACTAAACTGTTTTTTAATTACCTGCGGAAGGATCTTTTTCCAAATTTTTTTCAAAAAAAAATACAACAGTCCCCGTTTCGTATTATAGCCAATTTTTTTATATTTGTTGATAATAATGAAATAAATTCTCTACATTAGTCGCACCGAATCAGTCGTAGAAACACGTTACTCATATTACGTTAATAAAACGTTAACGATAATTTATTACTTTATTGATAATAGGATCGTTTTACGTTTTTGGGATGTAGGTGCTTTATAAATATCTGTCCTGCAACGTTTTTTGGAAAAATATCGTTTGTAATGTCTGTATAAAGAGACGATGATTTCAATAATTATGTTTTTTGTAAAAGAGTATTATCTCTAACCGAATTAAATATGAAGGTCCCGTTTCAGCGGAAGCTGAGACATAGTGTGCTTTGTTTAGTAGTGGTTAAGAATATATAGACAACAACATGAAAAAGTAGTCTTTAGATGAGCATGTAAAATATATGCCCCGGTTGTGAAATTACCTTTGTTAGTGGGTAAATAAAATAAGTGCCGCTAATGCAATACGAATTTAACTTTTTTTAGATTTTTTTAAATCGATTTAATATGATCAAATCGGTTCAAAAAAAATGTTATAATAACTGGGTTTATTACAGTTAGGTTTTGAAACAACTAATATAATCCGTTAATGGCTGTAAATAAAGTTTTTATTACTGTATGTGAATTGACCAAGGGCTGTCGAATTTGTTTAGCAATAAAATAATAGAAAAAATATGTTGTTCTCCGGATAATGTTTTATTGGCGAGATTGCAATACGTGTTTTCTTGAAACTCTAATTAAAAATCTCACTTTATCGAATGGGAAATATTCTGTTTTGGACTGGCCATGCCTACATCGGTTTGATAATCTAGCGATTGTAAATCATAAGCGAACATTTGCGCGAATAGTTGTTCGGAGAGATTATTGGACGTCTGTGAATATATGTTGGGAGTGGTTCGGCTCGTTCATAAACGCCTTCGACTCTTTTGCTCTTTATTGAAAAAAGGAGGGGATATAGCTCGGTTTTCTCAATGTCAAATTTCTAAACTCAATTAAAACTGTTTATGTTTTTCCACTGATATAAATTTTCCATTACTGGCCCTGTTTGCTATACTTTTATTTCAATAAGGTTATCTGTCAATTTTTAATAAAATAGCGAATGGTATCCAACTACATAAAAGTTTTACTTCATTCAGTGGATGGATTGGATGTCTAAACGTGTAACATATCATATAGGCACATCCTATAAAGCCGTGGCCTAGCGGTATTGGCCCTTGCAATATAAACCGGAGGTCGTGGGTTCGAATCCTGCGGGGAGTCAACTTTGTGTCATCGTTGCCTTCTGATTGGTTAGGACAATTTGGGTCGATCACCCAATTGTCTAAAAAGTAAAATGGCATGTAAAAAGTCAAAATTAGATAACAATCTCCATTTTGAAAATCGACACTCAATCGTGATCGGCCCATATTGTCTTAATCAACCAGAAAAGTATGACAAAATAAAGTTGTTATCCCGTAGGATTAGAACCTACACACTCAAACAACATACACACGAGAACATGGACGCGGTTCCATTTAAAGTCTATTTTGTTATAAACCAAAAACTCTTATTTATCACTGTAACTTGTTCATGTTGAGCAAAAAATGTAAAGTGGGTAATGTAAGGACGATTCTAATTTAACAATTAAATTTTTGAGCAAAACATATTAAATAATAAAATATCAAATTCAGCTGCGGCTTCTATTCCGAGGCAAAATAATCAAATCACTGGTTACTGATTTGATAAACCGCATTATTATTCGTTCGATCATTTTCAACTTCGGTATCATTGTCGAAACAATATTCTCGTTCAAACTACACATCAGTTCTCACAAAATTAGTTTTTAAAATAATTATAAAACAACGTTACAAGTTCTCATATATATGCCACATACTATTTAATAACAATTCACTGACGAGCGTAAATTCCGCATTGCTTTAGTCAAACCCTTCAGCAGACATTAGTTCCCCGCTTTGACCACAGTGCACCGTTGCGTAGTATATTTACCTCCAAACCTTAACGTTCGGTAATATTTCAGCTCCGGAAGAGGGTCAATTGTCTATTCCGTGAGCCGGCAATTAAGCCGTCAGTGCCGAATTATCCGCGTAATGCCGTGAGCTTCGAGCGCTAGCAATTTCTGGCGCATTCCGCTCTTCCCGTGTTAAGTACCTAAATTTGCATGTTCCACGCCAGGTGCCGGCTTATAACTCTGCCGCTGGTCTAGATAACTTGGAAGTTTTAATAAAATACCACGCCCGATAACTCCCGGTGAAATTTGTTTAGGGTGCTTATGAATTATTAATGTAAAGGTCAAGAATGTATTCAATTAGTGAACGCCCGGCGACTTTGCCGATGATATTTCTTCTTTGAAATTTATTTTTTAAAGTGATTTTAATTTGTTTAGCAGTCATTGATGTTTTGTTGATGTGCTCATCCAGAAATTCATAAAACTTTGACGGTGTTACATTTTATTTGGTGTAGGTATGGATAACACCATGGTTAAATATCTGTGCATATCAATATTAATTAAATTTACGTTATAGCTAACCTAATGTAGCTGTACTGTAGGGGAAAATTTGAATATTGTCTTCCTTACAAGTTATTTTTTATAATAATTTTTCAAAATAGTATAAAAAGTAATCTTTATAAGTTTATCTTTTTAATTGTCTTCGGAGGCGTGATTCAGTCAAGTGGCGGACTCGGCGTGAGTCGGCTCATAATTGTTTTGGCGCACCTCATTCGGTGGTCGCGCGTTATCTGGGGCCAGCTGTCGTGTGTTCACGGCCTACAATGGGCCCGTTTTTTCCGCGGCCCGTGCAATATTGTTCGCAATTTAAAATATCGAGCGTGTTGGCACGCGGCGCTTGTTCAGCTGAATTGTTGCCATGATTAGATCAGGGCCCGCTTTGTTCCGGGCACTGGCCGGATCCACTCGGATATCATCTGTCGTTCGCATGAACCGTTTGGCGGCTAGCGTTGGCAGCCCTGACTTTAATTATATCGGTGTTGTGATTGCCCCTCGAATTGGCAGCGGCGTTGTTTCGGTTAGGTTTACGTACTTAATGTTCTTATTTGTAAATATACTTGATTGTTAGATATATGATTAGCAAAGTCATGGTATTCTTATGAAGGTCGTTGCTTTTTTGGTTGATCTAAAGCTCTTATTAACCACAACATCGAATATATTATCCCGCATCATTGGTGGAATATAAGTTAATGCGTTCTGAACAAAAACATTTGTGGATTATGTTGTTTATTATTTCCTTTATTTATTTAATTTCATTATATTATAGCAATAAAATTTGTCTTCATTCAATTAGTTTATTTTTTTTTAATTTAAGGTATGTCATAGTTTTCAATGTGTGCATACATGAACTAAAGAAAATTTACGAAAATTATTTAAGAAAAAATGAGGCAATTTTTTTTCTTTATGATAATATATTGAATACCAGAAGGAAACCTATCTCCATACAAACAAAAGAACATCAAGCGTCAAAATATGGTACTACCTAACCTGTAAGTAGAAAATTAGTTCAAAGGTGTACTAATAAATACATTGAAAAAATAGATCTGAATAGGCGTGCGACATGCACGTCCATTCAGACTTTTATTATATAGACCATAAACTGCCTCCGTAGCCTAGTGATATGGGTGTGCTTTAGAATCGGAGGTCGTGGGTTCGAATCCTGCGGAACTCAACAAATTTTCATTGTTGTTTCCTAGTTGGTTAGGGCAATTTGGCGCCAAATTGTCTAAAAGTCAGATGATCCATGCGTCGGATGGGCATGTAAAAGTCGGTCCACCCACCAACCCGTATTGGACCAGCGTGGTGGGATACGGCCGGTGGTAGGCCCCTGTTTACAGGAGACCGTCGGTGGGTACCACCACGGTGCCTATTTCGCCGCGAAGCAGTAGGGTGAAAACACTGCTGCGTTCCGGTTTGAAGGGCACCAGTAGCCAGCGTATTTACTGGTAAACAAGACTTAACACCCTATGTCTCACGGTAGGCAGCGCGTCGGCGATACCACTGGTATTGTCAACGTCTATGGGTGTCGGTGACCACTTCCCATCAGGTGGCCTGACTGCTCGTCTGCCTGCGTATGCCATAAAAAAACCCCTAATGGATATGGGTGTATTAGGAGGCCTTGTCCAGCAGTGGACTATCAGAGGCTGATGATGATGAAACTCTGTTAATATTGTGTATTATTCTGAACAGCGTAATGTCTTATTGTTAAAGAAATCCCAGTTTGCTGGTAAGTTTAAATCTTTGGAGTGAAAAAATTGTAGTTATTGTTGTTTCCGTCTTGGTTAAAATGATATTGACTAATCATCCTATTGCTTTAAAAGTTCGATGATCATTTTGGCATATCACTATACATGGTAAAGTTGTGCAAGACTGTTTGTCAGCGGTTTGAGAGCGTTAATGATGAACTGATATTAAATCGTATATATCGAATGCAGTTTTTCCACTTTTGGTTACGAAGCTCAGACGCCAGACATTCTGAGTAAAGAAATATCATTTAGATAGATTAGAAGTTGTCGTGGATAAGAAGCCAAGTTCTCGTAATTTTTATAATATTTATAAAATGGCCGGGAAAAGAAAGAATCGGGAAATAAAAAGACGTACCTACGCTCGAGAGGGGCCTGACAATACGCTAATGGCTTATGTTTACGGTAGTCTGTCCCTCTTCGACGATAGGCTCTATTATGGCTCGCTTCCAGTGCGCTGAATTGACTAAATGCTTTGTGCCCTCCGAAAAGATTCGAGATGACGGCGAAATTGTTGAGAAAATTGATTACTTCCACTCGAATAACCCCCGGCCCGTTATTATAACAGAGGGATCACTTTTTTCCGCTTTTGTCAGTAGTTCCATTGTGACTTCAGCTTTAGAATTATAAGACGAATAATTTAATTATATCATTATAAGTCTAAAATTTTTTTAAGTTTTGGTTTAAATTTAAGATAAATTTTTAATGCTTTTGCGTGTTTTAAAATATTTTACGTAAAAAAACGATTTCTTAAGTAAGAATAATGCATTGGTATGTCTCAGAAATATATGCACCTCTTTAAAATAAGCGATGGCCTTAAGCTAAAGGTTTTATTTGAAGGCTACCGAAGACGGGCATCTGGAATGTTCAGTTACGTAGAAACACGTAAGTTTCGAATAAATTATCTCACCGCATTCCTTCGCTGCATTCCAAAAGGCGATGCAATGAATGCTAAGCTTGTTTCCGTTATGTAATAACTTTATTTTAAGAAAGTCACAATAAATGCAAAAGATCTATATTCTTGTGAGAAATATAAAACTAATATAAGAAAGCTTATTAAATATTTATTTTAGCGGTATCCAGCGCCTTTTTAATCTATCTGTCAAAAGGTCCAAATGATAATACATCTGTTGTCTACTTTAAGCATTTTGTGCTGATTTGTAGTATATTACGTTTGCGTTATAGTATTACTGATTTCATGATAGCATGTAACACAACTTTAGGGCATTTTTCGAGCATCTCAATTGGCTGCAAGTTTGGAAGTTGTTAGAGAACTTGAAGCCTAAACAAGTGTAGCAGGTTACAAGGATTTAGTCTTATCTTTCAGACTAGGGTTCGTTTCATACTGTTTCAAATAGAAGGTTGTTAAAGAAAACGATATTATTATCTTGCATAAAAAACCATAAACAAAATTAGCTCTTAAATAACATTAATTTTTATATTAAAGAAACATTTTTTGACTATAATCATGTGATCGATGTTTGAATATGAAATGTTTTTGAACTAAATGTCTAATCTATTCTCCAGAGAATGTGTTATTAGCGATACTATAAAATATGTTTATCTTGAAACCAAAATGAAGATCACAGTTTGTCCAAAAATATTTTTTTGCCTTTTATAGGCGTCTTAGTTCGACATTCAAGTGATTGTAAAATATAATAAGCTAACATATGGCGCTAAGAGCTCAGTTTGTGTTCAGTTCAGTCCCTGATTTCTACCTGACATATTTATGTTATAGACACCTGAAAAGTTTTTTTCGGCAAAGGCTTAAGTGACGATAAATTAATAACTGAATAGTTTTAGGAAATTATTTATGTTAACAATGTTTATTACGATTATTTTACATAATTTACTTCGAAGCTATGGCTAATTACTCAACAAATACATTTGGCTGACTAAATAAAGTCTAAGTAGTGAGTACACAAAGTAACCCACAGCAACGAATTGGCGTCAATGTGTATGGCGCTCTTATGGGGTTCAAAGATTCATTATTGTATTATTCTCAGGTGAAGTTTGTATAGGTATATAAGAATAAAGGCTAATTGAATAAAATTATTCGAAAATACACCGTTTTCATTGAAGCATTGGATAAATGTTTGAAATGTAAATTCCAGAAACATCCGATGAGGGGGGCTTAAACAAAACCATTTACTTAAGCGTATTCCATGAATCTAAAGTGGCGTTTTTAAAAGGATCGAATCGATCGATCGATCAAAGTTATCGATGCGAATAAATAAAAAAAGATGGTACCTATTTCTTTTGTGCTCGATAAGGGGCTACTTTCCATTTGACATACGTATTTGGAGTATTATTGAAATTTTAATTGCCTCCCAGTATTTAAGGGTATTCTATGCGACATCATTTCTATAGTACAGTAAATTAAATCTCGTTTGCTCTCATTGTGTTCAATGGGTATGTATGTCCAATAATTTTTGCCCAAAGCGGGTTATTCCTTAATTATTAGAAATAATAATAAATGGTGACCTTTTGGTCATTGAAAAACAAGTAATAGAAACGCAGAGATACTACGATAGTCATGTTTCCTTGGAAGAATGTTATAAAACTGTTAAAGTATAATACTGAAACGCTGTGTAGTTTTAAAGTAATATCTGTATAATTATGATAATGACGATAAGTTACCGACAAACTATTGTCGTATGTAATAAACTTATATACAAATTTTATAGTATCACCGTTTTTATAGTGTTGTCTTTTGAATATAATCCGTATGACAAGCGTTCAAAATATTAATAACAATTTCTTGCCCGTAGCCAATTAGATTCACCTAAATTACAATTTATAGACAAAGCGTCTTATCGCCTGCAAAAGATGGTCTCCGCTATTAGAAGCTACTTTTGCCATCAGCATACTACGCGAGGAATATTTATATATTAGGTCACTGGACCGTGGACGCGGTAACATTCAATATCTATTTGGTTATACTACACAAAAATAACAGAGCAATGTTATGTATGATGTTTATGGGTTTCTTAACCGATTTAATACCTGTAACTGGCTTATGTTGAGTAAAAATGTAAACTGTGTAATAAAAGGGCGATTCTAGAATCATCATCATCAGCCTGTGATAGTCCACTGCTGGACATAGGCCTACCCTAATACACCCCTATCGATTAGAGGGTTTTTGGACCGTATCCCACCACGCTGGTCCAATGCGGGTTGGTGGGTAGACCGACTTTTACATGCCCATCCGACGCATGGATCATCTTACTTTTCAGACAATCGGGTGATCGGCCCAAATTGCCCTAACCAACTAGGAAACAACAATGAAAATTTGTTGAGTCCCCGTAGGATTCAAACCCACGACCTCCGGTTTCTAAGCCACACGCCTATACCACTAGGCTACGGAGGCAGCATTCTAGAATAATTAAACTTTATTAGCATAACGTATTACATAATCAAAGTTCAAATTCAGCTGCGGCTTTTATTCTGACGTAAAATAATCAAAATGCCCGTTACTGTTTTAATTCGACCGCTTTGTTATTAATTCGATCATTTTCAAATCTGTATCAATGCTCTCGTGCAAACTATATATCAGTTCCCACGAAATAAGTTTTTAAAATAATTATGAAACGATGTTACAAGATCTCTAATACATGCCACATATTTAATAACAATTCAATAACGAGTGTGAATTCCGCATTGCTTTAGTAAAACCCTTCAGCAGTAATTTGTTCCCCGCTTTGACCACAGTGCACCGTTGCGTAGTATATTTACCTCCAAACCTTAACGTTCCGTAATATTTGAGCTCCGGAAGAGGGTCAATTGTCTATTCCGTGAGCCGGCGATTAAGCCGTCAGTGCCAAATTATCCGCGTAATGCCGTAAGCTTCGAGCGCGAGCAATTTCAGGCGCATTCCGCTTTGCCCGTGTTAAGTACCTAAATTTGCATGTTCCACGCCAGGTGCCGGCTTATAACTCTGCCGCCGGTCTAGATAACTTGGAAGTTTTAATAAAATACCACGCCCGATAACTCCCGGTGAAACTTATTTAGGGTGCTTATGAATTATTAATGTAAAGGTCAAGAATGTATTCAATTAGTGAACGCTCGGCGAGTTTATCGTTCTCCCGATGATATTGTGCTTGGAAATGGATTCCAAATAAATTTTTCTGCCGCAAGTAGTAGTGTGAAAACACTGCTGTGTTCCGGTTTGAAAGGCATCGTAGCCAGCGTATTTACTAGGTAAACGAAACTTAGCACCCTATGTCTCACGGTTGGCTGCGCGTTGGCGATACCACTAGTATTTCCGAATTCCATGAGAGTCGGTGACCACTTCCCATCAGGTGGCCCGACTACTCGTCTGCCTGCGTAGGCAACAAAACAAATATAATTTTATGTGTTAAAATAAATTTGTTGTTATTGTAATAAATTTTATTTAACAGTCATTGACGTTTGTCAGATGTGCCCCAATTAGAACTTAAGCTACGCCAGCGTTACAGATTACTTGGCATGCGTTAGTTACCAGCATGTTTAATATACTGTTCCAGTCAATATTAATTCAATCAACTCTAAAGCTCCACTTGTGTATTATTCCTTACAAGGAATAGTAAAAGGACAATAAGTGGGAATTGAAACTTAAACCAAAAACTTATTTAAAATAAGAAGATTGTCTTCGTAGGCGTGATTCATTTAAGCGGACTTGGCGTGAGTTGGCTCATAATTGTTTAGGCGTGGCTCATTCGTGGGTCGCGCGTTATCTGGGGCCAGCTGTCGTGTGTAGACGGCCTACAATGGGCCCGTTTGTTTCCGCAGCCCGTGCAATATTGTTCGCAATTTAAAATATCGGGCGTGTGGGCACGCGGCGCTTGTTCAGGTGAATTGTGGGTCCGCGCTATATTGTTGCTTTGATTAGATCAGGGCCCGCTTTGTTCGGGGCAATTTTTTTTTTTTATCCTTGAAGTTATGCTTACAGACTCATGTCTATAGTAAGCTTCATCTAACACAGAGTTCGCAAGAAGCTCACGTCCCCACGAACCTAAGGATCGTAGACGATCGGTTTACAGACCGGATCGCCGACGGTCTGGTATTAATCGTTTGCTGGGGGCGGTGAGAACCGCCCTGGAACGCGGGTGTATCTAGTATACGCGGTGTGTGTGTGTGTCGCTGTGCTCGTAAGCGAGGGCGAACTACAGGTTAATTCTCTTTAAAGTAACTTATTATTTAGCCTTGAGCAGAAAAAAAGTTTTAACAAAAACAAATGCTTGTCATAAATTTTTTTATTGTCATATAT
Organism: Lamproptera curius; assembly: GCA_029286875.1. Classification (NCBI taxonomy): domain Eukaryota; kingdom Metazoa; phylum Arthropoda; class Insecta; order Lepidoptera; family Papilionidae; genus Lamproptera; species Lamproptera curius. The sequence goes on along the minus strand of JAGSMT010000039.1, from coordinate 1,477,085 downwards.
TTAAAATAATTTTAATACATAATTTAAACTAATTTTACCAATCGTCCTTTCATAGTACCGTGTATGCAGAAAATTTATTTAAAGACGTGTAAATTACTCGTCGTTTACAATCAAAGAGAGCGTGTTTAGTTAAATAAACAATCAATATTGAGTACCAAAACTTAATTATATTTATCGTGATTGGTCTGAAGGAATATTGAACGACAGAACTAATTTACAAATTGAAGTTTAATCCGAGACAGTTTTGCAACTGATCAATTAGATTGTACTGTGTACAAACTTTGTTGTTATAAGTAACTTGTCTGTATTCGGTTTATAGAGAGATAGCAGACTATCTTTATATAGACTACTAATTTTCGGCTTCAGTGGATTAATATTCCAGCTAATATTGAATATGGCGTAAGATTTTAACGTGGAGATAATTGTTAAAAGAAAAATTAAAAACATCAATTGTTTCAGCGGCCTAGTGGTTGACGCCCTAAACTTACCGTAGCCATGCCGTAGTTTGTAAAACTTTTGGAGAAAACTTGTTGGCTTGGAGAAAGGTTGTGGCGCTTAGCTTTCGGCCTGGTCCAGCCGCGGGGAAATTAAAAGGAACCTGGTCGGTCTAAGGAGTAAGACCGGCTGTTCCACAAATTCTAAGGAGAGCGCTGAGGAGGAACGCGGGTAATGGGTTGAAGACGGCAGGCATGCTGCTTTCCCTGTCCTGCGCAGCTATGGCAAAGTCGCAAGTGGAGAGGAGTGTTCGTATGTTGCTTTCTCTGTCATCCGCAACTTGGTGAGGCCACACCGCTGATCAGGAGTGGAGAGGCAGGAGACACCGATTACACCTTACCGAATAGCCCATATATTATTTAGTAACAAGTATTCGGTGTCTCATCCTTTTACGGTTAAAATGCGGCTAGCGGCGAAGCCTAACATCTAAGCCACGGCTGTGGGACAGGGGTCTGTTAGTACATTGGCAAGCATCATCTGAATCCTATATGCCCTGTGTAATAGACTTGCGGGAATCTGCAACGAAAGGCGATAAAAGACAGACTCCTTGGATCGATCGTATAGATCGATTTATCGTCGCGTAGGCATTTCTCCGGGCAAAAACTCTTTGTCAGTGGTTTGAGGGTGTTAAAGATGAACTGATATTAAACCTATCAATCGAATGCAGTTTGCTCAACAGAGCAAAATATCATTAAGGTCGACTAAAAGTCGTAGTGGTAAGAAGCCATCTCCATGGTAACTCTGGAAAATGGCTCGGAAAAAGAAGAATGGCGAAATAATAACACGTACGCTCGAGAGGGGCCTGACAATACGCTAATGGCTTATGTTTCGATAGCTATTATGGCTCGCTTCCAGTGCGCTGAATTGACTAAATGCTTTGTGCCCTCCGAAAAGATTCGAGATGACGGCGAGATTGTTGAGAAAATTGATTACTTCCACTCGAATAACCCCCGGCCCGTTATTATAACAGAGGGATCACTTTTTTCCGCTATTGTCAGTAGTTCCATTGTGACTTTAGCTTTTCTGTTTGATAGGTAAGCTCGGGATCTTTTTGGAAAGTTCGCGAAATGGATATGAGAATATGAGTCGCTTTTCCTTTAACTAAAATCTTTGTGGGATTGGGTGGTTTGATTTGGCTTTCATATCGATGAAAGAAAACAGAAACGTCGTAATTGACCAAAATGAAATTTGTCACCAGAGCCGCGTTTTAACGCGTAAATTATCCAGATTTCATTTGTTTTTATAAAACCTGTAAATACGTAAATGTAAATACCTTGGTTTAAATATTATGACAAATAAACCCAAAGACATCTTTTGATATGTATAAAAAACTTTTGACAAATAAACTAAATAACATCTTTCTTGATTAATGAAGAATGCGTTGCTATGCCTTATTAAAATATGCACCACTTTACAAATTGGCTGGCCTTTATTTGTAAGTTTTATGTAGAAGCTACCAAAGAAATGTGCAGTTATGGAGAAACACGTAAGTATCGAATAAATTATCTCACCGCATTCCCTTATTCCTTTCCAATAGGCACGATGCAATGTATACTAAGTACGTCTCCGTTTTGTATTAACTTTGTATTATAAAATGAAATAAAATGCAGAATATCGATCAAGTAATTGTCATCAAGTTATTTATTATAAAATATTGCTTAATATATATGTAAAGATTTTAACTAGATAACCATAAAATCTTGTCTACTTTAAGCGTTTATACGTATATACCCTTACGACTACAAATTCTAATAATAACGATATTATTATAGTTGATGCAACCTCGTTGTTATAATTATAAGTTTACTGATTGTTGAAGTTATTAGGAAATTTAAAGCCTAAACAACTGTGACAGTTTCCAAGGATCTAATCCCATCCGCTACACTTCACCTACGTTCAGCATTTTACATTTTGAATTAATGTGTATTTAGTGTTTTAGTAGTTACTAGCAGGCAGCGACTTTGTCCGCGTGTTAAAATATAAAAAAAATGTTTTTTTTTAATTAAAAAAGAGGAGCTGAGATTACTCCCAGTTATATTAGCTAGCTTTCTGTGAAATTCCTGTCAAAAACGCGCCAGACAATCCAGAGATTAGATAGAACCAATTGACAGACAAAAATTTAAAAAAAATGTTATTTTATATGTATTGGTTCTATATCACAATGTCATCATTTAAAAACGGTTATTTTAATGTTACAAACAGACACTCAAATTATTATTTGTATAGATTTTCAAACAATCTTCTGGCCGAAAACGTAGCAACAAAAATAATAAAATCGATGAATGTTTTTACACTCAATGATTATTTTAGATACATTTTCAACTATATTTAGGGACAAGTTCTAATGCAGTCTACATCTATCCACAATAGAGATCAGACATCATCAGGGGATATTATACTGTGCTAGTGCCAGACATCATCTAATCTCACAGGCTGTCTTGAGATAGGCTCTTAATGCTCTTAGTAACTAGGCTTAATAACTTTCTGAAGCGTGAAACTATAGGGGCTGACACCTCTAGGCTATAGGTATAGTTATTAATTATATCGCTATAATGCTTCATGGATCGCTTAATTTTAACTAGGCATATTCAAACTCTCCTTAACTTAGTTTCTTAGAACCACGATATTTCGGTTAAGTTACGTATGGAGAAATGGTCATTATTGATATTATAAGTAAATGTATTCCTTAATCTTCTTGATTAAGATTAAAGTGAAAATAGAATTCGGAATAGAGCATGGAAAATGTTTTTAACTACCCAGATGAATTATTTTTCTCTGTTCTTTATTGTTTGCCTTTACGTGATACAACAGATAAAAGCGTATTTATGTAAGTGTGCCTTTTTTATTGCCTAATAAAATACTTAGATATTTTTAATTTTTTTATAACAATAATGTGTAAGTAAATTTATTGTCTAGAATACATCAATGATGACCTAGTTATCGAGGGTTACATTACATTGTTATTTACGGTTTATAGTTGTTAGGGACAACATAAATCAAGAAGGGTTGTCAAGATCGCTTTTGGCAGTCGGTATTCGAAGACTTAAAATATCCTGATATCTAATGCATTTATTGATCTCATAGTTCCTTGGGATAATTGGCTTATGAATTTAAATAACTGTATTCTAGAGACATCTACTCGTGTTAGAAGCTAATTTTATGTTAATTGGAGGCTGATGTAACTACCTACAAAAAAAAGAACCCTAGCACAAACAATTTGTACATATCTAACTATTGAATATGTATGTAATTCGTACACCTAAACACAAATAACATATACCACACCTCATATGCTTTTCATATGTATTATTAAACGTATATATATTTATATATATAATGTATATTTATACTTGCTGAAAAAGGAAGTATCAAAATTAAGATAATTTTCAATTACAACTTTGCGTTGAAAATATTATATATTTCATATTAAAGACATATTTATCGAATTAATTGTATTTCATACATTTTTTAAACTTTAATAAAATACTTAGTCGTACTTAAGGAGAGCTTTAAAAATTGAAATTTAAATTTATAACATATTGTTTTAAGATTAGATCCATACGAATAATGATACCTTTTTAATTATTACAAAATACTAAACAATTTAATTATCCTTTGATTATAATTATTTCTATTGTTTACGCGAATCCTTTGATTACATATTATTACTTGACAATAAGCACGTGTTCCACTTGAACCACAATAAAAATCGTAGTTCTTCGAAAGGGGGAATATTTTGTTTGGCTTTCATACGCACGTCGTCATTCGGCATTCGGCATTCAAGTGATTGTGAAGTGGAATAAGCGAACATATGGCGCGAGGAGTTGTTCGAAGGCATCATTGCAAGGCTGTGAATTTATGTAGGCAGTGGTCGGGCTTTTTCATAACTGCCTTCTACGTTTAACTCAGTATACTCTTTATTGAAAAAATGGATTTATACCGTACTTTTCGGATGTCAAATTTCAGAAGTCAATAAAAAACTGTCGATGCGATTTATTCATTTTTATTTGTATTTCGTAAGAGTTAAAATTTAAAGTAATAACAAGTAGGAGTAATTCCATACCTGTACGATGTTAATATCTACTTAAATTAGCATTACTTTAAGACATTATACGATGCCACGTATATAAGTTTGTAAAAATTTTACTGCCTCCGAGCCTAGTGGTATGGACGTGTGCTTTAGAAACCGGAGGTCGTGGGTTCGAATCCTGCAGGGGACAACAAATTTTCATTGTTGTTTCCTAGTTGGTTAGGCAATTTGGCTCAAATTGTCTAAAAAGTCAGATGATCCATGCGTCGGATGGGCATGTAAAGTCGGTCCACCCACCAACTCGCATTGGACCAGCGTGGTGGGATACGGTCCAAACCCCAATGGAAAGGGGTGTATTAGGAGGCCTATGTCCAGCAGTGGACTATCAAAGGCTGATGATGCAAAGAATTTTAAAACTTCATAGGATTGCAAGATTTGAAATAATGGCGAAAATGCTTGTTATGGATACGAAAGTATTGTGTCTGCACTCGAATATACTTATATCGCTTTACTTTTTAATTTTTAGCATTGACTTATTGGCTTAACATTCATTTAAAAATATAAATTTAAATTAGGCTTATTAAAATGTCCTTTAATTTAGAAATCAATGTATAAATTTATTAGAAAAATAGTTATTAATTTTTTTAAGACATAAACATTTTAAACATGATGAATCTATGAATAAGATATTCCTGTTTAGATGCAGTTTTAAAGTTCTCTATTCATATAGCCTCGTAAACAAAGGGAATATTGTTTCTGTATTAAAATATGTATGAAAAGTAGATATTCTTTGAAAAAGGCACGCTCTTTCAAGATTGTTAGACAGGCATTGTTCCCAGTAACTTTAACTGTTCCAATTTCTCGGAAACATCTCCAACTTGCGGAATTTATTACTCGGTGAGATACTCCAGTCAAATATTGGTACCTTTTTGTTTTGATACTTTATTACCAGTCTGCGAAAAAGTTTCATATCCTCCAAAAGTGAAGATTACAAGTTTAAATTGTTCATGTCAAAATAATTGCCTTTCTATGTGGCAAATGCTTGCCTAAAGATATGATTGTTCTTAATTTGCGACTCATTTGTGTTGTGTAATTTTAATTATGTTAAATATTTTAATTTGCGTTCATCTTTAGATTGATCATTTAAAAATAACTGTACTTTGTAACTGTATGCCAAAAAACTAAAACGACACAAGGTAACAACAAAAGAAATAGTCACAATTTAGTGAATAAAAACAAAAAGAACAAGCCTTAATAATGCGTTAAAGAAAATTAGTTAAATTTGATATATGACAGAAAAAAGTCGATGTGTTGGTCGACTGTCGATCTCAGTGCAGTAGCCGGTTCAAGTTGGAAAGTTTTAAAAAGTCCAGCATTGGATTGATAAAAGCTGTGATAATTAATGAAGCAAAGGGACACGACGCTAATTATTAGAACACGCATGCCCCTAAAATGGTGACTTCAAAAGGCATTCAGCGGCTTCCGTTTTAAATCAGACATATCATTAAAATTAACATTTAAAACGATTGCTGATCTTTGAGTGCTATTTTTTTATTAAAACACAGAATAACGTTCTTACTTCAGTGGTGAATTGGTAGCAGTGGTAAAAGTGTGTCTACGCAATCGGTTTATTTGCATTTGATATGTTCTTATAGTTAACCGATTTTATTGGTTTATAGGATTTCTGCTGTTCATCATCAGGCATCGTGCTAGTCTTATATGCAATAAGATAGCAAATATTTTGGAAGCAAACATTTTTGATAAAATACACTTTGATTTTAAATTTAACATCAATTGTATTTCAAGCACATAATTCTGCATTTATTTTATCACCTATGTAAGCAAGTAACAAGTTATCCTTGTATCGTAATTTGCTTTGCGTTGTGCATTAAGATACGATTTAGGTATACACAGTATTTATTGTATCGATTTACATAAAAACATGTCAGGCATATAATTATGTGGCAAGCATTAATTTGTAATTACATTATGGACATGACCAGTTTTGCATAGTGGTTGGAGTGCCAATCTATAAATAGACAACTGCTGTCAAGTCTTGAGATACGCTTTATTCATACAAAAAAACGTCATGCGAATAAAATGATCTGTTTTTTTTTTAAACTAGTAGTGTAGTTTTGAACAGTATATTATTATATATTTTATCTACCGAAGTAAATCTCATGTGAAACTTAATAACTGTCAAAACGTTGTGCGCTCTAGTTGGTTAAACATCGCACGGAATTATCATAAAGCGGTTTGCCGGTTTTCCAATAAATAGCGTCGATTATAGGCGACATTTGCGTTTGTCAATATAATGAAAAGCTGCCTAGCCCAGCCGAATCCTTCTGTTGGCCTCCCTCTCAAAGTTGTTTCTACCTAGTTCGAGCGTTTGCCCTAGGTAAACGTACTCCGAAACTACTTCGAAGGAGGTGCCATCAATTGTGATTGGTCCCGGATCAATGTGCTCGTTGAACATTACCTTGGTTTTACCCAAGTACATCCGGAGAGCGATGCGCGCAGAATCTTGCAGGTCCTTTGCGGTCTTAGCCATGATGACGATATCGTTCGCAAATCGCAGATGTGAGATGTACTCGCCGATCACATTTATGCCGTGTCCTTCCCAGTTGAGCGTCCTGAACATTTCCTCCAGCGCGGCGGAGAACAATTTCGGAGACATAACTTCTCCTTGTCTCACACCGCGGTGCAGGGGGATAGTCTCAGCCTGCCCACTTTGGACTACGACAGACATAGTGGCGGCGTTATAAAGACATCTCTGCATCTCGATATATCGCCAATCAATTTGGCACCGCTGTAAGGACTCGAGGTAAGACCAGGTCTCAATGGAGTCAAAAGCCTTCTCATAGTCCATAAATGCCTTGCACAGGGGCTGTTTATACTCATGTGTCTTCTGTATAACCTGCCTCACTGTGTGGATGTGATCTATGGTGCTGTAACCCCTCCGAAACCCGGCCTGTTCTCGAGGCTGCTCTTCGTCGAGCTTTCGTGCAAGACGATTCGAAATGGCCCTCGAAAACAAGTTATAGACTATAGAGAAATTTTATTACGAATATGCTTCCTACATGTAATTACGAATTTGCCTTTTATGGAAGTTGGTATGTTAAATCTCTGTTAGTGTTACCATTGATTAGTGTTGTGTCGTAACTATGAAATTACTTCGTAACGTGTTACGAAATTTGAAAACTCCTACATATGCAAATGTTGTCCTAAATACAACAACATTTTATTAGCATGGGTAAGACACTTGTCGGTAAAAAAATGTCGTTCAAGTGAATATAATCGTTTATAAAGATCGTCGCGTATTGTTAACCATTCGACCATAAAGGCCTCTAAATTGTCTACGATACTGTTCAACTTGCGTCATATTATTATTAAATTTAGATACATTCGTACAACATAGAGATATTACCGTAATGATTTATCCATTTATTCATTTATTGTGTTAGGTTATTTCAAGCAGTGGCTACTTCCGTGTCCGACTTTGACAGGTAACTCCACGTCGGTGCTTAAGTTCAAGTTAGTTTCGAGTGTGCAGAAATCAGCTTTCCCTTTTTCCATGTTAATGGCGTTCGCATGTCACATATATTTTTATACACTTATCGGATATGTTTGTAATTTTCGCATTGTAATTGCTAGCTTTTAGCTCCCCTTTATTTTAAATGTTAGGCATTGTTCGTGAAAATTATTATTGATAATATATTTTTTATACGAAAGGCACGACAATAACCCCTTTTACTAATACTTTATGCGAAACATTACATACATCTTCAAGTTTGAAAATTTATACGGAAAATAGTCTTGACATTGATTATCTGAAGTAATTACTCAGATAATCAATTCCGACACCTGAAGTTCATTCATAAATAATCATTCCTTGGTCAAAAATATAACTTTTTTTTTATATTTATCACTAGCTGTTACTCGCTACTTCGTCCGCGTGGTGTTTGGAAATACACTGTAAAATATAAAAGAAATATTTTATTGTGCCTATCATTAACAAAAAAATTTTGCTGTTGCTTCGACGATGACGAATTTCCATATTGATTTTAATATCGCCATTTCAACCCCTAGTTCATTCTCGTACAGCTTGAAACTACAAAGTTGCTATAAGATCACCACTTATGGCTCGTTTCAAGTATTTAGACACAAAATTTTATCGTTTCATGTTCAAAAAGAGCATTTCCATAAAAACTTTCATCCCCTATTTCAACCTCTTCAAACACTTTTATCGCAATAATTAATAGCCTAATTTGGTACCTAATCTATTCTAAGTATGTGCCATATTTCATCAAAATCGGTTATATTGTTTAGGCACTATAGACAGACAGACAGACAGAGTTACTTTCGCATTTATAATACTTGTATGGATTTAATACAAAAATAATAAGCCTTGTATAGATTCTAGGCATAATAAAAATTTTACCTCATTAGGGCCTATATTTAACTGTTGCGGGTAGAACATTACCATAGGATGTCTATACGTTGCTTATAGGTGAAAGATTAAGCTAATATTGACGTGTAACGGTATGTTAAACCAGCTTCATTTCAGTAGTCCAAAGCCACGTCTCTGTACGTTTGTTGGTGAAGGGATCCGGACCGCACTCTCCATTAATTATAGTGGCGTTTCGTTAATGCACTGTGCTCCGTGTCGCACAGTCCTGCGGGCACTATTTTCGGCTGCATTGTTCATCGTGGCATTCGTTTCACCGAAATATGTCGAACGCAGTATACATGTTGTTATCATTTAATTTGTTTATTGAATTGACTTGTTAATTCGGACGAAGTTGTCCCCTTTTATTGATAGATTATTAAATTGGTATGACAACTTAAGTTTTTATTTTATCTTTTTTTATATTGTAATAGAATTTAGTTTGGTAAACTACTTCAGAACATAGTAATTACTTTGAGTAATGCAATTTTTGTACTGTACTGTTTTATAGATTTACATTATTGTAGTTCATATAAATAAAATTTTATTAAAATTTAATAAAAATTTATGTCTAAATCGAGTTTAAGATTTCGTGTTTAGTATTTCATTGTTTGTCGTTTTAATATTGCTATCTCTATTTGTACTGTACTGTTTGATAGAGATTTTTAAATGAACTTTTCTCACAGTATATTGTTTTTAAAATAATTATTGTACCAAATAAGATCTAACGATTGAGACTATACCAGGGTTCATATCTATATTCGAAAATTCTATCAGTAAATTCTCTTATCATTATCTCGGTCACCATTAGCGTCATATTACTGAATAACCTCAGGTAAAATATCTTACTTTACCTTTAATTAGAAGGGAATCCGTGGCAAAAGCTCGCCCACTCTGTATTTATGGGACATTACATAATTTTGCACAAGCTGAAGTGAACGGCCTTAGATCGCAGATATTCTGTGGAAAATTCTCTGCTATAAAGGGGCCCAATTTTAACACAGGACGCTGAATTTTATAATAATAAAGTTATCAATCAAACATCTTCGCAAAAATTATATGCAGATATATTTGTTCTATATTAAAAGCGTTTTTTTTTATCACAGATTGTAAAACTTTACCACTTTTATTAAAATAAGGGTTGATAATGGTTGGTTAAAAATACTTATAAAAATATTTAGAAACACGTACATTAGTTAATATCTCTACCTGATATTATTGTATATTTTCGCGTAATGGAGCAAGGAAGAAAAGAACCTACACCGTTTCAAAGACTGACAATGCTTTTTTCGTTGCGAACGTTAATAGCTAGCGGCATACGCTTAGCGCCAGGTAAGCCTTCTTGCTCCACCAAAAACATGTATTTCATATGTAATATACCAAGCAGCATACATATATATTAGTACATATATGTCGCTAGATTTAAGGTTATTTCTTTTGGATCCGTACCTTAAAAGTGATTGCTATCTTGTCTTTTGCGTGTCGCCATTTTCTTTAGAAACGGTTACAATTTGTAACCTATAGTACATCTGTACATAGGTTTGCCTGTAAAATCTAACACTAGTTACTAGATCCTGATAACAATGTCGATATTTAGCTAAAAGCAAGGTTCTTCACACAACAAATAAAAAAGGTTGTTCCCGTACAAAGATGACGACAATTGTCACTTTCACGCCTATGCAAACGCGTTCATACACACGCGCGCATGCTGACAGTCACACACGAGCACATATAAACAAACGCTTAGCCTGAGCTACTAATTAAATTATCTCTTTTTTTTCAAATAGGTACGACAGGAAACCTCGGCGTACCAGTTACATTATAGCGCTTTGTTTATTACTATTCGATTTATCGTAATATTCAATTGAGTGAATGAACCTTGAGTTCAATTGTACACAAGGTCATTCACAGAGCTCCGAGGAGCTTAAACAATAATATCCTTTAATAAAAACCTTGAAAATTTTATTTATAGTTTAGTATCACCAAGGTGCCTAAAATAAATTATTTAGTGGAACATAAACCACCTGACAAGTGCAATTGGTCAATTGCCAATCCGCCTGCTCAGCTTGGCAATTATGAGCAACGCTTTTTAATGAACGCCGTCTTGGCGTTCATTAAAATATATAAACAAAAACATTGAATAACATTGAATTAAAAAATATAAAACAAAAAAATGAAAATCGCTGAAATACTAAATGTCTCGAATAGACGCTGATAAGTTAGTCAGACCACGCAAAATTGGGTCGCGTTTCCTAGAAAAATGTTTTAAACGAAGCTTATGTATCTACAATATAACTGGCACTATGTAAATATATTTATATTTAGGATGTTTGTATATAAAAAACTACGCGACTAATAATCAGAGAAATTGTTTCCGGTGTTTGAGTAACCATCGCATAATCCATGGTATAAATGTACTCATTAAACTAAGAACTATATTGTACTATGAGAGGTAGGTATGTTCCCTACTGGATTAAGCCGTAGACCTTTAACATGTAGGCCATTAGTGCCGGGATAGGATCGCCGTGCGGTACGTACGTGCTTCTGCCCGCGTTCTCCTCTATTGAGATAACAGGCAGTATTAAACACGCTCTTGTCTGCGGAACTATGCCCCGCGAGTATTGAAACATCACGCGCAAGATTTTACTGGAATTAAGCAATTAACTTATTTTGATTTCTTTTTGTTTCAGATTGCCAATGATTTCCGGAGCCCCGCAACGTATTAGTTGACCTTTCTGGTATTTATCAACTATTTCATGGCTTTGTCTTAAAAATACCGAAGAATGCCTTTCGTTCATCTTATTGAGCAACAGTATGTGACGAAAGATGTTCCGAATCTATCAAAAAGTTTTTACTGATGGTGCCTAAACGTTTTTATTTTTAAATCATCGCAGTAACGTGTGTTGATAGCAGTTTTATTTTAATTACAATATATAACACGGAGTAGTAGTGTATAAAAGCGTGATTTGGTCAATGGGTTCATTGATTGATTAATGATTTAATTGATTCGGTGACAGAAAAGTCATTGGACGTGATTCTTTGACAATAATATTTCGTACCAACTCGATTAACGGAAACAGTATCATGCGGTCATGAAAGCCATCGTCACGTCATTTACTACTAATAACGTTAATCGAAATGTGGTTTCATCTTGTTTGGTTTTGCAATATGTTATTATAATTGTGGTTTGATGTAAACTTATATGAACAAACAATAATTTGGGTTCATTCGTTTTGCGTGAAATAAATATATTTTATGTATATAATATTAACTTTTTTACGCCTAAATATTGACGATGCTAGGTGCTTTAGCGTTTAGCTTGTTAAAGCTTATTCTTATCTGCTGAGCAAAAAAGGCACTGTAGTATGTGACAAGTTTTAGTAGTTATTCCAGGTATGATTAAAACTTGTACGAGTGATCTTAGAAAGTAAGACTTTTAACTCCGGATTTTTTAGCGGTCGTCTATGTGATTAGGCCTTTGAGGAAACAGTTTTTGGTTCAAAGTCCGTAAGTCCGTTACAATTTCGATCGTTGTCCAATCTGATGTCGTTCTGGTTGCAATTTGTCTTTCATAATAATTTGTCGTTATAATTTAATATATAATTGCATTTAACTGCTTACTGCGTCATCTGTTCATCGTTAGTTTCCACTGATAATCAGCAACCTCTTCGTTATGTAATGTTTTTTATTTCTCATTCTTGCTGAGTGACAAAACATACAGCATATATATCTAGTTATTTATTGGACAGATAAAAACGTAAATTACATGTGGTGGATCCTTTAACTGGGCGATCGTCTGGGGGAATACCACCGCGGTGCCTATTTTTGCCGCAAATCAGTTGTGTGTAAACACTAATGTATTCAGGTTTAGACCGTAGACAGCATAGTTAAAGAAAGAAAATTATACACAAATGAAATATATTCTTATCAACATTTTACCTTTATATAATGATTATAACAATTTTTGTCCGCAATATCTCATTTCCTATTGTTCTATTAACTATTTTGCTATACTAATAAATATTTTTTATGGCTATTGCGACAATATTCATTTATATACAGTATAGGACAAACATATAATTTATGGCGTAATAATAAACGATTTAAGATTCATAGTCTACGAGAAAAGTCTTTATTACTTCAGTTATAGATTTATTACTTTACGTATATATGTTTTAAGTACTTTATCATAAGAAATATTCTCGTTTATATAAAAACAACTCGTTTATAGTGCCTAATGTTATTTTTTAAGCACGTTGTTGGCCAAAATCGGATTCATGGATATTCCTATTTTGTATTGAAATTTAAAATATTTTTGCTTCCTACACAACAGGTGTCTCTAAATTTAAAAAACGATTTTTGAGTCTCCCCTTGTATATATTTTTTTACAAACAAAGTGTACAAAGTGGAAACACTTTACAGGAGGTACCTATAGTGTTTCAACTTTGTAGCTTAGCACATGCGGTGTGAACTGGTTGGGAAAGCTTATAAAGCACCGGTGGTAGGTCCCCATTTTACAGGAGACCGTCTGGGTGGGTACCACTACGGTGCCTATTTCTGCCGCGAAGCAGTGGTGAGAAAACACTGCTGTGTTCAGGTGTGAAGGACACCGTAGCCAGCGTATTTACTGGGTAAACGAGACTTAACACCCTATGTCTCACGGTAGGCAGCGCGTTGGCGATACCACTGGTAGTGCCAATGACTATGGGCGTCGGTGACCACTTCCCATCAGGTGGTCCGAATGCTCGTCTGCCTGCGTATGCCATAAAAAAATAATAATCTATCCGGCATAAGCTAGGAAGCTACCAGCTGTTTAAGGAGGAACTGGTGAATGGTGGTGCAAGTATCGCCCTACCTTGATAGCTAAATTATAATATTATTTTTTTGCTCAATCAGTATTAATATTTATTTGTTATAAGTGATGTCGAAAAATTGTACTTTATATTTGCACAGCATATCATCGCGAAAAGAAATATTTTGTTTGGTTCCATACGAACATCGGTTCTATATTCAAGTGATTGTGAAGTGAAATAACCGAACATATGGCGCGAAGAGCTGTTCGGAGGGATTATTGCACGGCTCTGAATTTATGTAGGCAGTGGTCGGGCTTTTTCATAAATGCCGCCGGAGCGTCTAACTTTGTACGCTCTTTATTGAAAAACGGTTTAACCCGGATTTTTCGGATGTCAAATTTCGGAGCTCAATAAAAACTGTTGATTGTCTCTTACTATATCTATATCTATTGACAGAACCTTAAATAGACTTTACATTTCTATAATTTACTCGCTAATTTGTTTTTTATTTTATGATTAAATAGTTTAATGTATAATAATATGGATAATTTAGCTGATCATTGTTTTGTGTTTCTATCTATTGAGCGGCCATTTATTTAAATAGGTTACAATAACGCTACCAAAGTGTTAAGTAAATGCATGATATTTTACTCATTAAAAATTTTACATTTTATGAAAATCAAAAGTAAAACTTTTAAATTGTTCTTTAATAGATACAATTTGTCTACTTTACGTTTAATTGTATGATAATTTGACCGCTTTGTATACCAAGCTCAAACTCAGATTAGTTCTTTTCTTCATAAAATTATCCGTTGCTTATAGAATTATGTGAGCGGTTTAGTGGTTAATATTTATAAAAAGTCAGTTTAAAAATAATGTCGTTTATATAATCTTACATATCTTCGTTAACCAAAGTATGTCTAAAAATATCTACAGTAATTGTACAAAGTTATTGTTTAATAAATCTATCCCATTACTTTAAATAAACTGCCTAATATTTGTATGTGTTATAATATACCACGTTTCAAGGCGTTGTCATATCGATTGTTCCGACCAAAGTCAATCAGTACTTGGAAATTGCGTCTGTCCATAAGAGGATCAGGTGGCTTACCTTCGACCCTGGCCGTTACTTTGACAGTAGCTATGTCTTAGTGATTAGTAAAGTCGACAACTTTTAACTCGACCATCATATGTCACTGCTATGATTAGGTAGAAGTACGGAAATAATTTGGTTTCTATTTAATCAACTATTACGTTTAGTTTGTATGTCATTGGTTTTACTGATCTACATCCAAGAGCAAGATAGAATTTGAATAAAGGAATGGTGGTACTTTTAGCTTACTTTGTCTGAATGATAGACATCTTTATTACAATTTGTCACTAAGAGTGCCATGTCCTTGTTAGGACTTAAAAAGTTTATATTGACTCTTTATGTATTTTAGGGCTGGTAGAGCTAGGGTAAATTTGTACTAGTAATTTTACAACAAGGTGAAATATTCCTCTGTTGCTGAAAAATATTTAAATCGTTAATATTTTTAAATAGCCTAACGATTTTTTAATTAACCCTCCAATGGTTGTCATTTTTGTATAACTGTTTATTTTGTACATTCTTGTCCGTTTATAATATTTACGATTTAAATGTCTCTTGTTTTTGTTTTATGTTTTTGATCGCATGAGTCTACCCTAAATGTAACATTTGCACGCCTTATATGAATATTCTACTCTATTGTTTTTTATTCTATCTACAGTTTGTAACCCATAGCGACGAAGTAACATCGTTCGTATTTTGTAAGTATTCATACTGAGTGATCAATATCTCGCTGAAAATTCCAATTCTATATTAGCTACTCTAATTGTATCGGTCACGGTAAATGTAATTTTAAAAACGTGAGATAATATAAAACGAATAGAAATTCGTTGATATAAATGATATTTCTATGTTTAAAGAAAGTTTACCTTGCCAAGTGATTGATTATTCAGAATTGTAATAGAACGTAAGGTCAATTTGTTTCAATACTTATTTAACCGGTACTGACCTGATACCGGCGGTTCTTGGTTTTACCTCGTCGCTGGAAACGTAATACTCCTAATCGTCCATTTATCGTCTAGACTAATCTAATCTGATGGCTTTAACGCGCTCTATTGTTTTAATCTTCGGTGTAGTGATTTTGTTTTTATAAGCTCTTTTATATTTTCACAGTGTAAGCAAATAATCGCAATAATTTACTTAAGGTCTATTACCGAGTCGCAGAATCCTGTCGTTTTTAAAAGCGTTATATAATTTGTGTCAGAGTAAAATCATGATTTTTAAATTATTATTATTATAAATTTAGTGTGCAGTTATTTTACGAAGTAACATAAAAGTAAGTGTAATTGTCAACTTTACTTATTTTTAAATAGATTTATAATACTGTTAACTTAAGACTTAATCGCTTAACTTTATTCGAATAAACTTATAATCGTTCTTAATCTAATTTTATTATATTAACGTCTTTGAAACATAGCTTATTTGACACTTTTGGTAATGAAAATTGTTAAGACCTTAAATTCATTTTAATTGAAGTTTCTATTTAAAATCAGTACTGTAATTGTTATCTCGTTTTGCGGGAACACATGGACGTTAAATTTGTCACGAATTACATAGATAATTAATATAATAAAAGAGGATTAATCTTCACGACTAATTAAATAAAAACTTTTCATCTTTTGGTAAATAGCAAATAATGATTTATGTTGTACATTTCAATAGTATCATTATTGCTTTATTCGAATTTGCGGTGAAACAAAATTAATTTATTTACTACATCAATTTGGTTACTAAAAATTTAGGCAACACTCTTTTTTCTTTTATTTTTTTTTGGATAAGGATTGTAACGTTAACTTTACTTATAAACTTTTCCTCCGAAAAATGTGTGAATTCAAAAATTACATATCCAAGCTGAATATAATACGAAGGCGGTGTTCTGGATTATTCTCAGTTTTTTAATACGAGGATAAATATTTTTTCTGCTGGAAAATAGGCCGTTTCAACAGCGTACACGAAATTATGAAGACTACGGTATGTTCGAACAAAACGCCGGAAAATATTATGAATAGACCCTGATAAGTTATTCAGATGTCACGGAATTGGGTCACGGTTTCCAAATAAATATTTTAAAACGAAGTGTACCTGTTTTGAATATGAATGATTTGGGGTTTTAATTATTTAACTGTTCGTGAAATAAAATAACTGAATGTTGGGTATTGTTGAGTCAAAATTTTACTTTTCAAACGTTTAGATAGCATATAAATACTGATAAGGTACTTTACGCTATATATTATAAAATAGGGAAGAATATCGAAATCGCTTTTATTCTCTGCCCATAAGAGGCATGTTCACCGCTTGATAGAGCCGTTCACCTTTAACATGTAGGTCATTAGTGTGGAGATAGGATCGCCGTTGCGGTACGTACGTGCTTCTGCCGGCGTTCGCCTCTATTGAGGTAACAGGAGGCATTAAACACGCTTTTGTCTTCGAAACGATTCCCGGTACTATTAAAACATTATGCGCAAAGTTTTAAGAAAATACAGTTTTAAAATATTCAGATTAGTAATGATTTACGGAGAGGCGCTATATTAGTGGATATTATACCGTCGGATCCTAACTGCATGGAAAGAAAAATGAATCCATGTTAAATTGTCTTAAGCTCAATAATAGTTTTACCCAGATCAGACATATTATCACAAAGGTTATATTGCAATTAGTGAGTTTTATTTAGTTTTCAGTAGGGCCTTTAACCCTTACTTCATGTTCAACGACTGCCAAAAATGGTCTTGACAAGCAGGATATACGTTTTACCATACCTTTCGGACGCATAAATCATCTTACTCTATAGACACTATGTAAACGAAGAAGCCGCCCTGCACCACCTCCTCGGTGTAGCGATATTGGTCCTTGCTTTATAAACCCGATGTCGTGGGTTCGAATCCCACGGAAAACAACTTTGTGTTATCGTTGTTTTTGCCTGAAAAGTAAGATGATCCATTGGTTCAGTGTGATGGGATACGGTCCAGAAACTAATGGAGAAGGCATCAGGGGAAGCCTATGTCCAGCAGTGGATTAACACAGGCTGATGATGATGATGATTATGATGAAAGTAGATATTCTTTGAAATATGTACGCTCTTTTACGATTGTTAGACAATCATTGTTCCCCGTAACTTTATCTGTCCCAATTTCTTGAAAACATCTCCTTATTTATTACTTGGTAAGATACTCAAGTCATGAACCTTTTAGCTTGATAGTTTATTTTCCGTTGGCATAAAGTTGAATGTCTTTCAAAAGTGCGCGTGCAGTTTTGTGAATAATTATTATAATTTTATGAGGAAAATGATACGCGATATCGTTGGCACTACATTATTATCCTTTTAAAAAATGCGAAAGTTTGTGAGGATGTTTGTTACTCTTCTTCTTTTGTTTCTCCCTCTACTAGATATTATTTGATTTCGGAAAAGCACATTTATTTATCATCAATATAATATGTATTTATCACTCATCTTGATGCCATAGTTCATGCTTTGCCTAATTTGGGACCAGATCATGTTGGGTATTACGTCCATAAGTATAAGTAAATATCATTATTATTTAATGATCGATTGGTTATACATCATAAACGCTGGATTTATTTTCACTTGTAAACCCGCCGAAACATCGTAGCCATACGAAGGATTTAATTTTTTGTTTCTAAAATAGATTAAATGGTTGTAAATTAACATAGGTTTTTATCAAAAACTCTGTTGATGACAACGTACGTAACATTCGTAGAAACTATATGGTTAGTGAAAGTAATATAATATATTTTGCTGTTATACTTTGGATTCAAGGCCATGAAGAATGTGCGTTCATCAATCAATCAGGGAAGCCTATGTCCAGCAGTGGATTAACACAGGCTGATCATGATGATGATTATGATGAAAGTAGATATTCTTTGAAATATGTACGCTCTTTTACGATTGTTAGACAGTCATTGTTCCCCGTAACTTTATCTGTCCCAATTTCTTGGAAACATCTCCTTATTTATTACTTGGTAAGATACTCAAGTCATAAACCTTTTAGCTTGATAGTTTATTATCCGTTAGCATAAAAGTTGAATGTCCTTCAAAAGTGCGCGTGAAGTTTTGTGAACAATTATTATATTTTTACGAGGAAAATGATACGCGATATCGATATTTATAGCACTACATTATTATCTTTTTAAAAAATGCGAAAGTTTGTGAGGATGTTTGTTACTCTTCTTCTTTTGTTTCTCCCTCTACTAGATATTATTTGATTTCGGAAAAGCATATTTATTTATTTATCATCAATATAAAAAGTATTTATCACTCATCTAGATGCCATAGCTCATGCTTTGCTTAATTTGGGACCAGATCATGTTGGGTATTACGTCCATAAGTATAAGTAAATATCATTATTATATAATGATCGATTCGTTATACATCAAAAACGCTGGATTCATTTTCACATGAAAACCCGTCGAAACTTCGTAGCGATACGAAGGATTTAAATTTTGTTACTAAAATAGATTAAATTGTTGTAAATTAACATAGGTTTTTATCAAAAACTCTGTTGATGACAACGTACGTAACATTCGTAGAAATTATTTGGTTAGTGAAAGTAATATAATATATTTTGCTGTAATACTTTGGATTCGAGGCCGTGAAGAATGTGCGTTCATCAATCAATCATTAGTCGAAAATAGCGTGGGCATGTTGGCCTGTATTCGGTTCAGGTGGCGTCCCTTCGACCCTGGCCGTTGCTTTGACATTCGCTATGTCTTCGTGACAAGATAAGTGGATTAGTTCTAACTCGGCGATCGTGTATCAACGCTGAATCGGTAGTATTGGGTAGATGGATTGATTTTTATGTGATTACTTCATGTAGATTTGTTGTTTTTATTACGGGTGCGTCCTTGCTTTACTAACGAAAAGATGAAAATATTGTGTTTCAGCACTTGGTTGTTTTAAATGCCACTACAGGGTCGTTCTTAATCTTAAATATATAATTACTTGGTTATTATAGGGTCCACTCAGAAAATAAGAATTCAAAAACATGTAAAACATAATTTTGAAATATTGACCAATTAAAAATTTCAGAAAAGTTGTTCGAAGTATAATATTTGTAAGCACGTTAAACGTTAGCTAAAATCTTTTATATTACTTATTTTAGTTTTGTTGCGAAGTTATTTGATTAGAATTGTCTGATTATCAGTCGATTCGATAACTTTATGACTTCGATAACTTTCTGTAAGGGAATTTATAATATTTACTAATAATATTTTAATTATTCTCATTGCAAGTATATTAATTGTTAATACAGTGTATAACATAAAATATAATGATTTTCTATTTTAACATGGACATTTCAATTAAATTCTCTGGACGTTTCTGAAAGTCCCAGTATCTATGTATGTATCAGTAACGAATGGAATATTAAATTAAACACAGAGGAATCTCTTCATAAATTCCTTTTTATGACTCAATTTTAAGTTTTCTTTATTAAGAAGCCATTGTATTCTTACTTAAAGATCGTCTCGCGCTTGGGTACTTTAATGAAAAGCATTATTGTGTTATCGTGCCAGCTAAGTAAAAATCTATTCGCCCTTGCATTTAAGTCACACTGTAATCGGACGGTTAACTGACGCTTGCGAAACGTTCGCCTGAATTGAAATAACTTTTGGTTTAATATTATTATATGCTTTATCGGTATATTAACTATTTAGGTGTGTTATCTGGTTTGTCATACTTTTGTTATATTCTGCAATGTCATTTTAATAAGTAGCAAAGTTATTTAATCATGTGGATATGTGTATAAAAGGAAAAGCGATTTCGAGTTACAGCGTAAAAATATAGTTTAATTTACAATGCTTCGTTTGTTTAAATCTTCTTCCTGGTAACAGGATACAACATGAGAACTTGGTACAAACATATTTTAATCAGCATCTATCTAGACTGCGAAGAATGTTTATATATAACATAACTAGCTGACCCTGCCACGCGTTGCTGCGGCTAGGATTTACTTATTTTAAATTGTAATAAACAATTTAAGGGTTTCAGATAAACGGAAAGAGAAAATCAGCCATGAGCATCATTTGTAAAAAAAACTTACTTTTGTTTTAAAAATGTTATAACTTGAGTGGATATGGAGCACTACCACCAAAAACATAATTTTAATGTTTTAGTTGATTACATTCGTCGCAAGCGTAAGGAAACAACTATCGTATTAAATAATAAAGAACGAAAATTTACAGTACCTTCAATCCTATCCGCCGTTGAATATGTCATAAAAATATTCCCTTTATATAGGATACACCACCACTTTTTAATTTTGCTCTGTGAAAATAATTTCTAATTTGTACATTTTATGTTGTTGGCGCATGTTAGGAAGCTATTTTATTCATTACTTTTTTTTTTAAATTGATGGCCTGGTATATAAAACAACGGCGTTATGAAATTGCATTTTTGTTATTAACAATAGATAAAAATTATTATAAAATTAACTGACCAAAATAGTTAATTTTTAGCAATAACTTTTTATTGTCCCAATTCTCCTATTATCAACGAAAAGTTTATGTTATTAAACCGCGCCATCTATCGACACAATCGTTTTGTGGCTAACATTTTGCCTCAAATAATAATAGAACAATAAATTGTTGTAAAAAATTATTGTGAATATAAATTAAGATGTAAGCTGATTAAACTGCACATGGTGGGCAACTATATTTTAAAATGGGTTAAGTATTTTAGGAGTCCATCGTGGACAAACATCGTGACACGAGATTTATATAAGAAGATTTATTATATAAGAAGCACTTAATCTATTATGAGACAAAATATACGTTTTTACAACAAAATCCTAGTAAAACGTTCGTAATTTTATTAATAAGTAGTTTTAAAGAGTTGTCAGGGAAAGTTCATGTATTAAAGGATACTGTGAAATGTATTAATTTTTAAATGGAAACACAGTCTGGTAATGGAACGCTCGCTCCAGGTTCTGTTACAAAATGCAATGATACGTATGCTTAGATGTGTTGGTAATTATTTTATAAGACGACGTTAAAAAATAGCTCACTGAGTTTCTTTCGCCAATTTTTCTTATGACGGAGGTCTCCTATTCCGAACCAGTGGTAGCGTGTTTGACAATCAATAAGCAACTGTGAACTTCCATGTTGAATTATATAATTATTATATAATATTTGTATTGAATTTGCATGCAACATATTGTAAGTTGAATTGATGTATGTGTTAATGAATATCAAAATAATATAGACTGGATTAAAAAAAAAAATGAAAATTTAATCGTACTAATGCTAGGGAGTAAACGGGTATTTGCATTTTTAATTTTATTTTATTATTATCAGCCTTTAATAGTCCACTGCTGGACATAGGCTCCCCTAATACACCCCTATCCATTAGGGGTTTTGGACCGTATCCCACCACGCTGGTCCAATGCGGGTTGGTGGGTGGACGCCTTTTACATGCCCATCCGACGCATGGATCATCTTACTTTTCAGACAATTGGGTGATCGGCCCAAATTGTCCTAACCAACTAGGAAACAACAACGAAAATTTGTTGAGTCCCTGCAGGATTCGAACCACGACCTCCGGTTTCTAAAGCAAACGCCAATACCACTAGGCTACGGAGGCGATTTGCGATTAGAATAAGGAATTTCAAAGTTGACATTGCTTGTGAAAAACTACTACTAGTGGACTATATATATATATATATATATATATATATATATATATAAAATGTTCGGTTTTGAAATAATGATTGTAATTTTTGTACAGTCATTTCATTTTCGGCTGCACATAATTGGCGCTTTAAGCACATGCATTTGACTTCTGTCGATCAATAAACTCTAATGTAAAATTGTAAATATTTTCTTGTTAAAAATATAAGATATTTAGAATGCTATTACTTTTGTTCTGCACGTAGTCATACATTATCAATATATACATAGTCAGCGGTTACTTAGTAGTCGGACATCGACACAGGTCTTGACGTCGGGTGCTCAATTTCGAGAAGCATGTACCAATGAACTTTCCCTTTTCTCCACGTTTATTGCCTACTAATGTCACTCACATTCGATCCACATCCCGTAATGTTTGTCAAGTGTAGTCGAACTACTAGGGTTAAGATTTTTTTTATACAAAAATACTTATATTTTTATGCGTCTTTATTATTTTTTATTCAAAATGTTAGGCTTAAATTTCACGTAAATTGCGAAAGATAACCATTTTCTTTATTGGATACGAAGGGATGTAACAATTTCAATAAGTTCTTTCCAATTATATTCAAAATAAAGATAACAAGCATTGGTAAACCAAAAGTCGTTATCATTGTGTTAGGGCTCTATGATCAAGAAGTACTTTTATCTTTCTTTTTAATTTTACAAATACTATAATGCTTTCGAATCTCTTGGAATAGGACTTAAGAAAATCGGTCCGTACGTCTGGAATAAATGTTGAGAATTACTAAACAGTTGTCGGCAATTGACAACTGTTTAGTAATGTCTCGTCATTATATATATTACATAAATCAAAATTTGGGCCTTATTTTCAAGAAAAAATATTATGAGACTAAGTAGATTTAACTACTGTTGGTAACATTACGTTTAAATCAGCGATGTTTCTATACGTGTTGCATATCGGTCAAAGATTCCGCCAACTGGGTCGCTCGACGGCATGTTGAACAACCCCCATTCGAATATTCCGAGGCCACATTTCTCCGTACGTTTGTTGGTGGAAGGACTCGAACCGCACTCTCCGCCATTAATTATAGTGGCGTTTCGTTAATGCACTGTGCCCCGTGCCGCGTTGTTCTGCGGACGGTATTTTCGACTGGGCTATTTATTTAAGCACTCACTTTGCCTAAATATATCCTTACTATACCGACGTAGTATTTTTATTTTGTGAATGTCCTGTGATTGATGTCAGTGTTGGTTGATAGGTACTTGGAAGTTTAGTTTTTAGGTTTCATAAAAGCACATTTTAGGTATATTTACTTTTTATGAAGTTAGGTTATTCCAGTGATATTTTTCTTTGTATCTAATTTGATAAGTTGTAAGTTGGTCAGGAACTGCTTCTCATCGATCAAGTTTCTACAAAAAAACAGTTTTTACATAAAGCGACTGAGATTTGATCTTGTCACATAAAGGCTAAACTGCATTTGTTGATTGCATTAGAGGTAATTGAAATTGGATACATTGCCGACGATGGCTTAGGAAAAATTAATTGAGGGTTTAAGATAGGCGTCTATCTAAGGAATGGATCATCTTATATTAACATTTGAAGGATTCGACTGTATATATCCGAATCGTAATGCCGGAGTCCATAGAGGCAATGGAGGCTGTTTGAAGACTATCGGTATGATCATCATCAGCCTGTGTTAGTCCACTACTGGACATAGGCCTCTCCTACTGCACGCCTCCTCTATTAGGGGGTTTCGGGACCGTATCCCACCCCGCTGGTCCAATGCAACCTGCGTTGGACCAGCGGAGTGGGGTGCGTGGTATCGGTATTAAGATACATAAATTTATTAGGCAGTCTCGCTAAAAATACAATGTCACCTAATATTTTTTTTCGAAATAGAAAAGTGCAGGAATATTAATCTAACTTAGATTCCTGCACTTTTCTTAGCATTTTTAAATATATATGTATACTTAGTCATTCTGTACTACCGAGTAATTAGAATAACTGTAGCATAAAATAATATCGCAGGATACAATATAATTTGAAAATTTCGTCGATAAATTCCCTTATCATTATCTCGGTCACCATTAGCGTCATGTTACTGAATAACCCCAGGTAAAATGTCTTATTTTACCTTTAATTAGAAGCGAATCCAAGGTAAAATGTGAAACGGGCGGGCCATTCTGTATTTCTGGAACATTTCATAATTTTACACGATCTGAAGGGAAAGTACTTTGATCAGATATATTATGGGTAAAAAGTTTACTGATCTGAATCTCTTAGCGCACAGTATAAATGACTTCGAAGTTGTCCAATTATTAATGTTTACCTTTGCATCGGTTTTTTTATTTCACACTTTACTGATTTCAACGCAACATATTTTTACTATAAAATACAAAAGCGTTTTGAAATATAAGCAAGAATAGTGTATTTACAACCCTTACAGGATTATTTTACAAACTGTGCTGGAAGCAATTTTGCAGACGCTATAGAATCGTTATACAAAAATAGAGTTAAAAAATGCTTTTTTTCAACATATATATGCTAATTCTATCTAACTACTCATATTTTACATTTGTCTTACGCCAACGTTTAATATTATCAAAATGATTATAATATTTCAGTGGTTTTGCGTAATAATGCATAGTGTTAATTTAAATCAAGCATAACATTCTTTAAAAATCGAAATATTCTAATCAAAACAAAGGAGTGTTGAGGATATTTTATAATGTGAATTAGAGGCTTACCGTGTGATTTTTTTTTTAAGTTATCGCTACTATTTTATCCTCATATATGTTCGGAATTTAAACAATTTGGATACACTTTTGACAATATATTCTTGCATAATGTAAAGGCTTCTCACATTAGTGATGTGCCGGATATCCGTATTGGTATTCGTATCCGTATCCGCGAATATCCGAAGGACGAGAGAAATCTGTATCTGTATTCGTATCTTGTGGCTATTCGAAACAATGTCTTTTTATCAATTTCAGAAAAACGTAAAGCCTATTCATTCTTCAAAGCAGACACAAAATCAAGAACGGCGGATACACTGATATTTAGACTTTCCTGGATCTCGTTGTATATTTTAATCAAAGCTCGTACTAGAGGAATAAAGTCAGATATACATGTATTTTGTGAGCTCAATTTTTTTGTAATGTCTTCCAGAGGCTTCAACACTTTTACTAATTCTTGAATTAAAATGACTGGAGTCATTGGCATCAAATTGATCTATTTTATTATTAGAAGAATATAGCGAGAACGAATCCTTGATGCAATCTAGTCTTTCCAACATATAGTAGCTGGAATTCCAGCATGTTATTGCAAAACTCTTAAAACTTTTTGATTTAGTCGAACTTGTATTTTTTCTAATTGTTGCCATTCCATTCCACAATGGCCACATTGTGGAATGGTTGAAATGTCCTGCAATTTTCCTACAATTTGTCAATATTATGCAGGTAAATAACAGGCGCGCTTCATATTGGATCCCCCATCTCTTACCATTCAGTGCACATTCTGTTTCTGAATTCCCCACTCTTCTAACATATAAATATTTCCAAAATATAAACTCCAGTGTGACATTCTTCAAGAACTTCCGCTTTCAAAACGTTATTTTTTCGTTGAAAATCTATGGTAATACCATGAAAGGTTAAAGATAACAATGAAATTCCTGATGAAGATTCTGACCAGATATCTGATGTAAAGGAAACTTTCTCAAAATCTCGTACATGTTTTTAATTTTTTAGTGACACTTTATCGTAAAGTTCGTTGCAAACAAGGTCAGTAAAATATTTTCTGCGTTTTAGAATATAATTTGGAACAATATGATCCATCAATCGGCGGAACCCTAATTGTTCTACTTGTTGAAAGGATAAATCTGATAAAGCTAACATTTCATCAATCAAATAGTAAAATTTTATTGATTTGGGGATTGTATTACTGCACACCACACTCTAGCTTTTTCCATGTAGTCTCTGGAATAAGTCTACTTAAATTCTTTTTTTACCGTTTGTAAAGATGTTCCGGTCCGTGGTATTTGTTGTCTTAGCAGAGTCGCGAACGTATAAATCATATTCTTGAGGATGTTTTCTCTGTAGATGATTTTTTAAACAAGTTGTGCCTTTACCCTTACGGGAAATTTTCAAGGTCTCGCGCACCGACAGCGATTTAGTAAGAATATTATGATTCGTATCCGTATCTGTATCCGTATCCGCGGATCGTGACACCAAATATCGGTATTCGGATCCGTATCCCCGGATATACATTTCTTACGATCCGCTACATTACTATCTCACACACAAACTGGAGACTGAATTTGTAATTGCCTCAAGCGGTAACTTATTTACTTAGTTTTATATTTGGTTCAATACAAGCGATATTCAATACTATTAAAATTATAATTTAATACGATACATGCGTGTTATAGGCATATTAAAATATGAATATGCTTTAGATATTACTCGTGCCTATTAGCCTAATTCAGAAGAGAAAAGAGACTGGAAGAGACTGATGGTCGTTATGGGATTATTAACAATCATATGAAATTGAAATTTATAAATGTATATTTTGTATATCAAGGGATGTGGTTCTATAACATTATTATCGTCATAATATGATTATCGTTACGGTTAAGTCTTTGTTTTACCGTTTCTTTACAAAGGCCCTAATCTTGAACTCTAAACATTTCATTTCATAAATACCTGCGGGAGTATGAAACTTTTATTTTACCTAGTACTTGTAATTATAGGACGTTGGTTTCGTACTTATTTACTCCGTAATACAAATATAACTTTGTATTACTGAAAGTAATTTTTTCTCAGTAGAATATAAGCCGCCCAAAGCGCGTTTACAAAGTTAGAAAGACCTTTTGTTCGAAAATAACGTCGAGAAATGTAACTAATAGACCCTGATAAATAAGAATCTCAGAATCGTGTCGCGTTTTTCTGTACAATAATATTTTTATTCAGTATGTGCTTGTTTCAAATATGTTTTTATTATTAACCCAATCGTTAACAGTGACTTGATATTAACTTTTTATCTTTATATTGTATGTATAGAATGTTTCATTATTGAATTTTGCGGCACGTTGATTTGCAATTTTGTATCAGATCATTTGTCTTTTGATACACTATACATATGTAATTTGACAAGGTAAACTAAAACATGTCTTGTATGATAAAGAAAGGATAAATGGCTGTAGCACCATTGACCTTCGCCCATTATTGTTAATTCTCTTCTTTTCTTTGATGAAACGATTTCATTTTGAATCATATATTAATCAGATATGAGCGTTCATATTAACGATGCATGGAAATCGATAATAATAAACTTTCTACTGATTTTCGCGTTTATATAAATATTTTTCCGCGATATTCAGGACTCTTTTCAGGGTCCATGGTCAGGGTTAGACTACCCATTACTAGGCATATTATTAGATGTAATATGTATAGTGGTAGAAGTAATCATGTTACTATTTCACGAAATCAGTGATCATGTTGTCTTCACACGAAATACTTTACAATACTACAATATTGTGTTGCTTTTTGAAGTTTTATACAATTTATTTTCAGTTTCAGTACAATACTTTGTCTCATATCTTATATAAATATCTTATCGTTTTGTTTTATTTATATCGTTGTTATTTGTAAAGTGAATGTTTTCACTTTCGGTGAAATATTGTTAACGAGACCGTAAAAATATGTTCCACTCGAACCATTAAAATATCGTAGTTCTTCGAAAGGGGGAATATTTTGTTTGGCTTTCATACGCACGTCGGTTCGGCATTCAAGTGATTGTAAAGTGGAATAAGCGAACATATGGCGCGAAGAGCTGTTCGGAGGGATTATTGCATGGCTCTGAATTTATGTAGGCAGTGGTCGGGCTTTTTTATTACAATACAGATTTAGCATGGTTTTCTTTTGTTTGCTTAAATTTCGAAACTTAATACTCTTCAGTGAATCTATCTTCCTTCGAAAATGTTGAACCACAAAAGATTTGTGTTTAAAATTTGTTATTGTAAAGTGCGAATGCATAAGTTTTGTCACTATATAGTATAGCTGCTGAAATATAAATAGTTCTGCCCTTGTTAACGAAGACTATTTATATATTTAAATGTTTAAGGACACGTATGTTAAACAACGTTTTCTGTTATTTAAGTTAGTTCGTTTTTTTTAATATTGTCAAATTTTAACTTTATTATTTATTACGACGTGTATTGTTACATTGTACATTTTACTCAAAATTAAAAAAAGAACATACAGTTTCTTGCATTACTTGATAAGAATGTATCGTATCAAGTAGAATCAACCGTTGGTAGCTGCTTCAATTATATGCCGTGTTCTACAATTGTGTTGTACAATACATTAGGAATTGTAGTCGGAACGATCATGAATAAATAAATCAGTGGACGGCAACGACATCGGGATGCCGTTTTCCCGTTATGGCTCAGGTGGCGTACCTTCGTCCCTGGCCGTTTTTCTGACGTGCGCTGTCTTGGTGACAAGTTAAGTGGATTAGTTCTATCTGAAGGATCGTGTATCAATGCTGATTTGCTCGAAAAGGATCGAAACTACTTCAGGTAGACGCTATTACTTTTGTATTTATTTAGTACGTTTTGTTCGCAATGACTGGACGGTGGGCGTTGGTTTATTTAATCGTTGATGATACAATATTTTTACATTGGTACAATTTTGGAATACTCTAATGTATTTTAATGTCACAAACTTATGTTAGAGATGCGTGATGAACTATTATTGGATTCACCTTTTTTAAGACGTAGTGATCTTTTTTTAGTTGAGTAGAACTGATTTGCTTCTGTACACTCAAAAGACACTCAGAGACAAACCTACATTTTATTATGGTTTCAGTGTTATCAAATATTCATTGTAGTTAAGGTGTACTTATATGTATAGATAACAAAAATATCTTTGCTATGTAGTTCTTTCATAGATTTTAGAGTGTCAAACCTTTATTAAAATTTGATAGGGAAACAAAGCAGCTCAAAAAAGCTTTATATTTAACGCCGCCTGCACAGGTTTATATCGAACGTACAAATGTTTTCCGCCAATCTTCACTGCGCTTCTACAAATTTAATATACACTAGCAACTACTATATGATGAATTATGAATCTGAAGTTTGGATCCTATATACATTAAACAACTTTCATTTAAGTATTGATAGGCCATATTTCTCTAAACTTTTGTTGGTTTAAGGATTCGTTCCGGACTATGTGCCATTACTTATAATGAAGTTTCCTAAATGCGCTGTTCTCCTTGCCGCGATTTCCTGCGGATGGTATTTGCGTTTATACACATACGTATATTATGAAACTCGGTTTATGTGAACGTTCCAGTGTTTCGGCTTTATAATTGTGCTTTGTGAATAAAGTTTATGTTTATTTATTGCGAGAAATTGTTTCAGAGTAGATTGCATTAATAAAAAGTTATTATAAGATAATTATGTTTCCATAACAACTTGTTTCCTCCTTGATATTGAGAGTGGATCGTTTTTGATTTTAAAATTTGTCTATGGTTATTATATTTCTTTGTTAACGAAATGAGACTCTTCGTATTGGATAATACCGCAGGCAACGTTTTCGGGTATATAATTCTTACGCGAAATGTATATTCAATTTGAAAATTCTGTCGATAAATTCTGTAATCATTATTCCAGTCACCATTAGCGTCGTGTTACTGAATAACCTCAGGTGAAATATCTTATTTTACCTTTAATTAGAAGAGAAGCTAAGCTTTAATTTGAGAGGGCAAAACCAGCTCCATATTATCCATATTTCTTAGATATTATATCATTTCACGTGCCGGAGTGAGAGTTGCACGCTTATAGATTTAAACAAGGTTTTAATATTTTTATAACACGATTTCTCGTAGGTACTCATAGAATTTGGTTGTTGAACCGTATTACGAATGCAAACTACAGTATTATTTCTTTTTGTACTAAAATATGATAAATGTAATGTTCGTTTTTAAAACTTATTGTAATACTAGCTGGTACCCGCGACTTTTCCCGTGGAATATCGTGGTGTATTCCAATGAGTTGTATGCGACGTACCAAATGTGTAATAATTCCCATCATCATCATCAACCTGTATTAGTTCACTGCTTGATATAGGCCTCACTCAATTCACGCCTTCTCCGTGAAGGGGTTTTCGGACGTATTTCACCATGCTGGTCCAATGCGACTTGGTGGTGGGTGGACCGGATTTTTACATGCCCATCCGACGCGTGGATCATCTTACTTTTCAGACAATTGGGTGATCGGCCCAAATCGTTATAACCAACCACAAAACAACGATAACACAAAGTTATTTACCCGCGGGCCAAACCCACAGCCTCTGGTTTATAAACTACAGGCCAATACTGCTAGGCCTGGCTTTTCTTGGAATCTATTCTACGTATGTACCAAATTTCATCAGACAGACGGACTGAACTACTTTCGCATTTATAATATCAGTATGGAAGTATGGATCATTTTAGAAGTAGTTTCAAAAGTTTATATTCTTTTAAATAGATGCATATAAGTTACTTGGATATCGCAACATTGAGTCGCAGCTTTAAAATAAATATATTTATTCGAAGATAATATAGGTATTCTAAAAAAGGTACCTGTATGTTGATATACATAAGCCATTACAAAGAGGATTAAGGGCTCGAGAAGTGTTTAATTGATATATAATTATTTAGTTAAAAATAATTGTAAAGTAAATAAACTCAATAAAACTCATAAAACTGTAGAACTGTTTTTAACATTAAAACGTTCAGACGTTCCCAATATATGAATATGTATTATGTAACACGTTAAATATAATATATACGCTAGTAGTACCATCCCACGTTTAATGTAGCGTGTTCAACTGAACACTATATTGTTGTATGATAAAGCAGGGATAAATGGCTAGCACTATTAACTAGGGCTGTGTCGGTCGATCATTTCTTGCAACTCGGGTCGATCATAACCCGTCAGCTGGACAATCGAATCACAAACGTTCGATTGCCTAACAGGTCGGGTCGTGTGCGGCATTAGTTACTTTGTGCTAGTCAACGATCGCGGGTGTTATTGTAATCCACGTGCAGGGGTTCGTGTCGCGACACATTCACTAGGACATCATTTTAAATACTCAAATCATAAGCTCCAAATTGATTTTTGTTGTGTATATAGTTAAATATGATATTTAAAATAATTTTGTCTATTTAAGTATTTATTAAGCTAATGCATAAATATTATCAATTCTCCTTATTCTTAATTTTACGGAAATTGTGAACAACTCTAATTATAAATACTTATTACTTAAGCCAAATTACAGAAAACATTACGTAATAACCAAAATATATATCGCAACTGTAGATTATTGGTTACCGATACGCTATACCACGGTACTGAAATTAATTTATAAATGCGCAAGCCTCAAGACACGCGCAACCAGCGCGCGCGCCGGGTGGCGTCTGGTCTGCGCTGTGGCTTACTATACTCATCGCAGCACCCGATCACACAGTCTATCTCTTCTTTCGGAATAAAAAGAACGAAAAGTTGCGGGTTCTTGATACTTTACGGTTATTTCAACTGCATAAGGTTGCTTTTTGCTTGATGTGAAGTGTGGGTTCCCGGATTACAAAAACATTGGAATGTTTTTACAATCGAATGTTTTCGTAATCTGGCACCTGCTCATTCGTGTATGGGTTTTGATCAAATCTCTTTGATTTGATCGATCGCGATCGACACAGTCCTACTATTAACCTTTTGCCCATTAGAGGCATGTTCTCAGCTGGATGGAGCCGTTCACCTTTCACATGTAGGCCATTAGTGCGGAGATAGGATCGCCGCTGCGGTACGTACGTGCCTCTGCCCGCGTTCCCCTCTATTGAGATAACAGGCAGCATTAAACACGCTCTTGTCTGCGGAACTTTCTCCGCGAGTATAAACATCACGCGCGGGTTTTATTTTTTATTTATATTTTATTTGAAAACAAAATCCACAGCCTTCGTTTGTTACAGTTTCACTTTGACCTATTTAAACCAATAACGGTTACATTTTATAACTTGGAATGATATTGACTCGACATATTAGAGTAAACAACTATTGAGTCAACAATCCAATTAACCAACACAAACAGTGAAAGCAATACAACATTAAAAAAATTATAATTAAATTAGTAAGATGTAAACAGTAATAAGGTAAGTAAGCACATACACTACAATAATAGCATTAAGTGTTAAGACTAAATTTAAATAAGGTATGAAAAAAAAAAATTATGTGTAGTAAGTGTGTGTTTATGGTATGTGTGTGTTTGTGTGTGTGTGTGTGTGTGTGTGGTGTGTGCTTGTATGTATGTGTTAACTAGCAATTATCTCTTTCCGTCAAAATGTTATTACATCCAGTTTAAAAGCATTCTTTCTTTCCAAAAATATCTAACGTTTGAAACGAATTATTGTAGGTTTTGTAAGCGGTTAACAATTGAATTTTGTGTATAATATGATCGTGTTTTATTAGTGGCAAATAACCGTATGCCTTGTTCTAGTTTTTGGGGTACAAAGTCGTAGGGATCTAGAAATTAGTTCCTCGCAGTCAACATTTCCGTTGCACAGCCCGTGTAAAAATGCCATATCATACAATGTACGTCTATTTTCGAGATTGAGAATGTTATAGTGCTTGCATGATATATCGTAACCATTTAAAACTCTTACATTTTTATAATCTAAGTGCTTAATAAATTTATATTTGTAGGCTTTCTAATTTGTTTATATGCACGTCAGTGCTATGGATTCCATATAGGGCTGCAGTATTCAAGAATGCTCCTAACATAAGCAAAAGTAAAGCAGCTTTAGACACTTGGTACTCGAAAATTGTTTACTCATGCGTAAATGAATCAAGACTTTATAAGCCGAATTCTATATATATTCTATGTGGTATGAATAGGTTAATTTTTCGTCAATGAAGATGCCTAGGTCTTTAATACTTTTCTTTACCAATTTCTGATGAATGCATTGTATAGACGGTTTAATAGGTTTCTTTTCCTGCTGAACGAAATATAATTACATTTACTTATGTTTATGTTTATTTTATTTTTTATAATAATAATCAAGGCGATCTAGATCCGACTGTAATTTAACGCAGTCATCTACATTTGCAATTTTCATAAAAATCTTAGTATCGTCGGCATACATGAGGAACTTAGCGTGGTGAAAACAGTTACCTACATCAGTATAAGTAACAAGCGTATAATAAAGGACCGAGAATGGAGCCTTGTGCACCCCAGAAGGCACTACAATGTAATTTGAACGATAACCTCCTATAACCACTGCCTGAGATCTTCTCCAAAGATATGACTTAAACCAACGTAAAGATCCTCGAATTCCAAGGTCATAGAGTTTATGTATTAGCATGTTGTGATTTACACGATCAAATGCTTTCTCTAGATCTGTGTAAATAGCATCTACTTGGAATCCGCCATCATATTAGTGGTTACGTAATCAATAAAAGAGCCTAAATTAGTTAAAGTAGAACGTTTCTTTATAAAACCATGTTGCTCATTCGGTAACAACGGAACAATTACTGGGTATATATAATTATGCACAATTCTTTCAAATAATTTGCTTAGTACGTTCAGAATGGATATGGGCCTATAATTCTCGATCATAGTTACGGGTCCTTTTTTGTGTAACGGAACAACATATGCTTGCTTCCAAGCATTTGGAAAATAACCATCCTTTATAGACCTATTGAACAACATCGTTATTGGAGAAGACAAAGACTTTGCACAATTGACAAAAAATGATGGTGGAAGCTCATCGTTGCCAGCACCTTTCGTAATGTCTAGGCTAGTAATTAATTTTTCAACTTCTTCTTTTCTGATGCTAATAGTATTATAGTTTTACAATTCAACTTGTCATTATGGTCAAAATAGTTATTATCGGTTATAGTGCTAAAGTTTTTCTCAAAGAAGTCATTGAAAGAACAGCAAATAGCTACAGGATTGGTTAACATAAGACTACCACATGTCATTTGTTTAGGATAATTAGTCAAACTGTTTCGTTTCGATTTTACAAAACTCCAAAATTTTTAGGGTTAGATGCAATATTTTCTTGGCTTTTAATAATGTATGATTTATAGCATTCATTTTGAAGTTTCTTTGTCTCTTTCTCCAGTTCACAAAATGTAAATAGTCAATTGGTTTCCATGCCTCTTCCAATTAGAATGTAATTTGTTTTTCTTTTATGAGCCTAATAAGATCCCTATTATACCAAATCGGATATGTGCCTGCCGCCACGTCGTATTGTCGGAACATGATTATTAATCGAAGTGTTAAGGATTTGATAAAACTTGCATACTGCGTTATCTAAATTTGTCTCCTCTGAAATAAATGACCAATCATGATTCAACATTTCACTGTTTATACTGCTAAAGTCTGCGCGATTGAACAATTTAATTGTATCGTGACACGATTTAGGACGTTATCGAAATGTCAACCGCCGATATACAGAGCGCTGGGTGAAACGTATCTTCATTAATTAGGATGTGGTCACTTCTACACACTTTTAAATAAAACTAGCGTAAACTAAATCCAATGTGTTACTGCAGGTGTTTGTCACGGCATTAAATTGCGAGAGACCTTGGAAGAGAAACAAGATATGAGATCAATTGCCGCATTTTGGGCTTCAACACAACCTTTCTTTTTAATATTGGGTTCCCAGAGGTCCAGTCTATACAGGGAAGATTAAGGTCACCTACGATAGCGAGATAGTCATCAGGATTTTGATCCCGGACATCTGTAACTACATGCATTAAATCTTTAATTCTCAGGGGTAACTGTTGATTAGGAGGAATATAGACTGAAGCAATATGTAAATCATGTCGAGACCCTATATTTTTTGTTGGAATCGTTACCCATATACATTCAAGGTTATTACAATCCCAATCGGACCGTACGAATGCGTGTAATGCGGCCTTGCAAAGAACCATCACACCGCCACCAAGAGTGCTTCGATCGCGTCTGAAGACGTTGTAATTTGAATCACTTATTTCAGCATCAAAGACACTCTCACATAGCCAAGTTTCTGTAATAATTAAAACGTCGAAATCGGACAATAGTAGGTTGTTATAAAACTCGATAGTTTTAGTGCGTAAGCCCCTAACATTTTGATAGTAAAAAGTCAGATTTCTTCTCTCTCCAGCCATTTGCAATGTTTTGTATCATATCTACACCAATAAACGTCACTTGTAACAAAATGATTCATAAAAATTAACGGGTAATAGTAAGAAACATAAGAGTGGAATAACTGACAACACAATTTATAATTGAGACTTGCTTTGAGGACGGAAACGCTAGTAGGATTGTAATGAGTTTTGTGTGGTGAGTTTATGAAGTGTGTAGTGGTTGAAAGATCAGGCGTTCTTAAAAATATCTTAAAATAATTATAAATTATACAATTCTGGACAGATCGGT
This sequence comes from Lamproptera curius, assembly GCA_029286875.1. Lineage (NCBI taxonomy): Eukaryota > Metazoa > Arthropoda > Insecta > Lepidoptera > Papilionidae > Lamproptera > Lamproptera curius. Next base: position 1,441,134 of record JAGSMT010000039.1, on the reverse strand, counting down.
AGTCGTGGATATTAAAATAATATAGATAGATTTAACGGGAATTGAGCAGTTAACTTATTTTGATTTCTTTTTGTTTCAGATTGCCAATGATTCCCGGTGCCCCACAACGTATTAGTTGATCTTGGGTATGTATTATTTCAATGCGATTGATTATTTGTTGTGAGACAGTTGACTGATTTATTTTTATAGAATAGAAGATATATTTAATGATAGACGCTAATGAACAATGCACTAAAAAGACGCGACTATAGATTTTTTAAATTGCGTACATTAACTCTATGTTTTATTTGGCTGTACCATATATGTGATGAAAGTTTTTCTTAGCCTTCAAACACTAAATAACAGATGAATGGTCGATTTATCTGAATACATTGTAACACATAGTATTGGACAAAAAGTCTAATAGTTTTTATCGTGTATTATTTTCCATTTTTAGCTTCCAACGTATTTTAATAGGACGGCTTGTTACGGTTCGAACTACAAATATAAATGCGCATAATTGTTTACTTAGGTAACAATAGTTCGCGTAGCAACGTTTCACTTCACCGCATTCGGCAGGAAATCTGTGTCATTCGGCGGTCTGCATTCGTTGCTAGGATGTGTGCCGATAGCGCGATATAATCGTTCGTCGCGTATATCCGAGCGTTTGATTTATTGCGAACGTGCGCCACGGGGCCGGTGTACGTGCACGCGTTGGCTGTCGATCAATCAACGGGCGGACGGAGGCGCGACAGGCCATTAGGCGCCTCCTAGGCTCAGGTGGCCTCCACGGGCGAGCGGCCGACTGCTGTACTGACGTACACTTTAATCGTTGTCGTTACGTTAGACGTGAGGACTGTGACGATAATGCTTTTCGGATGAGGACATTAGAGATGTAGTGATGATAAATATTGCTTGATATGTAGATAGAACCTTGATGTAGATATATTTCGGTCAGATTTTAATTTTGACGATTACACTGCAATCGTGGTAGTAGCGTACGTCGATGTGAGGACTGTGTTGATAATACTTTTCCGATGAGGACATTAGATATATATTAATTGTGGCGAATTATTTCATGATATGCACATTGAATCTTGATTAAAATTTTTATATATACGAAATGATGATTATCGTCATAAAATTTTATTTCTGACGATAATCATCTTCTTATATTTATAAAGAAACATACAATATTATTAAACGTTGTGTCGGTCCGATCCTGTTTTTGATCGTAAAAGTTTCTTTTGCTTGTTTTACAAACGGAGGCAGTGTTTTTTTTATTGAGGGTACTAATTCTAAATTAATTAATACAATTAAATTGTTTAAGCTAAGTAGGATTCAACCCCTCCGTAGAGTTTTACATTCGAGAGCCGTCTATTAATCAACAATGTTGAATTTACACGTCCGTAAATGCACGTGACGCTCCTACGAATGATCGCATTTAATAAACGTAACGCAATTATACACAGACGCACCTGATATTAATATGTGACATCTAATTTGTTTAACACGTGCGTGAGTTGATTGTGGATAATTAATATTGAAATTCGGCGCCCATTCCTACCATACGCTGTTTATGCAGTGACATATGGCAGAATGTTAGAAAAACATGATGTTTTGAGGGTTGTGAGGTGGAAAATGGACGAAATTAGTTATATCTGTTTATATATCTGTTGTGTGTTCTTTTGTAGGTATAACTTTTTGATTACTGTACCACTTAAAAGACTAAGACATACTTCCTATCTTATCCACCCACCAGTACTACTGTTCTTTTGCTGGATACTTACTCACCATTGTTAGGTTTTAAAATAAATAAACTACTGAGGCGGTAGTTTCTTTCCCATATTCTATTTTCTTTGTAGTTTTAACCCGAGTCATTTATCTATTTAAAAACTTTTTATATATAAATAGTTATTTAAATATCACTCTTTAATAGTACCGTACCATATACATTAACCAGTTAACCACATAGCTTAACATACGCGTTAATAATATTGACCAAGCATCAGAGCTTTTTTATGTTTTCTTTTTGTTTCGATACGAGTTTTGGTTGTTTTCAAATATACTTGGATTAAAACAAATCAAACAGTTCAATCGATTGCTTTTATTTCTTTAAACTATTGATTGATTCTTTGCAAATATTTGCCTATTCAAAACTAAGCACTTCTGTTATTCTTACTTATATAACGAACCGTCATCGCTTGACCTACTTTATGTCCTGCCCGATATTGACAACATCGAAGGACGATGAGTATTGATTTTTCCTTAACGGTGTATGAGCACCATGCAAATTTCTAAAAAGTAAAATCACAGTTACACAATGTATAAATTACGTATAAATCAAAGTCATTGTCAAAATTGATAACCGGAATAAAGAATAAATAATGAAATATATAACTTCAAAGACATTGATAGGATAGGAACTGGCTTATTAATAAATAATGTTTATATGGCCTAAAAACACAGTATAATTAAACAAATAAAACTTTCGTGAGATATGGTACTAATAACGAGAAATCGGTATTATTAGGTCCGAAACTAGTACAACACCAATACCGATTTTACGTGAGTTAAATGGCTAGTTAATAGAATACGTCATTACCCAGTGTGATGTCAAAATTGAATGACACTTACTCTTGATTGGTTTCCGCCACCTGACTTCAATCACTGCGTTATATTTGTACAATATAAGGACCGTACGTTTGAGTGCTATTTGAGGTTCAAACAAGATTTTTTACCACGAATTTTACTTAGCACTACTATAGGTGTTAGTATTTCCATAAACAGAGGGCCTACTATAAGTTGCCACTACAGTTTTTTTTGTAGCAAAAAAGTAATGTGAAATCATTAATAGGTATAATCAATGAGCAAAAAACATTAACAAATTTATGAAGCGTTGTGGGAGTGCTGAATTGAAAAAAAAAATATAAGGATGAAGGTCCTGCTACCACTACTCTGTTCTGATAAAATAAAAGCAATTTCCTGCACCACGTTTTTATTGATTAATTTATTGCGTAAATTTTCTGTACTCTACATTTCATTCGCCATTGCTAAAACGTTACTGTTCACTTTGCGTTTGCGCTGCGCCTAATCAATTCGCGACAGGCTTGACGTATCGTTGAAAGGAGTAGGGCAAATAGCCACTGCATAATTTGCCTCTATTCAGTAACCATTTATATAACTCGGACCGGCGAGGCAGACCAATCTGTTTGCCTCCACGCAGACTTATATGAATCATTTCCTGCCGCAATAACAACCGCGAGCGATTGATGTGAATTATTGTTTATGTTTCCTTTCCTTTTTATTGTATTTATGTTTATGTTAGTTATTACTTTTTAATGCTAGTTATATGTGCATTATTTACATAATGAAAACAAATCTTTTAACTAAGTGGCGTACTGCTCAATGAATGACATGTACGAGGTCAATTCGTTACTTTTCTGCATAATTTTTAAGTCTCTTAGCTCGTGTTTCGGCCGGCGGCCTAGTTTTTACCCGGCTGTCAGGGGAAGTAACACCATATTGCCTGTTTCTGTCGCAAAGCTATATCATCACTAAGGTTTTACTGTTTAAATAGAATAAGCGAAATCATTGGGTGAACGCAACATCCCATGACACAAGGGTGCGAGGAGTTTTTAGCGTCTACCTGTCCGTTACTTACGGGCAGGCGCATCATCCACCATTAGTTTAACGTCACGTTCGACGAATGTTTATCGGGGACTTATTACTGAACTTACCCTGCTAAAAAGTAATATAAAATTATATGTCTTGATTAGGGCCAATCTGACAATTATTTGAACAGTTTTTGTTGTAATGGCGACTTATACTAGGGCCTGACAGGATACAAAATGTTAAAAATTAGTCCATAAAATATTTATGGTACCAAGTGTTCCTTTGACGGTTCATCTGAACTGTGGGTCTATGTTTTCATACATTCTATATATTTTTGGTCCATTAAAGAAGTATGTTTGAGGATTTAGGCGATCTTTCAAACGTAAAATTTATTAGACGATCGAACATCCTTTTAATAGTCTTATAGTATACCCATACTTATTGTTATATTCACATATGATTCAGACAGAATATTATACTGTACATTAGAATTGAAACAATAGATACATGCGAGTTAAAAGCGAAGTCGTGTATGAGATATAGGCCACATAGTGTCTCTCATTGACACAGTTCTGTGTTATACATGTTTAAAATATTATACATTACTGGTATTACTATTTTTACAACTATTGCTTGTTATACGCACACAATTAAGTATCTTAATAATAAATTTTGCTTGTCTATTTGTTTATATAAAACGTCAGTGACCCCGAATAATACTCTTATTTATTGTTCAATTCACTTACTGCTTTTCGGGTTTGTTGAGGTATAACGACTGTTGGTGTTATGCAACTTGTGTTTCCGAGTTATAATATCGCTACACTCGTAAATAATCGTTAAATTACCCGCGAACGCTACACGTTGTTAAATAGTACCGTTTCGCGGACTTTATTGCGTTTCATTTTAGTTTTGAATTTTCCGACGTACAGAACTGAAGTGTTTGCATTCAGCAGCCACGGTCAACGGAATGCGCGTTTAAACTCCGTGAAATAGTTTTATTTAACAATTGTTATATGCATGTTACGACTTTGGTGGGTAATAATTGTGAGTGGGTGGATAATTGGCGGTGTGGGGTGGGAGTTCTCGATTTCTAGCCCAACCCAAAACTCTAGTGTGTTTCACTGTACATGGGGTTGTTAAAGTTTTTTAATTTTCCTGACGCGTATGTGGAAATTAGTTTGGGCTGGTTTGTTAAAACGGGTGCATTATTTTTTGCCTTTGTCGCAGCGTTTCGTTTCAGTTGTCGTTGTTGCTGCTTTTTTAAATATAACTTATTATTAAAAAACATCCAGTCTGTTTATAAGTATAAAAAAAACTACAAGTTGATCATCGCTCTATATTTAACAAGTCCATGTTAGTATTGAAAATTATCATATTACTTTAAAATATTTTTTTCCATAACTCCAACGTAAGAATCATTAAAAGTAGTGTTTTTACCGCGCCAAATTCACAAATTAGTACAACGTTTAGGCCAAGTCGTACATCAACAGACTATATGGTGACGTAATATATTCACGTTAGGCGTCACCCGGACAATTATAACATAGACCATTAATTAGGGCAGTGTTTCATCGTAATGCACTCGCCCACCAGTGACACGTTGCGCCCTGCGGTCGGCCATTACTAGCAACATAATAATGTTGGTCACCGACTGGCCGTTTGCGTTAATGTTCCATACATGTGACATTATTGGATATGCCCTTATTAACGTCGTAGTGCGCAACCGATGTGCGACTTGTGTAATCGAGTCGACATATCGATAGGCTATATTTACTCTCGTATATATTACTTTAATAATAGTCGTTAAATAGACAGAGACATGTTATGGAAACAATCGTTATTTTTATAGTATTGAAGAAGGGTATGCTATATGAGTTACCTAAAAAAGATTTGCGACGTTTTTGTTACACAAAAGTTATTGTAATGTTGAAGTAAATTTGCAAATATTCATAATAATTCTGTCTCTCAACAAGGATCATAGTATCATATATCTGAAAACTCGCCAGCTGTCTTGTGTAAAATGTGGGTTATATAGGTTTTCTATGCAACCTTTGTGTTCTATGGCTATATAGTGGTTCTATGGCCGAGGTGTAATTAATAGAATAAAATTCTTGCACATTAGTATGAAATAATAGTTCTTTATGGTATATTTGCATAACTTTTCTTGTTTATCGATTATTATTAAGACTCTGAGTTATTATATTAATAAGCGGACAATCTGTTAATCAAAACTAAAGTTTTATTGTATGTAGTTATTACTCTTATCTATTTAGTCATTACTTTTATTACCATATATCCTATAGTTACATTATTAAATAACTATAGTAGATACGTTACGATGAATAGTTACGTAACTGTTATTTTACTCGTAAATTACACATCTAAAATAACGACAAACATTTAATTTTTCAATTTAATGCTGTACATAATTGACTACGTGAGGAACTGTAATTAAGTAAATTGTAAAAAAATAATAAAAGACGAGCAGTCGGTAATTAATTACAAAGTGTAAATCAGTTTTGATAAGTAAGAATACACTCTGTAATCACTTTAAAATACCTCAGATAATATATCTCACTTAATGCCCTTAAGATTTTTTCAAATCTTAAAGTAGTTACCAATTAAATGCGATTTAAAACTGAATCTCTTGCAGAATCTTTTCTCCAAGCTCCGACCTCATTTGAATTATAGTCTCTGTCATGCCCTCTTGCATTTTTAAAGATTTTCTAAGAGGTACATTATGCAGTGCAAAGATTGTCTCAGAAGTGGGGCATATTATGCAATCGTAAATCTGAATCTAAAACTATTATTTAGTATTCACGAAAATTAGAGAATAAATTAAGTATATATTATTCTCGCTTTTTAACGCTTTCGTTTAATACAAATAAAACTCAACAGAAACGAAGGTTAAATGGGTTGTTAATGATAACTTACTATTGGAAAACTGACGTTGATTTGAGATTATATTTTTTTTTGTTATTGTAAACATTAATGTGTGGTTCAGGTTTCCTGAATTTGAAAACGTGGATTAGTTTCTAAATTATATCTTAATACCAGTCAAGGTGAATGTAGCTTTCTAATGGTGGAAGAATTTTTTAAATTTGGAAATAAAAGGCCTTGTAGTTATTGAGTTAGATTATTTCAAATCTTTATCTTTATAATATTAGTATAGATTTAAGCTAATGTCCGGTTGGCTTGGACCCAATCTTATAAGATATTGACTTACAGCATAAGTCACAGCATAGTCATATACAGACTGTATCTGTTAGTCCCTAATTTCTAATTCAACATCAGAAACGCTTCACCTACGACTTCGTGTTACATTGTTGACAGTTTCCGTGAATCGTACATATTTAATCCGTTTATTGGATATTAATTGTAGTTTTACTCGGCTCATATAAGATATAAACAAAGCAGTTATTATGAGCAAACTAAGCGTCTTTGGTTGACGGCCGCTGAACTGCATATGATTCGGAGTTATTCGTTGCTTGTTTTACTTTTTCATTGTCTCTTCACGTCGTCCTAACCTGTTAGACTCGAGTATTTATGCAAGAACACAATGCAGCGAGACGTATCTTAAAAGTCTGGATTTTTTCTAAACAAAGCGTAATGCAAAACCATGTAATCAGGCTCTTATAAGAGAAACAACGCGTGTTGATTGTTGTTTCACGTTGATTCCAATAGTTCACGATTTAGTGTGATTAGCTTTTACAAATCTATCCGATCGTCTCGGTAACGTAACGGTATTTAAAGCTTTCACTTTTCGCGAGTTTTCCTTTAAGGGCGATTGGGTTGCGAGAAACAACTTTGTGTTATCGTTGCTTTCTGGTTGGTTGGGTCAATACTGGCTAGTCAACCAATTGCCCCGAAAACTAGGGTCATATGTTCATCGGATGGGCACGTAAAAAGTCGGCCCGGTTATCAGAACCGCCTATGGTAGTCGCTATGGGCTTCAGTGACTTAAAATTATCTGACATTTCAACCGTCGAATTATTAGTTAGAAGGTGGTTTGCGTAAGTTGTGTTATTCCAGTAAATCTTCATGGGTAAATCGCTATGGTAACTTGAGATATTTACTAGCAGAAAGCTTCCATTGATTCAAGTTCTATATAGGGGCTTAAATATCGATCCAATTCAAGTTTCACAATGCAACATTAACATTGTACACGCGGCAACCCTGCAGTGACAGAGTGCATGTCTAATTTAGTATCGTGTTTGAGCGTCGGACACCGGACACGATGATGTGACGCATTGTGCCCTGCGTACGTTAGATACAGGCACAATGTGCTGTTTACGACCATTATAGGTAAGTGTGTGCACAATATACAATACGGTTTGACCGGTAACCGGTTATATTGTGTACACAGTTCACTCTCTCTTTTGTGGCTTTGGACAATACCTCTAGTTCGCTTTGTGTTCGCCGTGCGATGTTATGAATATTGTGTGGGGCTTTTGTTTTTTTTATTTCTCTAATACACTATGATTATATGTGAAGTATTGTATGCGTTAGTAAGTCTGTATAGTTAGTAAGTTACAGGATATTGAAATAAAAATAATGGCTTATATAACTTTTTGTTCTACGAAAGAGTTTTTTAATATCTACATTAATATTTTTTTTACTCTTATATGATGACTCTTCAGATGACTGTTATTTCTACACAAATGCGAGCACAAACTACTCCAGTCTATACCTAAGATATTAATTAATAATAATCGAAATTAGCCATAGCTATTTAATATTGTCTAGCTGTTAATAATTTAGCCAATAACAGCCCCCGGGTAAATTGATTTCGTTGTGACAACATTGTTGTTATAAAACTTATATACATCGATTACGTTCTAATACGCCTTTCCAATTCGGCTGCACGGGAAAACTGCCGTAAAAACGTATACGTATCCCAACGGTGTATTTTTTTATCTGTACCATTGTTTATGTCGCGTGAAAGCGGGAACTGAAATGCTATTGGGCCATAGTTCGTTCCCCCTGTCTGTATGGAGCCGTTCACCTCTTGCATGTAGGTCGTTAGTTGTGCGATAGGCTCGACGCCACGTGCCTCGGTGTCGTTACAGATAAGACGGAACGCGCCCGCGACCTGCATTCGGGAGGCGCTGTGATCTATTGAACGAACGGGTGTACTGCGAGGGAAATGGCTTGCTTTTTTTCTGTTAGAGTATACAGCTTGTGATAGATTATCGCATTTATCGCATAACGTATATTTGTAATTCATTTTCGTCTTTACTTCTTTTGTTGAAGGATTTTTTTTGCGACGAGCTTACGTGAAATTTTATTTATGAAAAGTTCGTTGACATGTATTAAAATTTTATGTGTGCTCTTCAAAAAATGTTATAGGATGTATAAAACTGTAAAGTAATATTGAAAAAGTTTTTTTCGTATTAGGCTAACATACATTTATTCTCGAACTTTAAAACTTTTATTATTAGTTGATGGTCAAATAACGTTTAAATTTCTCCCGTGCATTTTTAGGCAATTTATCTTAGCTTCGGCTTAGAGCGAGCTACACTAGCGCGGTACGCCTTACATTGCGGGGCGTTATTCAAAAGGTGTCGACGTCTGCCTTATTACACGCCACCGTATAACGGGCGGGGAGCGCAATGAAATTGCTCCCCCGGGATTTATAACTTCTGACAACTTTCATTAGCGGGACGAAACAAATATGAATTGTCCCCCGGCTCTCGGTGCGATCGGACCGTTTTAAACTCCATAACGCGACTTCCTGTCGCACTGTTTGAACGAACAACATCCGTCGCAACTCTATTGTCCGGTCGCTTTTTGTTGTTTGTTATTGTGTACGGTTCCCATCGGCTTGGTCGTTAGCGCTGTAATATTTTTTGAGACGGTGTCACGGAAGGCGTTAAGTAATATCGTCTTTATTAGAGGTGTAAGAAGTTTCTGGAATTTGAACGTGGCTAGTAAGACGAACTTTTTTTAACCCTGACATACAAGATATCGAGTTTAGTACAAGATTTTTTTGTGACAGTTTGTTGTAATAGCTTTGTTGTAAGAGTAAATATGTTTTTTATAGTTTAAATAAATTCGACGCCACGACCATTTCAACTGAATAAATATGATATAGACTATCACCGATTATAATTATGATACTTAGAAACTTTTATTAAAAGATAAAATTATTTCTGTGGAAAGCATAGTTCCTTCTTAAAAACAAGACGAACGCAGAGCAAATTAAGAAAATAACCCACACACGATTTATTTCTTTTCACCTTTGTTGGTTTCCTCAGAATAGGGATCGATCGACATTTTGATGTAGCTAGCTGAGATGGCATTGTGTACGTGCAACGTGACCGTAGTCGGATCGTGGCATTGTTTCATGGCGTAGGTGTAATGACATTTTATCTTATTACACTTGTCACCGGCGAGGCGAGCGACGGAGGTTTTCCGACTGCAATTGTTACACCTGGTGAGAGGACGTGGCTTCGTTCGGTGTGCAATGGAATGGTGGAATGAAATCTACGGGTTGTATAGAAATTCTATCGGACTACTGGACTTTATTGTTTTTGCCTTAAAGTTTATTGTTTTTAAAATATTTTTTCGTTGTTGATATTAGCAAACCCGTGAATGTGGAATTGTTGTAAGGATATTAATAAAGATAGGATTTTCTCGCTTTTGCGAATGCTTTCTTTTGTGTATTGACAATTATTCTCAAGGAAATAAAACACTTCACATTAATATGTTATAAAGTATGTACTAAACCTTTGACCTTTTTTGGCTGTATAGACATCAGGTCGATATTATGATTAAGTATCTAATTAAAATAAGCTATTTACAATAAGCTGTGCAGTTGCTGTAAGATCGTAATGAGTCATTTGAAAACATTTTCAGCCTAATTATAAAATAGATAGCTTACGGAGCGTCATAACCATCTAACGGCAATACGACCATTATATTACGACAGGCAATTAAGTCTCTCCGCGGCCCAACTGGAAGAGTTATAAACGTCGGTAATTGCTCGGTACCACATATTTTATGTGTTCAATTAAAACGCGGCAAAATAAATCCGTACCTGTTTACACTTTGCGCTGTATATTGTTTCCGAATAGTGGGAAAGTTCTGGAAGCTAGAGATTTATGGCAACAATGGTGCATCGAGTAATTTTGCCGGGATTGCGATTAATTGCTTGTATTGTCTATATTTCAAGTGTGCCTTTCACTCGGTTTACACCGATCGAATGAAGTTAAGTGTTGTGATTTCGTCGCTAGATTCCATTTTTAAAATCAGACTTATTCGTTTGGGGAATTAGATGCTTGTGTTTTTAGGATTCTGTACGCAATTGGTAATCAATTTTACCAAATAAATAAGTATCTGATGTCTTTGCTTGGCGTATTGCTAAACAACCCTGATTTTTACTACGGAATTAATATTTTGGTTGAACGAAGTGTTTTCACCCTGTTTCCGTGTCTATCTATGCATATAAAATAAAAGTTTCAGTTTCTTGAACATATACGCTATGCTAAGTTTAGGACTAGGTGGTATTGTGGCGTCGTCCGAAATATTTATTTATTTAATATGCTAGTAGGACCTATTTTGTAGTACGTAGGCTGCTGTCGCCTTCAAGAAATAAAAACAATAAACAATATTACTAGAAACATGATTTTATCGTGGCGTGGTTAGCAAGTCTTCAGTCTTCACAATCTCACTTAATTGGTTTTTATGTACCTATACTACCCACAACACGGAGTGAGGGTACGAGGTAACACCCACTTACTGAAAAGCAATCTTTTAAAGATTGGCAAGGGCGCTCTGGGAATTGTGGATGACCAAACTACTAGGTTAATTGTGCAAGCGTGTGTTGAAGTTATCTTTATATTAACTTTATGATGTCAGGTCTACTATCTATGATTGTCCCAGTTCAGGTTACGACACAGTTTTCGCGAACTACCTTCCTTTTCTTTTCACTCTCAACGTCCTACGGGACGGATAACCAACACGACCGGAGAGAGATAAGGCGCTGGATCGAATTTTTACGTGCCCATCCGATGCATTGCTCATCTCATTTTACAGGCAATTAGGTGATCAGCCCACATTGCTCTAATTCGAACTGCCCCGTAGGATTCAAACCCATGACCTCCGGTTTTTAAAGCACAAGCTTATACCATTTGACCATTTGACGAAGGCCGAAATACAAATTATTCTAATTGCGCCAAAAGTAACAGTTTTCATTGTCTTCTACTTTTCAAACATTAGTTGATGTAGATACGTGCAACAGAAGCGCAAAACAGAAGCTTTGCTTTGAACAGATCCGATTGGCAAAACCTAATTACACAATTGTTTTGCTTGATGTCATTTACCATAACACAAGTACCATGACAGTTTGTACCTTATAGTGGGCTTAAGGGTCACTTTATAGTAATCTCGCTTTGTTATGTGCTTATATCTAAGCGAAATCTGATGTGAAATAATTGTTACTATTTTATTAACAACATCATACCCCCATCCGTCTTGCGAAACGACGTTTGTCGACGATCTTTTTACAAATCTCATTACATATTGAGTTCAGCTCTTTTTATAGTAGTAGCGTGTCGTTGTTACCTTAATTCGAATAATGTATTTGGTTCAGCTTATGAGATGTTAAAACCATACCATAAATTATATTATCTTCCCAAACGCTATAAAGTCTACTAGCTTTAATAACGACGTGTATTTTTATAAAATAATTGACGTCAACAAATAAAAAAATTGAGCAACATAACGCAAACACGCACACGCACTTCTGTATATTCACATTTTTAATTATACTCTGATTTTGTATATTTTTGTAATCATAGGTTTTTTATTTCATCTTACTCTGATTTCTTACCAAGCAGAAATTTCAATAACATATTTTTATAAGCATTAGGTGGAAAACTGTAAATGGCTACAATGTTAATTTTATAAAACTCAATGTAATTATTACTTATCACTGCTGTTTTCCCAATGAAGAAATAAATTATAAGCTCTCTTCAATGCACATTAAATTTACAATTACTCCATCATATCTTCTCTAAGGAGAACAAAAGAATAAATCCCTAAATAACGCGGCCCCTTCATTTCGTATCTATTACATTGACTATGGCGCAGCGATTTAGGTGACAGCGCGCTAATAAAATCACTCGCGTTCAGTTAGAAGGTGGGACGATTGAGGCGGGCGGGCTCGTTAACTTTAAGTGACAAGTGTAATAAGATAAAATAACTTCCCGCTCCTGGAACAATGCTCGGTCCGAAACAAAGTTACGTTAACACTTTTTGACTTGTACGAACCACACTCTTATGTCGTATTAACACGACCTGGTTCGGACACCCGCAATAATGTAATAAATGTTTCGCAAGTTCGGCTTACCTGTGATAGTATTCCGTTGATCCTTTCGTGATAAAGTTTAGTTATAAATAGAAATGGGTTATTGTATATGTATTGTAAGTAAATGTGTTATAGCTAAAGTTTTGTTGCTAAAATAAAGATTAATAATAGTTATGTTCGATCAGATCTATTAAAATAGGCTCTTATAGTAAAGAAAACGGTGTGGTTCTGTATTTTAACGATTATTTTGAGACATGAAACAAGGAAAATTGAGAGAAGCGGTTCAAGTACATTTCGTTTTGTCGAAACACAAATAAAACAAAGTTACAATTTCTATCTTGTAACTATTAAGTTTTTATCTACATCTGTAACTAATATAATAATTTCCATTATACTGCCTGATCTAGATAGCAACTTTTAGCACTTTACTCGAATTACTAATTTCTTAAGTAATATTGTAGATGTTGTTCTTTTTTACGATCTTCGCTCCAGTAAGTGTTCTCCATACTACGCTTATGTTTTCTCTGAGAAGTGAATTTGCATACTTTAACTGTTTTAGGTAATTTCATCAAGGCAAACTTTGTACTTGCGTATTGTTATGTTTTTCTTTTAACGATAACATTAAAAATCTAAAATTTATGTTATTATTTTCTCAAGCATTATGTTATTTGTAAATATAAAAGTGCACACTGTACTGCTGCCAAATTTATTATTACTAAGTGGCAGGAAAAGTTAAGCAGGCTTTTACTTTGAGCACTTCGCCTGTACCTTCTTCGATATGATCCGTCAACATCAATCAGATTATAAATTACGTGTATGCGTACGCTGCGTAATGATACGTATAGAGCTGATAGGCCTTGAACGGTATTAATGTACACGCTAATGTTTATGTTGTATAAATAAGCGTAGTTGAGTTATAAATGGGTCATTTGTAAAGTCATCATCATAATCATCATCATCAGCCTGTGTCAGTCCACTGCTAGACATAGGCCTCCCAATTCTCGCCACCGCTTTCGATCTTTGGCTATTCTCATCCAGCCCACGCCGCCACTACGCGAATGTCGTTCTCCATTTTGCCGCAGGGCGTCCTAACGTAATCGACGTTTGCCGAGCCTCGGTCACCACTCCAGAACTTTCCAACTCCAGCGATCGTCAGTTCTGCGGTTTATATGACCGGCCCACTGCCACTTCATCTTACTAATCCCGTGGGCTACATCGGTGACTCTGGTTCTCTAACGGATCACATCATTACTGATTCGGTCTTTCAGAGATACTCCGAACATAGCCCTCTCCATAGCTCGCTGAGCGACTTTAAATTTGCGGACCATTCGAACCGTAAGTGTCCAAGTCTCAGCACCGTAGGTCATAACGGGTAGGACGTACTGATCGAAGACTTTCGATTTGAGGCACTGTGGGATGGGTGACGAGAAAACTCAATGAAGCCTATGAAAAGCTGCTCAGCCCAGCGGCATTCTTCTGTTGCCTTCCCCTCAAAGTTGTTGCTACCTAGTTCGAGCGTTTGCCCTGGGTAAACGTACTCCGAAACTACTTCGAGGGAGCTGTCATCAACAGTGACCAACGTGCTCGTTGAACATGACCTTGGTTTTACCAATGTTCATCCGGAGACAGATGGTTGCAGATAACTTTGTAAGATAAAAAAAAATTGTATTGAAATTGTATTCTTGTATGGTTTTATTTTTCCAGCCTTGACGGTAAATCTGTATTATGTCGGCTAGAAATATCAAACATTTTGGACATACATATTCATTCTGAGATGAATATGGAGATTTGTACATTTAATGTCTTCATCATCAGCCTGAGTTAGTCCGTTGTTGGACATAGGCCTCCCCTAATGCACGCCATATCCATTAGGGGGTTTTCCGACCGTATCCTACCACGCTGGTCCAACTATCCTAAGCACCCAGAAAACAACGATAATACAAATTTGTTTCCCCATGATATTCGAGCCCACGCCCTCCGGTTTTTAAATCAAGGGCCAATACCGCTAGGCCATGGAGGCGGTTCATTTAGCAAAATATTTTATAATTTAACATAAATCCTTTCACGAAAGAATCTAATACATTATTTATGTAGCCAATCGTATAAAATTCTCAAAGTCATTTATAGCATAATCTCACTTTAGAAGTATAAATAATATAAATATGTGAATTAAAAATGTTCTACAAAGAATAAAATATAATTCCTAGTTGTACTTTTAGTATAATCTGCTAAAAAAAATCATTTCAGTCACATCACCTTACTCAGTTAATAAGCAGTCGTTTCAAAACTAACGCTATGTGTTCAAAGCGAAACTTTACTAAAGTTGAAAAGGTAGCGTACATCGAAGTAAAACGCAACATTTTACAAGTCTTTAGAGACATGTCGCTTGGTAATTGGCAGTCGCTCAGGCGTTCTTGTTCTCATAAAACTAACTTGAGATGCATGCAGTTGTTGTAAATTCATATTTGCACTTCAATAGAAGACGTCACTTTATAAATGTTGTGATTGTTACCAATTATGTTACAATAATATCTATTGGTTAAACCAATAGAACCATAGAAATTATCATAAAATTAAACAAAGATAACATTTTGTAAGTGTTTTGAGCTTTAACTTATCAAACTTTAACGGCCATAGCTGTGTTAATCCATATAATATTTGTACTAATCCAAATTTAAAAGTTTACAACTGCATACGTATATTTTCGATTATCTTGAAAACTCTAATACTATGGTTTTATGTGAACCGAAGGGCAAAAACATTTGTCGCATTCTTGAAAACACACGGTAAGAAGCACTCACACGCCCCTGCCTCTAATCCGATGTAAAGCTTATGCGATAAGACCGTAAGAAGGATGGAATGCAGTGTCTAGACTTGGTTGTACTTTTGCGGTAATCCGTTAGAAATAAATATAAGTCGCTAAGTTTCTTTTACTTGCTCGAAAGGGATTTTCGACTTGAAGAAAACATATAACTATTTATAAGTCCATATATTGATATGTAGCCAATGTAGTAAATATAAAGTCGGTATTTTAATGTACGATAAAATTTATGATCTGCATTTTTTAAAATCATATTTGTATTTTTTTACTTATTTCAGACTGATCACGACGACTCGTTCATTGATGACTGTATCAGTCTCTCTTGACGATATATATATATATTTGTATTTATTGCTAGCCAATAATAGATAATATAATAGTAAGTAGTACGTAAAATAATTTAATAATAATATTGATTATATTATTTTACGGCAGATAATGAAACAACCTAATAACCTTAAATATACCATATCTCGAGTTTTCTCGTCACCCACCCCACAGTGCCAAAGATCGGAAGTCTTCGATCAGTGCGTCTCCCCGTTATGACCTACGTTGCCGAGACTTGGACACTTACGGTTCGACTAATCCACAAATTTAAAGTCGCTCAGCGAGCGATGGAGAGGCCTATGCTCGGAGAATCCCTGAAGGACCGCATCAGAAATGATGTGATCCGTCAGAGAATCGAAGTCACCGACATAGCCTACCGGATTAGTAAGCTGATGTGGAAGTGGGCCGGTCATATAAGCCGCAGAATTGACGACCGCTGGAGTGGGAAAGTTCTGGAGTGGAGACCGAGGCTCCGCAAACGTCATTACGTTAGGACGCCCTGCGGCAAGATGGACAGACGACATTCGCGTAGTGGCCGGCGAGAGCTGGATGAGAATAGCCGAAGATCGCAAGCGGTGGCGAGAATTAGGGGAGGCCTATGTCTAGCAGTGGACTGACACAGGCTGATGATGATGATGATGAAAGCATACCTCGAATATCCTAACTATGAAAAAGTTGACGTCAGTAGAGGTTGCTTTCACTTTACCTGACAAACTTTATGAGTACTGCAAAACCAACTCATCAGTGCTTTCTTAACTACGCGAGGCTCAGAGACAGACATTTGGGATAACGTCAAATTCCAGCGCATATTCTAAGCTTAGAATCAAAATCAGGATTTTTCTAGGAGGAGGTAAATAGAGGAGAGGTAGTTGAAATACGTTGATTTATATGCCAGCACTTTTATAGACCTTCAAGACGTTATTTGAAACGTTTGTAAACTTTCATATAAATGTAGTATAATGACATTGCACATAGAATATATATATATGTGTGAGTATCTAATTGTGCTATTGTTATACTTTACCGAAAGAAAGAAGTTTTCAATTCCTACCGCAGGTTTTTTTTTCGTTCCGACATCAATTATTCTTTTTTATCAGGTAGGTTATAGCTTTCATATTGTCCTATTTGTAATAACCTTGTGATTAGTAGTTTTGTAGATATTTAAGAAATAAAATATAGTGCGATCAAATTGAAAACGTCGGCTAAACCTTAAGAGATAGACTTGAACTATGTTCTACGTAATTATGCGTTATTAGTAAAGAATTAAATTAAAAATCTATGTTTCGATTGGTATTAATAAAATTTTATAACAAAATTTTTTTCGTATCTATTTCTTTGACAATTGCGTGGAGATTTTAGGCGATGGCGTGGTAATAAAATCACAAGTGTTCAGTTAGAAGGTGAGATGATAGAGGCGTCCGGGCTCGTAAACCCTAAGTGACAAGTGTAATAAAATAAATCATTTATAGTGTATTAATAGGTAATATTTTGCTACCGTGGTGGATTACGGTCCAAAAATCACCTAATGGAGAAGGCGTACATTAGGGGAGGCCTATGTCCAGCAGTCGACTAATAACGGCTGATGATGATAATAAATTTGTTATCAGCGCTGATGTATTAAGTTAAGACGTTGAGAAAATTATGCTTAGTTAAGAAAATATTTCGATTTTGTTCTTACGTTGAAACTATTTTCTTATTGAGTTTTGTACCTGTTTAAAATGTGCTTGTTTCATTTCTATGTATGTTGGATATGTGTAAGTGTAAAGAGTAAGTATGATAAAGTATTCAAAGCACATTATATAGCTTTAAGATTTAGATTAAAATTCATCATCATCATCATCATCAGCCTTTGATAGTCCACTGCTGGACATAGGCCTCCCCTAATACACCCCTATCCATTAGGGGGTTTTTGGACCGTATCCCACCACGCTGGTCCAATGCGGGTTGGTGGGTGGACCGACTTTTTACATGCCCATCCGACGCATGGATCATCTTACTTTTCAGACAAATGGGTGATCGGCCCAAATTGCCCTAACCAACTAGGAAACAACAATGAAAATTTGTTGAGTCCCGCAGGATTCGAACCCACGACCTCCGGATTCTAAAGCCACGCCTATACCACTAGGTAGAGGCAGTTAAAATTAACTTTATATTGATATAAAGTTAATTTTAATCTTAGTCTTAAAGCTATGTCTATCTACGGTGTTTATGTATTTGTGCTTTGGTATAAAAACTACGACATATGAAATTCGAACTTTCTGGTTCTACATCATAATTACAATCAAGACGAATAAAATTAAGAAAAAACTTCTGTGACATTATTTAAGTGCCTAGTGTTTTAAAACAGAGTAAAATAAAGTCACAAAAGTTGCAATCGTGAAGTTTTTATCTATATCTGTAGAAGGTTCTACTTTTACTGAGGCATATCGAGTTTGCAACTTTTAGCACTTTACTTGAATTACTTAGTTCTTAAGTGATATTCTAGATGAAACTTTTGTCCTATTTTTACTCGTTCTTTGCCTAGTAAATGTTCACTATACGATACGAACAAGTACGAATTTGCATAATTGTATTGTTAGAGGTTATTCCATAAAGACGTTCTTTCCACGTTGGACAGATGTTTTTATAAAATGCTTAAATATTTAATTAATGTATTTTTTTAAAGATATCGTTTTCCTTTCAGTGACGACTCGCTGCTGGATCTGGTTATTGTGCAAGATTATTCTTTTGTTTATTCTTGTTACTGGACTCTGGTTTTATTCATAATATTATGTAAAAAAGTCGTGTAGTTGCCAGAATTTGCGTAGTGTTTACAAACAGGTGTTTACTACTATGTGCTATAGCACCGCTGGAAATATTTTTTAATTGCGTCATATTGTAACAATTCCGCATTCTTTGCAATCTATATATGCGTTAAGATGTTTTAAATTTAAATATGCTGCCTTTAGTTACTGATAATTATTATACACCTCAGACCTTTTACTTAAGCACCTAAAGCTTATTCCGCCTATGATGCGATTGTATTACTATACCACGCCATGTTTCATAATTCCTGGTTCCTTTAGGGTACACGAAGTATTTATTTATAAACATGTATAGATGTATTCAGTTCATATTTATGATGTGACAATACATCAATAAATGTTATTGAGTAGTTTACCTAAAATTTATACCGTAGCCACAGTTTTTCCTGATAAAACTCTACAATATCTTTCTTCTTTAATAAATTCATAAATTCTTTCTGCTAATTAAGCAATTAAGAGACGTAATCAGGACCGTCGTAAAAATCAAAGAAATATGTCTGTTCCAAAGCTAAACTGATGACAACAAAGGATTTATCTAATTTTATTTATAATTTGCTCCAAAACTTCTATGTTACTCTATGTATGCTTGTTTTAAATAGGCTGTTCGTTCAAACGTTACACTACGCGTTAAAAGCGAAACTTTTAAAAAGTTTAAAAAGTAGCATACTTTGGGAGTGAAACGTAAAATTTTAGAAGGATTTAGGGACTTTTTGTTAGTAAATGATAGTCGCTCATGCTTCGCGCATAATTTGTGATTTTTCGTACAAAAGAGGAAATCTAATGACATATATTTTTGCAATAACGATATTCAGGTATCTAATAAATCGGACATTGTCTTAGTAATGAAATTTACGGGATCATTAAAAAAAATATTAAATTTGGACTAGAACTGTAGAATCCTTAGTAGATTCTCTAATATCTCGATTTTGATTTTGATAGATGAGGTAAAATAACATTCGTTGAGAATCAAAAATTTTGATGGTATTTAATATTTTGTATAAGAGCTTTACCTCGTATTTGGATAAAAGCGTTTAACCCAGATTAACTATGACTTGTCTATGAAGACGAAAGGTAAACGATTACTAGGAAACAAGGTAAGAAGCACTTACGCGGACCTTCCTCTAATTCGCTGTAAAGCTGTGCGATTTGACATTTGTATTTTTCCTGAAATACGATAATATTAGTCGCCAAGATTGTTTTACTGGAAGATTAATTTGAATAAGATTTGATTGGTTTTTAACGTAATACAATTGATAGAATACGTATCGTCACGATCTATTAAAGCGTAGTGGGGGATCCGTGTTCATAAGCTTATGTGAAAGGGAAATGAGGGTGATAAGTAAATACTGAATAATCATCATAATATTAGTATCATCTTAATTATAATTGTAGTATACATTTAATTAAAATAATAATATCGTTAAAGTCATATTCGTGTTCAACACGATTTCTTGCTGAAATACTTAAATTATACCTAGAAATAGGTCGAACCAAATGCCACCTCATTTCGTAGAAATGCCTGATCGTAATTTCAACGTGCGCTAGAAACATCCATAGCTTAGCTGCCTTAATTGAAGTCATAAAATATTTGTCTCATGCACTATTCATCGTTACGTCAGTATACCGGTTCAGTATAGTTATCACTTTAATATACTTATTTATTGTTACATAATTTAATAATAATTGATAATATGTATTCGAAGCTACAGTAGCTGAATATATTATCGCTTTATTAGTTTCGTAGCATTTACCTTTCAGTTTATTGCTCTACGACAACTGGCCTTTATTTAATGGTTGTAATGTTTGTGCTTATTTGTAGATGTTGGTATTATAAACATGTATTGGTTATCGGTTTTGTATTAATTCAGACGTTTAGGAAGTCTTTTTTTATTATAATCTTTTGTTTAATTATGTGACTAATGTCTAAATGTTGACAAAAATACTTTTTAGTATCGTTACTATTATATTTATTTCTTATTGTCGTATTCAATATCGTATTTGCGGTTGTTTAAAGTAAATACGTCCGGTCCTGATCCGTTGTCAGAATAACTTGGCGTAGTTTTCATTGTTTCTGCTAATAAAGCTCTTTAGTGTATCATTGAATTATCGAATTTAAAAACTTATATAAGCTCTTTTCGAATAATAAGCAGTAATATTGTTAAGGTATTACAGATTGTGAATTAGTCTCTTAATTAATGTAATCAGGACACGGAAGGCCCTAATTCGATACGCTACGACATAATAGCGAAGCATTGGAGCGTACATGGCTAAGTTATCGCACTCCATTGGCGGCTGTAAGCGTCAGTAACTTGAAATGCCTGAACGCGATTGCCAATTTATCCATTGGTCAGGGCATTTCAGTTGTACATAAAGGGATAGGACGGTTTTATGGGAATGTATGGACTAGTGATCGGCATTGAATTCCACAGGTTGCATTTTAAAACGTTATTATGTGTCCTAGTAGTGTCACGTATTGATTTTCAGTTTTGTTTATGTTTGAGTTGCTATACTCAGTTTTTATCGTCTAGTAGATGTTTAGGCGTTGTTCAGTAAAAATCGGTACATTCTTCCATAAAGCAATCAAAATGTTAAAACTACCTTTCAATGAAATAGCTTTATAGTTTTAAGTATAGGCAAGAATATCTGACGTCGGAATTATCTCACACAAATGAAATAAAAAAACAAGAGAGCAATGTTATTCGTGGGGAAACTTTTGTCTCGTATTTATTTCATTAACATTGGCGCAGTGATTTAGTGTGATGACGCTCGGATTGAAGGATATGATGGCCAAGCATAACTTTAAATACAGTCAGAACCTTCTCGAATCATAAGACCAGGATTCTTGCACCTAATAACGTGACTTAGTTTAACACTAGCGCTTATGTACTAAGTTACTATGTTGTGAAAGATACGTTTAACGATTAAATCAACAAAAGTTTAAATATATAAAAGTTTTAGGACATGGATTTAGACCACTGTCGTTTTAAAAGAGAAGTAATAGTTACTCTTACTACAAGTATGATATTATTTAAGAAGTAAGTTTCTATCTATACCTGAAAAAGATTCTACTTTTGCTTAGCTAGGTCAGAATTGCAACTTTAAGCACTTTACTTTAATTACTTAGCTCTTAAGTGATATTGTGGACCAAACTTTTGTTTTATTATTTTAACTCGTCCCCTGCTCTAGTTAATGTTCTCATGCTTTTCTCTGAATAGCATATTTGCATAATTTTACTGTCAGAGGCTAATCTGTAAACATGTTCTTTTCGCGTCGAAACTACCCATCAGGGCTTCTATCTATTTGTTTATTACACATGCTCTCATTGCTTGTAATTTTAATAAATGATTAAAGTTATTTGACTACTCTTTTGGTGTAGAGATAGGTAACGCTGATTGTTACTTTATAAATCTTTTTATACTGCCTTCGTAGCCTAGTGGTATGGGCGTGTGCTTTAGAAATCGGAGGTCGTGGTCGAATCCTGCGGGGACTCAACAAATTTTCATTATTGTTTCCCAGTTGGTTAGGGGAATTTGCCGATCACCCAATTGTCTGAAAACTAAGATGATCAATGCGTCGGATGGGCATGTAAAAAGTCGGTCCACCCACCAACCCGCATTGGACCAGCGTGGTGGGATACGGTCCAAAACCTATACACCCTAACCAAATGGATAGGGGTGTATTAGGGGAGGCATATGTCCAGCTGTGGACTCTCACAGACTGATGACGATGATGATGATGATTGTTATTTATAAGAATGAGCACTAAATTACCTTGTTCATCTTTTATTTATAATCTCCAGTTTAGTTAAATTTGACGGGAAATTAATGTGGGCAAAGAAAGCTATAGCTGCAAAGCGGCATCGTACGGATTATTAGTAGTTTGTCACGCAGTAATTTACATCTCGATCGTATTTTATTTTTTGTTAACAATAATTCCTATTCTAGACTGACGATATTAATAGTTTATACAGTCTATATTACATCATTTATCTTTATAAAACTTCACTTAACCTTAATTATATCGATATTTGTGTATAACTCTTATGTATAGATTTAGCTAAGAATCTTTGTAATGTTACAGTTTTCTGCATGCTATGAAAAGGGTTGTTTTTGCTGTTAAAATGATGAGTCTGGGTATAATTTCCTTTTTCTCTCTAGTCTTAAAAGGTAACTTAAGAATCAATTCGTTTGACAAAGATTTCAAAGGCAGAATTGAGCCCGCTCCATTTAAAAAAAGTATGGCAAGGACTCCGATGTTTCGCCCTTAAAAAGCGTATTATAAAAACAACAAAAAATTAAAGCAGTATTATTACTTTAATTTTTAATCTGTTCTGAAATTTCCACGTTTATTTTAAGTATGCTTGTTTTAGCGACTAAGCTGTCGTTTCAAAACGTTACACCGAGAATTCAAAGCGAAACTTATGTAAAGTTTAAAAGTAACATACTTTGGGAGTGAATCGTAACATTTTACGTAAGTATTTAGAGACATGTCGTTTGGTAATAGGGAGTTGCTCATTCGATACGAACGTGGTTTTAAAAGATTTTATATTTGCATTATAGTTGAATGATGGAGTGACGACATTCGCAAAGTGGCCGGTATGGGCTGGATGAGGATAGCTGAAGATCGTAAGCGGTGGGTGGCGTGCATTAGGGGAGGCCTATGTCCAGCAGTTTACTGACACAGGCTGATAATGATGGTGATGACAAAAGTTGAGGCCGGGAAGAATTATTTTTGGTGATGGTGCTAGTAATTCATGACATGATTAGACCTTAGCAACAATAAATGTCACGGTGGAAAGTTTAAACGATATAATTATTTTTTAGAGTTCAACTCTCTTAATTCGGTCGTGTGTATTGTCGCTAATATTACTTTGAATAAAGACAAATCTATTATTGATTTAGAACTTGGTAACAAAAACAATCAAGGTTTATAACATTAAAAAATTGTGTTTATTTGCCGATGTGAAAGGGAAATGAGTATGACAGTTTAATACTTAAAATCATAATAAAAGTCTAGCACCTTTGTAGTAAATATAAAAAAAAATCTAATCATATTCCAGTTCGTCATGACTTCTTAGTGAATAACTAAAATTTAATCTAGAAATAGGTCATACCAACTGTCAGCTCCTTCCGTTGAAACGCTTTATCGTAATATTAAAGTGCTCTAGAAATATCTATAGCATACATACCTTAATTAAAATTATATAATATACATAAGTAAAGTTAGTTTGTCTTCTTCTTCTTCGCCGACTTCTACAAATATTGTCATTGTTATATTTATTTCGCCAACTACAACACAAAATATAACATTCAATGCTGTAATATTTTAAATGCTGTTGTTAAAACAGTTAGCGATCGGCTCCATACCGTTGTCGGTTAACTTTGTGTTTAATCTTTATTGTTTCTGCTAATAAAGCTCTTTAGTGTGACATTATAATCCTACACTTTGTGGAACATTAAGGTTGCTGTTTGTTCAGAATATGTAGATTAAATAATGAAACTTATATTATTCCTTGCTTTGCACTAACTGCCATTTTTTTTCCTGTTTAATTTGCATTATATCGTGTCCGCAAGTGTAATGGTTTTATTAGCAAAATCTATGTCGAAACATTTAAAATAACGTATTATTGTGTATTCTTATTAAAATTTATATGAATTATTATTTTGCGATATGATAGAAATTGAATCCGTAGCCTAGGGGCTTGTGCTTTAGAAACCGGAGATCCTGGGTTTGGTTGCTGCGGTGACTCAACCACTTTTCTAAGTTTTTCTATTTCATTAGGACAATTTGGGCCAATCACTCAATTTCTGAAAAGTAAGATGAACCATGCGTCGGATGGTCATGTAAAAAGTCGTCCACCCATGAACCCGCATTGGGCCAACGTGGTGGGATACGGTCCAGAAAACCCCTAATGGAAAAGGCGTGCATTAGGGGAGGCCTTTGTTAATCTGTGGACTAACGCAGGCTGATGATGATGATGATATACCAGGTGTACCGGTATGAAGTGAGCGTGATACAAATGTGTTGGTAGGGGTTATTTGTTGTGAATGAGCCTCAATTTTTTGTCTATTTGGTTGGCATGACATCTGTAAAACATTCAATAACCTAACAGTTAGTAAACAAACAACATCATATTTTTTATTGTGTTAAAAATGTCAAATTTTGTGCCGGAAAGTGATGATTTGCAGAAAGCATTAATTTTTTGTTTCCATTTGAAAAAAATGCTGCAGAATCACATCGAATGCTTATCGAAGCATATGGTGATCATGCTCCATCAGAAGCAACATGCAAGAGATGGTTTCAACGATTCAAATGTGAGAAATGAAGAACGTGGAAAACCACCAAAAAAAATTCGAAGACGTTAAACTGCAAGCAATATTGGATGAAGATGATACTTTGAGTAAGAAGCAAATGGCAGCTTTGTTAAATGTTGCAAAAAAAAACTATTTCAGACCGTTTGGAAGCTATGGGAAAAATTCTAAAGTGTGGAAAATGGGTGCCTCATGAATTGAATGAAAGACAAATGGAAAACCTGTAAAACACTTGTGAAATTTTGCTTAAAAACACGAAAGAAAATCAGTTAAATAATTTTGTTACACGCGTTGCACCTGCACACAAAGCGAAATCGGCTCAGGATACAATCAAAGTACTTGGCTGGGAGTTGCTACCCCACCCGCCGTATTCACCGGACTTGGCTCCTTCCGATTATTATTTATTTTCATCGATGGGACACGCATTGGCTGCATCGGAAGTGGAAAATTGGGGGTCTGATTGGTTTGCTTCAAAAGAAGAACATTTCTATTGGCATGGTATCCACAAATTACCAAAGAGGTGGACAAAATGTGTAGAAAGTGATGGACAATATTTTGAATAAATTCAATCAAAATCAATATTTTATTTTTACAAAAAAACGCTTATTTCATACAGGTACATCTGGTAAATGATTATAAAATGTTTCTATTTTAAAAAGTGAACATTACAGTTGACATTTATATAACTTGATAAAAACACGTCTATTAGACATCGAGGCTTATTGTTATTGCCACGGTTTATTAAATGAATAGCCACGCATAACCTTGTTACATCTAATAAGTAGCGAGATATTCAATAGGCATACAGATGGAGAATTATTCTTTCAATTAATGTAATAAGGACATTGAAGGACCCTAATTCAATACGACGCGACATAATAGCGAAGCATTGGAGCGTACATAGCTAAGTTATCGCACTCCATTGTCGGCTGTAAGCGTTCGTAACTTGAAATGCCTTAATGCGATTGCCGATTTATCCATTGATTAGGTACTTTCAGTTGTATCAAAAGTGATTGGACAGTTTTATGTGTATGAACGGAACTGCTGGTTGTTCAATTTTACGTGTTCTATTTCGATATGTTATTATGTTAAAATAATTTAGATTTCCCGTACAAAAAGTTAATAGTTTATTGTATATTGTATAAATATAACTTCTTATATAATCAATAACGCTTTTGTTACTGCCATAAACGCTAGTCGTTATTCTGTATGTATTTAAACCATTTCAGTTTTTAGCTTTTCGTTGACCAGTATATCTGTTTTTGTTATGTTGTAAACAATCTGTACATCAATTTATCAAAAAAAATAAATCAAAATTTTAATATTACTTTTAATTACATTTAATGAGACTTATGTTTAACTTCATTACACCAAATTGCATTTTCAAGTATTTTAATTCTAAATACAAGGTACTACTACCAACAGGTGCGTTTGGGTTGACTTGAACATGTCTCATGAGGACAAAACAAAAGAGTAACAATACACCTTAGCAATCTTTAGTCAAATAGCTATTTAATTGACGATATAACAGCGAATAAGCGTTGACGTCTTGCTAATATAAAGACTCGCGTTCAGTTTTATGGTGGAACGATTAAGGCGGGCTAGTTCGTTAGCTCTAAGTGACAAGAGTAATAAGACAAAATAGCTCTAGAAGCAATACTCAGAATAAAAAAAATCGGTCGAGGCTTCTCGAATACAACCTACACTTCAACATTGTATTAACATGATTTGTTTTGTTACGACACTCGCGTTTATGTTGGGGAAGTTATGTTAATTGCGCACGCATTAGGCACGTGTTACCCCGCATTTGCACCATGGCTGCGGAGGCCAGAAAAGCCATTGCGTCAAGTGCTGGGCGAATTCAAAGCTGGCTTCTGCAATCAGCGAGAGGCAGCGTTATTCTTTGGGTCCTTGCGATTAGACCAGGCAGCACCACGACTAGGACAAAGTTGTTCGGAGTGAAGCTTTTCACCAAACACTAGTTATTTATCGAAAAAGATTCTTGTTGCGTCTTACGCTGCTCTTTTGATCGTAAGAAATCAGTCTTTCCGCTTACGATCAGTTCGACATGCTGCTCCTCTCTTCGCTCTTTATAAAAATAAACAGTAATGTCTTACTTGTGACTAAGTGAATAATATCAAGCAGTGTTTTTGAAATTTAAAGTGTTTACTTTTCTGCGTAAAATTTTACGTAATTGTTAACGGAGGCTTAAGATTTATCTATATTTTAAATTAACAAAAAAGCTGTTGTTATTTATTGATAAAAACATAATGGTTAAATAATATATTTGTTAAGTATAAAACATAGATATAATTTTTAGTAATAATGTGTGTTCGTAATAAGTCAAAAAAGTTTTTTGACTTTTAGTTTTACAACAGTTTAATCTATAATATCTATCCGTTATAATATAAATTTTTCTATTAAAGTTTCACTTTCTGATTGGAACTTTTATCACTTTAACTTCTCTAAGTTATATTGTAAATGGAGCTGTTATCCTATTTTTACTCGGTCCTTCATACTGCGCTTATGTTTTTATCTCAAACTTGTAATTTGCATAATTGTACGGCCTTATTCGATAGAAAGATCTTATAGTCCTCAAGTTTTAAACAGGCTGTAACAGTTTTATGTAAAAAACCATAATGATGGGAAGTTTCTTTATATAAAAAGAAATCTTTTGTTTTAAAAATTAGTTTTGTAACACGAGACATTTATTTTTATGCCATGAATAACAAATTTTTGTATTTTTACATTTTTGTTATTTGTCTAGCGGTATTAGCCCTTGCTTTATCAACCGGAGGTCGTGGTCGTTTGAAACCCGCGGGGAACATTGCGTTATCGTTGTTTTCTAATTCTAATTCGATAGAAAGATCTTATAGTCCTCAATTTTAAACAGGCTGTAACAGTTTTATGTAATAAACCATGATGATGGGAAGTTTCTTTATATAAAAAGTAATCTTTGCTTTAAAAATTAGTTTTGTAACACGAGAAATTTATTTTTATGCCATGAATAACAAATTTTTGAATTTTTTACATTTTTGTTATTTGTCTAGCGGTATTAGCCCTTGCTTTATCGACCGGAGGTCTTGGGTTTGAAACCGGCGGGGAACATTGCGTTATCGTTGTTTTCTGATTGGTTAGGACAATTTGGGCCGATCACCAACCCGCTTTGACCAGCGGGGTGAGATACGGTCCAAAAACGCTCCCCAGAGAAGGCGTGCATTAGAGAAGGCATATGTCCAGCAGTGGATTAACACAGGCTTGTGATGATTATGATTTCTTTGATATCACAAATTTTCGCTGATAAATTGGACAAAACTTTTCTTTTTATTAAACATGCCGAAGTTTAACACGATAAAAATATGTTTTGTTAAAGGTATTATATTAATATATAAGATAGTTTGGTAAACTTTAAATGAATCTTAAGTTGGTCTAGATTTCCTAAGGCACCGGAGTTTGCGTTGAGTATTAAGCGCACCGAAAGAAAGAAAAACATTTGTCGTGTACAAGAAAACGTAAGGCCATCTGTACTCACACGCCCCTGCCTCTAATCCGATGTAAAGCTTTTGCGATAAGACCGTAGGAAGGATGGAATGCAGTGTCTAGACTCAGTTGTACCTGTGCGATAATCCGTTAGGAGTAAGTAGAATTTTCTTAACTTAAAAATTTTATAATACCCAAAAATGGCGAATAAAACGTATTTAGTCTAATTTATCATGTACTTAACTTAAGAAATATGCAATTTTAAAGAATTGAAATCATAGTGGTATAATAAAGTCATTATACAATACACTCTTTCACCTAAGAATGTTTACCTGATATCATATTGAGTTATCTATTTTGATGCATTTAGCCGTAAGCTCTGAACGTCAACATTTTTTTCGCTTAACATTGCAGGCAAATTTTTATTATTGCTATCCATCTCCGCATCTGCTAGTGTTATTTTTAGATTTCTGTCATGGATTTCAATTGGATAAAACGTACTAAGAGAATATTTAAATCGTTTACGTAGTTTCGGAGCTTGTTCCAAACAAATGAACAGCAATATCTTTTGTCTTAACAATATTAGTGCAGATTGTTCTTACGCAATACCCATTGTTATTGCTTTCACGCAATTAGCTGCATTTGTTTGATATAAATAGCTGCTTAATAATTAAACACGCCCGCAACATTCTCTGGCTACGAGTTTTCCTGTTATTCGTCGGAACGGAGCGGTAATGTAATTGACTTATTTATTACAAATGAGTGTGTAAATATTTATGAAGGGATCTCAATCGTGATGTATTAACTTGTTGATTGTAGATGTAACCTCGAGAGGATACTGAATGATGCTATAAAATCCTTGTTAAAAAGTGGTTTTACCAATATGATGTTGTCGACCAAATCTGATGTAATGTTCGAAATTATTGAATGTGTGTTGTTCAACTCGCACAGTGAATCATCCCATAATTTGGATTTTGTTCAATTTGCTCTCTATAATGTACACATCTAGTAGTTTACCTGAGATAAATCGAATTACAAAATTAATGATACATATATATGTTATTAAGAGTACCTATGTATTCTTTAAAGAGTTACATCTTTATTTAACCTGGCAATTTTCCAAGTTATCATGGGAGTCGGCTTCTAATCCATCTGATTTACCTGAATAACAGTTTATGCGAAGAGCGACTGACATCTGACCTACTCAACTCAAAGAATAAACTGCATTCTAAGTATGAATTAGTTGTCAGTAAATTTGAACGCACTGACTACAACAACTGCCTAAGATGGTCATGCCAACCCGGAACAACTTTTTACATACCCATCCGACGCATGAATTATCTAACAAAAAAGGACGAAGCATGAATAACTAAAAGTAAGACACATCTTACTTTGTTAATTGTAATATAAGCCTATCAAAACCCATTAATTAGTCAGCTGCAGAGAGGTTTATTGTTACCGCCACTACTAACGTACCTTTCTTACGATTATTAAGTATTGATTTATTCTCTTGGTTAATGTAATCAGGACTTTCAACGATTCTAATTTGACACGACGCGACATAATAGTGAAGCATTGGAGCGTATATAGCTAAGTGATCGCACTCCATTGAGGTCTGTAAGCGTCAGTAACTTGAAATGCCTGAACGCGATTGCCAATTTATCCATTGGTCAGGCCATTTCAGTTGTGCGTAAAGGGATTGGACGGTTTTATGGGAATGTACGGATCGGTGATCGGCATTGAAATCCACAGGTTGCATTATAAAATGTTATTTTGCGTGTTTGTGGCGTTATATAAATCATTTTTATTTATTGATCGTTCTTTTGTATTTGTTTATTACATGTCAGATAATAAATTGAATGTTTGTTATGGATGACATATTAATAAGCTTCTCTTGGATTTTTGTTTTTAGTAACAGAAATAAATACTGGCGTCCTAAATGAAATTTAAGAATCCGTTACCTAGAGAACAATAATATGACAGTTTTCTAAATGAATAATAATAATAGTAAATAAAGTTATTTTCGTGTGTTGTTTCGAAATATGAAACGTGTTTAATTTTTGTATTCACGTTTAAATTTTATTCTGTTATAATTGTGGAATCCTCTATTTTATTTTCATAACAGTATTTTTTTAACTGTTTTAATTTAAAAAACAATTTCTCTTTCCGAAACTTATGTCACGTATTTATTAACTATGGCACAGTGATTTAGCGTGACGGCACGCTAATAAAATCACTCGTGCTCGGTTAGAAGGTGGGATGTAAGAGGCGGGCGGGCTCGTTAACGCTAAGTGACAAGTGTAATAAGACAAAATAGCTCCCCGTTCCTGGAACAAAGCTCGGTCAAGCGACGGTTAGAGAAAGCGCCATCTACAGCTTAAGAGTAATGTGACTGGTACTCTTATATCGCATCAACATGAACTGAATTGATACCACATCCGCGGTTTTTGTATTTAGCCGTTTTTGCGGGAGTTGCTTTGATAGTGCACTTGTTGACTCATCATCATCAGCCTGTGTTAGTCCACTGCTGGACATAGGCCTCCCCTTATGCACGCCACCGCTTCCGATCTTCGGCTATTCTCTTCCAGCCCACACCGGCCACTTTGCGAATGTCGTCACTCCATCTTGCCGCAGGGCGTCCTACACTACGTTTGCCGAGCCTCGGTCTCCTCTCCAGAACTTTTCGACTCCGTCGGTCTTCAGTTCTGCGGCTTATATGACCGGCCCACTGCCACTTCAGCTTATTAATCCGTACTTGTTGACTATCAATGATTTAATGTGTTATTAATATTAGGAAGTTAATCTGTACTTGTAACAATATATGTTTGATTTTTTTTAACCTTTCTAAGAAACTCGTAAATTATACTTGTTACGATCCAAGTCATTATTGCTTATTATTAACAAGATAATAGAAGAAAGATATTAACTAATGTCGGTAACCAGATAAAAACTGTATAGAACAGCTCTTGTATTTAACATTCAAGTAAATGGTATATAAACAATTCACGAAATGGTCATGTTTAATAAAAAAAACTAACTTAACGTTTTACAATTATTTGTATACCGTTTAGTTATTATCTGTATCTATAAAGTTTCTGCTTATCCATTATACTGGCAGATCCAGGTTGTAGTTCAATTTGAATACTCAAGCGCTATTGGGAATTAAGCTTCTTTGTTGTTTTAAGTTTGATTAAATAATTTAATTTTGCGTATGCCAACGAAGTTAATTATGAACTGTACAAATCATTTCAAATGTCAAAGTACAGAGATACGAATGCGTGTGGAAAATTTACGCGCGATTTGGGAACGACCGTGATATTCGGGGTAGTGATATCGCGTTATATGAAAACGCGATATACGGGGATCGAGCAATAAGGGCTACGTACTGTATATGTCTTTGTATCGGACGAATCTGAGGTGAAACGTACGGAGTTTTTTATATAAAATATTTTCTTTTTGCAAAGAAAAGTTTATGGAAAATTTTTATCGCATTATTTAAAAATACGATTAAGTAGACAACGAGTTTTGGTAATAGCTAATAA
The DNA here is from genome assembly GCA_029286875.1 of Lamproptera curius. Taxonomy (NCBI): domain Eukaryota; kingdom Metazoa; phylum Arthropoda; class Insecta; order Lepidoptera; family Papilionidae; genus Lamproptera; species Lamproptera curius. Next base: position 1,408,945 of record JAGSMT010000039.1, on the reverse strand, counting down.
AACTGTTAAAAGTGACGGTCGGATGGACATTGTGACTCGGTTGGTCCGTTATCTGTGTTTATGCCATTTTTAAATAATATGATGACATACTTTAACATTTTTCGCATTGTGCTTTCAAATTTCCATTTAAGCCATAAGTATACTTGACGCAGTAAATAAGCTGTCATTTCAAAAGTAAAACTACGCGTTCAAAGAGTAACTTTTGTAAAGTTAAAAAGGTAACGTATATTGAAATGAAACGCAACTTTTTACAAGCCCTTGGAGACATGTCGGTTGGTAATTGGCACTCGTTTGTGTTGCTTGAAAACTAACATGATTTGCTCCTTGTTGTTTTACAGGCATTATTTGTTTTGTATAACAAGTAAGATGTGACATATTGATTTTTGCAGAATTTAAATCATTGATTAAACGTATTTTCTTTTTAACACTTACTAGATCGATTTTTTTTTATTATTTTAAATGCGTTAAAATTAATTTGAGGTGTCTTTATTTAATTAAAATATTCCACGAAGCAAATGCAAAAAAATATATTTAGTTCTCTAGTAATCAAAAATCTTTTTATATAATCCCGCTTACATATGAATATTTGAAAAGTAATATAAATTTGCTATACGTTCCCTTTGCAAATTACTAAAACAAAATTTCTACTGCGCTGTTATTATCAATAATTAAATACGCTTTTTAAATATTTTATTTAAAACGTACATGTATTTCGTAAGATAGATCAAAACATCAACAAGATCAGCGAATAAGTTATATCAGACTAATTCACTGATCTTATTACAAGCATGACATTGCCGCAATATACTTCAAGTATTATTTAATAATTTATCCTTTATGAAGGTTATGAATTATAGGTTTTGTTTGTTTTTACTTATCAATGATTACGCGATTATATACTATATTGCTTCTTAGCTTTTGATAGTTTTATAACAATATTGTTATTGTTGTATTTATTTGCAATATTCTCTTTCAATGCTGCAATATCGTATCGGCGGTTGTTTGAACTAAAAGCGTCCGGCCCCGTTCCGTTGTCAGTGTAACTTTCTGTTTAGTTCCCTTGTTTCTGTTAATAAAGCTCTTTAGTGTGACATTTTAATGCTTCATTTTGTGGAACATAAATGTCGCAGTTTGCTACATCAGATTACAAACATTGGATAGTAAAACTTAAATTTTATTTTGTAGCAACCGCCAATGTCTTATCTGTCACATTTAAAATATTACCAAGTCATTTGCATGCAGAATAATAGGAAATGTATTTAAATTGAATATGCATTAATGCAATGGTGCGAAAGAACGATTTTGTGCAATACTAGTACTGACAAAATATAATTGTATTAAATCGAGCATCGCTTGCATTTTATTCTCAGTAATCTATAAATGTACATTTACTATTATAGAACAAGTATGTTTAAAACTCAAGTAAACTGGCGTATACCTTTTTAAATTTAAGGATAACATTAGTTTGCATTTGACATAATTTTGTTTCAATTCAGTTTCAAACCTTAGGGATATTCTTTATGTTAATTTTGCTACCAGCTATTTATGTACAGTGCTGAAATTATTTTATGAACTCTTTTGATAAATCGTACTAATATTATAAATTCTAAAACTTGTAAGAAATGTTTGCTAAAATTTCACGCATGAACTAATAACATAGCCTATATCAGGATATCATACAGGCTACAATAAATATTTTGTGACTTTTTCAATATATAATAGGAAGTGTCATATGTATAGAAAAATATCTGTCATTTGCGAGTATTCCGGCATGCACTGTTAAAACCTAAGGCTTTTGAATTTAAAAGTATATGATTTGTAACCGTCATTATTACAAATTACCTTCACCGTAATTTTTGGTAATTTTGGTGGTTACTCGCATGAGTAAGTTCAGTGGACTGAAGTGAAACCTGCAGGGCTGCATAATATAAGTAAGGAGACAGTCAAGTGCATATAGTTTAATCTCTGTTGTTTATTAAAATTAATAGCCAAATATAATCTTGTTACGACTAATAAGCAGTAAGATATTCAATAGACATTACAGATAGTGAATTATTCTCCTCATTAATACAATTAGGACATTGAAGTGCCCTAATTCGATACGTTGAGACATAATAGCAAAGCATTGGGGCGTACATAGCTAAGTTATCGTGCTCCATTGAGGGCTGTAAGCGTTAGTAACTTGAAATGCCTGAACGCGATTGCCAATTTATCTATTGGTCAGCCCGTTTCAGTTGTATGGAAGGCGATTAGGGGCTTTTGAGTACATGATCGAGATTGAATTTGTATGATGGAATTTGTGTGTACCTGTTTATTGTTTATATTATTGTATTGTCGTTTTAATACAGATCGTCTCTATTTTTATCTCAAGCTCTAAATCGTTTTTGATATGGGTGTACGTCAATGTGACTCTTTACCATTCAAACAATTTCTTTCTTCTTTGCTACTAAGTACGTGAAAGATTTTATTACCTTCCTAAAGTAAAATATAAAGAATCTTTTAAATAAAAAGAATGTGTTTCCGTTTTAGTTAAATTTGGTTATTTAATATTTTGAAGAAAAAATCAAGTCACTTTCATTTTACCGTTCATTTCTTTTCTACTTCGTTTAGACTCGGACTTCAATTTTATTACTTAATAGTCAGGTACCTACCCTTCCGTGCCTACGTACGTCGTTTCTCCGAAAAGGTAAAAATCAAAGTAAAGACAAATTACTCACTAAAATATTTTAGATGAAATAAATTGTATTCTAAGTAAACTTTAGGGAGAAATTTGCTCTTAAATATTTGGCCTAAAATCTTTCTTGAAATTGAGTAAACAAATTTCCTCAATAAATTTTCCGAAGTTAATTTCCTTTCAATATTTATTACCTCTACTAAAATAACAATTAGAAAAATAATCACCATTTGCAACGCTTTTCATTTTGATATGAAAACAGTACATTATGAATACATCATTTCAATCTGTTTGATTATAAATTATACAAAGCAAAATGGTTTGAATCTGAATAGTTGATTTTGATTCATAAATAATTACTTTAATTAAATGCTAAGCCTATATGTTTGAATAATTAAAATTACTAGGAATTATAATATCAATTATGTAACTTTAATCATCAACATCATTATCATCATCATCAGCCTTTGATAGTATGACATAGGCCTCCCTAATACACTTCTATCCATTAGGGGTTTTGAATATCCCACCACGTTGGCACAATGCGGTTGGTGGGTGGACCGACTTTTACATGCTCATCCGACGCAAGGATCATCTTACTTTTCAGACAATTGGGTGATCGGCCCAAAGTTGCTAGGAAACAACAATTAAAATTTGTTGAGTCCTCGCAGAATTCAAACCACGACCTCCGGTTTCTAAAGCACACGCCTATACCACTAGGCTACGGAGGCAATCAACTTTAATCACATTCGAAATATATTTTTAAATTAATTAAACTAGAAAGAACTACTAAAGTATTAAAACTAAATTAGTTTAGTTTTTTAATGAAAGAATAATGAATGTGAAAAATTGTGAATTGTCCGTTAAACAACAGTGTTTCTTTCTAAGTAACACAACGCTTTTACTTTAAAAATTAGGTAACGTTTATGAAAAACGATTAAATTTATAAAATAGAAATCAGTTATCGCCAGTGTATCAGCTTTCGTGACCAAATGGTTTTCACCTTGATTAAGACCGAGAGGACGTGGGTTCGAATCCGTCCTACCGGACATGACGATTAGGGCTTTTTGCGTTGCTGTTCCTTGTTTGTAGTAATCATACTAGTGTCTAAAAAATAAATATGGCTACAGGTCAGGTTACGCTTGTCAAGATCATAATTGGCATTCGCTATGGTATGTCAGTTAATTTAAATTTACTAATATCTATCACGTCCGCGTTAAACCTGTGACTCTAGTAATAATAGTAGGTGAAATTACAAGCTGACTCAAAAGTGGATAGTGGAGGACGAAATAATCATTGCGTATGATGCGTCTATAGAAGACAGCGCAATCTTTATCCATAAGGTAAATCGCTTGCAATGAGATGGTATATTAGAAGTGAACCCTTTTAAAGTAAACTTTTATCGCTCTCGGTGTAAATATTTTCTATAGAACGCCTTTTACGTTTAAACAACTCGTAATGTGAGACAACTATTTTCTAGTTCCAGCTGTAGGTGATGTGTGTTCATTATATCACCTTCATTTGCGTTAAGTGATTACCGCAACAAGAGCCCGATGAAGTACAACCATGATGTTTTGATCTACGATATTTGATTTTAATTGTGTTGTATAAAATTATCTGTACATTTTTTTCTAACAGAAAAAGGCAAGATAACTTCTAGTTATATTAACTACTTTAAATGGAATACAGGCAAAACAAAAAGACAGCCCTGATATAAATTAAAAAAATATGTTCTGTTATATTACATTGTGATCATCATCATCATTATCATCAGCCTTTGATAATCCACTGCTGGACATAAGCCTCCCCTAATACACTTCTATCCATTACGGGGTTTTGAATATCCTCCCACCACGTTAGTCCAATGCGGGTTGGTGGGTGGACCGAATTTTTACATGCCCATCCGACGCATGGATCATCTTACTTTTTAGACTATTGGGTGATCGGCCCAAATTGCCCAAACCATTTAGGAAACAACAATGAAAATTTGTTGCGGCTCCGCAGGATTCGAACCCACGACCTCCGGTTTCTGAAGCACACGCCCATACCACTAGGCTACGGAGGCAGTCCACATTGTGATATATTAGTTAAAATATAGTTACCGGTAAGGCTATAATATAACAAAAAGTAATTATTTAAAACGGTTATTTTGATGTTGTAAACAGAAATTTCAATTTGTTTTATTTTTATAGACAAATGTATAATAAAAAAGATAACTACAGAAAGTGTTGCGTTGTGTGCTTTTATAATTTAGCTAAATACAAACACTGACTTACTAAAAATTTTTGTATTATAGTAATTTACCATAAGGATAGGCTCCGTGCAAATGTTCACCGCCAAACCTTACAAATGAAATAATTTACGGTTGCTTAACAAAGAAGAACATTTTTTTTTTAAATTTGCACATTCAACCATTTTTGCAATGTCCGATCTTTGAATTTATCAGTAATACGGCACAACAAACAAATAATATGCAACAATAATAAGCAAACAATACAGAATCCGCTACACTGGAATTATAATATTCAATAGCAGCAAGCAAACAAATAAATAGTACAGGTCGTATAAATGTAATAAACAACGATCCTTATCATCAACTTGAATATTTATCCATAAGCGTTTGAACAAACTCGTTAACATAAAGCTGCTTTGCTTTATGTTCCATTGTAAATATGAGTAGTGCGATAAACTGTTCCACATTGGCCGTCTGAGCGTATACAGCTTTTTTCTTACATTTTACTGCTGGGTATTTTTACGCCCCGTTAAATATTACAAGCGGAACTGAAATATAAATCGGTAATAGCTTATGAGCCTCGTGTTTATCGCAGTACATGCGTTATATATACTTACGCGATTGTCGAAATTAATTATGAGACGTTACGAAGTCGAGATCGACTTGTGAGAGTGATTTTGTTTTTTCTCTACGCTTTTCTTTTACTTCTGACTTCTACTTTTTTTTATCGCTCACTTCCCCTTTATCATATATTTGTTTAGTTATGATGGATAATTTGTTGCAGCTTTTATCTTATACAGTACTAGGAGTAAACGTCTTAGCGTATGATAAGAAATAACTTTTATTTTATAGTATAATTTTACAACATTGTAATAACTACATGAATGCTTTGCCTCAAGATGTCGAAAAGTGATATATCTTTAAAACAAATATAACATTTGACCCACTCTCAATAGCGTCAATTCACTAGCTGTTCATTATTTATAACAATAATTTTTATTTGTTTTTCTGGAGCAGTATGAATGTTTGAACCGGTGGGAGGAAAAACTTTTCATCATCATCTGTGTCTGTGTTATCCCACTGCTAGACATAGGCTTCCCCTATGGCACGCTTTCTCAATTAGGGGGTTTTTTAGACCGTATTCCACCACACTAATGTCTACTAATGGTCCAATGCGAGTTAGTAGTGGGAAAACTTTTATTAGCACATAATTATCTTATGTTTAATAAAAAAAACTTGTGTTGGTCAATACATATAAATGAAACATTAAATATTGAAAGAGTAGCAAAGCGAGGATTTGAATATTAGCAATTGTTTGTATTCAAATTACCGTTGCCATTGTACAGGGTTTCATTAGATTAAAAGAGGATAACTAAAAACTGGTTAACTGCACAGGATATTAAGTTTAACGTTTATTATATTAACTAAACTACCGATTAAAAGTTAATGCACGCAAAATGCATACGTAGAAATTAATTGGCGTTAGCCCGCAGATTGCTATGCGATTTGAATAACAATCAAATAGTTCATGTTTATTTTACATATTGCTACGTTCGTTTTTATTGTATCAAATATTTTTTTGTTACTTTTTTTGATACTTCGCATTTTTGTTATAGTTTACGACGTGTGACTTCGTATTTGTGAATTCATTTTTGTTTATCTTAATAGAATAAATTTAAACAGTTTTTCTATATCTTTATATCGTTGGAGGCGGTATAAAATGCTATAACAGATAAGGAAGTTAGGTAATTACAAACATTAAAAATGATACATCGGATATTTTTTTTAATGGCATTTAACTGCCGAATGGCATGTTCCTTTATGCCATTACCGTTCCGTTTTTAAATTCGCCTCATTCGCAGTAGTGCGCTATTGCTATTTACTCTGTGATCGTTTAATGCACACGCCAACTCCGCGTTGGTGCTAACATTCGTCGGTATTTGCTTTGCTGGCTAGTTGTAGACCGGAATATTCGTCGGTCGCCCGTTCCCGGGATATTTCTAGCCTCGGCATGTTTGAAATTCCTCCCCCCATACGCCGTGGGCATAAGACTGTCCGAGGAATTCACCATAATCGACCTTTACGAGAAATACTAGAATAAAGAAAGCTCCTTGCGTCGTTTACCCTTTTGCCGCAGTCATCGGAACGGAGGCAGTTAATATAAATTCAACGTCACATTCAGCTGTAAACGTAAACAAAACGAAGCGGCACAGCGAAAGGGGCACGTAAAATGAGTATTTTTATAAAGAGAAAATGCAAAATTCCCTTGTATTCCGCCGATGCTTTTGTTAAATTTTATTGCACTCTAATTGAAGCCGTAAAGGGGCCGATTCATGCAATATTCAGCGATTCTATGCTGTACTCGTGAACTCTGAGGAGGCATAATTGAACGTCGTTATTGCTACTTTATGTCTCGCGGAGGTAAGTAGTGCGCCTTGCGATATCACAGTAGGGGAAGTATCTGCATTATTAAATCAATGCTATTATTCACACAGGCGGTGGAGAAGTTTAATGTTACCGTTCAGATAATATAGAGTTCATAAGTTTGCCTGTGCTTATGTTAATCAGTTAAAAAGGTATGCATATTACCTAGTATTTATAGGTTTTTTGACGTTTAATATATTATTTAATATTTTAACGTTTATGTAAAAATAGTATGTGAAATAAGATTTACAACATATCGATGACAAAAATGAAATAGCATTATTTAAAATAGAGACAATGTTACAGACAATTTCTCTTTTTTATGATTAATGTAATATGACCACAATAAGTTCCGCGTAAGTTTTGTTTCATCATAGCAGAATGTAATATAAAATCTAAAGAGCGTTCGTAACCACATACTACTATCGAATGTCCTTTCACTGAACATTTCATAACGCTATTGGAGCCGTTTTGTAAGTGGAACAATATGCTATTATTCCGCATCATTTAAAAGACGCAACGGTATAGCGAAGTTAATATTTGATGTGATAACATTTTAGTATAACGGAATGGTAAATATGTAACAGCCATTGGAAACCAAAATAAAACATTTTTGCCTCCTTTCACATAATCTGGCAACATTTGATAAGCGCCCCAGCAACTCACGCCGCCCTATTTTTAAACTGAATAAAATATTCTGTTATCCGGCGGCATGTTCGGAATCCTTAAACGCTGACCGAATTCGTTCGTCACGTTTACGAGTTATTTTGAAAATAAACAGATCTGCCGGGACGGATTGACTTAGTGCCGACTTATTTTTACAACACTCGACGAATCCTTGCCTTGGGAAATGAAAATAGACCTTGTTATCCTGATTAGATAATTGTCATGTTTTCTTAAGGGTCAAGCGAGTCGGTTTTGTGGATATTAGGCTGGTACAAGTTGTGGGGATTCTTCTACGCATACGGGAAATCTTCTACGGAGTGCTTATTACGGGTGCTTATACGGCATTGTTTTCACAAGGCCAAGTAATGTCTTACATTAAACGTTACTTCAGGCAATGATGAATCTATGCTTATATGTTTTAAGTCACGTTGTTAATAATCGTTATTAAAAATTTATACGAAAGCTTTAGTTTTATATTTCCAAATTCCATCTACCGGTAACGATTAGGTTTTAACATATTATTTGAATTTAATTAAATATGGAATTGAATCATGTGCTTTATCTAAAATTTTAAATGTTTCTTATTTAATATACACTTACAACGTCATAGCACGTATATTTTAAAAGGTATAATTTAAAGTGGAATTTTTCAGTATTTTCGGCGCCTCAGAGCTGAAAACATTTTTAATATCGATACAATGCAGTATGCACGGTTGCGTGTGCTCGGATTTTCCAGTTATGTGAATCGGAAATTCTTATTAAGTGCACAACATGAACACCGCGGTGGAAATTTACCGAGCCTCAATTTCGCATTCATAGCGCAACCGGGAGCGCAGCTTTTCCTTTGAAATTTTTCCTTCAATACGTACATTAAGTAACTCCATGGTCAGAAACATCGGATAGTTTCAGTGTTCCCAAACTAGTTCTTTCGAAACTTGTTCGCTTTCTCCAAATGAATGGCAACGAACCGTTGCATCAATCCTAAACTTTCCGGTTGCCGTAAATTTGTTTCGAAAGAGAAACTCATCGGAGTTCTTTCATTTCAAACGCTAACGGCCGACCGAGAAAAAAGAACTGATGCAAAAGAATCAGACCGAGGAAGAACTCTTTTATTTTGGAATATCGTTTCATATGTATCTGAGCTAAATAGGACGTAGACCATTTTTTTCATTTTCTTCGTGACAAACGACAGTGTTATGGCGCTGTCGTTCACTGATTGAGAATTTTGTAGCGAATCAGCAACTACACGCTAGCCATAAAACGCTTAATATTGATTTATTTTGTATTAGGATTGAAATAAAAAAAAATGTCCAGCTCTGACCCTGTTTTATAAAGGACCGACTTAGTACGCGCCACGGCGGTGCCTTTTTTACTGTAAAGTAGTTAATTCCTTTGTTTACGCCAATAATACACATTATTGAATAAAAGGTCTTTTTACGCATTTTATCGCGTTTATTTAAACCTAGCAATCCCGCAACCGCCCTTGTGGGTGGAATTTTCTAAAATCCGTTCTTACGTCTACTCGGCGAAAGGAATATTCCTACCAATTTTCAAGTCGCTACGCCTTATGGTTCCAGAGATATCGTGATATGTCAATATATAGGTGGGAATCTCTTTTATATATATATATATATATTTCCCGACGTTTCGAACACTTTCCATCATCATCATAAGCCTGTGTTAGTCCACTGCTGCACATAGGCCTCCTCTAATGCACGCCCTCTCCATTAGGGGGTTATTTGGACCACGCAAGTCCAATGTGGGTTGGTGGATGACACGACTTTTTACATGCCCATTCGACGCATAGATCATCTTACTTTTCAGACAATTGGGTGATCGGCCCAATTTGTCCTAACCAAGCAGAAAACAACGATAACACAAGTTTTGATTTGTCAAGCTAGGATTGGAACCCTCGATTTCCGGTTTACAAAGCTAGGGTCAATACCGCTAGGCCACAGATGCGGTATTGGTAGTATTTATTTGCGAATAGATGGACATTAGTGTTACATAATAAATGGGTCGAATGCGATTGACGTGTCAGTGTCGTCACGCTTCACCTGTGCTGTCGGCTCTGCTAACAGGATCCGACAAGGCTGCTGTTGTCAGTACTCGCTAATTAAGTACGTTATGCGGTAATGTGGATGTGTGGTCCGTTTTAATGTTCATAAATGTTATAGCAGGATTGAATTGATGGATTTTGACTCTCTTTGGCCGCTAATGCACTTTGAAATTATTACCGTATAGGGCTTTGTGTTTCCTGGCATTGCCTGTTACGATGGAGGGTGTGTTTCGATTTCAGCTACAGAAAGAAGATTGAAGGATGAATATAGCATTGTCCTGTCGCCTGAATGTTTGAATCTTTATATTAATAGTTGACGTTTGCAGCTTTCAGTTACAAAATTAAATATACAACACTATTAAACATAGTAAACCAGATAATATAAGATGTAAGCCATAAAATAAATAAAATGATAGAAATCTTAGTTCGAGGAATAACCGCCTTCTCCTATGTCCGGCACACATTCCTCTTTTTTTGTTTAGTCCAGTCTTCTTTGGAATGAGTTACCTACTTAAATCAGGTTAGCTCTTAAGTTATTTTGCCTTCAAGAAGAAAGTCCGTGATCATAGTATAATACATATTTGTTTTAATATGCGTATTGTTATATATATATATATATATATATATATATATATTTAAATTATCTTAAAGTATTTGTTATCTTAGTGTTTGTATACTTTGCTATACATTGAAATGACATTTTTTTTACTATATAGGTGCACCTACCTTGTTTTCTCTTCACCTCCTAAAGGTTGGATAGTAGACAATGCCATCGGCATTAAGGCCGCCGTTATACATTTTTTTGTGCATGAAGAATAAATAAATAAATAAAACAGTGAAGTTTTATAAACATCCTTTATTTACTTCTAACGTTATATGATAACAAATTGCCATAGTAACGTTTATAATGTTAGAATAATGTGGCATCTACATTACTAAAAATAAAGTCTCGTTGGTTTTATTTTCGCTTCGAGCTTCTTTTGTGAGATTTGTTAATGTTCATCACGGTAATTATATCACACTCTATCACATGTTTTAGATTCGAGTGATAGCAACAAAGGCAAAGTGTAGTGATAATATGTGATGTCGTTGAGGTATCAAGGCGGATAGTGTCGAAGCTTTGTTCCTGTCGGGCGTTGCTTAATCTTATTAAACGTGGTTTCCGATCCAATACAGTTTTCTAGGGACGATTTATTTCCTGGCTGTTGTGAATTTTGTCATTTTAATAGGAATAAAATATGTTGGCCAGGTCAAGGTTTTAGATTAATAAACCTTATGTTCCTATATTTTAGCATCTTTTGAAATTGTAATTTGTTACCATCTTAGGACTTTAGACGATAGCACAAAACGTACAAACGTCCTTTTAAGGTAATCGTTTTATTGCTTTTATAACAAATAACGCGTGTGTTGACTGTTGTACATATTTTACTTCAATAATTAATTTTAACTGCCTCCGTAGCCTAGTAGTAAGGGCGTGTGCTTGAGAAACCGGAGGTCGTGGATTCGAATCCTGCGGGGACTCAACAAATTTTCATTGTTGTTTCCTAGTTGGTTAGGGCATAGGGCATTTGGGCCGATCACCCAATTGTCTGAAAAGTAAGATGATCCATGCGTCGGATGGGCATGTAGAAAGTCGTTCCACCCACCAACCCGCATTGGACCAGCGTGGTGGGATACGGTCCAAAACCCCCTAATGGATAGAGGTGTATTAGGGGAGGCCTATGTTCAGCAGTAGACTATCACAGGCTGATGATGATGATGATGATGAATTAAATTTTATTTTTTTTATCTAAATATTTGTATATTTTACTGATGTATTATTTTTTATTTTTACCTTAAAAGAGGATTCTAATCTTTAAGTCTTTAAGTGACTTCTGTATTGTTGAACTGTTGTTTGTACTTGTGCACTCATGGCTTTAAATTTAATGTTTACTTAAGGCCTCAATAGGTTTTGCTTATTTCTGCGTAAAATTATTTGGGCGCAAACACTCACGTTGTAGCATAACCATACAGTAGTTTCAATATTACTTCAGCTATTATAATTATAAAGCACAACAAAACATAACAATCAATCTTTCAAGCGAGCTTTCGGATTTTTCGCCTTAAGCTCTTTTTCTAATCGGAAAGACTCAGAGTTTAGGCAATCTCCCGCTATTCTTTTTTTTATGGCATAAGCAGGCAGACGAGCAGTCGGGCCACCTGATGGGAAGTGGTCACCGACTCCCAAAGACATTGGCAATTCGTTTGGTTTCGCCAACGCGCTGCCGACTGTGAGACATAGGGTATTAAGTCTCGTTTACCCAATAAATACGCTGACTACGGTGCCCTTCAAACCGGAACACAGCAGTGTTTTCACACTACTGCTTCGCGGCAGAAATAGTCACCGCGGTGGTACCCACCCAGATGGTCTCCTGTAAAAAGGGGACCTGCAACCGGTAAAAATTATTAATTCTATCTAAATATGCTAGACAAGTGATAAATAGTACTAGATAAATGATAAATACCATGTATAGCAACTATACTTACACGCTGGTAAGCCGCATAAAAAGTGCGCAAAGGTTCAACGCTGTTATTACGTTCGTACGTCACACAAAGATCATTATAACCGCAACGGGAGCGTGCTAGAAAGAGCTTTTCCTTCCCTCCTTTGTCTGTCTGTGAGCTAGTACTTGCGGTTGTGCTATGCCACACTGATACACAAGATAACTGTCTGGTATACAGGAGACTAAAGTCGAGAGGGAGTAGTCTACGGCGTATGAGCGGCTCCACTATAATATATATTTAGAACTTACATAGAAAAACTTGTTTTGTTAAACACTAGCCTGAGTCAGTAACTCTATTTTATATGTCAATATAATTTACAAAACATTAAATATTATTAACCATGTAACTCTAGTGTACACGAGTGTCATGAAAATCAGTCAAATAGTTTTAGCGTTATACGATATAAAAGCATTTGTGCAACTTTCTCATTCATAAAATTAGGAAGATGTTAACACAGTTAGGAAAAGTAATATGCAACACACGGCATTTTAATTAAAAATATTTAATATAACTACAGCGTTGAAATAAATTCTTATGCCATGTGGTTTAAACGCAACCTATCCTTGACTCGTTTGTACAGCATCCGAGGCGGCGCTTATTGTCTCATGTTTTCCCTTATTGTTTACTTAGCGTTGTTTTTATTAAAAAGAGCCTGCATTCGGTGCTTTTAATATCTTGGCCTGTTGGAGTATTAATATTTTCTTTTTCCGCTTTCCCGCTGCTTCGCAGTTTTACTATTTTACTATGTTTAATTATAGTGGTAATATTAAGTTTATTAACTTTTTGTTGCGATAATATTTATAAATATATCAAAGCAAAAGGTTCTTTTATACAATAAATAGTCTATCTATTAGGGGGTTTTGGACCGTATCCCACCACACTGGTACAATGCGGGTTGGTGGGTGGACCGACTTTTTACATGCCCATCCGACGCATGGATCATCTTACTTTACAGACAATTGGGTGATCGGCCCAAATTGCCCTAACCAACTAGGAAACAATAATAAAAATTTGTTGAGTCCCCGCAGGATTCGAACCCGACACGACCTCCGGTTTCTAAAGCACACGCCCATACCACTAGGCTACGGAGGCAGTGATAGTACTCACCTCAGTGAAAGTCGCTAACCTGAAACGCTACACCAGTGTCGTCTTTCGCGCTGGCTGAGAATCATAAGGCAGTGAGTACCATCACAAAGCATAAGCTTAAGACAGTTTAGTGTTCTAGTTTGAAGGGCACCGTAATCAGTGTTATTAACTCACTAAACGCGACTTTGGTCACATACTCAAAGTAACGAACTTATGACGTTATACATTGCTTTTTCTGTAGGCACTATGTACCAACTGTTGTCAAGAGAACATCTTGTTCATCTTAAAGCTGCAAGCAGCAAACAAAAGGTTTTTTGATGGTTGCAGTGGTCAGTGGGATCCATATACATTTGCCGTTACATTGATATGGCGACGCGGGATCTGTGAATTAGATTTGACTTGATTGATAAAACGATTTTGACTAATTTATAAATTATATTTGTTTAAAATATTGGACAGTGAGAACCCTCTTGAGGGTTGAGCTCATGAAAATCACGTATTAAAAAATAATTAAGATATACCCACGTGTGCATGTGAGGCAAACGAATTAAAAGTCGCTGCGAATGTAGTTTGTGTGAAACCGCCGAGTACTTCCAACAACAACCTCACCCGGAATTGGATCGAGTTATGACGTCGCATTTGGCCTAGTCCTGCACGGAGGAACGAAAGTAACCCAATTATGAACCGCCGGCGCATTCCCAACTCCCCCGGGTACACAGATATCTGCAGCCAAACGAACTGCCGATAACGGATTTTCGTTTAAAAGAAAATTTTATTACTCACTCCGTCCGACGTACGGGGCTCGGAAGTATAAAGTAGTTATCGAAGAAAAAGAACTTCATTCAAGCATATTGTAGATACGGCCTTATTTTATTTTTATAATTTGTAAATTATAACTTAGGGTCGTGCTATAAGTGTTTAAACGTGCATGTGTTACCGTCTAACAATAAATTTAGGCTCGATACAATTAAATAAGTATAAACTTCCATTCATTGCGAAAAATAACTTTTTTCTCTATACAATTGAAAGAGTTGGTCAACATCCACACGCTTATGATACTTATTAACTTATAAATTGTATCAATTCTTGCTTTTACTGTAGCAGTATACTCTGTAGATTTAAAATACTTATAAATGACCTGTGGTTTTTTTTACGTTTTATGTTTTTGATCGCATCCAAAATTAGCAAAGTAATTACTTTCCATACACATCTACGTGTGTTATTTGTTTTTGTCCAGATTTCGAAACGAAGAAATGCATGAAACAAATTGATTTAATTTTTTATTTATTGGAAGAATAAACCTATTTATTTGACAATAATAATTAGATTAAAACTTCCACTTTCGCAGAATGATCTCTCACGGGAAATCACCGCGTAATCGACTAACTTTCTCGCGTCAAACTCGTTTAATTTTTCGTTATTTTTCTCCTGTGTCACGCGAAAAGGGTAAAATTTAAAAAACTCGATGTTACGATGTGAGGTACACCGAGTTCCGTGAAATTCCATGAGACTAGGTACGTTACGTCGGGATCGTGTGGACGGGAGCGTTTCGCAGGCGACGGCGTTCCGCTTTGTCCGGTGGGCAGCGCTATCTCATTTCACGTGCCATTTGCGGCCTAACAACCTGCCCTTGCCGTGTTCAATTATCACGCCTCGCGACGCTCTAGAAGGTTCTACGTAGGTGTACACTTTTCGAATGGCCGACCGGAGCTATTCATGCTATCTGTTGATTATAGTATAATGGTGTTTTTTGAGGTTTTTTAGCTTTGTATCGTGAGAAAATGATGATAGTTTTTATATTGTATGTAATTGTTAGCTTAAATTAAAATCATCCAGTTATTTTTGCATGAAAGAGCTACAGACGTACATTTATGTATTGTTGCAATTGTCTGCATTTGTCATATAAGTAAGATCTAGGTACATATACATACGTATACGATCGTATAATGTGCAATATGTAAAAATTTATATTAACTTCATTGCATCTCATTACAATGTTTGTAATTATTTATCGTTTTACGCCAGCTCTTTACAAATCGAAAATAACTACAAGCATGAGAGACGTTTAGAGACGGTCACACAATTTATAGGATTTCAGATTATTGAATTAAAGGACTTTAAATGGCTTTCAGCGCGTTTATTTAACATTTTTATATTCCCAATGTTGGATGCCTTCCCAGATAGACTGGCCAAAAAGAACTTGCAAATCCGTTAAATATATCCTTATATGCAATATTCGCGTAACAAAAGAACAATGCAGGATTTCTTTACACTGTGGTTCTGTGGAGCGAGAGACTTTAACCGGCAATATTACGTACTGATATATTCGTATATTGAATTATGTTATCTACGTTGATAGATATAAAAGCGATTGAATAACTCCCTCCCTTCCGTGAAGGCTTTTGGTTGTTCGAGCGTTAAGAAAAACATTTCAACAATGGACTCGTGTTGTTTTACGGCATTGATAACGTACGATGTTTTAGAATTTGTTTTTCTCGTTTCATACGCAATTTCTTATCGAGTTATATAAGTCAGTTTACTTATGTTGTGAAGAACTGGATAGATGTTACTATATCTATTACGATAGAAAAGCTTATTTGTAGATATAGGTTATATATAACAATATAATACTACATGTGGAAGTTCGTAGGTCAAATGCTGTACACACATTTCACTTTTATTTCAAGTACGAGATGTAAAGCTATTTTGGAAGAAACTACAAAGAGGAAGTTTTTTTATCGACCTTTGTCTTTTTTATGTCTCAGAACTTCCACAACAAAATTGGACCACTCGATTATTTTCATCCGTCGTAAAGCCGAAATATGGGTTACAGTTAATAAAAATAACATTTTAATCCAAATACCACCCTCGGAGATTACCAGCTCGATGACAATAACTTTAATTTTAATACTGCAGAAGGTTTTTATGGCGATACTAAAACTGCTTTGTGCCCGAACCCTCTCCATATTTTACGGTAAACTTAATTTCCTATTAAATTTAAGCTTTACTTCTCGTCTTGGGGTTTTTGGCAAGCCACTTGCGTCTCGTTGTCTGCGCCAACGAAAACAGTTTGTATATTTTATATACGGCTTGACTATTCGAAATTTACACCATTATTATGAATAGGAAAAATTTATTTTTTTTATGCAACAATCAAAAGAATAAAGTCAGAAAGTACTATACCGATTTTAAAAATTATTTTTGTATTACAAAGTAATATAATTCATAAGATAAGTAAAATTGTATTGGACATATGTAATAGAATTTTATAGTATCGCGGTTTTAATGTCATTCATTCATCATCAGCCTTTGATAATCCACTGCTGGACATAGGCCTCCTTTAATACATCCCTATCCATTAGGGGGTTTTGGACCGTATCCACCATGCTGGTCCAATACGGGTTGGTTCGACTTTTCTTTTTCTGGATCATTTTATTTTCAGACAATTCGGTGATCGGCCCAAATTGCCCTAACCAACTAGGAAACAACAATGAAAATTTGTCGAGTCCCCACACCACTAGGCTACGGAGGCAGTCGGTTTAAATGTATATATGTGGAATTAATTACTTAAGGAAAGTAAGTCAATGCATTTATCAGTCATCTACTTTCCATGGTACAAGCATTGCTTACTTTAGGACTAGATGACGTTGTTGTTCGTTCGGAAATATTATTACTTATTGGTATTATTTCCGAACCGTTAACGTAATAACTGGTCATTTGTACACGCGTGTCAAGGAATGCCATTATTTCATGGCTTCCTGCTAATTAATTGTTTGCCGTCCGCTTCCTGTTTAGTCGAGGGCGTGTTATTATTCCTTCGGTTATTTGATGTATGGTCATGAGAATAGGTTGTTTTCAATTATAGGCTAGGTTTTTGTTTTCTATGGCTATTAGATATGATTTATTAGTTTCGTTGGCAAATGTTTAAGAAATATTTCCAAGCTTTGTTAGATGATTTGTTGCATTTAAGTAGCTTTGTGTATCTTGCAGGAACTTACGCATTTCTTAAACTTCTACTTTACATTTATAAGTAATAAAAACATATTCTTACAATTCATACAACTGTCACAGGATAAGAAGTGTCCAACTTTTCTGCTTAAGCTTCCATTCACTTTAAACGGTGTTAAAATTGTAAAAAGAGTGCCTACTGTTGTATTTATAAACATTATGAATGATTTGGAGAATAAGAATTTAACTACCTAGAGTCGTTGTTAGCAGATAGTATAAAGCGAATATTATAAATCGCATCCACTAGTTCTACTAAAGAATGATGAATGGAAGTTTTTTTTTATATTGTACATTGGGGCATTGTGGATGTTTGTCTGCAGATATGTAAGTTGTATTGCATTGTATATCACTTGTAGGTAATAACTAACTTTTTTTAGATTGTGTTTGAGCATTTTTTTAAACTTTCTTTATATATTTCCATTAAAGTTTCCATTACACCGATGAATAATTTCTTGGAAATGTGTACTGAGATTATTTTTTAAAGGGTGATATAGAAAGGATTAAATGTCTTTTTTTCTCAAGGCTTTAATGTAACTGTAAAAGCACTTTGTAGCCCTGATTTTATAACATATGTGCCTTTACTTGTATTTTATATCCGATATCGCTTCTGAAATAAAAACGCGTACTAGTTGAATCAAAAAGGTCTTTTTGATAACAATTTTGCTAATCTTAAAATTTTCTATATAAACTCTGATCGTATTAACACATAAATCAGACGTATTAACATAAAGACTGACTGCCAAGTGTTCCTTGATCCGAGTATTTTCAACGATGTGAATAAACGTTGCTTTGAGCTACACATACAAAGTGTGGGCCATTTAGATAAGGGTTTACCTACTTTAACATTTATCACCAGGTTTATTTGTGTTTTCTATCTGACTACATATTGCCGTACGCTGAAGGATTCATTTATTCTTTGAGGAAAACGATTTAAATAACGTTCTCTGTGTTATTACTCCACACGGCAATGTATAGTAATGAACCTCTTGTTTTTTTATAGTTTAAGAATTCGTTTAAAGTAATGGGGAAGCTTGTATGTAGATGTTTTTATATGATTAATTCTTCCATAACAAAGTATTAGTTTAAAATTTTCTATATTGTTGTTCGATATATGGTAGTTAATTAAAGTAAATTACGTACTCTGGGGTATAGAGAACTCAATTGGAATTGCTAGGTGGTTTATCACAAAAGTTGTACTGTAGTGTCAAGCGTGTTTAATTTCAATAGACACATTTTTCCATGTGCATCGCCCTATTAGAGCATATCATGAAACGCTACCAATAATTTTTCTTTATATTATTTAAAAACTTATAATGAAAAGTCGCTTGCTCGAAAGTTATTTTCAGCGAAACATCCGACAATGTTTTGTCGAAGAACATTGCAACTTTTTTTTACCCACTGTTAGTACAAAAGTTTACCGTCTTTTAGCTGAAGAATAGGACGCTTATGGTCGCTCATCGTAAAGAATGACACCAGGTCGTAAACATGCCACTGCTTTCCGTGACCGCAATGAGAATTATTTGTAACAAAAGTTTTTGTTTGACCGGCGGTTCGTTTCGCGTTTACAGGAGGTGAACTAAATTGGACTCGGTGCTTTGTTATGATATAAAGTGCTGTAATATGAGTACGTATTTTAAAAATTGTACAGTAAAAGGGAACGTAGTAAGTAATCAGTCATTAAAATATAAATATATAAACATATTAGTAAAAGACGAAGATAATTCTGATGAAATAAATAAAATATTAAAAATCGAATCCAGTGTTACTTTTGTTTTAATAATTTAATTGATGACCAATAGATTTTTATCTGAAACAGACTATGGTGAAATAATTATATAATTGTTTGTTTCTTCCTAATGAGGGCTGGATAAAGTTCGAAATATTGGATAGATAACAGAAAAAATTGATGCAATAAATCCGTATAAGGTTTTCATTCATATTGTGCAGGAAACGCGCAGAATGAGAAATTACTTTAGAATCAAAATTACTAATGAAAATCTCTATTTTCTCAGCTATGTAACGCTGCATGGTTCTTTTATTTTTCCTAGCAAGGAGGAGGAGCAAACATTTTCCCCGTTTTTTGTTCATCCTTGAATCCCGTCACCTTTCACATGCAGGTCATTAACAAAAAGATAGGCCCGATACTATGTGCTCTCCTCGCGCCCGCCTCGTTAGAGATAAGCCGGGAACGTTAAATATGTGCCTCATGCCACGCGATAGGGAACAATACGCCACGACACGCTATATAACCCCGTTATAAAGCTATACAGTCTCGTTATAACGTTATTTTTGTCAGTCTTTGAAATTTAGACGCTCAGAATAACCCTAAGTTAATTAGATGGATAAGATTTTTTGGTTGTTTAAGTTTTATATTAACCTGGTGTTTTTTTTGTTTGCAGGAAACGGGCGCGGAGCAACGGTAAGATAAAAGGATTCTCGGGAAGAATCATTTACTTACGTATTTCTCTGATATTTTTTTTAAATAGTGCAGTTTACGTGAAAACGTTTCCGATAAATCAACTTGCTCGTAATTAAAAATGTTTCCGGTTTTTTTTAATTCAAACGGCTGTTTATAAAGTTCGTCTGTACCTTCGATACGCTAATAAATTGTTACTCAGCGTAATTGAACCTCGCCTGCTTTAAACGATAGTTTTCTTTCGTGTAATTTAAAAATACTTAGTTCATCTTGTGTGTGTCTACTTTTTACTCGTGACTATTAGTTAATTAGATTTTTTTTGACTAACCGGTCGGACCCTGACAGCGCATTTTTGCTGTATCAAATAATATTTTAGAATTATATAGCAGATTTATTATAATAGATTGATAAATAGTAACATTTTTTCATTACAGAATAATGTGCAATTCCTAAATGTAAATTCTGGAGTATTTTTTAGTTGATTCGTGTAGTTTTTTTGTGACTTTTTCCTTGCTCTTGCGTTCTGTTCCTCACTATATTTTTTAGTTTAACAGTCATCATACGTTATTATTTTTGATAGTTTTTTGTGTCACGTAACTATCATGACTAATGCGTTTGACATCAAACTTATGTGTTATATGTAATTATAACGTATTTTTTTACAGTTTTAATCTTAGATAAGCGATTGACAACCATAAAATTTTATCTCGAATTTTAAATATGACTTTAACCCGAACATTTTCTATGTATATAAGTAAAAAAAATACACAATAATACGTTAAAAGAAAATTTACAAATCGATTTTAACGTGTTTTTAAGTGAATAAATAATATTTTTACTACATCCTCCATACATTTCTGGCCGATTTCAAAGAACTAGCCGAAAAGTGGCCTGGAGAACATAGTTATTATTATAATTCCACCCAAATAACGATGAAAATTTTATACGAAATCCAATTACTAAAATCAATAATAACACTTTCTAATTGGGTGCCCTGATGAATAGAAGAGCAAAAACTATCGCCAAAAAGGTTTTTGGTCGAAGGTGACCAAATACACCGTCTAACAGTAATTCCACGTATCTTCCATATTACGTATTGTTAGGCGTGAAATTGTAGATTGTAGATCGGTTTCATTGGAAACGGTTGATGGAAAATATTTACAAAGTTTCATTTAATCTATATTGAAACTAAACCTTCTTCGATTGATACGTTCACTGCGGTGCTCCCTATTGTGTGCAATCATGCGTAGACTAAACTTTCCAGTTGCGTCATGTTGTTAGCGTACGGCGATAACAAATGAGTTTTTATCCGCACTACAGTACGTACTGTACGTACGCGAATGGATGTTATTGGCTCGCAGTTTCGCACTGTGTGTATCCGAGTCAATTTGTATAACTGAATTCCGGTAATTTGTTTGCGCAGTTAGCGTTTTCAATGTGCACGGGATAAATGCAGTATGGTCCATTTCTCTTTGTACGTAGACGTGGGTGATGAAATACAGTCGATTGAAGGTTTATATGGCGCTATAGATTTATATATTTTTGATTAGACATTAGCGGTAATTGTATATGTATAATATTATGGGTTTGATTTGTGAACGGGACATACTTAATTTGTGTTATAACTTATAGCACGCTGACCCTAAACTTAAACCGACATGGTGCGATAAAATATGAGGGATTTTATAAAACAAAAAAAACTTTACGAGTCTTTCCGCTTATAGCAAATGTAAAAGAAATAAATCACTTGTATCTGATCAGCTATTTTAAGGAATTTTGCGGCAAACAATTTGTATCACACCATATTAAGGTGCTCATAGGAAGTTATTACTTTTTGATAATTATGAAATGAGGAGGATGATAGGTGGTCCTCCTCACTTTGTGAAAAATAATACTTTTATTATGACAGGATTTAACATTCAATTTGTAATTGAACTAAATTCAGTGTCAAATATATTTAAAGCTTGGTCGATGCTGGTTTAGGTAGTCTAGTAGTCTGGATTGGTGATTGTTGTAGTAATTAGTAGTTGATTATTGGCGTAGGAGCAGAAATTCGATATATAGAGACGTTTTTCCATGCAGCATAAGCAGGCTAGTGGTAAACCCTAAACTAGGGCCACCGTTAGGGGCTAGAAGTCTAGACGATCTCCAGCTTTCACAACACCTTATTGTTACGGTTACTGATTCTGATGAATCCGTTGCCGAGGAAGTTGATAATAAATAAAGGGCGCGTCAGTTTCATTCCGTTCAAAGGCGCTGTGGCACAAGAGCTGTGTTGGCGGTCAGTCTTCCTGTGAAATGTGAAAGTGTTCCTCTTACTTGATCGATTGGTGGCGGGACGGATAAACTTGCTGTTTTAAGTCGGTGCGACTCTGACGTGACTTCTCCTCGCCTCCAAAGGGACGGGTAAGCTTAGGATTCAAACCACAGTAAAAATTGTCTAATGCTATGATTAAACTTCCTACTGTAAAAAAACGTACTAGACATAACGTAAGCGGTAGCACCCTTTCTTATTACATTTTACTTATATTTCAGATAGAACCCTATCGAATACAACGACTAAATTGTATTTCCGAATAGTATTTCATCCACTCCATGTCGTAAGTTATTTATTTGTCGTATCTCGTTCCCATTGCCCGAAGGCCTCCTTCCAACTAAAGCGCAAATTGTGTTACTGGACGGGGTGTCTGGTGTCCAGACGCGTATGTCTGTGTAACAATCGATTTCGAGGAAACCAAATAGCATTTAATTCGAATCACATTCCGCCGAGTGGCTGTCGTTAATACGTTGAAATGCCTCCATTGTTTTATGAATGCTTCTGAATAAGGAAACTTATTTGGTATATAATAACGAAACAAGAAATTATATCAAAAAAAGCTTTGCACTCTCACTCATTACTTAAATAATGAGTTTTAGCAACCCGAAGACCGATATTCAGTGGCACTTGGCAGATATTTATTGATGGTATTTTTACAGTCGTTTTTGTCGCTAGACCTCAAGATGCTGTATGTCAGTATGCGTTCATTGGACTAATACTTACTTTGACGGTCAGACGAATCTCTCGAACATTACCTCACTACCAACAGAACAGTCCCGTAAACATGGATGGGACAAAGGATATGAAAGTTAGCAATCTTGCAAAACCAATTAAACGCGATAAAATCAAAAAGATTTTTTATAAAGTTATGATTCACATAATTGTCTTGAATAGATACAAATCGGTCTTAATATGTATATGGTCCGTACAAAAAAACGTACATAATTTTTATTAATTGTAAATACCATTTAAATCCGTGTGTGTGCAAATGAAAATTTACTTCAAAAACCCTGATGTTTTTTCGAGACTATAATTATTAATGTTTTTATTAAAAAAAGTGTTTATACGTTACAAGAAAAATGTTTTATTATATTGTACACGAAGTGGTTTAGTATGTCAAGATAGGAGCTTAAAGCTTAATATAGTTAATTGAATATATTCAACATTTAACGTCGCATAAAGAAAATTGTTTCCTAAGCAGTCTTAGTCCTTTTTTATTGTGTAAAGATGCAGCGAGATAGATTATCAGACCGGATGGATCACTGCGTTATCCATAAAGATAGGGTAGCAAGAAAATGTACCTCGCATTCGCAAGAGCTATCTTAAAAAAATGTGTGTTTAAAATACAATGTCACTATTTCCCACTCGAACACCGAACAAAACAACACGGAGTGCAGCTCGCGTCAACATTTTAAACGTTTAATAGATTTATTTGCGCCATAAATACGAACATAAGCCGCGCGCGGTGGAGTTCTATTTTTCCGTTTCAATCGCTGCCGCTACGCCAAATTAGATTTAGACCTGGTCGATTCGCGACCAATTGACTGGCGACCCGGTCGTGATGGGGGCAGGCTTCGTTAGCAAATTGCTTCGACTGGCGTACTGATCATTACTGGAGCCACGGTTTTAATACGATAATAAAATAATGGTAGAAGAAAAGCAATAACTATATATGTTTATAGCCGAGCGTTGAATTAGACAAGCAAGTTTATCTTTTATTTATTTTGGTTTGATGTTCCTTTAAATTGTTTTGTCTGCTTTAAATTAATTCACAGATCACTATCGGAGCTCCCATCTTGATACCCGCTGACGCTTTCGTATCGACGTCCCATCTATGGGATGGTCGTTTTTTCTTCATATTCGGAATGTGTTTCTTTTTCGTTAGGAACTTTAATTGATTGTGTGGAAAGTTTATTGATTATTTTTCTTAGCAATTTATGTCCCACCACTGGACAATATTTTGACCATTCTTCTCTTTTTGTTGCTTTAGAAGATTTGTCTGTCTATAATAGCCAACCCTCCGCCGCTATCTTTGTCATTTGCAATGATTCATTTATTAATTACAATTCTTGTACGAAAATAGTATAACGGCGAACTTATGCCAAAGAACTGTCTCCTAGTAAACGATTTGGTGATTTGGAGAATTTTTAAGTCAAAATATTTACTAAACGTGAATTTAATTCGTCAAAAATTACTGAAATCAATTTGTTGCTACCACCGTACAGTCCGCATCGCGTCCCTCGCACCCGCGCGATATTTCCACGGCAAACATGATTGCAGGAATTTCAATTTCAAATTGCACGCAGCCGGGGCGCGCCGCACCTCTGGATATCAAAAGTTATTCCCGCTATCTGCGCTCCCATTGTCCAAGTTATTTGTTATAAGGCCGTTCGGGAAACGTACCGATCGCATGGACGGGCGCCAGTTTTTGTCCGGCTTAGCGTTTTATTCGATTCCGGAACATTGCGACACGGTTTCGCTCTCCGATGTTTATTGCCGCAGTGGCGTTGGAGTTTTCAGACTATTTATGACGTCATTTAGTTGTGAACAATTATGGTAGCTAATTGATTGACAAGAAAATGCTTCTACCGGCTAAGTACCTTTAGTAATATTAATGAAGAACAGAATTTGAGTATTTTACTATAATCATAACCAGCAACATCTATTCTTGTTCGTCTAGTTACGAACATATATATTAGAATGGGAGAATGCGAGGATTTCAGCAATCCGCTGTTGAGACATCTAGTGGAATCTGCACTGTCAAAGTTAAAATTTTTAATACGATATGGGAGAAATGCAATCGCACATGCAACGCGGAACGTGTTAAACACTCGAACGGCGGAGAAATTAAACGCCCGGGGAAAAATTAATCCTGTGTCCCCTGGCAACGAGTGTTGTTGTTTGGTTTCCGGCACGCTCCATAAGTAATCCGGGCACGTCATGCGCTCCGTCGGTCGGTTTATTGGAAAAGTGGATAGCGCACCGCGTTGCGGCCGCGCGATTCTCCCCCAATGTTTTTGTTAGACGCGCTCACATTTATTACGCCGAGGATGGGGAGGTGAAATGGGGTAACCTGTTATTTTTTCAATATGACATTTAGTAACGGTGTGCAAATTGGTGACGATGGTTTCGTTATTGTCGAATCATTGCATAGTTTTTATCGACTAAGGCAACGAGACTAATAGCTGGACAGCCTGATTTAGAACTCTCTTTGTCCTTGTTGATCTATTAATTGCTTTCGCTAAGGTTCCCTTCGCCCAGTCCACGGAAGTGTTTTACACTGTTGGTTTAAGACAGAAGTCAACACTGCAATGTTATTTCCGCTTTGAAAGGAGACCTGCCAAAATTATTTACGATGGAAATGGTTTCGTAAGCAATATAATTGAAGCTATTAATAAAAAACTTTAAATAATAAGACGTAATACAACCATAAGATGACGAAAAACATCGCTTTAAAAAATTTATTATCATCAGCCTGTGTTAATCCACTCTAGACATAGGCCTCCCCTAATGCACGCCGTCTAATTAGGGGGTTTTTGGACCATATCCCTCCACGCTGGTCCAATGCGCTGTGGTAGGTGGACATTCTTTTTACCGTGCCCAACCGACGCATGCATCATCTTACTTTTACAGACAATGAGGTGATCAGCCCAAATTGTTTTTAACCAACCTGAAAACAATAATAATACAAAGTTGTACCGCGGTATTCGAACCTACGACCTCCGGTTTATAAAGCAAGGGCCAATACCGCTAGACCACGATAGGTGGTTAAGAATGTAAGAAAAATTTTACAAAGTATGAATAAATAGAACCTAGGCTTATATAACAAAAACTTCAGTTTAAATATTTTTTTTATATTTATAAATATTAAAAGGCTAGCTATTACTCATCTGCTCTCTTGTATCCAGTTGTGGACTTTTACAATTAACAAGCTATTATAAAAATGTGTTAAAGTAAGTTGAATTAAATGACAATACATAGAAACCTATTCACCCAGCTTACGTAACTCTCCATAACTTTTCCAGGGACAGGCAATTTCGAGTCAACAATCGAATCTCGAGAGAGAATCCGATGGCCTCCTTCGAAGATCGCTCCCCGATTCTCTTTGCAAGTTATGCATTTAAATTCATTCAGTCATCTCTCTGAGCACTGCACTTAGCCTGTATTCCTGAAGCCGGAGTATTAAAATAGTTTATGCGGCGCTGCTCCTTTATAGTATTGAAAATAGAAATGAGAAACGTTTTTGTGCAACAAGAGAATAAGTATATACATTACTTGCGAAGTGTATCATTGTCGAAATGTCGTTTTGTGTGGAAACGTATTTATGTTACCGTTTTGATTGCATTCGTCGTATATAATATCAGTTAGAAAAAAAAATAAGGATCGATTCACTCGTATAGAAACCGCTTTTTTAATTGAAAAATTCTTGAAACGCTTATCGATCGACGGCGGTACATAAATGTTTAATTATTTTGTCTCGGCGACAGCGTCTGGCGCTTCCTCTCATACAATATTCAAGGGTTTGTTCATTTCGCTCCAATTAATTTATTTAATAAATTCCTAGGAGTCGTAGTGCGCCACCTGTCTCCGGCCGCTTCTCGCGACGTTATAAATTCATATTGTTGGACGTGTTCCGAATTTATCTGCAGTTATATTCCCCGGGCGCATTCTCGGCTATGAGAGGGAATGATCATTTCTTTTGCATTATCTCGGACTCGGCGTATTTGTTTCGCGCAAGTTTATCTTACTTTGTGCCGTTTGATAAATTGTCTCTTCGAATGTACATAGCTCTTCAGAAGCTTCCGTTGTGTACGACGGGTACATTTATTATTTCGCCCTCGCTTGCGGTGCATTCGCTGTGTAAACGCTGCTCATAAATTCACCCGAAACTTGACTGCTCCCGCTCATCTGAATGGGCTTAGGATATTTAGAGTTTCTTAACTCAATTATGTTATGGAGCAATATGATTTAGTTGACATGTTCCATGCTAGCTTAATAGTTACAAAGCGTTATTTATGCACCATTGGCTTGCTGTATATCATTTCTATCTAAAATGCTCGCGTTTGTTTTATTCTCATAAATCGAATGAAATAGGGTGTTTAGTATTATCCTACTAATACGAAAGTTTATGACAATGGATCTCTCTTTCATTTGTATGCAATAAAAAACTGTTGTACATAGGAAAAATCTGGCATGTGCATCCGGCGTGAACCCCAACCGCTCTTAGGCTTATACGAGAAAACCGCTCGCCTGAAACCGAATCTAGTTATAGATAATCACAACAGTAACAGAAATGAAGCAAATTAAAAACCTTAATGTGATACTTTCCAAATAAATGACATTATATGTGTCAGAAACACTTCAAGAGGAAATAAAAATATTGAACGGAAAAATCTCTTCATCCGTCTCAAAATCTCATCCGACGTTGAGCCGGTTTAATCGCGGCCACAAAGAAACGCAGTTATTCACGGGATTAGTTCGGAGATATCTAGGTTGCACTAGGAATTGCTGCGGCTTAGCCTCAGTGCGCCGAACCAGTCTGGGAGTAATCTTTGATCGCGCTTGCAGCTGACAACGGTTATGACGGGCCCCGTCGTGTTATTGTCTGGCGCAGGCATTGTCCCCCTTACCGGTTTCGCGTTTAGTTTTAATTAAGTCCGCTTTGAATGTTCATTTCCGATTGCGGACGGTGGCTGTACTCTGATGTACGACCCCGTGTACATGGTTTGGTTATATGAGTGTATCGTGATATATATCAAACGGTTTGGTATGTTATCGTGTACTTTGTGAACTAATACTACACTTTAGTAAAAGCTTTGATGTGAAATAATTAATTATTGTAATGTGTAATTAATGTAACTAAGATGTCGTATCCTCTTTTAAAGTAACGGGAAAAATTGTGTTGCGCTCGATCATGGGGTCAATTTCTGACTTATAGATTCACATATACTTTCTTCATATGTGAAGCCCTTTTTGTCGTCCAGTTCTATTATAATTACGATACATTAAATGCCCTTATAAATGTATTAATGTTTATAATTGTAACTTAGTAATCATTCGAACGTATTACATTTAGCGAGGACTGTAAAAGTTTTAAAATGTGAAAAGCGTACTTTTTATTTGCACTAGACGCTATCTGCTTTTTGCC
Source organism: Lamproptera curius (assembly GCA_029286875.1). Classification (NCBI taxonomy): domain Eukaryota; kingdom Metazoa; phylum Arthropoda; class Insecta; order Lepidoptera; family Papilionidae; genus Lamproptera; species Lamproptera curius. The sequence goes on along the minus strand of JAGSMT010000039.1, from coordinate 1,380,370 downwards.
TCGGAGACTGATAAATTAAAAAACTCCGATAGGGACTAATTTAAAATAGCCCGAACATTGAATGTTCGATTTAACCTTAATGACCGTTTTTATTTTCTAGTTTCTGTATAGATGCGAAAACATTTCAAATGGGGAATTTTATTTTGTTTTTCTTTTGAGGCTTTAGGATTTGTTAAGAGAATACGAAAGCCTTATTTTATGCAATATAGATAGTATAAGTAGTATAGATGAATTTAAAGGGATTCGCGTTAAATAGAATTAATATAAATGGAGCAATTTCACGGAGTGTATTACGCCGTTTTTGCGGAGGAGCAATGAAAGTCCTTAAAATTCGTAATATTATTTTTATCGAAACATATTAGAATTTGCGTAAGGAATTAATTCGTAGTACTTAAATAATATTTGGGTAAAATGTATTTTTTTTTAAATTATTAAATAGATAAATGTTAAAATCCAAGAACTTCAATAGTTTAATTATCTCATCTAAACTTTTTTCTTTCTTTTTATAACCACTTGGACGTCTTAGATATTTGTCAATAAAGTAAATAAATACTGAAACATATCACTATATAGGCGTATTGGAAAAAAAAGCTCTTGTTAAACGCTTAAACGCACTAAATATTTCGACAGCGGATAACATACGCACTAATAGACATGTCGGTGAATCAATAGTTGCGCTCGGCTAATAGTCAATATTGAAACGCGGGAAGTTTTATCGCACTCGTGGCGTCGCCCTCAGAAAGGATACACCACACGTATTATTGTACAGTCGTGGCCTACTTCGGTGCAAAATAAATAACCGTATTACGTGGCCTGAATGACTCCCGCCGACCTGTCAAAACACGAGCGACCGACCGCTGTACGTTCGTCGGTTTTAGCCGAAGATTTGGTCGCGTACGTATTTTTCGGCGGCGGTTTTTTGGTTTTTGTTTTACATTTATAACAGCTCGTCTATACCTTATATCTTATATTGTAAAGAGGAAAGGTTTGTGTATTTGTGTGTACTTTTGTAATGAATAAACTGAAAAACTACCGTGCTGGTTTTAATAATTCTTTTACCATTATGAAGCTACCTTTTCCTTGTAACATGTGCTTTTTACCCGAGAAAAGTCTAATTAAAAAACCTAAAATAACACGGACAAAGCCGTAGACGGCATGCTAGTACTATATTAACTTGGATTAGTAATTTTAATTTGTAATGATTTTTAAATTTGCAAACGCTTCGTTAATAATTTAAGAGTGTTTTAATTTTGAAGCTATTGACACAAAGCCTTTAGTTTCACTGAACGTTTAATTCGATATTGCGGCAGAATTTTTTTTTTTGATAACATTTACAGTTATTTGAAAACTTAGGACTAGCAAGGTAGATTGTTAGAAATTTTTATATTACTTGGCACGCCGTATTAAAATATCGCGTTTTCTAAAAGAATGCTTCATGAACACGGCTTCTAAATATTCGTTTCTTTATACACTAATATCTTATTTGGTAGTCTCATAAACAGTTTCTCAAAGTGGCCGGTGTGGGCTGGATGTGAATAGCCGAAGATCGGAAGCGGTGGCGTGCATGAGGGGAGGCCGAATAATACGCCATGCCCATGAGAAATGCAGCGTAAGATACTGTAAATCCGCCTGCCGCCCCAAGATTGAGGATGTTACGTTTCGTTTATCTAGTAATTACGCCAGCTACGGTTTCCTTCAAACCGGAAGACGGTAACGCTTTTACATTTGAACTAGAGATAGGCACAGTGGTGGTGCTTTTTCTATTCTTTGTGTAGAGGTGACCTTACCATCTTCAAAATATATGAAAGCGCCTATAACTTTTGGTATAAGAAATCTTTGATATATTTATAAATTTTGATCGTTCGTCCATTTGGTTAGTATTATTAGGGTTACCATCGCCCCATTTATTTGTTTTAGAAAGGAATTTGTTAAGAAAGTAAACGATATATGTTAAAAAAATCTCAGTTATAGTAGAATAGCACAAATGAAACCCTACTGTAAGCTAGTTTTATGAACTACTAGTATCCTATATAATAGGTTAGCAAAAAATATGCCCTGTGACCGTGTAGATTGGCTTAATCTCGATTCACACACGAAACGGTCTTATCTCAGGCGAAAATGCTTACTCTTTCGAACTAGCAGTATTTTAAGAAATATATCAATGTCATTCGACAGTCTCCTTCAAATTATTTTTCAAAAAATGCTTATTTAGTTGAAGAAACGATTTTGCCGATTCTTAAATTTTAGTTCTGACTCATTAAAAACGAGATATGCAATGATTATATGTGATTACAACACTCTAGTATCACAAGTATTAAATGCCCGAAAACGATAGAGGGATTTGTTTATTCATATATTAAATTTATAAAGATTTTAATAGCACTCACTGCGATTATGCAATACTCTCTGGCGCGCTTTCAGGCAAATACTTTTAAATATTAATGGGTAACAAAATATTCATTAAGACCACGTATGTATGTTCAGTTATTTATTGTATGGCCTTAGGTAATTTTGGTAACAGATGAATAATGATTAATCTGTATAATATTTGTATTATGTCTACCTGGTGACTGATATTAAAGAGTAAAAAAATTAAAATAATACATGATGGATTATTACTGCCTACGTATTGATACCCATCCACCGTTATAATAAATATAAAAAGAAAATACCTTTCCTTTTTATGTGAATCTATACATATACTAAACCTCTAGAGCTAAGGGCAATCAATCTCTTCTCCATCGGGGTCATAGAAATTCTTTTAATATAACAACGTATATCAATCATATGACGTTAAATATATTCCTGAATTCCATTTCAATGATTTTAAACGACCCCTTATTAATTATGGCCGCCGATACCTGTGGCTGGGGACCTCTGGGCACAGCGCTCATTTTATTTACTTATTGAAAGTAGGTCTCAGCTTGATTATGAGCTTTTCTTCCTTGCATTTCTCCCGGGAAGGTATTCATCGATACGTACCGGGGCCGTTACTTCAGGACGCTTAAATTCATTCCACCCATTTCCATAAGTATTCCGGGGAAGAGGAAATTGAGACTGGACTTTATTACGCTTGCATGGAATTATTTTCACTCTAGCTTTAAACGATCACTTGGACTAACATGGCACTAATCAATGATATTACTCTGATTCTTACATCGAAATATTAAAGGACTAATATGGTAACTGTTATAACATTTTTTTTAAAACATTGTTAACATTTTTTTGGTGAACCTCTAAGATTTTTTTTAAATCTCTCAATATGGAGCTGATGCTAGTTTTACCAACCACTACTGTTTATTTAATAGGTTCGAAAAAATAATCCCTTTGACTGCGTAGATTGGCTTAATATCGATTCACACACGGAACGGTCTTATCTCAAAAGCAAATGCTTACTCTTTTAACGTTTAACGTAATTTTGAGAATTGAATCGATATCTCTCCACTCGATATCTCTCTCGACTCGCCTCCGTAGCCTAGTGGTATAGGCGTGTGGCTTAGAAACCGGAGGTCGGGCTCGAATCCTGGGGACTCACAAATTTTCATTGTTGTTTTAGTTGGTTAGGCAATTTGGGCGATCACCCAATTGTCTGAAAAGTAAGATGATCCATGCGTCGGATGGGCATGTAAAAGTCGTCCACCGCATTGGACCAGCGTGGTGGATACGGTCCAAAACCCTCCAATGAATAGGAGTGTATTAAGGGTGGCCTATGTCCAGCAGTGGACTATCACAGGCTGATGATGATGATGATCTCTCTCCATTCTTCTGTAGATGATTAAAAAAAAGTTACTTTTAAATTTATTTTAACGCTTACTTGAGTCTAACATTACTGTAAACAACGTTGTGCTTTGATTTTTTAAAGGAAATATTAAAAGAATAATAGGTTAAACGTTCCTAAGAAGTCATAATATTAATTGTTATCAATTTTTTTTGTCGAACCGCTAAAAAAAATTTATTCGAATCTCTCAAGAAAAAGAATACGGTGAAATTAATTCTCAATATTGACGCTGAAAATGGTAGGAACATCTCGGGTTTTGGCGGGACCGTGAAGTAATTAAAATAAATATTTGGCACGAAATCCGGGCCGCGGCGGCTAAGTAGAGACATTCCCCTCCTTTGAACGAGTTCTTGTTTACGTTTGCTCTTTGCATAAATATAAATGGATCTTTTTATCCCTTAACACGGTATCTGTTTGCGGGCAACTGTTATAAACGGCCACTGAAAGCCTAAGAAATCGGTAAAACGGTTTTCAAAGCTATATATTGAATGTTATTATTTCTTTTTTTTAATTCTTAATTAAATTGACGATTTAAGTCAAGTTTCTAATGCTGTCACAGATATAATAATAATATCTGTGTCAGCATTAGAAACTGTATATATCTTCATTTTAGTTTTAATTATACAGAATGGCCGGAATGTTTGGAATTTGCCAATATGTGTCATCTCTATATCAGTTAGTGCATGTGTACGTAATATACAAGTACGTAACATATCATGTCTCAGATTTTGTAGCGTCTTGCGCTGCATTTGTTTTAGGCAGGGCGTATTACGTAACATTAGGTGAATGGTCGTAACGTCGTTTAAATCAATAAAAAAAAATCCCACTTATCAGCATATATTGTAATCAGAAGAACTGTAAGTTACGCACCATCCAAGTGTCGTCGGTCGGACGCACGCGGTCGCTTTGTCCTGCAAATGACGAGACACTAGTTATAATCACGGGCCCGATTTGTATTCAAAGTGCGTACGCATAATTAACCGGCGGCCGACGGCGTTCGATTGAGCATTAGCAACCTAACTGGATGCCAAGTCACGGCTAATGGCACAACAACACACGCCTCCGATCCGCAGATACGGACCGTCTGTATCTAATCAACATCTATTGCATTAGTGGCCGTCTGAATTGTATGCAGGCGCCATGTTGACAAATCATTGGCTCGGTCTTTAACCAGAAATAGATTTTATTGAGACAAGAAGGATAGTATATATCTATACAGATTTATTAAGTTGAAGTGTCTGTTTGTAACATCAAAATGGCGGTTTTAAATGATAATCATTGTGATATGTAACTGATGCGTAAACGAAAAAAGATTTTTAATTAATTTTTGTCTTTCTGTCTGTTTGTTCTGGCTAATCTGTTGAATAGATGGTCTGAATTTTCTTTAAAAGATAGCTTACATAACCGGAGTAACCTAGGCAGCTTTAGTTTTTTTGGAATACTAAAATATTTTTCTTACATTTTGCCACGCGGAAGGAATTGCAGGCAAGACTATTGTATCATATCTATTTATTAATTCTTTTGCACAAAATAAAGCTGACCATAAGATGAGTACGAAAAATGGTCATATTGAAGTTTATTACTAAATAATAAACGTCAGTTATGTTTTGTTCGTTTGGTGATAATGCAGTCCAACGAAAAAATATTAATATAAAATGTGCTGTAACAATAAACTGCATGATGTAAAATTGAAACGGCAGTGTAACTCAAAGAGTATTGTAGGGTTTTTTCTTCCATGATTATTTTGACATTGGATAGTTATTAACTTGTAGTAAATTGGTAAAAACACAGAAATCGAATTAAAAGGCACAGAAGAAACAACAGAAATAAAATATGTTTTTCTGTCCATGCATAGAGTTCTGCTAAATTCAATTGAACTAACCTATATTTAGCCTTACGTAGGAAATATATTGCATGGTATGATAGTAAACTTTGTATGTGCATATATTTGTTCTGCTTTTCTACTATGCTCTTTGTTGAACTTATTTTATCCGATAGAATCTTATTTAAATAAGAGCTTCTCTCATACATATTCACTTTACGACTTTTCCTTTATTATTATTATTTTTGATATTAAACTTTTTGTGACACTATTTCACAGCTATTATTTATAAATAAAATAAAATTGGAATAGTGTAAAATTATTAAAAACATTACTAAACCAGATATATTCAAAGAGTTTTATTTATTTCTATTGAGAAATCTAAATATTGAATTATTAAACTTCTGAATCGAAAAACATTATAAACTACAAATGCAATGACGTTGAATTAATTTCCTTGTTCATATAAAACTTAGAACTTGAGACAATGAAGTCTAGTACTGTGTAGAAAATAAGCAAGCAGTTAATGAGCGTGCTTTCAGCGGCATCGCTCGCTCTGATAATGCGGAAATGCTCTACCGGCATTTTTTAATGTTTTTTTTTCCACCACTGGTTCCATCTCCGCACCTGCACTCTACGGCCTTTTTCAGTGCACTTTCGGTGTAATGCTGCGCACGGTAATATCCGCCATCTTGTTCAAATATGCCCACAATTGTACGACATTCCAAATTGAATCTCAAATTCGAATAAAATGTAATCGATCATTCCGAGTTGACGCTTCCATAAATCCCAGTGAATTCGCTCGAATTCAACTTACCGGGCAAAGGATAAAGTATTGCATTTTACCGTAATACATTTCATTCGTTTTAGTACGTAAGTAAATACTGAAATGAACTTTGAAAAGACGCCCGTACTTCGCTTACGTCGGCGTCTCTCCTCGGAATACGTTATGCGACAGGAAATATATTTCCCGGGTTCAAGATTGACGCGCTTCGTACTAAACTTGATACGGCGATAGTGAAAAAGCGAGTAGACGTGCCGTCTCTCGCTCCCCGTTGTTTCCGATGCAATGTTGTATTGGAGCTTTTTTACGGATTCATTCGATTAAATCCTATGAGGCGTACGTCGCAAGCTCGTGATAGTATCGGCCGGGGAGCCGTGCCGTCTCGAACGGGAAGCCTCCGCCGCAATTGCAATTTGTTGTTACTCTTATTTTATTCATTCTCGCAGAGGTTGCGCACTGTCCTTAATCGCTTTATAAGAGTAAAAGTGCAAAATGGAGCGTACGAGCACGCTCGAGCGCCACCTCACAGCTCTCTGCGGGCCTGAATTCATTATTGTCTTCCTACTAAGGCCGCGCCTCAAAGAAACTGCTGAGTTATCCACCACTCTGTGTCGACACGTGAGAGGGTTCACTTTGCCGATTTATTGCGCTTTCGGGAACCCACTGTATTGATATCGGGGTTAATGGGTTCTCTGAATTTCCATAATATTAAACGAATCTCTTATCGTGGCAGGTCTTCGTTCGAGTGCTCTACAACGAAACGATACGGCCGCCATTTGCATTTAGAATTCGCGATAAGGGTAAACATACTCTGCTTTAAGCATTTATTATATTCATATTTTTTAACAATATTGTTATATTTTATGTAAGATAAAATTATTACTTTAGTTCTCTTTTATTTCAATATGGCTACTATAGATGATATTTTTATATCATTAAATACAAACAATAATTACTTTCAAAGAAAGAAGTTAATGACGACGTTAAATAACTCGACAAATTTCCCGCTCGTATATTTCTTAATTGGACTATGAGAGGGGTAATTAAAAACAAATTTACCTTAAAAGTTTCACTCGTAATTAGAACGTTTACGAGAAAACCAATTTGCAGCAACTCTGCCGTGTTTCGCCAATATTTGTTGTTTTGGAGAAGAATCCATTCGAGACGGTTCGCTTGTATAATATTCGTTATATAGATTTGGCTACCTGTGTTCGAGCTTAGCTCGGATTGAGGAATAGTATGGCCGCCTGGCATCTGGCACTGGGCGCGCTCTAGGGGCGCTGGCTCGCGCCCAACGGTTTATCTTAATGAACTCCGCCCGTCGCCTTTCATCACTAGAGCAATAGCTTGCTTTTGCGCCAATTGTTTCGGTTGAAAGTCGCGATAGAAATGTCACTCGATAGGTGAACGGACGTGTTTCTTACGATTTTATTGATATTTGATAAGGTTTGTGTTTGATAACAATATGGTATTTTCGTAACGGATCGATGTTTAATTGTATTATGTGTGTATCTGCTATGATGTCATTTGTATCGTAATAATATTTTTATTTCGAGTGTGTTTTGTTTGCAGTTAAAATATGATTTGATCTTACTAAAGGTTTTTAATAAAAGATTAAATAATTTCTACAAAATATGTCGTTACGTTTAATTATGTGATAGAATAGAGTAAAATAAGTTTGAAAAGTGCTTAATCAATATGTTCATAAAACTAGTTAATAATAATATTAAATAAAAAGAAAATTGCACAAAGCAATGATTGGCTATTCACACGCTCCAATGAGAGTTCATTAACACTAGAAATACACAAATGCATCCGCGTACTTCGAAATTAACATTCGGCCAGTTCGCCTAAGCTGGGATGCATTCGTCGGCTTTAATAATGTGTAAAGTTCTAGAAATTTCTCGCAGCCGTCGCCGCTTCTTCCCGAAATTCGGGCCCGGGAGCAGGAATGCGGTTGCGTCGCGCAGTTCCGGAATTTAATTCGGGCGTCTATCCCGGCGCGTGTGACAGGCCCGTGACGCGGTGCGACGAACTTGCGATTTTTCACAACATTCCCCGAAACCTTGGAATTCTAGTACTGCTACTGCCATATACCTAATGTTGTAGCACTAGAATACCAACAGTGACCCACTAATGTATCTTGAGAACTATACATTCCGGCATAACATAAATATTAACCGAACGAGACATTAGCGTCATGTCGTTTAACGTAACCGTCGGAAAAGTTCAGTGTACATATTCCTTGAGCCGTATGTGCAATGTCTTATCTTAATATAGGATTCCAGTTTCCTTCCAAATGGCCCTCATTATTATGTTTTATGGGCCAATATAACTTTTATATTTATTTACGTATGAAACACGATTGTTTTGCGTACCATATGTATATGTTTTTGTAATAGAATGATTGTATTGTGGTACATAGATGGTTATGATAATTTGTGATCATCAAATTTGATGATACGTAAGATAATACAAGATTTATATATGCTTCTATAAAACTTCAGCGTTAATCAAGAATACCTTTGCTACCAGATTAAAAATTTTAATTATTGACTTAATATTTGTCTATCAATCCCTTTGGGATTTAAAGGTCTATTTTCAATCAATATTCGCGTAATAATTTGAACTTGGGAGTGCTGAAGGAAAGTTCAAGCGCTGTCTTGTATGTTTTAAGTTATATTATAAGGCACTTGTGCTAAGAATTGCTAGTTGCCATAATATTCTTGTAAGAAAAGTTACTGCAGTACCAATTCGTAACTGTGAACAATGTGCAGCAATTTAAACCGCATAGCAGCAAATATTATTGCTTTTTACAAATGTCTCCATTGCCAGAAACAATACATTGCTCGCAAAATTAACTCCGAACATCAATGTACTGATTAGTATTGTGTACAAACTCCTCGGCACCCTTTTGGACTAATCTGTGGTGGGTTACAGTGAGTTTGAAGTTAAAGTTTATCATAAAAAAGCTGGTGAATAGCCTGTTGATCGTCAGTTTCAATCTTACCTGTTAAAAAGGTATAAAAAATGAGCTAAACACAACGAGAGTTTAACATGATCGTCCCGGTTCGTTCGTTTAGGAGATAGGATTTGTAAAATGAATATTTCCGTTATAAAAAATTAACTTTGAACAGCGGTCGTAGCTACAAAAAAAATCCCTCTGAAAGGAAGATCTAGCATGGTTAAGCATGTATTTTTAACTTGACTTTTTGCATTAAAAAACTGTACAGCTAGCCAGATATAGATGGAAACGGACGGTGCTATTATTAACAAAATAAATATTTGTTAATTTTAAAAATATTATATACCTCGAAGTTTATTTATATACGTAAATAGAACGTTTACACGCGTAACGTGTGTAACAATATATTACTGTTCTTAATTCTTTAATACCTCAGTAATATCGGTGTTCAAATAGCAATAACGAAACCCGCAGACGTGTACTGAGCAATTACGCAAATAAATTAAATGCTCCTAATTCCAATCGGTCCGCTGACCGTGGCCACAGGGCCGGTCCCCGAAACTTGTTGGAAATTTTAAGGCGATTAAGTGTAGAAATTATATTTGTCCGCTGCAAATTCTCTCAAAGTATTAACGTACTTTATGGCATGAAAATTCTGTAATGTTTTTTCGGTAAAGACTATTGGTTTTCGAGCTAACTACAGTAACAGATGTTAAACAATTGTTTAAACTCATCATTTATTTTATACCTATTTCACTTTAATAATTTGGCTTTTGCTAAATAAAGTATTTTTACATTTTATACGCCTTAGCACTATGAATCTAGAAATAATGTTGATTATGAAGCAGAAAGGCGTAATGATAATGCCAAAATTTCTCAAACAATCAGATGTTAAATCAGTTTCGTTGTAGTGCTGTTCTTTTGTTAAAACGGGTAGGTATATTGAAAATTTCAACCATACTCGTGTCTTACCACAGATTAATTATCGACCCGTACGCTGCTAATGAATCGAAAGGGCTTCTATCGGAACGTGGGTGCATCCGATGATTAACATCCGAAATATGCGCGCTGGCTATCGTCGATTCGTAATCAATGCACACGTCACAGCCGTCATACGTACTGAGAGAGCGTGGCAACGAATTTGGTCGCATATGTACGTACAATACGTACATATACAGCTCCGTCTGTCTGCACGTCGGGCTGCGATACGTTCAATTTCACGGCGGATATAGGGCCCCGGTAACGGGTCCATTCGACGCCATGATGGGTTCCTCTACTGCGATGCTATCCGCTTTGTGCGCGCCGGCTTATGTCGTGTTCGTTACCGACGCGATGGCGGCACCTATTTACGGATGGGTTCGCGTAATGCCACTGTTTTTACGTGTTGTACGCATTCTCGTTGTGTTGAACTTTGTGCGCGCGTATTTTCGTGATTGTCTTGTTTCGTGTTTGTATTATGTTAGTTTTCGTTTTTGAGTGATTGTGAACTGAGATTGGGCTATAATTGAGTTTGTTTGATATGGTTGAATGCTAACAATTGACGTGAGAATTTATTCAAGAGCATATGAATATACATAGTAAGCACGAATTGTTCAGAGCTTTTTGTCTTAAGCAGTATTTCTATAGCAGAAATTGTTTTTTGAGTTTTGGAATAAGTCAAGACTGATAAAATATATTTTTTGTATGTTTAAGTTTTCAATATTTGATAGTTAATTATACACTGGTTCGACTTAGTACAAACGAAGCTGAAATCACTATACTAGCTCAATTACCTTTAAATTTAACATCCATACCCTGTTTTAGTACGAATTTAGTTCTAGATTGCGACCTGGTTTTAACAATACGAACAATTAAAACAATATACGCTAAAATATTTATCATATTCGGTAGAGTCAGCTCTACCGAACATGATGGCTCTACCGGCTAACTGGCCCATAATGTGCCCGTTTTGGCACAGAGATTATGACTTCATCTTATTTGGCAATTAATATTTTTTGTGCATGCAATTTCAAATTTCTAAGTATGTTTCAAGAACTTACTATTATAAGATTAAACAAAATTTTAACATGGTATGTGTACGCGTAATATTACTAACAGCTTTAACGCTTATCCAGTGAACGATAAATAAAATTTAAGGGAGTAGTTGAAATATTACCTTACCGGTGGTAGGTCCCCTGTTTACAGGAGACCGTCTGGTGAGTACCACGCGGTGCCTATTTCTGCCGCGAAGCAGTAGTGTGAAAACACTGCTGCGTTCCGGTTTGTAGGGCACCGTAGCCAGCGTATTTACTGGGTAAACAAGACTTAACACCCTATGTCTCACGGTAGGCAGCGCGTCGGCGATACCACTGGTATTGTCAACGTCCATGGGTGTCGGTGACCACTTCCCATCAGGTGGCCCGACTGCTCGTCTGCCTGCGTATGCTATAAAAAAACAAAAAAAAATATACAAAAAAAAAATCTATCACACAAGCACAAGTTATGATATATTCGTCGTTCTTAACGTATCGTTTCGCCCTCACAGGTCGTATACATTCCTTTTTGAACGCTTTGAAAATATAGAACGCACGCTTAACCCCGTTGATAATAAGGATAAAGGCAAAGGGTACAACAGGTTGAGGCGTAGTAGTCGACAGAGCCCACGTAGTACGGCAAACACGATTTAACGACGGGCAAATATCACATTTCCACGCGCTAATGCCTCCACAGTTGTTGCCCCTTAACGTATACGTAAAGAGCCTTGTTAAGTTTGCATAGTAAATATCGAAATGCTGTTTTTTTTAAAGATACACACCCTTTGAATGGCACAACATGGCGGCAGTGCAAATGACGCTTTTTGGAGAATGTTTTTTTTTTTTTCAGTAATTGGGTATCCACACACGCTTGCTGATTTATTAATGGCCAAAGGTAATTTTTTATATTTCAGATTATGCAGAATTTAAACGTTTGGTACCTAAAAAAATATTGAATAAAATTAATATTTTTTTTAGGTACCAAACGTTGTTAAAATCTTACGTTCGCTATTTCACGTGTCATTTTATTTATACCTAAGGACTTTTAACATAGTAAAAACTTAAATAATGCGAAAATCAACAGAGTTTGTGAGATTATTGATGTTTATTTCTATTTATTTGAACAAGAAAACATTCCTTAGGAGACAAGATTGTTACCTGTACATTTCCATGTAATAACATGCCTTCATGAATTGCCTAGCTGTCTGCCCTAGGCCATACGTGTATGTGCTCGAAATGAAACAATAACATAGAAATCCGCAATCGTACTCGTCTGAGCGACAAACATTGCTATATCTAGATTACGTCTTACATAGCAAGTCATAGGTATTCTGTATGTAAGATTTACTTCTAGAATGGGGTTACCTAATCTATGAAAATAAATGATAAAATACAAATAAATTTTCATTATTGATTGTTCAACTTTTTAGCCTGACCACTACAACACATAATTATTTCTTTTGTTTTTTCGCGAATACTATTCATTATTAAATGACTGTTTTATCGTTTTTGTACTTTAGTACATATTCACTTTACGTTTCGACACTTTACCATCGGCCGTGATCACGGGGTAGACTGAAATGTCATGCGTCTTGTTGCCAGTGCTGAAGCGGGGTTTCCAGATCTTAATTGTAATTAATTATTTTAGTCTGCATAGTTCGGAGTATAGACTAAAGTAATGTTATTTAATAACACATACAACACTCTTTCACCTAGCTATTTTCCAAAGTTATCATGAAGTCAGTTTCTAATCCAGCCAGATTTACGTGAATAACAGTTTTTTACGCAGAGCGACTGGCATCTGACCTCCACAACCCAAAGGATAAACTGCATTCTATAGATTAAATAGTTGTTAGTAAATTAATTATTTTTTCTGCACTGACCTATTATAACGACTGGCAAAGATGTTCTTGACAACCGGGACCGACTTTTTATATGCCCACCATCCGGGGCATGAATTATCGTTCTTTTCAGACAATTGGGTGGTCAGCCCATAGTGTTCTAATCAACCAGAAAACAACACTCACAATTATATTAGATTATTATTAAATTAATCAAACATTTTAAGGTTGTTTCTCCACTGGATTCGAACTCACCTCCATTTTATAAAGCAAGGGCCAATACCCTAGGCCACCGAGGTGGTTTTTGACGACACATTGTTGTCAACTCTTCCCTTGGTATCTTTGGTTAGAGCTAGATATTCGGACAAAATTTCATTTTGGGAAAAAGGTGTGTGTAAAATATATTGATGGTATTCTAAAAAAGTTTTAAAACTGCTGAGAGGTGAAAACTTAAGCATTAAATATATATGACACATTTATTTACTATTTTACTTACGACTGGTACAAATAGTGCTGCAAGTTATTTTCTAAATAAGTTTTCTAGTCTGAAGCTATTACAGATTACCGAAGTAAACGGTGCGGTAAAGGCTCGCGTGAACGAACGAAACACCGATAGTGTTTTGCTAATTCATACGCATATGTCGTCGTAAGATAATTCATATTTAATACTATTTGCGTCGAAATACATATGATCAATAAAACAATTTCTGTATTTTATTGAATTTCATTACCCTGTTTCGTTAATCTTGTATTCGTGGAAATTTTAATGCTATACTAATTACACAAAATTAATTACTAATTTGTGCATTCGTTCTTAATTTATGAGCATACATACATAACGGTGATTCGTTTTTATATCCTTGATTTATTTTTTAATTATTAGAAACCTTTAAATTAGCATATCGGTATTTGTTGTTATGCAACTTCTCAAAGTATGTTTAACCACGAACCATAGTTTTTTATAACACGTTGTTCGAATTAACACTATAATACAACCTTTTTACGCATTTCGAATACAAACTCATCATCTCATCATCAGCCTGTGATAGTCCACTGTGAACATAGGCCTCCTAATACACCTACATCCATTAGGGATTTTGGACCGTATCCCACCACGCTGGTCCAATGCGGGTTGGTGGTGGACCGACTTTACATGCCCATCCGACGCATGGATCATCTTACTTTTCAGACAATCAATCAATCAAAGTGATCGGCCCAAATTGCCTAACAACTAGGAAACAACAATGAAATATTGTTGAGTCCCGCAGGATTCGAACCCACGACCTCCAGTTTCTAAGGCACACGCCTATACCACTAGGCTACGGAGGCAGTTATACAAACATGGCCATGTTATTAATCCCTATTGCGTAATATATTACGAGAACATCACAATACATTCGCGTCTCTATAAAAATGTTTGACCTAAAAAGTACGAGCGGCGGCGGACAAAGGACAATAGATGCGCTTGATACATCTAGATGTCGACAAATGCTGTATAATTTCACCAGCAGCGGGGCAACAAATCAACCTTACACTTTGTCCACGGACGAGACGATCTCACTTTGATATTCAGAACTCTACTCGGTAATTTTTTTTTATTTTCTTATCTCCTTTGAGTTATGACATTTTATTAGTTGTCCATTATCTTCGCTCTACTCGTATATCTCTCGATTTTAGATTACGATATTTGATGAAAAATGTATATTTTATATTTAAATATATGATTGAAATATATATATCGGATATCTAGGTTGTCCTACTAATATTTGTTGAAAAATGTTTAACTTGTTTATGAATTATAAATGTTGGAAAAGAATTCTATTTTTATTCTCGATTGTGGATGGGATATGTTATCGTTTTTAAAATCAAATTGATGAAATGCTTATTCATAATTTTTGACCTTAATAAAACTAAATTATAAATAAATTTTGATTTAACGGTTTAAACGTGATATTCATAGAATAGTTTGTTTATTTAAAATAAATAAATTTGTATTATATTTTAATTTTGGTTTTTAGACAAGCTCGTTAAAATAGCATTTCAATTATCTTTCTTGAACCCTGTTTTATAAACCAACCCACGCGTCAGACAGCTTTGTGGAAATTATTGTGTTAAATACCACTCTGTATGTATTTCGGTATTAAAGCCTTAATGCTCTTATAACGAGAGATTTTCCGTTTGTATTATGTCCCACCGACTCTACTTAATCAAAAGAAAGATCTGGACTTTTCCTCTGCACATATTTTTCTAATGACATTTTATGTATTGTACAGTTATATGTACCATTCTTTTGTTGGTAAAAATTACGTTTATTTTTAGTTTCGTCTTAGTAGTAATTTCGGTGCATTTTTTATTTCCTCTTTAACAATGTTCGCCTCGTTTCTTTCTAACACAAATGCCGAGTGCCCTATTTCGCTAGATGGCGAGAGATTTTCGGGCTCCTTTTATAACCGTTTGCTCGGAAGCGTAACTAGTTTCAACGTGACCACCGGAGCGTACGTAGGAAAAGCGGTGGGAACATTCGGTGACAAGCTTAAGCCGATGGCCACTGGCCAGCCGCATACTAAGAGTTTGCCCTCTAAGCCGAATTAGAAATGTTCCCCATTGGCACTGGAATCTGAAAAGGTTTTCTTATATGTACACGTGTCCGTATTTGTGAATAGCTTTTGCGGATGAAGACGTTTTGCTTTGGCGTTAATGCAATGCTTTTAACGTGTAGTTGTGCACACAAAACGATTGTGTTTATTTTTAACCGCAAAAGATATTACTGATTGATACACGGAACTTGTTGCCCGCTTCCCTTGTATCTTGCGCTGGTTTGCGCATGCATTCGTCAGAATTTGTTTTATTGATAAAGTCAATTCTATGAGTGACGCTTGTTTATTTTATTGCACTAAGCTAAATCAGCCTGTTAATATCTGATCTAGAAAATTCTTAATTACGTCTTTATATATGATACAATCAAAACATTCTATGAAGTGAACGATTGTTTTTATTTACGCAACGCGTGCAATCTATCGGACATAAAACTTCGCCCTGTTGCACGAGCATGAGCGAAAGCCGTTTCAGTTCTCGACTAGCACGCGTAACACGTATCGATTCGAATTCCAGCCGTGGTTGCTAACATCAACGATTCGTTCCCATACGTCACGGCGTGAATCCATGATGTTCGACCACTAAACTTTGTCCCTGTTTTGGATGCATTTGAGTGGCCATTTCGCTGACTCGATGCGTAGCGTCGATCTGTTCAGATCCAGCTGCGTTGCGTCAAGTCAGTCTGCCTATCTTGCTTCCGCCTTTCTAACGGCGTTTATCGGACAGATGTTTCAACTAAACATAAAGAATGTAACTATCCCTTTTATTAGGTATTGTTTCCAAATTGAAAGTGGCCATTTGTCTCGATTTAACGTTACGTCGATCGTTAAAAGTACGAATTACGTCAGATCTATCACAATCTCATAGTTGTTCTAATATAGAGATTGATAAGACGACTTTTACCGACAAAGTGTTATGCCAATTGGACAGCATGTTGATATACCAAAAAACAAATGTGTGTCAGAGTCAGCATTCTGCAAACTCAATCGTGTATTAGTTTGGACTTTCAAATGTATTATGTCACATTACGATTTGACTGACAGTACGTAAAACGCGTGCCGTCGTTACAAACGGAGTATCACGAACTCTATCACTAACTTATTTATTCAGATATTAACGAAATTTGAAGACAAACGACGATACTTTTAAACCAACAAAAAGTGTTTTATGTACCAAGTTGACGTAGATAGAGGCCACAACCAAAATGTTTGTTGTCAAGGGTGCCCCCAGCCGGATTCTGCATACTCCACGAGATCCGTCATCCCGCGTTTGGGGCCTCTATAATGTATTTTATTTGGCCGCACAACGGCCTACGTGACGGACCGCTCAGACGCGGCCGCTCGTTTGTCAAACGGGGAGTTATTATGGCACCCTCGGTACTAACTGTATTTTATTATTTTCTGGAACGTTCGCGGATCAATGCCGAGTTGGGTTTCGATGATTGTTATTTTATTTTAGTGTTCTGCTGTTTCTTACGTGAGATGATTTCTTTTTCTTTTGATGTTTTTAACTTTATTTCGAGTGGCGAAGTGAGAAAAGGTTTTTAATCACACCACCCAATAATTTTATGTCATAAGACATCTGATCTGTTGATTACGTTATAAAGCCAGCTACGGCATTCTTAAAGCGGGAACGAAAATATAATTAAATAACCTTCGAAATCGATTTCTTTCCACCCCTTATTTTCATCTCATGTTAAGGGTAATAAAATAAGTGTTTTACTTGCTTACACTTACTGCTAGTGGTAAGGGCGTGTGCTTTAGAAATCGGAGGTCGTGGGATCGATCACCCACTTGTCTAAAAAATAAGATGATCCATGCGAAGGATGGACATGTAAAAAGTTGGTCCACCCGGATTGGACCACCTGGTGAGATACGGTCCATAAACCGCCTATTGGAGAAGGGGGGGCCTATGTCCAGCAGTGAACTTGCATAGGCTTGGTTAAAAGATGTCTAATTTGTTACAATGTCTCAGTTGGTGCCACTGACATAGTGATGACGCAGAGCAGGGTAATGTGTAATAAATAATGAATGTGATAGCATTATATTGCAATGTTGTGATAATTACTATCATGATTTGAATCGTCCTACTCGAAGGCATCGGAAAAATAATTTTCCTTGACATATTTACCGCTGTAGCGCCAGTTTAAAATGTCGTTTTGCAGCTTAATCATTTCGACGTGGAATCGGTCGCTCAAAATGGAGTCACTGCCGTTTCGACACATTAATATTGTTCCACTTCACGGGATCGGCGCTACGAAAGTATGCTTGTAGAGCGACAACAATTTAAACGACTGAGATAGCAAAGATAAAATGATGCAATGGTTGCGGTTACGAATTAAAATAATCAATTGTATCAAAACGTTATTTTATTAATGTTTCTGTTATTTAAGTCACTATATATTAGTGATTACATACGTGTATATTGTTTTAAAAGTGGCCATTTATTTTTGCGAAAAAAAAATCAGAAAAATCTACATCTTCAAAAGAGAAGACTGTAAATCACTTAATACAGCGAGTCTCTCGTATCGTATTCCAGCCTTTGCTAGTATTAACTCTAATGCAATCTTATAATAAACTTCAGCGGCCGCAAGGCGTTTATTTCACGAAACAAACTGTCCGTTATGCGCTTTGCTAATGGCGAGGCATTCGGTGCGGCCGGAGGAATATTCGCAGCGTGCAATTTTAGTGTAGCGCTCAAAACACGTAGTGAAAGCTCGCTCGTTGCAACGGAAAAATTTTATCGTACTAATTTCCTACTAATATTATAAATGCGAAAGTTTGTTTCGATGGATGTTTGGCACTCAAATGCTACTTGACAGATTTTAATGAGCTTTTATTTCAAAATATCAACATATATCAGAATACTACTTAAAGGCTAAAATATATTGATGCAGTGTCGTCTATTCAAATTTAAAACAATGGTTGGTCGTGATACTTATGTAAGCGCTGCGATGATAAAGATATAATTCTTTTGGCATCATTAAAAATAGTTTTAATTCATGCAAATAATTAATAACATATAAAATAATAGAAGGATTGGAAAAGGATAATCAAAAAGTTCAGTTTTAAATTTGAAAAATTAAATAAATAAATATTTACTTTTCTTACAATAAGTCTAATATAAATGTCTTATTATTCGAATTGTATTTTAATTAAATGATGTCCACTTCCATAGTATTTTCCGTAATGTCTGAATCGGAACTTCAGTTATCATTTTCATCAAAAGTTTTCATTAAATTTATTTAGTTATTTTTATAAATATTTATTATTTATTCAATTTAATAGCAAATATTAAAAATTAATATTATAATTTGATGTTCAATTTTAATTTTATCACAAACTTTTTATTAAATGTTTTATTAAATTTATTTTTTTATTTTGTGAATATTAAATAACCAATAATAAGTATTTAACATTAATAATTTAATAATATTTAGTGTTAATTATATTAAATAAAAGTATTTTAATTTATATCAATAAATAATACATACGGATAGTTAACCTCAATTATATTGGAGCACTTGAAAAGTATAAAGCACAATTTTTTCACTAATATTCACAAATAGTAAGTAATATCAATCAAAAATAATTAAGACAATTAAAGATGATAGATTTACAAGAACTAATCATAAATAACCAATAATAAGTATTTAACATTTAAGTATTCAACATATCGCAAATAAAAACGACAACACCATTATCACTACACAAAATCAACCTTATCACTATGTAATATGGACCTTATTACATTTTCACCGTTTTCATTATAAACTGTTAATTTTGTGTACAAATCGTAAAATTTCACTCTCATCATTTTTCATAACGCGCCTAAAGAAGTATAACTTCAAAAGTGTTATGAATGTAGAAAAATTCTGGCATCGGCTTTGGAATATATAATGTGTAATGATTATTATAATAATTCCAATCACCTTGCATGTGAAAGCTAAGCGTAGCTATTATAGTTATGAACAGCAGACATGTCGTCGTAATACCACTTGGCTGTCGGGGCCACTTTGGGCTATGTTCGGTACGTTTCGGCTGAATTTGTGACGGTCACGTAGACCAGTAGTCGGGCCGGTTTTAGCCGTACCTCGGAGCGTACCGTTTAAGTAATGATTGATATCACTTTTAGTTTTGGGTCGTGCGAGCCTAGACGGCAATTGTTTTACGTGAGTAATGTAATTAAGGTCGAAAAATATTATGTCTTTTTTTGTCATTACATTTGTTGACAATTGAATTTACTTAAGTGTAGGGAAATGCAGAATGTCTTAATTAATAAAAATAAAACAATTCATGCTCAGCAAGATAAAGACATGAGAGCAATATTTATCAACTCGGAGAACATTCATCTATACAACACTAATAAGTTAACATCTCAGCAGAGGACTTTTTACGTGTAAATGTGTTTTACGGAGCACGGGCGAAAACCCATTACGCAGAGACGTGTGGCATCAAGAGGCGCAATTTGGATTTACTAAGGCCGCACGGGTCGAAATAATATCGCTCCCGGTGCAACCTTTTTAATTCTACACCCTAATTTTCAGTATACGGCGAACGGATAGATAGATTTTGATTTGTTTTTTGTAAATAGGTTATTCAGGCCATATTCCCGGCGCCAAGAGCAGCTACGAAGCTTTTTATAGGAGTATTACTATACGGGCTAAGGTTTTAAGCGTTGATTCATTATTTCGCCGCTGATGATAATATTACGATGCGATTTTTCTTTGTTCCGGTGTTTAAGGGCTTAAAGATTTTTATTTGATTGATACAAATTTACGGTTGCGCAGGGATTACTGTTACGCATATTATAATGATGAAAAATTTTGGTAGTATTTAAAGAAAGGTTGTTATATTTTATTTATTTTGTTAAGTTACTTAAATAGTTGTATAGAAAGTTACTTAATGGATCCTTTGAAAAAATGCAAAAAAGAGTTGAAATTTATGATAATCTTATTATAAACTATGCTTTAAATTCGTGTTTTAAATGTCTTTAATTAATAATTGTTTAGAACGGAACAAGTTTCATTAAAGTGTAAATTAGTATGCTCTATTCTACCTTTATCGAATTATAGGAACAAACGAATTGTAGTCATGAAAACAAATCGTGAAAGCTCATTAATTAAATCGGCTCCCCAGAGAAATTCAAAAACATATCTAAATGTTTCCGTTCAACTAAATCCCGGAGGTCGTCACTAGAACGATGTTGGTTTATTCTAACGAGCGAGATAATAAGACTCTCGTATTAAATTCCCTGTTCACAATTTACCCTGTGCCTTTTTATAATATTCGTTTATAGAATAATAGTTCAGAGCGCGCATTACGTTCGGAGAAGTCGTTAATTTAACCTAATCCAAAATGATATCCTCTAAGTCGTGTTGCGCGGGCACATTCGCATTATATTCCACAATACCAATTAATTAAAACGTCTCCGGGGCTCAAGCGGTGCGGTTCACTTGTGCAGAACACTTAATAATCCTTTTTGCAGTTCCGACAACTGAATGGGCAGAATTCGTACCCTGTTTTTAAGGAGTCACCTGCGTGTGCGGAGTCGTACAACTCACTGTAGCGTAATTGGAGCTTTCAACTCGTCACCGAGTTATGTGGACCCACTCTGCGGGGGACTGCCGTTTGCGAGTGGGAATTTCGTGCAGACAACATACAGACCATGTAAAGACTCAACACGCCGTAGTGCGACGAAACGATCAAATTGAAAGTGGGCTATTCTTGCGAATTTTACGTGCGTATCTGTCACAGTTCTGTACGCGAATGAATTGCTACCGAAACTTAAAGCTTATTTAGCGTCGTAGTTGTTTAAATTGATTCACTTTAGTTTAGTCTCGCCAACTGTTTATTAGGCGCTGCGGTAATCTCGGATAGCTGTCGGTCGACTGTATCTATAATAGCTCGATGGATAGCGGAATTCGTGCATTCCTCGAATTGCTATGTGGCGGTATTGGCGCCGGCGCCCTTGCCCAATTAGATGTCAGCCAATACGGCGTCGAATTCTGGTGGTTTATGTTTTGTTGTTTTTGTTTCTTTTTGTTATCTCTAATTCGTACAGTGGCCGAATACGCGAGCGTGGTGACAATTCGTTACTGTTATACTTTATATGTACGATGAAATATTTGATTATTCAAAAGTTTATCAACAGATAAGGGAATTTTTAACGATATCTTTCTGCGTGATCTTCATTCATAGATATTATTTATTTTAATGAAAAGTTTGTGTGTTGCTTTTCTAATATTTCTTTTATTTACGCCAATACAGAACATTTTAACCCACTTTTTACAGATTGTTTTATCTGTATATTTTATTTTTATATGACTTTTAGTGCTTTGAATAACCGGCAGAGGTTTTGTGAAACACAAGTATATCCTATTTTATATATTTATATGATAGTATATCCTATTTTATTTAAACTTTGACACATCTTCCTATTATGTTGATTTTGTGACCTTGTAGTTTTTGTAACCCTAAGCTTATTTTTATTAATTATTGGCTCCTACGTAGGTGGAAATACCAACCTTCTTGATACCAAAATCATCTTTGGTGTTAATCAATGTTCTTTCCTAAGGATTTTTGGGTTATCATTATCGTAAAATTAGATTTGGTCTGCTCTTGATGATAAAAAGAGTCCGAAACTTCGGAAATAATATATATAGAATAAAAGAAAATAAAAGTGGATTAAATGTGTTGCTTTTAGTTTTATTCAAAATAAAGATTTTTTTCTGGAACGAAATAGATTTTTTTTATCATATAGCAAAAATTTGCCATTATGAAACAAAAAAAAATAGGTAATTTATTATTAGTATCAGTATTATCAGTATAATTAGTATTCTGCAAAAAAAATTCTTTTTAACTTGTCTCGATCTTTCACTCTTTAGAAAGTACGAACCATTTTTTAATAAAAATGAACCCGTATCATATTTCTGTTGATATGCTAATCTCGAGCGCTGTTTTAATAAAACGTCGGCGAGACAAAAAAAATATGCGCCTAAATTTAATACAAAGCCGCCCCAAATGAAGCGAATCTGGCACCGGCTTAATCGCGAGCTCCTCGCCGTGTCCATGTTTACATAGGACCCGGCAACATCTGCTTTTGATGAACTGAATACTTCGCGTTCGGGTTGTGCGGCGTTTGAAAGCGTGCCAGCTCATTTTAAGTGGCGACGTCTGTTCGAGATTTGTGTCTAATGTTCTTCTCCTTCTGGCTTTATGTTTTATGGCCGCGTTTTTGGAATAAACAATGCGCTAATGCGACCCCGTGTGGCGTAATTATTCGATGCGCGGAGGTCGCCAAAAGTGGTGCCTAATGTAAACACATTTTTTTGTTTTCTATTTGATCAATTGTATATAAAGAGAAGTCAAACTCACTGTTGGACTCATAACGGGCTGGCGGGTTTGTTTTTTACGTGAAAAAATGTTGTTGATTAATATGAGATAATATGAAGTTTTGTGCGTATTTTTGTATCATCTGGTGTTTTGACAAGCACTAAATTTATTGTTCTTGGATAGTTTGACTTGGTTTTAGTTCGATTGAACATAGTGTTATAACGTGTGCGTTTGTATCCATAGTATATGCGTTTATTAATAAGTAGTAACGTATCTTTATGTATTCTCTATGATCTGGCTTTGAATTAGTTATAGATAGGTGAAATATCCTAAAGGAGGAAATTAAAGATTAGATGTGTCTATTCATGTCCTAAGGGATATAAGTCGAAATTTGAGTTGCTTGAATATACTTCGTTGTTTAGTTATTGACGATTGAAGTACTTACATATTATGAATATTATTTTATGTTATGTAGTGAATAGAGACATGCCTTTCAAAAATCTCTAGCCTTACGAAATATTGAAGTATGCACTGATTTTATCTATCAATGAAATTTTTTAATTTGAATATGTCGTCCATAAATTGAAAATGGATATGGTTATTTATCATGATTAATAAGTATACTTTCTTGCGTTCAGGCTTCTTTTTAAAATTTTTTATTAATTTTTCAATCCATGTTAGCTTAGGATATGTGAATAATAAAATCAGGTAATTTGGACGGAGACTAAAAATATTATTTGTTCACTTAAGTTTTTTTTTGTTTGAAGTAAAAGCTAGGTCTGGTTCTCTATTTAATCCCATGCTAAGATCTAGATTCTATTTAAACTGGATACAAATTTAGAAAGTTGGATAAATTTTAAAGTAATATTATATAATATATAAATATAATATAATATTATATTATATAGAAACTAAAAATTTGGTAATCTTGTTATCGTGTCGAGTTCCAATCTAATTTGCTGCATGTATTATTAATTTGTGCGCGTACGTTCTTAACGGCTATTCCTTTTTTGTACTTCATATATATATATATAAACAACAACAGCAGCCTTGTCGGATCCTGTTAGCAGAGCCGACAGCACAGGTGAAGCGTGACGACACTGACACGTCAATCGCATTCGACCCATTTATTATGTAACACTAATGTCTATCTATTCGCAAATAAATACTACCAATACCGCATCTGTGGCCTAGCGGTATTGACCCTAGCTTTTTAAACCGGAAATCGAGGGTTCCAATCCTGCGGGAAAGATAACTTTGTGTTATCGTTGTTTTCTGCTTGGTTAGGACAAATTGGGCCGATCACCCAATTGTCTGAAAAGTAAGATGATCTATGAGTCGAATGGGCATGTAAAAAGTCGTGCGCCTATGTGCAGCAGTGGACTAACACAGGCTTATGATGATGATAGAAAGTGTTCGAAACGTAGGGATATATATATATATATTTGAAACAATAGAAATTTATAAATTAAAATATCGATATACCTATGCATCCTTCTATAAGTATGTTTAACCACGGACCATAGTTTTTTATTACATGTAAGCTCATTGCTCGTCGCATATCGTTCGCAATATCACTACAATACAATGTTTTCAAATTATTATTCTCTATTCCGTAATATATTACGAGAACATCACAATATATTCGCATCTCTATAACAATGTTTGACCTAAAAAGTACAAGCGGCGGCGAAAAAGGACAATAGATGCACTTGATACATCTAGAAGTCGACAAATGCCGTATAATTTTGCCAGCAGGGGGGGGGGGGGGAATCAACCTTGCACTTTGTCCACGGGCGAGGCGTTCTTACTTTGATATTCAGAACTCGATTCAGTATGTTTATTTACTTTTTCATCTTCTTTGGGTTATGTCGTTTTATTAGTTGTCCATTGTCTTCGATCTACTCGTATATCTCTCGAGTTTAGATTACGACATTAATTGAAGAGTTTGCATATACTGCAAGAAATAATAAGATATAGAGAATTGAGATCATGTACTTCAATTTTGTTTTTTTATGCACTCATAGTTACTCACTTATAACTAATAATGACTATTTATAATAACTCATAATACTATCTATATAATTTATATTTGATTTTTATACACTCCTTGTTAAATTTATTTTAATTGTGTATTAAACACTAAAATTTTATTTTGTTTCCGAAATCAAATAAGTGAAATAAATACGTATCTGTTTTTTAATATTAGCCATATTCAATTAATCAGTCACATTAAAAAACAATATTTCAGATATCTTGGTAAAAACTCTTTTTTTATAAAATAACCCACGCGTTAGGTAGCTTTGGAGGGATAAGTGTATTAAATAAAATACATACAAGTTGGGTATTTTATTTGTAAAGCCATAATGCTGTTATGACGAGTGATTTTCCCGTATTATATCCCACCCGAATTTACTTAATCAAAAGAAGGATATGGACTTTTCCTCTGCACATTTTTTTAATGACATTTTATGTACTGTACAGTTATGTGAACTTAGCTTTTGCTTGTAATATTTAAGCTCAATTATTTCTATTGCTTACGCGAATATTATACATTATTAAGTGTACCCAGTGACCACGGCCGCTGGAAAGTGTTCGAAACGTCGGGAATTTAAAAATGTAAAATAAACGCGATAAAATCCGTAAAGTCATTTTATTTAATTATATTTACGCTTATTTTTGCACTTAGCATAGTAACTTCGGTGCAAATTTTGTTTTCCCTTTTAAAATTGTTCGCCTCGTTTTTGTCTTACGCAAAAGCCAAGTGCCCTATTTAGCTAGACGGCGAGAGTTTTTCGGGCTTCTCTTGTATAACCGATAGCTCGGAAGCGAACTAGTTTCAACGTGCCTACCGGAGCGTGCATACGAGAACGGCGGGAACATTTAGTGACAAGCTTAAGCCGATGGCCACTGGCTAGCCGCATACCTAAAGCCTTCCCTCTAAGGCAAATTGGAAATGTTCCTCATTTGCATTGGATTATGAAAGGTTTAATTCTCATACGTACATCTACACAAGCAGAGCTTTATCTGTAAATAGCTCTGCGTATGGAAACGTTTTGCTATGGCGTTAATCTAATGCTTTTAACGTGTAAGTTCAGATAAAAAAGATGGTCTTTATTTTTAAACTCAAGAAGATACCACTGACGTAATAGAATCTGTATTGAATGCCCTTAAAATGTGTTTCATGTAACCATAATAGCAGTGATGCAAAAGATGGGGGACTATTCGCTGTTTGCTTATTCGGCAATTCAACTAAGCCTCTGAAGTCCTAACCTTTTGTAGGGTCACAAAGATAATATATCGAACAATGAGCAATGTTTTTGACGGTTGGCAAGATATGAAATCTCCCCTAATATAGCCGGATAGGGATGGGCCGGGTAATATCGGCCAAATGTACGTCCGTCGCGTCATCGGCTCGCTCCTAAGTTTTTTAATTTTGGCTCGAGTCCCTTCGTGGAATTCGGTCCACGCTAATCTCGTTGTGGTAGACCCAGATTTCGGTTCACTAAGTCCACGGATCATTCGATGGTAGAACTTTGTCCTGCGTTTTGTATATATCGTAGTTATTATGTCGATGCCGGGATTATTATACGTGAGCCAACTCGTACATTATTTGATCTAGAAAACGAATATTGGTTTGTTCTTAACATTAGACTGAACTCGTATTTAGTGAGAGAAATATATTGTATGGTTGTAATGTGTACATTGTGTTATTCTAACGCCAATTGGGTTTCATATTATGGAATACAAGAAAACCGTCTATGAAGTGTACCGAAGTGTTCTTTACTTACTTGCACTTTATCATCATCATCATCAGCCTGTGTTAGTCCACTGCTGGACATAGGCCTCCCTGATGCACCCCTATTCATTAGGGGGTTTTGGACTGTATACCACCACGCTGATCCAATGCAGCTAGGTGGGTGGACCGACTTTAACATGCCCATCCGACGCATAGATCATCTCACGTTACTGACAATTTTGTGTTCGTTCCAAATTGCCCTATCCAACGAGCAAACAACAATGAAAATTTGTTGAGTCCCCGCAGGATTCAAACCCACGACCTCTAGTTTCTAAAGCACACGCCCATACCACTAGGCTACAGAGGCAGTTAGTAGTTATTACCTCGTAAAAGTCACTCGTAGCTTGAAAATCTCCATTACGCTCCTATATTGTACTCCTAACACTTCGAATTAGCCAATTTTGGTATAAACTACAAAACAACGATTCGTTTCAATACGCACGGACGGTGCACATTCGAATGTTGACACATAAAACTCGACCGGTCGAGAGACGGTCGAGCGCCTGGCCCTTTCGTTTCGCCAGGACGGCGTAGCGTTCTACCGTATCGCGATTCCGGCCGCGTGCGTCACAACCACCCGCCCATTCTTCCGCCTATCTCGGCGCCTATCCGTGTAGATGTTTCAATGTAACCTGAAATTATGTCCCCCCTTTATTGCGATCGACCAGTTTTGAATGTGGCACGGATTTCTATTACGTCGGCTCGTTAAAGAGCTTGCGTTGAGTTCGACCGCACGGTGTCGTGGATTCTGGATTTGTCTCCATAAAAAGAAAAGTATTCTTTTTAAATGTACGTTTGTGAGTTGTAATAAATCGTGTGATGTACTGAAAATATTTGAACACACAATACTAAAAGAGGTGAAAGAACCACTTTTTTTTAATGAAAAAAGAAACACTTTTTATTTCGGTGCCACTATTTGCTTGCTTCGCTTTACGTATATATTTCAGATCTCTTTACGTTTTTTTAGTTTTTGAGCTTTATTTAGTGCTAAATTGTTAAATTTTTTCATAAAATAACGATCTACGTACTGATTAATAGTGTTTTATATTTATAATATATGTAAATTGCTAAATTCATTATGTTCGTCGTCAAGGGTGTCTTTTTCAGATTCTGCATGCACCGTGACATCTTTCGTCCTGCTTTTGGGACCTCCATAATGTATTTCATTTGGCTAACGTGACGGACCGCTTCTGACGCGGCCGCTTGTTTTTCAAACGGGGAGGTAAGGAGTAAGGGCGACTTCTTTGTAAACCGGAGGCCGTGGGTTTGACTCCTGCGGGGACTCAACAAATTTTCATTGTTGTTTCCTAGTTCCTTAGAGCAATTGAGCTAATTACTCAAGTGTCGAAAATGTAAGATGATCCATGCGTCAAATTGGCATGTAAAAAGTCGGTCTACCGTCAGGTCAGTCTTGTCGTTTATCAAAATATTTAAAAGAAAAAATGGTTTAAAGAAGTAGGGAATAAAAGTTTATTTGAAATTCGTCCCTGTTGAACATAAAACGATAGAGTTTTGTGTCTAGATACTCGAAATGAGCCGTAAGTAGTAATTTTCAAGCATTTTTGGTTTCAAACTGTACGGAGATGAGTTCAGTTGAAATGGGGATAATAGTCATATGGTGACGCAAAATCCATAAAACTTTGGATCAAATTATAGACACATACAAAAAAACACCTTATTTATTACTATATTACAATATACCTCGCGGACAATTCATCCCATTTCACGCGGATGAAGTTGTAAGCTACTTAATAAATGTGACAGAATTACAATGCGGTCTCGAGATAATTACTATCGCGATTATACGATCACTATCACTGTTGTCGCATTCAAAGGCAACGGACGCGTCGGCGGGAGAAATTATTTTCCCCTTGACATATTTACTACTGTAGCGCCGGTTTTTAAATATCGTTTTGCAGCTTAATCATTTCGTGGAATCAGTTGCTCAAAATGGAGCCTCTGCCGTTTCAAACAAATTAATTTTGTTCCACTTCGCGGCGGCGGCGTTACGAAAGCATGCTTGTCGAGTGACAACAATTTAAACGCCTGATAAATTTATGCAATGGTTGCGAGTCGTGTGTCACAATGTTGGGTTTTATGTTAATTAAAATAATCTGTTGAGTTTTATAAAAACATTATTTTATTAATTTTTTTGCTGTCTGAGTTACTAATCTATACATAAGTGTATATTATTCTAAGAGACGTCGTTTATTTTTACCAAAAGAAACAGAAATATCTACACCTTCAGAAGAGAAGGCTGTAAATCACTTAATACACTGAGTCTTTTGTGTCGTATTTCCGCGTTTGCTTGTATTAACTCTAATGCAAATTTATATTAAACTTCAGCAACCACGAGGTGGTTATTTCACGAAACAAACTGTCCGTTATGCGCTTTACTAATGGCGATGCATTTAATGTGACCGGAGGAATATTCGCAGCGTTAAAATTTAACGTAGCGCTCAAAACACCGTGAACGCTCACTTTGTGTTAGCGGAAAATTTCATATATTTATAAACAGCAGAATGTTAACTAAGTTTTTGTATTCGAAGGTGAGTTTCATCTAACACAGAGTTGGCGAAAAGCTACCATTCCCACGAAACACAGCAGACGTGTCTACGTAACATCACTTGGCCATTAGGTCCGCTTTGGGCTTAACGTGGGTTTTACGTGATGGTAATGAAGTAATGCACTGCCTCCGTAGCGTAGTGGTATGGGCGTATGCTTTAGAAACCGGAGCTCGTGGGTTTGAATCCTGCGGGGACTCAACAAATTTTCATTGTTGTTTCCTAGTTGGTTAGGGCAATTTGGGCTGATCACCCAATTGTCTGAAAAGTAAGATAATCCATGCGTCGGATGGGCATGTAAAAAGTCGGTCCACCCACCGACCCGCATTGGACCAGCGTGGTGGGACACGGTCCGAAACCCCCCTAATAGTTAGGGGTGTATTAGTGGAGGTCTACGTCCAGCAGTGGACTATCACAGGCTGATGCTGATGAAGGAAGTAGTTAGCGCTGCCAAATATTTTTAGTGTATGGCCCTTGTGCGCTGAGCATATGAATCGTTTATTTATGTTTTAGATGGTTGTTCTGTACCTATTATATATTTTTACGACCTCTGTGACATTTTTGATCTAGAATATTATGCTTTTTGTACTGTATGCTTATACCAGTTGATTTCTGTTTTTTAAATAATCTATTAATGTTTTAGATGGAACTTAATTTTACCGTCCCTTGCAAAATATTCGTCATTGGTCAGAAATATAACCTGCGTTATGTCATCAAACTAACGTAAGTGAAGGGAAATACAAAATAATCCGATAAATTCTTAACATAATAAATATAGTAGATCATAATTAATCAGCGTGTAGTAGACCCATCTATAAAACATTGATAAGTTAACATCTCAGCAGAGGACGTGTTATGTGTAATATAAACAGTATTCTCGTAGCTAGGCCTTAAACCTGAAATTGCGTAGAAACGTATGTCATCAAGAGGTGCAAATTTGATTGACTAAGACCGCACGGTCTAGATAATGTAGCTCCCGGTGCAACCTTTTGAATTCTCATTCCTAATTTTCAGTATACGGCAAACCAATTGACAGATGATGATTATTTTATATATTACCAATATATTCTGGGTATTTTACGCGCCGAAGACAGCTACGATGCTTTTTATAGTAGTATTATTACACGGGCTTAAGGTTTTAAGCATTAATACATTATTCCGCCACTGGTGAAAATGTTGCGATGCGAATTTCCTTTGTTCCGTAGTGGGTTTGTTTTAGGGCTTAAAGATTTATATTTTGATTGAAAGTAATTTGAGTAAGCCATTTTGATTTACGCTTGCATATGGATTACTGTTACGCATCTTATCTAATTAATTAAATCGGCGCTTGGGAAATTCAAAAACATTTCATAATGTTATCGTTTAACTAAATCCCGGAGGTCGTCACTAGAATGATGTTGGTTTATTCTAACAAGCAAAATAATAAAACTTTCTTATGCAATCCCCTGAACACAATTAACCATTGCCTTTTTATAATATTTGTTTATAGAATAATACTTCATAGCGGGGCACTACGTTTAGAGATGTCGTTAATATAAACTAATCCAAAATGATATCCTCTAAGTCGGGTTGCGCGGGACACATTCGCATTATATTCCACAATACAAATTAATTAAAACGTCTCAGGGGCTCAAGCGGTGCGGATCACTTGTGCAGAACACTTGATAATCCGTTCTCGAGTCCTGACAACCGAATGGGCAGCTCAATTCCTATCCCTTAATTAAGGAATCACCTGCCTGTGCGGAGTCATACAACTCACTGCGGCGGAATTGGAGCTTTCAACTCGTCTCCGGCTATTCTATATTATGTATGTAATATATGTTATGTAATATATATAATTATCATTTGAACCTAATATTTAATTATATAATTTTGGTATGATGTATAATTGTGTGTGTAATCGTGACTAAACCGGCTTTTGGTATAAGAAAAACTTTATCCGTTGCTTTTCGTTTCTCATCATATATAAGTTGCATATCAACTAAACGAATAGAAAATAATTCATGAAGCAGAAATGAGCCCCCCTCTCTTATCCTTTAGGAAAGTTTTTTTCAGGCATTTCGAATACAAACATGACCGTTTATTATTCCCTATTACGTAATATATTACGGGAACATCACGATACATTCGCATCTCTATAAAAATGTTTGACTTAAAAGAATGACTTGATACATTAGCAAGTTGACAAATGCCGTATAATTTCGCCAGCAGCGGGGCAACAAATCAACCTTACACTTTGTCCACGGGCGAGACGTTCCCACTTTGATATTCAGAACTCGACGGTAATTTTTTCTTCTTTCTTATCTTCTTTGAGTTTTGTCATTTTATTAGTTGTCCATTATTTTCGCTCTACTTCTAAATCTCTCAAATTTCGATAACGATGTTGTTGATAGTTCATATATATTGCGATTGCATTTCGCTGAAGCTGTGAAGTAAAACTTATATTCTGATTTTATGATTAATATGTATTTGATATTTACGTTGTCATACGAATATTTGTTGAAATAATTTTTTTTATGCTCGATAATGGTTATTTTTGTTTCTTAAATCCAATTTATGACATGCATTATCACTATCCTTGAATAAGTAAAATTATAAGTAAATTTGATTTAACGATTTTAAGGTGATATCTTAATATAGTTGTGATAATTGCAAAATAAGTAACTTTATTATATATTTTGATTTTATTTTTTCTTTAAATCTGATTGTTAAAATTAGCATTTTAATTATCATTTTTAAAATAAAAACCCTTTTTTATAAAGCAACCCACACGTCAGGCAACTTTGTGGAAATAATTGTGTTAAGCGCCACTCTGTATGTATTTGCTTTTAAAGCCTTAATGCTCTTATAACGAGAGATTTTTATTATGTCCTACCCGGCTATACTTAATTAAAACAAAAGATCTGGACTTTTATATAATATTTATCTTTTGGATAATATTTATCAATCTTTTGTTTATAAAATTTACGCTTATTTTTGTTTTTTTGTAAAACTTTTATTGTCCACTTTTAAAATTTTCGCCTCGTTTCTCTATGACATAAAAAACAAGTGTCCTATTTCGCTAGATGGCGAGATTATTTCGGGCCTTTTGTATAACCGTTAGCTCTGAAGCGTAACTAGTTTCAACGTGACCACCGGAGCGTGCATAGGAAAAGTAGCGGGAACATTTGGTGACAAGATTAAGTCGATGGCCACTGGCCAGCCGCGTACAATTAAAGTTTGCCCTACAAGCCGAATTGAATATGTTTCTCGTTTGCACTGGATTCTAAAAAAAGGTTCATTTCTCATATGAACACGTAGTATCCCTTGCCGTATCTATGAATAGCTTTTAAAGATGGACATTTTACTTTGGCGTTAATGCAATGCTTTTTACGTATTAGTGTGTGCTTTTTACATAATTATTGTCTTTATTTTTGAACCGCAAGAAGATGCCACCGGCTTGATAAAATCTGTATTGAATTCCGTTAAAATGTGTTTCATGTAACTATAATGACAGTGTTTTTTTCGCTTAAGGATTAAAAAAAAATTAGGGACTATTCGCCGTTTGCTTATTCGGTAATTCAACTAAGCCTGTGAAGTCCTAACCTTTTGTAGGGTCACAAAGATAATATACCGAACAATGCGCGATTTGTTTGACGGTTGGCAAGATATGAAATCTCCCCTAATACAGCCGGATAGCGATGGGCCGAGGTAATATCGGCCAAATGTCCGTCGCGTCATCGGCTCGCTCCTAAGTTTTTTAATTTAGGCTCGAGTCCCTTCGCGGAATTCGGTCCTCGCTAATTTCATTGTGACAGACCCAGTTATCGGTTCACTAAATCCACGGATCATTCAATGATAGAACTTTGTCCCGCGTCCCGTGTGTATTGTACATTTTGCTCGGATAGCTTTATTATGTACGTGAGCTAACTCGTACAATATCTGATCCAGAAAACAAAATATATTATATTTTTTGTTTGCAACAGACTAAACATGGTTGCCTAGTAATACAAAATACTCATAGTATTGGCAATTCAATAAGCCGTGTCCATGACGTGGTACAAAAAAAAATGTATTCTGTTACAATAAAATCTCAGTGGCCCCGTTAGCAGTTCCAGTGTTCGATTACGCCCCTATTGAGCTTTCAGAACACTCCTAATGAACACATTTTGGTATAATACAACGATTCGTTTCCATACGCACGGGCGGTGCACATTTAAATCGTGGCACTTAAAACTTGCTAAGTTGAGGGACGGTCGAGCGCCGAGCCCTTTTTTTTCAACACAACGGCGTAGCGATCTACCGTTTCGCGATTCCGGCCGCGTGAGTCACATTTACCCGCCCATTCTTCTGCCCGTCTAGGCACTTATCCGTATAGATGTTTCAGCGTAACCTGAAATTGTGTCCTCTCCTTTATTGCGATCGCTCAGTTTTGAATGTAGCCTTTTCGCTGTCACGGATTTCTGTTACGTAGCCCCGTGAAAGAGCTCAGCTCGTTGCGACCGCACGGCCTAGTTGTCGCAGACTGTAGATTCTTTGGCCGTTCGAAGAATTTGTGAGGTTATTTTATTTAAATAAACGGTCGTGTTTTATAAAAGATCGTGTGATTGTCTGAATATATTTAAATGCTGATTGTCGTTTTGATGTATAGTTGTTTACTTAAACGTTATAGTATCTAGAATACATGTATCAATAAGCCTAGCCACGGCAAACCGAATTGCCTTATTAATAATTTAATTTTGCTCTATAGTTAATTGACATAAACACTTTGTTTTTTAGGCAATAGTAAAAGAAAAATGTGTATTGAAGTAACACTCTAACACTGATGTATTGGTACATATTGTCTAATATATTTTTTTGCTTGTGATAGTTTATATGTCCGCGTACGATATATTCCAGGTATAGTTTTAAAGACTTTCAAGAGGGAAGATCTGTTCTTGGTAAAAAACGAGCTCTGTACCGAGGACAACTCCTTTATGTATTTAGTCGCTTTAGATAAAGACTGTAATCATTTTGTTGTCAAGGGTGCCTTCGGCCGGATTCTGCATACACAACGAGATTCTTTACCTCGCGTTAGGGACCTCCATAACGTATTTTATTTATTTTCACAACGGCCTACGTGACGGACCGCTCAAGACGCGGCCGCTCGTTTGTCAAACGGGGAGTTATTACCGCACCCTCGAAACTAACTGTAGTTTATTATTTTTTCGGAGGTTCGTGGATCGATGCCGAGTTTAATGCGCGTTTTGTTACGATAGTTGTTGTGTTAATTTTTTTCACTTTTAGTGCTCTATGAGTTTATTTTTCTTTTTATGTTTCTTAACTTGTATTTCACCGCGGCTTTAATAAATGCCCTGGTAGTTGTTTGATATACAGTAAAAAAACCTTTGTAAACACACACATTAATTCTATGTCATGAAACATTAGATCTCTTGTTTAACTAGTTAATCTAACTTCGCTAACTTGCAAACGGGGACGCAAAAATGTTTGTAAGACGAACATACAGAACAGAAATAATTCTGGTCGGAGGTAGATCTGTTACTTTGCTAACTTGATTTGCTGTAAGATCTTAGTTTCGGACAATAAATGGCATTTATTTGCCTAGTCCAAACAAATATAGTAGTATTTTAATGCAATCTTGTGATAATAACAATCACGATATTACTATGACAGTGACATTATGACAGTATCACACAGACTATCTAATGGTGGAACAACTCCGTGGCAAGGGAAAAAATAATTTTCCTCTCGGCATATTTCTGCGGCAGCGCCAGATTATAATATCGTTTTGCAGCTTAATTATTTCAACGTGGAATCGGTTGCTCAAAATGGAGCCTCTGCCGTTTCATAAAACTAATATTGTTCCGACTCGCGGATGCCGCGTTACGAAAGCATGCTTGTCGAGTGACAACAATTTAAACGACTGAGATAGCAAAAATAAAATGATGCAATGGTTGCGAGTAGAGTATCACAATATTTGGTTTCGTGTAAATTAAAATAATGTGTTGAGTTTATTTTTATATTTTATTAATGTTTTTATTATAATGTAATCAAAAGTTGTGTAAGTCGCTTGCCTAATCTTTACGCAAGTATGTACTATTTTCTTTAAAATAATTTTTTTCGCAAAAGGAAAAAAAGACTCAAATTTCAAATAAGGAGGCCGTAAATCACTTAATACACCAAGTGTCTCGTGTTGTATATAATATCGTGGTGTATGTATATATCATTTTGAACAGTACTTACGTATTGTTCAAAATTATATTGTTTACTCCATATAATAAGTTATATCAACGATGAAAATTAGGAATATTATGTTTGGATTCTAAAAAATTATAACTTATTTGAATTCCACTTGGTAAAATTGATATTAAATATATAATTATTATATTAATGATCGTCAAGAAAGCTACCACCGCTTCGAAAAGGATGCCTCTGGTTTGAAAGGGCCGGCCCAAGAAAATCAGTCAAAAGTATACAAATGTCATATTATTGAAAAAACCTAAAACATGCCTACTAAAAAAAATTTCTATGACATGAAAGCGCTAACGCATACCGTTGGTAATATAAACGGCTATATAATAATATACATTACGCCGTTTTGACGGATTTTGGATATATACATAGCCGTGTTGTTATTCCCTATTGCGTAATGTATTACGAGAACATCACAATATATTCGCGTCTCTATAAAAATGTTTGACCTATAAAGTACAAGCGGCGGCGGACATAGGACAATAGATGCGCTTAACACATCTAAAAGTCGACAAATGCCGTATAAATTCGCCAGCAGCGGGGCAACAAATCAACCTTACACTTTGTCCACGGGCGAGATGTTCTTACTTTGATATTCAGAACTCGACGGTAATTTTTTCTTCTTTCTTATCTTCTTTGAGTTATGTCCTTTAATTAGTTGTCCATTATTTTCGCTCTACTTCTAAACCTCTCAAATTTAGATACAATATGTATCGAACAGTTCATATAGATTATTTTTATGAGAAGTATGTATTTGTTATTTACTTTGTCATACGAATATTTGTTGTTACACGATAGTGTGAATAACCTGGGCTTAATTATGGATACTACATTAGGCTGGAAAGATCAAGTTTCTAGGGTCTCTCATAGAGTCACGAATATCCTCAGGGCTCTGTAAAGGTTGAAAATTTTTTTTCCGATACAAACTAAAGTTACGCTCGTGCAGTCCTTAATTTTTTCTTTCATCGACTATTCTGACTTGTGCTGCTGTGGCCTGAATGCAGATTAACTCAATAAAATTGACCGGATTCTGAATAACTGCATTCGATTCATATTCAATCTTCGTAAGTATGATCACCTATCGTCATATCGTTTACAACTGCATTTGCTTTGTATTCGGTAACGACGAACGTCTAGGGCCCTTACCACACTTTTTCGTTGCTTGATTCTTCTTCAACTCCTACATATCTATGTCCCCATTTTAAACCTCTTAGTGATGGTAATCAAAAAGATCTTCGTTCGAGACATCCTTGCATGTGTCATCGCTCTGATTTTCTTTATAAATCTTTCTTTATTCATTCCATTCTTCTGTGCAATGCGCTACCATTGGAGATCAGGCTGGCTAAGAGATTTCTCGGATATAAATAAAAAAAAGTCCAAAAATACCTTTTGGATGCGGCGTCGGTAGAATTACTATCTCTATAACAACTTTATAAGTAATTGTATAATTTGTATGTATTTTATGTATTTATTTTATAAATTATTTCTTTATATATTATGTTATATTATTTAATGATATGTTTATTTATTTATATAAAGTTTATATATGTAATTCCTTATTATTGAGTTAATTTTCTTTTCGTTCGAAACTGTTATTTTCTTTCATTATTTTTGTGCACCCACAAAAACATCTCTGAACCACCCTAAGATTCGCTCGTATAAAATGCCTAAGGCATTAAGTCCGCCTTTTGTGCAAACAAGTGTAAATAAAAAAAAAATGAAATATTTGTTGAAATATTATTTTACCTATTTTTGAAGTTTAAACATAACACAAGAATTCTTTTATACTTAATTATAGATGTTAATGTTCCTAAAACAAAAATCGTTTATTTTAATTTTATTTATTTAAAAAATTTAAAAGTTAAAAATAGCATTTCAATTACCTTAATTAAAACAACAAACCAATTTTTTGTTAAAATCATACATATCAGGCAAGTTTGTGGAGATAATTGTATTAAATACCGCTCTGTATGTTTTTTAAACTTTTAAAGACTTAATGCTCTTATAACGAGAGATTTTCCTTTATTAAATCCCACGCGATTCCACTGATTCAAAAGAAAGATTGTACATTTCCTCTGCAGACTTTTGTAGTGACATTTTATGTACTGTACAGTTGTATTTACCTTTCTTTGTGAAATTTACGCTTATTATTGCCCTTAGCATAGTTACTCTGGTGCAAATTTTGATTTCCTTTAAAATTGTTTGCCTCGTTTCTCTCTAACACACAAGCCAAGTGCCCTATTTCGCTAGACGGCGATAGTTTTTCGAGCTCCTTGTATAACCGTTTGCTCGAAAGCGTAACTTATTTCAACGTTACCACTGAAGCGTACATAGGAAAAGCGGGAACATTTGGTGACAAGCTTAAGCCGATGGCCACTGGCCAGCCGCGTACTTAAAGTTTGACCTCTAAGCCGAATTGGAAATGAAGGTTTAATTCTCATATGTACACCTGCCGTATCAGTCTTTTGCGTTTGGATGTTTTGCTTTGGTCTGTCTCGTTAATGTAATGCCTTTAACGCGTAATTACATATACATAACGATTGTCAGTATTTTTAGCACTAAACCTACCAAGCGCGGTCAGATGACCGTTTTTGAAATTTAGTTTAAATTTTTTTGTGTATAACGTCATATATTTTTCTATAAATCCTTTCTTTGATATTTACCACGTTCTATATATAGACTCTAAATAGTATACTATACAGAACTGTTTTTCTTTTTCTTTTAGCAAAAAAAAATGTATGTCTAGTCTTAAACGAGCGGTTATGTAAAAAGTAGGTCCTCTCTCTCCGGTTGTCCCCGTTATCAGTCTCATCGGCCTATGAGAGTGAAGAGTACGTAAGAGTACGTAAGTTTGCGCGTACACTTGTGCACTGTAATATCTTCTGCGCAGTTGGCTGATCTCTAATATGAATCGGCCGCCTAATCGGATTCAACTAGGATATTACATGTACGCGACGCATATGGGGACTAAAAATATGGATGCAGTCTATTGATATCGAGACAAGAATTTTTATTTCAATGGGTAGAAGAAGACTTGGGACTGAACAGCTAAGCAGGGAACCTTCATCAAAAACAATAATAAACACTGCTACAGATTCTACTGTACAGAAATCGTGTGAAATAAGATATTGTTAATATTAATAAATTTTGTGTAAAATATGAAAAATGTGCCGTATAAAATGCTGCAATTAGTTAAATATGTGCTGAAATTGCATAATATTAGAAAGTCTAAATAGAAAAGCAAGGAGTGGGTATTTATTTTAGCACCAGAAAAGTGTCTTGGTTACTATCCAAATGACTAAAATGTCCTTCGATTTTAAGATTCAAACATATTATTCTAAAACCGTCATTTGACTGCTCATGGTAGAATAAGGTACATATAAAATGAAGGTAGGTTTAGTGTTAAACCGCAAGAATACAAGTTACCACTGATGTAATAGAATCTGTATCGAATGCCCTAAAATGTGTTACAACTAACCGTAATAACAGTGTTATTTCGCTTAAGGATATCAAACATGAGGGACTATTCGCTGTTGGCTTATTCGGGGATTGAACTAAGCCGGTGAAGAACTAACTTTGTGTAGGGTCACAGAGATAATATACCGAACAATACGCAACGCCTTTGACGGTTGGCAAGATATGAAATCTCCCTTAATACGGCCGGATAGCGCTGGTCCGAGGTCATATTTCCAAATGTCCATCTCGTCATCGGCTCGCTCCAATGTTTTTCAATTTCGGGCCGAGTCATTGCGCGGAATTCGGTCCGCGCTAATCTCGTTGTGGCAGGCCCAGTTTTCGGTTCACTAAATCGACAGATCATTCGATGATAGAACATTGTCCCGCGTTCCATGTTAGTACATATGTTTCGGATTCCTGAATTATTTCTACGTCTGCACAATATTTGATCTAGAAAACAGATATTAGTTTTTTCTTCACAATAGACTAAACTCGTAAGTAGTCAAAGAAGTAGGAGTATTGTAAGGTATGTGTACATGTCTTTATTGAGTTGTAAATTATAGAATGTGTGACGTGAGAACCGTTTGATTTTTATTTTATTACAATCGGCACTTAATTCAATAAAAAATCTCAGCCCATCGTAAAAGTAGCTCATCTCATCGTAGCTTGAAAAGTTTGATTACGCCCCCATATAACTCTCGTAACACCCCGATTGAACTCACATCGTTATAATACAACGATTTGTTTCCATTCGCACGGGCGGTGCACATTCGAATCGCGGCACATAAAACTCGCCCCGTTGGCAGATGTAGAGCGCCTGGCCGTTTTGTTTCGACACGACGGCGTAGCGATCTACCGTTAGGTAAACAAGACGCCGCGTGCGTCACAAACGTCCGCCCATTCTTCAGTATAGATGTTTCAGCGTAACCAGAAATTATGTCCCCATTTATGCCGTTCGCTAAGTTTTGAATGTGGTCGTTCTCGGTCACGGATTTCTGTTACGCCGGCCCGTGAAGTGAGTACAGCTCGTCGCGACCGCATGGCCTAGTTGTTGCGGGTTATAGATTTTGTGACTATTCGAAGAATGGGCAGTGTTTTTGTTTAAATAAACAGTCACCAGGTATTTGATATTAGGTCATGCAATCTAACGATATTATTTTACTGTTGAATGTGCTTCTGTAATATAGTATTACGTGCAGCAAGTTGTATATTTTAACGTAATGAGATCTCAAATATATAAAAAAATTCTACACCATGTTAATGAGCAGGGTGTGTTTAAAGTTTGTATTGCATTTGTGAGAAAAGGTTTGGAAGCGAAGATTGGACCTTGTATTTGCTAGCCACCGTCTTAGTTTCCCGCTAAGTTTCGTACGCGGGTTCGGTTACAGGTCAGAGGCTTCCATTCCCGAACCGGTGGTAGTTTATTGACAGTCAATAAGAAAGTATAATTCTTCTATATTGAGTAAAGATATTTGACTTGACTTTAAATTTGAGAATCTGACATAGTATTAGCATGCCTAGGACATGATACGTAATAATAATAAGTGTGATAGTATAGCAATGCAATCTTGTAATTACTATCATGATTCTACGATCACTATCACTCTCGTCCTACTAAACGCAACGGACGCGTTGGCGGGAAATATAATTTTCCCCTTAACGTATTTTCTATGGCGGCGGCAGTTTACAAAGTGATTTTGAAATGTCAGATTTGTGAATACTGTGCATTTACACAATCTCCTAGTTGTGTGTAAATAACAAAAATGCGTTTTGAATTAAAAGTTATCAAAATCTGTAAGTCTTTTACACTCTACATAAAAATATTTCTTTGGACTCTACAGTCGTCTGTTATTTATGTCAACAAAAGCAGAATAAAATATACGTTTAAAATATAAGTTTATTAAACATAAGAGAACATAGTCTCCTGTGTCGTATTTCCGCGTTAACTTTAACGTGAACTTATATTAAACTTCAGCGGCCACGAGGCGTTTATTTCACGAAACAAACTGTCCGTTATGCGCTTTGCTAATGGCGAGGCATTCGGTGCGGCCGACGGAATATTCGCAGGGTTTAAACTTAATGTAGCGCTCAACACATCGTGAACGCTACGCGCACGGTGCAACCGGAAAATTTTATTCTACTTATATTAAAAATGCAAGATGCTTCATCTTGCATTTTTAATATAAGTTTACTCAAAAATAATTTGATAGATTTTAATGAAGTTTTACTTTAACATTTGGTTTGGTGATTTGGTTTCAAGGTGGCAGGTCCCCTTTTTACTGAGGGCCGTCTGGGGTAGTACCACCGCGGTACCTATTTCCGGTGCAAAGCAGTAGTGTAAAAGCACTACCGTGTTCCGATTTGAAGGGCACCCTAGCAGCGTATTTACTGGGTAATCGAGACGTCAAAAATACTATTTCTTACGGTAGGCAGCGCGTATGTGATACAATTGGTATTGCCGATGTCAATGGGCGTTGGTTACTACTTTGTCTCAGGTGGCACAACTGCTCGTCTGCCTTCGTATGCAAATAAAATATCGCTGGCTATCCCGGCAAGAAAATTTAATAATTTAAAATGTATAATGATTATTGTATGGAATTAACTTTGTGCATTGTACGTATTTCGCTACGCTTTGGATGAATTTGAGACGGTCATGTAGACCAGTAGTCAGGCCAGTTTCGGTCGTAGCTTTCAGCATAACGTTTAGGTAATGATGGATATCACTTTTAGTTTTGGGTCTCCCAGCCTAGACGGCAAAGATTTTACATGACGGTAATGAAGATATTAGGGTTACGAAATATTTTTAGTGTATGGTCCCTGTGCGCTCAGCATATGGACCGTTTTATTGTTTTAAATGGTTTTTTTTGTATCCATTAAAAATTTTATTACGACCTTTGTGGCTTTTTCATATATTCTTTTTGTATGCTTATTTCAGTTAAATTTCGTTTTTTCTACGATCTATTAGACGACACTTTTAATTTTGTTGTCACTTGCGAAGTACTCGTCATTGGTCAGAAATATAACGTACGTTTTATCATCGAACTCATGTAAGTGAAGGGACATGCAAAAATCTGGTTAATGCATAACGTAAAAAATAAAGGAGAACATAATTATTCAACGTGGAGTAGATTAATTTATAAATGTAATAAAAAAACACGTGTGGCATCAAGAGGCGCAAATTGGATTCACTAAAGCCGCACGGTACGGAATATTATTGGTCCCGGTGCAACGTTTTTAAATCTCCACCCAAATTTTTAGGATACGGCAAACGGATAGATAGATTGTGATTCTTTTTATTAATAGGTAATTCTGGCCTTATTCCAGGCGCCGAGTTCAGCTACGATGCTTTTTATGGGTATTATTACACGAGCTTAAGGTTTTAAGCGCTAGTTCATTATTCCGCCGCTGGTGAAAATGTTGCGATGCGAGTTTCCTTTGTTCCGGTGTGTGTTTGACTAAGGGCTTAAAGATTTAGGTTTTGATTGAAGTGTAAATTAGCCGTTTCTATTGCCATTCCACCTTCTTTCAAATTATAATAACAATTAAATTGTAATTATGAAAACTAATCGTGTAAGGTCATTAATGAAATCGAACCTCAGGCCGAATTCAAAAATTTTTCAAAATGTTTATATTTAACAAAATGTTTAAATCCCGGAGGACCTAACTAGAATGATGTTGATTTATTCTAAAGAGCGAGTTAATAATATATATCTTATTAAATGCCCTGAACACAACTTACCCTACGCCTTTTTATAATATTCGTATGTTGAATAATAGTTGATTCGGAGTCGTTAATTTAAAGTAATCCAAAATGATAATAAATACCCGTAATAATAAAGTCAATTAAAACGTCTATGGGGCTCAAGCGGTGAGGATCACTTGTACATAACACTTGATAATCCGTTCTCGAGTCCTGACAACCGAATGGGCAGCTCAATTCGTACCCTGTAATTAAGGAGTCACCTGCGTGTGCTGAGTCGTACAACTCACTGCGGCGTAATTGGAGCTTTCAACTCGTCCCCGAGTTATGTGGACCCACTCTGCGGGGGACTGC
Source organism: Lamproptera curius (assembly GCA_029286875.1). Taxonomy (NCBI): domain Eukaryota; kingdom Metazoa; phylum Arthropoda; class Insecta; order Lepidoptera; family Papilionidae; genus Lamproptera; species Lamproptera curius. The sequence goes on along the minus strand of JAGSMT010000039.1, from coordinate 1,337,135 downwards.
GGTTAGCGAGTGGAAATTTCGTGCAGAAAACATAGCGACCCCCTTTTCAGGTAATGACAGAACTCGGCGTGGTGCGACGAAAGGACTCAATTGAAAGTGGGCCATTATACGGTATCTGTCACAGTGGTCACCGAACATTTGGCTTGTTAAACATTGTGTTTGTTTGAATTGAATCAGTTTAGTTTAGTCTCGCCGGCTCTATATTAAGCGCTGCGTTAATCTCGGATAGTTGTCAGTCGACAGTATATAGCTTAATGGATAGCGAAATTCGTGGATTCCTTGCATTGCTATGTGGCGGTATTAGCGCCGGCGCCTCTGCTCAATTGGATTTCAGCCAAGGCGGCATCGAATTCTGTTTGTTCATGTTACTTATTCGTACAGTGAGCAAATCTCGTAACTCGGGTGACCTTGGCACCTTTAATGAGAATATGCGATCGTCGTGACAAGTTGCTTATTTTAAACTTTACATGTATGATGAAGTATATGTTTATGACATAATTTTTATTAATTTATATTTATTTCATGTACCTAGAAGTTTCCGATTTTCTCCACTCCAAAACAACGTTTTTCTCATCTCGAATGTATATGGCCGTGTTGTTATTCCTTATTGTGTTATATATTACGAGAACATCGCAATATTGCATATATTGCGATGTACTCGTCTCTGTAAAAATGTTTCACCTAAAAGTACAAGCGTCGTCGGACCGAGGACGGCCGATGCTCTTGATACATTTAGAAGTTGACAAATGCTGTATAATTTCACCAGTAGCGGGGCAACAAATCAACCTTATACTTTGTCCACAGGCCAGACGTTCTGCAAATATCAATGTGACAATGTCTCCGGATGAACTTTACTAAAACCAAGGTTATGTTCAACGAGCACTGTGATCCGGCACCGATCACAATCCCTCGACCTGATTTTGGATTACGTTTACCTGGAGCCAGTCGAACTAGGTAGAAAAAACACTGAGGGAGAGGCCAACAGAAGGATTCGTTGGGGCTGGGCAGCTTTTTATAAGCTTCGTCGAGTTTTTTCGTCACCCATCTCACAGTGCAGTTAATCTAAATCTTCGATCAGTGCGTCCTACCCGTTATGACCTACAGTGCCGAGACACTTGGACACTTACGGTTCGACTGGTTCACAAATTTAAAGTAGCTCAGTGAGCTATGGAGAGGGCTATGCTTGGCGTATCTCTAAAGAAATGCATCAGAAATTATGCGATCCGTCAGAGATCCAGAGTCACTGGCATGGCCCACTGGGTTAGTAAGCTTGAGTGGCCGTCGGCTGGTCACATAAGCCGTAGAACAGAATGGAGTGACAACATTCGCAAAGTGGCCGGTGTGGGCTGTATAAGAATTGCCAAAGATAGGAAGCGGTGGTGTGCATTTGGGGAGGCCTTTGTCCAGTTTAGTAATGGATTGATACAGGATTATGATGATGATGATGATGACGTTGAGATACGAACATTTGTTGAAACATTATTAAGCCTAGTTTTGGAGTTTGAGCGTAATACAAGATTTTTTTATACTTAAGATGTTAATGTCACCAAATTCAAATAGTTGTGACGCCTATTCATCATTTTCTTACCGTAATAAAGTAAAATGAACATGTTTACACATTGATTTAACAGTTTGATGGTTATTATTTTTATTAAAGTCTGTTAGTCAATAAATTTATTTTAATTTCCTTTCTTTAAAAAATCAATTAGTTAAAAATACAATTTAAATTTTCCTAATCAAAACGAAAACCCCATTTTTTGTAAAGCAACATACACGTCAGACAGCTTTGTGGAAATAATTGCATTAAATACCACTCTGTATGTATTTTGCTTTTAAGGCCTTAATGCTCTTATAACGAGAGATTTTCCCGTATTATGTCCCACCCAACTCCATTTAATCAAAAGTAAGATTGGACCCTTCCTCTGCAGATTTTTCCAATAAAATTTCATGTACTAAAGCCTTATCTACCATTGTTTTGTTGATAAATTTTAAGCCTATATTTGTTTTTGGCTCGGTAACTTCGGTGCAAATTTTGTTTTTCTCTTAAAAAAATGTTCGCCTCATTTCTTTATACCACATAAGCCAAGTGCCCTATTTCGCTAGACGGCGAGAGTTTTTCGGTTCCTTGTATAACCGTTAGCTCGGAAGCGAAACTAGTTTCAACGTGACCCCCGGAGCGTGCATAGGAAAAGGGGCGGAAACATTTAGTGACAAGTTCAAGCCGATGGTCACAGGCCAGCCGCGTACTTAAAGTTTGCCCTCTAAGCCGAATTTGAAATGTTCCCCATTTGCACTGGGTTTTTTAAAGATTTTAATTTTCATATACCTGCTCTTCTGCCGTATCTATGAGTAGGTTTTGCGAATGAAAACGTTTTGCTTTGGCGTTAATGTAATGCTTTTAACGTATGAGTGCAAAACAAAATACAAGACGATTGTCATTATTTTTACACTATGACCACTACCTACCCTACGTAGCTTACAAATATGTATCATGAAACAATAATAATAATGATCTTTTGCTATGGTATATAAAAAATGAGGGACTGTGTGTGTTTTTTCAATAATTTGGCTGAGCTGGTAAAGCCTTAGCCTTTTGTAGGGTCACACAATATCAATTAAGAATCAGTACTGGATGTCTTTGAGTTTGCAAGATTGAAATCTAATATAGGCCGGATAGCCCTGTGCCTAATAAGTAACAAGGTAAATCCACGAATCTTTCGATGATAGATCTTCATCCCGCGTCCCGTGGATATTGTACATATTGTGTCGATGCCTGGATTATTGTACGAAGTTACCTTACACAATATTTGATCTGAAAAATATTTTAGTTTTTTTCTTTTCAACAGACTAAACATGGCTGCCTAGTAGTAAAAAAGTATGAGCATTTGTCATAATAATCCGTTTCAGTCTTTATGAATATAAAATAGAAATCATGACAGCTGTTGTGGCGTAGTGCAAAATAAAATTATAATAATCGAAAATCTCCGCGGCTCCGTTAGCAGTCCCAAAGTTCGATTACGTCCCATGCAGCTACGGATGGGCATGTAAAAGATCGAGTCCACCCACCAACCCGCATATGACCAGCGTGGTGGGATATAGTCCAAAACCCTAATGGATAGGGTGTATTAGAGGCCTAATGTCCAGCAGTGGACATCCAGGCTGATGATGTGTATGTCCGAAACACCCTCATTGAACTAGTTTCAGTATAATACAACGATTCTTTTCCATACGCACGGGCGATGCTCATTCTAATCGTGGAATATAAAACTCGCCCAGTTGAGAGACGGTCGAGCGCCTGGCCGTTTCGTTTCGACTCGACGGCGTAGCGATCTACCGTTTGGTGATTCCAGCCGCGTGCGTCAGAGCCGCCCGCCCATTCTTCCGCCTATCTCGGTGCTTATCCGTATAGATGTTTCAACGTTACCTGAAATTATGTCACCTCTTTTATTGCGATGGTGTAAATTTTAATGTGGCCGTTTCGCGGTCACGGATTTCTGTTATTTTGGCCCGTGGAAGAGTGCAGATGATATGTTCGCTTATGATATATTATAGATATATTTTAAAGCTTTACAAGAGAATAAGTCGAGTTCCTTGAGAAAAAACGAAGCTATGTGCCCTGAAAAAATGCTAAAAAGTTCTTTATATCTTAATTCGCTTGAGATAATGACTATTTATTATTTTTGTTGTAAAGGGTGACTTCGGGCGGATTCTGCGTACGCCACGAGATTCGTCATTCGGGTCTGGGACTCCATAATGTATTTCATTTGGCCGCACAACGGCCCACGTGACGGACCGCTTAAGACGCGGCCGCTCGTTTGTCAAACGGGAAGTTATTACCGCACCCTCGATACTAACCGTAGTTTATTTTTTTCTCGAGCGTTCGCGGATCAATGCAGAGTTTAATGTGAGTTTTGTTAGGATGATTGTGTGTTAATTTTTTCACTTTTAGCGCTCTATGAGTTTCTTTTTCTTTTTATGTTTCTTAACTTGTATTTCACCGTGGCTTTAATAAATGCCCTGGTAGTTGTTTGATATACAGTAAAAAAACCTTTGTAAACACACACATTAATTCTATGTCATGAAACATTAGATCTCTTGTTTCTCTCTTTTAGCGCTCTATGAGTAAAATTTTCTTTTTATGTTTCTTAACATGTATTTCCGCGTGGCTTTAATAAATGCCCTGGTAATTGTTTGATATACAGTAAAAAGGCCTTTATACACACACCACACGTTAATAAGATGTTATGAGACGGCGTCCTGCAAACGGGGGCGCACAAATGTTTTTAAGTTGAACAAGGGAACAGTTATAATTCTGGTCGGTCCCGAATAGATAGAATTCGAAATCTCTCACTTTGCTAAGCTGATTTGCTTTAATATGTTAGTTTCGGACAATGACATTGCATTTAATTGCCTAGTGCTAACAAATATAATAGTATTTTAATGCAATCTTGTGATAATAACAATCACGATATATTACTATGATAGTGACATTCTGACATTATCACACAGACTATCTTCTCTGTGCCACGCAAGGGCGGTGGGAAAAATAATTTTCCTTTTGCAATATTTACTGCGGCAGTTTAAAATATCGTTTTGCAGCTTAATAATTTCAACGTGGAATCGGTCGCTCAAAATGGAGCCTCTGCCGTTTCAACAAATTAATATTGTTCCACTTCGCGGCAGCGGCGTTACGAAAGCATGCTTGTCGAGTGACAACAATTTAAACGACTCAGATAGCAAAGATAAAATGATGCAATGGTTGCGAGTAGAGTATCACAATATTTGGTTTCGTGTTAATTAAAATAGTCAGTTGCATCAAAACATTATTTTATTAATGTTTTTGTTATTTAGGTCACTATAGATTATTGATTATTTTAAAAGTGGCCATTTATTTTTACGAAAAAAAAACAGAAAAATCTACACCTTCAAAAGAGAAGACTGTAAATCACTTAATACACCGAGTCTCTCGTATCGTCGTATTCCAGCGTTTGCTAGTATTAACTCTAATGCAAACTTATATTAAACTTCAGCGGCCGCAAGGCGTTTATTTCACGAAACAAACTGTCCGTTATGCGCTTTGCTAATGGCGAGGCATTCGGTGCGGCCGATGGAATATTCGCAGCATTCGTATTTAATATGGCTTTTAACATACTTTCAACGTACTCTTTCTCCATCTTTTATACTTTCCGTGTGGCAACTCTAAGAGATTCATGTCAATGTAAATTCTCTTCAATAATTATTGTAATTAATTATATTTTATTAAGTTATTAACAATTATTCTAACGTTCTTAGCCTCCTTTGTATATATTTTAGTCTGTCAAATACTAGAATTCAGATTGTGAACGCGATTATTGTGTTATTGTGTAATAAGTGTGTTATTAAGTAGTGTGTTTGGACGTCTAGTCATTGCAGGTAACGTCTTTCTATTTAAATTTAGCGTATTGTTCCTTTACCCTCTTCAAGTGCTCATTTCATATTTATTCTTACTGAATTCAAATTTTAATAACCTAAAAATGATGACCCGCAACACCAAGGCCCGTCGGGCTGAGGAACAGCTCCATTTGGCGCTTAAAGAGTTAAAGGAGCCAAAATGCAATGTGAGCAATTGCTGAGGGAAAGGGATGATAACGAACAAGAAACTTTGCAAATTATTGATAGAAATCTTTAAATTAAAACAAGAGCTAGCTCAAATACACTCAAATTATTTAACAAGAGCAAAATGATAATTTGCAAAGTGTAGTCGATGGGTTTGACCATGTGTAGGGTGAGTAGAGGCAAGCTCTTGACCTCACCCTCTAAACTGAAGTCAGAATTGAATGAGGCTCATAAAACAATTTGTATTTTAGAAACTCAAAACCAGAATTTAAAGACAATCAAACCCAAAGCCTATATAATGAATTAGTAGGAATGTACCGAATATGATATTCTTCAGTCTCAAATGTTACAAAACAATGTTAGCACTATAGATCTGACTGGTGATGACTCTGGAGCCTATCACCCAGGTATCAGCAGCAGCAGACGAAATTTAAGAAAATAAACAGATACATTAGAAAGACTGAAAAGTCATTAAAAAATATAATATGTAAAGACAGGAATTTACTTAAAGATGAAATAAACTTGTGCTATTATGCGGCTAAGACAGCTCAGCTGTCTCATGAGGCTGCTGTCAGTACATTGCAGGCTGAGATTGCATCTTTAATGCAATCTTTAAATGTTCTTTCAAAAAAATATGAGGCATCCCAGAGGGTAAATTTTAGAACACATTCTGGCTATAAATAATCTTGTAGATTTGTGTAAACATAATTCTGACAGATTTGATTCCTTGACAAGAAATTGGTGTAGTGACTGTCAAAGCATACAGGGTCGTTCGTAGCTGAAGGGTGCTAAGCCTTTGTCTAAGACTGTAGCGTCTCACAGTGGCCTTAAAGACATATCAGAACATATTTCTTCTAACAATTATATTAAAGTATACAGTGATGAACTGGGAAGAAATATGGGCTCATTCCTACTAGACAAGTGTTCGGGGAATCAGTATCTAACATCTGTATGCCCGGAGCTACTTACTCACATATAATGAGAAAAATTTTGACCGATACACATTGCCCCAACACTATTTTAATCATTTTGATTGGGAGAAGGGGAAATGTTAATAGACAAAACCTACTGTACTATCAAGAGAAACTAAATAAACTTAATGTAAAAAAGGTAATACTGTTCACATTTCCCTACCTTAAAGAGTTGCCACAGGAAAACAATAATAGATATAAGCTTAACAATTATTTAGGTATATTATATAAAAATAATGTAAATATTTAACGCAGACCTATTTAAATAAAATTAATTTAATTGACATTAATAATATATTAAATTATAGTAATTGTTATTTGACATTTGATAGGTGTACCTATCTAATTTTTATAAACAACGGAGGAAACCTCTTGCACAATAAATAATTTTTTTTATCATTTAAGTAATGTATTTTAAATAATAAAACTTTTAATAATAACAACTATTGTATAAACCTGGTACATCAAAATATACAGGAATTGCCAGTAGAACATGAAGTTGAGCTATTCTTAAATAGTTGTAAAATAGATATTTTATGTATAACTGAGCACTGGCTTCAAGAAATCCTGATTGATTTGATTAGGAGCAATGCGGGCTGATTGTCTGTAAAGTAAGTCGGTCCAGCGCCTGATCTCTTTTCGGTCGTGTCGGTTATCCGTCCCATCGCACTATGAGGGCGAAGGAAATAGGGAGTGCACCTGTATTTGCGCGTACACTTGTGGCTATATTATCTCCTGCCTAGATGGCTGATCTCTAATATAGATCGGCCGCTGCAGTCAGGCTCGACTAGTTGGACATTATTATCATTTATTACGCTTTCACTTAAAAACTACTCGATAGATTTTAATGAAGTTTTATTTTAACATCGCTTATATAAGAGAATAACTTAAAGGCTAAAAGGTTATTAATCTATTCAAAATATAATAAAAAGTATCATGTGCTTAAAATATGCTATTGGCGGGCTTTTCCGGCACGAGTCGCATAAACCTTTGGGCTTAAAACTTTATAATGTGTAATGATTATTATATTGAATTACCCTGATACCACCAATATTATTATAAACAGAATATGTGTCTTCATAATACTACTTGGCTATCGGTTCCACTTTAGGCTTTGTTCGCTACGTTTTGGCTTAATTTGTGACGGTCACGTAGACTAGCTGTCGGGCCGTTTTCAGCTGTAGCTCTGAGCGTAGCGCTTAAGTAATGATTGATATCACTTTTAGTTTTGGGTCGCGCGAGCTTAGACGGCAATTGTTTTACGTGATGGTAATGTAGTAATTAGGATTGCGAAATATTTCTAGTTTATAGTCCCTGTGCGCATAGTATATGAACCTTTTTTTATTGTATATATATTTTTAATGAATTGTTCTCTGTAGCTTTTTTGATAAAAACTTATTGTAGGTAACATATGGTGCAATCTATAATCTTTGCCAAATATTCGTCATTGGTCATTAATATAACCTGAGTTTAATCATCGAACTTACGTAAGTGAAGCAAAATACAAAAAATCTGATTAATGTAATATAACATAATAAATATAGGAGAACATAATTAATCAACGTCGAGTAGATCCATCTATAAAACACTAATAAGTTAACATCTCAGCAGAGGACTTGTTACGTGTAAATGGGCTTCTCGGAGCAGGGCCGAAAACCCATTACGCAGAGACGTGTGGCATCAAGGGGCGCAAATTGGATTCACTAAGGCCGCACGGGTCGAGATAATATAGCTGCCGGTGCAACCTTTTTAATTCTCCACCCTAATTTTCAGTATACGGCGAACGGATAGATAGATTGTAATTTAATAAGTATATATAGGTAATTCTGGCCATATTCCAGATGCTTTTTATAGGTGTATTATTACACGGGCTTAAGGTTTTAAGCGTTAATTCATTATTCCGCCGCTGGTGAAAATGTTGCGATGCGAGTTTCCTTTGTTTCGGTGTGCGTGTGTTTAAGGGCTTAAAGATTTATGTTTTGATTGATAGTAATTTCAGTGAGCCGTGATCGAAGCTTGTTTAGGGATTATTGTTACGAATATTATAATGATGAAAGGTTTAGGTAGTATTTAAAGAAATAATGTTACAGTTTATGCCTAAACTAAATCGATTTAGTGAATTCTTTCCTAGGTCCTGTGAAAATACGGAAAAACAGCTTTTAATATTTGGAGATTTTTTAATATTTAAGTTTAGCTTTTTTATTTAAATTCGTCTTTGGAATTATATTTAATAAATATTTCTTTATAATCAGTTTCAATATAGTGTAAATTAGTGTGTCCTATTTATACCTATCGAATTAAAATAATAAACGAATTGTAGTTATAAAAACAAATCGCGTAAGCTCATTAATTAAATCTGCTCCCGGGGGAAATTCAAAAACATTTCTAAATGTTTTCGTTCAACTAAATCCCGGAGGTCGTCACTAGAATGATGTTGGTTTATTCTAACGAGCGAGATAATAAGACTTTCTTATTAAATGCTCTGTACACAATTTACCCTGTGCTTTTTTATAATTTCGGTATATAAAATGATAGTTGACAGCGGTGCATTACTTTCAGAAAAGTCGTTAATTTAACCTAATCCAAAATGATATCCTCTAAGTCGTGTGGCGCGGGACACGTTCGCATTATATTCCACAATACCAATTAATTAAAACCTCTCCGGGATTCAAGCGGTGCGGATCACTTGTGCAGAACACTTGATAATCCGTTTTCGAGTCCCGACAACCGAATGGGCAGCTCAATTCGTACCCTGTAATTAAGGAGTCACCTGCGTGTGCGGAGTCGTACAACTCACTGTAGCGTAATTGGAGCTTTCAACTCATCCCCGAGTTATGTAGACCCACTCTGTGGGGGACTGCGGTTTGCGAGCGGAAATTTCCTACAGACAGCATAGCTACCCCCTTTCCCATGTAATGACGTAACTCGCCGCTGTACGTCGAAACGATTCAATTGAATGTGGGCCATTCCTGCGAATGTTACGTGCGTATCTGTCACAGTGCTGTACCCGAATGAATTGTTACCGAAACTTAACTCTTATTTAGCGTCGTAATCGTTTGAATTGATTCACTTTAGTTTAGTCTCGCCGGCTGTTTATTAGGCGCTGCGGTAATCTCGGATAGCTGTCAGTCGACTGTGTATATAATGGCTTGATGGACAGCGGAATTCGTGCATTCCTCGCATTGCTACTGTGCTATATTAGCGCCGGCGCCCCTGCGCAATTGGATTTCAGCCAAAACAGTATCGAGATATGTTTGTTTATATTACTAATTCGTACAGTGGGCGAATCTCGTACGGCTGTGATGAGAATACAAGAGCGTGGTGACAAGTGTTACTTAAGAGTTTATCATCGGATGTAAAGTATATTTAGTGTGTATCCTTGTGCGCTCGTCTAATAAAAAGTTCACTCGTTGCTTTTTGGTACACACGTTTTAAATAAATTACTGGAACAAAACAATATAAATTTACCCAACAAAAGTAATTAATTTGAGTTAAATAAAATATCTTTTTATTTTAGAAACTCATTGCTGCATTATAATTTTATTTATGAAAAACTTTTAAAAATAACAACAATTTGATATTTCGAATCATAATATTATGCAATTTTAAAAGACTGGAGAGCATTCCATTTAGGAAAGTGGTATCATTTAATAAATTCATATATCATAATATCTTTACATAAGTTCATATGACATCTTTAAATTTATAATAGTTAAACTAACTTTACTGTATTTTTAAAAATAAAAACAATCTTGATCATCAGCATTATCATTTATGCATCTTTGAAACAAGACCTGGAAGATTCCATTTACTAGCTTGTATCTATTCACTGTATGAGAATAATGTTTTTTTTATCTATGTCAGTGCAACAATTGTCTTAAGAATCTTAGCCATTGTTTGCGACATACATTAAACCATTCACAATATCGTTATTGAGGAACAAGGTCATTGTATTCATTTCATTTCAGATGCAACAATACTTTTAATGTGAATTACTATGGTGCTCCATCAGGTTATAACTAATTCTTCACGAGCATGGCAGAGCTTGTTGACTGACAAAGTGTATTAGTATTGCATTTCCCCATGTAGTTTAATATAAGTTATTCTAGAAATACATTGATCAATAGCTGAACTCATTCATACACTCAAATTTACGAGCTTTCCATTACATCGAGTCTAATAATGTATGTTTTCCTTGGTTTAACTAGCAAGTTATTAACTCTGCAAGCCATTGCTATATAGAGGTATATTTAATCGTTTTGTAACTGACTGTATGTCGTAAGAATAGTATATCTCAACATACTATCTCTCGCCTCCATTATAACACATTCAAAGTTCATGCTTTATATAAGAGATGAAAGTCAAAGGATCTTGTGGACTTTCTTACTGGGTCCTTGAATAGCTTATTACCATTCATTCAACACTCTGAATTGTACTCATAGAAGACAGTATAGTTTAGTGCGATTTTATCGACTATGTCGATGTAATTTCTGACCAAGTCCAATTAAGAGGATACTGCATATTATATCTCTTGTCTATTGATATTATCACTGAAGTCGTATATAAATATGGCTAATAAGACAAAGGCCCAAAGAATGCGAATCTCTCTTAGATCCGTGTCCATATTTACAGGACCGGAATCTTTTACATATACGTAATACTCCTTCTGAATTGATGGGCGTTCAAGCGTGAGGCCAGCTCATTTTACATGGACGTACTGTCCAGAGTCTTGGTCAAATTCTTCGTTATGATGTTTTGGCCGGTTTGATTGAAATCACAATGCGCAATGCGACGTTCCGAATATCGCTCTTAATACATAAGCCGGCCCCAAATGAAGGATCTGGTACCGCTTAATGGAGGTTCTTCGTTTCCGTGTCCATTGTTTACGGATAGTGGAATCCCTGCAACATCTGATTATTGATGAACTGAATACTTGCGTATCGGGTCTGTGCGGCGTTTGAAAGCGTGCCAGCTCATTTTAAGTGGCGACGTCTGTTCGAGATTTGTGTCTAATGTTCCGCTTCTTCTGGCTGTATGTTTTATAGCCGCGGTTTGTTAAAATCAACAATGCGCTAATGCCACCGCGTTCCGTGATCGCTCGTGGCGTAATGATGTATTGTGTAACGGAGGTCGCAAAAAGTGGTTTCTGTTATTGTGATGGAGTCGTTCTTTTGTTTTCTATTTGATCAATTATATATACGGAGATGTGTAGGTTGAAATCCTGCAAGAAAAAAAAATGTAATAACATACTGAGTAATCGTGTGTGTATATTTCTATTCATATCGGTATTTATTTATTATCATGAATTATTATACGAAGTATTATATAATCATTATTAGTCGACCCAAATTGTCCTAACCAACCATAAAACAACGATAACACAAAGATGTTTCCTTACAGGATTAGAACCCATGACCTCCGGTTTATCCGGCCAATACCGCTAGACCACGGAGGCGGTTATATAAATATAATATCTTTATATATTTGTCTATGATTTGATTGTAATACACATATTAAATTTATGACTCCAAATGTAAGACCGAGTAAATGTGAAGTGTTTATAGATGAGGAAGAGTTGGACGTTTTTGAGTCACCCGTGTTTCTGGGAATAACAATAGATACCAGATTTCAGTGGGGCCCTCATATTAATAGACTGGCAATAACTCAGCTCTGCATTATATGCTGTCAAGAAATCAGACAATTAACCTGACGTGAAGACAGCCCGTTTAGTATACTTTAGCTATTTCAAACAGTGTAATGTCTTATGGCTTCTACTGTGGGAAGTGCGACGATACTAATATGATCTTTGTCCTCCAAAACCGATTTATTCGAGCGGTCTATAACCTGGGCCTCGAAGAATCCCTGAGAAAATTGTTCGCAGAGATTAAAATACTAACCTACTTCTCAATACATATACGAAAACCTAATGTATGCGCAGCGATATTCAAATGATTTTCGCGGCGGTATCCGTAGGTGTACATAACATAAATACTAGAAACAAACATAATTTAACTCTTCCAGCAATTAGACTACAAAGAATAAGTCAATCTTTTTTGGGACAATGTATACGCTTTTACAACAAAATCCCAGTAAAAGTTCAGAATTTAACTATTAATAAATTTTAAAAAGTAGTAAAAGCACGTTTATGTGTTTAAGGGTATTATAACTTAAAAGAATTTATAAATGATAACACTACCTGGTAATGGAATGCTCGCTCTAGGCTTTTTCAAATTTAATATACGCATGATAGAACTGTATGTAGCTCATATGAATGTATATTGGATTATTTTAAAAGATGACAAAAATGCCCGCTGAGTTTCTTTCGCCGGTTCTTCTCAGGTCGAAGGCGTCCTATTCCGAACCGGTGGTAGCGTCCTTGACAATCAATAAGCGAACTTCACACTTCTATATTGAATAAGGTATTTGAATTTAAATAGTAAATATGGCATATGCAGATAGATGGTGTTTGCCTCAGTCAAGAAATGTTAATTTATAAAGTTAAATTAATCATAATTTAAAAGTCGATAACATTATTTATTCAAAGTACGTGGAATCATGTACTTAATATTTATAAAGTAATTTGTTGTAGGTAGCTCTAGTAGATCAAATTTCTTGAAGCATTAGTGAGAGATAGCTAACATATCCCTAAGGAGGGTAATAAAGATTAGATGTCTTTACTCATCTCCTAAGGGATATTAGCAAAAATTTAAGTCGCTTGAATTAACTTTATTGTTAAGTAATTTTATTACGCAATTCTTTCGTATTATGAACTTGATATTAGATAAAATAGTGACACGTAATGAAATTCTAGGCTTACAAACAACATCTAACTCACGACCTCCGGTTTGTCCAGGCATTCCGATTATCTAAAATCATTTTTTCTAATAAATTATATGTGAACCACTCTATCCCAATTTGTCGTTTCCACGACGGTGATCCGAGCGTTAAGCCTGCGAAGGATTAAAGTTCTAAGGTGACTTTTATCCTGCCTCAATATCGAGTGGCAGGATCAACTTCTTAGTTGGCACGCCCGCACGGATTCACTTCAGCCGTAGGTTTAATCTTAACCACAATACATTGGTTATAGCTCCGTAGCCAAGTCGGAGGGTCGTGATTTCGAATCCTGTGAAGTATCAAAAAATTGTTCTTTAGTGTTTTCTAGTAGCATTCGGCGAGGCGATTCGATCATCCGACTATCTACGTAAGTAAAGGATTAGGATATTAAAAGTGTCGCATCGGCATATATATAATCAGTTCTGATTTTGTTCTTCTACGGCCGTGTTGGCTATCCTGTATGGATAGCTTATTATCAGGCTTAACATATAAAAAATAGGGAATAAATCTGTGTCTGTGTTGCACTAAGCACCACCTACCCTGCCCTACCCTAACACCTGATGCTTCAATGTCTTCTTCCTAGATAGCTGATCTTTTAAATGGAGCGGCTATTGTGTCGGAATCGGCTTGGAGATCATTACATAATGTCGATTGAATAATGTAGTGTATTGAATTATATTTTGTATTTCACTCGAAATGCGATATTTCATTCGGTCGTTTTCACTTTTGCGTTGTTCGCTCTCTCGTCCGTGTCAATGAACGTCGCGCATGGACGAATCTCGGGCGTTTTATTAACGCTTTACGTTTTCGCTATATATTCATATTTTGTTGATTATTCACCCGCTGTCGGCTGCACGGCGCATTTACGAAATAAACGAGACTTTGTTATTCGTCCGCAATATTAATTAATGCACCCGTAATAAATTACGTTTCGACAATTTATTAACCGAGCCCTCGGCGAGTTGAACCTATATGGTTGAAGTAAATATTTACCGATCGTACGTCGATAATGGTCTGCGGGTAATGTTTATTAACTCTGAAAGTGGGGAAGTTTATGTTATGTGTCAATTCGCGTGCTCGGTTATACGTTTAGACCGGTATCAACGATATAATAAAACGGCAACTATTTTGACCAAGCTTTTCCTGTTGTAATTGCGTAATGTGTTTTTATTTAAATCAAAATATTTTCTTCATTCTTATCACATCGCATGTGACCAATGACTGAATTATTCATGTGATCTTCGCGTGATGAACGGCCACTTGATATGCGTTAACGTCAAAGTCACGGAAGCGCGATTAACAATTGTAATTAAAACAAAAAAAGGTAGGGCCACAACTCAAACATCTCCCCTTTAATTGGGACTGGTGAAGTTATATCGCGGTGCCAATTTCTGCCACCAAGTCGTGGAATGAAAACACTACTGTGTTCTGGTTTGAACGGTATTATAGCTGCGTAATTACCGGATAAACATCTAAGATCTCCAGGTAGCGAGCTTGTGGCGTTTCATTCTGCTTTTATCAACATGGCGAGATACTTGCTATCTAAATGCTCTGGTAGGTCTACCCTCTCCGTCCAGTTAAAAAATATAACCTAACATTATAACTATAGAGCGGTCGATCGTACAGTCGTGTACTCATGTCATTATCCCAACTTACCCCTCATCTGGCCGATAACTATGATAATGAGTCGAATTGGGTTACGGTTAGCTCCTAACGTCCCCAGTTACACCGCGGGCACCGCCCGTGCCCCGTAGCGCCCGTCGGAAATAAACTTTGATTTAGTTTAGAAACGACAATCCGATTGCAGCGGCAATATAACGAATCCAATTATAGCAATGGCCCTTCGCCTGAGCGGCACCCATCTTTTGTGCAAAGCCCCCTCTGTTTGTTAACATAATCCGGGAGCCCCCGCGCTTCTGTCTGTGCTCTTTGAAGTCTCAACGTTTACGTGGCACTTTTATTTTTTGCTTTCAGGAATTTCTAATCGGCGCAATAAGATGTTTGGAACCGACTGATATCTGAAGATATTGGTGTGATTTTTTAGAGGGAAAGCTCGACGTATTTTTATGGTGGTTAATGTTTATTTAAATAAATGAACTTGTTGAGAATAGCGCTCGAATCTTTTTGCATTTATTAAGAAAATATATGCTTATGTTGTAACGTTTTGTCTCTTACTTCCCCTGTAGGTCACTGCGTGATGATGTGGTCGAAAGCTGTTTCCGATTGATATGCTTTCCACTTCTAAAACAGTATTGACGTCTGATTCTTAATCTTATTCCTTACAGCGCTTTTATAGTTTATGAATAATATAATCAAACTCAACATTTAAGCTTTATTGATATGTACAAATTTATAGGATACACATAATGACGTATTATGGTACAATGTAAACAAAATATCAGTATCAATAAATAGTAGTTGGTATACTTTTACAGTAAATATTGTGTCGAATAAGTAAACATAAAATTGAAACAATACCATTTTGATATAATAATAATACTATTTTGAAATAGTTCTTAATAGCTTTTTATTAAGTACTGACAGTCCCACCACATTCGATGCGATATTAATGATTGTATTGTTGCACAAATGGCGCATTAATTTACAATAACTATACTCCAGATTCGGAACTATACCAATAGGTAACCTGTATTGTCCCCTGGTTACTTATCTTTATCATAATATGTCATATCATAATATGACATTTAAATAAGTGTTTATTGCAATGATGCTAAGAATTGTATTAAATTAATACTTTATTGTGCCAAATCATTAAATATGTTCAGGCTTGGATTATATAACTAGAATATATAGCTATTTCAAAACTAGTAAAAACTGATAAAGAAAAAACTATAATCAGCTTTGAAAACAGAAATTTGAATATAAGCTAGCCGGCATTGTACTTATGAACGTAAAAATAACCCTTTTGTCTAGGCAGTGTCGGCCATTACCCACGAAGCCTTAAGACTAACCGCGAAAATAATTTAATGATATTTCAAAACGCCACGATTTTTGGTTTTTTATGTAACAGCGAATATTAATTGCTAGTCTCCGTTGCTGCTTGCACAGTACTACGGATTAAGCGGTAATTTATTGCCTTGTCCTCCCTCCAGCCTATTCGTAAAGCTATAATATTCCATTATTCCCTCTGAATTATAAAGAGAATGTAACGCTTATTTTTATTTGTGTATCCACTCTTTTATAAAACAAAGCATTATATAATATCGACATATAACATCACGTCAACATGTTAAACAGAAAAGATGTTCTAAGTGCGCAAATCACTATGGTTTTGTAATGACATGTTTTTTCAAACAGGTTTTCTCGTTTTATCTATAAACATTGTATGCATTTATATTTGCTTGAGTACACCTATATTTTGATCTTACTGCAAAGGCAGTTAGGTAATCGTAACCGTAACAGGAAACAGTGACCGTTTGTAACCGCGATCAATCGTTTGTAAAGCGTCAACAAAAGATTACAGAGCAAAATAGTAAACTTTACTATATATGTCATAAATTATACTAGATGTATATGTTTATATATTTTTTATTATTAATGTACACACAAAACGTTAAAGTTTTCGCATATCTCGCAGCCCTGCGACGGCAACGTGTGAAGACATTTTGCATGCGAAATAAAATTATAAAGTAGCTGTCTACGGCAGCCGAATAGATTTCAGCGCCATCTTAGGCCCTCTCCTTTTCATTTGCCGTAGCCGCGGGCCAAGTGATAAAATCTCGCAAAATATCCCCATTCTCTCCCCACTTTTAATACATCCGCCGGAACTAAAGTACGGCCGATGCCCGGAGCGGCTCGTCAGCTGTTCACTCGCTCGTTCCTCCGCTCCGATCCGTGAGCATTTACGAGAGGAAACTTTTGTCTACATCCTTGGCATTGTCTTGTCAACTGTTGAATTCCGTTCCGCCTTTTTAACTTTTTATCGTCTGTACGTAGTCGTGTCGCTGACCTTTTGTTACGTTAATTAAAACTTTCTTCATGCCCCTTGTTTGATATTTTCCAACTATGTTCGCCCGGGATCCCTTATCTGTTTTGCCTAGCGCCTTGTTTGTGTAATTGGTTGTTGCTCTGTATTTTAATTTCTGTTTATATGTACTATTATAATTTGTTTATATGTAAATATTTCATTTGATGCAAAACTACAGTTTGTATGTTTCAATGTACATCATAGTGTTACATTATTATGCTTAATAATGGTGATATATAATTTTATACTTAACATTAATAAAAAGCGGAAAAAGTTTTTTTTTTTTAGGTTTTAATAAAAAAAATATATGTACAATAAGCTATTACAATATCTTGGCGACACGGCTTTAGCAAATAGTAAATAACGCGTAGATTCTATTAATGTTTTAAAGCTAACAGTTTCACAAACAAAGACAAAGACCGAAAATATCACCTTAAACCATGAAGTAGTTTTGAAACTTTCTCTTGTCTTTAATTTTTAATGGATCCCAATTTGAATCGTAAAAGCAAACGTAATTTGTAAAGCATGAAAAGCGTCGCATTTGAAAGGTCTATTAGCTTTACTCGAAGAAAAGTTAGCAATGGGTACTTGATAGGGATTTAAGTTAAATGTATAGAACTTTTATGATGATTGTTCTATGCACACAGCGGTTGGCTATCGCCGACATTAATATTAATGGATTTTATAATGCATACAGTAAATATCAATCGTAAGCATTCACGTCGAGTGCCGTACTGGATTATTAATATTCATTATGCTAAACTTTAAACATTCATTTTATAGTGCCGTTCGTATTGCGAGCATCAAATGAAAATCTTGTACGAACTGAATTCATTACATTCCATTCCCTTTGATATTACCCCCGGTCTAATTTCTTTTTATTGTGAAAAAGGAGGTATATGCAAATATAACAACTGTTATAAAAGTTAATAAGTAACTGCTCACTTGTTCGTTCTCCTTCGCCGTAGCTAGAATGCTCCGATGTACTTTTATGAAAAAAGTTTTCCCCCGTTGCACTCCACTACAGCGGGGCGGCCTATGGAAATTCAGATGTACCGTGAAAATTTATTCCCAGCGCACTTTGGGCCAATCGAATGTGCAACTGCTGGAGTTTCTGGTGCAAAGTTTAACATTAAAAAGGGCCAAAATGAGTCGAAGCGAAATAATCAAAAAAAAAGAAAGTTTCATAATGAAAATGCACTCGCACAACAGATAATAATTTCGTGGTCACATCGCAGCCGCGCAATTTCTCGTATCTCGATTTTTTTATCTCTTGTAATGGGCCCGTAATAAAAACGACGGGTCCATTTTTTGTTTAATGTTATTGCCGAGAATTTGGCAAGTAATCTAAAAGATTACGTTACAGTAACTTCTCGCTTCTCGACGGAATTGGGTCGTACTCGGGCATTTGTCAGCAATATATTTCTCTTTAAGGTCATTTAATTATTTAAAATGAGAATGGCAGCTGCGTGA
The DNA here is from genome assembly GCA_029286875.1 of Lamproptera curius. Classification (NCBI taxonomy): domain Eukaryota; kingdom Metazoa; phylum Arthropoda; class Insecta; order Lepidoptera; family Papilionidae; genus Lamproptera; species Lamproptera curius. The sequence continues at coordinate 1,318,274 of JAGSMT010000039.1, read as the reverse complement.
TTCGAATTCTTGCTCGTTTTATTATAAAAATCACTTAAAAATGCTTTTGTATATAGACGATTGTTAACATGTGCGTTTACTTGATATTTCATACCTTTTCTTAATCAGTTGCACACAAACATCAGTTGCTCAAACTGATATGAAGTAATTTTTAGACTCAAAGTAAGCTTCAGATATATCTGCGTTGTCAAAGAATTACAGAATGTATATTCCTTTTTCCATGACGGTTGGATAGAGTAATTGTTTTCCGAGAACCTTACTAACCTTTTGCGGAAACTAGCAGCGTCGCTAATGCGCCATTGCCACAGGGACCCCTTTCGGGGTTATCTACTCTAGCATAAGTGCTCACTGCGATACAGCTGGCTTCCACGAGAATCATGCATTCAATGCGAAAGTTGCCATTTGAGCGTAATACGTACTGTTTAATGTAATGCACTCCCGTCCCATTCCGTACTAACCGTTTCTGTACCCCCACTACGGCTTTGAGTAATTCCACGATTAATTGAAACGGCTCTAAGAAATTGGAGCATGGGTCGTGCGTTTTTAATGATTTTGTAAGTGTTTGCATTGTGAATTAGTTATGTTTATTTATAAACTTTTATTTACAACAAAGCGTAGGCCTTTTGGTACTCGTATTATTATAAATAGGTTTTGTAATGGTGTTTGAGCTTTATTATTATTTTAATATTAAACTCGTTTAGTACCTTTTGCGTCTTAAGATAACAAAGATACATACATACAAATATTTGCATTTAAATTATTAGTAGAATTTGCGGCTTCGTTTAATTTTGTGACACACTTCAAGTTACGTATAAAACTTAAAACCCTGTTACGTTTTCAACAATTTGCAAGTTCATTAGAGGATTGGTGGATTTCTTATCCGACTAATATCATCTAGATAAAACGAATAGGTTTTTAAGATTCGGCAAAATAAAAATCATCATCATCATCATCATCATCAGCCTGTTTAGTCCACTGATGGACATAGCCCTCCCCAATACACTATCCAGGGTTTGGACCGATCCACCACGCTTGTCCTATGCGGGTTGGTGGGTGGACCGACTTTTACATGCCCACCCGACGCATGGAAAATCTTATTTTTCAGATAATTGGGTGATTGGCCTAAACTGTTCGAACCAACTAGGAAACAACAATGAAAATTTGTTGCGTCCCGCAGGATTCTGAACCACGACCTCCGGTTTCTAAAGCACAGCCCATGCCTACTAGGCTACGGAGGCAGTTGATAATAAAATGTAAATTCTAAATAGACTTGTTTTAAATTGATTTCCAAAACCGCAAACAACGCCACAGAAAACATAAATAATACTAAGTTTAATGCGGGACAACATCATTAAATATAGCTGAATTCAATTATTATGTATGTACATATGATAATAAGTAATTAAACAACAAGGCGAAATGCCCTGCAAAATACGAAAAATAAAATGGATACTAATAATAAGCCGCCGTTAAAATTCAGCAAGCGGCCCTTAAACAAATAACTTTTTATTCTTCCCCAAACACAATCCATACGTGGAGAGGAAACGGCTTTATTCAATACTTGATTTATGTAAAGGCCTGACGTCGGGAGAGATTTGAATAGAGCGCCCTGTTGGTCATGTCTTACCTCTAAGCTTGTTATAAGGAAGCATTGGCTAGGTAGATTTTCCAAAGCCGGCTAATGTTTTACCTGAAACACCATCCGTTTTAAGGTTATTACCGATGTAAGTTATGTATATGATGAGTGTTTTATATCAAATATTTGAAAGATGGGTGAACTGACTGATTTTAATAGAAATAGAAATTGCTTAATGTGGAAAACAAACTAGCTATGAATGAAGAGAGTAAGAACTACGATAAAAGTGATCGTATTTAGAGTTATCATCATGAGCATATGGTTCTAAAAAATAGATTTTTCATTAGCGTAATCTGCTTAAAAATCATTTATTTATTTTTTATTTTTTTTTAACCGATACTTGTAACGAAACAACATTTTTTAAATTTTGCCTCGAAATCTGTTGGTTCTGGCTTATCTCTATAAGATAGTTCATGTAAATTTCCGGTAGAAAGTCCGATAGTAAATAGATATAGAGCTAGCTTTTGATAACAAAAAAATAAAGGAAATTTTTCATGTTACCTCGCGGACAGAGTCGCGCGCAATAGCTAGTTGTATTATTAGAATGAAGTATAAATGTATTTTTTATCGTAATCTAATATAATCTATAAGCCCATAACAGTAATATATTTATTACTTCAAACCAACATATTTTTCAATATTATTTATTACCGGTAATCCCCGTCACGCTCATCTTTTATTATTTATCTCGTCAACGGTTGATAGAAACGAGCGATCCGTGTAAAAAAATTTCCCGAGACCGATATCCTTTCCGTGTTATCGCTGTACGTAAATAGAAATGATACTCGCATCGCATTCGTTATTCATATCACATTCGAATACGTACGGCGGCTGGTACGATTTGACGTTCGGTACGAGGCCAGGCGAAATTCCGTGCGTTTCCTCGGGGGAGGCATTAGAAGAAGATTCCGTCTAACGCTCCGGGGTCGGTCGCTTTACCGGAGGCGCGATATTGCCCGTGTGCGATAATCTGAGCTGATTGTTTTGTTTTCTTTTTGAGATTATACTTACTTTTAAGTGATTTAGATTGGGTGTGGCAAAGTCGGTCCACCCACCAACCCGCGTTGGACCTGCGTGGTGGGATACGGTCCAAAGAACCCCTAATTGATTGGGGTGTATTAGTGGAGGTCTGTGTCCAGCAGTGGACTATCACAGGCTGATGATGATGATGGCAATGTGGTCGATGATCTGTTCGTTAAATATTAACACGTCTCGTAATGGTTTTCTACCATTGTGCTTGTACAATACAGGTATATATGTATTATAGTACATAAGCTCGTCATTCGCGAACATTGTCTTTGCACGCTAAAGTTGTTTATTAATATACTTCAGATTGTTCTTAACATAAACAGCAACTCGCAACACTTTACGAGCCTCAATTGAGTGGCCTATAGGAAATAGAATTGATCCGTTTCCCAACAGTGCTTTCGTATCTTTAGGAAATACTTATGGTCGCAACTGATTGCACGATGCTTTGATTTTGTATATACGTTAACCATGTACGAATATTTATGAACTAACTAAAATAAAAATCTGTGTTATAATGACACTTTAGAAAAATAGCAAATGGTATATAATGATATTTCAAAAGATTATCATTGCAATGTTAAATATTTGAAGTAATTTTGACTCATTGTTTATTTTACCTATATTAGTTAATAGAGTTCCTAGAAAAGAATGAAAAAAGATACAATTCTTTATAAAAAGGTAGGTAGGTATTTTTAAAATAGAAGCCGCCACATTGTTTTTCATATTTTGCATGTTTACATTATCCGTTAGTCGTAATTACTGCCATTGCGATATAATTGTCACATTCCTTACAATTGAACATACCACGTAACGTATTATATCAACGCTAAAAACATTCATATTTAGCTGTAAATACGCCTCACGAAGGTGTTTTTTTATTAAATTCATTGGCTCAATGCGTTAGGTGAATGATCTGAGCGCGATAAGAAAAAAACGTAGCGTATAAAAGGCGGTGAGGTACCTATAGGTGCGTATACACTGGCGAGCTATGTGATAAATACGAAATTTATAGAATGTATTGTTAACGACTGTAATACGAACACTTGGTAGTCGCATGTCAGTGGCTCGCGAGCCATTCGGTGCATGTGCATAAACACGAACATTTCGTTACAGGATTAGTTCAGATTTGTATACGCACGTTAAAAGAAAGCGACAGTGAACGTGACGCGTTGCGTGTCTCGCCTCGCCCGCGAGATACGCGCATCGAATCAGTCATGCGATCATCCATTAGCGATCGCTTGACACTGATGGTACCAGGTGAAAATTCACTTTTTATCAGGTCATTAACCCTGTTGAAATTCGCTTAACGTAGTGATATATCATAACCTCACGTAGCTGAAACATTTTGAATGATAAGGATGTTTACATACTATGATACGATATAGGATTTTTTAAGAAATGAGGTTGGATCCTTTTGTAAAAAACCGTAAACGCATTGTAATTTTTCATCAGGTAATTCAACTGTTTCTTTGTCTTTCGCTTAATTAAAAAATCAGACATTCGAGTTACATGTTGTAGCTAATTGAAGCCGATTAAATTTGTTCTTGACAGATACCCGGCTGTAGGTGTTTTCTTTTGCATACGTAAGCAGACGAGCAGTCGGTCCATCTGATAGAAAGTCTACGGTGCCCTTCAAACCGTAACACGTTATTGTTTTCACGCTATCGCTTTGCGGAAGAAATAAGCACCGCGGAGGTGCCGACCCCAGATGCCCCCTCCCTGGAAAAAGGGGACCACCACCTGCCTTCTTTGTTCCTTTACTCATAAGAATACTACGTTAGACGCCATAAATACATTCAACTTAAGACAGCAATTATTTTTTACGTGTCCTTTGCGCAGTATTATTGCTAGTTATCATACCTTTAAAACCGGAAATAGACACCTCGGTGATTATACTCTGACCCGTTCTCCTTTAACCGGAAGCATACTTCTTTGTAAATACAGTGTTCACAATCTTTACTAAGGTTTAGTTTACTTTCATAAAAGAAATAAAATGTCAAAATGTAAAACAGATCCAAAAACTATATATAATTTTAATAGTGTTTGTAGTATGTATCGGTGAATGTGAGTAAATATTTTAAAGAATATCAGATGCTACGATGATTTCACAGCAAAGTTTATATTTTAATTTTCAATCTGGTGTTGTATAAATTTCACTTCCCATTTTTCAAAGTGGAGCAATTAAGCAGATGGAAGCAACAAGTAAAAGTGAACGGGGTGACATCTTTTATTCCGACGCGAATAATCGCAATCCGAGGCGGGATTTTCATCCCATCAATTCTACTACGAAACTATTTCACCTTCATTACTTTAGTACGAATGTGCAAACATTGTTCACATTATATTTGCTTCGCACACTGTGTACTTAAAACAATTTTTAGATAAATAAAGAATCTGCTTTTACTAGTTGACCTATTTAACAATATCTAGAAGCTTTTAAAACATTGCTGTTTATTTTTTCTGCGAGATTATTTAAATAAGTACACATTAAAAGCTTTTAGATATTCACTCTAAAAACATGTTTCAATTTGCATTCATAATCGCGGCTCCTCTTAGATACCCCCCGCACATTCGTAGCGAGTTTTGTTCTTGAATTAGATTTGGTTATGTTATGAAATCATCGTGCTGAATTCATTTCGAGACGAGATTGTTTATTTCGTTACGCAAATGTTTCACGTGAATTCGAATGTTTGTGAATGTTGACTTCACCACTACGCCACTCTCGCGTACTATAATATTTGTAACTTATCGAGACGTGGCCTAATTCGATCAGTAGTTCATTTATATAGCGAAAGGGCGATCTTCGAGACGGAAACTAATGGAAAACATTGGCCGATTAGGGGCGAGGGGAGGCCGCTACGGGGCGATTTGTCAAACAAATGTGAGGGCAGAACGGGCACCGATATAAGGGAAAACGGAATCCTCTTCGCAAGACAAAGGATCCCATGTCGATATTCATTGGCCCTCTTACTATTAATCGGGTGGGATCGTGCGCTGTATCGGCATAGCGTCTCCGAATGGATGGACTGTCGCGGTCGGTGCGCGCCTAATTTTTCCCCCGCCGGATGATTTTTCAGCTCTCGTAGCCACCCGCAGCCCGTAGCCGCGCCTGCTCTACGATGCTCGCTACGACGTCTGTCGGTTGCCTCTCGCCGTTTTCAGTACGCCCCCAGAGCTCGGCCGGCACGGTTGTGTACGTGGCTCACGTTCCATACGTCAGTCTACGTTACGAAACGCGTACGTAATGTGTGACAATAAGTGTTGCTTCCACTAAATATATATTGTACTTTTTGATTCGTTTATATAAGACAGTATTGACGTAGCAATCTAAAGCCGCTAAATTAGTAGGTACAGTTTAACTGTTTGTTGCTTCTTTATAAAATTTACAATTACGGAAGGTAGCAGCAGAACACGTATACGGTGTAAGTTATATATTAAAATAATACTATTGATGTGATCTTAAACTCTCTTTTTTAGCTTTTTAAAATCTCTTTCGTAGAAACATCTATAAACCTCAAGTATTTATTCCCATTTTTCATATCTCATAAGTATTCATTTCTAATAAATACGCCCGGTATCTATTTCGTGTCACTTTTCCGATGAAAATAAACCGGTCCAAAGGGGCTGTTCACAACTAACGGAAAGTAACGTCGTTTGTTTCGTCCTGGCTCTACTGTTTACGTCCCAGGAGAGCGTATACAGCTTCCGGGACCTAATAAACGGATACGATAAAAGCGCGCGTCTTCAGTAGAGTGGCTTACTGGGCTCGTTTATCTTGTGTGTGTATTCCGAACACGCGATGATATTGAAATTCTCACCTCAGCGGAAACAAAGGCACAGTGACTGATAACGTTTGCCGCCGTCTCATTGCACTCGGCTAATTCGCGTAGTCATCGCCTGTTTGGCCTATTCGAGCGGGGGTTATCCGTTAACCACCAATTGACGGATTCTCACGTCGCACGGACGTTATCGTAGTTTTTACGTTTACTACGGTTTATTTCGATGGGTGAAAATTTCGGCTGTTATTTAAGTACGATTGCACGATTTTATACGGTGTCAATTAGAATTTTCTCACTTTTTCATTGAGTGAATCCCGTCCGATATATAATTGAACGTGTTTCTGTATGTCTTTATGTAAATATTTATGAGTGTGCACACATCTACATCACGGCACTCAGTGCGCGTATTTTTTTTGTCATTAAAATATCTACCTGTGACTTTGAGCGGGTCGATTTTCTTTGATGGGTCTGTGTGCGTGTTTGCTCGTAAATATTCATGTGTGCATACATTTGAATATCCTTTGATTGACACGACGTCACGGAACGTCGACGTTATCGCCTATTTTTGCTGGTTTTTATTTCTTTTTTTATTTTACTAATAAATCGACCGTTGACTTTGCGGTTGCTATTTTATGCGTATATTCTCATGTTTATAGGTATGAGTTTTCATACTTTCGATTCGATCATCTGTTGTTACAAACACTACGTTTGCGCGTAGTACTTTATGCGTGTGTACACGCCTGTTTGTCTGTGTTCATGTGCGTGCTCACATTCACACACTTGTTACGGCCAGTGACTAATATAAAATTTCCCGCTATCAGGTTATTACGCCCTCGGGGCGGCGAAGGAAGGGGACAATGCGTTTACTGTTTTGTTACATGTTCTCGGACCATTTTAGGGATTTTGGGGCGTATTTGACTATTACTACGCGGAGTAAATTATTCCATTAAAAAAAATTATAGCATAACTTTATTTTATATACTTCATGTAACTTAGCCGTAATCGTCTCCAACGAGTCAAAACATCATGATTATAGTGAACATAATTAAAAGCGATATTAATACTTTAGGTAATTTTCCAACGCATAATATTAAAATTTATTGAACAAGATTATTTGCTCTTTGTGATTAGGTTTTATTTATTATGAAAACATGACCAAATTGTGGTCAATCATTATTTTATTATTTTTTATAAAAATGTTATTTAAAGCTTACATTTTTCGTTATGTTAGGAAATTACACCAATTGCCTTTAGGCGGAATGAAAAAGGTCCAAAATTATTTATTTCACATTTGAGCAGTTACACTTCGGTGCCACTTATACTGAAACACATAAATACTCCTTTGTGGCAAAAATGAAATACCTTGGTACTTGCATTGTAACTTATTAAATCAAAAGAAACGGATTCTACGGATATCTTTGAGTAAGCTCAAAGATTTTTATCTGGCCGTTTGTTTCCGTTGCCCTGACTGCCTATATAACAGCCGGTTAAATTTATTGAACGAAATTATCGATATCTCTTTGTTATCGTCACCACAAAAAGCTCACGCGGCATCGAGCTCAATAGAGGCTGTTATAAAAAGGACCTAAGAAATATAGCGTATGCCGAGCGCAGTTCAAGACGAGAAATTGCGAACGAAGCCGTTGCGACAGCGCAATCCGGATTGCATTATACTTATGCACAGGGACGCTGAATATTCATCCCATTATTGGCGTCGGGCACTTTAATCAATTCCATTTTCTTGGTGTTATCACTAAGGGGACGCTTCATTTACGCGAATCTTAGCGGGAAGCGGAGTTATCAAGTCGCCTATAAGTCATACTACGCTCTTTCGTTAAGCGTTGTCTTTAGTGGACCGAACGTATTTAGTTTTGGGTTGGTGGGTATTCTATGATGTATTGGTTATTATGTTAATGGCTTTAGGTAAGCTGCTAAGTTAGCCTGTTAAGCCTTGTGTGGGGTGTAAAAACTTGTAAACGCACCTGTGTTAAGTGATGGAAAAAGTGTGTTGAAGTTATAGGCCAAAAAGAGAGATGTTAAATTACAATATCTTAATCTTTAATAGATAAATCAATTAGGCGATATAATTACGCTTATTAGTAAGAGGTAAATGTTATCAATCTTTACTCTGGGAAAACATGTTGTATCATGTATTAAAGTACAGTCTTGTTATCGATTACATATTGTTAAAAATATAAAACAAAACATACAGTACTGTATTGTAGAAACAAGTTACCGCGACAATCGATAATTATATATTGTTTTCCGTTAAGGGTGGCGGGTGTAAGCACGAATGTTATACAAACAAAAGTAAATCAATTACAAGTACTCACATTGAAATATTTCTTTCTAAAACCGAGTTGATGAGGTCACCGTGACCCCTACAATTTACCCTACCATAATGGATACATTAAAAAGCTCTAAACGCACGCAGCTGCATGCGGATTGTAAAACAGCTTGAACTGAATGTAAACAGCTTCACTGAATTAATTGACTTCTATAGCAGGAACGAACAAAATTTTAATCACTGGTCTATTTTACAATATTTTTTTTGGTTTTAACCAAGAGAGGTAAATTAGTTGTTAATTTTTGACTCTTACGTCTTCTCATCAATTCGTCTCCCTTTCCGCCTATTTACAATATTCCTCCGATTATCTAAAATCTGTGCACATTGATGTAAGTTAAAGGCAATGAGCAATAGTTTGCAACGTATAATCGATCATTACGTACAACGACAATATTTAATACACTTCTGTCTCGCTTTAAAAGATATCGGCCTTCAAAAAAGGCCGATATCTTTTAACCAGATGAGTGTAAAAAGAAAAATTAAAAATCTTATCTGCTTTTACGGCGTACAGCTAAGTATATATTGATTGTAAAGTTCATAAGTCTTTAGTCACGTGTCCGTTATCAATCAAAGTAATAACAAAATATTAAATCTAGAACTCGGTTATGATGTTAGTCGTTAGTCAGAAGTCAAGGATTTTATATTACTGGTAATTATGTACGAGATAAATGTCTATTTGTAATTATAACGTCATGAAAACATTGCGTAACATTAACTAATATTGTAAATACGAAAGATTGTATTTTTGACTTGTATGTTTGTAATGAGTAAACTCCAAAACTACTGTGCCGATTTAAAAATTCTTTCACTAGTAGAAAGCTACATTTACCTGAGTACCATAGACTACTTTTTATCCCAGGAAAATCCATTTTAAAAATCTAAAAATAACACGGGCAGAGCCGTGGGCTGACTTCTAGTATTTTATATTTTGTATTTTTGTTAGTTTCCTTTTTTATTTGACTTTAGTGACGCTACCGCCTCTTAGCAAGGTTTAATTAATTTTAAACCTCGGTAATGTGAGCCGTGGTATCACAATGTCCAAGAGTCACCTTTAATGATGTGTCGTAAACAGGAGCTGGGTTCGGATCCCGTAAGCGATAAAATTAATTATTAACCGCCCTCGTGGCCCATTGGTGTTTGCCCTTGCTTTTTAAACGAAAGGTCGTGGGCTCGAATCCTGCGGGAAACCGCTTTGTGTTTTTGTTGTTTGCTGGCTGGCTGGGTGAGGCGATCACCCAAAAGCCTTGAAAGTACTATAACTAAGGAAAATATCTGTGCCACGGTTGGACATGTAAATAGCCAGTTCAGTCACAGTACGACAAATTTTCTGACAAAGAATTCACCATGATCTACGTAAAAACTGATGAATTAAAACAAGTAAATCAGAATAGAGTGGAAGCTGGCCCTTGAGAGCTTGGAAAAATGCCTGGAAGAAAATAATCATAATACAAACATACAACATAATACAAAATCGACTGTTATTTTATGTTACATTCCGGTCTAATACAAATCCGTCACTTCTGTAAAAGAATTACTGCAAAGAGATTGGTAACGCATAAGTTGGCATTTATTACTTTACTTTATCACAAGTGACCTTTAACCGTCGTAAGGTTAACTCGAAACTATTTTAGCCGTAGGACTTGGAAGTATTATGCAAATCAAATTATGCGCATTGTGTTATCTGTATATTGCTTTGTTAATCATTTCGCGGAACCGATAAAGATAACACTGTAATTTTACTTATATAATTTTGATAAATGTTTTTTTTTTTTAATAATGGCGGATTATATATATATTTTTATATATATAAGACACTAGCAGGATGTGTATTTTGTGGTAAGTGAGACTGGTCACGCATTGCGCTTTAGAATCGCAACGTAATACTCAAATCCGATATGTTATGTCCTGGTACACCCAGTAATGACGCTGCTCACGATCCCTTTAAACCGAAAGACAGTAGTGTTTATACAATAGTGATTTGCAACAGAAAAAAGCACAGCGGTAGTACACCCTGACTTTAATGCTATAAACTCGGCGTTTATAAATTGTGAACCAAAAGTACGCCAACTGGTAAACTACCATACATATATTTGTTTACTTAATCCTGTTTTTATCGATTTTCATGAATAATATTCTAAACTGCTTTCTTTGTTGTTCAGTATCATAATAATTTGATATGTTATAACTAATTTTGACGTCGCTATGAATTCTTTAATAATTTTCTTTTATTAATAATTAAGTTCGATGTACGCTTAATATGCTCTGTTTATTATGAGTGTCGCCATATTGGGGCGGACCTGGGTCCGGATTTAATTTTCCTTTGTATAATAATTGAGTTTATAGATTTAGGTCGCCAAATCTTATGAAGAATTTGGTGATAAATTAAATCGTTCTCGATGACCCAATTTACGTGTTGAGCGTCTATTCGCCAAGCTTTATTGGTTCGAACCTATTATTTAGTATGGCAGAGAATATGTTGTTTTTATTTAAACGGAATACCAACAAAACAGTGTAGGAATATTAAATTCTTTATCTAGAGCTTCTCTACTTAGGAAACATAAGATTTTTTACATCAAGTGTAAGCTATTAAACAACTGACGTATCACGTACAAATAATTCGTAGTTTTATCATAATGACCGGTGGTAGGTCCCCTTTTTGCAGGGGACCGTCTGGGTGGGTACCACCGCGGTGCCTAACTCTACCGCAAAGCAGTAGTGTGAAGACCCTACTGTGCTCCGGTTTGAAGGGCACCGTAGCCAGCGTATTTACCGGGTAAACGAGACTTAACATCCTATGTCTCACGGTAGGCAGCGCGTTGGTGATACCTGCATTACCAATGTCTATGGGCGTCGGTGACCACTTTCCATCAGGTGGCCCCGACTGCTCGTCTGCCTGCGTATGCAATAAAAAAATTAAGCAACAACGCTGAATAGCGCCCCGTGTAGAAAATACAAAATTTTAGTAGAAAATAAAAAAACTAACGTAACGAAAATTAAGAAAACTAGGCAATTTTGCACACGTATCACGCTTGACATGTGCTTCTACGTGTTATTACGTCAGACACGAGGCTGAGTGAAGTAGTTCTAATCAATTTACGGTTCAGCCTCTTAGTATGCCCCTCGACACTCTGTGCAGTGCAAAGCGGGCGTCTAAGTGGTAATTAGTAGCGCAGATTTCTCGCGCAGCCGGCGCCTGTGTTCTTTTCAAGGTAAATAATAAATATTTTAGCACGATAAGTGAGTACATTTGAAAAGAAAATCTTAACAGTGAATAGTAGTTTAAACGGATTTTATCGGTAGTACTTCTAGGAAGACTAGATATATTGCAAAATTTCGTAGGATGTGCTTCTTATTTACTGGACTTTGAACTCAACAACTCAAAGGATAAACTCCATTTGATAAATCGATTATATTAAAAAATGGAATGCATAGATGGTCTATTACGATCGCTAAGTACGGTGTAGACAGCCGGACTACTACTTTTCCTATGTATTTTTAATATGAAACTAGGGATGACATCAGGTAGTTATTCCGCAGCATTCGAAATTGTAATCTATGTAGTAAAGGCATTATAAACATCCTTCACAGCTATATTATGTTATTTTGACGACAAAGTAAGGTGAGCAACTGCAGGTCACAAATATGTGTGATTTTTGGCAATCCGCTTAGAGTCGCCTGACTGAATTATGCCCTTTAAGCTTCGTGCAGAGATACCACATATCAGAAACGTAGATATAAAAAATTCCGCCTTAGTTAAACTTTTAGGTCAATTATTGGGGTTAAAAGGACGAAGCCTTTACTTTGCCTAATTATATATATACTTTCATACAATAATAATTTGTTAGTGTTGCAAGTTTTTTGTTTTATAAATGAGAGATATAATGATGGTTTGAGTCAGTAATGTGATCTTTGTCAAATGTTCACTTAAAACTGATTTTAGTAATAAAATAATAAGAACTAACGCGACTAAATCTCTGTTAAAAACCATATAATGGTATTAAAATTAAATTTGCTATATTTTATGGACTAAGCTTCCTATAATATAGCCGCAGCTACAAATCTACATACCGATCGTATATCGAGCCTAAATTAAGCCGCTGCTAATCTGAGTCAATTAATCGTTAACAAACAGCTGTAAGCTACGTACTCTTTAGTGTAATAACTTTAGTGCCGCGTTGTTCATACTCTAAGTTTCAATACTATCTTATAACAATACTGGATTATTATATCCGTATTATCGATGGTTACTGCCTTTAGTTTATAATGGGATGTTATTACGTATAAACCTTGACTTGCAACGCTTTGAATCTTTTATTTAGCATCGCATACATAAATTCGTTCGTACCGAGTCGCTGGTTACGGTGCCCTCCAAACCGGAAGGAATTACCGGTTTGTGGCAGAAATAGGTGTCGTGGTGTTAGTTCTTCAAGCGGTCCCTTGTGTACAAAAAGGATCATCACTCTAAGAACTATGTTTATACTAAATGTTATCAAATCGATTAGGTTTAGAACCATCAAATGGAAAAATTGCAACAAGCTTTGCGTTCATGTTTATTTTAGGTCATAATCACTGTAATTTTACGATCATAAAATTGTCTACGGTCAAGTATTTTCAGACTATTATTACCAGACATCTTAACTAACCCTAACAGAGCCTTGCTGCCTAATTGTAAAAAATACGCGAAATAGTCCTCTAAAATATCGCATTATTTTAAGATTTAATTATATCTTTTTGCTTTTTACCCTAAAGTAATTTATTACTTACACGAATGTTTCGGTTAGTCTATTTTCAGTTTTTATTTGTTTTTTTATATCAATGTTATTCTTATATCGTTATTAGTTGGCATATTGATGAGTAATTTACTACTTATTCCAATTTTTCTGATATATCATGTATTCTTCTTGCGACTTGCCGCTGTCGCCTTCGAGAGTAAAAAGTAAATCCGAGATTTTTGAAAACAATTCTTTAAGAATAATAATGAAATTTATTATTCTTATCGAATGGTCGCTTACTGCATAACAAACTAGTCTACTTAAGAGCACCGCAGACTCAATACTATTCAAACGATAGTTTGATCCGATTATGCGGAAATCTTTGTTATCGTTTCAGTGCATAGGATATCTTGTGATTAAACTTTTAATGCGCTCAATACCTAACCACTTAGCGTGATGTACTCATATATATGTATATATACTGATAAAAAACTCTTTTGATCTTAATATCAACAGGTCATCATCTAAATATCATGTTAAAGTTAAATTAAAATTCAAATTACTTTATCCTCCATAGAAGTGATGCACTCAATTATTGATTGTCAAAACGCTACCACCTACCTACCTGCTAAGCTAGTAAATCTCTAGTTAGCGGTTCTGACTAGACACTCACGTAATTAGGCATTTAATGAATGGTTCTCAAATATCAGAATTATTTCATATAGTATATTTTATAATAGCCGAAACATACTAGGTATACTTGAAACACACACAAAAACATTCTCTTGTTAATATTCTATCTTTTGTAAACAGAAAGTTGTAATTGAAAATTCTTTACTCGAAAATTAATCCTGGCCAATGTTGTTTTCTAAATTCGTCAGTCTCTGTTTGTTTGCGGAGATAAAACTTTTATAACGTAATGAAAATATTTTATATAAGCGTATTCACTACTTAGTAAAATATTCCTAGTAGTGTATTTAACGATCTACTTGAGTAAAGTATACGGCATTGTCGGAGAGTTAGCGCAACCGCGGAAATTTCGACGCCTTAATCTTATCCAAAGCTTTCGCAACTCTGAAGAATGTTCGTATGCACTGCGATAGCGTGACTTTACTGCATTGCACTGGAACAAGATAAGCGTATGACACAATAGAATTAGTTATACGAGGCATAGGTTACTAATATTAATTGAAATAAACGTTTATATTCAGTTTATCTACTAAGATTTACTGCCTCCGTGGCCTGGTAGTATGGGCCTGCGCTTTAGAAACCGTTGGGTTATAATTCAGCGGGGTCTACTTATTAAAGTTGTTTCCTAGATAGTTAGGCAATGGAGGCTGATCACCCTGGTCTGTGAAGTAAGATTTTGCAGCCGTGTTGTCCATCCGTCCCATCAGTATGTTAGTGTATAGAGGAAGACAAAGTGTTCTATGTCTGCGACACAGGAGCACGTATACTTATGCAATATTATATTTTCTGCGCAGTTGGCTGATCTCTAAAATAGACAGGCCGCCCAGTCGAAATCGACTTAGGGGACATTACTATGTACTATGAAAACATTTATTTTAAAATATTTATTTAATTGCTTTTCTAGTTACATATATACTTAGTTACTAGGGAGTATGAGTAACCTTTGAGTGATGATTGTAATGGGATGTACCTACGCAAATTTGTTTAGTTGTTTAGTAAAGTATAATTTGAAAAGTACACTTTTTGTGTGATTTATCGCTTTGCTGCATATACTTACTCTAAGAAAACGCAGGTAAAATATTTTTTTTATAGGTTATGCAAATAAGGAGACTTAGGGCCTTTTTAATACAATATTGTGATAAAGAGAGAGGTATTACCTTGTATTGTACGACATGTGCTACATACAAAGAATTATTTAAATGTGATATTATTTTTATTCCACGTTTTGTATAAAACTCGGACAAACAATGACAACATCTTCTAACGTCGTCGGGGATTATGAGCCCTGTGTAGGTAGGACTGGAACAATAACATAAAGAAAGTAACCGCCTTTTTACGCTCCATTACCGTGCGCAAACAACTTCTACACAGGTAAGGGCTGCTAAAGAAATAGTTCGCCTCTTGCCCCCGTTGCTAAATGCATTGATTCAACTTTATAGCGAGCTCTTTTTGTTTTTATTATTGAACTTACTCTTAGCTGAATCAATATGAGCTAAAATTTCGAAACATGTAGTGGCGTATATTTTTACTAATAAATATTCTTATAAATGTTTTGTAATCTTGTATTGTTTTTGTTTATTTTGTATATTATTAAAATGAATCGCGAAATATTAAAAGGTAAGTGCATAAGTCAATGACCCTGGACCAATTTTGTTTAGAAACTCTGTTGAAGTCCAAGGATGGTTTTTACGGCAAAAACAAATCGGACATTTGTGGGCAAAACACTAAAACACCCCATTTCTTTTACCCATACAAACGTTTTCTAACTAAAATGTAGAGTCAAATTGAAATTTATTGCTATTCAATTCAGTTCATGTTAAATTAGGAACAAATCACTGCCACATTCTTAATCTTTTTGACAGAACGAAATCAGTCGGCTTCGCTAGTATATAATAATAATCTTACTTCCTAGTTAATTTCGACTACGGCGGCGGACCTATATTACAAATCAGCCAAATTGCTGCAACCTATTCCTTCAGACGTCGGATGACGGACACGACCGGAAATAAATTAGGCGCAGGACGGACTTTAAACATGCCCATCCGACGCATGAATTTTCTTATTTACAGGAAATCGGTAATCAGCCCGCATTGCCTTAACCAACTAGGAAACAACAATGAAAAGTTATTGAGGCCCCGCAGGATTCCAACCCACGTCCTCTTACTAAAGCGGAAGACCTAACCACTAGGCTACGGAGGCAGTTTTAGTTTAGTTAATTCACAATAATTGAGTATATCATTAAATGCGTTATTTCTAAACGACATCTCGTCATATACGTAAGTGGTCTATCAAGCTCCGAACCGTACGAGAAATAGGGCCCCGTGCCGTTATTGAAAAAGGGTCCGCCCTGATTGATATCCAACTTTACACGTTCAAAATGTTGAGTTTCCGTTTTTTCGCGTTTGTTGTATGGAGAGAGAGCAAAAAAAAAGATTGACTCAATTTGTTCCCGTCCGCCGCGCAATAAACTCGGCGGCGGGTAATTTTTTAACTAAGGATTTATCTTTTCCGAAAGTCGGTAATCGCCCTAATTTCACCTAACGAAATTTAAATTATGTTTTCGGCGTGATGAATTAAGGGCATTTGTGAATTGAAAATGGAACGTGTCCTTTTTGTGTTGTTTCGCTCTGCACGGTGCTTTTTTTATTGGAGTTGATTCAATACGTCCGTGCTCCGCGTGTTACTTTGCTGGTGTATAATGGAAGTTAAATAAATTAGATATTGCTTAAGTTGATTATTAATATTATGGAGTTGTTGTTAAAGAACGTAATAAAATGCACACAACGTAATATAACTCGTTGATATGAGTTATTTTTTTACAAGAGATACATTTTTTCATCAACTCCAAAGATTTAATATTTTTTATTTAGTGTTCTCTATGTTGATGTGTGTCCCTATTAACAAAGACATAGACATAAACTTTATTCCAAAATAAAGACACGAACAGCATTTAAAAATAATGAAAAGATAAAAAAGCACCTACATAAAATAAAAACAGTAAAGATTAAAATAATGACAACAGTCGACGAAACAGAAGTGTCTAAACTATGTAGGCCCTTACTTATGATGTAATGGTATGTGGTTTTTCCGTCAAAATGGTTACCACTTAACATAAAATGCATTGACTCGTTTTTTATAAAACGACTGGACTAAGTCTAAGAATGAACGATTCCCTTTTCAGCTTCATCAACTGGAGTCGTCGGCGCGTTAAACTTCTTTCTTCTTATTTCTACCTTACGCCGCTTCGAACTTTGGCGTTGTTGGTGTTTCAGGCGATAATTTTAATTAGCCCGAAAGCTCCGCTCTCTGCGCCCATTGTGCTACGAATAAAACGTCGCACGCACTGCCGCCGACCGTCACGGGGGATCTCACCGTGATAGATGATATTCGTGAACAATTAATCTTGGCCCCCGAAATATGCGGACGATTTGCAAGCGAGTGGTCGGGCCTAATGGTCGGATGGATTATCGCGGGACTTGCCCACGTTCGTGCCCCCATCCCGCGGCGTCATTAGCGGATATCCGCTACGTTTTTTAATCGTTCCACAGCTCTTGGATGTTTGTGGCCAGTCTGTGACATTTCTTATGTTAGACATGATTGAACTACGTGAATCGTAAAAGGTTTTTTACGATACAAGCACACCTTAAAACTTTAAGGTGATTTTATTCATCTCCTAACATTTTGTTTAGAATTTGAATTTTAATTGTTTGAGTGAATAACATAGACAGCTAGCATTAGAATTCGTGAGTTTACGAGGGTCTATTAACTTTTGTATTTTATTCCGTTATTTAGTTGCTATTTCATGCAAAAAAATTGCTATTTAAAACATATTTACGGATGCCTAGATAAGTTTACTGAATTAGATACTGGAATGCGCATTAAATTACTGCATATGATAGTAAATCACATAATATTCTCATAGTAAATTAAAATTACATTTTTTGTGTTTATATAGAAACCTACCGGTATGTTGCATTGCCGTCCGTTTTAAATTTTCCTTTAAACCAGTGTTCGGTTCATTTTGCGAGATAAGTGCAACCGCGCGCTTTACAACTGGGTGCGCTATCGGAGTAACCCGCAAGTTGCAAGAGCGGACGTGATATGACAATTTTTTATCACTCCACTCTTGACAAAGTACCCGTGTATGCATATTCCAAGATGTCCCGGGAAGCAATAACGCGGCGACACGCTCTCATATATCATGGCGTGTTTCATAAAGGAGGCGAAGCGACGCCTCGGACACTGGAGGCGTTATTATGCAATTCTGTCTTAGTGTAATGTCTCGCATAAATTCACCGTAATTCGTGCAAATCCAGCGCTCCCGTGATTGGATGCATAACGTAATTTTGTGATCCTTGTGTTATCCAGTTCATTTATTGTAATTAAACATTTGTGTTACTAAATGAATAACTAATAAGAGGGTTTTTATTCATTTTATATTATTAGTTCATCATCATCATCATCAACAGCCTGTGATAGTCCACTGCTGGTCATAGGCCTCCCCTAACGCACGCCTCCTCCATTAGAGGGTTATGGACCATATCCCACAGATGAACGCTAGTCCAATGCGGGTTGGTGGGTTGACCGAATTTTTACATGCCCATCCGACGCATGGATGATCTTACTTTTCAGACAATTGTGTGATTGACCCAAATTGCCCTAACCAACTAGGAAACAACAATGACAATTTGTTGAGTCCCCGTAGGATTCGAACCCACGACCTTCGGTTTCTAAAGTACACGCCCATACCACTAGGCTAAAGAGGTATTAGTTATCGGAGTAATATAAGACGTTGATTTTTCTCTGGCGAAGTCTCATGACACTTTCATACACACTAAAATCTGGTTACACATTGTGTGTAGACAACGTTAGTGCATGCAATAAGCGACTTTGGTGTTTTATATTACACTTATTTCCATGAATACAAGCCACAATTTCTCCTGGTATAGGTTTTATAATCACTAATATTATAAAGCATATCATTCAGGATCTAATTGCAAATAGTTTGTCTAAATTTACTAATGATGTCCACTTTGCTTAATATCTCTACATCTGGTATCCTGCATAATATATCTTCAGTATATATATATATATATATGTTTGTATATACGTATGTATGTGCTATCATCAAGGAGTATGATTGGACGTGAAACGGAGAGCAGATTTAATGACGCAAATACTCCGTTAATTGGAGATATCTGTTTGTAGCTCCGATTGAATCGGGTATGCATTATTGCTACCCATATCGGAGTTTCATTTCAAAGGCCCGCGTTTGCGTCGAACCATTGGCGCATCCATTAATTATTTCTTCGTAAGCATTGTTCGCCAAGTTCTTCTGATTTTACTAAATTCCTATACGGTGATATAAAATGCATAATATTAACTATTTAGCTAACATGAGCTTAGTTTAAACTAAAATTGTGGCTTTATGAAGCTCACTTAACTAAAGATAGGTTACTAAATGTAATCAATCTTTTACTTAACAAAAAACTAATCAGCCAATGTTTCCTTTTTTCTTTTGATATGGTACTTTGTTGTTTGTACTATTTTATACGTTACATAGTATCAAACATTTTTTAATGAAAATCGCTTTGAAATAGTCACGGATATTGACAACGATCTAATGAAAGTTCAATTAATGAATTCTTTTTACATTTAGTTTATCTCGTTCCATTGTTAGTTGTTTGTCGTCTGTAAGCCGAAACGGACGCTCTCGGCAAGGGGGCCCAAAGCGGCAATGCAATGCAAATTAGTGCAATCACAATTACAGTTTGATTGTCGTTCGCCCCACGGCGTGCGTTTAGCGAGTGAAACAAGCAGGTAAATGTTTCAGCGAATAAATCATTACGGGCGCATGCTGCCGTTTTTTGTTTCGAACAATCTATTCATGAAGCTACTGTTTTAATATGCACTTAGTATACGCTTGTTCTCTGCGCCGGTTTTATTACTATACTTTAAAAAAAATAAAATAAAGTACGTTCCGGCCTCTGTCTATGTACCCGCAAGTGACATGACAGATACTCGTGTACTATTTGTGCGACAGACAAAATCGCCCCGCGACCGTCCCTATCCAGTTGACAGATGATGTTTAGTGGCAATTAATCTCGCCTGACCAAATATGCGGGCGTGTTGCGGTCTTAATGACCCCGGTACAGAGTCGAACCGCTCCCCCTCTCATCCTCCCCTGGCCCACTATTTCTCACGGAACTTTATTTGCTAGCGGTAGCCGAAGCAGCTGTGATGGCTTAATCGAAGGACTTGAATAAATATTTGCACGGGTTGTTGTTTTTATTCAGTCGTTGCCAATTACAAATGGTGTTCGCGTGTCAGAGCTTCTGGTGAGGGAAGGCTAACGTCCTTATAATGCGGTAGTCCATCGTGGTTTCTGTATAATTCAAATTCAAATTCAAATATCTTTATTCAATATAGAAGTGTAACATTCGCTTATTGATTGTCAAGGACGCTACCACCGGTTCGGAATAGGACGCCTCCGACCTGAGAAGAACCGGCGAAAGAAACTCAGCTATTTTGGCATCTTTTAAAATAATCAAATATCACATATAAATTTTCTTATGAGCTACATACAGTACTATCATACATATGTTATATTTGAAAAAGCCTGGAGAGAGCATTCCATTTCTCGGCTGTGTTATCATTTATAAATTCATTTATGTTAAAATAATCTTTAACACATAAACGTTCCTTTACAACTTTTTAAAATTTATTAATACCTGTTAAATTCTGAACGTTCACTGAGATTTCGTTGTAAAAGCGTATGCACTGTACCATAAAAGAATTACTTATTCTTCGCAGTCTAATTGCTGGAAGAATTAAATTATGTTTGTTTCTAGTATTTATGTTATGTGCATCACAATGTCTGCGAAAATCATTTCTTTTTTTTGCACATACATTAGATTTTCGAAAATGTATTGAGAAGTAACGGTTAGTATTTTAATCTCTGGGAACAATTTTCTCAGGGTTCCTTGGGCCAGGTTATAAACCGCTCGAATAGCTCGTTTTTGGAGGACAAAGATCGTATTAGTATCCTGCACTTCCCCAGTAGAATGCCATAAGACATTACACTGTGGAAATAGCTAAAAGTATACTAACTGGGCCGTCTCCACGTCAGTTAATTGTCTGATTTTCTTGACAGCATATACCGCAGAGCTGAGTTTATTCGACAGTCTATTAATATGAGGGCCCCACTGCAATCTGGTATCTATTGTTATTCCCAGAAACACGGTTGACTCAACAACGTCTATCTCTTCCTCATCTATAAACACTTCACATTTACTCGGTCTTACATTCGAGTCATAAATTTAATACATTTTGTCTTCTTCTGGTTCAGTAGCAGATTATTGACACTAACTAATCTGCTACTGAACCAAACACTGACAGTATATGCCGCAAAGCCGTGGTATGAGATCACTGGTGTGTTCAGATGTAAAGGACACCGTAGCTAACGTAATTACTTTGGTAATTGAGACGGAATTTATATTCTTCTGGAAATGTCCTAGAATGACGAGTGAACTAGTGGCGTGTTAAATTTCTTATGGGCAATTCATATCGCTTATCACCAGTTGAACATTTTGCTCGTGTCATCGCTTTATATAATAATATCGCGTAATAAATGTAGATGTACGTTGTATTATATTAACTTACGGTACGTTTTTGAAGGCATGTGAAGAACTACCATAATATGTTAAATTAAGGCCTATCTCAACTACCGCTACGCCAATTGGCGTAATTTTTTTGCAAAGTAGAGCGGATATCGCAGCGCGAATGGTAGCCCAATGGCGTTACTTTGAATATCATAATCGTGCCTACTGTACGTAAGTATTGGATGGATCGTAAACATTTATTCGCGCACGTGATCACGATACGAATGTTGCTTCCGGAGGCGCGATGCGTGAAAACGATACGCCGTTAAATAGATCGACACGTCGCTCGGAATCTATAGGGCGTACTTGGTACATAAGTACGTATAGATCACTATAGGTTTGTTTTTTGTTAGGGAACCCTCGTTGCTTAGTCTTGATTAGCGTCAGCTCGAGTTCACACACCTTTGCTGACCTTTACAAGTTTTTTTAGGCGTTAGGATAGATTTTCGTGTACGATTTCCTTCTTCTTATTTTTAGTTTCTTTCCTTTTAAAAGCTATCGATCTTTCACCATTCTATTAATGAATAATAGAACAATAATTTGTAAACATAAACATTGTACATCGTTTGTCAACTGAACTATCCGCCTCTCACGTAATAGTAAAATTGTAAACTGCAAAGGAAAGTATATCATTAAATTTCTACTGTATATTCCTATATTAGAATCAGTGCAAAATATGTTATTTATTATATATAGTGTTATTTATTATATAGTTTATATATTGTCCTCTTCAACCTTACATATGTTTGCATATGTATCAGAAGTGTCTCACGAGCTCGCAAGTCCTTCTTCCATCCAGGTTCATCTCAATGTAATGTTGCGTACCTACGGTCCTCACGTCGGGAGTTTCGTATGAACGGTGTCATTATTATGCGGATCTTCGCATCAGCCCACGGAGGCGGACGGGCGAAGTTATTATAAGTTTGTCTCGTATTGTCTTTTGACGCCGAATGGGTATGCCACGTTGTTATATTAGCCCGGTAATAACGTCGGGCTGGGTGGATTACTTTGTTGTTGCCACACCTCACTACTGGGATTGATGCCCTGTTTTGAACTTGGATGTGTGTTTTGGGGTGAGCTGTAAATATTTATTTCGAGGTGAAATGGGATAAGTATACGTGCGCTATATTTGTAGAGTTATTTTGGAGTCTTTTCAGCAATACTGTTGTGTGTCTTTTATTAGGTGTTCTGTATGGAGTCGGAATATAGAATAGGTAAAGTTAGGTTTGCATGATAAAATCATGCTTCGATCAATTGTTCAACGTCGTCTAGAAGTTTTTCCATAAACAGAACATTTATGTTTATGTTATGCAACCTACCAACCAACCATCCATTTATTATAATTTTATTGATTCCAACTCAAATGTCTTTCTCTAATATACATTTACTAGATCTACAATTTTAACTCTAATATACATTTACTAGATCTACAATTTTAATCTCTAATATACATTTATATTATAAATATACAAATTAAGTGATACGTATTTTTAATTTTAAAAAGACTAGAGAAAACATTCTATTATAAGGATCATCTACCACGTTCTGTTGTGTTGTGATTATTTTTCAGGCAATAAAAATAGAATATTAAAAATAAGTCAATACCTTACTACCTTGCTTAATATTTTTTTTTATTTTGATACGTAGCCTAGGAATTTTCGAATCTTTTGCGCACAAAGAAATAAATGAACAGAATTTATAAACTTTCATCTTCACTGAAAAGTCAAGATCTACGAATAAGATAAAGTCGTCTGTCTTGAAGATCAAGAAAGATTTTGAAATTTGATGTTGCAAATATCCTTCAGAGGCAGTGATCAATTATCATTATCTCAGTTGCTTTCTCTTTTACGATATTCTCTTCAAAATACTCATACATTATTCAGTTCGTTTAACTTTTTTTGAAAGTTATATAGTTTTGGACGTTACGGGTTTTATTACGAAAAATTAACAAAGTGGTAAACACCGTTAAAATTATTAATGTGATTTATCTATTAACTTACTTATTTTTCTAAACACGCTTTCGACACTTCAACGCTGTCAAGCCATAGTCCGTATCAACGGCCTTGATGAGTTAATTATCATGTTCTCTCACTGGACTCATTTCCGAGATAGGTCTTAAGCGAACTCTTTAATCGTTTAATTAACAAGCCGACTTACTTCCTACCCGGGACGCGCCCGTAATATTTCTCCCGGTGAATTTAATCTTAATTACCGCCCTCTCGTCCGATACTTGGATCTCGTCATTTTTCTTTATTACGACCACCATTAGGGACGTTAAAGAGTCGCGGGCCGGCGGCGCGGATTAACCTTGTTCACCTTAGGGGTCATTCGCTAGTTAATATTCAAGGGGTCGCACGATCACGGATTCCGGCCGCGTTCGAAATCCTCGCCGTCGAGTCGAAACGGGCACTCGGAAACCGCCCCTTTAGCCACTCGATTCGAAAATGCGAATGACGTGCCCCCCGGTCCAATGGAACGCTCGCTCACCGGTTCTGCGGTGACGTAAAGATATCGAAACGATGGGCGATACGATGCGAGCACACTACGCGAGCTGAAACATCGCGAAGAATGTGGTTTTGATTAAGCGCTTCGGTTTCGGTTTCGTTTAAGTATAGCACTGAACGTTCGGATAGTCGAATCGTTCATTAGTCAGACCACACTTCAATCGTGCTATACGGCGATGTGGATTTCCATCACAGTAACAAGTGTTGTATGCTTACATCGAGCTCCGCAGTACAGCCACAACGCGCATTACGTTCAATTTGTACGGATAATGAGATCCGAAATCGAAATGCTACGGCCACACTTTAATTTTAGCGAGGCATACATTCGAAACGGCATTTCATTGTTCCCGAGACCGAATTTCGCATTCATTACTTAACTTTTTAATCAAATTTAATCCGAGAGTTTTGAGGTTCGCTCCTCCAATTTCACAGTTGAATGAATTTGTTTTAGTACTCTGAAGAAATGGAGCCGCGCCGAATCCTTATTACTGACGAAATAAGGTCGAAATCGTACAAAACACGGCTAGAGGTATTCACGATTCAACGATTCCGCAGATTATTCGGGACATATTGATATTTTCCTATCTTATTTTTCTCTCGATATTTTGTTGTCACGTTCCGATATACTTTTCCCGTATGGCTCAAATTATGTTACCATTTTCTCGGAAAATTTTATCATACATTTCCATTACGCTGCGGAATCGTATTACGGCAATGTTGTTACGTGATTTTAAAGAGACCATATTTGTTATGAAAATTTCGAATACACATAGCTACTCTGTGGGAATTGTGTGGCTGTACAAAGTTAAACAACACACCTTAGTTAACTTTCAAGGCGTTAAGTTTTATAACACCAAGAGTTTTGCCCCAACTCGAAAGAATGGGTCTTTGTTTCGGTCGAAAGTTATTAAGTGAGGAAGTTATTAAGTTGGAAACCGAATTATAAGCGTGAAGCTCAAGACGTTGGAAGAGTTTGTGATACGATTGTTTTACTTCACATTCACGTAGAATTTGACTCGGATTGCCATATAATTTCCCGAGGTGTATATAGTGTAATTTTTAGTAAAAATGGCAATTTAAAAAGCGATCAAATATTGTTGGAAAAACTAAAAAGTTACTTTAACAATTTTGTCGGCTAACATCACAAAAATATAATTAAGCGAAATCGTAATTAGTTATGATAAGAACAAAATTATCAAAACAATATGTTCTGGTGTTATTATAATAAATGATTCTAAATTAATTGCATATACTTATAGAGATCTAGAGTAACAATAGTTGAAATCCCCAGCTTGACTGTTAAAATTTATGTTTTCAATTCTCATACAAGACGTGTCTTTATATTTTTTGTGCCATTAGGATTCAATGATTAGGAAATTTGGGGATTTTGAAACGTATTTTGGTATCTTTTTTGACCTAATTCGGAAACGATGCGAAGTCGGAAAAGTTATTCTCTGATTAAAATCAGTGTTTGACGCAATATTATTGTTTTAAACACCGCCTTCGTAGACTTTGTTTTCCGTCAATTTCTGGTTAGTTGAGATAACACGGGCCAATCAGCAAATTATTTAAATAGTAAAATGATCCATGCGACGAATGGGTATTTATTGGCAATCAGCATGAGACATTTGTTGGCAGATAAGTCAATTCGCTTGACGTAAAAGTTGTTATTCGGTTAAATCTAGACGGATCAGAAGTTGAGCTTATGGTAATATTGTCTTAAACAGGTAATTATAAAATGTCTTATCTTTGTTTCAGCTAGCGCCTACGTAACTTGGTCCCGCGGCGCGCTCCCACTAAGCACGGATGCCGCGAGCTTGAGCATCGGTCGCCGCACGCCGCCGTGATGATAACAACCCGCCACCATGGGTCGGCGGCCTCTTTGAAACGGGAACTTACGCCCCCATCGGCCAGTTATGGCCCTGAACGAGAGGAAAGCGCTCTTGCGCCTAACAACCCCACGGCCCTGTGAGATGTGGAAGCACGGCAGGTGGCGACAGAAATCACCGCCCAGAACGTACCCCTCGATCCGTGTGCCCAGATAGAGACTGTTCATCTAGTGTTGGACTAGTATCGAATTTAAGTGTGTGTATATATATAGTGCGTGCTAACATGGCCAGCGAGGGACGCGGCGCTCGTACGCCCCTTCTAGAGTGCGGTTATAGTCAGGGCCACGCGCACAAAGGTCCTACGCCGCGATGCTGCCTCTGGCTGGCGAGCCACGTGAACGTGAGGAAGTGCGTGGCGGGCGTCATGCTGCTCTCCGTCCTGACGATATTCTTCTACACGTATTACGTCACCGTGCCGTTGACTAGGTGAGTTGTGAATGTAATTGTATGTCTATAAACGGCATTAGATATTAAATATGTTTGGTGCTAATGAAGTTTTTTTTTTTATATAATTTGATTTCTTTTTTGGCTGTAATATAGCTGGGTGGTGGTGGTTATAAATTTAGCATATTCATTTTGTTCAGGACTTAGATCATTTCCGTTGATACGTCGTAAAGTAAGTTAATTCCTTATCCGAGTTCATAGTATAATGAGATTGTATGCCCGCTGTTTCGTTTTGTAAGCTTATTTTATAGCTTTTGCCCAGGGGTTCTGCATTAGTATATTTAAATACTCTCAAAATATTAAAATCTCTCTGTTCTTCTGACGTACAAGCTGTTTTGTCCTGAATTTTAATCGAAAATAGCTTAGTACTTATTGAGTTATAGTTTTTAACAGTATTAGGCTTACAATGTATTATGGTAGAAGCTTGATTATTTATATTGACTAGACTGTTTGTAATACTCATTCCATGATTCTTTTCTATTCTTGGTTGCATGGTTCTGTAATTTGTTGACTTTAATCAAGTTACAGAACCATTTATTTTTGTAAATTAAATTTATTCAATGAAACATTTTAGAATATGTCAATTTTGTCGGTGGATCACATCGTACCTCAGTGCGTTTCTCAACTTTACTGCTCAAACGGAAAATTTAGTTTTTATGTCGACTTTTATTATTTATTTATTTATTAAGCCTTAGTTTTTAACGAAGGACGCACATTAATCATAAGACACTTACTTAATTTGCATAAAATTAACGTTTATATACATAATATTCTTATATTTTTGCCGTTTAAACTCATCAACAATATTATAGCACTAGATGTGCCTGTAAACGTAGCGCTCTCAATGTTTTTAAACTTCGGTAAACAACTTTGTCAGTTGCATGAAAATATTTACCAGCGAGCTTTTGTTAACTTTAATCAATAGTAACAAATTAAAAAAAGGTATAAAAAAACAGTGCGAATTGTTTCTTTTTTATATTTTACATTTGCAGAAAACGGATTAAACTTAGAATGTTTGTAATCATGAAACTAGTAAAAAATCATTCAAGTTGCACAAGATGGGTCGTTATTTTAATAAATTCTTTTCGGTGTCACTTTTGTGACATCTTAAGATATTGTTATATCAGTATCTAAAATTTTAGCAAGTTTATGGAGTTGTCTAACATATTTATATTCAGTACAGAGAAAGAATTGACGCTAGCTGTCAAATTCCTTCGCTGGCGACTATAAATTCTTACAAGAATGGCGGTTGTATGTCTTACATCTTATATCAGTGCATTAAAACAGAAACAACGAAATATTCGCGCTTGCTGCAGTTTTCGATAAATCCCAAAACTAATGCGGATCGTAAACACGCAGGAGCTCAATTAATGAGTCGAACGCCGAAGCATGCGTCACGCGCACGTATTCCATAGATGGCGTCGTCGAATTGAACGCAATAGATGTCGTCGAATTTAACGCCATAAATGGCGTCGAAATTTGAATCGATGGCGGCAAACACGTTGGGCGCGCGAGTACGTAATTAATAATATGAAATTATCACGCACTCGGTCAATTCGTACAGTTACTGCAACTAGATTAGTGGAGGGTAGTGTGTGGGGGTGGGGCAATGTTGACTGCATTACCCGCTGAAAACACAAACGCCGTATAACTTTAAACCAGCGTTTAATGCGTACGGAAATTCGTTTCGGCGTCGACGTAATTAATGTGCCGAAACATTGCATTAATGAAGCCATCGGTGGTGAATCGTTCGCCGTTATTATTGCCGATTAAACTTATGTATCGAAATATATAGATGGTAGTTGAGATTACCTAAAGTCAAAATATTAAAATAGAATGGTTCATGTAAATTATGTTTCGTAACTCCTTAAAGCCATACTAATTCTAATTGAAGGGTTTAATTTAAGAGTTAGTTATTTTTTAGAGACAAATTGGATTGGGTTTGCGAATAAAATTCAATTTCAATGACTTAATCTTTCGGATACTTCCACACCGACTAAGCTTTAAATTTAGTTTCTCTAAATATTACTTTAGCTTGTTAGGGTGTTTAATCACTATTCCTGACACGGAAGTTATGGCATCGGTATTACTGTTCATTAAATATTTTTGATAAATAACAACCCTCGGAGATGACATGACGGATCTCGTCTAACTAGTAATCTCAAAAGAGAACTAAATGTGGCATAAACAAACGGGCTGATAATATTACTTAATTCGACTCTCTGTTAATAGTCCGTCCCTTTAAGCGGCTTTTATATATTCTTCAACTATCTAACGCGTTTCAAAATTAATAATTTTGTATAATTTGCAGCAGTAGCATTAGATAGTGAAGGATATTGTATGAGGTACTATCAAATTTTTTACTTTTAATTTTAAACCAGTACCATACGCCGTATATAACAGCACTTGCAAATAAATATTTAATTATGATATACAAGAATTACTCCTCAAGTATATAGTTTAATCTTTTCTGCTGTACACAATCTTATATTCCACCGCAAATTGCGCCCGGCGTTAGTTAGGAATACAAATCCGCTCATCAAATATGCAAATTGTTTAATTACAATTGTTCGTACGAAACTTTCGAGATTTAGTGTGCGTTGTTTTCTCTCTACGTTTGTACGAATACGAAACGGTAGCCGACGGTTGTTAATAATGAACGAAACTTTAGATGATGCTTCTTCATATATAAGCAAATAATTTGCTTTGATAACCCTTTATAAATAATTGTGGATTAATCGACTTATTTATCAGTTGTGGCTTTATTTGATAAGTTCTGCTTTCGTTTGAAATTTTAAAATCTAGTGTTTTGTTTTATTATAACTTTACATATTGTTATTATCATAATAAAACAAATAGATGAAGTCGGCCAAATACACTACTTGGGCTTGAATAGCAATCTCCTTTCAGCGCATTCGCTCCGAATTTATTCTATTTCCCGTTGAAAGATTGTTATTTCTGTTTAAGAGTCGTGAGACGTATCCACGTAACAGTTCCCTCGGCCGTGTAACTCGAGTGGAATGCACGAGAGACTTCAATTTTCCAGATCCTTTCCCGCGCGCGATATAAACCACGATGAGAGCTCCATAAGTAACGCCCGCTGAGTCCGCCGGCGCCTACTCCCCTACTGAATATCGGAGGGGATTTATTGTGCATAAAATTAGCACTTTATTCGCTAAAGCACCTCGTGAAAGAATTAAAAGTGTTCAACTACACGCCGCTCGCTCCTCGTCTTCCCTTTTGTCTGGCCCTTCACGGCCCAAGTTTTGTGAGACCGGACTGTTTCATGATAATTTATAACGTGATTTCACGTAATTAGGGCGGATGTCGTGTGGCGCTGCGCGATATTATATTTTATCGGTTTCGAATTTACACCGAGCCAACGGTAGGGGCGGAGTTGTCGACTTCACGAATTTATAACGAAACTTGTGTTCACACTAATTAATGGAAGCTGCCTCGCGGGCGCATTCCTTGATTTAAACGACTATTGTTTTATAATCGCCCGTGCCGAAATTCATAGCCCCGTAAGTCGTTAAATACAACTTTACGAGGCCATTTATCACGGCCCCTCCTCACTCTTTCATTTCTAAGAGAGTATCTTTAAATTGTTGTCGTTTTAAATCACAGCCGCGCATCAATTCAGTTACGGAGTGTAACATAACTTTTTACACAAAGCCGAACGATCCCGAAACCGAACCTCGTACATCTTGCCCTAATTAAAAATTTCCGATTCGGCAACAAATAAAAGCCGCACCGCCCGGGGGAAGTGTAGCTCATTGATGCGTATTCCTCGAGCGGATAGCCAATAAGAAGTATTTTGGCCCAGTTATTCTTTTCAGCGCGTCGTTAAAGTTTCCTGGTCGGATCGGAGCGGGGCTTTCATTAGAGCAAAATGACCGCATCTCTCCTCCGGCTCGATACGCCCATCTCCACGGCTAAATATTTCCTACACATTTTCTTTATTTATTTCCACGCCATTGAGAGAGACCTTAATGGCTCTTTGATGTGGGCCCCCGGATTGGAGCGCAGTTTAAAGTTTGGCAGTTTTTGATTGATTCGATACCAGATTTGACGTACCGTCCCCTGTTCGGTAATTAATTTCGTCTGAGTTTTTCAATTAAAATTAATCCACGCCTCTATAGGTCTCTAGCATTGGAGGGAGGAAATTTCACGGTGATTATACTTTTATTTGGTTAAGTCAATTTAATCTTTTCCTTCGGTTTATTTACTGCCTTGTTGCTGTTCTCGGTAAGTGTTAGGGCAACTCTCGGGGATTGCCATTAGCTTAAACGCTAAAAGGTTGTAAGCCTATTGACTACATTAAAGAAATACCCTTTAATTCCTCCCCCTGCTTCCGCTTGACTTTTAAATTGTTTAACTTCTACTTTGCTAAGTTTTTTTAACTCAGCTTGCGGGTTTTTTGTCGTTATGAGGTTTTATATAAAGTTAAGCAAGGATCTAAGTTTTGCAGTATTGTTTTATTTGAATTATGAGAGTTTTTAAATATACCAAATATTCTATAAGTATTATTTTATGTTCGTCTAAGTATAATTTTTCATTGTCACAATTATATGCTTATGTTTTCTCTTACTTACCCAACAATCAACTTTTTATTATTGTACATAATTTTGTCTTAATTCGAAGTTAGACATTGTAAGATTTTGCGATTAAATAATGAAACTTACTGAGGTGTTTAATTAAAATATTTGGTCCTTATTCTCCGTTTTTTGTGAACTAACTACCAAACCATGGAAGATTTAAATTTAATAAACGGTAACTGCAAAGTATTGTTCTAATGACTTATAATTATGCCTTACAAATAATGGTTTTAGTTTTATTATACTAAATAGCTGCAGGTGTAGAAAATACTTAAAATCCGGAAGTCTTATAGACAACTCTAAGCGCACGTGAAAACTTGATGTGGCTTCGTATTAAAGCCGTCATAATGGAAGGGAAATACGCTCTGTTTGTGTTTACATTTTGCTTTTCCTATCATTCCATAATACTAAACATTTTAATTATTGGAGGTATTTTTAAAAATGTTATGTAATAATAGTACATTCATGTTTATTACTATACTTTCGACGTTATTGGCAGTTGTAGCTGTTAGGATTCGGGTTTTTTTGTTTTAATTTACAATAATATTTTCAATATTTAATATCATGTAATGAATAGATTTTTTATTAAGAGATATAATTTATGTTGTCAACTTATTTTTGTTGTTTTTCTTTTGCTATTTTATATTCCACTTTATAGTTTTAGTTGTTGCAATATTCACAATGATAACCGGATTGAAGTAATATAATATTATTTGGATTAAAACGATATTATTTTACATAATATTTCTATATTTACATGTTAGAGCTCTGATTAATCGTTTAAAAATACAAAGTCATTCAGTTAAAAAAACACAATGTGGTCATTTGCGCCTTCGTCCAATATACAGTTCTCGGAAAAAGTGTTTATTATAAAGAAACCTACATATCTTTTAGTTTAAAACGTAATGATCTCTAAGAGATTACGTATTTGCCTCTCTAATTATATATATCCTCATAGGTAATATATAACTATACCAATCAAAATAGTTAATTATATTTTTTGAACAGATGCTACATGAATCACGGTTAACTCATAGTCTTTAGTAACTTTACGTTTTTGTTAGACACCAATAAATACATATTGTAATCTTTTACCTTTTAAATGTTACAAATTTCTAGGCATAATTTTTCTCTATTACTTAAAACTATAACTGAGTCAAAAATATGACAACTATGATAAGGTAGAAACTTAATTATAGTACGTTTGACTCTGATATAATACTAGTACTATCCACAATTAATTGTATGTAATTAAATGTTTTATTTCTTACGCATTTCTGTCAGCCTGGTGTGGCGTGACCGCGTGCCGAGACCGCTGTCCCAGTGCTCGCTGCTAGCTTCCGAGCAACACGCCAGGGACCACACTTCCGACGCCCGACTAAGGATCGACGCCAAAGTGCTGGTCATTGTCGAGTCGGCGTATTCGCGACTTGGCCGCGACATCGCTGAGCTCCTGGTGGCCAACCGGATTCGGTGAGTTGTCGTGTTTTACTTTCAGCTTTTTACTACGCTCAGAACAAAACGCTTGGGAACTGTATCAGGTATACGACATAAGCGTATAAGAACTTTTTTTCCCTTGACGTAAATTAGTGCCTGTCTATAGAAATTTCGGTGGTCGGGTTTTGCTTTTTTTTATAGTTGAGCTAATTCAGAGATTATTGTCAAGTCAATAGAAGAAATGCTTCACCTTTCTGGGTTTAGGTTTTATCTTTAATGGTGCTTGTTACGGTAAGTACCATTTACTTAGCAGATTAAATGGCCCGGTTTGTGAATAAATAGCGGTTTTTACATAATTATCCTTATAATTTTTGGGAGACCCGAGGTCAAGTGTTTTTAGTTCGCTACTTTTCTCTTCGGTATCTTTTCCATATAATTTACTCATTAGATCCTTAATACAATTTGGCGGACGGTCGTTGTTGCTGAATATCCCCTTATGCACCTACTACGGCTTCGTCCGGTCCGTGACGGCACGTAAGCGATCGCCTGTTACATAAAGATTGCGAGGTAATTAGGTGTCGAAGTCGCCCTGTGCGGTTGCCTATCACGTGTAAGGTTAACAACATGCTGTTCCGTTCGTTATTCGTATACACTCGTTGTTTTATTAGATTGGAGCGTATTTGAGGAAGCGATTGATGTTTAAAGTGCATTTGGGCACTGCCTTAACCCACGTTTGGTAATTATGTTCGTGGTCTATGTTATTGTTTGTAATGAAAATCTACTCTGTTACCCTGAGGCTATTATTATGTAAAATAGTCAATAGATAAAATAAAGGATTGCATCAAACAAAACGTAAAACATTAAAATAAGTTTCTTTAAATGGTTTGGACAAAAACATTCATATAAAGTTTTAAATTTATATGAATGTTTTTGTCTTGTTGTTTGTGTTTAAGATTATTAGTTGAAAATCCTAGGTTTGAAAGATTAGTATTATTTTTTTTTAATTTTAAATACACGACCTTATCAGTTTAATTCGTATATAACTCTTTATCTTTACGAACTAAAACATGAAGTGTTTTTTTAGTAACACTGTACTCATACTGTACTCTTGAATAGTATTCTTATAAAGGTTATGTTTAAACAGTAGGTTTTAATATATATATTTATATAATTTTGACAAACAAACTAATTTAATAGAATGTTTTGTTTAATTAAACACTCAAACAATCTCGGATAGATCTGCTATTTCAATTAACGTTGAAATAGAAAGCTTTAAAATAGATCTTTCATTTATAGCCTAAACATAGCAGTTAAAAGTTATTTAATTGTAAAAGACGTGCTTGCACTGAGCGTAAAATTGAGTTTGTAACGAGACACACAGTGTAATTTATATCGTTAATTTTATTACGTTCCTTTTGAATTTAATTTTTTTACCATCCTTAATTCTCGTCAGTAATCGTAGCACATGCGTGAATACAAATTAAATACTCGTTTGACTTTGCAGTGCCCTTTGTATACGTCCTGAGGTACATATATTTTTATTAAGTTAATAAAATGTCAAATTGTAGGTTAGGAGCTTTAAGGATTATAGAAGTTATAATGGTATATATATATAGTAATATATATATATATATATATATATATATATTTGTTATTAAGTAAAAAATAATATTGTATTTTAGTTTCAAGCGTTATTATAATAGCACGAAAATTTTTGTGTTCATAGCGAAAGTTTAAATAGCTCCGAGCCCTGAACGGGAACTTTGAGAGTTTTAACGTGAGCGACATTTTAATGGTGAATTTTCTGCGTCAATAGTCGATATCAGAAAGGCGAACGGCCCTAGGCGACGCTTGTTTATGAAATGTTCGACGACTTAGGAATTAGTTTTGTTGACGATACGATTTTCACCCTGCTCTAAAGTAGCTTTTGTGCTAGCTATTCGCTTTTGTGTTTGGCAATTTATGGCTTTTAAAATTTATGAATTTTTACTGTTGCCAATTAATGTTTGCTCTATGTGTAATAGTGAAGATTTCTAAGTCTTCGCCGACTTTTTTTGGTACGCTATATTTTTGTACAGAAAATGTTGTATAGTATTTTATTTACGTGTTGTTACTTTATCCCGTCGTGTATTTTATTTTCAACGCGAACAGCGAAAATTCGAACAATTACT
The DNA here is from genome assembly GCA_029286875.1 of Lamproptera curius. Taxonomy (NCBI): domain Eukaryota; kingdom Metazoa; phylum Arthropoda; class Insecta; order Lepidoptera; family Papilionidae; genus Lamproptera; species Lamproptera curius. The sequence continues at coordinate 1,283,377 of JAGSMT010000039.1, read as the reverse complement.
TCGCCCGTTGGCGATTCTACAAAAGTACACGAAATTGCCAATTGTGGCGGGTAATTTGCATGTGACCTCTAAAGGCTTAATAAACTGCGAAGCAAACACGGGGACTGAATGTAATTTACGTATTATCGGGGGTGGGTCGGACCTTCCCCCTCGGCCGGTCGGTCGCCCAATTGTGTCAATGACCACCATTCGTGTATTCATTCGTTCCCCGTATCCATTCGCATCCGTGTATTCATTCGTATCCGTGTATCCATTCGTATCAGTGTATCAATTCGTATTCGTGTAATCTTTCCTATTCTACTTTGAACAGAAAAATGTGAGATTCCCTCCGAAATTTTCGAATAGCTTTCGCGTTTAGCGACAGAAGTCGCTTTTATTGAATATTCATCGGCCGCGTTGGAAACTTTACGGTGCGGTGGCAACGTTCTAATGGATTCCGCTGGCGAAATTGTAAGCGCAATTCTATTCATGGTTATTTCGGAACAAATTTCTTTCTCTCGCTTCGAAACTTCGTCAAACGTCGTGTCACCTGTCTGTCGGTTTTAGTTCCTTTTGAATGAGTTAAATTTCGTCGTTTGATACTGTAGGCGGCAATTGGTGTTTTTTGGGTAGGTAAATGAATGTTTGAATTTCTGAAATATTCGTTGCACAGTTTTTCACAATAGGTTATTGCGTGAAATGGAAGTTTCCTTTTTTTTCTACATAAATATTATTTTTCCAGAATAGATCCTGTTATCATATCTACTTTTGGCTAAAATCTTTGTATGCAGAAGCTAATTGAATTTTCATCACTACATAGTATAAAACAAAGTCGCTTTCTCTGTCCCTATATCCCTATGTATGCTTAAATCTTTTAAACTACGCAACGGATTTTGTTACGATTTTTTTAATAGATAAAGTGATTGACGAGTAAGGTTTATATGTATCAGTCATGCTTAATATTGTTAGTATGTTTTTTATTAGAATAGCTCCCGGGCGAAGCAGGGGGGGTCGCTAGTAATAGATAAAGTGTAAATGATAACTGATTAAAGAGTTAATGTAAAGGTTAGACTTTTGCTGCAAAAAAATTAAGATCTATGTTGCTCGATAATAAGCTTACTTTTTTATTTTAGTTTTGCACTGCCATGAAGTCAAATAAATTCAGGCCCTTTCTTTAAGCGTAACATTTAAGTCTTTTTTGACTGCTTTCCCAAGTAAGCACAGGTTTGGCTTCTAATCCTTAACATTAAAGAGAATAACAGCCATTAGGCATTGCGACTGGCCTCTGACCTTCACAAGTAAAAGGGTAAACTAAATTCGAGAAATTCATTGGATTGGATATAAGAAAACTTTATATTACAACGTTCGATAACAAAATTTCGTATTCAACTTTTATGGTTTTTATTTTAAATTTATTTTAACCAGGTACCTAATTATAAATCAAGCAAACAACAAAACTCTATATTTCACGACCCGCTTGGTGTATTGGTGGACCACAGATTATAACAGATTTATAGTTTTTCTCGTGTCTGGGTGTTTAAAAATAAATCTATGTATTTATCAGCAATTAAGTTTTTATATTTGTATAGAAATATAAAAAAAAAACATATTATAATTAATGTAGTGTGCATTTAAATTTACGATCTGATACAACGGCAGGTTGCTAATTAACACCAAAGAACCATCCGACCGAACCGTAACACCATCGCCCGTTAGTTTTATTATCAAGCGCCTACAATTTCCTTTAATTATCGCACTGTTTGCTTGTAAACGCTCGCGTGGCCCTCGTCTAAAGTTAAATTATATAGGCGGCAGTCGAACCGCGTCGCAAGAGACGACAGAGGCGCGAACCCATCCGAGGCAAGTCGGCTGCGGTGACAGTTAGTTAGTTAGTAGTGCCATTAGGGGTTGCCTCAAGGCACACAGTCCCCTACATTACCGCCCCGCTCCCCATTAACGCTCCGCGATGTCAAAACGACTTAATTATAGCGTCGCAAAATTCAGAGATGCCGTCGCATTGGGCACGTGTCTCACCTGTAACGATGATTAATTGCTCGGATGTCATTCGTTATTCGGCCTCGATACGCCTTGTGAGCGTGATGTGTTGCTGACACACTGTGTGGGTTAATTAGATGTTTAAATTTTAACTAATTGAAAATGTCCCAAAGTTTACGTATTACTTTGAGATAAGCATCGCTATGATGGTGTACAATATCTTTTTATTGTGCCTGTTTCTTCTATTTGTTTAAAATAAGAAAAGATAAACTGCCATTGTAGATTTTGGTAATCGCAGAATTAAATATTATAAGGTAATAATATAATATCAGTAATATAATAATAACGTCAAGTAAATCTTGTGTTAACTTGAGCTCATTCGACCCGTGCATACATTTGAACCAGGTGCTTTTAGCAAAATATTAGCAAAATAACCTCGTTCAGTAGATATTATAAAATTGTCCCTATTTAAATATTATAGATCTACATATTTTCATTTTTAGAGTTATAAATAGTGTCAATACTAGAGGCTATTAATTTTTTTTATTGAAATTTAATTTCTGTCCAAGTTGAAGTATTCATACAACTATCATACAGGTGATAGTCAAATAGTTCATGAGTACATTGAAATAAAGCTCATAACTTAACGTTATAAGACCAACACGGACAAGACGTAACGTTTCTCTTGTATTTTCTTCAACTCAACTTAAGTTTGTGTAATTTAGTTGGTATGTATGAAACGGTATGACCTAGAATGTTTGAAAATGCTCCTTTGCCGACGTAGCTTTTAACTAACGCGCGGTTCTAGAGACACACTCGCGTGTTTTATTCATCCGTGTCCTCCGTTTTGTTCTGATTAATCTATTTTCCCTTTTATTCTTACTTGGCTTCTCTTCCTTATATGAAGTAACAAATAACACTCTAATCATGAAGATGAGTGAAAATAATAAGGCATTATTTATATTGTTTGCATATACATATATTAAATAAGCTTAACAATCTTTTGTTTTATTATGGATGCCTTAAAATCAACCTTACATTAAAAGTACTTTTTATCCTTGACAGCGTAATGAGATTAAACGACCGAGTTATCTTTTTTTGTATCGTAAAATAAATTAGTGCCGGAGTTATTCTCGGACGCTTTATATAACTCTTTATAAAAACGCGTACCATTTATAAGCCCGACTTAGTGAATGGTTATTCAATTTAGAATTTATTCGAAGCTTTCACTTACAAATGACCTCTAATGGATTTTTGTGACTTGTAGTTTTAAATGGCGCTCTAGTTAATGGACGCTATTTACCCCATCGCGCTACATTAAGTAACGATAATAATAATTTATCACTACTAACAAGTTACTCGCCCAGAGGCCTACAGAAATATATATGGATGGGGGGATGAATACAAACGGAAAAGTTGTTATTTGCCTGATTTTTTTATCATCGGTAATAAGTGTACTCGATAATACTTAAGCTTGTTTCCTAAACTTTTGCTCATACTATTTTTGAATTTACTTATTTTCTAAAAGTTAAACTTTTATGTGGTTTTTATAGGATATTGCAACAATGTTGACTTTATATAATTGTTATAGCGCAGTAAGTTATGTTCCATATATCTTTAGCGCAAACTAAGTCATTGATTAAATAGAGTTGAATGTTTGAAGTAAATAGTCCAGTTTATTATTGGCTACAAAACCTGCTTTAAATTTCATAAAATTTTGAGCAATACAATGTATGCACAAGAACTATGTGTTCTTGATTTAATCTGTAATAGTAATGTTTCTGGAATGACTTCGCTGACTGGCCTGTCTACTTAGTAGAAACTCTAGTTAAGTTGCTCCGATTATACTTTTTAAAAAAGGAATAAAAATTCTGTCTGTTATATGTCAGGTTTGTAAATACTTCGTAACATATCATCCGACACTGTGTATGCAAGATTGTAGAATGACGGCACAATTAAACGCGTGTCTGGTGGGGGGTGGGGTGGGGTGGAAGGAACGAGCGTCGGTTCGGTCGCAAAAGGGGAAAAAGTATCAAAGAGGCGCGCTCGTAAACGGCCCTCCAACTGTGCCGGCGTTATAAACAAGAAGTTGCGAAAGCACGGAACGTCGGCAAGTGGCTATGCATCGAGTCTTGATGCTGAAGGTTACTAGTTCGATTCTCAATCTTTACTATTATTAAAAACGGGAAATATTTGATTGTTTGTTTGTTTTGAATAGACTCCGCAGCTAATGAACCGATTTAAAAAGTTCTTTAACTACTAAAGGCTCAAGGCTAATAGCAATTCAAAATGAGTTTTTAACCTTTTATGTTTAAATAACATTTAAAAAAGTCTGTCTTTAGTTTGAGCTCTTTCAAGATCTTATTATGATGTTAAATAGACCACAGGTTCGAAAGTTTTACGTGTATAGAGAAGAACCGTCAAGAAACTTTGCCGATTCTTCTCTCTGAGGTTAAAATAAATACGAACAAAATATTAATCAATATAATTCGACCATTCTTTTTTTCCAAGCAAGCAGTTCATGAGCATTAGTCATTATTGATAAATGGTAATAGTCAATTAATTACATATTATTATAGTTTTCTTTTAAACCAGGCCACTTGTTCAGCCCTTTATTTTTATTATTGCAAATAAATTTAATTTAATTTTGAAATTGCAATATTGACACGACATATTCCAAAATAAAGTTTATTTTGGAATATGTCGTGTCAATATTGTATTAAATTGTTAACGATATGTATTTATAATCATTTTATTTAACGCCTACTGTAGATAAACGTAATGACATCAAATGTATACATGCCAATGTCTATACGATGACAAAATTTAAGCATTTATGCGACAGGGTAAGCGTGTTTAGACCAACAAGCAAAATAATCAAAATTAAGTAATGTAATTGCAAAATATGTAATAAATTAAGAAAAATGATTTCAATATATGGAGTTATAAGTATTTTTTTTATTGTAAACTATAATTATTGACAAGGTATCTATTTGCTGCTATTCATACTTACTTCTTAATAACATCCACTAAATCACGGTCATTAGGTATAAGAAAAAGGTAAATGTATTGTAAAGATAGAGTATGAGGAGTACAATATAGAATTGTTGTACACGAAAAAATTGTAGCCTACGTAATTGAAAGAATAATACGTAATGAAAAGAAGCTTCAATTTCGCGCAATGGCTCAACGTTAATTCAGTCAATTAGGAACACGGGTTCCAAGAAATAAATAGACTGCCTCAGTCGATTTTGTTTTACGGTACACAATATATTAGGTTTAGGTTTATAGAACTTTATTATAAGCAAATACAAATCAGAGTCGCTTACGCAATAACATAGTTTACAATGAACTATTAAACATGTTCGTTGTTGCATACAATTTAACGTTTGAATCAAATTTAATTTTCTACCACAAATATTTACAAAGTATAAGCTTTACAAATAAATTATTGTTTCAGCATTAAAGATCTACCTCACTTTATATTACGCATTGATATTATTAACTTACCAAATGTTTTGTATTGTGAGTTTACATTTTTCTTTCCAAGGGTTGTTAAATTGTTAATATGTACTCTTTGTAATTAGTGTCTTCCGTTTAAAAATTGTAAATCGTTGGCTCTTTTGCTTAGCACCTATGCTTTTTTTTAAATTATAATCTTGGGAAGTGAAGTTCGTGTCTTTAATTATATAATCGCGTAAAAAACGTCTAATTGTGAGAAATCATGGAGAGTGAACTGGGGCCTAAAGGAATAATTTTTTTTATTGTTCCGCTGATATTATTACGTAAAAATCCAATTTCATTTAGAAATGTTCCTGTAAATTAATAATAAAAAATCATAGTACATCCGTGTGTTTATATTAATGAGTATGTTACGGTACATGGCAATATTTTTTTCTAATGTCGAAAATGTGTTTGTAAAATTGAGAATTGTTGTGAGAAATTGTTTAGGGCAAATGATCGGCCTTATTATTTATAGTATACATTTTTATAGAACTTTTATTTCTTTCATAAGAATGTTGTCTAACATCGTAAAAAAATATGGATTTGAGTAGAATTATTCTAATACCACGGCACTGCCATTTTAATTGATTAGATATGTGGAGAGGTATTATTTATGCCATATTTGAACTAAAACTGACAAAATTAAAAATATGACATTGCCAAACTTATATTGAATATAATTGAAGTTAATGGCTCCCGAAAAAGATACGGATTACTTGTGTGATTGATTGCGTGATCTGATTTTTAGGTTTTATTTATCACTGGTGGTAAATAGATTGGACGGTGAATATTTGTCAACAAATATTTAACCAGATGAGAAAGATAACTAAATAATCTACTTTGAATATGGTACTACGAATTTCTAGCTTTGGATCAACTTCTTTTCTTTCATTACGTGGGAACATCCCAGGAATCACCATGTACATTAAAAGTAGCTTTGTGCGACCCCTTCCTTGTAATTCAGCCAGATTTACCGGAATTACAGTTTTTACGCAGAGCGACGGGCATCTGATCTCCGATCGAAAGGGTAATCTGCCTTCCTTTCATGAGTTAGTAAATTTGGAGCACTGACACCCTATGAGGGATGCAAAAGGTGTCTTTGACAACCATCCGTCGAATGGATTATCTTACTTTTCAGGCAATAGGATACTCGGCCCACATTGTCCTAAACCATCAGAAAACAACAAACACAACGTTGTATATCCGCGGGTTTCTAACCCTTCAAGGCCACGGAGGCAGTTTAACATATTTTAAATTTTAAGGCGTATAGGCTGCTAAAGGTTTTTTTTTGTTAACTACCAATTATGTATATATTTACTGCTGATGTACAAAACGACTGTAACGCAAAGTTGTTCACCCGGACGATTGGAACCACAACTTGTGGGTTGTTAATTAAGAATGAATAATACACTCCACTATACATTTTAAATCATTCCTCTTTAGTAAAGAATAAAAAAAATTGTTGGTAAACAGTTTACGCTTAAAGATATACTGAAACGTATTAAAAAGACTTTTTGTTTTTAGAACCACTTTAAATAAAGATGTGCCTCAGATCTTTAAAACTGGTTTTATATAATTCACATTTAATTAACGACAAGTCAGTTATTTGCTCTAAATCAAATTAAAAAAAATCAATAAACAAAGTAATGAAAATAGAGAACGATGATTTTTTTGATGCCAATGAACTGAGATTTGTTCTCGTAAGTTTAACGAATTATTAGGAATTTAAGTTTGCGAATTGACAGGAATAGACATTCAGTTTCAGTTCAGTTTTATGATCCCCTCTAAATTTAGCGATAACATACTCCCGGGTCGGCGAGGTTGGCCACTGTTACATCAAGTGCCACTCTTGACCTGTTTAATGCGTACGTTTTAGGTTTTTAAAAGATTAGAAAGGTTAGTTCAGTTTAGGTGGACTTCTAGATGTTTGGGAAAACCAGCGGTATATTTGAACTTTATTAAAAAGAAACTTGGTGTTTTTGCATAGTACTATATGTTTTCCGCGACCTCGCCCGCATAGTGATTAGTATAAAAAACTGCTCGATTTTTTTCTCAATGTATACATTGTTAGCATAAGCGAAAATTTTATGAAAGTACCGTCAAAATCGGATAAAACATTTCAAAGATTAGCCAAAACAAATAGACAGATAGACAAATATAAAAAAATGTTTACTATTGTGTTCTGTTTATATAATAGAATATAACATAATCAGATCATTTAAAAACCGTTATTGTAATGTTACAAGACGCTCTATTTTTATTTATTTGTATTGATTTAGTTTAAGTTTTGTTTTATTGATTTATCATGCACTTAATCAGGGCTACCTTTAAAATTAATGCTACAAAATTGAATAATTTATTATTACACAGAACCCTACTTTAATGGCAATGCATTTTCTTAAGAAGAAACATCGCTAACACAAATGCTTATTTATCGTTGCTTTGTTCCGGCAAAAGAGCATCTGCCATCCCCTCCCGTGGGTTCTCAGTTGAGTTTACGATTAACGTTAGAAATATGCGCGTATTTATTTGCATTACTTATTTAATTTTATGTTCATTGCTGTTTGGTAGAAAATAGGTGCGGGACTAAAACAATAGTGTTATGGTGTTTATTGCATTAAAAAATCAATATTAATCTTTCAAAGTTATTTCATTCGCTAATTATATATTATCCTGTTTACTTTTTACCCATATTATGGTAATAAGTGACTGAGGTAAAGGTTTATTTGATAATTTATGATTGTCGTCCAAGAACTGGCTGGATCAAAGAGGCTAAACAAGCGTTATGTGTATAAAAGAAATTGAACTATATTTACAATAACTTAATAAAAAAAGAAATTTCTAAGTTACCGATGATCATTGCTAAATTCGTATCCATGGATACTTCATCTTAGGTTTATAGAACTTTATTATTAACAAAGACAAATGAAAGTCACTTACGTGATAACATTGTTTACGGTACACGATTAAACTTGTCCGTTGTTGCACAAAATTTTAGGTTTACCAAAATTATATTTTATAATACATATATTTACAAAATATGAGCTTTACGAATAATTTTTTGTTTAGGAAATAGAGATCAACCCCACTTCACCCATTTATGTTGTTAACCATTGATTTAACAAATGTTTTAACAGTAGTTTTTTGAATGCATGAAGTGAGTTTACATTTTTTATTGTTAAAGAGTCGCGCTCCTTTAATTGTAAGCATCGTTTTGCCGCAATTTGTGCGATGCTTAGGTATAACAAGAAAACTAGCGCGTCTTGTTCGAGTCGTAAGCAGCGATTTTTGTTTAATAAATTTTAGGTTAGGGTGGATGGGACTGGTTAATTGTTTTTAATAAATGTACATATATTATATTTGAAAATTTTATTTAAATTCATTATTTTAGTTTTTTTTTGTAAATTTTGTTGTTTGCAGTTAAATAATCATAATTATACAATATTTTGATAACTTTGTTCTGCATAGTTTGAAGTTATTTTAGATTTGTTTGGGCTGCACAACCCCAAATCTCAATAAGATATGTTAAATGTGGTTCGATTAGTCAAACCACATCTAACATATCTTAGCGTTGTATATTATAGGTCGCAATTTATGTGGAATGAAGCGAGTTATATTGCGGATGGAACTGCAAAGTGATACTATTTTAGATGTAACATATTCTATGTGTGTAGTCCATGTTAGTTGAGAATCTAGAAACAGGCCGAGATATTTTTCATTAGTTTTACATTTAAGGGGTACTTTATTAATTGTCAATGGAGTAAATGGAGGTAAGGGTTTATTTTTCCCTTTTATATAATGTAAGATGTCTTGGAAATGTTAATTGTTAATAAATTGTATTGAAACCATTCAAATAATATATTAAGATGGTGTTGAGCTTAGGAAATCAATTCATTTATTGATGATCCGAAGTAAAACAAGCAGATGTCATCTGCGTACAAAGTAATCTGGCTATTAACTTGTAAGTCTTGTATATTATTTATGTAAATATTAAATAATAGCGGGCCAATAATTGCACCTTGTGGAATACCGCATGTTATTGGTAACGGGTTACTTTGTGTAGAATTATTAACTTTAACTAATTGTAATCTGTTTGTTTATCTGTTTGTTTGTGTATGTACCATTTAAAAATTTGTAATGCTTCACCTGTTATACCTACAGAATTTAATTTTTTAATAAATAATTCGTGACTTACGGTATCGGAAACTTTTTTAAATCCATAAAAACTCCAAAAACTAAATTATTTTTGTCAATATTGGATTTTATCTTGGTGACAAGAACGACTGTAGCGGTTTGGGTATTACTTTTAGGTCTGAAGCCGTATTGTCTGTCAAATATGAAATAGAATGGATCTAAGTATTTTTCTGATCTACTGTATAAAACTTGTTCAACAATTTTTGATAGGACTCGCAACACAGAAATAGGTCTATAATTACCTGGATCGTGTTTCGAACCGGACTTATGAATTGGTGTAACTTTTGCTGTTTTTAGCGAATCCGGAAAAGCACCATCATAAAGTAATTGATTAATGCATTCGGTTAGGGGTTTAGATATTAAAAATATAATACACTTAATTGACTTCGTGTTAATTCCATCCAGACCAACGGTACAAGTAGGATCAAGTTTACTAATTATGTTCTTGATTTCAAGTTGAGTGCTAGGTTCAAAATATGAGGTTGTCGAAGCTACTGCTTTGTTAATAGGCAGGGCGTGTGAGTAATTATCATGAAATGATTTGGGTATGTCGTTTGCCAACTGTTGTCCTATATTTGAAAAATAACTGTTAAATGCTTCACAAATATCAATAGAATCTATTACATCAATGGAGTTTACAACAGGTTTTGAAGGAAGAATAATATGCTTTATTTTATTCGAACCGAGAGTATTTATTAAACTCCACATTTTCTTTGGATTATTGTGACGTTTAGGAACTTTATCTTCATGAAATGTACACAACCTTTGAACATTAATGCCGTTTCTGAATATCAATTCCTTTGCAGGTACAAGGTGGAAGTTGCTGGTAAGAGTCTGCCAGTGCTGACGACCTTGGACAAGGGACGCTACGGCGTGATCGTGTTTGAGTCTCTTTCGAAATACGCCAACATGGACAAGTGGAACAGGGAGCTGTTGGATAAATACTGCCGGGAATATTCGGTTGGTGTGGTCGGTTTTGCAACCCCCGGTGAAGAGACTCTTGTTGGGGCACAGCTTAAAGGATTCCCGTTGTTCATGCACACCAACCTAAGGCTGAAGGTAAAAATTTTCCTAGTTTTTATCCATTACTAGTATCATGCTAGTTTAGTACCAATAACTGACGCGATTTTGCTATTGTATCAAATGTCAAAATCATATCACATATGTCATATGTCACAAAAGATAACCCGCTGAGTTTCCTTGTCTGGTTCTACTTAGGTCAGAAACGACCCCTTCCGAACCGGTGGTAGCGTTTTTGAAAATCAATGAGCAAATGTAACACTACTTTATTAAAGAAACACATTGTAATTTGATTTTAAAAATCTTTTTGTTTACATATAAACAGGATGCAACTTTAAATTCCGCTTCTCCCGTGCTTCGTCTATCACGCGCCGGTGAGACGGCGTGGGGTGCTTTGCCCGGGGACCATTGGACTGTCTTCAGAGCCAACAGTTCGACATACGAACCCGTCGCGTGGGCGATGAGGCAGAACGACTATGGCTCTAACGGTGAGTTTTGACAGGTTAATATTCAGAAAATCAAAACCATGTTATTCCGTTACAGATTCGCTTCACTTGTTCGACCGCTCGAGTTTTTATATGATATTATAAAAACTTGTATATTTACTTGTATTGTCGAATTTCAAATTATTTATCGATATTTATTTATCTATTTTAAGGCTTAACAACTAAATACATACAAGATTTTACAAACTAATGAATATATTAAAACTGTTACAATTTATGTACATATTTAAATTAAAGGCAAGCACAACATTTACTTTTCTAGAGAACAGAAACCAATAAAAGTAACAAAAAAAATAAAGACATTTGAAAATTAAATTAAAACCTATTAAAGTGTAATAAAGTAGTAATTAAATAATGAATTCCATAATTTAAAAAAAATTACGTGAAAAATTTATACACTTTCTTTTTAAAGTTTATAATAATTTCAGAAAAGATATGGGGCCCTTACGTATTAATATTATACGAAAATTTAATGAAATTTATCTTCCATACTATATCGCATTAGATCCTTTGTAATAGCATAAAATATTAATCCGAGCCAATTTTTTCTCACTACCTATTGACTCATCGTTACATCTATTCGAAACTTTTGAAGTTTTCGACTGATACATTGTTTCCTTTTCCGATCTTGTCGTGTTCAATGTGCATTATAGGAAACACAATGAAGGTGATTTTTTGTTTCTTTGTTGTTTCCACTTTATTCCCCCTAGACTGCGACGCTAGTTTCGGAGTCGGTGGCATGCAAAGCCGGAAGTTTTACCCGCCCTCGCTTTCTAACAACACACGTGTAAAATATTTTACACACCAGAGATTTGCGCTTTCAGTGATGCCGTAATTTCGCCTTTGAATACATACACCTGGCTTGATTTTTTGCTTGTCTTTTAAGCTGGTAAAGCTTGTGTTATCCACAAGCGTCCTCATTTACTATACGTTTTGTTTTAAATTTCGCCATGCTACAGTTTTATGTAAGCCAGTGGTTTAATTAAATTTTTCCACGATTTTGAAGCTAAGAAGCACATGCATTCTTTTTTATGCTTAGCTTAAAATAACATTCTTCTTCAGCAAAATTATTTATGTAACACGGGATATAGAAGGCAATATGTCACATAAACTTTACGTTATTTCACTGATAATTTATTAAAGGTTCTCAACACCTTCAAGGATCAGTGTGGAAGAAGATATTTACAAGTTTTTGATTTTTTTGATCAATATATTTGACGACTACTATAAAAGAAAAACAATATAAAAATAACTATCGGTCATATTTGGGTGTTTGCTATGTTTAAAAACCATTAATATAAGACAAGCTGTCCATCCACTGTGCTATGCCCGTGGTATTTTTAGATTTTTTTAGATTTTCATGGGGTAAAAAGTTGTATATGTTACTCGCAAGGGATTGTAGCTTTAAAGTTTTTTTATATCCGCACTGTAGTTTTGGAGTTTATCCAATAGAAACATACACACAAAAATAAAAAATCTTTCCTCATTATAATATAAGTATAGATTAAACATATCTTAGTTTATTCATTGCTTTCTGTTCACTTCTCTTGTAATAAATAACTTTCAACGACCAAACCATTAATTCCGCACAGAAGATCGGGTACCATTGGCAACCGTGATTCAAGATCACGGCAGGTTAGATGGAGTACAACGGGTGTTGTTCGGTTCCGGTCTGCAGTTTTGGCTTCACCGTTTGCTGTTCTTGGACGCCCTGAGCTATCTGAGCCACGGCCAGCTGAGCCTCAGCTTGGAGAGATGGATCCTTGTCGACATCGACGATATATTCGTCGGTGAAAGAGGTATGTTGTTGTCAATAGTTGTTGACCTATTGAACAGCTATGTTGGTGAGAAATTTTTGGTGAGAACAGAAATTTTTGTAAAATTAAAGTTATATTTATTTTGTAACTTTTTAAATAGTTTATGGGATGAAAATAGTTCATTGTTTGTTGCTGTAAAAGGATAATTAGAATTTACATCTAATCTTACAGTCATTTATCATTTTTAAATAACGTGTTTTTGATTATTATTTCAAAGATATCTTTTAAAATGCAATGATGCAATTATGTATTCATACATAATATTTAAAATTGCTAATATGTGTCACAAATACTTCCCTATCTTATTATGTCAGCATAAGTATAGTACATTTAATTTCCAAATATTTGATTACCAATCAGGTACACGACTGCACGAAGAAGACGTATCTGCTTTGTTAGCTTCGCAGGCTGCTCTGCAGCGACTTGTATCAGGATTTAGATTCAATCTGGGATTCAGTGCGAAGTACTACCACCATGGGACAGCCTTGGAGAACCGTGGTGATGATGCGTTGTTACGTCACAGGGAGCATTTCACGTGGTAAGTACCGTAGATTTAGATTCTAGAAGGTTCCACGAAACTATTTCTAACGAAAACTACTAACTGAAAAGTGTTGATAATTTTTTATACTAGTGTATTTAAGTATGCTTTTGAATGTTTCATTAATAATAAATAAAAATAAAAAGCGTTTATTTGACTATGCTACATCTCATTTTTCGAATTTTACAAATATAATATTAAGTATAGTTATATGTATATAAAATAATTTCTTTTTTAAAAGGTTTAACTTCTATTAATTACTGAGACTGATGGGTCTATAGTTACCTATATCTTTTGGATCTCCTTTTTTATATATATAACATTTGACACGGACCATTGTGTAGGCGTTTCCGATGTTCGTAATATTAAATTAAATAGTTCAGCGAGCGAAGATGCTAGTATATTTATTTACAAGCTTAAAGAGTGCAGAAAGTTCGTTTTTCATCGCTCTTGATTTATGCTTGGTTTTTTGGAGTTCTTTTCTGCCATAACCATTTGTTGCTGTTTTCTTTTCTTATTGCTTGAGCTGATCTCAAACTTATGTCGATTGACTTTGTAAGGTGGCGTAGAGTGTTTGTACTGAGTAATTTTGCTTCGTATTGTGATTAAGTAGCAACTTCGGTAGAGTTTCTCTGTAAGTGGAAATTTCTTGCAATTTATAATTTTTATTTAATTGGATAGCTTTCCTGACATTGGATGAAGTAGCAATTTCGGGTGTAATGGGAATGTTTCATTACTTTTATAAAATGACGATCTAGAAACGGTATCTGGAAGTGATATCTAAAAAAACAGTATTTCCTTATTGAAACTTTATGTATCGCGTATAGTAGAACCTAACACTAAAGAACTTAGCTGTGTTTAGTGAAAAGGCCGATTTTGTATTAATGAATCGTAATAGTGTTATATATCTACATTTGATATTAATATATTTTTGATTTATTTGATGATTTGATAAAACATTTATTCGACAGCAGCTTTGGTCTTTGATCATTTTGAAAATAATTATCAAAAAATATTTTACCCTTAGAGGCTCAAGTTTTGACCATGTAGACCCTTAAAAGCATAATTTTACGTTACTTGTTTCTGAGAAGATTTTCTATTCACAGCTTACCTACGCTCATACATAAAAGGCCTTCTAAATGTCACAGTTACTATAAACAGTATATTAATAATTATATCAAGCTTGAAATACATTTATGCATGTCTATTAAAAGTTTGTAAAAAAAGGTCTTTAAAAAATTCATATTAAAATTCGTTCTAAGATAATCGTATCATGTTTTTTTTTAAAACAAAATCGATAACTACCGTAAACGTTTTGGAGATAGTATCGAGTTTTAAAATGAATACGTGAGCGACCATTAATATCGCGTTACTGTTCACATGTCATGAATAAAAATAGCCTTAATCTATCATAATCGTCCTATTTACTTGTTCTAAGGCAGGTTCTGTTATCAAGGTCACGTCCGTCGTTATGTTTTACTTTCAGTCTGTCGATTTTATTGTTCCATCGCTAACGCACATTTTCTTTACGACTCACTAAAGTTTATACGCATTACGCAAAACATACGGTTGTGTATTTGCCAAATACAATACGCCGAAAGCTGTTACAAAACTAGAACAGGACATATAAATAGATTACTAGCAGATTATAATGCTTTTCGTTACGACCAAGTTTAAGACACAAAAAGGATTCATTAGCTGATTAGAAAAGTTTATAATAAATATATACAATAAACATATATAGTAAACTATAGAAATTAGAACATTGGATTATTTACTATAATTTTACTAACACCAAACCAAATAAATAATAAATTATAATATTCAAAATTCAAAACCGTACTGGTTTTAGAGCTCATATTGTTTTATGGTCTTATAAATTCTTGTCGAGCTCTTGGACCATTTTTGCATTGTCGGTGTTTTAATAAAAAAAAAATGTCTTGTTTGTGTAAATGTAATCTATTTTTATTATTGTTTATAATTGATTGTTCCAAATAAATATTCTAAGGTTTTGTTTGTTTCGTGTTTAGGTTCTGTCACATGTGGAATCACCAGCAGCCCCATCTGTACAGCAACGTGTCCCAACTCGAGGGAGAGATGATGCTGAACAAGCAGTTCGCTATCGAGCACGGCATTCCGACGAATTCCTGTTACTCCGTGTCACCACACCATTCAGGCGTATATCCGGTCCACGAGCCATTGTACGAGGCGTGGAGGAAGGTGTGGGACGTGAGGGTCACGAGCACCGAGGAGTATCCTCATTTGAGACCGGCCAGGTGATTATGGCGTGTTTAACTCTAGTTAACGTTTCCTTGTCTTTGTGCAATTGCTTTGAAGATCAAAGATTTTTTTAATTTTTGCGATTTTTCTTTAAATCTTCTTATGTTGCTACTAAATTAAAGTCAATACAAATGTTAATGTAGTTCGAATAGCTGTTATAGTTTAAAGTTGGTTTTATGTAATTAATTAATTATTAGAAGTTTTATTCTACCGTCTATTATGATCATTAATTAAAGTTTTGCTATTTTTTCTTAATAATGAGACCCTACTAAGCAAATAGTACCATTCTCGTCATGTGTAAGACGTACTCACAAACTATAGTTCATCCAAATAAGACTGGGTATCGATGTAAACAAAGTGACCCATTGCAACAAAGTGTGGCTATTTCTGCCGCAAAGTAGTAGTGTGAAAACACTGTTGTGCTCCGGTATAAAGGGCACCGTAGCCAGCGTGGTTACTGGGTAAACGAAAGTACACCGCTATGTCACACGTTAGGCAGCGCGTTGGTGATACCACTAGTAATGCCGAAGTCTTTTGGCGTCGGTGACCACTTCCCATCGGGTGGCCCGACTGCTCGTCTACCTGCTTACGCAAAAAAACCACGACACAGTTTTTATTGTTTTTACCTATTGTATTTTTAATACACCAGTGTCACTCAATGACTATCATTTGGTGATAATTTATTAGTATAAAAAACGCTAGATGTATAGCGTCACTTGACAATGCTTATATGAGTTCTGGATACAATTTGGCCCTTATAGTTTGTATACTTCAACAACGCATAATTTATTTGACATGTAGACGCTGAAAAGGGTCCAAACGTCAGAAACAATCATCATCATCATCATCATCCTGTGTCAGTCCACTGCTGGACATAGGCCTCCCCTAATACACTACCCATTAGGGGGTCAGAAATAAATTGTACTAAATTACTGGGGATAAAACGATGTTTAATTTCATAATCTTCATCATTAATCAAGTTATGATGAGATTATTATAACTAAAAATTAAAAATTTAATAAAAAAACAGCACAATGAATTAGATGGCTTATAATTAAGCTTAACTTCTAACTTTAATTACTAATATTTTATAATTGATTTTTGATTCTATTCGGCATAGAGGTATGTGTGTTTCATTAAGAATTGGTTTGAAAATATTTTTTTGCATTACACTATGTTGTTACACTTACTAGTACTGTATATTTTCTGTTCATAATGCTTAACTTAAGTTCTGTATTAAAATTAAGAGTAACGTACCTTCATAATACACGTATAAAAATTACAATCAATCGTAACGCCTTTCCTACAATGCTTTTGCTCATTGCCTAAATTAAAAAGGTGGTCGAAATTTCACCAGTTGCTTTGCGATTTTACACCTTTTTATTTAATATCACATCACATCACATCATCAGCCTGTAAAAGTCCACTGCTGGACATAGGCCTCCCCTAACACACCCCTATCCATTAGGGGGTTTTGGACCGTATCCCGCCACGCTGGTCCAATGGGGGTTGGCGGGTGGAACGACTTTTTACATGCCCATCCGACGCATGGATCATCTTACTTTTCAGACAATTGGGTGATCGGCCTAAATTGCCCTAACCAACTAGGAAACAACAATGAAAATTTGTTGAGTCCCCGCAGGATTCGAACCCACGACCTCCGGTTTCTAAAGCAGACGCCTTTGCCGCTAGGCTACGAAAGCAGTCTTTACATCAGGTGTTAAAAACAGAAACAGAATTAAATATGCGCTATAATTATTTATATTTAACATTACTTTTATGTATCCAAAAGAATATAACTTTTAACAATCATAAGATTTGTTATAATATTCAAATCACGCCATTGAAACAAAACGTGTGAACGAAGAACAATGGTACCGTTTCGTTTATTCGGATTTACAACGCCCATAAAATGCGCAATGTTTAGATAATAAATCATTACACTGGAATAGGGTATTTTCCTCTGTAAATATTGTACAAAAGTGCCTGGAAAATTGTTACGCGTTTCTTTATAATTTGTTTCGTTTCAATGTTACGCAAAGTTTTAATCTGAGATAAATTCGAAATATGTAAGAAGAGAATACGGTATTGCGTTTTTAAGTTATAATTAAATGTATTAACGATTGACGTAAATTTGAAAATGTTTCTCATTTATTGTAATGTTTATGTAAATGATCTTTAATCTATATTAACTTAAAAATTAAGGTTTATAGTATATGCGATATTACATCACAACAAATTTATTCTGTGAAAAGGGTTAATTTTCACACATAACGCAGCTTATTTTGTAGGTTAAGATTTCCATCTTCTATTGTGTACCAGTTTTAAGAGTGTACTTAGAGTTTTTATTGTAGAAAACGATTGTTATAACTTGAGATTGATTAAAGCATTTAAATCTTTCTTGTCTCCACACTTCGTACTTTGAATAAAATATGGATTGTTGAAATCTTTAAAAGTTTCGTAAATGTCCATTTAGATTAAGAAGAGGATTCCGACATAGAGGGGTGATGGTGCTCCCGCGGCAGACGTGTGGACTTTTCACGCACACTTTACTGCTAGAGCGCTATCCCGGAGGAAGACAACGTCTCGATCGCTCGATACAGGGCGGGGAGCTGTTTCAAACCGTCATCAACAACCCGGTAAGTGTTCGGCTCAATGAACAATAAAGCCCACTGTTTTTATTTAAAACGATACCAAATCTTCAAGAGTTGAATTTTTGTGTTACATCTCTACCTATTTTAATTGAAAGGTGTCTATTATATAACTGTGGTTTCCTTTTGACAACTGTTACTCTCGTGCCATATGGGCATACATATGAATGATTTTTTTTTACTTGGGGAAGTTCTTTCTTTTCGTTGGGGATGTGCTTACGTATAACCGCGGGAGCAAGGTAAGTATATTGCGATCCAGACAGCGCCGGGCAATTGCTGAGGCAGTTATATCTAGGGCTGATGGCCCACTACTCTTCCGAACGCGTCAGCAAGCTCACTACAGTCAGAGACGCACCTTAACTACCTATATTTTGAGGGCAATTGGGCCAAGAGATCTGAAGACTTAGAGATATTCGAGACCTATAAATCACTGTTTCTCAAAAACATTGAAACTTGAAAAAAAAATGTTTCCGAGCATATTTCCCAGACCAGCAAAGAAAAAAATGTTTTATGTACAATAATATAAAATTTTTATATCAATCCATTAATTAAACTTAAAAGTCATATTAGAAAAACTTTTTTACTATTCGAAATTAGTATTGCATAAATCAACAGCAAAAGTCGCATTCTATAAAAGATTTGTCATGTACCGAAGAATTGTGCACACCACTATTAATATTGACAGCTTGACTGACGCATTGCATACGAGTATTTACGTCGTCCAACTTTGGTGAATCATCGATAACTGGTTGGTAGCTTTATATGGTACCAAATCGGGGATTCACATAGAGTTCATGTGACTAGTTTATTTGTTAACCGACTTCAAAAAAGGAGGAGGCTCTCAATTTCTGTATTTTTATTCATGTTTGTTACCCAGAACTTTCGCCTGGGTGAACCGATTTGGATATTGTTTTTTTATTTGAAAGTTGGTGCTTCCCAGTTTGGTCCCATAGCAAATTGCTCCAGTTCTGACAGTGGCATCCATAAAAAAACTGAATAAGTCTGAAATTTACATTAAGCATGTGCTCAACAAATAGACAATTAATATCTCCGTATCACGCCAATAGATTTCGATGATTCTGTTTTATTTATTTATTAAAAAGAATTTAATTCAATGGCAGTTTCATGAGAGTTGGTTAGGTTCTTATAATGGGTTCCATGAAAAAGCGAAGGAACTCTTCAAATCTTCGCAGCAAATTAACGATACTCAAAAGAATCTTTCATCGGCTAAGGTCCGTCGGTAAATCACGTAAAGATCGAAAGGGGGAGAGGATGAAGAGGGATTTTGGATGAGGGAGATTTTTACTTTTTAGTGCATTTTAATTTGTTTTCAAATAGTTTTTTGTTTTGAAGTCGGTTTTTTTTGTTAAATTTTTGTTTTATAGTATAAGTTGAAACCCTTTTGACGATAATATTATTCAGGAAATTAATAAGTCTATTTGCCGTATAGTAATTTTAATTTAAGATATGTTTTACACAAGTAAATAAAATAAAACGGCCGATTTTACTATTTAAAGACCAGAAATGCTGAGACGCTTTTGACCTTAATCGAACATTACACATAGCTTCATTGTTTTTTACATTTTCAAATATGCATAATATCTTTAGAGTTATAACGTCTAATAATTCAATAAAAGTGGTGTAAAAATATAACCCTGTAAAAACACTTTGACGGAAATTTCCATATTAGTAGCATTCTCGTCAAATGCTATTCTGAGTTTATAAATTACAGTCGGATATAATGTTGCATGTCCCTTTGTGTGTTGCACGATCTTAAGTAAATATTTGATGAGGTCACCTCTGTGATAGTTAACTTAGCAAAGCCTTATGGCTGTTCGGGAAAAATATGTTTTAATGTAAGTTCATTTTAGACATCTTTGTAAAAAAATCAATTTAAAATAATTTAATGAAATAAAACCATCAGTGCTCAGCTTCTAGAAGACAACAATTAGAATCTTCGTCTTTAGTAGAAAACGCTTTTATAAACTTTACAAATACTACAGCGAAGTTAGTGAAATCTGATAAAACATTTAATTGGAAAAGTTTTATTTGACCATCCTACACAAACGCGCTTGTTCAATCGGACGTTTGTGTAACACGTTGTTATTTTTCCACGCCGGACCCATCTCCGCGACACATCGGCACGCCCATATCCGTGTCAACGTGATATATCGATTTTGGACGGACCCAAATCAAACTAATGTTGTCCAGAGGCAACATTAATCCGTTTTTGTACCGAGCGAATGGCCCGAGGTCCCTTCTCTGCGAAAACGTCACGAGTTCGGGTGACGCGCAGTCATTCGTATGCCATTTATTAGAGCAAAAACGCGAGTAAGCGGAATCCGGTACGGATGCGGTGCTAAAAATTAATCTTGTCCCCAACACTCCTATTAGGGTGTCGGATCCGGTGAATAAATGCGGAATATCCTTGTTTGAAAGGAAAATTTTAATGTGGCTTTACGTTAATGATTGCGGTTGCAGGGTTTTGTTTAGAAAGTGTTGAAAAACACATAATCATGTTTCTTTGTAGATCTTTGCTTTGAAAACTCTTAACAGAAATACAAAGTTTTGATACATAGAGTAATTGTTTATAGACGCTATTTAACGTATATATTTTTTTATTATATTTTTTATCGATTTGAATGTATTAAGTTTTGTAAATGGCTCAGCAAGTAGTCCTTCAACAGCTCCGCTCGAGGTACTTTTAGATTTTTTAATTTTTATTCTTTAGGTAAAAGTGATCCATGTTACAACGGTAAAAGATATTTTTAAATCGGCACAGTAGTTTATAAATTTGTTCATTAAAAACGTACACTTAACAATACAAATCTTTCCTATAGATAGATGAAGATAATTATTTCTGTTATTTAAAAGTAGGCAAGTAATATAGTGCTCCCACAAATGCATCATTCAATAATAATAATAAATGAATAACACTCTACACTTCACGTACAAGTGGGCAGACAAACGGTTATTTAATTTATTAAGTTCGCTAGTTCACATTGTACATCATAAATTTATATGATACGGAAAAGTCCACGTACCTGTTGCACGAGGAAAATCTTTAAAAGAATTGCCGCATCAGTCAAAACGTTTCATCCATTTAGACAAAAAAATTATGAGAGTTGATCTATATCATATACGACTTTTGTTCCATGCATGCGTTGATCCTGTTTGAGTTTTATAATTCAAAAGCCTCCAGTCGTTACTTGGTGTCTGAAGCGATATAAAATTATGGCTTTGTTTTGTTTGTTATATATTGTACCCCTTTAAAAATTACTATTATTTTGTTTAAGGAGTTATCACTCAATTAATCGTGGCGATAAATTGGAAGACTGTTTTTAAGCGAAGTTTCCTCCCTGTATCATTTTTTTCAAAATAAATTAATTTTTTCATCCATAAAAATGTCGATTGCGAAAAATTAAAAGCAACGGTCTAGTTTTAAATTACGTAATTTATTAAATACTATTAACGCTGATACTTCGCTAGGATTTTGATGATTTCCGACGGCTTTTTATGAGATCATTTTATTATTGTTTTTTATACATTTGACAGATTAACATCTTCATGACGCACATGTCGAACTACGGAAACGATCGCCTTGCCCTTTACACGTTCGAGTCTGTGGTGAAATTTCTACGATGCTGGACGAACGTGCGACTCGCTTCAGCGCCGCCACTCGCCCTCGCCGACAAATACTTCCAGTTGCGACCGGATGAGTTAAACCCGTTATGGGGGGTAAGTTAATCCTGTTCCTCGTTCAATCTTTCAATAGCCTGGTTGCGATTAGATTTGAATATTTTCGTAACGGAGGAGTGTTTTAATAAAATATATTGAAGCTGCAGTCTTCATTATGTTACGCCATGTGTTGATGTGGTGGTTTTTTATATATTTATTTAGTGTAAAGTCTTAAATTAGGGAAAATAAAATATGCAAATGTCCTATCTGCATCTATTCCTTGAATGTATATCATGAGTTTTGAGCTTTAGAACATACAGTCGACAATGGTAATTTAGTTCTCTAGCTATATATTTTCTTGTCACTATGACAAAGAATGAATTAATATCCTTAATCGATCCTATAAGTTTATGACCTTAAGTTTCTTACATTTGCGACTTTTTACATAAATTTGAAAATGACTAATGCGATAGTTTTTGATAGGATTATAATATTTACATTATAATCAAAATATCACGTGATTTAGTATTTTAACATTAGTGCAGAAAGTCCTTTATTCATAAGACAAAATGGTTTCGAATGATTTTACTATTATTTACTCTCTATACTCTCTATATGACAAAATAATCAGCATTAAAACTTTTCACGCTTTAAGGTTCACACGCTTTTCCGAGTCTACGGCTCCAAGGATTATCAGGAACTTTTACCTTTTATAAAATTTTAACAGTTTGTATTATTTTTTAATTTGTTTGGATTTTTATTTCATTTTGTTCAGTTAGAGCCATATAATCGTATACACACTTTCGATCGCCGTAATCTAAGCATCTTTTAGAAGTGTCATGCAGTCGGTTTCTAGTGGTTTCTAGCATGTAATTAAGAAACGTACTACTAAATAAACAATAATTCTCACCAGGACCGGTTCGATTTGAAATGTTTTATTAAAAGCATTGAAACATACATTATATGACTTCAAAATATTTCAGTTATATTTATGCCATATATGTATGTTTATAAAGTCGTGTGTGCGGATAACTAATCTGACCAACTAGAGAATTAACTGATATTTTTTATTTTCAAAATAGATTTGTTTGCTTTTTAATATTTGAGCACGTTTTCGTTACATTTTACGAGTTTTCAATAAGAAAAAGAAGTGTTTAGATTTTAAAAAATTGATTCGATGATTTGACATCTTATATGTTTGTATCATTATCATTATCATCACCAGCATGTGATAGTCAACTGCTGGACATAGGCCTCCCCTAATACACCCCTATCCAACAGGGGGTTTTGGACCGTATCCCACCACGCTGGTTCAGTGCGGGTTGGTGGGAAGAGCAACTTTTTACATGCTCATCCGACGCATGGATCATCTTACTTTTCACACAATTGGGTGATCAGCGCAAATTGCCCTAACCAACTACCACTTGGCTAAGAAGGCAGTTATGTTCGTATATTATAGAAAATTATTAAACTCGCTAATTGAAATGACTCATGTGACTACTAAAGTCACAATTGATTACTTGACATATAAAATAAATTAATTATTAATTCATAAATATTAATTTGTTTTTTTTTTATTTTAAACTACTAAAAATATCGTTCAAATGTACCAATGAACTGAACCTTTGCACAAGCGTGTTAGATGATAAACTTTCGACTCAATGCGTCAGATAACAGCCTGCAATAATACTAGTAATATGAATTTTATTCGTTCCCAGCGGAAAAGTTTGTCTATATCGTTTAGTTTTGTTTTCCTGTTAAGACTGGAATGGGTTTTACAGAAAACCTTTAAGATTAGGCTACCACAGTACCTGTTTGGACCATCGCCTCAATTAACTTTCGACTTATTTAGGTTTATTTAAAGCTTGTTTAGGTTTATTTAAAGCTATTCATTTTTGAGTGGTAATGTTTCCTACTTCCTTTTTACATGTTTTTTTTTACTTCTCGTTAAGAATGTTTACCTTAAATTGAACTTAATCTTTATTTAGAATCCGTGTGACGACCTCCGCCACCGTAGGATCTGGTCGAAGAGCAAATGGTGCGGCACGCTGCCTCGCGTGTTGGTCATCGGACCGCAGAAGACGGGCAGCACTGCATTGTACACGTTTCTGGCGATGCACCCGGCTTTGGTACCAAACCTTCCCAGCCCAAGCACGTACGAAGAGTTGCAGTTCTTCAACAACAACAACTATCTAAAGGGCCTGGATTGGTAAGCCGAAGCTTAGAAGCTAATCAAGTCGTAGACAATTATTTTATATGAGATAATATAGTATACCTTTTTTTAGGTCTTCAGAAATATGTAGTCAAGGATTTAAATTAGTCGTATCTTATGTTATCATTTGTGATTATTTTTCTTTATGTACATAGTTTGTATTACCCATTTAGATTAGGTGTTTCTACTTTGTTTATGTTTTCCTGTAATCTCTTAATTTTAAGTTTATCTTCGTTTTTATTTGATGTTCCAGATCTTTACTAACTTTAATTACTATAACTTTGTTCAAAAATAACGCCTCTAACCTGATTTTTCTGCTAATTTAGGCACGTCTATAACCTTTTTTAAATTAGTTTCTGTTCAATTTGTAAATATATCTATCCCTTTTTTATATATATACATATATATATTTAAATCTAACCCTATTTAAAAAAATATGTATTCCTATATTTGAAAATAACTTTTATTCCATAATTGTACGTTGTTTCTACACCTTAGGTACTTGAACTTCTTCCCTGCCAGTCTGGGCAACACAAGTCAGATAACCTTCGAGAAATCGGCGACGTACTTCGACGGGGAGCTTGTGCCGAGACGTGCCCACGCGCTCTTACCGACGGCCAAAATCATCGCCATCTTAATATCGCCCTCTAAAAGGTAGGCTTATTTGTATTTTATATTTATATAATATTGATATATAATTTTAATATTTGAGTTTATTGTAAATATACAATAATCTTCTCTATTCGAGCTTCGATCGAGGCGATAGAGTTCATCTCTGTTTCGTTAAGGCAGGCCTGATACAGCATTGGGATACTGATCTGTATTCTCTAGATGTGCAATCTTTGTATAATATAATATAATTGAAATGTATTTTTATAACATTAAATTAACCGTTTTGAAATGATTATATTGTGATATATAACGAGGGCATTAAACAAACATATTTTTTTTATTTTTGCCTGTCTGACCGTCTGTTCCGGTTAACAGACAAACAGGCAGACCGACAGACTAATATTTGGAATGTCTGGTTCGATTTTGACGGGACTCTCCTGGAAAAAAAAAATCTATTACAAATTTTTTTTCCCGTGTGTAGTCGCAGGCAGCTGCTAGTTTATTAATATAATAGAATAAGTTAGATTTTTCGTAGTAATCCGCGGCGAAGAAGAACTTTTAATATAATAGATCCTATATTATTGTAAACATTCTTCTTCATAACAATTTAATCATATTTTATCTGTAGGGCGTATTCATGGTATCAGCATATACGATTTCATGGGGATCCGGTCGCCAAGAATTACACCTTTCACACGATCATCACTGCCAACGACTCAGCGCCAAAACCCCTTAAGGATTTGAGGTATGTATATAGATAAAGCATATTTTATTGCACACAATTGGTTCTATCATTTCTTAAACTTAGATATACAATACATCGTCATCATTATCAGCCTGTGATAGTCCACTGCTGGACATAGGCCTCCCCTAATGCACGCTATCGATTCCGATCTTCGGCTATTCACATCCAGCCCACACCGGCCACTTTGCGAATGTCGTCACTCCACCTTGCCTAAGGACGTCCCACACGACGGTTGCCGAGCCTCGGTCTCCACTCTAGAACTATCCTTCTCCAGCGGTCGTTACTTCTACGGCTTATGTGATCGGCCCACAACCACTGCGGCTTACCATACTGCATATTGTATCATAAATATTTTATATACACATAATTCCATAGGACTCAAACCTTTTTAGATGGGCTTAAGCACTTCTATTATTTAGTCTGCGTTGCTTACTTTCGCCGTTAACGAACAGGATTATTACCTACCGTCCCAATTACAATCAGCTGTTTGTAATTGTGTTACCAATATCATCACTCGCTATGTATGACTCCTATATGAATAGAAATTAATGTTAGGTTTTAAAAAAACTTAAGAAAACAACGCATTATAAATTCGTGTAATATTTTTGTACCATGAACACAAAATATGGGCAACTTCGAGATATCGTAGAAACGTTTGTTAATTGAAAATGCCGTATTGAATGCGAGCGAGATTCATTGGCACCGCATTCGAAGTACCATATCGTACATATGTACGCCTTTGTTCTGCAAATATGTGTGAATATCCGTATTGAAAACTACAAAAGGCTGTGTTTGCTGTTTGACATGATCATAAAGGGAATTTTTTAGGTTGTATTCTAATTTCAAAATATGCCATGACAGAAACTGACTGGTGAACAATAGAATCTCATGTTAACATGTATGCTCGTTAAACAAAAAACATTAATTTATAGATAAAATTATGGATTGTATGTGAAATGTAAAATAACAAACTTTTGTCACTGATTTCGTTTGTATTACAAATCGGAGATCGTGGATACGAATCTTTCAAGCAAATAAATTTATGTTATCTTAGGTTTTGATGGTTATAACATACACACATTGTCTGAAAAGTAAGATTATCTATCCGTCATAGGATTTGCTCCCGATCGCTATCGTTTTATAAAACACATCTAATCTGAGCGTCGTGTAGTTTAGATGCGTAAAAACTGTTGCCTGCCGAATGACAACTTGGAAAAGTCTAGGAAGATGCACTTACTCTCACACTGTATACACTTTATCTACAGCTCTTGATAATTTTTTCAATAAAATATAACTTTTCTAGTCATTCAGACAAAAAAGGTAGGGTTTTACTTAAGGTGCATACCCAATAATATATGAACACAATATTAATGTACCAAATCATAATCATATTGCTATTGATATCAGCAGATAGTTATAACACGATTTTTTTTTAAATTGTCTACAATGGACATCCTCAGATTTGCTAAGTTTTTTTTTATAAATGAGCGTAGATTATTTTCAAAACTATGTACGAAATATTGACGTTTTTTAACACAATACAAATATAGCTGAAGCTTAGAGACCTGGTCTGGTGGCCAACGTACATATCGTTGAATAAAAAAGGCGTTCAGATTTTTTTAAAGAGTAACAAAAAAATCTGCTAATATCCTATATTTATTATTAGCATTATTAAATATTAGTTAAGCTATTTGAACTGTTATATGTGAAAACACTTGAAACAATACTAATAGAGCAATAAGCATAGAAAATAGAGCAAATATAAAGATCGCTGCGTTTCTAGCCGGTTCTTTTCCAATAAGAAATGCCGAATCGGTAGTATATTTGATATTTAAATGATGAGAGAAATTAATTTGTTACAAAAACTAGTCAAAGCTTTTCAATTTTGATGTAACTGGATTGGTTCATTCTATTTTATTCGCTTCTCTCTGTCAAAGGAGAGGCGACTTTTTGAAATTGGTGTTGCTTTCTACTCCAACGAAACGCAGTTGCGTTGAGCAAATAAAGCAGTACGTGTTACATCCATCAAAAAACGTTTGCCGTAATCCGTTTGACAACACCCATGCGTGTGTTTATTTGAACGTTTGCCCGCGCTACAAACAGTTTGAAACACACGGACCGTTTATTTGATGTTCTTACTTTTTCAGACGTCAATTAACTATGAACTAATACTATATCTGAATGACTATTTATATTACTATACGGATATATCATTCGGAAATGATGGCAAGAAGTACAGAGTGATTACTTAAAAATTTGGATTTGTTCAAGGGCAAAGTCGGAAAAACTTTATGACTCTATTTTCTTTACCTGTTCTAAATTTACATTTCGGTATTTTTGACCGACTTTCCAATTCGATGTGTATGTTTTTTTTTATATATGTTACCGCGTTGTTACGCCCTTAGCACTCTGATTTTGTTCATTTCTTTTTTTTAATTATACATATCATCAGCCATTCGTTTCTATTATTTAAAAATAATTTTGTGATAAAAAGTTTAATTTGAGAAATAAAAAAATACGATACTAAAATCAAATCCTCGTGCAATTAAATAGCAAAAGCTTGCAAAGCCCTAAAAGATAGACTTAAAATATGTTCTGCGTACTTGTACTTCTTAAAATGCTTTATTATAAAGTCCGCGAACACATGTATATGCGCTCACTGTGGGTCATTATAGTTATTATTATATAGATATCTATGTTTTAAGAATAATCAACAATAACCGTTTTAATGAAAACATAGTTGAAAATTACAATCAGGCATATTCAAAGCTCAATTAAGATAATATAGTCTATATAAAAGTTAATGCATTTAAAAAAAATCGTCATTTTATGTGTATAAAACGTGTCATACAAGTAATTTTGATTTAAAGTATACTTTTAAATATTAGAGATTTAAAATGCAATGCCCGAAATCGCGGGGTACTTTTTATCCCGCTTATTTGACCCAAAATGGTTATATTAAAGTCGGTCATATTTCGGTTAAATTTTCTCTGTTTACGTAATAAAAAGGTTTAAATGTTTGTATCTGAATTCGATGATATTTTTTTCCTCGTTCTTATTACACAATGATTTGTTTAATTGTATTTATGGCAAATCGTCATTACAATGAATAATAGTTATACTGTTTTCGTTTTTGTTTATATAAATAATGATTAAGTTTATTTATGGATATGGTTTACCCCGATTCATCATCGTTCGCCAAAGTTTGTGCCTTAAGATATAAAATAACGAAATCGAAGACCAAACTTGCAAATTGTAACTTATAGTTTATCGTTCACAGTTCGAAATACGCGCGTAAACAGAAGTTGACAAATAACTTGTGAAAATGTACTTCGACGAAAGCTTCGCATTTCTGATGTATATTTTTTGCCGTATTATTAATAATGTAATATATTTTTAGAAATCTCAAGGAGAATTCCAAAACGTAAAAATGATGACAACTGACCGTCGCTTATACTAAAAAACTTTGAAATGGCTCACTTGACCCCGACAACAGCCACGATGTCTTGTACGGATGAGTTGATGCATAACACCACTGAACACTATCAAGTCAAAGTCAAAGTCAAAGATCTTTATTCAATATGGAAGCATTACACTTTCTTATTGATTGTCAAATAATCTACCACCGGTTCGGAAATGGAAGCCTCTGTCCTGAGAAGAACTGGCGTATCACTATCACTATCACAGATGCACAACACTTATCACACACGAGTAGAGTTCCGTTCTAGGTAGCGGCTTATATGAAACTGTCCCGCTATATTTCAGACCTGTCTTTTATACACGATCTCTTACTATATATATACATACTAATGTAGCTAATTGATATACCATATTTCCATTGGTACCGAACATAGCCGCCTTTGCCTGCGTAGCCTAGTGGTTTGGGCGTGTACTTTACAAGCCGGAGGTCGTGGGTTCGATTGGTTTTGAATTTGGGCCGATCACTCAATTATCTGAAAAGTAAAATGATCCATGCGCCGGATGGGCATGCGTGGTGGGATACGGTTCATAACGATCTAACTAATAGGGGTGTATTAGGGGAGCCCTATGTCCAGCAGTAGACTATCACAGGCTGATGATGATGATGACCGAACAAAGGGCAAACAGAAAGGTTAAATTTAGTTTCTAATTACCCATGTATTATTTAGGATATTAATACAGCATGTATTGCTATCCTGAATAGAGGAGGCAAAATTTACTACTATTATAGAAGGATATTTTAGTAACATTATCAACCACAGGAATCGGTGCCTGAACCCTGGCAAGTACAGCCATCACCTGGAGCGATGGCTAACCGAGTACAGTGCACATCAGCTGCATGTAATGGACGGTTCGTTGCTTCGCTCCGAGCCCGCGACTGCTATGAACGCACTACAGAAGTTCCTTAAGCTGATGCCCCACGTGGACTACAACAAGTTGTTGAAGTAAGTAACCGTAGTTTTTTTATTGATTAACCCTAGAAAGGGCGGGGTGTCTTGCAGATATGACGTCATTACAGTTGACTTCGTCTACAAAGACTGAAATCATTCTATTTCGAAAAATATTTTAGATTTGGTTAAATAAAAGTATTTTGGTGGATAAGTACATTTTTACTTAAAGTGCCTCCGTAGCCTAGTGGTAAGGGAATGTGCCTTAGGAACCGGAGGTCGTAGGTTTAAAGCATGCGGGGACTTAACAAACTTTCATTGTAGGTAATGGCAATGCGGGCTGATCACCCGATTGTCTGCAAAGTAAGATGATCCATGCGTGGGATGGGCATGTAAAAAGTTGGTTCTCCTTATCTCTCTTCGATCTTGTCGGTTATTCGTCCTGTTAGGATTTGAGAGTATGAATATATTGAGTGTGAAACCAAACACGTAGTTGGAACCGACTAGGAGGACATTATTACTACATTTTTAAACTACCTTTTGACATGCATAGCCCAAATATAGCGCATGCCATGTTAAATGATCTCCCTACGTATAAGAAAAGCAGCGTAGCAGCGTAAGCAAATCCGCTTAACGCCTCGAGACAAGAGATGTTACGTCTCAATTACGAAGCAATTAGGCTAGATAAAGTTCCAGTCAATCCGGAAAACTATAGTGTTTACGCACTAATGATTTACGGCAGAAATAGACACCGCGGTGATAATGCCCCGTTCCGAATAAGTTTATTTTATTGTTTTTTTTTTCTTTTTAAAAATTCTTGTTTTTAGGTTTGCAAAATCTAAATAAGGGTGGGTAATAATGACAGGAATGGAATCAGTTAAGCAATAGGAGTGTTGATGTGACGCAAAAATTTAAATACCTTTTTTAGCAGGAGTAATATTAATAGTGTGACGTTTCATAATTTCTTTTGATTCCTTGCCCCTGTTTCCTTATGATGTTTAGTGGCAAATACGGGTGAAATCGAAAGCCCTTAAGCGCTTATGCTGACAAGCATAAAGCGGATATCGTATCATATCGTTGTATCTACCAATAAGAACGCCTTACTTGCGTATTTTTGGCACTATTTTTTTAATAGTGCCAAAAATACGCCCTCTGTAGTCCGGGCATAATTCACAAAAAGAAATGACTGAGTGTTTTTTGTTTTTCGCACTTTAAAAATCATGTGCTCGTATGTTGAAAAGAGTATGTTGCATCCGTTAACTTACATTCCAGTTTGATATATTTCAGTTATGATATATTTTCCTAAAGTAAATTTAATGTCCTGAACAGAGATATTACATATTATTATAATTGGTCGTACCGTATTTTTGCAATCTCTACACGTTCAATATGCGAAATTGTATTGTGAACCATTGTTTGGAGCATGTTTACGATGCGAAGGGTGTACCTTCCCTTTGTATGCACGGGGGCGCTTTAGGTAGATGGCTTTTTAGTTTCAGCGCAGAGCAGAATTTTCCTGTGCCAAAAATGTCCTTGTTGTTGTTCTGTTCTGTTTTTACCGTTATATATCCATATCCTATATTTTTATATATAAGTTTTCGTATACGTTTGACGTGAACTCGTGCATTCGATGCGTTTTTAAATTTAATTATCGTTTGTCTTATATCCTATTTTTATGTATTTTGATAGACAGAGGTTAATACATTGTAATTACAAGATGGAGTGACGACATTCGCAAAGTGGCCGGTGTGGGCTGGATGAGAATAGCCGAGGATTGGAAGCGGTGGCGTGCATTAGGGGAGGCCTATGTCCAGCAGTGGACTGACACAGGCTGATGATGATGATATTGTAATTAATATTTGGTTAACTATTGTTGCTAAATTCATACCATAAAATATGAATCAAGTTGTATATAAATACTGTTTTGACATTAATAGTAAGTGTATTGTAATTAGGATGGGATTCGGTCCAAAAACCCCCTAATGGATAGGGGCGTATTAGGGAGGCCTATGTCCAGCAGTGGACTATCAAATGCTGATGATGTGATGTGTGTGTATTGTAATTAAAAAAGAATAAACAAGTAATTAATATTTTTACCCATAAATAAATTGGGTACAATATTTTAGGCGAGTTTACGTGGAACTTAAAGATCTATTTACTCAACAAAACAATTAGGTCGTCGGTAAATATGTTTGTAAAGTGATCCCGAAAAATGTTTTATGCTTAGTACGAAAAGGGAATTTTGTGTGGTAAAATGACAACGCGACTCGTAAATGTTTTTTTCGTATATACGTAAATTCTATTTTTGTTTACGTATTCTAGAGTGTTTACATAAAATTTTTAATTTACCTCACATAGGTTAGTTTATTGCCTTCTTCCCCTTTAATTTCGTTAAGACCGCAGTAGGCTAGGAGCTGGAACGTCGAGAATAAAAGTTATTAAATAATAGTAATATGATGTTCTCTGAGCCGATTTTAAAAGGTTGTTGAGTATGCGCAAAATTCAAAACTAGGACCTCCGGTTTCAAAAATTGCAATCCAAGGAGGTAGTCAAACTTTCTATTTATACATTACAAGCACATAAGCATGTCTAAAAGAGTTCATTATATATTCCAGGTACGATGCCAAGAAGGGTTTCTTCTGTCAAGTGATGAGCGGCGAGAAGACAAAGTGCCTCGGCAAGTCCAAGGGACGCATCTATCCACCAATGGAGGAGCGCTCAGCCAAGTTTCTCAAGCGCTACTATACACCGCACAACACTGCGCTGTCGAAACTTTTGGTGCGACTCGGCAGGCCAGTCCCTCAATGGCTAAAGGACGAACTGTCGAACGGATAGCACGAGCAAGTGCAACGTAGTAGCGTGCATAGACTCTTCAAGGTATGCCTTGTTACGTAAATACCTGTTTCAGACTTGTTTTATTGTCGAAACGGTGCAGGAGTTATAAACTCTGACGTTTTTGACATTTCGGTCTTGCGTAATGACTGTGTGATTGACTCTTGACGTGTGAAGTGTTTCACCCAGAATTGGGTCTCGGCTCATGACTGTGTCAATAAGTGATGGAGTTTCTTTAATAAGTGAACGGAACATTGGTTAATTACGAAAAGTGTACATAACTTGCCAACGTCTACCGTTATCTTGCGAATGGACTTTCAGTCTATTGTGAGGTGCTGATGGCATATCATAGATCGTTTTGTAAATTGTGTTTTTCCGTTGAACGTACTTGAACTTCTAACGAGGCAAATAATCGAGCTTTCTTTGTTCATAGTGGTGTAAGCGTCTGTTATTGGGTTATAGTTCTGAGGGATATGTTTCTCATTCCATTCGGCTTAGTGACCGTTTAAATTTTGAGGCATTGTCTTTGGTATTGGCATTGTTTCATTGAATACGACATTCGTACCTGACGATTGTACATATAAATGCGCCAATTTGGACTTAAAATTTACGTGAACATTGTAACCCATGGCAACGGAGTGACGTCATACATCTAGCGTATGTATCGATAAATTGTCACCGATATGTCAACTGT
Organism: Lamproptera curius; assembly: GCA_029286875.1. NCBI lineage: Eukaryota > Metazoa > Arthropoda > Insecta > Lepidoptera > Papilionidae > Lamproptera > Lamproptera curius. The sequence goes on along the minus strand of JAGSMT010000039.1, from coordinate 1,249,753 downwards.
CACTGAGTGACAGTCAACTGATGACTAGACTTTACGTACTACACCGCTTCGTTGCTATAGGTTACTTTGTTAACATTACCTTCGAGTCCAAACTGGCTATTCTATAGTTAGTTTCCGAGCTGATTAGCTAACTTCCCTCAAGCCACAGTGCCATATGAAATTGTTTTTCATGCGAACGGCACTAAAATATCGTCTCTCGATTGTGTACAACACGCTAGTCCTTATCGTAAGCTATTTCATACTTTTTTATCTACAGATTCAGTGTAATTTGTTACAAGGTTGAGTACAGAACAAAGTTTTTTTTTTATATATATATATATCATATATATTATATATAAAAACGATAATAATACACTAAAGGAATGTTTACTTTGCAACTGTTTGTATCTTATAGTGAAATAATATGTTGTCATCGTAAAATTGTGTTAAATAATATTTGATCACAAATCGTTTTTAGTGATGAAATTAATTACAATATTACTATGTTTCTCCGCAATCTGTTGCCATGTGTTTATTAGTTCATTTAAGTTGTCTATTTGTAATATTTTCTTGTTTTAGTTTATTCAATGTAAGCCACGAAAGTCAATGCAAACCTCTGTATTTGTTAGTACTTAACAATATTTAGTTTATTACAGGCGAAAATGTTCTAAAACTAAGAAAATATAATATCATATTAAAGATCATATTTAATATGTGACAAAAACTCTCTTTTTTCTACTCCATACTTCTTGAAAATCTTAAAAGTGAAATAACAACATGATTATTATACTTGTGTCGACAAAAATATTTATGTGTGGTAAGAATTAACGATGAATTATTATTGAAATTTTCAAGGTCGACTTATTTTGTTAATTATTTAAAAAGAAATTCAGATGTCTGTTTTTAAAGATAATTTACAGGGTTTTTGCCACATACTGGATTTTGCATACTTTTCGTATGAATTCTTTCAAATCGATTTTTCCTACTCATCAAGAGAGCTAAATTATAATATATATATTATAATTGTTATAATAAATCTATATAAATGGCCTTACTTTAATTATTACAGTGTTGAAATAATGTTATTGTATTGAAACGGATTAAGTATCGTCATATTGTACAGTAATTAAGTTGTATGGTGTTTTATTTACAATGAATTGTTACGATATTTACGCATTAAGTAAAATACTATATTTAATTCATCAAAGATATACGTCCGATTCATTTTTAAATTAAATTAACGAACAGATTATGTTATATTAAAAAAAATTAGTATCTCTGAAAATAAAACGAATCTTTGAAAAGGATAAAAAAGTGTATGTGATGTAAATCTTATCATTTACATGCCAAAAGCACAAAGTTCATATATCGTTGTAGATGTGTAAAATTTGTATTATGTGTAAGTTATAAAAAACATGTTTTTTTTTTTAATTACAACAGACAATGAAACAAAAGTATGTGTTTAGCGCCGTTTCATAATGCCAAGTAATTTCAAAATTATACGAAATATATTGTAAAAAATATACATATATTTAATTTGTACAGAATACTTTAAATAATCATAAAAGCGTAGCGCTACGCTGATATTGTTTTTAAGTAAAACAAAAATTTTGAAAATATTTGGCCTTTAACGAACTGTTCCTTTATATTCTGGCAATGTGTTTATTAATAAAATTATGCTCTTGATATCTGTGTCCTTAATAAATTTGTTACGTCACTTATTTTATTAAATGATTTGAAAACATCTTCACTTATTTACCTTCCCATTATCACAGCCCATATGTGTAATTCATTAATGGAAATGCAGTGTTCTTAATATATAATGGAAAGCTAAGAAGCGTCAGTCACATGTTAAAACGCGACTGGTAGGGCATTTTCCTGATGGTTGATGGTTAGTAATATGTGCCCATAAGAAAAGCAACAAAAATAGTCTTGGTTGTCGAGAACATCTTTGGCAGATCCTTCGTTGCATTTACTGACGACTAATATATATGTAGAATGCTGTACCCTTTGGACTTACGAAGGTCAGATGTCAGTCGCTATGCGTATAAACTGTTATTCAGCTAAGGCTGGATGGATTCAAAGCCGACCCCAAGATTAAAGATTGGGAAGATGGCTAGGTGGCAATTTATAAAAATTAAATGCCCCTGATTTTGCTCTACTCATTAAGTAGCTCTATTTTGATACATCATTCAGCATTGCCGCTTAGAAAATCTTTAAACAGCTTTTAAAACCTTATTTAAATAACTTTTGATTTAAATATAAAGGGCTTTTGATGGATTTCATCGCATTTATTTACGTGTTAATTATATTTTCACTTCCAACGTTAAGAACACTTTCCAACGGCCGTGGTTACACAAGATTCGAACGCTCTTTTGTCGCTTAATTTATCAAGAGCCAACACCACATTGCCATTGTGGTTTATGAATGTCAATCAAAAAGTATTAAACAACGATAAATAAATCGAAAACTATTAAAGGACTCACTTGTTTCAAACAAAGTTTTTTATTAAAACTATTAATACGTATCTACATACTAAATTGAATGATAAAGAACAGTTCAAGTATTTACTGTAATTATTTATGATTATTATTTGGAAATAAATAGGCTTAGGATTCAAATCCACAACCTTTGATATATAAAGAAAGTGAAATTGTGAAATTTTACTACGCCACAGAAGTATTTCCAATTGTTTTAATCCATTAATTCACGTCAAAAGCTATTTTAAACGAGTTTGAATTGATTACTTTTTTTAACAGTACATGTAATATTTATAGATTGTCAATTGGAAAAGCTTGTTAGTGAAATTTAGTTTAATTTAGTTAGTCACATATTTTACGATATATATTTACAAACGATGATAAACTGATTTTTTTTCAAGGTTTACAAATTATTTTTTTTTGTTGGCTTTAAAATTATAATATAAAAAGAAATTCGGGCGCTTGCATCCGTACACAATTTTATACTACCTTTTAAAAAATGTTAAGGTACAATATAAAAAAAAAATTTTAAATGGTTAAGCTTTTTTGTGTTATATACTCAAAGAGAAAAGTATTTATTTCACAATAGAATTCCTAAAATCTAAAAGATTCGATTAAAAGCAAACATTAACCGTTTTAATTACCGGTGGTAGGTCCTCTGTTTACAGGAGACCGTCTGGGTGGGTACCACCTCGGTGCCTATTTCTGCCGCGAAGCAGTAGTGTGAAAACACTACTGTGTTCCGGTTTGAAGGGCACCGTAGCCAGCGTATTTACTGGGTAAACGAGACTTAACACCCTATGTCTCACGGTAGGCAGCGCGTTGGCGATACCACTGGTATTGCTAATGTCTATGGGCGTCGGTAATCACTTCCCATCAGGTGACCCGACTGCTCGTCTGCCTGCGTATGCCATAAAAAAAAATAATATATTACTTATATGTAAAATATATTTGTGTTGGAGGCATCAAAGTTTGCGTGGAAAGATATACTTTTGAACCCACTTGCCGTTGTTGAGATATGTAGCTTATAATTTTTTCTACAACAAATGCGATATTAAAATCACATAGATCAAGGACTAAAGAAAATTTATCAAATCTCACGGAAAATCAGACCGGAGGTAAAGTTGTATTTTTTTTGTTGATCACTGGGACTTTCAAATTCTTATACCACAGTAATAGACCATGATCAATATTTCCCCGTTTTCCCGTTTTCGTGGAATGATATCTTAATGAACAATTACTGCCTGCGTTTAGAAACCGAAGTCATGGGTTAGAATCCTGCAGGGACTTAACTATTTTTCTAAGTTGTTTTCTAGTCGGTATGGGCGATGCGATTGCCTGTAAAGTAAAATGATCCAAAGTAGGTCCTGCGCTTGATCTCTTTCCGGTCGTGTGTAATTATGTAATATCAATAGACGCACGTGCCCCCGTTATATAATAAAAAAGAAGGTCCCATCTGAATATGCTGAATTGTACTTCTAGGCTCAGTGAAAACTATCGAAGCTTGTTTTGCGATTTACAATGTGTTGGCATCATACTTCAAACCAAGGGGTGGTCTGACACATTTGGAATTTGCATAAGTTTGTGTTTAACAATTTGTATATCAAAGCAAAGTAATTACATAACTATTTGTTTACCCGATATTACCTATTAAGATAAATAATTACGTCTTTTGATCCATAATATGTCCCATTGATTAAACGTTACTTACAACCTGATTTTGGTTATGAAAACTTGTTTATCTCCATCTATCATCTATTGCCAAAGTTTGTGTGAATTTAATGCCTCAAGATATAAAATAACAGCATCGAAGTCGGAAACTAAACAAGTTCTAAGTTATAGTTTATCGCTTACAGTTCGGAATACGCTCGTAAACGGAAGTTGACAAATAACTTATGGAACTGTACCTTGACGTAAGTGTAAAATTTCTGTTAACTGCTGTTGTTAATTTTGAAGTTTATTTACAACATGTATAAACATAAAATAAACTTAACGTTTGATAAGAGATTTACGCAATTTTTATTTTCTAAAAATAATTATAATTGACAATAAGATAGTTAGAATTTCTTTAACATTCATTTTAATTGTCACCGGGATTAAAAAGGATGTATAGTTAGCAGAATAGCTTAATCCTTATCCATACTGATAAGGATTCAGCTAGTCGTATCATATTTCTTCAGTGCTATAAAGTAGAATTAAGTTACAAAATGAAAAAGTGACAGGTGCCGATGATGTGACTCTCTTGTCTAATGTAAACTCTTGGAGCATGCCTTGTTAATTACAGTGTGCATTAAATTTACTGCGTTTTGTGAGCAACGGACCATCCGTTGTATCACTCCAAGTTGGTGGCCGCAATAGGCGCTTTACAAAAGTTTGTTCAACTAAGACCCTTTCTACCTGTACTTGTCTACCTGTCCATCGCATCACTAAAACTGCTTGGAGGTGCCTTTACGGCTGGCCTTACTCCTCACGCCAGTCAGGTTCCTCTTAGATTCCCCGCGGTTGCACTATGCCGCAAATACTGAGACCCACCTCTACGACAAAGTTGGAACCTAACTCGTGTATCACCCTACTTTATGTAAAATGAATCGCCGAACTTAGTCAGCTCGTTATACATATAATCTCTATAAACATTTTAAACGTATTATCTATGCAAATATGTTAGTTGATAATTGGATTATGCGTTTAAAGATGATAAAAAAAATTAGCTTAAGTGATATCTTTAATTTTAATATTAGTCATATCTTACTTTTACATTTTAGTTCTACACCCTGCACATTTACATTTTATGTCGATAAGCATTGTATAACGATAAATGTACAAGCGACAATGCGAGTAGGCGTTTTAGGTAGATGGGTTTTTTGTTTCATCGTTTGGCGGAATTTTCCTTTACCGTAAAAATATCCTTTATGCGTGTACTGTTTGTGTTTATCATACCTTTGTTCGTTGCATGAGGGTTTTTTTCACTCTTATGATAAAACACAAGCATTGCACGCATTTTAAATGTAAATTAGATTGTAGGGGAAGAGAAGGTAATACGGACCACTTAAGGGATAATCGATGTGAAAAAAATATCTTTATTTTTTGTTATTATATGATTGAGCGTTTATTAATTTAACATATTGGTAAAGAACGCCTAAATCAAATCACAGATACAAAAGATATTGGATGATTTCCAAAACCCTCGCTTTGGTCCATTTTGCCTACACGTGAAGGTAAAACGAATCAGGCATGAAGGCAAAATGATCCTATGGCGATATAATACCAAACTAAAATCTCCACACTAGACCCAGCATCTAGCTGATTTATAAAATATCATTTATTTTATAGCTATAGAAACATCGTATGTCTTCTTCATACTCGCTAGATGAGTCTTTTTTTTTGTGTTATTGTAGATTTTCCCGTTTTGTCCATTCGTTTGCTTCCCTTTCCTATTCTTTCCAGTAAAACAAATAGATCTAGTCCGTTTCGGACTTCATACGTAGGCATGATATCCTTTGGAGCAATAGTAAAAGATAATCTAATAGTTTATCTTTAACTATATATATTTATTTAGTTCATTTGCCCGTTCCGTTTTGCCTTTTCGGTGAGCATGTAAACAATAAAATATTTTGAGTTAACCTCAAAATATTTTATTTTCTGTCTATCATATATGTTTTAACGATAAATAGGGCATGATATTGAAGATAATCATGCCTGTTTATCGTTAAAACTAAAATAACTTAACAATATTGGAACAAAATCCCCGATATATTTAAACGTAATATAACTGTAGGCGATTTAAAATTTGCTGTTATTACATCAAAACTTGCAAAAATTAACTTTCCTTGACAAAAACGTGTGCCGCTGCATGACCACTTCAAAGACGCTGACCAACTCTGAGTGGAAGGCGACTGTCAAGCTTAAGCAAGTTGGTAATAGATAGCACTAACAGTATTAAAGTTATTAGTCCGGCTCGTTTTACCTTCAGGGTCCGTTATGCCTTCCTTTCCCCTATATGTGTGAAATGTGGACATATTTTTCACAATTCAACTAACACTTACGACATATTATTGAATAAAGGAACGGATTTTATTTTACTTTTCTTCTTCTGGACGTTTTGAACACTTTCCAGCGGTCGCGGTCACGGGCTACTAACGTTGCACTTGAATTACCTTATATATTTAAGATATTAATTTAATTAACTAATACTATGTAAGGTTTAAAATTTGATTCAAAAATGTCTCTTTGTATGTTCCGAATTGGTTTACATTATAATTGTCTCCGCTGGTTGTTCTATATACTTTGGATTTTAATTATTTATAGTATAATATACATTATAATTCCTATGGATTAGTAAAACATTGTTTCAGATTATCTTTTAAGGCTGCAATAAGTTTTAATATGCCAGAAAATATGACAATATTATAAATATTACTACTACTCTTTTTGCGGCTATCGTCCTAAAAGTGAGAAATGAGATATTAAAGATAGGTCTCGTTTTTACAAGGGACCATCTAGGGTAATACCACCGCGGTGCCTATATCTTTATTTTGCGGTCACTACTGTCTTCCAGTTTAAAAGCATCGTAGCCAGCATAAAATCTGGGCAAAGGAAACTTAACATACCAAATCTCAGGGCGATAAGCCGATTTTTGGCGCCTAAACACTGGGTTTCTTATGGGTACGGTGTATCGCGTCCATCGGGTAAAGGTCCAGCTCGTCTCATTGCTTTAACCGAAATAAATAGCAATTTTATAATTGTCGTTATCATTATCAGCCTGTGCTAGTACACTGGTGGGCATATGCCACTCCTAATGGCATGCATTAGGAGTGGCATATACTCCACCAGTACTTCATTTTGCGGGTTTTTGGACCGAATCCCACCACGCTGGTCCAATGCTGATTGGTGCGTGTTATAGTATTCTTAAATAATCGAAATAATATTTATACATAGAAATAACTACTAAAAACTCTTTTATAATTAAAAACATTTACCGCATCCACTATAGAGATACATAGAAAAATTATGACCATTTGGAACGGAGTTCATATTTCTGCAATTGCAATTGCTTAGCGCTAATTCAGATAATTAGTCGCAAGGGTCGCCAAAGCTAAATAGACAGCGTCATATAGCCCTGTCAATTTTTATTTGCTGTATAGAACAAATAAGGCAAGCAAGGGTAATGGCCTATTTTTTAAGGAATGTCAAATTGTTATCATTTTAAAACCATAGATTAATACATTAAGTATAATATAGGCATGTAAAAAGTCGGTCCACCCACCAACCCGCATTGGACCAGCGTGTTGGGATACGGTCCAAACACCCCCTAATGGATAGGGTATATATATATATATATATACATATACTAAATATAAATAAATACAAATACCAAATGATAAGTTTAGCTCTTATTGTTGTAAAGACTAGACAGATGTTCACGAATTTTACGCTTAAAGTCGTTGCGATTTTTAGCCATCCTGATTTCCGAAGGCAACTCATTCCATAAGTGAACTGCTTGTATGAGGAATGACGAGTGGGTAAAGTCAGAACGGTGAATAGGACATTGAAGCAAACGATTATTTGTTGAGCGAAGGTTTTTGTTGCTGACTTCACATAGATATTGAAATTTCGAGGATAAGTAGGTTGGAGTAACAGGTGAATCTAAAAAAGAATAGAGAGTTGTGAGAGTCTTTGACGTATGGGTAGCCACTGCAATTCAGCACGATAGGCCGACACGTGGTCGAATTTACGGAGATTGAAAACGAACCGAATGCAGTTATTTAGAAGTCTGTCAAGCTTATTGAGTTAATCTGCATTCAGGTCAAAGTAATAAACGTCACCATAGTCGATCAGAGGAAAAACCAAAGTCTGCACAAGCGTTGCCTTCATTGGTGAAGGCAGAAAGTTTTTCAATTTATACAGATACCGCATGACACCAGTAACCTTCTGACTAACGCAAGCAATTTGTGTCTTCCAGTTTAGAGTGTTATCTATGTTCAAAGATTTTTAACGCCTTGACTGATCGGTATTGGATGACTGTCAAAAATAACCTCAAGTAGATTGGCATAATTTATATTTGCTTACATTCTTGAGCTGCCTAGCACGATAGCCTGACATTTAGATGGATTAACAGCCAATCCAAATCGATCAGACCAGCTTATAATAGCTGCCAAATCCTGGTTTATTTAAAAAAAAGGCATCTGGTAAGCTACCAGCATCCGCTTGGGCGTATAGCTGCAGATCATCAGCGTACAGATGATACGCACTCTGAATATCATTGGTAATAAGGTTAATAAAGACAAAATAAGAGAGGGGTGAGAATACCGCCTTGAAGGAAGCCATTTTTTACATGCAACCAGCTCGATGTCGAGCCATCAACAACTACAGACTGCTGACACCCCCGAAGATAAGAAGGGAACCATTCCAGCGCTTCATCAGAAACCATAAAATTTGACAGGTTAGCAAGGAGGATCTCGTGACTGACGGTATTAAAGGCATTCGAGAAATCTATTAAAACTAGTAAGGTAAGTTTAGTATTCTCCATACCTTTTCTAATATCATCAGTCACTTTTAAAAGGGAAGTTGTTGTGCTAATTAAGTTGTTTCGAGAAACAAAATAAGAAAATTGTTTGAAAACACAAGACTCAAGAACTTTAGAAAGAAATGGCAAAATTGGTATGGTATTTATGATATACAAAAACCTTCGTTACGGATTTGTTTTGTACTTGTATCATTTTGCAAGGTCATAATTTTTTTAAGTAAAATTTTTTAAGCTGTAAAATTCCATAGTATTCAATGCCAAATAAAACAACTATTTCAATAGAATAAAATATATAATAAACATAAAAACAAGTAATTGAGTATTATAAATAATTTCCATATTGGCATAGACATTAATTAAATAAATATTTACCAAGTCGACATCGACATCGTTTCAGGTGTATCAAATAATATCGATCGCAATGTATGATGTGGGGTCGATCAATGAAGGGCGTGACCGCGGAAACCATTCATTACCTATCAGACCCGTATTGTATTGTATATATTGTTGCCTTGAAACATGACTCTGGTCTGTTTGTCTTAAACAAACAGCGGCGTGAAAGCATTGTACTGTGTAACGCATAGATCCATATATAATAAGATACTGTACTTGTAAAGCTAAAGCTATGTTTTGTTTGCTATATTTAAATTAGCCGATTGTATGCCACTAACTAAGTAATTACCAAGTTACAATTTCCCAAAAAATAAAACAAAAATGCCTCGATTCTTGTAACAGACATTAAACTTTTGCTACCTACTACTTTCCTATACTCACTATACATGTATATATTCACTAGGAGCAAATCCGTAGTGGAGATAACTGAATTCTAACGCCGCTGTTTAACACTTAAGGTAAAAGTACTCTTGAACGTTCATTTTAATGTACTTGGCTTCTTATGGCTCCATATGTCTATTTTTTGAGAAATACTAGTAACTTTCATAGACAAGAAATGAAAATATATTTTATTTTAATTGTGATAATAAAATTAAATCAAATAAAACTATTACAAATATTGAGCAAGTTAACTTTTGTAATTACTTTATTATGACATAAATTTAAACGTCAAACGTTAAGAATGTAGAAATTTAGTAATTTGGCTTTATCACTTATATGTCCATATTACATCTTATAAGGAAATAAAAATACAATGTCTTTATTAAGTTTTAGTAGTTCGAAAGAAACTACAGGCAGTTTTTTGATCTTTTATTTATTATTGCATTGAAAAATATCGTAATCTCCTATTCTGCAAATCTGGTCTCCGTCACAGCTTCTTCAGCCTTTAGGTCAGTTAAAAAAAATATTGAACCTATACAACTTTTCAATCCCAAAAAAAATATATTAGGTCGAGTAAATGCAGTGCATGAAGAACATACCTACGTTTCTCTTTCTTTCTTGACTTATTCAACAATACTACGTTTCCGAAAATTAACCTTAAGAGAACTTCCCTTTTTTGTAACCGATGCGTGTTTTACTATTTGCATATAAAATTATATTAATCTATGGTGATAAGCTGATAAGATTTTGCTTTAATACGGTTCATAAAAAATAGGCAATTACTCTTGCTTTCCATATTTATTCTAAACAGTAAAAGAAAATCGACAAGCTCAATAGACGTCGTAATGTCTATTGAGCTTCGGCGACGCTTGCAACTAATTATCTGAATTAGCGCTAAGCATTTGCGAGAAATCGGAACTCCGTTCGTAATGGCCATATTTTCATTTTGTGCACAATTACACAATTACTTGTGCTAAAACTCGAAACGGTCCATTCAATCTAATAAAAATTGTCAGACCAATCAGTCGCTCCTCTTTAGTCTGATTGCCGGGGTCCGTTGTAGAAGATTATTGTCCGGACTGCTGTGGCCGATGCATGGGAAGGTCTGGTGTTTTTATGGATATTTCGTGTTGTAATAAGTTAAAATAGCTTCTATTTATTTAAACCTATAAAAATAATCAATGACATTATTTCATCCATCAATTAGTACGGATACCAAAATAGATACTTTATTATTATTTATGTTTTGTTTGTGATTTTTAGGATTAGGTTTAGCAGAGCAAAAATTTTCACTGTTATAAGATCAGCGTGATTGGGAAAATTATATAAGAAAATTTATCGAAAGTATGGTTTGCAAATACGCAGTGAACAGTTCAAATATCTGAAGTAATAGTAATATATAATAAGATTTCAGTAATTAGTACATAAAACAGTTACTAAAATATACTTCATGAGATGCGGTTGAAGGTAATAAATATAGTATTTGAACATATGAACAGTTATTGGAGAAATATCTAAGATTGTGATAACTTGTAAACACTCAGTCAGTAATATAACTTATTGACTTTTAGACTTATGTTGAACGATGGAGTTACAGCTGAACTATTTTCTAAAGTTTTCATGTTTGATAACTTTGCCTATAGTAAGACTACCTCGGTTATGTAATAAAAACTTTTTAATGATGGAGTTTTTTCCAAAGTTATGTTGGCCCTGTTGTTTTGCTGAAAAAGTTACATATACTTTTTGTACGGTTATGTTTTGTGACGGACAAAGAAAAGAAAAGTACAGTCATTTATGTTCATATGTACTTTTGGTGCCGATTTATTAAGATTACTACAAAAATCTTTTGAAAACTTTAAGTAAAAATTCCAATTTCAGCATTAAAATAAGATAAAAAGCTATAGCTCATAACATTCTATGCAACTGATTCTAACGCAATTTTAAATACTTCACTTCTTGTAAAGGATTCTAGAGCAAAAATATATTGCTTTTATAAGGTCTAGACCAATTCGCATTGTTTACTACAAGTATAAACCATCAAAAGGCTCCCGTAATTCATTTATTATGTAAACAAAATGAATATAACAAAAAAATTGAGGTTTTACTCCTTTATTAATATTTTGAACTATAGTACAGCGCATTCAGAACATCTGCGAAGCATGCAAGGTCTTCCCGTGTTGCGGAATGTAGCAAATACTCTTAGTTGAACATTTCTACATATATTAACATTTCTTGGTACATATAAAAAAGGTGACAAGACACATCGTTGCTATATTTTTAAATACTAAGATCCGACTTGACGTTTTAATTCATTTTAGATATGTGATATTAACTTAATTTCTTCTGTTATTTGGTATTTATAAATATTGTACCCTAAAAGATTATATTAATATACCTTTGGATTAATTTCCTGCAGAGAGTAAATTTGTCTTATCGTTGTTATGTGGTATGGAAGAAATAGGTCGATCATTTAGTAGCTTGCTAGGTAGGAGGTAGCCTCGAATGCAAAACTTACATAGTATACAGTTTACGCCTTAGCGCCCGACGTGAAAACTTCGATTCTATTAATATTAGGTGACAAAAAGCATGCGCACTCTCTTTCTTTCGACGAAGGAGCGACACACAGCTGCAATGCTGCGTCCTTTTCTATGGCACTGGACGCGTTCCTCGGATCTCTCTTTCGCATATTCGGCCGCACGAATATTTCGTTTTTAAAAAATGCCAACCGCATTCAGCACCAATTTTTCGCAGCCAACCTTATATCATTATACTCGCAATAAAATTATCTTTCTTTGATTTAAGGTTTATCGTGTAAGTGAATAGTTGCAAATCACATCACACATCAGCCTTTGTTAGTCCACTGCTGGACATGGGCCTCCCCTAATACACCCCTATCTATTAAAGGAGTTTGGACCGTATCCTACCACGCTGGTTCAATACGTATATGCAGGTAAATTGACAATAGTGATTTGCAACTGCCTCCGTAGCCTCAGTGGTATGGGCGTGAGCTTTAGAAACCGGAGGTCGGGGTTCGAATCAGCAGGAACTCAACAAAATTTCATTGTTGTTTCCTAGTTGGTTAGGGCAATTTGGGCCGATCACCCAGTTGTCTGAAAAGTAAGATGACCCATGCGTCGGATGGGCATGTGAAAAGTCGATCCATCAGCAACCCGTATTGGACCAGCGTGGTAGGATACGGTCCAAACCCCTCTAATGCAGTGTACTATCACAGGCTGATGATGATGATGATACCTCTGATATCGAAAGGGAAACCTCTGAAATGATAAACACCGGTGTAGGAAACCCAACAGGCTTATTTTTTTGACTATTATATTTCATATGGTGATAAATTTAAATGCATTATTTCATGTAAAATTATTCTCATGAGTATATATTATAACAATGTACAATGTATTCCATTTGAATAAAAATATTACGTTTTATTAAAATTTAAAAGTAAAGTTTTCAAAACAATTTAAATGTTTGATACAAAGACCGGATTGGAGAACGCTCAGCTCTGGGGCAACACAAACAGTAATAAGCTTGCAAAGTCATTTGAAGTTGACTTAAGCCGCTCCCAACTTCCGGTAATTATAAGGAATTTATTATACAGCTAAAGCTGCTTACTAACTGCAAATTATAATCAATTTATTATTATGATAGAGAAATTATAGTGTCACTTGAAATATGTTCCATTTTATACAATATAGTACTGTACAACTTTTTCGAAAATATTTAAATATTACGGTTTTTAAAAAAATTTAAATAAAAATTATAAAAGTTTTATCGTAACTTTCAATTTGAACTGTATTCGATATAAAAGTAGTTTAAAACATGTCACGAATTCTTCATAAAAAATAGTATCTTATATAAATTATTAATTCGACTATCAATATTAAACTGTATTAATGTAGCGTTTGCGACTTTAAATAAAACAAGCAGATTTCATTAACATTAAAATTCATTTAAGTTTAAAAATTTCTTTAAAATAAATGTGGTAACATTATTCTAATGTTACAGCTAACTCATCTTTCCTTTAAATTAAATTTTTGAAGGTTTAAACATTTTAAAACGTATTTACGTATTATATAATATATTTCGTTATATAGCATTATAAAAAAATAAATTCTCATACTTGTTATTAAATATCAAACAGACAGTATATCGAATTTCCGTATTCCGTCTCTACAGTGTCCGCGATGCTGAAATATGAAAGCTATTTTTTAATGAATGGAAGTTAAACAAAAGGCATCGTGGGAAGGAACAGTTTCGTTTCCCGTTCACACATTATAGCTGCTATGGACAAAAGCTCGATTACAATGGCTTCGTGATTCGCATTCGTTTATGCATCTCTGATTTTTTTAATAAATGCGGCATAATGAATTAAATTATAAAGAATTTACTCATTTCTGTTATTTCCATTACAACGAGCTATTTAACCATTTGTTAAATAATAACAACATCATCTAGTCAAAGCTCATACTACTTCGGAAACCAGATGACTGATACATACATAGACTCACTTCACTTTCTAATTAAATTCATATTGTATTGATACAAACACCCAGATACAAGAAAAACACCTTTTTGGACCCACACCCTCTGGCGTAAGAGTCATTTCACTAACCTCTACGCCAAGCGGGTTGACAAAAATAATTATTTTACGACATTACGTTGGAAAAAGGGCTAATTGTATTTTTGGAAGAATATGTTACTTGAATAGTGTGTATTTGTGGGTGTGTAAAAACTAGACTGTGATTGTGGTCTCTCTTACATTGGACAAACAAAAAGACCAGTAAGAACAAGAGTAAAAGAACTTATAGCTGATGTTAAGCACCGACGCTATAAAAATCTGCAATTTGCGACCATGTTCTAGCCCAATCATTTTATTAGATTTGATGAACCAAAAATACTGGCCAATGAACATCGATTTATACCAAGGATGATTCGGGAAGCAATAGAAATTAAAAAATATCCAAATTTTAATAGAGAGGATGGTTGGTCTTTTCCACCTTCCTGGGATTCAATAATTTCAAAAATTAATCGCAGTGTATGAAAACTACAAAACCGAAGGACAACATAAGTACTTTTTACATAAGTAATGACATATCTTTCGTTTTTTTAATTTTGAATATTGTCAAACTAATATTCAAATTTAAGAAAACGAAATTTAATAAAAACTGTGAGGGTTATTCCAAAACATAGAGATACAGACATATACCAACATAGTATGCCCGTGATCATGGATGCTGGAAAGAATCCGAAACGTCGGGGAATAAATATATTTAAGTAACGCGAAAAATCCGTAAATTAGTGGATTTGATACAGGGATTATAAATTTTGTATCAATATAAGATAACGATGAAATCGATAAAATCGAGTGAGCTTCGGATGACATCAAAAAGTTTTAAACCTCGTCTTTCCTGAGCAAAACTAAAAAACAGTGAAATTTGTGAAAGTAAAACCAAAATAACTGCGTGTACTATGTTGATTGTATAAATACGAAGAAATGAATAAAATAATTTCGTCACAAAAATATAAAAAGTATTAATACCACCTAGGGTGATTAATGTTTCCGTAAACAAATTTTTGACTGCCTCCGTAGCCTAGTGGTATGGGCGTGTGCTTTAGAAACCGGAGGTCGTGGGTTCGAATCCTGCGGGGATGCAACAAATTTTCATTGTTGTTTCCTAGTTGGTTAGGACAATTTGGGCCGATCACCCAATTGTCTGAAAAGTAAGATGATCCATGCGTCGGATGGGCATGTAAAACGTCGGTCCACCCACCAACCCGCATTGGACCAGCGTGGTGGGGTACGGTCCAAACCCCCTAATGGATAGGGGTGTATTAGGGGAGGCCTATGTCCAGCAGTGGACTATCAAAGGCTGATGATGATGATGATGATGATGAAACAAATTTAGTTAAGAGTAATTAGGAACCTTTCTCTATAAACATTGCATTTCGGGTTATGCGTGTAATGTTGACTTACTAATAAAATAACTCAATACCCAAATCACTAGAAAAACAGCACATGTGAATATTTCCTGGCCCTAACTTATTACGTTAGCTCGACTTTATTGTAAACATTTCTATCCTCATTATAAGTTTTGTGCTGAATACCTACTCCTGAAACTTATACGTAATGTTTTCAAAGCTTCCATGTCCGATACTTAGCGCTACTGTATTCACCCGTAATGCAACTGAAGTTTCCACCATCCTTGAAATAAGGTGGCTCACATTTTATATATTTAAGGATGGCAATATTTTTTTTTCACAAATAATAAATAATTACTGAAAGGTGATTAAAGAACAGATCCCTTTGTGAGTTATATGCAGCATATTTAAAAACACACGTGCAACAATAAAAATTCTTTAAAAAGAAAGAAGAAGAAAAGAGAGATTGGGAGAAGACGTGTCAATTAGTCAGTGGGGTCTTGAAAGGCACTACAGATTGAGGATTTAGGGCTGGACATATGTCCAGCCCTAGATCTCCAAGTAAAATGTTCATTAAAAGGGCGCTAAACTTCAAGTAAAAAAAATAAAAAATTGTTTATTTTTAATCTTAGTTACTTTTGATATGTAACTTTCAAGATACAATACTAAATTATTTCTTTAAAGAGCTTCTCTGACAATGAAAAGGAAAAACTTATTTTTCGTAGTTTAAGGTTAATTTTAATTAACTGATTTATAGCGTAGGGATGTGACGACCCCACTGCCCACTTGACCGCATTTATTAAAAATATTCGATATCCAGCAGTGGACTGTTAAAGATTGTTTATAATGAGGAACTCACTTCAATAAAAACATATAAACTCAAATCCCTAAAATTTATATTTTAAAAGTCATTAAAAATGTCATATGCAGACAAAGTAACTCTTTTGTCAAATGTAATGTGCGATTATCATTGCGGAATTCAAATTTATGTGACTATAAGAAAAAAGCAATACAATTTTACTTCGAAACATCTGATGCCGAGAAATTCTAAACAGATCAAAGAAGTTCAAACAGAATCGAGGCCTAAAACTTTTGGAAGGTATAAAAATAACAATTTGTTTCTTTTCGAGATAATTGTTTTTGGAAATAAAACAATCTTATGGCGAAGTTGCCGCTTTACGGCTCAAAACTTTTTCTTACTAAAAATATTACAAATCAAAGTCAGATAATGTTTAAGTTGTCGCTATGCTATATTTTACATTTTAACTTTTTTCATTCATAAGTTTAGACTACTTGCTTACATAAATTAAAATCACGTAAAGAGCAATAATTTTATTTTTTACTCAAGAATAAGATGTAATTTAGAAAATAAAGATAAGACATAAACTACGTACTTAGATATCTACCAAACTTGTGCTCATTATTAGGGGAATGGTGTTCTACGACAGAAAAATAAAGCTAATTTTGTCGTAATGCCTACGTTACTTTGGTAACATTTGTATATACATAAGAAATGAGAGACAAACTGATTACTATATATCAATAATTTAAATATAAGCTTGTTTATGAAATAGCCATAAAAAGTTACTTTAATGATAACTTATAAAATTTATATAGGTGTGTAAATTTATATAGGTGGTATGTTATTGAAATGCAAGGTGCATTTTAATTAAAATGATATATGTTTACCAAAACTGTTATGGACAGTTTTAACCACGCCTATTCGTAATACAAAGCGCCATGTGCACTTGTTATTCAAGAGCCTTCTCCAGGATGTAATTAGATAAATCTCCAGTTGCCCAGATGCACACTCATGTATTTATGTACATTACAGGTGAATTACGTCTGTAGAATGCAGTTCATACATTTTAATAGTTATAGTTCATCTGATTGGTTATCAGATTTTAAATTATGTGATGTGTATAAAACGTAGCAATTTATTACAATTTTGGCACGTTTAACTTAATGTTGCATATACATTTTTTTAGGCACAATACAAAAAAATCACAATAATCTATTTACTGATAACGCACTATTGTAATCTCTAAAATTGAAAATGATATGATATAATAAATAATTAAATATTTAGTTTACGTAAATTCTATCTCTTATATGCTTATCTTATATATTTTATCTCATACCATATCTGCTGTATGGTACAAATTGTAAAACGTTGATTGGATCTTCTCGTTTCGTTGTGTTACTTCACTTGTGGGGTGGTGCTTCTCAGACTTGCCGTTCGATGCTGTGCTGAAAAAATAATGTCCTCTTAATCGATTTCGACTACGGCGGCCTATCTGTATTAAAGGTCGGCACAGATATTTTACTACGCAGGAGATATTTTACTGCACAATAGTACGCGTTAACACAGGTGCACTGTTCTTAACGCCGAGAGCTGCGTAGTGTCGTGGGGCACGACCTTTCGCTTCCTGCAGTATTGCGCAGGATGTTAGAAAGCAAAAGGTCGTGGGGCGCCGTCCTTGCGTTCTGCGAGAACGAGATGGCCCGGAAGGAAGCCGCGGAAATAGACAGGGAGGCCCACAGCACCCTGGCTATACGCAGAAGAAGGCCAGGGCGCCGAAGAGTGGCGTACGCGCGCGACCTTCCCCTGACACTGAGCCCCTGGGCAGCCGGCAAAAGGGTGCCGCCGCCCAGAGAAGGGCTCAGAGGGAGGTTGTGCTGTTTGCTCGGCACGCACCTAAAGCGACGATCCTACGATGAAGAGACCGCGAGGGCCACGTCGCGCCTGGGTCGCCGATGACTCTGATAAGCGCCCGCGGCCCGGCTACTGCGACATGAGAAAGGAGCAACCGATGGTTTTTTAGTGGGTATACCGGTCGCTCCATCTTGGTCCGGGGAGCACTACGTATCCCTGCTGCCCCCTCACTCTGGTGGCTGGATTTTTCCAACGGCAAAAAAAAAACAAAAAAAAAAGGTGCACTCCTCTTCCTTTATTCTCATAGTGCGATTGAACGGATTACCAACCGGATAGAAGATAAAACATTGGACCGTAAGGTGTAGAACCAACTTTTCTCATACCTGGCGAGGCCGAAATGTGGAACATCTTATTTTATAGGCGATAAGCAAGATCTTTATATTAATCAAATATGAATAAAGCTCGAGCCTATAAAACTATAAAAATATTTCAGGACATTAAGTTCCGAAGTTCAGGCCGTACGTGATTTTATTGTTTCTTAGATTGAATAGAGTTAGAATTTTGTAGAAGATGAATTTATGCTCATATAATATGAGCAAAAGTTCGTCTTCTGTAATGGATAATCAGCGTATATTATAATAAAGTGGTATCTTAATATACACGGACGATACTGTCAGTAAGGCTAACTACACATCATTTACTGTTATTGTACAGGTTTTTTCTAGATTTTTATTATGAAGGTTTTAGTTTAATTTGTTAATTTTGTTCCAGTGTCGTTTTTCCTTTATCATGTGATCCCACATGGTGGTGGAAAATAAAAATATTTATCGTTAAAACTTGAAATCTTTCACGAATAATTTAAAAAGGAGGTTTAGTACAACATTTTATTACCTTACCGAAACAATACAGGGGATTATTTGACAAAAATAAATGACGGTAAAACGTCACAGGAAATATTGAAACGAAAAGTAAGCCGAGTTATCGCAGCTTTAATATGTCATTTACGCCTTCGCAATGGTCATTTATGGCTTTTAAATCGATTAACACATGGGAATACGCAGTGACTTTAAATGACTTATTTTTGAGAAAAATTATAACGTAAGCAGAAAACCTTCCATGATTTAATATTAGGTGTAAAAACTTGCGAATAGTAACTGTGTGACTTCCTAATGATATTTTTCCTAACTGAGTGATGTCTTTGCATTCTGGTTAGTTGGTGTTTATATGGGAGGAAATGTAACATGGGTAATGCGTTGGATAGACATGTCACATCACGACAAGGTTGGTCCGATAGCGAGACGATGTTTGGCAATTGTACAAGAAGTCAATACTTTCAAAGTTGCTGTTTAGTAATCCATCCATTGTATATTGTTTTCCCTTTGGGACGCGAAGGCCATATGCACAGGCAGATACTGTTTTTCAGTAAAACTGCCTGTTCAGATGCCTAATAATAACTAGCGAAAATGACCAGAAAGCAGGGATAACTAGTATAAATTTTACCTATTTATTTTTTGTACTCATTTAAAATCAATTCATTTAGATTTTTTTCTGATCTTTCTCTTTAGATTAAACCGGCGTTTTTCGAAGTTATTGAGAACTGTAGATTTATTTTTAATTTTGATTTAAAATAAGCTATAATTTTAGTAAAAGCTCATTATTTTGAAACAAATTGCATTCCAAGAATATGCAAATAATCATAATAATGGAACAAATAGGTTGTTACTTTATCGCTTTTTATTACTTTTATGACCTTAACAATTATAAAGCACTTTCTTTGCTTCATGTTTTCATTATTAAACGTAAATTTCGTCCAAATAAATTAAGAAACTATTGTAAAAGGGCTTTAACTATCTGGAAATTACTGATTCGAGCAAATAACTTTTTTCTTTAAATTTATCTTTAGCTTCAGCGAGAATCGCATTACTTACATAAAGTAGAAAATAGAATTTACGTTATATTATTAGCTGAGATTACGTAGTGTAAAAAATATGTCGTAAATATGGCATTTCCGTGATCCCCAGTTTGTACTATTAATGCTGGTCACGTTAGTTAAATTTTACTATTTAACTTGGTATGGGCTGCTACTGTTCCTTAAGGTTAACCATGTTTGATAACTTTGTCCATTGTAAGAAAATGTTGCTTACATGATACGAAGTATCTAATAATGGAATTTCCTTACGATATACTTGGGCCTGGCATGTAAAAAGCCGATCCACCCACCAATCTGCCTTGGACTAGCGTGGTGGGATACGGTCCGTGCATGCATTAGAGGAGGCCTATAGCCAGCAGTGAATTAACACAGGCTAATGATGATAATACTTGCGCAAAACTCCACCCGAGCTGATTTGTGACATTAATTCACAATCTGCTCACGATTTAAATGTTTTGACACGAGAATTGCTAAATTCAGGTCCCAGGTCAAGAATATTTACCGTTTGCGATGGAATACTCCATTACAAACGGTAAATTCGTGCAATGGAGAACTGTTATTTATTTTCATAATTTATACATATAAATATATTGAAGTTTATTGAAGGAAAACGTGTGTATTAGAGGATAGTTGTCGATAAGGGTTCCATAGGATAACTTGCAGCCTATAGGAAAATGCAGTCTGGTAGAATAATTATATAATAATAGTAGTGTATAAAATCTTTGCAAAACAACGTAGTAGAGTAAATTTTTTTAATCTTCGTGGGTTTTTATCTAATATAATTAGTTTTTTTACTTAGCATATTTAGGAGCTTTCGTCAGTTTCTGTTTATATTAAGGAATAGTACAAGACACCACTGAATATTGTAATCTTGTATATTTTAGAATTATTATTAAGTCATCATATTTTTTGATTCCAACGGCTTTCATTAAAAGTAATTGTATTATTTGAGAGTTTTATTTCAAGCGGTTTTGTTAAGAACTGAAAGTGTCATTTAAAAATTACAGAACTAGTAAGATCCAATTTAAAGTTCTATTAAAGTTCTTCAACAGCTATAAACGTCAAACGATTTTCAATTTGAACTGTTTCTGTAATACTATAGAGTAATTTGTCAAGCTGCCTCCGTAGCCTATGGTTATGGGCGTGTGCTTTAGAAACCGGAGGTCGTGGGTCGATCCACCCACCAACTCGCATTGGACCAGCGTGATGGGATACGGTCTAAACCTCCTAATGGATAGGAATGCATTAGGGAAGGCCTACGTCCAGCAGTGGTCTATCGCAGGCTGATGATGATGATTTGTTAAATA
Organism: Lamproptera curius; assembly: GCA_029286875.1. Taxonomy (NCBI): domain Eukaryota; kingdom Metazoa; phylum Arthropoda; class Insecta; order Lepidoptera; family Papilionidae; genus Lamproptera; species Lamproptera curius. Next base: position 1,228,170 of record JAGSMT010000039.1, on the reverse strand, counting down.
ATATGAATATGTGTGTTTTATCGTCATAGTGTTTGACTAAAGAATATTCTTTCTATCACTTACGCTTATACTATATATCATAAATAATACAGTGTAACGATTTATACTCAGTTTTTCCCTTAACCCCTGAAGGTGTTAGTAACGTCAGGTATAAGTAAAAATCCGTCAAATAGTATTTTTCATCATAAAGGATATTCTATAAATAGATAACGGTGTAATGTTCCGTCGTATTTTATGTTTGCTTGTATAATTGCATAAGCAAGGAGCGGTTTATATGTCTAAGCTAATCCTGAATCAGTAAACTTTTGAATGGTGTAGGAAACGCCCATTAAACTACTTTTGCTTTGGGAGCCAGCTGTGGACTACAAATTCTCGAACATTTAACGTTCGATGTATTTTTTAAATAAAAATCGGCTCAATTAACTTATAAATTATGTGTCTCGTTCTTTTAAACTGTGATGACAAATATATTTGCATCATTACTAAAATAAAATTAGACCAGATTTCACTTGAGAAGTTTTGAACAGGCAGATATATTTATAGTCGGTATAAAATACGAAAAATTTGAAAACATTGCGTACAAGAAAGCTTTCACTATAAAATTTATATGTAGGTTAAAAAGTATCGGAAAAATTTATGCTTGCGTATTAAGTAAAAGACGGGCATAATCAATGATCTTTTCTTTAATCATAAATTTAATATTTCAAAATATTTATGTTCTATTCCTTTTATTTCTAAATGCTTCAGATTATTCACAAAAAAAACACAATAAACGCATATTTTTTACTATGTTATTAAGATTTAGAATTTTTTTGGGCCATCTTACTGTAGAGAGTACAAAGTGTTGCTTGTAATAAAAGAAAACCTAAACGGTTTTGTTTTATTCCCTTACGAATCTTTATGTCAGTATAAGTAAACCGTACAGAAAAACGATTTTTTTGGTAATAATTTTTTTTATTGCATACGAAGGCAGACGGGCAGTCGGGGCCACCTGACAGAAAGTGGTCAAAAAAAATATTTGCGTATAGTCATAAAGGTCATTGTTTCCTAAAAAGATCTTACTGCAACAATTAATCTTTTCTTTACTTATCTTAATTTTTACCGTAAAGTTGTAATAATTTTGATTCTAAATATTTATCTGCCTTTCTCTTTTAAATTGTTAAAAATCTTGTACATTTTTTTCTTTTTGTAATAATATGTTTTTATTTTAGTTTTTTTCTTAATTGAGAATGCTGTAAATACCTGTAGGTGTAGGTATTAGTAACTTTACCTTTTTTGGTTTATATTTGTGATCATGTATAAATATGTATGCTGTTGGTGTCTTTAGATAAATAAATAAAATTATACTTACATCTTTTCCATTGAGGAAAATTTGCAAAACGATATTATATCTAGTTATTCTCTCTCCCCAATTTCTGCTAAATATATCAATAAGATAATCCAAAAAAACCAAATCTTCCATTGTTTCTTAGCATGCAATTCTTTGTACAATATTTTTTTCAGGTAAATCATATTCGTGATTACCTCAAGACCGAAATAAATCATCATATCTTAAATTTTCTTTTCTCGTAGCGTAAGACGTTAGTAATACACTGTCAGTTCCAAAAAGTTGTTATTAATCGCTTTGTTACCTTCTGCTGTATATCTCCCATGTTCCTAAGTTACGTGTACTCAAACGATTTTAACTTTTCGTGTGTGAATTAATAACTTAAAAAACCCATTGCAGTCGGTTTTTAGAACTTGTACTTTCATTGCGTTCTTGAAAGTGAAGGCACGGAAAACGCTATAAATCTGTAACACCGGGCAAAGCTAGTCTTCACGAATATTATAATCTACTGACTCGATTTGAAAAAAATCATTCACTAATAAAATCTTAATGACCCTTCAGTAACATAAACTAATTTTCACCTTAGGAAGATCCATTCTAAAAAATTAAAACTAACATGGACAGAGCCATGGATCAACTGCTAGTACATAAGAACATATTACATACTTAATATTTGAAGTATTAAATACCGTAGGATAATATATATGTATCCCAAATAAAATATTTATTTTGCGTAATGCTTATACATATCATAAGGTTGACTGTAATTTAAAATGGGTTAGAATTTTATACAGAATATAAACTTATCATGTTTCAGACAATATCTTAATATTGTGAAATATCTATTAAACTTTGTCAACTATTGCCAGCTGTTTATTAAGGTTTACGTTATAAAGACGTGATTGGTTGAATCTTAAAGTTGAGGACAGTGTTGGATGAAGACACCTCGTTAATTGAGTTATCGGTGAAGTAAGTCCTGTATAATAGGCTGCTTCATCGTCAATCGTACATTCTTTGTACGTCAAGGACGTACTACTTACTTACTTGTTTATTCTTATGGGTTTCACTAAATGGTGTTTAATTTAACTCATATCATGCTAGAGTTTGTTAGAATAGATAAATGCATATTTGTTATTCTTTTAAATAAAACTTGACTTCTGCAAACATCAGTATTATCACAGTGTAACGTCTTAGTCAGATTTTATGTTATAAATTATTAACTAATTATTTGACTTCTCAACAATTAATGAAATAAAATTCCTGTTTTTCACCACCCCTAGGCTAAACCTTTAAGTTTTTTCGTAATTTTATTTGAAATTGTGCGAGAAAATAAAAATTAAAAGTTCGTAATATCTTTCTTATTTGCGTCTTGGACTGTGCTTCTAATATAAAACTAAAGTAAACTAAGATACGAATATTAGTCACTACTTCAACCATTTCTATGATTTCATTTAGTAAATGGCTTAAGCTTAGTTTTGGTAGCATTTTGCAATTAGAAAGTTTAAGTAATTAAATATTTTTAATCATTATGTACGTCGTATAAAAGTCAAGAGTCGTAAAGTTGTGAGATAATTTTAATAATTATACATTTTCAACACCTTGATTTTTAACATGGTTGTTAGTGGAAAAACATCGAAAGTTCTATCTAAGCTACCACTACATTTGACCTGTTTTATTAAAAACTCCGTTACATATTTTCAAATATCAATAGTCGAAGTAAGAAAATATAAAAACAAGGAACAAGAAATCTCTGATACTAGAATGTAATTTATTTGTGCTATCAATATTTTCCTTCTTTTTTCATAACACGTGATAACATTATTTCCTTGCATACAACCATACGAATATATTTTTGTATTAATACATTTTATAGACCGTAACATTTTTGTAGTTTATGCCTTCAAGTGATTGCGGACATACAGTTTACGAGAGGAGGGAGCGTGCCAGAAATTCGTTACTTCGATACTAGCTTTTTTAAAGCCGAGTTTATATTGCTGCCCTATTTTCGTTTTTATTTGAAGCGAAAAGAAGCAGTACCTCCATTTTTGAGTTCAAATGATATTATATGCCTTTACATTTGTCTAAAAAGGTTTAGTCATGTGTTGCTTTGTGTTATTCAAGTCAAAGTAAACGTACATAGCATAAAATATTTTTTTTGTTAAAATGATCTTCAAAATTACTTAGCAAATGAACGATGTTTGAATTTTTTTAACTAAGTAAGTTTTTAATATACAAAGGTTAATGCGCTTCGAACAATATATTATTAGTTATATTTTAATGTAATAAATAAAAATCATCATCATTATCATCGTCCTGTGATAGTCCACTACTGGACATAGGCCTCCTCTAATACAATCCTTTAGAGGGTTTTGGACGGTATTCCACCCCGCTGGTCCAATGCAGGTTGGTAGGTGGACCGACTTTTTACATGCCCATCCGACGCATGGATCATCTTACTCTTCAGATAATTGGGTGATCGGCTCAAATTGCCCTAAGCGACTAGGAAACTACAATGAAAATTTGTTAAGTTCCCGCAGGATTCGAACCCACCACCTCCGGTTTCTAAAGTACACGCCCATACCAAGAGGCTACGAAGGCAGTTTATATTATTAAATAAAAATCACAGCCCAATAATTACAATTTTTTTGGAAAGTCTACATATAATAAATTAAAGACATTAATCTACACGGTAAAATTTTACGGCCAAAGTGCAAAAACTCTTAAATTTAGTTTAAGTAAAGGAAATGTTCGCTTATACCATATAGTTTATTAACTTCGGTTGTTGAGGTTTATTTTCTCTTTGATAATATTATAAAAGTTTAATTTGTAATATTCTTGACAAAAACAAGGTGCTACAAATCATTTTCATTTTATAGCATTCTGTAAAATGGTCGGTGTATTTCGGTTTAAAGGGCTCTGTAGCCTTTACAAGCAATATGACGGCTATAGGAAATAGTTAAAGCGTAAGAATATGCATCGTTACTTACATGAAACCAACCTACCTAACCTAGCTTTACATTATAAAAATAACAATATAAAAAATCACCGTCGCTATCTGCATCTCATAATACTGGAAACCCAATTGGTGGCAAAAAAATATAATTTGCACACAATACTTCCAATTATAATATCATGAAAATTTACACAAATAAATTTGGAAATGTAATTTTTCTTCACCATGCCAATGTTCTATCCCAAAAGCCTTTCGAAAAAGAATACTTCTTATTTATGTTACCACATTGACGATTAATTTTGACTGTTTATAAGATGTGTTAATATATACATTTGCAATATCGATTTGTCTACAAGTCGAATTGTCTAAAAAGTAAGATGATCCATGCGTCGGATGGGCACATAAAAAGTCGGTTCACCCACCAACCCGCAATAGACCAGCGTCGTGGGATACGGTCCAAAACCTCCTAATGGATAGGGGGGTATTAGGGGAGGCCTATGTCCAGCAGTGGACTATTACAGGCTGATGATGGTGATGATGATTATGACATAAACTAACAGTAACCAAACTTCACACATTATTTCGATATCGATTCAATTTAACAATTCTGGAGATGCTCTTAATATATTTACAGGTAAATTATTGAATTAATTTGTAACATTTTCATTAAATATGTTATTATTAATAATTATTTTTGTTATATAACAAGATTTAACTTTATGTGTAATAATTTTATATCTAATATCTTGGTTTTACTAATTTTTTATAAGTGTTCCTGACCCACTGCGCTGAACGCTTGATAATAGCTAAAATCGTATTGAAATTTGATTGCATCATCACTACCTCTAGCCTCTAGTTTAGGTTAGTAATCTATAATGGAAAGGTGGCGTTAATGGGCCCGTATTCATGAAGGTAACAGTCTGATTTATAAAAATTTAAATCTTTAATTGCTGCAAAATTTAAAACAAGATAAATAGAATTTATGTAAAAAACCGCTAAAGAAAATATATACCTACATTCAAATACCGTGCATTTATTAATACAGTTAATTGTGTAGAAAAAATAAGTTAAATAAATTAAAGAAATACAAATAACATCATTAAGTTTTTAAATTTTATTTCCATTAAATCTTACAAATTGTATAAAAGTTACGGATTTTGTAAAAATTCAGGATATCCTGGGATGACCCTTCCTGAAATAAAAGAGCTTTTAAATAATCATATTTTTATAATGACCAGTTTTTCTTTTGAAATCAGTTGGATAGCGATTTAAAATCGGTTTTTTAAAATAATTAGCGGTTTTATAACGAAGGTTATTAACGTAAATATTCTTTGTCATAAGTTAAAATTTCATTTAAAATAAAAAAATTTTAAAAAGTCAACCATCCTTAAGATCAATTATCTAGACAAAGTTTTAAAAGGTCTCTTTTACTTGCAGGTGTTAAAAGACCCATTCTTTATTGACAAATTTAATTGAACTAAATAGGAGCGGAGTAAAATTTACCAGAGGTCGAAAACGTTTCATTACAGGTTTTTTTGTTTACAAACGCTACATCTTTTCCTTCCAAATAAGTTTATTAAAATTTTACTTTCTTTAATAAATATTGAATTAAAAAAAAGAGAAATACGTATTGGCCTTCGGAGTTATAAATTTTATTTTATTTTGATAAAATAGTCTTCAATTATCGGAAACGTAAATTATTTTCCCAAGAAGAGGTATAGAGGCATATATTTATATTTAATATATACAACTAGATTTCTTTAATTGAAAAGCGCAAGGTTATGTTACATCGTAATAAAATAATATTTATAGCATACATTAATAGCACTATTATCGGAGTCCATCCATCGTCAAATTTAAAAAAGAAACCTGGTTCAACGAGAATTTATTGTAAATTTAATGTAAGAAAAGTATTTAAATCTAAAGTAAAATTGTCTATATAATTTATTAGTTGCATATTAAGATAAGTAAATAGACAAGGTATTTAATCGTTAAAGGATAAATGGTCCTCCAGGATACCATTGGACATAAAGGACTAGAATTTGCGTAAAATTGCAAACTCTGTTTTGGCACTGTGTAAACACCTTATTAACATCAAAAAATTTACCAAAAGAGACTTGGCATAGAACCACCTTGTAGTAGTGATTTAGGTACATATTGCTGCTAGGGCATAAAAACACTTTTTATCATATTGAGCAATATATATACAGATACATAAAATGATCATAAGAAACATTATAAAATACTTTTTTCTTATGTCCCGTCCATAAGAAAACAGTTTAAGGAACGGTGTAAAGTTCTGTTTATTCATCCCAATAATGAAAAACCGACTTTGCGACGCGATTTTTATATATCAAAGTTATATGACCAATAATCTTGTTAAAACATATGTAAAATAGCAAAGGGTTTTTGGTTTAGGAAATTTGTTAGGAAAAAATCACATAGCTTCACAAATGCCTGTAGAGTGGTATCGAAAATTTGAATGTTTGAATTGACTTTTGCAAAATTGTAAATAATATACGTTCTGTGAAGGGTTTTGTGTTATGAAAAAAATTTTGTATTATCGCTTGAATGCTAAAGTTTTTGTTAGATTTACCTTCTTCTTACGTTTTATATACAGTGCTTATTAAATGAGATGGTGACTTTCGGGGATTTACAATAAAGAAAATACAATTGTTTTAATTTGAATGTGTGCTAATCTAAATTTTAAATTGGAAAAAATATTTTTATAACGATTCATTATTGCCGTGGGTTTAAAGTGTTACATTTATAGTATTCCAAAATTAAAGCTGATTACAACTACAAGCCCTTTTCTGCGTTATTTGAAATGGGCTCTCCTTATTTATGGTGCTTTGTTTTCCTTATAGAGAAGTAAGTTTGTTGCGGTTTTTCATTGGTCTGTTTACCCCGCAAGTAAAAAACATTGCATACGTCTGTTTTTAAATTTAATCCTTTAATGAAAACCTTTCGTCGGTTAGCCTGCATAACAAAGATGAATGCACTATGGATACTATTTGCTCCTCTTTGACTATGAGTGCAGTACTCTTGTATTTGGCAAAGCGCACCTTTTCGGAACGAAATAACTCCTCAAATATTTACTTTTTACTTCCGCTTGAGAGCCAAATTTTAAGAATGTTATGCCTTTATATTTTTGTAATTTTATTGACTTTAGACTGTTTTATAATTACAATGGTAGCTAAGGACAGCTCTTTTAAAGCAATAATTCTTACCAGAATAAACCAAACAATTTTAAAATTGGAGTGGAGTAAACCTATTAGAGCATACCGGATGTGGGGGGGGAGGGGGAGTTGCCGCAGGCGCACCTCCCTACCGAGTGACTTAACAGCCTCGGCTTGGGTCGTCACTTTCTGGTTCCCGTTAGCATGATGAATCGAGGGCTGCTTTACTACCACTTCTTAAAACTGAGACTTTACTACCACCTCTTAAAGCGTTGGCGCAGGGAGAAGAAGTGGCGCAAGGAACTCTAGCAACGCTCCTATCTAATATGGTATTAAGCTACAGTGTAATATGGCAATGGGTGTGTAAGTTCGACCTCACCGGTGCAGCCGATGTCATGAGTGTGTGTGTTTTTTCTACACTCTAAGGGTAGGTTATGTTTGGTTACTGCTTGGGTGATGCAACCTATTATGCCTTAAGGGTGTTAATTATATTCTTGTATTTTACAAGATGTGAAAACCTAGCCAAAGCATCACCGGCGGCGGCGGCGGCATCAGCTGCTTGGTTGAATTCATGTAGCTGAAAAGATCTTGCGATTTTAGAAAAGACGCGCAGCTATTGCCAGTGCAGCCATTGCTATGGCTAACATGCTGGCTATTTAAGGCCGCGGCGGGCCGCTGTGCGCTCGGAGTCAGCTCACGCGGGGTGGAATTTCCAAGCGTAAGAAGCACGTAGGGGTGGGAAGGTGGTGCTGTTTGATGGATTTTTTGGTCACTTAGAAGAGGCTTCCCTAGGGTTTGCAGGAACTTTAGCGAAAGGTCGTGGGGCGCCGTCCTTGCTTTTGCGAGGACGTGACGGCCTGGAAGGAGAGCCGCGGAAAGGGTCAGGAGGCCGAGGCGCCCTGGCTATCCGCAGAAGAAGGCCAGGGCGCCGAAGAGTGGCGTACGCGCGCAACCTTCCCCTGACACTGAGCCCCTGGGCGGCCGGCAGAGGGTGCCCGCCGCCCAGAGAAGGGCTCAGAGGGAGCGCCGTGCTGTCTGTTCCGGCACGGCGCCTAAAGCGACGTTCCGGTGTCCCAACACACCGGAGAGAAGAGCCGAGAGGCCACGTCGCGCCAGGGGTCGCCGAAGACTGTGATCATTGCCTGCGGCCCCGGCTACAGCGACATGAGAAAGGAACAACCGTTGGTTTTTAGTGGGTATACCGGCCGCTCCATCTTGGTCCGGGGCCCACATATCCCGCTGCCCCTCACTTTGGCGGCGGGAATCCATAAGCTGGATTTTCCAACGGCAAAAAAAAAAAAGGGTTTGCAGGAACTTTGCGTTTTCGCGTTTAGGCAGCCGAGGTCAAGTTCGCCGTTTGGCCGGGATTGCGGCAGTTAACGCGCGCAGGGGGTTCAAAATTGGCGAGGACTTCTTGGTCCTTGGGTCTGGGACAATCGGCAGTGCTGTGATCCCCGAGAAATTTAACGCAACGGAAGCGGGTGAAACAGTTCCGCAAAGCGTGATTATATATCTGGCAGTTGTGACAGGAAGTTGCTGCCCTGGGAGTCCGTTAAAATGCGAACGCTCAAAGGAGAACCTTTGAGCGACCTCTCCTCGATTGATTCCACAGACTTGTTCGACGTCGTATATGCGTTTACCTTCCTTGGAGCATTAACTGAATAGATCGTTATGAAATGTAATGTTACAATAACAATGTAATAATTATGTAGAATAAAATAATAAATTACAGTACAATATTATTATTATTATTATTTTGCAAGTTATAATATATAGTTTTGTTCGATATATGAATAGGTCATAATTGTTTGTTAAAGTTTTAATTGTATGACGTTTTGAAGTTATACTTCTTTAGGCGCGTTATGAAAAAATGATGAGAGTGAAATTTTAGATGCGCGCGCACCTGTGACACAAAATTAACAGTTTATAATGAAAAACGGTGAAATGGACCTTATTTCATAGTGATAAGGTTGATTTTTTGTAGTGATAATGGAGTTGTCGTTTTTATTTGCGATAGTTGTTGCATAATGTGCTCTATGAATTGGGATTAAGGTTCGTTTTGGTTGCGTTTATTTTGAAGTTATACTTCTTTGGGCGCGTTATGAAAAATTATGAGTGAAATTTTAAGATGCGCGCACCTGCTGACACAAAAATTAACATTATGAAGCTGTCTGCTTAATATATATATATATATATATATATATATATATATATATATATATATTAAATATATTATTATATAAATATATTAATTTTTAATGATGCCAAAGTATAACTTCTCACGCGCGTACATAAGTACAGCACCCATTTTTTACTAAAGCCAGGACATGCAGTTATTTAATAACTTCATTCAAGATTAAATCAGAATGGTGCTTAATAATGCATTTTTCTGCATTTATTGAATGAAATTATAGATGTATTCTGCTGAACGAGTTTGCAAAATGGTGAAGATTATAATCATTAAAAGTCTTTGTTTGAATCGAAACGTGATACTTTCTGTTATTAATATTAATTTATATTTTTCAAAGATTAATAAGGACTCTTGATAATGTTACAAATAAGAGCGAATAAATCTATGAGTGTTCAATAACTAACATGGGTATATATTTTATGTGAAAATTCGGCAACGATTTTTAACGGCAAGGTATCGAAACAAAATGTGTTAATATTAGAGCACTGTGAATATAAAATACGTCAAAACACAAGTATAATAATAAGAAATTTTCTGTAATCTACAAATTTGGAAATAGACTCAATAAAATTATCACTTCAACTTTGTGCCAGAAGCCTTAAACACGCTATAACTTGTGAGCCTCTCAAGTCAATTTCAAACAGCACTGCTTATTGATATTTGTTTTATGAATTCAGGGAAGATTAGTACGTATGAAAAGCAGATAATACTTTTGTGATTTGAATCATTTTTAGTTTTATTTAAATTTATTACTTTTGGAATTATCAGCTCAACATGATGTTATACTGAGAAAATATCGTGACAAAGGATATTTAAAAGAGAAAGTGTAATATATGGTTACAAGACAATTAACATTTCTTCTTCCATTGTCTGTTCTAATAACATTACTAAAGATAATTATAAGAGAAAAAGAGTGAAATAAATAACTCAAACTAGTTTTAGAATTAAAATAGAAAAGTTGAAGAAAGATTGACTAATTAATTCTCAGTGGTTTCTACGATATTGTCATAATGACTGTCATTTGCTGTTTTTAAAACACAGGAACCATTTAATAAAGAATATATTTCACAGGTGAATTATTTAATAACTATAATTTGATAAATATGTATTACAAGTAACTTTTCTATGTGGCCTCAATTACATAAAGACACAGGGTAAGCGACATGTTATAACACAAGAACCCGCATTATATTGCCTCGAAACACATTTAATAAAGGTTCCTAAGTAAAAAGTAATATCATTTCTGATTATTTTGTTCGGGTGGATGCGAAATAACACTGGCGTTACAAAAGTGAGTTTTTCGTTCAAGAAATATATATGTCTAGTTATTATTATTATGACTGCGACGAAACGAGCAGGACGTTCGCATCAAGTCCTGCCCATAAGAAAAGCAGCTCCAAAAATCCACTTACTGCCCTGAGACATGAGATGTTACGTCTTGGTTACGCAGTGTACGGTATCTTACGGAAAACAGTAGTGTTTGCGTACTACTGATTTGCGGCATAAATCGGCACCGTAGCGGTACTACACAAGACAGTTTCTTGTTTCTTGTAAAGAATACGAACCAAAACCTGGACCTTTTAAATCAAATATTTGAGCTACCCGAAATAAATAAGACTTATATTTTTAGAAATCAAGACATATATCACTTCTTATTACATCATGTTTGTAAGTAAGTAGTGTTATAGAAATTTCGCAGCTTCTGCCCTCTTGAATTGATAACTGCTTCAGAAAATCTCTAAACTTTCACCTTGAAGGTTTTGTATACAAACTGCTTCTTGAGTTTTTGAAATGTTGTAGATAGGATTGACAGAGTAGAAAACGGAAAAGCAATAAAATGCAATAACGTTTTTATACACCATATGACTCGTTACATCGCATAGATCTTGTATTTTGTAGTTATCAATTAGAGATTCATTTATTAAATAAAGATTTTCCATTGGAATGTGGAGATTAGCCACCATTCGCTCTGCGTAAATTCTGTTATTCAAGTGAAATTCGATTTGAAGCCGACCCTAGGAAATACTACTACTGGAAAAATTAAGGATTAGTGTTTCTTCTAAGAAACACTAATCCTTAATTTTTCCAGTCTTTTCCTAGAAATTAAAACACAATTTGTACTTTTATGGTCTGCCACGACTATTATACGTATGCGAGGACATTTATTTCTGCTGATATCATATATGTAAAAGAATGGATGTATGTTTGTGACTCAATTAAACAAAAACTATTGGGTGCCAAGGGACTACACATTAACATAACTTAGAGGTTATAAAATACCAAACTATTTTGACAGTTGTATTTGTAAAATGAATCTAAACGTTGCCTGTTTAAGTGATTTTGTTTTTCCATCACCACGGAGAGGAATAGCGAGGCAAAGGCTTCTGCTTTATTAAATTTTGTTAAAAGGTAACTTTTTACGCTTTTTAGTAAAAAAGTTATTAAAATGAGCACATCACTAAACTTTTGCGAGTGAGAGCGAGGAACAACCATGACCATATTGGTCATGGTAGTTTCTGGAAAGTCACTTCATGTAGTATAGTACAAAACGGCTAAGGTTCAAAACTGATACATCTAATTCAGACTTTTGAGATAATTAATACTAATAATGCCTATTAATACCACTAAATTATTATATTACTAAACGAAAAACGAAATTTTTTAATAAAAAAAAAAATTACTGTGAAACAGGTCTGCCCTGACATGATCATCTAGAAATAATAAATAAAAAATACAAAATTACTAAACTTCACATTCAGATTCTTTAAAATCAGAGCATTATGAGCGGAGCATCGAATAAAATGTTTACATACGGTCTGAATTGTGTTCCTCTTTCTTTTAACTATTCAGTACATTAGAAAGGTTTCACTCATTTTGTAGCCTAATTATGTTCTCCTATTAAATAAGAATAAGAATTCAGCAAAGAAATATATATATATATATTTATATTTAACACTTAAATCCATTGGTAATGCAAATGTGTTATTAATTTACTTTAGCTCGCAAATTTTTCAAAATGACCGCCCTAGACGAGGCGACGACATTATTTTACAGGAAAGGTGGTCAGAATCTCATAACGGCTTTGATGTATTTTTTGAGTACCAGTTTTTAAGATATGACCAACTGGAATGGATATGTTTCGTTAAATGTAGCTTTTGAATAAAAGCTGTTTTTTTAGGTGTTTTATTTGTAATATAACAAAATTAAATCTTGTGAATTATTAAAGTATTGTACGGCGGTTGTTGGAACGGTTATTTACTAATTATATATATTTATATATACATACATGTATGTATGATTGTGATAAATTTAAGGTACGTTTATTGTTTAAAATTAAACGTCTTTAATTTAATACTATGTATTAAAACAAACAGAATTTACTTCATATCTCTTAAACTTTGCTTCCTCTCGCGGTGTCAATTAATCAAAAACATATTTTTCTTATGCAATAAAACTGTCCAAAAATATTTATGTGGCTTGACGTTAAGCACGTAATTTATACATGGTTCATATTATTTGTTGAAGATAATTGATTTCGAATTTAGTTCGCGGTACCTCCATTTCAAACCGTCTTAATAATTCATAAAAACTTACTTATAAATTCACAATAATTTTAAAAGTTGTTTTAAATTTACTTTCATAACTAGTCAGGTTTTATTAGGACAGGCTTATGTCCTTCAAAACATTAGGAGGTATTTTATTATACGTATTTTATAGTGTTTTATTTATTATAATCTTTACTTTTTTAAAGTTAGCAATTATATTTGTTCGTTTTTGTTAGTACTTATTTTATGTTTAAAAATAATAAAATTATATAACTGCCTGTAACGCTTTTATACAAAGCAATTTAATTTTTTTTTAACAATAATTTGCAATATACAAATTAACAAACGATTGTCTAGATGTGATATATACTTGTACTAGTAACCTGATGACTCCCTGACCACACAAACTCATCCCAAGTTGGAATTTGGATTAGGATGCCATTTTGCTGAGGCAATCTTAAGGAACTTCAAAAAAACAAGCCTGTTGGAAACAAACTCATAATTACGGTAGTATGTCTTGTTTTAACTTTAAAAAGTCTTATTATTTTATGATCTTATTTAATTCTTATTATGACGCTTATAAAATTCTTTTTGTAAGCTTAATTATATTTTACCAATTAAATAAAAAAAAACACAATAAGTGTATTAAAATTAAAGCCAAGCCATTGCGCTTTTGATTAATATTGTTTTCATTATTCATCACATTCTTGTTTTGATTGTAGTATAAAAAGTCCGCTAATGAGTTAAAATGGTATTGTATTAATTACTATAAGAAAATAAGATGTCCCGGGTAAAATTTACGACAAAAGGTTTTGATTTCTTTTAAGTTTTTATCTCAAGAATTTAATTTGCTGATTTTACTAAGTGCATATAAATAAAATTATGTTAAATTTTAATAATCTGTCATTATTAAATGTTAATAATACGCGAGTTGCTGTTTTAAGATCAACGATGTGACATCATTTTTAAAACACCGATATCTGAAAGAGTAACGATAGCAAATTGATCCTTTCCTCGGTTATTTATTTACTTTTTTAATATATATTCTGGAATGGAGCTACTACTAAATTACCAATAAAACATATAAATCTTTTTCTTCCTTTAAAGAATTAATTATTAAGAATGTGAGCTAGTTTTTTTTCAAAGCACTATGATAGGTTAGGATGCTTACTTTCCCCCCGAACAGGTTCCCGCTTTGTCGTAGCGGTGGGGCTCAGTACCTGCGGCTTCCTGGGTTGGCCGCGGGGAAGCTAAGAGGAACCTGGCCGGCCTGAGGTGTAAGGCCGGCCGTGGAGGAGGCTGCTCCAAGCGGGCTGCACAAGCCCGCTTTGGATGCGCCTTTGGAGGGTGCGAGGGACGGGTCGCAGGAGGTAGACGTGCCGCCCTTCCTGTCCCTCGCAACCAGGGTGGAGTCGCGGGGAAGAGGAGTGTCGGTATTCCGTAGGCCGCTCTCCCTATCCTCCGCGACTCGGCGGGGCCGCACCGCTGATGCGGTGTGGAGGGGCCGTGGGAGGGGGGGACATTCGGCATGGTGTCGTCGATCTCTCCTCCTTCTGCGGCCGAAATGGAGCTAGCGGCGGAGCGTAACATCTGAGCCGCCGCTGGGGGCTAGGAGTTTGGTCCTTGCGTGGTCAGGGAACTCCTAGCTCCCATGGCCCCCGAGTAACAGATTCGGGGGAATCTGTTACCGAACTACAGGGGCCGAGACGAAGGGCGCGCTAGTTCCGACGCGCCCAGAGGGAGGCAGATGGCCGTAAGGCCGAGATGGGGCTGCTTCGGCGGCCAGCGCTGGTGGGGTTGCAGATGAGTGCAAAACGTTCCTGTGACCCCACCCTAAAAGCGTCAGGAAGGAACAACGTGGTGGTTTTAGTCGGTGCGAGTCCGACATAACCCGTCTTTGCCCCCGCGAGGACGGGTATGCGTAGGCATTTCCCCACGGTAAAAAAAAAAAAAAAAAGGATGCTTACTTTGTTAATATTTTTTATACGTCATTCCTTTTACTACTATTTATAATACAAGGAACAGTTCGCACGTCACATAAGATGATATTTATATAATTCTACTAACTCTTTTAAACAATCTGTGCTGCGTTTCATTTATTATTTTTTCACCCACCAACCCGCATACGTGTAGAGTGCGATACGGTCCAAAACCCCCCTAATAAATAGGGGTGTATTAGGGAAGACCTATATCCATCCGTGGACTATCACAGACTGATGATGATGATGAACCGAGATCGCACTATCTCAATAACTATTTTAACATTACACTATCTTACTAGATTTGTAATATGTTTTTTATTGAAAAGGGAAATTTAAGTGGTGCTCATTTTTTTATCGCTTATTATTTTTATACATAATATTTTAAAACCCTTTAAGTATACTCCCTTTTACTGTTCAAATTCATGTATGATACTTTACAGTTGAATTAATGCAACTTAAAAAAATTATAAGGGCTCAGGCTGAGAATAGGTATAATAATTAAAAAGTAGCTTAACGCAATAAAATCTTTAAAATTGTATTAATTATTACAAAAAGGACAGTTATCGGTTATTTATTAAAGCTGCTAAAGACAGCCTTAAATTTACTCTGTTTCAATTATCACGTCATGCAAATTAAGTAAAATTATTTTATTTTATATTTCAATCAATTATAATTAAGGATTTATTACACCGTTTTGTCTTAATCGTCTTACTTTATACTGTTATGTCTACTGTTAATGTATTAAGGTTAAGATTACGCCTATATCATTTCATTTACGCATAAAAGGCATAATCGTAGTGGACGTAACCATAACAACGTTATTACTTATATTTTATTCATTTAACCTGTGATTTAATGTATTAAATAAAATGGCAACAAAAAAACTTTACTTTCGCTTACGGTGTAAAGGGCTTTGCAAAAGAAAAATTTATACATCCTTAAATGATTTAAAGTGCCTAGAAAAGCAAAAATAATTTCATTTGAGCAATGAGAAACTATTTTAAATTCTGGGGGGCGTGATTTGTGTAAGAAACCGACAAAAGAGAGTAATTTTAAGACTCCAAAATGCGGGCACAGAGGAAAACTTACGTGCTATTGACTATTCGTTTGCAATTCTGAAAATGTTAAGCCCATTCTATAAATGAAATCACGTACGCTTGTCCTAAATTTCGGGTCACAACTTTGTTAATTTCTAAAAGATAAATTGTGTAATTCTTTAAAAATCTTAAAATATGACTTAAAACAACATTTGTTTTAATCGAAGCAAGTTTCTTAAAAAAATAATATTCTTAATATCAAGTTAACATATTTTTATTGGGTATGACGAACTGTTTAGTAAAAGGAATAAGTCATAATTAAAATAAAGTAGCAAAAAGTTATACACGAATTACAGTACATCAAAGTTTCGGATACAAAACAACTATCTACTATAAAATCCAAATATAGTGTTTCTGGCAGAATATATAGATAGAACAGTAACTTTAAAGATATGTTTAATATTAGGCCCCCACATACTTTAATAACTAGCTTTCGATTCATTAGGAATTACTAATTTAAATTTATTTGTATTAAATATTTATATTGTATTATTCAGATCGATCTTGAACTCAGCTATTATGATGTGGAAAGTAAATGTTATAACAGCTAAAAGACAGTTAACATTTTACATGTAATTTCTATTATTTCGAAATACGAAAACAAAACTACAGTAACTTAAGCAAAAATTCCTTTGGATCGTAATGTTATTAACGAATAAAAAGTTCCTTTTGGTTAAGGAGAAAACAAATAATTTTTCAAGACGCGCTTTTTCTTTATATCATTTATTAACATTCTTGCGCACGTAGAACACGGGCGGACCACAAATACAATGAAATAAAATTTTTCACAAAATAAATTTATTTGTAGTACTAATTAAACTACATTGCTTTTCACCCAGTCCGAGCATAATTAGCAGCGTCAAGTAAAAAATCGTTAAGTATATTAAAATATTTTTTATTTATTGTTTTAGTTCATAAGCATTTCTTTGAACACCCGTGCTAATTAGTTACGCAATCAGCATTTTCACTACTTACAATAACGCTTATTCTTGCCTGCCCTCCATTTATTTAATATTATAGTTATAAAAAGGATACGTATATCCACTTATTTCTTATTCAATATAATAATCGCTTTAATAAAATAAATAATTTATTTGATGGTTGTTATGAATCATCAATACTAATATATC
Organism: Lamproptera curius; assembly: GCA_029286875.1. Taxonomy (NCBI): domain Eukaryota; kingdom Metazoa; phylum Arthropoda; class Insecta; order Lepidoptera; family Papilionidae; genus Lamproptera; species Lamproptera curius. Next base: position 1,210,766 of record JAGSMT010000039.1, on the reverse strand, counting down.
TTTATTTATAAAAAAAATAATTTTTGATAGTAATAATGATAAGTAGACAAAACGAAGCAAAAGGAAATTTCCCAGGAAATTTTCAATAAATCAATTACATATTTTTACAATAAAAATAGGAAAAAAATGCGAATGCAACATTACCTATTATCCGGTTAAAGGGTAAGACAGCTAGGATTGAACCTCTATTACTGTAAAAATAGGTTTTTATTTCACCCATGAAATAAATTTATCATATATTTATTGAATAGCAATAACAATTAAGTGACTAGTGACAGTAAATAAGTATGAAACTTCTACAATAAAAGCTTAAATAGGAGGATGAAAGTTGATGCAAATAAAAATAGTATTAATTAACTTTATAGTTAAAAGATCTCCTTAACCGTTTGGTATTTATGTTAAAATGAATGTTAAAGCGTTAAGAAAATTATAAATTTCAGCTTTTTAACTCAGGAATTGAATTTTCTAAGCTGCTAACATTTAATTACTAAAATTAATACTCATTTTAGATTTATGGTCACACAAACTTAGGTAATTGAGGCGTACGTGGTTTTCAGTTGATTTCCTTACGTTAAGCAAGTTCTTTGGCATTAGTTTTCCATTTTACTTCTACAAGGGATTATTTTAGTGAATATAATAATCTCTTTTTATGAATGATGATACCTTTCTTTGTTTTGTTCTATTTCTTAACCGCACTGAGGTTAATAAATCGATATGATATATGTGTTAAATCTTAATGTTAATATTTTTCACTAACCAAGCACTCAAATTTTGATGTGTCAGGGTTAGTGAAATGCTTGAAATATCCAAATTATGTCAAAAACATATCAGTCTAGCTCAGAGCTATTAAAGGACCAATAGTTAATCAACCGAATATGTATATTACGTACTATTTTGGCTATATGAAGACGGCACTAATATCTTAAAACTTTTAATGGAATTCTCTCTGCCAGTATTCGCACTGTTAGATGTTAAAAACGCGTTTGTACGAGTAATCCCAATTTTTCGAACAGGTGCCAAGTGATACCACCTTTTTAAAAGAGATTCAGGATAAGTTCCACAGTATGATAAGTATATGCAACAAAATTGGATGTACATTTCGAATTAATTAAGAGAAGTAACCCATAGTAAATGAGTATCTAATTAAAATTGAAAACAATAGCGAACACGGGGCATGCGCAGCTGAAGAAGTCTAAACAGTAATAATTACTATATAACAGTTGCATTGAAGTCCTCCATTTTTTTGTAAGATGTAAGCGCATTGAAATCATTAGACATCGGAAGGGCAGCAGACATGTAACAATATTGTATCTACGGTTCATAAAGGTTAATAAATAAAGCTTTGTTTTACTTAAGTCGTAATTTTTGCATATTTATTATATTTGCGACGCAAACCAAATCAAAATTTAAAGATTATTTACTGTAATTTACACCCAAGACTTTGTAGTAGTGTTTTTGAATACATGATGGATACAAAATTGTGGATCAAGTTAAAATTCAAGTACCTACAGCTATAAATATCAATTAACAAATGAATTTAATAGTTTCATCATAATAAAAAAAAAATTAAGTCAATATTAAGTATGTAATACGGAAGTGCGTAACTGATATTGAATGAGAAGCCAGCTAGATACCAGTAAGCCGAAATCAATACCAGCAGTTTGGACATTGCCAAAACCTCAACAGATTGTGTCAAAATTTGGACCCTGTTTGAATTTACGTAGAAATTGTATATCATATATTCTATAAAATTTTAGTTTACAATAGCAATTTTATCATAAATTGCATCAAACGAAATTATTCGCTGAATGCAACTTATTTTTAATACTTTAAGTATATTTACACTCGCATTCATTCAAAATTCTGAATCCTTTACGTTTGTTTAAAATGAGCCCATGGAAAACGATACTTGTGTTAAAATCCCCTTAATTAATAAAAATACTACTGAGCGAAGAACAAAATTAAAAAAAAATGTTTAATTAAGGCGCCATTAACTTTAATATCTAAGTACAACAAAAAGGTCTTTTTATATAACTTCATAACTTCTCACTTACATTAAGAGGAATGCATAAAACATCATACTTTTCAGACAGTTGCGTGATCGGCCCAAATTTCGATAACAAACTAGGAAACAACAATTAAAATTTGTTGAGTCCCCGCAGAATTCAAACACCACCGATTTCTAAAGCAAAATCCACTTGTAATTCTCAACTCGGATTAAATCCATTTATTGCAAGGATTGTGCCCGACATTTTGGACTCTTTAGAGTCCACGTTAATGGAGCAGACTAAAAAATACAAATATATTTCGTATTTAGTTGAGATATTTATTCTGTAAGGATTTTGACCGCGTCGTTAAATTTCACAGTTTTTGCGATTCGATCCCATTATTGTCTTACCTTCAACCCGACTTAACGATAATGCTCGTTTCGCTTTTGTTTTATAGTCATTATTATAAATACTTGTGTGTACAAAAGTACATGTATAACTATAATCTGCTATGGTATTTTATTATCGTTTTATTTTTTGCTAAAATTGAAGTATGAGCTTTACATAGAAGCACGTATTGTTTAAATTTGAGACGACGTTGTTTCAAACTGTGGCACAGTTACGTCGAAACTTGTTGCTGAATAAGCGATAACGTGTTAACGGAATATTGTACCGAATAGTAACGGTGTAATCGATTCAGCAAATTTAAATGTGCGTCGCCACCGATTAGTCGAGCATCCTTATCAAGAGGGTCGCTGATATAATCTTGTGATCGATCGTTTTTTGTTGCTTCTTGGTATTGAAGTATGATAATTTGATTTTCAACATAGTCTTTTCACTCTAGATATTTTCTCACTATATCTATATATGGTATGACTGTATGCACCTCGCACAGATCGAGACCAACTGCTCTAAACTCGGACAAATACGTAAAAATTGTACTATAAATTAACACTTATAGTGTTATTTTATAAAAAAATCTTATCGGTCACCACGCTTAAAAAATGAACTTGAAAAAATAATTATTGACATCAAAGAAAAAAATATTGCATAAATAAATGTTCATTATTGCACAAATTATATATACAAAATCCGGCGCTTCATCGCGGCAGTCCCGAGCACTCTTTTTTTACATAGACTACGCTCTTGATTCTTGCAATATTTTTCTTAATATTAAATGATTGGTACATTAATGGTAAGCCACACGTTCTGGTGATATGTAAGGTGTGATGTAAAGTAAGTAACCAACAAACCACAAATCCACTTTCCATCTTGAGACATGAAAGAAAGTTTAGGTTACCCAATAATATTAGTTGACGGAGCCTCTTAAGCGCAGTTGTGCTTGATGGTTTTAGTAATGGTTAGGGTAATTGCGCGGAAACATATAAGAATTATCTATTATACAAATTAAAACTATAATAAGCCATCTATTGATTGTTTTGATAAGACGTTATATAAAGGACAAAAAATAACCTTAAATATACGCAATTGAGGCAAATCGATTCTGCGCTTGAGGCGTTATGGTGTGATGAACTAAACAATACAGAATTCTGGGCTTTAACTTTATTACAAAAGTATGGTTACCTTACATAATTTATTTTTACTATTTTCCAAGTCATTTTTATCAATTCCTAATTAAAGTAGTATTTGAATGAGTTTCTATATTATAGTCATCCATTTTATATTACAAAAATTTTGTTACAAATATTTTATATGCAAAAATTAATATTACAAAAGCAATTAGGAACGCCATTTCAACATAACTCAAGGCTTCAAAGTTCTATAAATTAAATTCCTCATGCACCAAGTTCGAGATGACAGCTTACCGCAAAGTTTCGTTACAGCGAATTCCGGGTTAGAAATCAACCAAACTAAATACGAAGCTAAAATTAATTTTTGTATAGTATTTAACCAAATTTTTTATGAATGACTACTATGTTTTGCCTTTTAGAATACGATATTATAGGACAGTTCAACTTTTTCCGTAGCCTATTTGTAAGAGGTTGCGAATTCGAATCCTGCGGGATATTAACAACTTTTTATTGGTCTCTGATTGTATAAAACGACATATGATCAATGCATTCGATGGGCATGTAAGGAAGTCGGGCATGGGCCTGACCTCTTTCCGTTCATGCCAGTAATCCTTTCAATCGGACTATAAGGGTAAAGGAATAGGGAGTGCATCTGTGCTTGCGCGTACGACTTATTCACTATAATATCTCCTGCGCAGTTGGCTGGGGTAATCGTCTACATGGAATTATTATTATTAATGTTATCAACCATAGCAGCTCAAAATAATTGTTACCGCAAAAGAACAGGATACAGCTATATTATGCATCTAAAATTATTTTTTTCATTCTATTGAATAATTGAAACCGGTCTATCTTATCAATAAAATATCATGGATTGTCATAATGAAAAAGATTAAATATTAGCTCCTGTAGATATTTACAACAAATAAAAAAGTAATAACGTTCCCACGGAGTTTTAGAAAAATAAATAAATTCCATTAGTAAACGTTCTACGATGTTACGCAGCGTGTAATATAAAGTATTGCCGATAATTCTCATAGTATAGTAAATGAAGTATATTCTATAGCATAAGATATAGTATATAGTAGAAGTACAATAATACTAGTACTTAACTCGCCGGATGCCGTGCTCGAAAATGATCGCGCCAGGTTCTATTGCGACCGGTCTATCATCACGGACAGGACAATACTGGCTAACGAGCCTGATATCGTGCTGATGGACCGGGCTCTCTCAAAGGTATTTTTGGTTGACATCACAATCCCAATTTACGAGAACCTCGAGCAAGCCGATACAGAAAAGAAACGGAAATAACTGGATCTGGCTCACTAGGTGACTGACATGTCGAAACCCGACCGAAATTATCCCGATAGTCGTTTCTTCATAGGAGTAATCCCACTTAGCCTCTCACAACATTTGAGATGACAGGGACTCCGTGACGGACCGCATCTAGTTCAAATGCAGAAACCGGTGCTTCTGGTCACCGCTCGCATCGTAACCCTCAGTCGTTTGGTTTCCCCTGCCGAAGGCTTCCGTGTGGGTTGGATGTATTATATATGCATCGTTTATTATACATGTATTTTATATAGGTATTGTGTAACATTTTATTTATTATTATAAGTATTAGTTAAAGCCGAGACGAAAAACAACTTTAAAAAACTAAATAGCACTTATTATCAAAAGACCCGGTTTTCTTTCTAAAATATCTATCTGATATTTTATTTATTGTGCATTCTATTGATGTTTTATTATTAGCATAATTGGCGATTTCTTAATGCTTACGATTTATTTGAAAAACTTTTATTACGCAGAACAATTACCATTTGTTCTTCACAATGTGATATGTAAACAGCATCCGATAAATGGAGATCATGCCAATTAATTTAAAGAAATTGTTGTCCTATATCGACTGCTAAAGATGGTCTTAATAAGAAACTTTAAGCTTTTAATGTTATCCAGCTAGGTAGCTTTTGCTTTAATCATACAAAATCTAAGTATATAAATATGATAATTTTCAACAAGGTGAATTACAAAAATTATTGTTTTAGAAATATTATGTATAATATTAAGTATTATAATTTTACTTCTACTTTATACTGAAACAGGGATTAATAATTGATTACTTAATAAAATTTCCAATTTATCTCAATTGATTTTCATTCATTTATACAAAGGGGTTTTATGTATCCACATCAAAAATATAAAATCATGAACCATTTAGATGATTGATGATAAATTCTTAGTCTCGAAAAGTTTTTCTCTAAAGTCATTTCTTAAAAGCTGAACAATATACGAAAAGTAAATTAATTTCAAAACAGTGCGCGCTACTGTCTAAATTTAAATAGTGGTAACAACTCATGCAAAACTTTTCTAAATATTGAAAACACTAACACATGTTGTTAACGCTTTTAAAATTTAAGAAATAATAATTATTAAATTCAGTGTACTTTTTAAATGAAGCAATAATTTTATTATTTTGAAAAGACAATGTTTATATGATTGTTTTCAGTGGTAAGCTATAAACACAGGAGAAATACACCGCTTGGACTAAGTGGAACTGTAACTTTTCAGCCAATCAAAAGTTTGTTGTTTTTAAAAGCACTTACGTAACAAATTGAATGTTTTAGACTTATTAATATACTTACTAAAAAGAGAAGCATCTTCATGTTTTCTGATGTATTCTATTTTATTTTTTATATCTAGTTTGTACTTTTTATATGAAAAAACTCATTGGATTAGTTATAACCATGTAGTAGTTTCATTTAGTACTTTATTATGTACTATGATTATTTATAATCTACAAGTTCATAATGACATAGATGTTATTAATAAAATTAACTTTGGCTAAATAAATTTAATTTTGGGGCAAATACAACTTTCATATCTTCTATCAGCATCCACATTTTAGACCTATGAAATAGTGTCGTAAAATTTACCTTTGTTTTGTTTGATAGAAATTTAGTAAAACTCATAAAATTAATAAATATATAATCGGCATCTAACGCAATTTTCTCTAGACCACTTAGAACTGCCCCCACGGTCGATCTAACTCCTTAGGCGAACAACTTCCTCGTAGCTTGCCCGCGCCTGGGCTACTTAGTATTTACGTCACACAACATCTCACATTAATTTTTAACCGACTTTCCAAGAGAAGGAGGTACTCAATTCCAGTGTACGTTTATTTATTGTTGTTGTTGTTGTTTTTGCTCCGCTATTAGACCTCCGATTTTGATTATTCCTTTTTTAAACGGTATGTATTCTCCAAGCATCATTTTTCAAACTTTGATCATTTTGATGTTGTCCAGGAGTTAAAAGTATTATGGGTTAAAGAGAAAACGAAACAGTATTTACTGGATATTTTTAACGTAAATGACTCCATTTATTTTATTTCCATATAAAATTAATTAATTTTTGGAGAAACAACGAATGTCGCTTAAAAATAATATGTCGTATTGGGCATCTCTATTAATCTATTTTAATTTTGAGGGTAGTTCACATATCTAAGACGTTTTTTGTAAATATTTTGTTTAAAATAATATTTATTAGAAAAAAGATCTTGATTATCGCACTTATATAGTTATTGACAAGGACAACAATTGCCAATATAATAAAATAATAAAAACAGTTATTAGTGACAGATTAATTTTTACGGGTCGTAAAAAATTTAAACTGTGTTGTGTTTAAAGTACTTCAGTTTTTATTAATATTATTATATAAATATTATATTCTATTCTTATGCATAACATGCATTTATTAATGTTATGAATACTGTTTTTTTTGTGGTTCCAAGTTTTCGAGAAATTACTTTAACCACGTTTACGAGGCAGTCAATGTTCGAAAAACGTGAAGGCTTGCCTGAATGAATTTTAGGCGGATTTGAGGTTCATAGTAAGGTAGTACATTTTTTATTAGTAGGTACTAGTAAATTATCTGCAAAGCAAACAAAATTGAAAGCAATAAAATCGGCGTATACGCTTAATACAAAAATTACACTGAACAGTCGCTTTTTAATAATAGTATTTTACACACGTGTAAAATATTTTTCAACCTCAAAGATACTTTTACTAAAGTCCACTTAGTTCTTACCAGCGCAGTTAAGGTGAAATAAAATTATGAGCTAAGTGTAACGCTGCAATTACGGCGTTTCTGTAACCATAAATCTGCAGGAGATAAAACTTTTGTAATTAAATGTTTGCAACTAAATAAGTTTTATGTACGAATTAAAAGTGTAGGTTATATTCGGAAAAATATACATTTTATGGAGTGCTTGTTAATGAAACCTAAAAGTAAACATGCCGTCTTAAAAAGACCAATATGTCAACTAGTATCGAAAACAGCGATTATACGTTTGTTTCAAAATAGAAATTTCAATAGCTGCAATCATTTTTTAATTATTTCATCATATATCCATATAAAACTCATATGGAGACGTTTGTTTATATCATAAATGGTTTTGTATACACACTTCTTTCTTCTAGCCACTATCCCACTATCATGGAGTGGGCTTCTAGTCCATCTAGGCCATCATACATAAAGATGAGTAAGAGTTTTTACTAGAGCAATTAACGTATGACCTGCACAACCTAAAATGTTAACTGAATTCGATGGATGAGTTGAACATTCTATAACAACAACGGATGGGCATGTAAAGTCGGTCCACCCACCAACCCGCATTGGAGCAGCGTGGTGGGATCGGTCCAAACCCCTAATGGATAGGGTGTATTAGGGTAGGCCTATGTCCAGCTGTGGACTAAAACAGGCTGATGATGATGATGATGAACAGAAAATGACGATAACACAAAGTTAGTTATCTTCAGAATTCGAACCCGTGACCTCTGGTTTCCAACCGGCTCCTGTCTATTTTACCACTAGGCTACGGAGGCGGTAAAATTACTACGTATAGTAATTAAGTTGCCATGTTTAATTTATAATTTAATAAAAATAGATTGTAAAGGACGCAGGTTTTGAATTTATTTTGGGTAGTTTTATCTTAAAAAACTTGAGATTTTTATTAATAAGTTATTTAAAACTGGGAAATGAAAAAATGACTCGCTATTACGTAAAGGAAAGCATCGTATCTTTTCTGTTTTGCGAATTACATATTGTTAATGGCTTTTAAATAATATTAACTATTGCATTTATTTATTTATATATATTTCTGCACAAACCCCAAAGACAAACTTATTTTCTTTGGCATTATTTACCAGCTAATCATAGGGTGCAATTTTATTACTGTTCAAAAAGGCTATCCTACAATATACATTAAGAAAACTTAGAGTTAAAGACAAGCCGCACGTGTACTACAAAGTATAGACGACATCGAAAAAGGTGAATTAGTTTGTAGTGAAAATTAAAATTGCTCTGTTAAAACAACGAAAAAATTATTGGTTAAAGTCTATTCAATTATGATTTTGGATCGTGTTATAAGGGAGTTACTTCAGGGATAACTGAATTAACGAGGTGCCTTCATCCATCACTGTCTTCATATTTGGGATCAAAACCATAACGTCGATACTTATAACATAACACGTCAAGCTTAATTAACTTCCTGCATTAGTTGACGAAGTTTAATCGATAAGATGATAAATACAATGAATAAAGGTTTAAGGTTCAGACTTTCGGAAAATTTTGACAATACAGTGTGTGGTGCAATATTTACGACCAGGAGGACATTGTATCGAATTCTCTTCTTCTTAAGGGGAAACGGGTTTATATAACGTTATTTTATGGTCGGTTCAAGTAATATGGCCGATCAGGAAATGGCCTTGGGTCCTGGTTATCAAGACCGTATCTGGTTGATATAAAAAGTATTAGAAATAAAATTAGATCACCGTATCTCCTAGTCCTAATATCTTTCCTATCTCAGTCCTTGTGTCATTAAATTCTCTTTCTTTCACGGCAAAAACACGGCAAGACCAATAAAAATTGTCAGACCAATCAGTCGCTTCTCTTTACTCTGATTGCCGGGGTCCGTTATAGCAGATTATTTTTTTCAGGCAGACGAGCAGTCGGGCCACCTGATGGGAAGTGGTCACCGACGCCCATAGACATTAGCAATACTAGTGGTATCGCCAACGCGCTGCCTACCGTGAGATATAGGGTGTTAAGTCTCGTTTACCCAGTAAATACGCTAGCTACGGTGCCCTTCAAACCGGAATACAGCAGTGTTTTCACTACTGCTTCGCGTCAGAAATAGGCACCGTGGTGGTACCCACCCAGACGATCTCCTGTAAAAAGGGGAACTACCACCGGTAAAATCGAGGTCGGTTCGAGCAAAGGTGGAATGTGCTGTTGGCCCGACACGGAGCTTTGCCGGCGAGTTTGTATAACGTTGTTTTATAGTCGATATAAGTAATAAGGCCTTAAAAAGAATATGCCATAGTTTTGTTCACGCTGCTATTGATATTTGGTGGCGCACAAAAAATATTCACCTTGTCTATCGTATAATCGTCAACATTAAGGTCCTTTTCCCGCGTCGTATTAAACAATACTGGTTTCCAAGTATTCGGTGGCTGCCAAGTAAAAAGGGCCGTATCTTTCTTCAGTTGGTATAATATAGTTGAGGATTCCCCGCCTCCAAATGGAGAGAGGTCAGTTGGGATAAGTGGGACTTTCTGGCCTTGATAGAATGGTCGGTATTTCTCCTTTCTTCGCTTTTCGGGGAAACGTGTGAAACAGTTTTCGGCAGCTAGTATTATGCCATCCAAATCGTCGCTTTAGGTACCGTGCCTTAAAAAATACAGCATCTTCTCTAGGACTTACTGTCAGGGGAGAAGGTGGCATGCGTAGGCTACTGTTCGTCTTCTTGGGCCTAGTCGGTGGATAGTCAGGGCACTGATGGTCGAATGGACGGTCTACCTTGGATACTACTCTTGTACTGGTAAAATGGGCGAACAACAGGGCCTTACCTCTTTAAAAAACTAATGACGGGTAATTTTGATGACTTTAAGAATATTTGCATATTATCTTGTTAAGTAGCGGTAAACAAATGCAAATCGCTCTTCATTAGTAAAAACTATCTAAAATGATGTAGAAATTTCCAAAAAGGTGGAAAACGCAAACAAACGTACTGAACTTACTTATATTACAAATTTCAACAAAAGCGGAGACAACAATTAATAAAAGAAATGGGTACGGCCATGTAGACAGAAGAACCGATGGTCGATGGGCTATTAAAGTTCTGGAGTGGAGGCCACGTTTAGGGAGACGGAGCGTAGATCAACCCCCGACCTGTTAATGTCGATGAAACGGCTGTTCTCTAATATTTATATCACAAACTTATGTAAGTTTTTATGTTCTTAAAAATTTATTTATCATTACTGTACTCTCAAGTATAGCTTATTAGATTTTAAAAAATCTTAGTTTTTACGAATCCCAACAAATTTCATACGGTCGCAATAATTCGCAACCAAGTAAGACAAAGCCCATCTTAAACTTTACCATTTACAATTCAAGAGCTGTTCCCAAGAAGTAATTAGATAAGTCTCCGGTTACACAGCTGCTCTACTTTACTGTTGCTTCACGCAAGAACTTCGAAAGTTCTTCAGACGTTAAAGGCAAAATGTGCGCGTAGTATTTCATGAATGTTTTCTAATTGTATTTGTATGTATTGAGTTGAATGTGTAAATTGCGTCAACTTAATAGAAAGTTAAAAGTTTTCTTCAAAATTCCAAATAAGTTTTTATAAGCATACGTCATGCGTTTTAGGGTTAAAAAATGAAGTCTTTTGCTTTGATAGGTTATAATTTATAAAGAAAGTTTTAAATCGTGACTTACTTTAGAGAAGTTTCCACGAGCCATGCCAAGTTTACCAAGATCACAAAGATCACCGAAACGCCAGATTTTAATTTTTTGTTAAATTTAAATTTTTAATAATTTTTTTACGCAGCGGTTTGCCTAAAGATATTTAAGGTTTTTCTTTATTGACTCAATGAATTTTAACAAGTAAGGAAGGAAGCAAAAATTTTATAAACTAATGTTTGATTTTCAAATCAAGCATTTATTATGATATGATGCAATAAGATTAGTCTTATGCACAAAACACTATTTCGCATGAGTACTGTTTTTTCTCTATGAAAGCATGATGCATGCAAAACTGTAAAAATTAGTTTTTTACGGTTTTGTGAAGAACCATCAAATTTTTATATTTATTAGTAAAACACCAGATAAAATCCAAAACACTCGTTATAGTAGGATCGAGATCCCACCTTTTTTTCAATCGCCTAAACGATTGATCGCGTTCTGGAGCTTTTTAAAGATATAGTTTGGTCTTAGTGACGAACAATACAGGCCGGTGTCATCGGCGAAAAGTGCCAGATTGACATCGTCGGGCTTTGGAATGTCGCTCGTGTAGAGCGTAAATAAGAGAAGTGATAGGACCGATCCTTGAGGGACGCCCACTTAGAGCGGTCGGCTCGTGGACAGGGTGCCCTCGACTCGATATCGAAAAGATCGATTCGACAAGTAGGCTTGGATGATGTGAACCAGCCTGTCCGGCACTTTGAGAGTATACAGCTTGTAAATCAAGCCGTTGTGCCAGACTTTATCAAATGCCTTTGCGATATCGAAGACGGCCCCTGTGATACGGGGTTTGGATTGATGAAGGCCGATCAGAATGAATTTCAGGCGATAAATCTGGTCGGAACTGAGTGCTTCGGACGAAACCGAATTGCTCGTCTGGGATGAGGTTATTGAGAAGGCGTGGTCTTCCAACCGGAAGAGAATTACTGGTGAAGTGAATTACTCCGGGGTTACTGGCTTTAAATTATCGCCCTCTGATGGTAAGGCAGCCCTAAGTTCGACTAGACGGTCCACCTCCAATAGGTGGGCCGCGTCGGCGTGTAGGCGAGATAGCGTACATTGCTTTTCTAGCGTATCGGCTAAGTATTCGACCTTTTCATTAGTTGGCTTTGATAATGGCGGCATGGCGTCACGGGGATCTGACTTCATACGTCGAGCCAACTACCAATAGGCGGTGTGCGATGGCTCTACGTCTTCCGTCAGACCTAACCACGATCCTTTGCGGTGTAATTATATCCTGTTTCTGACCTCTAATTGAAATTTCCTAAAACGAAATCGGTTTGACTCGGACTGATAGCGATAAAACGCCTGCTTGAGTGTATTTTTCTCTCTTATCAGACATCGAATTCTGAACGGCAAGCCAAAGTTACGGTCACCCGAAACCCTGACTGTCCTTTCGGAGTCATCGATGGCTGATGAGATATGCGATGTGATACTGTCGATGGCAATATACGCTTTGTCTACACTATCAATAACCTCCGGTAGGGTTAGAGCCACTTTGGGGGGGTCCATAGCCTTAAGTTTGCGTTCAAGACAATGCCAATTTGTTACGGTTTTGGTCGTAGGCACCGCACCGGTGACTTGGCCCAATTTGAATAAAACCAGCAAATGGTCAGAGTCTAACTCACAGAGTGTCTCTATCGATACGACATCTAGCGAGATGTTTCTAAGTAATAGCGGGTCTATAGTGCAAGGAGCTCCTATGCCGGAGTCGGAGTATCTAGTTGGGGTCCCGGGAGCTATTATATTTATGATGAGTGGCTCCTCAAGTCCCAGCAATATATTGCCGTTTGTGTTTGGCGTACTGCAATGTTTACTATTAAAGTCACCTGCAAGAATCGTTGATTGGCCTAGATCGAGAAGCAGCTCTAGGTCGGATCTAAGTAATTTCTTAGTAGGACGTAAGTACACGGAAACAAGTACAAGCGGCCTGTGGCCAGTAAGTTCAATCTGACACGCCGTCCCCTCTAAGTTTGTTATTTGTGGAATGTCTAAAGGTGCGATATGAAGAGACCTTTTGTAGTATATAAGTGTACCACCCAGCGGTCCTGACAACCTATCGTTTCTAATTATATTATAGCCACTGATCCTAGGATTGGCTATTGACGGTTTCAAAAAGGTCTCTTGCACTAAGAATATATCTACGTTATAATCTTGCACGAATTTGGCGATTTCGATACGCTGCTTCTTAAGGCCGTTCGCGTTAAAGTACGACAAAACTAGAGAGCGCGGTTTTACCCTACCTAAGCTGGTAGCCATCTTTGAACGGTTTACTTACTTGTTTGTGTCTGTTTCGGTTTATGGGTAATCTAGTTTGCTGCTAAGATGTGGCCGTGAGCGAACAAGATATTTATCGTGGATTGTTTTTACGGTGCTTTAGAGCAACCCCTATAGCTGGCCGGGTGTCCTTCGTTCTCGCAATTTGCGCACGCGGGCGGCGCGATGGAATCTTTCGGCCTCCGAGTGCTATGATGGCATGCACACTTCTCACAACGCGCACGTGCAAAACAATTGCGCGTTGGGTAACCGAAGTTCTGGCAGTTGTGACACTGCGCGACTAAACCTGTTTTACGCGGTGTTTCGACACGCAAGCCGGTTAATTGACAAATTGAGCGAATGTTGAAAATTGATTTTCCCTCGGGAAAGATCTAATTCGACCATTAAGAGGTCCATTTCAAATTTAAAACGCGGGTGGTGCATACGGCGCACTCTGTGAACAGGATAGCCCTGTCTTTTGAGGTCCGCGTTGACCTCGTCTAGTTTGAGTTCCTTGGAACTCCCCTAATGACTACGCGGAGAAGGCGATCCTCCGGCAGAGCGAAGGTATGGAAGGCGATTTTATTTTCGCGTAGGTATTGCGTTAAGTCGCGGAAAACATCCGAGGTCTCTACGTTGACCCGGATGCCTATACGCGTGTTGGCCGATCTAAAATTCGAAATCTTGGCTTTCGCTAGCCAAGTAAGGACACGGCTCCAGTGACCCTTGTCGTGAATCACGACCGGGGGTGGAGCCTTGACCTTACGTTCGGACATGAAAACCTCTGATGTGTCAGGGGTGACTTGCGGCTCGGCGGCGGGCTTTTTAGCCGGTGTTGCGTTTGGGGACGAACGCGGCGAATTAACGCAACTCTCGGAGTCGCTTTCTTTAGCGGGGCGTTTTTCGCCCCTTTTCCGAGAACGGACGGTGGTGTGAGTCCCTGTCAGCCTCGTTAGCAGTATCCATGGCTCCATCCACCATCCACCAGGCTGGCCCAATATGGATGGTGTGTGGACCGATTTTTTACACGCCCATCCAACACATGGATCATGTTACTTTTCAGTCAATTTGTGGTGATTGACAGGATTTGACATGTGATTGGCTCAAATTGTCGTAATCAACCACAAAACAACGATAACACGAAGTTGTTTTCCCGGTTGGATTCAAACTCACGACCTCCAGATTATAAAACAAGGGCCACCTCCGATTTTTAAAGCCAAACACATTTTATATTATTAAAAAAAGAAACAGTTTTAATTTAAAATCACTTGAAGTTTAATGCAGTTAAAGAACTTTAATGGAACTTTAAATTGGATCTTATATTAAGTTCTATTAAAACTTTTATGAAATGATACTTTTAGTTCTTGAAACCGCTAGAAATAAAACTCTTATATAATACAAATACTCTTAACGAAATATTGAACTGTTTCTTTTATTACTCCCTATAAACAAATTATTTTAGTAATATAACTATTAAACTGAAATATACACAGTACTCGGTAGGCCATCCGAAACTTCTCAGAGCAATTTAGTAACGCAAATAGCAATAACCAGTGCCGTTTGAACTCGACTTGAGGCTTTCAAGTTGAAGCAAATTTAAAGCCGTTGGAAACTAACAGACTGTTGCTAAGTTGATGTCACGTTATTTTGATTATATTATCAAAATATTTAACTTTTTAAAATTCATCCATATTTCCAAAATTATAAAAATTATAATCCCATATACTGCATTTCGTTAAATTCTACAGAAAAAACAGCTCTCTATTTCAGTATTATACCGCATAATAATATAAGCACATTGATAATAAGTATCCTTTGGTAATTTTTCCTTCATTACGGTTTTAGCTACAAATATGGCTTTCGAGACTAAAAAGGATTCAATTTCGAATCGATCAATCTTCAATTTTTAAGGATTCATCCAAGATGTCTACGATATATGAGAATCATGTGCAAGTTGTGCAATTAGTGTGGAAAAAATAAAAGCAAAAAATCACATGAATTGCAGCTGTTGAAATAATGTCTTGCCGTAGCTTCACTAACGAGCCAAGCTGCCACGTGTGACGTGAGTGTTACTAATTACTAAATGAACCCAGAAGCTTAAAGAAAACTTTAGGAGCTTTTTATTTGCTTTCAGCATTTTGTTGGTATATAAAACTTTTACTGTTAAATATTTTTGTTTGGGTTACCTTACTTTATAAAAATCTGTTACCTATATTTAAATCCCTGTTTACTACTTTCCAATTTTTGTTTCTTAAATCTTTCAAAAAATAATGAACTTAAAGTTAGACGGTTACTTTTTTATTTACAAAATAGGGGAATATTTTGTAAATAAAAAAGTCTAAACGGAAAAGCTAGCCAAAATATTTATAGTCAGAATAGTTTGTCATAAACAAATTAAAGATTTATAAAACATTTTTTAACACAAAATTTAAAGCCACAGTTTTTTATTTAGTAAAATGCATTCTCTGTAAGTATTTTTTCTTTACCAATTCTGAATATTCTGTAGCTAGGGTTGCTTTAATTTTTTTCTTCAACTAATGCAATAGAAATTGCAGTGAAATAATAAATTATATAAATAATAAATTATATGTATTTGAAAAATATGTTTTAAAATATGCTTCTCTTACTGTATAACATACTTAGAAATTTGCATCGTTAAATACGTTAAAATCGAACTTATCTAATATACTTTACAAGTACACTTAGAATTACCCAACACTACTTACATACGCCTGTACCCTCCTTATAAACGTAAATTTAAAACCAATTAGTTTACGTTACATATAGTTTCTGAAGCATCATAAGGCTACTTCCTAATCACGCACTAAACAAGTTTTCTTTAACAAGTTTCTATTCAGGGCAAACTTAACCAACAAAGTTTATCATTTACTGCATCAAGTTAATTAATTTAGTAGCGAATATCTATGCATTCTACTACACGAGGCAAACTGTAAATCACATATGTTCTAATTTTATTAAGATTTTTTTCAATTTAATATTAACAACGCACATTAGAAATTTAAATACAGAAACTTGTCAGTTACTGTATTAAAACATTTTTCGTATGATGGCATGACGTGTTTTTGTTTTTTTTTATTCCTCACTTATTTCAAACTTATTCTTCTGTATGTATGCATTCTTCCTGTTCTAGTTAATTACATAAAAGATTTTAATTGAACGTATAACTTCAATAATTTTTATAAATTTATTAGGTACGCTGCTGATTTTATACATGCTGGTCGTTGATCTTTAAAAATAAACATTAAAGATATGGTATTTTAAAATGAAGTGAAATGTGCGATTAGGATCCAAGTGCCAAATAAAGTATAAAATTATATTAAATTTAATAAAAATATTTATATATTTCATATTATTTTACAAATATAAATTACTATCTGTTTAATTACAATCACTAAAAACGGGTCATATCATATTATCATAATTATTTATAAACATTGATATACACATTATAATGCACAAATTAAAGACGGTGACGTGATAAATGACTTTATAGTAGTTGTTGACATCAAACTTCAATAATTCTTAACTAATGATTGGCATAAAAGTTTATTATATAATTTACTAGCCCTCGACCCACGGCTCAACTCGTGCTTTATTCAGATTCTTGAAATGGATTTTTCTGGAGTAAAAAGTGGCCTAAGTTATCATCATCATAATCATCAGTATATGTTAGTCCACTGCTGGACATAGGCCTTCTCTAATGAACGCCACCGCTTTCAATTTTCGGCTATTCACCCCGCACTGGCCACATAGCAAATGCCGTCACTTCATCTTGCCGCAGGGCGTCCCATACTACATTTGGCTAGCCTCGGTCTTCACTTAAGAACTTTCCGACTCCAGTGGTCGTTAGTTATGCGGCCAAGTCCGTTGGCCATAATAGGTAGGACGCACTGATCGAGGAATTTCGATTTGAGGCGCTGTGGGATGGGCGACGAGAAAACTCGACGAAGCTTAAAAAACGACGAACCTCGAAAAGCTGCCAAATCCTTCTATTGGCCTTTTCCTCCAAGTTGTTTCTACCAAGTTTAAGCATTTGCCCTAGGTAAACGTACTTTAAAATCATTTTGAACTTCGAGGGAGGTGCTATCAATTGTGATCGGTGTCGGATTAACGTGAACATGGCCTTGGTTTTATCCAATTTTATCCGGAGACAGATGCGTGCAGGGGACTCAGCCAGGCTTTGCGCCATTTTCTGCAGGTCCTTTGCGGTCTCATTCATTAGGATTACCATTTTTAATAGAAGTGGGTAATATAGCAAAATGCTTTTATCAAAACTCTGATCCCTGATATCTGCCGCATTTTATATATCTGGTAAATTTAAGGACATTTATTTTATCAAAATGTCCAAATAGTACTGCGTTTTTCTCTGCTAAATAACTGTTCACAAATATAATTGCCTCCTCATTTGACGAAAATCTTTGTCCTCCGAGCGCAATTTTAGATGAAAGAACAAAAGAAGTCGCTTGGGGCCAGATCTGATGAGTAAGGCGGTCAAGCAGTTGAAACCGTAACTCGTGGATTTTGCCATGGCAATCGCTGAGGTGTGAGAAGGCGCGTTGTCTTGGTGAAGCGGGATTTTCTTTTTCTGCAAATGTGGCCGTTTTTCCGCCTTCAGCTCGTCAAGTAATGATGCGTAGTATGCTCCTGTAATGGTTTTTCCTTTTTGAAGATAATCGATAAAGATAACTCCATGACTATCCCAAAAAACAGTCGCCATCACTTTCCCAGCCGAAAAAACAGTTTTTGCTTTTTTGGAGCTGGTTCCCCCTTTGCAGTCCACTGTTTTGACTGTAGTTTTGTTTCGGGCGTATAATGGTGTATCCAAGTTTCATCTACAGTAATTAATCGGCGGCAAAACTCGGATTTATTGCGCCTAAACTGCGCCAACAGAGCTTTGGAAATGTTCATTC
Organism: Lamproptera curius; assembly: GCA_029286875.1. Classification (NCBI taxonomy): domain Eukaryota; kingdom Metazoa; phylum Arthropoda; class Insecta; order Lepidoptera; family Papilionidae; genus Lamproptera; species Lamproptera curius. Next base: position 1,192,262 of record JAGSMT010000039.1, on the reverse strand, counting down.
GAACATGTTTTTGGTCTAATGTGAGCAAACGCGGCACCCAACGCGCGGACAGCTTTCTCATGTCTAAATCTTGATTTAATATGTGACAAACACGTTCTTTGGACATTTTCATAACTTCTGCTATCTCTCTCACTTTAACTCGGCGGTCGTTTAACACCATTTTGTGATTTTTTGGCTTTAGCAATGTTATCGTCAGTAGTTGCATTTGGACGTCCCTAACGTTCATCGTCTCCCAAGCTCTTACGGCCACGTTTAAATTCAGCTGGCCAAAATTTCACTGTGGTAAATGATGGTGCAGAGTCCCCATACATAAAGTCCATCTCATCTTTGATTTGCGTAGGCGTATTGCCTTTCAAAAACCAAAATTTAATAACAGCTCGATACTTAAATTTTCCATTTTCATAAAAACACTCACTTCTACTCACTCAAACGACTGTCAACTAAAAACTGCGCGTCCAAAATGGCCGAAACTTTGGTGAGTAACTTTTAAAATACGCACAACTACATTCACTAGCTTTTATTAACGAGTGGCGCCATCTTTGAGTTGAGGTCGGAAAGTTTTCTCACCACCCTCCCTATAAACTGTTAAATTTGCTTTGGATATACAGGTACATGCATATTTATGAGATAATAAGACTGAATTTGCTAGTGCTTATTTTATATGTCGTTTTAATTAATGCGACATAATCTAGATGCTGCTACATAAACATTCTCAAAAATTTGCCAGCTAAAATGTTAGGTAATTCGACCAATTTAAGAGCACTACATCGGGTCAGTATTTACAGAACCTGTAAATAGTAACCATCGGTATTGGTTCTGTTAAAAGTATGAAAAAATATTTCTGTTTATTTAAACAAGCTACTTCACTGGCTACGGAAAATGTTATTGACAAGAACGCAGTTTAAAATAACTGTATACGTTGAATAAGTAAAATGTTTTAAATAATACTTAAATCGCCTCTGAAATATGCACTGTAAATAAATTAAGATTTTAGCTACTCTTTGCATTACTATAACCCATTTTAATAAACACAGGCCTTACATTGGTTGTTATACGTGAACAAGTACTGGCTCAAAATTAACTCAGTTTCCTAATGAATGTGGATAATAAGTCTTGAGCATCTCTCTAATTATTTTTCTTAGCAGCATTTTGCCCACGAAAAGCACGTTACAGCACATTACCCCTATATTAAAACACCGTACTGTAGTAAAATTCTTTTGTGTCTTGAAAATAAAAGCACTTGAAATAAGGATAATACGTACTTTTTACTCTATACTATTTCTGTAAAATAAAAGTGTATATGATTTAAATAATTTCTGCCTATATAATAGATTAACAAAATATATATAAAGCAATATGCATGCTATGAAAGTAAAAAAAGTTAAATGTGCTGCTACACTTAAAAATTGAAAAGAAAAATTATTAAAGACTACGGATTTCGTCGCTTCATTTCGGTTGTCATATTCCCGACGTTTCACATATTTGGCAGGGTCCTTGGTCACGGGCAGATTGTGTTTTTGTCTAAATAGTATTTGATAATGTTTAACCCAGCCACCGTTATTTCTGTGTTTTAATTATTTATTTGCTTTACGAATACCGAGTTTACGGTATTTTTAGGTCTAGCAGTAATTTTGTGCTAGGGTTATTTTTGTGAATAATTGGATCCAAAGCACTTGGTAAAACCGAACCATTTATTCCACCGGATATTCTTAATTTCAATAGCTTCACGTGTCGACCTGGGTAGAAAAAAATACGTATCTTTGGCAAGGATTTGTGATTTGTCGGTTTTTATGTAATATAATTGGAGTGATTTAGTACATGATCGCATTCTGAAGACTTCTTTAACCGGCACAGTGTTAAAATATTAACTTATCTTGTTCGGTGGCTGAAAAATTGTTTACATTGTATCCTTCTTTAACTAATCTTTTCAATGACTCCTCTTAGATACAGCAAAGCAGCAGTTTCTCGATGTAAATTTATATTTGGTTTCTCGTTTAACAAAATATGTCAGTGAACATTCGATTAATAGTCAAAAAAGGGCTGAATTTTATAAATGTAATAATATAAATTTTATGATCTAATTTTATTTAATATAATTTTATTATTATTTTTAGCTTTGAAGCCGGATAAGTTTTACATTATAAATATATGTGCGTTACAATTAATCATAATAATAATTTAAATAATTTTACTCTTTCTTTTAGCATTTGAAATTACAGTTTAAAAATGACGAGACCAGACCTGACACTTTCAGATGATTGCTTGTGACACGTTTACAGCAGTGTTTGTATTGCGGCAGACGTATACGTCAGTTAATTAATAAATAAAATAATATAATATAAATTAAATAGTAAAATAACCTTTGGTAACTAATATCTCTTTAAGAAGATAACTCCAAAAGCTCTTTTCGTGGCAAAATATATGATACTTTTAACGCTTACTAAAAAATATTTATCAGTCAATATAATAGTTTACTAAAACAATTACACATAAGCGTGTTAATAAAGAAATTATAAAGTGAAAACCTTATTGACGTTTTTTTTCAATACCTATAATTATCTACCTGATTATACGTACTTCAACTTGCATAAAAAGACTCATTTCGGTTTCAATGGCGGAAATGCACAAGTAACGAATGACATAAACGAGTCCATACAAAATGAATCGCATGTAATGATGATCGTTTAAGTATTTAACCGTTAAACTGTAACTTTCCGCAAACTTTAGTAAAGGACCAGTCTGAAAAAAACTACTTTTACAAATAGTAAATGTCTTTTTTAATATGAAGAAAAGTTTGAAACGCATTTGAAATAAGTCTTCACGACTGGTTTGGTACACGAAATACAATTTCGACTTGTATAGAGGCCATTAAGGCTCCCTGAAACTATTTCAAAATTATTTTATTATATATGATTAAAGAAAATCAATATATAATGCATAGGTTATATTGGCACATAATAAAATACAACTGTAGAGTAAAAAGTAAAATTTCATTTTCACAGAAGTAATTCGAATTTAAGGTACATTGCCTATAATTTTTTTAATGTTTTCAATAAAATGAAATTCATGAATAGTGGTTATTCATGAATTTCATTTTCAACATTATAAAATCAGTACTTTTTTAAAATTACAATAAAAAACAATACTGGACCGAAATTATTCTTACAAATAATAAAATCGCATATTTTCTATAATTGTTAATACAACAAAAGTATTAACAATTATTAAAAAGATGCGATTTTTAGGACTTAAATTTTTAGTTTATTTAATTTAAACTTAAATTAACTCTACAGTCGTTTACTTTGATAAATATGATCATATGTCAAAAGCTCTTGTGCATGCTCAAAAGAGCTGAACGTTAAGCGTTTTTGTCTGGCACGGGCGTTTTGAGGCCCACGAAAAAAGCGTACAATAAGTACACTCGAGGCATAATTTATACGAAACCAAGGATCGCCAACGTGCGCCTTATATTTTGAGTTCAATGACAAAGCTTTATTTTAAACTGCTTTAGTGTGCGAAGAACAAGCGCTTACTTATTTAAATATAGATCATCAAATATGAAAACTAATTAAGAAGAATTAATAGTCCATAGCCTCAATATTACAGGTAATTCATTCCTTTCTTTTAAATACGCATAATATTTCTATAAATTCAGACATCGTGTGAACACCGTAAATGTCATGGAATGGAATGATTTCAGCCAAAACAATACGTGACCTGTTTTCAGCTTAACATGCAATAAAGATAGGCCCTTTTCTATAAATCATCAGAAACGACTGCGTGATCACAATTGACACCGGTAAAATTTTTCACCCCGTTTAACAGACATGAATGAGCATTAAAATGCTTAGCTGACAGTTTGAAATAATAATAATGAAAAGAAATTAAAATGCTCTCATGTTTTTTAAATATTTTAAGTAAGCGCTGAATAAATAATTCGCATAAGCTCGTTATTTTTTTTATTATTTGTTATTTATTTTTATTTTCATTTCATTCATGATATATACATAACGTTACATTCAAATCGCACTTATAAAAATAGAGTGATATATACATATGTAAGCATATAATATATGCACAATCAAACACACGGAAAAATAGCATGCAGAAAAATATTTTGCAAAATAAAAGAGAAAACAAGTTTAAAATGCCGAACAAAAATGTTAATAAAAATTTGACAAGATGAATAATTAGGTAAACGGTTTTCTAACAATAATTAAACAACCTTTTAATTTCCGACAACGATGTTCCTATTCATATGAAAACCATTTGCTAACCTGATTGTAATTAAAATTTTAAAATTTACTGTAAGTGCGGAATAGCTGAAATATAATTTTAACATAACTTGGTTTGGATTTGAAAGGAACTATTACTAAAGCATTGTTAAAACTTATGCTCGACAGCACTAGTTACCGTTTAGAACTAATCCCTACTAGCACCAGTCGAGTACAGCCTTGCTTAGTATTAAACTCGGAAACTTTCAAATCGTTGTGCACCGCTTTGGAATATAGATTTTTGAAATCAGAAGGCCCTACTCGTAATTTTATAATAGAGAAAAATAAACAGGTTATAAATGCGTAAAATCTCATCTAAAGTCGATACGTGTATCTTTATTACATCTAATTGTTTAATTTCATGGTTGATGGAATATCACTTTTGTATGTCTTTCAATGAAAACTTTAAAATTTTAATTAAAGATGAGAAAATATGTGAAAATAGATAATATAAATATATCTAATATAAACCTCACCAATAACTAAAAATAAAATGAGCTGCCTTCGGAAATCAGGATGGCTAAAAATCGCAACGACTTTAAGCGTAAAATTCGTGAACATTTGTCTAGTCTTTATAACAATAAGAGCTAAACTTATCATTTTGAATTTATTTATTTATATTTAGTATTTGTATGTATATGTACGTATGTATATATGAATGTATATAAATCATGTGTGTATTGTATTGTAATATGCTTTATGTATATTGTAGTATACGTATGTGTATTATTTATTATATTATAATATACTGTTGTTAATACATTTTGAAACTTGATTCAAGAATATTAATCTCCCTTTTTTTTTTATTTAGCACCTACTCAACTTTCTCTACACCTTCCAATGGTTGACTGGTAGAGAATGCCTTTGGCATTAAGTCCGCCATTGTACTGTTATTGTACATAAAGTGTTAATAAATAAATAAATAAACAACATCTTTTTTAATCTTTTCTAAACTAGCGAGATCATTATTTTTACTAGCTAGAACAAACTTAAACGTGGGCATAAAATTTCTTTTATTCATTCACTTTTTAACTGCTTTTCAGCCCTTTTCTAATAAATGACTTCATATGCTTGGCAAGTACCGAAGCATTTTATTTTTATTAACAGTTCAAGTCCTTTACAGGACATGTAATAAAATTTTGTTTTGTTTCAATTCTATTTCAATATGATCTCGTTACAAACGTTTTCCGGGTATCTTAGTCGGTATGTTGCAGTTGTTTTCAAAAAAAATTATCAAAAGTGAAAATGTTATATAATTTTAAGAATTTTGATTCTTTATTTGTAAAGAGATAAAAATAAAATAAATTTTCTCAACCCTTCTAAATCCGTGAAACTGTGTTATGTTTACTTAAAATATTATTTAAAACTAGCAGTTCATCCAAGGCTCTGCGTGTATACACATCAAGTTTTAGTAATGTAAAAAGACAATTATTTTAAGTTACTACTAAATAGGCTTTACATGTAAAATCTACATACATGTTGCTTGTTTTTTTAAATTTTGTCTAATTTATGTCTAAAACTATTGCTGATATTTTCTAGACATTCGTAAAGTGTTTTCTTGGAATGGAAGTCTACATCATCAGCCTGTTTTAGTCCACTGCTGGACATAGGCCTCCCCTAATACACCCCTATCCATTAGGGGGTTTGGACCGTATCCCACCACGCTGGTCCAATGCGGGTTGGTGGGTGACTGACTTTTACATGCCCATCCGACGCATGGATCATCTTACTTTTTCAGACAATTGGGTGATCGGCCCAAATTGTCCTAACCAACTAGGAAACAACAATGAAAATTTGTTGCGTCCCCGCAGGATTCGAACCCACGACCTCCGGTTTCTAAAGCACACGCCCATACCACTAGGCTACGGAGGCAGTTAGAATGGGAGTCTATTAAGTCTATATTAATAAAAAAACATAAGATATACCATATTTTAATCTTAATCATTCTTTTTCTATCGTGCGTGGGGTCGTCTACACTCTACGCTGGAGACAGGAAAAGTGCAGGTGCGGGTATCGGGGTTATCCCCATGACCCGAGTAGCAATGAGGGGCACACAGTCCCTCCGAGCACTGTCCTTACTTACGGCTCTCAGGTGGCTAATTGTTTACGTCGTCATATAAATGACAACGCAACAAATAGCATCGTTGTCACAAGAGGGCGCTCGGGGCCATCCACTTTAGACGAACACCCCCGGCAGCCTCACCAGTGTTAACATGCGAGGCATGCCTTTGTCTAAACTAAACCAGTTTTTTTATATTTGTGTATAATAGTAACCTTAAAGGACTCTCCTAGCTTTACATCTTCTGCGCCGCAGTAACTGTTTTTGATGACTGTGAACTTTTACTTTGAAAGTTTAAGATAAAAGCTGTTAACCTAAACTTATCCCCGTCGCAGAAATGTTAAATGTGGCGTTGGATATAAAACGTTAAAAGTCATGCAATATTCCATTGAACCCCTCTTTTGAACTTCAAGGACCATATTTACTAATTCTATTTTACTGAAACAATTTATTCCATATAAATTTATAAAAACTTAATCGAGTTCATTTTATTAGATCAATGATCAAAACAAAACATTTAGTATTCTTACTTTTCCTATGTAAACATAATTTTAATTAAGAATAATTAATATCATTAAAAACCTTTAACATCATAGGATATTTAATGGAGGATGTTTTATGCGAACAGTCCATAAATATTAATTCTAAATTAATATCATGCAGTGTGAGACGAGAAGCGACTATGAGGTTATCCTGCTCGTCCTGATAAGGGACCTCCGATAGGTCCGAAACTAGTTATCACCAGTTTAGCCGTTTATAGAATACATCTTAAAATAAAATTTAGAAACTTGCAAGTTTATTTATAGGATCTGTTGCCTCTAACAAAGACTGCACAGTTAATAATCATTAAGTCTACCTAACAAGATTAAGCTTAACTAGAGGCTAACTTTAAGTTGCTTAGTATCTGGTTATGAAGTACGTTATAATGCTTTAGAATCTAGGATATGCTTGTCGTTATGTTAACTAAAATGCAGGGTCAGTATATGATAAGTCAACGAGTTCTTTCAAAATATTACATGTATAGTTGAATAAAAGCTGGTTACATGACTAATTGAAGACCTGAAATAAAAATACACATAGAATACATAAAAATATACATCAGATAATCGGAACAAACAGCTTTTTAAGACAGTAAATTAAATAATTCCAATTTTGATATGTCTTTCAAATTATTTATTATTACTAATTAAAGATTTATACAATGCAATTATACGATATTAATTAAGCAAAATGTAAAAAGACATCAAATATTTAATTAAAAAGTTTTAGGTATTCAAAGAGTATTTGAATGCTCACTTTTATTTAACTAAATATTTTAATAATATAAACCCATGAAATGTTACAGCACTTCAATTGAAGTACACTGGTCAAATTAAATCCGCGAACATACTTAGTGCCTAAACAATTTTCTTGAATGACTCCTCCGACGAGCACCTCATTGGTGGATAACTAGATTACCACTATGTCATCACACTTCGCTGTTTGTAATTTCAAGGTAAAAGCCTAGCGCTTCTTAAAAACGAGGAGAAAAATTACTACAATATTTTGCTTAATGCAATAGTTTTCTAAAGTTTAGAAAGTCCAAGTATTATTTTTACACATAATCATTTCCAATCAAAATCCTAGTAAGTAAAGTAAATACTAAAATGGATTTAATTACTGTATATTTAGAGAAAAAAACGTATTATTTCCTGTGATCAAATTGATAATTACAAGTAGGGCTGAGTTTTTATGTAAAACTAGTTAAATAACTACATAAAATTAGTCATAAAATATTGCAAATAATTCCGTTTATTTAATGCCACCAGGTTTGGTATTTTGTCTAATAAAACAAGTATTTTAATAAGAAAAATAATATACTATAAATAAAAACATGTAATTGAGTATTATAAAAAATTTCTTTATGGGCATAGACAATAAGGTGTTCAGGTGTCGTAAATAATATTGATCCCCATATATGATCTGGGGTGGATCGATGAAGGGCGTGACCGCCGGAAACCATTCATTACCTATACCTGTATTATATTGTATATATTGTTGTCTTGAAACGTGATGCTGGTCTGTTTGTCTTGAACAAACAACGGCGTGAAAGCATTGTGCTGTGTAACGCATGGATCCATATATAATTACGTATTGTGTTTAGAATGCTACAGCCATATTTTATTTTAGACGTTTCATATTATAAAGATTGTTTAGAACTTTTTAGGTTGTAGGATGGAAGAAAATAAATAAATAATACAGGTGAATTATTTATCCCTTAAAACAACACAAACTTCTAAAATGGTGAAGCATTTTTAGTGTATTTAATTTTTATTTAGTGGGCGATATTTCAGTGATAAATCTTTAATATTTATAGTAGACGCATAACCTCACTTTATGGCTATGAATAGAATATTTTTTTATAATGTAATATTTAATATCACGTCACATCACATCATCAGCCTTTGTTAGTCCACTGCTGGACATAGGCCTCCCTAAACACCCCTATCCATTAGGTGGTTTTTGGACCGTATCCCACCACGCTGGTCCATTGCGGGTTGGTGGGTGGACCGACCTTTTTACATGCCCACCCGACGCATGGATCATCTTACTTTTCAGACAATTGGGTGATCGGCCCAAATTGCCCTAATCAACTAGGAACTATATTAATATATTAATTTTAAAATCTCAGTCTAGAAGCTTACTTAAGTCTGAGATTTTCCTACATAAAAAATTACGATCATGAAATCTTACTTGTGTATGGTGAATGCAGTTGTAAGAATCAATGTTTATATATCATCATCATCATCATCATATCAGCCTAAAAAAGTCCACTACTCGACGTAGGCCTCCCCCATGAGCCGCCAATAAATACGATCCTGCGCCACCTGCATCCACCGACTTCCCGCACATTTACACAGATTGTATTTATTATATTTATTTGTTTATATATAAAGTGCATAAATTCGTTTAAACCATGAAACAAAAATAGTATTACTTGTAGCTTTATTATTTTTTAATTAAAGACTTAAAAAAAAAACAAAGCTTCTTGTACAGCTCTCCCTTTTCATCTTCATAAGACCATAACTTCAATTTATAAAAGTTATGGACACTTTTTGTTGGTTTTATGTTTTCCTGAGATTGTGGCGGGTAAGTTTAAGTGATACTCAATGTTGCCTATAACCTAAAGGTATGTTTCAAAATACTTTTAAGACATAATGGAAATAAAGACTCGAAAAACATAGCTTTACTCTTACAGATATTGTTGCAGTACGATAATTTATTTTCAAAACTGTAATATTTTTTTATAAAAAAATCAAGAAACATTCTTTGTTACTGATTTTTTAACGTCAGTTCAAATCTTAAACACAATTAATTAATGCGTTTATATATTTAAAAAGTCTTGGTTTGTAGAAAAAAAACAAGTTTGAGCGTAACGCATCCTGCGTTTCAATAAATTTAAATTTAAACAATATAAAAAGGCTGACGAAAAAAATCTTTGGCCCTCAATACATAAAACGTCAGTACGTAAAAGAATTGAGACTTGGTTTAACTGCTTTATTTTTAATTTACATTTTCTGATAAACAAAATTAAGAAAAAGTTAATCATGACCATTTTTTGGAAAAGTCCATAAATCTCATTTCATGAAGAGTTATTGCAAATTCGATGAAAGGGTTGATGAGGTTCCCAAGAAAAGTATATCTATTGGCAATTAAATTAAATAAGGCAAAAAGAATCACATTGTTAGAAGCTCCTAATACTTAATAATATTTTAAATCTATATACAAATAAATAAAATAGGAGTGTCTGTTTGTAATATTAAAATATCCGCTTTATACTACATGCATATGGATGTATATACGGTACACATACCAAAATACATATTTTTTAAATTTTTGTATGTCTGTCTGTGTGTTTGTTCTGGATAATCTCTGGAACGGCTGGACCGATTTGGACGGGACTTTCACTGGCAGATAACTTATGTAATACGGAGTAACTTAGGCTACTTTTATTTTAGAAAAAAATATTTTTGAAAAATAAAGTGATGTTGTAATATCTACGTACTGTCCATTACCGCGCATGCCACCACTGTGCCGTCACGTCAGACGCCTCCCACCACTTCTTCCACCAACGAATCAACATTACAAAGGCTGCCTTAAATGATAAAATAAAATAAAAATGTAAAAAAAAAAAAAACTTAATTTTTTATTACATTCCACGCGGACAAAGTCGCAGGCACAGCTAGTTCGTTATAAAATAACGAAATTCTACGCTTCAATCAAAAAGTCTAAATGTAAAATTAAGATTAAGCTGAGGCGAAACAATTTTACTGTGCACAAATACACAATTATTTGTGCTAAAACTCGAAACGCTCCATACAATCAAATAAAAATTGTCAGACCAATCAGTCGCTACTCTTTAGTCTGATTGCCGGGGTCCGTTATAGTAGATTATTGTCCGGACTGCTGTGGCCGATGCATACAAATGTGGAGCGAGCAAAAATTACATAATACTGAATAAAAGTCTGGTGTTTCTTTGATAATTCTTGAGTTGTAAAAAGCTAAAACAGCTTTTAGTCATATAAACTAATATAAATAATCAACGGCGTTATTTCGTCCATCAATTAGTACAAATGACAAAATTTGTAATATTTTTGTTTTCTTTGTATATTACATAGGATAAAGATACAGCAGAGTAAAAATACTCACTGCTATAAGATTAACTTGATTGAGAAGATTGCATAAGAAAATGTATCTAATCTATGGTTTGTTGGTTTGTTGGTTGGTTATTGGAATAAAATTAGGTTAATACGCAATAAGGTTAATAAAACATGTCCAAAATCAGTAGGGTAATAAAAATAGCTTTTTTTTAGTGACTGATGGTCAGCAGTTGGCCACGGGCCTTACTGTCTCTGTGGTTTGGAGATGGCGCACTTAGTGTGTGCACAGCCTGAACCTCATTTTGTGACTTAATACAAAGGCTCTTGAGAGGAGGAACCTGACTTGGGCCGTCACTTCGTTTTCGCGTTTGCAGACTGCAACGGGCGCCTAGTTGGGCCTGAACTGGCTCGTTCAGCTGCAGCATTGGTCCCTATGTTCCCTAACCAATATTAACTACTATCAACTACCACTTCGAAAGCGTTATCGGTGGGAGAAGAAGGTGGAAGAAACTCCACAGCGCTTTATCATTGATAGGAGAGAATCGGCCTGAACGTGCCGATATCTACTGTAAGCAATTACGATCCCTCCTAACGTCGTCGTGAGCGGGCTGTGTCTGAGTTGTGTGTGCGAGTGAGTAGCAGACGACGCTTCTCTTGCGCGACGGTGATGACGTCGTCTGGTTCGGTTAAAGCATGGCGCGGTCTACGCATGGTGTATTTATTTCTATAAAATTCGAGTGGTTTGTAGTCCACGGTTTGAACTATAAGCGGGTTGGGGTGTTCGGAAGCCGTGTCAAAGTACCTTTGGGTAAACTTTTTACAAAATTGAGCTATTGAAGGTAATTGGAGATCTAAGTGGAGGTCAATATTTCTAATGAACCAGGGAGCTCCCGTGGCTTTGCGCATAAACCGGTTCTGGATCGCCTGCAAGCGTTTGATTTTACTGTGCTCTGCCTGTAGGAAGACAGGGCAGGCGTAAGTTAGAATGGGACGTATGAACGTTTTGTAGATTGTCACTTTGTTGCGAAGTGACATCTTACTTTTTGAATTAATTAGGTGGGTCAGACGTGAGAGAACAAAGGCTGCTTTGTTTCTCACTCGTCTGATATGAGGACTAAAAGAGAGTTTGGAATCTAACGTGACACCAAGGTACTTAGTTTGGGTGACCCAGGGTACTGGTTCACCTAGCAAATTAATTTTAGCAGGGAGGACAGGCCAGCCTTTTGAGAATAGGATGGCTGCACTTTTAGTGGGATTAATGTCGACTCTCCAGACTTTGAACCAGACACTGAGGGCGTCTGCAGCAGTCTGGAGAGTACGATGGATCTTATGGGGCAGAGATGAGAGGCGAATAAGCATGTGTCGTCTGCGAATAGAGCAAGACGCACATCTTCTTTAAGGACGGTAAGTCGCACGTGTACAGAGTGTACAGTACTGGGCCGAGCACAGAGCCTTGGGGAACACCTGCGCGTACAGGTCTGGGAGTGGAGAGCAGGCCTTCCACTCTGTAACGGAATGTTCGATTCCTGAGAAAGTCTCGTATTATGAGTACGAGGCGGGTCGGCATGCCGAACTTACACAACTTGTATATAAGTCCTTCATGCCAGACTTTGTCGAACGCTTTCGCTACATCGAGGAACAGAGCGCCCGTATGCATACCTCTAGTGTGACTGAGTTTAATGTGCTCTACGATTCTATGTACCTGGTGGGTGCAGGAATGCTTAGCTCTAAAGCCAAACTGTTCCGGACTGGGGAGGCCTTTGGCTGTCATAGCGACCAGCAGGCGAGCAAGCATGGTCTTTCAAATCTTCCCAGGATTTTGAGGAGACTTATGGGTCTATAGGAGGTGGGACTGGATTCAGGTAAGCCAGGTTTCCTGATGTTCAAACTATGGCGTCCTTCCAAGTGTTTGGAAACACGCCATGAGTTAGAGCTGCGTTATAAATTAACACGAGTATGGTAATGAGGTTAACAGGCAAAAGTTTAATGACTTTATTAGAGAGGCCATCGGCTCCTGGGGCTTTACACAAAAAATAGCACGAACATATGTCGTTTGCGGGATGCCAGGGTTGTTCAATGAACGCAGGTCACGTGGTTAACTTCTGCTGTGGAACTTAATATTGTAAGATTACGTCACTTATGTAATTGGAACTTTTTAATGATGGATTTATTATTAATCTTTTGTTGGCCCTGTTGTTTTGCTGAAAGAGATACATTTACTTTTTTTCTGGTTACTTTTTGTTGCGGACAAGAGTAAGAAGAGCGCCTTTATGTATTTCGTAATTGTTACCAATTTGTGCATCTAGAATATTAAATGTCGAATTTTAGCAAATTTCCTTTAATCATCACCCTGTGTTAGTCAACTGCTAGACATAGGCCTCTCCTAATGCACGCCTTCTCCATTCGGGAGTTTTTGGACCGTATCCCACCACGCTGGTCCAATGCGGGTTGGTGGATGGACCTACTTTTTAAATGCCCATCTCATGCATGGATCTTCTTACTTTTAAGACAGTTGGATTATCGGCGCAAATTAACCTAACCAACCAGAAAACATCGATAACACAAATTTGATTTCCCAGCGATTCGAACTCAGACCTCCGGTTTATTAAACGAGGGCCAATATCGCTAGAGCTACGAAGGCGGGCCTTCCTTTAAATTACCTTTACGGTATAAAATATAGAATCATAACTGTGTAAAATAAACTAACATTTCAAATCAAGTCATCTTTTGAATGTTTTACTCTTTTATTAAAATTTGAACTAGGACACAGCACATTCAGAACATCTGCGAAACACGCAAGGCCTTCACGGAATCAGGCTAATAATGTTAGTTGAACATTTTTACATTTGACCTTGCATTTCTTGTTATATATAAACTATGTACGTAAAAATACTTAAAGAGGCGACAAGACATAAGTGCTATATTTTTATAAATACTTACAACTGACTATGGATTTTAATTAAATTTAGATATGTTTTCGAACTTAATTACTTCTGTTATTTGGTATTTATGTATATTGTATCCTAAAAGATTATATTAATATACCGTTGAATTGGTATCGTTGTTATGTGGTAGGGACGAAATAGGTCGATCATCCAGTATTTTGCTAGGTCAATATAGATATATAAAGTTACAAATAAATTTGTAAAATCAAAAATAATTCTGTTAGCTAGTACCGATCCAGTTTTATTTGATTATTTGGTTCATGGTTAAAAGTATCCGTAATCTATTGCAATTCAATGGTAATTGAATTCGTGAAACGTAGAACTGCTTTAAATTCAAGACGTTCACTCCGTGTAAGAAACTGACCAAGGAGAGTAAATTTAAGTATTTTAAATAAGATTTCTAGAGGAAAACTTACGAGCTGCTTTTCGTTTGCAAAGCCCGGGAGAGTAAACATCCTAAGATTTTTGAATAAAAAAGAAATCCGTGTACAGAACATATACCTTATGTACCATAACTTCACGAAAAACTTCGTATTTGCTATGTTTCATTAAAACTTATAATGTAATAGAAAGAAACTTAGGACAAAAAAGAAAATTACTTAATTAGAAAACCATTTGTAAAAAGGACTTTGACTGTTAATTATTCACGTTTCAAGAATTTTGTTTGAATCACAAATCATATTGATATTCCTAAAGACTTTATCAAATTATGTATGCTTATTAAAAGCTGGTCACACTTTCTGTATTGGTAAAGCAAGTAAAGCTCTCAAAACAAATTAAATGTTTAATACAAAGACCGATTTGGAGAACGCTCAGCTCTGGGGCAACACAAACAGTAATAAGCTTGCAAAGTCATTTGAAGTTGACTTAAGCCGCTCCCAACTTCCGGTTATCATAAGGAATTTATTATACAGCTCAAAGCTACTTACTGACTGCAAATTATAATAAATTTATGATGATAACAGAGAAATTATGGTGCCACTTACCACAAGAATATGTTTAATTTTATAATACAGTACTATACAAATTTTTCGAACATGTTTAAATATCACATTTTTTTTTAAAAAAAGAATTAAAATAAAAAGTTACGAAAGTTTTATCGTAACTATCCATTAGAATTTTATTGGATAAAGAAGTAGTTTAAAACAAGTCACGAATAAAAAAATGTTATCCTATATAAATTATTAACTCGACTATCAATATTAAACAGTATTGATGTAGTGTTTGCGACTTTTAAAAAACAAACAGATTTCATTAAGCGTTTTATCGAGAGCAAAAAAACGTTAACAAAATCTTTTTCACTGATGACCCGATAACAGCACAGGAAAATCATAGCGTAATATAAACTTTTAGAAGCAACACTTCCTTTTCGATAAATAATTGAAAAAGTTAGAAAAAATTTATTGAGATTGAAAGTGTCATTACACAATGAAATTAAATTTTAATTTCGTAAGATTCGCAGTCATAACGTTGTTAAGCAACAGGCTAAATTCCTAACAGAGTTATTATTTGACGACCATTTTATTAATAAAAAAATATAAATAGACGATAATAAATAACAAAGCAAGAGTTTTTGCGATAATATTGATCATGTATCAGGTGCGTAATAACATTAAACATTCTATGAGTATGAGTGTCTGCCTGAATCAGGATTTTCTATTGAAACCGAAACTTGTGTAACTATATTCAGAGTGTACGAAATATTTATTGCGTGATGAAATTTGGTTTACATTCATATCACATTTATTTAAAAACGTATACAAAAGCTTTAGGATGTACGTGTTATTTGTTTAATTTTATTCTTTTGTTTAAACTATTGCTGATTTTCCCGATATATTAATTATATGCTTTAACTGGTTTATAAAATAGTTATAATAGGTTAATTAGGTAAAAAGGTATACTAAAGATAGATAAAACTTTCATCACAACTTCACTACATAGTATAATCCAAAGTCGCTTTGTTTGTCCTATATAGCTATGTATGCTTAAATCTTAAAAAAAAACGCAACGGATTTTAATGCGGTTTTGTGCATAATATTGTAGAGAAACGCTTATAAATTTATATATTTTATCATACATTTTACAGACATCAATATTGCACCCCGTGCGGAGCCAGGGCTGGTCGCCAGTACTATAAAATTGAAATAGGTGAGTAGGTAAATTATAAAATATAGAAATAAAAATTCATTCTACGAATTATTTTTATTAATTAAGTGCACACGTTTCGTAAATTGCTTAGTACATAATTTTGATCAATGTTTTAAGATTAGGAAAGCATTTTCAGGTTTTGTAAGTCCTTGATATGTTATAAGGAATAATTCCTAACTTTGTAGACCTGCTCGTCGTTGTTCATTTTTCGCTTCCAAAGGCGTGCTCTTGGGCACATATGCCTCGGTGGTGATCATATCACTGTCACAAAAGTAAAATTGTCAATGTCAATGTCAATGTCAATCACCAGGGATCACATTTAATTATAGTTTATAAAATTAAAATAGTACCTCAATGTGTAGAATTTCATAAAGATATCGTAAGATATTCGTGCGGGTGCACAGACACACCTACACAGCAGTAGACAAGCTCAAAGGTAGGGAATGATTTTATGAGCCATGAGTTACCCAGCTAATGTGCTGTGAACGTATTTATTGTAATGCCACAAATACAACAGATTATGCTAGAGAAAAAGTGTTAAAGTCTTTGTATATATTTTTTAGATTTGGATAGACATATAAAAATAAGGTTTCATACAAACATTTTAAAACGTATTTACGTATTATATAATATATTCTGTTATAGAATATTATAAAAAATGAAATAGTCACACTTGTTATTAAATATCAAACAGAAAGTATATCAAATTTCCGTATTCCGTCTTTTCAGTGTCCGCGATGCTGATATATAAAAGCTATTGGTTAATGAATAGAACTTAAACAAAAGGCATCGTGGGAAGGAACAGTTTTGTTTACCATTCACACATTATGGCTGCAATGAACAAAAGCTCGTGATTGAGATGAGATTATAATGGCTTCGTGATTCGCACTCGTTTATGCATCACTGATTTTTTTTAGTAAATACGGCATAATAAATTACAAATACTCGAAATTATAAAGAATTTACTCATTTTTGTTATTTCAATGACAACGAACTGTTTAACCATTAGTTAAGTAATAATAATATTTCAGGACGATTAACACAACATTAGCTGCCTCCGTAGCCTAGTGGTATGGGCGTGTGCTTTAGAAACCGGAGGTCATGGGTTCGAATCCTGCGGGGACTCAACAAATTTTCATTGTTGTTTTCTAGTTGATTATGGCAATTTGAGCTGATCACCCAATTGTCTGAAAAGTAAAATGATCCATGCGTCGGATGGCCATTTAAAAAGTCGGTCCACCCACCAACCCGCATTGGACCAGCGTGGTGGGATACGGTCCAAAAACCGCCTAATGGATAGGGGTGTATTAGGGGAGGCCTATGTCCAGCAGTGGACTATCACAGGCTGATGATGATGAATGAAAATAACACAACATCATCCAGTCAAAGCTATTATTACTTCGGAAACCAGACGATTAATATAATTGATATAAAATAGACTCACTTTCTTTTGTAATTAAATACATATTTTATTAATACAAACACCCAGATACAAGAAAAACACCCTATGTGGGTGTGTTGTACAAGTTATATATGTGTATATTTATGTTAGTTAAATATTTTGTTGTACACATTTTGTTTTTTGAGTATTTTAAGAAGAACGTGTTACTTTAATAGTGTGTATTTAGTATACATATTAGCTAAAAACAAATATCGCTAGAAGTATAAGTTATCCGAGAAATTTGTGTTTAATCTTCCAAACATTATTTTTATTATAGAAAAAAAAGGTAGATTAAAGTAAAAATCGTCTAAGATATAATCTAGATAAACTTGAAAGATAATTGAATAATTTAGTATTTTGATAGAAGACATTAAAGTCTTGTCTTGGTTAAAGCAGGAATGCTTTTGTTCCAATATAAGATTAAGATAAAATCGAGTAAGCTTCAGATGATATCAAGAAGTTTAAAACCTCGTCGTCTATCCTGAGCATAAAAACTAAAAAAACATCAAAAATTATGAAAATAAAACCAAAATAACTGCTCGTACTATGTGGACTGTATGAATACGAACGAACTAACGCGCAGTTCTAGAGACACACTCGCATGTTCTATTCATCTATGTCTTCTGTTTTGTTCTGATTAATCCATTTTCCTTTTTATTCTTCCTAGGTTTATTTTCCTTATAAAGTGACAAATAACACTCAAATCACGAAGATGAGCAAAAATAATACGGGATTATTTATATTGTTTGCCTAAACACATATTAAATAAGCTTAATAATCTTTTGTTTTTATTATGGATGCCTTTAAATCAACCTTACATTAAAAGTACTTTTCATCCTTGATAGCGCAATGAGATAAAACGACCGAGTTATTTTTTTACATGGTAAAATAAATTAGAGCCGGTGTTCTCGGACGCTTTATATAATTATTTAAAAAAACGCGTACTATATAAAAGCCCGACTTAGTGAATGGTTATTCAATTTAGTATTTATTCGAAGCTTTCACTTACAATTGACCTCTAATGAATTTTTGTGATTTGTAGTTTTAAATGGCGCTCTAGTTAATGGATGCTATTTACCCCATCGCGCTACATTAAGTAACGATAATAATAATTTATCACTACTAACAAGTTACTCGCCCAGAGGCCTACATATTTATTTCATATGGATCGGGGGATAAATACAAATGAGAAAAGTTGTTATTTGTATGAAGATTTTAAAGCTTGTTTCTTCAAGTGATGCGTATACTATTTTTGAATTAACTTATTTTTAAAAGTTAAAGTTTTATATGGTTATAATGTGATATGCAAACAATGTTGGCGCAACCTTTATATAATTATTATGGCGCTATAAGTTGTGTCCATATCTTTGGAGCAAGGTAAGCTATTCATATAATAAAGTTAAATGTTTTAAAAAAATAGCGCAGTGTATTATTGGCTACAAAATATGCTTTAAATTTCATGAAAGTATGGGCAAGAATTCAAGTGTTCTTGAGTTAATCTGTAATAGTTACGTTTCTGGGTGACTTCGTTGACTGCCTGTCTACTAAGTAAAAACTCTAGTTAAATTGCTCCGAATATATTTTTTAAAAAATGAATGACAAAAGATATTTGATGGAAAGCTCTAGACATTCTGTCTGTTAAATTTCAGGTCGGTAAATACTTCGTAACATAACATCCGACGCTGTGCATGCAAGACTGTAAAATGACAGCACAATTAAACGCGTGTCTGGTAGGGGTGGGAGGAGAAACGAGCGTCGGTTCGGTCGCAAAAGGGGAAAAAGTATCAAAGAGGCGCGCTCCTAAACGGCCCTCCAACTGTGCCGGCGTTATAAACAAGAAGTTGCGAAAGCACGGAACGTCACGGCAAGTGGTCTCAGCCTGTAAGCTCTGTGATGACCCGATAGGCCTGGCTGGCTATGCATTGAGTCTTGATGCCGAAGGGTGCTCGTTCGATTCTAAATCTTTACTAATATTAAAAACGGGAAATATTTGATTGTTTGTAATGAGCAACGCAGAACCAATTTTAAAAAAATCGCTACTAAAAAGCTATATTATCCTTGAATGACTCTGGCTACTTTTTAGCCCAGGAATATACATTTCAAGAATCTAAAAATATCACGGACAGAGCCGTGGGAGGACTGATAGTGTGAATAAACAAGTGAATATAAAATTGTTATGACAATATCATAATCTCAAAGAAACAAGTGTTTCCCACGGCTAACAGAACTTCAAAATGAATTATACCTTTTATTTTAACTGACATTTGAAAAAATCTTCCTTTAGTTTGGGCTCTTTCATCATCTTATAATCATGTTAAATAGACCACAGGTTTGAAAGTTTTACCTGTTTACCGAAAAACCGACAAGAAACTTTGCTGGTTCTACTCTCTGAGGATAAAAAAAAAATATGAACAAAATATAAATCAATATAATAGGACTATTCTTTTTTTTCGAAACAAGCAGTTCGTGAGTAATAGTCATTGTTGATAAATGGTAACAGTCCATTTTATAATATGTAATTAATGGACTTATTACATATATAGTTTTTTTAAACCAGGCCACTCGTCCACCCTCTTCGTACTTTATTTTTATTATTGCAAATAAATGTAAGTTTATTTTGGAATATGTCGTGTCAAGATTGTATTAAATTGTTAACAATATGTATTTATATACATTTTATTTAATCCTACTGTACATAAGCGTACACATATACTTAAATGTCTACATGATAAAAATGACGTTAAATGTATACATGCAAATATCTATACGATGACAAAATTTAAGCCTTTATGCGTCTGGGTAAGCGTGTTTAGACCAACAAGCAAAATAATCAAAATTAAGTAAAGTTATTGCAAAATATGTAATAAATTAAGAAAAATGATTTCAATAAATGAAGTTATAAGTATTTTTATTGTAAACTATAATTATTGACAAGGTATCTATTTGCTGCTATTTATCGTTATCTAAATTCTTAATAACGTCCACTAAATCACGGTCATTAGGTATAAGGAAAAGTTAAATGTATTGTAAAGATAGAGTACGAGAATTACAATATAGAATTGTTGTACACGAAAATATTGTAGCCTACGTAATTAAAAAAGAAGCTTCAATTTCACGCAATGGCTCAACGTTAATTCAGTCAATTAGGAACACGGGTTAAAAGAAATAAATGGACAGCCTCAGTTTCAGCCGATTTTGTTTTACGGTATACAATATATAAGGTTTTGATTTATAGAACTTTATTATAAGCAAAGACAAATCAGAGTCGCTTACGCGATAATATAGTTTACAATGCATTAATCAACATGTTCCTTGTTGCTTACAATTCAACGTTTGATTAAAATTTAATTTTCTAGCACAAATATCTACAAAGTATAAGCGTAACGAATAAATTATTGTTTTAAAATTAAACATCAACTACACTTTATATTACAAATTGATATTATTAACCATTAACTTACCAAATGTTTTGGTTTGCGACTTTACATTTTTTCTTGCCGAGGGTTTTTAAATTGTTAATATGTACTCTCTGTACATATTAAGCATGTTTAATTAGTAGCTTACGATTAAAGATTGTAGATCGTTGGCCCTGTCGCTTAGCACTTATGCTTTTTTTTAATTGAACAGTTTTATTGAAGAGAATTTGAGAAGTAAAGTTCGTGTCTTTAACTACATAGTCGCGTAAAAAACGTCTAATTGTGAAAATCAAGTAGAGTGAATTGGGGCCTAAAGGAATGTTTTGTTTATTTTGCCCTTGATTTTATTGCATAAAAAACCAACTTCATTTATAACAAGTATGTGAAGGCAACATTAGGAAGCAAGTCAATTTTTCACGATACTCTTTTTCTAACGTCGTAAAAAATATAGATTTAAGGAGAATTATTCTAATACCGCGGCCCTGCCAATTTATTTGATTAGATATGTGGAAAGGTATTATTTAAGCCATATTTCAACTAAAACCGATCAAATTAAATTTATGACATTGCCAAAGTTATATTGAATATAATTGAAATTAATGGCTCCCGAAAAAGATACGGATTACTTGTGTGATCGATGCTTGATCTGATTTTTAGGTTTTGTTTATCACTGGTGGTAAATAGGTAATAAATTTCTTTTCTCAATGATGGTGATAATTTTTTTTTCTCAATAAATATTTAACCAGATGAGAAGGGTAACTAAATAATCTACTTTGAATATGATGCTAAGAATTTCTAGCTTGGGATTACTCTCTTTTCTCTCATTACGTGTACATTAAAAGTATCTTTGACGGCCCCTTCCTTGTAATTTATCCAGATTTACCAGAGTAAAAGTTTTTACGCAGAGCGACCGGCATCTGACCTCCAACCGAAAAGGTAATTTGCGTAGTAGCAGTAAATTTGATGGGTGTAACACCCTATAACGGCTGCAAAAGTTGGCTTTGACAACCATCCGTCGCATAGATCATCTTACTTTTCAGGCAATGGGATGTTCGGCCCACGTTGTCCTAAACCACCAGAAAACAACAATAACACAACGTTGTATATCCGCGGGTTTCGAACCCTCCAAGGCCACGGAGGCAATTTAACATTTTTTTCATAATAAAGTGTAAAGGCTTGCAAAAGGGTTTTATTGTTTACTACCAATTATGTTTATACTTACTACTGATGTACAAAACGACTGAAACGCAAAGTTGTTCACCCGGACGATTGGAACCACAACTTGTGGGTTGTTAATTAAGAATGAATAATACATTCCACCATACATATTAAAACATTCGGCTTTAGTAAAGAATAAATAAAATGGTTAGTGAACAGTTTATGCTTATAGATATACAGAAACGTATCAAAAAGTCTTTTTGTTTTTAGAACCACTTGAAACAGGTCTTCAAATGGTGTGCCGCAGATCTTAAAAACTGTTTCTATATAATTAAGTTGTGTTATACTACTTTATTTAACGAAAATTCGGGTATTTTCTTCAAATTAAATTTAAAAAAATCAGTGATCAAAATAATGAAAATAGAGAACAAAGAATTTTTTTGATGCCAGTGAAGTAAGATTTGTTTCGTAAGTTTAACTATCGTATTTTGCGAATTGACACGAATAGACATTCGGTTTCAGTTCAGTTTTATGATCCCCTCTAAATTTAGCGATAACATAGTCCCGGTTCGGTGAGGTTGGCCACTGTTACATCAAGTGCCACTCTTGACCTATTTAATGGGTGCGTTTTAGGTTTTTAAAAGATTAGTAAGGTTAGTTCAGTTTAGATGGACTTCTAATTGTTTGGAAAACTAGCGGTATATTTTGACTTTTTCAAAACGAAATTTGGTGTTTTTACATAGTTCTAGATCCTCGTCCTCGCCCGCATAGTGATATTTAAAAAAAACTGCTGGATTTTTTTTGTAAATGTATGTAGCGGTAGCGAAAATTTTATGAAAGTGCTATCAAAATCGTATAAACCATTCTAAAGGTTAGCCGGAACAAATAGACGTATAGACAGAAAAAATAAAAAATGTTTACTATTGTGTTCTATTTTCATAATTTAATATAACATAATGTAATTATTTAAAAACCGTTATTTTAATTTTACAAACACATACTTTTTTTTTTAATTTAATTCTACAGTTTTACTTTAAATTTTGTTTTATTGATTTGATATGCACTTAATCAAGGTCACTTTTGAAATTAATGTTACAAAGTTAAATAATTTATTATTACACAGAACTCTACTTTAATGGCAATGCATTTTCTTAAGAAGAAACATCGCTAACACAAATGCTCATTTATCGTTGCTTTGTTCCGGCAAAAGAGCATCTGCCATCTCCTCCCGTGGGTGCTCTGTGGGGTTTACGATTAACGTTAGAAATATGCGCGCGTTTTTATTTGCGTTACTTATTTAATTTTATGTTTATTGCTGTTTTGTAGAAAATAGGTGCGGTCTTTAAACAAATAGTATTATGGTGTTTATTGCAGTCATATTATTAAAAAATCAATATTCATGTTTCAAAGTTATTACATGCGCTCAATATATGTTATCCTGTTTACTTTTTACCCTTATTTTGGTAATAAGTGACAGAGGTAAATGTTTATTTAATATACCTTATGATTGTCAACCATGGACTGGAGGGACCAGAGAGGCTAAGCAAGAGTTGCCTATACAAAAAAAAAAAATAACTTTTTAATATTTACATTCGTTTGCTAATATCGTAAACATTAAACTTTTTTGGTTGTTGTCGATAAACATTGCTAAATTCGTATCCATAGAAACTTCATCTTCGTGAAATGTACCCAACATATGAATATTTGTGCCATTCCTGAATATTCCATAAAATACTGCCGGGAATATTAGGTTGGTGTGGTTGGTTTTGCAACCCCCGGTGAAGAGACTCTAGTTGGGGCACAGCTAAAAGGAAAGCCCGCTGTTCATGCACACCAACCTAAGGCTGAAGGTAAAAACTTGCTTAGTTTTTGTTCATTACTAGTATCGTAGCTTATGCCTTCTGCATGTCGCTACTTTAATACCAATATCTGACGCGATTTTCCTATTGTAATAAATGTCAAAATCAAATCACAAAAAATGTCACTAAAGATAGCCCGCTGAGTTTCCTTTTCGGTTTACTCAGGTCAGAAGTGACCTCTTTCGAACCATTGTTAGCTTTTTTGACAATCAATAAGCAAATGTAAAACACTTCCTAATTGAAGAGATACATAGAAATTTGATAATTGTAATAATTTTACAAATCTCTTTGTTTGCATAAACACAGGATGCAACTTTAAATTCCGCTTCACCCGTGCTTCGTCAATCACGTGCTGGTGAGACGGCGTGGGGTGCTTTGCTCGGGGACCATTGGACTGTCTTCAGAGCCAACAGTTCAACATACGAACCCGTCGCGTGGGCGATGAGGCAGAACGGCTATGGCTCTAACGGTAAGTTTTGATTGTATTTATTGAGTAGTTAATATTCAGAAAGTCACAAAACATCTTATTCTGATGCAGAATCACTTTATTTGTTTGACCGCTGAAGTGTTTTATGTAATGTATTGCATTAAGAAACTTGTACCATATTGTCGAATTTTATTTTTTTGTTATGTGGCCCTTTCGATAATTATATAATTTCATAATATTCTAATATTTGGCTTCAATACATACGATTCTATCAGTTCCTTTGTAAGCCATTTTTTTCACTACCTATTGACTCACAGTACATCTATTCGAAACTTTTGAAGTTTTCGGCTGATACATCGTTTTCTTTTCCGATCTTGTCGTTTTAGATGTGCATTATAGGAAACACAATGAAGGTGATTTTTTGTTTCTTTGTTGTTTCCACTTTATTCCCCCTAGACTGCGACGCTAGTTTCGGAGTCGGTGGCTATTTAAGCGGAAGTTTTACCGCCCTCGCTTTCTAACAACACCTGTTAAAATATTTTACATTTACCGAGATTTGGCTTTAAGTGAAGCCGTAATTTGCACTTGACTACATCACACTGGCCTGATTTTTTTGCTTGTCATTTTAAGTTGGAAAAGCTTGTGTTATCACAAGCTGTCCTCCCTTTACTATACGTTTTGTTTGAAATTTGCTTTGTAAATTTTATGGAGTAAAGTCAGTTAAACCATTGACTTAAATTAAATTTTTCAAGATTTTAAAGCTAAGAAACACATGCATTATTTTTTATGCGCGCTTAAAATTAAATGTTTGTGCAGCAATATTATGTATAAAAACTTTATGTTATTTCACGGATATTTTATTAAATGTTCTCAAAACCTTCAAGGATCAGTGTGGAAGAAGATATTGAGAAGTGTTTGATTTTTTTATGATCAATACATTTGTCAACTAATGTTAAAAAAAAACAAGAAACGACTAACTATCGGTCATATTTAGGTGTTTGCTACATTTAAAAACCATTTGTGTAACACCAGCTGTCCATCCACTGTGCTATGGCCTTGGTACTTTTAAATTAAGGGTAAAAAGTTGCCTTTGTTACTCGAAAATGATTGTAGCGTTAAATTTTTTTTAATCCTTACTGTACTTTTTGAGTTTATCCATTACAAACATACACATAAAAATTAAAATCTTTCCAATTATAATATAAGTATAGATTAAAACATTTCTAATTTTATTTTATGTTTTCTGTTCACTTTTCTTGTAATAAAATAACTATTAAATTCCGCCAGAGATCGGGTATCCATGCAAGCCGTGATTAAAGATCACGGCAGGTTAGATGGAAGTACACACGGGTGTTGTTCGGTTCCGGTCTGCAGTTTAGGCTTCACCGTTTGCTGGTTACTTGGACGCCCTGAGCTATCTTGAGCTACAGGCCAGCTGAGCCTCAGCTTGGAGAGATGGATCCTTGTCGACATCGAATATATTCGTCGGTGAAAGAGTATGTTGTTGTCAATAGTTGTTGACCTTTGAAGAGCTAATGTTGGTGAGATTTACCTGTTTCATGTTTGATGTATAAATTTTGGGATATAAAAATTTTGCTTTTTTTTTTAAATTTATGGGATTAAAATAGGTTGTTGTTTGTTGCTGTGACAGGATAATTAGTATTTACATTCCGATATTTTTCAACCAAAATTAAAGATATCTTTTACAATCATTTATCATTTTAAATAACTTGTTAATGTCTATTTTTTTCAAAGGAATCTTTAAAAATGTTATACACGCCTTTTAAAATAATATAATAGTTTAAAATTGCAAAAATGTTTAACAAATACTTCCCTTCTTATCATGTCAGCATAAGTATATTTCATAAAATTTTTAAATATTCGATTACCAATCAGGTACACGACTACACGAAGAAGACGTATCTGCGTCGTTGGCTTCTCAGGCCGCTCTGCAACGACTTGTATCAGTGATTTAGATTCAATCTGATTTAGTATGAAGTACTACCACCATGGGACAGCCTTGGAGAACCGTGGTGATGATGCGTGTTACATCACAGGAGCATTTCAACGAGTAATACATAGATTTAGATCCTAGAAGATTCGACGAAACTATTCTTTGCTGTAAAAAGAGAAACCAATAGGTGGAAAACTACTAACTGAAAAGTTTTGTTAAAATTTTGATAATTTTTTATCTAGTATAATATAGTTTATTTTTGAATGGTTAATTGCTTTTGTAACATGATGATCTGGAAACTGCATCTGGAAGTAACAACTGTCTAAATAAACAGTATTTCTTTATTAAAGCCTTACGTATCGCGTATATTACAACTTAAGTTATATTTATTAAAAAAAAGATTTTGTAGTAATGAAGCGTAATAGTATTATTAATTTACATTTAATACTAATATCTTTTTGATTTATTTGATGATTTGATAAATCGTTTAAAACATTAATTCGACAGCAGCTTTGGTCTTTGATAATTTTGCAAATAATTATCAAAAAATTTAACCATTAGAGGCTGACGTTTTAACTATGTAGACCCTAAAAAGCGTAATTTTACGTTAAGTGTTACTATGAAGAATTTATTTTCACAGCTTACCTACGCTCATATTTTAAAACCCTTGCAAATGTCACAGTAACAATAAGCAGTATATTAATAATTCTTTCAAGTTTGAAATATATTTGTCAAAAACATATTTAAATTCGTTGTAAGATAATCGTATCATGTTTCATTTTTAAAACGAAATCGCTAACTACCCTAAACGTTTTAGAGATAGTATCGTTTTTAATTTGTATACGTGAGGGACCATTAATATCGCGTTACTGTTCACATGTCATAAATAAAAATAGCCGAACTATATGCCTTAATCTATCATAATCGTCCTATTTACTAGTCCTAACGCAGGTTCTGTTATCAAGGTCGCGTTCGTCGTTATGTTTTATTTTCAGTCTGGCGATTTTATTGTTCCATCGCTAACGCACATTTTATTTACGACTCACTAAAGTTTATACGCATCACAATACGCCGAAAGCTGTTACAAAACTAGAACAGTACATTTAAATAGATTACTAGCAGATTATAATGCTTTTCGTTACGACCAAGTTTAAGACACAAATAATAAATATATACAATAAACATATATACTAAACTATAGAAATTAGAACATTGGATTATTTACCATAATTTTATGTTTTTCTAACACCAAACCAAATAAACCGTGCTGTTTTTAGAGCTCAAATTGTTTTATGGTCTTCTTGTCGAGCTCTTGGACTATTTTTGCATTGTCGGTGTTTTAATTTAAAAATGTCTTGTTTGTGTAATTGTAATCTATTTTAGATGGTTATTTATATTTGATTGTACCAAATAAATATTCTAAGGTTTTGTTTTTTAGGTTCTGTCACATGTGGAATCACCAGCAGCCTCATCTGTACAGCAACGTGTCCCAACTCGAGGGAGAGATGATGCTGAACACGCAATTCGCTATCGAGCACGGCATTCCGACGAACTCCTGTTATTCCGTGTCACCGCACCATTCAGGCGTCTATCCGGTCCACGAGCCATTGTGGTGTGGGACGTAAGGGTCACGAGCACCGAGGAGTATCCTCATTTGAGACCGGCCAGGTGATTATGACGTGTTCAGCTCTAGTAAATGTTAAAGTAAGTTTTCTTGTCTTTGTGCCATTGCTTAGAAGATCGAAATTTTTTTTTTGGTTTTTGCGATTTTTTTTAAATCTTCTTATATTGCGACAAATTGAAGACAATAGATGTTCAAGCAATTCGAATAGCTGTTATAATTTAAGTAGTCTCTAATGGAATTAAATAACTATTAGAGGCTTTTTTTAATTGTCTATTATTGGTATTAATCAAAGATTTGGCAAAAAATAAATTAGGTTTTCACGGGATATTTTTTTCAATGTTCATATCAATTCCGAGCAAAAATATACTGATATAACGCATTATTTATTGAACACGTAGACATATTTAATCTTCGAAAAAATTCCGAAAACAAAATAGTATTATATTGCCGGATATAAAACGATGTATAATTTCATGATGCTGATCATTATCAAGTTCTTCCTTATTAAGTTTTTTTATAACCTAAACTAAATGTTATTGGACTTAAAATTAATTTAAATAGTAGAATGAATGAGGGTGGGTCATATATTTTAGCATAGCTTTCCATAATCACAAAAATGAAAAAATATATTATTTCTTATTAATTTATATTTCACAATTTTTTGGTCAGATAATAATTGTTTGCAATAAACGTATGTTGTTACAATTACTAGTACTGTATATTTTTGCTCATAATGCTTAACTGAAGTAAAATTAAGAGTAGTGTACGTTCATAATAGATGTATAAAAATTTACAATCAATCGTAACGCCTTTTCTACAATGCTTTTGCTCATTGGCTTAAATTAAAAAGGCGGTTGAAATGGTTTTTTACCTTTTTTATAATAGAAGTATGTATTCTGTGTGGTATTATGTGTTATTTGTATTATTATGGACTCACTAGGGGTCGCTCAACAACCGACGCAGGCATCAGGCTAGTCAAAAGCATTTTTGAGGCCTGGGAAGCATCAAAGGATGCTTTAGGCATTTTCTGTGATCTCAAAAAGGCTTTTGATTGTGTACACCTTGAGACCCTGGTCAGGAAATTACGTCACTATGGTATAAGAAATACCGCAATAAACCTTCTGTCTTCGTACTTGAGCCATCGAATTCAGAGGGTTGACGTGAATGGTAAAAGATCTCCCGGGGCCCCGGTAAATATGGGGGTCCCACAAGGATCCATTCTTGGACCTTTTCTCTTGCTCATTATATAAACGACTTACCATGTGTGATAAATAATAGCAAAGAGATAGTATTATTTGCAGATGATACCTCCCTGATTTTTAAAATTAAACGACATAAGTCAATAAATGACGATGTAAATAATACTCTCTCTAGAGTAGCGAATTGGTTTAGTGTTAATAACTTGCTATTAAACCAAAGGAAAACAAAATGTATTAGATTCATGACTCCTAATGTGAAGCATGGTAAATTTGAAGTGGTTATGAATGGAGAGGCGTTAGACGTAGTTTAATCAACTGTATTTCTAGGAATAACTGTACATACAAAACTACAATGGGGCCCCCATATTAATAGGCTAGCAAGTAAACTAAGCTCTGCAGCTTACACAGTGAAAAGAATTAGATTATTAACCGATGTGGAGACAGCTCGTTTAGTATATTTTAGCTATTTTTAATGACCGTTAGTTCTCAATGCATATTAGAAAATTTAATGTATGTGCAAAAAAATAGAGATGATTTCCTAAGACATTGTGATGCACATATATACAAGGAACAAACATAATTTAATTCTTCCAGCAACTAGACTACGAAGAATAAGTAAGTCTTTTATGGGACAATGTATACGTTTTTACAACAAAATCCCAGTAAACGTTCAGAATTTAACTATTAATAAATTTAAGAAGGTAGTCAAGGAACGTTTATGTGTTAAAGGTTATTACGATATTAATGAATTTTTAAATGATAACACAGCCTGGTAAAGGAATGCTCGCTCCAGGTCCTGTTTCAAAATTGCATAATATGTAATGACGAATTATCAAATTGTTTGTTATTTTTAAAAGATGACATAAAAAATAGCCCGCTGAGTTTCTTTCGCCGGTTCTTCTCAGGTCTGAGGCTTCCTTTTCCGAACCGGTGGTAGTATGTTTGAAAATCAATGAGCAAGTGTAAACTTCTATATTGAATAAAGATATTTTAATTTGTATAATTGCCGTAGACCTGGTTTTACGATGTAATGCAAAAGTGCTACGACTACTGATATAACAGGACAAACATCAGGTACAAAAAACCGAAACAGAATTAAATATTTACTATAATTATTTATATTAAACAATATCTAGTTGTAGCATTACCTTTATGTATCCAATATAATATTATATTTCGTTTGACCATAACTTTTAACAATCATAAGATTTATATTCATATACCAACTTAGTCTGCCTGTGATCATGGATGCTGAAAAAATCCGAAACGTCGGGAATAAATATATTTAAGTAACGCGAAAAATCCGTAATTTAGTGGATTTGATAAATCATCAGATTTGTTATAATATTCAAATAGCGCCATTGTAACAAAACGTGTGAACGAAGAACAATGGTACCGTTTCGTTTATTCGGATTTACAACGCCTATAAAATGCGCTATGTTTAGATAATAAATCATTACACTGGAATAGGGTATTTTCCTCTGTAAATATTGTACAAAAGTGCCTGGAAAATTGTTACGCGTTTCTTTATAATTTGTTTCGTTGCAATGTTACGCAAAGTTTTAATCTGAGATAAATTTGAAATATCTAAGAAGAGAATACGGTATTGGGTTTTTAAGTTATAATTAGATGTATTAAAGATTGACGTAAATGTGAAAAATGTTTCTTATTTATTGTAATGTGTATGTAAATGATCTTGAATGTATATTAACTTAAAAATTGAGGTTTATAGAATACGCGATATACCATTAGAACAAATTTATACTGTGAAAAGGGAAAATTAAAACATTAGCAGTTTATTTTGTAGGTTAAGATTTCTATCGTCTATTGTGTACCAGTTTTAAGAGTGTACTTAGAATTTATTGTTGAAAATGATTGTTATAAACATATTCGTGTCTAGCGTAACTTGAGATTGATTAAAGCATTTAAACCTATCTTGTCTCCACACTTTGTACGTTGAATTAAATATGGATTGTTGAAATCTTTAAAAGTTTCGTAAATGTCCATTTAGATTAAGAAGAGCATTCCGACATAGAGGGGTGATGGTGCTCCCGCGGCATACGTGTGGACTCTTCACGCACACTTTACTGCTAGAGCGCTATCCCGGAGGAAGACAACGCCTCGATCGCTCGATACAGGGCGGGGAACTGTTTCAAACCGTCATCAACAACCCGGTAAGTCTTTGGCTCAATCAACAAGATAATCCACTGCTTGTATTTAAAACGATAACAAATCTACAAGAGTCAAATTTTCGTGTTACATGCCTGCCTATTTATTATTGACAGGTGTATACTATGCAATCGTGGTTTCCTTTTAGAACTGTTACTCTCGCGCCATATGAGCATACATATGAATGGGATTTTCTTTATACTTGGGGAAGTCCTTTCTTTTCTTTGGGGAAGTGCTTACGTATAACCGCGAAGCAAGATGCTCAAAGAGTAAATATTTGGCGATCCCAACCGCGCTGGTCAACTGCTGAGACAGTTATAACTAAAGCTGACGGCCCGCTACACTTCCGGACACGTCAGCAAACTAGACGCACCTTTACTACCTATATTTAGGGCCATTGGGGCCAAGACATCTAAAGCTTCTTAGGCAAACATTATAAAGTGTTTGCTGAAATATAAAATGAAGATTTACACTTTCATGTAAGATACTCGTATGGAACTATAAATCACAGTTTCTCACCGTAAAATAAATGTTTCTGTACATATTCGCAGATCATCAAAAAAATGTGTTTTTTATTCAAAAGAAAACAATTAAACTTAAGAATCATGTCACAAAAACATTTTTACCACTAGAAATAAGCATTGTATACGAACAAAAGACATTAACACGTTAAGTGCGAAGCGAGGCCTAAATCACCCCTGATGCAACTTCCCTGTGGTGCGGCAAGCAAAAAAGCGAATTTCTCTGTCGTGCGAATGGCATAGCTTTGGTTTGGTCCAGTGTAGAAAAGAGATAAATATATATTTGAGATCACTAATGGTTCCGGACTCGGTGGTGTACCTACCTTGGTACCGGATGTCTTAGGCCTCGTGCCGCACTGAATTAATAGAATTTTAATGCAGTGCGGAACGAGGCTAAACGTCCCATATCCCCTGACCTCGTACCGCACTCAACGCGAGCTTCCCGACTAGTGTTGTGCATCACGTCGATTGGAGATGAAAGATTTTTCCAACAAATAAACGTCAAAAAACATATTTTTCTACTAAACCAAATATTACTGAAAAAATCGTACCTTAACATGAATTTAGCTCACAACAAGAATGTGTCATTGATAAACAACAGTATGACAATACAAAACAATATACTTTCTTACATGGGCACCCAAGCTCTATAATTATTGCAAATACAAGAAAATTACAACACAAAGCAAAAACACGTGCTCAGACGACCACTAAAAAAAATTCAATTTATCCTCATCAAGTGAAGGAACCAGAAGAAACAGTTAACCTCAGTCCAAACATCCGAAAAACTATTCAACTCAAAACACAAGAAGAAACAGTGTATCTCAGTCCTAGTACCGGAAAAACTTGTCAAATATTGCAGAATGTTCGCTTGTCCGCTTCTAGTGCTTCAACCTCACCAATAAAAAAACAAAATCCTATAGGTTCCCCTTTAAAAGATTTTCCTCATATAACTACGGAGAGCAGAGCTGGATCTTTGTCAGAAATCTCACGCTCCAATTTACTGGATTGTAATATATCACTTAGTGAGGACAACATTCAACAATTACTTCGTACTCCGACACAAAAAAGACCGAGAGAAAATGTTACATCCGAATGTACATATTCAGAAGACTTTAATCCGTCCAAATCCAAAAAAAGTCATGAAATAGAGGTCTCTGTAATTATAGAAAATATTCCTGATGACAATGTTAAAGGAAAACGAGACATGAATAACAAATTGCCAACTGTTCTAAAATCACCTGATATTGTCGAATATGATATTATTGAACATATAGACTGCGAAAACAATAATATAATACAAACAAACAAAATATGTCACAGTGTGCAGAATATTCGAAAATCACCTGAGTTGGATGAGAGTAATATAGTATATGGAAGATGATCATTTTAGCGGTACTGACAATGATTATAGTCCTTCGGAGGAAGAGTGTAGTGATTCGGAAGAGTATGCTTCAATGGAAAATTGCGTTCATTCAGATAAGGATTTATCTCCAGATAGTGAATATGAAGAAGCTACAGAAGATGACATTTTGGTCACGGACGAAACATTACCCGGCACGCAAGCTAAAGATCACGATGTGTGGGAAAATATATCGCAAAGTCCCATAACTTTTAATGAATTCGCTGGAGAATGTACGTTTAATTTACCCACGTTTGTGGGAGTTACACCTGAAGATATATACAAGATGTTTGTTACAGATAAGATGATTGATATAATGGTATCTGAAACAAATGCTTACGCACAAAAGTATATACAAATAAATCAACAAAATATGAAACGTAATTCACGCATGACAAAATGGAGTGACACCAGTTCTCAGGAAATGAGAACATTTTTGGCTGTTTTAATGGCAATGGGTTTGTGTAAAGTTCCTAATTTAAATTTATACTGGAGCAGAAACAAATTGTATCGAAACGAATTTCTTTCTTCAGTAATGACAAGAGACAGATTTTTATTGCTACTTAAATGCTGGCATGTCAGTGATGTAAGTAATGAAGACCAAACTGACAAACTATATAAAATTAGAAATATGTTCACAAAGATTACAGAAAACTTTCGACGTATTGCAAATCCTGGAAAGTATGTGGTAATCGATGAAACCATGATACCATGGAGAGGAAGACTAGGTTTTCGCCAATACATAAATAACAAATCACACTAGTACGGCGTAAAGCTTTATAAGCTTTGCACTCCCGAAGGTTATACTTCTGAGTTAGAGGTTTATACAGGAAAAAATGTGAAAAAAGGATTAGAACACAGTAAAAAAGTAGTGTTAAGATTGATGACAAATCTGACAGAAATGGGTAGAATCGTAATAGTAGACAATTACTACACTTCGTTGGGCCTGGCAGAAGATCTTCACAAAAAACATTTTTATGTGGAACACTTAATAAAATACGGAAATATCTGCCAAAGCAAGTTACTAGTTACAAATTGCAGAAAGGCGAAATTATTGGAAAAATGAACAAAAAGGGCGTAAAGGTAATGAAATGGATGGATAAACGGAATGTTTTGATGTTGACTACATGCAAAGATCACGATGATAACCTGATAGATACTGGAAAAAAGAAGAGAGGAACCGACGAATGCATAAAAAAACCGGGATGTGTTTTGCTGTACAATAAAACAAAAAAAGGCATTGACTTTTCTGACCAGATGTCTTCTTATTATACAACTTTGAAGAGAGGAATCAAATAGTGGAGAAAAGTTGTAATGGAGCTAATATTTGGTACTGCGCTAATTAATGCCTGGATTGTGTTTCATTCAATCCAAACTGATGGCAAAAAGTTACCAAAAAGACTCTTTGTGAAGAAACTTATAGAATCTTTAATAAAAAAGGAAATCGATGAGACCCCAGGTAATGTAATGCTTAGATATATTTCTTGACAGTCAACGTGTTGAAGCTTTCATAAACTAAGCTTGACATTTGGTCATTATTAAGTTATTTATTATTGTTTCTTTAAATTATTCTGAATTTAAGCTACCTTACCTCCTACTCTTTCATGCAGTTATACCTACATTATCATTGTTATTCTCATCTACGATCTAATCTAAGTAACAATGTCAGTTTTATTACGTTATCTTTACATTTTGTTATTTTTCAGCACCTGAAAGCGCACGCCATTGCCTGAAAAGGGTGAATAAAGGAGAAGATGTATTGGTGTTACTAAAACTACGCACATTTTTACCATCTCGTGAAGCTGATAAAAAATCCAAAAGATTTTGACTCCAGTGCACTCAGTGCAAAAATCTTATTGTTCACCCTGTTTCAATGAAAATTACCTTAAATAAGTACAACATATATATTGAGATTTTATTAAAAAGTATATGGATACTGATTTCTTCATGTTAATTCAATAAAAAGTGATAGCTTGTGTTGTTTTGCCCTAAAACGATCTAATGAGATATAATTGATCAAAATCGCCAGTCGTTGCGTGGTTGAGACAATTTAAAACGTCGATATTATTTTCCCATCACTAATCGCAGCGAAAATTTGCCCTATTTTAGTGCGTTTACGAGGTGTATAAGATCCCATATTTTGTTTTGTAATAATTCTAAACTAGCCATCAGATCCGGGCGACGGTGGATTAGAGTTCATCAATTCACTGTCTATATATAAGGACCAAAATTTCATTTATCTTTGATTTCGCCAGAAAATGGATTTTAGTCTGCAAAGGAGGTGGGGTCTAATAGACCGCGTGTCGCCCTAACGTCTGGTCACGTACGGGGCCGATTATACCTCGTGCCGCAGGAACGAGAAGTATGAAAATGGTGCCGCAGCTAACGTGTTAAAGCAACAGCAAAAGTCGCATTCTGTAAAAAGATTTGTCATGTACTGAAGAATTGTGCACAAAGCTATTGTTATTGACAGCTTGACTGACGCATTGCATACGAGTATTCACCTCGTCAATTTTTGTAAGTCATCGATAACTGGTTGAGTTTCATATGGTACAAAATCAGGGATTCACAAAGAGTGTGGTTTATATATGTAGTATAAGTTAAAAACTTTGATGATAATATTATTCAGGAACTTAACAAGTCGAGCTGTCGTATAGTAATTTTAATTTAAAATACGTTTTACACATGTAAATAAAATTATGCTAATTAAAGATTAGGAACGATTTAAAGCTTTTCGATATAATTATTTAATGTTAAAATTTGGATGTTTCACCTTAACGAAGGATAACTTGGAGTTGTATGATAAATAACATGGACTTCAATTTTGATTTTTTTCCATAATATGTTGATCGGAATAAATTATGGTATAAAAAACGACTATTAATTCAATCAAAGCCTAAACATATCACCCTGGAAAATACTTTGTCGGAAATTGCAATAATCTAATCTTGCTTTTACTATCCTGCATCAACTAATATCTTCTGAAGGTTGTATTAGTAGCATTCTGTCGGACGCCGTCAAATGCTATTCTGAGTGCATAAATCACAGGATATAATGTTGCATGTAACAATTAAGCCCCTTCGTGTGATGCATGATCTTTAGTAAATATTTGATGAGTTCAATTCTGTGATACTTAACTTATTATTTTTATGTAATATTTATATTGGGAAAAAAATGTTTGAGTGTAAGTTCAATTTTATGAATCTTCGGATTAAAATCAATTTAAAGTATTTCAATGAAATAAAACCACCAGTCTTTAGCTTCTAGAAGACAAGACTTAGAATCTTCCTTTTTAGTAGAAAACGTTTTTATAACTTTTAAAAATACTACAGCAAAGTTAATGAAATCCACCTTAAGTGTAACAAAAGGCTCGAAAAATTTGTGTATAGTCTAATAAAACATTTAATTGGAAAAGTTTGTTCGACCATCCTACACAAACGCGCTTGTTCAATGAGACGTTTGTGTAACACGTTGTTATTTTTCCACGCCGGACCCATCTCCGCGACACATCGGCACGCCCATATCCGTGTCAACGTGATATATCGATTTTGGACGGACCCAAATCAGACTAATGCTGTCCAGAGACAACATTAGTCCGTTTTTGTACCAAGCGAATGGCCCGAGGTCCCTTCTCTGCGAAAACGTCACGAGTTTTGGTGACGCGCAGTCATTCGTATGCCATTTATTAGAGCAAAAACGCGAGTGCGGAATCCGGTACGAATGCGGTGTTAAAAATTAATCTTGTCCCTAACTCTCCTATTAGGTGTCGGATCCGGTGAATAAATCGAAAACCTTGTTTGAAAGGGAAAATTTTAATGTGCTTTACGTTAATGATTGGGTTCCAGGGTTTTGTGTTGAATGTTTCAAAAACATATAATCTATATTTTTTGTAGATCTGTTGGAAAACTCTTAACAGAATCTTAAAAATAATCTGTTTCGATACAAATAATAGTTGTTTATAGACGCTATTAAAAGTATATTTTTTATCTTTTTAAATTCGATACATTTTGTAAATGGCTTAGTAAAAAACTTACTAGTAGTCCATCAACAGCTCCGCCCGTGGTACTTTTAGATTTTTAATTTCTTATTCCTCAGGTTAAAGTAATGCATGTTACTGAAGGTAAATATAGCATTCCAATAGTAAAAGATATTTTTAAATCGGCACAACAGTTCATAGGTTTGTTCAGTACAAACGTACACATATAAATACAAATATTTCCTCGTAATAATATTAGTATAGATAGATGGAGATAATTATTTCTGTGATCTAAAAGTAGGCAAGTATTGCGTTGCATAGTGCTCCCACGAATGCATCATACAATAATAATTATAAATTAATAAAATCTCTACACTTCACGTACAAATGGGCAGACAAACGGTTATTTAATTTATTAAGTTCGCTAGTTCACATTGGTACACTAAATTTATATGATACGGAAATTCCAATGTATCTGTTGCAAGGGGAAAATGTTTAAAAGAATTGCCGCATCAGTCAAAACGTTTCATCCATTTAAACAAAAAAATAATGAGAGTGGATCTTAATCATATACGACTTAAATTCCATGCTTGTGTTGATCCTGTTTGAGTTTTATAATTCAAAAGCCTGCAGTCGTTACTTGGTGTCTGAAGCGATATAATATTATATCCTTGTTTTGTTGGTTATATATTGTATACGTTCAAAAATTACTATAATTTTGTTAAAGGACTCATCACTCAACTAATCGTTTCGATAAATTGGAGGACTGTTTTTATTTAGTTAGCGAAATGTTCTCCCTAAAACATTTTTGTTCAAATAAATAGATTTTTTCATTCATAAAAATTACCATCGCGAAAAATTAAACGCAACGGTCATATTTTAAATTACGTAATTTACAAAATATTTTTTGTAATAGTTTTAACGCTGCTACTTCGCTAGGATTTCGATAATATTCGACGCCTTTTTATGTCATCATTTTTTTATTGTTTTATACATTTGTCAGATTAACATCTTCTTGACGACGGAAACGATCGCCTTGCCCTTTACACGTTCGAGTCCGTCGTGAAATTTCTACGATGTTGGACGAACGTGCGACTCGCTTCAGCGCCACCACTCGCCCTCGCCGACAAATACTTCCAGTTGCGACCGGATGAGTCAAACCCGTTATGGGGGGTAAGTTCATCCTGTTGCCCCGTTTAATCTTTTAATAGCAATATTTTCGCAATTGAGAAGTGTTTTTAAATAAAATATTTTGAAGCTGCTGTCTTCGTTGATGTGGCGCGGTAAATCGTGTTGATGGCGTTGTTTTTTATAATTTCATTTCGTATAAAGTGTTAAATTAGAGTAAATAATATATGCAAATATGCTATATGCACCTACACATAAATTGTAGAAAATTTAACTAATGCGATATTTTTTGTAGCATTGTATTTGCTATGTCCGATACGAAGCAAATAATCACGTGGAATTTAAATATTTTTCTGCATTAGTGCAGGAAAGAGTCCTTTATTCGATAAGCAAATGGGTTTCCCGAATGATTTCCACTAATATGTACTCTCCTTAATGACAAAATGACGTCGCATTAAAACTTTTCACGCTTTTAGGTTCACACGCTTTTCCGAGTCTACGGCTCTGAGAATTACCAGGGACTATAGTTTTGAAAATAACTGTCTATATTTGTTTAGTTGTCATTTTCGTTCTATTCTGATTTTAATTTAATTATTAGCAATTAAAGTCGTATAATGGTGTACACTCTTTCGTATTGCCGTAATATTATATTATATTATATTTTTTCTATGTGTCATGCGGTCGTTTTCTAGTAGCTTTCTAGCATACAATTAAAGAACGTAAATAAACCAAAATTCAGGACCGGTTCGATTGAAACAAACATTACATGACTTCAAAATGTTTCAATTATATTTATACTATATATGTATGTTTATAAAGTCATGTGTGTGGACAACTAATCGATATTTTTACATTTCATTTCATTAATATATAATAATAAATATGTTTTAATTTTAAACTATTACTTATACTAAAAATATCGTACAAATAAACTGTCCAAGCGTTTTTGATGATAAACTTTCGACTCAACGTGTCAGATAACAGTCTGCAATAATACCAGTAATATGAAGTTGCACATTTGAATTTTATTCTTTTTCATTGGTAAGCTTGTTTATATCGTTGATTTTAAAACATATTATTTTGCTTCTCGTTAAGAATATTGGCCTTTAATTGAACTTAATCTTTATTTAGAATCTGTGTGACGACCTCCGCCACCGTAGGATCTGGTCGAAGAGCAAATGGTGTGGCACGCTGCCTCACGTGTTGGTCATCGAACCGCAGAAGACGGGCAGCACTGCATTGTACACGTTTCTGGCGATGCACCCGGCTTTGGTACCAAACCTTCCCAGCCCGAGCACATAGGAGGAGTTGCAGTTCTTCAACAACAACAACTATCTAAAGGGCCTGGATTGGTAAGCCGAAGCTTAGAAGCTAATCAAATCGTAGACAATTATTATATATAGCAACACCGCAACCCGCTTTGTGGGTGGAACTTCGTAAAATCCATTCTTCGCTGACCTCTACTCGGCGAAAGGAATATTCCTACCAAATAGCAAGTTGATACTACGCGAAATATAGGTGGAAATCTTATATATATATTTGTTTTGTCTTTTTTTTAGTTCTTCAGCAATATGTACTCCAGGATTTAAATTAGTCGTATGTTATGTGATCATTTTTCTTTATATAAATATTCATCATTTAGATAAGGTATTTCTACGTTGTTTATGTATTCCTGTAAACTCATAATCTTAAGTTTTTCTTCGTTTTATATATATTTGATGTTCCAGACCTTTACTAACTTTAATTACTAGTTTTTTAGTTATTTCGTTAGTTTTTTTATAGTAATCCGCGGCAAAGAAGAATTTTTAATATAATAGATCCTCTATTATTCTAAAGATTATTTTTCATAAGAATTTAATAATATTTCATGTGTAGGGCGTATTCATGGTATCAACATTTAGATTCTATGGGGATCTGGTCGCCAAGAATTACACCTTTAACACGATCATCACCGCCAACGACTCAGCGCCAAAATCGCTTAAGAGTTTGAGGTATGTAAATAGATAATTCATATTTATTGCACACATTTGGCTCTATCGTTTTCTCTCAAACTTATTTATAATACATCATCATCAGCCTGTGATAGTCCACTGCTGGACATAGGTCTCCCCTAATGTACGCTTATAATATCGCTTCCGATCTTCGGCTATTCTCATTCAGCCCACACCGGCCACTTTGCGAATATCGTGATCACCCGGAGAGAAGAGGCCCGAGAGAGGTGAGGGCCACGTCGTGCCGGGGCCGCCGAAGACTGTCATCAGCGCCCCGGCCCGGCTACAGCGACACAAGAAAGAACAACCTGGTTTTGAGTGGATATACCGCGCTCCATCTTAGTCCGGGGCCCATATCTCCGCCCCTCACTTTGCGGGGAATACTATGTTGATTTTCAGGAAAAAAATATATAAAAAAGGACGTCCCACACGCCGTTGGCCGAGCCTCGGTCTCCACTCTAGAACTCTCCTACTCCAGCGGTCGCCACTTCTACGGCTTATGTGACCGGCCCACATCTTCAGCTTACCATACTACATATTGTATAATAAATATTGTATTTACACATTATTCAATACGATGATTAAACACTTATAGATGGGCTTAAGCACTTCTATTATTTAGTCTGTGCTACTAATTTTCGCCGCTAACTAACAGGTTTTATTACCTATGTCTCAATTAATCTTAGGTTGTTGAAAAACCTAAGAAAACAACGCATTATCAATTCGTAGTAATATTTTCGTACCAAGAACACAAAATATGGGCAACTTCGAGATATCGTAGAAACGCTTGTTATTTGAAAATGCCATATTGAATGGAACGAGATTCATTGCACCGCATTCGAACCACCCATATCGTACATATGTACGCCTTTGTTCTGCAAATATGTGTGGAATATCGTTTTGAAAACTAAAACAACTGTCAAACAGCAAACACAGCCTGTGTTTGCTTGTTGACATATCTAAAGGGAATTTTTAGGTTGTTTTCTAATGAACAATAGAATCTCATGTTAACATGTATGTTCGTTAAACAAAAACATTAATTTATAGATAAAATTATGGATTGTATGTGAAATGTAAAATAAAAACTTTTACCACTGATTTCGTTTGTTTCTTAGGTTTTTGATGGTTATAGCATACACGCATTGTCTGAAAAATAAGATTATCTATCCTTCATAGGATTTGCTCCCGATCGCTATCGTTTTATAAAACACATCTAATCTGAGCGTCGTGTAGTTAAGATGCGTAAAACTGTTGCCTGCCAAAGTCTAGAAAGTAGCACTTACTCTACACTGTATACTCTTTTATCTACAGCTCTTGATAATTTTTCAATACAATATACCTAACTTTTTTGTCATTAAGACAAAAAAGGTAGGGATTTACTAAGGTGCATTACCAATAATATATGAACACAATATTAATGTCCCAAATCATAGTCATATTGCTATTGATATCAGCAGATAGTTTTAACACGATTTTTTTTAAATTGTCTACAATGGACATCCTCAGATTTGCTAAGTTTTTTTGTAAATGAGCGTAGATTATTTTCAAAACTATGTACGAAATATTGATGTTTTTTAACACAGTACAAATATAACTGACGCTTAGAGGACTGGTCTGGTGGCCAACGTACACATCGTTGAATAAAAAGGCGTCCAGAATTTTTTAAAGAGTAAGAAAAAAATCTGTCAATATCCTCCATTTATTATTAGGATTATTAAATTTTAGTTAAGCTATTTGAATTGTTTTATGTGAAAACACTTGAAACAATACAAATAGAACCAATAAGCATAGAAAATAGAGCAAATATAAAGATCGCTGCGTTTCTAGCCGGTTCTTTTCCAATAAGACATACCGAATCGGTAGTACATTTGATATTTAAAAGATGCGGCAAATTAATTTGTTACAAAAACTAGAAAAAGCTTTTCAATTTTGATTTAACTGAATTGGTTCATTCTATTTTATTCGCTTCTCTTTGTCAAAGGAGAGGCGACTTTTTGAAATTGGTTTTGCTTTCTACTCCAACGAAACGCAGATGCGTTGAGCAAATAAAGAAGTACGTGTTACATCCATCAAAAAACGTTTGCCGTTATCCGTTTGACGACACCCATGCGTGTGTTTATTTGTACGTTTGCCCGCGCTACAAACAGTTTGAAACACAGGGACCGAATTGTATTTGATGTTTTAACTTCTTCAGACGACAATTAACTATGGACTGATACTACTTTTTTCATCGTAACTTGTATATTTTTATATCTGAATTGTGTTAAGAAAGACAGAGTGATTATTTACGAATTTTAATATTAAAAATTTGTATTTATTCAAGGACTAAGTCAGAAAAAGTTTATAACTCAATTTTCTTTACCTGTTTTAAATTTACAGTTAGTATTTAATTTATTTTTGACCGACTTCCCAAATCGATGCGTATGTTTTTTTACCCATAGCAAAGTCATAGAATAACCCACATTAACCATTTTAATGTAAAATGTTGTTAAAAATGCAATGAGGCATATTCAAAGCTCAATTAAGGTATTATAGTGTAAGGGTATGAAACGTGTCATACACGACATTATGATTAAATATATACTTTTAAGAATATTAAAGATTTAAAATGCAATGGCAGAAATCGCGGAGAAGATTCATGCAGAGGACACGTTGACACCCGCTTATATTACGCAAAATGGTTATATACAGTTTGAAGTCGGTCATAATTTTTTGGTTAAAATTTCACTCGTTAAGTGATAAAAAGGTTTTAATCTTTGTATTTTTTTCTATCTAATTTCGATGATATTTTTTGGCA
Organism: Lamproptera curius; assembly: GCA_029286875.1. Classification (NCBI taxonomy): domain Eukaryota; kingdom Metazoa; phylum Arthropoda; class Insecta; order Lepidoptera; family Papilionidae; genus Lamproptera; species Lamproptera curius. The sequence goes on along the minus strand of JAGSMT010000039.1, from coordinate 1,149,134 downwards.
ATTGTATTTATGGCAACGCATCAATACAATGAATAATGGTGATACTGTTTTGCAAATATGTTTATATAGTTAAATGTAAATTATGATCAAGATTATTTATGGATATTGTTTGCCTCGATTCATCATCGTTCGCCAAAGTTTGTGCCTTAAGATATAAAATAACGGAATCGAAGACCAAACTTGCAAGTCCTAACTTATAGTTTATTGTTCACACTTTGGAATACGCGCGTAAACAGAAGTTGACAAATAACTTGTGAATATGTACTTTGACGAAGCTTTACATTTCTGATGTAAATTTTATTGCAGTATTATTAATAATATAATATATTTTTTAAAAATCTCAAAGAGAATTCCAAAACGTAAAAATTATGACAGCTGAACGTCTCTTATACTAAAAAACATTGAAAGGCTCACGTGACCCCGACAACAGCCGCGATGGCTCGTACGGAAGAGTGGATGCATAACACCACGCAACACACTATTACCGATGCACAACACTTATCACACACGATACCGGTGGTAGGTCCCCTTTTTTCAGGAGACCGTCTGGGTGGGTACCACCGCGGTGCCTATTTCTGCCTCAAAGCAGTAGTTTGAAAATAGTGATGTGTTCCGGTTTGAAGGGCACCGTAGCCAGCGAATTAAAAAAAAAACATTAACTTTTATCATATTAACATATTTGTAAATGAGACTTAACACCCTATGTCTCACGGTAGGCAGCGCGTTGGCGATACCACTGGTATTGCCAATGTCTATGGCGCTTCGGTGACCACTTCTTGTCAGGTGGCCCGACTGCTCGTCTGCCTGCGTATGCCATAAAAAAATACCCGAGTAGAGTTCAGTTCCGGGTAGCGGTTTATATGAAACTGTCCCGCTATATTTCAGACCTGTCTTTGATACACAATCTCTGACAGACATAACGTAAATATCGAGACTTCTTTAATTTAAGTACCCACTTTAGAAATAGTATTCTATTATAACTATATATATAGCTACTAATGTAGCAAATTGATATACCATATTTATATTGGTACTGAAAATAGCCGCCTCTGCCTCCGTAGCCTACTGGTATGGGCGTGTGCTTTAGAAACCAGAGGTCGTGGGTTCGAATCCTGCGGGTACTCAACAAATTTTCATTGTTGTTTTTCTAGATGGTTAGGGCAATTTGGGCCGATCACTCAATTGTTTGAAAAATAAAATGATCCATGCGCCGGATGGGCATGTAAAAAGTCGGTCCACCCATCAACCCGCATTGGACCAGCGTGGTGGGATACGACTCAAACTCATCTAATGGATAGGGGAGGCTTATGTCCAGTAGTGGACTATCACAGGCTGATGTTGATGATGATGATGATGACCGAACATAAGACAAACAGAAAGGTTAAGTTTAGTTTCTAATTTCTCATGTATTATTTAGGATAGCAATACATTCCATAGAGGACGCAATTCTACTCTTGTATTGCTATACCAGTGACTTGATATACGTAGCGTTTTAGAAACCAGTGATCGTAGGTTCAAACAATGCAGGGACTCGACAATTCAGGTTTATCAGATTGTGTGATAATAGTGAAATAACAGCTCAATTAATATAACAACAACGCACTACGATATCTCCTGCGCAGGTCTTTGATTTCTAATTTAAATCAGCCGCCGTAGTCGTAATAGTCTTGAAGGATATTTTAGTAACAATATCAACCACAGGAATCGGTGCCTGAACCCTGGCAAGTACAGCCATCTCCTGGAGCGATGGCTAACCGAGTACAGTGCACATCAGTTGCATGTAATGGACGGTTCGTTGCTCCGCTCAGCCAGCGACGCAAGAATGCACTATGTTGTTGTTCCTCAAGCTGATGCCCCACGTCGACTATAACAAGTTGTTGAAGTGAGTAACCGTAGTTTTTTTTATTGATTAACCCTAGAAAGGCGGGTGTCTAGCAGATATGACCGCGTTACACTTGATCTCGTCTACAAAAACTGAATTTATTCTATTCCGAAAAATATATTACATTTGGTAAAAGAAACGTATTTTAGTGGATAAGTTAATTTTTACTTAAAGTGCTTCCGTGGCCTAGTGGTAAGGGTGTGCTTTAGAAACCAAAAGTTGGGGGTTTGAATCCTGGGGGGCTTAACAAATTTTCATTGTTGTTTCCTTCTCGGTTAGGGTAATGCGGCCTGATCATCCGATTGTCTGTAAAGTAAAATGATCCATGCGTCGGATGGGAGAATGCTTGATTTCAGTTTTGAAAAATCTAATTCAGGACTTTTGAAATCGGATTATCGATGTAAAGCATATATTTAAATACTCTTTTTTTGGAGTAATATTTGTAGTGTGACGTTTTATAATTTATTTGATTATTTGCCCCTGTTTTTTGATGATGTGTAGTGGCATATTCTTATTGGTGAAATCGAAAGCGCTTAAGCACTTATCAACTACCTATCAATAAGAACGACTTACTTGGGTATTTATGGCACTGATAATTTTTAATATAACACCTCTGTAGTCCAGTTATAATTCACAATAAAATGACTGAAAGATTGAATGGTTTTTGTTATCCGCACTTTAAAAATCATAAACTTGTATGTTGGAAAAAGTATGTTGCATCCGTTAACTTACATACCAGTTTTGATGTATTTTCCTAAAGTAAATTTAATGTCCTCATCGAGATATTACTTGTCATATAATTAGTAGTATACTATTTTTGCAATCTTAACACGTTCAATATGCGAAATTGTATTGTGAACCATTGTTTCGAGCATGTTTACGATGCGAAGGGTGTACCTTCCCTTTGTATGCACGGAGGCACTTTAGGTAGATGGCTTTTTAGTTTCAGCGCAGAGCAGAATTTTCCTGTACCAAAAATGTCCTTGTTGTTGTGCTGTTCTGTTTATACTGTAATATATCCATATCCTATATTTTTGTATAAAAGTTTTCTCAAAGTGAACTCTTGCAATCGATACGTTTTTAATTGTTATTATCGTTTGTCCTATATTCTATTTTTATGAATTTTGAGAGAGAGAGGTTAATATATTGTAATAAATAGTTTTTTAACTGTTGTTGCTTAATTCATACCATAAAATATGAATAAAGTTGTATATAAATACTGTTTTCACATTAATAGTAAGTGTATTATAATTAAAAAAGAATAAACAAGTGGAAATTAATATTTTTACCCATGAATAAATTGGGTACGATGTTTTAGGTGAGTTTACGTGGAACCTAAAGATCTATTTACTCAACAAAACAATTAAACCGTCGGTAAATATGTATTGTAAAGTGATTACAAAAAACGTTTTGTACTTAGTCCAAAAAGCGAATTTTGTGTGACTAAAATCACAACGTGCGACCCTTAAACGTATTTTTCGTATGTTAATAAATTCTATTTTTGTTTACGTAATCAAGGGTGTTTAGATCCCATATGTGTAATTCATTAATGGAAATGCAGTGTTCTTAATATATAATGGAAAGCTAAGAAGTGACAGTCACATAATTAAAAGCGACTGGTAGGGCATTCTCCTGATGGTTGATGGTTAGCAATACGTTCTGCCCATTAGAAAAGCAACGTTAGACGCCACAAATCCGCTTACCACGACACGTAAGATCAACTCGTAACACCACGGTGCCCTTCAAACCGGAAGATAGTTGGATAGTAGCTTACACACTTTTTATTTTCGGCAGAAATAGGCATTGCAGTGGTTCCACTCCAAACGGTCCCTTGTAAAAAGAGACCACTTCCTGGAAAGTCGATACTTTATTTAATTATTTAACTATGTTATAGTAATAATTAAACCATCTCCGTGGCCTTGCAGTATTGGCTTTTGCTTTATAAACCAGAAGTCGTGGGTTTTTAATCTAGTGGGGAAACAATTTGGTGTTATAATCGTTTTCTTTTTGGTTAGGACAATATGAGTCAATAACCCAATTGTCTCAAAAGTAATATGATCCTAGCTTCGGTTTATAAAGAAAGTTGAAATGTACCTACGCCACAGAGGCGGTTAGTGCATTCTATTTATTAACTAAATACACGATGTATTTGCAACGATCTGTTTGTTTTTCCAATTGTTTTAATTGGTTCCAGTCGATGGTTTTAATCCATTAATTCACGTCAAAAGCTATATTTTGTTAAACTAGTTTGATTACTTTTTTTTAGATGTCACATTTTATAGATTGTCAATTGGAAAAGCTTGTTAGTGAAATTGATTCACATGTGTTTTAAATTGTATAAACTGTTAGTTAACAAACTGGGTCACATATTTTACGATAGATATTTACAAACGACGATAAACAGACTATTCTTTTTCTAGATTTATTCTTTGCTTAATTTTTTTCTTGTCTATAAAATGGTATAAATAACACAAGGTAACATACGCATTCGCATTCGAACAACAGCTTTTATTACTTTTTAAATAACGTTAAGATACAAAGTATAAAAAATCATTGTCAATCATCAATAATATGACAAATTTCACGGGGTTAAGCTTTTTTCTGTTACATATAAAAGAAAAAATATTTATGTCATAATAGAATTTCTAAGGTCTAAAAGATTTGATGGAAAGCAAACATTAAACGTTACAATACATTTGCCTATAATAAAAGGATCGTTAAATGTAATCTTTGGACCTAAAATTAGATGTAATTTTTCTTAGCATAATCTAAGGGAGCCTTAACTTGTTAAAAGACAAGTCATTCTTCATGTGCGAAGATAGTTAATATGTAGCTACTTAGGTAGGCAGCTTTTCTGCGAATGCGATAATAAAATCAAATAGATTAAGGACATAATGAAGGTAAATTAAATCTCACGCAAGAGACTGGAGGCAAAGTTGTATTTTTTTGTAGATCACTGGTACTTTTAAATTCTTATATCATAATGCTAGACAATTACTGCTTCCGTAGCCTTTGCGACTAAGAAATTGGAAGTCATGGGTTTGGGACCTGCAGGGACTTAACTACTTTTCTAAGTTGTCCCTAGTTGGTTAGGACAATGCGGGCTGATCACCCGACTGCCTGTAAAGCAAGATGATTCAAGCGTCGGAGGGACATGCCAAAAGTCGGTCCTGCGCTCGATCTCTTGCCGGTCGTGTGTGATAATTAATATCAATAGAATAATGCAGTGAAGATCATAACGCACGTGCCCCCATTATATGATTAAAAAGAAGGTCCCATCTGAATATGCTGAATTGTACTTCTAGGCTCGGTGAAAACTATCGAAGCACGTTTTGAGATTTACAATGTGTTGGCACTATGCTTCAAACCAAGGAGTGGTCTAACACATTTGGAATCTGCATAAGTTTGTGTATAACAATTTGTATATCAAAGCAAAGTAATTACATAACTATTTGTTTACCCGATATTACCTATTAAAATAAATAATTACGTCTTTTGATCCATAATATGTCCCATTGATTAAACGTTACTTACAACTTGGTTTTGGTTATGAAAACTTGTTTATCTCCATCTATCATCTATTGCCAAAGTTTGTGCGGATTTAATGTCTCAAGATATAAAATAACAGCATTGAAGTCACCGTAGTCAAGAAACTAAACAAGTTCTAACTTATAGTTTATCGCTTACAGTTCGGAATACGCTCGTAAACGGAAGTTGACAAATAACTTTTGCAACTGTAACTTGACGTAAGTGTAAAATTTCTGTTAACTGCTGTTGTTATTTTTTGTAATTTATTTTTGTACATGTTTAAACATAATATAAACTTTAGGAAACATAAAAACTTTAACTCTGAGATTTACCCAATTTTTATTTTCTAAAAATTATTTATAATTGATTCATTTTAAATCTCGCCGGGACTAAAAAGGAATTCAAGTAGTATGGATAAGGATTAAGCTGGTCGTATCATATTTCTTCAGTGCTGCAAAGTAGATATAAATTACAACATGGTAAAGTGACAGGTGCCGATGATGTAACTCTCTCATCTTACGTAAACACTTGGAGCATTCCCTTGTTGACTACAGTGCGCATTAAATTTGCTGCGTTTTGTGAGCAACGGACCATCCGTTGTATAACTCCAAGCTGGTGGCCGGAATAGGCGCTTAAAAAGTTAGTTAAACAACACCCTTTCTACCTGTCCATTGCATCCACTAGAACTCTTTCAGAGTAGGTTTTTCCAGCTTACTTGGAGGCCGGCCTGCTCTACGGCTGGTCTCTGGCTCCCCACGCTAGTCAGGTTCCACTTATCTTCCCAGCGGTTAAACTATGCCGCAAGAACGGCACTTCGTCGTAAAAGTGGATCTCAGACCCACCTTTACGACGAAGTGCCGTTCCTTCCGTTTACGACGAAGTGGGAACCTATCAGGGACCTACTTTATGTGATATAAATCGATGAACTTATCCGCTGCAAAATAATTACCTTAGGAGATATCTTTAATTTTATTAGTTATACGTTAAGGAAAAACGTTAATGCTGCGACAATGTGAGTAGGCGTTTTAGTTAGATGGGTTTTTCGTTTCATCGTTTACTGTTTGTGTTTGACGTAAGCTTGTTTATTGCATGAGGGTTTTTTTACTTATATGACGAAACACAAGCATTTCACGCATTTAAAATGTAAACTAGATTGTATGTGTGTGAAATGTGGACATATTTTTCAGAATTAAACTTATATATCTTATATATAATAATAGGACGTATTTTATCGCGTTTATTTTAAATTTTAAATTCCGGATACATATTGATTGATTTTTTTTATTAAACTAATACTATTTAAGGTTTAAGATCTGCTGGTTTTTCTATATGCTTTGGGTTTTAAATATTTATAATATCATATAATTAACTAGCAACTCCGCAACTCCTCTTATGGATGGAATTTCGTTAAATCCGTTCTTTGCTGACCTCTACTCGGCAAAAGGAATATTCCTACCAAATTCAAGTCGCTACGCCTTATGATTCCAGAGATACCGTGATGAGTCATATAGGTTAAAATCTCTTTTATATATTTTATATGGATTAATAAAACATTGCTTTAGATTATCTTTTAAAGCTTCTAAGTTTGCAATGTATTCGCACAAATTAATTAGTATCGATTTTTTTAATTTTCTTAACTATCGATCATATTAAAATAAAAAGAACAATATTATAAACGGTTCCTATTTTGCGGCTATCCAATAAGTTATAAATTAGATATTGAAGGTTCATTTTTACAAGGGACCGTCTGGGGTGATATTAGGGACGTCCATTTTTCAAATAAATTGATGTTTTCCGATGTATTGATCAAAAATATCGATATTTTTCAACATTGTTTAATTTTTTATCTCATCATCATCATTTAAAATGGATTTTTTTTTTCAATAATAAGCGGTTTATTGTGCTGTTTTTAACTCAAATAAGTATTTATAAGAAGTCAGACAAGTAAGGGTAACGGCCTATTTTTGGACCGTAAATAACAAGCAAAATCAAATGTAACGATGTCAAATTCTTATCACCTTATCACCTTAGATCAATACAATTTAATATGCAAATAGTAAAACACACATCGGTTACAAAAAAGGCAGGTACTCCTAAAGTTTATTTTCGAAAAACGTAGCATTGTTGAATGAGCTGCAGAAATCTATTGTAGACACCAAAATTTTGCTCATGGATAATCAATTTAAGCGCAATTGTTTTTTAAGATCTTCTTAGGATTGTTAACAAAAAGACTTTATTTACACTAAGCGTATGTAAAGCAAAGTAGCTGTAATCATAATTACAAAATGCTTGAAAACAATTGAATGCACTATACAAATATTGTAGGAAAGTTTATGTGTTTAAGTTTTTATTATGGCGTTATTCAATAAAAATCCGTAAAGAATCTTTCGGTACATTTATAAATCTAGGTGATTCCTGCTACAAGCGGGTTGCAAAAGTTGGAATATTTATAATATACAAAAACCTTCGTTCGGGATTCGTTTTGTACTTGTATTATTTTGCAAGGCCATAATTGTAGTTTTTTTTAACTATTACAGGTTATTTAATGCCAAATAAAACAAGTATTTCAATAGGACACAAAAACAATGTAATTTATATAAAGACAAGTAATTGAGTATTATAAATAATTTCTATATTGGCATAGATAGTTACGTCTGCCAACGCTACGTGTCAGCGCTCTATATTCTAAGAATCCAGACGCTGAGTGGACAGTTGAATGATAAGCCCATCCGCTTCACGGAGGTCTTGTTGTTTAGACTCTAGAGCTGAATTAATATTAAGTTAGTCTTAGGCATACTCTTGTACGGAATAAACGTTCCCACTTTGAACGATTATCCTTTTTTTAAAAGACCCTCCGGCTCCCTCAACACTTGACTGGCGCAGCCGGTAGGATTTCCGCGTCGCGAAAAGTCTAAAAATCAGATCACGCGTCGTACGTTTCTGCGTTTAACGGAAATCCAGAACCAAACAAATTCGTCAAGGAGCATCCCGGAGCACGCCTAAGATTCACCGAGGGACATGAGCAGTCTGTGAGTAGACCCAAATCGCTATTTCCAGTCTAAGCCCAATCCTTTTCACTAGTTATAAGTATCTAGAAAATTCTGAGCACTGTTTCCAAAAATTGAAGTGTGTTTGTGGTTTCTTTTAAACATAGTATAAGATAGTGTGATATTTGAAGAAAATTGTTGATTTATAAGATAAAAGTGTTAGAATTCAGGATAAAAATGGAGAATATAGCCCAGATCCCTAGGGACTTTGCTAGCGTCATCCCAAATTCGACGGTGACGAGCAATTATTAAATTTTTTTATAAGAAAGTGTGAATATGTAATAAGTTGCTGCAGAATCGATAATAATCCACACCAGGATTTGTACGTGTTTCACGTTATAACATCTAAGCTTATAGGCAGAGCCGCCGCGCTTGTTAGCGAACGGCAAGATTTAGACACATGGCCTCTATTAAAGGGAGCCTTAGAACAACATTTTGGTGACCCACGTTCTGAAGAATGTATTGCGATAGAATTAGAGTCTTTGAAAATGAATAGTGGCGAATCTTACCTAGATTTTTGTAACCGTATCCAACATGTTAAAAGCACATTAATTGCCAAAGTTAACTTAACGCAGGATGTGAATCTTCGACAAAGTAAAGTCACTATATACGACAATATGTCATTAAACGTTTTTCTTTATAACTTGCCAGAGGATTTACTGCGTATTGTGCGCCTCAAAGGTGCTAGCTCACTTGAAAATGCCTTGAGCATCGTGCTCGAGGAAGCAAACTTCATGCACCAGTATAACGCTAAGAATAAGATGTTAAGATCTTCGATACCGCCTAAAGTGCATGTGAGTCAGAATCTTTTCGCCGACAAACCTCAAGGTTTTAAATTTGGAATACAAAATGCCCCTGTGACTTTACCGCAGAACAAATTTAAATTTGGCATACCTTTTAACAAGCCAATTAACGTGCCTCCCGCACAACCCCAACCAGTGGGACACAAGCCGCTAGTTCAACAACAGTTCGGCTATCGCCCAGCATTCACACAGGGCCAACAACAATTCGGTTATCGCCCACCTTTCACCCAGGGCCAACAACAATTCGGTTATCGCCCACCTTTCACCCAGGGCCAGCAACAGTTCGGCTACCGCCCACCTTTCGCCCAGGGCCAACAGCAGTTAGGCTATCGCCCACAATTTACCCAGGGCCAACAACCATTTGGTTACCGTCCACGCAGAGACTAGCTCCGCAGATTCCACGGATGTTAGCATGCGTACAGCCCCTATGAAACCTCAGGGACTTAGAATAAATGAACTCACATAACTTAAACGAACCAACATGGACAACGCTACTCTTATGGGTGAGAATCCGAGCTAGAGTACTACTACGACCTAGAACTGACTGACAATGGTGAAGCGTATGAATCGACTATGATAGACCAGGATCCCCAGGACACAGATGTCCAGAATGTGAAAAATTTTCACATGAGTTGCCTTCGCAAACCCCGAAGTAATAAAGCTTAACTATAGTACGCCAAACTTGCCGTACATAGTTATACCAGAAATTAACTCAAATTCATGATAGACACAGGTAGTTCACGTTCATTTATTAGTCCTAAAAAGGCTAATGAATATTTTGTTGATTCTAAATACTATGAACCGTTTGAAGTTATTAGTACTCACGCGTCTAGTCGACATGACGAAGTCCTTGTCATACCATTGTTCCCGACTTTTAACACCCCTGACTTACATAAATTTTACGTATGACGGTGACAGCTGTTATGACGGACTTATCGGCAGCGATCTCCTGAAACAGTTGAATGCTAAAATTGATATGAAAAACGAAGTGCTCTATACACAATCGTCTGCTATACCCATTATTTACAACCCTAAGAATGACGTAATTAAAATAGCCCCACGTTGTGAACAAAGAGTTAGGTTGCCTACTGACTTGCGTAATGGAGATGCAATATTAAATTACAAATTGCTTCATGAAGGTGTCAGGATGCCTACCGCTTTGGTCAGATGTGAGAACGGATACGCAACAACTATAATCCAAAATACTTTAGACACAGAAATGATTTTAACAGTCACAGCCCCTTTTAAAGTATCTAAATACAATAGCACACAATGTAAAGTTAACAAATTAAACAACGAACCGATTTGGAAGTTAATTCCATATTAACTGAGAATTTAACAAAGCTTCGTTTAGACCATATGAACGTGAAGAACGAAACTCTATACAAAACCTTTGTCTCGAATATAAGGACATATTTTATTCCGAGAAGTTACCTTTAACTTTACTAACGAAGTCAAACACCATATTCGTACTCGGAACGAAGACCCCATATTTATACGTCCCTACAGACAACCCCAAGTTATTAATGATGAAATTAACAAACAAGTTGACAAAATGTTAGAAAGTAACATTATTCAAAATTCTTTCTCCCTGAGTGCACCGTGCATTAGTACCTAAGAGTCCGATGCTAGTAATGAAAAGAAATACCGACTTGTTATCGACTACCGAAAGTTGAACGAAATTACAACCGACGACAAGTACCCCTTGCCAAATATAACTGAACTATTTGACAAATTAGGACGCAGCTGTTACTTTTCGACTCTTGACCTTGCCAGTGGCTATCACCAAATTGAAGTCGCTGAAGAGGATAGACAAAAAACCGCGTTCAGCACAAACTCAGGACATTACGAATTTTCTCGAATGCCCTTTGGACTTAAAACCGCACCTGCAACATTTCAGGACTATTGACAACATATTACGCGGCTTACAAGAATTCACTGCCTTGTGTATCTAGATGACATAATTATTTATTCAGCAAGCTTGCAGGAACATTTAGCAAAATTACGTACCATTTTTGACAGACTTAGGAAGACTAACCTGAAAGTACAACTTGACAAATCGGAATTCCTCAGAAAGGAAGTTCTGTACCTTGGACATACAATAACGAGTGACGGCTTGAAACCTAATAACGACAAAATTAAAGCCATATTAGATTACCCCTTGCCCCGTACAACGACGGAAATCAAAAGCTTTTTAGGTCTGATTGGTTACTATCGTAAATTCATAAAAGATTTTGCAAAAATTACTCAACCGATGACAGCTCGACTGAAACAGAAGCGGTCTATGCCTGTCACTGATGCCCAATATATAGAAGCCTTCCAAAAGTGTAAAGAGTTACTCGTTAACGCTCCCTATATTACAATACCCAGACCCTGACAAAACTTACGTATTAACAACTGACGCTTCAGAATATGCTCTCGGAGCAATCCTGTCGCAAGGACCTATTGGTAGTGACAAACCAGTCGCATATGCCAGTAGAACCCTTAACGACGCTGAAACCCGTTACAGCGTAACGGAAAAGGAACTACTAGCCATTATCTGGGCAGTTAAGCATTTCCGCCCCTACCTTTATGGTAAGAAATTTATCATCGTAACTGACCATAAGCCCCTAGCCTGGCTTAACTCTTTAAAAGAAACTAACAGTAGATTAACACGTTGGCGCTTACGTTTATCCGAATATGATTTCGAAATTGTTCATAAAAAGGGAAAGCTTAATTGTAACGCAGATGCGCTCTCACGGATTAGGACTAACGCATTAGGCAAAGATGAGAATATGTCAACGGATGCTAATGTTGATACGGACGAGAATAGAAATAAGGAAATAAAACAGCTAATAAAGGATATAGCGCAATTAAATAAAGATCAAGAGAGAGTTTCTGATAAACCAGACCCACCTATATCCTTATTATCGGACGATGAAGACACAATAGTTATTTCAGATTCAGATACCCCCGTAAGACGTGGTTCCCCATATTCCATACCGTGTCCATCAAGTTCGACTTTAACTGCTTCTGAAAAATCTTCTAGTATTGAAACGACGCATTCAGCGCAGGATACTGAATCTAAGGGTATCCCAATATTGCAAGAGGCTATTGACACTAAGCCCAACCAAATTTTAGTTTATTTCTGGTCTGTGGATAGATTAACAGTAAAGATTTGTCACGAGAAAGACAAAGGATCCTTGAAGTGCACTTACCTTTAAATCGAATTGATCTTGTAAAACAGTTTCTAAAGAATACATTAAAAATAATACTAAATATTATATTTACTTTGAAGATAAACAGCATAGGAAACAGTTTACCGAAATGGTAATATACTTATTTAAGAAAGAATCAGTTCAATTTGTTGAATGTACTAAAGAGTAGTTTTCACGGATAACGAAGAGGAACAACGAAATAATTAGTGAATACCATACGGTAAGACATGCCATCGTGGCATCAAGGAAACTTCAGCTCACATTAAGCGTACTTACTTTTGGCATAACATGGAACAGTCAATTTCAAGTTTTATAAATTCCTGTGAGGTTTGCAAGCGTATGAAATACGATCGGAAACCTCTCAGACCAGAATTCAATTAACTCACACTCAATCAAAGCCGCTAGAGAAATTTTCATCGATGTTTTCTCTATCGACAGGCGCTACTATTTGACAGCCATCGATGCCTTCAGCAAAGTTGGCCAAGCGTTCGAGATCCTAACGGCTACCCAGAGATAGTCAGAGCCCTTATTAAGTATTTCTCCTTTTGGTGTTCCCCGCAGAATTAGTGCAGATCCGGTTCTGAATTTAATAACGCCCTTTTAAAGGAATTATTAGTTTTATACAAAATAGATCTCACATTGGAACCCCTAATAATCCAAATTCAATGGTCTCATAGAGAGATTCCATAGCACCATTATCGAAATTTATAGAATAGCAAAGTATGAGCAGAAGTACACCGATGCTTCCTCTGTAATGACGTAGCCATTATGGCCTATAACCCTCTATACATTCAACAACGGTTTGACCCTTTGAAGTTTTACTAGGCCGCATTTGGCGTAGACTTTGAGAAGCAATACATGCAACAGCTAGTTAGGGAACATGCAAAGAGAACTAAGTTTCTATACCAACATTTGTCAGAACAGGCCATTAAACGTAAGGAAAAATAATTCAAAAACGAGGCGGAGAAACCGAGTTTAGAATTGAGCCAGTGACGTAATATTCGCAAAAGAAGTTAACAAAAAGTAGTAAAGACAAACCCCGCTATAGAAAGGCCGTAGTTACTGATGAAATTGTAAGAAACGATGTTCATAAACGCGAAGAACCGCGATACTAAAGTTCCAATTAAAATATAAACGCCCTTCACAGGCACCTCCTCGTGCTTCTGGCAAAGCCATGATGAGCCAACTCGGGCCCTTCAACTTCAGGCACTTAATAAAATCCTGGAATCCTGCCCGTGAAGAATGGTGTCGCGTAATCAGTAACGACAAATGGATCCTTGTAAGGGTATTAGACGTTACCCCCTTAAGGGAAGATTTAAAGTTTAATGTTCAACGTCTTTTAGAGTTAAATAAGTTAGTAGAGAATAAGTTTGATAGAAGTAATGTTACAGATAAGTTTATAGATATAAGAAGCCAAGTTGAGTATATACAAAATATGACTGTTAATAAATTCAGTCAGATCATTCCGACCGCTCGAGTCAAACGAGGTCTAATCAACCCGTTAGGTTCACTTATTAAAATGATAACCGGAAATCTAGATAACGACGATGCCACTAGATTTGACAAATTGATCAGTGAAATTGGGTCTCAACAAAATCTTAATAATAGAAAGTTAACGGTGGTCACCGAGATGGTACAACTTTTGACCAACTCTACACGTGTACTAAATAATAATCTTATTTCTCTTAATAGTAAAGTTAATGAGGTGACAAACATGGAAAATTTGAGAACTCAGTTCATTAATGCATACAATTTACTTATTCACAACTTTCAGACAATTTGTACTCAGCTTGATGAAATAGAAACTAGTTTATCTTTTAGTAAGTTAGGAATTTTACATCAGTCTATTATAGAGACGGATAAGTTGTTATACCAACTTTATAAAATTAGTAGAATAGGAAAATTAGTTTTTACTCCTAGTTTAGAAAACTTAATTAAGATAGAGCAGTCCATAACTTTGAAAGCTTACTTAAAGGAACTACAAATCACTTACCTTTTGGAAATACCTCTGATTGAGAAAGATACTTATATCTATTACAAATTAGTTCCTATACCTGTATTATCCGTGATTCCACTGTTGTCATATTGCCCAAATACCCATATCTCCTGGCTAAAGGGTTGAAGATCAGACTGCTCACTCACCGTGTCAAGAAATCGACGAGTCCAGCTTCCTCTGCACTGATGATGGAGCTTTGCAGTATACTCATGACTCCTGCATCACCGACTTGATGACGTACGCCGAGAACGTGACGTCATGCACACAGATTCCCATCACCATTGAAAATGTCCGTGTTCAAGCACTACATACTAACAGATGGATTCTCTATAGTAGAAATATGGAGCTACTTACGAGAACGTGTATCAACGAAATTTTCCGTCAAGAGATTAAAGGTACTTACATACTTACCTTAGACGACCCCTGCGAAGTGAGAGTTCAAAACGTCGTTCTGAAAATTCGTCAGATATCTACAGAAAATATAACATATTCTAAGTTACCGATTGTAAATCTACCCTCAATCTTCACACCTGAAGAGACGAAGTACTTGAAACCTGTCAACCTGGAAGGCGTCGACCTGGATGACCTGCAGATCCTGTCAGTGGCTTTGAAGAAAAGTTTTAGTGAATCGGAAGTTAGTGAAAGTGAAAGGGCAATCATTGAAGTGCGTAGAATAAGTGTATGGACTCTCATAATCTATGTTCTGATCATTGTATTACTGTGTTTTGTATTGTATAAGAAATGTTATAATAAGATAGTACGCAGGGCAGATGTTCGAAGCTCTCCTGAAAAGGAAAACTTCGCACTTAAGGAGGGAGGAGTTACGTCTGCCAACGCTACGTGTCAGCGCTCTATATTCTAAGAATCCAGACGCTGAGTGGACAGTTGAACGATAAGCCCATCCGCTTCACGGAGGTCTTGTTGTTTAGACTCTAGAGCTGAATTAATATTAAGTTAGTCTTAGGCATACTCTTGTACGGAATAAACGTTCCACTTTGAACGATTATCCTTTTTAAAAGACCCTCCGGCTCCTCAACACTTGACTAGATATTAAATAAATAAATATTTACCAGGGTCACATCGGTTTCAGATGTCTCAAATAATATTGATCGCAATATATGATTGGGGTCGATCAATGAAGGGCCTGACCGCCGGAAACCATTCATTACCTATCAGACCCGTATTATATTGTATATATTGTTGCCTTGGAACGTGGCGCTGGTCTGTTTGTCTTGAACAAGCGGCGTGAAAGCTTTGTGCTGTGAAACGCATTGTTTCATATATAATTACGTAGTGTATTTAGAATGCTAAAGCTATGTTTTATATTAGATTTAACAAATTTTAATAATAAAGTTAGTGCTTTTTAAGATTGATATCTGTATTATTTATCCATTATAACGATACAAAAGACAAAAACTTTAAAACTATCACATTTTTCCGTGTAATTTATTTCATGTCGCTCTAAATAAATTTGCTGTATGTAACTAACGTAGAAAATAACAAGTTAACAACAACACAATTACCCATAAAAATAAAAATGTCCCCATTCTTGTAGCAGACTCGATACTTTTGCTACGTGCTACTTTCCTATACTAACTATATATGTATATATTCACTTCGAGAAAGTCTGAAGTGAAGACAACTGAATTATTCTAAGGCCGCCATTTAACACTAAAGGTTAATTTTAAGGTAAAATCCCTCTTTAACGTTCAGTACAGGGTACTTGGCTTCTTAATACTCTATATGTCTGCTTTCTTGAGGCACAATATAATACATAATTTTGATAGGCAATAAAAGAAAACATATTGTATTTCAATTATTTCAATGTGTAGAGCGATAATGGGATTAAGTCGAAAAAAGAACTCCTATTACAAATATTTAGCAAGTTAAATATAAAGAAAACAGTAGTTATTTTATTCTTACATAAATTTCAAAGTTAAACGTAAAGAACATAGATATTTGATAACGTAGCTATGTTACCATTTAGTTATATGTCTAAATTTTATCTAATAAGGAAATAAAATTAAATGACATTGTTAAGTCGTAGATCTACTATTGCATAGAAACATATCGTAAGGAATCGTTATTTCTAAAGACTCATTAAAATATGTATGACATGCTTTTTAAAGCTGATTATACTTTTTGGTTAAAGTTAAACTAAAAACTGTAATGATATCTTTTGTTCCCATTTAGTACAGTGATAAAAGCGTGTGTCATGTTATTTAAATCAATCAAAGTTTCGCAATTAAAATAAATGAATAAATCAGTACACAGGTAAAATGTTTTCAAATAAACATTTTCTTTACACATCTAAAAAAAGAATTTGATTTGAATTGATCGTCACAATATATCACTGATTCAGAAAGCGGTTTCCCTTTTCTTATGTTTTATTAATTTAAAAAGTAAAGCTCTCGAAACAACTTAAATGTTAAATACAAAGACCGGATTAGAAAACGCTCAGCTCTGGGGCAACACAAACAGTAATAAGCTTGCAAAGTCGTTTGAAGTTCACTTTAGCTGCTACCAACTTCCGGTAATCATAAGGATTTTATTATACAGCTAAAGCTACTTACTGTCAGCAAATTATGATAAATTTATTATTGTAACAGAGAAATTATAGTGTCACTTGAAATATGTTCATGTTATATTATAATGTAAATATATGTTAGATTAATAATTAAAATATCAAAATTAAACAGCACTGATAAAGCGTTTGTGACTTTTATAAAACAAACAGATTTCATTAAGCGTCTTATTGAGAACAAAAAACACGGTAACAAAATCTTTCTCACTGATGACTCGATAATAGTACAACAAAAAACAACGCAATTTAATCTTTTATAGGCAACACTTCTTTTTCGTTAATAATTGAAAAAGTTAGCAATACTCAATTTAAATTGAAAGCCATTAAAACAATTTTTTTTTCGTAAAACGCTCGCACTCCAAGCGCTGTTAAACAGCGAGCTAAATTCGCAACAGAGTCATTATTTGACGTCTAATATAATTAATAGAAATACACAATAATACAAAATAAAGCAAAAGCTTTTGCTATTATACTGATCATGTATTAAGTGTCTAATAAGAATTTAGGGGAGGTATTAGGGGAGGCCTATGTCGAGCAGTGGACTGACACAGGCTGATGATAATGATGATGATGATGATGATGATGAATATTAATCATTTCATGAGAGATAAATGGTAGTGAGCCTGAAAGAGGGGTTTCTGTTTACACGGAAACTTTTGCCAAATCTATATTCAATTAAACCTATATTGAAAGTTGTATAAAAGATTTTAGACGTATTAAAAATAATATAAATATTCATTACGTTATAAAATATAATAATAAAATGAAGTAGTCACACATCTTATTAAATATCTAATAAAAAGTATGACAAATTTTCGTATTCCATCTGTACAGTGTCCGCGATGGTGAGATATAAAAGCTATTGTTTAATGAATGGAAGTTAAACAAAAGGCATCGTGGGAAGGAACAGTTTCATTTCCCGCTCACACACTGTAGCTGCAATGGATAAAAGCTCAATTACAATGGCTTCGTGATTCGCACTTGTTTATACATCTCTGATTTTTTCTTAAATGCGGCATTAATTATTAAATTACAAATAATAAACTACAAATTCTCGATATTATAAGGAATTTAATCATTCTTGTTATTTTCATGACAACGAACTATTTAAATAATAATAATATTTCAGGACGATTAACACAACATCATCTAGTCCCAAACTAAGCAAAGCTTGTACTACGGAAACCAGATGACTGATTAATACATACAAGAAAAACACCCGACGTGGGAAAAATATTGTGTTAAACACATTTTGTTTTAGAATCCACACCTTCTGGAGTAAGAGTCAGGGTCACTAACCTCTACGCCAAGCGGGTTGGCCATAAGGATTTATTTCACGACATTACATTGGAAAAAGGGCAAATTGAATTTTTTGGAAGAATGCGTTACTTTAGTAGGGTGTATTCAGTATACATATTAACTAAAAGAAATATGACTAGAAAAATAATATCTGAGGAATATGTGCACAGACTTTTAAATATTATTTTTATTTTGAAGTAAACGTAGATTATAGTTAATATTTAAAAATAAACATAATTTTGATCCAATATGAGATTACGTTAAAATCTATAACCTTCAGATGACATCAAGAAATTTAAAATCTTGGCCCAAATACTAAACAACATTCTAAACATGTTTCTGTAAATAACTTTATGTTAGACTAATTAAGATCCTTTCTCTGTAAGAAAATTCTCTATCTCTAATTTTTTTAATTCTCTATAAATCAACATGCCACATATTACCCGAAACGCAATGTTTTCGGATGATACGTGTAATGTTGACTTCCTAATAAAATAATTCAATACTCAAACTGACTCAGACTAGAAAAACGGCACATATAAATGTTTTCTGGCCTTAACATACTACGTTAGCTCGACTTTGTTGTAAACATTTCTATCCTCATTATAAGTTTTGTGCTGAATACCTTCTGAAACTTATACGTAATGTTTTCAAAGCTTCCATGTCCGATACTTAGCGCTACTGTATTCACCCGGCAACCTGTAATAAGTTGAATACAGGATCTATGCAACTGAAGTTTCTACCATCTTTAAAATAACGTGGCTCGCATTTTATATCTTTAAGAATGGCAATATATTTTCTTCACAAATAATAAATATTTACTTAAAGGTGATTGAAGAACAGATCCCTTTGTAAGTTACTTGCAACATATTTAAAAACACATGTGCAATAAGAAAAATTCTTATAAAGAAAGAAGAAGAAAAGAGAGATTGGGAGAAGACGTGTCAATTACTCAGTAATTCAACAGCTGAATGAACACGATGAACATTAGATTTTGTTGTTTAAATAAAAGCAGTTGTATAGAACAATTTGAACTTTATATTAGAAAATTTAGAATTTTTTCTCTACAAGTATAGAGGTTAATTAGTTAGTAAGTGCTTTTAATAAACATATTAACCGTCGATGGATGTAGTGGGGTCTTGTGAGGCATTACAAAGAAGTCAAACATTACAAAAGCAAGAATAAATAACAATGTTACCGTAAAGTACACAACATTTTATGCTCGTAATATGTAAAATGTTGTAATTTGTGGAGTGTTGTCGATATCTTGCATACATTATTTTTGAAATATAATTATCCTTATTTGTTAAGTCGTTTAGTATATAATAAATTATAAAAAATTATAAAAATAAGTATTTGTTAAAAAAATTAAAAATTTTGGAAACATTTTGATGTTCTTAAATATATTTCCGATAAAATACCTATAATAAGTGAGAAATAGACGGAATAGGTGTATTTTTTTGATATAAATAAATAATGGCATAGTAATTATTTTTCGTTTATTTTTCCGCAATTGAACAAACTTTATATGTTCTGGACTTGTCTTTCTGCAATAATACAAATTATTT
This sequence comes from Lamproptera curius, assembly GCA_029286875.1. Classification (NCBI taxonomy): domain Eukaryota; kingdom Metazoa; phylum Arthropoda; class Insecta; order Lepidoptera; family Papilionidae; genus Lamproptera; species Lamproptera curius. The sequence continues at coordinate 1,129,230 of JAGSMT010000039.1, read as the reverse complement.
GTCTGTTTTATTTTGTGACAAAAAAGTTTTTATTTACAATCCTGACGAATTCCTTTTTACATAATCTAACTTTTTTTAAAACTTAGCAGTCAATTCGTTTTATTAATAAATTACAGTTTCTAAGTAATTAATTTTGAATTAGTAGTTTAACGTAGTAATTAGTAATGTGTATCAAAAGCATTTTTAAACATTTATTCAAATTAATTTCCACTTTTCTAGTTTTTTAAGTTAATTATACTAGTTAACAAAGCGAAAATGGACATTGCAATAATTTTAAAATATGTATTTATTTTTACATTAATTATGCTTATACTTCACATAAAATAATATTCCAAAAATTTTTTTAGTTTTAATCTAATTTACTTCTGGTATGAAACTTTCGGAAAAAATAAGAAACAATTTTTTGAGGTGCTTCTCATACAATAAAAAAGGGAATACCTTATTTTTCTTTTTTTAAGGTTAATTTGAATTAACTGATCATTTTCTGTCGTAGCAATGGGACGACCGCACCGCCCACTTGACTGCGTTTATTAAAAAGTTATATGTCCAACAGTGGACTGCAAAAGGCTGTTTATGATGATGATGATGAACCTAAAATCAGCCAAAGCATATTTTTATATCTCACTAGATTAGATTAATCTAAACATATTACAAAAACACAAATCATTAAAATTTATATTTTAAAAGTTATTACAGATGTCTAATGCACAGAAAGACTCTTTTTCAAATGTAATGTGCGATTATGATTACGGATTTAAAATTTATGTGACTATAAGAAATAAACAATACAATTCTACTTCGAAGCATCTGATGTCAAAAAATTCTAAACAGATAAAAGAAGTTCAAACTAAATCGAGGCCTAAAACTTTTAAAAGGTATAAAAATAATAATTTGCTTCTCTCCGAGATAATTGTTTTTGGAAGAGAAGCAATCTTGCGCCAAAGTTGCCGCTTTACGGCCAAAAATTTTTTCTTTCTAAAAATATTACAAATCAAAGTCAGATGATTTTTCAGCTGTGGTTAATCTATTTTGTTTTTTTCTTTTAACAATTTTAAGCACAACGATAGACATTTTACTAATATTTCTTTTTCAAAAGGTTAGAACACTTTATTTTTTCATCATCATCATCATTATCGGCCTGTGATAGTCCACTTAGTTTTATTTTTTTTTATTTTTTTATTACATACGCAGGCAGACGAGCAGTCGGGCCACCTGATGGGAAGTGGTCACCGACGCCCATAGACATTGGCAACACCAGTGGTATCGCCAACGCGCTGCCTACCGTGAGACATAGGGTGTTAGGTGGCTACGGTGCCCTTCAAACCGGAACACAGCAGTGTTTTCACACTACTGTTTCGCAGCAGAAATAGGCACCGAGGGTACCCACCAGACGGTCTCCTGTAAAAGGGACCTACCACCGTAAACTGCTAGACATAAGCCTCCTCTTATACACCCTATCTATTAGGGGTTTTGGACCGTATCCCACCACGATGGTCCGTTGCGGATTGGTGGGTAGACCGACTTTTTACAGGCCCATCCGACGCATGGATCATCTTACTTTCAGACAATTGGGTGATCGGCCCAAATTGCCTAAGCAACTATAAAAGAATAATGATGTAATTAACAAAATAAAGATAACACATACAGTACGTAATTAAGTTTCTACCAAACTTTATTAGAGGAATGGTGTTCTATCACAGAAAAATAAAGTGTGAGTGTAAATAAGTGTTCTAATGCCTATGTTACATTAGTAACATTTATATGTATCATTCTTATTCATATGTATCTACAATTAACACACCATTGTAAACAATAAAACTGTAAATGATAAAATAATTCATTTTACACAAATTCTCTATCTCTTATTTGGCAGCTGTATGGTACAAATTTAAAATCATTAACCTTCTCGTTTAGTGTCTTTACTTTACTTGTGGGTTGTGCCCTTAGACTTGCCGTTCGATGCAATGCTCCAATACTAATGTCTTCCAAATCGATTTCGACTACGGCGGCCGATCTGTATTATAGGTCAGTATATTAGACGCAGGAGATATTTTAGTGCACAAAAGTACGCGCTACTAAAGGTGCACCCTCTTTTTGTTTTATAGTCTGATGGGACGGATAACCAACCGGAAAGAGGATAGGCATCCTATCTCCGGCTATGTCGGACGGTGTGGTGTAGGATGCTATAACATGCTTAAGCAAAGCTGAAATGTAAAACATCTCACTTTATAGGCAACCAGGCGATCTAACTGCATTATTTATATATTAACCAAATATGAAAAACAACAAAAAAATGGAGAGTCCTGTAAATTCAAACCCTCGGCCTCCGGTTTATGAAATTGAAGCTGCAATACTCCAGGCCATCAAGTTCAGGCCGTACGTTTAATTGTTTCTTTGATTCAGATAAACGCGAGATAAAGAAGATGAACATATACTCATATTGATAATAAACAAATATTATAATAAAGTGGTATCTTAATGAAATCGATGCGCTGTCGGTAAAGCTCCTTTAGTTGACAGCTAGCACTGGCTTAAAAATAAAATTTTGCGTTTAACCCGCATATTTAGGTCACCTATAAATAATTTACTGTTATTGTTCAGGTTTATTCTTGACTTTTACAATGAAGGTTTTCGTTTAATTTGTTAATTATACTACAGTGTCGTTTTTTCTTTATCACGTGGCCCCACAAGTTGGTGAAAAATTAAAATCTTTCTAACCTAAAGAAATCTAAATCTTGGGTGATTAATTTAAAAAGGTGGTTTAACACAAAATTTCATAACCTTAACAAAACAAGGAGATTATTTGACGAAAATAAATGACGGTAAAATGAACCAGAAAATATTGAAACGAAAAATAAGCCGAGCTTTTGCAGTTTTAATTTAAATGGCATATTAAAGCTACGCGTTTCCAATGGTCGTTTATGGCATTTAAATCCGTTAACGCGCGGTAATATGCAATGACTTTTTTTAGAGAAAAATTATTATGTAAGCAGGAAACCTTCCTAGATTAAATATTAGGTAAAAAAAACTTTTCAGTAGTAACTGTGTAACCGAATCATGGTATTTTTCTATTTTTGCAAAGCGGAGGTCGTGGTTTCATTACACTGGGAAAAAATCGTTTATCGTTTATTTGATGGCTTCCGTTGGTGGAGTTAACCATTACAACCCGGCGGAGTCGAGGGGCTGTGCAACTTTAAGCGTGCACAGGCTTCACCTCTTAATTTGTTGGCTTAGCTCCGAGGGTCCCCAGAGGGGAGACCTCGGCTCGGGCTGCCACTATTTTTAAACCGTCAGCGATCTAATCGAGGGTGCCCAGGAGGGCCGAACCTCGGCTCGGTTAGTCGCTTTTTGATCCTTTCTAACCCGTTAGCAACATGTATCGAGGGCGCCCCGGTGGGCCGAACCTCGGCTCGATCAGTTGCTTTAGGACATGTTAATTTTTAAGCTAAAAACCGCTCTATCTAATTGGTGAAAATCGGCCTGGTACGTGCCGATATCTGTTGTACGGGGTGTGCGTTTGCCCTCGACGGCGAGGGCAAAAAGTGTTTCGGTAGTACGATTTAACACGTGCTTGCACGATCGTTATATCGTCGTCCGGATCTGTGAGTATGTGGCGCGGTCGCCTATATCGGGCGTGTTTCCTATGTTTAGGACGAGTTATTTTGCGTGGTACGTAAGCGGCGGCGCTACGTACCAGTTCATTCGGATGTTGCGAAGCCGAGTCGAAAAATCGGATGGATGCTTGTTTCAAAAGTTGATGTATCGAAGGCAATTCCAGGTCCACATGCAGGTCAAGGTTGCGCACGCACCAGTGCACACCCGTGGCTCTGCGTATGAACCTGTTTTGCAGGGTTTGGAGTTTGTGGATGTTTTTGGGGGATGCATGAGCAAACACCGGACTGGCGTAAGTCATGATGGGACGGATTACTGTTTTGTAGAGCAACACCTTGTTGCGCAGAGATAGCTTGCTCTTAGGATTTATTAAGGGAAACAGGCGACCTAGGACGTAAGCCGCTCTGTTTTTGACCTGCTTGATGTGCGGGCCGAAGCTGAGGGTTTTATCGAGGGTGACCCCGAGGTATTTGATTTTATCTACCCATGGAATTGGGTAGTCTAGCAGTCGGATCATGGGAGGGATCGTCGGCATTCTGTGGGTAAACAAGACTGCCGCGCTTTTGGGAAGGGTTTATTTCGATTCTCCAACGTCGAAACCAGTCACCGAAGCATCTGGCTGCGATTTGGAGACGTCGTTGGATTATGAAAGGACATGTACTGGATGAAAAGATGCAAGTATCGTCTGCGAACAAGGCGGTGCTTACTTTGTGATTATGTGGGATGTCATGGGTGTAAAGGGTGAATAGGACAGGACCTAATACGGAGCCTTGTGGAACTCCGGCTAGTAGCGGGTGAGGTTGAGATTTCGATCCCTCGACGCGGTATCGGAACGTTCGTTTCCAGAGAAAGTCTCGTATGATGAGTACGAGACGGTCTGCACGCCGAGCTTATATAACTGAGCTTATATAACTTGTCTGGGAAAAAGAACTCAGTGCCATCTTTGTATTCTGGTTAGTTGGTGTATATATGAGCGAAAATGTGAGATGAGTAACGCGTCGGATAGACATGTCTTATCATGACAAAGTCGGTCCGGTAGCCGAGACAATTTTTGACAATTGTACAGGACGCAAATACTTTCAAAGTTGCTTGTTACTAATCCATTCATTGTATATATGTAGTTTTCCTTTAGGATGCGAAAGCCATATATGCGCAGACAGATACTGTTTCTCAGTAAAACTGCTTGTTAAGACGCCTAATAATAACCACTGAAAATGGCCAGCAAGCAGTGATGACTAGTATAAATTAAAAAATTTACCTACTACAATGTATATATATAATGGCAATATTTTACCTATTTTTTGTACTCATTTAAAATAAATCATTTAGTAATTTTTTGATCGTTCTTTATCTTGAAACGGTTTTTGTTGGTTAGTTGTAAGTTATTGAGAGCAGTAGATTTAAAATTTAATTTTGATGTAAATACAAATAATTTTTATTATTAAAATTAAAATTTCGTCTTTACAAATTGAGAAACTATTGTAAAAGGGCTTCAAAAATCATCCATCTGGAAACTACTGATACGAGTAAATAATTTTTTTCTTCAAATTTATTCTTAACTTCAGCGAGACTCACTTTCATTACATAAAGTAGAAAATAGAATATACGTTATATTATTTAGTGAAATTTCGTAGTGTGAGAAAATATCTCGTAAATATGGCATTTCCGTGATCCCCAGATTGTAATATAAATGCAGGTCACGTAGTTAACATTTACTATTTCCTGTTCCCTAAAGTTTGCCATGTTTGATAACTTTGTCGATTTTAAGAAAACGTTGATTATATGATACGAAGTTTGTAAAATATAATTTTTAGCAGAGTAGTATACAAATAGGTTTCCTTACCGCTTGAAATAATAGTCTCATATACAAGAGTAATTCTATATGAGACTTTTATTTTAAGCGGTTTTCTCAAGAACTAAGTGTCAATTCATTCAATTTTATAGAACTGCTAAGACTCAATTTAAAGTTCCATTCAAATTATTAACCGCTTTAAACGTCGAATGATTTTAAATTTAAACTGTCTCCTTAATACTTAGATTCATTTGTAAAATAAAGTGAAAATGCGTTTTGGCCAAGCGCCTTTAATACTAAAATTATGAACTGTTATAACCTATATGTCTTAGTTTTTGTTTTAAAATTGATTTTGGGAATATTAAATTCGATCATTTTAAACTGCCTCCGTAGCCTAGTGGTATGGACGTGTGCTTTAGAAACCGGAGGTCGTGGGTTCGAATCCTGCGGGGACACAACAAATTTTCATTGTTGTTTCCTAGTTGGTTAGGGCAATTTGGGCCGATTACCCAGTTGTCTGAAAAGTAAGATGATCCATGCGTCGGATGGACATGTAAAAAGTCGGTCCACCCACCAACCCGCATTGGACCAGCGTGGTGGGATACGGTCCAAACCCCCCAATGGAAAGGGGTGTATTAGGGGAGGCCTATGTCCAGCAGTGGACTATCAAAGGCTGATGATGCATGTTGATGCATTTTAAAAAGATTTTTTTAAATTTATATGTATGTATCTATTCGATTTCACCTATCGACTGTCAACAATGGTACTTTTATCTTTGTAAACAATGACACAAAGTTCAGCCACTGGCTGTGTTCTCAGTTGTCAGAACAGATGACAGTCGTCAGTCCAATCAAATTTACCCTACAGTGACCGCAGTTTTTAGATTTAGTTATTTCAATCACTGAATTTAAAGGGTACATATGTTTTCGTCCTTTATAAGTCATTCAAAAACTGACAGAAATTTTACTTCAAACATAATTTCTATACTGGTACAATTTAAAAACTCTGGAGATGCTCTAACTATATTAACAATCAAAATCTTGCATAAATTTGTAAAATTATTATAAAAAATGTAATTTTTAAAGTAATATTTTTTTAAAATATTTGTTACGGAATGCTCACTGTATGATGTCCTCCTAGCAAACGGTTGTTCGACAAATGTCGGTAGTGATATGGAAAGGTAAGCGAAAAATCTCCTTCCTAATTATTTCTTTTAAGACCCAGATATGAAGCTTATATCGTTTAATATCAAATATCTTGGTTTTCCAAAAAGTATTTTATGTGTTGCTCACTCACACACTTTGAAGGTTTGAAATCGTATTAAAACTTGATTGTTTTATAAAAAACATGTTTTACTAAATAGCTATTACATGACTCTAATATGGAGTAGTTGGTTTGTGGCATCATCACTACGTCTAGCTTATAGGTTAGCGTTTCACTTAAGTAGGTTTCAGTTACTGTGTTTTAATTGAAAAGCGGTATTAAATGGCCCGTGTTACATACATTTAAAAATATTAATAACAAAAATGTAAAACTTTAATAATAGTGCTTGCAAAATTCAAAACCATATAAATAGTAACACGTCACCTATATAAGGATGCGACAATGAAAATATATACCTATATTTAAGTACCGTGAATAATTTTTTATAGAATTACTTAAATAATATGAAATATATATAATATGTAGCGTGCATCCTTAATGAGGTTTTCTTGACGTCAAATAAATTCTTAAATGATTTTAAGAGATTAATAATAAAGAAGAAAACAATTTTTAAATTTAAATCTCTGCTAATCTAAAATTTTAAATGGGAACAAATTATATTCGATACCTTCACTTGATTAATTCTTGCCTTAGGCTTTAAGCATTACATTTTTAATATACATGTGAATCCAACATTAAAGTTATTAGTAACAAGCCTTCTCCAACGTTATTTAAAATAGGCTCTCCTTCTTTTTTGCCTTTTTCCTTGTAGTTGCTTGTTCCGGTATTTAATAGGTTTGTTTACCCCATGCGTAACAAAATATTGAATAACTCTTTGTCAACTTACAATTTAATGTTTCTAAATTCCAAAATATTATTTCCAGGAAAACCTTTATATTGGTATTTACTTCTTATAATTTATTACTTTGTAAAATAGGTGCGACTCGTTTAAAAAAAGTCGTAATTTTTGTCTACCGTGGAACGGTTTTAGGTTTATAATGGTATAGGTTAGGTTTGTATATTATTAAGTATATGTGCTGGTTAGCCTGCATATTAATTATGAATACACTACGGTTACTATTTCGTTCTCTTTGAGCAAGAGTGTAGTACTCTTGTATTCGGCAAAGCGTACCTTTGTGGAACAGAATAACTCCTCCAATATTGACTTTTTACATCCGATTGATAGTCAAATTTTCAAGAATGCTATGGCACTGTTGCCATACGCCATATGCCATATGGCAAGGTTGCAAAAAAAAGCCTAAATTTTTTTGCAGTTTTATTGATTTCGGACCGTTACCTAATTTCAAAGTTAGCAAAGGACAGGTCTATTACAGCAGTAATTATTAACACAAGAAAAAACAATTAAATTACCCACGTTTTTACTAACTGTATAGATCGTTTTTAAATGTAATTAAATTACAATGTCTATATTATGTAAAGAAAATAATAAAATACAGTCACATCACTATGATTAATATTTTACAATAGATCTTTTCTGTTCGATTTTGAAATAGGTCATAATTTTCGTTAAAGTTTTACTTGTATGACGTATTTCCTAAAGCCTGGACGTGTATATATTTGATAACTTCATTCAAGATTGAATCGGATTGCTTCTTTATTGTTTTTTCTGCAATTATTGCATTTTTAAATGCAATTATAGAACGTAGAACGTAGAACAAGTAGTAGAGAGTAGTAGAGAGTAGAACAAGTTTACAAGAAAAAAGCAAAGGTTATAATCATTAGTAGGCAGATTTGTTTTCTTCAAAGGATAGATTGTATCATATACAAACGTCATACTTTCTGTTATTGGTATAATTTTTTCATCTTTAAAGAACTCTTGACAGCGTTACCAATAAGCACGAATAAATTTAGAGGCTTACAATTATAAACATAGTAATATATTTTTTGTGATAATTTGCCAACGTTTTGGGGCAGCAAGGTAGCTGGTCGAAATGAGTTAGTATTAGAGCACTGAAAAGTGAATTTAAAATGCGTCAAAACATAAACATAACAATAATAAATATTCTGTTAGCTACGAATTTGAAAATAGACTGAACGCTTCAATTTTTGTGCCTAAGGCCTTAAATTTGCAGCAACTTTCGAGCCTCAAGTCAATTTCAAACAGCACTGATTATTGTTATTCGCTTTCTGAATCTGAATGAATTGATATCGTATCGATTAAAAAGATAATGCGTATGCTATTTTTATAATTTTAAGTTTTATTTTAATTTATTACTTTTGGGATTATCAGCTTAGAATGTTTTGGCAGTTATTTTTTTAATTGATCAAGATATGAGCTTAGCATGATATTTACAGAGAGAAAACATAGGATATTTAAAGGAAAAAATGTAATATATTATTACAAGACAATGACTATTTCTTATTTCATTGTCTGTTTTAATAACATTACCAAAGATGTTATGAAAGTGGATAAGAAAAAAAAGTGTTATAAATAATAAGAACTAAATTTATAATTATAATAAAAAGGGGTACTGAAAGGTTGTGTTCACTGTCATTGCTGTTTCCAAACTCAAGAACCAATAAATAAAGAATATGTTAAACTTGACGTTGACGAAATCTACAAGGAAACGCCATCAAGCCAAAGAACTGAACTGAACTGAAAGAATATGTTTCACAGGTACATAATACAACACAGTTATATATTAATACAGTTATTACTGTATTTTGGTAACTTTATACCATTATAAGTAATTTTTCGACATGGCCTCAATATGATATAGACTAGACAGGGTATGCGTCATGTTATCACCTAAGAACCCGCATTACAATGCTTCGAAACACAATTTATAATGGTGCCACTTTAAAGTGATAACATTTCTGCTTATTTTGTTTGGGTGGAGGCAAAACAACACCGGCGTTTCCCAAGCGAATTCTTCCCTCAAACAATGTTATATAAATTTAAGAACGAGAACGAGCGGGACGTTCACGATACACCTTGTACAAAAGAATACCCAGTTTTAGCGCTGGCTATGTTGCCTTCCGGAAAACAGTAGTGTTTATACACTACTGATTTACAGCAGAATGGCACCATGGAGGAACTGTGCTAAAAAAAAAAACGCAAAGTTCTGGTACGTACATGTGAAAAAAATTTGCTATTTTTAAAAGAAAAAATCTGACAACTACCCGAAATAAATAAGATTTACATTTATTACTCATGACATTTCAGGTTTATAAGTAAGTGGTTTAACTTTCACAGCTTCTCCTTTCTTATATTTGAGAAGAGTTTCAGAAAAGCTTTAAACTTTTACCTAGCAAGTTTTGGATAAAAACTGCTTCTTGAGTTGTTGAAATGTTATAGACAGCTTTGACAGAATAGAAAACGGAAAATTATTAAAATACAATACCGTCTTTAATGCAAAATATGAATACTTAAATCGAATAGTTCTTGTATTTTGCAGTAAAAAAATAGATTAGAAATAGATTAAGTTTAAATAAAGGAAGAAGCTTTATTAAAAATTTGTTGAAAAACTCACTGAATAATGAAAGAATCATCATCAAATCAAGAATCGGTAATAATTCAATGTGTTTTATTGAAATATATTACAAATTATGTATATATTATCAAATCTAAATTTTAGTTTATAATTAGCGTTACGTCTGATTAGTGTGATATGATAATAATCTTATGCATTTAAATTTCAGACTCCAAACAGGATTTTCGATTTAGCTCGGTTTTTTATTTTTTTATATCCTCTTACTCGCCCTAGAGTTCCGTTAAGTAAGGTTGTTATATTTCTAATGACGATATTGCTTCCATTGATATTTTTATTATCTTTACTAGCTATTAGATATTGAGTATCAAACATAGCTTAAACTCAACCTTGTGCGATTAAATTACATATTACAACGCTGAGAAAATCGTAGAAGATAGCTAGCCGAAAGCGTTTATCTATGTTTTAAAAATAACGCACAATAAGCATTTAGAAAAATTCTAATCGGGCACATTCTGAGCTTATTTAAGAGAATATAGTTCTTCATTCTATGAATATAAAACGTTAGACATTTTTGTTTAATAAACGCCTTAAAAGTTATCAAGATTTAAAATACGGTGGCAGAAAACGCGAACGCATTTTGTACGGAGTATACATTGTTACCTACTTATATGGCGTAAAATAGTTATACGCTGTTGAAGTCGATCATATCTTTTTGTTAAATTTTATTATAAGCTAGGTTTTTACAGTGACGGTATAGCTCACCGATAGAAAAATGTTCCATGCTTGACACATCTTATTATTTTTTTAAAAAATTACTCTTTACACTCATATTTATGGCCTATAAGTAATTATGTTAACGTAAAGTATTATTAAAATCTACTCTATTATCTACCTACTGTTTTACTTTTTCAATCAAAAATGTATTAAGTAATTTTTGAATGAAAGGGTAACAAAAATCCATTCATAAAAACTTTAGATTTACAGTTAGTAGGAAGTAGGATTGTAAACCTAGACGTTATACCAATAAAACATTTAATTTTTCTTTCAACAGGGAGAATTCAACGTTACAATACTTTAATTGTAATACCTTCTCTAATATTCTTAGGATTGTTTTAGACAGTAGTTATTGTAATTTTTAAATGTCGTAAAGCAGTGCTACTGAAAGAATAAATAACAAGTACTGATACATAGTTTTTCCAACATTTTGTACCACCTTACAGCTTATGACTTTATTATCTAATTGCAGTATCATCGTAAAGTAATGCTAAGATGGATTCTTTTCAATTAATAGATTTAACTCTTACTATCGAATGAATATTTTATAAAATAGTATCTGCGGCTAGTCTTTGTCGCGGAACAGCTAAGAAAGGTCTATCCCGCCTATCGAATGAGGCTAACTGCAGGGGATTTAAGCAGCCTGTATTGTAGCGATGGTTGGAAAATAGTGAACGTGCTCCTACTCCTTTATTTCGCAACCAAGTCGGAGTCATGGGAATAGGAATCTACACTACTATCATAGTCCTTATTTTTCCTTTTTTTTGACTCCTTGGAGCTGCAACTTCATTACGCCTCCAACTCCTGTGGTAGAATTTGCTGTATGAGCCTAATACTAAAATAGCTATTCGAGCCAGAATCACCTTTTAAAATACTTTTACCTACAAAAGTCTTGATCTCTCATATCCTTACGAGAAAAATTACAACAAGAAATGATGGAAGTAAAGATTAACAATAAAAGCTATAATTTTGCAAAATTATTTTCATTCCCTATGCTTTAGAAACCGGAGGTCACGGGTTCGAATCCTCCGGGGAATCAACAAATTTTCATTGTTGTTTCCTAGTTGGTTAGCGCGATTTAGGCTGATCACCCAATTGTCTGATAAGTAAGATGATCCATGTGTCGGATGGGCATGTAAAAAGGCGGTCCACCCACCAACCCGGATTGGACCAGCGTGGTTGAATACCGTACGAAACCCCCTAATGAATAGGGGTATATTAAGGGAAGCCTATGTCCATCAGTAGGCTGTTACAGGCTGATGGTGATAATGATGATGCATTTGAAACCAAGTGCAAGTTAGAATTAATTCATTTTATGGTTGTCAATGTATCTGTGTTCAAACAAATAATACACATTAATCCATTATTTAAATTAAAAGGGCTCAGGAGAAAAATATTATGAAAAAGTAATTTTAATTTATCTTATATTGTAAGAAGGTTTTTTTTAAACTGTATATCCAATAGAAACAATACCCATAAAATAGCATTTAAAATTAAAATGTACGATTCAAATAACTAATTTGCGCTTACAATATAACCAGTGGAATCCATTATAACTTTGCCAATGCAAAAAAACGTTTGTAAAACGACTATCGATATTCAATAAAATTAAAGACTTGAAGGTGAAAGCTTCTTAAAAGAAGTTTGCTTTTCGAAGTTTATGATTGTGAGAAAAATTAAAATGGTACGGTCAATTAGCAATAACAATTTTTGCATTAATTTATCGAATTACACTACCATACGAATCTTTGAAACACATTAGGAAGCTTAGTCTACAGTACTTATTGCTAGAGTCTATCCTTATCTCTACCGTGAACCTAGACTCCCCTTAGGATTTATAAAACGTGTTTTTTTTAATATTGCATTATCTTCTGCCTATCTATGTACCTGTCTCCAATCGTTTTCTTTAAATACATACAAAAATAAATTGCACCTCCCTCACTTAGTTTCACTATATATCATTAAAATAATGAAGATTTTCTTTTTAATTAAAAAAATAAATTCTCGTACTGATATTTTAAAAACTGTGATTCCCTTCGTACAATTGTGTACACGGTGTATGTATTGGTATTGTTAAAAATAGTAAAAAATATACGCATGTGCTTGAGTCGCTGAGTGAGCTAACGAGTCGAGTTTTAGTTATATTAAAAGGCAAAAACATCAAAATACATTACTTACACATCGTTATCAATGGTTAACATTGACGCCGTGAAATTTGATATCAGATTATCTTGTTCAGTTTTTAAATAAAAAGCAGTCTTAAGGCATTCTTCGAAAAAAATATGACTATAGAGCTAACACCTTACTCAGTAATACTAAGTTCAACGAAAGCTCTACTACTTTTTAATTATTAAGTACTTGTGTTTTATTATATTGTTTTTTATACCTCGTACTTTTTTGCCACACCGTTTAAATAATATCAAGAAAAGGTAAAAAACCTCCTAACAACATTTCGAACTTTTAAAGTTAATTAAAAATTAGGATGGAGGTAAGTTAATATTCTCTACCCTTAATTCGGGCAAGTCTTGTGGTTAACACATTTATCCTAGCGCGTTCATTCGTAACTATAAGTAACTTTAGGATAAAAGCCCTCTTAAACGTTCAATTAACGGCTCTTGACTAATTACAACTGTACCTTTCTGTAATGCTCATAGAGGCGTACCATTATTACTGTTAATTGTAGTAAAATCACTCTATTTAAATCAATCTACGTAAGTTTGCGATAAAGTCCAATCTAAAATGAATAAAACAGTGCGAAGTATTTTGTAAAATTATTTAGTTTTGATAAATTGTTACACAATTAAATACTATTTTATTTACTTATACGTTATAATTTAAAAAAAAATCTTGTATTTATGCCATATCAGTTTCATTCCACTATTTGCTATTGTAAAAGCTGTTAAACAAAATTTAGAGTTTTTGTGTTGGTATTATAAAATCCAATCTCATAAATAAAGGAAGTTAATAAAGGATCTAAATATAGACTTAGTAACTATTTTAATGACAAAAGTAAGTTGTTATCGTAATGTAATTCAACAGGAAATTTAAGAAACAAGCTTATTATCCATATTTTATTATTTTTCGAAATAATAACATTATGCCTTAATAATTATTTCTATTGCTTGAGCGAATATTATAAATTATTAAATAAAATTACTTTACGGATTTTATCGCGTTTATTTTACATTTTAAATTCCGACGTTTCGAACACTTTCCAGCGGCCGTGGTCACGGGGTAGACTGAGATGTCATGCGTCTTGTTGCCAGTGCTAAAGCGGGTTTCAAGATCTTAATTTAATTAATTATTTTTAGTCTGTACTAAGTACAGCCTAAACCGCACTACCGCAAAGTAATTTTATTTAATAATTATGCCTTACTCAAAGAATGTCTACATTAAAGGGTCACCCAACATTTAATTACCTTGTAAAAGCTAATCTTCTAAGAAAGTAAATTTTTCTATACCTCTTAACTATATATTTTGTTACCGTAGTTCAATGCTATCATCAATATATTGGATTAAAAATAATGTACAAATAAATGCCGTAAAAGCCGTAAAAATAAGTGTATTTAGGTTACTAAGAGAAAATATTTAAATTATTTTCGAATGTACAATTGTTTTATTTTAGCAAAATTACTGTCTGGCTTAAAAACGTAATATTGTATTTATTGCTTAAAATAAATAATAATGAATACCAACCACCTGAAAAACAAATGACCGCATAAATAATTTCGCTTTTCCATGCAAGCGGTTGACAAGGGAATAATGAAATGTTTATTATAAAGCAAATGATGCATTAATATTTAAATTTATGTATCGTATACCATGACGTATTGTTAATTAAAACCAAATAAGTAATAAAGTCCAGCATATTTATATTATAAAAATAATATTAACTATTTTCATTGTAACTTTACGATTTTAAGTTAACGTAAGAACTTTTAGTATGTGTCGGATTAAACTAATACATTTTTATTTAAAAACGTTCAGAGAATTGGTTATTTTAAAAACATTCAGGAATTACTTTGATTAACATTTCCATGTCTGTTTCGCACTCGGGCATTAATTTAAAAGTTATTCCCTCTTGAGTAAAGATCAAAATCTCAGAAATTTACAATCTCAGAAATTAATTTGGAGCCATTGATAATTTACGTATTGGTAACGTGTCAAAGGCTAAAACTATAGTGAACACTATAGAAAAAGTAGCACCAACATGGCCAGCCTGAAGAGTACTGTTTGCCTCATTCCAGTGCTCTCAGAAAAGTGAGAAGAATGGGATGAAGGTGGTAGGCGTGTCATTCTTCTTTTCTTCTGCGACCAAGGTACCAAGGCCACTCGGTAACGGCTTTAGTTTTTGTTAGGTTTAGCCTCGGAGCGTAGGAGTAATGTTTCTGCCATCTATTTCAACTAAATTACAGCACTAAAAATATATCTACGATCAGGTACGCTCACAGAAATATATTCTTTAAGTTACTACCCCTATTTTTGGAATAAATAACTTAAATATGAGAACAGGTTGCAAGTGATGCGTTTTCGTTTGAATTTTAACGGTCCCACGCCGCTTCCTTCCGTGATTATTCGTTTTCGATAAATGCAGGTCACGCACACGATATTTCATCTTAAAATAGCTCAATATTGTTGACTAAACTTTGGAATAAATTACTTATGCAATGCTAATTAAATTAATGTATTAGTTATTTAATAACTTTGGAGTAACTAAAAATTTATTACACTAACTGTTTAACTATAAATACAAAATTACAAAACTATATGGTTATAATCGGAGCGTAATGAGCGGATCATCGAAGCAAAATATATAATCTTTGAATTTTGTACCTCCTTCTTTTAAGTAGAATATATTAAATAAGATAAAGATTTTAGCCAAACATTTATTGTCTTTTAACTTAGCCTTAAATAATTTATGCTTATTAGTTATTAAAATATCTTTAGCTCTCAAAATTTACAAAGTGACCGCCCTAGACAAGGCTAGGGCATCAATTTACTGAAAAGATCGTCAGAATCTCATAACGGCTTTGGAGGCTTTGATGTATTTTTGAGTACCAGCTGTTAAGATATGACCAAAATAACTCCTTTTTTTACTTAATCATTAAGTTCAAAGTGCATAGATTTTACAAAAATTAAAAGCTGCTTGGAAAACATTTGTATGAAATACTTAAATGCATGTTTAACTGTGTATTTAAGCCAAAAGTTGTCTTGTTTACTATTTTGTTTATAAATTGAGAATTTACAATACAGATATCGAAAGCAAAACCTGCCTATTGATATATAAATAGATGCATGTATTGCACATAACACATTTGCAAATAAACGAAAGTTTAATGTACTCATAGAATAATGTTTAAAATATATATATAAATAAATATCACTTCATATCTCTTTAACTATTCTTGCGCTCGCGGCGTCAGTAAATCAAAAACATATTTTTATTAATCAATAAAACTGAGCAATAAAATTTATGTGGCTCAACGTTAAACACGTAATTTATATATAAACTCATTATGTTTCGAAGACGATTGAACTCGAGTTAATTCTGCGTGGTAGCTCTATTTCATACGGTCTTAAAAATTTATTATAAACTTCTTTTAGTTTAAAATATAATTGTAAAAGGTGTTTTAGTTTTACATACTTATGCCTTCCACAATAATTTAAGATATTTTATTATACGTATTTTATTGCGTTTTATGTATTTTAATCTGTAAATTTATAATGGTTAGCACAAATTTTTTTAGCATATAGTTAGCATATAAATGTTTATGGTAACATTTCTAATATAATTGTGTCCGTCTTTCGTTCATAATTAATTTTGTTCAAAATAATAGAATTATATAACTGTTTGCTACGCTTTTATATTAAGAGTTGTTAACGTTTTCTTTAACAATTACTTCAATTATAAAAATTGCCAAACATCTGTCAAACTTGTGATCTATACTTGCATTGGTAATCTGATGAAACTCTTTCGGAAAGAATTAGGATGCCATTCTGGCTGTGGCAATCTTAAGGTACTACAATAATAAGGCCTGTTGGAAACTAATTGTTATGTGAGCTATTACAATCTTAGATCTTCATGTTTACATTATTTCTTATGGCAGCATGTCTTGTTTTAACTTTAAAAAGATCTTATGATTTAATTTTAAATATAAATTATACTTTTATCTTATTATAAGAATAAGATAAAAGTATAATTTCATCATCTTATTATATTTATAAAAAAACTTAATTTATTATTTACCAATTCCATATAAATATAACATAACAAAATAAGTGTATTAAAGTTAAGTTTTATTATCCATCACATTTTTGTTTGGGTTGTAACAAAAGACCGCTGTTGAGTTCGAATGGCTTAATGTATTATTAAAATAAGATGTCCTATGCCTCAAAATTAGACAAGGTTACAGACTCCTTTACAATGGTTAATATATGTCGTTTACCATTAGGTTCCATCTAAGTACAGATTGCTTGACTAATTTATGCATATAAATGAATTATTTTAATAGATTTGTTTAACTTTATAGTTAATATATTGGCAAGAATATTATTTTAATTTTCCGCATTGATCAAAGGTGCAATTCTAGCACGCCTACTCAAATTATGTGATACAGTAACAGGTTTTCTTTATGTTTATAATTTTGTATTTCTAAATAATTATTTAAATCTAGCTAAGTATTTTTGCCTGCCTCCGTAGCCTATTGGTATGGGCGTGTGCTTTAGAAACCGGAGGTCGTGGGTTCGAATCCCGCGGGGACGCGACAAATATTCATTGTTGTTTGCTAGTTGGTTAGGGCAATTTGGACCGATCACCCAATTGTCTGAGAAGTAAGATGATCCATGCGTCGGATGGGCATGTAAAAAGTCGGTCCGAACATCAACCCGCATTGGACCAGCGTGGTGAGATACGGTCCAAAACCCCCTAATGGATAGGGGTGTATGAGAGGAGGCCTATGTCCAGCAGTGGACTAAAACAGGCTGATGATGTAAGTATTTTTGTCTTATATACTAAATAGTGAAAGGATTATTGGGGTAACTTAGACTATGAATCCGCTCTACCTGTAGATCAGCAGTACAATAGTATAATAATACGGCCATCATTTGTAATCAGGAAGAAAAATATATGGTATCTTGTTACGACGAGAAGTTATTGCATATTGAATAGAGGTAAAATGCGCTGAGTCATCGATGGATATAAAACCTACCTTTTATAGTTTCAATGATTTATATATTAGAAAGAAAAAATATATATATGAAAATAATTCAATTTTCAGTTTAGATAGATTGCCTTGTTACGGAAACGTATAAGTCAAAAATTTTATGAAATAAGATTTTATTTTCAATTTATTATCTAGTATCTTTAATCCAGTTCTAAGCTTTAATTAAATTTTACAAAAGAATATTTTTATCTAGCTAGCGTTATATCAATTTCAGAGAGAATAGTAGTAAATATATTTTGGATAATTTAAAGTAGTATTAGGACATGCAGAGCGTATAAATCATAAAAATTGGAAGATACAATGCATACGGTACTAAATCTACTATTCTGAACATAAATTCTCCAATCATTTGTCCAACTAGTATTCGAGAGACCTTACATTGTTTGTCTAACGAACGAATACTGTAATACAGAATATTAAACCCCGTGTATTTGGGTGTATATGTGTGTATTTTAACATAGATAAATATTATCGTTATTGTTATAAGAAGTTTGTTAGCATATAAATTTAAACAAAAATAGATACATGATAAAAATAAAAAAAAAGTCTTTTATTGACACATTCATGCGTTTAAGCAAGAATTCGCAAATTATGTTAAATTTGAATAATTTGTGACTATTTGATGTCAATAATACGCGAGTTGCTGTGTTAAGATCAACGATGTGACATAATTTTTTAAACATTCATAGCGATTTGATCCTTTCTTTGGCTTTTAATTGTTTTTGTTTAATTTAAATAAATGATTCTAAAATTTAGTATAGTTGGTAGTAGTAGCATTTAAACTATTGATATAAAAAGACTAAAATTTAATTGGCTTATATTTGGTTCCCTCCTTGTTTTTAACTTTACTGTAATTATATCTTTACTTTTATAACTAAAACTTCTGTGCATAATCTTAATCAAACAACTTTGGACCAAGTTATTAATAAAATGCTTAAAACCGGTAATATTGGATTTATTGATTATGCTTAAATATAATAAATAATACGTAAAAAACTGTCGATGATTTCACTTAGATACAACGAGTTAAACATTTTCAGCGTTTGCAAACGAATAGTCAATTGGACGTAAGTTTTCCTCTATGCCCGCATTTTGGTAACTTAAAATTACTCTCTTTTCAGGTTTCCTTCACAAACGTTTAATGAATTTAAAATTAGTTTACTTCGCTCAAATTCATTAACTTTACTGTAATTATATTATATTTAAATATGGCATATTTATAATCATTGACCAAGTATATAAAAGTAAAGTATATGTTATTTATTTTAATATTTAAAGTATAGTGAAACTTACATATTGTCATAAAAGTTAAATTTTCATAATTTAATATTATAATTGACGTAAGTTTCTATGCGATTTAGAAATATCTTAAAATTACTTTTACGTTCACTTACAATGTTATTTAAATATATTTCTTTGCTCAAATTCAAACCTTTACTGCATAATATATTTCTAGACATTTAAAATCATCTGAAGCAATGTAAATTTTGTATTCATTTTTATTTATAGTCATAAGCTCTGAAAAAGCTAAAGATGTAATATGAATATTAGAGATAAAGTTAAAAATAATTAACGCACACATTATAAACATTGTATTTATAACATTATCTTATAAAATTTTGATGGCTTCTACAAACGTAGTCATCTTAACGATGAAATCGAACAAATTAAAAATAACATGCTCGTATGAGCGGCGCAAAACTATGTAACCCGTAAATCATTACATTGGGAAGATATAAAGCGTACGTCACTAAATCGTGTGGCATGAACATAAATTCTCAAATCATCTGGAAGCACTATTATTCGAGAGACCGACATTGTTTTGTAGGACGGAGTGAGGTAATGGAAAAGTTGTCTGATAATTTGAAACAAAAAATAATGTACTGAGCGAATAAAGTCAATTAAAAGTCCTTGATTTTTCGTTTACGCTAATTACGTTTACGTTGATTTTAATATTTATAAAGTTTATTAGATACCTTAATAATTGATGGATTTGAACTTTGGTCATGGCGATTTCTACGTTCGATTCTATGTTTTACAAAAATAAAGGACACTGATAGTTAACTATTTTAATTATTTAAATGCTTACAACCTTCATACTATTGCGTCCGTGGCCTTAAAGGGGTACAGACTACTTTGGACAATAATAATTTAATGAATCTAGGTAATGGTATGTTCGTCGACCCTCGACCAGTTGGGATGTCCATCTAACATGGATTTGACAGGAACTTTATCACATGGATTATAACTTATCAATTATTGTACTTTAACGGTTTATTATAAAAACAAAACAAAATAAGTAATAAATATATAATTTCAACGTAACTTTAAAACAAACTGTTGTGCTATATTAGACGTAAGCCAATAAGTTTTTAAATTTAAGTACCTTTAGATCCGTTTTTAACAATTTTGTCGACGTTTTCAGGTCATAAAATATGTATTCAATGCTGCTATCTTTTTTGTATAATAACGCTGCGACCTTTTTATTGAAATTCTAACAGAAAAATTCCGTTTTCCATTCAGGGAACTTTCATGAAGCTGAAATATGAAGGCTATGGTTAGATGAATGGAGTTAAAATAAAAGGCGAAAATGAGAAGGAACAGTTTCGTTTCCTGTTCACACATTAAAGCAGCAACGAACAATAGCTTAAGCATAATAACTTAATATTTACTTAATACTTAATACTTCATAATTTTTACTTACAGAACCGATTCTGAAATAATCAGTAATCAAAACTTTGGTTAAAGTGACGATAGCACTAACGGACTCTCGATGGCGATCTAAGAGTGTTAAGATATTATCCAAATTTCACTTCTATTGATGTTAATAAAATATTAAAAACTATTGATACCATACAACCCATTCTTTTTTTACAATAAAATATTTTTCTCTTACATCATTCATTATTCGTTATCAGCCTGTGTTAGTCCACTGCCAGACATGGGCTTACTCTGCTGCCTCCATTAGGTGTTCCTGGACCGTATCCCCACGCTGGTCCAATGCGGGTCGCGGTGGGTGGACCGACATTCTACATGCCCATCCGACGCATGGATCATCTTACTTTTCCGGCCATTGGGTGACTGGCCCAAATTGCCCTAACCAACTAGGAAATAACAATGAGAATTGTTGAGTTCCTGCAGGATTTAAACTCTCGACCTCTGGTTTCTAAAGCACACGCCCTTAGCACTACGCTACGGAGTCAGATTTTTTCTTACTCAATTAAAAATTCAAATTAAACAAACTTTATTTTCTATTTTTCGGTTGACTTTTATAGAAATTTGTATTTTTGTATAATATAATGCTAAGTAATATGAACTGATAGCTAAACAATATAATGAAATTATATCCTAAATCGTAACGTTATTAAATACAGAAAATATTTTTTGGTTAAAGTTGTTCGTATTAACATAATTTTACAAGAAAACGCTTCTGTTCTGGCTGAAACAATTACCTGTAGAAGAAACAACTGATTTTTTGAGCTTTTCTTAATGTTTTTTTCGACTCAAACTCCAAAGTTTTTGGGGATCAGATGTTTCGAACTAAAGTAATATAAAACAAAACTCTCAGACGAAATTCGTTACAAAAATGTGCTTATTTTATAAAAGGATATAAGTTCTTATAATAACTTAATAGACTCTTAAGTATTGTAAAAAGTGCGTACATGCGAAATAATATGTTCTTAATAAGAATAAAATATAAAAAGTTTAGGTATAAGATGTAAAAGTAAACATATGTCGTAACTTAAGTAAGAAAAACTATTCGATTTATGAAAATATTTGTATTCCGCTGTAAATATGTTATTTACTATTCTATGGTTATAAACATATTTATAGCAGAATACAAAGTTGCATTCCGAAATAAGTTATTCAGGCGCTAAAACAAAAGAGAGCCTTATACCATATTATTACAAATTAATTCTGAGTTATGGACAAATAAAAACGGTTAAACTGAAAATACGAATAGGCAATCGTATACCAAATGACTTTCGGTATTTTTTTAAACAATTGCCAATAAAATACATGATATATAGTAGAATACTGTAACAGTGCAAGTTGAGATTTATAGAACGTACAAAATTATATATAGTACAAAAATATTACCTACTTTAGATTAAAACTGTGCCTGAAGTTGACTATTAATTTCTGTGTTCTTTTTAATGCAAAATTTATTTTATGATAGTGGGTGCTATGTATATTGTATAATGCAATTTATACGCAATAGTTAAGAACATATATATACATATATATTGCATGCCCTGTAAAAATAACTTCCAATTTTATTTATGACACTAACGTTATTTTCGTCAGCATGCATAACTTCAATTGCACAACATTCATTAAGTCACAAATATTTAATTGCAAAAGTTAGATCTCATTTCAGATTTACGGTTACAGAAACTGTGATAATTACAGCTTGATACGTGGTTTATAGTTTTGGTTTGCATAAGGCGAACGGTAAATACTTTCTGTTAATAGTTACGTTTAATACATACATTTTGTCATATTTTAACCAATTTTAATCATTAAAACTGTTTAAAGTTGCGATGCTGACTAATCACCCGAATAGCTTTAATATTTGTATAAAGAGTTGAAACTCCCTTAAACACAGACTATTAGCATCTCCTTTAACAGTTTAAATAAGCGTTAAGCTATTTTAGCTTTTTCTTTGTGTTGAACAATTCCATCTAAGAGTAAAAATTACAAAAGTAATTGTATATTTCAGTTATGTGTGAACAGAAAATCAAAACTCCTATGCCTCACTTTTAAGTTAATTCGTACGAATATAGCCGTGTTATTTTAATTTAATGGACCGTGTTGTTATAATTTTTGTACTAATTATGAAAAAAAGAATACATCGTTAAATGGTTTAAAATGCCTTGAAATTTATTATGTAGCAAAAGTAATTGCATCTGAGCAATAGCAAACTATTTTAAATTCCGGAGACGCGCTTTGTGTAAGAAACCGACAAAAGAGAGTAATTTGAGTCGCCAAAATTTGGACTTCGGATTCAGAGAAACTTACGTGCTATTGACTATTCGTTTGCATATGCTGAAAATGTTAAACCTATTCTATAAATGATATCACTTACGTTTGGTCTAAATTTGAAGTCCCAATTTTGTTAATTTATAACAATTTCTATAAGGTAAAATTCTGTAAACTTCTTTAAATAAGAACTAAAACAACTGATATATTCGTTTCAATCGCAAGTTTCGTAAAAAAATAAAATTTTAATATCAGTTGAATTTATCTTTTTATTAAGTATGACGAACTGTTGAGTTAAAGGAATACGTCATAATTAACATAAAAAGCAAAACGATTTCGATGAAATGCAAACATGATTTTACTTATGGACTAAAATTTGGATATAAACAAATACGTATTATAAAACTACAAATTTAGTGTTTCTGGCAGAATATGAATATAGGACACAACTTTAAAAATATTTATAATATAAGGTCACCACATACTTTACCTAGCTTTCGATTCATTGGGAATTACAAATGTAGATTTATTTGAATGAAATATTTATATTATATTATTCAGATCAATCTTAAACTTAAGCAGAAATTCCTTTATACTTACGGTCCAAACTGTGTTATTAACCATCATAAAAAGTTCCTCTTGGTTGAGCGGCATCTTTTGGCTGAAATTGATTTTCTTTCTAAACAGTATCTTAAGGAGAAAACAAATAATTTTTCAAGACGCACTTTTTCTCTATATTATTTATTTATATTTGAGATAAAATTTTTGGTACAACTAATAATTATGTTTTTACCCAACGGTTAATTATGCATGTAAAATCGTTTGGATTTAAATATTTTTTTTACTTGTATTCTTTATTTTTTAATTTATTGTCTTGTAGTCCCTTAATAATTGATAATTAGCAATCATTCTTCACTACTTACAATAAGGCTTATTCTTGCCTTCCATCCATTTCCATTCCATTTCCATTTATTTAGTATTAAAGTGCAGTAAAATGAGATACAGACGTTCGTATAATAATCGCATAAATATAAGACAAAATTACATTTATAGGTAAGTAGTAGTAATTATTAGCATATACGGCCAGTAGCCCTTTTGTGTAAAAAATATATTTTCGATAGACAACAATAGATAAGAAGACACGTGTAAAGCTAATTTTTCAGAATTTACAAAAAATTATTATTCCTTAATGTGCCTCTTCACAAGATTCGCTCGTTACCCCTTCACTCTACTTTCACACTCGACCTTCACTTTACTAGGGACATCGCTGGCTCTCTTACTTGCGTCGCCCAGGACCTCCTTCGCAAAATTCTGGCTCCGCGCTTGCACACTTCGGGTAGGGCAGATAAGTAGTATATGGTGTCGGGGTGATTAAATACTCTGTGTATACCAAAATTCTAACTTAACAATACTTTAGGTAGGTGGTAGGTCCTTTTCTCACACGGGGCCGTCTTGTGCGGCACTACCGTGCCACTTATTTCTGCCGCTTCGCATTAATGTAAAAATATTACTGTGTTCCGGTTTGAAGGGCAACATAGCCAGCGCATTTAATGGGTAAACGAAACTTAACATTCTATGTCTCAGAGTTGGCAGCGGCCGTGTACGTATTCTATATATTTAATGCAAATTTCACTGTTTTTCCGTAACAGTAAATGCAGCTACAGTACTCTGGAGTATGAAAATATATCTAATCTATTGATATTTTTACAATAAAAATAATAATATTATCTGAGAAAAAGGTAAGATGGTTATGGGATTGAACCTCCATACCAACACGTAAAACTTAACGACGTACTCGAATTTGTAATAAACAATATTTTTTTTACCAATTAATCTTTTCTAGGTAGATGTTGGTCTCGTATCTAATGATATTATAAATTGATACAAAGAAAACGTATTAATGTAGATAAAACATCTATTACAATGATTTTTTTATCTGTTTATAAAATTTTGGTTTTAATGTCACCCATGAAATAATTTTAATATCTATTTTTACCATACCAATAACAACTAAGAGTCTAGTGACAATAGATGAGTTTAAAACTTTTACAATAAAAACTTAAATAGGATGATATACGAAAATTAGTGTAAAAAAAGCATTAATTATTTTAAAAGGTAAAGAAACCTCCTTAAAGATTTGGTTTTTATAATTATTAAAATAATTAAACTTATTAAAATAAATGTTAAAGCGTTAAGAAAAATAAATATTACTGTACACCTTTTTTACCTCAGGAATTGGGTTTAAAAAGCTGCTAACATTTAATTACAAAAGTTAAAGATTTATGGTCACAGAAACTAGTTTTTTGCGGCGTACGTGCTTTTCAGTTGATTTACTTACATTAAGCAAGTTCCTTGGCATGGGTTTTAAATTTTATTTCTCGAAAGAAAATTTTTAGTAAATATGTCTAATCTATTTTAATGAATAACAAAACTTTCTATGTTTCGTACCAGTTATTAACCTCATTGAGTTATTAAAAACGATATGATACATGTGCTAGATCTTCACGTTTTGCTTTAACGAAACACTAAACGTTTGATGTACAAGGGTTAATTAAATGATTGAAATATCGAATAACATTGCAAGGACCAATAATTAACTAACGAGACATTTAGGTATTATTCCGGCTAGATGGAGAAACCACACTCATGTCTTAAGACATTTTATAATATCTACTATTCACAACGTGTTCGAGGCAAATTAAGTGGTATTATTATTGGAGGTTGTAGGTTCTAGGTAAGCCAAAATTGTTTTCTAGCAATCATTTAAAAAAATTACTTTACAGGTATTGTGGCCTAGAAATAACGAAAAAAAGATATAAAAGTATCTTTGTGGTAAGGTCATAAATTAATAGCTTTTTTAACTGTGTATAATTATTATTGATATATACGTTTGTAACATTATTTGCATCGCATCATAACCTTGTCACAAACATATGTACGTGGTAAAAGCGATAGGGTTTTATGCGTACCCTAAATGTGTCAAGACAAAAATATAGAGGAACATTTCATACTCCTATCGGTTCTGCTCGTAACTTCGAATGTAAAATTCAGCTTTTGCTTGCAAAGCATATTTGAATGTAGGATTTGCTATTTTGACTTTAATTTTGTATTTTATTGGAGCTCAATAAGATGTCGAATTTAGTTTCTGCTCGCTTTATTGTCATGCGAGGTAAGATTGAAAGACAAATATGTTCTACGATAAAATGTTTATCAAATTTTTAGTAAGCTTAATTAGCTAAGTTACCAGGTGCATTACATAAATTTCTTAACAGTAGTTGTCTTTACTAATTATTTATTAATTATTTTAGTTACCTGAATTAGAAACATGCATAATAAATAAGAGAACATTGGAGGAGGATAAATCTGTTACAGTACATAGTACAAAAATCTTTACGGGTTCTTATTTGCCATTTTAATATTAGAACCATTCACTAAAATTGCTTTTCGCACAATGATATTGTCAATTCGGATATGATTTGTTTATTGTATGCCCTAAAAAAATAATATGTTATATTAATCTTTAATAATCCGACTATCAATATTCAACAGTTTGATGAAACATTTGCTAACGGTGCGATTGGTTGTAGGTCCCCCTTTTTCCGGAGGCCGTCTGGGCTGGTACTATCGCAGTGCCGATTTCTGCCGCAAAGCAGAAGTGTGAAAACACTACTGTGCTCCTGTTTAAAGGGAACCTTAGCCAGCGTATTTACTGAGTAAACTGGATGTAACATCTATGTCTCACGGTAGGCAGCGCATTGGTATTTGGTAGGAGAACCCTGGTATTGCCAATGTCTATGGGTGTCAGTGACAACATAACGTCAAGCATTGTGAAGAACCAAATGAAAATGATTTTTATTAAAATATTTGTTTATTGTGTTGGGACCATTTAGATAGATTTAAAAATTGATGTTTTGAGGATTTTTTGTAGTAAATTGATTTACGATTTAGCTTTACTAATCACGATTTCTTTTGTCGATGTTAAGAGTAGAATAAAGTTAAAAGTTAAAAAAAGAATAGTTTTATTTTCTGTTTCATGAGGGGAAACATGAAACAGAAAATAAAACTATAATCTCGGTGTCTCACAGACGTCTGCCTAAATATTTTGCCACTTTTTAACAGTTATATATTATGTTTAAAATTTGTTTTCTATCATGAAGTATTATTAAATGAATACTCATGAAAAAAGGATCATATCATACTGGATCTACCTAATATAATATGTCTGATCAATCGATCATGGAACTGACAAGTGCTAACCATCGTTTATTCCAGTAAATTCCAAATGATATCCCATTTCAACGTGAACTGACAGCTTTATCGTTTGAATTATTTGTGATAGGCGATCATGAGTGAATATCGTGAAATTGAAATTTCCCAAACATATATTTTAATAAAAAAACTGTCAAAAGTTCTGAAATGCATTTGAATATTAATTAAAAAAAAACTTATAACGTAACCTAAAATGAAAACTATGTGCTTTCTATTACACTTGCTAATCGAAAATAATAAATGTACTTTTTCAAGTATTTCAACTAAAATGTGGAATGCCTAGTGTTCACACACATTAATTAGTATGTTTTACTAGAATAAAAATATGAAGCGGACAACATTATCATCATCATCAGCCTGTAATAGTCCACTGCTGGACATAGGCCTCCCCTAGGCCTGGGTTTTTGGACCGTATCCTACCACGCTGGTCCAATGCGGGTTGGTAGGTGGACTTACTTTGTACATGCCATGAAGCGCACAACAGAGAGGTAAAATAAAATAAATTTATAGGAATAAACGCAAATAGGCATTCAATCCTATTATGTTCTTTGCATATGTTAAAAACATTACTATAATTAATTTGGAATAAATGTTGTTTTTTTCTGTCCCTTATTTATTTTTTCTTATATATAAATGTTATAAGTACACCGTTTCGTGGTTTCACGTTTTCTAGATATTGCGACGAGCAAGTTTACGAGGCAGTCAACGTTTGCAATAACGTGAAAGCATGCCCAGAATGAATTTTTGATGGAAATGAAGCTCATTGTGCAAAAGTAAGTTTCTCATAGCCCTTGTTAGAGGCTACTTAAAGAAAACAACTTTATTTATCTGTTATTATTATATAAACAACATCAGATGTATGTACCTAACAAAGTAATTGGTAATATTTTTTGAAATCTTTTATAACCAGAAAATGTAACAAAGTATGTACTTATAGATTTAATTTTTAAAATAGATGCTAAGCAATACCACCTATTTATAAGAAATTTAGGATAAGATCAATGGTTAGGCAAGGATGTATATCTTGCGTAGATTTCCAGATAACTCACAGTAAATGAGAATTTTACTGAAAATAAAAAATAATAGCTAACTGTGGCATGGTGCACTGGCGAAGTGTCAACAGTAATAATTACGGTATAACACTAACAATTCAAAATATAGCTTTGTTTTACTTAAGTTATAATTTTTTATTGTTTATTATACGTCCGTCGCAAATAAAAACAAATTAAAATTATTTACTATAATTAACGCCCATAACTTTGTAAGAGTAGTAACATACATGTTAAATACACGTTAGACTCAAAATAGTGGAACAAGTTACAATTCGAGAACGGTTATTAACATTAAATCACAAAATAAACTTGCGGATCTATCTTCATAAAAAGAAATAAGAATAATCTATATTACGAAAGTACGTAAGTAGTATTGACTAAGATGCATATAAATGTACATATAGTGCCAGTGGGCTATCAATACCAGCAGTTTGGAGTTTGCCAAAACTTCAACAGATCGTGTCTAAATTTAGTCTTTGTTTGAATTTACGTAGAAATTGTATAACATGTATTCTGTACAACTTTACTTTACATTAACAAACTTATCTCAAATTTTAACTGTCAAAATTGTTCGCTAAATGTATCTTATTTTTAATACTTAAGTAAATCTTTCACTCGCTTTCATCCAAATGTATATATCCTTTACTTTTGTAGCAATTGAACCTATACAAAAATACACTTTAAGAGTGACCATAAAGTCTTATAGTTTTTTCGATAAATACATATTTCTGTAACCATGTTGGAGAGAACTAGCGCTACACAAAAAGGCGAAGCAATTTTTTAATTCAAAGTGTGTTTAACTAATAAGAAAAACAAAACCATTAGGTATAAGTATTATATTACATCTTTATATATTTTTCTTTATAGGTTAGTATTTAGATATCTGCGGAAGTGGCTATCACTGGGCTCATATATCAAACATGGGGAGCAAACTCTTTTTCGTGCAAATAAAAACTAAATTAATAAGGAATAAAGAAAGAACATCATTGTCAGTAGTAGATTATTTTAAACCAAAACAAGTTAATATTAAAATAAAGAAGTTTTACTGATACTTGCTTTAACCTTAATCAATTATTAGAATAAGCTTTTAAGCTAAAAGAATTAAGCCGAAAACCATAATTGAAAAATGCTTTTAAAGCGGGAGAAATTTAGCTTTAGGTAGAGAGAGTTGCACGACAAAATTCACGTTTTCGCTTTTGCTCTTCATTCTATACTTTTAAGAAACAGTTTGCCATATCTATTTATTCCGTGAACGCCGCACTCGACCTTCTGACTTCGTACTTGAGCCGTCGAACTCGGAGAATTGACGTGAACGGCAAGATATCTCCCGGGGCGCAGGTAGGTATGGGGTGCCACAGGGATCTATTTTGGGGCCTTTTCTCTTCCTGGTCTATATTAATGACCTACCACACCAAGTTGAGAACAATAACGAAATTGTATTATTTGCTGATGATACTTTTTTAACATTTAGAATAAAACAACTTAACTTGCAAAATGACGATGTAAATAATACCCTCTCAAAAGTAAAATACTGGTTTAGTGCAAATAATTTAATAGATAAATAAAAGTTTTTACTAGAGCAATTAATATATGACCTCCAAAACCTAAAATGTTAACTGCATTCGATGAATGAATTGAACATTCTATAACGACTGCCAAAATGGTGCTGACAACCGGAATCGACTTTTAACATGCAAATTCGATGCATGGATCGTCTTAATTTTTCAGACAATTAGGTAATCGGCACATATTATTGCAACTAACCAGAAAACGACGATAACACAAAGTTGATTATCTATAAAATTCGAACCCACGACCTCTGGTTTTCAACAGGCTCCTGCTCATTTTACTACTAGGCTACGGAGGCGGCAAAATAAGATAATACGTATAGTAATTAAGTTGCCACGTTTATTCATACTTTAATAAAATTAGACTGTAAAGGACGCAGGTTTGGAATTTATTTGAGGTAGTTTTATCCAAAAAACATGAAGTTTTTCTTAATAAAATATTTATAACTGGGAAATAAAAATATAACTGGCTATTACGTAAAGGAAAGCATCGTATCTGTTCAACTGGATCTTTTGCGAATTACATATTGTTAATGGCTTTTAAGTAATATTAACTATTGCATTTATTTATTTATTTATGTTTCTGCACAAACCCTAAAGACAAACTTATTGTCGTAGGCATTATTTACCTGCTAATCATAGGGTGCAATTTAATTACCGTCCAAAAAATCTTATAATATCCATTGCGAAAACTTAGATTTAAAGACAAGTCGCACGTTAAGTACAAAGTATAGACAAATGCGAAAAAAGTGAATTAGTTTGTAGCGAAAAATTAAAAATGCTTTTTAAAACAACGAAGAAAATTATTGGTTATAGTCTATGCAATTATGATTTTGGATATAAGGGAGTTATTTCAGGGATATCTGAATTAAGAAGGTGCCTCCATCCATCACTGTCTTCAACTTTGGGATTAAAGCCATAACGTCGACACTTATAACATAACACGTCAAGCTTAATAAACTTCCTGCATTAGTTGAGGAACTTTAATCGATAAGATGATAAATACAATGAATAAAGATGTTGATAAATGGTTTTGACGATAGTGTGTGTGTGGTGAATTATTTACGATCAGGAGGGCACTGTATCAAATTAAAAGGGGAAACGGGTTTGTATAACGTTGTTTTATGGTCGGTACAAGTAATATGGCCGATCAAGAAATGGCCCTGGGTCCTGGTTATTATGACCGAATTTGGCTGATATAAAAAGTGATAGAAATTAAATCAGAACAAAGTATCTCCTAGTCCTAATATCTTTCCTATCTTAGTCCTTGTGTCATTATATTCTCTTTCTTCCACGGCTAACACACGGCAAGCGGCAAAGCCTCACCAAGCCCTCAGCCCCACTAGGAAATTAGTTTGTACAATACTATAGATATTCAAACTTCCATGGCCATTGTAAAACGAACTTGGAGAACCTGTTGTCTAAATATATGAGCCAGGACAAAGAGTGCGTTAGTTTCGATGCGACCAAAGGTGGAATGAGCTGTTGGCCCGAGACGGAGCTTTGTCGGCGAGTTTGAATAACATTGTTTTATGGTCTCAAATGGGGTCACAAATAGGATCACAGAAGACTGCGATAGCGTTCCTCTGTCCCATTTTATTGACAACAGAATACATGTTTTAAAACCATGTGGGCAATCCTCCTCCTCCTTTTTTGTTCGTAATGTATTTTGTCTATCTTGCATAAAGATTATATTTTCTGTTATATTATAACACTAAATTATAACAATAAATATACTTTTTATAGCTGGAAATGTCTCAACACAAGAATTTGTATGTTACTCTAAAAGTCAAAACCTTCTAATGATATTTAGATTTATTGTTTTTAAATAAATTTTTTTAAATAAAATTTGTATTAATAAATTAATCACTTCACATTTTAATCAACTTAAAACATTTAAAATTTTGTAGTTGATTTAATGACAGATATTTTTTCAGTAAAGATTTTAATTAAAGGTCTTTTTATATTACTCTGCCAATAGTTATCTCTGCTTGTATTAATAAAGGTTTTATTATATTTTACAGAATTTTTCTCGTAATATGATTAAATATAAACCAAATAAGATCTCTTGCAGCGACAAATGATCAACAGACTTCGTTAGATACAGGTTCTTATACTCATTCTCAAGCTTGGCTATAGGCTTACCTCGTCTCATCGCTCTCATACAGAGTATTGAAAACTGAGTTCAGAGCATATTCTTTGTAATAGAAATGAAAAACCATTAAGCGAAGTTGACCAAGGACGGAAGTCGTCCTAGACCAGGTTCTCTGGAAGGTTGAACGTTTAAGCTATTATACGTCCATTCCTGAGCGGATGAAGGATCTAGCCTCTTACCCATGTTGGAGTCTTCAAAATCAGCCTATGACGAATGAGGGCTCTTGGCAACTTCAAATGAACCCGAAGAGGCGATCACAGGAGTTTCAAAGGCCGCTCGTAAACGGTGCTGAAAGCGTTATTTAATCTACCCGTTTCTCCGATAACCCTGAGGCCATAGGGATTTGGCTCGTATTGTTCTTAAAAGGTGATAAACGCTTGAAGATACTATCGCAAGTACGATCCAAGTCATGTTAAAGTATTGAACGGTCTATCTCAATCGTCTTAAAAACTCACGAAGCGCACCTCGAAGAACAGGCCGGGTTTGGAGGTTATCACTTATAGACCACATGCCACTGGGCGGTTACAAGACACATGATATCAGGCTGTGCATTTAGTGAATCGAGGTTTTGCTCCACGGACTTGGATTCTTTGCTCGAGTCCTCGCGGGCCAAATTGATTGGCGATATATCGAGATGCTGAGATGTCGCAACGCCGCCGTCTGTCGATGGTCCAAAGTGGGCAGACTGGCCTATCCCCTGCACCGCGTGTGGAGACAGGAACGTCTGTTCCGAGTGTTCTCCACGCCTCACTGGGAAGGATACGGCATAAATGTGAACGGCGAGTACATCTCATCTTCGATTTGCGGACGATATCGTCATCATGGCTGGACCGCTAAGGACCTGCAAAAATGGTGCAAACCTGGCTGAGTCTTCTGCACGCATCGGTCTCCGGATGAACTTGGGTAAAACCAAGGTCATGTTTAACGACACGTTGATCCGGGACCGATCACATTGACACACCTCCTTGAAGTTGTTTCGGTCGTTTACCTAGGGCAAACGCTCAACTAGGTAAAACAACTTTGAGGGGAGGCCAACGAAAGGATTCGGCTGGGCTGGACAGCTTTTCATAAGCATGGTCGAGTTTTCTCGTCACCCATCCCAAAGCCTCAAATCGAAAGTCTTCGATCAGTGCGTCCTACCCGTTTTGACCTACGGTGCCGAGACTTGGACGCACGGTTCGACTGGTCCCACAAATTTAGTCGCTCAGCGAGCTATGGAGAGGCTATGCTCGAGGTATCTCTGAAGGACCGCATCAAAAATGACGTGATCGGACAGAGACCAAAATCACCGACATAGCCCACCGGTTAGAAGCTGAAGTGGCAGTGGGCCGGTCATAAGCCGCAGAACGACGACCGCTGGGCGAAAAAGTTCTGGAGTGGAGACCGAGGCTCGGCAAACGTAGTGAGGACGCCCTGCGGCAAGATGGGTGACGACATTCGCAAAGTGGCCGGTGGGCTGGATGAGAATAGCCGAAGATCGGAAGCGGTGGCGTGCATTGGGGAGCCTATGTCCGCAGTGGACTTACGGCTGATGATGATGATGATGATGATGATGAATAGAGCGTATATCACCAGCCGCCTATATGTTCAGTGAGTAAGGAACTTTAGTTCTATAATAAATTACGTAAGATTGTAGATTCGCAACTTGAAAGCGTTTCTAGTCAACTTCAAATGACTTTATCAAGCTTATTACTGTGTGTGTTGCCTAAGATCCAAGACTTTTCAAGCCGCATTAAACATTTAAATTATTTTATAAATAGGTTTTACTATTACCTTATGAGCCTTATAATTTCTATCTGCCATTAAAATACGATACTCGCAAACAAAAATAACGAAGTATTTAACATAATAAACGCGTTGATTTATTTTAAACCCAGCGCTATAAGTAACTGTTAATTTTTTTGGTATATTTATTAACTGCCTCCGTAGCCTAATGGTAAGGGCGTGTGCTTTAGAAACCGGAGGTCATGGGTTCGAATCCTGCGGGGACTCAACAAATTTTCATTGTTGTTTCTTAGTTAGTTCTATAATTTTTTTTATTATTAATTATTTAATTTGGGCCGATCACCCAATTGTCTGAAAAGTGAGATGATCCATGCGTCGGATGGGCATGCAAAAAGTCGGTCCATCCACCAACCCGCATTAGACCAGCTTGGTGGGTTACGGTCCAAAACTCCTTAATGGATAGGGTTGTATTAGGGGAGGCCTATGTCCAGCAGTGGACTATCACCAGCTGATGATGATGATAATGATGATTTATTAAAAAAGTAAAAGTGAATTAAATGTCTAATTGCAACTTATATTGAGCGTAAATATAAATACAATAAAATATACTAAATTACATTCTGTGTAAAATTTATTGATAATGTTAGTTGTAATTTCATCAAATTTTTCTTATCTATGTTTTTTTGTGTTATGATAAACATAAGAACTATACGTCATATATTATTTTAGTAAAGGAAATGTGAAAGATAAATTATTTTAATCCCAGAAAGGTTAGGTGAGTGGAATTATGTAATAGAGCAAGGGCTGAACTCGGATTTGATAGGTTTCTGATAGGTTATATACAAAAAGTTTTCAAACGTGACAAACTTTAGTGAAGTTTCCACGAGCCACGCCAACGGCAATGACTTAACAATTTGACCTTATGACCAATTTGGCATTTATAGGACAAGGTCTGATCATCGAAACGTAAGATGTTGGTTATTGATGATCGGATTATTTTTTCACGCAGCGATTTACTTTATGACATTTCAGGTTTTTCTTACTTGTCTTAATAAGATTAGTGTTAGATTGTCTATCTACGTTACTTACATTATTTATTTCTTTCAAGGCATTTATATTTAATCTATGCAGTAAATTGCATTTTCGATGTACATAAAATTTACAATATGTATACCGTAATAAAATGTTTAAGAATTTTTATATGCTTATTTAACAATTTTTACTTAATATACTTATTTCTATATATTAATAAATTATTTTTTTTTATAATGTACAAGAAAATTATTGCTATCATATTTAAAAATGGGATTGGTAGGAATGGCGATACCATTGGTAAAATAAGAATGAGCATTTATTGGAGAAGCGCCTTTTATAATAAAGTTGAAAACAACTTCATAGCTTAATTCCAAAGATCTTATTTGACAAAGTTTGGCGTCTTCATTATTTCCTTCAATATTATTACTTTTGTTCAATCATATTTTAATATTTTTTATCGTTTAAGCTTATAGCTGAATCTTAACAAGAGTTTTACACAAGATGTTATGGCATTGCTTTCTATTTAACCCATAGCGTAGTGAAATACTATTTAAGTTGCGATATACTGTTGTATTTTGGCATCAGATACATAAGTAAAACTATAAACTAGTATCTTATTGTACATATTACTATTACAAGTTGTAGTAATAAGCGTTATTAAAGTATAACAATCTTTGAAATTTTTTTTCTGAAAGTTATGATATTTTATTAATATCAATTTAAAATATTTTGCCATTTTATGCTAACGCTTATGTAATTTAAAAGCAATCTCTCTTAACCAGTCAAGAGTCAATGGAATGAGATGGGACAATGAAAATGCCACTGTAAACTGTTATGATTAATGATGTACTATCAATACTAGTAAAAGTTAATTTAGTTTATGTTTACATGGAGACCAATACATGGTAAAAGCAAGGAGCTTGGAAAATAGATGTCGCTGCAGATAAACAGCCGAGATTAAACATTTTCGTAAACGAAAGCAACCTCAAAGTCTGACGTCTCGACGTGAATACCAACGAGACGGGGATTTCATTGTTTACTTTTCTTGCAGTTTTACATTTCGGTTGCATTGTCAGGACACGAATTTTTAATACAAAGAGGTATTTATGCAGGTTGAATATATTAGCTTACATGTCATAGCAATAACCCCAGCGGAATTTTCTATAATGTCTAAAATAACATTGTAACCGTTTAGATCATTCAATTTATTCATATTAATTGAGGTTTTATACCACACATTTCAATGTATAATTAAATTAAAAAGTGTGAAATAAGCAAATAAGTTAAGTGTGCACTTAAATTTGAAAAACTGTGTCTTTTTTTTTCAAATTAATTTAAATCTATTCGATCTTTTTGATGAATTAAAAAATGTTGCGTTCATCTAACAAAAATACGTGTATAAAGCGGCTATTCATTGCGCTAAAATTCTTTTAGGCCGCTGTTTGGTTAAGTCAAACAGACAGTCGTCATGTTTCACGATATAAGTTTTCATTCATTTAGCCATTTATCGAACTCCCTACCGCTGGAATGGCAATCGATACTATTTACTGACAGATGATACATGTACATGGTACCCTGCTCCCTTCTCTATGATTATCATCAACACATTTTAGTACGGAAATAGTAATTTCTTAGTTTATCAGATCACCTGAACGAAATGCGCCCCTTGAAGGGATGTAAGAAAAACGATACATTATAAGCAATTTTAAAAAAACGATCGATTTATCCCTCAAAAAACATGAAAATTCTTTCATTCTATCCCTCAGAAAAAACACAAACGTTAAAACACAAAAAATTAAATCCCATGTTCTGATCAATATGGGATTTTAAGTTTCGTACTTGTAAAATATGGATGAAATTACAGAATCTTAGAATCCACCAACTCTCTATTCTTATTAATATAACGTACTATAGGTACATTGATAATCTTTTGGTAATTTTTCATTCGTTACATTTTTAGCTACAAATATGACTTTAGGAACTGAAAAGAGATCAATTTCGAAGTAATCAATCTTCAATTTTAAAGATTCTTCCAGGATGTTTACGGTATACGAGAATCATGTGCTATTTGTGCAATTAGTACAGGAAAAAAGAAATCCAAAAATCACATGAATTGCAGTTGTTAAAATAATGTTTTGTCGTAGCTTCACTAACGAGCCAAGCTACCACGTGCGACGTGGCTGTTACTAATTACTAAGTGAACCCTGAAGTTTAAAGAGAACTTTAGGAGCTTTTTATTTGCTTTCAGCATTTCGTTAGTATTTAAAACTTTTAGTGCTAAGTATTTCTATTTCGTTTTAGCTTACTTTATAAATTCCGTCACCTTATTTATTTAAAATTACTTTTCATTTGTTGTTCCTTAAATTTACCCCAGAATAATGTACAAAGACTTCGACGATTGCTTTTGTAATTTACAATGCATTCCTACTTTAAAGGTAAAAAACTGGACAAGGTATTTATTGTCATAATAACACATCATAAACAAATTAAGGATTTATAACATATTTTTACACATGTGTCTGAATATATGATTTAAAAATTTCTTCCCATTTTTTATAACACACTAAGAAATTTGAATTATTTAATACATTTAAAGCAAACTTATCTTATATACTGTACAAGTACATTCAGAATTACACAAGACTGTATGACAGACATACGCCTGTACCCTCGTTATAAACATAAATTTTGAAACCAATTAGTGTACGTTACATATAGTTTTGGAAGCATTATAAGGCTACTTCCTAATCACGTACTAAGCAAGTTTTGAATAACAAGTTTCTATTTAGGGCAAACTTGCTAAACTCAGCAAAGTTTATTATTTACTGCATCAAGTTAATTAATTAAGTAGAGAAAATCTCTGCATCTTGCTACATGAGGCATGCTACGGTATGTTTACATTTATTCAATGAATTGACAGTTACAAAGTTTAAACCTGCTGAAAGGAAATTTTTCAAAAGAAGGCGTGACGTAGCTTTGTTTCGTTTTCGATCGTTTCGCTTTCGTTGCTTATTTCGTTGTATATATAAAAAATGTTTTTGTTCTAGACAATTGTAAAAAAGATTTATGTCCGACGAATTTATTCATCTAATATAAATCTTCTCAATAATTATAATAAATTTATTACATATGATGTAGATGACGATCTTAACCACAGGCCTTTTTATATGATGGTTTTTGATTAGCATCGTTACCGTTAGTATTTTCTCATCCCTGATCTCTAAAATAAATAAAAATTATTATTAAATTCCTTCTTAAACGATGTGAAATAGCCAATAGGATTCGAGTGTTAAAAATTTATGCAGTACATATATTTTTTACATAATATTACAAATGACTCATACCATATTATCATGGTTATTTATAGTCAGTGACATGCACATTATAATATACAAATTTAATACGGTGGTTTGATTAATGACTATGTAGTAATTATTGACATCAAACTTAAATAAATTTTAAGTTTAATGTCCTGACTATGTTACCCTAAAATGCTGGTAAATAACCAGCATTTTTGGGTAATATAGTCGAATAAAGTTGTGTAGTTAGCTCTAAGATCACTCCAGTCTTATAGTAGGGAAAAAGTCATTTACTTTATGTGTATTTGTTTAATAGCATCCATAGAATATTCATTTCAATAAATGAATGATGAGTTGTCAAGTTTCTTACATATTTTCTAAATGTTGGCATTAGTGCAAATACTTTTTACTTGAATGTCTGAATCTCTTGACATTAACATACGTCTTAAAAAATACATTTTTTATGAGTATAATTAATAATTTACATAATTATGTAAATAAAAATTTCGTTATATTATATTTTGTATCCATTTATACATTTACAATTCTCTAATAAGTTGTTAAGAATAGCTGTGAAATGTTTGAAAGACATTTAAAATAAGTCTCCACGGCTTCATATAGGTATACTATATATTTACAAAATTCATGAATATCTTACAAAAACCCACTTTTTAATTTTTTACTTCCGTTAGAAATATCAGGACTCGGATAGATTAAAGTATGAATTGAACATAAATAAGCATTATCAAACAAAAGAACAGAATTATAAAACTTTTCGATCGATGTTCCTATAGATATAAAACATTAATCAAATTATAATTAAATTTAAATTTGCTACGTCTACGGTATAGTAGTTATATAATTTCAATATAACTTGGTTTGGATTTGAAAGGAACTATTACTAAAGCATTGTTAGAACTTATGCTCGACAGAACTAGTTACCGTTTAGAACTAATTCCTACTAGCCCAGTCGAGTACAGCCTTGCTTCCTATTAAACTCGGAAACTAACAAATCGTTGTGCACCGTTTCTAATATAAATTTTTAAAACCCGAAGGACCTAGTACCATGTAATTTTATAAAAATGAACAATTAACATGTTATAAATGTGTGAAATCTCATCTTAAATCACTACGTGTACTTTTATCACCAATATTTTTAAAAATTATGGTTGCTGCCAACTCGTTCTTGTATGTATGTAATTTTTATTCTTATATTGAAAGTTGATAAAATGTTATCACATATAAACCTTACCGAACGGATTTAATATTTTGACCTTACCAAAGCATACAACTTTTATTTACAGTACAAGTTTTTGGCACAATATGTAATAAAATTATGTTTAGTTTAAATTCTGTGGCAGTATGATCTCATGTTATATTTCTACGGATATCTTAGTCGGTATTTAGCAGTTTTTTCAAAATGCTTTCACAAGAGGGTATGAAATTGTATTAAAATAAAAATAAAATTTACTAAAAACACAAATATATAGTTCATAAACAGCATTATGTTTCTTTACTTATAATATAATAAAAAATAAAATTTATTTATTACTTTTAATAATATTTAAAACTAGAAGTCCATTGAGGTCTTAGCCCGTGCATTTTTAGAATGAAAGAATATTTAAAATTGGTTCAGTAGTTTCGAGACCTATCCAAACAAATAAATAATTATATCCTCTTCATAATAATAGTATAGATTTATAATTGTTAAGTGTTAAACACACAACAGAATTTCTCATAACCTTTGTATTTTCGTTCTTAAGAGTCAACGTTTTCTAATAACCTACAATTTAATAACTTTTAGAGAGTAGTGCAGTTTCAAATACCGAATCGTTTCTATTGTTTTAAATTAAACTAACATCGATGTTTAGATATTTATAGAACTTCCGGCAAATAAAAGAACGTTTATAAATATAAATCAACTTTTAGTAATGTGAAAAGACAACTATTTTATATTATTAACTATTGCTTATATTTTCTAGATATTCGTGAAGGGTTTTCTTATGGAAGTCTATTAAGTCTATATTAATTAAATTAAAATAAAATATAGAATATTTTAATAATTATTATTACTTTGTCAATTCAAAACCAGATTTAATAAGCAACGTTATATTTGTGTATAAAAGTAACTTTAAAGAACTCTCCTAGCTTTTTGCCTCCTGTAGCGGAGTGACTGTTTCCGAATACTGTGAACTTTTACATTAAAAGTTTAAGATAAAAGCTGTTAACCTAAAATTATTCCTGTTGCAGAAATGTTAAATGTAGTTGGATATAAAACGTAAAAAGACATGCTATGTTCTATTAAACCCTCTTGTGGACTTCCGGGCAACGTGTTTTCAAATTCTATTTATCAAAAACATTTTATTCCGAATAACTTTGTAACAACTTAAATCTCATTAATTTCATCAGATCAAAGATTAATGGAAAACATTTAGCATTCGTACTTTTCATATGTTAATGTAATTTAAATTAAGAATAATTAATATCTTTAAAAAACCTTTAACATCATAGGATATTTAATAAAGAATGTTTCATGCGTACAGTCCATACATATTAATTCTAAATTAATATCTTGCAGTGTGAGACGGGAAGCGACTATGAGGTTATCCTACTCGTCCTGATAAAGGACCTCCGATAGGTCCGAAACTAGTCGGCAGCAGTTTTGTCGTTTATAGAATACATCTTATATTAAAATTTAGAAACTTAACTAGAGGTTAGTTAACTTTAAGTTGATTAATATCTGGTAATGTAGTATGTTATAATACGTTACAATCTAGAATGTGCTTGGCGTTATGTAAACTAAAAGGCAATGTTAGTGGTATGATAAGT
This sequence comes from Lamproptera curius, assembly GCA_029286875.1. Lineage (NCBI taxonomy): Eukaryota > Metazoa > Arthropoda > Insecta > Lepidoptera > Papilionidae > Lamproptera > Lamproptera curius. Next base: position 1,088,256 of record JAGSMT010000039.1, on the reverse strand, counting down.
CGGCACGTGGGTTTCAAAGAAAAGAAAAAAAGTTGTTCATTATTATAGTGTTTGACTAAAGAATGTTCTTTCTATTAATTACGCAAATACTATTTATCATAAATAATACAGTGTAATGAATTATACCCAGTTTTCAGAAACCCTGGGTTAATGCTGGTAACGTCGGGTATAAGTTAAGTAATTAAAGTGATTAAACCCGAAAAAATCCGTAAAGTGTATTTTTTACTATAATTATAGATATATACCTGTTTGGCTGTACTGGTAGTAACTCTTCAGCCTATATATAGTGCGGCCCGTTGTTTGTGTTGCGCATAGTAAACACATTCGGTATAAACTTCTCGCAAAAGTTTAAAACTAGTGTGCTAATATGTGGGCTAGAGGCCAAGGTCGTTCTCGCCAATTTTTATTAATAAAAAAGCTTTCGAAAAAAAAATACAATATTATTTAATATCAAACCGTTATCGTTACCCAATTTTTGCACTGAGTAGTAGAAGTAAGTTATCCGCTGAATCGAACAGTTGTTTTTGAAGTTTTTACATAATTAACATCATTACATACATAAGCAGCGGTTTATATGCCTACGCTAATTCAGAATAAGTTAAACTTTTGAATGGTGTACGAAACGCCCATTAATCTACTTTTGCTTCGGGAGGCAGCTGTGGACTACGCATACGCATCATTATCGTAAATTACTTGTCTCTTCCTCTAAAAATGTAAAAACATTCTTTTGAAAAACTATTATACTGCCACAACTTGAATTCCTGTTTTAAACTAATTCCTGGTTAACAGGCGGATACAGTTGTGCTTGGTATAGGATGCAGAAACTTTGAAAACATTTCGTATGAGAAGGCTATTAGCATAAAACTTATAATGAGGATAAAGAGTATCGGAAAAACTCATGCTTACGTAATAAGTTAAAAAATAGCAAAATGTTGTTTACCGTTTTTTGTAGCAAAACTAACGATCTTTTCATAAATCCTAATCTATATTTTTAAATATTTCTTATAAGGGTAGAACATTGTTATTACTGCTAAATGATTCAGATTATTCTTAAACACACACAATAAACACATTTTTTTATTAGTATGTTATTAAACTTTAGGTTTTTTGATAAAAGAAAACCTGAAACCGAATTTTATGTCAGTTTAAGTAAATCTTTCAGAAAAACGGTTTTTTTGGTAACAAATATTTGCGTATTGTCGTCATGGTCATTGTTTTCTAAAAAGATCTTTTTCAACAAATAAATATTTTTTGTAGTTATCTTAATTTGGTAAATAATTTTCATTCTAATTATTTATATGCCTCTTTTTTTTAATTAGTTATAAATACTATATTTTGTTCTTTTGTAATAATATTTTTTAATTTTAGTTTTTTTGTGATTTTGAATGCTGTAAATACCTATTGCAGTCTGTTTTCGGAACTGGTCATAATTAGTTCATTACGTTCATGAAAGTAAAAGCACTGAAACGCTATAAATCCGTTACCGCGGGGCGAAGCTAATCTTTACAAATATTATAAACTTATCATCATTATCAGCCTGTGATAGCCCACTGCCGGACAAAGGCATCCCCTAAAACACCCCTAGCCATTAGGGGTTTTTGGACCGTATCCTACCACGCTGGTCCAATGCGAGTTGGTGGGTGGACCGACATTTTACATGCCCATCCGACGCATGGATCATCTTAGTTTTCAGACAATTGGGTGATCAGCCCAAATTGCCCCAACCAACTAGAAAACAAAAATAAAAATTTGTTGAGTCCCTGCAGGATTCGAACCCACGATCTCCGGTTTCTAAAGCAAACGTCCATACCAATAGGCTGCGGAGGCAGTCAAGTTAGTAAACTACTAAGTATAAGTATTATAAACTACTGAATTGTTATGAAAAATCATTCAAAACGGTATAATTCTTGAGTAACAAATACCACTTTTTACCCCATGAAGATCTATTCCATTAATTTAAAACTGACACGGACAGAGCCGTGGATGAATTGCTAGTAAATAAGCACATATTACTTACTTAATATTTTAAGTATTAAATTAAGGATATTATATTAGTATCCCAAATAAAATATAATAATATATTCATTTTGAGTGATGCTTATACATATAAGGTTGGTTGTAATTTAAAATGAATTAGAATTTTATACAGAATATGACTACCATGTTTCAGAGGATGTCTAAATATTGTGTTAAATATCTGTTAAACTTTGTTAACTATTGCCAGCTGTTTATTAAGCTAACGTTATATAGACGTAATGGGTTTAATCTTCAAGTTGAGGAAAGTGATAGATAAAGGCATCGCGTTAGTTTAGTTATCAGTAAAGTGTTTCTTTTTTACATAACAGCGCAGTTTATTTCTCCTTTTTAACTAAATAATTGATTGTGACTATTTTGCTAAATACAGAAAGATTTACCTCCATTTGAATGTTCGTATTTAAAACTCGAATTGAAATTACAAGTTACTCATGCAGTTGCAGGTAAATTACACAGAGCTCTTTAAGTGCTACTTCTAAACAAAAGCTATTTGAGCTTCAAGAGGGCTTCGCAACAATTAATTAAATAAACTTCCTGTTTTCACCTTAACCTAGATTACACTTTTAAGTTTTTTGGTAATTTTATTTGAAATTGTGCAAAAAAAGAAAAATTAAGGTGTGTAAACACAGGACACTTTCTTTTATTACCTTTTTTGCATCTTATACTGTGCTACTAATACTCTATGTATATATACAAAACTTAAAGTAAACTAAGGTAAATCGTCAAACGAATTATTGGTTACTTTTTTAACCATTTTTATGATTTCTTATAGCAAATGGCTTACTTGGTTTTGGTACTATTGGTGATTAGAAAGTTTATGTAATCTTAACTATTATGTACGTCCTATAAAAGTCAAGAGTCGTAAAGTAAAGTAAAGTATAATTAAATAAATTTTGTGTTTTCAACACCTTTTATTTTTGTTTTATGTTTAGATTAAAATGGCTTTTAGCGAATTCACTCAATCATGTTCAAATTCACTCACTCAATATGATTATTAATTTTCAAATTAATAATCATATTGAGAAAATATGAAACCAAGAAGCAAAAAATCTCTGATAGTGGAAAATCCACTATTTATTATTAATAACGTTAAGTAAAATTGGAACTTTATTACATAAAATTTAATTTTTTTGTGCTATTAATACTTTCCTTCTTTTTTAATATTACGTGATAACATTTTTTCGCTTGCATACTACCATAAACATGTTTATTTGTATAAATAAATTTTATGGACCGTAACATTTTTGTAGTTTTATGCCTTCAAAAGATTGCGGACATTCAGTTTACGGAAGGAGGGATCGTGCCAGAAATTTATTACTCGATACTAGGCTTTTTTAGAAGCGGAGTTACCAAACGCCTATACCACTAGACTACGGAGGCAGTTATTTAATTTCATTTCATAGCGTTATCTGAAAAGGTCGGCGTATTTCGGTTTAAAAGGCTCTGTAGCCCTTACAAGCACTAGTTAGACAAGCCATATGGCGGCTATGGGAAAAAGTTTAAGTGTAAGACTATGTATCGTATCCTACATGAAACCTACACCTAAGCTAGCTTTACATTATAAAAAATAATAATATAAAATATCACTGTTGCTATCTCTCCGTACGGACTGCCTCCGTAGCCATATATATAGGCGTGTGACTTAGAAACCGGAGGTCGGGTTCGAATCCTGCGGGGACTCAACAAGTTTTCATTGTTGTTTCCTAGTTGGTTATTGCAATTTAGGCCGATCACCCAACTGTCTGAAAAGTAAGATGATCCATGCGTCGGATGGGCATGTAAAATTCGGTCCACCTACCAACCCGCATTGGACCAGCGTGGTGGATACGGTCCAAAACCCCCTAATGGATAGGGGTGTATTAGGGAGGCCTATGTCCAGCAGTGGACTCTCACAGGCTGATGATGATGATGATGATGACTGTTGCTATCTGCATCTTATAATCCTGGAAACCCACTTCAATTCGTTATCCACTAGATATACTCATAAAAGATTTGGAAAAGCCTATACTTTATTTTACATATTCAAATAATTTTTTTAAACAACATCCATTCCAATTTTCAGCTCTATATAAGTCAAGAGAATAACTGCGTAATCCCACACGATACTGGTTAAATTATTCACGCCATTTAACTGATAAATGAGCATTGAAAATGCCTAAATGACATTTAAAGCTTAACGTTATGTTTCATTCTCGTATTGTTCTATGTAATTTTTAGGACATTTAGGGCTTTACAAAATAATAACTCTTATATTGTTACGGTAATATAAAGATTTTTTTGTTTTTGTTTTGCTTGCTTACCATATCCGTTTATTGCTTACCTTATAGCTGTTTATTGTCATTTACAACATTACTTCCTTATTTTTTAACATACACAAAGATTTATTTATAAATAAACAGAAAATAGAATTAACTAAAAAATTACCGCAGTTGACATTGTTTTATTTTTTAGGAATTTTTATTGTCTGTGTATGATAAATGTAACAAAAATATTTTTACCAAAAACAGGAGAAATAATACTTAAAACAGGGACCTTACCACCTTACCTTTTAAAAATGTAACGACTGATAGAGTTTAGTAATCCTAACATTTTCTATATTTAAGGGTTAAGTTTCACAGTGAAGTTGTGTTCATTTTGCTGAAAACATAACTGATATGCTAATCACCCGGACTGTCATACATGTTTCAGAATTCCCATTATAAAGATATGAATTATTAGTGTCACTCCATAATTTTCAAAGTTAACAATTAAACAATACGTGCTTCTAATATTGTTATGAAACGTGAAAGGTTTTCTTTATTAATTTTCATATTGCAAATTTCGTTCTATGATAAAAATTATATTCTACATTTCTACCAACAACTATCTTTAAATCTGTAAAAGACCCTTTTAGGAATCAATCGCTGTTACTGTGAATCTAACGACGATTCGAAACTGTAATAAATACAGTGTACATTTCAATGCTTAATTATTTAACTCCGTAGAATGTTTTGCTATTGTTTTCTTCAATTTGCTCTAATTTCTTTTAATATTGTGAATTCAGCTTCAGATTTTATACTACTTATTTTATAAGTGTGCTGTTATGTTTAAATGATACAAAAAAGAAAATATATTTTTTTAATTATTTTATATATATATCCCTTAGTGTCTGTCTACGAAGTTATTCCAATTAACTCAAAGTAAACATTAATTATTTATCATTGACTTACTAATAAACTTATTAGTACTAAATTAGACACTCACAACCACGATACATTATCACACTCAGAGCGTGTAGCTGTCTAAAGATAAACCGCTAATTAACAGTTTATGGTGATTCCACACTATATCAACGGCGCCAAACATTAGCTTTTTGCTTACAGAATATCTTGAGGACCATTTATGTCGAATCAGCAGATAATTTTTATAAATACAAAAATAACTTGCTGTACATATGAATGATTTTCAACATTACACAAAAGTAATAAAACGTAAGAAGCATTATTGTGCTAAAGAGTTGTAAAGTAAAAAGATAAAAAAGTACGTTTGTAACTCTATAATATAAAAAGTATTTAATAAACTTAAATTTAACATCAATATTAAAGTAACTTGGAGGCAATAACATACTAGGCGGTGTTGACAGTTGTGTTGCAAAGTGAATCTTAAAGACACACGTTTTAGTGATTTAGTTTTTCTATCACCACGGAGAGAAACAGCGAGGTGGAGCTTGTGCATAATAAAGTTCTGTTTCAAGGTAACTTTCATTATTAGTGAAACGTCATTAATATAAGCACATCACCTGTTAGTATATTTAATATAGTAGCAAACTATCTATCATTTTTTTTATATGTACATTGATATATCATATACAAAAGTATAGATCTTTTATTTATCGATTGAAGTAGTACGAAGTCTGCCATATAAACTATAATTTTTATAAAACTGTCAAAATTATTGACGATTTATTTTGACTATTTATAAGAAGTGCTATTGATATTACATTTTCGATGCGATAAATTCTTGTGGTTGTGCATAATTTGCTAATACGCTATTAATGCTATAGCTACCGAAAAACTATTTCATATCTAATTAGTATAATGAAGAACTTGTAAAGGAATCAAATAATTCATTTATTTTACACTGAAAGTACTAAAGTATTATTAATTTATTAGGATTATGTCTTACCTTATTTCCATCCCTGTTGAGAGGTGTAAAAGCCTTACAAACCTTTATCATCAAAAGAAGCACGAAGTTATTATATAAATTTATTTTTTACACGTCCACGGTTTATTTTTTACCATCCATTTAGGGTTTATTTTAAAAAAGCTAATAGTCGGATGAGCTTTAACATTCGACGGCTTTTGATTTAATACTCGCGTATATTGTCCGTCACAATCCTGTCAGTGCAATATTCTGAGTGACAACCGACTTAGAGAGTCAGGTCAATTAAATATACGTGACAGTGAAGCACCGCAGTTTTTAGATTTAGTTATTTCATTCTCCAAATTTAAAAGGTACGTATGTTTTAATTATTTTTAAGTCATACACAAACTAACCGAAACCAAACTGTACAAATCATTTGGATATTGATACAATTCAACAATTCTGGAGATGCTCTAAATATATTGAAAGTTAAATCATTGTATAAATTTGTAACATTATTAAAAATATGTAATTATTAATGAAATATTCTTTTTATTTTATACCAAGTAACGACTTTATGTCTTATGATTTAATATCTAATATCTTGGCTTTGCAAAAAGTATTTTTTATATGTGTTCACCCACTGCGCTAAACGCTTGTAATAGCTAAAACCGTATTAAAAGTTGATTGTTTTTTAAAAAATATATGTTATTAACTAGCTTATTACATAACTGTTATATGAAGTAGTTGGTTTGTGGCATCATCACTTCCCCTTTATCTTCTAGGTTAGGTTCGTGTTTCATAATGGAAAAGGGGCGTTAATGGCCCGTATTCATAAAGTTAAACATATGAATTATAAAAAATTAAATCTTTAATAATGCTTGCAAAGTTTAAAACCAGATAAATAGTATCTAATATGTAAGAAAACGCTAAAGAAAATATATACCTATATTCAGGAAACGCGCATCGATTAATACAGTTACTTGTATTTGAATTTTATTGCCATAAAATCTTACAAATTATTATTAGTATAACAAGATTATCGCGATTTTGTAAATAATTCAGGATAGCCTAAGGTTGACCCTGTCCTAAAATAAACAAAGTTTTTTAAATTATCATATTTTTATAATTACTAGTTTATCTTTAGTAATCAGTTGGATAGCGATTTAAAATCCGTTTTAAATTATTTAACGGTTTTATAACGACGGTTATTAACGTAAATATTCTTTGTTATAAGTTAAAATTTCATTTCAGATAAAAAATAGTTCAAAAGTCAATCTATCCTTAAGAGCAAAGGCTATCTAGACAAAGCTTTTACAAAGTGTCTCTTTACTTGCAGGTGTTGCAAGACCCATGTCTTTATTGACTAAATTTAATAACTGAATAGGAGCGTAGTACAATTTCACTAGGGTCGAAAACGTTTCGTTACAGTGTTTTAATTTGTTTACAAAACGCTACATTCTACTTCGTTAACATAAGTTTATTGAAATTCTTTACCAAATATTGAATTAACAAAATAGGGAAATACATATTGACCTTTCTGTGAGTTATAATTTTTAAAGGTTTAATATTTTTTAATTACATAGTCTTCAATTATCTGAAATGTAAATCATATACGCAAGAAGAGGTAGTTACATATATTTTTATTTAATATATACAAATAGATTTATTTTTTAATTGAAAAGTGCAAGGTTTAGTGTAACATATACATCAAAATAAATTAACGTAATAGTGTATAATAACATGGGTCCTTCATAGGGTGTACCATTGCGACATAAAGGATTCGGATTTCAAGCGTAACTAATAATTGCGTATGGTCTCTGTTTGACTTGCCATAGTATCTTGTGACTTTTATCACATTGAACAATATATAGATATTAAAAAAATATTTTAATGAACACACTTAACAGTGAAAATCTGGCGTACGAGACACAAATTTCCAGAAGAGTTAGGTCCCTTTTTAGCAGGGTACGTTTTGGATGCTTAATTATGCCTGCAAATCTGTAACGTGTAAACACTACAGTCTTTCGTTTTGAAGAGCATCATTGCTAGCGTAATTACTAAGTAAAAGAGACGTTACATCTCAAATCTCAGGGCAGTGAGGGGATGTGTGGCGTTTTATGCTGTTTTTCTTATGGGCAAGACATGTATAGCTTATTACCAGGTTAATGTCCTGGTCATCGTTGTAAATAATAAAAACCATAATTATTTCTTTTATTTATGCGATTATTCATATCAAATCCACAAATTTACGGATTTTTCGCGTTACTTAAATATATTTATTCCCAACGTTTCAGGATTCTTTCAGCATCCATGATTACGGGCAGACTAAGTTGGTATATGTCTGATCTCTATGTTTTCGAGTAACCGTCAGTTTTATTTTAAAAATTGACATATCTTTCATTTCTTAATTTTAATGTTGGTTTGACAAAAGTATTTATGTTGTCCTTCGGTTTTTAGTTTTTATATCGTTTAATTTTGAAATTATTGGGTCCCAGTGACAAGTAGCATTTGACGGCTGAACTGGAGAATGTCAAGCAGGTGCTGCGTGACAACAAACTTCAAGTTCCACGTCTAGTCGCAGTCACCGTGTGAAGCCAGCCACAGTCGAAAGAGTGCCTGCCGTCTTACCACATCAGAGGAGTCACCGACAAAATCGGTTATATTTTATCATATAGAAACCAGTTATAAATGTACATAACGTCGATTTTTTTCATATAGGGTTATTTACACTAATAATCTTGTTGTAACTGCCTCCGTAGCCTAGTGGTAAGGGCGTGTGCTTTAGAAACCGGAGGTCGTGGGTTCGAATCCTGCGGGACTCAACAAATTTTCATCGTTGTTTCCTGGTTGGTTAGGGCAAAGTTAGATAATCCATGCGTTGGATGGCATGTAAAAAGTAGAGTCCACCCTCTCATTGCACATAAATTATTTGGTTTTTCCATGCAAGCGGTTGACAAGGGTGTAATTGACGAAATGTTTATTTTAAAACGAACGATTTATGAAAATTTTAATTTTTGAATCGTGTACTGTGACGTTTGTTCATTAAAGCCAAAAAAATATGTTATAAAATTCAATATCATTTATTTATTAAAAAAATATTAACTGATTTGGTTGTACTTCACGATTTTAATTTAAATTGAGAAATTTAATTATGTGTCAGTACGCCAAAAGTATATTTTTTGCCGGGAATAAATTGATTATCATAAATTAATTTATACGTTTTTATTTTGAAACGTTTAAAAAATTTTAAATGCTGGTCACGTACATGATATTTTATCTTCAACCTATATTGGTTCACAAACGTTACCTTTGTTGTAACAAATTTTGGAACAAATCAATAATGCAATAAAATATGTAGATGATTCTGATTTATTTCTCTTTTATTTTTTATTATTGTTTTAAAAGTCGTTAAAATTAGATGGATTTCACTTGTTTTGCTAAATTAAATTATCTATTAAATAAGATGAAGAGGTCGGCAAAAGAAAACATATTTATGACTTTACATTTTAAGGCTAATGTTTTATTAAAATATCTTCAGCTACCAAAATTTACAAACTGACCGCGTTAAACAAGACGAGGCTTCTGTTTACAGAAAAGGTCGTCAGGATCTCATAACGGTTTCGGAGGCTTTGATGTATTTTTGAGTACCAGCTTTTAAGATATGTCTAAAATAACTACAATGGATACATTTATTTCGTCGTTAAATTTAATGTGTATAAATTTTACAAAAACCAAGAGCTATTCATAAAACATTTGTGTGAAATACTTATTACGCGAGAAGAATTATTATTGTGTTTTTGAGCTAAATGCTTTTTTGTTTACTATTTTGTTTGTAAATTGATTAAACTAAGTAACTTTTTAGTACATAAATTAACAGTACATGCTGAAAGAGAATCTACAGTACATGCTGCGAAAGCACGAACTGTAACGAACTAAATAATACTACTACTAGGACTAATAAACGAATGAAAAATTTAATATTGAAAAAAATATATTCGATATCTTCATTATGGTTTATTATTGCCGTGGGCTAAAAGTGTTGCATTTATAATATGCCAAAATTTAAGTAGTAGCAATAACAACTAGCCTTTTTCTGTTATTTGTGCTGGGCTCTACTTATTTTTTGATGCTTAGTATTCTTATATGTATTCCTTAGGAGTATGTTTGTTCCGGGTTTTAATAAGTATATTTACCACACAAGTAACAAAACATTGCATTCGTCCCTTTATCAATTTATAATTTTATGTTTATATATTCTAAAATATTATTTGGACAAAAGAAAATCTTTATATCATTGTATTGGTACTAACTTCATACGAATACATACTTTGTAAAAAAAAGGTGGTGCCCGTTTTGTCATAATTTTGTCTACAGTGTAACGGTTTTAGGTTTACAATGGTTTAGGTTATGTTTTTTTATAATTGTGTTTATGCGTCGGTTTGCCTGCATAACAAATATGAATAGACTACGGTTACTATTTGCTCCTCTTTGACCATGAGTGCAGTACTGTTGTATTCGGCGAAGCGCACCTCTGTGGCACGAAATAATTCTAATATTGACTTTTTACTTCCGATTGATAGTCGAATTTTTACGAATGCTAGGGCCTGAATATTTATGTAATTTTATTGACTTTAGACTGTTATACAATTAAATTGTTATACTGTTATATACAAATATTGGGTAAGAATGTTTTGGCAATACTTTTTAAATGATCAAGATATAAGCTTAACATGATTTTTTAATGAGACAACATGGCGACAAAGTTTATTTGAAAGAGAAAATGTAATATATGATTACAAGAAAATGTACATTTCACATATTTTTAGTAAAGATGTTATTAAAACAGACAATGGAAATTTAAATTTTAAAAATGGAAAAGAAGATTGATTAATTAGTTCGCAAAGTAGTGTGTATAATATCGTCATAATGACATTGTTCTTATGACTCTCATTGCTGTTTTCAAAATACAAGAACCATTAAATAAAGAATATGTTTCACAAGTGTAATAATAACTGTATTTTGGTAAAAATATACCATAACAAGAAATTTTTGTTCATGGCCTCAATATGATATAGATTAGACAGGGTGTGCAACATGTTATCACATAAGTACCCGCATTATATTGCCTCGAAACACATTTTATAAAGGTTTCATTGTATAAAGTGAATACATTTCTGCTTGTTTTGTTTGATTGGAGGCAAAATAACACCGGTGTTTCACTAGCGAATTCTTCGCTCGAGCAATGTTTTTATTTATTTATTTTAATAGGACACCAGCAGTACATACATTCAACATTAGTAAGCAATATTAAAGTGTTATTAAATTCTGATGCATGTATCATATTAGGTGACACAGCATTGATACAGTTACATAATTTACAAATCGTGCGTTTACAAAATAATATAATACAGAATAAAACAGAACAATAAGTAATTTATTACTAAGAAAAGTTATACATAAATGGAATGACTAAGTTATTACGTTTTTTTCCAAATCATCAAAGTAGTTACATATAATGTTCTTAATTTTTTTTAAACTATGGTGAAGGATGTCTATATGTGGTAGTTCATTACAGACGGAATTATATAAGTTGCACATGCGAGGAATGGAGGCGTATAGGCCTAAGTTTGTTTTGTGTCGGGGACCGTGGAAAAGTTTTGCTAAGGGATGTCTGGGAAAATTGTATGGAACATTTAGTGAAAAGTTTCCTAACAACTCACAACAATTTGTATGACCATTTACAATTTTGTGCATTAATTGGAGGTCGTGAATTAATCTTCTCTGCCTCAGAACTGCCTCCGTAGCCTAGTGGTATGGGCGTGTGCTTTAGAAACCGGAGGTCGTGGGTTCGAATCCTGCGGGACGCAACAATTTTTCATTGTTGTTTCCTAGTTGGTTAGGGCAATTGGGCCGATCACCCAATTGTCTGAAAAGTAAGATGATCCATGCGTCGGATGGGCATGTAAAAGTCGTCCACCCACCAACCCGCATTGGACCAGCGTGGTGGGATACGGTCCAAACCCCTAATGGATAGGGGTGTATTAGGGAGGCCTATGTCCAGCAGTGGACTAAAACAGGCTGATGATGTGATGTGTGAATTAATCTTCTGTTCTTTAGCGAAGGAATCTTAAAATATGTAAGACGATGATTGTATGGGCACCTGTGCGATATTCCAGGAGAAATTAATGCGATATGCCTCGTGAAGGCTCTCTGAACACGCTCAATTCTTTGAGAGTGAATTGCATACCATGGATTCCTACCGAACTAGCATATTCTAGCTGGCTTCGCACTAATGTATTGAAAAGAATGATTTTAGTGCTAATCCAAAAACTTTTAGTATTTCTTGTCATAAAGCCTAGTGTTTGCGATGACTTCTTTACAGTCTTGTTAATATGAGGAATATAAGTGAGTTTTGAGTCCATTATAACACCGAAATTATTAATCTCTCTTTGGTTACGTTTTTAATCATCAATGAAGTATTTATGTCGAAAAGGACTTGTTTTCCTTGTAAACTTTATATTTTTTTTTAGCATACTGAAGGCACGCCCATATAAACATTAGCAATACTGGTATCGCCAACAGCCGTGAGACATAGGATGTTAAGCCTCGTTTACCAGTGAATACGCTGGCTTCGGTGCCCTTCAAACCGGACTTCTTCTTTTTTCCTCACGATACTGCTTTGCGGTAGTAATAGACACACGCGTTGTACCACCCAGACGGTCTCCTGTAAACAGGGACCCTACCCTACCACCAGTGAAGTATAATTTTTTTTGGATTAAATGACATATCATTCGCCCTGCACCACACTGCGATACTAAGTCCTTCTGTAGCAATTGGAGTCGGAGGGAGACTCAACAATCCTATACAATTTCAAATCATCAGCAAACATTGACACATGACTTTTAATTATTATAGAGGTTACATCGTCTATAAAAGACTAAACAATATCGGTTCTAAATGGGAACCTTGAGCAATACCCGACTCTGAAATATAAGAATGCGATTCATATACACTAACTGCCACCAGCTATGTATGTCTTTCGATACAAACCAGCCAAGCAAAGAACCATGTATTCCCTTTGCTTCCAGTTTAGATATAAGTAGCTGATGGTTCACCTTATCGAATGCACTAGAAAAGTCTGTGTAAAAAGCGTCTACCTGTAACCCTTTGTCGACCATGTGCGATACATAAGACGTGAACGTAAGCAGATTTGTTTCATTGGAACGGCCTTTTCGGAAACCATGTTGAGAATCACCGATTTTTTATTAATTTGTAAAGTTATCAAGGTCAAATAACAGATTCAAAATCTTAGAGAAGCATGAAAGAATAGATTTGGGTCTATAGTTTGATATTACAGTTTCGTCGCCATTCTTGTAAATTGAATGCGTGCTTTTTCCACTCAGCGGCAAATGTAGAAGTATGAAGCGACTTGTTAAATATCAAATACACTGGCAGTATTAGATTTGTACTGCAACCAAAATTTATAGTATATTTATAGAAAACTATAGTATATACGATAAAAATATATATCTCTACAACTGATATCTCTGCATTCATTAATCATAAACAAATTTATCTTATTTAATGAAACTTGGCAATTACATTGGCATGGCTTAATATTCAGCTCGTAATTTGTTATATGTATATATGTATAATGTTGTAACGTTTTATTGAAAATTTATGAGGTATTTATGTATACATATACCTATTCATATATATGTATACTATACATCGATAATAAATATGAGTTAAACATTACTATATAAATTTAATACTTATATTTAACTTTATAGTTATTTCATTGGTTAAGAATATTATTTTGATTCGGTAGGCATTCATCAAAGGTGCAATTCCAGCACGCCTACTCAAATGATGTGTTACAACAAGAAGCCATCTGTATGTTTATAATTTAGTGTCTCCATTTAATTATTTAAATTTCGCTAAGTATTTTTACTTATATATCTAGATAATAAAAGATTATTGGGATAAGTTACACTATGAATCCGCTCTACCTTTAGATCAGCAGTGGACTAGTATAATAATACGGCCATTATTTGTAATCAGGAAGATAAATATATGGTATCCTGTTACGACGAGAAGTTATTGCATATTGGATAGAGGGAAAATGCGTTGAGTCATCGATGGATGTAAAGCTTACCTGTTATAGTTCTAATAAATTATATATTACCGAGAGAAAAAAAGAAATGTTTGAAAATTATCCAATGTTCAAAATAGATAAATTACCTCGTAAAAGAACTGATAACTATTATAATTCTCAAAGAAATCAATTTATCTGTTATCGAGAGTTGCTTGCATTTAAATTTGAGGAAAGTTTCTTTGTTATTTACTATCATCATCATCATATTACAGTCTATGGACATCATTATAGGCCTCACAAATTCATCCTTACCATTCAAGTTATGGACTTAATATTCCCCACGCTTAGCCAATGCGGTAGTAGTTGGACTAACTTTAATGATATCCGACATTGGATCATCTTACTTTTCAACATTTGTGGTGAAAGCTAAATTCTTCTAACCAACAGGAAAACAATGAAAATTGTCCATGTGGTCCCACTAGGCTTCATCACCCGACATCCGGGTTTTAAAGACCGATCCCCCACAGCCATTGGGGTAGGATTGATTTTAAATTTAAGCCAAATTTTACAAGTATATTTTGTCAACCAGTTATATCAATTTAGAGGTAATAGCAATAAATTTTGTATATTTAAAAATGAAATTTGTTGAGTCCCGATGGCCTCTCAAATTATCAGATTAATCAAAGCACGCTACTAACTAGCTACTGAGCGTAATATTAAATTTCCAAATCATTTGTCTGAAGCCATTGGAGTACTTACATTGTTTGAACTAACGAACAAATCTGATATTTAAGAATATTAGACACCCAGTGTATTTGGATTTGAACATAGAAAAAATATTATCGTTATGGTTATAAGATGTTGTACAAATAAATTTGAAAAAATTGAAAATAATATGTTTTAATGCTTGAATCAATGAAGTATCACTAAGGATCCCAATGAAATTTTAATACTGTGATTATTAAATTTAATTATACTGGTTTGCTTTAAAATCAACAATGTAACATAACTTTAAAAACATCGGAAATTGAAAGAGTAACGATAAAAATTTGATCCGTCCTTGGCTTTTAATTGTTTTTGTTTTTTTCAAATATACATTCTGTAATTTTGTCACCACTAAACTAAAAATGTGACATATAGATCTTGTTCTTCTTTTAAAAAATATTTCTTTAAAAACGAAGGTTTAACAACTTTAGATTCTGAGACAATTAAAAAAAAAGCTATGATTGCTTATGATGGTAAGTATATTAATATTGTTTACGTCATTCCTTTTTACTGCTAAATATAATACATGGAACAATTCGCACATCATATGAGGTGATTTTATATAATTCTGCTCTTTGAAACAATCTCTGCTGTGTTTCATTTATCATTTTTAACCGAGGTTGCACTATCTCAATAAATAATTTAACATAACTATCTTACTACATTTGTAACATTTTTATATTGAAAGAGGAAATTCACATCATGCTCATTTTGTTTTCATCGCTTATATTATTTATATATACCTATTTTAAAACCCTCTACGTATTATACTTTGTTAATCCATTATACTTTATAGTTGTATCCATCATCATAATCATCATCAGCCTCTGTTAGTCCACAGCTGGACATAGGTCTCTCCTAATGGAGAGTTCTACATTAGGGGGTTTAGTTTTATCAATTTAGTTTTATCCATAGCATTTAAAACAATTATAAGGGCTGAGGCTGAGATTAGGGATAATTTAAAATTGCATTAATAAAACTGATAATTATTTCGCTTTCACGTGATAAATTTAAACATTTTAATCAAGTATCTTTGAAGGAAATCAAAAGAATTTTTCCTTTCGTAGCATTTGAATCCAAGATATAGAAAGACCAAAATTAAACCAGCTGGAGAGAAGCGTATATACGCTTGTTAATGCATAGTAATTGAGCGCCAAATTTAAGGAAATGAGTCTCAAAAAGAAAAAAACCTTGATATTTCCAATGCGGCTGATTAGACTAACAAAGTATCAAAAGTCGTACAATTATATGTTTATTATATTAAAAAATCCCAGTGCAATAATGCCTTCGAATCGAAAAGGTTAAATTTTTAATGTCGCTGCGGTTGTCACGGTTTAATCATTTAATTATTCGAAGTTAACTGTATGTTTTAAAATGTGAATTAGAATCCGTAGATAGGCCAAAATCACAGCCTTAACTGCCTCCGTAGCCTAGTTGTAGGGCGTATGCTTTAGAAATCGGAGATCGAGTGTTCAAATCCTGCGAGGACTCAACAAATTTTCAATGTTTTTTCACAAATGATTAGGGCAATTTGGGCCGATCATCCAATCGTGTGAAAAGTAAGATAATTCAAGCGTCGGATGGGCATTTAAAAAGTTATACGTCCCAAAAACCCTCTGGTGTTGGAATAACACAGACTGATGACGTATGATATAAAGTAGCAGCCTTAACACACAGGGATGATCGCATACTGTCTGTTTTGGGCTGGTTTCATTTGTGCATGTTATTCGGAACAAAACATTTGGATTACAAAAAATTATTACACGCAATGAAAACACATTAACGTCAAATAACTTTTTTGAAGGATTAATGCATTTAAGTGCCTTTCTATATTTGTCAATACATTTTTTTATTGTTTTCAATAAAAATGAGTTTCTATTATATAAAAATAATCATGATTATATCTTTACTTATATTAGCAAAACTTCTATTGAAATTTTTAATGTAATAACTTTAGAACAAGTTATCATTAAAATATTTAAAATAATAGGAAACGATTTCACTTACAAAACGGTTTAAAATTTTCAGCATTTGCATACGAATAGTCATTAGCACGTAAGTTTTCTTCTGTACCCGTATTTTACTTAATGTTACGCTCTTTTGTAAGTTTCTTACGCGGAGCGCGTTACTGGAATTTTAAATAGTTAGCTTTCGCTCAAATTCAATTATCTTTACTGCATAATACATTTCGAGGCACTCTTATGTTATTTAAATTTACAGGTGATATTTTTAATTTACCAGTATGCTTTAACTTTAAAAAAACTTTGCCCACTATAACTCTCTTAATCTTTAAATCTGTAAAAGCTACAGATGTTGATAATATGAATATCCGTGATAAAGTTAAAAATAATGAACAACTTCTTACAGTCCAAGCAGTATCTTACAGTCCACATTTTAATGGCTTGTACAAACATTATCACATTATAATGATCAATTTGAACAAGTTTAAATAAGGTATTAGAAGCGCAAAACTATGTAATCCGTGAATCATTACATTGGGAAGATACAAGGGGTACGCCACTAAATCGTGTGACATGAACATAAATTCTCAAATCATTTGGCTTGGAGCACTATTATTCGAGAGAACCAACATGGTTTGTGGGACGTGAGAGTAACAAATGAGGGAATGGGAAAGGTGTCTGATAATTTTAATTATTAGACAACTTTGCCATTGTTTCATTGAGAAAATTTTATTAAGGAAATAAAGTCAACAAAAGGTATTTGATTGTATTGTTTATGATAATTACGTTTTCGATGATTTTTAATATTTACAGATTTCGATTGGAACTTTGGTCATAAAGTCTATGTCAAAGATAAAGGACAGTGCTCGTTTAATTTAACAATTATTGAAATGCTAACAATATTCTTTCTGTTGCATGCGTGGCCTTAAAGGGGTACAGGCTACTTTGGACAAGTATAATTTAATGAAACTTGGTGATGGTATGTTCGTCGACCTCGACCAGGGGGGATGTCCATCTCACATGCATTTAACAGGAACTTTATCTCATGGATTTTAACTTAAACATATTATTTATTGGATTGTAACGGTTCATAATACAGACGAAACAAAATAAGTAATATTAATTTTTATAAGTATTATTAATTTTACGTAACTTTAAAATAAACTGTTTTTTGTGTAATAACGCTGCAAGCTTTTTATTGAAATTCAAACAGAAAAGAACACCAAATTTCCGTTTTCCGTTCAGGGAACGTTCATAAAGCTGAGATATGAAGGCTATTGTAAAATGAATGGAGTTAAAACAAAAGGCACCGTGAGAAGGAACAGTTTCGTTTCCTGTTCACACATTAAAGCAGCAGCGAACAATAGCTCAAACACAATAACTTCATAATTTTTACTTACAGAACCGATTATGAAATAGTCTGTAACAAAAACTTTGGTTAAGTGACGATAGCATTAACGGCCTCTCAATGGCGATCTAAGAGCGTTTCAAGATATTATCTAAATAGCTATTGATACCATGCACCCCTTTTTTTTTACAATAAAATATTTTTCTCTTAAATTATTCATTCATCACTCGCTACCAGCCTGTGTTAGTCCACTGCTGAACATGGGCCTCCCTGCTGCCTTCGTTAGGGGGTTTCTGGACCGTATCCCACCACGCTGAACCAATGCGGGTTGGTGGGTAGACCGACTTTCTACATGCCCATCCAACGCATGGGTCGTCTAACTTTTCAGAATATCGGCGCGTATTGCCATAACCAACAATGAAACATCAATGAATATTATTTCTCCCGCAGGATTCGAATCCTCAACCTCAGGTTTCTAAAGCACATGATCTTACCATTAGGTTACGGAGGCCGATTTATACTTACACAATTTAATAATATTTTTCGATTGAATTTTATATAAAAGCGTCTTTTTAATATTAATGCTAAGTAATATCTACTTACAGCTAAACAATATAAAGAAATCCCAAATTATATCGTCATTAAATACAGAAAATGTTTTATGGTGACAGTTTTTCGTATTAACATAAATTTACTGAGATACCGCTTCTGTTCGGGCAGAAAAAATCATCTCTAGAAAACAACAAATTATTATTTTAAGCTTTCCCAAATGTTTTTTCAGACTCAAACTTACAAGTTTTCGGAGATCAGATGTTTTGAAGTAAAGTTATATAGACAAAACTCTCAGACAAAAATTGTGCTGATGTTATTAAAGAATATTGTTTTAAATAATTATTACAACTTTAATAATTAAAATGCTTATTCTAGAAGCGCCTGTAAAACATGATAAAGGCATTCGTAGAAAAATGAAAACACTAATGAATAATTTTTCTTTGATAAAATACCAAATAATTTAGCATATCTTTCACTGATGTACTGCTGAGTGATTTTAAATTTTAAATAATAATATATAGAAATGACCAGCAAGCTGTAATATAAAAAAGTAAGTATTTGTTTTGCTTTAAATCTTAATATGATTAGGCCACAAATACTGATATAAGCTAAATTATACATTTACCCATAGTCTCTGCTACTCTGACGTATTTTTTCAAGATATAATACATCATAAACATCGTCATAACCAGCCTCTATCAGTCCACAGCTGGATATACGCCTTTTTAAATAAACGCCAAGACAGCCGATCCCCTGCTACTCGGTGCCAACTTGATCGCCATCCCACCTGGTCGGGGGTCGACCAATACGCCGTTTATAATATATATGATACAATAATCATCCGCCAGCCCGCATTGGACCAGCGTGGTGGTATACGGTCTAAAACCCTCTAAATGGAGAAGGCATACATTAGGGGAGGCCTATGTTCAGAAGTGGACTAACACAAGGCCGATGATGATGATGATGAATAACCATTAAATTTTGCTAAGCAATAAATTAGATTTCTTTGGATTCCCAATATGAGTTTATGTAATTTTGGCTCGTTTATTCTCGAATACATTCTGTGTATCAAATCCCTCAGGAAAACCCAAATGTCTTCATGGTCCAGTTGACGAAAATAATATTTACCGTAGCGCTTGTATAATGTCCGTTGTTATTACTCGCCTGATCGCCTTACAGATTATTTTGTGAATGTTTGTAATGAGTAAACTCAAAAAGTACTGGTCCGATTTAATTATTCATTCACTATTAGACTACATGTACATTGTTATAGAGGCCAATTTTACTTCAAGAAAATCCATTTCAAAATCTAAAAATAACACGGGCAGAGCCGTGGACAGACCACTTGTATAAAAACATGTTATAGAGTATGACTCTAAAAAAATGTACTTAATATGCGATAATCTTTAACTATATAAAATGTTTAAACGCTGCAATTAAATAAAAATAAATTTAAAAGCACAAAACATGTATGATCTAGTCACTACCGAAAGTCAATAGTAAGATATTTTAAAAACATCCATAATACCGTTTATTACTGCAGCGAAAGTCATCATCATGTCATCATCAGCCTGTGATAGTCCACTGCTGGACATAGGCCTCCCCTAATACACCGCTACCCATTAGGGGGTTTTTGGACCGTATCCCACCACGCTGGTCGAAAAGTGCAAAACGTTAAATATTTTTTAGCAAATGTGGCGGCTACATGAACTTTTTAGTACCAAACCATTTTAAAGAAACATAGTTATACTTTATATGTGACTAATTTAGTTTTTAAATCTTTTTTTTTTTTTCTTTTTATATGATCGGTTTCTAAACTGTCATATGCGTTAACAATATTTGTCTCACATCTCAAGAAATAAAGTTCCTTTTTATCTATGATCTATTACGTCTGAATAATAAACTCCATCCATCATTTTCGAATTGACACGGTTTGAACAACGTTTATTACCTTTTAACTTGAATTTATAACGCATTATCCTATAGGTTGTGAGTATTATTATGTGTACTTTAAATTTGACATGGACTGATTATTCCCAATCAGACGACATTATTGTTTTTGTATTGTCAGTTATTATAAACGTTTTCTCCATGATATCGGTATCTCAAATTAGAATATAGATTATATTCATATTAGAGTTTTTCATAAAATATACACAACCTTTTTAATTTGCTTCTGTACTTTAGAACTATGTATATGAACAATACACTTAAATCTTATTTGGAATTTAGTTCTTTTAATAACTTCATAGTCTCTCAAGTACTGAATAATGTACGCACACGCGAAATAATATGTACTTAATGAGGATTTAATATAAACAGTTTAATTATATGTAATATAAACAATTATCGTAACTTAAGTAATAAAAACTATTCGATTTATGAAAATGTCTGTATTTCGCCGTAAATATATTATCAACTATTTAAGTGTAAATAACACATTTATAGTAGAATACAAAGTGGCAATCCGAAATAAGTTATTCAGTCACTTAAACAAAAGAGAGCCCTGTATCATAATATTTCAAATTAATTCTGAGTTAGGGACAAAGAAAAATTGTTACACTGGAAATAAGAATAAGCAATCGTGTACCCAACGAATTACGGTAATTGATTAAAACAATTACCAATAAAATATATTATATATATAGTGTTCTACTATATATATTATATATAGTAGAACACAGTAACAGTGCAAGTTGAGATTTATTAAACGTACATTTATACACGTTGAGGAATAGCTTTGTCATCACAAGTCTTATCATGCTCAAGTTGTACAAGTAGCGATTTGTCACTACCGGCCTTTTGTATAAAGTGACGAAACCTCATTGAGTTTAGTCCTGAATTTAGTCCTAGTTGTTAAGTACGAAGGTAATAATGTAAATAGAAGTTACAAGCTTTAAAAATTTAAAGTAACAACCATATTAGATAGACAAATTTCTAACAATTGTGTTTTAAGTATCACATACACATCTTTCTTAACAATGCTACGTATGTAGAACATACATACGTAGCATTGTTAAGAAAGATTTTTTATACCTACAAATAAATTGAACTGAAGTGTCTGTTTGTAACATTAAAATAACTATTTTTAAATGATTAAATTGTACGATATAACCGATACATAGAGAAAAAACATTGTTTTTTGAAAATTTTGTCTGTCTCGGTGTTTCAGGCTCCTTTTGTTTGAAAAAAAAACTTAAATAGTTTTTTACACTCTACCACGCGGACTAAGTCGTAGGCAACCGCTACTTTACAATACAACATATATTTCACTGACTTTAATTATTCATAAACGAGGTGGCTTCATTCATTTCATATCTGTCCATATTTAGATTAAGCTCCTAACGTAAGACGTACGCGTAAAAAATGTAGCCTAATAATTTATTAATTACTGGCAAAAGTAAAAAATCTCTTCTTTTATCTATATTGTATCGATATCGTACACGATTTAACAACGTTTAAAAAGGTTTATGTATATCTCATATATGTTAACATTAACAATTGTCGCATAAGAGGAAGTATGCAACATCCAATACAAATGTTTGTCTGTCCTGCTTTGACAACAAGTATTTATTTTTACTTTTCTTTTAACCCTGAGAAACAACATTGAACATAGTACAAAAATAAAACGTGCTTTAGATTAAAACTGTGTCTGCAGTTGACTATTAATTTGTGTGTCCTATTTAATGCAAAATTGTCAAAAAAATTTGTATGAAGTAGTAAAGAACCTATATATGTTGCATGCACTTTAAAATAACATGCAATTTTATGTATGAAACTAATGTTATATTCGTCAGCACGCATGTTTACGTCACGTACATGTACTCAAGCATCTTTAATTGCACTAAATCTATTTAGTCACAAACATTTAATTACTGAAGCAAAATTTCATTTCAGTTTTACGGGTACAGAAACTGTGATAATTACATCTTAACGCGTAGTTTCATCATCATCAGCATATGATTGTCCATCGCTGGACATAGGCCTCCCCTAATACACCCCTATCCATTAGAGGGTGTTTGGACCGTATCCCACCACGCTGGTCCAATGCGGGCTGGTGGGTGGACCGACTTTTACATGCCCGTCCAACGCATGGATCATCTTACGTTTCAGACAATTGGGTTATCAGCCCAAATTGCTTATGCAATTCTTAAAATAGTAATTTACTAACATTTCAAGTAATATAAACGCTGCATCTATGAGTTAAAATTTTCAATATATGTGTTCAGAAAATTTTAACTAAATGCCTCACTTTTGAAATTATTCGTTCGAGCATAGCCGTATCCTTTTAATTTCAAGAATGGTGCTGTTATAATTCTTGTATCAATTTTGAACAAGTAATAAATCCTTAAATGGTTTAAAATGCCTAGAAATGTATTATGTGACAAAAGTAATTGCATCTGAGCAATGGCAAACTATTTTAAATTCTGGGGAGGCGCTTTGTGTAAGAAACCGACAAAGGAGAGTAATTTTTAGTCTCCAAAATGCGGGCACAGACGAAAACTTACGTGCTATTGACTATTCGTTTGCAAATGCTAAAAATGTCAAACCTATTCTATAAATGAAATCACGTACGCTTATCCTAAATTTTATGTCCGAATTTTGTCAACTTCTAACCAAGCCTGTAAAGTAAATTGCGTAATTCTGTAAAATTCTTAAAATAATAATTGAAACAAATAATGTATTTGTTTTAATCAAAGCAAGTTTCGTAAAAAATATATTTTTAATATGAAATTAAAATATATTTTAATAGAGTATGGCTAACTGTTATTAACAGAAATACGTCATACTTAAAATAAAGTAGCAAAATGTTTACACAAAGGAAATTAAAAAATATTTTTTACTTCAGTGTTACATCAAAGTTTCGGATATAAAACACAGTATGAAAATACAAACTTAGTCTTTCCGTTTACTGTCTTACCTTCAACCTAATTTAACGATAATGCTCGTTTTGTCTTTATTTTGTAGTCATTATTATAAATACGTGTGTGTACAAAATACATATGTGCTAAAATTAAATTATGGCATTATCATAGAGGTACGTAATGTAATTTGTGATGACGTAGTTTCAAACTGTGGCACAGCTACGTCGGAACTTGTCATTGAATTAACGATAACGTATTACCGAATAGTAAAGGTGTAATCGATCATCAACATATTTTAATATGCACCTTTACCGAAGATAAACGCTAAATCGAGCATCCTATTTAAGAGGGTCGTTATTATTACCGAGGCGGACTACTGTCTATTGAGTATTTAGGTCAAATGACATCGCACATCCATTTTTGACCTACTTCCCAAAAGAAGGAGGTAATCAATTAGAGTTTCAAGCTATTATCATTTTGATGTAGTCCAGTAATTAAAATCATTTTGAATAGAACTTACAGGTAACTTTTTTTGACGTTTCCATTTTGTTGTTTTAATTTATTTCCATAAAATAGCATTTAATTTTAAGTATAATTAACGAATGCTACATAATAATAATACTGCGTATTAGAGATCTCTATTAATGTATTGTAATTTTCAGGAAAGTTCATATATCTGATGCGTTTTACGTATACATTTTGCATAAATTCATTATAAGATCAAAATTTCCTTTACTTTTATATCACAAGAAAAAATATATTAAATAAAAAACGTTAAATTTTCTAATCCTTGTAGAAATATGTAATTAAATAATATGTATATTTTACGAGTCTGTAAAAAACTTAAACTATATTGTGTTTAAAGTACTCCAGTTTTTATTTATCATTATAAAATTTATTAATTACAGCGTAGGTATGTTTCTGTTCTTTTGCATAATATGCATTTATGTTATGAATACTGCTTTTTTATCATTAATGTATTTCAGAAATTACATCGACCAAGTTTACAAGACAGTCAATGGTCGCAACATCGTGAAGGCATGCCCGGAATGAATTTTAGACGGATATGAGGATCATAGTAACGTACATTTCTCATTATAATAATTGGGTACTTGTAAGTTATCCGCAAAGTATCTGACACGACGGGAAAATCTTTTTCAAAAAACAAATACATTGTACGCTTTATGACGTTTATTAGCGTGTATTTTTTGCACATGTGAAAAATATTATTAACCTTATCATATACACACGTAAACACGTGTATATATGATAATGTAAATAATATTTTTTAACATCAAAAATCCTCCCATATTACTAAAGTCTACTTAGTTCTTGCCAGCGCAGTTTAGGTGAAGTTAAATTATGAGATAAGTGTAACGCTGCAATTACGGAGTTTCTGTAACCATAAATCTGCAGGGAGATAAAATTTTTGTAATTAAATGTTTGCGACTAAATAAGTTTTATGTGCACATTGAAAATAATGGTTATATACTTAAAAATATATATCTTTTGGGATGTTTGTTAATGAAGCCTTAAAATAAACAGGCCAGCCTTAAAAAGACCAACATGTCAACCAATTTCGAAAACTAGGTGACTTACTAAAACTGATTAAAAACATGTTTTGAAGAAAAATTTTGCTTGCTACATCGATTATTTAAGTTATTTCACCATACATCCAAATAAAACTTAAATGGAGACGTTTGTTTTATATCATAAATGGTTTTGTATACACCTTCTTTCTTCTAGCCACTATCCCATTATTATGGGTGGGCTTCTAATCCATCTAGTCCATTATAGACATAGATGAATAAGAGTTTTTACATAGAGCAATTAACGTATGACCTCCACAGCATAAAATGTTAACTGCATTCTATGGATGAGTTGAACATTCTATAACGACTGCCATAAATGGTGCTGACAACCGGAACCGACTTTTATCATGTAAATTCCATGCATGGATCGTTTTAATTTTCAGACGATGGGTAATAGGCACATACAATTGTAACTAACCAGAAAACGATGATAACACAAAGTTGTTTATCTGCAGAATTGCCTGTTTCACCACTAGGCTACGGAGGCGGTAAAATTAATTAGTATAGTCATTAAGTTGCGATGCTTCATTCATATTTTAATAAAAATAGACTGTAAAGGACGCAGGTTTTAAGTTATTTTGGGTGGTTTTAATCCTATAATATCCATTAGAAAACTTAGATTTAAAGACAATTTGCACGTACGTACAAAGTATAGACAAAAGCGAAAAAAAAGTAAATAATTTGTGAGTAAAATTAAAATTGCTTTATTAAAACAACGAAAAAAATTTAGATATAGTATATTTTATGATTTTGGACCGTGTTTTAGGGAATTCTTGGGTAACTGAATTAACGGTCTTTTTCATCCATCACTTCTTCAACGGGATAAAGCCATAACGTCTACGTATAACATAACACGTCAAGCAAAAACTCCCTTGGTTGGGGAAGTTATAATACTGAATGTGCTTCGTCATTCGCTCGTTACCCCTTCATTCTGCTTTCACATTCTTCACAACCTTCACTTCACTCGGGACATCGCCGGCTCGCTTACTCGCGTCGCTCAGAACCTCCTCGCAAACTTCTGGCTCCGCGCTTGCATTCTATGGGTAGGGCGTACAAGTATTACACGGTGTCGGGATGATTAAATACTATGTCTATTCCATAATACTAACTTAAAATTATTTTAGGTAAGCGGTAGGTTCCCTTTTTACAGGCGACGTCTTGGGCGGCACCACCGTGCAGCTTATTTCTGCCGCTAAGCATTAATGTAAAAATACTACTGTGTTCCAGTTTGAAGGGCACCGTAGCCAGCGCATCTAGCGGCTAAACGAAACTTAACATTCTATGTCTCACGATAGGCAGCGGCCATGTTCGTATTCTATATATTAAATACAAATTTCACTACTTCTCCGCAACAACAAATGTAACTACAATACTTGGAGTATAGAAATATGACTTATTTATAGATATTTTTTTAATAAAAAAAACAAAAAAATGGGAATGGAACATTATCGCTTATCCGGGCAAAAGGTAAGATCGTTATGGGATTGAACCTCCATTACTGTAGAATCTAACGACGTAGTTGAATTTGTAATAAACAAAAATTTATATATCAATTAAACTTTTCTATGTAGATGTTTGTCTTGTAGCCAAGACAATTAATTAATGACATTATAAATTGATACTAAGAATAAGTATCAATATAGTTAAAAAATGTAACACATAGATTTTTCTATCTGTTTATTAAATTTCGGTTTTAATTTCACCCATGAAATAAATTTTTTATCTATTTATACCACGACTATAACAATTAAGTGACTAGTGACAATAAATGAGTATACAACTTTTACAATAAAAGTTGAATAGGAGGATAAACGTTGATCCAGGTAAAAAATATAAATTTCCACCTTTTTTTACCTCAGGAATTGGCTGCTAACATTTAATTACAAAAGTTAAATCTAATTTTAGATTTATTGTTACACAAACTTAGTTTATTGCGGCGTACGTGCTTTTCAGTTGATTTCCTTACATAAAGTAAGTTCCTTGGCATGGGTTTTAAATTTTACTTCTCAAAATACTTTTTTGTAAATACGTCTAAATTTCTTTTATGAATAACAAAAGATTTCTATGTCTTGCACCAGTTTTAAACTTCCTAGAGTGATTAAAAACGATATGATGTCCATGTATCATTTTATTCATAAAAAGAGTTTCGACGTATTTACTAAAAATGTTCTTTTGAGCAGTAAAAACTCATCAAGTATCATGTTTTGCTTTAACAAGACACTAAAAGTTTGATTTATAAGGGTCAATTAAATGATTGAAATATCGAAATAACATCAAAAGATGTAACGATCTGGCTATAATAATTTAAAGGACCAATAATCAAGTAATGAGAATGTAAGTATCTTTTTAGAGTATGTACTATTCACAACGTGTTCGAGGCAATCTAAGTGGTATGCTTATTGTAGATTCTGGGCCAATTTTTTTCTAATTAAACTATGGCCAAACTATGTCTACATTAGAAATAGAAGGTTAAAAAGCAATTCAAAATTGCTTAGTTGTTGAAATCAGAGCACACATGTGTACGTAATATTGTTGAACGTTATACCGGTCTTTGGAAGCAATATTTCGAGCGTTTGCTTACTTAATTTACCGTCCCATTAAAAATTATACAAATAACACTGACAATTTTACATACATGGCAGAGGAAGTACAAGACATAATATATTATATAGGAGTATACAGAATAATATACAGAAGCAACATCAAAACAAAACTTTGCTTCAGAATTGAGCCATGAAAATCAAACAGAAGATTGTTTATTAATTATTGTTTAAATTATACTACTTTGAAAACAACAAATTTTGTGACTGACTTACTTTTAGGTGTATGTTTTTGTTTTTCCACGGATACAATTCAGCCATTTCCTCGAGTATGTTATATATTTAAGGTTTTCTAGCAATCGATTAAAAAATGTGCCTGTCATTTCACGTTTTGTGCCCTAGACATAACAATATGAAACAAAAATGAAACTATATATTATGTGGTTTCTGGCGTAGGGATATGATGACCCCACCGCTTGTCGGCGGATCTTACAGAAGGCGGAAGACAGATCCGCGGTACAAGTGCAATTAGTCAACTGCCAATCCGTCTGCTCCGCGTGGCAATTATGAGCAACTCTTTTTAATGGACCTCGAAAAGGAAATCAGCCGTCTTGACGTTCATAAAAAAAGGCATAGGTCCAGCAGTAGACTGCTAAAGACTGTTTATGATGATAATGCTACATGGTTAGCAAAGTAAGCTTTGCTAACTTATATATATTAGAAAAGAAATAAAACAAATCACAACATATCAACAGAATTGAAATTGCCTCCGTAGCTTAGTGTTAAAGGCGTGTCCTTTAGAAACCAGCGGTCATGGGTTCGAATTCTGCGGGGACTCAACAAATTTTCATTGTTGTTACTTAGTTGGTTTAGGCCATTTGGACCGATCACCCAATTGTCTGAAAACTAAGATGATCCATGCGTCGGATGGGCATGTAATAA
This sequence comes from Lamproptera curius, assembly GCA_029286875.1. NCBI lineage: Eukaryota > Metazoa > Arthropoda > Insecta > Lepidoptera > Papilionidae > Lamproptera > Lamproptera curius. The sequence goes on along the minus strand of JAGSMT010000039.1, from coordinate 1,059,434 downwards.
GTCGGCCCATCCACCAACTCGGATTGGAACAGCGTGATGGGATACGGTCCAAAAAACCCTCTGATGGATTAAGGTGTATTTGGGGAGGCCTGGGGTGTAGATGGTTATTCCTTGTATGCAATATATTATATTACAGCAGTATACAATCAAACAATGTATTTTGCTTCATTAAATCCTTTTCACTTTTAACGGATTACAATGGACCCCCGATAATTCGGCCCCTGGCTAATCCGACATCCCCTGTAACCCGACATGGTCTATTATTTAATATGTATTGAATATTTTTTCGACAATATTCGCTAATGTACGTTTGAACAAGTACTAACTACTAACTTGTACGAACCACCACGACTACATGTGATGACGAAAACCATAAATAGTATGTCTAGCGTGTGGTTATTGTATAGTATTTATTCATTGTGTGTATTACGTATCCGTTATTCGTATGATATGTACTTCAGAGTACATATATTTAACATGTAGATTCTTTCGTACATAAGTCCGGGCTATAAGGCAGTGCTCTATAACCCGGTAAATTTGCTAATCCGACACTGCCCTGCAAACTATTTGTCGGATTACCGGGGGTCCACTGTAATTGCGTTTATTACATAAATTGCTCCTGACATTTCGAACTCTACAGAGTCTATGGTCACGGGGCAGACTAAAGAAATAGTCATATATTCGACGATACAAAATAATTTAACATTTGAAAATTATTTTATCTGAAAATAAATATTTTTGTCATTATTTATTTTCAGATAAAATACTTCTAAAATTATTAATTATTGAAATATACATTTTGAAAGGATTTTGACAGCGTCGTTAAATTTTACAGTTAGTGCATTTCGATCCCGTTACTGTCTTACCTTCAACGTAATTTAACGATAATGCTCGTTTTGCTTTTATTTTATAGTCATTGCTATAAATACGTGTGTGTACAAAAGTACATATGTAATTATAAATTTGTATTTGCTAAGGTTGTTATATTATCATATTGTTTTGTTTTTGCTAAAATTAAATTATGACATTATCATTGTGGTACGTAATATTTAAATTTGTGATGACGTAGTTTCAAACTGTGGCACAGCTACGTCGAAACTTGTCATTGAATTAATTAATTTTGTACCGAATAGTAAAGGTGTAATCGATTATCAATATATTTTAATATGCACCTCTACCGAAGATGATCGCTAAATCGAGCATCCTATTTAAGAGGGTCGTTATTATTACCGAGGCGGGACTACTGTCTATTGAGTATTTAGGTCAAATGACATCGCACATCCATTTTTGACCGACTTCCCAAAAGAAGGAGGTAATCAATTAGAGTTTCAAGCTATTATCATTTTGATGTAGTCCAGTAACTAAAATCATTTTGAATAAAACTTATAGGTAACTTTTTTTGACGTTTCCATTTTGTTGTTTTAATTTATTTCCATAAAATAGCATTTAATTTTAAGTATAATTAACGAATGCTACATAATAATAATACTGCGTATTAGAGATCTCTATTAATGTATTGTAATTTTCAGGAAAGTTCATATATCTGATGCGTTTTACGTATACATTTTGCATAAATTCATTATAAGATCAAAATTTCCTATACTTTTATATCACAAGAAAAAAAATATATAAAATAAAAAACGTTAAATTTTCTAATCCTTGTACAAATATGTAATTAAATAATATGTTTATTTTACGAGTCTGTAAAAAACTCAAACTATATCGTGTTTAAAGTACTCCAGTTTTTATTTATCATTTATTAATTACAGCGTAGGTATGTTTTTGTTCTTTTGTATAATATGCATTTATGTTATGAATACTGCTTTTTTATCATTAATGTTTTTCAGAAATTAAATCGACCAAGTTTACAAGGCAGTCAATGGTCGCAATATCGTGAAGGCATGCCCGGAATGAATTTCAGACGGAAATGGGGATCATAGTAACGTACATTTCTTATTATAATAATTGGGTACTTGTAAGTTATCCGCAAAGTATCTGAAACTACGGGAAAATCTTTTTCAAAAAACAAATACATTGTACGCTTTATGACGTTTATTAGCGTGTGTTTTATGCACATGTAAAAAATATTATTTACATTATCATATACACAAGTAAACACGTGTATATATGATAATGTAAATAATATTTTTTAACATCAAAAATCCTCCCATTTTACTTTAGTCTACTTAGTTCTTACTAGTGTAACGCTGCAATTACGGAGTTTCTGTAACCATAAATCTGCAGGGAGATAAAACTTTTGTAATTAAATGTTTGCAACTAAATAAGTTTTACGTGCAAATTAAAAGTTTTGGTTATATACGTCAAAATTTATTTCTTTTGGGATGTTTGTTAATGAAGCCTTAAAGTAAACATGCCGCCTTAAAAAGACCAACGTGTCAACCAGTGTCGAAAACGGCGTAAAACTAGGTGACTGTTATTAAAACTGATTATAAACATGTTTTAAAAGAAATATTTTGCTTGCTGCATCCATTATTTAAGTTATTTCACCATACATCCAAATAAAACTTATATGGAGACGTTTGTTTATATCATAAATGGTTTTGTATACACACTTCTTTCTTCTAGCCACTATCCCATTATTATGGGGTGGGCTTCTAGTCCATCTAGTCCATTATAGATATTGATGAATAAGAGTTTTTACATAGAGCAATTTACGTATGACCTCCACAACATAAAATGTTAACTGCATTCTATGGATGAGTTGAACATTCTATAACGACTGCCATAAATGGTGCTGACAACCGGAACCGACTTGTATCATGTAAATTCGATACATGGATCGTTTTAATTTTCAGACGATGGGTAATAGGCACATATTATTGTAACTAACTAGAAAACGACGATAACACGAAGTTGTTTATCTGCAGAATTCAAATCCACGACCCCTGGTTTTCAACAGGCTCCTGCCTGTTTCACCACAAGCCTACGGAGGAGGTAAAATTAATTAGTATAGTCATTAAGTTGCCATGCTTCATTCATACTTCAATAAAAATAGACTGCAATGACGCAGATTTTAGTCATTTTGGGTAGTTTTAATCCTATAATATCCATTAAGAAAACTTAGATTTAAAGACAATTTACACGTACGTACAAAGTATAGACAAAAGCGAAAAAAGTAAATTAGTTTGTAGAGAAAAATTAAAATTGCTTTGTTAAAACAACGAAAAAATTTTAAATATAGTATATTCAATTATTATTTTGGACCGTGTTATAAGGGAGTTACTTCAGGAATAACTGAATTAACTTGGTGCTTTCATCCATCACAGTCTTCAACTTGGGATCAAAGCCATAACGTCGATACGTATAACATAACACGTCAAGCTTAATAAACTCCCTGCATTAGTTGAGGAAGTTTAGTCGATAAGATGATAAATACAATAGAGAAAGATTTAAGATTTAGACTCTCAGAAAAATTGAAATTAAATCAGAACAAATTATCTCCTAGTCCTAACATTTTTCCTATATCAGTCTTCGTGTCATTATATTCTCTTTCTTCCACGGCTAAAACACGGCAAACCGCAAAGCCTCACCAAGCCCTCCACTATGGATCTTCAAACTTCCATGGCCATTGTGAAACGAACTTGGAGAACCTGTTGCCAAAATATATGAGCCAAGACAAAGAGTGCGTTAGTTTCGATGCGACCAAAGGTGGAATGAGCTGTTGGCCCGAGACGGAGCTTTGTCGGCGAGTTTGAATAACATTGTTTTATGGTCGGTATAAGTAATAGGGCCTTATAAAGAATGGCCTTCGCAGTGGGGTCTCAAATGGGGTCACAAATGGGATCACAGAAGCGTGCGATAGCGTTCCTTTGTCCCTTTTTTTTGAAAACAGAAGGACATGTTTTAAAACGATGTGGGCAAAAGTTTTTGTTCGCAATGTATTTCGTCTATCTTAGGTAAAGAGTATATTTTCTGTTATATTATAACACTAAATTATAACAATAAATATAATTTTATGGCAGGCCGTGAAATGTCTCAACATAATAATTTGTATGTTATACATCAATGACTTGCATTCTAGTTGATATTAGGTACTCGTTGCTATTGTGTTTATGAAAATAGTTGCGTTTTAAAATTTAAGATTAATTTGATTGAGTCGGGACGTGTTTACTTTTACAATGACAAACCTTTTTTGAATTGCATTATTTAAGAAGATATTTTTTTTTGTTTTCGGTAATAAATTATTTTATAAAAAAAACTTGCTTATTAATTAATTGAATCACCTTTCACACTTTATTCAACTTACAAATAATTCAAATTGTTGTCAAATGATTTAATAACCTAACTATGCTCTTTACAAAAGTAAATGATTTTTTAGATTAAGGTCTTTTTGTTTTCTCGCTTCGCCTCTTAGCTTATCGCTTCTCTCGTTGCTTATAGGTATTTTACTATAGTTTTTCAGAGCATATTTTGTCTTATTCATATGAAAAAGAATATAAAACCGTAATAAAGCGTATGGTACACCAGCCGCTTATTGTTCAGTGAAGATTGCCGCAACTTGAAAGCGTTTCTAGTCGACTTTAAATGACTTTACCAAGCTTATTACTGTTTGTGTTGCCTAAGAGCTAAGACTTTCCAAGCCGCATTCATCATTTAAATTGTTTTATAAGTATTAATATTTCTATCTACTACTAATCATACGATACAATGCATATACTTTAAGCAAAATTTCATGATGTATTTTACATAATAAACGCGTTGATTTAAATTAAGCCCAGCGCTATAAAAAATGTAAATTTTTTTGTTATATTTATGAAAAAAGTAAAAGCGGATTAAATTCATAACTGCAACTTTTCTTAAGCGTAAATAAAAATACAATACTATTTAATAAATTGTATTAGGTTTTGGCATTATGTGTGAATTTTTTTGATAATCTTAGTTCTAATTTTATCATTTTTTTTATCCATGTTGTTTTTGTGCATTATGATAAACATAAGAACTATACTTAATATATTATTATAGTACAGGAAATGTTAAAGATAAATTATTTTATTCCCACAAAGGTCTTCTTGGATTTATGTATTCAGACCTATTGGAGGTCCTTTGCCAGGGTAATCATTATTGACTCACGGTTGAGACTTGTCTCGTATTGCGCGCTTGAGCTTGCAGGGCGCGATTGGCATGGTTATTAAATTATTATGAACATACCATAATTTCGTTGCTATTGATATTTAGTAGCGCACAAAAAGTATTCACCTCGTCTATCATTTAATCGTCAGTACTCAGGTCCTTTTCATGCGGCGTATAAAACAATACTAGTTTCCAAGTATTTGGTAGAGCCATATTTTTCGACCGTTGATATAATCCAGTTGAGGCATTCCCCTCTGCCAAATAGAGAAAGGGCAGTGGAGATACGTGGGACTTTCAGGCCTTGATAGAATGATCGGTATACGCCTTCCTTCGCATTTCGGGAAAACGTGTGACACAGTCTTCGGCAGCTAGTGATATGACATCTAAACCGTCGATTTAGGTACCGTGCTTTAAAAAGAAGTTTAGAAACTCCTCTTGGACTTACTGTCACGGAAGAAGATGGCGTGCGTAGGCTTCTTTCGGCTTCTTGGACCCAGTCGCTTGATAGCCTGAGCACTTCCCAGCCTTCATGTTCTCATAGAATGTACGAATGGCAGGGCCTTACGTATTTAAAAAAAATTAACGACCGTTAATTTTGATGACTTCAAGAATCTTTGAAGATAATAGGCATGATGACAATAATTAAAATATGGACTATATATATGTCCAGAAATATATACTATTTACAATGAATGAGATATTTCGGCAAAAATTAAAAGTTTAGTAGGAAAAAAATGCAATTTTTAAATAATAATTTAAATTTCCCCCTAAAATGCTTGTTAGTGTCATGTTGTCGCTTGTGACGTCACTTTTGAGTTATCAAAACGTAAACGCGCTGCGCTTGTGCAAGAATTTAGTTATTTTGTGTTATTAAATACGAATTCGAAAGTGTATAGGTGGTGTGGGGTTTCCCAGTGTGAGAATACATCCATAAAAACTCCTAAAAAGCTATTTGTGTTCATTCCTCAAAATAAAACAATGCGAAACAAGTAGCTTTAACTTGCAAGGCATTTGCATTTGCATTGCACTTCAAAAGGAATATTGCCCAGTACTCAACTTTATTTTTGTGGATATCACTTTAACGGAAATTTTTTCATACTTTTGTTGATTCTAGTATATAGTATTTGGTAATAATATTTTGTACGAGGCCTAAATGTAAAAATATAAACTATCTATTTAAAGGTTAGGTTTCATCTTAACAAAACTCTCAGCATTATTATGTCGATTCTAGGCAAATTAGGGCTTAGTAAATCCTTGAGCCATTGTTCGTGTTATTTTATATTCAAATTAATAATATTCGCACTGAAATAGTACTTGTATTCAAACAAAACTAATCAAAACAAGATGTTCGTGCGTATTCCGCATGCGTGTACTAAAGCCTGACGTCATGCGCTCGGATTGGAGTTCAAGATATCATGGCGGATTGTCTTATATTGTAGTTTTATTTTATAAAATAAATATAAATCACACTTATTATTATATTCCAAGCTTTAAGTTTTATTTAATAAATATAGTATTTTAGTGGTTTTAATTACTGTCATCATGCCTGTTGTCATAAGTAGTGGTAAAGAAATGCAAATCGCTCGTCATGAGTAAAAACTGTTAAATAGGTAATCGGTTTACTGTGAAAACTGTAAAGAAAATTTATATTTGCTATAAAACTTTTGTCTTAAATGATGCAGAAATTTCCAATTAGGGTATAAAAAGCAAACAAACGCACTGAAATTATTTATTATATAAATTTTAACAGAAGCGAAGACATTAGCTAATAAAAAATGTAGTGTGGTTATGTAGACAGAAGAACAGATAGTTGAGGCTGCTTTCAGGAGACGGAGCGTCGATCAAACCCCGACCAGTTGATGTCGATCTCCGTACAGTAGGTGGTTCAGTTTGGAAGCGAGTAGTAAGGGATCGGCCGTCTTGGCGTTTATTGAAAAGAATATATAGAAGAGTATTTTGTGGTCCTAGAGTTATGGTTTAAAGATTCACCGTCTTCTTCATTGAAAGGTTTCTGATATAATAATATAAGTTGGACGTTTATACAAGACATATGTGATATTTATTTCTACGCCACCAACAATTGTTGGTGTCATAGAAATAAATCCAAAGTAAAAAAAAGCATAATATTTCCGGCATCTTTGTGGCAGCCAAAGTTTTCGAACGTGACAAACTTTGGAGAAGTTTCCACGAGCTACGCCAAGTTCAACGACAAAAAGTTAAAAACGTGACCTGCATTTATAGGACAAGGTCTGAAACGCCAGATGTTCATTTTTTGTTTATTACGGATATGAATTTTGATGATTCTCTTAATTTTTCGCAGTGGTTAACCTGAAAATATTTAAGTATTTTCTTTCTTGACTTAACACATTGTATTTTAATAAGTAAGGAAGCAAGGAAAAATTTCTTAAATAAATGTTTGACATTAAAATGAAGCATTTGTTATAAGTAAATAACTGTTTTACCGCCCTCAGCATTAAGATTAGTGTCAGATCCTCTGTCTCCGCTACTTACATTACTTATTTTTTTCACAATATTCATATTTAATGTATACTGTAAATTGCAGTTTCGATGTACATAAAATTTACAATGTTTCTACCATAATAAATGTATAAGAATTTTTGTATGCTTTTTTAACTAGCGTCAAATTTTATATAATGTTCTTATTTCTATATTAAAAAATTTTTTTTTTTATGTTCTAATGTACAATTAAATTTTTGCTACCATATTTAGAAATAGGATTGGTAGGAATAGTAATATTATTAATAAAATAAGAGTTAGCAATTATTGGTGTAGCACCTATATAGTTTAAAGTTGGAAAAAACTTTATTACTTTGATAAATGTTAACGTCTTCATTATTTCCTTCAATATTATTACTTTTAATCAATCATATTTTAATAATATTATTTGTTTACAATTATAGCTGAATCTTAACAAGAGTTTTACTTAAGACACTATGCCCTTTGGCATTACTTTTTTGTTTAATCCAGAGCGTAGTAACATACTGTTTTAGATACATTATAATATTCTATTTCGGCAAAACATAAACTTAAGTACAACTTTAAACTAGTATCTTATTAAATCCACTTATTCACGGATTTTCGCGTTATAAAATATATTTATTCCTGACGTTTCGGATTCTTTTCAGCATCCATGATCACGGCAGACTAAGTTGGTATATGTCTGTATCTCTGTATGTTTTCGAATAACCGTCAGTTTTATTTAAAGAATTGACAATTCTTTCGATTTCTTAATTTTTAATGTTGGTTTGACAAAAAGTATTTATTTGTTCTTCGGTTTTGTAGTTTTTATACTTTTTATACAATACAAAAATATAATATAATATACAAAACATACAGAGATACAGACATATACCAACTTAGTCTGCCCGTGATCATGGATGCTGAAAAGAATCGAAACGTCGGGAATAAATATATTTTAGTAACCGAAAATCCATAAATAAGTGGATTTGATATGTATAATCGTAAATAAAAGAAATAATTAGTATCTTATTGTACATATTACTATTACTAATTGTAGTAATATGCGTTATTAAAGTATAAAGGTCATTGAATTATTATTTTCTTTTAATTTGATGTTATCGTCTTTGTTTAGCATGGCTGGAAATGCGATAAATCTAGTTATAATTAAAAACAATCTCTCTTAATCAGTCAACAGTCAATTGAATGAGATGAAACGATGAAAATATCATTCGTAACTATTACGATTAATAAGGTACAAACAATACTTGTAAACGAATTTTAATTTAATATTCGTATACATGGATAACTGCCTCCGAAGCCCAGTGGTATGTACGTATGATTTAGAAACTAGTTTAGAGGTTGTGGGTTTGAATCCTGCGGTGACGCAACAATTTTCATTGTTGTTTCTAGTTGGTTAGGGCAATCTGGGCCGATCATCCAATTGCCTGAAAAGTAGATGATCCATGCGTGGGATGGGCATGTAAAAGTCGTCCACCCACCAACCCGCATTGGAGCACCGTATCCTACATACGGTCCAAAACCCGCTAATGGATAGGGTGTATAAGGGGCCTTTGTCTGGCGGTGGACTATCACAGGCTGAAAATGATGATGATGATTACATGGATACCATTACATGATAAAAGTAAGGAACTTGGACAATGGATGTCGCTGTAGATAAACAGCCGAGCTTAAACATTTTCGTAAACGGAAGCAAACTCAAAGTCTGGCGTCTCGACGTGAATAACAAGGAGACGGCGATTTCATTGTTTATTTTTTTGCAGTTTTACATTTCAGTTGTATTTTCAGGAGAGGAATTTTTAATACAAAGGGATATTTAAGCAGGGAAAATATTTTAGGTTACACGTTATAGTTATAACCCCATAAGAATACTATTTGATGTCTAAAAATCTAAACTGTTTTTGACTAACTTCTTGTTGGCCCAAAAGTATATCAATATTTCAAAATATAATTAAATTAAATATGTGATATATGTCAAGTTGACACTTTAATTTAAAAAATGCTTTTTATATTAATTTGAATGCATTTCATGGTTTGTGTCATTTAGCTAAAAATGCTTTTAGGCCGCTGTTTGTTTAAGTCAAACAGACCGTCGTCATGTTTAGCGGTCGTAAGTCCACTTGATGCAATGATGTTTACTGAGATTGAAAATCTGGACTGTTTCTCAGATATATCAAAACATTTGAAGTCTTAAATCACTGGAATGGCTAATCGTTAACTGCTTAGACTGAGAGACATGTTATCTTGAAGTAACCTATATGTTCCTTCTTATATATTATCAAAACAATATATAGTACTTCAAATATTAATTTAAAGTATAACACAGTTAAGACGACATGTTATTTTATACATGATATATAGTTTTTGCAATATATATATATATATTAAAGTAGCTGTCATTAATATAATAATACGTTTATTTGTTCAAAATAAATTCAAAGATAAAAAAACACTATTTCATATGATATTATAGTTTTCTCAAATCAAAATATATAATATATTAACAGTTTCGTATAAATTAAACGATATTATTTGGTTTTATAATAATAATCAGATAGAGCTCAAAACACTCGTTATGAACTCGATTTAAATTACTAAAGTCATAAAATTAAAATACACTGCCTGTTTATATTCAGTTTCGTATATGAACATCAAAATGTTATTCACGTTTCTATATTAATGAGTATCAGATGGAGCTCAAAATTCAACAGACATCGTTATGGAAATCTCATGTTATGACTAAACTAAAGTCGATAAAAGCTTAAAAATTACTATATATATGAGCCTGTCTAGTGGTATGGGTGTCATTGAAATCGTGCGAGTTCAATCTGTGGAACATTTCAAAAAGTTATTCAAGCAATTGTATTGTTAATGGTATAGTGGTCCATGGACTACTAAAATTATCCCAAAGAAGAGACATCATGAGGAAGAAGGTCCTATCTCTTATTAGCGAAAATCTATGTAACAAAAGCTAGAAAAAAATTACTCAAGTATTATATATTGAAGCCTCCGTAGCCTAGTGGTATGGGCGTGTGCTTTAGAAATCGGAGGTCGTGGGTTCGAGTCCTGCGGGGACGCAACAAATTTCATTAGTAGTAAAGTAAGATGATCCATGCGTCGGATGGGCATGTAAAAAGTCGGTCCACCCACCAACCCGCATTGGACCGGCGTGGTGGGATACGGTCCAAACCCCCTAATGGATAGGGGTGTATTAGGGGAGGCCTCTGTCCAGCAGTGGACTAAAAAACAGGCTGATGTATGTATGTATGATGTATATATTGAAGTTGTGGTGATTTCAGTGAAGTCCGTCCGTTTTTAGTTTATCAATCTTCGCCTATTTTAAGCGGTGAACTATTTGATGTTCAATAAAATTGACACACTTAAGCACTGTTAGGCTAGCGAACAAGTGGTCCACGTATCTTTAAAACTATCATGATTACGTAGAATGGTTGACTTTTAAAATAAGCTTCGTATATAAGCTGTAAGAAAATTTTTACAGTGCTCAAATTATTAAAAGTTTTCGGAATGTCTTTACCTTTTTATCAATTTAATTCTCTTTTGGATATAGTACTTATTATTCATTATATCGATTCATCCAGGATGTTTACAATATATGAGAATCATTTGCACGTTTTGCAATTAGCGTGGTAAAAATAAATGCAAAAAATCACATGAATTGCAGCTGCTAAAATAATGTTTTGCCGTAGCTTCACTAACGAGCCAAGCTACCACGTGCGACGTGGGTGTTACTAATTACTAAGTGAACCCTGAAGTTTAAAGAGAACTTTAGGGGCTTTTTATTTGCTTTCAACATTTTGTTAGTATTTAAAACTTTTAATGTTAAGTACTTGTGTTACGTTTTAACTTACTTTATAAATTCCGTCGCCTAATTTCTCTAAAACTCCTGTTCACTTCTTTCCATTTGTTGTTCCTTAAATTTACCCCAGAACAATGTACAAAAAAATCGACGATTGCTTTTGTAATTTACAATGCATTCCACTTGGAAGTAAAAACTAAACAAGACATTTACTGTCACAATAATATATCATGAACAAATTAAATATTTATAACATATTTTTTAACACTGAAAGTAAAGCCACAGTTTGTTTAAAGCCACAGTGTGAAATGCATGGTTTTTAAGTATTTTTCTTTTCTAATTCTGTATATACTTTATCTAGGGTTGCAATAGAAATTGCAATAATTTCATTCTAAAATGTGTCTGAAAAATATGTTTAAATATACTTTTCATTTTGTATAACACACTTAGAAATTTGAATCATTTAATACATTTAAAGCAAGCTTATCTAATATACTGTACAAGTACACTTAAGAAATACATTAAACTACTTACATAAGCCCGTACCCTCGTTATAAACATAAATTTTGAAACCAATTAGTGTATGTTACATAAAGTTTCTGAAGCATTATAAGGCTACTTCCTAATCACGTACTAAGCAAGTTTTGGTTATGAAGTTTCAATTTAGGGCGAACTAACTACACACAGCAAAGTTTATTATTTACTGCATCAAGTTAATTAATTAAGAAGAGAAAATCTATGTATTTTACTATATGAAGCATGCTAAGGTATGTTTACATTTATTCAATGAATTGTCAGTTACTAAGTTAAAATTTGCTGAAAGAGCATGCAGGTTCAAAAGAAGGCATGACGTAGCTTTGTTTTGTTGTGTATATATATACTGTTTTTGTTCTAGACAATTTTAAAAAAGATTTATATCGGACGAATTTATTCATCAGATATAAATTTTCTCTAAAATTATAATAAATTTATTACATACGCTGTAGATGACGATCTTAACCACAGGCCTTTTATATGCTGGTTTTTGATTTGCAGTATTACCGTTATTATTTTCTCATTCCTGATCTTTAAAATTAATGAAAATTATCATATATTACTTCTTAAACGATGTTAAATAGCCAATGGGATTTGAGTTTTAAAATTTTAATGCAGTTCATATATTTTTTACATAGTTTTACAAATTACAAACGGCTCATATCATATTACCATGGTTATTTATAGTTAACGACATGCACATAATAATGCATAAAGTAAACGCGGTGGCTTGATTAATGACTTTGTAGTAATTATTGACATCAAACTCTAATAAATTTTACCTAATGATTGGCATGAAAGGTTATCGTATAATTTCCTAGCGGTTGATCCACGGCTCCACCCCTGCCTTATTAAGATTCTTGAAATGGATTTTCCTAGGGTAAAAAGTAGCCTATTATACTTTCAGACCGGTAACTTTTTTATTTTATATTACGTAATTTTATTTTATATTTGAATAGGCTCTCTATTCAAATATAAAATACAAAATAAATTGCATAAGGTCATACTTACTTTACTTATTAAACTGGCATCGTCAGAAATTTGTACATATTCGTACTTTATAATTGTTGATAAATTTTGTTTGTCTAATTGATAGAACGTTATCTAGTTGCCGCTGCATAAACATTTCTCAAAATTTGCAATCTGATGGTAAGTACCAACTACATATTAGATGGGTTCATTTTTCGGGTGAACTTCAATTCGACCAATTTAAGAGCACTACACATTGGGTCAGTATTTATAGAATCTATAAATAGTCCATGACGTTACTGGTGCTCTTAATAGCATGAAAAAATGTTTCTGTTTATTTAACAAGTTACGGAAATGTTATTAATATAAAAGCGGTTAGAGAAAAATTGTATATCTTGAATAAGTGATAGGTTTTAGAGAATAATCAAATCGCTTTTATAAAACGCACTGTAAACAAATCAAAACATTGTTTAGTTACTTTTTGCATTACTATATCCTTTTTTAATATATAAAGACCTTACATTGGTTTTTTATACGTGAACACGTACTGACTCAAAAATTAACTCAGTTGCCTAATGAAAGTTAAAGATAATTCTTGAGTGCCTCTCTAATTAATTTCCTTAGAAGCATTTTGCTATAGCTAAGAGCACGTTACAGCCCATTAACACTATATTAAAACACCGTACTGTAATAAAATTCTTTTGTGTCTTGATAATAAAAGCACATAAAATAAGGATGTATTATCCTTACCTTATATTGTGTCCCTTTTCTAGAAAATATAAAAATGTATATTTTTTATTATTTACGCTTATATTAGGCTAACAAATATTTATAAAGCAATAACCGTGCTATAAAAGCAGTAAAATAAAAATTTTAATGTGATTTTATACTGAAAAAAAATTTACGGGCTGACAACGGACTTTATTTTAGTTATAATGATCCAGACCTTTCAGATATTTGGCAGGATCCTTGGTCACGGGTAAACTGTGGTGTTTTTGTCTAAAAAGTCTTTGTTAAAGTTTTACCCGGCTACCGTCGTTTCTATGTTTTAATTATTTATTTGCTTTACGCATACCGGATTTATAGTATTTTTCTACACCGCTCATAGCAGTGTTTGTATTGCAGCAGACATTATACGACAGTATGTATTAAAAAAAATAAAAACAGGATCACTGGAATCCAGAGTTTTCATTTATGAATGTTGTAAAAAAGAAAAAAAATTAAATGGTTAAATAGCCTTTGGTAACATATAACTCTTTAAGATGACTCCAAAAGTATATGAAACAAAAGCTTTTTTTCGTAGCAAAATGTATACTTGTAACGCTAACTTCAAAATATTTATGAGTCAATATCATAGTTTATGAAAACGATTACACGTAAGCGTGAAAATGAAACAAATTGCAAAGAGAAAACTTTATTGATGGTTTTTTTCAATACCTACAATTAAATACTTAAATAATTTTGTGTACTTAAACTTGTATTAAAAGACTAATTTTCGACTCGTTACCATGGCGGAAATGCACAAGTAACGAAATGCACTAATTACATAAACGAGTCCATACAAAATGAATCGCATGTAAATGAGAGAGCGTCAAAGTATTTAATCGACAACTGTAATTTTCTCCAAGCTTTAGCAAAAGGTCAGTCTAAAAGAAAATACTTTTACAATACTGAATGTCTTTTTTTTAAATGGCATTTTTTACTTTTTTTTAATTACTTATTTTATAGTTATAACTAACAATGTAAAGGTTTAAAAGAAACGGAAAGAGAATAATAGTCATGGGCCACCATGTTTCATGTGCTACCGTTACATCTAAATATAATAAAAAATAACGCTGATAAAAAAACGATTGGATGCGGATTTAAAGTGAAATGAAGTGACTGAATACGATTTATCAAAACTTTCTTCGTGTTGATATCGTGAAAAATCTTTACAAAAGGGTTAATATTAAAAATTATCATTCTTTCCCTAGTTCCCTTTTACACTAACACCAAAAACGTAATTGTAACGTTTTACTTCCATTGTTATTAAAAAAACAAAGAAGTAAAGTGAAGAGGGTGAAACTGTCACTCTTCGACCAGTTAGTTCATTCCAATTCTAGTGTAGCTGTAAGTTAGATATATGTTAGTTTTTAGTTTTTAAGTCTTGGTTTTAATTGTATTTTCGTTACGCTAATGTTCAAAAGATTTAAAATTCATTACCATAAAAATAAACTGTCACAACAGCTTCTAGCAATCAAACTGATAGATTCGTATTCGTCACTGGAATATAATTGAAGTGGTGGGTGGTTGAGTTATCGTACCGACACGTTATTGACATTCTGTTGAAATGTTTGAAAAATACGGCGGTTATTGATATAAAAGGCAATATTATAGTTGATTTTTATTAAACATAGATAGATTTAATAACTTCTTAAGCCTAACCTAAAGTGCTAAGAGTGAGGCGATCACTCTTCGAGGCTCTAAATTTCCTTATGAATAAAATTAAGAAGAAAATAATTAAGTCAACTTAGTTAAGTTTTTGTTCTTTTGGTGCCCTTATGTTTCAAATGAAAATAGCTATATTTGTGCTTCAGTGAATAGCACAATTATAAAAAAATGCAATTAAAGATACTTTTAAAATAGGTCATCACTTATAATATCATTCAATTAAAGTATTGAGTATACTAGATGAAGTAACTTTCTAGAAACTGCTATGACATGATATGTTAAGTGATGAGTTCATAAAAATAACTTATCCGCTAATAAGCTTGAGAAGTTACATTTTAATAAAAATTTTATAAATCACAAGCCTCTGCCTAACTATTTCTCTACGTGGTGATAGAAAACCAAATTCACTTAAACAGGCAACGTTTAAAATTCACTTTACAAATACAACTGTCAAAACATATATTTTATAGCCTCTACGTTATGTTAACGCGTAGTCTATCCTTTGGCACACAATATATTTTGCTTAATTGAGTCACAAACATATATCCACACATTCTTTTACATATATGATGATGTATTAGTAGGAATAAATGTCCTCGCATATGTATTATATTAATAGGCAGGGCAGACCATAAAAGTACAAATTCTGTTATAAATTCCAAATTTTATGTACCATGCATAAAATATTATTAACTTCAGTAAGAAACACTGATCCTTAATTTTTACAGCCTTTTTCCCAAGAATTTTTTAGGGTCGGCTTCAAATTCAGTTTCGCTTAAAAAAAGAATTTACGCAAGCGACTGGTGGCTAATCTCCACATCTCAATGGGAAATCTCCATTAAATAAATGAATCTCTTATTGATAACTACAAAATACAAGAATTATGCGATGTTAGGAATCATATTGTGCATAAAAACGCTATTGTATGTTAGTACTTTTCTTTACAACTTTTCGTTTTCTACTCTGTTAATGCTATCTATAACATTTCAAAAACCCAAGAAGCAGCTTTTATCCAAAACTTTCACGGTGAAAGTTTAGAGATTTTCCTAATTCAGGAGGGTGGAAGCTGCGAAAGTTCTATAACACTACTTACTTACAAACCTGAAGTATGATGAAATATGTTTTGATATCTGAAAATATAAGTCTTATTTATTTCGGGTAGCTTAGATATTTGATTTAAAAGTTCCAGGTTTTGGTTCGTTTTCTTTCCAAGAAAAAATAAACCATTTTGCGTAGTACCGCTAAGGTGCCTATTTATGCCGTAAATCAGTAGTGTGTAAACACTACTGTTTTCCGTAAGACACCGTAGACTTCGTAATTAGATTGAGTAAGCAAGACGTAACATCTCATGTCTCAGGGCAGTGAGCGGATTTATGGAGCTGCTTTTCTTATGGGCAGGGCTTGACGTGAACGTCCTTCTTGTTTCATTGCCGTAAAAAATTATAAAAACTATATAAATATTTCTTGAACAAAGAACTCGGTTTTGAAACGCCAGTGTTATTTCGTATCCACCGAACAAACCAATCACAAATGATATTACTTTTACTCAGGAACCTTTTAAATTTTATTGGAATGTTGTTTTAAAACAGCCATTATGACGATATCATAGACACCACTTTGTGAATAATCAATCAACTTTTCTTTACCCTTTTCGATTTAAATTATTGAACAAGTTTTAATTATTTATTATACTTGTTTTCTATATTGCATTGTCTCTTCTAATAACATCTTTAGTAATGTTATTAGAACAGACAATGGAAGAAAAATATTAATTGTCTTGTAATCATATGTTACGTTTTCTGTTTTAATATTCCTTTGTCACTATGTTTTCTCAGTAAAACAACCTGTTAAGCTCATATCATAATCATTTGAATCCAAACATTTTAATCTGACACATCCAAAATAAATAAATTTAAATAAATAAAACTAAAAATTATTCAAATTACGAACGCATTATCTGCTTTTCGAAGGTTCTAATCTTCCTTGAATTCATAACACAAATAGCGATAAGCAGTGCTGTTTGAAATTGACTTGAAGCCACAAGTTGTAGCATATTTAAGGCTTCTGGCACAAAGTTGAAGCGATCAGTCTATTTCTAAATTTGTAGATAAAAGAATATTTGTTATTGTTATGCTTTATAACTTTTGCTTTTTCCTTGCAAACTCTTTTCTCTCAATACATATATAATTTCATGCAAAAATGCAAAAGCAGAACTAATCAGATGAAATCTTGAATGAAGTAGAAAGGCTTTAATAAAATAGGTCATGCAAGTAAAACTTTAACAAAAACTTAAATATATATTATAAATGCGTAATTTATTATTTCATTCTATATATTTTTGACATTGTAACATTACATTTCATAACAATTTATACAGTTAATAAATATGGGGGTGATTTTAAAATTGAATGGTCCACAAAAGTGCGCTTTGCCGAATAAAAAAATACTACACTTATGGTCAAAGAGGAGCAAATAGTATTCGTAGTGCATGCATATTTGTTATGCAAGCTAACCGACGGCTGCTGCTGATGATGATGATGATGATGATGATGATAAATGCAACAATATCTGTAAGAGTAAAGCTAGTTTTTCAAGTCTTTATTTTGGATATTTCGTAAACTTACCCGCCGCTTTCTCAGGAAAACATAAAATCACCAAAAGTGTCAATACCTTTTATGCATTAAATTAAGGGCGTTATGAAGAGGAAAAAGAAATTTGTCAATGAAGCTTTGTTCTCTTTGGTGGATCACGGTAATGTTCAAAACCCACAAGATATTTACTCAAGAAAAGAGCTCGACATTTGGTGCCAAAAGAGTTTGAAATTAAACTTCGCTTACATTAACTTCATCTCAGATTTAGTTTGATATATTTTCAAACTAAATCTGAAGAAGACAATAATAATTTAATAAAAAATTATATCTATGTAAGATTCGAAAACGCGTCTTTGTATGTTCTAATTCTATTTAGGTTTACATTATAATTATATCTGCTGGTATACTTAAACATTACAACCAACGACACAAGCTGCAATACTTGGGTCATTTTATAAGGCAAGACAAGTATGAACTCCTGAGCTGATAATTCAGAGAAAGATTCAAAGTCGCTGAAGACCAGGCAGACGTAAAACATCGTGACTCAGAAACCTCCGCGAATAGTTCGGATTGAGTACTCGTTCTTTATTTGGAGCGGCCGTTGATAAAGTACGTATTGCAATGATGATCGCTGACCTCCGGTAGGAGATGGCACTTTAAGAAGAACAAGTGTAAGCGCAAACACAGACGCACTCCCTGTTCCTTTATACTCTCAAAGACCAATGGAACGAATAACCGACACGGCACAATAGCGATTAATATTTTTAAGTCCCTGAAACTGACGTCATGGATTCCTGAATTTTATTATTGTCCATGCCAATAAAGAAAATATTTATAATACTCAATTACATGTTTTATGTGTTTCAATATTATTTTTCTTATTAAAAACTTGTTTTATTAGAAAAGTACCAAACCTGATGGCGTTAAACAAGTGAAACTATGTGCAATATTTTTATGACTAATTTTATGCAGTTATCTAGTTAGTTTTAAATAAAAACTCAGTCCCACTTTTAATTATCAATTTGATCAGAGGAGATAATACTTTTGTTTCTTTAAATAAATCAGTACTGCCTCCGTAGCCTAGTGGTATGGGCGTGTGCTTTAGAAACCGGAGGTCGTGGTTCGAATCCTGCGGGGACGCAACAAATTTTCACTGTTGTTTCCTAGTTGGTTAGGCAATTTGGGCGATCACCCAATTGTCTGAAAAGTAAGATGATCAATGCGTCGGATGCATGTAAAGTCGATCCACCCACCAACCCGCATTGGACCAGCGTGGTGGGATAGGTCCACATCCCCTAATGGATAGGGTGTATTAGGGGAGGCCTATGTCCAGCAGTGGACTTACGAAGGCTGATGATGTGAAATAAAACAGTAATTTGGTCCATTCTAGTATTTATTTTTCTTACTAGGATTTTGCTGGTCTTAAATGTCATGTCAATGTCGAAAGCTTATCGTAGAAACTGCCAATAAAATGTCTTGGTTCATAAACTTATTACTTGGTAATACTCAAATCAGTAACTAAAGTAACTACATATCCTATTTTTAAAGGCCAAATTAAATAAAAGATTTATTTTATAATCTTTTTATATAATCCTTCTTGGTATTGATTATGTGTAAAACCTAAATTAGTATAATTTTGATCTCACTTGGTGAGTGTGTAAAATGTATTAAAGGAATAATTATCAATACAGTTGGATTTTCGTGATATACTCAAAAATAATACTTGGACTTTCTAAACTTTAGAAAACAACAGCTGCTCGTTTTTAAAAAGCGCTAGGATTTTATCTTGAAATTACAAACAGCGAAGTGGGACGACATCGTGGTAATCTAGTTATGCACCAACGAGGTGCTCGTCGGAGGAGTCATTCAAGAAAATTGTTTAGGCACTAAATATGTATGTGGGTTTATTTTGAATAGTGTACTTCAATTAAAGTGCTGTAACATTTCATGGGTTTATATTATTGAAATATTTAGTCAAGTAAAAGTGAGCATACAACAATACAACTATACATAAAATACTTTGAATGTAACGCGATGACTTATCATACACTGACACTGCATTTTAGTAACATTGTGAAAAGCATATCCTAGATTCTAAAGCATTTTAACGTACTTCATAACCAGATACTAAACAACTTAAAGTTAGCTTATTCTGTTAGGCAAACTTAATGGTTATTAACTGTGCAATCTTTGTTAAAGGCAAAAGGTCTTATAACTTAATTTGCAAGTTTCTAAATGTCAATATAAGTTGTCTTCTATAAACGCTAAACTAATGCCGACTAGTTTCGGACCTGTCAGAGGTCTTTCATCAGGACGAGAAGGTTAACTACAGTCTCACACCTGAAGATATTAATTAAATTTAATATTTAAATTAATATCTTAGGTGTAAACAGGATATGGACTGAACGAGAAAACATCCCTCATTAAAAGACCTATGATGTTAAAGGCTTTTAAATGATGTTATTTTATCTTAATTTAGACTACATTTTCATGTACAAAGTCAGACTACTGAATGTTTTCTATTGATCATGTATCTGATGAAATTATTTGAATTGAGTTTAACAAAGTTATTCGTAATAAAATATAATTTGCAAATACGGTTCCTTGAAGTTCACCCCTCTTGGTTCAATGGAACATTGCATGACTTTTACATCTTTTACCAACGCAACCTTTAACATTTCTGCAACGGAAATAAGTTTAGGTTAACAGCTTTTATATTAAACTCTCAATGTAAAGTTCACAGTCTTCTTAAACAGTTACTCCGGTACAGGAGGCGTAAAGCTAGGAGAGTTCGTTAAATTTTCTTTTATCCATACATATAACGTTGCTTAGTAAAACTGGTTTAGGATTAAATAAAAGCATAAAGGAATGATTAAGTAATATAGCCTCAATAGAATTCTATAATTTCTTATAGAATTCACTTCACGACTTAGTAGAAAATGTAATCAATAGTTTAAGACATAAATTAGACAAGTAGAAGTTTGAAAAAAAAAAGCAACATGTTTGTAGATTTTACATGTAAAACCTATTTAATAACTTAAAATATTTGTTATTTTTACATTACTGAAACATGATAAAAAGGCTTGATAAAATCGCGTAATTGCTAGAAGTTTTATAAATATCTTAACATCAATGTTAGATTCATTTAAAACAATAGAAATGAGTTGCCATTTAAAACTGTAGTACTCTCTAAAAGTTATTAAATCGTAGGTTATTAGATAAGGTTCACTCTTTATGACGAAAACACAAAACTTAATAGAAATACCATTGTGTATTCAATACTTATATAGGCATGTATATTGTTTTGGTATTTTTAAATTTTATATAAAATTATAAATTTATATTAATATAATGAAGAGGAAATAATTATTTGTTGTACATTGCTTGGATAGGCCCGAAACTACTGAACCAATTTGAAATATTCTTTCATCCTAAAAATTTACGGGCAAAAACGTTCATGGACTGCTATTTCCAAATAATGTTAAAAGTGATAAATACTGTAGTTTCACGGATGTAGTCGGTTTGTAAAAAGAAATTTTATTTTAATAAAATTTTATGTCGTCTTGTAAAAGCATTTAAAAAAAACTGCAAAATACCGATTAAAATACCCGTACAAATATAACATGAGATCATACTGCAACAGAATTTAAACTAAATATAAGTTTATTACATCTTGAACTGTAAATTAAAGTTTTATGCTTCGGTAACGTAAAAGTATTAAATTCGCATTCAGTAAGGTTTATGCAAGATAATGATGGCGCAACCATTAAATTATAAAAAATATTGGAGATACGCGTAGCGACTTTGATGCCATTTCACACAATTATAACGTGTTAATTTTTCTCTTTTATAAAATTTCATTTTGTACTAGGTCCTTCTGGTTTTAAAAATTATATTCCTAAGCGGTGCACAACGATTTGTAAGTTTCCGAATTTAATAGTAAGCAAGGCTGTACTCGACTGTCGAGCGTAAGTTTTAACAATGCTTTAGTAATAGTTCCTTTCAAATCCAAACCAAGTTATGTTAAAATTATATTACAACTATACCGTTGTTCTAGTAAAATTTTAATTATAATTAGATTAGCAAACGGCTTTCATATGTATAGGAACATCGTTGACGGATATTAAAAGGTTGTTTGAAAGTTCTATAGTTCTGTTCATTCGTTTGCAATATTTATTTATGTTCACTTTATACTTTAATCTATCTGAGTCCTGATATTTTTACAATAGTAAAAAAATTTGATTATCTAATATACAAGAAGAATTAAAAATACTAAAAATATTCTTATATGCAGTATTATCTTTTTGAATAAACATAGAGTGATTTTGCATAATATCAGTCTATGTTTATATGTAAGATTTTAATGCAACGTTCTCACTATCAAATTCATTTAATTAAAAAGTAGATAACGAGCAAATGCGAATATTTATTTAACGCTTCCCTAAAATATTTTCAAAACGTGATAGGATTATAATTTCTTTTCATACTATTTAAATCTTTCGCTTAAGCATTTTTGATGCTTATTCATCTCTGTTAAATGGTGTGAATAATTTAACCGGTGTCGTTTGTGATTACGCAGTCGTTTCTGATGATTTATAGAAAATGGCCCATCTGTACATTGCATGTTAAGCTTAAAACAGGTCGTGAATTGTTTGAGTATATAAATTAAAGTCTATATATAGAAAAATACTTTAAAATATTTGGATTTCTAGGTTATTACAACAATTTCTTACTTTTGTATCAAAAGATAGAGGCTCAATCACGAAATCAATATTTTTTTGTTCTGACACAACACAATTATCAATTAATTTTCTATAGCAATTAATTTAAATAAATCATTATTTTTAGACATACAATATTTTAATAATTGCGTATAAGCGTCATTTTCATTCGCTTTGCCTTCTTCAGTTGTAATCGTTGAGTACAGACACATTAAATAAGTAAGTAGAAAAAATGGCCAATTTTTTATTTTCAGCATATTTGTAAAAAATAATAATAAAACCTGAAAAAACTTTTTGAGCAAATAAATCATCCAGGGGACCTTTAACAGTCCATATCGTATTTTAAATAGATGAAATAAAAGATTACAATATTCACAAATGTTCTATTTTAGCGGACCTACATTATCATCAATTTTAACACATTTCTGACGAATTCGTCATCTTTTTTCACAATCATGTATCACCAACTTGACATAGACATCGACTCATAGTTACTTCTCCACGGTATTGTAACAAATGAATCCGTTTTGTTGAGAGGAAACTTGCACTTCGAAGCCACGAAAGCGATATAAATTAAAGCTTTTTCATTTAACTCTGAATAAAACGCGGAAGTTGGCGATCCTGGGTGTCGTATAAATAATCCCTCGAGTGTACTTATTGTACGCTTTTTTCATGGGGCTCCAAACGCCTGTACCAGACAAAAACGCTTAACGTTCTGCTCTTTTAAGCATGCGCAAGATCTATTGACAAACGACTATTTTTATCAAAGTAAATGACTGTTGAGTTAATTAAAAAATAAGTTTAAATTAATAAAACTAAAAATCAAGGCTCCGGAAATCACCCCTTTTTTGTAATCGGTAATAAAATAATAATAATCAATAATTCATAGGAACCATTTCGGTCCAGCAATATTTATTATTGTAATTTTTAAAAATTACTGTTTTAAATTGTTAAAATGTGCAAAATTCATGAATAGAGGTTAGGTACTGAGAAAAAATGTTTGTGAACAAAAATTTAAATTCAACTTTTAACTTTATTTGTTTTTTGTTAATAATGTGCAATACCCAAATTTAAAATATTGACATTCTTTAATTATATACTGAAATAGTTGTAGAGAGCTTAAATTACCAAATGTACGAGTAGAAATTGTATTTCTTGGATTGCAGTTACCTGGTGGCCGAGGTTTTAATTTAATTTGGCAATCTGAAACTAGTATAAATTCCAGATACTCACTTCGTGTACCAAACTAGTCGCGGTGACTTAAATAAAATGTCTCTAAACTTTTCAAAGTTTTTCTTAACAGCCTATTAATGGATGGAGGGAGCATAATTATGTTTTAAATTAATAATACTAACAATAAATGTAATAAAAAAAAACGTAGATCATATTTAAAGATATTCAGATATTTGAGAAAAAAAATTGCTCCGACATTTAGCAAAGATATACAAAATTTGTCGACTCAATAGACATAATAGCCCGTATATTTTAGTTATTTTCACAGTATAATGTCTTATGGCATTCTACGTAGGGAAACGCGGCTGATATAAATACTGTTTTCGTAATTCAAAAGAGATTGATTGGAGCTGTCTATAACCTGGGCTCCAAAGATTCGCTAAGAAAAATATTTACCAAAATCAATTTTTTCTCAATACAAATTTGAAAATATTATGTATGTTCGTAAACACAAAAATGATTTTGTAAAACATTGTGACACACATATTATAAATAAGCATAATTTTGTACTTCCAAAAACTAGGCTCCGAAGAACAATGAAATTTTTCATGTGGCAATGTTTACTCTTCTACAATAAAATTCAAGAAAACGTTCAGCTATTATCCGTAAATTATTTAAAAAAATGTATAGAAACGTTTGTGTGTTAAAGGATATTATTGTTGTAATGACTGCTTGATAGATAACACACCCTGGTAATGAACTGTTCGCTCCGGAGGCGGTCACCTCGTTTTGCGAGGCTGGGCCATGACCAGAAAGAGGCCGCTGAGCGGGAAAGGGAATTCACATCCCTCCTCGGCGCGCATTCACCGACAACGCCCAGGGCGAAGGCGGCGAGCTTACGCTCTCCTAATGCCACCCCTATGAGTATAGCCACGGGTGTCGCTGATGGGGAGTCTGATATCATGGCTCGGAGTGCAAGCAGTATGCTAAGAGCACGCTGATCTGGAGCAGGGAAATGGCTGGCCCACAGCCTATCCTAGAAGATGAAGTCCTAGAGACTAGGCGCGGGTGGCATGTCGATCGCATGACTTAGTCGATCTCGCTTTGCCGCCACAAACGCGCGGAGAAGGAACGCTGAGGGGTTTTAGTAGGTGGAAATCCCACATAACCCGGTTGATGCGCCCCACGGTATCAAGTATCTTTGAAAGATTTCACCTCTTTAAAAAAATGTACTGTTCGCTGGCTATTTGAAAATATTAAAATGTGATGTATTATGTAAAAATTTTGTTAAACTTATTAAAAAAAAGTCCCGCTGAGTTTCTTAAGCCGGTTTTTCTCAGGTTTGAGGCTTCGATTGCCGAACTCGTGGTAGATTATTGGCAATCAATAAGAAGGTGTAATGCTTCCATATTGAATAAAGATATTTGACATGTCTTGACTTGTTAAGCCTCGTCTTAACAACCTAAGAATGTGGATATTTTGTAGATATTATTCAATTAAATGAATTTCTCTTTGCATGTTCATTTCAGACAATTTTTAAAGTCATTATTAGTTAAAAAATAATAATTCGATTATTGTTTTTATATTTTTGACAAGTAGGAATTATATAATTAGAAAACAAAATATCAAAATAAAAAATACGACATTCGGTATTTGCAATAGTATTATTTCTTTTCACACTGGCACTTTGCAAATGCTTGCAGAAAATTACCGTTAACGTTTAAATACTTTGACGTTCGCTCATTTACATGCGATTCATTTTGTATAGACTTGTTTATGTAATTGGTGCATTTCGTTACTTATGCATTTCCACCATTGGTAACTAGTCGAAAATGAGTCTTTTAATACAAGCGTAAGTATGCAAAATCAGGTATATAATTGTAGGTATTGAACAAAAACATCAATAAGGTTTTCACTTTGCAATTTTTTTATTTACACGCTTTTATGTAATTGTTTTAGTAAACTTTGATATTGACTGATAATTATTATTTAAGTTAGCGTTATAACTATAACACATTTTACTACGAAAAGAGCTTTTGTTTTAAATATTTTTGAAGTTATGTTCTTAAAGATATGTTTGTCACCAAAAGTTATTGAACTATTTCATTTTTATTTCTCTTTTAACAATATTCATGAAAAATAAGCTCTAGATTCGAGTGCTCCTGTTTAAATTTTTTAACAAATACTGACGTATACTGTCTGCCGCAATATAAACACTGCTATGAACGGTGTTTAAAGTACCATAAACTCCCTTGGCGTAAAGCAAATTAATAATTAAAACACAGAAATGACGATGGCCGGGTGAAACATTAACAAAGACTTTTTAGACAAAAACACTACAGATTACCCGTGACCAAGGATCCTGCCAAATATCGGAAAGGTCGGGAATATTCTATTCAAAATGAACTGACGAAATCC
Organism: Lamproptera curius; assembly: GCA_029286875.1. NCBI lineage: Eukaryota > Metazoa > Arthropoda > Insecta > Lepidoptera > Papilionidae > Lamproptera > Lamproptera curius. The sequence goes on along the minus strand of JAGSMT010000039.1, from coordinate 1,033,191 downwards.
GTAATCTTTAATAACTTTTCTTTTCAAATTTTGTCAGTGGAAAAGCACATTTAACTTTTATTTTATTGCTTTATAAATATTTTGTTAGTCTAATATAAAAGCGTAAATAATTTAAGTTATAGAGATAGAATAAAAGGTAAGGATAATACTTCTTCTAAGTACTTTTATTTGCAAGACACAAAAGATTTTTATTACAGTACGGTGTTTTAATATAAGGTTAATGTGCTGTAACGTGCTCTGAGCTATAGCAAAATGCTGCTAAGGAAATTAATTAGAGGCACTCAAGACTTATTATCAACTTTTAGAAGGCAACTGATTTAATTTTGAGTCAGAGCGTGTTCACGTATAACAACCAATGTAAGTTCTATAAGTCTAAATATATTAAAAAGGCATATAGTAGTGCAAAGATTAACAAAAATAAAGGCCTTGTTTTGTTTACATTGCGTATTATAAAGGCGATTTGAGTATTCTCTAAAACCTATTACTTATTCAACGTATACAGTTTTTCTAAACTGCGTTTATATTAATAAAATTTCCGTTGCTCGTTTAAATAAACAGAAATATTTTATGATGCTATTAAGGACTCAAATACCGTCATGGTTAGTATTTGCAGGTTCTCTAAATACTGACCAGATTGGTAGTGCTCTGTGCAATAATCTTAAAGAGCCGTGGATTAACTGGTAGTAAATTATAAATTTAACCTTTTATGCCAATCACTAGGTAAAATTTATTGAAGCTTGATGTCAACAATTACCACAAATAAATTACACACGTCACCGTGTTCAAGTTGTGCATTATAATGTGCATGTGACAGTCTATAAAAGACCATGATAATATGATATAACCCTTTTATTGGAATTTAACAAATTGTAATTTATATTTGTACAATTGTATCAAATTTTTTTATAAAATGCACATAGCATTTTGTTAAATTTAATATTGACATTTAAATCACATTCGCACGTTTCACTTCATTTCAAAAAAGGCCATATTGTAAATATTTATTTTTAATGATCAACGATCACAACGATCACGGTAATGGTACAACAGAATACAGTGCATATATATACAACAGTAGGTTTGAAATAAGCGAAGAATAACTACTAACAAAGTGAAATAAAACTACGTCATGCCTTATTAGGAAAAATGATCTTTCAGCAGATTTAACTTAGTAACTGACAAGTTTATGGGCATAAAATAACTCTATGTCACTCTATATAAAATACTCATGTGCATTGTAAATAATTAATTGAAATAATGTAAACATACTGTAGCATGTCTTATGTAGTGAAATGCATAATATTTCTCTACTTAATTAATTAACTTGATGCAATAAATAATAAACTTTGTCGTGTATAGCAAGTTTGCCCTAAATAGAACCTTGTTAACTAAAACTTGCTTAGTACGTGATTAGGAAGTAGCCTTATAATGCTTTAGAAACTATATGTAACGTACACTAATAGGTTTCAAAATTAATGTTTATTAGCAGGGTACAGGCGTATGTAAATAGTCTCGTGTAGTTCAAAGTGTACTTGTACATTATTATAGATAAGTCATCGTTTAGTGCATTAAATGTATCAAACGATGCAAAATTCTTACTTTATACAGAATGAGGAAGATAGTTTAAAACATATTTTTAGATATAATTTCATTGCAATTTCTATTGCATTATTCGTAGAGAAGAATATAAAGCAACCCTAGATAAAGAATATTCAGAATTGGATAAGAAAAAATCACTTAAAACAATACTTTCTACTAAATAACGAACTGTGACTTTAATTGCTATGATAATTTTTTTTATAAATCTTTCATTTGTTTATGAATTATTATTGAGACAATAAATATCTTGTCTAGTTTATTGCCTTTAAAGTAGAAATATATTGTAAATTAAAAAACCATCGTCGAACTCTCTGTATATTATTCTGAGAAAAAATTAAGAAACAACAAATGGAAAGTAGTTAACAGGAATTTAAAAAAAATGAGGTAACAGATTTTAATAAAGTGAGTTAAAACGGTACGAAAATTCTAAGCTCTGAAAGTTATAAATACTAAAAAAATGCTGAAAGCAAATAAAAAGCTCCTAAAGTTCTTCAGGGTTAACATAGTAATTGGTAACACCCTCGTCGCACGTGGTAGCTTGGCTCGGTAGAGAAGCTACGGCAAAATATTATTTTAACAGCCGCAATTCCTGTGATTGTTTTCATTTATTTTTTACCACACTAATAGCACAACTTGTACACGATTCTCGTACATCGTAAACATCCTGGATGAATCTTTTAAATTGAAGATTGATTGATTCCAAATTGATTGCTTTTCAGTTTTTCAGTCAAGTCAAAATTATAGCTAAAAACGTATCAAAGGAAAAATTACCAAAGGATACTTATTATTAATGTGCTTATATTATTTTGAGTTATAATTATAAAATAGAGAACTGTTTTTTTCTGCTGAATATAATGGAAATCCGAATATGGGATTTTAATTATCATACTTGTAATATATTGATCATTTGAAGAAAGTAAAATATTTTGATAATATAACTAAACTAATAACATTAACTTGGCAACAGTCTGTTCATTTCTAGCGGCTTTAAATTTGCTTCAACTTGAAAGCCTCAAGTCGAGTTCAAACAGCACTGGTTATTGCTATTTGCGTTACTAAATTGCTCTGAGAAGTTTCGGGTGGTCGACTGAGTACTGTGTATATTTCCATCTAATAATTATAATATTAAAATAATTTTGTGTAGTTTGTCTTAAATCCATTGTGATCTATAAAGTAATGATAGATTTTTCTTATTGAAATGCGACCTCCACTCAGCGGTATCGCTTTCTTATCTTTGGTTCACCAGACGTAAATCTAGTTATACTAAGTTAATATAAAAAAAACTACAAAATGAAGTGCAAACTTGACTTACTTACTTACATCAGACTTTTTAATTTAATTATACATTGAAATGAGTGATATACTTTATGGCATGCACTAAATCAATTTAAAACAATCAATTTCAATAAATAGAATCATCTTAACGGTTACACAGTTATTTTAGACATCATAAAATATTCGTCAGGATTTATTACTATCACATGTAAGCTAAAATATTTTGTCTGCATAATTATCGCTTTGTATTAAAATTTCTGTCCTGAAAATACAACCGAAATGGAAAACTGCAAGAAAAGTAAACAATGGAATCCCCATCTCCTTGTTATTCATATCGAGACGCCAGACTTTGAGGTTGCTTCCGTTTACGAAAATGCTTAAACTCGGCTGTTTCTCTGCAGTGGCACCCTTTGCCCAAGGTTCTTACTTTTATTATTTAATGGTCCATGGTTAAAATAATTACATTAAAATTATTTTAATTACAAGTATTGTTCGTCATTGATCATGGTTGCGCGGGCGCGTGGTCACTTAAGTTTCGTCAGCCAATTTGATTGGACCAACTAGCTCGAGTGACGGCGATATGATAGATCCTATTAAAGGACCAGAAGTGAGGATGCGGTTCGAAGGACCACGTGCGTAATCCGGCTCGGACAACGTGGTTATGAAGCCGGATTGGAAATGCTATAAAAGAAAGGATAAATATCTCGTCTGATGGCGGCACAGCTGCAGGCGTCATCTTTGATGCGGTTGGGGTTCGCGGTAAACTTAAAACTATTAGAACGGAACGTTGGCGATTCGCGTCGCGTGACGTTAAAATATGATGCGTTGCGTAGGAACTCCCGAAGGTAATTGACCACTGCGGCGGTTCTGGCCGCCGACCGCGTCACGAAGTACGCCTACGCGTCTACGCCTTTTACCCACTTTCTTCTCGAGGTGAGGACAAATTAAAGGAAAAATGAGGGTAGGCAAAAAGGAGCGGTATAGTAATAATGGAAAGGAAGATTATTGCGTAGCCAATTTGCGGCTGTGTTAGGCGACATAGAAATGCGCGCGAATAGATCACAATAGTTTATAATGGCATTTTCATTGTTCCATCTCGACTGTTGACTAATTAAGAAAGATTGCTTTTGATTATAAATAAGTTTTATCGTATTTACGGGCCATACTAAACAAAAAAGATAACAAAAAAATACAAAACTTTTTTAAATATGAATTAGAAAAATATCAAACCTTTCAGAAAAGATAATAATAAGTCATTGATTGTTATACTTTGATAGCGCATATTACTACAATTTGTAATAGTAATATGTACAATAAGATAGTAGTTTATAGTTTTGCTTAAGTATATGTTGCCGAAATACAATAGTATATGTTACTAAAAATAGTATTTTACTACACTCTGAGTGAAATAGTAAAATAATGTCAAAGGGCATAACGTCTTGAGTGAAACTCTTAAGATTTAGCTATAAGTGTAAACATATAAAAATATCAAAATACGATTGAGCAATAGTAATAATATTGAAGAAAGCAATGAAGACACTATACTTTGCAAATAAGATCTTTGTTAATAAAGCAATGATTGTTTCCAACTTTAAACTTTACTGTTATAGGTGCTCCAGTAATAATTGCTTATTATTGATTTACCAAAGATAACACAATTCATTCCAATTCATTTCTAAGTTTGTTATAAAAAAAATAGTATCTTCCAAATCAACATTTGTTTGTAGATTAAAACACAAAAATAAAAAATATAATTCATCAGTACAGAAATAAGTACATAATATGGAGAATAGATTCTAGTAAGTATATAATAATCCTTATGCACTTAATTATCGTAAACACATTGTGAATTTTATGTTTATCGAAGCTGAATTTTACAGCAACATATATATTTTTTAATAATGTAAATAAGTAATGTAAGTTACGGAGATTGAAGATCTCAGGCGAAGCTTATGTTTCCGATGACGGTAAAACAATTATAACTTATATAAAATGGGTAGATTTTAAAGTCATCATCAGACATTTTTTATAACATTTTTTTCTTCTTATCACACTAATTGAAAATTAATACGTTGATTAAATAAAGAATAACCTAAAAATACAAAGTATTTTAAGGTATAGCAAAAATATAAAAAAAAATCAACTGCTATAAAATGATATCAAAGTCTAATTTTATGTCCTAATTATTTCATGTTAGATTTACAATTGGAATTAGTGCGTACTTCGAGGTATTTATACAAAATATCATCGATATAATAAAAGTTGCTACTACTAAAATAACTTTGCGGATTTTCTCGCGTTAAGGTAGTTTTACAAAATTCTCTACTCATATAATTTACAATCACGAGCGAACTTTGAATTCGCCTGTGAAAAATTTTGTTGGCCCGGCCAACGTCTTTTCTTTGTTTTAATCATTTGTCCATTTTACGCATATCGGGCTTATGGTATCTCAAGTTCTATCAGTAATTTTATGCCATTTGAATCGGCATAACTATATTTCGGTTACTTTAAAATTTAAGAAACATCAAACTCGATGAATCTGTTAATAGCAGGTCAAACTGTTTACTCATAATGCCCGCTGCGTAAAAAGTAGAATCAACTCAAAATTCATGTCTGTAATAAACAAAAAAATTATATCTGTCGTTTTGGTGAACAGGCCTTGTCCTATGAATGCAGGTCTCGTTGTTAGCTTTTTGCCTTTAAACTTTGCGTGGTTCGAGGTAACTCCTCGATAGTTTGTCACGTTTGAAAACTTTTGCCTTTATAAAGACGCCGGAAGTATGTTTTGGGAGTACGCTTTTTATTTTATTCATACATCTCATTAGTACATACACATAGATTTAGAAACCATTGATGAAATACTATGCGCACATTTTGCCTGTAACGTCTGAAGAACTTTCGAAGTTCTTGCGTGAAGCAACAGTGAAGTAGAGCAGCTGTGTAACCGGAGACTTATCTAATTACTTCTTGGGAACAGCCCTCGAATTGCAAGTGGTGAAGTTTGACATGGGCTTCGTCTTACTTGGCTGCGAATTATTGCAACAATTTTAAATTTTGTTGGGATTCATATGAAACTTTTACTGTACATGAGAATAGAGTAGAAACAAATTAAGAATAAAATAGAATATCTTTCTGCACCTACAAAGATAGATATTTCTTACTATGAAACGGTTTTCAATGCAATTATCTATAATAGACGGATTTCCACAAGAGTTATAACAATTTTTCTATACCAACCTTGAGCTGAAAATTGAAAAATAGTTTATTTATTAAGCAGATAAAAAGCTTAATAAATAAGTTTCTCATATGAATATTAGAGAACAGCGGTGTCATCGTCATCAGCAACGTTAATCCGTCCATTGCCTGCATAGGCTTTTTTCAAAGAACGCCAAGACTGCCGATCCCATACTATTCGCTTGCAACTTAAACTAAATTTATAATAAAAAGAAGTTATAAACTTTTGTTTGCGTTTACACCTAACACTAAACACCTTTTTAAGAAATTTCTACATCATTATAGAAAAAAGTCCTACAGCAAATATAAATTTTATTAGAGTTTTCCCGAATAAACTAATGAGCAAATTAACAGTTTTTACTCATCAAAGTCAAAGTCAAAGTCAAAATCATTTATTCAATTTAGGCTCTACTGAGCACTTATGAACGTCAAAAATTATCCATTTACCACCGGTTCACAAACTCAGACCCGTCCAGAGAAGAACCGGCAAGAAACTCTGCGGCCTTTTTTTTAAATATTAGCATTTACAAAATTTGACCAATACATTTTTTTAAGTTACGGAGGATTTGCAAGCGCAGAATATAAACTATTTCCACACATCTTGGTCCTCAATATAATTTATTACAGAATAGTAAGCTTTTTCTATAAGCGTTGTTTCGACAACTTTACGAAAGCTCGAATCATTCAGTTGCGTTTGGCAGCATTTAATTTATTATACATTCTTATACTATTATACATGAAAGATTTTTGGTTCGGGTCAGTCTATATCTGGGTAGCTCTAGGGCTCAATTCGATCCCTGCGCGGCCTAATATCTTTTTAGCAAACATATGAATATTTTGACGCGTACATAATATTTTCAAATATGTATAGCGAGGGTAAGTTAAAATTTCAGTTTATTAAAAACATTACGTAAGATTCCGTGAACCCAGATTGTAGATTGCCCTAACAGCCTGTTTTTGTAGTATAAATGTTGTGTTCAAACCAGCTGCAGATCCCATAATAATAATCCATAGGACATAAGGCTGAAAGTACGCGTAATAAACTAGTTTTGCAGTTGCCTCGTCAGTTAGCTGCCTAATCTTGCGTATGGCAAAGATTGCTGTACTTTGAAAATCTGGCAACTTACAAAGAGTAAAACGTAAGCATTTAGTTTTGTTCGCGTTAAATACTAAATTATTGGACGCAAACCAGTTTGACACAATATCAATTGCCCTATTTGGTATCTCAACGTTATGGTCATTTCTTTTTACCCTTAGCAGTAGAGAAGTGTCATCTGCAAACAACTTCGGACCGCCTCTCCACTACCAGAGGCAAGTCATTTATATAGACCAGGAACAGAAAAGGTCCCAAAATTGATCCTTGGGGAACACCCATCCGCACAAGGGAGTCAGATGACAGAGTGTCATTTACGTTTACATATTGTTTTCTATTGCGTAGGTAAGAAGATAGAAAATCAAGACCAAACCCGCGTACACCGTAATACTTTAGCTTATTGATTAATATGTCATGGTCATCAAGAGCGATTTGCATTTTTTTATCGCTACTTATGACTATTAAATAAAAAGAGATTGAATGTAATAAAATTTAACCATCATCAAATTTTTTAATGGCTAATGCCCTATCGTTCGTCCATTTTACGAGGACATGAAGGCCCGGCAGGTAGCCGCGGAAAGAGTAAAGGAGGCCATCAGTGGCTATCCAGCGACTAGGTCCAAGAAGCTGAATGGTAGCCTATGCACGCCATCTTCTCCCATGACAGTAAGTCCAAGAGGAGATTCTGTACTTTTTTTAAGGCACGGTACCTAAATCGACTGTACCGATGTACTAGCTGCCGAAGACTGTTTCAAACGTTTTCCCGAAAAGCGAAGGAGTGTACCGATCATTCTATCCAGGTCAGAAAGTCCCACGTATCCCCACTCCCCTCTTCGGCGGCAGGGTTTCCCTTAAAGAGATTATACTAACGGACGAATGATATGGCCCTACCAAATAATTGAAACCCAGTATTGTTTAATACGGCGAGGAAAAGGAGCTTAGGGCTGACGATTATACGATAGACGAGGCAAATACATTTTGTGCGCGCAAAATACCAATAACAATGAACAAAACTATGGCGTGTTCATAATGATCTAATAACCATGGCGCATTCGAGCTCAGGCGCGCAGTACCCTGACAAAGGACCTCCGATAGGTCTGAATCTAGCCGGTATCTACACCGATAGGATCTGAATTCAGCCCTTGCTTCAGCTCTAATACATAATTCCGTGAAGATCTTTGTGGGAATAAAATAATTTATCTTTTACATTTCCTCTACGAAAATAATATATAATGTACTTCTTCTTCTTCTTCTTACGTTTATAATAACGCAAAACAACAACATGGAAAAAAAATGTAATGAAAATACAACTAAATTATCAAAATTTTCACACGTAATGCCAAAACCTAATACAATTTATTTTATCTAGTATTTTTATTTCCGCTTAATAAAAGTTTCAGTTATGCATTTAATCCGCTTTTAATTTTTATTAATAAATATAAATGCTTTTCTAACAGTTTTTTATTGCACTGGGTTTAATACATCGTGAAATTTTGCTTGATAGAAATTATAAGGCTCGTTAGGTAATAGTAAAACCTACTTATAAAATAATTTACAGTTGATTGCGGCTTAGAAAGCCTTAGCTCTTAGGCAACATAAATAGTAATAATCTTGGTAAAGTCAGTAGAAGTTGACAAGAACCGCTTCCAAGTTGCGGCAATCTTAATAAATTTATTATGGAATTAAAGCTGCTTACTCTCTAAACATTATAAGCGGCTGGTGTACTAAACGCTTTATTATGTTGTAACATTATTTTTTCATATTGAGAACATAAAATATGCAATAAACAAGAGACGAAATAAGCTCAAAAATAAGCCGAAGCAGAGACGTTGATCTAAAGCATCCATTTTAAGTAATGGACGCTTTTGAACATACTTTTTGGCTTGCGAAAAAATTAACTAAAATTTTAATGGTGATTTAATTAATTAATAATAAAGTTTTGTTTATAAAATAATTTATTACCGATAACGAAGAAAGTATCTCTTTAATTATGCAATTTAAATATTTTCATTATAAAAGTTAGCACGTCCCGACTTAATCAAATTAATCTTAAATTTTAAAACGCTTGCAATATTTTTCAAAAACACAATAGCAACAAGTATTATCATCTAGAATGCTAGAAGTTTTATTGACAGGTCTTATGTTAGACAACACGCAAACTTATTATGTTAATACGATTAACGGCCTGCCATAAAAAGTATATTATTATCTAACAGGAAAAGAGGCCCAAATAGTTTTGAAATATATCCTAAACTAATTAAAATTATTATGGAGTGCCAGTTGGTTACATCAAGATAAACATTATTAAATGATTTTTTTTTCCACGCTCCGTAGCGGCCATGGAAGTTTGAAGATCCATAGTATCGTATTAACAATTCTCTTAGTCTCCATTGAAGGCTTTGCTAAGGCTTTGTCGCTTGCCATGTGTTAGCCTTGGAAGAAAGAGAATATGATGATACAACACCGTATATTTCTGTTTGTTAGGACTAGGAGATACTTTGTTCATATTTCATTTCTATAGCTTACCCATTCAAATACGGTCTTCATAACCAGAATCCAAGACCATTTCTTGATCGGCCATATTGACCATACTTTTGTCAAACATAAAACAACGTAATAGAAAAAAATGGAAGATGACCATTAGAATTCAATCCAACGTCTTCCTTGTCGTAAAGCATTTACCACAATTTACAGACTTTTTAAAAAAAGCAAAACTGTTAGTAACGTCAAAATTTTCCTAAAGTCTAAACCTTAAATCTTTATCGATTTATCATCTTATCGATTAAACTTCGTCAACTAATACAGGAAGTTTATTAAGCTTGACTTGTTATGTCATAAGTATCGACGTTATGGCTTTAATCCCAAAGTTGAAGACAGTGATGGATGAAGGCAACTCCTTGATTCAGTTATCCCTGAAGTTACTCCCTTATAACACGATCCAAAATCATCAATTGAATAGACTTTAAAAAAATCTGTTTTTTCTTTTTCTTTGTCAGTTTTAATTTTTGATTACCGTTTATCTCATACACTTTTTCACTTTTTTCTATAAATTACCCATCTTGCAATTTGATTTCTAATCTAAGTCGTCTTATTGATATTAATACTTGGTGGTAGAAATAACCTAACACATTAAGCTTAACCTTTGCATGATTATGTTTGTGCAAAAATTAAATAAGTAAAATATTTATTTAAGGAGTCCGTTTTATTAAAAACAGCGTACTGCAACCTGCCACCTTTTAAGGCCTATTTTTATTAAGATTAGAAAAAAAAAGTCATATTTATCATCATCATCAGCCTGTGTTAGTCCACTGCTGGACATAGGCCTCTCCTAATGCACACCTTCTCCATTAGGAGGTATTTGGACCGTATTTTACCACGCTGATTGCCCACAATGCGGGTTGGTGGCTGGCCCGAATTTTTACATGCTCACCCGACGCATGAGTCATCTTACTTTTAGACAATTGGTTAATCGGCCCGAATTGTCGTAACCGACCAGAAAACAATGATTAGATAAAGTTACTTCCCCACGGGATTCGAGCCTACGACCTCCGGTTTATAGAGCAAGACAGTTTTCTGCCACGCACAGTAAATCTCTGCAATTCGTTCCCATCAGCGGTCTTCCCTAACTTCTGCGACATTGGTTCATCATCATCAGCCTGATTAGTCCACTGCTGGACCTAGGCCTCCCCTAATACACCCCTAACCTTAGGGGACTATTAACCACCAGTGGTAAAAGTTTTGAAAATATATAAGTGTTATATATCTACGTGACCGCGACAGTGAGCCCAATGGATTGAAGTGAAAATCATGGAAATCGGAACATTTTTGGAAAAGTTGTGGTCAAAAAACCAAATATAGTGCAGTTTTTCGCGTGCGCCGCCGAAACAAGATCTACGACCCCACTCTTTTTTATCGTCGGCAAGATCGTCCTGGTGCCCCACACGTTTCTGCGAAGTTTGGGATTTTTTCGGCCAAAAACGGCTGAGAAATCACCAAAAAAACAACTAACACGTGGAACGTGGCCTGCGAACCGGAACCCGGAGGGTTGTTCCAACGGAAGATCCTGGTAGCAGTTGCTGAGAGGAGCCGGGAGCTTTTTCGGATTGTGGAAAAGTTAAGTGACGGCAAAACTACAGACATTTTAAGTTTTAGTATATATTTCTAGACTTTAAAATAATTATTAAGCTAAATTTTAAGCGACAACATACCTATATTTTTATTGTTATAAATAGACTAATATGTAAGGAATAGACTCTGAAAATTTCAGAATTTTTGGTTAGAAATTGACTAAGATATAGACGTTTTACTAAAAAAATTTCGTATTTTTGATGCACATTTACGTAATTTGAAACGTGTTTTTAGCTTATTAATCTTAAGTAAATTTAATTATATAATTATATAGATAGTTAGACTAGACAGAAAAAATCTTATACCAAAAAGAATTTTGGAAATCGGACAAAGGGTAACCGAACTATAGACATTTTAAGTTTTTGTAAAATTCTAAGTTACAATAACAACGCGTCACAGTGGCACCTACGTCACAGTGACGTCGACTGTGCTGACGTACCAGGGACTTAGAAAATTCTCGAAGTTGGAATTAAAATTAAATATTTTTGTATGTAAAATTAAAGTTTGGATAAAATTGTTTTAAAACAATTTATCGTCACATATATTTCTCTAAATAAATTTATGATATTAAAAATAAAAAAATAATAATTTTGTTTAAAAATTAAAAAGTTAAAAACAAGTAAACTAGCATCGTGACGACATAGGGACTGAGAAAATTTTTCAAAGTTCGAATTAAAATTAAAATTAATATTTTGTATGAAAAGTAAATTTTGGATTAAATTATCACAAATTTGTTTTAAAAAATTGTTTTCTTATTATAAATATTTACGTCAATAAATTTCCGGTAATTTCAAAATTTTAACTCAAACCTATTACAAATTTTTCGAAAACATACATATACCTTTGAAATTTTTTTTAAGTGTTGGGAGAGCATTACCAATACAAGGTAGAGCAGGGGGAAAAATTTCATAGTCTATTTGGGTTCATATATTTTGGACATAGAGTGTCCCAGACTCTACATAGAGTTTTTGAAATCGGTTTTACTCACGATCTGGACGTCGTAGAGCGGTGGAACTCGGAGCGATTGGATGTCCTGGTGAGGTCTGACAACACCTACTACCTCAAGTTGCTCTGGTGAAACAAGTGACACATACCTGATCCCAGAGTAAAGATACTTCCGGGGCATCCAAGCCGTCTTGACTCCCGCCCTTCTGCGGCCCTGGATGGCTGGGATTCGGTAGTTCGAGTTATACGTCCTCTAAGCCGGAAAAGTTTGAACGCCCGTATCTCGGCCTGTGGTGGTCCGATTTCAACGGGGTTTGGACATAAGTGCTGAGCATAACTGACCGCACTGTACGGTGTACCTAGATTAAATTAATTTTGTTTTCAAGTACTTAGGAATACATATATACATGTATTCTAAGTACTAGAAACTAATTAGATAAGATATTGAAATAGACTAAAATTTCTAGGCTGTGCCTAGGATTTGTTGACTTAATGTAGACTCTTGACTCTTAAATAAATTAATAATTTCTGCCCTTACTCCTATACAACCTTGATCCCTCTCATGACCTATACATACGAATAGAATAAAACTCTTTTATACAAAGGCGACGTGTTTCCCCTGACAATGTTTGGGCTGAGAACACCAAGACAGAGGACGGTGGTAGGAGACAAAACCGAAAAACCGGAGACGCAGGTCCATCCGGAAAGCCAATAGCAGATGCAGATGGGACAAAAGGAGAGCAAGAAATAAGGTAGTAATGAAAATAAAATTGCCGACGAGCACGAAAAACCAAGAAGAAACAATTAAAACCCTCGATAGATGCAGCAGAGAGGAAAGAAGAAGAAAGAATGACGGAAGAGTTGGAAGAAGATAAAAGCTAAAATAGAAGAAATAATAAAAAGGAAGCAAAAGGAAAATGTAGAAAAAATGGCGAGAAGGGTAACCCTTCCACAAGAAACAAATGAAGAAGAGAGAAAGGAAACTGAAGAAGAAAAGGATGAAGACTTCCTTAGCTGCCGTGAAGACGTACTTAAAATTATTTTTAAAACAACTACGTCAGAAAAAGAAGAAGAGGAAAGAGAACAAAGAACAATTAACTTCGACGACTATCTGCATGAACTTGACAGTATGTACAGAGCTTTTGAACCTACTTCAGAAGCATATGATAAATGGGAGGACTATAGAGACGCAGTCAGAAGAATATATATAGACACCGAAGATATATTGAAGGGAAAAATAATCACAATCAACCAACAACAAGACCTAATAAAAGTACAACAGAAAAGAAAAGAAGAAAATGATCAACTGCTTAGAAAAATCTTAGAGTGTGGAAAAATTATAGAAGAAAACAAGAAGGAATTAGTAAAAATCAAAGAAACAATCACAAAACAGGAAGCAAATAAATGTGGTAGGTCAAGTAAAGAGAGTAAGCAGGAAATTACGAAATTGAAAGAAAACATCACGGAACACAATACTAAGGAATGCAATAAAACTAAAAGCATGCTTTAACAACTAACAAACGGAATTACAAGAAAAATTGCAACGAGAACAATCTCTGGAATTGACAAAATAAGGGAAAGTCTGAAGGATATAAACAACGGTGAACAAAGAACTTTTGGAAAAACAAAGGAAGAAGTTAAAAACTAGTAGAAGACATCAAGCAAATAGGAACAAACACTCTGGAAAAACCTACGCAACCGGCACTGCAACAACTAAACACTCTCCGCCGAGGTCAATGGCTTTCCACTCAGTAGCCGTCACTTCGGCGGATGAGCAGAGAACAGGTGACGAAGTGATCGACAGAATTAGAAATGTCATCAAGGCAAAGATCAGGGACTCACGCATAGACTCCATTAGAAAAGCGCGAGACCGAAAGATTATCATTGGTGCAGCGAAAAAGTAGAGATGGAAAAATTAAAATAAAATAAATGAAGAGGCACAAACCTAACAGCGGAAGAGATAAAAATAAAGACCCACTTATTATTCTTTACGACGTAGTGGAAGCAGCACAGATGAGGACCTCGTATTATCTATCAGGAACCAAAACAAACATCTATTGGGTGAGGTGAGTGAGGAAGATCCTCGATTAGAGGTAGAAGTACCGAAAAGGACGAAAAACCCCTCACCTCACGTAGTCCTACAGTATCACCTCGCATATGGGGAATATTTACGGGCCAAGGAAAATTGCACGTCGATCTGCAAAGGGTAAAAGTGGCAGACCAATCACCACTGGTCCAGTGCTCGCGGTGTCTCTCATGGTCATACCAGACGCCTCTGCAGCGAAACCGCAGAAGTCTGCAGCCACTTGGGGGCCCCTATGAGAGCAAACTGCCGAGCTGGATGCAATGAGCAACCGTCGTGCAAAACTGCCGAAGGCAAAACCCAGGTTACACAAACAAAACAACCCTATAAACCACAACGCCTTCAGTGATACTTGCCGATCGAAGTAAGTGGGACGCATTGGCGAGATCGTCGGTGGCTTATTGTTAAGCCACCTCCCAATGCCCCCCACCAGAACTGAAAAGGAACGACTGTCATTGAAATCGACAACAACTACTGGCTAAAACATCAAAATGGAACAAAACAACCTTATAATCCAGCGAATTGCGACTTAAGAGCAAGACCTCAATTCTAGAAATTGGCCAAAAACGCTGTGACTAAATAATAAGGTGCACAAATTCAACGTAACCACATCCCAAGTACTATCCCACTGCCTAAGTCCCGCTATCAACCACAAAAAAGAAAAGAGCAATAAAAGTAGAGTCATTAAAAAAGTAATTAGTCGTCATTAAAGTAGCAATAAATATAAGTTAGTCTTTAAATTTGATATTAAATTATGCATATTTAGATGCACAAATTTAATTCGCACAAAACTGTCATGTAATAAATGTAAGTAGCAAAAATGTCACCGTAAAAAAATGTAAACAGAAACAAATGTAAATTTACCTTGAAAGTAGGAAATGTAGCAAATGAATGAAAGTGAAACCAAGTAAAAATTTTCAAGTAACTATAATTGTAAAAATAACATAGTTAAAACTTAAATTATCACAGAAAAAAAATAAAAAATCGTAAATGTAAAAGTAGAAACCGGATATTATGATATCATGTGAAAGCAGAAAATAAATGTAAAACTACCTTGAAAAATAGAAATGTAGCAAAATAATGAAATGTAACAAAGTAATTATAATTGTCCAAAATAATATGTTAAAATTTTAATTATCACAGCAAAGAAAACATTAATGTAAAAGTAGAAACAAGAAGAAAAAAGATTTAGATGTATACAGGGTGTCCCATTTAGAATGGATATCCTTGAGCGCGCATAAGCTCAGCTACCTAGCACTCGAAAAAATACAAAAAAAAAAAATTCTAACTGGTACTCAAGTCATGATTTTTAAACGAAAATCCATTTTATGATGTTATTGTCAATTTATGTGTACAGCGACAGCAAATTAATGAATTTGCTTACGTTTTTGGTGTTATATTACTCCTCTAGACTATACTATTACAAAAGTAATAAATAACATGAGTATCTATTGTACTTTTTAACAAAATATATCAATTTTAATTTTAGTATGAAATTTGATCACAAAATAATTTTGACAAAGTTTGAGAGTGTTTCATGTAAAAAAAAGTATGGAAACCAAGTGGCCAAGTATTTAAAAAAATGCTGCATTAATACAGTTTACAAAATGGTATAATACATCATTTTATCTAATACTATTACGAACTTATTGCTATTGAGATGCAAAAGGGTAACTAAGACGAAATTGAAAAACAATTACCTAGTCTTAAACAGTAAAAGGGTCACTTTTATTGCACTAGGGACGGTGTAAAATACTATTTACTACCTGAGCGTGGCCCAAGCGGTCCATTTTTTGTTTACAGAGACAAGGATAGGTTGATTTTGTAGAAGTAGGTGAGTGAGAGGAAGTACTATGTTCAAACATTTTACACTGTAGACCAGGTTTGGTCATCATCGGATCGGTTTCAGGCACATAGCAAAGACATTTACTTATGCGTCTCTCGACTTGTTCGGTAACGCATGTGTGCATTCCTTTCTCATTTCTCCGTGAGTTTGAATCAGTGTTATAACGACGACTTCTGGCTGCTTTGGACTACCCGTTTTGCTTACTGATTTGGACTTTGTTTGGTAATTTTACGACGCCTTGGCTTGTATCTGGACTGATTCTGTGAATCAAAATGCCACGCATTCAATACACGCACAAGAATACGCCAATGAGCCTTCATCTATGGTGAGTGCGGGGCAACCAAGTGCCGCTGCAGCCCTTTAAGGAAAGGTACCTAATGCGCGTCATCCAAATTACCGTGTTTTCATCAGAGTCCACAGTTGTTATTCGGATGGCAGAATACCTGGCAGCGGCATTGGTGGTACGAGCTCCGGAAGACAAGTGAATATTAATACTCAAGATGTTGTGCTGATGAAATTCAGCAAGACCCATCTACCCTCTACAAGAGCAATATCACGTCGCACCGGAATCCCAAAACGACCGGCACGTGCACTGAAAATAAATAAATATCATCCTTACCATATTAGACGCGTCCAAGCTCTGCAACCGAGATTACCATGCAAGATTGTTTTTTGTCGACAAATGCTTGACAAAATAGAAGAAAATCCACAATTCTTTGAAAAAATTCTATGGAGCGACGAATCTACATTGAAAAAAGACGGATACTTTAATATGCATAATCTGCACAGCTGGCAACTCTCAAATCCAAATCTAATGCGAGAGAAGTCGCAATACCAGTTCAAAATAAATTATTGGACTGGTATATTAAATGGATAGTTATTGGTCCTTTCGAACTGCTCGGGAAATTTATCTTCCAAAGTTACTTAAACTTTACAAATGATCTCCCAACCTTATTGGGAGAAGTGCCTGAGGAGATAAGAATCCCATTGGCTACAGAGATGATGGCTGTCCTGCACATTATGGTGCAAACGTCCGTTCTTATTTAAATGCCACATATCCAAATAAATGGATTGGTCGTTTGGGTCCCATTTGTGGCCTCCTCGATCCCAGATTTAAACCCTCTTGACTTTTTACTGGGGTTGCCTAAAGGAAGAGGTGTACTCGAAAACGATTTCAAATTTGGAGGAATTACGCAGCCGTGTTCAAGAGGCCGCTTCAAAATAAATGAACGACGCTACTGCACGCTTTCTTAGTAGAGCCTTTATTAGAAGATGTAGAGCGTGTATTAGAGTCGGTGGCAGACAATTTGAACACCTGTTATAAATAAAGATTGTTTTATGTACCTAGCAATTTCTTATTATTAAAATTTAATAATATATTTATCGTTTCTTTTTAGTCGTATTACCCTTTTTGCATCTCAATAGCAATAAGCTCGTAATAGTATTAGATAAAATGATGTATTATACCATTTTGTAAACTGTATTAACTGCGCATTTTTTAAATACTTGGCCACTTGGTTTCCATACTTTTTTTACATGAAACACTCTCAAACTTTGTCAAAATTATTTTGTGATCAAATTTCATACTAAAATTAAAATTGATATATTTTGTTAAAAAAGTACAATAGATACTCATGTTATTTATTACTTTTGTAATAGTATAGTCTGTGAGGAGTATATAATTCACCAAAAACGTAAGCAAATTCATTAATTTAGTCGCGTACATAAATTGACAATAACATCATAAAAAATGGATTTGACGTTTAAAAATCATAACTTGAGTACCAGTTGGAATTTTTTCTTTGTGTATTTTTTCGAGTGCCGGTAGCTGTGCTTTGCAGGCGCTCAAGGATTATCCATTCTAAATGGGACACCTGTATAATATGATATGTGTAATGTAGTAATGTAACAGTAAAGTAAAACGGATATTATGAAATGTATAAATGACACACTAACTTGTGCAAAACAAAACATGTAAATTGAAACAGTATAATTTTAAAACTTAAAAGAACAAAAATAAAAGAGACTTAAGGTCCCTGATCACTCATGTGTCAGGGATAACAAGAAAAAGAAAAAAAACCTAGGGGAATTGGACGTATCCACCACGCTGGTCCAATGCGGGTTAGGTGGGTTATTCAAAAAATATATTCTTACCTTAAAAAAAAATACCGCTAGGCATGAGAGGCGTTCAACTTAATAACTATATGCATTATTTTATTTTACCGCCGTCGTGACCTAGTGTAATAATTGCCTGTTGCAAACCGGAGGGCGTGGGTTCGAATTTTTCGGGGAACCCACTTTGTGTTATTTTCTGGTTGGTTAGAACCGACTAAAAATTAAGCTGATCGAATGTGCGTGTAAAAAGTCAAACTCGGCCGTCATGACCTTTTTTGGCACTCATTATAGGACGTTCAACTCATCCATCATTCTCAATGTAAATTAGAATATTAAAAATATTTGAGAATATTTTTACATGTTATATACTATGATGTGTGTGTGATGTTAAATAATACAAATCATAGTAAAATACTATTTTTAAAAAAGCAACTGTTTAGTGTAATTTTTGTATTAAAAATTTATAAAGCGTTCCGGCGAATTTTATCGCGTTTCATTTTGTAGTGCAATATCCTCGACATTTCCGCTACTTTGCTGATAATTTAATAGTACCTAAATAATATAATAAGAAATATACTACCTTACTATAAACCTCATTTAGGTTTCAAATTAACTTCACAGGCATGCCTTCACGTTATTGCGAACATTGACTGCCTGGACAACGTAATATCTCGATAACATGAAACCACAAAAATACAGTATTGATAACATTAATAAATGCATGATATGCAAAATAATAAAAATAAATCCATGCTGTATTGAATAATATTATATTATAATTTTATAATAATAAATAAAACTGAAAGTACTTTCAACTCAATAAATAACAGTTTTAATTTTTTACAAACCCATTGAAATTATTTTGTCCCAAAATGTTTGTACCTAGATTAGATAATTCACTAATACAGTAATACAATCAGTAATACAATAATTCACAAAGACAGAAGAAATATAATAAAAACAACAAAGATACGCTTTTGTATAAAATCAAAGTGAAAGGTTTAAAATAAATTTAAATTATAAATTATGAAATAATAAATGATTTTATTGTACAAGATGAATAGGATGCATGGTATCAATAGTTTTTGATATTTTATAAACAAAAATCGTAAAGTAATTTTCATAATATCCTGAAACGCTTTTAGATCGCCATCGAGAGTTCGTTAGTGCTATCGTCACATTAACCAAAGTTTCTGTTACATATTCTTTCATAATCTTCAGTAAGTAAAAATTATTGAGTCATTGTGCTCGAGCTATTGTTCGTTGCAGATATAATGTGTGAACGGGAAACGAAACTGTTCCTTCTCACAATGCCTTTTGTTTTTACTCCATTCATTTAACAATAGCCTACATATTTCAGCTTTATGAACGTTCCCTAAACGGAAAACGGATATTTGGTGTCCTTTTCTGTTCGAATTTCTATAAAAAATATATAGCGTGTGAATAATATACAAAAAGATAGCAGCATGGAATACATATTTTATGAACCGAAACCGCCTTAGAAATTGTTAAAAACGGATCGAAAGTTACTTAAATTTATTTATATATAAAAACTTATTACAAAAATTCATTTTATTATATTTTTTCTTTTAATATAACACAAGGGCTTATTTTAAAGTTACGTTAAGATTTAATATCAATAAATTATTTTGTTTTGTCTTAATTTAATTACCTTTTAATCCATGTGATAAAGTTCCTGTTAAATCCATGCATGATCGACATCCCACCAGATAGACAGTCAACCAACATTCCATTACCTAGATTCATTAAATTATACTATTCAAAAGTAGTCTGTATCCTTTTAAGGCACCCTTTAGGACACCATAGAATGAAGGTTGTTAACATTTAAATAATTTAAATAGTTAACTAGCAGAGTCCTACGTCATTGTAAAACATGAAATCGAACCGACATTCACTATAACCAGAGTTTGAATTATTGTTAACAAAAAAGACAGTACCTTTAGTCGACTTTTTTGACTTTTGCTCAGTCAAATATTATCTGTTGTGTAAAATTATCAGACAACTTCGCCATCCCCTCATTTGTTACTCTCACGTCCGACAAAACAATGCCGGTTCTCTCGAATAATAGTGCTCCAGGCCAAATGATTTGTAAATTTATGTTCATGCCACATGATTTAGTGGCGTACGCTTTGTATTTTTCCAATGTAATTATTTACTGGTTATATAATTTTGCGCAGCTGATACGTTATTGAAACTTTAATATTTTGATCATTATAATGTGACAACGTTTGTAAAAGCCCTCAAAATGTGGTATAAGACTGTGAGACAACGTTATAAATACAAATGTTTATAATTAGTGCGTTTATGATTTTTAACTTTATCTCAGATATTCAAAGCTTTAACTGATTACAAAATATTATTGAAAAAATAATATTCAAGTATATACAGATATAGTGAAAGTTGTTCTACTTGATTGTCACTGATTGTTGGCAAAGATATTTTTTAAAAGTTTAGCTAAACAAATCCGGTATATTTAATAAATAATATGAGAA
This sequence comes from Lamproptera curius, assembly GCA_029286875.1. Taxonomy (NCBI): domain Eukaryota; kingdom Metazoa; phylum Arthropoda; class Insecta; order Lepidoptera; family Papilionidae; genus Lamproptera; species Lamproptera curius. Next base: position 1,012,360 of record JAGSMT010000039.1, on the reverse strand, counting down.
TGGTATGTTAAAACAATTCACTATTACGTGCAATGTGTGAGGCTATAACTTAAAAAAAAAAAATGCAAAATTTATTCTGCCTCAGATGATTTAAAATGTCTAGAAATGTATTATGCAGTGAAGGTAATTGTAAACATTAAGGCAAAGGCAAACTATTTTAAATTCCAGTAACACGTTTTGTGTAAGAAACCGACAAAAGAGAATAATTTTAAGTCTCCAAAATGCGGGCACATAGGTAAACATACGTGCTATTGACTACTCGTTTGCAAATGCCGAATTTTGATACTTTGTTGGTTCAATCAGCCGCAGGGAATATCAAGGCAGTCAGCGCAGATTATTCCCTAAAATTTTGCGTTCTATGCATAGTAACAAGAAGGGAAGTATTTATAAGCCAGTTCATTTTGGTTTTTTTTCTTGATTTTAAATGCTAAGAAACGAAACATTATTTTGATTTTCTGCATAGATACTCGTATACTATGCGTAAATTTATCACGTGAAAGCGAAATATTAATTGGTTGAATAGATGCAATTCTATCTGTAATCCAGCCCTTGTAATTATAAATTATCGTGGTATTTTCTTTAATCTTTATTAAAAAGGGTGTGATACCCTTTACGTATCTTCCTTCCGAATCCTCATATTATAAAAAAAAAGTTAATACTATAAAACCGCGCCATCGATTGACCCAAACCACCCAATTAATAATCGTATCGGCCATTAAATATGTCAACAAAATATTTCTTTTATATACAATACAACATCACTTTTATTTAATTTTGCTCTGTAAAAATCCTAAGTGTTTGTTGTTGGGAACTCCGAAGAAAACTAAAAAATTATAGTTCTAAATCCCCAAATCTATTTGCCCCATTAAGCGTGTCTTAGAAGCTCGTAACCTGGGCATAATTATGGATGAGAGATTGCGATTTGAGAATCACATCACTATAACCATGCGTTACTGCTTCTCTCAAAATCTTGTATCGCATTCGCGAGTATCTTACGACGTAAACGCGCATCAAATTATGTAATAGTCTTATTCTTTAAAAAACTTTCTTATGCGGAATCAGTCTGTAGGGAATGTTTATATGCAAGAACTAAAAAGTAAATACAAAGAATACAAAACCCTTGCGCTCGTTTTTGTTTCTCAATACCATCAAGAGCACATATCACTCTATACCTAAACCGTGAAGACTTGATGAATATAGCAAGTTGAAGGACCTTGCATATTGCCTCTTTACTATTTGGAGTAATAATAACTAGAGAACCGTCGTACCTGTATGAAAAACTTAGCTTTTCTCAACATATGGTCAAAGCAGCTACGCGACTTATGTACCCAAAATACAATACTGCAGCATTTCGTGGTAGTTTTCGTTGCGCCGCTACTAAGTGCTAGAACGACATTTCCCCACCGATAAGGAACTCTAAGTCTATGAATTCCTTTAAATATCAATTTAAAAAAAAATTGCTTTCCTTACAAAAATCTGCCACTTGATTGGCAATTAATCTCTCGGTTCCTTGAATTACTTATACACTAGTTCTGTTGACATATGTATACAAACATATAGAATTGTTTATTTGTTTATTTTTTCTCTGTTGCAGATTTTGGTAAGAGAACGATATTTTCATTAATTAGAGATGTTCCAGTTATCTAAATAGGGTTATCAAATTCTCGTTCATTCATTTAATACATTGCAGTTTACATTTTTAATATGTCTTTTTTATTATAATTGTGCTGCATATTTCTTTGTTTTACTGTTGTAATACCTTATTGTTCATTTGAAGTTCAATAATTACTTTTTGTACGAAATTGTTGTCATCTATCACTCAATTAGTTTCACTGAAAATTAGCACTCGGAGAGTTTTTAATTCTGTGAAATTACGCTGAGTGGAAACCTTTTTGGCGCATCAAACGTTTTGTTATCTTGATTTGTATTTTATATATCTGCGGTTATGTACTAAATAAAAAAAAATCCTTCTTTCTTTTCTTACATTCATTTTGCATTTTCTACTATGTTACCACTATCTTCAACATTTCAACAACTCAAGAAGTAGCTTGTATCCAAAAGTTTCTGAGTAATAGTTTAAAGAACAGAAGTTTTCTGAAACACTTCTCAAATTCAAGAAGATAGAAATTGCGAAAGTTATACTCCTTACATACAAACCTAAAATATTATGAGAAATAAATTATTAATTTGGGATATTTCAGCTGTTTTATTTTAAAAAAATGCTAAGGCATGTACGTACCATAACTTCGCGGTAGTTAATTTTTTTATCTAGAGACCATCTAGCGCAGTTCAGCCGCAAATCAGTAGTGTGTAAACACTACTGTTTTCCGGAAGGCAACATAGCCAGCGTTAAAACTGGGTAAGCGAGGCGTAACGGCGGTGAGCGGACTTAGACTAGAGTCAAACGCTATTATGCTTAAGGGCAGAGTGTACAGTGAACGTCCCGCTCGTTCTATTACTATAACAAATACTTAAAAGTATATACATTGCTCGAAGGAATTCGTTTATGAACCGCTGGTGTTTTTGTGATGATTTTACCGCCATCCGAACAAAATAAGCAGAAATGTTATCACTTTATACAATGAAACCCTTATAAAATATGTTTCGAGGCAATATAATGCGGGTTCTTATGTGATAACATGTCGCATACTCTGTCTAGCCTATAACATATTGAGGTCATGTAGAGAATTACATGTAATGGTATATATTTACCAAAAGCCAGTTATCAAATATTCTTCATTTAATAGTTCTTGTTTTGAAAACAGCAATTATTTTGTGAATGAATCAATCAATCTTACTTATGCCTTTTCTATTTTATCTCAAAAGCAAATTTTTGCTTCGTAATGTTAATAGAACAGACAATGGAATAAGAATTGTTCATTATCTTATAATCATATATCACATTTTCTCCTGCTATATTATATCCGTATATACGTATAATAACGTTTCCTCTTTAAAACATCATGTTAAGCTCATATCTTGACCATTTAAAAAAGTATCTGCCAAAACATTATAAGCTGATAATCCTAATTAATCCCTTAATTATATATTTAAATAAATAAACCTAAAATTATACAAATAAACATATCATACGTATGCTGTATGATCTGTTTATCGTCTTAAACTTCCTTGGATTCATAAAACAAATTAAAGTGCTACTTGAAATTGACTTTAGAACCTAAAGTAGTAGAAAATTTAAGGCCTTAGGCATAACTTGAAGCGTTCAGTTTATATCGAAATTCGTAGCTAACAGAATATTTATTATTGTTATGCTTGTGTTTTGACGTACTTTATATTCACTATTCAGTGCTCTAATATTTATTCATTTCGTTTTGCGACCTTGCTGCTAAAAAACGTTGTTAAATTTTGTCATAAAATAAATAACTATGTTAGTTATTGAAAGCTCTTAGATTTATTCGCGCTTATTAGTAAGGTTATCAAGAGTCAAACTAAAAACAGAAAGTATTACGTTTGTACATGGTACAAAGTATACTTTAAAAAAAAATCTGACTCCTAATGATTATAAATTTTCCTTGCAAAATCGTTCCTCTGAATACATCTATATTCGTGAAAAATCAATAGGGTAAAGGGAGAATATTGGTGATATAAGTAATGTGGTGATAGTTTTAAACACTTTGTATAACCGCGTTAGGAATTGCTACAAGTGTAAACGTATAAAACCTTTCACTCGCTCCGGTAATTTGTCTCAGCGTTTGGCGAACAAAGCAATTCCTAATGCGGTCATAAAAGTTTTTAAAACTATCGCCACATTCTTATATCACAATATTCCCTTACCCTAAATGCAGATCTAAACGATTAATTTTAACTGAAGTTATTAAATTTATGCTTGATCCTGACTTTAGTAAAATGCGCCATTCAAAACATACTTTAACAAAAAAAGTTGACCTACTTCAAAATCGAACAGAACTGTATATTATACCTGTAAGATATTAATTATAATTAAATACTGTAATAAGTTATTTTATACAAAATAATATTACATTTCATAACGATGTGCACTGCGTCATAAGATGTCATAAGAATGCGGAAAAATTATTTTTCTTTTTCTTGCGCTAAAAATACTGTTTTAACTATAGCATCTCAAGCGATAATACTAAAAAGTTTTCATAACACAAAATCCTTTACAAAACTAATAATTTTTCGCAGTTCGCAAAAGTAAATTCGTCAATTCAAACTTTCGATACCACCCTATAAGCGTTCGTGATGCTATGTGATTTTTTCCTAATAAACTTCATGAACACATAAAATCCTATCGCTATTGTGACATACGTTTGATACTAGATTGTTGTTGGAAATAATTCCTCTTAAATAAATCGACGTCATGTACGTTTATAGCCGATTTTTTTATTATCGTTTAAAGCGTTGATCTAAACAGGTAATGGGACGTATATGTTCTGCCCATAAGAAAAACAGCATAAGACGCCAGAAATCCCCTCACTGCCCTGAGATTTGAGATATTATGTCTCTTTCACCCAGTATTTACGATAGCCACAATGCTCTTCAAACCGGAAGACAGTAGTGTTTACACATTACTGATTTGCGGCAGAATTGAGCACCCAAAACGTTCCCTGGTAAAACGGGGCCTAACTCCTCTAGAAGTCTGTGTCTCGTACGCCAGATTTTCACTGTTATGTGTGTTCATTATGATAATTTTAAATATCTATGTATTGTTTAATGTGATAAAAAGTATCATTAGGCACTAGCAGCAATATGTACTTCAACTACTACTACAAGATGGTATTATACAAAGCCTCTTTTGGTAAATTTATTTTTCTTCAATATCTGTTCACAAGGTGTCAACACGAGCAAGGTGCAATCCAGCACCATACAATTTTCCTCTTTGCTGTAGAGTAATCAAAAACAGAGATTATTAGCAATAAGGTTTTAAATAGCCTCGTCTGGTAACTTATTTTAATATGCAACTGATTGCGATAAATTATATCAACACTTATGTGACCACAAAGACACAAAAATATTCTGTACGCAACGGTATCTCCAAAGTTTGCTTTTCCATAATAAAGCAATTTCACAGCATAGAGCGTTAACGAGTAACGACGCAGTAATATTAGGGCCATAGTGTCGTAAGACAGCCACTAATGGAACTACTAACTTTTGCGTATTTGCCACCTCGCGATGTTTAACTACCGTCTTCATAATTAACCTTACAAAGTATAAAAGACCTTATTCCAGTAAATAGTTGAATAATTGAGTAGCACAATTTACGCCACGTTATAGAGATGCAGTGTTAAAGTGGGCACAATTCTATTTAAGGCTTTGTATCATTAATATAATATTTTTTTTAAATAATTTCTACGTTGCCAACCGAGGATGTAATCTCAGAGTTAAATGCATGACAGATGATATGGACAATCACGATAATAACACTATTTATGTGCTTTAATTAGCAAATTATTTTTGATAACATAAAAATTAAAAAAAATATATTGTCATACAGATTAAATATGTATACTACCTCTATGTGCGTCTATATTTTACAAATCAGGTAATTAAAGACTATTTTTAGAGGAAAAATTAAATTCTTAAACTTTTATGTTCATATATTCTATTTTGTTACTTCTAAATTCAGTATAGAATTTCATTTAATTTATGTTTACGTAAAAGTATGCAGCGTTTTGTAAACAAATTGAAACACTGTAATGAAACGTTTTCGACCCCCAGTGAAATTGTACTACGCCCCTATTCAGTTCTTTATTAAATTTAGTCAATAAAGACAGGGGTCTTGCAACATCTGCAAGTAAAAAGATACTTTGTAAAAGCTTTGTCTAGATAGCCTTCGCTTTTAACGAAAGGTTGTCTCAAATTTTAACTTTAAACAAATAATATTTACGTTAAACGACCGTCGTTATAAAACCGTCAAATACGTTAAAAAACCGATTTTAAATTGCAACCCAAGTGATTGCAAAAGATAAATTGTTAACGTCAACCATAGCATTCGGTAAAGGTTTAAAAAGTTTATTTTAGTACAAGGTCAACTTTAGGTTATCCTGAAGCGAAACAAGGGTTTATAATCATATCAGCCTAGCAAAGTCCACTGCTGAAAATAGGCCTCCCATGAGTGGCCAAGAAGTACGATCCTGCGCCACCTGCATTCACCGATCACCTGTAATTTAACACAGGTCGTCACTCCATCTCGTTCTCACCACACTGCGATAGCTTGCAGAGTTAGTATGCTGAAGTGGCTATGCACAGGCCACATAACTGGGAAGCGATAACCGATGGGGAAACAAGGGTCATCCTGATTTTTTTACAAAAAAACCTTAAACTTGTTATACTAATAATAATTTGTAAGATTTTATAGAAATAAACATTAAATAATTAGCCATGTTTTTTGTTTTCCTATGATTTATTTAACATGTTTCATTTTATATAAGTAATTGTATTAATAGATGCAAGGAACTTGAATATAGGTATATATTTCCTTTAGCGCTTTCTTACATAGGTGACGTCCTACTATTTATCTGGTTTTAAATTTTGAGAGCATTATTAAAGATTTACTTTTTATATACTTTTAAGTTTAATAATACGGGCTTATTAATGCCACTTTACCAGGATATAAAGATCTTAAACGATGTTACCTCTTTAGATGAAATATTTTGGTAAGCGTTTTTTCGCTAACTTGTCTGCAAGTTACCTACATTTGTCGAACAATCATTTGGTAGGAAGACATTACTATTGAATAGTAATATTATACGCAAGAGAGAAAGAACTTTTACTAACGTATAAAGTAACATTGTATTCTTCCGTTACGCATATTAAAAAAATATATAAGAAATGACGTCACGTTTTTTCCTTCCTAATTATATAAAAACATATTACATTAAAATTACTTTTTAAATAAAAATACGTATAAAGTAAAATATTTTGGGAGTTAATTGAAAAGTGAATGAAAACATAACTACTTTTTAAATTTCGTGATTGAAATAACTAAATCTAAAATCTGCGGTGCTTCACTGTCGGGTAAATTTAATTGCCCTGACTCTCTAAGATGATTTTCACTCCGAATATTGCACTGACAGGATTGTGACGGACTGTATATGCGAATATTAAATCAAAAGCCCTTGAATGTTAAAGCACATCCGACTTTTAGCTTTTTTAAAATAAACTGCAAATGGATAGTAAACTAACTGCATCCGTAGCCTAGTGGTAAGGGTGTGTGATTTAGAAACCGGAGGTCGTGCGTACGAACCCTGCGGGGACTAAACAAATTTTCATTGTTGTTTCCTATTTGGTTAGGGTAATATGGGCCGATCACCCAATTGTCTAAAACGAAAGATGATCCATGCGTCGGATGGGCATGTAAAAAGTCGGTCCACCCACTAACCCGCATTGGACCAGCGTGGTGGGATACGGTCCAAAAACCTCCTAATGGATAGGAGTGTATTAGGGGAGGCCTATGTCCAACAGTGGACTTTATCACAGGCTGGTGATGTGGATAGTAAAAAATAAACCTTGAACGGGTAAAAAATAATAATTGAAAACTAAACGTTCTTACTTCAACGATAAAGGTTTGAAAGGGTTTTAAAACTGTCAACGGAGAAGATGATATAAGGTAAAAAAATTTATACATGTATTGTGAACTGTCAGAATGATATGAAACCAATCTTTTTTATTTAAAGAAATAAAACAATTTGTTATTACTTTCTGCGTAAAAAAAAATTATGCATTACCATAATTTAATTATTAACATCGTTTACAAGATATAATTTTAACAAACATGCACCACAGGTATTAGCCACATAGAAAATTTATTATCCGTTTTTAAAAAAGATGACTATTCATTTGCATGTCGAACCAAATTCCCGTATTTCTTTATCGACTTCGGTACGACTGGTGAACTCGGCTTGAACTGGGATGGGACTTGGAATACGCTAAATAGTTAAATAGACCCGCGAAAAATAATTATAAGATTACGAAGCAACTGTAATTTTTTTGCAATATTTTACTGTACCTACTATCATCTGACATCCACAAGCCAAAGGGTAAACAGCATTCGGTGCATTTAATTATTGGGCACTGATGTCCTTTCACGACGGTTGAAGATAGTCATTACAAGCAGACACTGACTTTTTCATGCCCATCCAATGGTTAAATAATCTTACTTTTCAGACTATTAGGTAATCGGTCAACAGTGCTCTTACCAACCATAATACAACGAAACCTAAAAATTTACACAACAATACGTTTTCCTAATCAGAAATTAGAACCTAGATTTGTACGACAGGGACAATTGTCTTCAGGGGATGGCGGCAGTTATTACTTGGTAAGATTTGTAAATGAAATATACATAAATTTCATATTTAAGACAGAAGAAATTAAATAAAAGTAATTTTGCATTTACACCATTAGTTATGACATTTTTCCTATTACATTATGTTCTTTTGCACCGTCACTCTAACTGTCAAAAAGGACGCACTTTATAACGTACAAAATAATCTATTGAATTAGTCTAGAGACTAGAGAGTCATCAGACTGAACTAATGGATCCGAAATTGGTACTTAATTGTTGTCGTAACGGCAAACACCTAGATAAATCTTAAAATAAATTAATTTTATACTCAACTAAGATATAAAATTTTAATCGACATTAATTTATAATTTACTTCAATAAAAGGACTAAGTACCTCATACTAGATGAAGTAACATTCTAAAAAATGCTGTGAGCATTTTAATCGGAAAAGTGAAGTGATGTGCTCGAATTAATAACTTGTATACTAATTAGCTATAAAGCACAAGCTGCGCCTCGTTGTTTTACTACATGGTTATAGAAAACAAAATCACTTAAACAGCCTTTGAGATTCACTTTACGAACACAACTGTCAACGCCGTTTGGTACGTTATTGCCTCCAAGTTACGTTAATATTGAATATGTTAAATTTAAGTCTATTAAGTACTTTTTGCATTATAGACTTACAAACATACTTACTTACCGACTTTTACATATATGATATCACTAGGATAAAATGTTCTGGAAAATAAGAGTCGTGACCAATAAATCAATTATTGTGTTATAAATTATCAATATCATATTCGTTAGCCAAACCGCAAACAAACAATTTTTCTAATTAACGCATTAAAAAAATAATGCACACAATATTATAACCGTAACGCAAGACATTTCTGAAAATTCGTCATTCGATTCGAAATGGAAAAGTAATTGCTATTGAAATATTATTTTACATTACGAATTTAGCACAATAATGCTTGTTACGTTTTATTACTTATGTGTAATGATGAAACTCGTTCATATGTAAAGCAAAGTAGTTTTTCTGTAAAATTATTTGCTGAATCAACATAAATGATTTACAAGATATTCTGTAAGCGTAAAGCTAATATTTCGCGCCGTTGATATATGGTGTGGCATCACCACAAACCGGTAATTAGCGGTTTATCTTAAGACAACTACACGCTCTGAGTGTAATAATGTATCGTAGTTGTGATTGTCCAATTTAGTACTAATAAATTTAGCAGCAAGTCAATGATAAATAATTAATGTTTACTATAAGTTAATTCGAATAACTTTGTAGGCAGACATGAAGGGATATATAAAATAATTTAAAAAATATATTTTCTTTTTTGCATAATTTAAACAAAAGAGCATAGGTACGTATAAAATAAGATAAACTCTCTTAAAACACTCCAAATCAGACCAGCTAGGTTTTCTTGTAGACAATTTTTCTACAGTTATTTAAAACTTTTTAGAACGTTAGCTGAAGCTAAATACAAATATTAAAATAAATTAAAACAGTTAGAAAACAACAATAGCAATTATTCTACGGTGTCAAATGTTTTTGCATAACAAATAAAAGCCTAAATTTATTATTTTGACATGACACAATTGATTTATACTAGATAAACATTTGAAAAATATAACTGAAATGTACACTGTATTTATTACGGTTTCGAATGCGTCGTTAAATTCACAGTAACAGCGGTTGATTCCCAAAAGGGTCTTTTACGGATTTGAAGATAATTGTTGGTAGAAATGTAGAATATAACTTCTATCATAGAACAAAATTTGCAAGTTGAAAATTAAGAAAAAAAACCTTTCACGTTTCCAAACATTATTAGAAGCACGTATTGCTTAATTATTCCAAACTTTGTTAACTTTGAAAACTATGGAGTTGCAAAGATAATTCATATCTTTATAATGGTAATTCTGAAACATGCATGATAGTCCTGGTGATTAGCATATCAGTTATGTTTTCAGCAAAACTTCAATGTCAAAATTAACCCTTAAATATTGAAAATGTTAGGTTATTAAACTCTATCACTCATTACATTTTTAATAGGTAAGTTGGCAAGGTCCCTGTTTTAAGTATTATTTCTCTTGTTTTTGGTAAAAAATTTTTGTTGTTTTTTTTTATTTGTATCGTACACAGAAAATAAAAATTCCTAAAATATAAACCAATGTCCATGTCGGTAATTTTTTTAGTAAATTCTATTTTCAGTGTTCTTATGATTAAATGTTTGTGTATGTTAAAAATAAATAATGTTGTAAATGACAATAAATAGCTATAGGGTAAGCAATAAACGGATATGGTAAGCAAGCAAAACACAAAAAAAATCTTTACATTATCGTAACAATATAAGGATTATTATTTTGTAAAGACCTAAATGTCCTTAAAATTATATAGAACAATACGGGAATCAAACATAACTCGGATTTTTCGAAGCTTAAAAATGTCATTTTGGCATTTTCAATGCTCATTTATCAGTTAAATGTCGTGAATTAACTGAACCGGCATCGTGTGGGACTACGCAGTTATTCTCGTGATTAATATAGAGCTGAATATTGGAACGGATGTTGTTTAAAAAATTATTTGAATATGTAAAATAAAGTATAAGCTTTTCCCAAACTTTTATGTGTATATCGAGTGGATAACGAATTGAAGTGGGTTGTCGGTCAGTGATATTTTTAGTAATTTTTAGTAAAGCTAGCTTAGGTGTAGGTTGCAAGTAAGCTAGATACATAGTCTTACAGTTAAACTATCTCTTATAGCCGCTATACGGCTTCTCTAACTAGTGCTTGGAAGGGCTACAGAGCCTTAAACCGAAATACGCCGACCTTTTTACATAACGCTATGAAATGAAAACGATTTGCAGCACTTCGTTTTTGACAAGAACAATTCAAATAAAACTTCTATAATATTTTTAAAGAAACTACATATATCTTTTGCAGCACAAATTAAAAAGCTACATGGTATGAGAACATTTCGTACACATAATAAATATTGATCCAAAATGGATAATACTGAATCTAAGGCTTTTTTTACATTGGCCGTAAAATTTACCCGTGCAGAATTTTGTGTTTCTGTTTATTAAATAAAATAGAAATTAAAACTTGTAAATACATAAGTTTATACAACTGCTGAAAACAAAATTTGGGAGGATAGTATAGCTTTTCCACAGTTATGCTGAAAACGAACAACAGGAAATAACCCGTAAATATTTTATAACTTTTAATAACATTTCTTTCCCAAGTAAGATAATTTTTACAGAAAAAATATTATATAATTGTTATGTACGTTTACTCTGACTTGAATAACGTACAATCAAGAGATGACTATCCCTTCTTTTAATAAATTTCAAGGCATATAATATCATTAAAACTAGACAATGAGGCGCTGCTCTTTTTCGCTGCAAATAAAAACTAAAATAGTGTAGCAATTCAAACTCCGCTTCTAAAAAAAGCCTAGTATCGTTGTAATAAATATCCGGCACGCTCCCTCCTCTCGTAAACTGTATGTCCGCAATCTCTTGAAGGCATAAAACTACAAAAATGTTACGGTCCATAAAATTTATTAATACAAAAATATATTCGTATGCAAGCGAAAAAATGTTATCACGTGCTATAAAATAAGGAAAATATTGATAGCACAACAAAAATACATTTTAAATAATGACGTTAGAATTTTCATCATCATCATCATCAGCCTTTGATAGTCCACTGCTGAACATATTCAAATTTCAAATTTCAAAGCCTTTATTACTAGAAAAAGAATACAACTTCATTATAAAATATACAGGGTTACAGGAAAGTCATTGCTAGATCCGTTAAGGGCGTGGGTCCATCATTTTCTGACTCATTTCACTATGAAACACCTACCTAAACAACCTTTTCGAGATATTCGACTTTTAATTTTTATTAAATTGCCGATTTTATCTAATATTTTTTATTTTTTATTGTGTTGCTTATGATTGTTATTATTACATTTTACATGTGTAATAAGATGCTTATGAACATCAAACATAATATTGTACATGGTTGCTTAAATAGGCCGTATGAGACAAGTGAAAGTTAAGAAATTAAAAGATGTTAGAGTTTTTTTCTCTCAATGGATATCTAAAAAAATTTTAGCCAGTTGTTCGGCAGATATGTTTTAAAACTACGTTTCATCAGCTATCTAACGAGTTATAACAATCTAGGTTTGTATTACATTCAAGAAAGAAGTATGTTAGGACCTTCAGGTAATAACCAGTCCCAGGTACGTCGACCTTATGTTACTTGTAAGTTTGACTGGGTACGTATTATTTTTCAGCAGAAATGCGGTTTTAAGTTCTTTGGGGTTGACCACTATTGATTGTTTTGATTATCAGTCTGCTTTTGTGCTTCGATTCACATAGTAGATGTGATATCGTTTGCTCTTTTCTCGACTTGGCTAATACTGGACTGTTTCTTCCTAATTTGTGACTACTGTGCTATGAACTGGACTCTAGTTTGACTATAGCAGGAATGTTGAAGATGTCAGCCTACACACTAGGAATATGCATGATATGCTATTGTTACGGATACTGCGATTGTGTGTCTGCCAAGCTCGCAACGATCATAATTCGCTACCCCGATCGTCAGTGCCGGATGTGACTGTTTTGACAGTGTTATCGAGACTTCGAAAACTGGCTCCGTTTGAGACCAGAAATACAGACATGGAAGATCCGAATTAATGACGACGAAGAACAGGACAATGAGATAGTGCAACGCTTTCAGAGCAGATCTACAACTTCCACTAATGTTGTGCCGTGATCTGGGACTTTCGCAATGGAGGTGTGGTTTACGTCATACTGCTGGCTATGCCCGTACCATTACCTCAAAACGGAGCCAGTTTCTCAAGTCTTCGATAAACTCTGTCAAAAACAACCACATCGGCACTCGACGATCAGGGTAGCGATATGTATTCGTTGCGAACTTGCGCAGCACACAATCGCAGTATCCGTAACAAATAAGCATATCAGCATATTCCTCAGGTGTGTAGGCCGACATCTTCAACACTTCCGTATTACAAGTACAAATCAGAGTCCAGTTCACAAGCACAGTAGTCACAAATTAGAAGAAACAGTCCAGTATTACAGCCAAGTCGAGAAAAAGAGCAAAACGATATCACATCTACTATGTACGAAGCACAAAAGCAGACTGATAATCAAAACAATCAATAAGTGTCAACCCTAAAGAACTAAAACTGCCATTTTGCGAAAAATAATACGGTACCTACGTCATAACTTAAAGAACAATAGGCTTGGGACCGTTACCTGGGACTGGGATTAATACCTGAAGGTCCAAATACTTTTTTCTTTGAAAAGGAATACAAATCCTAGATTGTTATACCTCGTTAGATAGCTGATGAAACGTAGATATTTTAAAACATATCTGCCGAACAACTGCCATAAATTTTTTTTTAGATATCCATTAGAGAAAAATAAACTTTCTAATATCTTTTTAATTTCTTAACTTTCACTTGTCTACACGGCCTATTTAAGTAACCTATGTACAATATTAATGTTTGATGTTCACTAGCATCTTATTACACATGTAAAATGTATATAACAATCATAAGAACACAAATAAAAAAAATAAAAATATTAGGATAAAAATCGGCAATTTTAAATAAAAATTAAAAGTCGAATATCTCGAAAAGGGTTAGTTTAGGTAGGGTGTTTCATAGTGAAATGAGTCAGAAATGATGGGTACTCCACGCCCTTAACGGATCTAGACGACTTTTCCTGAACCCTGTATACATTAATGTTTTTTTTTTGCACAGCAGTCTTCTTATTCACTAATTTAAACTCTTATTGTCTAAGACACAAAGGCCTCCAGGTCTTTTCAAAGTTTTCGATCGCGTGTTAATCAGGCCCAGAGGGCCAGCAGTTTTTAACTTCATCAGACCACCTTCTAATGGTCTTCCTTTCTTCCTTTAGTGTTGAAGCGTGGCGTCCAGTCTGTGACGATGCTAGTCCACTTTTCCTTCTTTTCTCTAAGCATATGGCCTGTCCATCTCCACTTCTGAGATCTGATTTTTATTACAATACCATCCCATTTTGTTAACTTTCTCAGGTGTATCCTAAAATGCGAGGAGCACTTTAGGATACTTCTTGCAGGAGACAAGTTTTGAGTGTCTCGTAGTGTGGTCGCCATCCATGTCTCGCATCCTTATGTGAGTATGTATACAGGTGTTGAACAATTTGGTTTTTACTGATAGGGGATATTGTTTGTTCTTTAGTACACTTTTTAGTGACCAGAATCTCCTCCAGGCATTTGTAGTCCGTCTTTCTATTTCTTGTTGGATTTGGTTTTGAATGAAATGATTTGACCTAGGTAAATGTTTCTGCTCTTGCAATTTAGGGTCTTGTAACATGAATTGCAAATGTCCACCAGTACGGATGTATATTTTTATATATATATATATATATATATATATATATATCCGACCGAAATTTCGGCTTCGGTTTCGCCGAGTTTCGGCTCAAAAATCAGTTTCGGTGCAGTTTCGGTTTCGGCCGAATTTGGCCGAAACTTTGCCGAAACCGAAACTGGTTTCAGAAGTTGTCATGTTATCAAAATTAAATGATTTTAAAATGGAAACAAAATTGTATCGAAAGTTAAGTGTATCAAAACTCAACTGAGCTCAAATCATCAACCTCATTTTCCTAGAGAATGCTGCTAAATTCGAAACACTGTTTTAAGCCATCAAGAATTACCATCCGACAGCTAATTCAAGGAACGGGCATTTTAAAAACATTCAGCTATTATCTGTAAATAAATCTGAAAAAGTTTGAAAGGAACATTTGTGTGTGTGGATATTAATGCTGTAATGACTTGATAGATAACACGCCCTGGTAATGAACTGCTCGCTCCAGCTCCTTAAAATATAATGTTGTATGTAAAAAAAATTGTAAAATTAATCGAAAAAAGAAATGGCCTCAATATGTTGGGACTCAGAAGTGATGTTATTATTTATTACATAGAGCGGGGAAATACATTTAATTCCCTAGTTGCGTGAATGATAAAAAAGAGGGAATCGTCGTAGAGGTGTGCTGTTTCGACTTGATATCGCACCCGAAGTTAGATTGGTAGAAACGATGGCCGCCATTCCAATTGGTTGAGAAGCCTCTTATTCACCAGATCTGGCGCATAGCAGTTTTTTTTATCTTGTCACTAAATTTCCGCAATATTTAAGAGGAAACATATTTGAAGATAAGTAAAGAATGCTGTAAAGTTCTTTTTTCAGGACTATGACAATTTTTTTTAAAGATTGAAGCCTTCGAAAAACGCTAGAGTTAGTGTGTAAGGGAATATGTAGAAAAATCGATAATTAAGTAATTAATACTTATTATATTCTATCTCATTCCCACTACTTTTTGATCCCTCCTCGAAACTACAAATACAAACCAGAATATTATTTAGTAAGATCCCAAAACACCAATAGTAAGTTTTTAAGGCAACAGTAACAATTCGAAATTTGTTTATTGATAACTGATATTTATTTCGCTATGAGAATATTATTTTAAAATATTTATTTCATTTTAATATTTTATTATACAAAAAAAAAACAACTTAAATAAATCAATACCAGAAACAAATTACACTGTGTCTCTCTTTCATGTCTTAGTTTATGTAGAAAAATGGCTAAAAAGCATCAAATTTCAGTACTTTAAGAACTTTGGCACTCGACCACGTGAGTTTCGGTTTCGGTTTCGGTTTCGACCGAAACTGAACTCATCATCGAACTTTCGGTTTCGGTTTCGTTTCGGCCGGAAAACCAGTTTCGGTCGGACTCTAATATATATACATCCGTACTGGCGTATATATATATCTTTTTTGGCGACATTAAATGACATACAGCACATACAACACATGACATTGCTGAGCATATGCCTCCCCTGAAACACCCCTATCCATTAGGGGGTTTTTGGACCGTATCCCACCACGCTGGTCCAATGCGGGACCAACTAGGAAACAACAATGAAAATTTGTTTAGTCCCCGCAGGATTTGAACCCACGACCTCCGGTTTCTAAAGCAAACGCCTATACCACTAGGCTACGGAGGCAGTTCAGTTAGAGTTTTACTTAACACTAATTATAACAATTAGTATCTATACGTTAAATATAATTATAAGAATTTCCACTATCATATATTTTTTTTTCATGTTTTCATATTTTCTCAAAGTGATTATTAATATTGGAAAATATTTTACGGGGTTACAGATAAAAAAACTTTAAATATAGTGATAGCCAAGACAGAACTTTTGATGTAATGCCACTAAAAGCTCTTTTAATATAAACATAAAACTAAAACTCAAGGTGTTAAAAACGCAAAATTAATTTAATTATGTCACAATTTTACGACTATTGACTTTGATAGGACGTACATAATGATAAAGATTATTTAAATTGTCTAATCACAAAATGGTACCAAAAGCAAGCCAGCTATTTGCTATAAGAAACCATATAAATGGTTAAAATAGTAAACAATATTCCGTTCGACGACTTACCTTAGTTTATTTTAAGTTTTGTATATATACATAGAGTATTAACAGCACATTCTCAGTTGCAAAAAAAGGTAATTAAAGATATTATCTTGTGTTTACACACCCCCATTTACGAAATTTGAATTTTTCTTTTCTTGCATGATTTCAATAAAAATTACCAAAAACCCATCAGTGTAGCCTAGGGAGTGGTGAAAAACAGGAATTTTATTTAATTGTTGAGAAGTCCTGTTTAAGCGCTATTGGCTTTTGGTTCGAAGTTGCATGTAAAGAGTTTTGTGTAATTTACCTGCAACTGCATAAATAACTTGTAATTTCAATGCGAGTATTAAATACCTACTACGTGATAATGATAGTATCGTCGTGTCTTAGTCGTGCTTAAGAAACCGGAGCTCGTGGGTCCGAATCCCTCAGCGACTCGACAACTTTTTAATACCGTTACGCAGTTGGTTAGGGCAATGCGGGCTGATCATCCGATTGCCTATGATAAAAGACGGCCCATGCAGCGGATATAGATTAGGTGCAGGACTGATTTTAACATCCCCATGTTAAAATCAGTCCTGCACCTAATCTCTATCCAGCCGTTTCAGTTATTACCATCGGATGTTACTCATTGGACTATGAGATTGAAGAATGAGGGTGCATCTGTGTCTGCACGAACACTTGTGCACTGTAATATCACCCTGCGTAGTTGGCCGATCTCTAATATAGATCGGCCGCCGTAGTCAGTATCAACTATTTTGACTTTATCTTTATTTTTATTCAACCTAAAGGTTTTTACGGTGCACAACCAACTTATTTACTTACGACGCTACGGTCTGATTATTCTGATGTTTGCAGAATTTTTATTTAGTACATTTGCTTAAAAGAATAACAAATACGCATCCATCTATTCTAACAAACTCTAGCACGATATTAGTAAAATTAAACACCTATTTAGTGCACAAGAATAAAGAAGTAAGAAACCAAGTAGTACGTCCTTGACGTACAAAGTTTGAAAAATTCCTCATTGGTCGCAGTTCTACACAAGGCCTTATGTAGAACCGCGACCAATTGTAAAATAAATAAAACAAAAAATATTAAGACTAAAGTATAATTATTTCTATTGTTTACGCGAATATTATACATTATTAAATAAAATGACTTTACGGATTTTATCGCGTTTATTTTACATTTTTTATTATCCCGGACGTTTCGAAAAGTTTCCAGCGGCTGTGATCACGGGGTAGACTGAGATTTCATGCGTCTTGTTGCCAGTGCTGTAGCGGGGTTTCCAGATCTTTATTGTAATTAATTATTATTAGTCTATACTCCGACCTATGCAAAATGAACTGGTTTTATTATTAGAGACAGCAGTGGTATTATGCTTGGGTTTAAATTTTAATTTATTAATAAGACCCCAAGCAGGTGGTTGAACCCAACAATCTTCTCTATTGAAATTTGGATGTTTTCTAATCTCAATAGCCTCATGGAGCATCCTTAAATTTACTTGCTTCTTGTGCTTAGTTTATTCTTAACTTTTTGATGTCCCTTTTAAGGCCGCGCTTCAACAAATCTTATATGCATATTAGAAGCATTTGCTGACTCAACCTCAACACCTCAACCTCTATACTTGCAGAGAGAAAATTAAGATATTTCTAAAATCAAGACCAAAATGTTAGGATTCAACTTATATTCTCAACTTATTCAAGATCTAAAATTTATTATGGTACATGATACGGCTATTGAATTACTGACTAATTGACACGGCTTTCTGAAGATTTCTTTTAAAGATCTTTTTTTGCTCCATGTTTTGAAACATGCACCAAGTAACTCACAAGGGCTTTATTCTTTTATGACCTTTAAGTAAATTTATATTTTTAGTGAAGATAATATATAAGCGTCTTTAAAGATATAAAATGTGAGCCACTTAATTCAAGGACTGTAGAAACTTCGGTTACATACATCCTGTATTAAACTTATTACAGGTTGCCGGGCGAAGACAGTCACGCTAAGAATCGGACAACCATAATGAAATTCTTGAAAACAATGCTTATAAATTTCAGGAGAAGGTATTTAGCACAAACCTTATGATGAGGATAAAAACGTTTACTAACGTAGTAAGTTCAGGCGAGAAAACATTAAATTGCTGTTTTTCTAGTTAATAGAGTATTGAACTATTTTATTAGTAAGTCAATATTTCACGTTTAATCCTAAATGCAAGGTTTATAAGGAAAGATTCTTAATAATCCTTTCCTAAGTTTACTTACAGAAAGAGAAATCGTCATTTGTGTTTGGCGATATTTTAAAATATTTTATACATTAATGTTTAAATTATTTTATTTATCTGTTCGTATTCGTACAGTCAACATAGTACATTCATAGTTATTGTATTTCTATTTCCACAATTCTGGCTCTTTTTTAGTTTTGGTGCTCGGAAGAGACGCCGAAGCTTCAAACTACTCGACTTTTAACATAATCGTATTTATACAAAATTTAAACTCTGCTTTAATCAAGACTCATATGAAGACTCATTGAAAGATGATTTCAACTTACTAAACTGTACAATTATCATTCAAGTTTATCGAGATTATATCTTGAACGATATTTTATTATAATCATTTTTTTCTCCTATAACAAAAATAATATTCAAAAGATTCCGCACATAATTTTCGGATATTTTATTCTTATAGCGATACTTGTTTTAGTTAATTTGTACACTTAATACACACTACTAAAGGAACACATGCTTCCAAAAATACAGCTTGCCCTTTTTCCAATACAATATTGTAAAATAAACCTTTTGACGACTCTGGGTGGTTGTAGTGGTATCTATAAAATATGGATTTATTTACAAAAGAAACGTAAGTACATTTATTTATCAGTCATCTGATTTCCGTAGTACAAGCTTTGCTTAGTTTGGGACTAGACAATGTTGTGTTAATCGTCCTGAAATATTATTAGTATTGCATTTGAGTTTTCAGCAGTAGAGTTTTCGCCGTATGCGAATCACGAAGCCATTGTAATCGCGCTTTCGTCTATTGCAGCATATCATGTAAACGGGAAACGAAACTGTTCCTTCCCACGATGCCTTTTGTTTAACTTCCATTCATTAAACAATAGCTTTTATTTTTCAGTATCGTGGACATTGAAAAGACGGAATACGGAAATTTGATATACTTTCTGTTCGATATTCGATAAGAAGTGTGACTATTTCATTTCATTATTTTATGTTATAATATAATAAGTGTTCATATATTATAAAATGCGTCAAAACTTTAAAAAGATTTCAAACCATAAAAATTTTATATAAGTTTAGTCTGTAACATTGAAATTATGTTACAACGCTTTTTTAACACATTTTTAATACGACTTCATTCATTTATATATCAATGGCAAGAAATAAAACAATGAATACACAAAGTTGCCATAAAACATATAAAAAGTAACTGAAACTTAAATTTATCTTTTTCTAAAAATCTAAAAAAATTATCTCAAAATATACAAAAACTTTTACACAGTTGTTTTAGCAGTATCTGTTGTATTTAGTGGCATTACAATAAATACTTTCACAATACATTGGTGAGTAAATCGTAGCTCATAAAATCATTCCCAGCCTCTTGAGCTTGTCTACATGGTGTACAGGATCTTACGTTATCCTAATAAAATTCTACAAGTTGAGGTGATATAGACACCACAGTGGCATATGTGCCCAAGAACACGCGCTTTGGAAGCCAAATAAACAGCGACGAGCAGGTTGTTTCTTAAAAGATATATAGAAATTTGTAAATCCCATATATGTTTTAAAAAACACTTAAAATGCTTCCCTAATCTTAAACATCATCATCATTAATAATTTATTAGGAAGAAACAAAACCAAAGGTAATTATTAAAAAATAATTTGCAGAATGAATATTTATTTCTATTTATTCTAAAAGTTACTTACTAATCTAATTAAATTATTACAGTAAATACTAATAAGTTTTATCTATCCTTAGTATACCTTATTACCTAATTTACCTATTACCCCTTTGTATACAAGTAACAGCATATAATTATAATATCGGAGGTTGGCAACAAGAGTGAGACATCTCAATTATTCAATTATAAAAATTAAGACAGACTGAAATTAAGAAAGACTTACACGCACGTAAAAACAATTTAAGTTTTTATGTAAGTTTTCAAATAAATCTGTAATGAATGTTAATCAAATTTTAGCACAGAAGAGGGACTCTGAATCTGCTTACAAAAATTTTTGTTTCAATAGAAAATCTTGGTACAGGCGGACACTGACTTTTATTCCTCATAAAATGTTTAATATTATTACATAATCTATGTAATCACAAAACCTTTTGCTTTATTTTTATTATTTGTTAATGGACTGCTGTTTAATGGGATTAGGAGTGCTAGCCGTTCATGAAAATATTTTTTTTATACTCAATGACACTTTCAATCTGAATTAAGTTTTCTAACTTTTTCAATTATTTATCATAAAAGAAATGTTGCCGTAGGACAAATTAAAGTTTATTTTTATAAAGTTTAATTTGTCCTACGTTTTTGTTGTACTATTATCGAGTCCTCAGTGAAAAAAGATTTTGTTAACGTGTTTTTTTTGTTTTCAATAAAACGCTTGTTTTTAAATGAAATCTGTTTTCTTTATGAAAAGTCACAAACGTTTATTATTAGTTGGATTATTAGAGATCAATATAACATATTATTATTTTTTAGAAGAATTCGTTTCCAATAACGAAAAAATGTTAGATTTCTCCGTTATGATAATAAATGTAAAGCTGCTTACTGATTATCACGGAAGTTGTTATATTGTTACCGGAAGTTGGACGGAAGTTACACAGAATACTATTTGATGACATAATGCATTTTAGTTAATCAACATACGAAACATATTTTTTTAAATAATAAGTTGAGTTTTCGCCGGGTCTTACCAGTTTCCTTTCCAAATCAGAATTTTTTTTTTATGAAAGGATTTTACCTGTGTACTGATTTATGTCAATATCTAGTAGTTTATTACATGAAATTTTATGGTAGATTTAATTTATAATAAATCTGTCATTGCGTGACGCAGGCGTTTATTTAAATAGGAACAAAAGAAATCATTTCAGTTTTTGGTTAATAGCAATACAGAATTAAATGAAAAGCTTTAAGCTTGTCATGCAAAAATTTTTTGAGTCTTTAGGTTATTAACAAGATTTGTGATATTCAAACTAAATTCTCAAAACGTGATTTTATGGTACGAAGGTATATGGTTTCTTTCGTTTTCAAATTCTTAGGATTTGTGCTCGTACGGACGTTGCAAACGCGAGTTTTCCTGTAGAACCCTTGTTTAAAATACTTATATTTACTCTTTTTGGTCGGTTTCTTACACGGAGTAAACGCCTAGAATTTAAAACAGTTCTCCATTTCACTGATTCAATTTCCATTGAATTGCAATAGACTTAGGATACTTTTAACCATAAACTAAATATTTAAATGAAACGTGATCGCTACTAGCTAACAGATTTATTTTTGATTTTACAGATTTATTTGTATAATCAAAAATCAGTTTCAAAAACCTCCATGGTATTTATATGTATACCATGGAGGTTTTTGCAACTGGGGCTGATTCATTAGTAGTTTAAATTCATAGTTTTTAAGATTTATCAAGTTACTTGATGATCGACCTATTTCATCCCTGCCACAACACTATCATTATTAGCCTGATTCCGCAATACGTGAAGGCCTTGCGTGTTTCGTAGATGTTCTTAATGTGCTGTGTCCTAGTTTAATAAAGGTGTAAAACAATTAATTCGTCTCAATTTCGTCAATTCCATCTATCCAGACGGATTTGTAAAAAGAATTTATTATATTTATTTATTATAAAATACGGGAACCTTATGATGGTTTATACTGTAAACAATGCGAATGGGTCTAGATCTTAAAAACGCTAGCTGTAATGATAAAACCAGTTAATTTTGCATAGGTTAGCGTACAGACTAAAAATAATTAATTACAATTAAGATCTGGAAATCCCGCTTCAGCACTGGTAACAAGACGCATGACATCTCAGTCTACCCCGTGACCAAGGCCGCTGGAAAGTGTTTGAAACGTCGGAGTTAGAAATGTAAAATAAACGGCATAAAATCCGTAAAGTCATTTTAATAATTTAATATTTTAGATGCAAAAATTGTTAACAAAATTACAAAAATAAATGACGGCGCTCTTCTTACTCTTGTCCGTAACAAAACGTAACCAGAAAAAAAGTAAATGTAACTCTTTCAGCAAAACAACAGGGCCAACAAAAGTTTAATAATAAATCCATCATTAAAAACTTCCTATTACATAAGTGACGTAGTCTTACAATAGGCAAAGTTATGAAACACGAAAAATTTTAGGTAATGTTCGGCCAACACTAAGGTCCACAGCAAAAGTTGACTACGTGACCTGCGTTCATTGAACAATCCTAGCATCCCGCAACCGTCATATGCTCGTGTCATTTCTTATTACCCTACTGATTTTGGACATGTTGTATTAACCTTATTGCTTATTAACCTAAGTTTACTCCAATCTTAGATTTTATTACTGGTTACCTGCAAAGCATAGATTAGATGCATTATATTATACAATCTTCTCAATGAAGTTAATCTTATATCAGTGAATATTTTTACTCTGCTGTAACTTTATCATTTGTTATACACACAGAAAACAAAAATATCACGAATTTTGTCATCTGTACTTTACTTTACTAGACTTTAATTCAGTATTATATTATTTTTGTTTGCAAAACATTTGTATGACTCGGCCACAGCAGTCCGGAAAATAATCTACTATAACGGACCCTGGCAATCCGACTAAAGAGTAGCGGCTGATTGTTCTGACAATTTTTATTGGATTAAATCGATCGTTTCGAGTTTTAGCACAAATAATTGTGTATTCGTGCACAATAAAATTGTTTCGCCTCAGCTTAATCTTAATTTTACATTTAGACATTTGAGCGTACAATTTTGTTATTTTATAACGAACTAGCTAAGCCCGCGACTTCGTCCGCGTGGAATGTAAAAAAAAAAGTGTTAATAATTTTTTTTTTTTTTGTTTTTGATATGTTAATTTGAATTATCAATTAAGGCCTTTGTGACATTGATTCGTTGGTGGGCGGCGTCCGACGTGACGGCACAGTGGTGGCATGCGCGTGATCTGAGTTATGTGATTTGACTTTATTTTTCTAAAATATATATTTTTTAAGAAAAAAGTTACCTAAGGTACTTCTTAGTATATACGCTATCTGCCAGTGAAAGTCCCGTCTAAATCAGTCTAGCCGTTCCAGAGATAAGTCAGAACAAACAGACAGACAGAAAGCGGTTCTTTTATGATTACCAACAGACACTCCAATTTTATTTATTTGAACATACATTAAAACTCTTTATGTCTTATTTAATTTAATTGCCAAAGATTTTCTTTTCTTGGAACCTTGTCGACCCTTTCATTGAATTTGCAATAACTCTTCATAAAATGATATTAATGGACTATTCCAAAACATGTTCATTATTAACTTTTTCTTAATTTTGTTTATCAGAAAAAGTAAATAAAAAAATAATGGTGTTTAACCAATTCTCACTTCTTTTACGTTTATTTTTGTACGACCGAATTATTACTCTTGTCACTTTGTTTATATTATATAATATCTACTCGCGTTTTATGTATTGAGGGCAATAAAAAATATTTTTTTCGTCAGCCTTTTGATATTGATTAAATTCAAATATATTTAAACGCAGGATGCGTTGCGCTCACACTTTGTTTTTTTTCTAGAAACCAAGACTTTTTAAATATATTAATTAATTGTGTTTACGAGTTGAACCGACATTAAAAAAATCAGGAAACAAGATTTTTTTGATTTTATTGTATATATTACAGCTTAAAAATAAATTATCGTACTGCAACAATATCTGTAAGAGTAAAGCTATGTTTTTCGAGTCTTTATTTCCATTATGTTTTAAAAGTATTTTGAAACATACCTACAGGTTATAACCAACATTGGGTATCTCGTAAACTTACCCGCCGCAATCTCAGCGAAACATAAAAGCAACAAAAAGTGTCCATAACTTTTATAAATTGAAGTTAGAGTGTTATGAAGAGGAAAAAGGAAAGCTGTCGACAACGTTTGTT
The DNA here is from genome assembly GCA_029286875.1 of Lamproptera curius. Lineage (NCBI taxonomy): Eukaryota > Metazoa > Arthropoda > Insecta > Lepidoptera > Papilionidae > Lamproptera > Lamproptera curius. Next base: position 987,424 of record JAGSMT010000039.1, on the reverse strand, counting down.
CTTTATTATTTCTTAATTAAAAATTATGCTACGAGTAATATTATTTTTGTTTCATGGTATTAATTCATGTTTTAAACGAATTTATGCACTTTATATATAAAAAGTTCGGGAAGTTTGTGGATGCAGGTGGCGCAGGTCGTACTTCTTGGCGACTGATGGGGAAAACTACATCTAGTAGTGGACTTTTCTAGGCTGATATGACGATGATAATGATGATATATAAACATTGACTCTTACAACTGCATTCACCATACAAGAGTAAGATTTCATGATCGTAATTTTTCATGTAGGAAAATCTCAGTATTAGTAAGCTTCTAGACTGAGATTTTAAAATTAACATATTAAATATAAAAAATATTGTAAGTTACATAGAAATAATTTAAGTCATGAAATATATGTAATACGTAAGCCAAAAAAGAGATGGAATTAAAAAAAGTATTATGTTAATGTTTCACATTAGACCTTTTTGGCGCCGGAACCGAACGCGATCTCATTGATGGACCACGATGAGCCAAATTGAACTTTTCTCTCTTTAACGACATCTGTTATTTGGCTAGTAGAAGTAGTAGTAGTAGATAGTTTTAAACTAAATGCAGTCCCTGATACGAAGGTAGGGTAAATTAATTTAGATTTGAACTTCTTGTGAGCTATGTTTCTTACGCCGGTTCTTCTCAGGTCAAAGGCTTCCATTTCCGAACCGGTGGTAGATTATTTGACAATCAATAAGAAAGTGTAATGCTTCCATATTGAATAAAGATATTTGACTTTGACTTTGACTTGACTTTGCTATAAAATTGGGTTCGGCACAAAAGAAAAGACGTGAATTTCCAAAGAGTACAGAATGACATCACAGGCAAATATAACATAAAATTGACGTCAATAACATAAACATAGCCACAAAATGAGGTCATACGTCTACTATTATTATTGAAGATGTATGACTAAAACATCGACCACTAAATTTAAATTAAATACACTAAAAATGCTTCACCGTTTTATATTTTTATGTTGTTTTAATGAATAAATAATTCACCTGTATTATTTATTCATTCTCTTCCATCCTATAACTTAAAAAGTACTAAACAATCTTTATAATATGAAACGTCTAAATTAAAATATTGCTGTAGCATTCTAAATTGAATACGTAATTATAAATGGATCCATGCTAATGCTGTGTAATCACAGCACAATGCTTTCACGCCTTGTTTGATTGTTTGTTTAAAACAAACAGACCAGCATCACGTTTCAAGACAACAATATATACTATATAATACAGGTATAGGTAATAACTGGTTTCCGGCGGTCACGCCCTTTATTGATCAACCCCACAGTACCACTACAGCCCTTCTTAAAGTGACTGGCGACGTTAGGGCAGGCATGAGAATAATATGGTAACAGTAATGGTTCTAATTGATTTCTCTAATGCCTTTAATGCCGTTAGTCACGATATCCTCTTAGCTATCCTTTCATATATGATGGTTTCAGACAGGGCGCTGGATTGGTTCTCATCCTATCTTCGCGGGCGATGCAGTCAGTTTTATCTGATGATTTAAAGTCAGATTGGCTTCATTACTGCTGGCGTCCGCAAGGCGTATTATTTCTCCTTGTTATTTTCTGTTTTTATAAACCTAATCACTCAAGACCTTCAGTGTGCTTATCACCTGTATGCCGACGACCTTCAGTTATATACACAATCGCCTGTTGAAAAGCTCCCAGTAGCAATTAGTCATATAAGCAGGATCTTAAAACAATAAAAAGTGGACCAATGATTTTGTTTGTCTGTTAACCCATCAAAATGCCAGGCCCTCTTGGTTGGTACCGAAGGAATATAAGTATAGTGGACTTTGTTCTCTCCCACCAATCATTTACGACAATTCCACAATACCTTCAGTAAATCAATCAAAAATTTAGGCCTGGTAATGGATGAGACCTTGAGCTGGAACAGTCAAATTTCTCAAGTTAGCCAAAAGTTACGAGTACCATGCGTTGCCTTTACAGACTAAAAACTTTTGCCCACTAAGACTAAGGTAATGCTTGTACAGTCCTTAATATTTCCTGTAATCGACTATGGTGACGTTTGCTATTTTGACCTGAATGCAGATCAGCTCAACAAATTAGACCGACTTCTCAATAATTGCATTCGATTCATTTTCAATCTACGTGAAGTATGACCACGTTTCGTCTTATCGTTCAAAACTTTTATGGTTACCTATACGCCAAAGGCGGACATTAAAGCGCTGACCACATTATATACTTTCGTTGGTTCTACTTCTACTCCTTCCTACTTAACTTCTCATTTTTTGTTTCTCTGTTCACTTAACGATATGAATCTGCGTTTAAATAATAACCGGTTACTTTCCTGTCCTTCACATCGTTCTGATGTTATGCATTCCTCTTTCTTTGTCCAGTCAGTTCTTCTGTGGAATGCGTTACCTCTCGAGATTAGGATGGCAGAGAGTCGCTTCACCTTTAAAAGAAAAGCTCGGGAACACTTATTTAATAAACTGTTAGAAGAGTAACGATTCAGTCGCTGTGAGAAAGACTTAGTACATATTAGTAGAATATTTTATATGTATATGTATTTATATAATATAATATTTATATATATATATATATATATATATATATATATATATATATATGTAAATGTGTAAGTATGTATGTAGATATATATGTAGTTAGTAAGTATATGTAATATGTAAATTCTATTTATGTAATACGTAATTATGTTTATAGCTATATCTATTTTTACAGTTCACATTCCCTAAACTTACAAAAAACCGTATCCTCGTTTTATTTCACTCATGCACCTACCTAATTTTCTCTGTACCACCCTAAGGTTGACTGGTAGATAATGCCTTTAGGCATTAAGTCCGCATTGTACTTCTGTGCATTAAGCTTTAATAAATAAAAAAAAAAAAAAAACCCCAGATCATATATGGCGATCAATATTATTTACGACACCTGAAACCGATGTCATGAATTCCTAAATGTTATTATTGTCCATGCCAAAAAAGAAATTATTTATAATACTCAATTACATGTTTTTATGCGTATTATATTATTTTTCTTATTAAAATACTTGTTTTATTAGACAAAATACCAAACCTGGCGCATTAAATAAACGGAATTATTTGCAATATTTTTATGGCTAATTTTATGTAGTTATTTAATTAGTTTTACTTAAAAACTCAGCTTTACTTGTAATTATCAATTTGATCACAGGAAATAATACGTTTTTTTTTTCTCTAAATATACAGTTATCAAATCCATTTTAGTATTTACTTTACTTACTAGGATTTTGATTGGAAATGATTATGTGTAAAAACCTGAATTCGTAATAAATTTTTGGTCTGTCTTTGTGAGTGTGTAAAATGTGTTAAAGGAATAAATATGAATACAATTAGTATTCATATTTATTATACATAAGTATTATTTTTGGGTATACAACTTTAGGAAACTATTGCATTAAGCAAGATATTGTAGTATTTTTTCGCTCGTTTTTAAGAAGCGCAAGCCTTTTAACTTGAAATTACAAAAAGCTAACTGTGACGATATCGTAGTAATCTAGTTATCCACCAATGAGCTGCTTGTCGGAGGCGTCATTCAAGAAAATTTTGTAGGCACTAAGTATGTTCGTGGGCTTAATTTGACTAGTGTACTTCAATTGAAGTGCTGTAATATTTCATGAGTTTATATTATTAAAATATTTAGTTAAATAAAAGTGAGCATTCAAATACTCTTTGAATACATAAAACTTTTAATTAAATATTTGATTTCTCTTTACATTCTGCTTAATTAATATCGTACAATGCAATTAGCATTGTATAAATCTAGAATTAGTAATAATAAATAATTTGAAATTAATATCAAAATTAAAATTATTTAATTTACTGTCTTAAAAAGCTGTTTTTTCCGATTATCTGATGTATATTTTTAATTTTATGTATTCTATGTGTATTTTTATTTCAGGTCTTCAATTAGTCATGCAACCAGTTTATATTCAACTATACATATAATAATTTGAAAGTAACTCGTTGAGTTATCATATACTGACACTGCATTTTTGTTAACGTAACGACAAGCATATCCTAGACTCTAAAGCATTTTATTGTACTTCATAACCAGATACTAAGCAACTTAAAGTTAGCCTCTAGTTAAGCTTAATCTTGTTAGGTAGACTTAATGATTATTAACTGTGCAGTCTTTGTTAGAGGCAACAGATCCTATAAATAAACTTGCTAGTTTCTAAATTTCATTTTAAGATTTATTCTATAAACGGCTAAACTGGTGCTAACTAGTTTCGGACCTATCGGAGGTCCCTTATCAGGACGAGTAGGATAACCTAATAGTGGCTTCTCGTCTCACACTGCAAGATATTAATTTAGAATTAATATTTATGGACTGTACGCATAAAACATCCTCCATTAAATATCCTATGATGTTAAAGGTTTTTTAATGATATTAATTATTCTTATTTTAAATTATATTTACATAGGAAAAGTAAGAATACTAAATGTTTTCTTTTGATCATTGATCTGATGAAATTAACTCTATTTATTTTTTATAAATTTATACGGAATAAATTGTTTCAGTAAAATATAATTTGCAAATACGGATCCTTGAAGTTCAAAAGAGGGGTTCAATGGAACATTGCATGACTTTTAACGTTTTATATCCAACGCTACATTTAACATTTCTGCAACGGGGATAAGTTTAGGTTAACAGCTTTTATCTTACACTTTTAATGTAAAAGTTCACAGTGTTCTGAAATAGTTACTGCGGTACAGGAGACGTAAAACTAGGAGAGTTCTTTAAAGTTACTTTTATACACAAATAGAAAAAAAACCCTGGTTTAGGATAGACAAAGGCATGATAATAATCGCATGTTAACCCTGGTGAGGCTGCCGGGGGTGTCCGTGTACAAGCGGATGGCCCCGAGCGCCCTCTTGTTTTTTTTTGATGGATCTCATGCTCTGTGGAATAAACCTATTAGAACATAACCGGGTTTGGGGGGGCCCGTTGCCACAGGCGCGTCTCCCCATAAGTGACTTAACTTCACTACGGGCCCCCAGAAGGGGAGTCTAGGCTTGGGCCGTCACTTTTCTGGTACCCGTTAGCATGCTGAATCGAGGGCTGCCCAGGTGGGCCGACGCCTCGGCTCGATTCAGACGCTTTGCAATGATAATTTTAGTAGCTAGAAGAGCTCTATCTAAACTTTACTACCACTTCTTAAAGCGTTGGCGCTGGCGAAACTCCAGCAACGCTCCTATCTAATTTGGTGTTAAGCTACAGTGTCATATAGCAAAGGGTGTGTAAGATCGACCTCACCGGTGGGGCCGATGTCATGAGTGTGTGTGTTTGTCCTACACTCTAAGTGTAGGGTGTGTCTGGCTACTGCTAGGGTGTCGCTACCTAAGCCTTAAGAGCAGTAATTAAATTCTTGTATTTCACAAGAAGGGAAAACATAGCCATTGCGTTGCCGGCGGTGGCGGCGAAATCATCTGCTGCCTGGTTGAACTCATCTAGATTAAACATATCTAGAGATTTTAAAAATGACGCGGCGTTATTGCCAGTGCTGCCATTGCTATGGCTAGCATGCTGGCTCTTTGATGCGGCGGCGAGCTACTGTGCGCTCGGAGTCGGCTCCGGCGCTGGCTGTTACCACGCGGGGTGGAACTGCCAAGCGTTGGAAGGACGGAGGGGTGGGAATGCTGTGCTATTGGAAGGATTGGGTGGTCGCCTGGAAGAGACTTCCCTCGGGATTGCAGGGACTCTGCGTTTTGGCGCCTTAGGGCAGCCGAGGTAGTGGGCCGTGTGGCCAGGATAGCGGCAGTTGACGCACGCGGGAGGTTCAAAGGTGGCGAGGACTTCTTTGTCCTTGGATCTGGGACAGGATGCGGTACCGTGATCCCCGAAGCATTTGACGCAACGGGGGCGTGCGAAACAGTTCCGCGCAGCGTGGCCGAATGTTTAGCAGTTGTGACACTGCCCTGGCAAACCGTTAGAATGAGGCCGCTCAAAAGAGAGACGACCGATCCCACAAAGTTGCTCGACATCGTAAATGCGCTTACCTTCCTTGGTGCGCTCGAGCGTGACTAGCACCATACCATAAGAGCGTTTGGTGCGTGAGTGGTACCTTTGACCACTGTCCTGAGAACGCGCTCATCCGGGAGCGCGAATGTGTGATACTGGTGTTCCTTTTCCCGGAGGAATAAGGTCACCTTCCTAAAATCGTCGGAATTTTCTAACTGTAACTTGATCCCCTGATTGCTATCAGAGGCCTCAAATTTGAATCTATTTGACAGGGCCGAGCGAATCTCGACCCATTTCTCCTTCTCGCGGAGATAGATGGGCGGTGGGCGTTTCCCTACGGGTAGCCGTGCCTGGGAAGGCTGGGACGGCTGGGCGGGGCGAGGGGCCGGGGGGCGCCTAGGATCGGCGGGATGGATTTTAGGAACCTGCTGGGGGCAGGTGGTGGGGATGTCAGGCTTTGCAGCCTTGACGGGTAGGACGGGTGCGGGTGAAGAGGTGCGGACCTTGCGCTTCCTCTTGGATTTGACGGTTTTGAAGCCGTCGTCGGGTTTGGGGTTTTGGATAGCCTCGATTCTCTTTGTCCGATTCCGCTAATGTCGACATAGTTGTCGTCACTATCATCCTCAGGGAATGGTCTGGACGGTCCGGGCGTTGAGGTAGGACTTGGGTGATCGGGAGCGTGCTCGGATATGAGCTGGTGTACGGCGTCGGTCAATCGTATGTACAATTTCCGACCGATCTTCTCACTAATCGCTTTGGTATCGATACCAAAGCGAGTCGAGAGCTCTCGGTCGACCATTGTGAGCGATTTTTGTCTAGCTGAGGCGAGACATTGGTTGCGTCATCCAACGCATGCGGTGAGTCCCGGCGGTTGCCGGGCGTAGAATCCTTACCGCCCTGCCGTACGGCAGGGAGGTGTGTCTGGCTTGTTCTGAAACTAGAAACAGAATAATTAAAACGTTCAGGGGCCTAGTAAAGTTGTAAAAACAACTTGTTCGGCCAAGAAACAAGATTAATTAACCTAATAAACAAGAGTTGCGCTTAGCAACAAGCGGTTACAACACAGTTGTGTTAGGCAAACGAGTTGCAAAACACAGCCGTGCACAAGCCGACCGCTGAGGTGGCGCAATAAATTCCAACCGCGATGACGTCAGCGGTGCGACAAAAGCTCTATGAGCGCAGGTGCACTCATAAACCGCAGATGGCGCAGCGAGACGATTTCACGGCGGCGGACGATGATTACTGCGGCGGCGGACGATGATTGCTTGAGACTTGCGGCGAACACGTGCGGTCGGGACCGCTTCTGGAGCGCTCTGTTTTGCGCCCTCTTGTGACAACGATGCTATTTGTTGCGTTGTCATTTATATGACGACGTAAACAATTAGCCACCAGAAAGCCGCAAGTAAGGACAGTGCTCGGAGGGACTGTGTCTAGTTTTACATGTAATGCCTATTTAGTAGTAACATAACATAATTATCTTTTTAAATTACTAAAACTTGATGTGTGTATATATATATAGTTAAAATATATACATTTTTTTTGTAAATTTTCTTTTTGTTGACAGTTGTAAATCTATGCTATTATCATAAAGAGGAAATAATTGTTTGTTTGTTTGGATTTGCCCCAAAACTAAAGTAACCTGTTTTCTAATCCAAAAATCTTAAAATTTACACGCAGAGCCTTGGATGAACTGCTAGTTTTAAATAATATTTTGAGTAAACATAACACAGTTTCACGGATTTAGAAGGGTTCAGAAAATTTATTTTATTTTTATCTTTTTACAAATAAAGAACTAAAATTCTTAAAATTTTATAACACTTTTACTTTTGATAATTTTTTTTTAATTAACTGCAACATACCGACTAAGATACCGGAGAACGTTTGTAACGAGATCATATTGAAATAGAAACAAAACAAAATTTTACTACATGTTGTGTGAAGAACTTGAACTGTTGATAAAAATAAAATGCTTCAGTACTTGCCAAGCATACGAAATCATTTATTAGAAAAGGCCTGAAAAGCGGTTAAATAGTGAATAAAAGAAATTATATGCCAACGTTTAAGTTTGTTCTTGCTAGTAAAAATATTGAACTCGCTAGTTTAGAACAGATTAAAAAAGATGTTATTGGTAAGGTTTATATTAGATATATTTATATTATCTATTATTACATACTTTCCAATCTTTAATTAAAATTTTAAAGTTTTTTTATTATAGACATGCAAAAGTGATATGCCATCAAAAATTAGGTGTAATAAAGGTACACGTATCGACTTTAAATGAGATTTTACGCATTTATAACGTGTTAATTTTTCTCTATTATAAAATTACGAGTAGGGACTTCTGGTTTTAAAAATTTATATTCCAAGGCGGTGCACAACGATTTGTAAGTTTTCGAGTTTAATACTAAGCAAGGCTGTACTCGACTGGTGCTAGTAGGAATTAGTTCTAAACAGTAACTAGTTCTGTCGAGCATAAGTTTTAACAATGCTTTAGTAATAGTTCCTTTCAAATCCAAACCAAGTTATGTTAAAGTTATATTACAGCTATTCCGCACTTTTAGTAAACTTTAAAATTTTAATTACTATTAGGTTTAGCAAATGGTTTTTATATAAATAGGAACATCGTTGTCGGAAATTAAAAGGTTGTTTAATTATTGATACTAAAACCGTTTACCTAATTTTTCATCTTGTCAAATTTTAATTTACAGGTCACGAATTGTTTTGGCCAAAATCATTCCATCACATGATATTCACGGTGTTCACACGATGTCTGAATGTATAGACATATTATGCGTATTTAAAAGAAAGGAACGAATTAGCCATTTTAAACTAAAGCTTTGTCATTTAACTAAAAATATATAGCGCAAGTTGGCGATCCTGGGTGTCGTATAAATTATGCCTCGAGTGTACTTATTGTACGCTTTTTTCGTGGGGCTCAAAACGCCCGTGCCAGACATGGACGCTTAACGTTCGGCTCTTTTAAGCATGCACAAGAGCTTTTGACATACGATCGTTTTTATCAAAGTACACGACAGTTGAGTTAATTTAAATAAAATAAACTTAAAATTAAAGTCCTAAAAATCGCATGTTTTTTATATTTGTTAATCCAACAATAAGTATTTCTTATTTGTAAGAATAATTTCGGTCCAGTATTGTTTTTATTGTAATTTTTTAATAGAACTGATTTTATAATATTGAAAAATATGTAAACTTCATGAATAGAGGTTACTTAATTGCAAACATTAAAAAAACTCATAGGCAATGTACCTTAATTCAATTATTTCTCTGAACACGTAATTCCTACTCTTTACTATACAGTTTTTTTGTAATGTGCCAATGTAACCTATATAATATTTGAATTTCTTAATCATATATTATAAATAATTTTGGAAAAGTTTTTTGAGAGCCTTAATGGCCTCTATATATAAGTCAATTGTATTTCTTGGATTGCAGTAACGTGGTCGCAGGTTTAATTTCATTTGGCAATCTGAAACTAGTTTCAATTCCAGATGCTCCTTCGATGTACCAAACCAGTCGTGGAGACGACGAGAGAATTACTCAAAATAAATTTAAAAACGTATACCATATATAAATATCACGAGATTCATACATATTATTTATAATTAAATTATCAACTTCCTTAGGAAAGACGCTTTACTTATTATGCTAATTTGAATCAAAAATATAAAACTGGTCTGTGATGACAATTTAATATAACAAATATCCTTAAACAATACCAGATATTCAAAAAGCCTGAATATCAGAGGTCAGAGTTTTAAAAAGAGCACTTTGTTATATTGCCCACTTCAATTGCATATGGTGGTCTTAATCTTACAAGATAGATCAAAATATTCTTATATCAAATGTCTGAATATGATAAAAATAAGTAACATCAATCATTATTATTTAAAATATGTAATGCAACATAGAATTGCATCACGAACATATATGTCACTAATTGTCTCCTGCGATGCCAGTTTAAAAGTCTGTGAGTCCCTATGTATTTTAAATGATTGTTTTGAATAGACTTTGAAAGTTATTGAATTTATTATCGTTAAGGCTACTTTTCAGGAAAATCTATTTCAAAAATCTGTAGATACAGCATTGGAAGCAATACAAGATGGACTGCTGGAAAATTATAAAATAACCTTGTACGCCAATCACTTGGTAAAAGTAATTGAGGTTTGATATCAACAATTACAACAAAGTCATTAATCATGTCGCCGTGTCCAATTTGTGCATTATAATGTGCACGTCAATGTCTATAAATAACCACGATAATATGGAATGACCCATTTGTAATGAAATTTAACAGATTTTTATTCATATTTATGAAATGATATGAAAGATTATGACACTTGAATACATTCGCATGTTTCCTTCGTTTATATAAAAGGCCATACAATTAATATTTATTTTTGAAGATCATCGTCAGAAAATAGGAAAGGTAAAGTACAAATTACATCATCGTCATTCAATGTCATCGATAGCGTATCTAAAAAATATTATATTAAACAACTTGCCGTTATTAGAACATATATTGAGATAGGCAGCTATTTTCCCGTTGTATTTCTGTCCTTTTCTCTCATTAGCCGTCTTTTTCACTTATCCCTGCTTTTTTTACCAGGAGGGTCTGGCAAAGCTATATAGACCAGCGTTGCTTGATCATTACCAAACCAACCGACGAGTTATCGTCCAATCAGTGTCCTCAAATGTATGGGAAATTGTAGAACGCATAATCTTGTCGAGTTAAAGGATTACGTTTTCTAAATGGCCTCCTACCGAGAAACAATTCGAGTTCGTCCTGAACACTCCTGCTCCGACCAGGTTTATCGCCCATAAGACATTCTGACGGGCCTAAACAAAACAAAGTCAGGCCTTAGATCCCATTACACGGGGCTGTTCTATTCGATGTCATAAGGCATTCGATAAAGTCTGGCACTGGCTTACTCTACAAGTTGTACTCCATACCAAATAATCCACTTGTTTCCATGCCAATAACATTTAATCATGGCTCCTGAGATGCTGAAGCTTTCGACAACTACCTACATTAAAACAGATTTTAGCACATTTCATCTGCGACCTTGTCTATTAATCACTTACCTTTGAACTTTGTTATTAGATTTTTACTTTGTACCAAGGTTTATATGTGAATGAAAATAGAAATGGTAAGAATATTAGGAATATGCTCCCTTTATTAGAAATTTCATCCTCTTCAATTACAAATACAATACACCAGTCCACTTAATTAGGTATTTCAGTTACTGAGCAATTTTACAAACCTGTCTGGTGACATTATCTTTTTTTGCTAAAGATCGAATATTGTCCTGTAATGGTACTTAAAATGATTCAAACAATTTTCCTGCTTATAAGTACTATAATATTCCCAATTTTAAATACCTTAACCATTTCAGTTATTTCATGGCACAGTTTCCGCACTAGCCTTTATAAACTTTGGTTAGTGAGACACTTATTTTTTATCACTGAAAAGCTAATATTTAATAATGTAGTAAAATGAATAATCATTGAATAATCATCCTGCTTTTGGCTGCTAGCTCAATTTTAGGGAGTAACGAAGAATTATGCTCAGCTCATAATGGCTTCCAGCGAAGAATGTATCATCTGTATCAGAAGCTAAGCAATAAGTGGATTGGACTGCTCCTATAGCATCGAACCACCATCTAATGTCCTTTTAAGAGCAATGTGTATAATTGTATTTTCTACTCATGAAAGAAATGTTTAGGACCAGAAATGATTTGGCATACTAATTAATTATATATCTATTCTAACAAACATAAAATAAATGACATCTTTCTTAAAAGTATGTCATAGTTAAGAAGTCTTAAGTAGCTAAGAACTGTAACTTTTAAATTACAATAAGTATTCAGTATGCCATTTGAGTGCCATGCTTAAAATTTTGCAATATAAACTATGTTTTCCGCAACATGTATCAGTACTCTACATTTAAAATTTTAAAATCCATTTCTACTTTAAGTTTATTATCTTATATGGCATAACTGTTAAAGTGAAAATCCAATAGCAGTCAATACAGTATAGGTTTTTAATAGAGTAATTCCATTCATAAAATAAAATCTGTAAGTTTTCTGTAGACAGTCCTCTATACCTGGTTCAGTCTAATTATTACCAATCAGCTGATATTATATTGAAAAATCCATGCAGACCATATTGTGTCCTCATTGAGGTCTAAATATCCTCCATAAATACATTGGCAAGAGCTTGTTGACACTTCTTTAGAAATTTATAGCAGCAAACTTTCACCCTGTTCACACCTTTATTTAATTAATTCATTAAAATTAAATATATTAAACAGACATTTAGTTTTAAGTTAATGGTCTTTGCAAAGTAATTGTGCATTGAAGTTTATTTATTTATTTTTCCATGAATAATGATCCAAATTTACTTCAATGTACTAAAAATCTTAATGACTATATTAAATATGGGATAATGCACTAATTAATCCCATAATAAATGCATAAATCTATCAAGTTTAAAATGAACTATTTAATTTCTCCGCTGTCACTCTGTCTTTGAAGTTTCCAGCATATATTATTTACAATTAAATAAAATATGCTATTTGAGTTCAATTTCTTTTGGGCTCATAAGGCCTGTAAGCCTAAGCCCGCGCTGCTATCCGTGATCGACGATAAGCCTCCGCTGTTGAGCGTGAGCCCGCATCATACCCAACACCTGCTACTGCTCTGGTCGACGATGAGCCTCCACTTCCGTGCGTGAGCTCGTACCACCTAGACCTTCACATCAGGTTTCATTAAGGATCTCTCATATCCAACTGATCATCATCAATCATCAGCTACGTACCTAGGGGCTTTAAACAACTTAGAAGTTGAGTTCTAACATCACTGGTTATTGCTATTTGCGTTACTACATTGCTCTAAGAAGTTTCGGGTGGTTGAGTGAGTACTGTATATATTTTAATCTAATAGTTAAAATATTAGAATAATTTTATGTAGTTTGTCTAAAATTCAAAATTAGATTAATTCTTTTTTTAAGTTTAATTTCGCATTAATCGATTGTTTATTTTTTAAATCACTTATAATCTATTTTTTTTATTCATCTTACATACCTACAGGAGACGCATTTATACCAGGGGGTCTGACGGTTGACCGTACTGAAATAAACTCATTTTAAATGGATTTTATCTTAGTAACTATAAATTTATTCTTTCTTCACACATAATTGTTATGAATTTGTAAATGACCCAAAGGTCTGAAGTCTTTTTTTTGTCAGTAAGCGTCACACTTTTTGTTTCAGTACAAATATTGATATTCCAACATGTTCATTTATATTTGGTTTAAAGTAGAATAAAAAAATCTATTAGCAAAACTTCTTAGATCGAATTCCAAAATTGTATTATAAAGTTCGATTTTTAATCCTTAAAATTGTTTTGAGCCAACACTATTAAATTTGTATGCTATATTCATTATGCTTTCCTAATATCTATTTTATGAAAAGAACGTGTAGCTCATGTTAAATGTGCCACAACATCTCTTTAATCATATTTAACAAAAAAAAATCTGTATAGCACTAAAATGTGTTGATAATAAATATAGAGAAGGAAGCAGTGTACTATGTACTTGTTTTATTTCTCGGTAAACAGTTTTGATTGGCATTCCAGCAGTGGGGAGTTTGAATAATTACATTGACACCAGATACAATTCATTAGCTATTGGAACTTATAATGTCAAACATGATGACGGTCTGATTGCCCTGAACAAGCAGCGGCCTAAAAGCATTTTTAGCCCAATGAATAGCCGCTTTAAACACGTTTATTACCAAAATTATTTAATTTTTAAGATGATATATAGCCTAGTGGTATGGGCTATGACTCCAACAAATTTTCATTAGTTGTTTCCTATTTGGTTAGGGCAATTGGCAAACACGCAATTATCAAAAGTAAGATGATCCATGCGTCGGATGGGTATAAAAGTCAGTCCACCACCAACCGCATTGGACCAGCGTGGTGGGATACGGTCAAACCCCAATGGATAGGGTGTTTAGAGGCCTATATGTCCAGCAGTGGATTATCAAAGGCATTTATTTGCATTTATATTCGTCTGGGTTTAATACCTACTATAATATAACGTGTAAGCTTAAATGTTTATGTATGAAAAATTATTGTCCTGAAAATACTACCGAAATGGAAAACTGCAAGAAAAGTAAACAATGAAATCCCCGTCTCGTTGTTATTCACGTCGAGACGTCAGACTTAGAGGTTACAACCATTTACGGAAATATTTAAACTCGTATGTTTATTTGCAGTAAGGAAATAGGACAAAGGATGCCCCGTTGTTCTATTTCCTTTCTTTTATCATGTGATTGTATCTATGTATACAATAATTAAATTAACATTATTTTAGAAGTTGATCATACGTCATAAATTATAACAGTTAACAGTGGCATTTTGACTGACTGTTGACTGATTAAGAGAGATTGCTTTTAATTAAAACTAGGTTTTATCGTATTTGACGGCCATGCTAAACATACCAATTTAAAAGATTATGTAAAATTACAAAATCTTTTAAATTGATATTAGAAAAAATATTTTAACTTTAAAGGAATATATATAGTATAAAGATATTCTTTAATAATGTATATTACTACAATTTGTAATATTAATATGTACAATAAGGTACTAGTTTATGCTTATACTTATGTTGCCGAAATAGTATATCGTGCCTAAAATAGAATTTCACTACGCTCTGGATTAAATAGAAAATAATACCAATAGACATAATATCTTGTATAAAACTCTTGTTAAGCATCAGCTATAAATGTAAATAAATAAAAATATTAATGGAAAAATTGGAAGGAAGTATTGAAGATGCTAAAGATTATCAAATAACCTCTTTGTAAATAAAGCAATAAAGCAGTTTTAACTTTATTATTTTAGGTGCTACACCAATAATTGCTAATTCTTATTTTACTAATGATATCGCCATTCCTACTAAATACATTTCGAAATATGATAGGAAAAATTGAATTGTATATTAGAAATAAGTTTATTAAATAAAAAATAGACGATAGTTAAATAAGCACATGGAAATTATTATATGTATTATTATGGTAAACACATTGTAAATTTTATGTACATCGAAATTGCAATAACTTAAAAGTAATAAGTAATGTAAGTAACGAAGACAGACGATTTAAGACTATTGTTATTGCTGAGGGCGGTAAAACAATTATAATTGACTTATAATAAATGCTTGATTTTAAAGTCAGACATTTATTTATGATTTTTTTCTTACTTCCTTAATTATTAAAATTCAATGTGATGAGTCAAGAAAGAAAAACCTTAAATATCTTAAGGTAAATCGCTACGTACAAAAAATAATTAGATTATCAAAATGCATATCTGTAATAAACAAAAACATCTGGCGTTTCGGTGATTAGGCCTTGTCCCATAAACGCAGGTCACGTTGTTAGATTTTTGCCGTTGAACTTGGCGTCGCTCTTGGAAACTTCTCTAAACTTTGTCACGTTTGAAAACTTTTGCCTTGACAAAGATGCCGGAAGTATTATGTTTTTTTTTTTATTTGAATTCATTTGCATGACACCAAACGTTATGTGTATATATAAACGTCGAAGTTATATTTTTTGTGATTACATTTTACATAACCTATGACAAACAAGACAGAATGTATTAAACCCATTTTTTAACCACAACCGAAACGTCTAAAAACAGTTTATTGTTTAGAATAGAACTACAACTATTTGGTATTTTTTAATTTTCTAACATTTTACGCAAATTACACATTCATCTCACACAAAAAACAATGATGAAATACTACGCGCAAATTTTACCTGTAACGTCTGAAGAACTTTCGAAGTTCTTGCGGAGCAACAGTAGATGAAACAGCTTGTAACTGGAGACTTATCTAATTACTTCTTGGGACAGCTCTTGAATGCAAGTGGTGAAGTTTAAGATGGGCTTTGTCTTACTCGGTTGCGAATTATTGCGACACTGTAAATTTTTTTTGGATCCGTTAGAAATTTTGATTTTTTAAAACGAATAAGCTCGAAACTTAGTGAATTATTTATTACAGAAAATGCTTTCCTGCATCAAGAGAGTTAGATATTTCTCACTAAGAGAGGGGTTTCAAAGTAATCACCTTTAATAGGCGGCTTACACAAGATTTTTTATCAATTGTCTATGCCAAGCTTAAGCTGAACATTAAAATGTAGTTTTTTTTATTAAGCACATAAAAAGCTTAATAAATTAGTTTCCTATATAAATATTAGAGAACAGTCGTGTCATCGTCATCAGCAGCCTTTATCCGTCCAGCGCCTGCATAGGCCTTTTTCAATAAACGCCAAGACGGCTGATCCCTACTCGTTTCCAATTTGAACTGCCTACTGTTCATGAACATTTTTTTTATTTGCTTATGTCTTCGCTTTTATTAAAATTTATAATATAAACTAGCAGACCCTGCCACGGCCAGGATTTACTTATTTTACATTGTAATAAACAAGGGCTTAAGATAAACGGAAAGAGAATATCAGTCATGAGGATCACCATGTTTTATAAGATAAATGGCATTTTTAAAAAAACAATGACCTCGATGGTGCTTCAGGTAAAGCGCTGAATACAATAAAAAAATAACACTGGTATAAAAATCGATTGGATTGGTATTTAAAGTGAAAAGACTGAAGACGATTAATCAAAATGTTCGTTCTATTGATATCGCGGAAAAGAGTAAATCTATTCAAGAGAGTTAGTTTTTAACATTATTATTGTTTTTTCAATTCTTACTTTTATATTAAAAATGCTATAACTTGAATGGATATGGAGCACTATCACCAATAACATATTTTAAACATTTTAGTTCCATGGTAATTGAAAAACAAAGAAGTAAAGTTAATTACATACGTCGTCGACCTTAGTTAGTAAGGAAACAGCTAGAAAATGAAAAGATATAGAGAGATAATAATAAAAACGAATATACATGTACCCTCAATTGTATTCGCCATTGAATATGTCTAAAAATACTTCTTTATATAGGATACAACATCACGTTTATTAATTTTCTCTGAAAAAAATCATTTATAGTTTTATATTATTTTGCTGATGGCGCAAGTTAAGGCTATTTTTTCTTTTTTCATTTTAGTTTAAGGAGCCTAAGTATGAAATAACTAGGCGTTATGAAGTTGAATTTTGTTTTAACAAAGATAATAATTATTATAAAATTAAATGACCAAAACTAATTATTTCAAGCAATTATTTTTAAAGTCCCAATTTTCTATTATTAACGAAAAGTTTATACTTTTTAAACAGCGCCATCTATTGACACTCCAATGTCAATCAATATGTGCCAACTGTCACAATCGTTTTGTAACTATCGTTTTGCATCAAATAATAATAGAGAAAATAATCGCAATAAAACATTATTGCGATTGTAGAGATTAAATAAGCATTCTATCTTTTAGAGTTGGATTAAACTGCACATGAGTGGCAACTATTTTTAAAAATCGTTGAAGTATTTAGGAGACTCATTGTGGAAAAACAACGTACGAGTTATATATATATAAGAGATAAGTTCAGTATGTTTGTTTGCGTTTTAACCTTTTCGACTTTCTCTTCAGAACCTTTTAGAAAAATAGTCTAATTTATGTTATATTGCAATCTATAAATAGTTTATAGATTGCAAAATTAGAGTTTTCGCGAATAAACTGATTAGCTAATTAACAGTTTTTACTTACTAAGAGCGATTTGCTTGTGTTTACGGCTATGCGAGGAATTCCTCAATTAAATAATACCAACGGAAGAAAGATATTGCCCTACCAAATACTTGGAAACTAGTATTGTTTAAAACGACATGGGAGATGGACATTGGTGCTTTTCTTTTATATGATAGACGAGATGAACACTTTTTGTGCGCCACCAAATATCGATAGCAACGTGAACAAAACTATGGCATGTTCATAATAATCTAATAACGAGGCCAGTCGCGCATTCCGAGCTCAGGCGCGCAGTACGAGACACGCCTCAACCGCGAGTTAATCCTACTTACCTCCGATAGGTCTGAATCTAGTCGGTATCTACGCCGATAGGACCTGAATTATAATAAATACATATATAATCTAATAAATAATTTATCTTTAACATTTCCTCTACAAAAATAATATAATATGTATAGTACTTATGTTTATGATAACGCACAACAACAACATGAAAAAGAAAAATGTGATGAAATTACAACTAAATTATCAAAAATTTCACACGTAATGCCAAAACCTTATACAATTTATTATATCTAGTATTTTTATTTCCGCTTCATAAAAGTTTCAGTTATGCGTTTAATCCGCTTTTAATTTTTATTAATAAATATAAATGCTTTTCTAACAGTTTTTATAGCACTGGGCATAAAGCAACTCTTTTAATCTGTAAAATATTTCGTGAAATTTTGCTTAGAGCAAATATGCATTGTATCGTATGATTAATAGTAGATAGAAATTATAAAGGTCATTGGGTGATAGTAAAACCTACTTTTAAAACAATTTAAATGTTGAATGCGGCTTGGAAAGTCTTAGCTCTTAGGCAACACAAACAGTAATAAGCTTGGTAAAGTCATTTGAATTTGACTAAAACCGTTTCCAAGTTGCGGCAATCTTAAGAAATTTGTTATGAAACTAAAGCTGCTTACTTACTGAACATTATTAGCGGCTGGTGTACAATACGCTTTACTATGTTTTTATATTCTTTTTTAATATTAGGAAAATTAAATATGCTCTAAATAAGTATAAAAAATACCTAAAAGCAACAAGAGAAAAGATAAGCTAAAAAACAAGCTAAAGCAGAGACCTTAATCTAAAACATCCATTACTTAACGCTTTTGTAAACAGAATAGTTACACTATCAAATGACTCACCAAAAAATTAATTAGAATTTGAATGGTGATTTAATTAATCTATAATCAAGTTTTGTTTAACGAAAAAAAAAGTCTTCTTAAATAATGCAATTCAAAATTGGTTTTTCATTATAAAAGTAAACCCATCCCGACTCAATCAAATTAATCTTAAATTTTAGAGCACAATATTTTACAAAAACACAAAAGCAACAAGTATTATCAACCAGAATGCAGGTGTTACGTTGAACAATATGCAAATTCTAATGTTGAAACATTTCACGGTCTGCGATAAAAAGTATATTATATACAGATCTTTTAGTCTCCAGTAGAGGCCTTCATAAAGGCTTGCCGGTTGCTGTGATGTTAACCATGGAAATATAATGATACCACACCGTATTTAATTTCTTTAAATTTTATAAACTCTTTATTTAGTCAAATACGGTCTTGATAACCTGGATTCAAGGCCATTTCCTGATCAGCTATATTACTTGTACCGACCATAAAACAACGTTATACAAAACCGTTTTTCCTTAGAATTCGATCCAATGTCATTTTATCGATTAAACTACGTCAACTAATGGAGGAATTTTATTCATCTTGACGTGTTATATTATAAGTATCGAAGTTATGGTTTTAATCCCACAGTCACTTTTTTTCTTTTGTCCCGAATTTACTTAAGTTGCAACTTGATTTCAAATCTAAGTTGTCTTAATGATAATAATAGTCCAACGCATTAAGCTTACCCTTTGCATGGTTGTTTGTGCAAAACATTAAATAATTTAAACAAAAATATAAGGAGTCTTTTTTTAAAAACAAATTTAAAACAACAATTTAGCTTAATATTTTAAGTTAAGGGGGTCATACGTTAGTTGCTCTGCCTAAAAACTTTTATTCAGTTAAACCTGGATGGATTTTTTTTCTTTACCGTGGGGAAATACCTACGCATACCCGTCCTAGCGGGGGCAAAGACGGGTTATGTTGCACCGACTAAAAC
The DNA here is from genome assembly GCA_029286875.1 of Lamproptera curius. Taxonomy (NCBI): domain Eukaryota; kingdom Metazoa; phylum Arthropoda; class Insecta; order Lepidoptera; family Papilionidae; genus Lamproptera; species Lamproptera curius. The sequence continues at coordinate 967,507 of JAGSMT010000039.1, read as the reverse complement.
CACCACGTTATTCCTACTTGGCGCCTTAGAGATGGGGTAACAATAACACTCTCAGATTGCGACCCCACTAGCGCTGGCCGCCTAAGCAGCCCCATCTCGGCCCTACGGCCATCTGCCTACCTCTTGGCCCGTCGGAACTAACGCGGACTACGTTCGGCACTTGTAGTTAAGTAACAGACTCCCCTGAGTCTGTTACTCAGGAGCCATGGGAGCCAGAAGTTCCTAGCCCTCGCAGGGACAAGAATCCTAGCTCCCAGCGGTGGCCCTCGATGTTAAGCTCCGCCACTAGCTCCATTTCAGCCGCAGAAGCAGGAGAGATCGACGACACCACATCAAATATCCCCTCCTCCCACGGACCCTCCACACCACATCAGCAGGGCGGCCCCGTCGGGTTGTGGAGGAGAAGGAGAGCAGCCTACGAACTACAGACACGACCTCCTCATCCTGCGACTCTTTTTTGGTTGCGAAGGACAGGAAGGGCGGCACCGAGCTCCTGCAACCCGTCCCTCGCACCCTCCTAGGCTCATCAAAAGCGGGCTTATTCAGCCCGCTTGGAGCAGCCTCCTCCACGGCCGACTTACACGCCAGGTTCCTCTTAGTTTCCTCGCGGCTTACCAGGCCGCAGGTACTGAGCTCCACCGCTACGACAAAGCGAGAACCTGTTCGAGGGGAACATTTACAGAATCCCAGCCAACCTCACCTGCACGTGTTGTAAACCTGGATAGTTTAAGCCAACCTCAGACAACTTGGGATAGTGTTAGAAACGTCTCCAGGTGAGTTTCATATGGACGTATGGTAGAATAAATAATAAATGTAGCAAGTAAAATTTTCATTAAAAAAATAATAATCAGTTTTATTAACTGTCGCCTGGTTGTATTTAAAGGCGGCCTGTTTACTTTAAGTCTTCATTAACAAAAATTTTAAAAATATTGCTTTGGGGATGCCAAAAGAAATATTTTTTTACTTATATAATACACAAACAACTTATACAAATACAACACTTTAAATTTGCATTTAAAAATTATTTAGTTGCAAACATTTAATTACAAAAGTTTTATCTCCCTGCAGATTTATGGTTACAGAAACTCCGTAATTGCAGCGTTACACTTAGCTAATAATTTAACTTCACGTAAACTACGCTGGTAAGAACTAAGTAAAGTTTAATGAAATGGGAGTACTTTTGACGTTGAAAAATATTATTTATACATACATATAGACTCGTGTTTACGAGTGTATGTGTATGTGTGATGTGGAATAATATTTTACAAATGTACATAAAATATACGTTAATAAACTTCATATATTACATATATGTACAAGCGTACACGCGAATGTTATCGCGTTTAGTTTTGTTTTGCAATATTCCCATCATTTCAGATACGTTGCGAATAACTTACAAGTACCTAAATATTATAATAAGAAATGTACCTTACTACGAACCTCATTTCCGTCTAAAATTCATTCCACCCATGCCTTCACGTTATTGCGAGCATTGACTGCCTCGTAAACTTGGCCGACGTAATTTCTCAAAAACATGAAACCATAAAAGCAGCATTCATAACATTAATAAATGCATCAAATTTATGCAAAAGAATAATAACAAACACACGCTGTAATTAATATTTGTTTATTAATAAATAACAGCTAGAGTACTGTAAGCACAATATACTTTTAGTTTTTTACAAAACTCGTAAAAATTTATTAAATTAAGCATTTTCTCTAAATATTTGAAAATAGATATACCGTTATGAACAAGTAGATTATAAATCATGTGTCAATCAATAAGTGATCATGGATGCTGAGAAAAATCCGAAACGTTGGGAATAAATATATTTAAGTAACGCGAAAAATCCGTAAATTAGTAGATTTGATAAATATTACAAGAATCAAGAGGGTAATCCGTTTAGCACTTGGGACTGCTGCAGTAAAGGGACCGCATAGCATTTTAATTAATTTATGCAAAAATGATCATTTATTTATACAATATTTTTTCATCGATATCAATGATTTTTTTATTATAAAGTAAAACTTGGATTAACCAAGTTTTACTTTTAACATCAGTGACCGATAAGATTTTTTATAAAATAAAACTATAAGTGTTAATTTACTAAAGCAGTTCGTCACGATTTGTGCGAGTTCGTACAGTCCATACTATGTTTGGATATAGTATAAAATCAAATTATCATACTCCAGTACCAAGAAGCAGCAAATAACGATCGATCACAAGATTATTTCAGCGACACTCTCCTTAAGGATGTTCAACTATTCGGTGGCGACGCACATTTGAAATTTGCTGAATCGATTACACCGATACTATTCGGTACAATATTCCGTTAACACGTTATCGTTTATGCAGCGACCAGTTTTGACGTAACTGTGTCACAGTTTGAAACACCGTCATCACAAATTTAAACATTATATACGTACACTCTATGTTATGTCATACTTCAATTTTAGCAAAAATAAAATAATATGATAGTATAAGGTACTATCATAGTATTTTATTTCAGCGTTCAGCAGATCGTAATCATATATGTACTTTTATACACACGTATTTATAATAAAGGCTATAAAACAAAATCTAAACCATCATTATCGTTAAATCGGGTTGAAGGTAAGACAGTAATGGGATCGAACCGCAATAACTGTAAAATTTAATGACGCCGTCAAAATCCTTACAGAATGTATATTTTAATGAAATATAATCAAAAAGGTTTGATTTGGATAAAAGAAATCCAAATAACTTTATTTAGTAATGAAAAAATCTTTATTTACAGATAAAATATTATACAAGTGTTAAATTATTTTGTATCGTGAAATGTATAATTATTCATATCAAATCCACTAAATGGCAATATATTTTTGGGTTCGATTCCTGCGGGGACTCAACAAATTTTCATTGTTGTTTCCTAGTTGGTTAGGGCAATTTTGGCCGATCACCTAACTGTCCGAAAAGTAAGATTTTTCATGTGTCGGATAGGTATGGTAAAAGTTGGTCCACCCACAACCTGCATTAGACCAGCGTGGTTAGCTGCGGTCAAAAAATGCCTAACAGAGAAGGCGTGCATAGGGAGGCCCGTGTCCAGCAGTGGACTAACAGAGGCTGATGATAATGATGAATACATTTTAATAGGCTCAAGCTTATTAATTGCACAATTGTTGCTGCTGTAATATATTATATCGCATAGAAGGACTAACCATCTACGGATGTACCGCTAATTAGCGGTTTGTGGTATTAACGTACCACGTATCAACAAAGCTATAAATTACCATTATACTAACATGTGTATGTGCATGATAAACTACTCGAGCTTGATTCAAAGTGAATTTCTTTTTGTAACGTATTAAAAATTCGAGTTGTAGAAGCTTCATAAGAATAAAGATATTTCCTCAAGCTAAAAATGCATTTTAGACTTTTTTATGACTTTTTTAATTTATTGATATTGACTTGCAATAATTTTAAAAATATTTCATGAAGTATGATTTACGATCACACATTCTATATCGGGTTGTAAAATTTACTTAAATTCATTGATATTAATTTAAATTATATTAAACTCACTCGTTCAAAAGTTCCGACAACAATAAGACAAATTTTTGTAAACCTATATATCAAACAACGTATAAATTTTGTCAACAAAGTTTGTATTTAAAATCATATTATTGTACTACTGTTACTTAAACGGCACTCATCACAGCTAAAAAATTTGTAAAGAATTTATAAAAAAAATTAAACTTCTTCTGACTTTTTTACCCCGGTTCTTTCTACGTGAGAGGTTTTCCAAACTGTTATTGTGATTAATAATATATTATACATTATATATACACAGTTGACTTGACTTTGACTTAACATACAAAAACAGTCAATTAGCATGTTGTAGTTATCAAAATTAGCGACACCTAGTTTCATAGAATTGATTGTGCGGGTCTACAATCGGACTGAGGTATTTGTGGTATTTACGTAAATGGTAGAGATAAAAATAAAAAAATAATGATAATCAATATTAACTGAATATTATGTTATAGAATCATTTGAAATGCGTGTTTGATTATTCATTATAAATTCCATTTACAAGAGTTATAATGGCTTCCACAAAAATGTATAAAGCTTTGTAGTAACATCATTTTATAAATCTAAGCACAACACACATCAGTTATGGCGTGTTTTGTGGCTTTATGACTTTAGTATTTAAAAGTTCTCGATCCTATTAGTTGAGAATTGGTGTTAGAAGTGCCATAAACAACTTTTATCTACAAACTTGCTGGTCCTAGCCTGCTCATCAAAAACGTTTGAAATATGAATGCACATAAAGTTAAAGCAGTCACAATTGTCGAATACAGAAGTTTAAAACTTAATAAAAATAAGTTAAATTTATGTTAACTATTTGTACAAAATTACCATCCGATTAAGGCGCTCTATTCTATCCTTCTCTTCTGTATATACTTTTTAGGACGTAATAATTCCTAATATTTTTTACATGACTGAATTTTTGACATCGTTACAATTATGGCAGTCAGAATACCAATCCTAACAATATTAACTAACTAGCTAACCTTAAACAAACATAAAACTAATTTCAATAATTATACTTATCAATTAAGTCTAATTTAGCAGTAACAAGCTTAAAAACCTATCATTTACATGTAAAATGAAATTGTATTACCAAAAAAATTGTAAAATACTTTAATAACCGCATAGTAGCCAAGTGGTCGGCGAGGGCTGGATGATAACAGCGTAACGTGCATTCCGATAGGCCTATGTCTAGCAGTGCAGTGACACAGGCTGATTATGATAATGATAATGATGACTTTAATAGCCCGTCAAATCTTACTTCTCAAGCACCTTGTAATAAACATTTTATTTGCTTATTTTAAAACATATGAAATATGTTTTATTATTTCACCACTTCTTTCTACTAAACATAATTGTTATATCTATTTTTTTTATTGGATTAAATATTGTTTAAAGCTTACACCAAACGATTATACTCTATATATAACATAAAAGATTATTTTTCTTACACCAACTGGATTTAAAGGAACTCTTACGCAGTCTTCTGCGACGCCACCAGCGCTGGCCGCCGAAGCAGCCCCATCTCGGCCCTGTTGTTAGATAACAGACTCCCCGAGGTCTGTTACTCGAAACCATAGGTGCTCAGGAGCTTCCAGCCCACCAGGGACGAGAAGCTTCGCCGCATTTTGGCTGCAAAAGGAGGAGAGTTCGACGACACCATGCCGAATGTCCCCTCCTGCCACGGCCCCTCCACATCACATCAGCGGTGCGGCCGCGCCGATTAGCAGAAGATAGGGAGAGCGGCCTACGGAATGCCGGCACTCCTCTTCCCCCGTGACTCCACCTTGGTTGCGAGGACAGGAAGGGTGGCCACCGACCAGCCCGCTTGGAGTAGCCCTCCACGGCCGGCACCACAGGCCGACCAGGTTCCTCTTAGCTTCCCGCGGCTAGTCAAGCCGCAGGTATTGAGCCACCGCTATGACAAAGCGAGAACCTGTTCGAGGGGGAGAACCTTTTCGGTGAAAATATCCTGTTTGGAGGGTACATTTCTTTACTACGTTAACCTCAACATTAGTTTGTGTCTGTATTTTGCTATGTTGTAGAGCAGGACGTGTTATATACCATCAGGCACAGTATCCGTCTCGTCCTTTCAGTAAATCAAACACAGTTAAACTCAATATATTAGTCTTTCAGGATTGATAATAAATATAAAAACAGACTTACCTTACTAGATAGCAACTACAAGTTTTCGGAGACTTCCTGCGGAGAATTCCTGCCCACACACCAATTCTATTGAGAAAATTATCAGCTATTTGACCATCTGCTTGGGATAAACTCCAAGTATATTAAAACTCTCCAAGTTTATTAGCTCTCAGAACTCAGTCTTTTTTTCAGATCAAAGTAAAACCCAAAAATATTAACGATTGTTAAATTATAACGGTAGCTCAAATCAACCATCTCTCTCTCTCTCAAAAATAAAATAATAAAATTCTGAAAATGAACGCTATAATTCGTTTAAAGAAACTTTAAGTATATAATTGGGTTTTTTTAATTATAAATTTTTTATGAATAAATGTGATCTAAAACTATATTAAGCATAAACATCTTTTATCCACTTCAGAGCAGGGGATTAACTAAGCTGCAAACATTTAATTACAGAAGTTTAATCTCATTTTGATTTATGGGCACAGAAACTTAATTTATGGCCGAGTAATACGGGGTTTACAGTTTTGTTTCCTTATAACAAGCCTACTATTAAGCATTTAAATGTGTTGAAAAATTGTCGATTAAAATACATGCATGTATCTGCTTTTTCATATGTATGTATTGTGCTCGTTTTAAATGTCGTTAAAGTTTAAAGTCATTTTATTTTATATAAAAAACACTAAAATTATACAGGTAAGGCGTTAACAGTTATTAATAAATTTGTAAACAACTATTGCAAGATTTATAAATAGATAGGACAAACTATTTCTTAACACTATAGGCTTTTTCTAAAATGAATAAGGTTTAGGGAATCATCAGTAAAACTTTTTTATTTTAATATTAACTTGTTTTAGTTTAAAATAATCTAATACTGAAATTGTTGTTCTTTCTTTATTCCTTTTAATTTAGTTTTTATTTAAACGAAAGCCTTTTCCTTTGCTATGTTTGATTAATCAGCCCTGTGATGGCCTCTTCCATAGATATCTAAATACTACACTATAAAGAAAACTACTTAAAGCTGTAAAAAAACTTTTCCTTTATGGTTTCGTTTTGTTTCCTATTTGTTAACTAAATTTGGATTTAAAAAATTGATTCGCCTTTGTGCTTATTCACTTCAATAATATCGTCACAGAAATGTGTGTCGTAAAAACTATAAGATTTTATGCCTGCCCTTAATGTGAGTGAAAAGTTATGAAGTTGTATAAAAAGAACTTATTTGTCCTTAGATAGTACAGTTAATGGCGCCTTAGTTGAAGTAAATTTTTTTCTTTAATATTGTCCTTCGCTCAGTGGTATTTTTATTAAGGGGACTTTAACACAAGTAACGTTCTCCATGACTTTCATATTTTTTAAAATATTTATATAACTGTATAGGAACAATTAAACAAAAGTAAAGGATTTAAACCTCTGAATAAATGCGAGCTAAAGATATACCTAAAATATTATAAATAAGCACATTTAGCTAACAATTTCGATGGATGAAATTTTATACAACTTTTCTATTGTTAACTAAAGTTTTACAGAACACGCAGCCCAAATTTACACGAACTGTTGAGGTTTCGGCAAACTACAAACTGCTGCTATTGATTTTGGCTCACTGGTATCCGTGTGTACGTAATGTTACGTCCGTATAATATGCATCTCTATACATAGATGTAGTATAGATTTATTTCTTTTTTAATATGATGATTCTGCTACGTTTATTAGTGATTTAATATTATACATAGCTGTACTCGACTTCAAACTTGTTTCACCATTTTGGATATAACATGTATTTAAGAAACACTCTTGTTCTTGTCTTGTCACAATGTCTTGGGAGTAAAACAAGCAATGTTTTAAATTCGATTTTGTTTCGATATAAATATAACAAATAAGCAAAAATTACGTGTTAGAAAATAAAGCTTAATTTTGGTTACCATATATACAACATTGTTCGAAACTAGTAATTGTTTGCTGTTCCTCATCAGACCTTTGAGTTCACGTCGTTTTAAGCATATATTAAATATTATTGTTAGGCGAGGTGCTACTAATTCAATAACAGAACCCATAACACCTTAACAAATACCCTAAATATCTGCACTTATTTAATGTCCAATGATTTTAATACATTTACACCATACAAAACAAAAATTATTAAAATAGAGATATAATTATTTTATTACAGTTGCATTGAAGTCTCTAATTTTTATCATAATAATTAAATTCAATGCACTTACACTTACACTTATACACTTTCTGAGCGACGCGTGCCTTTTTTAAGACCTTTTTTTAAACGTTTAGTAGATAGCACATTCACTATGAGTTATTTATTTATATATACTCGAAATATACTGTTCTATCTAACACTTTTGCACTTCTTTGTCTAATTTTTATCTTATGCTTCATTTCCTATAAATAGGTATCGCTTCTAAAAATTTATAGATACAGTAATAGTAAGTTAGTAATATGGCAAGGGTTTTATTTCTTTGGTTACAATAAAATATTGCCAAAAACATTATCAAATACCTTTCACTTCTATGATAAATATTCTTCTAAAATAAAAACAGCCACATTAAATTGTTTTCTTTGAGTAGCATCTAAAAACGAGTATAAGAAGCTTACTTTTGCACAATGAAGCTCATTTTCATCAAAAATTCATTCCGAGCATGTCTTTACGTTATGGCAAACGTTGACTGCCTCGTAAACTTGCTCGTCGCAATATCTAGAAAACGTGAAACCACCCAAAAGAATGTATCCACAACATATATATATGTAAGAGAAAATAAATAAAGAACACTACATACAACTTTTATTCGAAATTACATATAATAACTAATACATTAAAGTATTGTTTATAACATATACATAGTATCTAATTGGATTGATCGCCTATTTATGTCCATTCCTATCACTTTATTTAATTTTTACGTGTTTGTCATCTGCTTAATATTTTCTAATCTATTCAAATATACGGTGACTAAAATGTAGCACGCGTTTTAGATGACATTTCAAATCCACTAATTTACGGATTTTCCGCGTCCTGACTATGTTGGTATACTTATGATATGATAAACTTAGTCTGCCCGTGATCATGGATGCTGAAAGGAATCCGAAACGTCGGGAATAAATATATTTAAGTAAGGTGGAAAATCCGTAAATTAGTGGATTTGATATGTATAATAATCGCGTAAATAAAAGAAATAATTAGTACAATCATTATTTTTGATTAGAGAGTTATATAAAGTATGTAGCTTTCGTGTTAGATTACGTTATAAGGTTCTTATTTTTTAACTTAATATTCAAACGCATATTAGAAATTTTAACAGTACGGTTTTCTTTTTAATAGAACCAATATTTGAGAAACTTCAATGTCACGATATCGCTCATGGTCGCCTATTACTAATAATTCATACGATAAAGCTGTCAGTTCACATTGAAATGGGATATCATTTTGAATTTACTGGAATAAACGATGGTTAGCACTTGTCAGTTTTATGAAAGATTGATCAGGCATGTTAGGTTGACCCAGTTAAATATAATAGTTTTTTTCATAATATTTCCTTTAATAAGAAAATAAATTATAAGCATAATATATAACTGGTATTAAGTGGTAAAATATATAGACTGATGTGTGAGACAAGAAGCGATAACAGATTTATTTTTGTTTCATGTGGAGTAACTAGAAACATCAAAAACGAATTCGTGATTAGTAAAACCAAATTGTCAATACTTTAACTAACGAAAAAACACCTAATATATTTTTTAAAGTATCTAAATAGTCCAAGCGTAATAAATAAATATTTAAATAAAAACCAGTGAATTTTTAAAATATGACTGAATTCTAACCGTACAGAACCATTTCACGCAATTCAAGCGGGTAACATAGTGCGGGTAACACAGAAAATTGCCCCGTGATTACTGAACCCGCATTTTAAATCTCTCATATCTCTTAAGCTATTCATGTAATCAAAATGTCGTGTACGACATGTTTTATGCCAATAGAAGGATTTTTTTTAAATGTATTGACTTTTATGCTAACTTAAACTATATTGTCTTAAATGATTTTTAAACACGCCTAATTGCAATTAAAAAATAAATAACAACGGTTATTGTGCGTTATTCCTAAAACCTGGATATATGCGCTCACACTATGGGGGTAAAAGTAAAAGGACGCTCAGTAATAAAATAATAGTAACTTAGCTATTAAAATTTAATAAAAATTATTATTTTAACAGATGCGATGTAGGTAAAACATCAAATTTCAACAACAACTGTTTCTTAATTTAGTCTAAAATATTATCGATAGACTGTCTACTGCTTGTTAATAGAAATTAACGCACAATAGACATTGCATACATACTCTTAGGCGCTTTAAATAAGTCTCGAATAAGAATTTAGGTCTTTTTAGCCTTGTATACTATAATTGTTACTGTGATTTATTAATTTACACTCAAATAATTGCGATCGCTTTATTGTGGATTAGTTAAAAACGTACAGTTCTGTAGGACAATTTTTGTATATCTCTTGTGGCTTTTAATGATTTACAATTACATTTTTTTAATATTTCAGAGAGTACAAATGATGTTCATTTTCAAAACGTTTTTTTACAAACATTACTTTTCAAACTTAAAAAAAAACTACAAAATCGGTATAAGAAGAGCAAAAAATTGTTTATCTATATGTAGTTAGCTTTTTACATTTTTCATTTTCGAAATTTAAGTATTTTAATTATGTGTATACAGTAAGTATAATTTTGTTGTCATATGTTTATAACGTTTAATTAACTTGTTACAAATAAATAATGCAATACATGTGCAATTTTATAAAAACTAACAATTTTATGACCTTTGAAAGTAACTGGTAAATGTTGACCACATCTGCGTAAGGATTAGAAAAATTATTTATATATTTTTTTAATTAAACATTAAAATTTAAAGAAATACAATTAAAACATAAATACTTCATTGTAAAAGAACATATTTGTCAATCTTACCTCGCATTACAATAAAGCACGAAGAAAACAAATTCGATATCTTGTTGAGTTCCATTAAAATACGGTATAAAGGTCATAATAGCAATTCTTTCAAAAATGGGAATTTCCTACATTCAAATATCCTTTGCGAGCAAAAGCTGAATTTTACATTCGAAGTTACGAGCAATACCTATAGACGTACGAAATGTTCCTCAATATTTTTGTCTTGACAAATTTAGGATAGGCATAAAATCCTATCGCTTTTACTACGAACATATGTTTGCGACGAGGTTATGGATGCCAACAATGTTACAAACATACAAAAAATGTTATAGTAAATGTGTAAAGCATATATAAAATCGTTCTGTTGGATCTTACATTTGAGCTGTTCTTGATATGATGTGATTCGTTTCCATTATCTCTTAAAATATTAATTGTATATATAGTTTAAAAATCTATTAATGTACGAGCTTACCATATATACTTTCATATCTCTGTGGTCAATTCATTGTTATTTCATTCTTAAATTAATTGCTAGAAAACAAAAAAATTGTAAAACTCAAGAAAATGGCAAAAGCTGATCAATAGGAAAAACAAATATACTTGTCTATCTTGTACTTCCTCTGCCATGTAAATAACATATATATATATATATATATATATATATATATATATATATATGTATATATATATATATATATATATATATATATATATATATATATATATATGTAAAATTGCCGGTGTTTTTTGTACAGCTTTGTAAAGAGACAGTTATTGAAGTAAGTAAACGCTAGAAATGTTGCTTCCAAAGACCGGTACAATATTCAACAATATTTACAGTAGATACACAGTGTGCTTTAATTTCAACATTAAATCAAATTTAATAGGCATAGAATCTACAATAACTAATTTTGTGAATACTTGCATAGAGCATACTATAAAAAGTTTTAAGACATTAGTGCTGTTTTTTCATCTAGCCGAAATAATACGTATATACATATTTCATTGCCTAACTATGGGTCCTTTGATTTCTTTCTAGCTAGACCGATATGTCTTTTGATATAATTTGGATATTATAAGCATTTGATTGATCCTAATACATGAAATTGTTCGTGCTTGCTAATGAAAAATAATTTAAGATTCAGCAGCAGTTAAAAAATTATACAAAACAAAGAAAGCACAAATGATGATATCATACATAAAAATAGATCATTATATTAACTATAAAAAATTCCTTATTGGAGTAACATTGAAAACTCATGCCAAGGCACTTGCTAATATAAGGAAATCAAGTGAAACCATGTACGCCGCAATAAACTAAATTTTTGTGGCCATGAATCTAAAATGAGATTTAACTTTTGTAATTAAATGTTAGCAGCTTAGTAAAATCTATTCCTGAGGTAAAAAAGGTGAAAATTTATAATTTTCTTAACGCTTTACCATTGATTTTAACAAGTTTTATTATTTTAACAAAAAAACCAAACCGTTAAGGACGTCTGTCAAATTAATTTATGCTGTTTTTTACCTGCATCAACGTTTATCCTTCAAGTTTTTTTTTGTAAAAGTTTTATGCTTATTTATTGTGCTAATCTCTAACTTCACATTGGTATTTTAAAAATAGATAATACATTTATTTCCTGGGTAAAATTAAAACCGAAAAATCTGTGATAGAATTTTTTATGCATTAACACATTTTCTTTGTATTATTTTATATTATTATCAATTGTCGTTATCACATCGAATGTCTTGCATACGAGACAAACATCTACCTAGAAAAGTTTAATTGATAAATACATTTTTGTTAGTGTGTCATTTATAACAAATTCAAATACGTCGTTAAATTTTACAGTAATAGAGGTTCAATCCCTAACCATCTTACCTTTTACCCGGATAAACGATAATGTTCCATTCGCTTTTTTATTATTTTTATTGTAATAATATCTATAGATTGGATATATTTCTATACTTCAGAGTACTGTAGCTACATTTATTATTACGGAAAAACTTAATGTCCTCCGGGGCGCTGGAAAAAATCCAGCCTGATACTAGAATATTATTTCACATTTTACCCGTGCAAAGACGTTTTAAAACTTACCCACCGCCTCCTGCCATCCTTGGCACTTGCTCCGGCTGCCACTAGTGTAAATCCACCGCTGTATACAAATTGTATACTTTGTATAATTGAACATTGATATGCATTGTTTAAGGTAGTTTGTGAGATTATAGTAAAAAAAAATATATTAAAAAATAATTATAATTGTTGCATTAAAAAAGTACCCCATGTAATACTCAAGTACTCTATTAATACGACAAATCTATGTCACAAACACATATACAAAGGTAAAACCAGATGAACAGATCCTACGAAACTTATTAATAGGAGTTTGCTAATTAAATGGTGAACCCTAAAATAGTCATTGGAGTCTACTCATAATAAGCGATCGATTATTTTCCTATAACTCTCGGTAAATATATATTTGTTAAAAAAACTCAGTAATGAGTTTCTTAACAAATATATCTTTACATAAAAACGAAAAAATGAGTTTCTTAAAAATTATATCTTTACCAGTAGCCGGGCCAGTAGGATTTCCTTACAAAAAATATTTTTCGATAGACCACAATAAATAAGTGTGAGCAAAGTAAAGGGGTAGCGAGCGAAACTTTTGACGAAGCACATTCAGGAGTAATTTTAAAAATTCTGAAAATTACGATTTACTCTTGTCTACTTATTTATTGTTGTCTATTGAATTTTTTGTTATTGCCAACGCAGGCAGACGAGCAGACGGGCCACCAGATGGATAGTGGTCACCGACACCCATAGACATTGGCAATACTGGCATCACCAACGCGTTGCCTACCGTGAGACATAGGATGTTAAGTCTCGTTTACCCAGTAATTAAAATAAAATTCTTAGTTTTTCAGAAGAACACAATTTACCACGCAGAAACTATTAGAAATTAACAAAATTGGGATACGAAATTTGGGACAAGCGCACGTGATTTCCTTTATAGAAAGGGTTTAACATTTTCAGTATTTGCAAACAAATAGTTAATAGCACGTAAGTTTTCCTCGGTGCCCTCATTTTAGAGACTTAAGATTACTCTTTTTTCGGTTTCTTACACAGCAGCGTCCCCAGAATTTAAAATAGTTTGCCATTGCTCAGATGAAGCTACTTTTGCTACATAATACATTTCTTTGCATTTTAAACCACTTAAGAATTTTTTTAGAAAGATTACATTATAGAAAGGAAGATTACTTTTTCAAAATTGATACAAAAATTATAACAACACCGTCCATGAAGTTAAAACGACACGGCCATTTTCTAACAAGTTAACTTAAAAGTAAGGCATGGGAATTTTATTTTCCGTTTACATATAACTGAAATATGCAATAGCTGCGCTACATTACTTTTGAAATTTTTACTCATGGATGCAACGTTTATATTCTTCTACGTTTATATTATTTAAGATACGACGTTATTTGTTTAACTAGATACAGTTTAAAATCCTAATACAGGATTTTAAATTGAAAACTGTGTCCAAGCGAATTATAAATCTTTATACAAATATTAACTATTCGGGTGTTTAATCAGCATAAAAGCTTTAAATAGTTTTTACGACATTAATATTCATTAAAATGTAAGTAAATTTACGCATTAAACTTAACTATTTAAAGAATGTATTTTACGCTCGCCTTGTGCAAACTAAAACTATAAACCCAGCGTCAATCTGCAATTACCACAGTTTCTGTACCCGTAAATATGAACTGAGATTAAACTTTCGTAATTAATTGTTTGTGACAAAATGAATTTAGTGGAATTGAAATTATGCACGCTGACAGAACATAACATTAGTTTAATTAATAAAATGGATGTTATTTTTAAAGTACACGCAACATATATATGTTCTTTACTATCTCATTCAAATAGTGTGGTACAATAGGCATATATAGCAGTAACTAATTTGCATTAAAACACAAATTAATTGTCAACTGCAGACACAGTTCTAATCTAAGGTAGGTTATATTCTTCGACCATATTGTATTCTGATCATCTAACAGTAAGTAAAACTATCTCTTATTTAAATGGTTTGTTGCGCTCCTGTACTCAACACTTTTCTTTTTCTCCAGTTTCTTCTGAAAAGTCCAAAATCATCCTGGCAATCAAGTCTACTGCAGTTGGACCAGACCAAATTGGTCGAAGAATGATTCTTCCTATACTTGATTATCTCCTTCCTGCAATCACACACATCATTAATTTTTCCCTGTGGTCTCAGATCCTTCTCCTTCCTCATGGCGTAAAGCATTTGTCCGGCCTATTCCAAAATGTTCTAACCCATCACTTCTCGCACATTATCGACCTATCTCCATTTTGCCATTTCTTTCTAAAGTTCTTGAGTCTTGTGTTTTCAAACAATTTTCTTATTTTGTTTTTCAAAACAACTTAATTAGCCCACTACAATCGGGCTTCAGACCTGGCCATAGCACAACAACTGCCCTTTTAAAAGTGACTGACGATATTAGAAAAGGTATGGAGAATACTAAACTTACCTTACTAGTTTTAATAGATTTCTCAAATGCCTTTAATACCGTCAGTCACGAGATCCTCCTTGCTATCCTGTCACATTTTATGGTTTCTGATGAAGCGCTGGAATGGTTCTCTTCTTATCTTCGGGGGCGTCAGCAGTCTGTAGTTGTTGAAGGCTCGACATCGAGCTGGTTGCATGTAAAAAATTGGCGTCCCTCAAGGCGGTATTCTCTCTCCTCTCTTATTTTCTGTCTTTATTAATCTTATTACCAATGATATTCAGAGTGCGTATCATCTGTACGCTGATGATCTGCAGCTATACGCCCAAGCGGATGTTGGTAGCTTACCAACATCCGCTTTGCCTTTCTTAAAATAAACCAGGATTTGGCTGCTATTAAAAGCTGGTCTGATCGGTTTGGATTGGCTGTTAATCCATCTAAATGTCAGGCTATCGTGCTAGGCAGCTCGAGAATGTTAGCAAATATAAATTATGCCAAGCTACCTGAGGTTATTTTGATAGTCATCCAATACCGATCAGTCAAAGCGTTAAAATCTGGGTTTGAACATTGATAACACTCTAAACTGGAAGACATAAATTGCTTGCGTTAGTCAGAAGGTTACTGGTGTCATGCGGTATCTGTATAAATTGAAAACTTTCTGCCTTCACCAATGAAGGCAATGCTTGTGCAGACTTTGGTTTTCCTCTGATCGACTATGGTGACGTTTGTTACCTTGACCTGAATGCAGATCAACTCTTATTGAGTTGACAGACTTCTAAATAACTGCATTCGGTTCGTTTTCAATCTCCGTAAATTCGACCACGTGTCGGCCTATCGTGCTGAATTGCAGTGCTACCCATACGTCAAAGACGCTCCTTAAGGACGCTTACAACTCTTTTCTTTTTAGATTCACCTGTTACTCCAACCTACTTATCCTCGAAATTTCAATATCTATGTGAAGTCAGCAACAAAAACCTTCGCTCAAAAAATAATCGTTTGCTCCAATGTCCTATTCACCGTTCTGACTTTACCCACTCGTCATTCCACATACAAGCAGTTCACTTATGGAATGAGCTGCCTTCGGAAATCAGGATGGCTAAAAATAGCAACGACTTTAAGCGTAAAATTCGTGAACATTTGTCTAGTCTTTATAACAATAAGAGCTAAACTTATCATTTTGAATTTATTTATTTATATTTAGTACATATTTGTATTTATTTATATTTAGTATATGTATGTATATGTACGTATGTATATATGTATGTATATAAATCATGTGTGTATTGTATTGTAATATGCTTTATGTATATTGTAGTATACGTATGTGTATTATTTATTATATTATAATATACTGTTGTTAATACATTTTGAAACTTGATTCAAGAATATTAATCTCCCTTTTTTATTTAGCACCACTCAACTTTCTACACCTTCCAATGGTTGACTGGAGAATGCCTTTGGCATTAAGTCCACCATTGTACTGTTATTACATAAACTGTTAATAAATAAATAAATAATAAATTAGTGCGCATCTAGCTCTTGGATCGAACGGACAAGCCTGCTCGATCCTCCCTGCTACCTGCGCCGTCCGCTTGGCCCACCCGCGGCCACGCCCTCCCCCCGACGCCGTCAAGTGGCCAGAAGAAGGAAGAGTGCAGTAGTGTTGTGCAAGTGCAGTGTAAGTGTGTGCCGGAGCAACAGTGTTGACGCGTTTGGCGTACGCGCCTGAGCGTAGATAGCTGTGTAGCCGTCCGGTGAGTCTGTTTCTGTTGAGATGTAGGGACCAATATACTTTTAGTTTTTTATGCCACGTTACAACGCGAACGTAGTTTAATAACACGCACACCACCCACGTGGTATTAATTAGAGTCAATTATATCGTCGCTTGCTGCACTAGGCAGCAGCGTAGGTATACACCTAGCGCTCCTAAAGCGCTAGAGTTTTTCACGTACGTTAGGTTTACACCTCCCTGCTCACTGGGGCGGGAGGGTAGGGCACACAACCCCCGGCTTCACCGGGGGTGCTTGCACGATAGTTCTAACCGTAACTAATCCGAACCAATAAACGCGATGGAATCAGTCACCCTAAGTGACCTAGGCCTCGACTTCGAGGACCTTAAAAATCGTCCGCCAGCGGTCACTGTACGTGCGATCCGCGAAGCCCTCACCGCGCAAGGGGGGCAAATACATTACAAGCGCACACCATGCTCAACGAAAGCAACCACACCTGCGTCGGAAAAGTGTCCCTCCATCCACTCGGACACCCTCTCCCCGCTCACCTCCCCCAATCAGTTCGCGCAAGAAAAAGCGCAAGAGCAGGGCCTCCCCTGCTACCTCACCTACTCCGCCAACTGGTTACCTGGGTGGGTACCACCGTGGTGCCTATTTCTGCCGCAAAGCAGTAGTGTGAAAATTCTACTGTGTTCCGGTTTGAAGGGCACCGTAGCCAGCGTATTTACTGGGTAAACGAGACTTAACACCCTATGTCTCACGGTAGGCAGCGCGTTGGCGATACCACTGGTATTGCTAATGTCTATGGGCGTCGGTGATCACTTCCCATCAGGTGGCCCGACTGCTCGTCCACCTGCGTAAGCCATAAAAAAAAACTAAGGCGCCAAAAGCGTCGGCGGAGATATTATCGGCCCCTAGGCCATCAACATCGGCCACAGAGCCAACCCATGCCGCCTCATGGCAAATCATTCAGGCCGCCTCACGGCCAACAACATCGGCCTCATCAAGGCAATCCGCTGCTTCACAGCAAACACCTGCTGCTTCCCAGCAACCAACAATCCCACCTAGGGATAAGAAACCTCCGCCGATTTATATTCGGTCAAAGGAGAAATGGGCAGAGCTTCGGTCCGCGCTGTCCAACAAATATAAATTCACCGCGGCCGACTCAAACCAGGGGATAAAACTCCAGTTAGACAATAGTGACGCTCATCGTCAAGTAACTACGTATCTTCTAAAGAACGAGTATTACTATCACACATACGCGCTCCCGGAAGAGCGCGTACTTCGGACAGTCGTCAAAGGACTGCCGAAGGAGATGCCCACAGAGGACATCTACAACTTCATAAAGGGACAAAACATCCCAATCTACTCGGCCTTCCGCCTTACACATCCAAAAACCAAAAAACCATTCAATGTGGTCCTTCTGACCCTTGAACGCTCTACTGAGGGCAAAAGGTGTACGACCTACGCCACATATGCGACATAAGTCGCATCTCCTTCCACGCGCCACATTCTAATGGCCTTCCTGTGCAGTGCCATAACTGCCAAATGTACAAGCACTCGGCCCGGAACTGTCACGCACGCCCTCGCTGCGTTAAGTGCCTCGGTGACCATGGCACTCCTGACTGCCCTAGACCTAGAGATAGGGAAGTACTCACCACGTACGAACCGCCGGCATGCGTCAACTGCCAAAGCACCGGCCACACGGCCAATTACCTAGGCTGCCCCAAAGCGCCCAAGCGCAAGGCACCACCACCCTCATCCGTTCCAAGGCGCCCCCAGGTGCCTCCTCTTACATCCTTCCCGCCCTCTGACTAATCCAACGTGGCAAACCCAGTCTAGCGCTCCGCGTAGCGCTCCAATGCCCGCGTGGCAACAACCGCCACCACAGGTAGCACCGAGCGCCCCGCGTGGCGCCACACCACAAACAAGCGCTCCGCGTAGCGCCTCACAGTTTGCTGGCCATAGCAATGGCAGCAACTTGGAAACGTTAGCCGGACAGATCGATTTCGCAGAGCTCGATCGCCTTACCGCGGAATTCGACGCAGTCGAGAGTAACTTCGGAGCCTACCTTGCCATACTTCGTAAGTATAGGCAACTAAATAGAATAAACTATAGCCCATACTAAATAGAAGAAACGGCCAGGGCCGTCTAAAGCCGAACGTAGTAAATATTTCATTTTTTAACGCAAACGGTCTCGAGAATCAAAGGACTGAAATTTCAGTTTTCCTACGTGAAAACGACGTCAACATTCTACTAGTGCAGGAGACATTCCTAAAACCCGGTAGAGGCAATCCAAAAATCGCTACATTATAAGAAATGAGCGGACCGGCGCTTTACACGGCAGCACGCACATTTACTATAAAAAGCCCCTGCACTGTGTAGCAATCGACAATCCGTCGACGCTAACGCACCTAGAAGCCTCGGTCTGTAGTCTAGCCATGACAGGACACGCACCAATTACCATAGCCTCGGTCTACTTAACATGTAGAAGCTCATCCGAGGTAACTGAATCCGACTTCAAGACGCTATTCTCCCTAGGAGGCGCCGTCATTCTGGCAGGCGACTTCAATAGCAAGCACACCCGATGTAACAGCTAAAAAATCAACTCGCGAGCCGCAGCACTAGATGCACTATCAGAATGACTGAACTTCAGTGTCATTGCACCGCTTAAGCATACGAACATGGTAGGTGACAGATCGGATGTGCTTGATATTACCCTCCTTAAAAACGTCAATCTCGCTTTTAGAGGTATAGACGTCATAGAAGATCTAGCCTCCGATCATCATCCAGTCATCCTCAAATTAGGACCACCTGACTCCCAAAATATCATATCCAACACCATAGTTGATTGGCGCAAACTCAAATCACAGCTAGACTGCACTAGGTCGCTACACCTAGATGACATTACTAAAGTCCTGCTCAGTGCTAATGACGCGAATCTCGCTGCTCATGCACTCACAAGACATGTCCAAAGTGTCGTCAAGCCTTCTTGAAGCCAGTCCCGGTGGAGAAAAACCCCCGCTGGGCCTTGCCAAACGACATAAAGGACCTCTTGTGACGCAAGAGGGCTGCGATTCGTGCCTACGATTGGTATCCAACTGAACGGAACCGGAGACAGCAGCACGCCCTTGGACATCAGTCCAAGACGCGCATAGCTGAATTCAGTAACGATCGGTGGGATACAGATCTAAGCAATATGCACCCATCCCATCAGGTCTTCTGGCAACTCCCCAAAAGTCTGAAGGGCGGAATTGGAACTCGTCCGATGCCGCCTCTATCCCATCCTAACCTTCCTGATGCTCCTTCGGCGTTTCTCGATGAAAAAAAAGCCGAATGTCGAGCCGAGTGATATTAAATTAATTTTAACGCCATTTGATTTTGAAAATTGCATAAATACTTTAAATAAGCGCGAAGTAACTACTTATAACAAATGTAAAAATAAACAAATAATTAAATTTGAAAAATTATTAAACCAATCTAATCCTAAAGAATCTTTACAACGTTCAAACGGAACGCAACGTTTGCTAAGTGACAACAGTAATGACGTACGCGTGGTTTGTAATCTGTCACAACAATCACTGGATGAATCGACATTGAAAGTATTATCAAAAGGATTAAATTTCGCAATTGCACCGCGAAAAATCCCGTATGAACAAATTGTATGTAGTGTGGAGGATTGTTTGTTCAAAAATCAAGTACAAAAGGAAGATTTGGAGGCTATCCGACAACATATGTCGTCAATGTTGCGTCGAAGCAAAGTGCCGAAACCTAATCTTCCTAAGGATGAACTTATTGCACTTAACAACTTACGCGACAACAAAGAACTAACAATTCTCCGAGCGGACAAAGGTAATTCTACGGTTAAAATGGACACGTCAGATTATAATTCTAAATTAGAACAACTGTTATCGGATGAAACTACTAGCGATCTTCAAATTAACTAGCGATCTTATTAAAAGCACTTCGGAATAGCAAAGTTGTCTGTAAATTTTACAATAGATAATATTTGACTGAGCAAGTAAAGTCAACCAAAGGTACCTGATTTTTTTGTTTACAACTTCGAACTCTGATTACAGTGATTGTCGGTTGGATTCAATATTTTACAATAACGTAGGACTCTGTCAGTTAACTAATTTAATTATTTAAATGCTAACAGCCTTCATTCTATTGTGTCCTAAAGGGTGTCTTAAAGGGATAAAGACTACTGTTGGACAAGTATAATCTAGGTAATGGAATGTTGGTTGACCGTCTACCAGGTGGGATGTCGATCATACATGGATTAAACAGGAGCATCACATGGATTATAACTTAATCAATTTAATTATAAAAAAATAACGCTTGATAATGAGGACAAAACAAAGTAAGTTATTAATATCACATTTTAACGTAACTTTAAAATAAGCTCTTGTGTTATATTTAAATAAGAAATAATAATAGAAAGAATTTTGATAAGTTTTTATATATGATTAAATTTAAGTAACTTTCGATTTGTTTTTAACAATTTCTTAGACGGTTTCGGTTCATAAAATATGTATTTCATGCCACTTTCTTTTTTGAATAATAACGCTGGAAACTTTTTATTGAAATTCGAACAGAAATGTTTGTGAAGCTGAAATATGAAAGCTATTGTCAAATGAATGAAGTTAAAACAAAACGCATCGTGAGAAGGAACAGTTTCGTTTCCTGTTCACACATTATAGCTGCAACGAACAATAGCTCGAGCACAATGACTTCATAATTTTTACTTACAGATGCGATTCTGAAATAATCTGCGCTATATATAATAGATAGTGCCTACTAACGGACTATCGACGGCGATCTAAGAGCGTTTCAAGATATTATTAAAATTTCTTCTATTTTTGTTCATAAAATATTAAAACTCATGATACCATGCACCCCATTCTTTTATTACTATAAAATATTTTTCCTATGCAATTTTTAATTCCAATTCATTAAAATTTATTTTTTAATTTTTCGGTTAGATTTTTAAGAAAAGCGTATTTTTATTACCATATAATGCTAAGTAATATCAAGTTATATCCTAAATTGTAACGTTATTAAATACAGAAAATGTTTTATGGTAAAAGTTTTTCGTATCAACATAATTTTAGTGAGATACCGCTTCTGCTCTGGCAGAAACAATCATCTCTAAACTCAGAAACAAATAATTATTTTAAGCTTTCCCAAATGTTTTCTTTAGGCTCGAACTCCGCAGTTTTTGGAGATCAGATGTTTAGAAGTAAAGTTATATAAGGTATATACGAAGTTATACGATTAAAGATATTGAAAACAAAACGCTCAGATGAAATTCTGTACAAAAATTATTAAAAAGAATAATTTGTATTGATGATGAAGATTCGTAATTCGAAAGAATCCGAAACGTCGAGAATAAATATATTTTAGTAACGCGGAAAATCCGTAAATTAGTGGTTTTGATATGTATAATAATCGCGTAAATAAAAGAAATAATTATGTTAATGTTTTTTGTAATAACTGCGAACACTTCTCAAATAATTTATCGCAATAAGCCAGCCCAACACAGACGGTACGCGAGCATCCCTTTATCTTAATCTGACAATTTTCCTATCTAAATTTTTAAAAATTTAAATGGGTTAAGGGGTTAATCATAATATTAACCCCGGATTTTCTGGTTTTTTAAAAAGATCTTAGAGTTCCGGAATTAAATCCGGAAGGTTTGAATTTAATTTAAACCCGGGCGCAAAAATTTTAGTGGGTGGAATGTATATTCGCCAAACAAGGCTTTCCTTTGTTTTTGTTATCAAAAACACAGGGGATGGAGCAAACACAGGGGGATTCTTCCAATACGGGAAACATTTTCTTTATCAAAAGTTTCCTCTGATGTTGGCGGTCGTTTATCCAGCCATATTTCTCTTTGGGCTTTTGCGTGGGTGGGGCTGGAAAAAATTCCCCACATTTGGCCAGGAAAGGAAAAAGGGTCAGGAGGGACCCGGAACGGGGGAAATTTGCGGCGGTGGAAATGCGCAAATTTCGGTGGGGTTGCCTCGGGGTCTTTGACCCGTTACATGGAAAAACCGGGGGCCCCATCCGCTCCCGCGTCGGTCCGAACGCCCGGCCTGGGCGGACAAAAAGTTAAACAAAGGGTGAATGCTTTCGGAGGAAAACCCTCCCAACCCAACCAAAGCGGAAAAAAGAAAACATCCCGGGCCCAGGGTGGCCCCAAATAAAAGGGAAACCTGGGGGTAAGCGGGGACTGGGTTTTTGCCACCCCCCTTGGGGTCTTTATGGAAAAACTGCGGACCCATCCTGGGGGCGGGGAAGGCGGTGAAACCGGGTTCTTTAAACGGGGAAGCTGTCGGGGAGGACTACACCCGCGAGGAGGAAAGGGGCATGGAGTTAAAGGCTCTCCCCGGGCCCCAGAAAGTGGTGGCAAGTCTCCGAACCTGAAACCTTTTTAAGTTCAAAAAAACCCCTTAGCATGAACTTTGAAAGGCTGCAAAAGGACCGAAACAGATTAAAGAGGTTCAAACCCGGCGTGCAGGTTCCACCGGTCGACAGCGGGACGGTTGACCTTTTAGAAGACGTTCCTATGTATTAGGTGGAAAGTGAAAGTATGGAAGGTTGTTCTAAAGCATCCCAAAATCCCTGGCTCCGACTCAGGAAAATAAAAAAGGTATCAAATCAACGCAAAGTTTGATACAGGGCAACTGTCAGTCTGAGAGGTAACTCAAATAGAGTCGAAATGCGCCCGTTCGAAGGATAAGTATATCGTTGATCCGTTGCGAAAGGGATGGAGACTACTCCCGCAAGGCAACAGCTCTTACCTAGGAGATAGGAGCAAGAGAAAGCGCCCGTTCAAAAGGTCATGTTGGTCAAATTCTGTGGCTTCCTAAAGCGAACAAAATTTAGAGAATGGAAGGAGGGCTGACAACCACACGGCTGGGTCCCAACCAAGGCGATGGTTGGTATAAAAGGGTGGTTCAAGCCAGAATGCCCTCGAGAAATGGCTTAACCTTTAGGGCAGCCATCGGCCTAAGCAGGCTGCGTTGGGTAACGCAAGAGGGGCGGGATTGACGTATAAGGAGTCTTCCAACCGGGAAATTGCTCACCGGATAAACGTCCTAGATGCCGGACGCAACAGGGCCGCGTTTGGGAGATTCCGGGTGGGGACAGAAAGGCGGCAACTCTCTCGCACAAAAAGCTGAGGAGGCTCGGGAAGATTGGGTCGTCTTGACCGAAATCGGTTAGACGCGCATTTCGGACCTCGACCTCCTTTCAAAGGAGGGTGGCATCGCAATATCCGTGATGGAGCTGCTGTTTGGGATGTCGGGTCGGTGAATTCACAACTGCATCAGCCTCGGTACAGTGGCTGGGTGTCCAGTTGCTCGCAAAAAGTGGCAGAAAGGGAGACTTCTGTGGCGGTCGAGCCAAGGGTCACACTGGCCCGGGCCTGCAGTGTTACCGTTGCTTCCGGTCTGGGCACGTCCACGGGCACAGTAGTAACCAATCAAACTTTGTTACCGCTGCAGCCAACCGGTCATAGCAGAGAGTACTGCGCGGAACGCACGTTTGTAGTGATGCGCAGAAGCCGGGAATCACAGGTGTACTAAATCCTGCACTCAGTTCGCAGAAGAGAGGCGAAACGTGGGCCGAATTCTCCTAAGGCGTACAACTGGCAGCCAATCGCAACGGATGGGATGGACCCAGTAGGCCGTAATTAGGCCTCTCGGTTACTCAGGAATCACAACCTGCAAGCTCAGGATCTTCGTCCGACCATGGCGCAGTGGTTGATTCACCTCGAATAGTCGAGCCCTATTCGCCCAGCCCGCGACAACTGGGCGGGTGACAAGTAGCGCCAGGAGCAATAGTAACTCAGAACGATCCGGCTCCCCGCCCGAAAGCCTGCAAAAGGCTGGATGTTCTGCCTTCTTGGGTATAACGGTGGTGGCGGTTATTTTTCCACGTATGTCCTGCTGACTTTGAAACGTCTCTGGGGAGGAACTTTGGGAAGGTCTCGGGGTCCTTGGTCGCTGGAGATTTAATGCAAACATTTGGGGATCTCCGGCATTGCCCGGGTGAGCTTTTGGAAGGTGGGCAGTTTCACTGGACCCTTTGCTCAACCGTGGTGCAGTGCACCCGTGCGAGCACAGGAGCTCGATTGTCGACCTAACGTTCGTAATCCTCCTGCACGCTGTGTCGCAGAATTGGAAGGTCGTTGAGGACTAAACCCGTCTGATCACGGTATATCCATTTGATTTTGTACATCCTCTTTCAGCAATTGATCAAGCGTCTTCCACAAAGCGGACCGGATGGGCGTTAAAACGCTAACCGGGCTCCTGAGAGCAGCCGCTGCAACGGCTGCCTCACGGAGTTCGGTTGAGGCTGGGGAATGCTTTACGAAGCGATACGCATGCAGCGATGCGCAATGCCAAGCAGGATCTGTTCCACCAAGCGACAATGTACTGGTGGTCGCGGAATCTCTAACTCCGCGAGGGGATGATTGCTGACGCCGGTAGCACAGATACACGAACCGCTGACATCTGGCCTGAGGAGAAATGCCCTGCACACCACTCAGAGATCGCGCTGTGACTTCAGTCAGCCATTCCGCGGCAAAGCCTCAGGGCCGTGAAATTTAAGGTTCTTAAGGCCCAGGGTCAGCCGTACAGGATGGTGAGGCAAAACTCGCCCCGGGCCTTCCATTAACTCAGTCCTCAACTTGTTTGTCAGTGATTGTCACGGCCTCTTCCAGGGAGCATCACACCCTATGGTGTCGCCGACCACCAGTCCGGTTCCTGCTGGAAGTTCCGGAAGTCTCAGGTAGGTTCAGGGTGCATGGAGCAATGAGTCCGAAATGTGGTCTGGACCGATCGTTCCCCGGAAGAGTCTGGGATTGCTCTTAGGCCGGGCCAGTGTCCGAGGTTGTATTCTGGTTCCTCGAACAGGGGCATCTTTTCCGCAAAGGTGGAAAAGGGCCTTTGAGAGGAGGGTCAACACCGCTTCCCTGCCTACCTATTTGGGTTCTCCTGATGAGTTGGGAAATTACTGAGCGTATAATCGCTGCTCGCCTTAATTAACGCGGGGAGTCGGCCTGATCTGGTCCGAATCAAATGGCTTTCGAAATCGCCGTTCACCATTGATGCGATTTCCGTCAAAGGCCTCTGTCCGGAGGCGAGTATCCGGGGTAATTTGGCGGATCGTGGGAGATCAATGCCTTACGCCCTCTGGAACAATTCCGGCGCTAACGTACCATAGATACCCAATATTTGTGTCCGGTCATCCAGACTATCTTTCCGATAGGTCGTAGTATTTCCACGCAGGAAGGCGGGCATGGATGACGTGCGGTGCCACAGGGTCCGGTCCTAGGCAGTCCGTGGAACATCGGAAGATTGGATGCGCGGTACGAATCTCACAGGGTCAGCAGTTCAGCCGACGATACTCTGGTCACTGCTGCCCAGACTTCCCGGGCTGGCATACAGCCACGCGAGTGTTGCGATAGCGCGTATTCGTCCCTCGGTCTGGAATGGCTGACTAATCGCGGGCTCTCACGGGCCTCGTAATCACCGCCAGGCTGCACAGCTGACCTGGAGGATCTTCCCACCTATTAAGTCGACTTGGGTTACCTAGGTGTCGTCCTGAAAACGGTGGAACTTCGACATTTCCGCCAGCTCACCCCCGAAATTGATGGGACTGCAGGGCGCTGGGATGTTTACTTCTCTTAACGGAGCCGCGAAGGGTTAGAGGCCTTTTAAGTAGTTCGCCAATGGCTCTATGGAGAACCCATTTGGGCGGACTATTGAATTTGCAAAGGCCCTCCTAAGAAGCCTCAGAGGGCCTTACAGGACGATTTCGTTTGAGGTGTCCTTATTCCATGGAACTCTCCTGGGACCTGATGCAGAAGGTTCTCCGTTGTGTTTGTGGAGGTCGAGATTCCAGACAGGGAGGTTCAACCGTCAGATGAATATAGATTGGCGGGGGAATACGGCCGTTGTTTGTGGCGCTCAGACCGGAATCTAACTCTTGGACAAAGGGGTGGAAGCTGTTTCCGGTCACTTAAGAGTCCAAAATGGGCTACGGTTACATTACCAACGGGCTGTGGAGCAGTACTGGGACAGCCAATATTGTACAATTTGGAGCGTGGAAACGCGGATCACCACTGCAGAATGGGATGAGCCACGATCCGCCTCACGGCGGTCTTAGGCACCGACCTTTACTTGATGGGTAAAACCGGTGGGAAAAAACAAAGGCGTTGGAGTCCTGTGCGGTAATGCTCCAGAAAGAGGCGGCGGAACGAGAGGGGAGACCCTACCGCAACCGATGCGCCGCCGGAGGGGCGTGGCGCCGGCGCATGACCGCCTGCCGCCCGTGAGCCGGGAGTGAGCGGGACCCCCTCCGAAGCACGGTCCTCGTGACGATGGGTGCCCCACACCTAAGCTGTTTAGTCTAAAGACTTGTGGTAGTTCGCAGATTAAACACTCGTGATGTGGTGCTGGTGAAATAATATGATCCACACTACATCAAATAAGAACGGAATGGAGGTTCCAGGTTTAATGGTAAAGTCTCAATAACCTGATCCCTTCCGGGGGAACGAAGATCCAGAATTTCCCGGTTAAAAAAAAAAAAAAATAAATTCTCGTTTAAATACAGTTAAATGAGAACAATTAAATTAATAAACCGTGACAACAGGAAACAATTAGATTTGAAGGCAATATTGCAATGAGATTTTTATGTAAAACAAACATTGTCAACTTGATACTTTTGATATTTTTGGTCCAATACCGGTGGAAATATCAGCCTTCAAGTCTACCTTCAATTGGCTCCAATACAGCACAATAGTAACAGGGATGCAATTGAAGCCGTTCACTTTGGCTTTTACCCTTAATTTCTAATGCGAAACTCACAATTCTTATATATACTGTGTGTAAATTCATCACGTGATAGCGAAATATTAATTAATTGAATAGATGCAATTTTGACTTTCCTAATCAGCCTTGCGTAAAAGTATCTTGGTTATTTTCTTGCATCTATATAAAAGGGTACAAAGTATCACCTTCCTTATCCTCAAATCATCAACGAAAAGTTTATTCTATAAAACTACGCCATCGATTGACCGACACAACCCAATTAGTAGATATCGCCAACTGTCCGAACCGTATTCCGTATTCATTGCGACTGTCAAATAATATGACAAAAATAATTGGCAATAAACAATATTGCGACTTTCAGTTGAATTTTAAACTATCCTTCAGGGGTTTGACAAATACAATGATTGCAAATTTATGAAAATTGGTTGATAAAGGGTTCCATCGGGTAAAAACAACTTGACACGCGAAATAAATTTATTTATTAAGATAAGATAAGCGATAGAAACAAAATGAGCATAGCTTAAATTTCTTCTATTAATATAAAAAATATACAAATCTAGTAAGATGCTTATTAAAATAGTTACTGATATAGATACGACCTCTGTTCATAACACCAAAGACACGCAACAGAAAAATTTTATCATTATCACCTTAAATGATAAGCAAACTGTTCAATCTATTTTAAAATTGTTATGATGTACATGTATTAATCGGTCACAATAACTTAATAATTAAAAAATTACCAGTAAGCAATCAGTGCTTTTAGAAAAATCTCAGAATCTTAAACTAAACTTTCTGTTTTTAAATTTTATTATTTAATGTCTTTATTTAAAAGAAGAAAAATATCTATATTTTTATTAATGCCTTCGTAATGCCTTCATTTTAGAATATATATTTAAATTAAACAAAAACAATTTATATTCAAGGAAAGGGTCACATTGTTATCGTTACTCTTTCAATTTCCGATGATTTAAAAAATTATATCACATTGTTGATCTTAAAGCAGCAACTCATGTATTATTAAAATTAAATAATCACAAATTATTAAAATTTAACATAATTTGTGGAGCCTTGCTTAAATACATGAATGTATCACTGAAAGTATATTTTTTTAATTTTTATCATATATCTATTTTTTCAAATTTAAATGCTAACATTAATACAAACATCATACAACAATAACGAATATATTTTACCTATGTTAAAATCCAAATTGTAAAAATTGTAAATAAAATACGGGGTTTAATATTCTGTATTACAGTATACGTTCGTTAGAGAAACATTTTAACCTCTCTCGAATACTAGTGCTTCCGGACAAGCGATTTGAGAATTTATGTTAGACTAGAATTTGTACCTAGCTTTGTTTCCAATTTTTAATGATTTAAGGCATAGCTCTCTGTCTAATACTACTTCAAATAATACAAACATTATTTACTATTCTCTCTTAAATTGAGATAACGGTAGCTTGATAAAAATTTTCTTTTGTAAACTTTTTTAGAGTTTAGAACTAAATAAATGTAAATCATATATTAAAAGAAATATTTTTTATATAAAATTTCTAACCAAAGTTTGAATGCGGAACTATGGAAAATGAATATTATTCTTTAAAGATTAAAATCTACTTTTGAACGTTCTTGAACGAGGCAATTTTAACATTAAAGTTTTATTTATCGATTAAATGTCATTTTCCTGTATTTAATATGCAATAAATTGTCCTGAAAAGTATATTTTTCTTCCTGATTACAAATGATGGCCGTATTATATTAATCACCTTGATCTGCAGGTGAGCAATTCATAACTTGTTACCAGGATAACTTTTTATTAGTAGTATTTTAATAAGTAAAAATACTTAGCTTGTTTAAATGTTAAATATAAAAACAAATTATAAACATATAGAAAGTTTATTGTAACATTATAATTTGAGTACCTTTGAATGAATCCTGATCAAATATAAAGAAAAATGTGATGAGTATGAATGGAAAAACAAAGCGTTTTATCAAAGAATCCAGGTTATTGTTATACACTTATTGTGTTTTGTTTTTGATTAAATTTAATTATGCTTTAAATTTTTTTAAAGTTTGATTTTAGGTTAAAGAAAATTAATTTAAAAATAATGTTAACTGCAAACCTTAGAATAAAATTTTATATTGAAGTTTCAACAGTTTAAATGGTAGTACCTTAAGATTTAACAGAATGGCATCCTCTAATTTCCGACTTGGGATGAGTTTGTGTTTGCAGAGTCATAGTTCCTTCAACAAATATCACAAAGTAGATAGTTTTTGGTTGTGAAGTTGTTGTAAAAAACTTAAACCTATATATTGGTAACAAAGGTTTACAGATAATTTTATTATTTTGACAAAAATGATAAGATGAATGACACATTTATGTTATAAATATTTTAACTGTAAACTAGAAATTTACGTTACAATCAAAATCGATAAATAATATAAAAATATATTAAATTATTTTAACAAGGCATTAGTGTACTACTAAAAACTAAAACACCTTTTACAATAATGTTGTAAAACTAAAAGAAATTTAATGAATTTTTAAGACCGTTTCAATCGAGCTCAACAGAACTAAACTTAAACAATTGTCTTCGAACATTAAATAGTTTATATCAAATTAAGCATAACGAAGGCCATAAATATTTTGTTCAGTTCTTTTCAACTTATTTCAAACATATATACATTCATGTAACAAATATAGGTTTTTAACATAATACCTACTTAGTATTCTTTAAAAGAAAAAAATGTAAATAGTCCTTCCTACTTTCGCGGCCTGTATTGCAAATTCTAAGATTAATAGTTTATATAACAAATAAAACAGTTAAAAAACGCGTTTGCTCAAAACTATTTTAACTTACTGTATCTATTGCAGTTATTTTGGACAAGTCGTAAAAATTGGCACCCAAAAATACATCAAAGCATCCAAACTCATCCCCTGACGACCTTTTCTGTAAATTGATGCCTACTTGTTTAGGGCGGTCACTTTGTAAATTTTAGGTAAAATATTTTTAAATATTAGCCTAATAAATGGGTATAGTCATAATATGTAGAAAGACTTTTAATCAAATTGACGCGTACTAAAACTAAACTTTCTTTATTGACGATTTTTCAAAACACCTATTAAAAAATGGAAAGATATCTTAAAAGAGTATAATACATAAATATTTATCGTTTAATTTTTATTCAAAGCCGGAAATTAAAAAATGGTCTAAATATTTTATTGCATAAGTGATTACAACCTTTAGGTAAGGTTTGTGAACCGTTTTACGTTAAAGTTGAAATAGCACATACGTGACATATGACCTTTTTACTTACTTTGCAAACGTTTTAAATTAAAAAATATTAATTTAATCTGACAAATCCTAAGAATTCTTACTTTAATTAAAATCGTGAAGTTACATCAAACATAGTGAATAGTTTTTTATTATAATATTTTTTTAACATGTCATGATATACGATTCAAAAATTTAAATATTCATGCATCATTTGTTATATAATGAACATTTCGTTTATTATTCCCTTGTCAACCGCTTGCATGGAAAAGCGAAATTATTTATGCGGTCATTTCTTTTTCAGGTGGTTTGTATTCATTATAATTTATTTAAAGCAATAAATACAGTATTGTTTATAAGCCAAACATTAATATCGCTAAAATAAAAAAATTTTTGAGCGTCTTTTTATATCTGAAAGTAATTTAAATCATTTCTCTTATTTGCCCAAATACACATTAATGTATACAAACTTATTTTTATAGCATTTATTTGTATATTATTTTCAAATCTAATGTATCGATGATATTAATTAACAAAGTTAAAGAATAAGTTTTAATAGACCAATGCGTAAAACATACAGAAAAATTTACTATCTTAGAAGATTATCTTTTACATAGTAATCAAATGTTGAGTGACCCTTTATTACATATGTTCTTTAAATAAGGCATAATATGATGAATATTTTGAAAAATAATAAAGTATAGTAATAAGCTAGCTTGAATTTCCTGTGGAATGAATTGTGAAAATTACATTCTTTTTTCATTAGAATAATTACTAGGTCTATATTTAGATTCTTTATTAGCATTATTTAACTTAAAAGCACCCTATTCGGCAAAACAACAATAATGTCAAAATAATTAAGTTTCCACAGGGAAAACTTAAACAAATTTGTAAATTTTACGAAACATACGCATGAAAATGTTTTAAATCCTTTTTTATTAAATGCACATTTCTATAAAACCTTAAACCCTAATTCCAAACCTTAAATTAAAATATTAATTAATATGGAAAATTAAATAACTAAGTTTTTAAATTAACATTTCAAAGATTATATTAAATACGATAGTTGGAAATAACTTGGTTAAAGTTTGAATTAGAAATGATATCCAGTGAGATAAAAAAGTAACCCATGACAACAATGTACTGTCATGTTTCTGGCGTTCTTATTGGTGCATTTTATAGAGATGAAACCAACATACATGACGTCGCCTCATTGCACTAATTTTTTTACAAAATTCGGTCTAATTTATATACTAAAATGATAATGCATTAAAATGATGTTATGTATACCACATTCCAATAAAAGATTTAGATCCTATGATAAAGTCAAAATTATAATAGGTTTAACTTTTAACATACAAAGTGAAAAAACTCTTATTGATAAACACAATAAATAACTTTTTATTATCATCAAGAATAACTCCACAATGTAGTGTTAAAACAATGGTGTTCCGGGTTTAAAGGAACGAGCCAGCTTATTTACTAGGTAAACAGACTTATGACCTATGTCTACGGTGGCAGCCGTTAAGCGATACCACTATATTGCCATGTCATGGCGTCGTGACAATTTCACCAGGTGCCACTGTCGTCTGCCTACGTATGCCATAAAAAACATATCACAAAAATTATTCAATTTTGTAACAATTTAAAATATAAATAATTTAACAAAATTCTTTGAACCGTTTATTCGTTTTGGTTTGACTCCTTCACAATCGATCTTCCTGTAATTTCGCTTTTCTTAAACGGTAAGGTCCTTCTTTTGAACATTACAGAAAGGTACTTTATAATTAGTTAAAAGTTAATTGAACGTTAAAGGGCTTTTATCTTGAAGTTTCTATGAATTACGAACAAGGCGTGAGGGAAATGTTTGCTACAAGACTTCTGAATTAGGCTTTAATAGGTGGGAGAAAGTTAATAGACTCTAAATAACTTATCTCACAATTTTGAATAACTTCAAAGTTCAAAATGTTGTTCAGATCCTTACTTTCCTTTTTTAAAATTAAACGGTGATAAAAAACAATACACAAAATACTTATATAGACTTTATATATTTAATAATTAAAATGTGTTAAACTCATACTGAACTTTAAAAGAATTACTAAGTGAAGTGTTGGCTCTTTAGTAATATTATTTTTGGATAGATACTTTAATACTTTTATTAATCAAAAACAATGTGATATCAAATTACGTTCAATATTAACAAACTGATGGGTAACTTAATTTTTTCGAACTGACTCGACAATTTTTATTGTTTACTGGTTTTTTAAATTATTTATATTATTTTTAATTAACATCTGATCCTAAAGTGTTCAAGTAGAAAGAAATGTAATTTATAAAAATGTAAAGTAATTCCATAAATATTAATTATTTTTATCCAGATTTTATTTTCTCCAATATAATTTTTAAAGCAAACTTCTTTTAAGAATTTCTTTAAATCCTTAATTTTATTGAAAATCATTTATAATAGCCAGTTCGTAAACGTTTCCGTGCAATGGAAAAGTTATAATGGATTCCACTGATTATATCGTGAGCGCAACTGTGTTCCTTTAATCGTATTTTTTTTTATACTATGTTTTTTTGGCTTAAAGTTTGTAAAAAAAACCTAATGTATGGTGTATGGTAATTTACAATTACTTTTCCTTATATTTTTGTCGTAACTCTTAATATAAATCTTGGATATCTATTTTTTGGTTGACAAAAAATACATTGGTTTTCAATTCGTAATTTTTTAGCCTTGTTTTAAAGGAATGGAATAATTTTACTAAATTATACCTTTATTGTTAATCTTTACTTACATTCTTCCATATTGTAAGTATTTTTCTTGTTAGGATATGCCCAGAGATACACCGCTTGAAGTAATTGTCTCCAGCTAGGAGATCGAGACCCTTGTAGAGAAAAGCATTCTGAAGCTCTAGCTACGGAGGCTACTTTAGTGTTAGGCTCATACCGCCTATCCTACCACAGCAGTTTGAGGCGTATAGAAGTTGCAGATCCACGGAGTCGTTAACAAAGGATGAATAAGAGCTATTAGGGTAGTGGGATTTTCTAGCCCAGTGACTGCAACTTGGTTGCGAGGTACAGGAATAGAAGCACGATTATTATTTTCTACCACCGCTTTTCTATGACGCATACAGAACGGACTTCTCCAGGCTGGTTAAATCCTGCCTGCGTTGCCATAAAAAAAACATATCAGCAAAAAGCCCGCTAACCAACCAACGATAACTCAAAATTGACACAACTTACTATCTTAGTCGCAAAATCAAACTCAGGTTTTTACAAGAGGCTACTGCTACTTGGCAGAATTTGAAAATAAATGTACATAAAATTATGGTAAAATGATTAAGATATATAAGATGATAAATCGAAGTCATTTTTGCATTTACATAGTTAGATACTATATTTTTAACTTTATAAGTTACTGAATAATCTGTTGAAGTAGCCTAGAGGCTAAACTAAAGCGATCAGACTGAAGTGATGGATCCGACCATTGGAACTTGATTGAAGTGTTGTCGTTACTAAGTGGCACGGCATACTGTTGATGCAAGTGTATGGTTTGTTTAAATAAACAACTAAAAGTATCAGAAAAGTAATTTTTTTTAATGTTTTGATTTAGAATTTTATTTTAAGTGTATCCGATATTTTGGATGAGAAACATAATAAATCTGTGAAAATCAAAGTACAGTTTTATTGCAAAAGGCAAATTTGAAAGTTTTATAAAAATATATTACATGTGTAATTTTAATTATAATTCATTCATGATATACTACAATTAAAGAATTATGTATCTCTTACTAGATGAACTTTCTAAGACTTACCGTGAGCACATTACTAGCAAAAGCTTGGTGATGTGCTCATATTAATGACTATTCTACTAGTAAGCGCGAGAAGTTACCTTGTTACAAAACTTTACTATGCACAAGCTCTACCCCGCTGTTTTTCTCCGTGGTCATAGAAA
Organism: Lamproptera curius; assembly: GCA_029286875.1. Classification (NCBI taxonomy): domain Eukaryota; kingdom Metazoa; phylum Arthropoda; class Insecta; order Lepidoptera; family Papilionidae; genus Lamproptera; species Lamproptera curius. The sequence goes on along the minus strand of JAGSMT010000039.1, from coordinate 932,501 downwards.
AAAAATCACTTAAACGTGTGTCCTTAAGATTCACTTAACAAACACAACTGACACCGTCTGATATGTTATTACCTCAAAGTTACGTTAATATGTAAGCTATGTTTAATGTAAGTTTAGTAAGTAGTTTTTGACAGAGTTTTTAAGTAGTTTATTACAGATTTACAAACATGCTCCTTACAAACTTTTACATACATGATATCAGTAGGATGAAATGTTCTGGCAGATAATAGTCGTAAACAATAAATCAATAATTGCGTTATAAATTCCAAATTTTATTATCATCATCATATTCATTAGCCAAACCACAAACAAACGATTTGACTAATTAACGCAATAAAAAAATAATGCACACAATATTAATGCTCAACGTTAACCGTCAGGCAAGACATTACTAAAAATTTGTTATTCAATTCAAAATGGAGGAAGTAATTGTAATTGAAATATTTTTTTTTATTTTAAAACTCTTTCTTCTTTCACAATAATGCTTCTTACGTTTTGTTTTTACGTAATGTTGAAACTCATTTACATGTAAAGCAAGTTAGTTTTTCTTTTCATAAAAATTATCGGATGAATCGACATAAACGGTCCACAAGATATTCTGTAAGCGTAAAGCTAATATTGTGGAATCACCACAAACCGGTAATTGGCGGTTTATCTTTAGACAACTACACGCTCTGAGTGAGATAATGTATCCTGGCTGTGATTGTCTAATTTAGTAGTAAGTCAATGATAAATAATTAACGTTTACTTTAAGTTAATGCGAATAATGGCACAGGAGGAAATCTATATATATTATTTAAAATTATGGAGTTAAACTAATAATTTATATATTTATGAGTATTCTGAAACATGCATGATAGTCCTGGTGAATAGCAAATCAGTTATGTTTTCAGTAAAATTAACACAACTTCATTGTCAAAATTAACCCTTAAATAAAGAAAATGTTAGGATTACTAAACTTTATCACTAGTAACATTTTTAATATTTTTATTGATTTTTTTATTTGTATCATACACAGAAAATAAAAATTCCTTAAAAAAATACAATGTCCATGGCGGTGAATTTTTTAGTAAATTCTATTTCCTGTGTTTTTATTAATTAATGTTTGTATGTTAAAAAATAAGAAAATCATTTTTTAAATGACAGCTATAAGGTAAGCAATAAACGGTTAGGTAAGCAGAAAAAACAAATGGAAAAAAATTTACACTACCGTAATATAAGGGATTATTATTTTGTAAAGACCTAAATGTCCATAAAATTCATTTAGGTGGCGATGGCTACTATTACGCTTTAACTATTCCGTACTACAGAGCCTTTTAAACCGAAATACACCGACCTTTTAACAGAACGCTATAACATAAAAATGATTTGTAGACCTTGTTTTTCACAAGAATATTTCATTAATAAATAAAATGACTTTACGGATTTTATCGCATTTATTTTACATTTTTAAATTCCCGACGTTTCGATCACTTTCCAGCGGTCGTGGTCACGGGGTAGACTGAGATGTCATGCGTCTTGTTGCTGAAGCGGTATGACCAGATTTTAATGGTAATTAAATAATGTTAATCTGCACGCTAAAACTGTACTGTTTAAACCTCAGAATTTAATATGTAAAATAAACGTAATAAAATCTGTAAAAAGTCCTTTTATTCAATAATGTATAGTATTCGCGTAAACCAAAGAATTAATTATATAAAAAATTAATAAAAGTAAACACGTCCCAACTTAATCAAAATAATCGTAAATTTATATACACATTGTCTTGCAACATTTTTCAAAACCACTATATGTTAGCAGCAAGCTATAATAACTAGTATGCAAGTTTTATGTAGGTACATCTCTTTTATTGTAAAACATACATATTGTTATGTTGAGACATTTCACGGCCTCCCATAAAAAGTATTTTATAATATAACACAAATATACTCTCTACACAAGACAGGCGAAATACGTTACGGACATTAAAACAGGATAGCCCAAACGGTTTTAGAAAATAAATAGGCATTATCTATACAAATAAATAAAAATGGAGTGTCAGTTTGAAACATCTAAATAACCGTTTTTTAATAATTACACCGTGGTCTAGCAGTATTGGCTCTTGCTTTAAAAACCAGACAAAACAACTTCGTATGTGTTATCGTTGTTTTCTGGTTGGTTAATACAATTGGCTGATCACCAATGGTCTGAAAAGCTAATTATGATGAAGGCTGATGGTGACGATGATGCTTAATTTGACTTCTTTTTTTTGTTACTTTTGTTAAACTAGGTCTTAAAAGGCGTCCAAAGGTTTTTTATATATTATAATATATATATATATATAAGAAATCCTTTTATTATCCCACGAAACCGTTAACCTTGGATGATCTTATTATCTAAGACTTAGATTTGAATAGTTGCAAGTGTTGCAAGTTAAAAAGGGTATGCTATAAATGGTAATCAAAAATTAAAATTGACAAAGAAAACAAAAAGATTTTTCAAGGTCTATTCAATTGATGATTTTGGACCGTGTTATAAGGGTGTTACTTCAGGATTAACTGAATTAACGAGGCGCCTTCATCCATCATTGTCTTCAACTTTGGGATTAAAACCATAACGTCGATACTTATAACATAGCACGTCAAGCTTAATAAAGTTTCTGCATTTATTAAAGAAGTTTAATCGATAAGATGATAAATACAGTGGATAAAGATTTAAGGTTCGGACTTTAGGAAAATTTTGACGATACTAACAGTTCTGCTTTATTTTTAATGTCTGACTACATTGTGGTAAATGCTTTACGACTAGGAAGATATTGGATTCTATTCTAAGGGAAACAGGTTTGTATAACCACGACCTCCGGCTTATAAAGCAAGGACCAATACCATAACTATATGCATTATTTAATTTTACCGCCGTCGTGGCCTAGTGGTATAATGGCCTGTTGCAAACCGGAGGACGTGGGTTCGAATTATGCGGGGAAACCACTTTGTGTTATCGTTGTTTTCTGGTTGGTTAGAACCGATTGAAAATGAAGATGATCGAATGTGTATGTAAAAGGTGAAACTTGGACGCCATGACCTTTTTTGGCAGTCGTTAAAGGATAATTAACTCATCCATCGAATCAAGTTAACATTTTAGATTGCGAAGGTCATACGGTAGTTGCTCTTTGTTAAAACTTTTATTCAGTTAAACCTGGATGGCTTAGAAGCCCACCCCAGACAATTTGGGATATTGTTAGAAGTTTGTATCTAAAATCAAATTTGATATACACACACGTCTGCATGTAAGTTTTATATATGGTAAAATAACCTAAATAAAGAATGCAGCAATTAAAATTTTCATTTTGAAACAAGTTTACGATGACTCTTAATAAAACTGTTATTAACAGTCGCCTCGTTTTACGCTGTTTTCGACACTAGTTTAAACGTTGGTCTTTTAAAGACAGCATTTTTACTACTTAAGGTTTCATTAACAATCATTCCAAAAAATATATATTTTCACACAAGTAACACGTTCAATTAACATGTAAAACTTATTTAGTTGCAAACATTCAATTACAAAAGTTTTATCTCCCAGCAGATTTATAGTTACAAAAACTTTGAATTGCAGCGTTACACTTGGCTCATAATTTAACTGCACGTAAACTGCGCTGGTAAGAACTAAGTAGCTTTTAGTAAAATGGTAGTATTTTTAATGTTAAAAACATAATACTCATGTGTATATGTGTGTGATGTTTAATAATACAAATGTGAGTAGAATACTGTAATAAAAAAGCGACTGTTTAGTGTAATTTTTGTTTATAAAATTTAAAAAGCGTACCCGCGAATTTTATCGTGTTTATTTTTTGAAATCATTGACGTTTTCCTCTTTGCAGATAATTTTACTACTAAAGAGATCCCCAATAAGAAGTATTATTTCAATGCAGCCTTAGTTATTTATCCTTAAAATTAATAGCTTTTATGTGAAAATAAAATATATGGAATCACTTATGTTGGTAAAAGTGAGTTGTAAGAATAGCCGTATCCCGTAACTACAATATTTTTTTTTATGAAAAATGGCAATGTTTCGTTTTCTGTTTTACCTATAATATTTCTTATTCCTGGACAATGGCTGAAAAATATATACCATTTAAAAGGGATAATCAATATTGGAGCTCTAGGACCGGAGTAGTAGTAGAAAATGTAATAATGTAAAGATGCTAACATAAGATATGAAAGTTGTACTTGCCGCAAAGTTAATTTTATTTAGCCTCTTTATATCGTTTAGCATTTGTAACATCTATATCATTATGAACTAGTAGATTATAAATAATCATGTCTAACAATAAACTACAACATGATTATAACTAATCCAATAAGTTTTTTATTTGAAGAAGTACAAAGTAAATATGAAAAATAAAATAGAATACATCAGAAAACGTCAAAATGCTTCACTTTTTAGTAAATTATATACTTAACAGGTTTAAAAAATTAATTTTTCTTACTTAAGTGCTATTAAAAGCAACACCTGCAGCAAGCAATCTGAAAAATCATGCTATCAAGTTGTTGTTTTCATTTAGTCCAAGCGATGTATTTTTTTGTATTTATTGTTTACTACTAAAAACAAATTTAACTAACATTGCCTTTTCAGATTAATAAAATTATTGCTTAATTTTAAAAGTAAATTCAATTTAATATTTATTATTTCTTAAATTTTAACATTTATAAAAATTAGCCACATCTGTCAATATTTTCAATATCTAGAAAAGTTTTGCCATTTTTTTTTATTTCTTTTGTTAAGTTTCGACAGTTTGTAAAGTATTTAAATTTTCGTATATTGTTCAGCTATTAAGAAATAACATGAAAGAAAAACTTTACACGATCATGAATTTGTCATCAATCATCTAAATGATTCATGATTTTATACTTTTGATGTGGATACATACAACCGATATGTATAAATAAATGAAAATCAATTAAGATCATCTGGAGATTTTATTAAGTAATCAATTTTTAATCCCTGTTCCAGTACAAAAGTACAAGTAAATTTTTGTAATTCACCTTGTTAAAAATTATTATATTTGTATACTTTGATTATGTATGACTAAAGCTAAAGCTACAAATATCAAATAAAATGTCGCCCAATTTCTTTACGTCTATAATATTACACTAATTTAATTGATTTTTTAATGTTATAATCAATATTTGGTAAAGTAATAATTATTAAAAATTAAACAAAAGAACAAAAGTTACATAGCGCCAAGGATTATCTCGTTGAAGTAGCAGTGAGCCGGACACATGGTCCGAAGAACGGATGGCCGATGGGCTAATAAGGTATTACAGTGGAGGCCACGTTTAGGAAAATAAAGTGTTGGTTATCCCAAGTTCAAAGTTCAAGTTGACAGCGAGTAACAGGTGATCGGCCGTCTTGACGTTCATTTTTATTAAAACCAGTATCACATATATCTAACTACGCAATCCCATTTAATGATTGACGAAAAGACGATTATATGATATATTTAGGCTTAAAAAGTTTATTCATTTTACTAAAAATATATTTTGATGCAATTACGAAATTGCCGATGCTCAATTGGCAATAACAGCTTTTGACCCGGCGTCAATTATAACCCATGAATGATCAAATCGAATCTAATCCGAATCAAAGTTATTGCGCTTCTCTCTTGTTTTTTAAACAAAATTTTATTTAGGAGATCGCATGTTTTCATATAAAAAGGTTAAAAATTAAGAGTTAAGTTAGCTAATAAAAAATACTTTCTAATAGAAATTAGTTTAATAATATCATTAAAATAAATTCTGAAACATTTCTTTTTGTACAATTAAAGTGTACACAGACGGGCCTTTATCCTTAGGCATTTCTAACGTAACGTTAGGGAGGTGACTAAAATTCAGCGTAGGTGCATAGAATATATTAAATTGACAAATAATACTTTTTCATTAATCCACTCTTTGTTAAAATCAATTTTATATCAACTAATTACAATTTATACATATATAACAATAAAATAAATATTCAAGATTAAGTGACATCCGCCACGCCTCATTCAAGATGTTTGCGCCTTTGCTTTAAACTGAAAATAATTTGAAGCTATTCTGACTTAGGTAGCATGTTCCACAGAAGAATTATATATGAAAGGACTTATATATGAAAGGACTTGTGAACGAAATGGGGTAATACGATGGTAGGACAATGGAAGACGGTTTTGTCATCACTCAGGTTTAAAATATGGTGACATGTAGACGGGGAAGAAAGGAGAATGAAAAAAAAAGAAGATGAGGGACCCTCAAGCGCTCGTCGTTGTGGAATAGACAGCCATTTAATTTGTATTCGATACATTGACACGTGGTCATATTTCGAAGATTGAATACGAATCGAATGCACTTATTTTGTTCAGTCAAGTTTAAGGAGTTAAGTTTGATCTGCATTTGGGTCAAAGTGAACACGTCACCATAGTCAATCAACAGGGAAAATTAAAGAGTGACGAGCGTTATTTTGGTTTCATGGAAACAAGTTTTTAAATCGATAAAGGCTCTTAGTACCCTATTACTTTTTGAGAAACGCTATTGTTGCTGTTTCTGTACTCAGTGTTGAATCAATTATCAAACCAAGGTTCTTAACACTGTCAAAATTTATGTGATTATTAAATATTATTGATGGAAGCTACTTAAATCTATTTTATTTAAAATACGGTTGCTGCCAATAATTATCGTCTGACATTTAGATGGGTTCTCTGTTAGACCAAACTTAAGAGGCCACATTTTGATTACATCAAGGTCATTATTTTGTTTTTGGACTATTTCATTGATCTTATCGACCGCGTCGTTCTGTGTAATAAATGTTAGTCGGGAAAATCTTGAGGAATAAGACATCGCCACTTACGCTAATAATAAAAATAAATAGAATTAATACTAAATAAAATATCAGATAGACATTTTAGAAAGAAAACTTACTTCATTAACTAGTATTAAAAACCGGGGCTTTTAATTATAAGTACTATTAACTAGTATATATTTCTCATATGGCTTAAACGATAACTTATAACTATTAATCAAATATTACACATATTTAATAAACAAAACATATATGAATACATCCAAGCCAGACGGAATCCCTCGGCAGGAGAGACCAAACACCAAGGGTTAGATTAAAAGGGCGAGATGTATTATATTTATAACATAAACCGGTTTCAATTATTGAATACAATGAAAACATAATTTTAGGTGGATACTATAGTTGTATCCTTTTCTTTTCACGTGAATATTTTTCTGTATTGCTATGGTTTTTAACATTAACTACTGCTGAAGGGAGGGTTTTCAGTGGCGGCCAAATATTGATATTTCAATTATAAAATTTCAAGTAAAAAACCGATAGCATAAACCCGCATTTAGTGTAGCACATTATTGCTAAATTTTTAATATATTAAATAACTTTGCCAGGAATATTATAGAGAAAAGTCGTACACGCAAGCACAGATGCACTCCCTATTCCTTCACACTTATATTCCGATGGGAGGGATCACTGGCATGAACGGAAAGAGGTCAGGTCCATGACCAACTTCCTTACACGCCCATCCAATGCATAGATTATATTACGTTATATACAATCAGCCCGCATTGTCCGCAGGATTCGAACTCGCAAGCTCTTACCAATAGGCTACGGAAAAAGTTTAACTGTCCTATAATATTGTATGGTAAAAGGCAAAACATGGTAATCTTTTATAAAACACCTGGTTAAATACAATACAAAAATTAATTTAAGCTTCGTATTTAGTTTGATTAATTTCTAACCCGGAATTCGCTGTAACGAAATTTTGCGGTAAGCTGTCACCTCGAACTTGGTGCATATGGAATTTAATTTATAGAACTTTGAAGCCTCGAGTTATGTTCAAATGGCGTTCCTAATTGCTTTTTGTAATATTAAATATAATATATGTGTAACAATAATTTTTTAATATAAAATAGAATGACCATAATAAGGAAACTCATTCAAATACTACTTAAATAAAGAATTGATAAAAATTCTGGAAAATAATAAAATAAATTATGTAAGGTAACCATACTTTTCGAATATAGTTAAAGCCCAGAATCTGTATTGTTTTGCTCATCACACCATAACTCAAGCGCAGAATCTATTTGTCTGAATTGTGTACATTTAAGGTTATTTTTGTCCTTTATTAAACGTGTTCTTATGAACCTTTATGTTAAACCTTTATGTTCTTATCAGAACATTTAAATATAATCTGTTACTATAATATAGTTGCAGAATAGATAATTCTTATATGTTTCAGCGCAATTACCGTAACCGTCCCTAAATACTGAACCATCAAGCACTGCTGCGCTTAAGAGGCTCCGTCTACTAATATTATTGGATAACCTAAACTTTGTTTTATGTCTCATAATAGCAAATGGATTTGTTGTGTGGTGGTTCTTTTTTATCATTAACATGTGTGGCTTACCATTAATGTAGCAATCATATAATATGCTCACTAGGTATATCGAGAAAAATATTATAAGAATCAAGAGGGTAATCTATTATTATTATAAATAATGAACAGGCAGCCAATGGCTGATATGTCCATATCTACTTGTCGCAAATAAGAGTGGTCCATTTGTCATATTTGTTTTTAAAAACATTCACTGAAGATCTGCAGATGACATCTTGAGGCAAAGCATTCCATGTAGTTATTACTCTGTTATTTTGTATGGTATCCAATGATTGTGTTTGACTTAATGTTTGGGTTCATATTGTTTTGCTTTTAGCTCCGGTGTAGGCCTGAGTTGAAACATTGATGACATGTTTGCACAGTTGTATTTTTGTTAAGTATTCTGTATGCCTCTATTATATCTCCTCTGTCGACGATCACTCAGTGTTGGTAGCTTAAGTTCGTCAAGACGCTCTTTGTATGATTTTCAGGCAAACACACTGGAAGTGTTGTTACTTTTCTTTGCACACTTTCCAGTTGATCTATGTCCTTTACAAGGTATGGGTTCCAGACCTGTAATGGTATTCAATAGTGGACGAATATAGGTTTTGTGCAATTTGTTGGGATAGGGTTTCAGGTGCTGAAATCTCTTCATTACATACACTAAGCTGTTTGCTTTTTGACAATGTGATTATATGCTTGGCCCATTTAAGATCAGCTGATATTATTACACCAAGGTCCTTTTGTGATGTCACTGGAATTACCCTTTGTTGTTAATAAAGTAGCTTAGCCAGGTTATGCTTCCCTATTGGAGTACTGTGCACTTATTTGGATCGAGTCTAATAATCCATTCCTTAGTCCAGTCTTGGATTCGGTCTAAATCTGCTTGCAATAAAACATGGTCTGATAGAGGTTACCAAAGATTTAACATCATCTGCAAAAAACAAGCTTCAGACTGAATAATTCGGCAGAGATACAACATAGGTAAAAAGGTTGGTGCAGTACTGATCCTGGGCCACCACTGAGGGACCTCTTTGGAGTAGACAAATATTCTCCTATCCACTCGAAGTCTCTATTAGTCAGATAATTTTCCACCCATTTTAAAGTTAGCCTCTTATGCCAAACGATCAGGTTTAGTGATTAATCGTTTATGGGTATTTGTCAAAAGCCCTTACAAGTTTAGATAAAATACGTCGGTTGCTTTTATTTCATCAAAATCATTGCCATTTATGAAAGCCGGTCAACAGATTAGTTTTCTACAAATCCATTTTGTTCTTTTGGCCTGTTCGGTTTCCATTATAAAAGATTTTAGCCTGTTACATATTTTTTCCATAAATTTGCATGCAATTGGTCAAACTATAGGGCGATAATTTGCGGATCATGTTTATCCCTTTTTATATACTGGGTTACTGTTGCTTTCTATTCTTTGGGCAATTCACCGTTTTCAAAAAAGTTATCATAATATTTCTAATTGTGGTGTAGTTTTTCGCACTGTTTTGAGAAAGCGGTATATCATCAGGACCACATGCAGGTCAATCTTTAATTTGGACAATACCTTGTAATGCATCACAGGTAAATGTTATGTTTTCCTAGAGATTTCTCTTCCCTGTATAGTCCTAACTGTTATCGATTTCTTCTGGTTTTGTAAAATATATACCCTCTAAAATTCCTGTGCAAAGACTTCAGCCACAGTAGATGGTTTCAGACTAGTTGCCACATTGTTTGGCACTGCAGGTGGAATCTCACCTTAGATGACAGGCAATGTCTAAGGATATTCCGTAGAATCCTTTGTCGCCTTTATCAATTATTTTGGACTCATAGTCTGCCCTTAGCTTTCTTTGGACAGCGACATTTATTTTGCATTCACGATATTTATTATAGTTAAAATCAGAATTTTTGCCCGATATGTATCCCAGAGCGATTTTTTCAAAGTAAGTTGCTTTACTTCCATCTGTCATCCATGGCTTTTCATGTTTGTAATATTTCTTTGTATTTGAGTATGTAAATTCAATCAGTGTTAATAAATTATTGAACATACACTGCTTTTGTACTGTACTATATATCAGATTGTTTTTATACATGTCTTCCAACTTGATCAGGTCTAAGTTAAAGTTATAAAAACTTTCCGATGCAGATTTCCCTTAACACATTTTTTCTTTTATTGGTTAATAAGAAGCGGAATAATACACAGTGATCACTTTTAATAGGGTGCCGAATTCTTATTGCGTAATTAACTGTTTGTCATCTGCAGAATTAAGTCTTAATTGAATTAAGATGGTTTGTTATCATTTCGAAACCTGTTGGTTCATCCAAGTTGATTTTAATTTAAATCAAAGTATATGTTTTGAAAAAGTTTAGCGGATCCATGCAATTTTTGTTCACTACTTAGCGGTTATCTAGGTACAAAAAAACGTTAGGCACTCAGGACTGCCGCGATAAAGGGCCCGCATAGCTTTTTGTAATAATTTGTTCAATAATGATCATTTATTTATGCAATATATTTTTCTTTGATGTTAATGACAGTTTTTTTACAAATTCACTTTTTGAGCGTGGTGACCAATAACATTTGTTTTTAAAAAGTATCGCTATAAGTGTTAAATTGTAATATAAAATTTACGTATTCTTCCGTTTTCGGAGAAGTTCGCCCCTATCTGTGCGAGGTTCGTACAGTCATACCATATATGAATATAGTGAGAAAATATCAGCCAAAAAGATCAAGTACAAAATCAACTGATCATACTGCAGTACCATGAAGCAGCAAATAACGATCGATCACAAAAATATTTAAGCGCCCCCTTGAATAGGATGCTAGATTAATTGGTGGCGATGCACATTGAAATTTGCTGAAAATCGATTACACACTTTTGTATTCGCTACAATATTCCGTAAACACGTTCTAGCATATTCAGTGACAAGTTACGACGTTCCCCTGTAATAACGGGACTTATAACCTACCTAAAGTAATATTAAGTTAGAATTGGTATAGACATAGTATTTAATCACCCCGACACTAAGTAATACTTGTCTGCCCTACCCGGAGAGTGCAAGCGCGGAGCTAGAAGTTTGCGAAGGAGGTCCTGAGCCACGCGAGTAAGCGAGCCGGTGATGTCCCGAGTGAAGTGAAGGTCGAGTGTGAACGCAAAGTGAAAGTGTAACGAGCAAATCTTCTGACGAAGCACATTCAGGAATAATTGAGTTCTAAAAATTCAAAAAAATTCGCTTTACATTCGTCTATTTATCTATTGTTGTCTATCGAAAAATATTTTTTTACACTAAAGTGCTATTGGCCACATATACACATAATTACTTATCAATGTAATTATTTCTTTTATTTATGCGATAGACGATGGTATATGTCTGTTTCTCGCTTTTACTGCACTGTAATATCAAATAAATGTAAGAATTTCGAGCAGAAACGTTATCGTAAGTCGTGAAGAATGCTGATGCGTAACTAATTAGCACGGATGTACAAAACGACACAGAAATGCTCACGAACAATAATAATAAATATTAAATATACTTAGGACTGCCTCCGTAGCTTAGTGGTATAGGCGTGTGGATTAGAAACCGGAGGTCGTGGTTCGAATCCTGCGGGACTCAACAAATTTTCATTGTTGTTTCCTAATTGGTTAGGGCAATTTGGGCCGATCACCCAATTGTCTGAAAAGTAAGATGATCCATGCGTCGGATGGGCGTGTAAAAGTCGGTCCACCCACCAACCCGCATTGGACCAGCGAGGTGGGATACGGTCCAAAATCCTCTAATGGATAGGGGTGTATTAGGGAGGCCCATGTCCTGCAGTGGACTATCACAGGTTGATGATGATGATGATGATAATATACTTGGCGATTTTTACTTAGCGCAGGTAATTTTAATTGAATTGGGTAAAAAGCAATGTAATTTAATTAGACCCACACATAAATTTATTCAGCCGAAAATTGGATTTCATTGCAATTGTCTGTACTACAGACGTAGTAGAGTTTTTAATATTTTTTCTTTACTTGCAGACGCAAGTAAAGAAAAATATTTAAAAAAGTACGTCTTGAAAAATTATTTGTTTTCTTCTTAAAATTACTGTTTTAGCAAGAAAAAGAATTTCAGCCAAAAGATGTCGCTTAACCAAACGGAACTTTTATTGGTTAAAGACATTGCAGTACTACTGACACATGGTCAGTGAAACACACAAAACATGATTTACGTTGTGCAAGTTATATATCGAAATTTCTGGTTATAACATTTTGTTGTTATCTTTTTATGATACAGCCCAAAATATACAAAAAGTGTTTTAATTTTAATATTGATATCGAATTAAATAGTAAATAACATATTTATAGCACAATACAAACACTTTCTGAAATCGAATAGTTTGTATTACTTATATTACGAAATACATTTATTTTACATACTTAAACTATTTATACTTAATCCTAATTTAGAATATACTATTTCGTGTATACGTGCGTTTTACAGTAGTTAAGAGACTATTAATTTATTTAAAGAATTAAATTTCAAAAAAGTTTTAAGTGTCTTGATCATATTCATAGTTCTAAAATTCATAAGCAAATTATACAATGTTGGGTTATTTTTCAACTGCCTCCGTAACCTACTGGAATGGGCGTGTGGTTTAGAAACCGAAGGTTGTGGGTGTGAATCCTGCGGGGACTCAAGAAATTTTCATTTTTGTTTCCTATTTGGTTAGAGCAATTTGGGCCGATCATCCAATTGTCTGAAAAGTAAGATGATCCATGCGTCGAATGGGCATTTAAAAAGTCGGTCTACCCACCAACCCGCATTGGACCAGCGTGGTGGCATACGGTCAAATACCCTCTCATGGATAGGGGTGTATTAGAGGCCTGTCCAGCAGTGGTCTATCACAGGTTGATGTGTGTGTGTGTGTGTTATTTTTACATTTATATATTTTATTAAAAACTCTTCCATGGATATAATCCATATTGTAGTTTGAGATACCGTTATCTTGGAGAAAACATTTATAATAATTGACAACACAAAAGCCATAATGTTATATAGATTTGGAATAATCAGTCTATGTCAAATCTAAGATACACATAATAAAACTTACAGCTGATAGGATAATGTGTAATAATTTTTATTTAAAATAACCGTTGTTCAAACCGTGTCAATTCGAATATGATGGATAGAGCTTATTTTTCGGATATAATAGATCCTACATAAATGGTGACTTATTCCTTGATATGTGAGACAAATATTTTTAATGCTCATGACAGTTTAGAAACCGATCATATGAAAATAAAAAGAAAGAAGATATTAAAAATAAATCAGTCACATAAAAAATATAACTATTTTTCTTTAAAATGGTTTGGTTATAAGTTCATGTAGCCGCCACAATTGCTTAAACATATTTATCGTTTGTACTTGCGCTGCGGTTGCGTAATAAACAGTATTATAGATGTTTTTAAAATAGCGTTATAATCTGTAACATGTTTTATAAAGCACTAGCGGTGTTTCTACGGCTCTGCCTGTGTTATTTTTATATTTGGAAATGGATGTTTTTGGAGTAAATTCGGCCTCTATTGTTGCATGTAGCTTCTAATAGTGAATGAATAATAAAATAAAAGCAGTAGTTTTAGGTATACTCATTGCAGAAATTCACTCAAAAGCATCTGTAAGGCGATTAGGCGAGTAATAATAACGGACATTACACAAGAGTGACGGTAAATATAATTTTCGTCAACTGGACCATGAAGACATTTGGGTTATCTCGAGGGAGATTTAATACACAGGATGTATTCAAGAATAAATTACATAAACTCATATTGGGGATCCAAAGAAATCCAAATTTATTGCTTTGCTTAATATTTAACGCCTACATTGCTTATACCAGTATTTGTGGCCTAATTATATTAAGATGGAAAGCGAAACTCATTTTAATTTCAAAGACATGTATAATCAAAATGGTTTTAATAATTAAATATCAATTATATTGTGAGGACCGTAAATTCCTTTTTAAATATCAATTTTAAAAGTTCATACATCATAAAAATAATCTATAAATTTTAACATAATGATTCGGATTCAATATTCTTTTTATTTTCTACGAACCCCTTTCTCACACGCCTATATTGTTTTTTACAGACGCTTCTTGAATAAACATAGTAAAAATTATTAGTAGTAGCAATTATTTGAAACAATATTCTTTTATAAAATCAGCAAAATTCTTGTACCAATTTTTTCTGAGTTTTGTTTGTAATATCTTTAATCGTATATAACTTACATAACTTTACTTACGAATATCTGATCTCCGAAAACTTCGGAGTTTGAGCCTGAAGAAAACATTTGCTTAAAATAATTATTTGTTTCTTCTAGAGATGATTGTTTCTGCCAGAACAGATGCGGTATCTTAGTGAAATTGTTGTAATACAAAAAACTTTTCCCGTAAAACATTTTCTGTATTTAATAACGTTACGATTTGGGATATAATTTTTTATATTGTTTAGCTTCAAGTTGATATTACTTAGTACAAAATAACAATAAATATTAGTTTAATAATATTAAAAAGATACGCTTTCATATAAATAAAATAATAATTTTACATAAACGAAAAAAAAGAATATAAATTATGATAAATTCGAATAAAATTTTACATGAGAAAAAAAAGTATAGGGTGCATGACATCAATAGTTTTAAATATTTTGTGATCAGATCAGATCAGAAGGGATATTTTGATAGTATCCTGAAACGCTCTAAGATTCCTATTAGAATTCCGATAACTTAAACCAAAGTTTCTGTTACGGATTTTTCAGAATCGTATCTGCAGTCTGTTAAAAATATCAAGTCATTGTGCTCGAGCTATTATTCGTCGCAGCTATAATGCGTGAACAGGAAACGAAACTGTTCCTTCTCGTGATGCCTTTATTTTTAATTCCATTCATTTGACAATACCTTTTATTTTTCAGCTTCATGGACATGCCCTGAACGGAAAACGTAAATTTGGTGTTGTTTTCTGTTCGAATTTCAAATAAAAACTTTGCAGTTTTATTATACAAAATATATAGCAGCATGGAATACATATTTAATGACCAATGTCTACGAAATTGTTAAAAAAGGATCTAAAGTTACTTAAATTTAAAAAGTTATTACGCAGGCCTCGTACGTAAGTCGAGACATATTTTTTCAAATACATGTAAATTTCAAGGGTTAGATTCCACACGGATTCAAAATTAATAAAAATATTTTATTATGAAAAGTAAGTTCTTAAAACAATTAATTATGCACTTGTGAAATAGCTAGTTATTTTTGATATTTGTGTTATTAATTTTAATAATTTTTATAAAACTTTAAAATGTAATCAAAAATCTAATAAGAAATAACAAATTAAACTTTTTGTTTAATCAATTCTATATTGCTTCGCTTCTTTCTTCTTGCTATAATATAGATCTTGATAGCACCGAAAGGCTGCATTTTTTTTTTTATAAACGTTATAACTTCTTTCAAAATTAGGATCATTTTCTTCAAAAATTTTCATGGCGTTCTCCAAATTCGCAAAGGCTAAGAGATTTTTTTAGTGTAAGTTTCTTTTCAGCGTTACTTATAAAAGAATCTTGATATTCTACTCTAGCTCGATTGCTTCCCTTTGTACTTGTGCCTCCAATGAAAAAATATCTTCATTAGTCAGTTCTTCCGAATGTGAGCACAACAGATCATTAATACCATCAGTAGTTACTGCAATGTCAGGCAAACAGCTAAATGAACAATGTCAGTTTCTCCTGTGCCGGAGATCAAGACAAATGACGAATGTTTGAAGAATAGTGTCAAACGTCATAAGTCAAGGACTGCCTGTATAACAAAAATTCACTCAGTAATTTCCATGAGATAAAGTTACTGTCATTTGACAGGAATCCATGTAAAATCGACATCCAACCTGGTCGGGGGTCGACCAACATTCCATTGCCTAGATATAATAAATTATACTCGTCCAAAGTAGTCTGTACCCTTTATGGGGACGGACGCAAAAGAATGCAGGTTGTTAGCCTTTAAATAATTAAAATGGTTAACTAGCTGTATCCTTTATTTTTGTAAAACTTTCACAGAAAATGAAGCACATTTAGTTGACTTTATTTGCTTTAATTTTTTTGTCGTAAAATTATTACACAACTTTGCCATTCCGTCGTTTGTTACTCTCACGTCCGACAAAACAATGTCGGTTCTCTCGAATAATAGTGCTGCAGGCCAAATGATTTGAGAATTTATGTTCATGCCACACGATTTAGTGGCGTACGCTTTGTATCTTTCGAATCTAATGATTTACGGGTTACATAGTTTGGCGCTGCTAATACGTTATTAAAACTTGTTCGGTTAAATCATTACAATGTGACAACGTTTGTAAAAGCCACAAAATTGTCACAGGACTGTTAAATAATGTTATAAGTACAGTGTTTATAATTTGTGCGTTTATTACTTTTAACTTTCTCTCGGATATTTATTTTTTCATAATCTTAAGCTTTTTTGGATTTCAAAATATTATTTTAAAAATAATAATAATAAAACAGTAAAATGTTTAGGATTACTTGATTGCCATACTTGGATTATTTGAAAGTGTGCAAAGATATTTTTTTAAATGTTAAGCTAAAGCATAAAAGTACATTTAAAAAAATCCAAAAAATAAATATTACGCGAAATATGTATTCAACATTTTTCTAAATAAATAATGAATGAAAAATTTACACTTCATTCCATGATTTAAAATTATTTAAATTGTTTTATACAGTAAATGTGTTTGATTCTAAGCAAATGCAAAGTATATTAAATTCCAGTAACACGTTTTATGTAAGAAACCGGCAAAAGAGAGTAATTTTAAGTCTCCAAACTGCGGGCACGGAGGAAAACTTACGTGCTATTCGCTTGCAAACGCTGAAAATGTTAAACCTATTCTATAAATAAAATCACGTACGACTTTCTTATTATTATTATTATTTTTCTATAATGACGTTTTTAGATTTTTTTATGTCAACTTGTTCTACTGTTGTGTGATTAAAAATTTGACAGAGAGGTTTTACAGATATAAGTAAAGATATAATTCTGACTTTTAAATAATAGAGACTCGTTTTAAATATAAATCGTTAATAATTTATAACTTGACATGATGGTCGAGATATAAGGTACAATACTGAATATTCTGTTACATGAATACTAAAATGTATTAACCCTTAAATAAAGTTAAGTGACGTTAACAATTCAAACTATGTTAGGAACTGCCCTGGGTGTTACTGTGTTTTCTTACACCTAACAATTCTGATTTTTCTGCTTGTGTTAAAAGTTTCTCATTGTGTTAAAAATTATAAAATACCGCAAAATATGAATTTTAATGGGCTGTCTGAAAATATATTTAACGACCGTACAATTTGAAAAATTGTATAGATATATTGAGAAAAGATTTTTCTTCGTAAATTTTCGGAGAAGTTCTTATTTATCATGCTCATCATCTCATCATCTCAAATAGCTTCAGTATCTTTACATCTCTAGATTATACAAGTAGCAGTTGCCAATGGCTTCATATGCGTAGTATCATGTAAAAAAACTTTTAACGAAAAAATCCTTTTTTACTCCCAAAGGTCCCGTCAAAATCGGACTAGCTATTCCAGAGCTTAGTCAGAAAAACAAACAGTCAGACTTACAAAAATCAGTTATATATCATACATAGCGACCGGCCCCTGACTTACGGGTGCAATAATTATTACACGTGTTATATTATGCGATAACTCCTTAGTTATTCATTTTCAATATACAGTGTAAAGAAGTAAAAGAAATGCTTGAAATGCTTAAGCTTAAGTATCGATACTGTCTAATTAACTTCAAAATTACCGCATAAGACACGATTAATTTTCTAAAAGTTATTATGGGTATAGCAAGAGAGAGATTTTTTTTTAGATCTAGAAAAGAAGAATATTTCCACCATACATTGTTTTGTTATATCTCATAGGGTTTAGGCAGCGTTTTCGAAGAAGGAACTTAGACTTAATTTCTTTCTGACATCTCTGACAAATATCAATATATTTTACTCAAATGTACACAGAAACTATACAAATTATTTTATATGGATTATGAACACCGTGTGACAATCTGTAAAGTAGTGTTTGAGTTTATCGCGAACAGCCAGACATACAGACGCGGCCAGGACCTTTGTTTTATAATATGTATGAATAAAAATTACTTTAAAAAAAAATAATATAAGTTTTATTTTGATTACTCGTTAGACATTTTACACTAAATATTAATGTTTTATATCAATGGATAAAAAAATCCACTAATTGAATACGATCATTCTTTGACAGTTCGGGTGTCATTGTCTTCAGAATACGATCCGAGTTTTCCCAAAGAAAAGAAAACTTGATGAAATTTTTATTTACTGGTGGTAGGTCCCTGTTTACAGGAGACCGTCTGGGTGGGTACCACCACGGTGCCTATTTCTGCCGCGAAGCAGTAGTGTGAAAACACTATTTTCTGGGTAAACGAGACTTAGCACCCTATGTCTCACGGTAGGCAGCGCGTCAGCGATACCACTGGTATTGTCAACGTCTACGGGTGTCGGTGACCACTTCCCATCAGGTGGCCCGACTGCTCGTCTGCCTGCGTATGCGATAAAAAAAATTAAAAAAAAAAGTTTTCCATCGGTAAAGATATCTTTGGCCTATGTTTTGTTTAAAATAATAATAGTCTCAAAGTAAATACCAATTATTATTTACAAACCTTTCCAAAAGTTAAAGGTCCCATTTTACAATTGTAAACTTACGATTGAAACATATTAATGGTTTTTTGCTAAATAATAACAAGAATTCTTACTTTATTTACAACCGACAATATATCGATAAACAGTTCTTTAAAAAAATATACGTAATAAATACACTAAGAATTGATTTGTCGTGGTGGCTACAAAATTCTGCTTATGATACTGATTATATATTAACTGCTGACTACGGTCAGCAGATAACGACCTATAGACCTACGGTCCATAAAAGCACATCATCCTTTTATCTCAAAGCTGCTACGATTACCTATCTAAATTCTAGAACAATCCTTTCTTTCGCTTAATCTGGGCGCGGTTCTATAAACATTTTTGTGTCACCACTTCGACTTTAGTGACACAAAATTGTTCACCTTTAAAATTCGAATGCTAATATTGCAGTGGGATTTTTGATTAAATAAACATATTATTGTAGATGCTTGATGCTTTTGATACGTTGTTGGTACAATCAGCCGTAGTGGAAACATCTAGGCAGTCTGTGCAGATTACTCCCCAAAACTTTTGCGTTCTATGCATAGTAACAAGGAGGGAACCAAATATAAGGCAATTTAATTTTGGTATTTTTATCTTAAACTAAAAAGCTACGTAAAGAATTTTTTTTTTGATTTTCTGTATAGATATTTGTATACTAGGTGAATATCACGTGAAAGCGAAATATTAATTGGCTGCATAGATAGATTTTAGTTTATGCCCAATCTCAGCCTAAACCCTTTTAATTATTTTAAGTGGCATGAATATAACTATAAAGTATGACGGATGAATTTTTATAGCACAAGTATTATAAGTAGAGGGGTTCAAAATAGGTATATATTAATAATATTAGCGTTGAAAACAAAATGAGCATGATGTGAATCTCCTCTTTCAATATTAAAAAAATGTTACAAATCTGCATTATAAATAGTAGTAAAAGGAATGACGAAAAAAATATTAATAATGTAAGCATCCTAAGCAATCATAGTGCTTTGTAAAAAATTGGCTCAGAATCTAAAGTTTTTAAATATTATACTGATAAATTATTTCTTTATAGGAAGAATAATATTTATATGTTACGTTTATAATTTAGTAGTGACTAAATTTCAGAATATATATTTTTAAAAAATAAAAATAATAAAAAGCCAAGGATAGGATCAAATTTCTGTCGTTGCTCTTTCAAATTCCGATGTTTCAAAAGTTATGTCACATCATTGATCTTAAAACAGCAACTCGCGTATCATTGACTGGTTAACATGACATCAAATAGTCTCAAATTATTAAAATTTTACATCATTTGCGAGTTCTTGCTTAAATGAATGCATCACTAAAAGTTTTTTTTTTTATTTTTATCATGTATCTATTTTTTCAAATTAATATGCTAACAAACATCTTATAATAATCACGGTATTATTTTATCTTCGTTAAAATTCATTTACACGGGGTTTACTGTTCTGAATTTCAGATTTCCTTCGTACGACAAAACAATGTAAGCACTCTCGAATACTAGAGCTTCCGGACAAATGATTTGAGAATTTATGTTCAGACTAGTAGATTAGTTACTTGCTTTGTATTTCCCAATTTTTATGATTTTTGAGGCATACGTTCTGATTGTCCTAATAATACTTTAAATAATACAACATTTATTTATTCTTCTCTCTGAAATTGAGATATCGCTGGCTGGATATAACATTATTTCATATTTTTTCTTAGAGCTTAGAACTGGATTAAAGATAATTAATAAGAAATTTGAAAATTGACTGCCTCCGTAACACGTCACACGCCCTTACCACTAGGGTAAGGGCGTGTGCTTTAGAAACTGGAGGTCGTGGGTTCGAATCTTGCGGGGTCTCAACAAATTTTCATTGTTGGTTCCTAGTTGGTTAGGGCAATTTGGGCCGATCACCCAATTGTCTGAAAAGTAAGATGATCTATGCGTCGGATGGGCATGTAAAAAGTCGGTCCACCCACCAACCCGCATTGGACCAGCGTGGTGGGATACGGTCCAAATACCCCCTAATGATGTAGGGGAAGCCTATGTCCAGCAGTGGATTTACACAGGCTGATGATGATGATGATGATGAATAAGAAATTAAATATAAAATTTTATATCACAAATTTTGACCAAATATTAGCAAGCATCGGAAAAAATATAACTTATTGATTTATCTGTTACTATAACAAGGCAAATTATCTCAACTGAAAATTTAATTATTTTCTAGTATTTCTTTTTTTCTCTTTCTAATATAAAAAGTAGGCTTTATATCCATCGATGACTCCGCGCATTTTGCCTCTATCCGAAATGCAATAACTTCTCGTCGTATCAGGATACCATATATTTTTCTTCCTGATTACAAATAATGGCCGTATTATTATACTATTCTACAACTGATCTACAGGCAGAGCGGATTCATAGATTAAGTTATCTAAATAATCTTTATGTTATCTAGTATTTTATAAGACAAAAATACTTAGTTAATTTAAAATAATTAAATAGAAAAACAAAATTATAAATATAAAGTTAGCCTGTTATTGTTACACATAATTTAAATATGAGTGCTAGAGTTGCATCTCTGATGAATGCGTATATTAAAAAAATATTCTTAACCAATGCAATAACTACGAAATTAAACACTACTATAAAATTACTTAATTTATATGCACATAGTCGAGCAATCAGCAAGTGTTCACATTCTACTGAGATGGAACCTATTGGTGAGTGCAATATCCTGAACATTGTAAAAGGAGCCTTGTGTAATTTTTAAACGCAGGACATCGCATTTTCTTGTTATAATTAATATAAGGTAATTCCATTTGAACTAATCAAAGAATATTTTACATTCAATCCAAACAAGAATGTGATGAATCATGAAAACAATGACGGTACAAAAATAGTAAATAATAAGTTAAGTAAAACTGAAAAGCGTATTTATATAAAAAATACATAAGAATTAGATAATACGTAAAATAAAATAAAAAACCTTTTTCAAGTTAAAACAAGACATACTACCGCCATTATGAGTTTGTTTCCAACAGGCATATTGTAGTACCTTTAGATTGCCACAGCCATAATGGCATCCTAATCTAATTTCCGACTTGGGATGAGTTTGTGTGGTCAGGGAGTCATTAGGATACCAATACCAGTATATATATATATCACAATTAGTCAATTGTTTGCCAATTATATTGGAAGTTACTGTAAAACAAAAATTTTAGAATTTCGTAATATAAACGCGTAACAAGAGTTATATCATTTAATTATTTTGAGCAAAAAATAAGTAAGAACGAAAACGAGCAAACATATATAAACATGTGCTAACGTTAAAAAAACTTGGAGATTATAATAAATAAAACACTATAAAATAAGTATAATAAAATACCTCCGATTATTTTGAATATTAAGCGTATTTTATCAAAACCTAGCTAGTTTTGAAAGTAAATTTAAAACAATTTTCTATTATATTGTAAAATAACGGTTTGAAATGGAGCCACTACGAACTAAACTTAAATTCAATTATCTTGGATATATATACAAATTAATAATGTATTTATATACAAATTACGAACTTAACGTCGAGCCACATAAATGTATTGCTCAGTTTTATTGTATAAGAAAAATATGTTTTTGATTATTTGACGCCACTCGCATAGTTAAAGAGATATGACGTAAATTCCATTTTTTAATATATACTATAATTTTTAACACTTAATTTTAAACAAACATTAAACGTACGTTTTATTTAACACAATCATGCATACATGTATGTATATACATAATTAGTAAACAGATCGTCCATAGTTTCACCGCCTGAATTTTAAATTCTCAAGACTTAATTTGGTTATACATATGACAAATAAAACTGTTAAAAAACTGGTTTTGGCTCAAAAGCTACATTGTATGTTGTACTTAATGTATCCATTGCAGTTATCTTGGTCATATCTCAAAAGCTGGTACTCAAAAATACATCAAAGCCTCCGTTTTGAGATTGTGATTAAGATTCTGACGACCTTTTCTGTAAATTGATGCCCTCGACTTGTCTAGGGCGGTCACTTTGTAAATTTTGCGAGCTTATGATATTTAATAATACAATAACAATAAATTTATTTAAGTCGTAAATATAAATAAACACTTTTCTTCGCTTTTTATTTAGCTGCAAAACGAGTGAAATCTATCTAATTTACGGATTACTTACAAGAAGGAGGTACAAAATACAGACCGTATCATATTTTATTCGGCTCATAACGCTCCGATTATGATCATAAATTTTAGTACTTTTGTAGTTTTTAGTTATTATTTATACATGACTTTAAAATTAATTTCTGAGTTTCTAAACTTCTGAGATTTAAATTTTTACTCACAAGGGAATTACTTTTTAATTAATTTCCTTGTTTTAAAGTGACACAAAAATTTAAATAAACGCTATAATATATGAAATCCAAAAAAAACCCTGCACGTTTTTAAATAAAAATATATTAATTTAACACGTCGTGATATACGATTTTAAAATTTAAATGTCCATGCATCATTTGTATTATAATAAACATTTCGTTAATTATTCCCTTGTCAACGCCTGCATGGGAAAGCGAAATTATTTATGCTCTTATTTGTTTTTCAGGTGCAGGTCAGGTGCTTTAAAGTAAATAGTAATGGATACAAACCATTCAATATTATTTATTTTAAGCAATTAATACATTATTACTTTTTAAAGCCAAACAGTAATATTGGTAAATAAAACAATTTTCTTCAAATAAACATTAATGTAAATAAACTTGTTTTTACGGATTTTATGACATTTATATCAATGATAGCATTTAACTACTTTAAAACAATTTTTAACAGATCAAAACGTAATACGTAACGTAACGTAACTTTCTTAGCTGATTATCTTTTACATGGATATCAAATGTTGAGTGAACTTTTAATGCGGATATTCATCGAGTGAGGCATAATTTGTTGAATATCTCAAAAAATAATTAAATATGTGTAATAAGCCTGCTTGTTAAATTTCATGTTGAAACTTATTGCGAAAATTACTTACTTTTGTCGTTAAAATAATTACTAGGTCTATATTAAGACCCTTTATTAATGCTATTTAACTTAAAATCACTCTGTTTCGGCAAAACAACAATGAAGTCAACATAACGTAAGAATGTTTCGACTTATAGTTAAGTTTTCGCAGGGAAAACTTTAACAAATCGGGAAAACTTTAAAAAAAAACTAAATAATTTAACAAAATTCTTTGAACTCTTTGAACAAAATTGTTTATTCATTTTAGGTTTGACTCTGTCACAATCGATCTGCAGCTGTAAATATGGTGATTTTTCTACAATTAATACCTCTTTATGAACATTACAGAAAGGTACTGTTATAATTAGTTAAGAGCCGTTAATTGAACGTTAAAGAGAGCTTTTATCTTAAAGTTTCTTATAGTTACGAACAGAGGCGTTAGAATAAATGTGTTAAATACAAGACTTGCCCGAATTAAGAGCTTGCCAAAATTAGGTGGGAGGTAAGTTAATATAGTCTATATAACTTACCTCCCACCTAATTTTGAATTAACTTTTAAAGTTCGAAATGTTGTTAGAAGGTAATTTACTTTCCTTTTTTTAATATTATTAAAACGGTGGCATAAAATAAACAATACAGCAAAATATTTATATAGTTTACTTTTTATATATTTAATAATTAAAAAGAAGTTAAACTTTTACTGAACTTTAAAAGAATTACTAAGTAAAGTTTTTGCGATGAATGCCTTAACGCTACTTTTTATTTATCACAAAACAATGTGATATCAAATTTCACGGTGTCAATGTTAAGAAACTGATGGGTAACTAATTTATTTCGAAACTCGACTCGTAAACGAGCACATATTTATTGTTTCCTTTTTTTTTTCACTGATTTATTTTATTTTTAATTTACATTTGATCCTAAAGTGCTCAAGTAGAAGTGTAATTTGTGCAAAAAATCGAGGGTAAGATGCATAACATATTAATGCATTTTTATCAGAGATTTTTATTTTTCTTCCAATCATTAAGTTCGAAATGCAAACTTCTTTCAAGAAGCTTTCACCTTAAGTCCTTAATTTCATTGAATATCGATAGTCATTTCGTAAACGTTTCCGTGCAATGGAAAAGTTATAATGGATTCCACTGGTTATATTGTAAGCGCAACTGTGTTATTTTAATCGTATATTTTTATTTTAAATGTTATTTTATGGCTATTGTTTCTATTGACTGTAAAGTTTGTACGAAAAAAAAATCCTACAATGTATGATAATTTACAATTACTTCTTCCAATAATGAAAACATACGTATCTTTTAAATTCGGTGAATGAAATAACTAAATCTAAAAACTGCGATGCTTCACTGTCGGGTAAATTAAATTGACCTGGCTCTCTAAGCTATTGTCACTCAGAATACTGCACTGACACGATTGTGACGGAGAGTAAACAGGAATAATAAATCAAAAGCCCTCGAATGTTAAAGCACATCCGACTATTAGCTTTTTTAAAATAATCCGTAAATGAATAGTTAAAATAAACTGTGGACCTGTAAAAAATGATTATTAAAAAATGATACGTTACGGACGTTACGTCCTTATTTTAATGATAAAGGTTTGTGAGGCTTTCACACCTTCCATCAGGGATGTAAATAAGACATAGTCCTATACGTTAGTACTTTCAGTGTAAAGAAATTAATTATTGAATTCCTTTACAAGTTCTTCATTATTTCTACTAATTAGATAGAAGAAAGTTCAACTGTAGTTTCAGCATTAACAGCATACTAACAATCTGTTCACAACCACAAGCATTTATCGCATCGAGAATGTATTATCATTAACACTTCTTATAAACAGTCCAAATGAGTCTTCAATGTGGTAACATAAATAAGAGGTATGGGTTTTGGAATGTTTTTCGGACAAAACATTGACATGATAAAGAAAGATGAGATTTTGTGCAAATTCTTATGATATTTTTTTTCAAAGAGCGATGAAGCGTGTATTTCTGTATCGTGATTTTAGTACCGGATTAATATTTTTAAGACTTTATTTAAGGAGGCTTATTATGTCGTAAATATGATAATATTCAATGCGCCAAATGTTGCGAAAAGAAAAAACTGTGTAAAATTTTAACGCACTAGGACTGGTAAATCACGTTCAACATTCGGTGCATATGATTATTTGGCATTGAGGAACTTTTACGACTGTCAATGATAATCTTGATATCGGAAGACTGACTTTTTTATGTCCATTCGAATCAAGACTCATTTTACTTTTTCGTCAGTAGTGCTCTAACCTACCATAAAACAACGGTAACTCAAAAGGGTCTCAAATACAACTAATTACTATCTTAGACGCAGAATCAAACTCAGGTTTTCACAAAAAACGACTATTACTTGGCACAATTTTATATAAATGTACATAAAATTCATGGTAAAATGTTTCATAATTAAGAAATATAAGAGGATATATCGAAGTAATTTTTGCATTTACACCGTTAGTTACTATATTTTAACTCAATATGGTACAGAATAATCTTTTGAATTTGCCTAGAGACTAGACTAAAGCGATCAGACTGAAGGGATGGATCCGACCTTTGGAACTTGATTGAAGTGTTGTCGTAACTAAATGACATCGCATATTGTTAATAAAATTGTATGATTTTTGTATAAAAGTATCAGACATTTGTTTTTAATTTAGGATTTCACTTTAAGTGTAATATCCTATTTTAAATGATGAACCAAATAAATCTTTGAAAATCAAAGTATGTTTTTATTGTAAACGGTGATTTTGACAGTTTTATAAAAATACTAGTTAATCCGGCAGACTTAGTACCACCTCAATCGATAAATAAAAGATCTGTATTTTGTATATGATTTATTAGTCACCATTTATTTTTATTCATCTACATATAAAAAAATTTCATAGATGGTGAGCAACTTTAATAAATATACTAATTGTAGTTAAATTAAAGTTAAGTTTATTGATTACCACTTGTGAAAGAATATGTAGGTAGAACGATACTATTTATTTAGCTCTATTCCGATAATTTTTATAATTATTTACCATTAAAACCTTCCCTGGACTTCTACAAATAATTCAAGACCAATATTACCCAAATTGGTTCGGCCATGAGCACATAACTCTCAAAAGTTAGGTGATGTGCTCATATTAATGACATTTCCTCTAATAAGCTCGAGAAGTTACCCTGAAACAAAACTTTATTAAGCACACGTCCGCCTCACTATTTCTCTCGTGGTGATAGAAAACAAAATCACTAAAATGTGTGTCATTAAGATTTACTTTACAAACACAACTGTGAACACCGCCTGGTATGTTATTGCTACCAAGTTACGTTATTATTTAATATGTTTAATTTAAGTTTATTAAGTATTTTTGCATTATAGACTTACAAACGTACTTTCTTATTGATTTTACATATATTATACTAGCAACTCCCCAACGCCCTTGTGGCGAACACTTATGCACTGTAATATCACCTGCATAATTGGCTGATCTCTAAAACAGACCGGTCGCTGTAGTCAGAATAGACCATAATGACTTTATCGTTATTTTCATTATAAAGGTTTTTATGGTGCACACAAATACAAGAAGCAAATGGCAGATTTTTATCTACATCAAAACTGTTTATTAAATATTACACAATATACATTAATAATTTATAACATAAAATCTGACTAAGATAGTATTCTCTGATTATTCTGATGCTTGCAGAAGTCAAGTTTTATTTAAGGCCTTCAGGTAGATTTGCATACAGGAATATCAAATATGCATCCATCTATTCTAACAAACTTTAGCATGACATGAGTAAAATTAAACACCCTTTTGTGCACAAGAAAAAACAAGTGAGTAAGTAGTACGCCCTTGACGTACAAAGTTTGTACGATTGACGATAAAGCACCCTTTTATACAAGACTTACTTCAACGATAACTGAATTAACGAGGTGCCTTCATTCATCACTGTCCTCAATATTAAGATTAAACTCATTCATCTATATAACGTAAGCTTAATAAACAGCTGACAATAGTTGACAAAGTTTAGTAGATATTTAACACAATATTAAGATATTGTCTGAAATATAATAAGTTTATATTCTGTATAAAATTCTAATTCATTTTAAATTACAACCAACCTTATGATATGTATAAGCATCACTCAAAGTAAATACTTAATTATATTTTATTTGGGGTAGTAATATATTCTCCTTAAGTATTTAATACATCAAATATCAAGAATGCATCGAACGTTTTATGACTAATTCTGAAAACCAACTGCAACGGGCTTTTGAAGTTACTACGTCACAGAAGAAAATTTAAAATAGTTCGAGTGCACATAATTCTAGAACTTGGGAGAAAAACAGCAGAATATAATAAAGCGATTGATAACAAATTTTTGGAATTGAGAGTGTATCACCAACGTCTTACGCCACGAGAAAAGAAAAATTAAAGATATAAAGACTCATTTCGTTGCGGAGTTAATTACGAATTAATTTTTTCGTAAAATCATTCGAGAAAATTATTTTACTGACAAATGCATGCTAACAAACAATGTAAGATTTGATTTATTTTTAATTATTTTATTGATATATTTAGCACACCTTAGGGAGATAGAATAACTAGATATGGAAAAGAAGTGACTTTAATTTATTATTATTATTTATTTATCTAGACAGATCAACAGCATACATATTTATACATGATCACAAATATAAAGTAAAAAAGGCTAAGATAGTAATATCTACAACTATAATAGTTATTTACAGCATTCACAATTACAAAAAAAAAACTAAAATTAAAAAGTATTATTCCAAAAAAAAAAAACAAAATGGAGTTATAACAAATACTAAAATACGTAAATCAAATGTGTGACAACATTACGGTAACTAAAGAAAAAACAATGACCTTGATGACATTACGCAAATATTTGATACCAAAAAATCGTTTTTCTGTAAGGTTTACTCATACTGACATAAAATTCGTAGTGGAATTAAAAAAAAACGCTCACGGTTTTCTTTTATAACAGGTAACACTTTGTAATTTATACAGTAAGATGGTCCAAAAAAGTTTCTTTATTATGTATGTTTGTGAATAATCTGGAGCATTTAGAAATAATAAGAATAGAACAGAGTTATGTTAAAATAATATAGATTTATAATAAGATCGTTATTTGTGCAAAAAACGGTAAACATAAAATATTGATAGTGTTTAACTTATTAGGTAAGCATGAGTTTTTCCGATACTTTTTTATCCTCATTATAAATTTTATGCTAAAAGCCTTCTCATACGCAATGTTTTCAAAGTTTCCGCATCCTATATTAAGCACCTGTATCCGACCATTTACCAGGAGCTAGTTTGATACAGGAATCTGAGTTGTGACAGTTTGAACAGTTCTCGAGTAAAAGAATATTTGTCATTACATTTTAAGAGAAAGAGATTAGTGATTTATGAGTTAATTGAGCCGTTTTATATTTTAAAAATACATTGAACGTTAAAAGTTCGAGCTGGCTCCCAAAGCAAAGGTAATCATAATTAAAAAGTTTATCTTTTTTAGAAATACTATCAGTACAACCAAACAATAAAAACACGACGAACTATAATTACGAAATATATTTATAGAATATCCTTTATAATTAAAAAATACTTAATCACTTTATTTAATTAACTTATACCTGACGTTACCAGCACCTACCCAGGTTTCGGGAAAAACTGATTATAATTCGTTACACTGTATTATTATTTTTATGCATACGCAGGCAGGCGAGCAATCGGGGCCACCTGATAGAAAGAGGTCACCGACCCCCATTAACATTGGCAATACTGGTATCACTAACGCACTGCCTACTGTGAGACATAGGATGTCTTACGGTAGGCAGCGCCTAATAAGTCATAACGCGACATAAGTCTCGTTTGCCCAGTAAATACGCTGGCTGCAGTGCCCTTCAAACCGGAACATATTAGTGTTTTCACACTACTGCTTTTCGGTAGAAATAGGCACCGCGGTGGTACCCACCCAGACGAGCAACTAAAAAAGCGACCTACCACCGGTAAATTATTTTTTATATAAAGGATTTGCGTAAGTAAAAGAAAGAATATTCTGTAGTCAAACGCTTTAACAATGAACAAACACACATAGTAAATCGTTCAAATTAACCGAGTGATTTTCGCTGTTATTTATTGAACAACTGAATCCATTCATGTTTTTCGGACAGAGAAAATTTAATATAAATTTAATATGACTAACGGTCGTTAACTGAGAACACAGCTAGTAGCTGAACTTTGTTACATTATTTACAAAGATCAAAGTACAAATGTTGACAGTTAATCAGTGGAATCAGAAAATAAACTAAATAAAAAATAAACCTTATATACTATTATTTTTAATTATGGAATTATATACACCCAAAATCAATTTTAAAACATCAACTTAAATATATAAGTTCATAACAGTTCATAATATTATTACTAAAGGTACTTGGCCAAAACACATTTTCATATTATTTACATATGATTCTATAGTATTAAAGAAACGGTTTCTATATAATTAAAAAATTGAAAATCATTTGATGTTTAAAGCAGTTAAAGAACTTTAATGGAACTTTGAACTGGATCTTACCAGTTCTATAAAATTTTAAGAAATTACACTTTTAGTTCTTGAGAAAACCGCTTGAAGTAAAACTCTCATATAATACAATTATTCTTAATGAATGCCATTGGGAGCAAAAAATATAACAACTTGTATAATGCTAAAATATATAACATTACTATATTCAACGGTGTCTTGTACTATTAACCAATGTAAACAAAAACTGATGAAAACTCCTAAACATACTAAGCTTGATAATTAAATAAGTTAAAAACCGACGAAGATAAAAAAAAATTGCTCTACTTGCGACCATGTTTTGCAAAGATTTTATACACTGCGAAGTATTCTACCAGACTGCATTTTCCTATAGGCTGTTAGTTATCGTAGCCTTTATAAACAAGTAAATTAAATGATAGTTCCTCCATTGCACGTATTCACCGTTTGCAATAGAGTAAAAATTCTTACAACCTGGGACCTGAACCTTGCAATTCTCGCGTCACTACATTTATATAATGAGGAGATTATGTAACGATGTCACAAATCAGCTCGAAGAAGGAAGTATCATCATCATCAGCCTGTGTTTTTCCACTGCTAGACATAGGCCTCCCCTAATGCACCTCTTCTCTAATAGGGTGATTTGGACCGCATCTCACCACGTTGGTCCAATGTGAGTTGGTGGGTGGACCGACTTTTTACATGCCAGGCGCAAGCAAGTAAACCTATTTGCAATAACCACTCTGCTAATAATTTTATTATTTAAAACTTTGTATCATATAATCAACGTTTTCTTACAATGGACAAAGTTATCAAACATGGCAAACTTTAGGGAACAGTAGCAGCCCACTCTAAGATTAGTAGTGAAAGTTTATTACGTGACCTGCATTTAAAGAACAAACTGGGGATCACGGAAATGCCATATTTACGCGATATTTTCTTAAACTACGAAATCTCAGCTAATAATATAGCGTAAATTCTATTTTCTACTTTATGTAAGTAATGTGAGTCTCGTTGAAGCTAAGGATAAATTTAAAGAAAAAAGTTATTTGCTTGATTCAGTAGTTTCCAAACAAAATATATAGATGAAGCCCTTTTACAATAGTTTCTCAATTAATACAGACGAAATCTTACGTATAATAATAAAAATATAAACCAAAGAAAGTGCTTTATAATGGTCGAGGACATAAAAGTAATACAACAATATAATGATTTTTTATGGCATAAGCAGGCAGACAAGCAATCAGGGCCACCTAATGGAAAGTGGTCACCGACGCCCATAGACATTAGCAATACCAGTGGTATCGCCAACGCGCTGCCTACCGCGTAATATTCACTTGTAACGAGACTAACATCCTATGTCTCAGGATGTTAAGTCTCGTTTACACATGAACTACTGCTACATGGTGCCCTTCAAACCGGAACACAGCAGTGTTTTCACACTACTGCTTCGCGGCAGAAATAGGCACCGCGGTGGTACTCACCAGACGGTCTCCTGTAAACAGGGGACCTACCACCGGTTATTACTTATTACTAAAATTATAGTTTGTTTTACATCAAAATTAAAGTTAAATCTACAGTTCTCAATAACTTCAACAAACGCCGGTTTAAGCTAAAGGGAACGATAAAAAATAGTAAATGAATTAATTTTAGATGAGTACAAAAAATAGGTAAAATATTGCAATCATATAGCATAAATAGGCAAAATTTATACTGGTTATCACTGCTTCCTGGTCATTTTCACAAAAGATATTGGATGCTTTCTAAAACCCTCGCTTTGGTCCATTTTGCGTACACGTGAAGGTAAAATGAACCAGGCATGAAGGCAAAATGTACCTATGGCGACATAATACCAAACTAAAATCTCCACACTGGACCCAGCATCCAGCTGATTTATAAAATAAATGAGAGCAATAGAAACATCGTATGTCTTCTTCATATTTGCTAGATGAGTCTTTTTTTTGTGTTATTGTAGATTTTCCTTTTGACTATTCGTTTGTTCTTACTTTCCATAAAAAATAGATCTAGTCCGTTTTGGAGTACATACTAGGCATGATATCCTTTGGAGCAATAGTAAAAGATAATCTACGAGTTTTTCTTTTAATATATAAAGATATTTGGTTCATTTTGCCCGTTCAGTTTTGATTTTTCGGCAGGCATGTAAACAATAAAATATTTTGAGGTTAATATTGAATCATGCCTATTTATCGTTAAAACTAAGTAATATAAACAATATCCCAAACAAAATCACAAAATCCCTGATATCTTTAACCTAATATAACTGTAAGCGA
Organism: Lamproptera curius; assembly: GCA_029286875.1. Lineage (NCBI taxonomy): Eukaryota > Metazoa > Arthropoda > Insecta > Lepidoptera > Papilionidae > Lamproptera > Lamproptera curius. The sequence continues at coordinate 899,462 of JAGSMT010000039.1, read as the reverse complement.
TTTAAACTTTGCTGTTTTTACATCAAAACTTGCAAAAATAAACTTTCCTTGACAAAACCACTGCCGCTGCGGGACCGCTTCAAGGACGCTGACCAACTCTGAGTGGAAGGCGACTGTCAAGTTGAAGCAAGTTGGTAATAGATAGCACCAACAGTATTAAAGTTATTAGTCTGGTTCGTTTTACCTTCAGGGTCCGTTATACCTTCCTTTTCCCTACCTACGCCAGAAATTTATCAGTTAATTTTAAAAGGTTTTCCCTTTTTTATTATAAGAGAAGCACTTTTAAATAATGATTTCGTATTTTTCTAAAAATTACATCATCATCATCAGCCTGTGATAGTCCACTGCTGGACATAGGCCTCCTAATACACTCCATCCATTGGTATATCAAGGTAATTAGATTGAAACTAAACAATTTTATTTTTATATTTTAGATTTTTTTTAAGATTAGCGCCCTTTCAAAGAATATCTTAATCAGGGATCTAGGGCTGGATATACAAGACATATATCGAAAATGTGAGCAACCTTAATACAAGGATTATATAAACTTTAGTTGCATTGATCCTGTATTCAACTCATTACAGGTTGCCGGGCGAACACGGTAGCGCTAAGAATCGGACGCTGATACTTTGAAAACAGTTCGCATAAGTTTTAGGAGAAGGTATTCAGCACAAAACTTATAATGAGGATAAAAATGTTTACATGAAAGTCGAGCTAACGAAGGAAGTTAGGGTCTGAAAACATTTACATGGTGCTTTTTCTAGTCAATAGAGCATTAAATAAATATTACGCGTATCACCCAAAATGCAAGGTTTATAAAGAAATATTCTTAATAAACCTTCCCTTAGCTTACTTATAGAAACAGAAATTATTAATTGTATTTAGCGATATTTTAATATATTTATACTTATATCACCAAATTATCTTATTAATATGCTCGTATTCATACAGTCAACATAGTTATTTTAGTTTCATATTCACAATTCATACTGTTTTTTAGTTTTTGTGCTTGGGAAAGAAGCTGAGGTTTCAAACTTCATGTTATCTGAAGCTCACAAGATTTTAACATAATCTTGTATTGATACAAAGTAGAAAATCTTCTGCTTTAATCTGCTTTAATCAAGACTCATTTGTCTTCTATCAAAATACTAAATTATTCAATTTTGTTTCAAATCTATCTAGATGATATCTTAGGTGATTTTTACTTTAATCTACGTTTTCTTCTATGTTCAAAATAATGTTTGAAAGATTATGCACATATTTCTCGGATAAATTCTTCTAGCGATATTTATTTTAGTTAATGTGTAAATATACACTATTAAACTAATATATTCTTCCAAAAATACAATTTGCCTTTTTTCCAATGTCATGTCGTAAAATAAATCCTTTTGATGACTCGCTTGGCGTAGTGATTAGTGACCCTGACTCTCAAGCCAAAGTGTGTGGGTTCAAAAACACCATGTGTATAACACATTATACATTCCCACGTCGGGTGTTTTTCTCGTATTTGGGTGTTTGTATAAATAAAATATGTATTTATCTACAAAAGAGAAGTAAGTCTATGTATTTTTCAGTCATCTGGTTTTCATAGTACAAGCTTTGCTTAGTTTGGGACTAGATGATGTTGTGTTAATTGTCCTAAAATATTATTATTATTAAACAAATGTTTAAAAAGTTCGTTGTCACGATAATTTCGAGTATTTGTAATTCATTATGCCGCATTTACTAAAAAATCAGAGATGCATAAACGAATGCGAATTATGAAGCCATTGTAATCGAGCTTTTGTCCATTGCAGCTATAATGTGTGAACGGGAAACGAAACTGTTCCCTCCCACAATGCCTTTTGTTTAACTTCCATTCATTAAACAATAGCTTTTATATTTCAGCATCGCACACTGTAGAGACGGAAAACTGAAATTTGATATTTTTTCTATTTGATATTTAATAGCAAGTGTGACTTCTACATTTAATTATTTTAATTTAAGACATAATCAATGTTTATATACTTCGAAATACGTAAAAACGTTAGAAAAAAATTTTAAACCTTAAAAATTTCAATTTAAAAATAAGATAAGCTAGATGTAACATGGTAATTACCACATTTATTTGAAATACATTTTTTCAATTTAAATTAATTTTGATATTTTTACCATTACTTTTCGTTCGTCGTTATTAAAAATTATTTGTAGAATCAATTTTTATATTTTTATCTTCTATGATAATTAAGGTAATTAAAATAATTAAACCTAACCTAATTAAATTATTATAGTAAGTTCTGATGAAAGTTTTACCTATCCTTAGTATACCTTATTACCTAATTTATTACTTAATATCTTAATACCTATTTTATACAAGTAACAGCATATAATTATAATATCGGGAAAATCCGCAACAGAAGTGAGACAGCTCAATGATTCAATTATAAAAATCAAAATTAATTGTTTTAAAGTTTTTATATACGTTTTTAAATAATTGTATAATGAATGTAAACCAAATTTAAGTACACAGTAAATATTTCATGTCCTCTGAATACAGTTATACAAGTTTCAGCTTCAATAGAAAATCCTTATTAAGGGAGACATTAACTTTTTCCTCACAAAAAGTTTAATATTATTATGCACCTGATACATCATCAAAATAAAGACAAAAAATGTTTTTTATATTTCATTGTTGTGTATTTTTATTTTTTGTTAATATAACAATCGTCAAATAATAACTCTGTTACGACTTTAGCCTGCTTTTTAACAGTGAAAATTTAAATTTATTTTAACTTTTTCAATTATTTATCGAAAAGAAGTGCTGCTTATAAAAGTTCAAATTACGCTATGTCTTTGTTGTGTATTATCGAGTCATCAGTGAAAAATATTTTGTTAACGTGCTTTTTGTTCTCAATTAAAAATCACAAACGGTTCATCAAAGCTATTTAATATTAGTAGCCGGATTATTAAAGATCAATATAACATATTAATAGTATTAAGAAGAATTTTTGACATGCCTTAAATTAATTCTCTCTAGATGAATATTTAAAGGGAACGTGACAAATGGAGAGTGCAAACCTCATGTCTTGTTGTTGTTGATGTTCTTTAAAAACCGTGATATTTTACTAGCTTCGGAAACAATCATTATCAGCCTGTAATAGTCCACTGCTGGACATAGGCCTCCCCTAATACACCCCCATCCATTAGGGGATTTTGGACCGTATCCCACCACGCTGGTCCAATGCGGGTTGGTGGGTAGACCGTCTTTTTTACATGCCCATCCAAAGCATGGATCGTCTTACTTTTCACACAATTGGGTGATCGGCCCAAATTGCCCTAACCAACTAGGAAACAATAATGAAATTTTTTGAGTCCCCGTAGGATTCGAACCCACGACCTCCGGTTTCTAAAGCACTCACCTATACCTCTATGATACGGAGGCAGTCCGTTAAAAAAATGCAAAGAGTACAGCATTGTAGTGTACAAAAATACGTTTATTTCGAAATTATATATTTGACCTTTATGATAATAAATGCATTATAATTTGCAGTCAGTAAGCAGCTTTAGCTGTTTAATAATTTCCTTATGATTACCGGATGTCGGTAGCGGCTTTAGTCAACTTCGAATGACTTTGCAAGCTTATTTGTGTTTGTGTTGCCTCAGAGCTGAGCGTTTTCCAATCCAGCCTTTGTTAATTAAACTTTTAAATTGTTTTAAGAGCTTTACTTTTTAATATTATAAAAAATATATTTTTAAAAGAATAATATTTTCATTTAATTAATCAACAATTGAAATATAATTGTCGAAAAGAATTAACCTCTTGAGTTTCTTATCAGTTCAAAGGTTTCCCTTTCCGAATAAGTGGTATATTATCTGAAAATCAATCATAAAGTGATAGGCACGTTTCACATTTTTTTAGGTAAGCAAAAAAAATATGAAAAGATTTTACCTGTGTACTGATTTATATCGATATATAGTAGTTTAATACATGCAATTTTATACTACCTTTAATTAAATAAATTACAGTTTCTGGTAATTGCTCAGCGTGACGCAGGCTTGTAGTACTTTAAATGATTAAAAAAAATTCAAAATTCAAAGTCTTTTTTATAATCGGTTAATAGTAACCGGCAAAAGAGAATTTTACAAAATTACTAATTAGTAATTTTCTATTTTGTCCTAATTTTATTTCTGTTACCCTGTTATTTAAAACCAACAATCATTAAGTTTTTTGTGATGTAATAGTGCGTAAGGTATGTGTTATTTACACGGATTTCTCTCTTTTTCAAAATTCTTAGGATTTGCGCTCTCCCGGACTTTGCAAACGAAAGGAGCACATAAATTTTTCTCTAGAACCTTAAAAATTTAACTTTTATATCTTGACACCTTATTATGTATTTTTATGTACATAACATATATATATATATAACAAGGAATGCAAAGTAAATATGTATAATGTTCAACTGAGATTATTTGCTAAATTCTGCAATACGTGAAGGCTTTACATGCTTTGCGGATGTTCTTAATGTGCAGTGTTCAAACCTTAATAAAGGAGTAAAACCTCAATTTTTTAATAATTCCGTCTAGACGCTCCATAGAATTAATTATAATTATGTTTATTTTGTTTACTAAAAACATAAATTACGGAGCTTTTTGATGGTTTATACCATTAACTACTAGTTAACAACGCTTATTGGTCTAATAAATTATAAACTATTAAGATCTTATAAACGCGATATATATTTTGTAATCTGGAATCCTTAACCGGAAGAACATTAGAGTCAGTTTTAGAAAAATGCTAAAGAAGTTGCAGTCAAATGTATCGAGTTGGTTTGAAATGTAAGTTTATCTTGTACAATTTTGATTCTATATTTTATAGCCTAGAGTAAATTTGTTAAAATGCGACCTTATAATACCAAAGCTAAAACTGGCTATAAAAGTATATAAATAAATGATATTTTATAGGTATTTTTCTTTATTTTGTCAACATAACCGGACAAAAGGTATATGTAACTTTTTCAACAAAACAACGGGACCAACATAACTTTTAAAAAAAATCCATCATTAAAGGGTTATTTTTACATAACCGACGTAGTCTTACAATAGGCAAAGTCATGAAACGTGAAAAACTTCAGGAAATATTCGCGGCCAAAAAGTTCAACAGCATAAGTTAACTACATAACTTGCGTTTATTGAACAACCCTAGCCCTCAAACGTCATATTTTGTACCTACACTTACTACTTTTTATACCTACTGATATTGGACATTTTTACCTGCTAACCTTATTACTCATTAATCTTACTTTATACCATTTACGGATATTTTAACTGTTTACTATCTATCTGCAAACCATTGTTCAGACCAATTTTCTTATCCAATATTCTCAATCACGTTTATCTTATAGCAGTAAATATTTTTACTCTGCTGTAACTCTATCGTGTGTAATACACAAAAAAAACATAATTTTTTCATCTGTACTAATTGATGGATAAAAAAACGCCGTTGATTATTTATATTTATTATTAAAGGCTATTTTAGCTTTTTACAACACAGAAATTAACAAAAAATCACCAGACTTTTATTCTGTATTGTGTATTTTTTGCTTGCTCCACATTTATATGCATCGGCCACGGCAGTCCAGCTAATAATCTACTATAACGGACCCCGGCAATCAGAGTAAAGTGTAGCGATTGAATGGTCTGACAATTTTTATTGGATTGAATCAAGCGTTTCCAGCTTAGCAAATATAATTGTGTATTTGTGCACAAAAAAATGTTTTGCCTTCGATAATCTTATTTCAATTTTAAACAGTTTAATTTAATCGTAGCAATTCTCTCGTAGGAAATATATTTGTAACAAAATCATTTTTTCTTGTCCTATTTGAATTAATTGCCAATAGAGATTCTTTTCTTCGGACCTCGTATATATATACTTTTTCTCCCAATTTGCAATCACTTTTAATAAAATGTTATTTATAGACTATTATATGCAACTTTATTTTTAAAACAAAAACCGCCAATTATTATTATTATTAACTTTTTCTTTCATTTTGCTCATCAGAAAATGTAAAGAAAAATAACTTTGCCTTTATTTTTCTACGACAGCAAAATTAACCTTTCACTTTGTTTATAACATATTCTTGCGTTTAGGACAAAGGATTTTTTCGTCATCCTTCTGATCTTGATAAAATTTATTTGTTTCAAGCGCATCACCTTACACTTCGTTTCTTTCTACAAACCAAGACCTTTAAAATAAATTTTCTTTCTTGATTTTTAAATAAAAAAAATATTACAGCTCCAAAATTAAATTGTCGTTCTGTAACAATATCAGTAAAAGCTATGTTTTCAAGCCCTTATTTCCATTATGTCTTAAACGTATTTTGAAACATATCTGTAGGTATATTTCAAAATACGTTTGATACGCCAACATTGGATACCTCGTAAACTTACCCGCCGCTATCTCAGGAAAATATAAAACCACCAAAAAGTGTCCATAATTTTTATAAATTGGAGTTAGGAGGAAAATGGAAGGCTGTACAAGCTTTGTTTTTTTTTATTTCTTTAACTAAAAATTAATAAAGCTACAGTTATACATATCAAATCCACTAATTTACGGATTTTTCGCGTTACTTAAAATATATTTATTCCCGACGTTTCGGATTCTTTCCAGCATCCGCAGATCAATATACCAACTTAGTCTGCCCGTGATCATGGATGCTGGAAAGAATCGAAACGTCGAGAATAATATTTTAGAAGCAAATCCAATTAGTGGATTTGATATATAATAATCGCGTAAATAAAAGAAATAATTATACACGTTATACTTTTTAAAATTTTGGTCTTAGCGAATTTTTGGCACTATATGTATTAAAATCAATTCTTATAACTGCATTCACTCTACTCATCATTTCCCATGAGGAAAATAATAATATCAGCCTAGGAGCTTAACTATGAAACAATATAGTTCTCGATAAATTGCAAATGTGATGTCATCTACGAAATAATTTAGGTCAAAAATGTGTAACATAATTATATACATGCTGAATGTAAGATTTATAATAGAAAGAATTTATATGAAAAAATTCTAACATAACACTAATGGCGCTGGAATAGAGCAAGTTCTCATTGGTGGAAAATATTTAATTAATAAAGTGCTCGACATTTGGCGCTAAAGAGCTTTAAGTTAGGCTTAGCTTACGTTTACTTTATCTCATTATTGCCTGGGATATAATAATAATTTTATATAGAAGACATAATAATAATTTTATAAAAAATAATATCTATGTTTACATTATGATTAGATCTGCTGGGGACCTTAAAATATTAATATCGCACAAAATAATGAGTATCGACGACAACTTTTTTTAATTTCCTTAATATCTCAGAAACTATTTATATATCGATATGAAATGAAAATGAAAACATATGATATATAGCTGCTTCTTTTGGTTATCGTCCATTAAGTTAGAATTTATCTATACATCAAGAATAATTTAACGGCTGTCAGACGGTTGAAAAAGGGAAAGCTGTTACGTAAGCCTTTAAAATTGTACAGTTTTATGATATGGATCCCTCGAAATTTCAATTGATATTTGAAAGTCAAGCTTATCCCCTACATGAATGAATGTCTGTTCGTGTGTGTGATTTATTTTACGCGTGTAGTAATTACTTTATAAGGATATAGATTTTATGGTCAGTAACAAAAAATTATGTCCTCTGAGTCTTAATTGCATTTAAGCCATTAGCTAAATCTATATTTAGAATGACTCACAGTAACCATTATATAAATATAAGATTAGAAATAATACAATGTATTTTTTGTACAACAAACCAATATAAGTCATGATATATTGAGTCATTGTGGACGTGTATTAAAAAAATGTACGAGAAGCGAGAAATGTATGCTTTTCATGCAATGTTTTTACTCGAGCTTAGAGTTTTTTTAAGATTCATTGGTTTCATTGGTTCATTAGATTTTTTTGAAGGTTTCAAAAGATGCGACTGAAACCAGGAGGCACATATTTGCAGAATATGAGATTACAATATTTATCTCTTTAATAGTAGATCTACAAAAATTGCCAGTAGTTTCTATCGATCTACTAAGACTTAACAATGACACTAATTCTTAATTGCTTATAAGATATAATTTAGACACATAACTAAAGGTAAATTGTCAAATATCTATGTTCTTAACGTTTAACGTTTAAATTGATGTTAGAATAAAATAATTACATTTAAATATTTTTAGATTATTAAATATTTGTAAAAGATCTTTTTTGATTTAATCCCATCATCACTCTACCATTGAAATAAAATATGTTTTAATTTCTTGCCTATCAAAGTTACTAGAATGCCTCAAGAAATAGACATATAGAGTATTAAGAAGCCAAGTGCCTTTTAATGAACGTTCAAGAGTGCTTTTACCTTTAATGTTTAACGGGGGCGTTAGAATAATTTAGTTATCTTCAGTACATTCTTGCTCGAAGTAATATGTACATTGTAATAAGTACAGAAAAATAGCACATAGCAAAAGAATTGTGTCTGTCACAAGAATCAAGTCATTTAGTTTTTATGGGAAATTGAACTAGATAATGTCTACGTTGTCACATACAGTTAATTTGATCCAAACGTCATAAATTGTATTAATAAGTAATATTTAACTTGAATCAAAATTGGTAGCACTTAATGTACTGACTTAAAAACGAATTGCTCCGATTATCTGATGTATGGACTTTTGATTACAAGTCTTATAAAGCTAAACTCTCTAAAGGATAATACGAAATAGTCGAATGTCACTTAAATATTTAATTTCCCTTTAGAAACTAATTGTTAAAAATATATTTACATATTTAATTCAGCTCTGCTAATGTTTATGTAATCTAATTTTACACTGCTATACATATAATACTTTGAAACCAAATCTGTTAACTTATCATATCAGTTATTTTGCATTTTTGTATACATAACGACCCTCATATTCTAGATTCGAACGCCTCATAACAATATTTCATAAGCAGATTTTAAGCAATTTAAAGTTAACTAACCTTTAGTTAAGCTTAATCTTGTTAGGCAGACTTAATGATTATTTAACACTTATTACTAAACAGTCTTTGTTTCAGGCAAAATATCCTTTAATTAAATTTTCAAGTTACTAAAATTCGATCCAAGAGGTATTCCAAACACGGCTAAACTGGTGCCGACTAGTTTCGGAGTTCCTTCATCAGGACGAGTAGGATAACCTCATAGTCACTTCCTGTCTCACACCGCAAGATATTAATTTAGAATTAATATTAATGTACTGTACGCAAAAAACCTTTTCCATTAAAAATCCCATGATGTTAAGGACTTTTTAATGATATTAAATATTCTTAATTTAAATTACATTGTCATATACAAATATGTCACTCATGCGAAAGCATTGGTAATAAACTGCAATATACCGACTAAGACACCTGGAGAACGCTTGTCAAGAAATCGTATGAAACAGAATTTAAACTAAACATAATTTTAATACGTGTTTCGAAAAGAACTTGAAAAGTAAGAAGAAGAAGAGAGCTGAAAAACAGTCAAATAGTAAATAAAAGAAATTATATGCCCACGTTTAAGTTTGTTCTTGCTAGCTAGTTTTAAACAGATGACAAAAGATGTAATTCGTAAGGTTAATGTTATATTTATATTGTCTATTATTATATATTTTCTCAACTTTCATTAAATTTTCAATGTTTTTTTATAAAACATACAAAAATGAACTGCTAAAACCATAAAATTAAAAACTTAGTTGAAATAAAGGTACACGTATCGAATTTAGATGAGATGACACATTTATAACGTATTAATTTTCTCTTTTCTAAATTACATTTGGTACTATGGCCTTCTGGTTTTAAAAATTTATATTCCAAAGGCGTGCACAATGATGTCAAAGTTTCCGCACTAAGCATGGCTGTACTCGACTACTGTAGGTACTAGTTCTAAACAGAAACTAGTTCTGTCGAGCATAATAGTTCCTTTTAAATCCACACCTAGTTATGTTCAAATTATATTACAGCTACTCCGTAGTTGTAGAAAATGTTTAAACTTTAATTGCAATTAGGTGAAGTAAATAGTTTTCATATCAATAAGAACATCGTTGTCGGAAATTAAAAGGTTGTTTAATTATTGATATCAAAACCGTTTACTTAACCTTGTTAAATTTTAATTTACATTTTTCTTTGCAGATTGATAAACCTGTTTTATCTGTTTTGTGTTACATAAGTGCTAAGCTCATTCATATACTCTATTTTTATCTGAAATTAATGGTGCATTTACCATATACTTATAATATTTTATAACTAACTCTATTTTTTATGCAGTTTTAAATGTAACGTTACATATTAATATCATTTGTCAAAATAATAAATGATTCAATTTATACGCTTACTTAAAATGATTTTAAAACATGAGAGCTTTATGATTTCTGTTTCATATATTAAATCTGTTTTGCAAATTTACATGCTCAGTTCATCTCTGTCAGAACTGGTGATATAATTGTACAACTGATGTCAATTCCAGTGATTATCGCGAGTCTTTTGACATGATTTATAGAAAAGTGCCTTTTCAGTATAGCTGGCTAAGTTGCTTAAAACAGAGTCACAGATGTTTTGCCAAAAATACTTCGACTCCATGTCATTTACGGTGTTCACACGATTGCGCATTTATAGATATATTTTGCGTATTAAAAATAAGAATGTATTTAGGAATGTATTACAGGTTGTAGTATAACCGCACTACGTGTAATATTTACAATGGGTTAAATATTCTTTTTAATTACTTTTAATATTTTATAATCTATATTTAAATAAGCCCTAACACTACGAAGCCACTAAAGCCATTTAAATTAAAGCTTTGTCATTTAACTCAAAATATAAAGCGCGAGTTTGCGATCCTAGGTGTCATATAAATTATGCCTCGAGTGTACTTCTTGTACGCTTTTTTCGTAGGGCTCAAAACGCCCGTGCCAGACAAAAACGCTTAACGTTTGGCTCTTGTAAGCATGCACAAGAGCTTTTGACATACGATCATATTTATCAAAGTGAACGACTGTTTAGTTATCTTAATTTTAAATTAAATAAACTAAAAATTAACGTCCTAGAAATCGCATCTTTTTATAATTGTTAATACAACAATACTTATTTATTATTTGAAAGAATAATTTCGGTACAGTATTGTTTTTTATTGTATATATAACCTATGCATAATATATTGATTTTCATTAATCATGTATAATAAAATAATTTTGGAATAGTTTTAGGGATCCTTCATGGCCTCTATACAAGTGGAATTTTTATTTCGTGTACCAAACCAGTAGTTGTGACTTATTTTAAATCATACTCAGAATAAATTTAAAAAATGCATATGTAATTATCAAGAATTTCAGACAGAGTAAGTAAAAGAATATTTGCATTAATAACAAGGTTTAGCAAAGATATATGAAACTTGATGACTAGATAGACATTGAAATTTAGTTTAAATAAAATTTCTACCTTGTGATTCGGTTTTTTCTTGTTTTCGTGACTTCTTAAATAATAATTATTTCATATACTAGTATTTAAAAATATAAATAAAGAATTCCTTAGAAATTAGAGTAAAAGAATATTAGTATTATCAGTTATAAAAATATTTCATACTGAAAGTTTGATAAATATAGTCACTGAATAAGATTAAGTGTTCGTCAGTTTAATGAAAATAGCATTTAATGTAATGAAAAAAATAAAAAAGTTCTGAAGCAGTACAGTGATTATTCATTATTAATTTTATCTTTAATATTTTCAAATTTCAGTTAGGAACATTTGTTTAACATACATAACTATTATAGAAGTATTTTCAATTCATTTTTTTAAATTGTGGGTTATACTATAGCACAATTAGTCTTTTTATTCATTTGAAGGTAAAGCACTTTTAAAACAAACTAACAGAATCTTAATTAATTTCTTCTCAATTCTATTCAGAGGGAAACTTTAATTAGGTTAGGCTTAAGTAGGTAGATTTTAAAAAAATGAACTATAATAGATCTCTTCTTTATATTTTTAATCCTTTATGGAAACGGAAAATATTGCCTTTTATATCAATAACCGCCGTATCAATCATATCGATAGAATGTCAATAACTAGAATGTCTCACTCCCAACACTTACCTTCTTTGTTTTTTCAATAATCATGGAAGTATAACGTTACAATGATGTTTTGGTGGGAGTGTAAGAAAGAACTAAGGAAAAGTAAAGTTTGTAATCAACAATTTTACATTTATAGGATATGAGTTGAATATGATTTGGAATAAATAATTTAAAAATCATTACAAATAAAGAATGCCATTTAAAAAAAAGACATTCACTATTTGTAAAAGTATTTTTCTTTTCAGACTGCCTGCTGGTACAATTGGCACATTTCGTTACTTGTACATTTCCGCCATGGTAACGAGTAGAAAATGAGTCTTTTTAAATATTTTTTTTAAATAATACTGACGTATACAACTGCCGCAATACAAACACTGATGTGAACGGTGTGACAAGCATCATCTGAAAGTGTCATGCCTGGTCTCGAAATTTTAAAACTGATATTTCAAATGCTAAAAGAAAGAGTATAATTATTATTAAATATGATTTTTTTACGGATTTTGTCGCGTTTATTTAAACGCTTAAAGTTAAATAAACACGATAAAATCCGTGAAAAGTCATTTTATTTAATAATGTATAGTATTCGTGTAAACAAAAGATATAATTATAAATATAATTATTCCAACTTATTATCATGATTAATCCTAACGCACATATATTTATAATGTAGAACTTATAAAGCATCAATATATCATTTTCAGTAATTTAAACGATTTCGAAGTTAACAATAATAATAAAGTTAGATCAATAAATTAATATTATTACATTAATTAAATTAAGCCATTTTTTGTCTGTTAATCGAATGTTGACTGACATTTTTAATTGAACGAGAAACCAAATATAAATTTTCAACAAGAATCTGCTGCTGTGCTTGCTTTAATCTGCTGCTGGCTTTAATCAAAACAATTTCTATGCCACTGATCCAGATAAGTAAACGTTTTTTACGCTGACTATCTTACGCCGGTTCTTCTCAGGTCAGAGGCTTCCATTTCCAAACCGGTGGTAGATTATTTGACAATTAATAAGAAAGTATAATGCTTCCATATTAAATAAAGATATTTGACTTTAACATGACTTTGACTTTAAACACTGTGCCGGTTGAAGAAGTCTGCAGAATGCGATCATGTACTAAATCACTCCAATAATATTACATAAAAACCGACGAATCACAAATCCTTGCCGAGACACGTATTTCTTTCTACCCAGATCGACACGTGAGGTTATTGAAATTAAGAATATCCAGTGAAGTAAATGGTTCGATGTTACTAACTGCTTTGGATCCAATTATTCACAAAAATAACCCAAGCATAAAATTACTGCTAGACCTAAAAATACCATAAACTCAGTATGCTTAAAGCCTTTTTAGACAAAAACACAATCTGCCCGTGACGAAGGACCCTGCCAAATATCTGAAACGTCAAGATTATGAGAACCAAAATGGAGTAACGAAGTCCATAGTTTTTAATATTATTTCTTTTTGAATAATTTTTAGTGTATCAGCAAATTTAACTTTTTTTTTACTTTCATAGTATGCATATTTCTTTATAAATATTTTGTTAATCTAATATATAGGCATAAGTTATTAAAGTCATATATATATTATAGAAACAGTATAGAGTAAAAGCTACCTAATATCCTTATTTCAAGTGCTTTTATTTTCAAGACACGAAAGAATTTTATAACAGTACGGTGTTTTAATATAGGGGTGAAATGCTGTAACGTGCTCTTAGCTATGGCAAAATGCTGCTAAGGAAATTAATAAGAGAGTCACTCAAGAATTATCATTAACTTTCATTAGGCAACTGAGTTAATTTTTGAGTCAGTACGTGCTCACGTATTACAACCAATACACCTTTATGAAAAAGGTTTATAGTGATGCAAACAGTAACAAAAATAAAGATCTTCATTTATTTATAGTTTGTATTTTAAAGGCGATTTTAGTAATCTCTAAAACCTATTACTTATTTAACGTAAACAAGTTTTCTAAACTACGTTCATGTAAGTAATATTTTCCGTAGCCGGCGACGTAGCTTGTTTAAATATACAGAAATTTTTTTTTTATTAGACATATTTAGAAAATCAGATATAGAGATTTTAGAATAAATAGAAATATTTAGTTTGTACTTACCGTCTGTTGACAAATTTTTAGAAATATTTATGCAGTGGCAACTAGATAATGTTTTATTAATTAGAACATTACTTATGAAAAAAGCAAACTAATAATTAAATCCAGTCCTAACAGCTCCTTATTTCAACAATCAGAAACCTTTTTCTATATAGAAGATTTAAAATTAGACTAAGATATTTTTGATCTTATTAATGTTTTAGTCGATGATTTAATATTTAAAAGCTTGTCACTACATTATACGTATTTGAAAATAAATTTAATATAAAACAATTAAAAATAAACATCAATGATCTCAGCTCTTATTATTGACAATCTTTTATAACCAAAAAATATTACTAGTTGATTTTCTGCATTACGGAATCGATGATTCTATATAAAAGATCACCATTAAGCGTCTAAACACAAAATAAACATCAATAAGTGTACTTACTACTCATCTTAAACCCGATAACGATATCGCCCGGAGAGATAAGGCAGAACCTTTTTTTATATGTCCATCCAACGGATAGTCTTACTACCTTACAGGCAATCAGGTGATCAACCCGCATTGCCCTAACTAACTAGGAAACGACAACGAAAAGTTGTTATATTCTCCCGCAGGATTTGAACTCGCAACCCCCGCTTTCTAGCGCGCAAACCAAGCATACTTCAAGGCTACAGATGCAGTAAAGTCAACATTCAACATAAGATAGTATCACATATATAAGTAAAGTAAGTTTACCGGTGGTACCCTTTTTACAGGAAACCGTCTGTGTGGGTACCACCGCGGTGCCTATTTCTGCCGCGAAGTAATAGTGTGAAAACCCTGTTGTGTTTCGGTTTGAAGGGCACCGTAGGCAGCGTATTTACTGGGCAAACGAGACTCAACACCCTATGTCTTACTGTAGGCAGCGTTATGACGATACCACTGTTATTGCCAATGTCTATGGGCGTCGGTGACCACTTCCTATCCGGTGGCCCGACTGCTCGTCTGCCTGCGTATGCCTAAAAAAATGTAAGCCCTTATGCATTTTATTTTATATTTTGTACTGTTACTGCTAAACCGATCTAAACATGTATGAATATCTTGTCTAGTTTTTACGTTTGAAGTAGGAATGCATTGTAAATAAAAAAAGCAATCGTCGAAGTTTTTGTGCATTACTCTAGGGTAAATTTAAGGAACAACGAATGGAAAGTACTAAACAGTAAATTAAAAAAAAGGTAGTGACACACTTTAAACATGGTAGCCTAGCTCGTTAGTGAAGCTACGGCAAAATATTATTTTAACACCTGCAATTCCTGTTATTTTGCATTAATTTTCTACCACACTTTAATTGCACAACGTGCAAATGATTCTCATATATCGCAAACGTCTTGAAATCAATCTTCAATATTAAAGATTTATCTTTAATATTAAAGATTGATTGATTTGAAATTGATTTCAGTTTCGAAAGTCATATTTGTAGCTAAAATCATAATGAAGGAAAATTTACCAAAGGATACTTATTATCAGTGTGCTTATATTATTATGCGTTATAATAATAAAATAGAGAGCTGCTTTTTCTGTTTCATAATTTTAACATATGGATGAATTTAAGAAAGTTAAATATTTTTGTAATATAACTGAATTAACATGACATCAACTTGGCAAAAGTCTGTTCGTTTCTAACAGCTTTAAATTTGTTTCAACTTGAAAGCCTCAAGTCAAGTCCATCAGCACTGGTTATTGCTATTTGCGTAACTAAATTGCTCTGACAAGGTTTGGGTGGCCAACTGAGTACTGTGTTGTTAATAATATAATATAATATTGTGAGAAGTAGTAAAAGAAACCGTGAAATATTTCATTAACAGTAATTGTATTATATGAGAGTTTTATTTCAAGCGGTTTTCTCAAGAACTAAAAGTGTCATTTCACAAAATTTTATAGAACTTAATGTAAAATCCAATTTAAAGTTCTTTAAATGCTTTTAATTTCAAGTGATTATCAATTAAAACTGTTTCTTTTTTAAATAATATAAAATATGTTTGGCTCTATGAACCGGAGGTGGCCCTGGCTTTATATATATATAAGCTGGAAGTCGTGGGTTCGAATCCGACAGGAAAAAACTTTGTGTTATAGTTGTGGTTGATTACGACAATTTGGCCCGATCGCCTATTGTCTGAAAAGTAACATGATCCATGTGTTAGATGGGCGTGTAAAAAATTGTTCCACCCACCATGGACCAGCGTAGATCAACACTGATGAAGTGCATTAGAAGCCAGTCCTGAGTGGACAAAGGGCTATAGGAGCCTGTCAGCAGTGACTAATCATAGATTGCTATAATGATCTTTCAGTCGTTAATATAATTGTTTTTCATAATTCATCCTAAGCGCTTAGATTCTTTCAAGATCTGTTAATAATATAATTGTTCATAAGTCTGTAGAGCTAAGAATCAGAGATAACTTTCAGTGGTCTTTAAGGACTTACATAGATCAACTCTACAATATGATTGAAAATAAAAGAAAATATGATATTGAAATGATGTCTTCAAATAAATATTAACAGGACTTGAACAGTATTATGAATTACTACTGACTAAAAGTTATTGAATTGAAAACAATATAACAAGGAAAATATTGGATATTTGATATTAAATGATGTCTTAATATATACAAGTAATTTTAAATCAACCATCTCGTAAACAGACAGTTATATGGACCATTGTCCTAATAACAGTAGCTTATTTAAAAAAAGATGTCAATTTCATTGAACACAAATTACTAATACGATAAACTTGTTCAGCAAATATGAATTGATGAAACGGACGTACTTCACTGAAATTACCACAACCTCAATATAAAATACTTGAGTAATTTTTTTCTAGCTTTTGTTTCATAGATTTTGACATAACATTAAAGATATTTTTAACTCAATTGTCTTAATTATAGACAAGGCTAAAACTTGTGAATGAAAGGCAATTCGAAACAACATAAATGCAAAAACATCTTGTAAGCAAAAGATAAAAAATTAAAATTGCACTTCATAATAATGATTTCCTCTTTTACGTGATTACTGCTCTAATTGTTGAATTTTATATTAACACATAATACATAAATACCTATACAATCCTTTGAATAGTCTTCTAATTTAATTTCTTAAATTCCGCAAATATTTTTAAGACAACACTGTACCCTGAGTTTTTACACTTGGAATTTCATGGAAATAAATTAGTGACCTCGTTTGTATCATTTATTGTTACTTGTTGTGGGATAATTTTAGCAGATCCCATTCTTGTTAAATATAACAATACACATGATCATTAAATGTAACAATTGCTTGAGTAACCGTTTTAAATGTCATCAAGATATGCACTGATTATATAAAGATATAGGCAATGACTCATTTTTAAGCTTTCATCGATTTTACTTTCTTATTTGAATTCTATCAGATTTTTTACTAAGAAACAATATAAAATATGAATTCATTCATAGAGAAAAAACAGTACACATGCGAAATAGTGTTTTGATGCCTTATTCATATACATACAACATTAATATTATAAATATACGATTTAAATCTATATTTTTTATACAAATACATATGTTACAATTTTTTAAGTGACAAAATGGTCGCTTTGTGTAAAAAAGCATTATACTTTTATTGAAAAATATGTATTAATTTGATTATTATTTTTTTAAATAGAATAGAATAATGCATTAGCAAAACTATTCTTATTAGATTTAACATAGTATTGTAATTTTTTTATCTTTTAATTTATTTCGAACTAGCACAATTATATTTGTACGCTTTTCTTATATTAATTATATGCAAAGTACATGTAGGTCGTGTGAAATTTACTATGTTATCTATTTACCCTGTAATACTAAGAAATTACTATTTCAGTACTAAAGTGTCAGTACTAATGTGTCAGTACTAATGTGTTGACAATAATCATAAAGACGGGAACAGGATACCATGTATATGTTTCATCTCTCGGTAAACAGTATCGATTGCCATTTCAGAGGAGGGCAGTTCGATAAATGGCATTAACACCCGATGCCATTAATTAGGTATTGGAACTTATACCGTGAAACATGACGACAGTCTGTTTGTCCTGAACAAACAGCCGCCTAAAAGCATTTTTAGCCCAATGAATCGCCGCTTTATACACGTATATTATATTAGATGAGCGAATCATTATTAAATTCATCAAAAACATCAAATAGATTTAAATTAATTGGTACAGAAAGACACAGTTTTTCAAATTTAAGCGCAAACTTGACTTATTTTTTAATTTCACACTTTTGAATTTATTATACATTGAAATGTGTGTTAAAAAAACCTTCCTCTGAGGCTATTACAAGTAAGCTAAAATATTTTCAATATTTAAATATATCTTTGTATTAAAAAATCCTGTCCTGAAAATACAACCGAAATGTAAAACTGCAAGAAAAGTAAACAATGAAATCCCCGTCTCGTTGTTATTCACGTCGAGACGTCAGACTTTGAGGTTGCTTCCGTTTACGAAAATGTTTAAACACGGCTGTTTATCTGCAGCGACATCCATTGTCCTAGTTCCTTACTTTTATCAAGTAATGGTATCCATGCATACATAAATTAAATTAACAATCTTTTACAAGTATTGTTTGTACGTCATAAATCATAATAGTTTACAATAGCATTTTCATTGTTCAATTGACTGTTGAGATTGCTTTTAATTTTAACTAGGTTTTATCGTACTTCCGGCCATGCTAAACAAAGACGATAACATAAAAAAAAGAAAGTAATAATTCCATGATTGTTATACTTTAATGACGCACATTACACCAATTTGTAATAGTAATATGTACAATTAGATACTAGTTTATAGTTATACTTAAGTTTATGTTGCCAAAATACAATAGTGCATCGCACCTGAGAAAGTCTCACAATACGCTCTGGGTTAAATGGAAAATAATGTCAAAGGGCGTGACGTCTTGTGTAAAACTCATGTTAAGATTCAGCTATAAGTGTAAACAAACTAAAATATTAAATATGATTGTACAACAGTAACAAAATTGAAGGAAGTAATGAAGGCGCCAAACTTTTTCACATAAGCTCTATGTCAATAAAGCAATGATGTTGTTTACAACTTTAAACTTTATTATTATAGGTGCTACACCAATAATTGCTAATTCTTATTTTGCTAATAATATCGCAATTCCTACCAATCCCATTTATAAATATGATAACAAAAATTTATTGTACAATAGAACATAAAAAATGTAATTTATCCATATATATAAAAGAACATCGTGTTAGTTACTTCACTTATAACTCAAGAACGGCTGAACCGATTTAGCTAAAAATGAGCAGGGAGGTAGTTTAGAGCCAGGAAAAGGACATAGGATATTTTTTATCCCGTTCGACAGCATTCCCGTGTGACTTGACATGTAACGTCAGTCACTATAAAACGTGGTATAACAAAAAAGAATCAGACTTGGAATAACAAAATTGACATATAATGACAGCTATGTAATGACGTATGGATGACAATTTGATATTTGCACGAAATCAATAATAAAACTGCCTCCGTAGCCTAGTGGTAAAGGCGTGTGCCTTAGAAACTGGCGGTCGTGGTTCGAATCCTGCGGGACTCAACAAATTTTCATTGTTGTTTCCTAGTTGGTTAGGGCAATTTGGGCCGATCACCCAATTGTCTGAAAAGTAAGATGATCCATGCGTAGGATGGGCATGTAAAGTCGGTCCACCTACCAACCGCAGTGGACCAGCGTGGTGGGATAGGGTCCAAAATCCCTAATGGATGGAGGTGTATTAGGGAGGCCTATGTCCAGCAGGGGACTATCACAGGCTGATGATATAAATAATAAAACAATCTCTATTAAATAAATAATTAACATTATTGCCCAATTGCCCATTCGTATAAACAGTGAAGTGAAAATTTAAGTTTTTAGGTTAAGTGAAGTTTAATTAATAATGCCGCGACCAAGACGATCGAATCTTTCCCGACAAAGCCGTGATGCAAGAAGAATACGAAATACTGCAAATGAAAGGACTGAAGAAGAACAAGAAATTGCACGTAAACAGCGCCGCGATAGTATGGCTCGACTTCGTGCTTCTCAATCACGAGAGCAAAGTGAAGCAGCCCGTGAAACAGCTCGGTTGGCAGTGCAGAATCGTCGAGCGAACAACAGAGGTCAATCGATTGCAGCAATGATTCAGCTTGCATCCTAGCGTTTGTTTGGGCAAATGGACGTAGTTTGCAGAGTATTGTGGTGCATTAAAGTTTTCCGGAGAAACGCCTGGATTATGCTGCCTTAACGCTAAAGTGAAATAGCCATTGTTAACTTCGCCACCTGAGCCATTGTATTCATTGCTTTGTGGCGAAACACAAGAATCACGCATTTACCGGTGGTAGGTCCCTGTACAGGAGACCGTCTGGGTGAATACCACCACGGTGCCTATTTCTGCCGCGAAGCAGTGTGTGGAACCTGCTGCGTTCCGGTTTGAAGGGCACCGTAGCCAGCTGTTACTGGGTAAACAAGACTTAACACCTAGTCTCACGGTAGGCAGCGCGTCGGCGATACCACTGGTATTGTCAACGTCTATGGGTGTCGGTGACCACTTCCCATCAGGTGGCCCGACTGCTCGTCTGCCTGCGTATGCCATAAAAAAAAACTCTCTTGCAAATACTCAAAAATACAATGGTTGTTTCAGATGACGTCATTTGGGGCATATATTATCGAAGAACGGGATTTAATCCAAAACATTTAAGGTATTTGTTTGTGTACTTATGTAGAATGTAGTTAAAGAATAACTACTTTATCTTTTGGTACCTATGTAGTATATTTGCTAATTCTGAACTCTTATCTCCCACCGAAAAGTGTTTATAACCCAGTTAATACTGTCTGGTTTTTTATTTTGTAGATTCAAGGACAGATTCATCATCGAATTGGATCATTACTACATTTCGAAGATACACAGAATAAATTTTACAAATATATTTCATGGGCAACATGGAAGAACAACTGATCGACGCCTAGAGATCAATGCAGGAATGAAGCCAGCGATTCTTCAAGACTTGCAGTGTCTGCTTCATGAACATCATGCGTTGGTCAGGTTGTGTAAGAGTGCTTTAGAGCGCATGCCAAGTGATGACTATAAGTTGTCATCAAAGCAGATAAATGACCATCTGGAACACACGAAAGGTCATTTAATGCTCCAACAGTTGACACGAAGTTGCCATCCTGATTGTTGGTAAACAATTGGAAAAACGCGATATTGTGCTTACACGTCGCGATACTGGGCAACTGCAACAAATATCTGAAACTCATAGATCATATGACACATTGCAATACCCGCTGATGTTTTGGCAAGGAGAAGATGGATATTATTTTAATATTAAAATGAAAAATCCATTGAATGGTGAGTATCAGTATCATAATTTATTTCATTTATTTGTGAAAGACACTGATTTAAAATAATGCTTATTAAAAAAATGGTTAATGTCTGTATTGTTTGCCTTTAAAATTTGCCTTTGAAATGGTTAATTATCAAATTTTTAATTTCAGGTGAAGAAACTACAAAGAAAGTTAGCTCAATGAATTATCACGCATAACGTTTGATGATTCGTCAAAATGCTGACAACTATTTGCTGCGGTTTCGTCGATTGTTTTAGCAGTATTGCGTTGACATGTATGTAAAAATAAAAACAGAACGTTTAACATTCATTAGGTTGAACCAAGCCAAACTGCGTTCTGGGGAGTACATCCATTTACGTTATGCAGTTAGTACTGAAGGAAATGCAGCTAATATTGATCGATTAACTATTCTGCCGGCGACATACATTGGTAGTCCACGTCATATGCATGAATATGCACAAGATGCAATGACATATGTTCGTCATTACGGTCGGCCCGATCTCTTTATTACTTTTACCTGTAAATCAAGTGATAGACCCCACGTATTTTCAAGCAAAAATTCGGTCCCTGATGAACTTTATTGTTAAACAACACGTCTTCGGAGATACTCGATGCTGGATGTATTCAATCGAATGGCAAAAGCGAGGCCTGCCGCTCGCACACATTCTTATTTTGTTAGTGGAAAGAATTCAGTCTGACCAAATAGATGATATCATTTGTGCTGAGATTCCTGATTGTGAAGTCGATCCAGACCTACATAATGTTGTTACTACTAATATGATTCATGGACCGTGTGGTGCTATCAATCCCTAATCACCTTGCATGGTCGATGGAAAGTGCTCTAAACGATATCTACGAAATTAACAGCGGAGACTGTCGCTGGCAATGATGGTTATCCGCTGTACCGGCGTCGATCACCAGATGACAACGGTCGAACTGTCACAATGAAAGTGAAAAGAATGGATTTCGTTGTCGACAACAGTTGTATGTTCCATATTCGCCACTTATTTCTAAATCGTTTAAGACACATTGCAACGTTGAATACTGCAATTCAGTTAAGTCCATAAAATATATTTGCAAATATGTCACGAAAGGCTTGGCTGAAAGATATGGCGGTTTTTGGTATGCAATCCTCGAATACCAACGATGAAATTTTACGCTATCAAATTGGTCGTTACGTGAACTGTAATGAAGCGATTTGGCGTATATTCGCATTTCCCATTCACGAAAGTCATCCTACTGTTACGCATTTAGTGGTGCATCTGGAGAATGTTCAACGAGTATATTTCACGGCTTCGAATGCTACGCAATGTGCTGTAACACCTCCAGCAACTATATTGACCAGTTTTTTGCAATCGGCCAAAACGAACTTTGTTTTACTCGGAGATGCCACGTTATTATACTTGGAATGCTTCATCGAAAAATTTTCAAAGATGGAAGCAAGGCGATGCGGTTTCTG
Organism: Lamproptera curius; assembly: GCA_029286875.1. NCBI lineage: Eukaryota > Metazoa > Arthropoda > Insecta > Lepidoptera > Papilionidae > Lamproptera > Lamproptera curius. The sequence continues at coordinate 876,371 of JAGSMT010000039.1, read as the reverse complement.
GGTATCCAGGTGTGCGTTCTACTGATACTCTTGGTCGTATGTATACAGTTCACTCAAGGAATAATGAATGTTTCTATTTACGGTTGTTGCTGGTAAATGTGCGTGGGCCAACGTCATTTGAGTCACTACGAACTGTTAATGGTGTAATATTCCCAACATATCGTGCTGCATGTGATGAATTGAAGTTATTAGAAAACGATAGTCATTGGGATACGACAATCGCTGAAGCCATTATCTCTGCATCTCCACGTCTGATACGCACATTATTCGCTATCATAATTTCGACATGTTTTCCATCAAACCCATGTAACCTGTGGCACAAATACAAGGATAATATGTGAAGATATTTTACATCAAATTCGTGTCAGTTCCAGAAATCACGATATTGAGATGAATGAGGAGATACATAATCGTGCTTTACTCTTGATCGAAGATATGTGTTAACTCATTTGCGGTAATTTATTTATCAGGTTAGCAATGCCAGCACCATATCGTAAAATGAATGATGGGTTTAATCGAGAATTGGAACGGGAACATGAATATGATTACCAGGAATTAGATTGAGTAGTTCAAACGAAAGTACCCCTGTTGAATTACCAACAAAGGGAAGTTTATGATACTGTAATGTAGGCAATCGATGATGAAAATGGTGGTTTATATTTTCTAGATGCCCTGGTGGAACTGGCAAGACATTCCCCATGTCATTAGTTTTAGCAACTGTTCGAGATCTAACATAGCGGTTGCAGTTGCTTCTTCTGGAATAGCAGCCAAATTATCAGAAGGATGCTGTACGTTGTAAGTTTTAGCGGCATCAAAAATCATCATCTGGGACGAATGCACTTGGCGCATAAACGTGCATTAGAAGCACTTAACCGAACATTAAAATATTAACGCAATGACTCGAGATGTTTTGAAGGAGCAACGATTTTACTTTCTGGTGATTTCCGCCAAATACTGCCAGTAATTCCAAGATCTATGGCGCATATGAAGAAACTGCAACTGACAACAAACATGAGAGTTATATTGCTTAATGATATATCTGCTGAAGATTTCTCGGAGCAATTGCTGACCATCGGTTATAATCAAGTACCTATCGATGAATCGAGCAGATTAATATAATTTCTTTTTGTCTCATCGAAAGACGAACTTATCAACAATGTATTTCCAAAAATTATTCCTAACTACAAAAATAATGAATGGTTGAGTGACCGAGTAATTTTAGCACCTAAAATAAAGATGTAGATGACCTACATAACCTACTGAACTACTAAACTACATAATTCAAAATAAGATCATTGGAACAATGCATTCATTCAAATCTATTGACTGCGTCACAAATGAAGATGAAGCCACCAACTATCCAATTGAATTTTTAAACTCTTTGGACGTGCCTGGCTTACCACCGCACAATTTACGCCTAAAGGTTGGCTCCTTAGTAATCATGCTTCGAAACATAAACCAACCAAAACTGTGCAACGGTACGCGTTTGGTGGTTAGAAAATTGATGAACAATGTAATTTACGCTACGATAATGATAGGAAAATTCAAAGGTGAGGAAGTTCTCATTCCGAGGATACCGATGATCCCAACCGATATGCCGTTTGAATTTAAAAGACTTCAATTTCCGATACGTCTTGCATTTGCCATGACCATCAACAAATCACAAGGCCAATCCTTAAAAGTTTGTGGTTTAAATCTAGAACATTCATGTTTTTCCCATGGTCAATTATACGTGGCATGTTCACGTGGTCGGAAGACCATCTGCGTTGTTTGTTTTTGCGCCTGATAATAAAACAAAAAATGTCGTGTATCACAAGGTACTTAAATGAAGAGCAACCTATGTACTAAAATACAGAAATAATTATGAATGATTGATGTAGAAATTTAATTTTTTGTATTTTTCCTATAAAAACTGCTTATTTATTGACATTAAGGCGGAACAAAGTTCGCCGGGTCAGCTAGTTAATATACAAATATGTATATTAAATAAAAAAATAGACGATAGTTAAATAAGCGCATATAAATTCTTATACATATTATTATCGTTAACACATTATTAATTTTATGTACATTGCAACTGCAATAACTAATGTAAGTAAAGACGATCTAAGACTTATCTTATTGCCGAGGATGGTAGAACAGTTATTATGCATTTATTATAAGTATATTATTTATTATAAATGCTTGATTTTAAAGTCAGATATTTATTTATTAAAGTTTTTACTTTACTTGTTAATATTCAAAGAAAGAAAAGCCATTAATATCTTCAGATAAATCGCTGCGTAAAAAAAATAATAAGATCATCAAAATTCATATCTGTAATAAACAAAAAACATCTGGCGTTTCGGTATTCAGACCTTGTCCCATAATGGCAGGTCACGTTGTTAACTTTTTGCCGTTGAAACTTCTCTAAAGTTTGTCACGTTTGAAAACCTTTGCCTTGACAAAGACGCCGGAAGTATTATGCTTTTTTTTTAATTTGGACTCATTTGCATGACACCAAATTCTATGTGTCTTGTATAAGCGTCCAAGTTATATTTCTTGTGATTATATTTTTATAACAAACAAGACAGAAGACAGTGAACCCATTTTTAACCACAACCGTTAATAGATAAGTATACAAACAGTTGATTGGTTGAAATAGAACTACAACTTTATGGTATTTTTGAGTTTTCTATTAAGTTTTACGCACTTTACACATTCATCTCATTAGTACATACATATAGAATTAAAAAAATTCAGGAAATACTACGCGCACATTTTGCCTGTAACGTCTGAAGAACTTTCGAAGTTCTTGCGTGAAGCAACAGTAAAGTAGAGCAGCTGTGTAACCGGAGACTTATCTATTTACTTCTTGGGAAAAGCTCTTAAATGCAAGTAGTGAAGTTTAAGATGGGCTTTGTCTTACTTGGTTGCGAATTATTGCGACAGTGAAAAATTTGTTGGGATTCGTTAGAAACTTTGATTTTTAAAACGAATAAGCTCAAAACCTGGTGAATTATTTATAATAGAAAATGACTTCCTGCATCTAGAGAGTGAGATATTTCTCACTAACAAAAGGTTTTTAATGTCATCATCTTTAATAGGCGAATTTATACCAAATTTTTATAATTTTCTATGATAAGCTTAAGCTGAACATTAAGTTTTTTTTACTAAGCACACAAAAAGCTTAATAAATAAGTTTCTTATATAAATATAAGAAAACAGCCGAGTCATCGTCATCAGCAGCGTTTATCCGTCCAATGCCTGCATAGGCCTTTTTCAATGTACGCCATTGGACGGATGCCATTGCAAACGGACGGCCGATCCCTTACAACTCGCTTCCAACTTGATCCGCCAACTGTACGAAGATCGGCATCAACTGGTCGGGGGTTAATCGACGCTCCGTCTCCCTCAAAGCATCCTCAACTTCAGAACTTTAATTGCCCATCGAACATCGGTTCTTCTGTCTACATGAACACACTACACTTTTTATTAGTTAATGTCTTCGCTTTTGTTAAAATTTATAATATAAATAAGTTCAGTGAGCTTTTTGCGTTTTACATATTTAAGACAATAGTCTTATAGCAAATATAAATTTTCTTTACAGTTTTCCCAATAAACTGATTACCCTATTAACAGTTTTTACTCATGAAGAGCGATTTACATTTGTTTACCGCTACTTACGACAATTATCCTAAAAGATTCTTAAGGTCGTTAAAATTAGCCGTCATAATTTTTTTTTAAATACGTAATGCCCTGCCGTTCCTACATTTTACGACATGAAGGCCCGGAAGGTAGCCGCCGAAAGAGTCAAGGAGGCCATCGGTGTCCAGGCTCTCCTAATAAGTCTAAGACGCCAAATGGCCGCCTCCGCCATCTCCCCTGAGAGTAAGTCCCTCCTCTTGGATTTACTCTCAGGAGGGAAGATTGATGTATTTTTTTTAAGGAACGGTACCTAAAGCGACGGTTCGGATTGAATAATACTAGCTGCAGAAGACTGTTTCACAAATTTCCCCTAAAAGCGTAAATAGGAGTATACCGACCATTCTATCAATGCCAGAATGTTCAACGTATTCCCACTGCCCTTTCTCCATTTAGCGGCGGGGAATCATCAAATCTTGAAACCAAGTATTTGATGATTCCCTGCCGCTAAATACAAGTACCAGTTTTTCTGCGCACTAAATAAATATAACAACGTCAACAAAATTATGGCATGTTCATAGTACTCTAATGACCATGGCAGTCGTGCATTGCTATCCTAGTTACACTGGCAAATGACCTCTGATAGGTCTTAATCTACGACGTTAGGATCTGAGTTCAGCCCTTGCTCTAATACATAATTCCACGAAGACCTTTGTGGGAATAAAATAATTTATTTTCAACATTTCGTTTCAATCCATTTTATTTTAATATATTATGAATAGTTCTTATAAATATCATAACGCAAAACAGCAACATTGATAATAAAATTGATGAATTACAGCTAAGATTATCAAAAAATTTCACACATAATAAAAAGCCAAAACCTGCTACAATTTACTGTATCGTATTTTTTATTTACGTTTAACAAAAGTAAAGTTATGCATTTAATCCACTTTTTTAACAGTTTTTATAATTAAGCCCAGCGCGGCTTAATTTAAATCAACGCGTTTAATCTTTAAATTATTCGTGAAATTTTGCTTGAGAGTATATACATTTTATCGTATGATTAATAGTAGATAGAAATTATAAGGCTCATTGGGTAATAGTAATAACCTACTTATGAAACAATTTAAATATTTAATGCGGCTTGGAAAGTCTTAGCTCTTAGGCAACACAAACAGTAATAAGCTTCGTAAAGTCATTTGAAGTTGACTAGAACCGCTTCCAAGTTGCGGCAATCTTAAGAAATTTATTATGGAACTAAAGCTGCTTACTCACATTCGAACATTATAAACGGCTGGTGTACTGTACGCTCTATTAATTTGTGTTATTCTTTTTAAACATTAAGAAGGCAAAATATGCTGTGAAAAATTATAATAAAATACCGGTAACGGCGTCTGCTTTATAAACCGGAGGTCGTGGGTTCGAATCCTGCGGAGACTCAACAAATTTTTATTGTTGTGTCCTTGTTGCTTAGAGCAATTTGGGCCCGTCACCCAATTGCCTGAAAAGTAAGATGATCCATGCGTTGGATGGGTATGAAAGCCAGTCCACCCACCAACCCGCATTGGACCAGCGTGGTGATATACGGTCCAAAAAACTCTAATGGAGAATGCGTGCATTAGGGGAGGCGTATGTCCAGCAGTGGACTAACACAGACTGATGATGATAATAACCTAAAAGCAAAGAGAGAAGAGATAGGGTAAAAGATAGGTCAAAGCGAAGATCTTAATCGAAAACATCCATCATTTAACGCTTTGTAAAGAAAATAGTAACATTATCAAATCAACTTACGAAAAATTTTCATCATAACATAATCCAAAATCATCAATTGAATAAACTTTGAGAAATCTTTTCTGTGTTTAAACATAGCAGATAATTTTAATTTTTGATTACAATGTATCTCATACGCTTTGTCACTTTTGTCTACAATTTACTTAACTCTACGCAACTTGATTTCAAATCTAAGTCGTCTTAATGATTATATGATTAGCAGCTAGATACAGCCTAACGCGTTAAGCTTAACCCTTGCATCGTTGTGTAAGTGCGAACAATTAAATCATTAAAATATATATATAAGGTACAGGCGCCGATTAAGGCCCACATAATTTCAAAACCTTGTAAAATCTTGCAGATAAGTAGAGTAAGCAAAAACCTAATGGAAGTTGTAATATATTTATTCGAGAAACAAGATATCTAAAAAAGTAGTGCAGCTTTTGGCATTTTAAGACAAATGTAAACACTTTTTAAAAACATGGTATTGGGCTGTCTTGGGAAGATGGTAACTTAAGATGGCCCGAAAAATATTAATATTTTCATTAATATTTTATAAGCACTTATATATGCATTATAAGCACTATAACACTTTTATCATAAAACATCAAAATAAAAACACATCTTTCTCATAACATTATTCATAAAAGGTAATAAAATCAACCAAAAATTTTAATGTGGGCTATCTTAAATATATCAAAATAAAAATCAATTACAAAATAAGAACAAACTATTAAATAAAATAAAATTCAACTTGGAGATCAACTTTGAAAGTAATTTATCAAAAATAAAAATAAATTGGTTCTATTTCTTAAATATTTTTCTCTATGCCATTCATAGGTGGGCTATCAAAGGAATACTGAAAATTAACTTTGAGATCAATCAAAATATACTTTTAAAACAACAACTAACAAACACCTGTGTTTCGGTCTATTCCCTACGCCGTTTCTTAGTAGAAGGTTCCATTTCAATCTGCGATAAAAAATAGAGTAAAACAATGAAAAAATTGGTGCCTCCAATAGTTATTTAATAATAAAATTGCTGATTTCAAAATTAATACATGCTTATTCAATCTCAAGAACCACTTGAGCAATTTTGTTGAAACTTGCCCTATTTTTAAGTTTAAGTTACCGAATTCAAGATTTAATGCAATCCAAAATAGAGTCCGAAACGTGCGCAGACAGTAAATACAATCATACAAACACAAAAATATACTAACAATATATTAAAACCCTAGAAAGGCCCGGGCTATCTTTGGGAATTATGCTATGGGCCATCATAGGAAATTACACTCGGATTGAATACAATCTTGAAAAAATATAAAAAACGAAATAAAATAATAACACTGTTATGTAATTGGCTAACAAAAAGATTAAATATGAAGTTTCACAGTTTAGAGTAAAGAGTTTTGTTTTAAATTCTTTAATTTTTAAAAGGATTTAGATAGTGGAGGTAATAAAACGTGTATCGTCTTGATATGAACGAGCAAACTGTCATCTGTCTTCAAAATGGCGACGCGCCGGTAATGAAATACACTTGCACTTTTGTATATGGTACTAGTAGAATACACCCGCAAAATTTCAAGTGTTTCGAATTATCATACGTGTATTCTTTTTAAAATGGGCCATCTTCGGCGACACTACCTTATATATATATATGTGACGAAAGTCATGTTCAACGAACACGTTCTCCCGAGTCCGGTCAATGTCGATGGTGTTACTCTCGAAGTTGTCGATGAATATGTCTACCTCGGGCACAAATTGTAGTTGGGAAGACACTGCTTCGAGAGGGAAGCCGATAGGAGGATTCAGTTGGGCTGGGCAGTATTCAGGAAGCTACACCACATTCTCACGTTGCCGATCCCGCAGAGTTTAAAGACAAAAGTCTTTAACCAGTGCGTACTCCCCGTGATGACCTACGGGGCAGAAACTGCAGAAGACTGCGTAGTAAACTTTGTCGAGGTAATTTCTCCAAGACATGGAACCACAAAAAAGCAGTATTAATAACATTAATAAATGCATGTTATCCAAAATAATAAAAATAAACTCGCGCTGTAATTAATGATTTTATAATAATAAATAAAAACTGGTATACTTTATAGACAGTAAATAACAATTTAAGTTTATTACAAACCCGTTAAGACTATTGCGTCTTTAAATATTTTTACTTAGATTAGATAATTCACAAAAGAACTGTTTTTTATTATTATTCTATCAAATTGGTAATTTTTTTCCTTGTCAATAAATATAAAAGTCCAACAATGAAGATCTTTTCTCTATTTATTTTCTGTAAATGAAAAAAACGCATTAGATTTATGACACACCCTTTAAATTACAATAGACTAATAGAGATCTCCAATACGTGGTATTATTTTAATGCAGACTTCGTTATTTATACTTAAAATTAATTGCTTTTATTTGGAAATAAAATATATGGAATCATTTATGTTAAAAAAGTGAGTTGTAAAAATTGCCATATACCGTAACTGAAACCTTTTTTTTAGAAGAGAATGGCACTGTTCCGTTTTCTTTTTAACCTATAATATTTTTTTAATACTGGACAGCGTATAAATGATAATAGTTTTACACATAATGCTTGAAGAATGTGTACTATTAAAAAAAGGGATGATCAAAATCGGAGTTCTAGGAGCGGAGCAACGAGGTAACATATATACAAAACGTACATTCAAATTAGTACCTCTATCTTTTGGGGAGTCAGTCAAAAATGGATGTGAGATGTCGCTTGAGGTAAATACTCATTAGATGATAGTGCAGCCGCAGGCAAACTAAGAGGAAGTTGGCCGCCTAAGGAGTTAGATCGACTGTAGGGGCTGTTCGAGGGGTTAAAATATAATTTATTCATATGATTTTTACTACATTTCTCAATACATTTTTAAATAAAATAAAGGTAATTTTACAGACACTATTTCATAGGTCTAAAATGTAACATAAGATATGAAAGTTGTTCTTGCTGCTAAGTTAATTTTATTAAGCCACTATATATTGTTAAGCATTTATAACATCTAAATCGAATTTGTAAATTATAAATAATCTTTTTAACAATAAACTACAACATGGTTATAACTACTCCATAAGTTTTTTTTATTTTTTTATATGAAAAAGTCTAAACTAAATAAGAAAAATTTGTTACGTAAGTGGTAATAATAGAAACTACTTTTGATTGGCTGAAAAGTCAAGCTATTAAGTTACGGTTTCATTTAGTTGAAGCGGTGTATTTCTTTTGTTATACAGGTTCACTCCTAAAAACAGATTAAATAAACATTGCTTCCTCAAGTTAATGAAATTATTGCTTTATTTAAATTGTGCGATCAATTTTATAATTATTATTTCTAAAATTTTATAAGCATTAGCAACATTTGTCAATATTTTCAATATCTAGAAAAGTTTTGCACAAGTTGTTATAACTTAAAGTACATAACTTTTCGTATATGGTTAAGTTTTAATTGTAATAATGTTACAGAAAGACTTTACACGACCATGAACTAGTCATCAATCATGTAAGTGATTAATATTTTTATATTTTTATTTTCATACAACATCCATGTATAAATTAATATAAATCAATTGAGATAAACTGGACATTTTATCAAGTAATCAATTTATAATCTCTACGCCAGTACAACAAGATAAAGAAAATTATTAGATTTCATAATATTTTTAAAATGATAATTTTTGTGATTCACCTTGCTAAAAATTATAATGTTGAGTTATACCCTTAGGTGGTAGGTCAACTTTTATAGACGGCCCGTCTGGGGTGGTTCCACCACCGTGCCTATTTCTGCCGCAAAGCAGTTGTATGTAAGATACTACTGTGTTCCGGTTTCAAGGGCACTGTAGCCAGCGTATTTAATAGGTAAACAAGACATAACATCCTATGTCTCACGTAGGCAGCGTATTGGTGATACCGCAAGTATTGCCGGTGTCCATGGGCGAGGACTGTGAATTTAGTATGTTATATGATGTTATTAAAGTCCTCATTTTCAGTCTAATTACTTTTCGACACTATAAAATGGCTCAAATCGGCAACAAATGAAACAAAATCATAAGATTTTTCACCACTCTGTCGTTTATAACGATAAACAGTACAGAATCTTGTCTAAAGAGCAATATAAACTGAATATTAGATGGTAAGTTTAGTATATCTCAGTAAATCAAACCTAAACTACATATTCATTGATTAAATTGTATACACCTAACGCTGTATGGACCACCAAAAAATCAGAGAGACTCATAAAAAACCGAGACTCGGAAGAAACAACGGATTTTCTTAGACAGATTTGACCGTAATTAACGAATACATGACATAACACTAAATTTATCGCTGTATCCAGGTAAGATATTTGTGAATATAGAGCAATTTTCTGTCACCAAATAACGATCAAGCAGCAAATAACGATCGATCAAAAGAATATATGTTTATCTTCGGTGGAGGTGCAGATTAAAATTTGTTGAAACTCGATTACACCGTTACTATTCGGTTCAAAATTCCGTTAACACGTTATCGCTTGTTCAGCGCCAAGTTTCGACGTAGCTGTGCCACAGTTTGAAATTACGTCGTCTCAAATTTAAACATTACGTACCGCTATCAAAATGTCATACTTTAATTTTAGCAAATACAAGACATTATAATAGTACCTTAGTAGACAATTATTACATACGTACTTTTGTACACACACGTAATTATAATAATGACTATAAAACAAAGGCAAAACCAGCATTATCGTTATAACGGGTTGAAGGTGAGACAGAAATGGGATCGAACCGCAATAACTGTTAAATTTAACGAAGCCGTCATGATCCTCACAGAATGTATATTTCAATTATATATAGCCAGTGGAAAGTTTGTTTCGGATTAAAGAAAACTTTATAATCCTGTTTGGTAACGACAAAAATGTTTATTTTCAGATAAAATATTATACAAGTGTTAAATTATTTTGTATCATGGAATATATAATTATTTTAGTCTGCCCCATGACCATAGACTCTGGAACGTTCAAATCGTCAGGCACAACTTATGCAATAACAAACAGTTTGCAGGGCAGTGTCGGATTAACGAATTTACCGGATTATAGAGCACTGCCTTAGACCCTCTATAGTCCGCATTTTTTACGAAAGAATCTCCATGTTTTATTTACCTACTCTGAGTACAAATCATACGAATAACGAATACGTCGTTTACACAATGAATAAATACTAAACAGTGACCACAAGCTATACATGCTATCTATCGCTTTCTTCGTCACATGTACTCGTGGTAGTGGGTACAGGTTATTACTTGTTCGAAAATGCATTAGCGAATATTGTGGAAAAAATATTCAACAAATAAGCTTTATTAATTGTATAGCTGATACTGTTGTAATATATTATAATGCATACAAGGACTAATCATCTACTGATGTACTGCTAATTAGCGGTTTGTGGTATTAGCGCACCATGACGATTATCCATATTAAAAATATTGGATTAAGTAAAATAAGCTTATTTGTCCCTATTGCCTGTCTGTATTCAAAATATTTTGGCTAAGCAATCAAAACTTATTTCAAACTGCTGAAGAAGATTAGACAATTCCTGCCTGCAACATTGTACAAGATCCAAGAGGTAAAACTAGATTGACTAGCCTCTAATTTGGATAAACATAGCGTAATAGGAACCCTGTGAAGGAACATAGAGTTGACATTAAACATAAAAGACCCAAAAAGTCGGCAGTGTGTGACCATACTTTGAATCACCCAAATCATTATTTCACATTTGATCGACCACAAATTCTCGCTAAAGAACACCGATTCCTACCAAGTATGATCCGTGAGGCTATTTAGATTTAAAAACATCCTAATTTCAATAGAGAAGATGGTTCGGTTCTACCACCTGCTTGGGACCCCATAATTAATACAATAAAACCCAAACATAATACCACTACCGGCTGTTTTGATAAAATAAGTTTATTTTCATAAGTCGGAGCACAAATTTAAATGATTTAATTAAAATTAAGATATGGTAATCCCGCTTCAGCACTGACAACAAGACGCATGGCATCTCAGTATACCCCGTGACCACGGCCGCAGGAAAGTGTTTGAAACGTAGAAAATTTAAAATGTAAAATAAACGCGATAAAATCCGTAAAAAGTACTTTTATTCAATAAAATCCTTCTAAATTTCTTACCCCGGTTCTTTTCAGGTAGAGGCTTTACAAAGTGTTGCTGTTATTATTAATCAATTAATTAAAAAATGTAATTGCTTCTACATTGAATGAACATAGTTGACTTGACTTTGACTTATCATACATATAATTGCAAAAACAAACAGTCAGAGCATATTGTGTTTATCAAAATTAGTGACACCTAGTTTCATTTAATAAATTGTTAGGGCCAGATACCAATCGCAGTGTAATGTATGTACTATTTACGTAAATCCATTAGGTATCATCGTCATCAGCCTGTGTCAGTCTACTGCTGGACATAGACCACCAGTTATACAAGCGACCACTTCCAAACTTCGGCTATTCTTACAAGGTCTCACTGGCCACTTTGCGAATGTCGTGACTCCACCTTGCCGCAAGGCGTCCTACAGTACGTTTGTCGAGCCTTGGTCTCCATTCCAGAAATTTCCGACTCCAGCGGTCGTCGGTTTTGCAAATTATGTAACCCGGCTTATATGTCCCGCACGTATAATATATATTCAGCTTGCTTATTCGTTGGGCTATGGTGACTCTGGTTTTCTGACTGGTTACATTACTTCTGATGCAGTCATTCAGAGTAACTCCAAGTATAGCCCTCTCCATAACTCGTTGAGTGCCTTTAAACTTGTGGAACAGTCGAATCGTATGTGACCAAGGCTCGGTACCGTAGGTCATGACATGATAGGACGCACTGATCGAAGACTTTCGATTGGAGGCACTATGGAATGGGTGAGGATAAAACTCGACGAAGCTTATGATAAGCTGTCTAACCTAGCTGAATCCTTCTTTTAGCCTCTCTTTCAAAATTGCTTCTACTTAATTCGAGCGTTTTCCCTAGGTAAACGTACTCCGAAACACTTTGAGGGAGGTGGAATCAATTGTGATCGGTCTCAGATCAACGTGCTCGTTGAACATGACCTTGGTTTTACCCAAGCTCATCCGGAGACCAATGCATGCGACTCGGCCAGTAGAAAATGGTGCAATATTTTCTGCAGGTCTATTGCGGTCTCAGCCATGGTAGAAACAAAAACCAATAGAAAAATATTTTTAATAATAAGTAAATATTAATTTAAAATAAGCAGAACATTATGTTATATACAAAGCCATATGAAATGCTTGTTTTAATATTCAAAATTAATTGCTTGAATCCATTTAAAACAATTGTAAACAACTTTCACAAAAATGTATAAAGCTAAGTAGTAACATAATGTTATTAATTAAAGCACAATATTTATTACTGCTTCATCTATTATAGCGTGTTTTCTTTATGACTTTATGTGTTTAAAACTTCTCGCTCTTATTAGTTGAGAAATGGTTTTGGAAGTGCCATAAACAACTTTTATCTACAAACTTGCTGGCCCTAGCTGCTCACCTATTATGTTTGAAATATGAATGCACATAAAGTTCAAGCAGTTACAATTATCGGATAGCCCCCGATCTTGTTTAAATTATTTAGTTGGCGTAGTTTAAAATATATGATTGATTTTTCTGCTATCACAAAATTGTTATAAAGTACTTAAACATTCAACACGTAAAATACTTCGTGCCGTACAACTGATGTCTAGTAAAAGGTACTTGTAGCAATGGAAAAAAGCGTTTAATTGCATTAATTAGGGCCCTAATAACGAGTATCATCAGGTAACGAAGTTATTTTTGGAGTAAGCACGTGTAAGTGAGTAACATGAGAATGTGACAGCACTGCATATTAAAAAATAAGTTATGCTAAAAAATTATGGTTTGTCTGTAGCGACATTTGGTAAGGATTTTTTATTTTTTCCACTAAACATAATTGTTTCATATAATTTTTGTCTTACATGATATTAAAAAATCTTTCCAAGTTCATACTAAACAATTAAGATTATTTTTTGTAGGTATACATAAAATGTCAAAGTTTTGGTTAATTTATTAAAAGACTACATATTTTATTGCGATAATTTATCTTACAATTTTCCCGACATTACAGACACTTTACAGGATCTGTGGCAGACTGGCAAAGCTAGGAAATCTGTAAAGCTTTTTATTCAATCACGTGTAGTATTCGCGTAAATACAAGAAAGTATTAAGATTTTGGTTATTAATGAGCTAGAGAGCAACACAAGTTTTCTGGGGCATCGTAGAATTCCTGCCCACACCACATTTAAGTGAGAAAATGATCTGCTGTTTTAACATCTGTTTGCAATTAACCCCGAGCATATTAAAACTTTAAGAAAAAAAATAAACTGTGTCTACAAGCACAGTTTATTTTGTCTCAGTGCAATCAAAAAATATAAACGATTGTTAAATTGTAAAATTAGCTCGACTATCATTTATAGACAAATTTAAAACTTGCCCTCTCCCGTGACCATGGTTGCCGCAAACGGTAGTAGAGAATAAATACTAAAAAACAGAGTTAACAAGTTTTTATTTTTAATTTTTGTAAATTTATAGGACGAAAATCTACATTAAGCATAAACATCGTCTAAAGGGCACTGGATTAACTAAGCTGCAAACATTTAATTACACAAGTTTAATCTCAATTTGATTTATGGGCACAGAAACTTAATTTATTGCGGCGTAATACGTAGTTAACACTTTTGTTTTCCTTTTAATGAGCCTACTATTTAGCATATAATTGTATTTTAAATTTTAATTACACAAATGCTGACTGCTTCTTATACGTATGCATTTTACTACTTTTAAAAGGTTAACGTCATCTACAGTTTTTAAGTGAAAGTGTTATGTTATCTCAACTTTTATTGAAAAATAACCATTGCACGATGTATAAATAGATATGGCAAACTGTTTCTTGAAACTTAAGAATCAACAGCTGAACAGAAAAGGTGAATATTGCCGCGCAACTTTCTTCATAAAGCTAAATTTCTCCCGTTTTAAAAGCTTTATCAATTCTGGTTTTGGGCTTGTTATAATATATTTGCGTGAAAGCTTTTTAATATAAATAATATTTAAGCAATCTTCAGTGAAACTTTTCTATTTTAATATTAATTTGTTTAAGTTTAAAATAACCTAATACTGACTATTATGTTGTTTCTTAATTCCTTATTAATGTAGTTTTTAGACAAAAGCGAGTTTGTTGGCAACGTTTTATATATCAAGTCAGGGATAGCCACTTCCATAAATATTTAATACTTAACTATAAAGAAAAAGGTATGAAGCCGTAAAATAATACTTTTACTTGATATTTTTATTTTTCCTATTCGTTGAACCCTCGGATAAAAAAAACTTATTCGTCTTTTTTGGGTAGTGCTTATCCGCTCCAATAACATAAAAATGTGTGTCGTCAAAACTATAAGATTTTATAGGGCGGGCCTTAATGTGAGTGAGAAGTTATCAAGTTATATAAAAAGAATAGTCCGTAATTATTTCTTTTGTTTAGGCGAATACTATACATTATTAAATAAAATAACTTTACTGATTATATTGCGTTTATTTTACAGAGTCTACCCCGTGACCACGACCGCTGGAAAGTGTTCGAAACGTCGGGAATTTAAAAATGTACAATGAAAATGAAAGAATATTCCGGTCAAATTAAACCAAAAAATAAGAGTAAAGTTACCTAAATTCCAACTGTTACAACTTTTTGACTCGTTATATTTCAAAAAAGGTGGCTCGTAGAAAAAAAGTATTAATAAATTTTAAGTAGATAAGTTTATGATCTACAATTTTTGTTCATAATACTTACCATTTTGCTGAAAGTAGCGAAAAAACTAATTTTTTTCACCTTTGACCTTGAATTTTTTTTTCTTACAGGGTAAAGTTTTTAATGTTATTTCAAACAATTTTACCGATTTTCAGCTTGGTCGGAATTCAGGTAACTTGTTTTGTACTTGGATATTGAAGTTAATGGCACCTTACAATTTTTTTTTTCATGTTATGATTCGCACAATGGTATTTTTTCAATTAAGGGGACTTTAACACAAGTAACGTTTCCCATGAGTTACATAATTTTTAATTTATTTATATGACTGTATACGATCAATTTAAACAAAAGTAAAGGATTTAAAATTTTAATTAATGCGAGCGAAAGATAAAATTATAGTGTTAATTAGTGTACAATTTCATTTGAAGAAGTTTTAGACATTGCTGTTGTAAACTAAAGTTGTACAGAATACTAGATATACAGTTTCTACGTAAATTCTAACAGAGCCCAAATTAAGACACGATCTGTTGAGGTTTCGGCAAACTCCAAACTGCTGGTATTGATTTCGAGCCTGGTATCTGTATGAATATTAATATATATCTCAGTCAATATTAGTCACGCACCTCCGTATTATAGATTTATATTAGACTTATTTCTTTTTATTACTATAAATCCGCTAAGTTCCTTTCTGATTTGAAAATGATTGATAATACTCGAATTGTAACTTGTGCCACCAATTTAAATCTAACATGTATTCAAAAATACTCCTTTTAAATTTGTTTTTGTTTGTAATTAAAATATATTAACTTAGAAAAAATTTCTCAAGTTTAACAAAGCTTTATTTTAAACTGTTTTAACCGTAAATACAACATTGTTTGAAACCAGTGTTTCAAAACATTACATACATTACATTACATACATTAAACATTGTTTTTGATGAGATGTTACTACTTAAACTACAGAACCTATAACAAATACACCAAAGCACCTTAACAAATCTCTTTAATGTCTGCTGTCCTTTTGATGTGTAAAGATTTCAATGCGTTTACATCTTACAAAACTAAAGTCATTAAAAGTGACTCGACAGCCGTTAGAGAAGATAACTAGTAAAAAAATGAACGTAAAGGACTTCAATGCAACTGTTGTAACGTATTATTACTGTATAGCGAAGCTAGCTGTTTAGCCCATATTAGCTATTGTTTTTTGATTTCAACTATTAAATACTCATTAACTGTGAGTTATTTCTGTAATTCTCCTTGAGATGTACATCCCTATTTAATTAATATAGTAATATTAATCCTGAATTTTTATAAATAGGTGGTATCGCTTTACCTATTCGAAAAATTGTAGTTACTCGAGCATACGTGTTTGTTGAAATGGCGAGGGTTTAATTTTTTTTTTGGTTAAAATATAAATAAATTATTTCTAAACATATTAACAATTACCTTCATAGGTACATACAACTGATATCATATGTGTAATAATAACAAATAAATAAAGTTATTTTGTTTAAGTAGCCTATATAACAAGGATTATGAGAAACTTACTTTTGCACAATGAAGTTCATTTCCTTTAAAAATTCATTCCGGGCATGCCTTCACGTTATTGCAAACGTTGACTCCCTCGTAAACTTGCTCGCCGCAATATCTAGAATACGTGAAACCACGAAGCGGTGTACTTATAATATTTAAATGTAAGAGAAAATAAATAAAGGACACAGCCCAAACATTTAGTCGAAATTATTTAAATAAATGTTAATAACATATACAATATACCTAGTTGGATTAAACGCTTATTTGCGTACATTTGTATTCATTTATTTTATTTTTACGTCTCTATCCTCGGCTCAATATTTTTATTCTATTAGTTGACACATTTTAGTGGACATACTTGAATTAGTAGATTCAGTATTCTTGATTAGTGTAAAAGAATACATATAGTTTTCGTTTTAAGTTTGGAAAAGTTAAAAAAATATATATATATTAAGCTTACAATTATTTTTTTATTGTTTTAAGATGAAAGAAATAAGTCCCGCTGAGTTTTTTTCGGGGCGTCTTTACTAAACTGGTGGTAGATTTTTGACAATCAAAAACTGAGTTTATCGCTCCTATGTTGAATAAATATAAAATTATAACTTATATTCAAATGCATTTCATAAATTTCGACAGTGCCGTTTTTTTCTAATAAAGCCTATATTCAAGAAACTTAAATAATTCATACGATAAAGCTCACATTAAAATGGGATGGTTAGCACTTTTCAGTTCCATGATTGATTGATCAGGCGACGATAAGTCAGCCCACTTGACGGTAAGTGGTCACCGACGCCCATATACATCGGCAATACCACGGGTATCATACCAAACACCAATGGGCCGCCTACCGTGATACATAGGATGTTACGTCTAGTTTACGTTAATACGGTGGTTATGGTGCCCTTCACCCGGAACACAGGAGTGTTGTCATACTTCTGCTTTGCAGAAGAAATCGGCACCTGCCAGCGCAAAAAATTGACAAATGTTTCAACGAAGCTGTTCAATATTGATAGTTGGATTAATAAAGACCAATATAACAAGCAATTTTTCTTAGGGGATTCAATAAACAAAATTTTAGTGTATGATTCTACTCATAGAAGGGCAAATAAGAGCCCGTAAAGATTTTTGGACTATATTTTGTAATACATTTATCCTCCTTCCCTGTTCTGTAATTAATTTATGGCACTAAAATAATTAATACGTAATTAGTAAAGATAACTACTGTTACGAAAGTAATATAATGCACGTGGTAACTTAGCTATTAAAGCTTAATAAAAAAATTAACAGATGCGATTATGCGATGCGAGATTAATTATTCTTTTTATATTTATACATAGTGAAACGTACTTATGTTATTTCGAACACATTATGTAATCAGCAATGAGAATGTTTTATTCCGAACCTACAATATAAAAAGAGTCTTTTGCTCGTCTATCTATTTATATGTCTGAAATGTATTTTTATATTAAGTTAAAAAAGTTAACATAATTTAAAACAAAAACTATATGTATTCTGTTACACTCGCTAATCAAGAATACCTGCGTTTAGAAGACTCTTCGCGTAATACTTCTGGTATTACGCGAAGGTAACAGCTAATTTTAACAACAACTGTTTCTTAATATAGTTGTATGGACTATTTTCTTTTAATGGAAAAAAATCTACTTTCTTTTAATGAAAATAAATGTACAATATACAGTTTATAATCAATTCATTTGCATACGAACACTAGTGCTTTGAATTAATCTTGAATTTTACTTTGTATTTAAAAAAAAATTTAATTGTTATTGTGATTTATTGCTTATTTCTACGTTATTAGCTTTTATATTTTCATCTTCGAAAGTTGAGAATTTTAAATATGTGTTTACAGTTAAGTATAAGTATTGTTATCATAGGGTTATAAATGTAAATTAATTTGTTACAAATAAATAATGCAACACATGTTCAATTTTATAGAAACTAACAATTTTTGTTAATTCTGACAGTAACTGTTAAATGTTGACAACATCTGCTTTAGAATTAAATAAATTATTTACAAATGTTAAAATTAAAAGAAATACAGTTAAAACATATATACTTTATCGTAAAGAACATATTTGTCCTGCAATCTTACCTCGCATGACAATAAAGCACGAAGAAAATAAATTTGGAATCTTGTTGAGCTGCTATAAAATACGAAATAAAGGTCATAATATCAAATCTTTCAAAGAATTAAACTTTCCTACATTCAAATATCTTTTGCGAGCAAAAGCTGAATTTTACATTCGAAGTTACGAGCAAAACCTATAGACATACGAAATGTTCCTCGATATTTTTGTCTTGACACATATAGGGTAGGCATAAAATCCTATCACTTTTACTTCGTACATGTGTATGTTTCAGTCGGGGTTATTGATGTCAATAACGTTACAGAAAAAAGTACAAAAAATGTTACGGGAATTGTGTAAAGCATACATGAAATCATTTGTGCTTTTTTGATATGTTGTGTATATATATTATACATATATAGTTAAAATAATCTAATAATAAACTAACGACATATCTTCATCTTAAACAGCCTTTAACTGCCACTACTAGACATACGCCTTTTTTAATGACCGCCAAGACGGCCGATCTTGTTGGCGTCCAATAAAAAGCTCGTAATTGCCGAGCTGAGCAAGCGAATTGGCAATTGACTAATTGCACTTGTACTGCGGATCTGTCTTCCTCCCATTGTAAGGCATATCCGCCGTCACCACATATCATATATATATGTAGTTTCTGTGGTTCATCAATTTGTCAAAGGCACAAAACGCGAAAAGTCAAACACATTTTTGAATTGATTGCTAAAGAACAGAAAATAAATAACATACTCAAGCAAATGGCTGAATCGTATCTGTGGAATAAAAACAATACACCTAAAACAAAGCAATTCAAATCAAATGCAAAGCTCAAAAAAAAATTATTTACATTTTATTTTTTTTTATGGCATACGCAGGCAGACGAGCAGTCGGGCCACCTGATTGTAAGTGGTCACCGACGCCCATAGGTATTGGAAATACTAGTAGTATTGCCAACGCGAAAATGTTGGCTTTAGTAGGTACCCAAGACCTACAATAAGCGTATCACTTAGTTTGCTTCAAACCTTTCTATAAGCCAATTTAGTTTTGGCATTTTTTTTTTTAATTCTTTTGATTTTCTATATATATGTATATTCGTATATGTGTTAACTTGTTAAGTTAAAGCGAAGTATAAATTGGTTGTGCCAGTGCTATTTTAATGTATACTTAATGCCCGTCCGGAGGCTTTTAATAATTTAAAGTAGCATGTTATTTATTTATTATATTATTTTTTGTTATATATAATTATTTAAAATGACAATGGCCACATGTAAACAATAATAGATTTTTATTAATACATTTGTAAAATAAGGATCATACGTATACGATAAAAACAAAATCTGCATGACGTATATAGATCTAGTAGGATAGCTGCAATATTTAAAACGTTATTGAGACACTGTGACCGAGGCTCGGCAAATGCGCTGCGGCGACATGGAGTGACAACATTAGCTAAGTAGCCAGTGGAGGCTGGATGAGAATGGCCGAAGATAGGAAACGGTGGCGTGTATTAGGGTAGGCCTGTAATAAATAATGACAGTTCGAGGGTGTCAGTACACCGTTATGATTAAAAATATTAAAGATAATTTAATTTTTTTTACACAATACATGAATGTATGGCTAAGAGTTTTATATTATATTTTCATAATTTACATTTTCTTAAATATATTATATTGATCAAGTCACATTAATTATATTTATAAATAATTTCTAACGTAAATATCGCAATTATAATATTTTATCTACTTAAATTGAGGAGGTTTAATATTCTGTATTTTACATTTCGTTCGTAGGACAAAAAAATGTAAGTTCTCTCGAATACTAGTGCTTCCGGACAAATGATTTGAGAATTTATGTTCAGACTAGTAGATTTAGTACCGTACGCTTTGTATTTCCCAATGTTTATGATTTATGAAGCATACGCTCTGCACGTCCTTATACTACTTTAAATAATACAAAATTTATTTACTACTATTCTTTCTGAAATTGAGAAAATATGCTTTTTCTAAAATTTTCTAAGAGCTTATAACTGGATTAAAGATAATGAATAATATACTGAGAAGAAAATGTATTTAATAATATTTTTTACCAAATATTTGCAAGTAGGTATAGGAAAAAATATTAATTAATGATTTCATTGAGAGTTATATTCTTTTTCTTTCTAACGTTTCTTGAACAAGTCAATTTATCTAAATTCAAAATAGAATTATTGAAAAAAAATCCCTTTCTATTATATAAATCATTGGAGCTATAAGAGGTAGGCTTTAAATCCATTGACGACTCATCGCATTTTCCCTCTATCCAATATGCAATAACTTCTCGTCGTATCAGGATACCATATATTTTTCTTCCTGATTACAAATAATGGCCGTATTATTATACTATTCTACTGCTGATTTACAGGTACAGCGTATTCATAGTTTAAGTTACCCCATAATGTTTTTATTATCTAGTATTTTATAAAAAAAATGTTGCTAAATTTAAATTGTTAACTAGAAAATCTTAAATATAAACATGCTATCTATAGACTGCTATTTTAATTTTAATACATCATTTGAGTACGCGTGATAGTATTGGACCTTTCATTACGATACTATTTCTTAAAAGCAAAATTTCAAGTACATTCCGTGAGGTTTTTGTGCAAGAAATTATGTAATAATAAAAAAATGTATTTTGTAGTAAAAGTGGGTCTAAACTAGTGAAACAGGAACAGAGATCCGTTATCTCTGTTTCTGTTAGAATCCATGTGAAGTACAAACGAAGACCAAGAAATCTCGACTACAACTAACGAGAGTGACAATCTCCTTTTGGGGATACAGTCATATTTTCAGGACTACAAAAAAGAAAAGAGATTACCTTTAAATGAAGAGCCTCTTGTGTGGTGGAAATTAAATTCACACAAATACCGTAATCTTTGCCATTAGTACGCCAATATTTGTCGGTACCCCTCAGCAGCGTCGCCAGTGAACAATTATTTAGCGGAGCTGGTCTTAGGTCGTTAGATGTAAAAGCGGCCAAATTTCTTTTTATAAAATATAACTTGCCACTACTAAATTTTGAATATTACTAAAATGTTTAGTTGCAAAGTTGCAATATTTTTTCTATAGTAGATTTCTTATATATCTATTTCTAATCTAGATTTGGTGTATTTGATACTTAATAAAGAATTATATTTGTAAATTTGTTTTTTTTTTCATATTATTTACACTCGATTTAAATAGTTTTCTTTAAAGAATTGTTTCTTGCTCATTATCAAAATCAATGCAAAACTGGGATAAATAATGAAATCTATACCTATAAAATGCGCAGCAAAGCAGTTTTAGTTTTAATATACTTATTGTGCTATAATTTAGTGCAATTTTAATTAAACTTGTTAAACATATTTATAAAAAATATCTTTTTAAGTTCAAACAAGAGGTATTCATACAAAAAATTATGTAAACATGACGATCTAAGATTGTAATAGCTTACTTACAATTACCCTTAGTTTCCAACAGGATTGTATATTGTAGTACCTAAAGATTGCAACTGCCAGAATGGCGTCCTAATCTAATTTCCGACTTGGGATGAGTTTGTGTGGTCATCAGGATACCAATACAAGTGTATATCATAAGTAGACAATTGCTTGCTACATTTCGTATTACATATAAATAAAACCTTTGATATAAATAATAGGTCGGTTGTGCCTTCGAGGGCTTGTTTTTAGTTTACTTTTAATTTTTTTAGTTAATGTATAAACAAAATAGTAAACGAAACAGCTTTTGTATTAAAAAAAAAAAGATTCTTCTACTGAGCACTTTACACAAATGTTTTGCAAGTAGCTTGTAGATTTTATAAAATTTGTGTACTTCTTAACGACGTATCTATTGTAGCTATTTTGGTCATATCTTAAAAACTGGTATTTAAAAATACATCAAAGCTTTTCTGTAAATTAATGCCCTCGCCTTGTCTAGGGCAGTCACTTTGTAAATTTTACGAGCTGAAGATATTTAATAACACATTTGCTTTATCAATGTATATAAGTGTTACATATAAATATATATTTTTCTTTTAAAAAACAAGTGAAACTATCTTATACTTACTAAATATCTAAAAGTAGGGGGCCCATAATTCAGACCTCCGCCGCTCCGAAAATGTTCATTAATTTTAGTCCCTTTGTATTTTTAAGATATATTCCAGCGCAGACCTGGTTTACTGTCAATTTTTAAATATTACATTCAAACTAAAGCTATTTTTTTATAACAATTTACCAAAACATTCATTAAATAAGAAATGATATATTTCAAAGAGTACGGTATACATAAAACTTTTTCTTTATAATTTTCCTTAAAGACGATTAATATATAACTTTAAAAAGCATTTAAATATTTTATTGCATAGATGATTTATTCTAAAGTTTATTCAACGATAGTGAGCCATTTTAGGTTGAAAATGAAATATCATATACGTGACCTGCATTTAATGAAACGAACGATTACGAAATGAAGCGGTGTGACGAAAACGTTTGGCAAACAACCTGCGCTGCTATTTAAGTTATATATTTCAAAAGTAGTAGTAGTAATATAAAAAATATATGCAAATCTGTAAGCGTGACCTTAGACACATTTTTAGTGTTATATTTTTAACTGATATATTTTGCAGAAACAAAACTCCCAGCTCCGGTGAAAAGCAACGATAATTAGAAGGCGAGATCAATGACGCTTAAGCTAACAGAAACTAAAATCGTCACCTGTGAGTGGCCTGTGAAATACTGAGATTATTCTTCTTTTGCGATTCCACCTTGTTCGCAGAAAAACAAAAGAATGCCAGGCCTACAACCTTTAACCCCTTCTACGCACCTTTCTGAAAGCACTGGAATGCGGCAAACCTTACTCTTCAAGCTTAACATGTTAGTGCTACTTTTTCTATTATAGTCTTAGCCTTTAACACGTTACCAATACATCAATGGCTTCAAAATTAATATCAGAGATCCTGACCTTCTGAGATTTTGAACTTTATTTTCAAGAACACTACTTTTAAATTAATGCTCTCGTCATTCGCACGAGAGATACGGAATTGTTAATAAAGCAATTCCAAAAATAGTTTTTTAAATAATTAATTTTCTAAACGTTTTAAAAAAATATATTTTATTGACTATGCTATATATGCTAACAAGTAATTAAATATATAGCTTAAAAACACATTTGGCTTACTAACATACTAGAGCTCTTACGTTAATTTAAAACCGTTATGATTTTCAGGTGGTTTGTTTTCATTATTATTTATTTTAAGCAATAAATTCATTATTACGTTTTTAAGTCAAACAGTAATATTGCTATAGCGAAAATATTTTAGGTCATTTATCTTATTTTCACAAATACAAAATAATGTATATTAATTTAATCGTCAACATAACATAAGAATTTCGACTTATAGTTAAATTTTCACAAGGAAAAGTCTAACAAATTTGTAAATGTGTACGTAACCCACGCGACAAAATGTTTCATATTCTTTAAACATTTTCTTTTAATAAATGCGCATTTATATAAATATACTAAACCTTAAGTTCAAATATCAATTAGCATTGAAAGGTATTAAATATTCAAAGCTTTTAAATGTATTCCGTATTTTAACGTAAAAATACGGAATATAAATTATGTATAATATAAATTACGATTGGTATGTAACCTATAATTTCCTAAACTATGACTTGGAAACGTCATCCAGAGAGATAAGAAAGTAACCAATGGCAACAATGTGTGGCGTCATGTCTAGCGTTCTTGTTGGTGAATTTTCATAAAGATGTCAATTATCGAGTGACAGTCGACTAATAACAACGTCTTAGATACGACGTCACTTCATCGCTGACGATTTCTATCTTATATTGTTTACATTTATTTCGAATCTACAAAAATATTTACTTTTAACATATAATTAGAATCTCGAGATTGAATTTTATAATACCAAGCCAAATAATCTAAATTTGGTTTAACTGCTTTAACTATAGCAAATAGTGACTCATGTTGCATAAATACAATAATTTTATTTTTATTATAACATATTAGTAAATACAATAGTAAATAATTGGGTAACAATTTATCGAAAGTAAATAATTTGACAAAATTCTTTGAACCGTTTTATTCATTTTAGATTAGATTTTATTGCAAACTTAGGTAGATTGATTTTACTACAATTAACAATAGTAAAGGTACGTCTTATGAGCATTACAGAAAGGTACAGTTGTAATTAGTCAAGAGCCGTCAATTGAACGTTAAAGAGGTCTTTTATCTTAAAGTTACTTATAGTTACGAACAAACGCGTTAGGATAAATATGTAAACTAAATGACTTGCCCGAATTAATGTTAGGAGTATTAACTTACCTTCCAACAAAATTTTAAATTAACTTTAGAAGTTCGAAATGTTACGACGAGGTCCTTTACTTTCCTAGTTTTAATATTATTTAAACGGTGTGGCATAAACTTACGAGGTATCTGTATAAATACAAATATTTAAAATTTAAAAAGTAGTAAAACTTTATAAGAATTAAACCCTAATGAAGCAATTTGACAGCGTAGAGGGTTAACAAGGAATGACGCGGTAATATTAGGACGATAGTGTCGCAAGACGGCCACTCATCACCACCACCATCACCATCAGCCTTTGATAGTCCACTGTTGGACATAGGCCTCCCCTAATACACCCCTATCCATTAGGGGGTTTTGGACCGTATCCCACCCCGCTGGTCCAATGCGGGTTGGTGGGAGGACCGACTTTTACATGCCCATCCGACGCATGGATCATCTTACTTTTCAGACAATTGGGTGATCGGCCCAAATTGTCCTAACCAACAAGGAAACAACAAATTTGTTGAGTCCCGCAGGATTCGATCCCACGACCTCCGGTTTCTAAAGCAAACGCCTATATCACTAGGCTACGGAGGCAGACGGCCACTAATGGAACTAATAACTTTTGCGTCTTTACCACTTCGCGATGTACAACTACCGTCTATGTTATTAACCTAACAGAGTACAAGAGACTTTTACCAGTAAATAGTTGGGAATTAGCTAACACAATCTACGGAATGTTATAGATACAACTCAATTCTATTTAAGTTATGAATCGTTTATAAAATAAATTGCTTAAGGAATAAATTTACTACAATAAATTCTACGTTGCTAACCGAAGATTTAATGTCACAATCATGATAATATTATAATTTATGTTGGTTAAGTAATAAATAGTTTATAAATAACATAACATTGTACTATTAGAAAATGTAGCTGTACATATTACGTATGTACCTTTCTGTGCGTCTATGTTTCGGTTATTAAAAAATTGTAAAAAATAGGCTCTAAAAGTTTTAACTCACAGAAATGTATGATTCATTTTGTTAATTCAATATTAAATAAAGAATTTCATTAAATTTAGAAGTTCAAATAGTTCGTAGCATTTTGTCAAAAAATTGAAACACTGAATGAAACGTTTTCGACCCTCAGCGAAATTGTGATAAGCCCTATTCAATTCTTTATTAAATTTAGTCAATAAAGACAGGGTCTTGCTATATCTGCAAGTTAAAAGATTTGTAAAAGCTTTGTTAAGATAGCCTTTGCTTGTATTATCTATTATCTTAAATGAAATTTTAACCTTAAAAATCAATTTTATACTGCTGTCCAGCTGACTGCAAAAGATAAACTGGCAACGTCCACATATATTCGGACAGGTTTAAAAACTCTGTTTATTTCGGGACATGGTCAACCTTAGGTTATCCTTAAGCAAAGCAAGGGTTCATCATCATAGCTCGCAAAGTTAGTAAGCTAAAGTGGCAATTCGCCGGCCGCAAAATCGATAACTGATGAGAAAACAAGGGTTATCCTGATTTATTTACAAAAAAGCGATAAATTGTTTAAACTTATAATAATTTGTAATCTTTTGTGGAAATAAACTTTTAATATTTAACGATGTTGCTTGTGTTTATATGATTTATTTAACATGTTTCATCTAATAAAAGTATTTTTATTTATCGATACACGGTAATTTAATGTAGGTATATACTTTTTACATAGGTGACGTCCTACTTTTTATCTTTTAGTACTTTCAGTGTAAAGATTTTCTTAATTATAATTCATAATTTTAAGTTCATTTATACTGCCCCATGAACGTCAATTTTTCATTATAACACAGTAACTGAAACCTACTAATGTGAAACGCTAACCTAGAGCCTAGACGCTCGAGGTAGTGATGATGCCACAAACCAACCACTTCATATTACATTTATGTAATAAGCTAGTTAATAAAACTACATGTAAAAAAAAATATTAACCAGCTAAAATCAAATTTTATTGCGATTTTAAGTTATCATCAAACGTCCAGCGCAGTGGGTGAGGAACCAAAAGGAAAAATACTGTTGGGTAAACCAAGATTTTAGATATCAAACGATATTGGCTCCTCATATGGGTCTTAGAAGAAATATTTTGGATAGATATTTGTCGTTTATATATCTATATGAAACCCGCATGTTTCATTCGGCAGAGAGGCATCATTCACTGGTACACGAGGAAAAAGAAAACTTTTACTGACGTACAAAGTTACATTGTGTTTGTAACATTACTTCATATATATCTGATAAATATCATGACGTAAAGATGTTTCTTGTTATATAATTAAAAAATCTATTAATAATAACATTTTTATAAAAATTTTACAAATTTATACAATAATTTAATTGTAAATATATTAAGAGCATTTTCAGAATTAACTGTTTAAGACTTAAAAGAAACGAAAACATACCTACCTTTTAAATTTGGTGATTGAAATATCTAAATCTACAAATTGCGATGCTGTCGAGTAAATTTAATTGACCCGGCTACCAAAGTTGATTGTCACTCAGAATATTGCACTGACAGGATTGTGCCGGACAGTATACGCGAATTTTAAAACAAAAGCCCTCGAATGTTAAAGCTTTGTTAAAATAAACCTTTGACGGATAGTAAAAATAAACCATGGACGTGTAAAAAATAAATAAAGAATAATTTAATAATAAAGGTCCTTTTTTTAACAATAAAGGTTTGTAAAGTAAACCTTTCAGCAGGGATGAAAATAAGGTAAGACTCATAATAAAATAAGGTTCGGTTTCGGCCGAGTTTCGGCCAAAAATCCGCAGTTCCGTTTTAGGCCGAATTTGTCGTGTTATCATATTTGAAACAAAATTGTAGCGAATAAGTGTATCATTGCTACTATTGAGTCGATTTTAGTTAAGACGATCATTTCATGATGCCTAAACAAGATTGATGATTCTTCTGAAACAACAAGGACGGATCATAAAGTAGTGAGAACAACATAAATATTTATTGGTACCCAAACCAAACCTACCGGTGGTAGGCCCCACAAGGTACCGTCTGGATGGGTACCACCACGGTGCCTATTTCTACCGCAAAAACGTGTTTGAAGACTTTAAATAAAGGATGCTGTTGACCTTTGGCAGGCATAAGACAAACATTTTTTTAAGGGATTTGGTCAACACAATTTGGTCTGATCATTCAATTGTCTGAAAAGTAAGATGATCCATGCGTCGGATGGGCATGTAAAAAAATCTGTCCACCCACCAACCCACATTGGACCAGCATTATATGGTCGAAAAATTCCCGAATTGCGAAGGCGTATATAAGGGACTAACACAAGCTGATGCTGAATACAAAAGCTTAGAACAATTACATTTTCCTAGAACAATTTTAACAAAAAAAAAGTTATATACGTTTACTTTGTTTTGAATAACGTACAATCAAGAGATGACTATGCCTTTATTAAATTTCAAGGCATATTTTTAAAAAACAAAAATAGGGCAGCAATTTAAACTCGGCTTCTAAAAATAGCTAGTATCGTAGTAACAAATTTCTGGCGCTCCCTTCTGCCGTAAACTGAATTTCCGCAATCTCTTGATTATTGAAAGAAAATTACAAAAATGTTACGGGCCATTACATTTGTAAAAACAAAAATATATTCTCATTTACAAGGTTGTATGCAAGCGAAAAAATGCTATCACAAGATATAAGGAAAATATTGATGAGCACAATAAAATTACATTTTATATAATAACGTTACATTTTACTCAAAGATCATAATAATGTAGAGTAAAATAACATTTTTTTGTTTGTTGACTCCGTGATTTCTCAGTTTTCTTAATATTCGAAGATGTTTTACGGAGCTGTAAATTTAAAGAAAAGTCAAAATAGTGGTAGGCTATATATTATTTTAGATTTTTATCCACTATGATTTATTTCACTATCTTTGTGATTTTTTCTTGTTAAAACTCGTGTTGATAACATAATGTTAATATAATTATAACAAAATGTTGCACTTTAATATTGATGTAATTTATAAAGTTTACTTAAATTTTGTAAAATTTTCTAAAAAATGTTAATGGTCATTGATATGAACTAATATTCTTTTCAACGACTTATCTTTATTGACTTTTATATGCATGGAGTATTAGCAGCACAGCTTAAGATTCAAAAAAACAAAAATCTTAACAGTGCTGGCAAGGGGATGGTGAAAAACAGGAATTTCATATAATTTATTTCATATATTAATTTTTAAGAAATCCCCTAGAAGCTCTATTTGCTTTCGCTAGGAAGTTGCACGTACAGAACTTTGTATAACTTACCTGCAACTGCATTAGCAACTTGTAAATTCAATATGGATATTAAAAACGAACAATCAAATGGAGGTAAAACTTTCTGCATTACGCAAAATACTCAGTTTATTACTTAAAAATGTCGGTTATCCATCCTATTGGACTACGAAAGTGAAGAATGAGGGTGTGCATCTGTGTCTGCGCGTACACTTGAGCACTATAATAACACCTGAGCGATTGGCTGATCTCTAATATAGATTGTAATTAATCGACTAGGAGGACATTATCATTATCATTATTATAAGCCTAAAGGTTTTATAGTGCACACCGAAACAGGTAGCAAAAAGGGGCACGTTCGTCTACTTATATGACACCGTTTTTTTTTTTAATTAAAAGATACATATCATCATCAGCTTGTGATTGTCCAATGCTGGACATAGGCCTCTCCTAATACACCCCCATTCTATTAGGGAGTTCTGGACCGTATCCCACCGCGCTGGTCCAATGCGGGTTTGTTGGGTGGACCGTCTTTTTACACGCCCGATACACAAAATAACTTAACATAAAATCTGACTAACGTACGACACTCTTATTGCATTCAGTTATGCATAAGTAAATTTTTACTTAAACCATCAGGTAATTAAGTTTAAAAGAATAACAAATATTCACTCCTATATTCTATAAAACTTAAGCGTTTATGACATAAGTAAAATAAAACTAGTGCACAAGAATAAATAAGTAAGTAAGTAAGAATTACCTCTCCAGCGTACAAAGTTTGTACAATTGACGATAAAGTAGCCTTTTACACAGGGCTTACTTCACCGATAACTGAATTAACGAGGTGCCTTCATCCATCACTGTCCTCAACTTTAAGATTAAACCCATAACGTGTATATTACGTAAGCTTAATAAACAGTTGGCAATAGTTGACAAAGTTTAATAAATATTTCACTCAATATTAAGCTATTGTCTCAAACATGGCAAGTTTATATTCAAGTTATAATTTATTTAAGTAAGTTTATATTAAGCTAAAATTCTAATTCATTTAAAATCTCAACCAACCGTATGATATGTATAAACATCATTCAAAATAAATATTTTGCTATATTTTATTTGGCATTCTAACCGACCGACTTTTTATGCCCATCCGACCAAAATTGCCCTAACCAACTAGGAAACAACAATGAAAATTTGTTGAGTCCCCGCAGGATTCGAACCAACGACCTCCGGATTCTAAGGCACACGCCCATACCACTAGGCTACGGAGGCAGTTCTTAAGTTTTTGTATGACTTAGTTTTTTAAATAACTAAGTCATACAAAAAAGGCTAAAATTGTTTGAGTACACAAAAATCAAGAACTAGGGAGAAAACGGCTGAAAATAATAAAACGATTGACAACAACTTATTGAAACTGAGAGTGTATCGCCAACGTTTTACGCGAAGATTGATTGCTTTTTATAATAACGAAAATAGTTCTAGGAAAAAATTGTTAATAATAATAATATTTCTGGACGAATAACACAACATCATCTAGTACCTAACTAAGCAAATCTTGTACTATGGAAACTACATAATTGATAAATACATAGATTAACTTCTATTTTGTAAATAAATACATATCATATAGATACAAAAACCCAGACACAAGAAAAATACTATGTTCATTAAACAATATTTTTCCCGTGGTAGGAATCGAACCCACACCCTGTGGCGCAGCAGTCAGGGTCACCAGCAACTGCGCCAAGCGGGTCGTCATATTCTACAAACAATCGCATGCTAACATATTATTTTTTTTCTTTTGTTTGTAAATAATCTAAAGCATTTAGACATAATAAGAATAGAACAGAAATATTTTATAATATTAAAATTTATAATGTATAAAACGATTGTTAATTGCAGGAAACGGTAAACATTAAATGTTACCAGTCTTTAACTCATTACTTAGCATGAGTTTTTCCAATACTTTTTATCCTCATTATAAGTTTTATGCTAAAAGCCTTATGTTACGTAATGTTTTCAAAGTTTCCGTATCATATACTAAGCACAACTGTATCCGACAGTTAACCAGGAATTAGTTTAATACAGGCATTTGAACAAATATAGTTGTTATAACATTACCGCTTGAAATAAAACTCTCATATAATACGATTACTCATAATGTAAGCCGATGGAAGCAAAAAAAAATACTTATATACAATATTAAAATATATTACTTTAAAATATGCAACGGTTTTTGACTAAAACTCTCAAACATTCTAAGTTAAAAAAACTAATTAAAATAGTTCCAAAACCCACAAGGATTAAAAATTAAATAACTAAATTGTATAATTCAGCTTTAAACCTTTTATAAAATTTAAAAATTTGTTATGTTAAGACTGTTTTGGATAGATTTTCTACACTGCTATTTTTAGCACCAGAGTTTGCAGTTTTCTGAAGTCTGCAAGTTTTCCAAGGAAGGGTTCCTTATTGAAAACGTTCTTCTTATACATACATTTACCTTATTTAATTGGTTTCCTCCAATAAACACTAAAACTAAAAAATTGTTTTCCAACGTAAAAATTTAACTTTTGGAACTGAGTAAGAAAACTTTTAACCTGGGAGCTGAACTTTGCCATTCTCGCTTCACTACATTTATATCGTGAGGAGAATATGTAGTGAGGCCACAGTAAGTGAACGTATTTGCAATAATTATCCTGGTTATATTTTCATTATTAAAAACTTTCATATGATCAACTTTTTTACAACGGGCAAAGTTATCAAACACGGCAAACTTTAGGGAACAGCCCACTCTGAGTTAAATAGTAAATGATAACTACGTGACCTACATTCATAGTACAAACCGGGAACCACGGAAATACCATGTTTGCGCGATATCTTGTTAAACGACGGTATCTCAGTGAATAATATAGCGTTAATTCTATTTTCTACTTTATGTAAGTAAAGTGAGTCTCGCTAAAGCTAAGGATAAATTTGAAGAAAAAGTTATTTGCTCGAATCAGTAATTTCCAGATAGATGATTTTGAAGCCGTTTAAAACAGTTTCTCAACGAAGACGAACATTTTTTTCATTTAAAAATATGTAGCAGGGTAATGCTTTATATATGATGATCGAGTTCATCAAAGTAATACATAGTCTATTTTGGAATGCAATTTCTTTAAAAATAAAATTTATTGCTAGATATTTTTGGTAGCTTATGAGCTTACAAAATATTTATTTAATTATTTACAATACTTCAGCAAAATAATAATACAATAATTACGTTTGGCCGTAATCTCCGTTGATGGTTAATTGGTTTCTGTGTGATAATACATTATACATTTTTAAATAAAATGACTTTACGGATTATATCGCGTTTATTTTACATTTTTAAATTCCCGACGTTTCGAACACTTTCCAGCGGCCGTGGTCACGGGGTAGTCATTTTATTTAATAATGTGTAGTATTCGCGTATATTCGCGACAATAGAAATAATTATAAAACATTATAATTACGATTGTCAATTTTTTATATTTTTACTAAAATAAGTCTGTTTTTATTTATTTATTTATTAACACTTTATGTACAATAACAGTACAATAGCGGACTTAATGCCAAAGGCGTTCTCTACCAGTCAACCATTGGAAGGTGTAGAGAAAGTTGAATAGGTGCTAAATAAAAAAAGGGAGATTAATATTCTTGAATCAAGTTTCAAAATGTATTTACAACAGTATATTATAATAAATAATACACATACGTATACTACGATATACATCAAGCATATTACAATACTATATACACACATGATTTATATACATACATATATATATATACGAACTGCCTCCGTAGCCTAGTGGTATGGGCGTGCTTTAGAAATCAGAGGTCGTGGGTTGGAATCCTGTGGGGATGCAACAAATTTTCATTGTTGTTTCCTAGTTGGTTAGGCAATTTGGGCCGATCACCCAATTGTCTGAAAAGTAAGACGATCCATGCGTCGGATGGGCATGTAAAAGTGGGTCCACCTACCTACCCGCATTGGACCAGCGTGGTGGGATACGGTCCAAACCCCTAATGGATAGGGGTGTATTAGGGGAGGCCTATGTCCAGCAGTGGACTAACAAAGGCTGATGATGTGTGTGATGTGATTTATACGTACATATACATACATATACTATATACAAATAAATACAAATACCAAATGATAAGTTTAGCTCTTCTTGTTATAAAGACTACATAGATGTTCACGAATTTTACGCTTAAAGTCGTTGCTATTTTTAGCCATCCTGATTTCCGAAGGCAACTCATTCCACAAGTGAACTGCTTGTATGAGGAATGACGAGGAGTAAAGCAAACGATTATATGTTGAGCGAAGGTTTTTGTTGCTGACTTCACATAGATATTGAAATTTCTAGGATAAGTAGGTTGGAGTAACAGGTGAATCTAAAAAAGATAAAAACTAAAGCTTAATCTACTGTTCTCTGTAAATGACACGACAAACGTCGGTTTGAGCTAATGCGAATGATTTATTTTAAATAAGTACAAAAAATAGGTAATAATATCATTATATAATATAAGTCGGTAAAATTTTTAAATTTAAAATAGTTATTACTGCTTCCTGGCCCATGGCCTTCCCTGGTTATTATTATGCATTTTAACACGACAGTTTAACAACACAGTCTTACTGAAAAACAGTCTCTGTCCTTGCATATGGCCTTCGCATCCAAAGGAGAAATATATATACAATGGATGAATTAACTTTGAAAGGATTGACGTCCTATACAACCAAAGATCGTCTCGGCTACCGGACCGACTTTGTCATGATAAGACATGTCTATCTAACGCATTACTCATCTTTCACTTCCGCCAATTTAACACCAAGTAACCGGAATACAAAGATAGCACTGAGTTATTTTTTCCTGCTTAACGAAACCACGACCTGTGGTTTACTGAAATAGGAAAAATATCATAAGGCGGTCTCACTATTACTATCGTAAAGTCTTTACACCTAATTTTAAATCTAGGAAGGTTTTCTGCTTACATAATATTTCTCTAAAAATAAACCATTTGAAGTCACTGCGTATTCCCACGTGTTAACGGATTTAAATGCCATAAATGACCATTGCGAAGGCGTAAATGACATATTTAAGCTGCGAAAATATTTCCTTTTGTTTCAATATTTCCTGTGACGTTTTACCGTCATTTATTTTTGTCAAATAATCCTCTGTATTGTTTTGGTGAGGTTATGCAATTTTGTGTCAAGCCACCTTTTTATAATCGCGCGAGATTTAGATTTTAACTTTGAAATTATTTTTATTGTCCCCCACCATGTGGAACCACATGATAAAGGAAAAAACGACAATGTAGTAAAGTTAACAAATGAAACGAAAACCTTCATTATAAAAATCAAGAATAAACCTGTAGAAGAACAGTAAATGATCTATAGTTGACCTAACTGAGCGGGTTAAAGGCAAAATTTTATATTTAAGGGAGTGCTAGCTGTTAATTAAAGTAGCCTCACCGACAAGTGAAGTAAAGACACTAGACGAAAAGGTACAATCAATGTTTTAATTTGTGCCATACAGTAAGCAAATAAGAGATGGAATTTACTTAATTTATCTAAAATCTAAACGTTACTTAATAGATGAACAGTAACTTTTAAAATAAATTGCATTCTGCAGACGTAAATCACCTGTGGCTGCCATTTTCAAAGCTCTTGTAACATGAGTGTGCATCTAAGCAACAGGAGATTTATCTAATTACAATTGACTATGGCAGTTTGGAGTACGAGTGGGCTTTGTTAAACCTGTCCATGACAGTGTTGGTGAACATATGTATATCATTTCAGTTAAAATTTAAGGTGTATAAACCTTAAGGTGGGCC
This sequence comes from Lamproptera curius, assembly GCA_029286875.1. Taxonomy (NCBI): domain Eukaryota; kingdom Metazoa; phylum Arthropoda; class Insecta; order Lepidoptera; family Papilionidae; genus Lamproptera; species Lamproptera curius. The sequence goes on along the minus strand of JAGSMT010000039.1, from coordinate 841,049 downwards.
AAAAAAAGCTTTTAATTTTTTTTCATAGCCACCTCAAAAATATCGTTCAAGATGACGAAAAAAAAATTCTGGTAAGGTATAGTCCAAATATCGTCCCTTTTTGTAAAAAAATCAAAAATTTAAAATGTTATACAATAATAAATGAAACGTCAAAGAATAGCATCAACATTCCTTTATTCTTAAAATAATCAAAATGTGTTATCATAGTTAGAAAAGGTTTAAAAATAGCTTTAACAAAAACACTCAAATTATGAAAATTTTTTTGGGCTCCTAATTTCGCCCGGGACGATATTGAGATCACAATAATCAGTACTTAAGCTGGAGTTATACTCTAACAATATTATATAAAACTAACATAACTATGATATTAATGTCTAATCAGTTCTTTCTTAATTATTTTAATCATTGGTAAGACATAAACAGGTATTCTAATTCTCTAAACAAATTGTCAGACAAATTTTGGTCCTGGATTTTCAACGCAATCTTCGTGCATCCACTGGAAACATTGTATGCATCTTATCCATTTTTCTCCTTTTTTATCTTGAGAATAGGTATTATGACAAATTGGGCATTCGGCGTCATCATTCTCGCTATCTTCATCGTCAGTAGACACCAAAACTGGGTCATTATCATCAGATGATTCTTCTTCAGAAGACTGTATTTTCGTCGCTTTTGGTTCTATTTTTATTGCTTCTAGCTGGTTTTGTTTTTTTTGCATTTTCAACTTTTCTTTTTCTGCTACTCTTTCATCTTTCTCTGTCTGCTTCTTTTTTGCTTCCATTATGTCTTCCTTATGTGGTGAGGCTGTGACTATCATCGCTTTCCCTCGTCTTGTTGAAGTTGAAGGAGGTTCAATTACCGGAATAGGATGCAAATCAGCTCGAACTACCAATGGAGAAGAAGGAATTGAATCCTGTTGTGATAATGGAGTTGTTGGTCTTTCCATGATTGTAGAATGTGAAGGTGAAGAGACAGCATTTACTAATTGTGTTGTGATGTTTGCATCAGCCGAAGAAGGAGCATGTGAGAGTCATCAAAATATTTTCGTTAAATGGAAATATTCCGTTTTTCGAAATCCGTTTACTGCTGTATCGATTTTACATGCTTTTGAATAGGCTTTCCCAAATATTTCTCCAATCTGGTAGTGAGTAACAACTCGCCCTGGGTGATTATTCAACCAATTCTCTATTTCTTGAGCATAGTATGTCTTCAAAGGAAACATAAATAAGACATCTAATGGTTGCATATGATCAGTTGAATGAGGTGGAAGGCAGATTATTGATACTCCATTGTCACGTGTGATGTCTATCACATCCAAATTCCTTGTGTGGCTGTATGCCCATCTAACACCAGCAAATAGGATCTTCTTTGATGGTTTACGAGAGACACAAATGTCTCAGCCATTTTGTAACAGTTCAGGCTGGATCCAACCAGATGGATGGCATCCAGCAATGGTCCCTGGAGGAGTTCCATCAAGCAACTCAGCTTTCATATTTTTTCTAGGGAAGACCATTAACGGAGGAATAAATTGCCCAGTAGCTGACATACAAGTAACAATAGTTACTAAGGCACCTCTTTCAGCAGATGATAATTTGTGAACTTCTTTTTTGCCTTTCACAGTTAGGATTTTTCTGACTTTATGTTGAACAGTGCTAATCCCTGTTTCATCAACATTAAAAATTTTGTTAGGGTTGAAGTTAATCTTTTGCATCTCAGGTTTTAATAAGTCAAAGAAAGTCTTTACATTTTCTGCAGTAAAACCTTGAACACGAGCTCGTGATAATGACTCTGGTTGGCGAAATGATAACTCAGGATGACGAGACATAAACAATTTCATCCATTTCTTGCCGGCTTTCTTCTTGGTTTGTGAAAATGGATGTGGAATATTGTTTCTTATTGCCAATTGAAATGCCATTCTTTTTAAATCAGAACCGGTGACACCATAATAATTTTTGTCCATTTGTAAGCAATACTTTACTAGTTCTTCTTCCAATTCTATCGGCAGCACTGGTTTTCTTCCCATTTTCCCTAATACCAAAGTTTCTACAGATTTTTCAGTTTTTTTTACGTAATCTTTCAAAGTAGCTCTGGGAACATCAAATAATTTCGCAGCCTTTTTATAACCCATTTCATTCGCTCGTACAGCTTCAACAGCTTTTGTCATCGATCTAGCATCCCACTGTTTTCTTTTCGGCATCTACAAAATAAAAAAATAACACAAAGTTCAAAAGATATATGAAAAATCACATAGCAGTTGAATTCACCATACGAGATCCTAATACCGTCCCGGGGACGAAATAAGGTTCACGTAAGGGGACGATATTAAGAAATTTTATAATCATTTTGTCACATCCATTTAAGTAAATAACGTGTCATAACCTCAAAATTTAACCTAATCAATTAGCATCTGAGGTAAACAATAGTTAGTTTGACAAAAAAAATGCATCAATAAGTCAGGTATTTCAATATTTTATGGTATCCGAGCATATTTTAATAAAAAACTTACCTTGAACACTTTTTTTGATTTTTTAATTTCTTTTTGTACGGACGTCGTTACGCCCTCACTTTTACACGGTGGCCGACTGATGCAAGTAGCTTTCGGTTCGGGTCAATAATAATAGATGGCGCCTTTTAATCTAGTAGATATTGAAGGGGACGAAATTAGGTTCAGGACGAAATTTGGGACTGTACCTTAAAGTTTCAACCCTTAATATCAGTACGAATTGTGAAAGAAATTAAGAGGTGACTTGTTGTGATTTTTGATATCCCATTTAAATAACGTAAGATTTTTTTTTGTTTTTGTTTGGATTTTTGATGTACTCAAACAAATGAATGTTTAGTAAAAATAAATAGATATTCTTGTAGGAAATTTGACGATCTACAAAAAGGGTCTAAAATGATTTTACGCTAAGTTTACTCGTTTAAAAGTTATTCGAGGTTAAAGTCCAATCTCAAATAGTTGATGATAACTTTTACAATTTTTTATTCTCTATCACAAAATATGACTCAACAATATAAAATATCTTAGTTTTCGTAAATCTCATTAAGTTTTTTTTTTATGATTTAGTAGGGAAATTTTTTGTGATTCATCACGATTCAAATAAAAAGCGTTAAATCGTGGCTAAGAAAAAAAATTTAAAGTTTTTTTTGGCTAACCCCAATAAACCTATGTTAGTTATAAGTTTTATAACTATCAATATAAGTAACTTTTTATGTCTATTTCATATATAAACTTACATTCAACTTATTAAAATATGTCAATCAGTTTGTCTCTAATATTTTATGTATATATAAATGTTACCAATGCAAGGTAGGCATTACTACACAATAAACTTTATTTTTCTGTCGTCGAACACCACTCCCTTAATAAAGGGCACAGGTTTGGTAGATACCTAATTACGTAGTTTATGTTTTATCTTTATTTAATAAATTACACCTTATTCTTGTGTAAAAACTAAAGTGTTACTCTTTACGTGATTTTAATTTATATCAAAAAGCATTCTAACCTATCGCAGAACGCTACGCTAAGCATAAAATCGTTAAAAAAAAACAAAATAGCATACCCACAGCTTAAACATAATCTAACTTTGATTAGTATTATTTTAAAAAGAAAAAGTTTTCGGCCGTAAAGCAGCAACTTTGGCATAAGATTGTTTCTCTTCCAAAAACAATAATCTCGGAGAGATACAAATTTTTATTTTTATACATTTTAAAAGTTTTCGGCCTCGATTCTGTTTGAACTTCGTTTATCTGTTTAGAATTTTTCGGCATCAGATGCTTCGAAGTAGAGTTGAATTGTTTTTTTCTTATACTTACATAAAATTTATGCCGTAATGATAATCGCTCATTACATTTGACAAAAGAGTTACTTTCTTTGCATTGGACATCTGCAATAACTTTTAAAATATAAATTTAAAGATATGTGTTTTGTAATATGTTTACATTAAAGCGAGATATAAAAATATACTTTGACTAATTTTTAGATTCATCATCATCACAAACAGCCTTTAGCAGTCCACTGCTGGACATTGGACTTGTTTAATAAACGCGGTCATGGGGGCGCTAGGGTTGTAACATCCCTACGCCAGAAATTCGTTAGTTAATTATAATTCACCTTAAAACAAGAAAAAGGTTTCACCTTTTTCATTGTAACAGAATCTCTTTTAAATAATGATTTCGTATTTTTTCTTGAAAGTTACATTAGATTAAACATCATCATCAGAAGTAAATTAGATTAAAACTAAACAATTTTTTGATTTTTATTAAGGTTAGCGCCCTTTTAAAAAAATATCTAATAGAGATCTAGGCATACAAGCATAATACGTGTAAAAAAACATATTTACTTCAAAATTAATTGCAGTGTCCATTTCGATTTCATTAAACTAGTATAATTAAATACTTACAAACTCTAATTCCACTGCTCCGTTATACAACAAAAGGGAATTGGTCAGGATTGCTAATAAAAATTATGTAATAACAAAATAAAACATGCAAGTACTTTTGATCATTACAAACTAGCATTTGCACGCGACTTCGTCCGCGTGGTAACACGTGAAGAACTTTTTTTTAAATAGCCTATTTTACTACCTATTATATCGCTATCTTTTAGAAATATTCCGTCAACATCGGACCAACCGTTACATATGCATTCCGGAATTCAAGCCTGAAGGTTATTTTTTTAGAGATTTTTTTTTTTGCACACGTTAAAATTTTTACAATTTAAGGCTGCAAATATATTTAAAATGTGAGCCACCTTAATTCAAGATTTGTAAAAACTTCAGTTGCATCGATCCTGTATTCAACTTATTACAGGTTGCCGGTCGAACACAGTCCCGCTAATAATCGGACGTGGAAACTTGGGAAACAGCGTATAAGTTTCAGGTGAAAGTATTCAGCACAAAATTTAAAATGAGGATAAAAATTTTTACAAGAAAGTCGAACTTTACATGCCGCTTTTTTAGTCAATAGAGCATTAAATAATTTTATAAGCAAGTAAACATTACACGTATCACCCAAAATCCATGGTTTATTAAGAAAGATTCTTAATGAGCCTTCCTAAGCTTACAGAAACAAAAATTATCAATTGTATTTAGCGATATTTTAATATATTTTATACTATTATCATAAAATTATTTATATGTTCGTATTCATACAGTGAACAATGTGCAAGCATAGTTATTTTAGTTTTATTTTCACAATTCCTACTGATTTTTAGTTTTTGTGCTCACTTGGAAACACGCCGAGATATCAAACTTCGTGATGTCATCTGAAACTCACTCGACTTTAACATAATCTTATATTGACACAAAAGTATAAAAACCCTGCTTTAATCAAGACTCATTTGTTTTATATCAAATACTAAATTATTCAATTATATATATAGACGATATTTCATTATAATCTACGTTTCTTTCTAAAATGTTTGAAAGATTATGTATAAATTTGTCGGATATATTATTCTTTTAGCGATATTTGTTTTAGTTAATATGTATACTAAATACACACTATTAAAGTAACACATTCTTTAAAATATACAATTTGCCCTTTTCTGATGTAATGTCGTAAAATAAATTACCTAACCCTGACTGTTAGTCCAGTCGGTGCGGGTCCAAAAACACTATGTGTATAACACAATATTTTTCCCACGTCTGTTTTTTATCTAGTATCTGGGTGTTTGTATCTATAAAATATGTATTTATTTGCACAGTAAAAGTAAGTCTATAAATTTATCAGTCATTTGGTTTCCATAGTACAAGCTTTGCTTCCTTTGGGACTATGAGGCGATAGATGACGTTGTGTTAATCGTCCTGAAATATTATTATTATTTAACAAATGGTAAAATAGTTCGTTGTTATGAAAATAACAAAAATGTGCAAATTCTTTATAATTTTGAGTATTTGTAAATCATTATGCCGCATTTACTAAAAAATCAGAGAAGCATAAGCAAGTGCGAATCACGAAGCCATTGTAATCTGTCCATTGCAGCTATAATGTGTGAGCGGGAAACGAAACTGTTCCTTACCACGATGCCTTTTGTTCAACTTTCATTCATTAACAATAGCTTTTATATTTCAACATTGCGGACGCTGAAAAGACGGTATACGGAAATTTGATATACTGTCTGTTCGATATTTAACAAGAATTGTGACTTCTTCATATTATTATTACATTTTATAATGTTATTTTGTAATACGTTTAAATTTTTTTATAAAACTTTAAATATATATATTTCAATTGAATATAGATTTGGCACAAGTTTCCGTGTAAACAGAAAAACCCTGATTCAGACAGACATCATTTCATAATCATCATCAACCTTGCCAGTCCACAGCTGGACATAGGCCACCCCCAATACTTGCCCTAAAACCTTTTTAGATACCTAATACATGATCAGTATAATAGCAAAAAGCTTTGCTTTATTTTGTATTATTATGTATATATAAAATCTGTTTGTTTTATTAAAAGTCACAATCGCTTCATCAATGCTGTTTAGTATTGATAATCTAATTATTAATCTATATAGAATATCATTTATTTTAAAGGAATTCGTGAAATGTTTTAAACTACTTCTATTTCAAATAAAATTCAAATGGAAAGTTACGATACAACTTTTGTAATTTTTAATTTAAATTCTTTTAAAAACCGAGATATTTAAATATTTTCGAAAAAGTAGTACAGTACTGCCTCCGTAGCCTAGTGGTAAGGGCGTGTGCTTTAGAAACCGGAGGTCGTGGGTTCGAATCCTGCGGGGACTCAACAAATTTTCATTGTTGTTTCCTAGTTGGTTAGGGCAATTGGGGCCGATCACCCAATTGTCTGAAAAGTAAGATGATCCATGCGTCGGATGGGCATGTAAAAAGTCGGTCCACCCACCAACCCGCATTGGACCAGCGTGGTGGGATACGGTCTAAACCCCTAATGGATAGGGTGTATTAGGGGAGGCCTATGTCCAGCAGTGGACTAACAAAGGCTGATGATGTGATGTGTTGTGTGAGTACAGTACTGTATTATAAATTAATCATATTTCAAGTGACTCTATACTTTCTCTGTTATAATAATAAATTTATCATAATTTGCAGTAAGTAAGCAGCTTTAGCTGTATAATAAATTCCTTGTGATTACCGGAAGTTGGAAGCGGCTTTTGTCAACTTGAAATGACTTTGCAAGCTTATTACTGTTTGTGTTGCCCCAGAGCTGAGCGTTCTCCAATCCGGTTTTTGTATTAAACATTTAAATTATTTTGAGTGCTTTATTTTTTAGTTAAAAAATATGTGTTATGGAATATAATATATAAAACAGAAATAAAATGTTATATAATAACATGCAATGTTATATAATAATACACAAAATACTCTTGCATGACATTATGCATTTTAGTTAATCAACATATGAAATATAATTGTTAAAAAAATAAACCTGTTAAGTTTCTTACGCCGGTTCTAAACATTTCAGAGGTTTCCCTTTCTGAATCAGTGGTATATACGTAGTGCAGTTTAATACAAGAAATTTTATTTATTTATTTATTAACACTTTATGTACACAAATAAATGTTACAAAAGCGGCTTAATGCCCAAATTTGTGCTGAAAATTGTCTCCCAGTCAACCTTTGGATGGTTAAGAGAACATAAGGTAGGCGTACAATTTTGCAAAAGTTATAGACATTTACAAAGCCTGTAAATAAACCAAGATAATAAAAATTAATAATACATATTCTTAAAAAACATATATACAGCTATATACATATACATACAAACAAATATACATATGTACTAATAAAGAAATATATATATTTATAAAATACATACATAATTACATAAACTACACATTTACTTGCGGTAGTACTCAGCCCGGGTTTTAGCCATCCTGATGCTGGGAGGTAGTTCATTTCATAAGTGAATCGATTGGATTGGAAAAGAAGAATACGTAAAGTCAGAACGATGAAGAGGACATTGAAGAAGACGATTATGCGTTGAACGAAGATTTTTGTTGCTGACTTCACAAAGATATTGGAATTGCGAAGATATGTAGGGAAGGGTAAAAGGGAATCTAGAAAAGAAAAAAGAGTTGTGAGTGCTCGTAAAGAGCGTCTTTGGCGAATCGGTAACCACCGCGGTAGGGAGACACATGATCAAATTTTCGAAGGTTGAATACGAATCGAATGCAGTTATTTAGAAGTCGGTCTAGTTTATTGAGGGATCTGCATTCAGGTCGAGGTAGCATGCGTCACTATAGTCGATATGTGGGAAAATCAAAGTCTGCACAAGCATAGCTTTCGTTGTCGAGGGTAGAATTTTTTTAGCCTATACAGCAATCGCATAGAACTGGTGACTTTATGGCTGACACTTGCTATGTGGGGTTTCCAGCTCAATGTGCTCTCTATGATCAAACCCAAGTTTTTAACACTGGCTGATAAGTATAGGAGTGCCATCGAAGAAAATTTGTGGTGTTTGAGCTACGTTGACTTTCGCCAAAATTCTGGAACTGCACAGCATGATGGCTAACCCAGACCTATCAGACCAAAGTTTAATAGACGCTAGATCTTGGTTAACCTTATTAAAAACTTCCAAAAGATCATCTAAGGTTGCTTGGGCGTATATTTGTAAGTCGTCAGCATGTTTATAGTAACATTCATTTTATAATAACTCTTTCATTAAATAAATTACAGCTTCTGCTAATTGCAGAACGTGACGCAGGCTTTTTTATTTTTAAAAAAGGAACATAACAAATAATTTCAGTTTTTAGTTTAAATAAAAAAAAACTTCTTATTTCTTAAACTGCCTACTTTTATTAAGTCTTTAAGAATAACGATTCCTTCAATACGATTTCTGATATTCAACCAAAGTCCCAAAACATGAAAAATTTATATTCGAATTCCTTTTTAAATCGTCTACCACGATAAATTTCTCTTTTGCCCTAAGTTTATTTTTGTTACCCTATCAGGCTCATTAACAATTAGCAATCACGAAGGTTTTTGTGATGATATGATACGTAAGGTATATGTTCTGTTCATTTTTTTCTTTTTACAAATTCTTAGCATTTGTACTCTCCCGAACTTTGCAAACGAAAAATAGCACGTAAATTGCGCTCTAGAACCCTTAATTTTTTGTGTCTAACAAGAAGTGAACGCCTAGAATTTAAAACAGTTCTTCGTTCCACGAATTCAAATACCTTCGAATTGCAAACAAGAAGGGCGACGCACCTGTCTCCTGCAACCCGTACCTTGCATCCTCCAAGACGCTTCCAAAGCGGGCTTAATTAGCCCGCTAGGAGCAGCCTTCTCCACGGCTGGCCTAGGACCATACGCCGTCCAGGTTCCTCTTAGATTCCCCGCCGCTGCGCTCGCCGCAAGTCCTACCGCTAGGACAAAGCGAGAACCTGTTCTGTCCTAACAACCACATAACAACGAACACAAATTTACTCCCCGCAGGATTCCAATATAAAATTATAATAATATAATCTTTTATACAATATTTAAATTACAATATTTAATTTTAGATACAATATTTAAAACTACCAAATAACAGAAGGAATTCAGGTCAAACATATATATAAAATTGATTAAAACGCTTAGTCAGCATGTTTCGCAGATGTTCTGAATGTGCTGTGTCCTTGTTAAAAATTCAATAAAGGAGTAGAACCAATTTATTAGCAATTCCGTCTGGATGTCTAAAAGAATTCCTTATATTTATTTTGTTTACAAATTACATAAAATACGGGATATTTTTGATGGTTTATACTTTAAACAATGCGAATGAGTCGAGATCTTACAAACATATATTTTGTACTCTACAGTCCTTTACAAGGAGTGTAATGATAATAACCGCATAAGAATAAATTGCATTGATAGTTATCAGTTTTTATAAGATTATTTTATTGCTAATATTGGAATTTTTACTTACACTATTTAAAAGGTTTTTGCAGTAATTTTAGTCGCAATGGCATAATCCGAAACCCTGTCGTAGTAAAAATGTAGTTCATGGAATATATACACTTTATTTATTTATTCTAAATGCTTAGCGCGTTCAATATGTGATATACAAGATTAATTCTTTTATTTGTTGCCTAGATGACTTGATTCTATGCCGTAAAGGAAATTTAAAGGATATTTTGCTGAAACCAGAGGCCGGTGGGTTCGAATCCCGCGGGGAAACAACTTTGTGTTATCGTTGTTTTCTGGTTAGTTAGGACAATTTGGGCCGATGATCCATTTGTCTGAAAAGTAATATGATCCATGCGTTGGATTGGACTAGCGTGGGATACGGTCCAAAAACCTCCCAATAGAGAAGGCGTGCATTAGGGGAGGCCAATGTCTAGCAGTGGACTAGCACCTGCTAATGATGAAAGGAATATTTGCCATAATGAGACATTTTAATATTTTAGATGCTAAAAATTGGCAACAAAAGTACATAAATAAATGACGTAACCGGACAAAAAGTATATGTAAATTTTTCAGCAAAACAACAGGGCCAATGTAACTTTATTAATAAATCTCATTAAAAATTTTTATTATGTAACCAAGCTAATCTTACAATAGGCAAAGTTATCAAACATGAAAACTTTAGGAAATGTTCGCCGACGCTAAGTTTAACAACTAAAGTTAACTACGTGACCTGCACTCATTGAACAACCATATCATCCCGCAAACGTCATATGTTCGTGTTATTTTTTATTACCCTACAGATTCTGAACATGTTTTACGTAACATTATTAACCTTAATTATTCGATACCCAGATATTTTAACTGTTAACCTACCTGCAAACTAAACATCAGACAGGCTTTCTTATACAATATTCCCTATCCCCTTAATCGTATAGCAGTAAAAAAATTTAACTTTGCAAAATCTTATCCTGAAGATTGAAAGCAAAACAAAAATATCATAATTTTGTCATCCGTATTAATTAATGGATGAAATAAAGCCGGTGATTATTTGGTTTCTTTGATTAAAAGCAGTTTTTGCTTTTTAAACATAGAAATTAACAAAGAAACAAGAATTTCATTCCGTATTATGTATTTTTATTGCTTGCTCCACATTTGTGTGCATCGGCCACAGCAGTCCGGACAATAATCTACTATAACGGACCCCGGCAATCAGACTAAAGTGCAGCGACTGATTGGTCTGACAATTTTTATTGGATTGAATCGAACGTTTCGAGTTTTAGCGCAAATAATTTTGTATTTGTGCACAATAAAAAATAATTTTGCCTCATCTTAATCTTAATTTGAAACTTTAAAAAGATTTTAAAATATTTTAATTTAAACGAAGTATTTCGTTATTTTATAACGAATTAAAAAATATATAGAAACTATTGCGAGCTTTTAACAATGTTATTTCTATTTGCCTTATTTGAATTAATTAGGAATAGATATTCTTTTCCTAGGAACCTTGTCTACCCTTTCATCCAATTAGCAATAACTCTTCATAAAATGGGATTTATTTACTATTTTATATTCATCATTATTTTCAAAATAGAAGCTACCAAAAAATGGTCATTATTAAAGTTTTCTTAGTTTAAGAAAATATAAATAAAAAAATTAAGCATTTATAACATATCTTACTCCTTATCCATTTATTTTTTAAGAAAGAAAAATAACTCCTTTCTCTTTATTTATACTATCTAATATTTTCTTCGTCAGCCTTTTGACATTGATTGCATTTATATGTATTTAACCGCATCCTCACACACCTAATTTTTTCTTTAAACCAAGACCTTTTATATATAGCAGAAACGTATTAATTAATTGTGTGAACGACTTGAACTGACGTTAAAAATATCAAGAAACAAAAATGTTTCTTAATTTTTAGTAAAAAGTATTACAGTATCAAAAGTAACTTATCGTACTGCAACAATATCTGTAAGACTTAAGCTATGTTTTTCAAGTCTTTATTTCCATTATGTCTTAAAAGTAATTTGAAACATACCTTCACGTTATGGCCAACATTGGATACCTCGTAAACTTACCCGCCGCAATCTCAGGAAAACACAAAACCACCAAAAAGTGTCCAAAACTTTTATAAATTGAAATTAGGGTATTATGAAAAGAAAAACGGAAAGCTGTACAAGAAGCTTTGTTTCCTTTTAAATTTTCTTCTTCTAAAAATTTATAACTAATATTATTTTTGACTACACGTAATATTATTTTTGAAATTCATGGTCTTAACAAATTTATGCACTATGCATAAAATTAGATTCTCATAACTGACATATGGGCATGTAAAAGTCGGTCCACCCACCAACCCGCATTGGACCAGCGTGGTGGGATACGGTTCAAACCCCAATGAAAAAGGGTGTCTTAGGGAGGCCTATGTCCAGCAGTGGACTATCAAAGGCTGATGATGATGCAACTGACATATAGATTACATTTCTAGCGCCTTATTCACATATTCATAAATTACGGTTTTATACGTATACATTCAAAAACTACTGATGAACGATAACAAGTAAAATTTGAACATAAAATAAGACCGATTTTAAAATGAAACATACCCAAAAGTGTAACCTACACTTCATTTACCGCCTTCAGCAACGTAACCCTAGTCTTAAATCGTCTACCATTGTAACATTATATTTCTTATATCTTCTAGGATTAAATTTGCTGTTTTGATCGAAATAAAATGGGCAATATTAGTCGTTATAAAACGTGTGAGAATCTATAATATACCAAAATACATGACTTCTTAAACGATTCGTTACATTTATGTCACTTGTATTTCAATATTGTAATTGTTGTTGGATACATTTCAATCAAAGAAGATAATAATTATTATTAGAATATTTTTGTGTACTTATCCAATATGTGCTATTCTGGTTAACAATATTTTGATCTTTTTGTGAGGTTCGGTCACCATTCGCGATATAAGTGGATAAATACGCATTATTTTTGACACTGTCCTCCGATTTGCTCCGGCCCGTTCCAAATCTCTGATGATATGATAAAGACTCTTAAATTAATATTCTTCTTGTGTCTTTATATGCATAAGTATTTTGCAATGTTTTAATACGGTCACCCAAGGGCGTTTTTAGACATTCGGGGCCATAACTATAATAGTAAATTTTCGAATTGTAATGATTTAAGACTCTTGAAAAACGCTTGGAAAAGTTAGGTATGTTTTGCATTGTAATAAGAATGTACATCAGGATAAGATATGAAACGAGCCTTTTGAAAAGACATGACAATGGATGCCGCTGCAGACAAAAATACAGGCCGCCGAGTTCAACTATTTTTGTTAGCGAAACCAACCCCTAGGTTTGCCGTCTTATTTTGAATAATAGGGACACGCTTTATTGTTTACCCCTCTTGTAGTTTTCTGTTTCCGGTGCTGTATTTTCATAAAAGAGTTTTTAATAATAATAAATATTTATTTATGTAAAACATTCAGATGTTACAGTTATAGTTTCGGTTATTAAGATAATATTTCAAATAGTTATATGAATAGTTAACAAATTTAACAGGCTTAAAATTAAGCCCGTTCTTATTCATAAAAAAACAGACAAAGTAATTATTTTGATAAAAAAGTTACCTATAACTAGGTAAATTAATCAAAGTACGCTATTACGTACGTTACGCGGTTAAGTTACGTCATAGTTAGTTGCTGATATTAAAGTTAGCCTTAAGTAAATAATAGGAAAATTTGCTAAAGATTTGAGTTAGTTGAAACATGGAAGACAAACATAGTTTCTTATAACCTTATACATGTACCCACGGGCATAATGAAAAAAATGAATAGACGCATCCAATTTCTAAGCAGGAAACCCTGACAACTCCTGCTGCCGACGTCAGAGGATCATTTGGATGCACCTATACATCTTCCTTCTTCTATCGTCTCTATGAATTATCTTGTAGATGATTGCTTTCCACTTGTCGCGGTCTTTGGCAGTGTGTAACGGTTCATGGACTCTTATTCTAATGTTGTTGCATCTTTAAATGTCATAAAACAAAGCCACTATGTATGCTTAAAGGTGAGGTATCAAAACTTGTCGCTAAGTCTTGTAATATGTTATATAATAAAGTATTATTATATATATATTTATATTATTATGTATATCATATGAATAAATTTATATAGTATAACATAATATATAGTGTAATTGACCACGCAATTTGTTGTGTTAAATGAGCAGCTCATTAAAAATTTAATTTTTCCTTTTTTACTCAAACAAGGATTTTAATAGACATTTTTTCAGATACATTTACATTATTTAGCAGTTTTTACTATAAAAAAATAGATAAAAAGTATTTACAAATTTTCTGATAGTGCTAAGATTTTTAACAATTACAAAAAAGACAATACAGATATACCTAAAAAATATATAAAACAGAAGATTGTTACCAAGAGGAGGCTTGCAAAAATAATCTATTAATTTTTATTTTCTTTCGGGATATAAAGCGGTTTTTACCAATTTATTGTGCAACATAAAATGTGGTTTAGTCGCACAGTGGGTTTGTTAGCCCAATTTGAGTTGGACTAACTAGCTCGAGACTAAGATATTTTAGATCCTAATTTAAGAACCAAAAGCGTCATCAGGAAAACATGGAAAAATGGATATGAAGACGAATTGAAAGTGCGGAAAGAGAGAAGGAAGGAAGAAAGAGTCTGATGGCGGCACAGCTGCAGATCTGCAGCCTTCCTTAATGTGGTTGGGATTCTAAGTTAAAACTAAATTTAAGGCAGAGCGTTGGACATCCGCGTCGCAAAGGACTGTAATGCCCTAAATAACTACTCTTTATCATCATCATCATCAGCCTGTGATAGTCCACTGCTGGACATAGGCCTCCTCTAATACACCATTGGGGAAATTGGACCGTAACCCACCACGTTGGTTCAATGCGGGTTGGTGGGTGAACCGACTTTTTGCATGCACATCCGACGCATGGATCATCTTACTTTTCAGACAATTGGGTGATCGGCCTAAATTGCTCCAACCAACTAGGAAACAACAATGAAAATTTTGTTGAGTCCACGCAGGATTCGAACCCACGACCTCCGGTTTCTAAAGCCTACTCTTTATAGCATCTGTATTCGACTACGGCGAGGTTTTCACTTCTACTCTCCTTATTCCTGAGGTAAGGAAGATAAATAGAAGGAAAAAGGAGGGCAAGCGAAAAGGAGCTGTATATTAAGGAGAAAAGGATGAGGATTGCCCAATTTAACTAATTTGCGGTAATAAGCGGTTGTATAAAATGACAAAGAAATGCATGCGATTACATTGTTAACTACTTACGAAATCTGATACTATGATCAGATGTTATTATAAGTATGTTATAAAATTGTTTTAGAAGATAATATTCGCAAACATGATGTGATATGAAGCGACGCTTTGTACTGAAACAATCACGAAAGATATAAATAAAAATATAATATATATAGAAAACAAACTTAAAAGCAGAAACTTAAGTTAAGATAGTTGTTCTAGAATACTCTGAAAAAAATTTAGTAGCTTAATTATAATAAACATTATACATATTTTAAGTAAACAATTATATAAAAGTTGTGTCATTATTAACATTCATTGATTAAATACTACAATTACCAAAATAATAACTTTTATTTAGTGCTCTTATAAACGCACGAGCAATACCTATCAACGGAAGTTTAAAATTGTTGCATATATTTAATTTAAAATATAGTACTCCAGTTTCTGTAACTTATCTGTACAAAAAATCTAACCTTAAGAATAAATTATCTTTTTATGTATCGACATTAGTGGTTGAGCAAACTTTTCTATTGTAGTTATTTTGGGCAAAGGTTTAAATACGGTACTTAAAAATACATCAAGGGCTCCGAACCGCCATTATGAGATCCTGACGACCTTTTCTGTAAATTGATGCCATTGCGTTGTCAGGGGACCGACACTAACTATCGTAAGTCTTGCCAGACTTGGTTAAAATTCTGAAAAAAATATACTATTAAGGATTTATTCTCTTTCGTATACGTTTTTAAAATGATTTACGACAAAAAAACAATTTTAATACCATCTATACTTTAAAAACGCTAACTTTAATATGTTTTTTAATTTTTGGAAACTTTATTAATCCATGTATATTTATATTTTATTAAAACTATAAAAATTATAAAAAGGCAAGAAATGAAAATTATATATAATTATTGATGGAAAAAGATCAAACGGTTCGAACGACCTTGGCAAAGTATAAAATGGACCGATCTCCATGTGTATGTTAATAATATTTTGGCTTTCTTATTACGACGCTATTACTAGTCATTACTAGAGGAATGTAAAACATTTGCCCGTTTTTCGGTTATTAAAGTAGAATTTTAAAAAAAAGCTTCAGATATTACTATAGGAGAGTTAATAAATCCATTACTAGTTATAAATAAAAGTGTATGTCGTAATTATTTTGCCGCACATGTACTTAATGGAACAAAATAACGCCTGCTTCTTTTACTATAGTCGAAAGATTTAATATGTTATTTTCTTAATCGAATATATCTTATGATGCATATTTAAAAAAAAAGGTCTAGCATAAGAACAGTAAAATTTCTTTTTTTTGTTTACTGAAAATTGTTAGGCTAATAATATAAAGCTCAGTGCTTTGTAAGCTTTAGACATAATACTATTTTTATTCTTGTTATATATAAGTGTAAGATATTGAATTGCTCCAAGATCACGATATTCATATACTCGTCCAATGGTCTTACCTAAGCAGGAATCGTGAAAAAACTACTGCAGTACATTTAAGTCTTAATTATTCCTGTTACAGTTTTATACAAAACATTTGATTTGAAATAAAACAGTATCTTCATAATCTTTGAAGAATTTTAACACTCTTAACTCTACATTAACTGTATAATAGCATTTTAGAATATACTTAGATTAGAAACACTTTTCTACAGTAATAATAAAAATGTTAAACAACAGTGGTCCCAAAAGAGATCCTTGAGACACGCATCAGAAACTAGATATCCACGCCTATCTGGTGCTTTATAAATTCACACTATCCGGCTTAATCTAGTTAAACATTAGACAAAATAACTTTACTAATGTTGATGAAAAGAGTTTTATCGGTCCTCTTAGCATATTTAAGGTTTGAATAAAAGGTGGGTAAAATAAGGATGATGCTTTTTTCTTTATAAAACTTGCCCTGATGATTTCACATCTTATCAGGCTGACAAGTAAAAGATTGCAGTTATTGTAGGGAAAATATCATTATATAAATTAAAACACTTTATTTACGTATATTGCTTTGTCTAAGAGAACCCTATCAATTAAGTACCTGACTGACCGTTTGTTTGCTTAATTAATAACAGCTTATTTCAATTTTAAGTATACCGAGATTAGTTGTTTAAATTACATTAGAAACTTCTAGCTTTTCAGTACAAGTAAAGTCCTTATAGCTATATTAAAGTTTATCTATGGCTTCCAACATATATATTATTTGTAAACCCACTCAAATCATGGAGTATTTTTACTAGGTTTTCTATGTCTACTTGCTCTACGTCATGCTTATCATTTAAAAAAAACTTAAGAACGCTAGATAACGAATTGTCATATAAAGGAACGTACCAAAATATGTATAGAGTAGCAGTATATGTAATTAAGACGTGAAACATTTATTTGATCATATTTTTTTAAAAATCTCTTTTATTTATCTTTGTTTATAATCCAAAAAGATGTTATCATCAAAGCGTTATAAACTTTTTTATGTAGATGGAAAAAATAACATTAAATTAAGTTTCACGGAAAAATATTATGGATTACAATTAGAAATTTTAAGTTTCTGTCGATGTCTTTTGTTTCATTAAACTTGACAAAAGCTTTATTTTTTTCAGCTTGGGTGACTGTGACTGTGTGTGGTGACTGTTGCTTGCTATTTGCCTTTTAAGCAAATCTCAGCAGTTTATGGTGATTGATAAACTTTGCATACCTTACTTAAACATAAAATATTACATGTTTTGAAGTAAAGGACTGTTCAGCCCTAAAGACCTAGTACTCATACTTGATCATTGAAAAATCATCATTAAGAAGGAGGAGCAAAAATTTTAGAACCAAAAGAATTACACTCTCTAGATAAAAACATTATCTAAAGATTCTAAACTTGGAAAAAAACCTTTATGCTGACCACCCATCAGCTTAAAGTTTTGGTCGAATTGGCCGAAAACAAATAAATAAAATTAAAAAACAACTTAAGAATTGGTTGAACATATAAAGAGTTGTTATAGGATGCAAGTACCTTCATGTTTTCCGGAATCATACCTATCTATCGAATGCAGTCGCTCTAGGTAAAATGCATTATTAATACTTATTGCCAAGCTTATTAGAAGCAGAGCCTACATTAGTAGAGAAAAGGATGAAACGAAAAATTATTAAATATTCCATTATAATGCATTTACTATTAACGGTGAACTAAATTGACTCCTATAAGAAGTTTAATGAAGAATTTTTAAGAGAAAAGAATAGACAACGTATATAAGACAGTATTATACGGATGTTTAAACCTAGTGTTGCCAAAATTTACTATTCCTGCGCCAAAGAGAGCACGCTACGCTATTGGTACGCTTTCAAGTTTGGATTCAAATTGACAGTTCGCGGCGTCTCAACAGCTGTTCGACCATTATCGCAACCTCAAAGCAACGTTAAATAAGATTTAAGGCACGTGTTTTAATATATTCGGTGCCAAAACGTGTTTTTAATAATAGTCATTTAAAATGAGCGAAGAAGGAGAAACAAAAGGTGCGTAAAAATATTTATTAGGCCCTGTACGAAATCTAACGCATGTTGCAAACTATCATGCTTTGTACATGCTTCCGTAATAATGCATTTTTCCTAATTAAACATTTTCTTTCGCTGCTATTTTAATACTTAATAATTCTATCATTACATTGATTTTTATCGAAACGTTCTACTACGTTTTAAAATATGTAATAAGCGTTTAATAATCCAATCCTCGCAGTGCTAAGCATTCTTGCGCAATTTTAATACCTATTGTATTTTTGAACCGGAAATATATTTTTATTCTATATTTTTATTAAAATTTAACATTATTTCATAATTTATTTAGGTATGATACACAAATAGTTTACTTTAATGCAAAAGAATGTTTGAAGAAAACAAAAACTTTATTTATGTACTAGCGACCCGCCCCGCACGGGTGCAATACTGATATCTGTAAAATCTATGGAGTAATATTTAAATTTATCAGCGTCTCTCTGCTATATTTTTCATGAATTATACATATCCTTCCTATCTATTTAAAAAAAAACTGCAACAAAATCACTTTATTTATTACTATGTAGTTATTTATTGTTTTATGCTGCTTTGCCCTTACATGTAAAGATTTTGTAGTAATATTTGCATTTCTTAGCACCAGTCACAAGACTTCGAAGAAGATTATCAGTAGATCAATCTGAAGAAGGAAAGTCATCACCGGCGCTTGGTACTCCAACAAAAAAAAGAGGTGGTAGAAAAGTGACAAAGCCAGATTTGGAATTAATTGATGAAAATGGTAAGTGATAACTTTGTTTACAAAACAAAATTGCTACAGATATCTTTTAATAGTAAAAAGTTAATTATCAAATATCATATTTTGATTTTATATTACTAGTAAAAGACATTTTGCCTAAAATTTTTAATTAAAGTAAATTAAATATGTACACAACCCCCTTAATGGTGTATTGGCCCTGGTGATGGTGGCGATGGTATTGGCCCTTGCCTTAATAACCGTAGGTAATGGGTTGATTTTTCATGAAAATAACTTTGTGTTATTATTTTCTGATTGGTTAAAACAATATGGGCTGATCACCCAACAGTCTGAAAAGAAAGATGATTCAAGTGTCAGATGGGCAAATAAGTCAGGCCTTGTTGTAAAGACCATCTTTAGCAGTTGTTAAAGGATGTCAGAGCTTTCAAATTTAGTGACAACTAATTCATCTTTAGAATGCCCTTTGGGTTGCAGAAGTCAGATGGCAGTTGCTCTGTATAAAAACTTTTATTTAGGTAAATGTGGACGGATTAAAAGCTGGTCCCATGATAACTTGGGAAAATTTGGGCTAGATGAAAGAAGATTTAAATATACACAAATAAGCAAGTCATCAAAATTCACTAAACCTAATACTTAAAATTATATCAATTTCCAGCTACTGAAAGTAATATTAAGAAGACAGCAAAGAAGACCATTCCAAAGGAAGTGACAGAATCTATTGAAGAAAAGTCTGTAACACCCTCGAGGAGAAGTGCAAGGATTAAATCCAACACTAGTATTGTATCTGATACAGTGCAAAATGTCGACTCACCTCGAGCTAAAAGGGCTGCTAGAAGAACTTCTCAAATTGGTAAGAAATTGCTAAACAAAAAATCTCAAATTACAATTAAGAAGGTATAAATTTTTTTATATTGGCATATGGCACTACTCATCATGTACCTAAGATATTAAATTACATTATATAGGAATGAGTTATTGAATAGTCAAATGATAAGTTTAGTGGCTCAATCAAGGCCTCATAAAAGGTTATTTTTATTTATTTCTCTATATATTATGCATAAATTGTGTAAGTAGACAGGCATTAAAATTTGTGCTACAGGATTCTAAAATTATAGTCTTATTTATTTATACATAAAGCAAAACGAGGCACTGAAGATACCCTTTTACTAATATTTTATTAATATCTGCCAAACCTAGAAGTTGAAAATCATTTAAATATTTATAAAATAAAAAGTATTATGAAAACCAGTATTGTGCAAACACAGACATGGTGAGCGGATTTGTAGTCTTACTCTGCATTACTAAGAGCATCTCACTTATCATGATGAATGTGCTGCTTATCTCATAGGTTTACGCAACAAAAGAAACAAAAAACTTCTTTCATCATCTGGCTTATGTTTTTGTGTTTCAAAATACTATTACATAATATATTGGGAGAAAAATAATATATAGCAGAAGCTTAATTTTTAAACATAATTTGAGAGTGCATTCCACTGCAATATTTGCATTTGTTTTTTTTTTATTAATGTAAAAAGACTGATGAATTTACTGGCCTACTAGCAGGAAACACTAGTTAAATTTATTAATAGAATATATAAATTCTTGATGCAATTTTTGAAAAACAAAGACTACTTTTATGAGTTCATGGCTATTGAATATATGAATAATAGTCTGTTATTAAATTGTCATTCAATAAGAAAACAAATTCGCTTACTAATATTTGTTTTTTTTTTATTATATAAGACAATATGTTTTGCTTACAGGAAGTGATACAGAACAGCCCCTTACACCTGCTCGTCAAACCCGACGAACCAGAAAAGACTCAACTTCAAGTATTGAAAAACTAGGTAAAGTTTTGCTTTCTATTATGTAATATAGTTTAATAAGTAATATAGTTATGTTACAATCATGAAAAGTGTACAAAGTATATTGTAAAGCAAAAAAGAAAAATAACAATCCTTAATAATTAATATTTTTTCTTATATTAAAGTTATGGAAATACATAAATATGAGAATCTAATTTTTTTTACTTATAAATTCTTGATTAACAGTCATTATTAACTATTAATTATTTTTAATTCCTATGCATATGTTCAATTTATTCATATGGCAATTTGTATTACACTTCTGTTATAAATTTTAAATTTTTCATTGTCATGTATATTTATCAAATATTTTTCTATGCCACCCATTCATCTATGAATTTAAAATATTTCAGCTGATGCAGCACCTGTACTTCCTAAAGCACAGATCCCTGAAGTGATCAGTGAGGAACCAGAAAGCAATACAAAAACATCTGACAATGAATCAAAGATAGACAAAGAAAATACGACACAGACACCACTACGACAAAGCCCTCGACTTTTGAAAAAGAAATCTAGATCCAGTAACTCATCAATATCAGATAAAGAAAATAACTGCAGTTTTGAAAATAAAAAAGATACATCAAACAATTCTGAATCCAAAAAAACAGAATTATCTAATAAATCAATGAATTCAAGTTTGGATACCACTGCAAATAAAGATACACAAGAATCCAATCCTAATAAAACAGACTTTCAATCTCTAGTTCAAACCTTATAATGAATTTAGAAAATAGTAAAAAAAAATGGCAAAACAATGCTAACAAAAGTTATTCAGAAGCACTGGATGTTAGCAAATCAAAATCAAAGAGACATAGGACAAAGTCCTGGACAACTACAGCAAATACCTTGACTAATGAAGAATTTTATAGTGATAATGAGATAACCAAGAAAAAACGTCAGGAAAAATTAATTAGTATCAACACAAAAGACACTCTAATTAACTCTGGTGCTGGTGATAACAAACAAGTTCATGATGATTCTCAGAGTAAAGAACTCAACCATTCCTATAATAAAAAAACACCAACTTCAAGTAAAAAGAAAAAGAAAGATAGTACACTTGACATATCCCAAAGTGAAAGTGAACTAGTAAATCTGTTCAATAATGATCCAAGTACAAACATTAAAACCACTATTGTTATGGAAGATTCCGATTCGAACTCTGTGCAAATGATCATACCCAATAATGATATTAATAAGTCCCAGATTGAGCAGAGTGAAGACAGTGAACAAAAAAATAAATCATCCACTGAGACTTTATCAACATCAATAAACAAAAGTAAGGATCAATCTATTGTATCCAAAGTTGCCAATGATACATGTGAGCCTATGGATGTTGATGAGACTTTGCCTGAAATTTACACAAACAATCTGCTGGCAAATGATAAACCGGATACTTTAGGAAAAATATTGAATAAAACCCAAGAACCGAAAATTAATAAAACATTAACCGAAAACTCTAACACTTCTAAAAGAAAATCATCCATTAATCTTTCAATGTCTCAAAATCTAGAAAAAAGTAGCAATGAAAACAAGAGTACTTTAATACTTTCACAGTTAAAAGATGTGTCTAGTTCAGAAAAGAAGTCACCTAAAGTTTCGAAAGCTGAAAACCTATCACAATCTGTTAATGTTTTAAATATGACACAAGAGAATGTAAAATGTAACAAAATATCATCAAACTATTTGACAAGCACACCTCTGCAACAAAAGAGTGAACCAATTAAAAAACAAGCAAACAATATTTTCGACAGTAATGTTTCAAAGAATAAAGAGAATGGCACTCCAAAGAGGAATGTGTCTGTAATAGCAAATAGTTCTAAAGAATCTTTACAAACAAATTCTGACTCAGAAGAAGATTCAGAAGAGAAGAAAAAGTCTAGTTTACTGGATGATGAGGCAGAGGAAGCAAGTGATGACTATGAATCAGGAGACAGTCATGATGAAGAAGAGGAACAATATCTAAAAGACAATGAAATTATTGAAAAGGGTGAAACATTAACATCTGAAGATGAACTATCTAATGATTCTGATTATGAAAAAGATTCATTTGTGGTGACATCTTCTGAGGAAGACAATCAATTACTAAGTGGTTCAGGTGATGATTTATCTATGAGTGACAATGAACTGAAAATGAACCCAAAATCTAAGAAAAAATATAATGATAGAAAAATTAAAGAACAAAAGCAAGCCTCCAGAGAAATGTATGAATCCCGTCACCAATTAAACTCTTCCAAAAATAGTATGAAATCTAAAATTAGCCAGAATTCAAAACTAAGATTAGATTCATCGAGCGAAAGTGATGATGATATTGTGGTTTCAAAGAAAAATAATAGAATGAGGTTAAATTCTACAGCAAATGAAAGTGCTAATAAATCAAACAATGAAAAATCGAATTAGTTTACAGCAAGATATGGATAGAATCAAACAGTTCTCCGAATGACAATCCACTAAAAGAAACAGAAATGACTATTTGTGAAGAAACTCACAAAATGTAAAAGATCCTTTAGCTTCAAATGGTAATGAGATTAATACTTCTGCGAGAGAATCAAAAAATTCAGTTAGATTTGTAGACATAGAAGAAGAGGATAGTCAAGATGATAAAAATACTAGTATGTCAAAAAATCCTCTAGATGATTCTGAGAACAATGACAGTTCTTCAATGAACACTGATGATGAAAATATTGTCCAGAACTATGACAATATGCTTAATGATTTAAAGGTAAAAACTACTGCTAATCATTCATTGAATATAGAAAAGAAACCAAAAAGTAAATCAAGTACTAAAGAACCTATAGTTGATCAATTAAATATCACTCAATCTAATGGCTTAAACAGACCTAAAAAAAATAAAAACACTGAAAAAAAGACGATGAAGACTGAAGATGAAGTAGGTGAACAAAAACCTGAAAATGGAAATGTATCAGATACCAATGAAAATAAAAATACAAAAGTATCAAAATTAGCCGACCTTTCATTAGATTTAAATAAGAAATGTAAAAAATCAAAAGATAAACCATTAATTATTGATCAACTTAATCTCACACAAGGAAATAAAAAAATAAAGAAAGACAAAAAAGGAAAATTGGATAAGGTAGACAATGCTAAAATCCCTGAAGATGAGGATTCATCGGATTCTATTGATTTGAAATTACTGTTCTCTGAGGATAGTGTGAACAGCTTAGATTTAAAGGAGCAATCAAAGAAAATATAAAAGAAACTTTTATTCCCTTAAAGAAAGCTGAAGCAAAAACAGATATTCATGCTGGTAATGATGGTAAGTCAAAATAGAAACTTGTAACTCTTCTTGATTATATAACTATCTTTCTTTTAAATAATTGTTCTTAAACCTTATACAACATATCTTTATTTACAACTTAAATTGCGGAATAGTATATTTATTAAAAATATACTATCATTTTTCAAAATTGGTGTAAACTTTAATCTTATTCAAAAAATCTATAAATAGTAGCTCTTTGAGTACAAATATTAACCTTCAAGATTATTATTTTATTATTTGGTGACACTAAGTATAAAAGCAGCAAAATTGTCTTTCAACATTCAACATGTTAGTAAACAGTCTACATTTGGTATTAGCAATCATTTTTCTTAAAACCGCACTCTTTTGTGTGTTGTTATCACTCACCTACGTAAAATTAATTTCAGATATTGATTCAAACGAAAATGGTGATGTGCCATTTTTTGTTGACACTATTGGTAATCAGGAAAGCTTAGACTCAGAGTCATCAGATGATGAAAAAGTTACTGCAAAAAAAAAGAATGTCTCATCTAACAAGAAAGGTAAGTGTAATTTAACACAGTTAGAAATCAAAGCTCCGCAAGCACCATTACAAATTTAAGTAATTTACTGTTATTTATTGATTTATTTTATTAGTAATAATTTTGAAAAAAAAAATTTTAGAAGAATTACTCTATGTAATTACTGTATATTTTTCACTTCTTTGCAAAGGCAGTCTCTGCAGCGATTTTTTCAATGTTGCCTAAATGATACAATAAATAATTAAATTAATTTGTAATAATAAACTCCCTAAAAATACTTTTTAAATATTGTCACTGCTATATATTGAATATAAAAAGAGTTATATGAGTAGAAATCCAAGAGTTATTTCAACTCAGATTAATAATTAAAAATTAATATTTGTGCTTCATAATATATACAGAATGTAAGAGTTTTAAAAAAGTTAAATTATTATAAGTAAGTCTTTTTTCCGCAATGCCTATAAGTTTGTTAATAAGGTTAGAGAATGATTTATCACTCTTTTCATTTCCAGAGGAATCTAGTGAAGAGGATTCAAACGATCAGCCTCTTGAAATATCTTACAAGAAGGAAAAAAATCATGATCTTGTTAAGGAAACTACAACAAAAATTGTTAAATCTGACGAGACAGGTAAAAAAAAGTTTTTTTTATTGTTATGGTTAATCATTATATCTATATAGAGGGTTGCCAGCTATAACTGTCTTGAACAGTATTATACTGTTTTTCAGTAAATTATACTTTTAACTGTTGAACAGATATAAAGTATTATTAAATAAAATGGCTTTACGGATATTATCTCGTTTATTTTACGTTTTTAAGCGGCCGTGGTCACGGGGTACACTTAAAAATGTAAAATAAACGCGATAAAATCGTAAAGTCATTTTATTTAATAATATATAATATTTGCGTAAACAATAGAAATAATTATATAGATATAAAGTATACAATATACTGTTATTAGCATCAAAATGTAAAAATAATAATGTGTTTATTATTATGTGTTATTTTTGACATTTACACAAATAGTGTTTAAGCAGAGGGCTCTAAAAATATATATTTAAATCAATATAATAAAATATAATAAAACTATAATACTGTTCATTTTTTAAAATACTGTTTAAAATTCTTTATAGACCTGAATACACTTTTATTTCTTATTAAAAAAGTTTTCATCCCTATCTATATAGTCTGTTTTTTTATGATAACTTAGAAAACATCTAAATATATGTTCAATTAGTTAAATTATTTTATATATAGAACAATTTTATAACTACATTTTAATACAGTGTGTAATGTAGACCATTCAACTAAAACATAATGTAATAAATCAACATTTTAAAAATATAAATATACACTCTGTCATAGTTTAATTTGTCATTTATTTCAATTTTAGAGGAATCTAGTGATGATGGTTCTAATGATCAACCACTTGAAGTATCTTACAAGAACGAAAAAAAACAAGACCGTGTTAAAAGCACTCCAATAAAAAATGTTGAAGCTGATGAGACAGGTACAAAGATTTGTTTGTTTTTTTTTTTAATCTACTACCTTCGAACCAATTGAAGTTCCTTATGATGATTAATATATGTTACACGGTAATAGTAGTCTTTTAACTTAAGTTTCTTATAATAAAGTACGAAAACAATTATATATTTTATTACACATTTGTATTAAATGGTTGCCAATAATATGTATTTACAGAATTTTTTAATTCATTTTGCATTTTGTAATTTTAGACAATTGTACTCAACCTCTGGGTAATAAGTCAATGCAAAAAACACCTCAAAGTAATAAGAAGGGTAAAAAATCACTGTCTCAGAGTTTATTGCAAAACGAAAGTGTCTTAGACAAATCTAGTAGTAAAAAAACAAAGACACATCCATTTCATTCAATGTTTCAAATTTGAATGTTCTTTTTACTACTGAAAGTGAAAATAAAGCTCCAACTAATAACAAAAAAGGAACCAAAAATTGGATACAGAAGATTCTAAGCTTGAAACTAGTTATATAGAAGAGAACCTCAATAAATCATCTAAAACACCAAAGAGTGAAAACAAGAGACTGAAAAAGCTTTCAGAATCAATAGTCACTTCTGAACAAGAGCGTTCTGAAGCATTGAATACTACTGAAAAAACATTAAACCAGTCAATATCTAAACAAAACAGTGAACGAACCAAAAAACGTTTATCGCAATCATTAGATGTTCCAGGTATGCATTTAAATATTTTTGTTAATGATTTTATCAAAAACTAATGAATTGCCTGTAATTTTGTTTACAGTATTGTCAATGTTTAAGATCAGTAATTTTTTTATATTTTTGTTAATTCATATTTTTTTTAATATAAATTGTGAAATACAATAATTATAAATACATTTTTACTAATATTACAGCTGCGGAGAATACAGAAAAAGGGATGAATGATAAAACCAATGAAAACCAAACAAATCATGGTAATATATTTGAAGTAGATATTTTAATGTCTATTATTTTATGATGTAGATTCAATCAATTTATCAATTTATAGATTGTAAGTTTACTAATTTATTTTTATCAAACTCAAAGGTTTAATTTTTTCTACAGAAGATGATGCTCAAAACACAACTTCAAAAAAACGAAAACGATCTTCAATCATCGCACCAATTGATATTGCTCTCGAAGGTGAGTAATTATTATCTATACTCCTGTCAAATATGATACAGAAATATATAAACGATTCTGTTTAGTGTCAAACTTTATTGGCGCCAACACTTATTAGTTACAAAGACGACGGCGTAGTGGTTAGTGCAGGGTCACTAACCACTACGCCAAGAGGGTTGCCTGTTACGCCAGAGGATGTGGGTTCGATTTCCACCACGGGAGAAATGTTGTGTGATGAACATAGCGATTTTCTCGTGTCTGGGTGTATATCTATATAATATGTATTTATTTACCAAAGCAAAGTAAGTATATGTAAATATCAGTCATCTAATTTCTATACTACAAGCGTAGCTTATTATTTTAGGACTAGACACTGTTTGTGTGTTGATTGTCCAGTAAATATATAGTTAAAAAGTTAATATATAGTAAAACTAAAAAAAATTGTGTGTGTTATCAAGATTTTTTTTAAACCAAACAGATGCCATATCACATTTGACTTGAACATTAAAACTATTATGATTAAGAATAACTTGGTTATATTCTTGGTTCCTATTTTAAGTATTTAATTATAAGGAACATTGAATTGTTTATAAATGTTGAATGTTGATGGATGAAGAGCGATAGGTAGACCTAAAAAGCAATGGAAGGGCTCTGTGAGAAATGATATGAGAAAGAAAGAAATGACGAATAACAGAGAGGAATGGAAAGCTAAAATATATTGCGCCGACCCTGCATAAGCGTGATAACGGCTGGTGATAGAAAAAATTAATATAATACTATAGTTATTTTTCAATAGTTTTTTGTTAAAGTTTTTGATTTATTAACAGGTGATGTGTCACAAACAGCTACCTTAGCGTCGAATGATTTTGAAATTAGTAAAAAGAAGAAAAGGAAAATATCACAAATGTCGGAAGAGAACAACGCAGAAGGTATTTTTTATCAAAATGAAACATATGATGATGGATTAAAATAAAAAATGGCATTAGTAGCATATTACAATGTTTACTGGTGTAATTAATTTAGTTAGACCCAGTTGTTTTTAATAACAATGGTAAAAAAAGTATATAAATTATGCCAAATGTAAATGCTTATAGATACACCACCCCTGATATTTTGTGTGTAATAAACAAAAATATCTTTTCAGATGATTTAATTTAGTGTCATTTTCCAATTTAGTAAACTAACTAATATCTTTGTTATAGAATCATTTAATAATATTAACAATAAACCGACAAGCACACCAGTTGTTCAAAAATTAAATGTATCTGCCTCTACTAGTAAACAATTGATTGAGACGAAACAGTCTTCTGTGAAGAAAAATAATAATTCAGCTCCCACAAACACACCCAAAGGTGATTATAACTTTCATTTTATTAATTTGGTAAAATATTTCTTTTAATAAGAAACTGTTTTTTTTTCTTTGAATAGATTATGAAGTCAGCAAAGAGGGCAAAATTTTAATGGATGAAGACACAGATAGCAAAGTAAACTGTTATGACAATGACGAAGAAACAGGTATTATTTAAATACTTTTGATTAAATTTGTGAAGTATTTGTGAATTTAACTCAACATTATTTTATTTTTCAGTTGGCACTACAATTAAGACAAATAAAAATAAAAAGAGAAAAAATAGAGATGATGACATAGATGTCAACAATACTCTTAAGGTATGTAAATGCAAACTTTATCTTTAACTTAAAATTGTAATTTGTCCCTTTTTGCAAAAATTTAAGATACATCATAAAAGCTAAATTCGCTAAACATTCAATTATATAACAAGTTATTAACAGTTGTTATTTTAATGTACAGTTTATGATTGATCTGATTAACTTTTCCTCTAAAGTAAATATGGTTAAAGTAAGTACATTATTCACTCAAATTGGGATCACTGTATTCTCGTGAAAAATTCAATAAATCATATTGTTTTATGTTTGGTGTTTATAACTAGCAGCAAAATTTCTCATTCATTACTTTCAACATAAAAAAATGCTAGCATATTGTTTAGTGTTGTTGTGTAGTATACCATTTAAATTCTTTATTTTTCACAGGTGCATAAAAAGAATTCATTTGACCAAATCCATGTATCACGATTACCAACATCTATATTAAATCAACTTAATGAAAAACCAGTAAAAGAGAAATCAGCTAACAAGAAACAGAAAGTTGTATCTACCACAGAGTTTGAAGTAGAAGAAACAAGAAAACGTAGGAACAAGCCATCTAATTATTTGGAAGAAAGCATCTACATCAATGACAATGAGGACTTGGAGGATAAAAGAACTAAGAATACAACTAAAAAGCCAAAAGTGTTACCTTTCATGCCTACTGTTTCAACTTCTATAAGTGGCTTCACATCAAACTTCAAAGTAAATGTAATACCCAAAGAAGTGAAATTTGTTGCACAGTCAAACAGTGTTAATAGTTTCAAAAATGAGTATTTGTATGGAAAAAAAATTAAAAGGCTAGGCACTTACGATTTATACAAAAAGAACAGAAATATTAAGATGTCCAAATTTTAAGCTGTTGCCATAATTTTATTAATCATGTTATTGTCTGCTAAAGTTAAGACTGAGTAGTATGCTTACTGATTGAATTACATTTCATTGTCATGTTGTGTTGAGATTTATTGACTAAACAAGTTACTGTTTTACTAAACTCGTTCATTATGTAATGGTTAAACGCAGGGCGTCCGATTGTTTTGTATCTTACAGTTATTGTTAGTCACTAATATTTTTAGTCTTATGTAATCTTTTTTCAACTTTTTTTGCTTTTAGTTCTTTTGTCTCTCTTTATTTTCTGTTTTTACTGTTTAATTATTATGTTTCTTAGTTTTCATGCTATTAAATAGCGCAAGGCTTTAGCTTGCGCTATTTAATTTTTACTTGTTTAATTGCCTTGTTAGTAACCATTTTGTATTTTACCGCCATGAGATATTTTGTAAAGGGCTAACTAGATGGCGCTAATGAGTTATTTAGTAGTGGTATCGCCCATGTGTCGTGTTTTCTGCGTTAATTTGACAAACAATTGATAAATAATATAAATCGTTCAATAAAGGTATTTTTTTAAAGTAAACCAATATTTTTAAGTTATTATTCATAAGTCTTAGCGGTCATATTCTACAAAAATACTTCCCGCCTTATCATGCCGGTGTAAACAAACCGCCATATTGTTGAGAATGGCCGACTCACGGAATGGGTAAGTTGTTACGTAAGTATCTAATTTAATACGGGTTAAAAATCCAAAAATAAAAAAAAATATTGCAATTATTATTTAGTCTACTGGACGCCAAATAAACCTGCAAAACTTAAATAAAAGAATAATGAAAACTCATTTGACTAGTGACGTCAATCCAATGGTTCTCAAGAACCAATAGCTTGTATCTGAACTTGGTCACGTGGTTTTAGCCCGCCAATAGAAAGGGACCTCATTCTTTGTATACCTTTTCACATAATAGTAAAACATATTGTAGTCTATGGAGTGAGTGGTGTTATATTTGTCAATTTCATGACGGTAAAAACGTAAATGTGTGAAATTTGGGATTATTCTGTTGAGCATAAGGATATTTATGTGAATAAATATTCGGTAAGTATTATTTCTGTACTAAATTAGGTGTTTTTCATAGAAACATGATGTATACTTGGTAGTAAAAGTCCAATGGAGACATGTCCCGCTCTTTTTAATGTCATTCATTAATTTTTGGGACTAACGCAATAAATTAGTGTAATTTAGAATACTGGTCATATTTGTTTTTCTAAATTGGTGTTAAATGTTATTGTTAACAGAAGTTTTGCAAAGTGGCGGGAAATTATTCCACTTCGTTCAGTATCAGTCTACGAATTGTGTTTGAGTTAACAATCCTATAATATCGTAGGAAATATTGTAACAAACATCTTTTGACACGAATTATGATAATTGCAATGTATTTGAAGTAATATTTGACACGAGGTGTAGATTTATAACGGATAAAATTGTTTCGTCTTTTATCTCGCTTCCTCAATCTAAACAGTGACTGTAACAGAACGAGATAGACTGACAGTTATTATTATTATCGTTTTACCCAATTTTGTTTATTTTGGCGTCTACCGAGACTCATTAAATATCTTTCTTCGTTTTTGTTTTCGAAATGAGATTATTAACGTAACTAATAATATTTCACTATCTATTTTTATGTACATCCGTAACGGTTAAAAACGGCGCCAATTCCCCGTCAATGAACTTACAAACGGTTGTGAGTAGTGTGTTGGATAGTAGATAGATATATGTAACCTATGTTTACATTCTTTCGCTGGATACAACTTTTACAAGAGTCAAATTGTGTGTCGGTTGATTACGTTAAATTTAAAACAATAATTAATTATTTTATGGCCATTGTATTACCCTAACATTCTAAAACGGTAGATAGTATTATTGAATCGACAAAGTAATTTCGTTCCCACGGCTGGTTCTGAACAAGAATTTCAAAACGTTTAACAATGAGTGCACACTGCGTTCGTGTTGTTTTGCTGCAGGATAATACTATGCATGTGTGTGTTATAGTGCAGAGAAGTGCATAATGCAGAAAGGCAATTGATCTCCGTGTTTTTTCAATATTACGTATAAATAAACAAGTAAATTTTGCGCGTACGGTTGATATTCATTTAGTTTTGGTTTCGATTAGAATGCATTATATATAAGGGGACTTGTTATTAATACTAAATTAATTTAATATTTAGGTTTTATTTAGGTTTCATGATGAAGTTTATTTAATGAACTAATCAAACGTTGTTTACTATTTTTGTATTTATTGTGTTATTACTCAAATGTGATCATTCATTTGATTTATCGTGGAAGGGAACATCGCAGTGTGCATTCTATGGAAAGTGCAACAAACGTAAAGGGACGGGTGGCTGCTGTTATCGAGGTGTGCGTTTCTTCGCATGTAGTTGTTTTTATAGAACAGAAATGCAACGTTCCATACACCTGCACTTCGTTCGACAGTCGTTTCCTTTCGTCCAAAAATATTTAAAACATGTTATAGTAATAAAGGTTAAAATTAATGTCCTTCTGATATTGAATAAAAAATAAATCTAAATGTCGGAATCGCAGCACAACTCAATAGATTTCATTTAAAAAAGAAATAATAAAACGAGCAATTTTTTAAAATTCGTTACTTAATTTGATTCTTTATCAGTTTTCGAGGTCGTCACGTCGAATCTATTACATGACATTTGTGAAAAATTTTATCTATTATTACATTTTCGCAAGGTTGAGTCATTATATTCGCTGTTGGGTCGTTGACCTCGCTCATATGAAGATGTTCATATGCTATCACACGGCGATTTGCGTCACTTGTGTTATTTAAATCGTTTGTTTTCAAACATACTAGAGTAAAATCGTTACATTTTTCTGTTATCAGTATTTAAAAAAAATATTATGTTTTTAATGATCTTTTAAAATAATTTGCTAAGTTCGCCCGGTCTAGACGCCGGTAACAAGGTAGATAGGATGAAAGTTTGCGTAAAATATTTCTATTTCCCTCCCCTGTTGGTAACAGGAAAGTAGACGCCAGTAGTACGAGGGGAGTGACTGCGCCGCACATCCAATCAATACGGAACCCCTCCCTATACCGTGCGTTGCGCGCGCAATGGAAACTCATATAAGCAGTTTTCGCGGCAACTTTATACAATTAATATTAAAATATTATACCCCGTGAAGCGTTTTAACATTTGCTCTACAATTAATGGCGTAGCGCTAAAATCGACCACCATGAAAAAGCTATTTTTAAAGTTACACATGCAAGTTGTAAAGAAATATTTGGTACATTTTTAACGTCATCGAGGACATGTGATAAAGCTTATTAGGCAAAAAACACACAAAAAAAGATCGTGAATAAGATATTGAAATGATCGCCCATTTTGAAACAACTTTGCAGGCGAGTAGAACTAGTGTTTTTTTATTTAAATTTTCTATCAAAAAGGACACAGCCTAGAAAGATAGTTCTGATAAAATAAAAACATGTTTTAGTAATCATATTTAAAATAAAGCCAAAGTTTTTACTCGATCTTTTTTTCAAAACAGTTTTAAAAGATATTACATATAAAATGTCTTTTTGTTTGATTCGTTTACACTCTTATCAATGGGATGCTGTGGTAGTCAAAGGCATGCGGCATTCGCGGTCCACAGCTTTCCGGCGGTAGGGGAGGGGATTTTTCACGGTGGACCGTCGGCATAAAAGATATAAGGTAATTTGTTCGAGAGCCGAGCGAGTCGAGTTCAAGGCGATCGCACGCGGTCAGGTTCGAGGACACGGCGCGGGCGGCACTCTGCCCCTTCCCCGCCCCCGCTGTACTTCCCTTCTCCCCTCTATCCATCGAGAAACTACAGAGAATAGGCTTTGCGCAGACGGACGTTTTTCTTTATAAAAATACATCATGAAAATCGTATGGATAGATGCATACGCTTGTTTTTGGAAATTTGCAAAGAACCAGTATTTCTATGTTTGTTTTTTTAAGAAAATCTTGAAACTATGCTTAACAATATTCACTTATTTGCAACTATATCTTTATACCTACGTCTTTAACTGAAAAAAGATTAACAGTACAACTTTATATAAACGAGACAATCGCTACTTTATTGCCATTCTTGGCTTACGATGTTAGGCTTTTTCTAATGCCATAGTCATAGTTTTTGTTTAAATGCATAACTGAATTTCGTAGAGAACTAAAATCAAACATATTTATAACCGGTGGCTATGAAACGCCCGCGTGTACGTAGCCTAATTCACTTGATCTTTCTTTAACGCTGAAAACTGAATAAGCTCGTGTTCAGGCTTCAGCGTGACTTGTCCATGCATAATAATTTTTACTTTAGCATTTATGACGTAACAAAATAATTTAGCGTAATTATTCTAAACATGTTCTCATTAAAATATTATTTTATAACAAATAAATAAGTTTCGTAACTGGATATAAATAATAACATGTGGACGACTTCGCATTATAATTTTTTTATTTAACAATTAAATTATATTCAAATAGACGGTCTCTCCAAATCATGTCATTCAATTCATTAACAAAAAGCGATACGAAGCTTAAAATGTGTTTCGAGTATTTCAACGCGCCGCCAATGCCAGAGGAAATAAACTTGTATACCTTCGTGTTATTACAAGCGAAATGAACACTAAATAATAACGAGCGATGGGTTCATAGCCCCCGCGATGGCTCGTTCGTGAGACGGATCTACGAGCGTTTTCGGTCCCGTGCAACACTAACATAATGTCAATTTGAATAATAATGTGCAATGAGGTTTTTTACTTGGCTAATATTACAAGGCGAACCACTTTTCGTCGGAAACATCCAGCCGGATAGCTAACGCCGAATCGAAAATTGCAACCGTTTGACGTTCAAAAAGTTTTTTTTTTAGGTTTAATTAATGATAATGTAGATTTTTCGTTTCCTTTACTTATGATATTGCGATATAACTTCTCAATATTTTTTAAAATACTAATATAACTCTTTCACGTTGCAAATTATATCATATTCTTATTAATTATTTTCATTTAATTAATTAGAAGATCGATGCATATTTTTGAACGACCCCAGAGGAGATTTATTCGTCTATTTTATAACAAAATTTCAACATCCACCCCACATCACAGATCCCACTGCAAATGCCTACCTACCCCGCTTTGAAGGGGCGCAAAGCCGGCTGCAATATCATTAGGGGTCGATTCACCCGTTTTCGATCTCTCGCCGTCTCTCTCACCCACCCCTGTACTTGACGTCTCTCTGGGAAACCTTTCCAACACGCTGTTAATTCGAACGACTTTTTTTTCATGTCAGACAACTGCTTCCACCGTAATATCGTTACTTTAAAAATGACATTCTTCCCGTGTGAACTGGCTACGGATATTGTTATTTAAAATTGTAAAAAAAAGTTTACAAAAAAAAACTTATGTATGTACCAGAAAATTCGTTGCATGTCACTAATACTTTTTACAATATCAATTGGGCGCGAAATTAGTAAATAAAGATAACGATTACGTCGTAGATAAACTGATAGCTGTCCAAAATGTGATTGGTCATGATAAGCGTGTTCATGTTATACTATATCTGTCATTGCACTCTATACGAACTTCCTTCCTTGAATACTATATTTGAATGTCCACAAGATCATAAAATATATCTTCCAATCTTATTAACCCATAGCTTTAGGCTTCCGGAAATCTAGATATGACAATTATTAATATTTAAAAATATATACGCTCGTACTTAGAATCTTGTAAACAAAGAAACATTTTTCAAAAGAGACTCAATAATTAAAAAACTTTTAAAGTAGACATGTTTACTTCACAACTTTTATAAATGTAATAATAAAAGGTTGGGGGGGAAAGTTATAGACACTCTTGGGACTTCCGCCATATTGGATTAAATGTTACATCATATTACAGCTCAACAGACCCGATTGTACCACATTACTATATCAATTACATATACTCTATCTATGCATTCTAATTTACTTAATATTATTAAGTTATTTCGTATCTTTTACTAATTATTACTTCATCGTCACACTCAAAAAGCTCTCTTCCGATCGGAAGATGAAAGTAAAAACTTGTAAGTAAACCAGAGTGTGCAATACCCGAACACGCCTAATAATAGATGTACGGTCAAAGAAGTACGTACAAAAAACATCGTCCCAAATATTGGAAGGCTGCAGTGTCTGGCTGCCAGAGTTTTTTGTGATCATTTCTAGGTAGGAGCGTACAGGTCGACGCATTGGCTCGAAAAGTGTATATTAACGTTAGTTATCGTTTACTAACATTGCAAGATAATAAAATGAATAAAACCAAAAACGTAGATAACAAAACATGTAAAAAACCTATTATAGTAAATTATTTTTTAAATAATGGCAAAAAAGTCCTGCGCAGTTTAAGTTATGTTAGTAATAATACTAAGTTACGGCCTGTTGTATTATCAAAATACTATTTAGGTCACTCGATTTATGT
Organism: Lamproptera curius; assembly: GCA_029286875.1. NCBI lineage: Eukaryota > Metazoa > Arthropoda > Insecta > Lepidoptera > Papilionidae > Lamproptera > Lamproptera curius. The sequence goes on along the minus strand of JAGSMT010000039.1, from coordinate 804,346 downwards.
AAGTGAAAAGGCATTAGTACTTATGTCTCTTTCCCAACTAGGGTAGCGCATACCATGGGTTCAAAACAGGTTTCTATACTAAACGGCTGCGCTGGGCTGCCGCCGTCCTGTTCGCTTTGTATGGATATATTCGACGATTACTTATGTGACAGTAAATAATGCGAAAATTACCAGCATTCCTACAACATTCTATTTAACAAATTTTGTGAAGTCCTTCATTTATTGTACTTAATTATTATAACGGACTAAACATGCTTCATAGACGTAGGTACTTTTTGAATTATCAAAAAGGTCCTTTTATACACTTTATCAGCCAATATTATGGACAAAATGGAAACTGAAAAACTAGCTCTTTGAAAGCTTTTGAATAAGAGAGATAACCTATACATATTTCATGATAATGTTGGCGCATAAATATCGTATAAGTTTTAAAAGTATCACTTCCTCCTAAAGTTAAATTTATAACATTCGTATCTGGACCACAATATTGTTTTATTAACATAGATATTATTTATCATTGCAGGAGTGCATAGACATGGATCTGTACATAACCGATTCACTCCAGGACATGCTGGACATGGACATTAAAAATGAAATAGCAACAGACCTAAGTAGCATCACAGATTTTCCCGTAAGTCTCGTCATATACTCGAATTAGAACGAGTGCCACCGTAAATATCGTCCCTTCTCACCAATTGCTTACACTTTCAGGATTCACTGGGCTTAAATTTCTCCGAAATGCCACCACTATTAGACATAGATACGGACAACTCCGTCACGTGGTTGAACAACTCGTCCAGTTTCGTTCACAATTTAGATTTATACGGCTCTGAGGCGAACGCTGTGATGGTCAACCCTAATTCCGTGATGCCATCAACCTTCGCCGAAACACCGGTAAAGAACATAGTAAAAGAGGAGGCATCTAACCTATTGCTCACATCGGCAGCCGGCGACAACACGAGCAATACCATATCTCTAGCCAGTCCCAAAGAAGAAAAAAGCCACTTGACCTTCTCACCGAACGCGATCAAAGTCGCCAAACAAGAACCCGAAGAGCCCAAAAGCAAAAAGCCTTAGAAGAGGCCACACAAATGTTGATATACGTGCGGAAACATGACAAAAATGTCGTCAAAGATCTACTCAAAGACTTGGATGTAGACTCTAATAAAACAAGAACCACGCAATCGAGCACAACGCCGACTGTACGAATAAAGAACTCCCAATCGGAATTGATCAAGTTGAACAACAAGAACTGCTCCATACTGAACACTAGTCACAAGGTGGCACAGCAAATAGGAACGAAAACTATAATATCCGGCAATATACACATACTGGACGCGCAGCAATCTAGGACAATTTTAGCGAATGGCAATAAAAATCAGGCGACAATCCTCATAGACAATTCGTCGCTGGGCGGCAATAGGCAAATAATAAAGACTGCCGTCAGTGGTGCTTTCAAAGTGGAGGCCAGCCAGGCAAAGTTCGTGAACGCCAATAGCAAAGCAACCGCTGGCGAGTTCCCGAAACCCGCGTACTCTTACTCGTGTTTAATAGCCATGGCGTTGAAAAACTCACGAACGGGAAGTTTGCCCGTATCGGAGATCTATAATTTTATGTGGTAAGTTGTTGCTCTGTGTTAAAATTGTAGTTGATTTTTGTGAATAGTGGCTTATGATGGTTTTTGTCATCTTTCAGTCAGCATTTCCCGTACTTCAAGACTGCTCCGAGTGGGTGGAAGAATTCCGTGCGGCACAATCTCAGTTTGAATAAATGTTTTGAAAAGATCGAAAAGCCCTCTACGAATGGAAGCCAGAGAAAAGGTACATGTCTGATTAAAACGGTAGATACTAAGGTAATCTATATTCTTTTTAAAAATAAGAATATACTATAATTTTAATAATTACTTTACAGGTTGTCTGTGGGCTATGAATCCTTCAAAAGTCGGAAAGATGGACGAAGAAGTTCTCAAATGGTCACGGAAGGACCCGCAAGCTATCAAGAACGCTATGGTCTATCCAGGTAATTAATGAAATAATATTTTTGAACAAAACAACTAAGTAAATATTTTTAACAATAACAGTATAGTCTAATTATATTATATATAATTAGTAATATATGAAATATTTCAATACATTGAAATTTCGGGTCAATATTTCAACGGCATATGTTTTTGGATGACGCATGTGTTGCTTCACAAACAATTGAATATCCCGGCAAAGAGGGTTTTCTTCGAAACTGTTCCTTTTGTATTGGTCGTACGTGGCTCTTTTAAAAAGTCCTGTGACAAAGCCTTTTCTTTCAGTTTAACAATAACTGTTCTTCAAAAGATAAGGTCTCAAATCTTCGTAAACAGAGCAGGAATTGGCGCCAAAATAAATGTTTTTTTTTTCATGGAACATCGACCAATGATTTATGTTTTGGGCGGTCAGCATAAGAATAATTTTATTACAATATACAATTATAAAGCACAATACCATTGATGCTAAAGAGATACCTAATTACACGAATAAAAAATTGTTTATGAGGAAATGAAATTAGATAACGATTACAATGGTACAATATAAGTACACAAATTAACAGAAAATTTAACCTAGCGAAACTGATACAACATCTGACAGATGTACGCGGGTCTTTCGTTAAAATTCAAAATAATTCTTAGCCATCCTGATCTCAGTAGGTAGTCACCCAAGAAGAATGAATTTTTCATGGATTAGACGACAAAAGATTTGTGAATAAAATCGGTATGGTGATTGGGACATACGAGACGATTATACGTATAACGGAGACTTTTATGGTATAGCGATAACTATAATTACAGATAACTCATAACTAGGAACAACGTAACATATTATATTGTTATAGTTTATAAATTCTACAAAGAATGCAGATCTTATTATATTTTGGTATAATAGGTTCATTTTGAAATCGGTGTTTCATCCTGAACCCGAATGGGTTGTTTATTTTGCAATTCTGTTAATGGGTCAATTACCCGATTATTTACACAAAAAGCTAACGTCATAATTCAAATGCTCGATGTTTTCAATGGTTCCTTTATCTTTTAAACGGTCGGCCGTGAAAAATGTTTGACTTTTTTTTTTCTTTGACTCGGTTGTTATGCTTCCAGACTCTTGTCTTTGATAAGCTTCATCTAACACAGAGTTCGCGGGAAGCTCCGTCCCCACGAACTAGGTGGCCAAAGTATGTTTAACTATTTAATGACCATCTTATAAACGTATTATGAATTTCAGATAGCCTAGAGGCGCTGGAGAGAGGCGAGATGAAGTACAGTGGCTTCGCCAGTGATACTGAAGCGGAGGACGATGCCGATCCTGACGCTGACGTCGAACTTGACGCCGATCTAGAAATTGATCCTGAAGTGAAGGAGGAAGTTGAAGAAGAAGAAACCGTCATTGAACAAGTAAGTAACGCATACTTATTAGGCGAAGCCTACAGGTTATCATAGTCTAAAAAGTTTAATTAATGTTTAAATGTCCTGCCCTTAACGTAGCGTAAATAGCCATAAATCCGTCTTCCGCTCTTAGACGGGATGAGCTTTCTAGTTTACCATGTAATTAAACTGGCTACTGTGCCCTTCAAATTGGAAGACAATACTGTTTATACGTCACTGCTTTTCGGTAAATATAAAGCACCGCAGTGGTGCTTAACACATACCCCTATTGTAGACATTTCACTTTTCTCTTCAAGTGATTAAAACTCTTTAAATGACTAAGCTAAACAGCTAGAGTTCTATGTTAAAAGCAAGGCCGACTGTAGCAAAAAAAAAAGATATGAAGTTTGCGTCAATAATATCGAATGTAAAATAAAATCTATTGGCGCCAAAACGCTGAGTATGGCCGCCATTTTCTATTTCTATTCTCGAATAAAATCACGTTTATGTCTAGCGCTATTAGTGCTTGACATAAGTCTGAGTTTTAGTCATTTGTATGTGTTATTTGGCTCTTGTATGGTTGAAAATTCAAAATTTATAAGTCATGTTTGAATTATAGTTCGTTTTCAACATACTACTTTCATATGTCTCCTTTAGATGTGCACGTGAATTTACTTTGACTGTAGGGATTATAATGAGTCATAACATTAAAATAAAGTGTTCTAAATAACTAATTGGTTGTATTGACACTTGTGTCAATCCTCTGGGATGTATGGAGAAGTTTGTGATGTGGTGTCAAGTATTTATGATATACCAAAGTTTGTTATGTGTTGTGCTAATCATGCAAAGTATGTATTTTAGAGAGAAAGGTATAATATTATTTTACTGTAATAACATGTGCATTTGAAAGATGTTACTGCAAATTTTAACGATTTTTTTTACCAAATAACAATTACAGTTGTTATTATCCTATTGTTATTATGCTTTTAATATCAGCCAAAAATACACTTAATGATTTGTATATGTATATATTTTAATGCGTGTCAAATCAACCCTAATTGTTATTAACAATTGAGACCAAATAACATCAAAAATCGTAACATGCATAAACATTTCAGTAGGTTACTAAAAAGTATGTCACCAAAACCTGTTACGTATTTCGGTTCAATTGTGTTGATAGCGCCGCGTTAATTATTTCGAACATTGTATAGCAGATTGGCAATTGACTTTGCTCAAGCTTGATAAGTAAATTTCGTGGAAAAAAAAAACTTTAACCTAGTTTGTTTATCAAACACGCTAATTTAATTTTTAAATTGACACCAAATTGTTAGTTTTTGGTCAAGACTACTCAATTATATTTCTTTTATGTTGTTCACAACTAAAAAAATATTTTTTGCTAGCATAAATTGTCGTAATGTCATATGTGATTTCTTTAAATGACTTCTATGTAATGGTTATCAAGCTAAATAATATTATAAATCGAATTACAAACTTAGACATTGTAAAAAGATGTGGCACTCTAATTGGCTGTTCCATTTTCTTAATCCACTCATTCAAAACGCTTTAATTTTAACCCGCCGTGACATTTTGTCATTACTATTGGTTTAATAGATTTTATGCCCTAATCGCTGGTTTGATTAATTAGGGACCAGTAAGCAATTGCTTCTTAATAGTAGTAACCTTATTTAAAATTTTCCTATTATTTATTACAGTAAAAAAAAACTATCACAGTATTAAAACTAAATATGTTTTTGGATGTTATTAAGTTCCGTTTATTTTTTTCAGGAAGCATCTGATCAGGAATTGGAGGTAGAGGAAGTAGTAGAAGGCACTGGGATGGTAGGAGGCACCTACCGTCTTCTGGCGACTGGTCCCTCGTCTCTAACATCATACATCACTGATATAGAATCAAGCGAAGAAGTGAGCGATATTGAAGTGAGTAATTATTTAATAGCATATACTTAACCTTGATTTTTACCAAAAATTGTATGAATCTCAAATTAAATCAAGCTTTACTGGTAAGATTACAATTTCGTTTATAAATCTAAGAAAAACATTGACTTAGAAAGATTAGGTACATTTTCATACTTGTACGTAATAATTGTTTATAAACAACAGTTAATTACGACGATTTTTAATTTTGTATCATTACAATATTTTATTAGTACTTACATTACAGGAAATGAATGGAATTTTTTTAAATAATCTTAAATTTTATTAGAATCGTGATTTTTGTGGAAATATTAGTCAAGTAACAGAAGGTGTAATAATCAAAATATTCAGTCACCTTTAAAACCACTTAGCACCGGCATAAATAAGTTACATATTATAGCATCAGATTTTGAAATTATCATAATAGTGTTATTACGATGCAAGCGACAGCCTTTTTCGTTCTCATAACATAATTATATTAACATAGGTACTGAATTAATGGCATAGTACTATAAAACTCAATGACAGATTTTATGCAACTGTTTACTTGCGGTTAAAACTCCTTAAAAAAGTTTTCATCGGTTTAGTTCAAAATAAATTTGATGTTGAATGGAGTAGAAATCTTTATTACATGACAACATAAAAGGAGGCTTTATAATAACAGTATTACACAGTTATATCAAGGATTAGAAAATAATTACAACCCAATATTGGTTTGTTGACATTTATTCTGAGCCTAATTTGCTTAAACAATAATAATAACAGCAGGAAATATAAAATGTATTGTGCAGAGATAATTTCCTCGAAACAGTTGTGAAGTACAATGCTATAAACATTTGTGATACCATGTTATTAATTTACTGTTAAATAAGGAAAACTATGCTTTTATAAACAATTTATTGCTCTGTATAATCATAGTTCCCCTGCCAAATGTATGTAACGGATTTATTTTTACACATTTATAAATATTCCAAGTGTTTAAAGAGAAATTATTTGCATTGTATAATGCTCTTTCTTACATTGTTTCAGGTATTGGATCATTCATATGAAGAAATTGACATTGATGTCACCAAACCCATGAAACTTGATCTATCAATGACGGAAAATTATACAAGTAAGTAATCTTTAATGTTCTTTCGATGTGCAAAAAAAGATTTTAAATGTTCATATTAAGTCTAATCTCGATAGCCTTATCCCGCCACACGAGCATCATATATTGATACTTCAATACATTTGAATTTATTTGGTCCAAAAACAGCTAATGAACTCTTTAAGACATAAAAACTTCATTATTTTTAGGTTAATAAGCTGTTATTTCTGATGCATCACAGTTTATTAAACTATTTAGTTGTCGATTGCCATCCAGATAAATATTATGCATCGTGTCTTTGATTTTTTCCCTTTGCATATTACAATTTCGTGTTGCATGCTTATTGTACTAGTACAGTATTTAAAGTTAAATTATTAGACGAGAACATCAACATCATTAGTAATAAATTATAACGACTGTTCTTATTGCCTTCGCAGTACATTCAGCGAAGAGGGCAAAGACGAACTACATATATCAACCAGTGTCGACGACAACACATACAAGCAGGCGAAAAACCCCTCTCGTCAACCGAGTGGCGTTAATCTAATCAACAATACATTAAGACTTAATAGTAAAGTGACTAGCTTTCGGTTAACGTAGCATAGTGGTATCCAGTGAATTTCCATTACTACAGATTTTTCGTAACAGAGTGAATTAGTATTCTAGATGTGAACAGTTGTATGTGAGTGTGCTTTAAAGACTGTAAATTTGAAATTTAAAAGAGTAAACAAAAAAATAAGAAGTGATAGTCTGTACCAGATAAGTGTATTTACATTTTTACATGAACACCGAACACTTGTTACATATCTTACACTGTATAATACATCGTAACGGCGTTATGAAATTTCGCATGATTTCCGTTTATATTGTTTAGTTGTTCCCTTTACGATTGTCTAGATGGTTAAGCCATATACTGTCAGTACAAAAATGTGCTGTTGTCTTCACACATTGATTAGCAAAAGTTTTGCGTTGTTAATTTTTAATGTCTGAATGCAACGGCATTGCATAGCGGGTATGTTCGTAAAATCCCACCGCTTTTATATGTACATATCTGTTTTAAACGTGTTCTTTTATAAATTGACGCTGGCAGCTACCATGAGAATCTCTTGACGCGAAGATTTCGAGATTATGGTGTTTTTATTCGAATGAAAGCAAATTTTCTATGTAACCTATAGTTGAACCAATTTAGATTTGGAACTAAATGTGTTTAAAGTCCATGGCATCGAAGCGGCGTCGTACATATCGTGTTATTAGCGACTGTCACTGTTAGTAATTGAGATCTAAATAACAATTCATTAATATGTATGAAGCCACTTCGTTTCCACGAGTTTCATAGTGTATTTCTATTCCAAATCTACTTTGGCAGAATTGTAGATCAGTAAACGATTTTTTATCAAATAATATTTCTATGAGAAATATCAGTATGTAAGACACATTTTACTACAATTCCTCAAATTTTGTACTCACTTGTATAGTTATAAGTAAAACAGCGTATTTTATGTACTGAATCTACACTTACAATAAGTCTTCAATTCACCTAAATACGAAAATTAAACATGATACTAGTTGTTACAAAAATTTGCTGTCCTATCAAGAATATTCTTTCATTGGAATAATAATTTATTTTTGAGACCATGCTAATGCTCCATACTAATAAAATAAACATATATGCCTACTCTTGAGTGGCAATAGTAGCAGCAGTAAGCTGAAATAATTTTAGTTTTCCTTGATTTTGTCTTATTAATATAAAATTCATACTGCAACATTTCCCTTTATGTACTTATTTCTTATATAAATTTAGCAAAAAATATGTATGTATGGGCTCAAATTTAAATAATATATTGCATATTTTATTCTCCAATGTCATATTTTGTAAATTGAAAATACTTTTCTCCAACAATTTAACAAATAAGGTAACTACATATATATAAATAAATATAAGGTTTTAATAGAATTTCACAACTTGTATTTGTATAATTTTCCAGACGATTTTATATTGACCGACTACACTACATTAATTTAGTATGTATTATTGAAAAAAAAATTAATAAACAATATCTTTTTGAGTTTCATACAATCAAGTAATAATTTACTTTTAACATGAATGTACGGAATATATTATGAACTTTTAGTTGTTCTCAAAATTTTCGGTTGTGATTTTTATGTTATAAAAAAAATTCTGTACCTACTTAATTTACAAAATAAGACCAGGCACGCTGAATGAAATGCAGCATAAAAAAATTGTTAGACATAAAACAAGAAATAATGTGTTGTTTATCTGTAAGTTGCATTATGTATTGTGTCCAAGTCAAGTAGGTTTGAAATGTAGGGAAATTGAATAGAAAGAGACCAACCAATGCAAGTGTGAACTTAATTTAGTATATCATAGCATTCTCTTCTAACTATGATAATCACTTAGATTAGACAAAACTGTGATATGAGATTGCTTATTATCATTTGTCTCACGAGCTGTGGTTCTTCTTCCTCGTTGTGGTTGAAATTCACAGTGAACAATGTGGTATTAACCATGAATGTAGTGTTTGTGATTGCGTGTTAGGTGTTTTCATTAGGCTATGGTTAAGATTGTCCGTGATTTGACTGGTTGATGATGTTAAGAATGAACTTCTCAATCATGAAAAGTTTAAGAAACATTTTACACATAAAATTACTTCTGTTAAAGTCAAAGTAATAAAGAATAAAATTAAAAGTCAGTCAGTGTCTGAGATGTACTACAATTTACAGAGGCTTTGAGAACTATGTAAATGGATAATATCATCATTGCTTCTCATAAAATTACTTTTATGAAATTTATACAATATTAAAGTGTTCTTAAATGTAAAGAAATTATTGTTTTTTAGAACACTTTCAAAATTTTGTTCCTTTATTTTATGATTAATAATTAAGTCTTCTTTGTTTAACTTTAGTTAAAAACTATATGTTTTCTTATTTTTGTAAATATTATAAAATCATCCATGCCAAGTCTCAGACAATACAAGTAATATAGCAATGAACTTCACCTGTTAGATTGTATGGAATGTTGAAGTACACTGTCAGTGTTAGATTATTATTGCACTTACTAAGTATAAGAAACACTACAAGTTTTGGATACATATTTTGTAATACTAATTGCTAAATGCAATAAACATAATAGTCAAACTTTTAGGGTGCTTTTGTATAAAATATTTTTATAAATACAATAGAGTGCAATTTTGTAAATATTATTTAGATCTGGTTGTTCTATCATAACAGATAGTTCATAAATATGCTGCACATGAACCACTGAATTGTCATTCCTAATTTGTTAGGTGTGAAAATATTAGGAATAAGTATTACCAGTAAATGAATTGTAAGCAAAATAATTTTGCCACATTCTTGGCATTGTTTGTCACTAGCCGATACTTAGCTGTAACATACTTTAAATAAGTAATGTATTTTTCCACTGCCAGTATTTCAACATCCATCTATCGTAATTGTTAGAGCATAAGTGTAGATTATAGTTTATTCTGTAGTGATAGTGGTAAGTTGAATGATTTGTAATAATTTTTTTTGTAATAAAAATTAAATTAATATATCTGTTGTTATTTGAACACCTAAATAACCAACACAAACTAAGCAATTATTATTTTACTCAACAATCTGAACTTGATACCGTATCTTAAATTGTTTTTAGAAAGCCATGAAGTTTAAAATTGTAGCTACTAACGAAATAATCTTCTTAGTGATTGTTCGCGCGCATTTCTATGTCGCCTAACACAGCCGCCAATGGGCGACAGGGAAGGAAGAGTATTATCGTCCTTCCCTTTACAATACCGCACTCTTCTTCTGCCCTCCTTTTTTCCTTTTAATTTTTTAGTAGATTATTGAGAGCACTCGTCATCCAATTTAGAACGCGACTCGTAGAGGAATTTATATGCTTCTCGGAAGGTTGAACTAACACGATAGCCAGCTATAAAAACCTTGCAAGGCCCTTCTTGAATTTAAGGACAGAAACCGAATGTTTTAAGTTACATGATCGAACTGCGACGCATACAATAAAACTTAATTAGTACTTGTGATTTTCCCATATTATTTGAAAAGCACATGTTAAGAAATCCCCTTTAAATAAGACTTGCAGGTCAAACATAACAGTTATTTTGTTTTTATACAAAAAGTACTAGGTATCACAAAAAAGCATATATTAAGTCGCTACTATTTACTTGTATCATTTTATCCCTGGGCATATTTCAGTATAAAACCAACAGCAAATAGTCCTGTGTCCAACCTTTAAAAAAAATTAACAAAAATATTGTAATCCTAACATATTTACCGAGAAGTATTTTTAAAAAGATAAAAGCATATAGTTTGTAAAGCAAAACTCGAAATTCTTACAGTTTACTAAAGATTGATTAGCCCGCGTTATAAACTAAAAACTAATGACTGAAATGGATGGATAGTACTTTAACTTGACCCGGGTCACTTAGCCGAATCGTACACAACTGTCACAGAGAGAAGTATAAAGTAATGAAAGCAAATAATATTGTCTATGACGCTGTTGACTAATTTTATTTTATTTGACGTAACACAACAAATAATAATATAAAGTGCTGCTTGCATTTCTCTTTGCAGGCATAAATAGTTATACTTGGAAGTAATTTTATAATAACTCTGACACAAAATATGGGAGAAGAAGACGAATATGCATGTGTTAACAGATCCCAACTGAAAATTAAGGACAATTCAGGTATAAAAAAGAAAAAGAAGAAAAAATCCAACAAAGATACCCAAAAAATGATTGAAGACGAAGTAAAACAACAAGTGAAACAACAAAAAAATAGTGACGTTAAAACGAAAGCGGAGCTTGCATTTTTAAAGATGCAGGAAAAAATGGTATGCCAATAACAAAATATCATTATTTGAAATTGCTTGTGAGATTGCTTATTGTCATTTTTCACACAAGCTTTAATTGAAATTCTCTATATTATTGTATAGAACATAAGCATAGTTATGATAGCATTATAAATGTATTTTAAGTCATCCATGAATTGTCTAGTTATGATGTTTAACAATAAGCTTATTACAGCACATTTATGTGTTAATCATATCACATCTTGACACATACATTGGCTTATTTTTTAAGTTTTGTCAAGGTAATAAAAAATAATAGAAAAATTTAGGCATTCATAAATTCTCTATATTTACATATTGTATTTAAAAATCATTTTGTTTCAGAAAAAACAAAGGATCCAACAAAAAGCAGAAATGACTCATAAACAAAGAGTAGAAAAGTTTAACCAACATTTGGACAGTTTAACAGAGCACTTTGACATACCTAAAGTTTCATGGACAAAGTAATAGTTTCTGTAATAAATTGCACAATTGTATAAAGGGATCGATTTTTTTAAAGCAAATTAAAATGTGTTCTGGAAAGAAAGTCTTTTGTTTTAAATTTTCAGCTATACTTAATGGATCTGCTCAACCCTATTCCTTTCACACTTGATACATTTTAATGAAGTTTCCTCTGTAATTTTTAATAGCAAATAATCATCACCCTTATTTTTTTCTATCTAGCCCATAGTGATACTGTTCAAGGTATGCATATAATATGTAGTTTGTAGTATATACAAATATTTATATATATAATTAATGGGCAAATACTCTTAATGATAACATAAGCAAACCAAACAAAATTTTATTGTATCTAAACCAATTAAGAGAGAGACATTCTAAACTATGTTAACTGAAATTAAGGATGCCTTATGCATAACATATTTATAAGATTTATACTTATCCATCTATTTTCATCATTCCTCATCATCTTCAGAAGTCCATAATTAATTTAATTCTAATGTTATTATAGATATAAGGGAAATTAAAGAGTGTCTCCATTAAAATAATTTACAAACATGTGGCAGTAAGGACTGTTTTGCAATTTACATAAAAAAACTTTCTATAGTAATATGCTATAGGAGATACAAGCATAATGGTGGTAGGTTGTCTTTTTTTGAAGTGAAGTTGCATATAGTAAATTATTTTTTTAAAATAAAGTCATAAAGAAGTTTCACTTCTTACGAAAAAAAAATGTGCGAGCACGCACACATTTTTTTAAAATGACACTATTATTCAAATTACTGCCTCCGTAGCCTAGTGGTATGGGCATGTGCTTTAGAAACCGGAGGTCGTGGGTTTGAATCCTGCAGGGACTCAACAAATTTTCATTGTTGTTTCCTAGTTGGTTAGGGTAATTTGGGCTGATCACCCAATTGAAAAGTAAGATGATCCATGCGTCGGATGGGCATGTAAAAAGTCGGTCCACCCACCAACCCGCAGCGTGGTGGGATACGGTCCAAACCCCCTAAAGGATAGGGGTGTATTAGGGGAGGCCTATATCCAGCCGTGGACTACCACAGGCTGATGATTATGATTATTGAAATAAATATAATAAGCATCAATAGCAAACAGATCTATTTGATACCCAACAACATATTTAAAAATTTTATAGGCCTTTACTTGTATTTTTTTATTATTAGTGTTCTGAAAAGAATGCAATAACTCGTAAAAACATGTTTAGGTTTGAAAATTTCCGAACTGCAGCCTCATTGTGCCTAGCATATGAGTTGATATGTTATGTGTGATGTATTTTAAATAATAAAATATTTACTAATAATTGTTTGAATAAACAAAACCTTGGTCTCTTTCATTAGATGGAATATTCTGATACTTAATAGCAAGCATCAACAAATATTTCTTTCTTATCTTTCAATATCAATGTTTATTATGATATTAAGTTAAAATAAGATTGGTTGTTAATTAAAAAAGAGTCTACTCTACAAAATGTTTATTAGCTGAAAAATAACAAATTATCTTGTATACAAATTGTTAAATAAAATTGGACGGATTCATAATACTTTCATATTAGTAAATAAAAAACTGGATGGATTAACTTTTCTTAGCATAGTAACATAACTCATACAATCAATTTATGTAATTTGTTATAATCATTTTAACTTCATAAAAGCTTACATAAATTAATCATATACAACACTTCGTTATTCGTCTTATTATAAAATTATCCTAAAACATAATGGATATTTCAATCAATTTTTGTTAATCAGACTTGAGATTCAAAAACTCTTTCAATAATAAAAATACCACAGATGAAATGTAGAATGTGTTCCGTAGTTATGGAATGGTGTACGATTGCAATTCCGTATAAAATTGTACAAGATATTGGCCATATTAAAAAACATGTAACATGAATTACATCTACTATTTTAGCTTCAATATACCGTAACTGTAATCAAAAGCTTTCCCACATATCAGAAACATTTAAGAAAGCTTTTTAAATTGTTACTTACTTAATTAAAGAGCACTTTTAAAGGCACATTTATTTGTATGTCTTATTTCCTGATTCTTCAAGATAATATAGATGATATAAAACATATTAGTTATTAGATAGGGCCACTAAGCTTCCTTGCAACATTATGAAGACAATAATTAAATCTTAATGTCAAGTAACATTTTTATTGTTGTAAATATTAAACAATTAAACTTTCGTGAGACATTCTACAAAACGGCTGGAGTCATGTAAAATCGGTATAAGTACCGACTAATCAGTCACTATCAGTGCGAGACAGTAAGCGACCATGTAGTAATCCCATTCGTACCAATGAAGGGCCGATAGGTTCCGAAACTAGTATGCACAAATACCGATTCACGAGAGTTCAGCCATTATGTAGAATTTATTTTCAGTTTGAAATATTTGATATACATAATAGATTTTTCATATGACAATAGCAAATTTTTAGACAAAAGACAATTGTTTTGACCGCGTAGTTTAAATTCCTCACTTTATTCAAACAACATATAAACTTGAATGCAAATACTTTCCTAATCATTTCATGGGAAAAAACCTATAAATAATGTGGCCACACTAGTCTATTTCCAACTTACATCAAAGTATGTATTAAGAGTGATTTCCTAAGAATGTCAAAACCTTATAATTTAATAATTGTTCGTATTGAGAGTGTTATGGTAAAGCACAAGAATAATGGTGTGACAGTCAATATTGATGCTCCATTATTTCTCCAAAAGGAATAGCTAAATCTAAATATTTTAACGAAATTTTCCTTGGTGGCCCAAGGGTCGCTGCCATCGTCGAAATGCATTGGACATTGATCGCGTTCTCTTTCATACTCTTCCATTTCAACTGCAACCGCAGCGCCCTCTGTGTAATTCCATGACGTAACATCTTGCTTCAGATCACAGTATGGTCCCAAAGCTTGTGACATGAGCACCCTAAAATAGGTTTTATTTATTATTGAAGATAATTAAGTGAAGGTCATAATATTCCAGCATTATATTTTGTATATTATTGTTTTGACAAAAAAAAAGTTATTCTTGGTCAACTCAATAAACCTAAAATTTAAATTGGAGAACTTTTACCATTAAGATTTTTAAACAGATGTAATATCTGTTTTTTTATGTTCATTCGATAATACTATAAAAACGAGGTAAATTTCGCACTTTATTAATCCATTTATCCATATAAAAAATAACTATATTAAATAAGTGAGAGTCTAACATGACATGAGACTCACACAAGCTCTATTATGCATAATAGTTTTCTCTTGTAGAAAAAGTTATTTAAAATTACTTGAAATTAAAATAAGTTCATTTTACCTATTGAGATCTGCTCTCTGGTAAACCCAACAACGGTATTTTGAGAAGGGATCCAACTCGTCATATGTGATCAGGTACGATTTTAAATTCTCTTTCCAATATCCAATACATTTCATCTTGTAATCAGGGTCACTGTATATATCAACCGGACGTCCCAAGTGATCGACGGACAGGCAATAATTCTCTTTTATTTGTATAGTCTTTTGGTCCGTATCACATACTGAGAAATCACTTATATTGATTTTGCAGTATAAATTCGGGCGAGGACTGAGTGTAACACCGCCGAGTATTCTCGTTTCAAATCTAACATCTCCTTTTTGTGTAAAATTAAATTTACCAGCTACTGGACAACGTATAGGTGATGGATCCTTTTTGAGGAATATATCATATCTCCACTGTTGTTTATTAGGAAATTGAACCCAAGAGCAGACTGTGTGGAAGTTACTTTGAATCATTGCTAAGCCTTTCCTAAATCTGTAAAAAATAATATAACATGGTCATAGTTCTGATATAGAACCATGGAAGTTTTTGCCTGATTTCGAAATAATATTTACCTTATGACATTGTGATGTTGGGGCACAAAATCGAAGCATACATAATCTTTCTGACACCCATCGACGGTAAGTCTAGCCATCATCACTCGTGAATCTCGTTGCTCTCTAAACATGACAAATATTTTTTGAATTGCTTATACGAAGGCAGGGTATGAATAAGTTGATTAATCAATAATTTTAATTGAAATACTAGCCACCCGCCCGGGCTTGGTACGGGTGCAATGCCGATAGATATCAATCTAAAATATTAATGTAAATCGTCACCCTAACCAAATAATTCCGTAATACGAAAAATGTAATTTTACAGACAAGCAAAAAACCGTCAATCATTTATAATTTATTAAAGTTACAGAGTCCATCATTATCAGCCTGTGTTAGTCCAGCTGAACATGGGCCTCCCTTAAAGCACGCCTCCTCCCATAGGGGTTTTAGGACTGTATCCCATACAGCGACCGTGTAATTACCAAAATAAAGGATTTTTATGTTTGTTTTTATTATCAAATTTCCTATATTCTATATTTTGATAAGTCCTATTACAGATTTCTATGATTTTGATAGTTATACTTTAGGTATTAAGTTAGTACCATGTCCTGTATTTACAGCACACTAAAAATTATGTAGTCTTCTGAAGTTCTTTATGGCCTTAAAAGTTCAGTATATAGAAAAAAGGATCAATATTAAGAACACTATTCATCAGTTACACTCATTTTACGTACAAAAAAATGTTAACATTTTATAAAAAAATCACCTGCACACATATATAGTTCTCCTGTATCGCCCTTCATCAGGATAATACGTTTCGATAATGTGAGTTTCGTTAATGAATACATCTGCATCAATATTAGCAGTATTAATCCAATCACCAGAAAAGTTTTGTGGTAATCGACATCCAGGCTCCACAACTTCAGCCTATGGAAATTATACAATTATGAGACAAATTTACTGGTGGTTGGTCCCCTTTTTACAGGAGACCGCCTGGGTGGATACCATTACAGTGCCTATTTCTGCCGCGAAGCAGTAGTGTGAAAACACTGCTGTGTTCCGGTTTGAAGGGCACCGTAGCCCCCGTATTTACTGGATAAACGAGACTTAACACCCAATGTCTCACGGTAGGCAACGCGTTGGCGATACCACTGGTATTGCTAATGGCTGTGGGCATTGGTTACCATTTTCTATCAGGTGGCCCGACTGCTTGTCTGCCTGCATATGCCATAAAATAAAAAATCAAAGGAAATTGTTTGAATTTACTTACAGCTTAAATGTTTGACTACAGTTTCCAAGACATACAAAATCAATTTTTTCTACTGTATTTTTTAAATGCTATTTTTAAAATTAGCATTTACCATTCATGTAAAGCAAAGATGTTATTATTTTTCAAAGACAAGCTTTAGTAAAAACTAGACTGACTGACTTCCTTAGAAAGCTGTTAGTCCTCTAAATAAAAATTGAGATAAAGCTTTTAAATATCTATATATCTATATATTTTACCTTAACTGGTGTAATTCTGTATCTTTCTGGAGATTTCTCCACCGTTTTTAAGGTACTGCATTGTGGTGTAATAGAGGCTCCAATGTAAAGGTCATCATCTCTGTTCTTCAAGAAACAGCGGTACCTCTCATCTTTTCGGGACTCTTTTGTGTTAGCCACAGCAAAAAAGTGATTCTTGTCCACAAACCAATGTCCTAGAAATATTTTTTAGTATTTAAAAAAGGGCATACCAAGGTATATATAATGGAGAATGCCTAAAACTATTTTTTTTTAAATAAAGAACTGATTTTTAGACCTATGGTTTCAGGGAACTAAATTACATAAAGATGTGTTGATAAAATTATCTATACAAAAAAAAACAATTTGAATATAAATCAGTATAGAAAACAAGTAATTCTCATACTCATTAGTGCTTATTTAGTGAGTGTATATCACTATTTTATATACAAAAGTTACGTAAATTCTACACAATTATATTTCATTACAGATAGCGAACCCTTACCCAAACAACTGTATTCCACAACACCATCAAAAGTACCAGACATTCCAGAACACTTTCTGTATGTGATATTAAACTTTTGGTTAGTAATTAAAAACTGAGTGCCTGCTGTTTGACAACTTTTGATTTGGGCATCAGGGTGATTACACTCTCCTGTGAACCTAAAACGATTCTGGTATGCAAACTGCCATACTCCTTCCAGTGATGAGCGGCAGTTGACCTAGAATATTTATCAAATACTATAAATATCAAGTAATAATCACAATATTTTTAGTCACATATGTATGAAGTATTAAAATTAAAAACATATTAATTGCATAAAAATTCTTGTTGTACCATCAATTGAATATAAGCATAGTTGGTCAAAGACAAGGACTTAGTCTATCAGCAAGAGTGCCTGATGGATATCCTGGCATTAATTTGTAGCTACGGGAAGTTGTTATATTTATTCTATTGCAATTTTTGTTAAACCTTGAAACTATAATTTCTAAACAGAACCTTAAAATTTAGGTGTTTAATGATATATCCTTATTTGATTCTTATTTTAATCATTTCATCACACTTTATTTTAATTCTTTATATTTTAAAGAAGTACTGTAAAAATTTATTCATACTTCTAGGTTTCTGTTATGACCTTAATTGTAAATAACATATTTTTATTACTAATTTTAGATAAATGTGAAATATAACACTTACAGGCACAGAATTTTCAGAAAATAAGGTAATAAATTGTTGATCAGGTATAAGACTCCTGCAAACTCTCTCAACAGTTGGTTCCTCATCAGCAGCCAGGTCCACACAAGGAGTCTCAATCTTCTCCAAAACATTCACTGTGCGAGCAATCAATTTAACACAATAGTAACAATTTGTATATCGAACACCATAGTGTAGTTAACATGGTAATCTGCTTTAATGTTGATACACACCCCTCTGAAAATATTTACGAAATTAACAAAAAAAAATCAACTTTGAATTGTAATCATGGGTACAATATGATTCACGTTAAAACGCGAAATATTTAACTATGATTTTACCTTCCTGTCATTTCGCTAGCATTTATATCAGTTATCGTCTGTTGGCCATTTTCGAATGAAAACCATGTATTCCTCAATACTATTGGAATTGTGCATTCTGAAGATACTATTGCAACTGAAATCAAGAAAACATTGTTATGGGCGTCGCCGCACAATATTACGACTATAAATCTCAAAGTTGTAAGTACTTACTAGAAGAAAATAATATGGGGAAAAAGAATAAAAGTTTATATGAACAATACATTTTATTAGCTTTTCATAAATGCCATTTGACAATAAGTTTATGTGACGGCAAGTAATGTTCATAAAATGTTCCGTTTGGACGAAAACATTCAAACAGATTTGTAAGTGACAGCAGCACTAAAGCATTGACGCACAGAGTAGTTAAAAGAATAACAGATAAGGCCAGAACGTATTTGAGACTGTATGAATAATAACTCACTATGTATATCCATTTTTGGGCTTCAGAATTCAGGTGGCCGCCATAGAAAATCACATATTGATGTTTAATTAAAAATGCCACGATCACAAGAATACTTCTTATCAAAAAAAGGAATTTAGTTAACGCCCTAAGGCTAAATAGGTTGCGACACCCAAAATTAATCACGCACGACCCGGCCGGCGATGAGTTCGAGCTTACACACCCTATGCTTTCTCGCGAAAGAGCGTTGCTGGACTTTTTTGCACCACTTCTTCTCCTAGCGCCAACGCTTTGATAAGTGGTAGTAATGTTAGCTAGAGCTCTTTAAGCTATAGAATGTTATCTTTAAGGAAGCGTCTGAATCGAGCCGAGGCCTCAGCCCACCTGAGCAGCCCTCGATTCAGCATGCTAACGGAAACCTAAAAGAGACGGGCCAAGCGGAGACTATCTGGAGGCCCTTAGTGCATTAAGTCATTCCGTGGAAAGCCGCGGCTGTAGCAACAGGCCCCACACATGCTATGTTCTATTCGGTCTTATCCCACAGAGCAGCAGATCACATGAAAAAAGAAAAAAAAACACTTTGTATTGCATACTTATTTTATATATACTCCCCGTCTACAGTTACTTACGAGTAATATAGAACGATCATCTAATTTCATGTAAGCTGACTCAGTTGAAGTCGAATAATAGGATGTTATTGCGATACAATTTAAGAAGTATTTTAACTAAACGTGGGTCGTTACGTCACTTTTAAGAAACGGAACGTAACCAGTTACGTGGACGGCATCGCTTGTTTTAAAACTAGTTATTTTTATAACTAGCTACTTTCATCCAGCTACTGTGCATACATAAGTTTCACAACTATATGATTACTTTCGTTTCTCTACCATACGGTTACATACGAAACGAAAATAACGGTTTCGTGTTTGATGCCCCATAGTTAAATCAATATATTTCCTTTTCTGCATACTTTACTCCGGTTTACAATTATAAAATGTTTTATTGATTGATTGGTGTTTACTACGAAACTATGATTTGAATAAAAATATTACTACTGGCGTACTTAAAATTTTATTGTTACAATGACGATGATTATTATTCACTGTTTATTTACAACTTTGTTGTTTTACACTTTTGAACGATTCTATTATAACTATCTTTCACTCTTATATACACCGTTTAGTTACTTTGTTTATTCAGCTACTTAAATAAAAATCTTTGTTTTGTTTTATTTTATTTTTGATTTAAATAACTGCTGGTTTCCCGGAATCGCAAGACATTATTTTCCTACAGAGGTCAAATCAATTTGCGTAATCGAATGTGGTATCTATGTGTATTAATTAGTCATACCTATGAAAATTAAATGCGTCACTCAAAGCGAGTGACGCATTTAGTCGACTCTCGCTTACTCGGCAAGGCACGATCTGCCATCTCTTTCGCACGGCCCATCGGTAGGCAAGATGCGAAAGAAATATAGCGCTTTACGCTCACTCAACTGACGAACGAAGACGTCGACGGCCGAGTTCTCCGAAGAACGTGTTTACAAAAATAACTACTTTTAATATGACACGAAACGGTTATTGCGTTTCATATCGCGTAACCAGTTATTGTAACTGATTACGTGAAATAACGCCCACGCCTAATTTTAACCCTCAATTCTGTATATTCTGTTCATGCTTACTATATGACACAGCATTTATAGTATAAATATCTCTGTAATATTTAGATATTTATACCATAAATGCTATTTAACAAAAAGATAAAGGAATATCAATAACAAAAAGTTTAACAATATAAAATATTTATTCAAAACATTAAAAGGTAAAGTCCCTTTAAAATTAAAATATATATTTTCATAATAATAAATCAATTGAATACAATATTTGCAATATACACATATATTTACAAAGGCTCTGGGGAACACCTCTCTTATGGAGGTTTTATCAGATTATATACTTCAGAACGAAAAACGAATGGCATAAAAACACTAATAGCAAAAAAATAAATTCTAAATAAGAGCCTTATATGGACAGAAAAATATCACTGGACTTTACCAGGGCCAAATAACGCATGCAATTCACAATTACAAAGTAAGATGTCAAATTCTTTTGGCGTAAAAAGTTAAACGCTTATATTAGTTAAAAATCGAGTGGCGATTGAATGTAACTTTTCATATGATTATTGAACGATATTACATTTTTGTTATAAATTTGTATAAGTATATCACAACATTGTTGACATTCATTGCTTGTATATTTTAAATGCCTTTTTCTTTACTATAATATAATGTTTAATAGATCAAAAATAATTATAAATCCTAAATTATTTATAATACCCTGCACCTTAATATAAAAAAATTGCATGTATGTACAAATATCAAAAATATACAACAATCATATGTCATATAATCATCGACAATTTATGAGTATTCATGAGTATAAGAATTTCTTAAATTAATATTACGCTTTTGTACAATAGTGAAGAATATGTTTGGCAATAATCTCAGAAACAATGTTTATATCATCATATTGCCACAATTGCAATCAATAATATAAAATATTACGAAAACTAAGATTATTTCTTGTATCACATTGACAATGTTGTGTAGATTGGCTAGGTTAAATGACGTCCCGTTCTGAGCCGCCGGCCAGTACGGACCTCTCGTGCGCCCCCGCATGAGTTCGTTGTTCTCGCTTACGCGGTACAAAATTTGTTGGTGTCACAGTGCTGTGTTTCGTTTGTGTAGTAAGTGCTCGCAGGCAGGTTCCCGACTTAACTGTATGTAGTTACACACATACACAAAAAAGCCCACGTGGCATTTATCTTTTAATTTAACTTGTGCTTGCTGCATTAGGTGCCAGCTAGGTACACACCTAGTGCTCCAAAAGCGCTTACACTTCTTTAATAGGCACCACATCCTCACGCAGGTGGGGAGGCTAGAATATACACACGTGCCGGCGGGGTCGCCCCAATGGCTAAAATGGCCGATTACGATCCCACAACACCGCGATGCAATAGACGATTATTTCCGCAAATCCACCCCGGAATATTGGGCCAAAATTCACGCTGGTTACCCTCGCCTTATAATTGAATGTAAGGCGTCCGCGTCCGCCACCATGCCCGCTGGGCCCAAAAAATGACCCACGCCGTCGCCGTCTGCGACAAACAACCGGGACCGTAGCCCGGTAAGTACACCTGTCACGTGTAACTTTCGGCGCAATCAGACGCCGAAGACGAACCCCGGCCCTCGAAAATGGACTTCGAACCCACGACCGTGTCAACAAACACCGCTACCGTAACCGACTTAGATGGTTTTACCACCGTGCGATCGCGTAAAAAGGGCAAATAACGCCCCGCCATGGAGAGCAACACCGAGAGCCGCTCTAGCTCCCCACGCCCGTCATCGACCGCGACGACCGCGAAAAAGCCCGCGGCCGAGCCACAATTAAAGTCTAGCATCGCAGACGTATATATGGCCGACCGTAAGGCCAAGGCTCCACCCCCGGTCGTGATTCACGACAAGGGTCACTGACTCGTCGTGTTCTTACGTGGCTATCAAAGGCGAAAATATCGATTTCCGTTCCGCTAATACCGTATAGGGCATACAGGTCAACGTAGAGACCTCAGATGACTTCCGCGCGTTATCGCAGGCGACTTAAATAGCAAACATCCCGACTGGTATTGCATTACGCCAAACACAAATGGCAATAAATTGCTGGAACTCGAGGAGCCACTCAACATAAATATAATAGCTCCGGACCCCAACTAGATACTCAGACTCAGGCGCTTCTAGTACTATAGACCTGCTATTAGTTAGAGACGTCTCGCTCGTTGTCGTATCGATAGAGGCACTCTGGTTAGACTCTGACCACTTGCCGGTCTTATTCAAATTAGGCCAAGGCGCCGGTGCGGTCTCTACGACCAAAACCGTAACAAATTGGCATTGTCTTGAACGCAAACTCAAGGCTATGGACCCCAAAGTTGCTCTGACCAGTGATGGCGAACCAATAGCACAGTGTCATTAATGGCACGCGACACAATGTTTTGGGCACTACATGACGAGCGAACGCAAGTGATCCCTGTGGTGCGGAATATTCAGGAGTGGTGCGCGGGGCGCGGGGTAGTGGCTAGGTGGGAAGCGCGGGCTCGCTCGTTTGTTTTCGTACTATCGACACATGCCCGCGAGTTTCTATTGCTAATGACGCATAGTTTGTTTTTGCATAACAACATAGTAATAAATTACGCTGATATAATTGTATTTTAGAGTTTATTTGAGTTTTATGTATGATTTTAACTATTATTTAATATGGCTAGTTCAGCAAAAAAACAACAGGTGCAAGATTGTAAGAGTATCAGAGAATTTTAAAATTGGTGGACAGATAAATATGGCATGATTAATAAAGGCGACAAAGCAGTGTGTGTTTTATGTTCTGGAACAGTGGTTTGTAGAACATCGTCTGTGAAACGGCATTTTCAAACAAATCACAAATTTGTAAGTCAAAAAAGCGAACCAGAGCAAAAAGAATTAATTGCAAGTGCATTGAAAGACAGAAATATTCAGTCAACGTCTATGATAAAATATGTTGGCAAAAATTGTCATACGAGTGCAGCAAGTTACGCGGCTGCAAATGCCATTGCTCGGCATAGTAAACCTTTTCATGCAATGAAATAAAAACTTTGTTAGCGTGCGCACCATCTCTTTTTGATGATTTCGATAATAAAGATAAGATCATTCAGCGCATCAAAGATACTCCTCTATCCAGAAACACAATAAAAGAAAGAATCTTAAAACTGGCCGAAAATGTAACAGATCAACAAAAAACTACATTAGCTCTGCTTCTTTTATATCGTAGTCTTGACAAAGCACTGACGTCACTAAATCTGCACGCTTAGCTGTTTTTGCTCGATATTGCGTTGAAAACGTCATTAAGGAAGAATTAATTGCTCGATTTTATAGCAATTAATTGCTAATAACTACAAAGGGCACTGATATTTGTATGGCTGTTAAAAATTCACTTGCTGAAAAAGAAATTGATTTGAAATAAAATTGTTTCCCTAACAACTGATAGTTGGAGGCCATTCCATTCTTGAATTCTATTGCATCATTCATCAAAAAGCCTTTATGCTAAGGTGGTTTAACATCTCTTGATAATATAATGGTGATAATGACAAAAAAGTTAACCTCATCTCGTCGCAGGCTTTAGACGTTAGAGAAAGTTTGATGCTTTGTTAGATGAAGTAAACTCTGGTACAATGTACACCTAAGTACAATAATGTTCGCTGGTTGAGCCGGGGAATGTACTTCAAAGATTTTTGATTGCTTGGAAGAAATTACACTGTTTCTACAAAATGAGCAAAAAGTTGAAGAATGAAAACAGCTGTTGGGTGTTAAGTGGCTTTCAAAATTGATGATTTTACTGACATATGCCAACATTTAAATGAGTTAAACATGAAACTTCAAGGCATAAATAAAACAATTATTATCATGATAGATCTCATTCGTGCTTTTGAGGCTAAACTGCAAGTTTTCAGAAACGATATCATCACAAGAAACTACAAGTATTTTTCAAATTTGAAAAAATATATCAAAGATTTAGAAATACATGAGAAACCAGACGAAGATCAAGTTACTGAACAATTTACTTCTGTGATTGATGCTTCAATAAAGGAATTTTCAGCGAGATTTTCCCAGTTCAAAGAATTATCGGAAATACTCAAGTTTATTATGTACCCTGATGTGACGTCATTTGATGAACTGAATTTATCACAATTCGATTGGTTGGAAATTGAAGAATTTGAAATGCAGCTAATTGATTTCCAGTCTAGTTCAATATGGATTCAAAAATTTATTGCAACAAGGAAGGACTTGGAGTTAATAGAAACAGAAAGATTGACAAGTAATAATAATATAAGTGAAAATCCTAACAACAAAATTTTGGCAACGTGGAATGCGTTACCAGACACATTTAATTGTTTAAAAAAGCTGGCACATGCTATTTTAACAATATTTTCATCAACTTATGCCTGTGAGTCTTTATTTTCAGAGTTGAATAATATCAAAAACTCGATTAGAAACCGTTTGACAGATATATCTAGTTCAGCATACATGCTACTAAGAGTAACATCTTACAAGCCTAACATATGTTATTTATCATCTAATCTGCAACAACAGAAGTCACATTAATTTTGCTTTAATAACCGTTGCAAAATGTTCCCACTTTTTTTTACGTAATAGAGTTATGACTTAATAGTATTAATATTTACTCATTTATTATTAATATTTACTCAATAATCACATAATCAAAATAACTTCATGGCACGTCTATGACCTCATCACAGGTTTCTTTAGAAAAGTGGCACGTTGGTACGCTAAGGTTCGCCATCCGTGGTGTAGAAAAGCGTATATTGCCATCGACAGTATCGCAACGCATATCTCATCAGCCATCGTCGACTCCGGAAGGACAGTCAAGGTTTCGGGGACCCGCAACTTTGGCTTGCCGTTCAGTATGCGATGTATGATGAGAGAAAAATACACTCAAGCGGGCGTTATATCGCTATCCGTCCGAGTCAAACCGACTTCGCTTTAGGAAACTTCAGTTAGAGGTCAGAGACATGATAGAATTACACCGCAAAGGATCGTGGTTAGGTCTGACGGAATACTTAGTGCCATCGCACACTGCATATTGGCAGTTGGCTCGACATATGAAGTCGGATCCCGCGACGCCATGCCGCCGTTATCAAAGCCAACTGGGGGCTTATTAGCTTTTGATGACTTCGAAAGTCCGAATGCTTAGCCGATACGCTAGAAGAACAATGTACGCCATCTCGCGCAACGCCGACGCGGCCCACCTATCGAAGGTGGACCGTCTAGTCGAACTTAGGTCGCCTTACTGGTAGTATAAATAGGGCGATAATTTAAAGCCAATGACCCCGGAGGAGGTTAGCGATATTATTAAGGGTCTTAAACCCCGGTCGGCACCTGGCCTAGACCGTACCTCAAATAGAACTCTAAAATACTTGCCAGGGCCTATTGTCTGTGTACTGGTCAACATTTTCAATATTTTACTATCAACTTGTACTTTTCCTGATGCCTGGAAAGAAGCCATCGTCTTCGGTATTCCCAAGCCGAACAAACCCTCTAACCTACCTACGAGTTATCGTCCAATTAGCTTTGAAAGACCACGCCTGTTCCAATAACCTCATCCCAAACGAGCAATTCGGTTTTCGTCCGAATCACTCGTGCCCCGAACAAATTATCGCCTGACGGAATTAATTCTGAATGGTCTTCATCAATCCAAACCCTGTATCACGGGGCCGTCTTCTTCGATGTCGCAAAGGCATTTGACAGTCTGGCACAACGGCTTGATTTACAAGCTGTACATTCTCAAAGTGCCGGATAGGCTGGTTCACATCATCCAAGCCTACTTGTCGAATTGCTCTTTTCGATATCGAGTCAAGGGCACCCTGTCCACGAGCCGTCCGCTCCAAGCAGGTGTCCCTCAAGGATCGGTCCTATCACCTTTATTATTCGCGCTCTACACGAGCGACATTCCAAAGCCCGACGATGTCAATCTGGCACTTTTCACCGATGATACCGCTCTCTATTGTTCGTCGCTTAGACCAAACTATATCTATAAAAAGCTCCAAAACGCAATTGATTGTTTAGGCGATTGGTTTCGTAAATGGAGAATCGACGTCAATTCCAATAAAAGTGTAGCAATACACTTTCATCGGTCTATATTACGTCGTGATTACACCATACCCCCGGTCCCCAACCCAGGCGTCAGGATAAGGCCACGCGCTGGCCGATACCAGACACTAGGGCAACTAAAACTTTACGGCCAACCGATCCCATGGGAAAGGAAGGCCAAATACCTAGGCGTGATCTTCGACTGCAACATGTCGTTCAAAAGTCATATTCAAGACGTTAGGAGAAAGGCTTTGTTCGTTTCGACCAGACTCTATCACCTAACGAATTCTCACAGTTAAATGTCACTCAAACATAAACTTTTATTGTACAAGGTATGCATACGACCAATCATGGCTTATGGATGCCAAACTTTCGCTCACGCATCCTCCACACTTCTAAAGCAACTACAAGTAGTTCAAAACAAATTCATCCGCCGCGCCACCAGGGCGCAGTGGTACCAACGATAGGTAGATTTGCACAGCGACTGCAAATTGCCGACACTCCGCGAGCACTTTAAACTTTGTTTTTTGTTCTTGTCTTGTTTTGTATTTGTATTGTATTTTTTTTAATGGTGTATGGAATGTATTCCTACCAGTCTGAAATAAATGATTTGATTTAAAAAGTTTACTCGCAAACACATAGATAAAGTAGTCAACCACAGTAACCTTCTGCTGGTAAAAGCAACGTATACGGCCGATCCAAACGCGTCTAGTCAAAAGCGTAGACCGCGAAACGTTCTCCTCGACCCGGACGAGGAAGGAGTGGCTGAGACTCCGGACCCAACGGGGGTCCCGACATCAGACCCTACACACTTTCTTACGCTAACTTACAACTAGATTATCACCAAGCTACAAGAGCCTAATAACTGGATTTCACTACAACACAAAAAAACTTAATGCAAGATTCTGACTGAGCATACAACAATGCAGTATGTTTCACTACCATCATAGTTTCACTAACGCTTTGCTTACAATTATTGCGGATCTATTATAGTAGTTAACTAATATTCTGTTTGTTATTAGTTCCATGTTTTTTTATACAATTGTTCTTATTACAAATGTTACATAGAGATACAAAATTAAAGATGTTATGCTTAAAGCTAGTGCACCATTATTTCTTGGTGAAGAGCTTTTCAGCCAAGGGTTAGTGCCATCGTCATAACACATTGGACATTGGCTATGTTCTTTATCATATTGTTGCAATACAATTGCTACCGCGGCCCCTTCTGAGTAGTTCCAGGATTTTACATTCTGCTTTAAGCTACAGAATGGACCTATAGCTTGAGACATCAAAACCCTGAAATCGATTTTTATTATTATAATAAATTAAACAATAATAGAATAAGAAATAATTAAAAAAAATATTTTATAGATAATTTAAAGAGGGAACAAGAGGTCTAAAAGTAGCCTGTGAACCATGGTAAGCGAGACGACAATTTTACATGTCATCTTGAATCTTCACGTTTAACACTGATTTTTAATAAAATAAGCATACTATACAAAAACCAAATTAGATTCGGAATTTGTGTAAACAATGTAACCACTCTAAAATCACCGATATACGAATAACATGAGAATAGCCGAAAATCGGAAGCGGTTGCTTGCATTAGGGGAGGCCTATGTCCAGCAGTGGACTAAAACAGGCTGATGATATGACATACTAAACGCTAATTCATAATTAGATATCACAGGATTATTGAAATGTATAGAGTAAACACAAAGGTTACCTGTCAACACCAATCCTCTGGTAAATCCAACAACGATACCTAGAGAATGGATCCAACTCATCATACGTTATCAAATATGATTTTGAATTTTCTTTCCAATAACCAATACATTTAATATTATAATCAGAGTTATTTACTGAACGACCCGTTTGATCCATAGACAAACAGTTATTCACTTTTATGTGTATTGTGTCCTGGATAGTATCACACACCGAGAAATTATTTGCAATAACTTCGCAGCGTACATTAGGTCGATGTCCTTGTGATATACCTCCAGGTATTCTTTTAACCAGTTCCATATCTCCATTTTGTGTAAAATTGAATTTTCCAGTAACTGGACAACGGATCGGAGATGGGTCCTTTTTTAAGAATAACTCTTGTCGGTCCTTGTTAGGAAAATGAGTGGCAGAGCAGACTGTTTGGAAATTACTTTCGAGCATAGGTATGCTTCTTCTAAATCTGAAAAATATAATGTATATCATAAATTTACGTTAAGTAATTTTAAAGTCATTATTTAAAAAATTATAACGTAAGTTATTTATAAATGAATAAATAGATATTACCAAAAAAATATAATTAACAAATACCTTAGGACATTGTGATGTTGGGGCACAAAATCGAAGCACACATAATGCTTTAGGCAATTGTCATCAGTGAGTTGGGCCATCACAACTTTGGTACCTTGTTGTTTGCTAGATGTGGAAAAAATAGGAGTAACACTTGTTAATAACCAAAGTTTAGGTTATATTTTTATCTAAAGGGAATAAATTTTCTTTTCAATAAAAAATACATACAATCAGCACTTCAGCTACAGTTTTGTATTCCTAACGAAAAATTGTTTCCCCAGTTGAAAAAAAACTGGTAGCCTGTAAAATCGGTATACGGTCGAAAGTTATACGCGACAACGTCTTGTTATCAACGTGAATATTCATTCGTATAATATGAAGAAGGATCAAATAATAATAACAGTTCAAAATATTCAAACAACAAATTCGACGCTCCAGTGTAAGAGAGACGCTGGGCATGAAGCGGTAAGCATGTCCTTCTTTCTTTCTCTCTTTCACTTAAGCAGGCCGGCGCTTTGACACAGATTTCAAGGGTGCCTCCTATCTTAAACCAATTTATAATACATTGTCACATCAAAATAGTTTAAATCATATCAACCTGCAGATGTATTTGGTCCACTTGGCTCTCCCTTCATCTGAATATGTCTCTATGATGTGAGTTTCATTGATAAACACATCGGCATTTATATTAGCAGTGTTGATCCAATCCCCAGAAAAGTTTCGAGGTAATCGACATCCTGGCTCCACTACTCCAGCCTTTTAGGAAAATGCAACCTATATTTAAATTGATTATCATACTGAAATATCTTCATTCAACATTACACAGCGCATTACACTTTCTTATTGATTATCAAATAAACTACATCCGGTTCAGAAATGGAAGCCTCCGGCCTGAGAGGAACTGGCATAAGAAACTGAGTGGAACCTATTTATTACCACTATATTCAACATCGTAAGGCAAAAAAAAACTACAGAAAATATTCCAGAATCTTAACTAATCTAAAAATGGCATAGACTTTACCAAATATAAAAAAATAAGACAATATAAACTACAAGCATACGTATTTTGAAAATTGATTATTTTCTCTATATCAACTATGTCCTAAAATTATAGCAAAACCGAGTTTAATTTTGCTAGTACGAGGCATGTTTTTTAAGTAAGTACTGTTTTGCGATTCCGCCGCCGCAGCTCAACGGTCGGCGTTCCGTGCATGCGCGCTGGTTACCTACGTCTCTTGTCTACGCACTGACGCCATTACAGTTTCATCATCAGCCAGGGATAGTCCACTGCTGTACATAGGTCTCTCCTAATGCACCCCTATCCATTATCCCCGGTTTTCCACCGTATCCCACCACGCTGGTCCAATGCGGGTTGGTGAGTAGGCCGACTTTTTACATGCCTAACTTTTCAGACAATTGGGTGATCGTCCCAATTTGCCTAACCAACAAGGAAACAACAATGAAATTTTTTTTAAGTAAACGCAGGATTCGAACCCACGACCTACACGCCATTACAGGTAGTGGCCATTACAGTTTACAGTCTGATTATTCATCATATACGTTCTTTACTGATTGTTTAAGATGCCTCCGACAACCGTGAGTACCGCCAATTGTGAATACTTTCCTTGAGCGGCACTATAATGAAAGTGAAGACTTTTTTAGACCACATTGTTACTGGTGACGAAACATGGGTCGCCTCCGTCTCACCAGAATCGAAAACGACATTCAACAAAAAAGTGAAGTTTAAGCAAACAATTTCTGCATGGAAAATCATGTGCACAGTTTTTTGGGACATAAATGGAGTATTAGTAGTGGAGATTCTGCCTCGTAATGAGACAATCAATGTAGCGTCTTATTGTGAGACATTGAACAATCTGCGTCGTGTAATCCAAAACTAAAGGCGTTACTAGTTGAGTAAGGGTATCGTTTTGCACGACAATCCCGTCCACATGTGGCTATATGATACTTACGAAATTTTCTCGCGACAAGGGTTGTTTCCAAAGATCGCTGCCATCTTCAAAATAAACTGGACATTCATCGCATTGTCTACAATATTCCTTCATTTCGAGAGCAACCGCAGCTCCTTCCATATAATTTATTGAAGTAACATTTTGATTAAAATCACAGTAAGGACCAATGGCTTGAGACAAGAGCACTCTACAAGAAATTGTTTCTTTAAAGGGAATATTATAGGTTGCATCATATTAACATACGTATTTAAGGAAAAAATTAAACCTGGCTGTTGCTTGCGACTTGTAAAAAAAAATCTTTCAATTTCAAAAAAAATAATAAATCCAGAGATTACCCAGAACAGACAGAAAAACAAAATTTAAATAAAATATTGTTTTGTTACATGTATCGGTTATATATGTAATCATTTAAAAACGGTTATTTTGACGTTACAAACAGACACTCCATTTTATTTATTTGTATAAATTAATAATTTCAAATGATGAGAATTAATTTTTATTGTATATATAAAGTAAATGTGCTATTAATGTTAAGAAAAGTGTTTAAAAGAGTCTTCCTTCATAAGTTATAATAGCTAAATTATTTACCTGTCAAAATCCACCTTTTGGTACACCCAGCAACGGTATTTTGAGAAAGGATCGAATCTGTCGTAGGTAATAAGGTAAGACTTTAGATTCTCTTTCCAATATCCGATACATTTCATATTGTAGTCAGGCTCATTGTAGACGAATACAGGTCGACCAAGACGGTCTACGGACAAGCAATAGTTCTCCACTATCTGTATTATTTTCTGGTCATTATCACATACGGAGAAATCACTTATGTTGACTTTGCAGTGTAAGTTTGGTCGGGGGCCTAGAGTAATCCCGGTTTGAACTTGTGTTTCAAACCTTACGTCACCCTTATGAGTAAAATTAAATTTGCCAGAGATTGGACAACGAATTGGTGTTGGATCCTTTTTTAGGAAAAAATCATACAGTCGCTTCTTAGTATTTATAAATTGCGTCGGTGAGCAGACTTTAGGGAAAATGCTTTCCGACATTGCCACACTTTTTCTAAATCTGTATAAATATTAGTTATTAGCTAATCTTACTTCAAGGGTTGTACTTATGTGTACTGTATACTGGGATTTTAAATAAAGATTACCTTATGACATTGTGATGGCGAGGTATGAAATCAAAGCAAACATAATCATTGTGACACCCATCATCTGTTAGTTGTGCCATCATCACTCTTGAATCTTGTTGTTCACTAAAAATGAATTATACTTTTTATAGGCAATTGACGAACATTGTTTTTATATATAGTAATTTTCAAACTTTTGAAGTTATACTTCTTTAGGCGCGTTATGAAAAATGATGAGAGTGAAATTTTAAGATGCGTGACACAAAATTAACAGTTCATAATGAAAACGGTGAAAATGTAATAAGGTCCATATTACATAGTGATAAGGTTGATTTTGTGTAGTGATAATGGAGTTGTCGTTTTTATTTGCGATAGTTGTTGCATAATGTGCTCTATGAGTTAGGATTAAGGTTCGTTTTGGTATATATATATATATTATTATAATTAATATATTTTATATTATTTAAATTTATATTAAATATATTATTATATAAATATATTAATTTTTGTAATGATGTTTATTCAACTTGATATAATGGTAATATTTTAATTCATTTAATATATCAACGTTGTGATTTATCTATGTAATACGTTTTAGATAAGCGCCATCTAGTCACACATAATCAAAGCTTCTGATTTATAGTACCGCTGTACAAGTAAGCCAAGCGCTGAACTACCAGTTATATGATATATCAAAGTACGTCTTGTGAATCCATAAATTCTTAATCGAATTATTTATGATTAGTTCTTGTAAATCTATCATCTTTAATTATCTTAATTATTTTTGATTGATATTACTTACTATTTGTGAATATTAGTGAAAAAAATTGTGCTTATATACTTTTTCAAGTGCTCCAATATAATTGAGGTTAACTATCCGTATGTATTATTTATTGTATTGTAATTAATTATTTGCATGCAATTAAAACTATTTTTAATGATGCCAAAAAGTATAACTTCTCACGCGCGTACAAAATACAGTAAAGCTTGAACAAATAAATCATATTGCTCAGATTATTAATCAAAGCATAATTATACATCAAAATGCTAAATTATCTCTTGTGTAAAAGACGTATAAAATTTACACATTAAAGGTTTACATAATATTAAGTAAACCAAACAATAGCACAAAAACCTATTCTACATGCATACAAACCTTTTCACTTGTTCTGATTTTTAAAAACTATGCATCTAGTGTTACACGGCATATTACGATGTGTTTTGAAATGCATCTTCGCACATATGCTTCAAAATATTATTATTTTACTACTTGTATGTTAATCTGAACAAATCCATTGATTCTTCCAAACTTTACCATTTTTAGTATCAATATTAATAGGGCTGTGTTAGGTCCCAATACCTAGAAACTAGACCCAATGTTAATTATATTAATTCTGAGCTTGTTAAAATGTCTATGTTCGAGGTTTTGGATTTTGTAAAAGCTGTTATGGTATCCAAAAGCACAACTTAATGCCAATAGCTGAAAGTCATTATTGTAATGTACTAAACATACCAGTAGAAGAAAGGCTTTCAATTAAAAATGATGACTATAAAAGCCAAATTTTATTATTTGTGAAAGTAAACCTAACCTTTTTGTATTGCTTCGGAAAAGAAAGAAGAGAAAAGTAGGAAAATAGTATAAATGACACAAGAAACATAGTAACCTGCAGACATATATTATTCGCCTGATTTTTCCTTCATCCGAATATGTTTCAATCATATGTGTTGTGTTAATAACCACATCAGCATTTAGATTTGCAGTATTTATCCAATCCCCAGAAAAGTTTTGAGGTAAATGACATCCTGGCTCAACTACTTCCGCCTTTATGAGCAGTACGCATAAGGGATACAATCGTTATTTCAAATTTAAATTATCAAAAAAAAATATGCACGTGATATGTTTTTTAAATAATTTTTTAATAAAAAAAAATATCTCGTGCATATTTTTTTTCGTTTAATTAAATTTTTTCGATTATAAAATTTGTAATTTAAAGGCGATAGCTGGTGTAAAGTAAATTAATATAATGAAAAAAGTATCTTTTAAAATTGAACATAATCTTTTAAGATAAGATGAGAATATCTTTTAAGATTAAAGAGACAGAGAATGAATGAAAAAAAAGAGATGGAATTTACGTCAACAAGGACTAATGTTAAGCCATCAATGCCGTCAGCATTGAACATATCGACGATCTACCCATTTGCTTTCATTAGAATTTCACTTTAGGTTTGGCTTGTGTATTCTTGGTCTATGTACATAACTCTGGCATTTTGCAGGTGTTCTGCCCTAGCTAAATTTTTCCCCATAACATTAAGGTCTGTTAGATGTGTCTACCACTTAAAATTCTTAATTTATTTAATTTTTCACTATGAGCCACAAACTGTACCTACCTGGCAAAGCAGTAATATATACAGCCCAACTATGCTACCCAATATTTACACACTTCTTAAACTAACAAATCATATAAATAAAAACTATAGAAACATGGCACTGTAATGATAAATGGCATAATTTTTCACGGGTTTTATTGCATTTAATATCAGTTTAGTTTCAATTTAAATTAATTCGACAAACAAAACGAAAAACGACATTACATTATTACTTTTTAAAAAAGGTTTGCAAATTTTATAATAAATAAAAATTTTACCTTGAGGGTACTTTATTTTTCCAGAGACGCCCCTGTTAAAAGAGATGGTAGGCTTAAGTAAAGACTATTCTCTTCCAAAAAAGGAAACTTTTTTCTTTTTTAGACCTTTTGTATTTGAAGAAAAATGGTTTTTATCAACAAACCAATCACCTTTTAATAAAATATGTTCGTATTTGCTTCAGAAATGTATCTAGTTGATTTTATTAAATCAATTTTAACTGTACACTAAAATATATATTTTTCAAAAACATTGTTACTTAAATATATACTTATTTTTGATAAACAAGGAAAATTTCAACGAAAAAATAAGACCGACTTCACACAGTATATAACCATTTTACGCTCATTTTAGCTCTTTGCGCGTAATTGCCCCGCTATTATTGCCGCTGTATTTTAAATCACTTATATCTTTTAAGGTATTTGTCTAATCAAAATTTTGTCTATGACACATTTTATGAGAACAGGCTAAAAAACATGTTTTGCCTCCTTCTTTTAAGTTCAGGGAAGGAATCCAAGAAAAAAAACTTTTAATTAAAATTTTAGTCGGTTCAACAAACAACATTTTTTTTTTGATATAAAAAAAAATACTTTTGGTAAATGACAAAAGCCAAACAAAAAAACTTGGAAAATCGCTAGAAAAGATCGCAGAAATTATTAAACCCAGGTTAAATCATCAAAAAACTTACCCAAAACATGGTTTCAAATCACTGAAAGGGAAACCGGCACCCCTTTATACATTATAATTAAATTTTAAAGGTCACAACCCGGGATTGACAGCTTGATATTTTAGATCTGTGGATTAATTCAAAAAGTTTAAACTTTTCAATGCAAATTCCATACCCCGTTTAATGAAGATTAAATTTTGGATGTGAAATGAAACCAAAAATTTTTATAACAAAAAATAAAAATTTGAAATTAATCCCATTATAATAAAAAAGAAAAATACTTACAAAAATAAATTTGTTCTATATCTATAATATATTGACAATTTTTAGTACATTTTATTGAAAAAAGAGTAACCCTGTATTGCCTTAAATTATCTGATAATGTAACATTAAAAATTTTAAATAATTTTAGGTTTATGGGAAAGTTCTTCATTAAATGGGAAGACTTTATAAAATTATTTTTAACAAAATATATATAAAAAAAAAAATTTAATTTATTAAAATTTTATAATATCCAATTTACAAAAGTTCTACATTATTCAGCAAAATAGTAGTAATCATAGTCGGCTGATATTTATAAAATTACTATTTGATAAAATTAATCATAAATTAATGGACTTACTGGGACAAAATTTTCTGAAAAAGTGACAGGGTCTTTTGATCAATGATGGCCTGACAAATTTACTTTGTTGTTTTTTCAAGCTCTATCTCAAATACGCCCAACCTTTTTCAACCAAGTCCAAAGCAATTTAAACAAAGTAAATTCATAAGAAAATAGTAATTTAATGGTTATCGTTGTATATCACAGGATGCCCTTTAAAATATTTTAAAATTAAACACTGTTTTGATGCATGAACATGAATGATGTACTTATAAATTTTGAACGCACAAATTGTAACTTTTTTTTTGTGTTCAAAGGTCGAAACGGGCCACAAAAGGGGGCAACCGGGATACCAGGGATCAAGCGCCTACCTGAGACATGGATGTTGTCTCATTTACCCGGAAAGTGTTTCCCTACGCTTTGGCGGCAGAAATAGGCACCTCTGTGTTTTTTTTATGGCATATGCAGGCTGACAGGCAGTCAGGCCAACTGATGGGAAGTGGTCACCAACACCCATAAACATTGGCAATACCAGTGGTATCGCCAACGCGCTGCCTACCGTAAGACATGGAGAAGTCCCTTTTACCCGTAAAAGCTGGCAACGGTCCCTTAAAACGGAAAAACAGTGTTTTCACACCATGCTTCGGAGAAATAGGCACGGGTGGTACGACCCCGACGGTCTCTTAAAAGGGGACCTACCATCGGTACTGCCCCAGACAGCCCTGTAAAAGGTCTCCTTTTACAGAGGATAACAACTTCACGTAAAAGTGAAAAAAACTTCAAAAATTACTCAAAAAGACACTATTATACTTTTAAATATTATATATATTTTTTTTAAATAATAAAGTAGTGCGCATTAATGATATATAAAAGTTTTACCTTCCGGTCATTTTATTAGCATCTATGTCAGTGATTGTTTGGAGTCCATTTTCATACGAAACCTTACAGTTCACGGTATTATACAATGCGAACACTTCAACGTAATTTGGGATATAAGGAATCAAACGTTTGAATATTAATATGAATTAAATTGATAAATATTTACCTGAATATAGAAATGTCTGTAAAATTAAATACATTTTCAAAAAAGCCATTTCATTTGAACATTAGTTTATTCCTGTACGATAAGTTAATTATTTTATTCCGGCAATTCAAATCAATTTAAATCGTAATTTAAATGCCTCATTACATTGTAGTAATCAGTAATCCGGGTAATTTTTATTTAAGACAAGAGAAGGGGAGAAACCCGATATATTAATAACACGGAACCCTGAATTTAGGGATAGAATAGGGTGAATTTTATAAAGGTTATTCCCTTGTCGATAACTGGGCCTGAGGCCTAAAGGGGTTTCTTGGGTGACTTTGTTTTCCTTAATAAAAACAGGAAATCGTAAAATTTTACTGTGTGGCAAATAACAGCGATATAGGTTTCCGATATAAGTTTATGCTTATGCTGTTATTAAAAATTTATAAATAAAGTAGTTAAATCAAATCAAATTTTTTAGCTAATTATCGATCAGTAGTTGAAATGTAAAAAGTCGGTCCACTGTGGACCAGCGTGGTGGGACACCGTCCAAAAACCCCCTGATGGGGAGCCGTGCATTTGGGAGGCCTATGTCCCGCTGTAAAGTAACACAGCCTAATGATGATGATGATGAATTGGATGACCACCGACGTTGGCATGACTTGAGTGTTAGACCTGACTTTCATCTTGTCCGTGTTCATCCTAAGACCCATGTGTTTAGAGACACGTTAAGACGTAATTTTAAAGGCCTCATTTGATTTGTTGAAAAGTTAAGATGATTGAACATAGCGTTTACGTCTTCCAGCGAATTCGCCATGATGTCATGATAACCCGGTCGTCGGCAAATCTTAGGTGGGTGATATATTCTAAAATTCGAAACTGCAGTACTTAAAATTACAACATAATTACATCTTAATTTTCAAAGTAAATAGCACGCCTTATTTCAATTAGATTTTTTTTGTTTGAGGAGGTTCACTTTTAGTACATGGCAACAAAAAAATTGCCTGGCATTGACTTTTGTTTTGTTACAATACAATTTAATGTCATTTATCATCTGTTTACCGCTACGGCAACTGAACTTCGATATTAAAACTAAATAAACACTTTATAGAACGGTAAAATATTAGTATGTCATTTGAAAAAGATAGTTTAAAAGTTACCAAAGGCCATTAATACAAAGTTATAAAATACTTTTAATATGAGTAATCTTTAATTAAATTTCAGCAATGGGTCGGCGAAAATCGAAAAGAAAGCCGCCTCCAAAACGTAAGGCAATTGAGCCTTTAGATCAGCAATTTAATTGTCCTTTTTGTAATCACGAAAAGTCTTGTGAAGTTAAAATGTAAGTTTCGACATTGTTTATAAATATATTATTATTCTTTCAATGCGTTATGAATTTATAATGGCATTAATATTTGTTATTTTAGGGACCGAGCGAGAAATACCGCAAAAATACAATGTCGAGTATGTTTAGAAGATTTTCAAACAACAACTAATGTTTTATCTGAGCCTATTGATGTTTATAACGATTGGGTGGATGCTTGTGAAAGTGCTAATTAATTTTAAGGTTATTATAATATTTTACGTGGTTAAATTATATTCTGCGATTCCCATATTTTTATTTATGTCAGGATTTATATTGTCACCTATTAATATCTCATATTTTAGTTACTATTGTAGATCTGCGCAACATATATAAAGCTTCTCTACATAAAGGATAACTGTTCTCACACACCAGCAATTTGTGCTGATTTGTAAATAACATAGGGAAATTAAGTTCAAACATTTTTATTTGTATTTAAATAAATGGTACTGTGCATTTTAATGGTTGTTTCCTTTTTTTAGTATATAATGTTTATTTCTCTTAATAGTTTAGTCACTATAGAAAATAATGTGAAATCATTTTTGCCTTTGTTTTTGTCTCATAGTATGAAGTAATTTCTTGTTAACCTATTAAAATGTTATTATTGATAAGATTCTAAAATATTATACAATTCATTGTAGATATTTCAATTTTTGAATTTTATTATTGTATATTGTATCAGAGATCTTGTAAAAGTTGTCAAAATGAATGCTTTATGAAATATAGCTGTTGAATAACCAAAATGTCAATCACTGGGTGTACTACTAAAGGGTGTTTTATAAAATTTGTTTATTATGAATATAATATATTTAGTAAAACAAGCAACATTTTTTTAGGATTTAATTACAACATGTAACTTCACACAACAACATAATATATATTGCATATTTGGGGTTTGCAAATATACACATAAATATTTCAAACTATTAAAATATTGCACTTTAATGACAAAGCTTTTATTATTATTGCTAACACAATATACGAAACAGTAACATTACAGTATTTGGGTTTATATAATTCATCTCAAAAAATACTGAAGTGAAAGTTTTTCCATTAAAAAATACTTAAAAAACAAATGAAACTTGGATAAGAATTTCTATGACAGTTCATAAATAAGCTGTATCTTATAACACCAAATTGAAAAAGTTTCAAGTGTTCTAAACTTACAATGTAAGATCTACTAGCATAATATCTCCAAAACTGTCTCCAACACTACATTAGTTGTCCTTAAAAGCTTCTATATGGAATGCTTGTAATAACATTTTAAACACACATTAAAAAGGTTTATACACTGTAAAATCAGTAAACTTTCGTAAATTTTATAACAGAGTTATAACTGGTACAGCTTTAGTGAAATATAATTTCGTTATCATAATTTTCTTCATGTTTTCCTATGATTTCAATTACATACACTTTAGCTTGCTAATACAATATTTTATTATTAAATAAAAAATAAAAAATTAAGTCACTGAAACTTATCTTAAGTAATTATTATGAATCAACATAACACAGACTAAAACCCTTAAACATTATAAATCAGCATAATAAGTGTAAAAGTAACCAAATGCAACACTGAATGATAATGCAACAAAATATAGGGAATATAATTTGACGGGTATTGACTATGTAACACGGAGCCACACGCAAACTGTTTATTCTCTGATTTGTCATCTGCACTTATCTAACAATTAGAATAGTAAAGATATAGCATTTCTGCTTAAAACTATTTGAGTCATTATTCCACACTTATATAGCATTTGATTAACAAACTAGTATTTTTATATAATTTTTTCCATTGCTACTAACAACAATCTGATTTCTATACATTAATTGAAATAGCCCTCTTTGTAACTGCTTATAAATGTTATATATTTTAAATAGAAGTCATGTAGCATTTAGATATTAATCCATAATTGTACTTAAAACTTTTTTATTGAAAAAGATGCAAGACTTATAACAAGAACAATTGACTAAATCTACTGTGCCATAAATTCTATTCATGAACAACTTGCAATTCCCTACTTGTTTGAATTTTTATTGACATCATTTCCTTATAAGCCTACATTAATATCAAACAATCGTCATACACTTACAATATAAACAAAGAAAACAACAGCATTAAGCTGCATCACAATTCAGTTAGAAATGAATTTAATAAATAATACTCTCGCTAAATTATAATACAATATCATTACAATATTGAGCTATTGTCTAGACTTACAACCCTGGGATTCTCTAACCATGTCATGTACCAAATTGTAAACTTTAAACTATTTATTCATACAGTGGAAATATATACAAATTAGATAGAGAAGATTTTCTACAAAGTTCAAAATGACATGACATGGTTTAGAGATTGCATACCACCAAGCCCTCTCTGTGCATAAGCTGTGTACTGGTTTGTAGGGTGTAAAATAGCTCAGAATAAAGTTAACCTTTTAAAAACAAGTATTATATGCAACAAACCATAAAGTATCTATGGAATAAAAAAATATTATTTAACATTTTTAAAACCACTATTTTCAGAAATTCCAATAAATACAATATTAACTAATTAAACATTTAACACTCAGTAAACATAAAGCACATATATCATTTAAACATTCAACTATACAACACTCTAATATGGTTCACATATATATTTAAAATTTACCCATATCAACAAAGGAATCTTGAGATCATAATGTCCAACAGGTCTTCCTCCAGAGACGAGATTATGAAGGGATGGGTAAAATTTACCGCATTTTACGTCACAATTGCCGTGTTGTCGGAGCTGTCGCTATTGCTCTCTATGTATTCGTAAAGAAGCTTCGGTTTCTCTTCGTCCAGATTGCTCCGGACTTCAAACGGTTCGTATGTACTGAGCGTTGAGGCTTGATCGACATTCAGGCGCGATTAACTAGAAAGCGGCTCGAACAATGGGGGGATTGAAAGGGGATGAAATGATCTGGGAAGGGGCGGAATCTCCTGTCTCTGATGCGTTGATGGACAGCGTTTTATCTTCATTAGCAGACGTGCTTTGCAGGTTGATGTTGATATTTTTATCATCGGGATGGATTTGTGCTTGCTTTTTGTGAACGTCTTCGCTCATTAGGTTTTCCTTCGACGAGATTGATACGTCTTCAGATAGATCACCGTCGGCGTTCAGAGTTACCGAATATGTTTTATTGATAATGAAACTCAAATTTTTTCAATGCGGAGTACACACAATAGTCAAACTTTAAACCGCAGTATTGGCGAAAGAAAAATTAATATAATAATTTAATTAACTGCAATTCGATCCGATTTAACGTGTTCTCAGTGATAAAAGAAATCTAATTTGGCAACAAAAATAAATATAAATTGTTCTCACGATCCGCCCTAACCAATCACAAGACATTGGCCCAGCCCACGACCACCGTTTAAAATCAAGGGTCAAAAACTCTCCTATGTAGTTTTTCTACTAGTATTACATTTTATTTATTTTTTTTTTTTTATTTTATTTGGAAAACAAACAGCTTTTAATACAATAAAAACGAATATATATTTGCCAGGTATAAACAAGCTAGTAACATGTTTTCACATTTAAATATCTAAGAATAGACGCCGTGAGAACAGACACTTATGTAAATGTATATAAGGTAACATCAAAAGAAAAAAAAAATATCAAACAATCCAGCAGAATTTAAACAAATAATCAAATGAATTTAAGCTACAGTTTCAAACCAATGTCTAGTCATTGTTTTTTTTATAGTAGATATATGTGAATTAAAGATATCAAAGTCATGTTTTTCTGAGTATTTGTTAATTAAGGTAGAAGCACGACAGAAAAATGAATTTTTTCTATAATTCGTTGTATGAAGAGGTATGTAAAAATTGGATGAAATAACAATTTATTTAAGAGTAACGGACTATCAACTTTATTTTGTGCAATTTTATTAGAAATGTTATATCTGCTATGTTCCGTCTTACTGCCAATGGCAACAAGTGGTGAATTTTGCATTTAGATTCGTAATTATTGCCCACAGTACTACATTTAAATTCTAAGAATCGTAAAAACCGTTTCTGTATAGCCTCAACCTATTTATATAAAATGTCGTAGCAAGGATTCCAAAGTTGGGAAGAATACTCGAGAAGACTGGCACGTACGAACAGTATAATACTTTTATAGATTTAATCGTAACAAAGTTCCCAGCATCTTATTATAAATCCGAGAGCTTTATTTGCTTTTTAATAATGTAGTCAATGTGCTTGTCGTACAATATTTTAGGGTCCTGAACCAAACCTAAATCCTTAATTTCTGTAACTGAAGCAAGACTTTCACTCAGTATTTGTAATTATATTTTAAAATATTTACTTTACGTGTACATGTCATTGAATAGCATTTAGAAACATTAAGATCTAACTTATTGGATAAACAGTATTGTTCTAGTCTGAGTAAATCTTCCTGAATAAGTTTGCAGTCAGTAATACTAGTGATTTCTTTGAAAATTTTCATATCGTCTGCATATAATATAAATTGAGAATTTAAAAAACAGCTTTTAATGTCAATCTTTAAGAGCCCTGCGGGGCTTCTGATGGAATTGTAGTCCAAGAGGATGAATACCCATTTATAACAACAGCTTGCGACCTGTTTTGGATATAAGAAGAAAACCACCTAAATAAATCTCCATGAATTCCTGCAGCTAGCAACTTTTGCAGAAGTATTTGATGGTCTATGCGATCAAATGCTTTGGTGAAATCGATAAAAATAACATCTACTTGTATGCCCTTATCCATGGAGAAAGTAACATAATCATTAAATGACACAAGATTACTGACTGTAGATCGATTTTTATAAATCCATGCTGTTGATCGATTTAAGAATGAGAAACTGTAGCATACAGTTGCTTAAAAACTACTTGTTCAAAACTTTTCGCAATTAGGCATAATTTAAATATTGGTCTATAATTTTTAACATTATTTTTGCTACCGTTTTTATGAATAGGTGATATAAATGCAGATTTCCAAATGTTCGGCATGTATCCTTCTTTTATCGATCTTTTAAATAAGATACAGATCGGTAATAACAAGCTCTTAGAACATCTAATAATAAGTTGTGGCGAGATATTGTCCGGTCCAGCACCTTTAGTCGGGTCCAAGGTATTTAGAAACTTATGAACTTTATTAGGATCAATTTCTATGTTACTAATATAGTTTGTGGCTGCAACTGTGTCACATTTTGGCGTACCATAAACTAGCGTTGAAGATTGTAAAAAGGTGGTGTGAAAGTACGAGGAAAACAAGTTACAGATATCATCGCCTGCTTCAGCCACATGATTTTCGTAAACCATTTGGGAGGGTACAGAATGAGAACATTTACAGATAGGTTTCACGTAAGACCAAAATTTTTTTGGTGTTCGAAGAAGCGATTCTTGGTTTTGCTTAATATACGCAAAACATTCCTTTTCTAGCCTCTTTGAACGATCTCTTAAGAATATAAAAGTAATCTTATCTTGTAAGTTGCCATAAACCTTAAATTTTTATGATATTTAAGTTTTCTTTAGTACTTTTCATTACTGCTATAATAATAATAATAATAATAAAAAATTCACGGTTGTCGTACAGTACCTTCGGCTGCTGGTGCACAGGATGAGCAGCTTCCGGCCCTTGGGCGGCTGCTTCTTGAGCAGCACCAGCAGCGCCTGCAGCGTGAGGTTGGAGTATCGGGGCCCGATCGGCCCGTAGTCCAGCAGGCGCTCGATGTTGTCCACCAGGATGCAGGACAGGCTCGAGCGGTACGCGTCGTCGAAGTACTGATAAAAAAGAATAATATTAATAAAAATAGTCACTTGCCTACAGCTGCACCGCAATCAAAGAAAAATATTTATTTAATATTTTATTTTACACCAAGATGCAGGACGCGTATAGGAAAATAATTGTCGTTATACCAATGATAGTCCAGTTCTCTTTTTAGTGTCTGCTATATAAAAAGTTTGATGTATGGATACTTTGCCTAAAATATGGGATGTAATGCCTTATTTAAGTAACTAAAACACTAGCTAGAGTGTCCACAGACACGCACAACACAACAACACAGTAGTGTTCTGATTCTGCTTTGCGGCAGAACAAGCATCACAGCTTCACTGCTACTTTCTTAGTGTCCCTTTAAAAAGAAAATCCTCCATCTTTTAAAGTTCAAAATTAATATAATATAATTTTCTTTCATATTAATAATGTTCAAAGAACTTACATGGTATACTGAATTTATCTATTGATTTTTCTTTAGACTTTTTTATAGAATTACTAAATGCAAAGAGAGTTTATATATTATCGTTCTAATTCGATTTTATCAAATTACCTTTCTAATCTGCAAGCATTTAGCGGTTTCCGTGAAGCCGACCATGTCTTCTGGGGAGCAAACTTTCACGAATGGGAAATCGGACATCTTCGCCAATTCTGCGGCCAACGCCGTCTTTCCGCTGTT
The DNA here is from genome assembly GCA_029286875.1 of Lamproptera curius. Classification (NCBI taxonomy): domain Eukaryota; kingdom Metazoa; phylum Arthropoda; class Insecta; order Lepidoptera; family Papilionidae; genus Lamproptera; species Lamproptera curius. The sequence continues at coordinate 759,461 of JAGSMT010000039.1, read as the reverse complement.
CGGTGGCCCTTCGAGCAGGACTGATACCAGGCCTGCAATACAATTGTTTATTAATAGTAATATTTGATCAACGTAGTTTAATATATTTTTTCGTAAATAATAATTCTTGCCTGTAAAATCGGTATGCGGGCGAAAGTTATGCGTCTTTTAGTGGTTGAATGATTGTAATGAGAATATTCATTCGTATAGAAGGAAGAAGGATCAACCCTCACTTTCTCTTATAGTTACTTATGGAGAGCGTTACGTGAGCGGCGCTGTGACACAGTTTTCGAGATTGCCTCCTATCTTGAAACAATTTATAAGACGTTGTCACGTCAAAATAAACTTCTTAGCTCATAATAGGCGTCTCAATGACGTTACTGTCTCTTACTAGTACGGGTTCAATATCACAGGTCGTTGAAATCTCATGTAGGATTAAAAAATTGTTGTATACATATTTGAGTTACAATCACATTGATTCATCGCGACATGTTCGTCGTGTAACTGATTGCTATGAGTTATTGTTTACATCAATTTCATATATTATCTGGCTTCAATATAAATATAATTGTATATCTAATTTGGTAATTACCACTGGCTTCGGTAGCTCGGGCTTGCTGGATGTACAGCAGTCCGTCTTCCAGAAGCGAAGACACCGGCGAGCCCCAGTTGATGATGCCCCGAGAGAGGAAATGCTCCAAAGCTTCGGCGGCCGTACCGAATGCCTGGAACAAATCAATGTTATATAACATTACGTAAAAAAATCATTTAAGTAGTTTTATATCAAGGCTTCTACTAAGATTTTTAAAATGATCCATGCGCGAAAGGCATGTAACAAATAATGCGTGGTCGCACGTGTGCTTTCATGTATTGGCCCTTGCTTTATAGACCGGTCGTGGGTTTGAATCCCGCGGGGAAACAATTTTGTTTTATCGTTGTTTTCTGGTTGGTTAGGACCATTTGGAACGATCACCCAATTGTCTGAAAAGTAAAATGATCCATGCGTCGGATGGGCATGTAAAAAGTAGGTTCGCCTACTAACCCGCATTGGACCAGCGTGCTGGGACACGGTCCAAAAACCCCCTAAGGGAGAAGGCGCGCATTAGGGTAGGTCTATGTCCAGTAGTGGACTAACACAGCCGATGACAATGATGATGATGAAGTGTACGTAATGCATGCATTATAATCTTTTTTGAAAGCCGGTAGTTGTAATCTACTTACAGGTAATTATTATTGATTTACCCTATTTAAAGGGAGCCGTCAGAGGTGGTACCACCGCGGTGCCTATTTCTGTCGCAAATCAGTAGCGTATAAACACTATCGTGTTCCGGTTTGAAGGGCACTGTAGCCAGTGTATTTACTGGGTAAACGCGACGTTACGTTCTATGTCACGGATCACGGGTCGACGATGCCCCTGGTATTGACGATGTCTATAAGAGTCGGTGACCCTTGCCATCAGGTGGCTCTGCTCGTCCTCCTTACCGGCTTGATGTCGTTCTCGAGCGCGTGCAGGAAGTCGGTGCGCTCCACCATGAGCTTCTCCATGGCCTCGGGGTCCACCTCCACCTTGGAGGAGGCCTTGATGAGCCGGTTCATGGCGGTGGACTGCGCCGCGCGCACCAAGCCCTCCAGCTCGGCGCCGGAGAAGTTCTTCGTCAGCGCCGCCAGCTCCTGGAAAATTACTATTACTTATGGACTTTTTCTCAGCATAAAGATAAAGACATTAAGTTAAAGAAGCTTTTGTTCAGTTACGATGGTGTAGAATATATTCATATTACATTTATTGTTTTCATTGCGTTCACAGAAAAATTAACGTTTGGTGTGTTTTGTATATAATATACATGCATAATAAAAGAAATGTTTGGAAGTTAATATCCACTATTCACAATACACATAATAGTAATTTAATCACAATAACGGCCTAGAATAATATAGTGGCCTATAGTATTATATTTTAAACAACTTTTTTTCATATAGTATTTTCATTTTATATATTATGATTGCTTTTTAACATACTGAAACACAACACGTCACCATCGAATTGTTAGCCACCGCAGCATTAAAAAGCAATTCCAGCTGACCTTCGCATCAACATCCTCAGCGATCTTCTTGTACTCTCTCATCCGTTTTGTATGAATCTTCAGAATCTGTACGCGGCCGTTCTCGTCGGGAAGACCGATCTCCATCTGAACCTCCAGCCTCCCAGGTCGAAGGAGCGCCTCGTCGATCATGTCCCTACGGTTGGTCATTCCGATGACCAGAATGTTGTTCAGCTGGTCGACACCTTAAAATATAGTAATATGTTTTGATATCAAATATCTATAATTAAGCAATCGAGAGCTTATAATTACAACAGAATAAACAATAACGTAGATTTACAAAAGGCAAAACCCAATCACAGATTATTGCCTTTTAAAATGGTATCAGGACAATGTTAAATTTTCAAATAATAATACAAAAGATAATAAATAAGTGTAACTACGATTTGCATAAAAAAAACATGAGACAATGTTAGTACCATTAGACGTGTGTAATAATTGTCACCAACATTTTAGTTACATAGTGAACGAAACAAATATTGATGGACACCTAAGGTAGGTATTGAAAATTTAACATAGAGCAAATAATTTTGTACAGGTGTTTTGATAAAATAATTATTTTCTCATAGGTAAACCCACGAACTTCTTCCGCCGGTTCATCTTTAGCCAAGATGTAATTTTTTGATCGAACTTATGAGAGAGGTTTATGTTAAACAACAATATTCGATTTTGATATAAGCTAACTTATTTGCTGATTAAGTTTAAGCTTTTTTATTCGCAAGTTAGTAACATTATTTTAATATATAAAAACGTGAAAAAAGGAAAATATACCTGCCAAAAGAAGTTCCAATTCGTAATATTTAATAATTGTACTAGCTATACTGTGCCCTATAAACTTCAACGCAATGTTGATTACACAATATACATTGTAATAGACCCTAGTAAACATCTTTATAATAATTACCATCGATCTTGGAGAGCAGTTGATTGACGACGGTGTCGTGAACTCCGGTATTGCCGCCAACTGAGCCACGGGCCTTGCAAATGGCGTCGATTTCGTCGAAGATGATTATGTGGAGGCCGCTGTTAGGACCACACTGAAACAAATCATTTTGATATAAAAATGAAATATCACATAACTATAACTACACACCTATTCTTCCCGTTTTTGCTAACTTAGTTTTTCCATACTTATTTAGGTAACTATTCTATATTTATTTTGAGACTTAATTCCCTCATTCTGTTATTTTCTAAATCCATAAAAGTTGTATTTTTTTTTGTTCTTGAGCATTTATGAAAACGTCAAAGTTGGTCTGGCCTGCGATTGCAATATTCAAATATCTTTCGAGGCTTAAATAGTTATTAATTAGTGTCCGACCGAACTTTCGGTTTCGGTTTCGGTTTCGGCCGAGTTTCGGCCAAAAATCAAGTTTCGGCCGCAGTTTCGGTTTCGGCCAAATTTGGCCGAAACTTTTGCCGAAACCGAAACTGGTTTCAGAAGTGTTTTCAATTTCAAAATAGTAGCGAAAGTTAACAAATAGTAACAAATTTGGTTAGGAACAAATAGTAGTGAGAACAAAATATATACTCCTTGGTAACCAAAAAATAAATACAAATAATACTGGAAAGTGTAGCTCAGATATTTGTTGTGTTAATAAAAAAATCTTCTAGTCTCTTTACTTTTTTTCTGAAGGTAGTCATTTGTTTGCTATGTGTGGCGAAATGTTCTCGAAAAAAGAGAAAACCCAAGTGCGACCTTGTCATTAAAAACCACTGTTATAAAAAGTTAACAACGCAAGAGATTTACTGCGGCTCAAAGGCAACATGAAAAGAGACTGCTCTGTCTTAATTTCAAGTAGGGAGAACGTACACTGAAGACGAACATGGTTGCAGACGTCCATCGAAGCCAGTAAACAAAAAGAAACGATAAGAATATGCTACCATATTCGAAAAAACTGTTTTTAGCGATTAAAGAATTACCATCTAATACCTAATCCAAGAAACGAGCATTTCATATAGAGGTACTCAACGCATATTGACACAAATTTTGATTATGAGAAAAGTCTCCGCAAGATGGGTGCCGAGAATCAGAAACAAAATCAACTTCGAAGATATCGTTGGACAAGTTTTAAGAAGATGGCCTGGGCCGGGGTATGGCCTCAATATTTTGGGACTCAGAAGTGATATTGTTGTTTGATTACCTGGAGCATGGAACCATCATTACAGATTATGCAGCTTTAATACGGAGGTTGAGAAATGCCGTCAATGATAAAAGAGGCAAACTTTGAACGTACCGGCGCATAGGTTGGCATTAGCGATAGCCACCGTTCAGCATGCTAGCGTAAAATTGGTTGAGCAATTTTCCTATTCACCAGATCATGGCCCTCTTTTTCATCTTCTCTCCAAATTGCCACGGGGCCTGCCGTCCTCCTTACCGGCTTGATGTCGTTCTCGAGGGGTGGGAAGTCGGGCCCCCCCCAGGCCCGGGTTCACCTCCACCTTGGAGGGGCCTTGATGGCCGGTTCGGGGGTGGACTGCGCCGCGCCAAAAGCCCTCCAGCTCCGGGCCGGAGGTTCTTTCACGCCGCCAGCTCCTGAAAATGATTTACTTATGACTTTTTTCAGCATAAAGATAAAGACATTAAGTTAAAGATGCTTTTGTTCAGTTACGATGGTGTAGAATATATTCATATTACATTTTTATGTTTTTTACAGTACATTTTTTAAACGATATTATGTCAATAAAGTTGTGACTTAAATTGACTCTCGAGATGATCATAATTTATTGTTTTCATTGCGTTCACAGAAAAATTAACGTTTGGTGTTTTTTGTTCAATATACATGCATAATAAAAGAAATGTTTGGAAGTTTATTTCCACTATTCACAAGACACATAATAGTAATTTAATCACAATAACGGCCTAAAATAATATAGTGGCCTAGTAGTATTATATCTTAATCAACTTTTATTCTGTATAGTATTTTATTTTATATATTTTGATTGCTTTTTAACATACTGAAACACAACACGTCACCATCAAATTGTTAGCCACCCCAGCATTAAAAAGCAATTCCAGCTGACCTTCGCATCAATATCCTCAGCGATCTTCTTGTACCTTCTCATCCGTTTAGTATGAATCTTCAGAATCTGTACGCGGCCGTTCTCGTCGGGAAGACCTGATCTCCATCTGAACCTCCAGCCTCCCAGGTCGAAGGAGCGCCTCGTCGATCATGTCCCAGGTTGGTCATTCCGATAACCTAGAATGTTGTTCAGCTGGTCGACACCTAAAATATATTTTGATATCAAATATCTATAATTAAGAAATCGACAGCTTATAATTACAACAGAATAAATTAATAACGAAGATTTACAAAAGGCAAAAGCCAATCACAGAGTACTACTTTTTCAAATTGTATCAGGACAAGGTAAAACTTTTAAATAATAATGGAAAGGATAGTAAATAAGTGTAACTACGATTTACACGAAAAAACATTAGACAATGTTAGTACCATTAGACGTGTGCAATAATTGTCACGAACATTTTATATTAGTTACATAGTAAACAAAATAAATATTGATGGACACCAAAGGTAATCATTGAAAATTTAACATAGAGCATATAATTTTGTACAGGTGTTTTGATAAAATAATTATTTTCTCATAGGTAAACCCACGAATTTCTTCCGCCGGTTCATCTTTAGCGTAGGAGAGAGGTTTATGTTAAACAACAATATTCGATTTTGATATAAACTAACTTATTTGCTGATTAAGTTTAAGCTTTTTTATTCGCAAGTTAGTAACATTATTTTAATATATAAAAACGTGAAAAAAGGAAAATATACCTGCCAAAAGAAGTTCCAATTCGTAATAGTTAATAATTATACCAGCTAATGTGCCCTATAAACTGCAACGCAATGTTGATTACACAACATATGTAATAGACCCTAGTAAACATCTTTATAATAATTACCATCGATCTTGGAGAGCAGTTGATTGACGACGGTGTCGTGAACTCCGGTATTGCCGCCAACTGAGCCACGGGCCTTGCAAATGGCGTCGATTTCGTCGAAGATGATTATGTGGAGGCCGCTGTTGGGACCACACTGAAACAAATCATTTTTATATAAGAATGAAACATCACATAACTATAACTACACACCTATTCTTCCCGTTTTTGTTAAGTTCGTTTTTCTATACTTACTTAGGTAACTATTCTATATTTATTTTGAGACTTAATTCCCTCATTCTGTTATTTTCTAAATCCATAAAAGTTGTATTTTTAGTTCTTAAGCATTTATGAAAACGTCAAAGTTGGTCAATACCAATCCTGCGATTGCAATATTCAAATATCTTTCGAGGCTTAAATAGTTATTAATATAAAAATAATTTTATTAATACATACACGTTTCTCTTCCTCCTCGGCATCAGCGAATAGCCGTCTAATATTGGCCTCGCTCTCGCCCACATATTTATCCAATATCTGAGGTCCGTTCACGATCTTCGGTTCGCGTGCGTTTAGCATCTTTCCGATTTGACGGGCCATTAATGTTTTGCCCGTACCGGGTGGACCGAATAGGAGGATGCCTTTTACGTGCTTGCAACCTATAAACGGTTATTACTAGATTTTAATGAGACTGTTATTATATAATACCTGACCACAAAAATAAAATGACCATAGAGTCTTGTGGTGGTCCGTATCGCAAATGTCAAATATATTTTGTGATATAAGCAATTACTCTTAATCCAACTACTTTACAAATAACACTCCCTCCCAAGAAGAAATCTATATAAAATTTTTAGTTTAAAGTCCCGCTTACCAAATGCTTAATATATTGAATCCTAAATGAGATCCAAAACTATTTTAAGACTTGACCTGAGATTATTTTCAAGCGCAAGCAGCCAAAACATAAACTTAGGATTTCCCTCCGCTGCTAAAGATAAACCACATTCATCAGTACATGATTATGAAATTGCCTCTTTCTAAGTAATGATATAAGATACTATAAGATTTATTAACTAACATTCTCATAACATTTTCATCAAAACTGAAAGACTTATAAACACGATAACTCACCCAATTGCTCAACGACCTCAGGCGGGAAGACGCGAGATGCGAACGCTCTTCTGAATATTGCGTTAAACTCTTTGTCCAGACCACCGATTCCCATCTTGCCAAAGTCCCAATCGGGATTGATGATGGACTGTCGCGGTTGTTTCCTATGAAAAGCACATAATAAATATCCATCAAAACATTTAACAGTATTTATCCCATATTAGAGCTAAATAACACATGTTATTACATCAAAAAGATGTTGTTGTTAATGTTAAATTGGTGCCAAAAGTGTGTTCCTATAAGTTGAACATAGAGTGAAAATACCCTATGAACCCTGTCCACAAATAATAATTTGTGTTTTGACGCAGTTTTAAATTACACTGTTTACTTAATGCCATGTCTCTTTGGCTTTGGTATAGGAAGTGCTTCATAGCCTATATGGGCCATAGCCGGTATGGGCTTTAGAAACCAAAGGTAGTGGGTTCAAATTTGGATATGACTCGATAATAAATCTTGTTGTGTTCTGGCTGCAAAGAAAGTTGATCTATGAATAAGACTATCATGTTAAGTCTGTCCTACACCTAATCTCTCTAAGGTTGTGTCGGTTTTACGTCCCATCGGACAATGTGAGTGAAGGAAAGAGGAGTGCACTTGTGTATAATACTACCTACTGCGCAATTCATATTATGATTAATCTATAATATGAATTGGACGCCGTCGGAATCAACTAGAGTAATCCTGTATACTATATTTTTTATGACAATTATGTCTTAAAAAATATTTATGATTTTAAGGCACGTACATAGCAAGATCAGTCTCTAAACCTTAGTTTTCGAAAACATTTATAGTTGGCCATTAAAAATATAGCAGAGAACACAAAATTACTAATTATCGCGTAACCTTTCATTTCATGACGTAATTAAAATTGTTAGAGTCATTTTACGAGAAATTAACGGACTACACGACAAAAAGAACTTGCACAATAGAATAGCTCCAGCTCTAATCTTGCAAGCAAATAATTTGCTGATTTAACGTTAAACTCTGCATAATACACAGCGTCATCTATTTAGAGCACTATTATTATATTGCATCCATATGCAATTTTACATGAAATTGTTAAAAGCAATAATTTGTAATAGCGATTACAGTAAACATTTTGGCGACGTGATAATTAAAAATAAATTATATTGCCAATAACAATTGCGCTTATAACACGGCAACAATGTGGTTAAAGTTTTGTATCATAAATAACACAGACTCTCGATTTACCTCCCCTACCCTCTTTTTTTCAAGTTAACCACAATGTTGCAAGGTATTCAATGAATTGAGAAGATGTTTTTATATTTGAAAGCGCTAACGTCCTAAATGAATCGTAACATACATGCCAATATAATTCAACAAAAACCAATGTTGTCCTAGCGCACGATTCGAACTTACGACCTCTGTTTTGTAAATAAACTACTCTATATCACTAGGCTACGGAGACAATCAAGTGCACCAGAGCCATAAAAAATCTGGCTTTTTCTAAACGGAGACTAATGTCCAACTCTAATGGAGTAGGAACTCAATATAAAAATCTCAAAGGTGTTTAGATTTGGCTAAAATAGACCGATGTTAGGGCTACAGGTTGAGGCGCCATTATAGTTAGACATAAATTCCTAATGTTATTTGGCTCTTATATAAATAGTGACACAAAAACTCACCCTTTAGCCTTGCCAACCAAATTCAAAGATGAATTCTCCGCCTTGTCGAATTGTATGCACGCATCCGGCAACAGCCTGCCCATACGAACTCTGCGCGGCACCGCATTCGCCCCCGATGCCAGAGCTTGCACATCGACGGCTACGACAAAGTCAAAGTGAAAGTTAAAGTCATTGTTAGTTTTTAAAGCAATAAAGAGTTTGAACGATTGACCCATGGCACAGCTTCATCAACATAAGCCTGTGTCAGCCCACTGCTGGACAAACGCCTGCCCTAATGCGCGCCACCGCTTCCGATCTTCGGACATGACATGACACAGACTTGGAATTTATTTTCGGAAACTTAATGCATTGTTATTGTAAAACCGCCGTTGTTGTCAGCTTTTATAACACATAGTCCATGTTTAATTTGGCGATAGTGTGGATGACTCATTAAGAAAGAAGTTTTAGTGAATATAGCGTTTAGTAAAATGCTCCTTTGTTTCAGGATGGGATATAGATTTTATTTCAAGATCATAATTTCGATGACGTAATTATTCAAAAGTATTTATTTATGGCGAATATATTTCATTATATGGGTGATTCTACGATAAGAGGTAACTTGAACGGCAATCAATATTAAATAGGTTTTTATTCCATATTGCGCAATACTTTAAAATCAATAACACCATTTTAATGTACTTCAATTAATAGAGTCACGATTAAATGCTGTAATATTATAATTTTTCTGAAATTGCCAACAAAGTCCAAAAGTATCTACCCTAGCCAGTCCTTTTGCCGATTTCAGTCAAAGTTACTGCCGTACCTATTTTTTTGTATCGCTTTCTAAACTAAAGCAGTGTAAGTACGTATTTGAATAAATATATTATAATAATTTCAAGAAACAATTCAACAAAGTATGTTTTTGTGTATATTTTCTGAACTTAAATTTTGTCCTGTGTTTTTGAGTCTTTACCCTGGCAAATTTTGTTTCACTACTACCAACATAAAAATAAAATGGAGATATTGCAAATTCCTCTCAAGAAAATCTAACGACGTGAAGTTAGCCACAAATAACAAACGAGCAGTCAGAGGCCGCCATTTTGCTAGCTGTCGCGACGCGTCCGTGCGGTGTAGTGTACTCACAAAGTCATTGCGTCTCTCCACTGGTAAGTCATAAAAGTTATTTTAATGATTTGATTCATTTGTGTAATATTACATTTATTCAATAATACTGTACTAATTCAAGTGGGATATTTAATTAAGCCCAAAATGTAATACGTATATTACAATATTTAAATTTATCATGAAAACGTCTTTCCCTGAGGTATTTCCCTGTCAAAATGCCAGGGAGAGACTTGCTTCTAGGGAGATAAAACATATCATAAAATTTAGTCACAAAGTAATTTAAATTTAGTTAGATTGTACTGAAGTCAGATTTAAACGGTTAAGATATTGTTATAATAAAAAGCGATCTCTAATTTTTTTCACATTTTACAGATTATGGCACCACAAAAAAGTTAACACGTGAAGAAAAACTACAAAAAACGTGAAGCAGAAAGGCTAAGATAGAAAGGATTAAAATGATCCCGAAAGTATAAATTGCAAAATCTATAAAAGAAATTTCAAACATATTTGACAAAAAGAAAGAAAAAGCTAATAAAAACTGTCGATCAAATGGACTTAAGATGAAGTAAAGCATCGAAAATATATGGAAAAAAAAGCAAGAGACGTAGAAATCGACTTTGTCAAAAATGAGATAAGTTCAGTTAATGATCAAATACCTAAAAGAAATTTTCAGTCAAAAGGAAGCTTAAATGCTAAACTTAAACGACTCGACGAGAAGGCAACGATATTTAATTAATAAAAAAAAGAAGATAAACTAAATAGATTAAAAACTAATCTGGCATGTTACAAAAAAAGGTTACAAAGATTAAGAAAGCAGGAAAAACTTACACCTAACAGCAAAGTGGAAAAAGAGTTGAATTTTCTAAGTGCAAGAGATACAGTAACGAAAAAATTGTTGTTTGCAGATGTGCTCTATCAGCAACTAAAAGATAATTATTCAGCTCTTCCAAACGAGAAAGAAAAAAGGTTTTTTAGGGGAATGATAAGCGGGAAGTTGGTAAAAAAATATGGGATACTACAGAACGAGAAAAATATAAAACCGTTCAGAAAACTTGGAAAAGTGCAACTAATTGATAATAACAGGAATGGTAAAAAAGGTCATAAAGTAATAAAGAAGAAAATTTTAGACTTTCATGAAGAGGATTCTAATTCCTGATTATGTGCCGGTAAAAAAGATTATGTGACGAAGAAAGGAGATCGCAGACAAAGAAGAGTTCTCCTAGATACTCTGAAAAATCTCCACAGATCATTCATGTCGCAGTGCAATACAACGATCTCATATTCACTATTCTGCCGTCTAAAACCATTTTGGATAGTGCAACCGAACTGTGATAAACGTGAAACTTGCCTATGCGCTACACACGTCAATATTGACCTGATCCTTTCAGCTTTATTCCAAGCCAAAATTATATCTATATCAAATCATCAAAATCTGCTTCAGGAAATTGGTTGCAACAGGTATAACGAACAGTGTCTTTCCCGAGATTGCCCAATTTGTAAAAATAAAGGGCTCAGTTACAAAGAATTTGATAATGCCATTCAAATTGTGTACAGAAAATGGGTACCTGTCTCCACCACTATAGCTGATCCAAAAACGCATAAGAAAAGAAAGGTGACGAAATTTATGAAAAGTTACATTAATTAATTTTACATTTAGATGATAGCTTGGAGAAATTCCTTCAGCACTAAAGGAATATGGTACATCAATATTCGGCTTATAAGAATAAAAAGATAACAAATAAAAAAAAAGAGGCTGTGATTCATATGGACTTCAGTGAGAATTACTTGACCAAATACTCAGAAGAGATTCAAGCATTTCATTTTGGGGGTTCGCGTCAACAAATAAGTTTACACACGGTTGTAACTTACACGAAAGATGACACAGATGAGTTAAAAACTACTTGCTATTGTTTGTCACAAAATTTATTTCATTTGCCTCACGCTATATGGGCACACTCGCAGCCAATTTTAAACAGTTACCGTCAGAAGTAGAGATTATTCATTTTTTGAGCGATGGACCCGTAACACAATATCGCAACAAATACATGTTTTACTTTCTTGTCACGCATTAGGCAGAATTTTACCCAGCCATTAAACATTTTACCTAGAACTACCACGAATCTGGACACGGCAAGGGAGCTCCTGGTGGTGTCGGTGCAGTTTGCAAAAGATCAGCAGACCGTTTGGTGGGTAGTGGTAATGACATATCATCGCTGAGCTATCTTTCAGAAGCTATTCAGAAAAACTGCCCCGGCATCAATGTTTTCCTTATTGACGACATAAGTATTCTTGAGAAAGAGGGTTTGCTTGCTACTTCTAAAGAACATATTAAGACTTTTTCGGTACTTTGCGTGTCCATCAGGTATCATGGAACATTAAAGATCCAAATAAACTGGAAATCAAGTCTTTAAGCTGCTTTTGCAATTAAAATACATGCGATCATTTCAAAATTGGTGTTATGATATACTTGTCCCAAAAAAATCTCGTCTCCGCGTCAAGAATGTTTACGGGTCAGATTCAGACCCTGAAAAAGACTATTGTTCTGACAGAGAACAGATCACAGCACCAAACCAGATAGAATATGAACCACAACCGTCCACTTCCAAACATGTATTCAAGAACGGCGTCTTCATTCTAGTTAAGCTTCTGTTAAAAAAAAACTGAGTACCGTTACGTAGCTATGTGTACGGGCTTGGAAAAAGATGACGAGATACAGGTAGTTTTCTGTAAAATAGGGGACAAAAGGGGAAAAATATTTCAACTTGATGAAAAAGATATTTCATTTATCTCATTAGGTCAGATCGTCCAGACACTCCTACGCCAAATCTAATATTAAAGGGGCTGAGGGTTTTCTACTCCTTCAAAAAGCGAGTGAATGTCTTTGAAAAAGCTTAAGAATTTTTATTTTTTGTTTGTATAGGCAGGGAAGTGCTCTTATTTTAGTAATTTTATACCGTTATTAAACAATGAATATTATCTTAACTATCTTAACTATCATAAGTCTGATTATTGGTAAAAGGTACTAAGTCTTTGAAAAACCTTATTTTTTTTTTTTATAAGCAAGAAAGTGCCTTTATTTCGTTAATTTTATACCGTTTTTAACGATGCATATTATCGTAACTAACACAAGTCTGATTATTGTTAAAAGGTGCTAGTCCAGCTACTTATTTAATTAGTATTATTAGAAGATGTTTAATTTTTTGTTAAATGTATGAAGACATGTATTTTTTTAATTAATAAAACGCTTCAAGGTGAGTGTGTTTAATTTTATTTATTAATTTTATTATTTCATTGCCCAAATTTGTCCCCGGGTCTAATAAATATCTACCCTGATCTTGACATCTCTACCCTGGCCTGGATATTTACCTTGGCCTTCTTAACAGTAATAAAATATGTGTGAAGTAACCTGCCATTGGGTGAAAAGGGTAATCAATCGGTTAATTAGGATAATTTAACATTTTCATGAAAAAAATCCAACTTTTCTCCCTGGCCGCATCTTCTATGGGCTCGAAACCTCTTATCGTAGAACTACCCATATGTGTATGTGAACCTACTTGCGTTGACTTGCAGAAAATGCAACTGGAAAAATGCTTTAACAACCTTTAAAGAAATTTTAAATATATATAAATTAAACTAATAATTGAATAATGATAGTTTATCCTTCATAGTTTGCGTGCGTTTCTCCTTTAAAATAATTCACGATAATCGGATAATACGCAAAGAACATAAACCAATTATAGAATGCAACTCACCTTCAAGATTCTTTACAATGAGCGACAAAACTTTCTTCTCCTGGAATGAGAAGGCAAGCTGCTGGCCGACGGTGAAGATCTGATTGGAGAACTGTATCAGAAAGTCGCGGGCCATTTGCTCCGAGTCGTAAGGCTCCAGTGAGGTGCTAAAATAATTATGACGCTTTAAAATTTAGTAACTCTTTAATCAAATCGAAAAGTAGAAAAAGACTTAAAATTAATTAATATGATTTTAAAAGGAAATTAGTATTATTTTAAATCATAATAAATGTTAAAATACTAGCGACCTGCTCCTGCTTCGGAGGAGAGCTATGTTGATACAAAATATATCTACAATATTATGTATGTGTTATTCACATATACTTTCCTCTTCAATCACTGTATTTATTAAAAAAAACGCATCGAAATCCGTTGCGTAATTGCAAAGATTTAATATATCTTAATTTTAATCTTGATTTAATATATATCATACATAGGGATATAGTAGTTAAAAAAATATAGGGACAGAGAAAGCGACTTTGTTTTATACTATTTAGTGATACGAGATGAGTCTGAATCTTGACATACTAATATTTTTAGAAGGCTTTTGTTCACAATGATATGACGGAAGTACAACGAATAATCATTTATCTGCCATATCATTAAGTGCGTTACGACTTCGATGAGTTCCGGTTTGATATTATTGGGCAAATGTGTCATAGCATACGTCATCCTGTTCGACGTGCTTTTATCACTTTATTTCTGTTCATTGTGGCGACTATCCAATTAAGAAGACAAAAACTATATTTTTTTTCAATAAAATTCAGCAACAACAAGACTATTTGTAAGAGAACAATTAATTATTTATGGGTTTAATTTAGAAGTCTATTTTTAGAAACCGATAAGCTGCCCTCTAAAAACGTATCCTGTTGCTAGAAGTTATATGCTTGAGAAAGTTTAAAAAACCATGATGAAACTTTGGACGAACGCGATAGTTTTTTATAAGTTTCTTTATATTGTGTTGAAAGGCAATAAAAAAAGCAATCTCAATGAATTTGATTACGTCACAGATGCGACAAGGGATGTGTTTAAAACGAAAATAACCTGAAAAGCTATTTGCGCTATTCCGAGAGGTTAGTTACGTAAGTTAAGGTATTGCATAAAATTTTTAATCAGACTTAAAAATATTTTGTATTGATATATACAATAAATTTTGCACTTACCTTTTTAAATGTTAGGAATGCGAATTATTGAACCCACCTTAATAATTTTTCTTTCTTTAATTTCTATAAAAGAATAAAAATATTTTAATCAAGTCCCATAAGTGAATGTTGCATACTTACGTCTTTTTTAACATAAAATCTGCTTCCACCGTCACACTGCACAAACAGTCAGCACTCTGAGGTTTAAATGGTTTCACGTCGATAACCTAAAAAACCGTATACTTTATTAAGAAAAACAATATAGGTTTACACATATTTTTTATTTTATGAGTAAGCTAATCAGTTTTGTGTTTTACTCATTACAGCTTTGTGGCAGAAAGACGCCCGCAACAGTGCTTTCCCAGTTGGATCGTCTTTACAGGGAAATAATAGGCCATATTTAAATTTACTATTGTTTGTTATTGAAGTTATTTTTAACATTTTGAAGCAGATAAATCCTTTGATTTAATATAGGCTTCATAAACCTATTTTATACTACACACTTCACAAGTGAAGTTGGCAAGTACTAAATTGCTAACACATTTAATAGTGCATTATATTCAAATGATTGACAACGTATACATACAAAAATTGTAATCTCATTTAAAAATTACCAAATTCGAGTCATTGCTAATGTTATCATCATATGACATCATACAGTCATCAATGCATATTGAACTACTTTTTTATTTTAATAAAAGTTAATAGAGGAAGCAAATAGAACAATGTTTAAGAAAAATCATACTTTTTACAGTATTTAAGTACTTTCAAAAATTTTTATAATAACTTGTTTTACCAAAAAACCTATCCTCATAGTTTTTTTATTATCTTTGTTAATTATAATATATAGTATTGTAAAAAAATAGCAAATATTTTTTTTTGAAAAAAAAAGTCATACAAACCTGCCCAATGGAAAGTGTAGCCCATTTTCTTTGGGGGCCTGAAAAACCAACAGTACCACGATCCACACCACCATAAAAACGAACACTGAACACAAAATGCTGAGAAGGCCCAGTAGCAATTTCTATATGCCTGAAATCAAAATTAAGGTAAGTTAATATATAGTATAATAGTATAATAAATACAGGTTTTTGATTAATATGTAAAAACACAAAAACTGAACATAATTTTAATTAATATCAATACCTTGACAAATAGTGAAAAAAAGCACTGAAAATTTAAATATTTATTATTGAAAAAATTGTAAGGGTCTAAGAATTAAAATTTTAAAATAAACTTTTCCCATGCCAAGTAGATATCAGCTAAAACAGATTTTACATAACAAAAACTGTATGTTAATAACACAATATTTTTGGGTTGGGAATTAAACCCCCATCCCTCGATGGAAGAGACAACTTCTACTGTAAACGTAAAATAATAAAATGAAGTTATTTATAAGCTTCAAACTGTTTTCTTAATTGAAAAGATTGAAAGGTGATATAAACACATACTTGATATCAGTTGGAAAATCATCGGGATTGATGAGAGCACAGTTTGTCAAAGCAAGTTCATCAGAGGGGCACTTTGCAGCCTTCATACGCTGGAAAAAATAAACTAGTTTAAGGCTAATAATCATTTATACAATAAATTTATGTTAATATCAGTAACAATAGCAAAAATTTAATTCAAGGTTTTTTTTTATTTCAGTAAATGAGCCAGCTATTAGTAGTATTAGAAATTATTTATAATCTTAGGATTGTCATTTAAAAAAGTTCTGTGTTACGACTTTTATGGTCAATAAATGCTTTTAATAAATAGCACATAAAGATATCACTAGATCTATAGTGTAAAAATTAAGATTTCTATACCTATGACTTGTAATAATATATTAGTAGTGTTTGATATAGGATGGTTTTATGACATTATACTAAATGCAATATGACGTATTTAAACTTAGGTAAAGCTTACCATTGCAGACATTTTGCAGTATGATTATAATTTACTTCAAAATAGAAGTATAACAATAATGATTCACGTTGATTGGCAAAGGAGAAATATTCAGACACTACTCGCTACTCATTGATGTAGCGAATGACTGCATTGAAATCTTTTGCAAATAGTTATTGGACAAGCGATCAATACAGCTCAGTTCTGTGTTTCCACTTGTCAAAATCAAATTTTTCTAAGATATTAGTTATCTTAATTAAAAATCTAAAAATCTTTATTTTATACAAACATATATTTCATTACTAATAGAGGTTTCGTCTTTTTCTGATATGGTGGTGACTGGTGACCATAAGACATGTGCTCTCTGACACGTCTAACATAGTATTGATTTATTTTTAGATTTTTTTGATTTTTGCGTCACGTAACTTCTTTTTTCGGACATTTGGTGATGAGCTCATATTGTAGACATTAAAACGAAACTCTGAACTCGCTCGAGAATATATTGAAATATGTAGAATAATATAAAAAAGCCATAGACAAACATTGGATTAGACTATGACATGAACTAAATTACAAATGGCCGACGTTGGTCGCGTTTCTGCGGTTTACTGTGTTGACAATTGAGATTTATTTTCTTTTTGTGTCATACGTAGCCTATATTGAACTATTTTTGTAAGCAAAAATAGTTATAATGAAATATAAAGTCATTCTTCGCTGTATAATTTAATTTAAGCGTTATTAACCTCAAAAATTTTACCTAAAATGGAGCTTCCTCAACCGCCTCAAGGTATTAATATTTTACATATTGTGTTGATGAGAGAAAAGTTGCCGTTTTATTTAATTTATAAAACACATATTTTTCCAGATCAAGATCTTCGCAACATAATAGACAAACTGGCCCAGTTCGTCGCGAGAAATGGGCCGGAGTTCGAGAAAATGACGAAAAACAAGCAAAAAAACAATCCCAAGTTCAGTTTCCTGTATGGCGGAGAGTACTTCAACTATTACCAGTACAAAGTGACGACAGAGCAAGCAAGTAAGCATAAATCGGGGATGGCAAAGATAGAATGTTGCGGTCACGCCCGATCGCTAGTTTGCGTGTTGTGATAACCGTTTCAAGTGACCCTCCGCTGTTTATAGTTCTAAAGCAATCGGCCGGTGGGCAGTCTGCTCCCGCGCCCGCCGGGGCTTATATGGCACAGAACAGGCAATATGTAATGCCCCAACAGGGCGGTGCTACGGCTGCGCAGCTGGGACTTGCAGCTTCGATGGCGGCGGCACCAGCGCTTCAGCAATGGTTGGCGGCTAACTCAGCCCCGTCGGCAGCAGCCAGCCACCACTCGCACGACATTGAAAACATCAATACACAGATCAACATTCTTAAAGAGCAGATAACTCAATCGGAAAACAATCTCAGTGCGCAACACACAGTAAGTGTTCCCAAGTGTCATATTATGGTAGCATTGATGTAATAGATTTTAAGCAAGATATATTGTTGTTAATAATTTTTTTACATGCAACTTGTAAGAGTTAAATGGTTGTGTTGTGATTTTCCTCAATCCATTTACTTTTGAGTAACAACCTTATGACACTTTTATCTACAGAATCATACAGATGTTGTACTACTATAATATAATTTTAAGCAATTTTATGATAGATTTAAGACATTAAAGTTTTATCTTGAGCTATTTTGCACAGTCCTGATATTAAAACTATTTGCAATGCTAGTTTTGTGTATTTTATGTTAAATCTCTATCTTGATTATATTTTTACATATATATTATACTCTTTTTCACACACAGATGACTACTAAATAAGAGATTTTAAATTTTCAAGTTTGGTGACCCCAGAGTTTAACAGGATTAAATTTTTAATATTATTATGTCATTTATTATTGCTTGCATGTTTATCAAAATAGATTATTTGGGAGTTTTATAACAAAATTTTCTTGGTCGGTAGTAATTATGTTGCTGAGATGTAGATATATGTTATAATGTTAATAGAATAAATGTTTTTCACCAAGTCTTTTCTTAAACTAAATGTACTGAACGCTTTAGTATTTTAAGCGAGCAATATTCTGTAACAATTTTTAGGTGTTGATTCAGCAACAGCAAGCTAAGATCAATGAGTTGGTCAGCAAAGCGCAGGTGGAAATTATCCAGATGATGGCCGAAGAGAACAACATCAGCCTCAGTGAACTCGACTCCATTCTGCAACCAATTATTGACACCTGCACCAAGGACAGCATTTCTTCAGGTAGACTTTAATTTTAAAAAATATTGTTTTTATGTGTTATAGAATCGGGAAACAACTTTGCCACTCTTTTATAATATACAAACTTCATGTGGGAATTGAAAATGGTTTTGGTCCGAATGGTCCAACATATGTGCTTCATATTAGATTTATTTACTTGAAGTTTTAATTGGCTAAATTACAATTTACAATAATTGTATGGATGTGAATTGAAGTGCAGAATTACATGCGGCTACATTTTGTTAGTATAGTAAATACTGGTATGTTTATAAAGGAAAAACCTACACATGTACCAATAATTAGAAAAAAAAGAATTGAAGCTAAATGTATATTTGTTTGATTTCTTGAAATATCTATAGTGCTCTTGTTAAACTTAACAGTTAAAATGTTTAAATTATTACTTGAGTAAATTATACTGTTTTATGGTCAGTCTATGTTAGAGCCAAAAGTGATATGTTTTATGATAAGACTTTCCTTGTCCAAAACGTGTCTATTTATTTGTTTACCGAAAATAATGGACATCAGTAATTTTAATGTTTTGGTTAATTTTTATAACACATTTAGTTTACTTTTAGTGGCTTATTCTAATATCTTCATCTTTGATACTTACACTTTGACAATTTAGGAAAAGGCTGGATTTTGCAACATGCAACATCACATGATGCGGAAAAGTCATATCCCAACACCTCCTCAGGAAAGTCACCCAACCCGGAGCTGCATTCACACAAAAACTACACATCATTTACCTTGTAAATGATGTACTGCACCACTGGTTAGTACTAAAAAAGTATATCAATGTTAGTTATACATACTGACTTTGACCTTTTGACAAAATCACAATCGCTTGACTGCCTGACATAAAATTTTACAGCTGATTGTATGTTTGAACTAGGTTCATATGTATGTTTTTCGTCATTTAACTCAATTTGTGATATAGCCTTTGTTTATTGGCGAAGAATATAATTGTTGCGAAACATCATTTTAATTTACAAAAAGTTCATTGACAACTTAATAAAAGTTTCTACTTTTTAATTTATAATTATCGATTAATTTTTCGAAAAAATTTTTATCAAATAATATGGAAATACTGCTCATATACTTGTGTCTGTGTATACAAAATTATTAATTATCACTGATTGTTGTATTTTCTGTCCTTTGCCGCTATTTCTATTCGGTGTCTATGATGCTCTTATTCCTAATTACAGTGCACGCAAAAACGCGGAAGATCTCAAGAAAAATTTGGAAAATGTGGTGGTTCCAATGTTTTGCAATGCCAGTATAGGTAAAATATTTATAATAATGTCCTCAAGATACAGGTCTCTCTTGTTCGAATGCGCATTTTTCATCTTCAATTTAAAGCATCCTTAGAACACCATCGCCTGTGGTTTATGCCAGTCAGGTAACTTGCTTGAGACAACTGGCTTGTACGACAATCGTGTAAACATTTTGCTGTTTCAGCTGTTACCGAGGAACAGGAGGCGAAGTTAAATAAGCTGCTCCGCTTGTGGGAATCCAAGTCGAACTATTTCGAGTCGGCGGTCATTGAGAAAATGAAGAGTCCCACTAGCTCCTACCAGGAGTATCAGAACAACTTGATAGCGCAACACTCTAATGCCATTGCGCATCTAACTCAACAGACAAAAACCACTTTCGAGAAGTATGTGTTGCGCGGTTTATCATAGAGTGTTGTTCATATTAATGCATAAATAACTTTTAACCCGTTTTCAGTTACCAAACGCAGCATCAGGCATTCGTCGCCCACACAATGCAACAGATTCAGCAGCTAGAGATGCAAAAGCATGCTTTGGAGTTGCAGAGTCAGGAGCAAAAAGATAACATGCAGCCGCCAAGCCTTCAAGGGCCCTTCCAAAACAATTCCTTCAGCGACCAGGGCTTTCCCAAATGGGCGGTTTCCATGATCAAAGCTACACTACTGGCAACCAGCTATACGGTAGCGAGAGTGGCGACAACTATCCCTCCAACAACAGTATAAGTGGCAACGAGAACAGTTATGACAGTCAAACGTTTGAACAAATCACTGGCCACAAGAAAAATGACAATGATGACATGGATATGCCGAACCTTCCAAATGTCAACTTTTCTCAACCACCACCAGGTTTCATGCCTCAAGATAACCCACCTTACTTAGCATTCCAAAACGGTCTACCGGATCTTACCAAACCTCCGCCCGGATTCATTCCTTTCCCTGAAATAAATAATGAGGACCTAATGCCGTCCGTACCATATTTCGAATTGCCGGCCGGACTCATGGTGCCTTTGATCATGGTGAGTTATTGATCTTTTTTTCAATTATTAAAAAAAAATCAGATGGCTAATTAGCTGCAGATTTATATATATATAAAAAAACGTAATCTAACTCACTTTTTACACGTAGTTCTTAAATTTAGAATAGTATGTCATTATTAAAAATGGGATGACAATTAATTTTTAAAAATTTTAGCAACATGAGGTAAGTGCCGATTAAAACGAATATGACTGTATTAAATGTTATATGTGCATCTGTGTTGATCGTATGTATGTAATTTTTGAATATTGTTGTCTTGTCAACTATTTGATATAAGTTCGTAATACTGTTCTCTATTTCGGCAGCTTGAAGAGGATCGTTATAGACCCTTGGATCCGGCGAAAATACGGCTACCTCCCCCGGCGCCACCTAACGAGAGGTTGCTAGCAGCGGTGGATGCTTTCTATGCATCACCAAACCATGAGCGGCCACGAGACAAGTATGTATTTTTCACCTATATAAGAGCACTACGCATAATATTAATTTGGGACTAAGGCTTAAAACGCGCTCTAACTCTAACTTACCAACAGTTAGATATCCACCATTGAAAAAGTATTTTAATGGTGGTGAAAAAGCATTTTAATTTATCAAGGTCTTGTCTGTTTTTCCTTATTCAATGTATATTTCGTTTAATAGAGATGACAGTTTTTTTACTATGTATGTATGTTTATGTATTACCCAGGGTCACCCAGATAGTCCTCAAAAGTATTTTTTCTTGGTTGATTGCTTCAAAACGTAAGAACCTCTTATTGGTTATGGTGGTATTCGAGCGAGTTACGTTTTATCGTCATTGCAGTTAAAACTATTCATTATTTAGACCAATTCTAAATATAGCTGTTATAATCCCTAGCATTGTTTAACTTATTTATTTATATTGTGCTTACAGTGAGGGTTGGGAGAAACTCGGCTTGTACGAGTACTACAAGGCGAAGAATGCCGCGCGCAAACGCAAAGAGGAGGACATTGCTCAGGGCAGAAGGGAGAAGTCCAGGTCTCCGACCCCCATACCCAAGGACCTTCAGAAGCAGCCAACACCACCCGGAAGGAGGTACAGGTCGAAGAGCAAATCCCCTGAGAGGACCACACCGGAGCCAACAAAGTCAGAGTCTAGATCCCCTTCGCCAAGGAGAAATCAAGTTATGTGGAGACGGGAAAGAGAGAGGGAGAGTAAGTGAAATTATCATCATCGGTTTAATATTGTTATAATGTAATGGTTATCGATCAAACAAACTGACTTTATCTGGCTAAACAAGTACTAAGTACATCACATAATTTAAACTCCTCGTGAATTTTTGTACAGGTGGATATATTATTTTACGCGGTTGTTATGAATCAACACGTCTTGTGAAAACATTAATCACTTTCTTAATTTAAACTCTATTGGGCAACAATTTACATAATTGTGCATATACCACCGGATTGGAAAACTTCAATTTGATGCGTTCAACAACTTACGTGGAAATAATCGATATGCATACATTCTAATACATTCAAATTAACGGTTTTGCTATCATCTAGAGTTCTTATTTATGAACCGTCGCCGAGATGTCAATTATTAGATCTATTCTTCGATATATGAATATAACATCTAGCATCGCATTACTCTTGATTAATTATTAAAGACTATATACTTTTTTTATTTGGCGTAGTTAAATACATTATTGCTTCATATTGAAGGCGTAGAATTACATGATACTGATGCATCTCATCTGCATTTCCTATGATAGACCCAGAATTAATGTTGATATTGTAACTCTTGGCGAAATAGCGCCATACAGCTAATTTATTGATAAATTGTCAACGAGAAATCACTAAGCGATATAACATCTCAAATATAGGTTGAAACATTAGAGGAAGGTCTTGCTTTCACACTGACTAAGAAAGATTTACCGTGGTGGCCACCTCATATGCAGTCTAAACTACTCCATTTCGTTATTGAATAAAAGTACTTTTAGGATTATTTCGCGTTTATTTTATATTTTCGATTTCGACCTTTCGAACTTCAGCGGATAAGTAAGTAATTGTCGTCGTATACAAAAAGAATATTATACTCATTTCAGTTTTGGCTTCTGGGCACGTAAATAGTGGATAAATTGGAAAAGAAAAAGAAAGAAAAATGTTATTTAGTCAAAACACTATTCTTATAGAATCATATCAAGATTACAAAACGTTTGATGCACAAGAAGTTTCACTCATGTATCAGAATTAAAAATCTCCTGTGATGCTGATTTTAGTGGAACCAACTGAGAGTGATAGAGACAACATTATTATACAAAGAATAATTTAAACTTAAATTAACAGCTATAACAAAACGAAAACTAAAATGAGCGCGTACATTAAATAAATAATGTAAAATGTAAACGTAATGCATCCGTAAAGAATGAAGAGGATTTGATAACCGATTCAGATAACTGGAACATCTATAATTAATGAAAACGTCGTTTCTCTTACCAAATTTCCAACGAGAAATAAGCAATCTAAACTATTTATTGTGATACTAGTTAACAGAACTAGTGTTTAAGTATTCGATCGAAATTCGTAACATCATGTCTCAGCTGCGACGTCACAGCTCTTTTCTTAGGCAGGGCGTAACACTTACTTTCAGGTGAACGCTATTCTCACTTGCAAATAACATAAGGCCAATGTTTCTGGTAATGTACGTCACTATGCACTATTTTAACCATCTCTGTTTTGTCTGCAGGTTTAGGAATGAATCATTTATTGATAAGAATTTCATATTAAATTTCGCTTTCAGCGTTCGTCCGCTCTCCCGTCCAGGTCGAGGTCGCGGTCCCGCAGCAAGTCGCCGTTGGTGAGCGTTCGCAGGAGATCCCGGCTGTCAGCAGCGTCGACGCATAGGTCACGCATACCCTGAGTTCTGTTAGTACCTTTACTAGTGTACTAGGATTTTCCAACTCGGAAAATGGCGACTTATAATAGTTATCAGTAACCTCCGACAATTTAACGTGTACTAGTATTGTCATGTCTAAATTGTCTGCATACAGTTGAAATGCACAGTTCCAAAGGATCAAATGGAACCCACTTTTGTTACAGTTTCAATTAAACTTATAATGTAAATTTTAGAACTTATGTTAAATCTGATTAAAGGAAATTAAAATGACCGATTCATAATAAGAACGTGTATAACTTTTTGTTGAAGTTTAGTGAATGTGTTCTTGTTGGTGGAGCATCGTGTTTTCAATCTGTCAAGTTAACGTTAATAGCGTTAAATATTTCATTTTTTGTTATTAAATTCATCCCTTTTTTGGTTCGCGTAGAGGTTTATTTGAGAAGCTTTATCAAGAATGATGGGTTTTAGTTCAAGCTAGGTAAGATACACTGAAAATAGCTGGCCATACTCTTGTGGGAATCTAGGTTAATATTTAACAAGGGTCAGCTAGGGACATTCGACGTTCGATGTACATATCAGGACGACTATCGAAAAAAGTTATCCTGTAAGTTCCTACCTTATCCAAATGTTGAACCATAATAACATTTATATGTCTGTCATACGTTGTTTCCTTTGCCAATAAATGATTGCTTAATGACGATATCTACAAAATGAACTCCAAATGATAGCACATTTGCTCAGTTGTAACAGTTTAAAAACACTTTTATATATGAAATTAATTTTTAGAATCTTTGTTGTTTATTTCTGATTAAAAAACGTTGTGTATATATGCGAATTGACATAATATTGTCTCATTTTTAGTTAAGTATAGTGACAGAATTTTTTAGGTCCTAGCTTTGACGCTACTCTATAGTATTTATTTAAATATATACGATTATTAATTTCTAAGCTATAAACATTAGGTTACAGTTTCGATACATTGAATATAAATCAATATATCAAGTAAAATAAAACAATTAATTTAAAATACCATCACTATCAAGACGCTAACTCGATTGCTTTTCTTAGCAATGCCCCGTTCCAAACAACGTCTAGTGGTCTGGACCCTAGTAATAAAGGTCATCAGTTGCTGCAGAAGATGGGCTGGAGCGCGGGCGGTCTGGGCGCCTCCGGGCAGGGCATCGCGGAACCGATCAGCGGCGGAACTGTGCGAGACAGGCAGGACCAATACAAAGGTGATAGTAGAATATCCATATTTTATTCAAAGCTTTTTCTCTGAAAAGGCCGGTACCTTATTACCAATAATAGTGTTCTTCAATAGCAGAATTATAATTTAGTAACTTAGTTCCGCAGCGGCTTCTGCTTGTGTAAACATATTACAAATCGTTTATTCTGATATATTATTAAACTAGAGTTGCAACGAAAAGTGATTTGGCCGAATATTAGGTACAAGATAAATGATTATCGAGCGCATTAACAAGATTAAGACAAGTCACAACTGATCATAATACCCATTTTCTGTAGTTTGTCTCTCTTCTTTTAGGACTTTGAGATTATTTTCTGAAGCTGGTATCATTTATGACGAAAAGCTAAATTGCTTGCTTTCTCCACAAAAGCTGAAAAGCTTATCTTTTTCTGTCACAATATGTGACTGATCAGTTTCACTAAACCTTTGTAATTCGGTAATCAATCTGTATAATTTTAACTAATCTGATGTGTCTTTGACTGACTTCACAAAAGAAGGAGCTACTCAAGTTTTTTTACCTCGTTGCTTCACTCGTAGCGCTCCGATTTTATTCGTTTATATGATGGATATTAGCTTCCCATTGGTCCCAAAATTACAGCACCAAAAATCACAACCTCGTGCGATTAGATTAAAAACGCTGCCAAAACCGTTAAAGATGGACATAAAGTATGTAACATCATTTTACTACTTGAATTGGTCTACAATAAAGTCCGCGATAGCATATATCTATGTTCTATGAATAATGCACACCAAACATTTTAATGTAAACTTAAAAAAAAATTGAAACATTGTTAGTTGTCTGTCATATTTTTTTGTTCAAATTTCGCTTGCGTATTGAGTATTGTTCGGCCTAACACCGAATAGTATCCAAATATTCGTGATATCAAATTTCAAGATTCAAGTTTAAATAAAATTAGTTTTCGTTTTGATGCTATATAGTAATAAGTATCTATAAAAAAAATCGCATTTACAAGAGTAAGATTTTGTTGGGTATAATAGTTGCTTGCTTGTTGTTTTTTTAATAAAACTTTTACATACTATTAACATGAACTTAATTTATACATTCCTTTAATTAAAGTATATTTAGCATACAATGAAAATAATGAAAGCTAAGGGACATTGAATATAAACAAAAATAACCTGAGCAGCGAGTTTCACAACTGTCACATAATATACTGGTTATGGAACAAACATAGGTATCAAATAATAGTGCCATAACTAAATATTGTGCCACATCAGGCTACATTCTATAGGTTTATTCCTCAGAGTAGCAGATCCAGTGAATTTATGTATGGTGGCAAACTTCCTATGAAATACTATAAATTTTTGCAGTCATAGTATAATTTCTTGCATATAATTTCAATATTTTTGTGCTTTGTTAAAATTATATTCAAAGTTAAAATATTACAACCAACAATGACAAATTTGCTTGTTTGGTATGGTTGTGTGTCATATTACATGCCTGTTATATTAGTATTGAAGAAATAACTCGACAAAAAGCCCTAATTTATGCTGATTGTGTGCAAGATAAGACATCAAAGATCCGTCTGTTTTTCCCTCCTTTCAGTCTTAACTGTACTCAGACTGAAATCTTCACCAATTTTAAAACACTATAAAAGTTAAACAACCACCCCTTATTTGATATATGCAGTGCCATATACATATTGCAGACAAGAGGTGCACAGATTTTAATAACAGACTATGATGGATAGATTTTGGAATATATTCATCACTTACCAAATCCATCTAAGTAATAGTATTTAGCAGTGTTTTATTTTTATGTAGGACCAATGCCAATAATGGCCACATTGTCAATAATTCAAAATTTACAATGTATACAAAGAGAATTTTTTTAGCTTTATAGTATTTATACATTCTTGATTTTGATTTGAAAAAAAGAGACTGTTGGTAGCTAATATTAATTTTCCAATAACGTATTTTCAAAAATATCTATTAAGAGGTAGACTAATTAAACTTGTATTTTTATAGGTGTTGGCGTAAACCTAAATGACCCATATGAAAATTTCAGAAAGAACAAGGGTGCGGCATTTATTACGAGAATGAAGGAGAGAGCTCTCGAACGGTCAACGTGATTGATAAAAGACTTATACATGAATGTAAATGTGTAAAATGGCGAATGTATGTGTGTTTGGGATATGATTTATTTTATCTAAATCATCTTAATAAAGTTATAAAATTTGTATTTGTGACTTATTTAATGTTACAATTCGAAATCATCCTCATAGTTATCTTTGAACTCTGCAAGTCTAGCTAAACGCTCCTTAAATTCATCCTCTTCACACCCCTCCTCTCGGAATTTGTGCAATTTTGCAAATTTGATCCTGCTTACTTCTCTGTGCAATTTCTCAATCATGTTAGATAAAAAGTTTCCATTGTGATAACCAGCTATGACGGCACAACTTTCCACAGTATTTTCACTGTTCTCATTAGAAACCAGCCCATATTTATTTAAACTTTTAGAAAATATATTTGGATATGGTGTCTTAACTTCCAATGGTTTCTCACAAACAGTGACATTGGTTGCAGACAGAAATTGTTTGCTTGAAAATATAACTCAAACATTTCTTTTACTGTATTGCATTTGTATGCAGGTAAGTTCATTTGCTCTTTTGCTTCTATTCATTGGTGCTTTTAAGTAATTTACTGGTATTCCTCTTACAGTTATCAGTTGGAATATTTTGTCTGTGGCAATCTTGCAACTCGGTGTTATTGTTGTGCAAAGAGGTTTTGTGTTGGTGTTCAAATATTCTATCAAATATTGTGAATCATTCAATGCTAATGGCAGGCCCAGTGAAGCCGCTGCCATTTTCCTTCCATAACCAGTCATATCAGTACACACATCATAAAGAGTGCAGAAGTTGTTATTTAATCTGTACTTCTGGCTTAATGAGTCCAGCGCAGAAGCAAGAACAGCAGAAGAGTGATAGTACAATTCTGGGTTATAATTCAAGTGTTCAAATGGTCTTGCAGTTCCTGGCTTTCTCCATCCTTTCTCCCCAGTACAAAGAGGAACATAAAAAGATGAATGTTGTGACAGTTCTTCGATGGCAAATGCAAAGTTTATCAGTCTATTTGTGTCTTTCAAAGTCGACTTATCCCTTTCTTCTTGTGTAGATGAGTTATTGTCAGCAAAATTAGAAGCGATTATTGGATGGGCCAAAATTGGTTTAGAATATTCATCACACAAATGCTCAATACTGCCTAGAGCAAGACCAGCAAAACCATCAGTACCATCAAAATTAACTTGGAAACCCTGCAAGCCATCACACTCTTCAACATACTTTCTAATTCTATCTGAGAATGTTTCGCCAAATTCATGTTTCCAAATTGTTTGTCCAGTATGGTATATTTCAAAACTCTCCTGTAATTGAGTATTAAATATAAGTTTCCAAAAAGTGTTATCAACTATCAAACCAATGTTTATCTTGTTCATAACAATATAAATAACATATAACAAAGATTTCTAGAGATCTTTGAAAATAACAATTCCTGACTTACCATCTTTATACTTAGTTAGGAAACTGTAATGCTTTAAATTTGAATCTTTGTTTTTAACAAAATAAACTGTTTTAGTAAGTTTATAGTTCAACAAGAAGAAGCAAGATAAAGAACTTTGCTACACAATGAGTAGTTTCTCTCTTAATTAATAAAACTCTAAAACTTAAACTGTATTAATTGCAATTTAATACTTACAGTTCCATCTCCATGTTGATATTCTTTAATGATATTGATTGATCTTGAGTGTAATCTGGGGTATAAATAATCAGTCCATGTGTTTATATCATTTTCCAGGACATATTTTTTAGAGACTACATCAGTGGTGGGTTTTGTTTCAATATCAGTCAGAAATTCATTCTTTTCAACATTTGGTTCTTCTATCTTTTCAACAGCATGCCATTGACATTCTTCTTGTGCAGTTTCATCAGGTAGACCACCACTGTCAGGTAAAGTATTCAAGGAACCTTTTAAATCTGCCAACAGTAATCTTGGAGTATAAGTGACCTCTCCTTTTGTATTTTGACCTTCCCTATATAAAATATCAGGGTTTGTTTCATATTTTACTGTGCCTGTGTAATCAAAACTTAACTCCTGTATGTTCCAAAAGTGTGTACCCACATAATTTGTGTAATGTCCAAATTGAAGTGTAAGCAATTCTTGAGAAGACATTATATTGTTTACTAACACAGTCAAATTATATAGGGTTTATAATAATAATGTTCAGTTAATCAATCCTGAAAATATCACAAGAAATAAATATTAACACAGTTATTAAAGAAACATGAAAATCATTATCAATCAATCATTCATATATGATTTAATTAAAGACTGAAAATTATGTTACTAAACCTAGAATTTATTATATTTATAACTGCATAGCAACTGGAGGTGTGGTGATATAGATCTTTAAAGTTTAGTTTTCCTCTTTACCTATTACTAAAATTATATACTTGCTGAATAACTGCTAAAAATATGTTTTAGAGATCATAAAAAAAAGAATAGTCATAAAAATAAAATAGTGTTGTTTCAACATTAACGTTAAAAATATATGTAATCAGATTTAAACACAGGGCTTTTTGTTAGTAATATTCCATTAGAAAAGTACATACAGAAGAATTATCATTTATGAGGAAGTGTAAAAGGGTAAAGGCGAGAGATGCTGCTTAAGATTGTTATGTATTGTTAAGCATTATTGTCTACATCTATCTACAAGTCAAGCAATACTTTTGTATTGCTTAATATACTAGCATTTTTTAAATACAAGTGAATTAAAAGTTCAGTAACTATAAGCCATTATGCGCACTACCAAAATTGAAAAATATCTTAGTAAAATTGAACGGAAAGAGAGATTTCATAAATTTTTCGTAATAATATAACATTACTTACAGAACTAGTAGCTAAATCGTTTTAAATGCACTGTATAACTACAAAAAAGAATCATAAATAATTCCTCATGCTTTTTGTTGTTTGACATTTTGAACATCCTTAAATGACAGCGATAAACAAAACATATATAATTTTTCTTTCTTTATTCTGGCATTGGCTCAAGGTGTTCGGCCAAAAGTCTTTTAATTTTTTTCAATATTACATTAACTAATATACGTTTAAGGGATGTTTAAAAAATGGTGATACCAGAAAAAATATGCAAATACAATTTATAGTAACTTTAATAAAACCAAAAATTTTTCGCCAATACAAATTTTATCTAACTTGGAGACTTCTTAACTACGAACTCTTGCTAAATTTAAATTTTTTCGAAGTGGTACGTCCTCATCTTTCAGTGGAGTACCGCAAAGTAAGCAAAGTGTATTGTGGTTTCAAGACACCGATCACTAGGTAAATGAGACAGAACAAACCATGTCTTAGAGCGACAAAGGGATTTACGACATTACAAGTTACATTTTGTGTGTTTCAGCATGAAACACGTTACGCTCGTCTTGTGACTTTCTTCATTAAAAGAATCTTAGAAGTGTGCTTTACTATATTATAAATATTTATATATGCTGTCGTTACAGCTTATTTATTTTATCTTTTCAGTGGATTGGTCCGTCTTTTCTGGAGGTATTTTTTTCTTTCTTTGTTATTTCTCCTATTTATCTGGTCAAAAATAAAATAAAGTGAGTGTGACTCCAATCTATTTCTCGCTGACGAAATCTCCTTAAGGAGTAGATTCGCTTATAATGTGAGCGACATCAGCTTCCACGGGCAGGTCAAAGGAAATGCATGAACCGAACAACAATTTTTTTTATGTCCTCTACGTTAGCCTTGTTTAACAACACACTGGCGCTGGTCACCCAGGAAGCTATCTCACAGGCCTCTGCGCAATGTGCGTCAATATTCAAGCAACAGACTCCCAAATCAGCTTGAGATCTAAAACTTGAAATGTTTATTGTATGTTTATTAATAGTAATACTTACATATAAGAAAATTTGTGCAAATAATAACTTATTTACATAAAATCTTTATCAAATAATTTGCAATATTATTATTCTTTATATGATTTTTACTTTTGATAAAAATATTTTTTTTAATCACATAAATATTTTTAATCACTTGAACTTACTTGCCAATAGCATTGTCTACTAGTCAAACCCTTGGCGTACCCGCACTCACTTTGTTATCTCTGCACCACGCAGGGACAGGGCAAAATAATGAAAAAATGCTTTAAGCATACATTTATATGAATGAAGAAATAGAACGAATACTTTGCTAATGTTTTGCAAATTTTGATAGATAGATTTTGATTATGGTAATTTATTTATTTAAGGCGGCGGGAAATGACGATCCGACCGCCCACTAGTGCTTTCGTGCAGCCCACTTGCTCGGCTGTATGACAGCACTGGTGCAATCAGTCGACCGAATGATGGGGGTGAAACCATTACAAACTGGTGAAGGCTAAATAGAATGCAGCGTGGGCGGCAGTGCCTTACACTAAGACCTTCATCATACTGCTTGCTTACTAGTATTTTGCCCCCAAGGGACGTGGGGGAGGCCTGTGTCGGCTTTTGGCTAAAATGATGATGATTTGACTGCCTTCGTAGTCTAGTGGTATAGGCGTGTGCTTTAGAAACCGGAGGTCGTGGGTTCGAATCCTGCGGGGACTTGGTTAGGGCATTTTGGATCACCCAATTGTCTGAAAAATAAGATGATCCATGCGTCGGATGGGCATGTAAAAAGTCAGTCCACCCACAAACCCGCATTGGACCAGCGTGGTGGGATACGGTCCAAAAAACCCCCTAATGGATAAGGGGTGTATTAGGGGAGGGCTATGTCCAGCAGTGGACATAGGCCTTACAGGCTGATGATGTGATGATGATTTATTTAAACTTTTTGCATAGTCGGTAAATAATTAATTGAGATGTTTTATGTAATCCTTTGCTCATTTTCCTACTTCTAAGTTATTACAAGGACCAAATATTTTTTAAGTAGAAATGACAGAGTGACATGTTATCAACATAAGTTGATGCGAGTAATTGCATAGATTAGTCAAAATATTTTTGGGACGGAGATGTCTAAATTGGATCCAGCAGAGTCGAGAGCTACAAAATGTCGTAGAAAAGCTTCTGCTTTCATTGAAACCGAAGAAAGTAAAATTAAAGTGTTCTTGACAACCGCTATTAACGTAAATTTCGGACATTAACACATTATATCAATTTACAAGCGAGCGACTATGCTATGAGTCTTATATTATTTTAATTTATAACAAAAAGATAGCCGTTTAAAAAACAACGTAATTTAGAGTCCCTACAATGCATAGAGCAAAGTTCATTTCAGCCAGTAACGCCACTGCAGTATAGACAATAGTAACACCAACTGGTTCCTGGTTTTTTCTGCAAGATAGAATTACTATTCTTCCTACATCTTTTCAGGATTAAACACATCATAATAATAATATTTTTGATTCCATATTTAATTGATATAATCTTAAGTAAAACAATATTTTTATACTAAATTTGATTCGAATACTACGCACCAAGTAAACCAAGAAAAGTCAATTCGAAAAATCCGCTTTCATTATTCCGGCCGCTATCGGCCCACTACGAAACGTGTCAAGCTTCACGCGATTATAAGGTTAAGTTCGGATGAATGCAGTATCGAGGGTGGCAGGTTGAGGCGAAATATTATAAATAACTAAGCAATTGTTTGCGACAAAAGAGAGGGAATGAATGGCGTTCCTTGGCGTTATCGCGTCGCGCACGCGCTCCTCCCGCCGCCGCGTACGGCTCCGAGATTAGTTCGATTGCGCGCCACGTGGCGCCACGTGCGCGCCTGCCCTCCAAACAAGATTAACGGATTTGCTCACTACAGATTGCACACGAATGGGCAGGAAGTGTAAAGTGAAACGGCGGTAATGAGAACTCTTTGTGGAATGGAGTTATCCGTAATGAGATATGCGATGCGAAAATGTTGCATTCACTCTAAAATAAGCAATAAAATATTTGGTCTACCGTTATTCCATTTAACTCTTTAATTGGGATCTGATTTTTTAAAGATTAAAGCGATGAGACAAAAAAGAGGTTTATAAGATGGTAAGTGAAACCTGTAAGAAAGGCAGTGGAAGACGCTTAAAATCCACTTGCCGCCTTGTGACATGGGATAACACATCTCGTTTACTTACCACCTTGCAGATAAAGATGAAGACAGAAAATAATTTAGTTATTACTATCAATAGTTATTTTAAATAAACCGGAACGCTTAAACTTTAAAGACAGTGTAAAATGGTCTGATAGCATGAGGTAAGCATGTTTCATCAGGTTGCAGTCACCTATACGTTTTAAAATCGAAACATATAACTACTAGTACTAGTACTAACTGTGTAAGATTCAGTGATTTTGAAAACCTGCACGCCACGCTTCACGTTTCCTTTATCAAATGAAAACACATTTTAATGTAGTTTAGTTAGCCCGGGAAAATTTTAACAACATCTGTAATGAATACTTTTAAGCAGACAACACTCAAAATTTCCATGTATCGGCGCTCGCTTTCTTAACCGGAAAACATGGTTCAAACATGATCCATCAATTGGCATATACAAGTCGAACCCATACTAATTTAGTTATTATGATAACTTTATACCATTAACACTTCTTCCCACTAGCTATATTGTTGCAATAAAAAGTTATCAGTATCATTATGTATCTTAACTTACGTCCACTCGAAATCAGTGACTCTTTCAAGTATTGTCTACGTATTAACGCATCCAGTGAAAATTCAAGAGCTTAGCGCGTCGCATTAGCCAAATAAATCTGAATGAATCGTCTAGCAGGAGAACAATGCGCGGCTCCTAATAGACATTAATACAGCATTAGCTTTAGGGAGACGGCACACGCCGGCGACGCCTTGTTTGCCAAACTGCCCTAATCCGCTATTTGTTGCGTGGGGTGGCCATGTTGCGGCAGTTCATAAAATTTACCTGAACTATATTCATATATTTTCTGGGACAACACACACAGACCGGTGTGGTCGAACATACACACCCTTGGCTATATGACCCTGCACCGTAACAGTATATTAGATAGGAGCGTCGTAGAAACCTTCTGGGGACCTTGGTGCTCGAAGTCACTTCGTGGGGAGACAAGCATGCGGAATCGGACTACCCCCCTATATCCGGTAAAGTTCTTATTGGTTTATTCCACAGAGCAGCGGACCACGTCAAAAGAAGGATCGTTTTTAATTTGACACCAAAGAAATTGAGCTCATGATGCAGGTCTAGTGGTGGATTGTTAAAGCAGTTGATGATACTTACGTTCGCTCAATAGAAAAATTTCGGCAGTTTCTAACAGATTACATTTGTTGATTTTTTTGTGATCAAATATTTATTATTATTTTTTACGCTTTATAGTTAAAGGTGTTTAATATTAGATAAAAATGTAATAAATAGAATTGAAGCTAAAACAGATTTACTAGTAAATTGTATTTAAAAAAAAGTCTTTATTGCTTGCAACCATTTAAAATATTATTTAGCATATATATCTGTCTGTGTTAAAACTCGTTAAGCGTATCAAAACGCATTTCTTTACTTTTAGTCACTTTTAGTAAAAAACTAAAAAAAAATTATTATCTATATTTTATTGTTTGGACCAGCGTGGTGGGATATGGTCTAATAACCCCATAGTGAAAAAGGCTAGTACATTAGGGGAAGCCTATATCCAGCAACGGACTAACAAAGGCTAATGATGATGATGAACCATTGTTTTGTTTTTTAGTGTCCGACCGAAATTTCGGTTTCGGTTTCGGTTTCAGCGAGTTTCGGCCAAAATCGAGTTTCGGCCGTAGTTTCGGTTTCGGCCGAATTTGGCGAACTTTGCCGAAACCGAAACTGGTTTGAGAAGTTGTCATGTTATGAAAATTAAATGATTTTAAAGGAAACAAAATTGTATCGAAAGTTAAGTGTATCAAAACTCAAATGAGTGGATTTTAGTTCCGACAACCATTTTAATCTACTTAAAATAGATCGATGATTCTTCTAGAACGACGAGAAGGGATCAAAAAGTAGCAAGTACAAAAAAGATACTCCTTGGTAACAAAATAAATAAATACTGGAAGGCATAGCTCAGATATTTGCTATGTTAATAAAAATAATCTTCGATTCTCTTTGCTATTTTTCTGAATGGAGTGATTTGTTTGTCTTCATTGGCACGTTTTCTCTGAATTGTAGAAAAACCAAGTGCGGGCTTGTTAGCAAAAACCTCTGTTAAAAAAAAATAACGGCGCATAATATTCAATACGATTGTGAGGCAACATAAGAGTAGGAGAGGGTCCCAATTTTGAGTGAGAACGAGCACGGTAGACAAATATCATTGCAGCCACCCATCAACCTCATTTTTCCAAGAAAATGCTGCTAAATTCGAAACACTGTATTAAGCGATCAAAGAATTACCATCCGATAGCTAATTTAATGAACGGGCATTTTAAAAACATTCAGCTATTATCTGTAAATAAATTTGAAAAAGTTTAAAAGAAACATTTGTGCGTTAAAGGATATTATTGTTGTAATGACTTGATAGATAACACGCCTAGTAATGAACTGCTGCTCTCTAGGCTATTCCAAACTCTTATAATATAATGTTGTGTGTAAAAAATTGTAAAATTAATCGAAAAAGAAAAAATCCCTCTGAGTTTCTTACGCCAGTTCTTCTCAAATTAGGGCTTACATATCCAAACCCTAAAAGTTTATTTGACAATCAATAAGAAAGTGTAATGCTTCTAAATTGAATAAAGATATTTGACTTTGACTTTCATATGGAGGTATTCAATCCACATTGGCACAACTTTTGTATATGAGAAAAGTCTCCGCAAGATGCCGAGAATCAAAAACAATATCGACTTGACAATTCGAAAATATTGTTGGACAAGTTATAGGAAGATTCGGAAAACTTTGTTGTCTCGTTTTGTAACAGTCGATGAAACATGATGATGGGTTATGCTTTTGGACCTGGAGACGAAACTGAAATGTTCACAATGAAAACCACCATCCGCCCAACCCCGAAGAACTTTCATGCCGTGGCATCTACTGGCAAGGTTATGTCCTTAATATGTTGGGACTCAGAAGTGACATTATTATTTATTACCTAGAGCCGGGAACTACATTTAATTCCCTTGTTTGCAGATGCCGTGAAAGATAAAAGGGGAATCGTCGTAGAGGTGTGCTGTTTTGACTTGATATCGCACCTGAAGTTAGGTTGGTAGAAACGATGGCCGCCATTCCAATTGGTTGAAAGCCCTTATTCACCAGATCTGGCATAGCATTTATCTTGTTACAAATTTCCACAATATTTAAGAGGAAACATATGCGAAGATAAGTAAAGGATGCTGTCAAGTTCTTTTGCAGGACTATGGCAATTTTTTTTTAAAGATTGAAACCTTGGAAAAACGCAGAGTTAGTGTGAAGGAATATGTAGAAAAATAAATAATTATGTTATTAATACTCATTATATTCTATCTCATTCCAACTATTTTTGATCCCTTCTTGAAATTACAAATACAAACCAAGGTATTTAACACATACAGTAACAATTAGAATTTGTTTATTGATAACTGATATTTATTTCGCTATGAGAATATTATTTAAAAATATTTTGTTTAATTTTAATATTTTATTATATTAAAAGAAACTGCCTCCGTAGCCTAGTGGTATGGGCGTGTGATTTAGAAACCGGAGGTCGTGGTTCGAATCCTGCAGGGACGCAACAAATTTTCATTATTGTTTCCTAGTTGAGTTAGGACAATTTGGGCCGATCACCCAATTGTCTGACAAAGTAAGATGATCCATGCGTCGGATGGGCATGTAAAAGTCGGTCCACCACCAACCCGCAATGGACCAGCGTGGTGGGATACGGTCAAACCCCTAATGGATAGGGGAGGCCTATGTCCAGCAGTGAGCTAAAACAGGCTGATGATGATGATGAAAAGAAAAACAACAAATAAATCAATACCAGACTCTAATTACACTGTGTCTCCTTTAATGTCTTGTTTATGTAGAAAATTGGCTTAAAAGCTTCAAATTTCAGTACTTTAAGAACTTTGGTACTCGACCGTGAGTTTCGGTTTCGGTTTCGGTTTCGTGAAACTGAACTCATAACCGAACTTTCGGTTTCGGTTTCGGTTTCGAGCCGGAAAACCAGTTTCAGGTCGGACTCTAGTTTTTATTTGTCTTTGGTCGTGTTTTTAAATTAGTGGAGGAGAGCATTATATAAAATATAAAAAAGAATAAGTGTCAACAGCTTTGATAAACTTGAGATGTTTAGAGAAGAGATATGAAGAATAACTATTTTTAATATTTAAGTAAGAGTTTTATTTTGTAGTTAAATTATATTATGGCAACGAGCTCTAACTATGTGGACAACGCGCCCAATGAATATCATATCCGTTGCACAATACTTGGCCACCCTACGCAGTTGCGAGCGGCGCGTTGACTTCTGAGAGGAAATCCTTTTCCCACGGGCTTTATTCAAACATATGTAAAGCGTATGATGGATGACTCCCGCGCCGCCCTTAACCGGGGGTGAGACGTTTAAATCGCCATCCCCAACCCCAATCGCTTTTTCGCTGGTCACCAAACGACCATGTTAAAATTTATAATGTAACCTACACCGTGCGTTAAGTTGAAAGAGTTTGAATGACACACGACGGAATGATTGCGCTTTTTATTGTCGCTCGCCCAGGGGTTTAATGTTACCATTTTGGGAATTTATCGTTTGAGAGAGTTGCAACATTTTTATTTTTTGTGCGTCTGTTTTTTTTATTATGGCGATTTGAAATTTATGTTAAAAATGTCGATCTTTTTGTTATATTAAAGGTTCATAATTAGATTGCATTAAGTTAAGATGTAAATTTCCTTAAGGTTCTTACTGCAGATCTGAAGATTTCATACTTTGCTTTTGCTTTCCGCTGTTAAGAGATTTAATTGGGGCAGTTTATTTTTAGTACGACTGTCTCCGTAGCCTAGCAGGGTGTGTGTTTCAGAAACCGGAGGTCGAGGGTTCGAATCCGGCAGGGACTAAACAAATTTACATTGTTGTTTCCTAATTTGGGCCGATCACCCAATTGTCTGAAAAGTAAGATAATCCATGCGTTGGATGGGCATGTAAATAGTCAGTCCAACCCGCATTGGACCAGCGTGGTGGGATAGGGTCCAAAACCCTCTAACGGATAGGGGTGTATTAGAGGAGGCCTATGTCCAGCAGTGGACTATCACAGGCTGATGATGATGATGATGATGAGTTTATTTAGAATATTATGACTTTTATATTAGACTCTAAAAGTATACATGTAAAGTCATGTAAACGAAATCTGAGCACATTTTACAAAACTGTTTTGTATAGTGATTTAAAGAGACGGGGGTAAAACAAATGATTGACATGACGAATAAACTTCAACAGTAACAAACTATGCATAATGTCACATTATGAATCGTTGTATCCATTTGTAACAGAATATGGTGGATCGGCATTAAAAAGCTTAGTTGAAAACTGACGCGAAATGAGGCGAAAGTTTTCCCATTACGCAGCGCGCAGACATTAGCGACCCTCTTGGCTTCATTAAAATTTGTCAGTCTGTCGTATAGGGCCAACTTCTAAATGGATGTGGAAACTTCTCTAAGTGAAACTCGGCTGACGTGAAAACTTTGGCGGATTTCGAGTTGCCAGTTTTATTTTTTCTCCGCCGCCATCAATTACGCAGCCCGTCAGGAAGATTTTTCGCACTCGTGGTGCCGGAAAGAAAGTGTAATTTAAGTTTTTTCAAAAGTCGCTCGCATTCGAGTTATGATCTTTGTTCGGGAAGTTTGATTGATTTATTCCAAATTAAGTGAGTCGGGTTGCTTTTTTTTTTGTTTGCAAAAATTTTATTTTCAATGGGTAAGTGTAAACAGTAAAGTGTGCAAACCATTAAATACTTTGTAGGTAGTAGGTCTCCGTTTTACAGGGGACCGTCTGGGGTGGTGATGGTGGTGTAAAACACTACTGTGTTCCGGTTTGAAGGGCACCGTAGCCACTGTATTTACTGGGTAAACGAGACTTAACATCATATGTCCCACAGTTGGCAGCGCGTTTATGATACCACTGGTGTTACTAATGTCAATGGGCGTCGGTGACCACTTTCCATAAGGTGACCGGTGGTCATAAAAATAAACTTTCCAAGGTTTTTACGATGATACTACTAACACACAAAAGCTTGATTAAAGACCATAATTTTTCTATTAAAACACTCAGTTTCAATTCTCAACGTTTTTATTTTGTTTTTTGTGGCAGTACCTATATATTTATTTAATTTCGAGTTAAACTGAAGAAAACAGAATATTTAAAAAAATCATGTGTTTTTATCTCACTTTCAATAGCTTAACACTTAGAGTTCTACGAATGAGTTTAAAACTCTCCACTATTGAGTCTTACAAATAAACAAAGAGACTCGCGTTGAAACAAGCGCCTGCCATTTAAACGTCGGCAATCAGTCTCGCGGCCGCCCCATGGCTATTCAGTTATTGTGCCGTTTATGATCGAGGGGGTTAAATGAGCCCTGGGGCGAACGAGAGGGTGCTGGTGGTAGTTTAGCTTTAAATAACAGATGTAATTGTGTTCGAATCACTGAACACTGCTGTACCGAGACGGGAGAGGAAATATTGGACGTGTGGGTAACACGTTCAATATTATGGAATGCTTTTTTTTGTCTAAATCGACTGTTTAAAAAAACTATTGATTTACTCAATATGTTTTTGATATGTTATTAAAGTTTTTCTGATGTTATCTGTAACAATAATCTACTTACTTTTAATTTAAACAAATGTTATTATTACACATATATAGCAATGTATAATTTTTTTTTTCTGTAACATGTGTTTTGATGTTTAACACTATTTCGACAAACTTAAATAATAGTAACTGTCACAATCGTTATTCTCTCATTTTTTAACTTACAAATTTAGAGGCCTAATTACAATCAAATATAACTTTTTCCAAACACGTGCCCTAAAACGTTGTAATTAATAGCTATGACGTTATTAATAACAGTATTAAAACGGTATCATTAAACGTTGCGTAGAATAAGCTAGAGGGTGGTGATGTAATGAGAGCCGGCACTAAATCAGATTTTGGGGAGATACTTTCGTAGAAAATCCTTGGGGTGCAGATAAGAATTATCTAATACGGTCTATCCCGCCATGGTTATGCTAATGTGATAGTTTACTTTATTTGACCACATAGTTTTAGTTGAAAGTAAAGTTTATGTCGTTCGATAAAATAAATTAGTCATGGATGTTTAAACTTATACTATTCTAAATAATATATTGAATTGTATATTATATACTCATGCTTTTAAATAAATAGATTAACTCTTTATAAACTGTATAAACGCTTTAACATAGTGTTACCTTTTTTTAACAATCCTGATGTTTGATTACAGAGTTTTATTAAACACAATAATATGAAATGTCTCTGAAATTTTACAAAGCATTAACACATTTAAACGTGCCAGTTACTATTTTTTTAATTGTGTCATTGTTATTATTAGTACTTAAATTTATTTGGAAAAAGGTGTGCTGCGGCGAAATTACTGCAACATAGCTCATACGAGAGTTTAACGACTTGACAAAAAATTGGACTAATCGTTTCAGAGGAGAGAACAGAACCAAAACCATGCTTAGTAAATATACATATAACTTTAGATGTTTTATAAAGAAGATTTCTACTACATTTAAAAATAGAAAACGAATGGAAATACAACTT
Organism: Lamproptera curius; assembly: GCA_029286875.1. NCBI lineage: Eukaryota > Metazoa > Arthropoda > Insecta > Lepidoptera > Papilionidae > Lamproptera > Lamproptera curius. The sequence continues at coordinate 718,368 of JAGSMT010000039.1, read as the reverse complement.
CTACTTGTATCTAACATCTGTTTACAATTACAAGGATGTCTGAAGTGCTATTAAGTTATGACATTTCTTTTTATAAATGTTATTAATTAACCTAATATATATGATATTTATAGCTGCCGGTTTAATGTTTATAATCCCCAATTTATCTTTATTACGTATTCAATTTTATGATTCTGTTATTAAATAGTATTTTTTAAATTTACATATACCTCTGCTCGTTTTTTCTTTTTACATGTTATCGTGTCTAACATTCTAGTATTTATCTTAACACCTATTACTAAGATAATATTTGTCATAATCTTTTAAGAAAAGATTTACAAATTGTTTTATTTACAATGTATCTTTACTTATTTAATATAAGCCTGTATTCCAGAATTAAAAAACTGTGTAGTTTATAATTCTGGTTTACAGGCTTATATTGTAATTAGATCTCGAAACATTTTAGTTTACCTTTTGGCATATTCCTTTTTTTCCTATTTTAACGCAATAATGTGTTTACATATTAACAAAGTTTTTACAATAACACATAATATGAAACTTATAAATACATTAATAAAAACAACAAGAAATGGTGACATTTTAGGTATCTATAGCAAACTTAACAGTTATCTATTTCAGATTTAGTGGCAGATGGCGCTTTGTTTTTAATTACCCACTGTCTTCGTATTATTTGGGTTCGAATCAATTCGCGGGGATTTATAGGCGATGGCATTTGTTTCTCGTGTCGTCAGCTTGTTAGTGTGGTGTGGATTGGACAACGATCGGCTGGCAAAACAGAGTGAGGACAGATGTCGTGTATGTTAATAAGTGTTGCACCCTATATCGCATTGTGGTCGTGTTTTAATAGCAATGCGGTTTAGTTTTAAAGATATCACGTGGCATTGTTGAGGTATGTGATTTGGATCATTGTTTTTATAATAATTAAAAAGTGATTGTTGCAGTTTTATTCGTGCTCTACACATTTTAAATTTGTTTTGATTAATTTGTTGTAAGGAATGATTTTTATGTTTGTAAATAAAAATATCAAAACGTATGTTTTTTTTCACTTCACTGACTATTTGACTAGTTGAGTCGTAAACCATTGTACGATTGATATTTATCTGTGCAATCCTTAAAACCTTTATGTTGCGGGTGAGACTTGAATATTTATCTAAATAATTAAATGAATAAAATGCCGTTACTAGTATCACACAACACAGTAAGCGATTCTTTTGTAATTCTAATATTAAAATACTTTAATTTTGTTATCGTGAAACGTTTTGCTTCATATAATGTACTGAAATATGTTTTAGGCAGTCTCCGTATTTTAATAAGTCATGATTTGATGGAAGATAGTAGGCGGTATATCGGAGACCATGTTTTAATCGTCACAATTTGTTGAATCGCTCGCAACATTAATAAGCCACCGTACGACGGAGTAATTAGGCGAGGCACGGGCCTGCGGGGGGCGTTGTAGGATAGGAAGCCCGCCGGAGATGAAGCCGCGATACAATATCCGGTTAGACGCCATTTCCGCCGCGAGACGGCGCGCGTGTGTGCCAGAATAGTCCGTTTACGCGCCAAAATCTGACATACGGATGCGTCGTTATTTTACGACGAATAAATAAATTGTGCATTTATTGAACGGAGTCATGCACTGTTTTATAATAAAATCTGTTTAGAACAAGTTTAGTACAAATAGACTACGTATTGTTATTTGTTTACTTAAAATAAAAAATACGTTTGCATATAATAACATAATATGATAAATAAAATGGATCGCAGAGTAACTAACGCTAACTATATTGTTGCCGGTTTTTTTAGACAATTTAGTCTGAATAACCAAGAGCCTAATAAGTTAGGGTATTTAGAGTTATAACGAACATGCAAATCTTAGGTGTCAAGACAAACTTTGTTTTTATAGGACCTCAATGCATAATTACATTTTAACATCAGAATGAGTATCATCAAGATGAAGAAGAACGTGTAATTATTCAGTTAACCCTGTTTGGTTTGAATAAGGCAGCTTCCGGTCGATTTGCGTGAAATTGTATTTAGGTCATGTTATTACATAGATTACATATCGGTTGGATTATATATTGTAGTAACATTGAAAGAAAAAAAAGTATAGAGCTTTAACACTAGTTAGGAAAGAAAATCAAGTACGATAATTTTATATTAATGTTAATATAATATAATAATATTAATGTTAATTAATATACATAAAAATAGCCCGCTGAGTTTTTTTCTGCCGGTTCTTCTCAGGTCTGTGGCGTCCTTTTCCGAACCGGTGGTAGTGTGTTTGACAATCAATAAGCAAGGTAAACTTCTATATTGAATAAAGATTTTGAATTTGAATTACTTATAGTTAGAATATATGATGAATAGTAGTTGTGTGTGAAGGCATATTTTAAATCTCTAGATGAATAAGAACAACTGGAATGAGAAAGCCTCAGGATTCATGTTTATGACGAACATATTGGGAAAGTATAAGTGCGATGCCTATTGCTGCAAAGATCTAGCTTGGAAACAGTAGTGTCTGAATAGGACGTAACACCACCTTAAAAATCATTAGGGGTGGTAATCCGTGGTGTCTTAGCTGTATTTACTATTCGGAGGAATGAACACCAGTAAGTGGCGTTTTTGCATACAATAATAAACAGATAAAAGCTTTCGTAAATAAAAAAGACATCACTTGAAACTTTCCATTCCGCTTACATGTTCATTTTAAAATAACAACACAACGGAAGCCCTCAGAATCGGGACAGTACAAAAAGCGTATTTCCTAAAACCGACATTTTATGAACAATGTCCTTATAAATATTAATCAAACGAATACATGTATGGCGGCTAGATGGAGATAAGCAGCGACACCCTCACAGCCCGTCGATGGCACGGGAGAGGTCTGTAAAATGCACCGGTCGCTCTCGAGCGAATGGGGCTCGTTCAACTATAGGATTATTACGCGAATCCAAGTGGCTTCGGCTGTGATGATGGCGTCGATAGGGCAGGCCGCGTCGCCTCGAGTTACCTCGTTACGTTCGTCGAGTGGGCAGTTACTTCAGCCGCCACTCTCGCCCTTTGTCCTTTGTCTGCTGCAAAGGAAACGGTCGGCCGACGCACCGCTGAGTGGATCGACTGTGTCTGATTCATGGGGAAACGTCTGGCGTTGTTAGCTCTTTTCGTTTGTCTGGCAAATACCATAAGTATTGACAAGAATTTCTATGATTAATTAGGAATGAGACGTATTTGGAAAAACTTCTTAAGAGTTACTTTTAATTGTGATGTAGACTATCATGCGTTAGAATAATGTTGTGCTTGTGAATTTTTATTAACTTTTAGGTTTTCTTAATTTGAACTAGATTTCGTTGATGTAATCGAATTTACGTAATTTGAGCAACGCTTATTGTCACGTTAAAATTTTATCTGTATGCAAATGATACCAATATTGGATCCGATTAAATAATTTGTATAGCATTATTTTGTAATGAATTCAACCTAACATATTTGTGTACTTCATATTTAATTAAAATATAAACCGTAATCAAACTACTGTCGCCCTATGTCGTACCGAAGTTGAGCCTAATGAAAGTAAATTGGATCAATATGGCCGATGCAAATAGCAGGTATATTGTGTACGCGAACACAGTTTGTACAACTAATAATAATTATTCGGCGGCGTGTTGCGATAATACAGATTTAGATAGAGCAGCCACTGAAGAGATAACCCCTTACATAGCTCACAGCACATAGCGCTTTCCACCCACAGGTACGGTGGACAAAACAAGTAAAGTTGTTGTCTTCAGAACAATTTAATATGTTATGGATTTTGATTATAGTTTCTTTATAGGGACTTAATGCTTAAAGCGGCAGTACCTATCTCTTTATGATGAAGAAGTTTCGTAAATTGGCTATTATGTTATAAAGATAAAATTACAAGATGATGAAATTACGAGAAGGTAAGAGACATATCGTAACACGGATTTGCGTGTTAACTCATTGTTCGTTCATCTTATAACTTTTCTCAGTTATTATATTAACAGGCCAATTTTTATGTTCCGCACAAATAACAATAACCGCAAAATATAACTAATAATGATGGTTGTAAAACTATATATAATGATGGTTACAATTGGCGAGGCTTATTGCAATCAATTTGCAGATCATAAATATTTTATCATGTTTTGCGTACCTATTTATTTTTATTACTCTCTCAAAAGAAATTTATCGGTGAATTTAATCGGTTTCTAAACCAGGTGTCTAACCATCGAATCTAATCAGTACGTAATAAAATAGTAAATAACGAATACAAGTGACAATCTTAAAACTTCTCTGCTGACGGTATCCGAGGGATTTTCTGAAAGGATCTAAGGAGGGTGGAGGTTCTGAGGATGCGCGGCATAGAGAAGAGAAGGGGGGCGGGGAGTCGTGACGTCACGTCCTATCTCGGCGGCCATCTTGGATTATCTCGTCGCACCTGCGGGACGCGGGGGTTGCTCCGTTATCGACCCGGTCGCTTCGCATTTTTCACGGAAAACTTACAACACAACCTTTGCATGCATTTCAGAAAATTGCCTGAGCTATTTACAGCAATAAGTCAATGTTTGATTACCTACGTTGTTTATTATGATCTTACTATAAAATGGTATCGTTTAAGATTATCGATCAACAAATATTTATTGTTTGTAAGCAGTAATATTTACTTACTTTAGAAAAAGTATTCTACAAGCTCTACAAAACTTCTTTGATAAGAAATATGGGATAAAATATATTATAAATGAAATCGCTTTGTCTCAACTCATACAATAATCTCGTAATTTAACAATACGATAAACTGTTGCATCTATGATTATTAGAGTTTAAAAACACTCCAATGGGCATTAGACTCGAAATTTAATTCAAATCATTTCGTAATTCCGCCTTTAAATAAATAAGAAGTATTACGTAACACTGGCAACAAAAGCAAATACGAAGACAAAGATGACGTCATGTTTGTTTACATTTCGAAGCACATTTACCCACGAGTACATTCCAAACACATCGATACCATTCATTTTACCATTCGCCCTCAGACCGTGAATGCAGCTCAGGCTACATTGTGTATTAAAATTCGGTAGCGCACATGCTAGTTATCTGCCCGTGGCAGTTTGGTGGCAGATACGATCTTGGCCCCTCCTCTCGGCTTTGGACTTCAAACGATCATCCCCCACTGTTTGCAGTCTTCGCTATAACCCTTTTTCTTTCAGGTTATGACGCCTTTTCAGCCTGAGCAACCGTGTTCTTAGAAAGCTTACTATAGCTTGCTATTAACGTAATGATGTTAATTTATTTTTTAGTTCTAAACACTGTTTCATTTTATTGTACGAAATCTTCTGACTTTTTAATTTTTTTAGTAGTTTTTGGACTGTACTGTTTACGAGCATACGATATATTTTTGGGACGTGACGGTTAGTAACTGCCCTTCCTCTTAGCTATTACCTCAAGTTATAGTAGAATCTGTTTATATTTCACTTAGTTCCAATAAAATGCAGTTTTTACGCGAAACGACTATCATCTGACCTTATAACATAGAGGGTAAACTTCAATCGATAAATGGCTTAGATGCAATAAACATAGTTTATATTTTAATTTGAACATCCCAAGACCAGTTTCTCAGTCAGAAATATAATGGAATAACCAGGACAGACTTTTACATGCCCATCCAATGTAAGGACCCATTCATACAAATAGGTAAGAATAATACAAAGTTGTTTTTTTACCATAGAATCTCCGATTATAAAGTAAGGTTTATACTACTTGGTCATGGAGGCGGTTAAAAGTATCAGCTAACCTTTAAGCCCAAATCGAATCTCGTATATATATATATTATTATATCATTTATTATGTAATAAGCTACTGCTTATCAAAAGTGGCCTTTACTTTGTTAATTGACTTGCTTTTTGCTCTTTTTGAACTATTGTTTCTAAATAAAATGTTCTTTTCTCAGTAAAATATGAAAAATGCTGCGTTGTAGGTAGTCCTTTTCAATATTAATCTCATTTTTGTGTCAAAATTTGTATAATTTACCTATTATTTTTTGTATAGTGTAATGTAAATGATTATTAAAGATTTTTACTTAGCATTTTTTTAATGTAGTTAATGACTGCTTTCTGTATTTCACTTTGTTTCTTTTCTTTGAATAACATAGGCATTTGATATCATGTATTCGTTAACCATAATTAGCGTAGACGTAAAGCTATCAAAGTTTTCTCTGTTACATTAAATAGTATTTATTCCCTTTGCGTGTAATAGACACTATCATTCCTGTCACCATCTAAGCCGTTAAGTTGTTCTGTCAAAGTTCATTTTGAAAAATTCAACCCTTGCCACCGTTAACGCGATGTAGGATAATGGTATTAACAAATTGCCTTCAATGTTTTCGTTTGCAAGAAGCGCTAATGACCCTTATTAATTATCTGATAGTATCATATTAATAGATATCTGTGGCAGTAAAGTTTGTTAAGTTGTTTAAACAATTAGTTCTTAAAATTTACGGTTGTATATATGTTTTATATTAAATTTAAATAAAAATGTTCAATTTCATTTTTCGTTATTAACTCTTTGATTACCGTAATATTAAAAAGGTGACAATTGAAATGTCGCATTCTTCTTATGGTAAGTATTTATTACTCATGGAATTTTCTAATAGGTTTCAAAAACTTATAAAATTTCTCCAAAAGGTTCATTATTTTGATAGCAATGCAAAGTAAGATAGAGCCAGGGCTGAAATATTGCTACTGTCTTTTAAAATGAAACTCTTAATGCACCGAAACTGTCAACATGAATGCCAGTCCTAATCTTTATCTACATGAGTATAGTATTATTTATTTAGCATGTAGAATGATTTTTATTCTTGTTTGAAACCCACTTTTTACGGATTTTTCATGTTAATTATGTATGTTTATTCCCGACCTTGCGGATTCTTTCCATTACTTTGATCGGGGATAGACCAAGATGAGATATGTGTGTAGCTCAAAGTGTTTGTAAAAATTTATCATTTCCGTTATTTATTTTTTGAAGTAGAAAAATTCAGACATTTTGTGTCCTATTGTAACATTTTGCATCTCACTTACAATATCAATCGTTCGGTTGATGTCATCATTTACTATTTAGTTGCAGCTTCTCGAATGAAAAACCTCACAAAGAACAACAATTGACCATCATATTAAGTGTTTTGTCGAGTTATGCACGCTTGAAGTGAATGTTAACAACTCCTCCGTATTATGCATTCGGCAACACCGACACGGTGTGTGTGTTTTGCTAAAACAAAAACACTACAGTTACGCGCCACTCTAATGGCAACGAGCGGAGAGGTAAACAATGCGAATGGAGTGGCGGGAAAAGCGGGAAGTGGCGATCAATGTTACCTCTGGACCACCGGCGCGCCATTTTGGAACAATGCGCGCGCTTCATTAAGAGCGCGTGCGCAGCTGCATAGCTCACCTCTCGCCGCCAGAGGTCGCCGTTGTTCCAGGAGTGCCATCGAAACGGCGGCAAGTGGGCGAAATGGGGCACGCGCTGTCACCCGACGGACCACCGCGGCGGCCCGCGGAATCTTTTTCGAAATTGGAACGGTTATAGACAATTGGTTTTATGTTTTTTTTTTTCAAGTCATGGCCAGTTGTAATGTAGATTAAAAGTTTTGGATTTTAGAAGGCTAATAACTTTTCTTATTGGTAACCAGCTTTCTGTTAAAAAGTAAAAGTAGTAAGTAAGTAAGTAAAATGGTATGATGGTCCACACAACATTTTTGACATTTCATAAACATTTCTGTTATATAGAAATAACTTGGTTTTTACATCATCACCCTTTGATAGTCCACTGCTGGATGTAGGCCTCCCCTGATGCACTCCTATCCATCAGGGGGTTTTTGGACCGTATCCTACCATGTTGGTCCAATGCGGGTTGGTGGGTGGACCGACTTTTTACATGCCCATCCGACGCATGGATCATCTCACTTTTCAGACAATTGGTAATCGGCCTAATGTCCTAACCAAATAGTTAACAACACTGAAAATTTGTTGAGTCCCGCAGGATTTGTGCCACGACCTCCGTTTAAAGCACACCGCTATACCACTAGGCTACGAGGCAGTTAAATAACTTGGTTTTAATGTCTTTATTATTAAATTTCTGACTGAATTTGTGGCTGTAGTTTTCTAGTTAGTTGAAGATAAAAATCCTTATCTATAAAAATATATTACAAAGAGTCAAGACAAGCAGAACGTTTACCTTGTCACTCTGATAAATAAAATGAAAGCGTAAACCTGCCCAAAAGAACTTTACTAGGTGTTAGACAGCGAACATCTCGCAACCCTCTTTTACATTATAATAATATGCCTTTAGACCAAATACGATAGTGTTATTATGCTTGTATTTTTTAATAAAGCAATCCATGCATTGGCTTGTATGCAGGCTTATAAAAATCGTACCTTACACCATCACCCTGTGATAGTCCACCGCTGGACATAAGCCTCCCTAATACACCCTATAAAAATTTGTTGAGTCCCCGCAGGATTCGAGCCCACGACCTCCGGTTTCTAAAGTACACGCCCATACTACTAGGCTACGGAGGCGGTTATATATCGTCCCTAAATTATAAGAATTAATTTTTCGGAGTCGTAATAGGCCGTCAGTGCCTTTTTAATATTTTATAAAACCGTTGAATTCAATTTGCCCCAAAGTCTCTCAAGGTCAGATTCAAACACTCCATAACTACTAATCTAAATATGTATGTATCTTAATATCTATGTATGTAGAACTACTAATCTGGTGATAATAGTTGTGTTATAGACCCCATGATAGTATGGAAAATTACTAGGAAAAGCAATGAATTTCTCCTCTTACACAACATTGAAATTTTAATAAGATCTACAATGTCTGTATGGATGAACTAGTAATCGAGGTAAAGGCTATTAGTTTCTTTTCTCAGTTAATGCACTACGAACTTGGACTTGCCCCATAGTGCAAGCAAGAAACTTGGGCTAGATTTTTTAATTAAATTATTTCATTTACCTACATAATCTTAATAAATACGACATGATTGTTTCGAGAATAACTAGAGAATTTGAAGGTGCGTAGGATAAATTATTTCTTTGAATTTTCGTCTACAAGGTAGTTCTTAATCAAGTGAAAGTTTAATAACCCACACAACACAAACTTGAATTAATGCATACACCAGTAGAGTTAAGAAAACAAATCGATTGTCACAACGCATTACTAGTGTACAACGCAAGTGGACCGTGGTGGGTTTAATTGTATCCGACTATCACTTAAGATACGAGCGTAGCTCCCTTTTAATGTGGCACTATCAATTCTGGCCACTAGGTGCACCGGTGGCGGAGCACGTACTGGCCATTCGTTATCGCCACGTGGTACCGATGCCGTATTTATTGGGCACCACGTAAGCTGTTACAAGTAGTGACCGATTTATTATATGCGACAGGTGCTCGGTGACTCGGTAATTTCGTTGTGTTTATGTTCTCCTGGTACTTTTTGTTTGGTTTTTAGGATTTGAGATGGATTTTGATTGGTTTCTTTGTTTTATAAGGTTTGATCCTAGATTTGTTATGTTAGGTTACAAGTTATAAGTGGGCTAACCTTTTCGACATGTGCTCGGTGATTTGGTAATTTCGTTGTGTTTATGTACTCCTTGTACTTTTTGTTTGGTTTTTAGGATTTGGGATGGATTTGACCGGTTTCTTTGTTTTATAGGTTTGAGATTTGTTGGGTTAGGTTACAAGTTATAAGTAGTGACCTAGCCTGTGCGACAGCTGCTTGGTGACCCGATAATTTCTATATGTTTATGTTCTCCTGGTATTTGTTGTACGTTGTTTAGGATAAGGGATGGGTTTGATTTGTTTATTTGTTTTGATCCTAGATTTGTTAGGTAAGGTTTGGTTACAAGTTACAAGTAGTGATCGATTTATTATTTGCGACATGTGCTCGGTGACTCGGTAATTTCGCTGTGTTTATTTTGTCCTGGTGTTTGTTGTGCGTTTTTTAGAATTTGGTTTGGATTATGATGGGTGTCTTTGTATAAAGGTTTGATCCAAGTTTTGTTACGTTAGATACAAGTTACAAGTAGTGACCGTTTTTTTCACATGCGACAGGTGCTTGGTGATTTGGTGTCTCCGTATTTTCGTGGTAATTTCTTTACTATTATGTTGTCCTGGTTTTTTTTGTTTGTTTGTTAGGATTAAGGACTGGTTTTGATTGGTCTAGCATCAGTTAATATATAAAAGTTTTGCATGTTGTTTTTTTTAAATCGATTGTATGATAAAAATATTTAAGTTTATTTGCCATACAATTTGACTTAACTTTATTTAATATCTCATTGTTTGAAAAACTAATTACTCCAAACATGCTAGTAAAGTAGAAGCTAATTTCTCGTTTCATATTCAAATCCTCGGTATAAATTAGTGCCACAATACTTATGTAAATAAAATTTTATTGAAAATAGGTAGAAAAGAAAATGAACTTTTATTTGAGTTAAGTTTTAATTTTTAAAACAGTTTTATAATTTATTTGTTCGTTTATAAATGGTTTACCAACTCAAAACAATGTAAAATCTAATTGCGTTCTTACTTAAAACTTCACTATAGACGCAACGAGCTGACTTCGATAAGTCAGAGAAAACATAAATATTAATTCAACTGTACTTTCGTAATAAACTGAATTTTAGTTTAAGTATAATTTAATTATATTATTTTAACCGCATTCGTAGCCTAGTGGTATGGGCGTGTGCTTTAGAAACCGGAGGTGGGTTCGAATTCTACTGGGATCCAGCAAATGTTCGTTGTTCGTTCAGACAATTGGGTGTTCGTTGGGCCGAACACCCAATTGTCTGAAAAGTGAGGTGATCCATGCGTCGGATTGGCATGTAAAAAGTCGGTCCACCCACCAACTCGCATTGGACCATCGTGGTGGGAAACGGTCCAAAACCCCCTAATGGATAAGGGTGTAGCCTGATGATGTATGTATGTATATTATTTCACCTTATTTTATACATAAAAGGTTAAGATGGTGTTAAGATATGCAAAATGTTAAATCTTATTAAAAGCCTTAGTCTCTTAAGGAAAAGCTTTTCACTTATGCAATAAACCTTTACGCAATGATTTAACAGAAGTTTTAGCATACTCATCATCAGCGTACTACTTACACGGATCTTTGCTTTCGAAGTTTATTTTTTCGCTAAAAATGAAGGCTTGGGCTTCTTAAATAGCGTTAGTGTTTTCCTAACTCGTTAATTAAATCATTAGTAAAATAAAATAACTATTTTCTACACTGAATATACTCTTTGAAGCCTTATTGCCTAAACTTATATTGCTCAAGTGGTCCATTTATTAAAAAATCACAGTTTGCCACAGTATATTAAATTAAAACCCTATAGAATTATGCTGACGTTATAAAGCCTCCGAAAGGAAGTAAAACGACACCACGCATCAAAGCAATTTGCATATCAATAAGATGGTCATGTAAGTTTATCGCAGGTGTTAAGGACAATGCAACGAAAAATTGAAACCAACAAAAAACGTACAAAGTACCTGTTGAACGACAGACAGGCGGTACGAAGTCTGTCTGCTTTTGGTTGAAAAAATTGATTTCATACTAAATACATGATGTGGGAGTCGAATTTCCAAACAAGGTTTTTGATCGGTGTTTGTAGAGATTTGTGGGAATTTTATCCTATTATTATAATTCGCGATCTGGTTTTTATTGGATTATTTTTTTATGCAGCCTCTTCTCTTCATGGTAACAAAAGTATATATCAACATCAGAAGATAATATCCTAGTACAAGAAGCATAAAGAGAACACTGTTTGCTAATTTACTTTTATTATGGTGTTAAACCTGTACTTCTTCATCGATCGTATATTCATTTAAAAATTAAAAACCTGAATAAAAACATTAATGATAAAATAAGTATTTTTGTAAGCAATGAATCGATTCCACCATTTTTGAACTTATATTTTTTTCATCATGAAAACTTTATAATAGAAAAAAAATAATGAAATTAAAAAATATTAAGCTTCCGAAATATTAATACTAAATATTAAAATATTACATCAATGGAACTTAATCATTAAAAAACTAATCGGACAAAATTTATTCGAATGATTGAAGGATATCAAATGAACGGCGAGCACACGCGTCGAAAAAATAAATCAAACATTCTCTTTGCGACGCCCACCATTAATAAAACTCTTTAAAATATATTTAATAATGTCCACAAAGGCAGAGCACACAATGCACGGGCCATAAAGGAGGTGCATTTATTATGGCGACAATATATCGAATACAATAAGATAGTGTGACAAAGATGCGTACTTTTTAATAATATTGTCATTTCTCAGCAGCAGTGGACTCTTTCAAAAAGCCATAATGCAATAATTTATCTCTTTATAAGAAGCGCGTTTTTTTATGCTGTGGGAGAATGTTCGATGCCAGGTGAGCACGGGTTAACTGATACAATTGGAGGCTTTTATACAATATCTTACGGCTCTCGAGGCGGACAATAATATTTTCTTCGTAGTCACAACATTTTTTGTTATTTATTACAGATTTCTATTTGTTCGATATTCAATTTATATTCAAAATTTTACTTTGCATTTACCTAATTCTTTAACTGGCCGATTACAAATTATGAATTAAAAAGCAATAAGTTCTAAAAAAAACCAATTGACATTATCTTCGAATTTCGAACGTCGCACAGAGAGCGGTCGAACGTTATGTCTTTTAGTGGAAATTATGTAGAATAAATCTGCGTGAAACAACGGGCATTGCGCAAAAAATTATGTCAGCCTTTTATAGCTATCGTCGAGACATGTTTGACACTGGAGCCACAATAAAATCGATGAAATATCTGAAGGGGCGCTCCCAATAACTCATAGAATGCGTTAGGGCTCCATTGTATGGTTGTTTGCACAGGTAGGCCCGGTGGGTTGCCTCGCTATTGCACGCCACTATCGTTGTCACATTATTTATGTTTATTGTCAACAATTTTAAAACAATCCTCCATTTGTTTTTATGATTTTTTTTGTAACAGAGTTTACCGGAAAGAGGGTCGTGCATGTCAATAATATATGGTTATTAATTAAAGTTTATTGCAAAATGGTAATCTTTACGAATTAAATATTTTTTTTTTATATTATAACCATGAATACTTCAATAAAAATATATTTTGACCTGAGGACTTGCTTGTTTCTCACTAAACAATAAGTAACATCAATCGATAGGTGATTTAACAAAACACTAAATCATATATGCATATATTTGATACGTTATTAAGGCATGGGTTGTGTAAACAACTCTTCTTTTTTAAGACACGTTATTAATTTTATAACGTAAATTATACATAAAATTCATCAATAAAGATTAAATAATGATATACGGGCCTCTAACTTTTTAGTCACTGCAGTCATATTTTATAAATTACCTTCTTTTACAGAGCCATTGCCCAAGGCATCATAAAGTCGGCTTCTTCTCCATCCAAATTTACCTAATTAACAGTTTTTTCGAAGAGCTACTGACATCTGGCCTCTACAACCCAAAGACTGTACTTTATTTTAAGAATTACTTAGTTATCAGTGAATTTTGTAAGCAAACTTAACTTAACTTTTTGTCATATTGATATCCTATAACGAGTATCAAACATGGTCTTACAACCACGACCGACTTTTACATTCTCATCCGACGCATGGATCGTCTTACTATTCAGAAAATTGATCAGCCTATATTTATTTGTTTAATAGTTTTATCAACGTACGTTCACATAAGTCACTTACACGTCTGATACGATAAAAGTGAAAACAATCAGTACACGATTAAACCATGTGCTACGGACAATTATAAGGCAAGCTCCACACATATCAATAAAAAATTTATCCAAATAAAACTTAATAATAAACTCTTATCTTATCCTAACCTAAACTACCAGAAAACAGCGATATCACCAAGTCATTTCCCTGCGGGATACAAATGTATCTCCAGTTTAAAAAGCAGGGCCCATTACGAGGCGGTTAAAAATTTTCATAGCTTTGTTACAATATTTAAGGAAATCTAATGTTTAATAATGCTTATTTGCATACGTACGTACAGCTAGGATTTAGTACATGAAGTATGCTCTGATATAATGTGTAAGCGTATATATAGGTGTTGTCAACCTTTTCAATTCTTTGTTGAATGCAGTGGCCGTGTAAGATGCTAATACTGCCGTCAGCGCTAACAAAGGAATATAATACAAAACGTTCGGGGTCGATAACCTTGTAGCTAAGAATAATTTTATAATTTTCAGTAATGTTAGAGACAGAAGATAAAACCATTGCGATATAATTGTAAGAACATACAACATTATGCGCTTTTACGTATACCTTGTCTTTTTTTTGTTGTTTAGAAGAGGTAAATTATATTATTGTGACTAATTGAGACTAATTGGGATAATACAGCCTAGCTTCTTCCATCTTACATAAATTACTTAACTGAAACAAAAATGTGTTAATGTTTAGTGACATAATATAATAATTTGAAATTTATTTTTCACGCCTATAATTTATATCTTAAAATATATAAAATTATCTGTTTACACGATAAATCGATAACTTTTGGTAAGTTTAATATGTTATAAATCTTTCTTATATTTTATTTATCATAAAAAAATAAACATCACAGAGGTCACGCACACCTTATTTTTACGTTTATCGACTGACTGACTGACTTACGTCTGACCTTTGGTGATTGTCGATAAAATTATTAATTTATATGTCTCTATTTTGATCACACAACGTATATAAATATTTTTTTAAATTGATTAGGCAGATTGACAAAGTTGACATAAACATCGTCTTGGTTACAATTTATCCACAAGTACGCCAGACTCATGACGCCAATTGATTGATATGGTGTTCGTTTTTTGGCTCTGGAACAATAAGAAACAATCTTATAAAATTTTCTTATAAGTGTTAGGTGTTGAGCTAGCCTACAGCTTCCAAATCAATAGGTCACTAAGTCCAAAGCACTATCGCTTTTCCACAAACGGTCATTTCCCCAAACTCGATTTGTCCTTATCAATTTGATTCCACCGAGCGTACAGGTAGGTCGTGGTCCCGAATCCCGGCGCGTTCCGGGAAGCGGCCGGGAACCGCATGAAGTCGTCACGTCGCCGCTCCCCGCCGGGACGGTAGCGCGCGGGCGGTCCCGCCGCTTAATTAATTTCGACGTGTTTACCTGTGACATGGACAATTTTAACTATCTATACTCCGTTGCGCTAAAACCAGAGCTAAATATGACATGTAATTGTTAGGGAATTAACTAAATAGTCGACTAAAACTTCAAAGGTTATTCTTCTTTTTCTTTCAATTAGAATGGCTCCACCAAGTGTGCCTGGTTGGTTCTGTTTTGGGAGAATGTTATATGTTAAATATCGTCTATAGATCGAAAGTCGTTTGAGAAGAAAGCAGGCACTACTTAATATGACTTTACAAATGGTTTACGCGAAATTAATATCTTATTCAGCTCGGGTATAATATTTTAACTACAATACTATACAATGATTAAGAATTAACTATTCTTTGGCGTAATTCACTATAACAGAAGTAGTTAAGCAAACGACTCTTCCATCTAAAAGAACGGTTCCCTTTTGATGACCTTAAATGTAGACTTTATTAAAACACGTGAAAGAGAATTCTCATGTTATTTGGTCTTCATATAGTGAGTCTACCAACCGTACTATCTACGAATACTAACAAGGTTAAGAAACTAAAAAAAAAACAAGGTGGAAAGACAAAAAAGGCGACTTTGACATCTCAACGAACATTTAGGATAAAAAATTTCAATATACAATTAAACCGAACCAAACAGTAATATTATGTTCATATTTAAAAAAAATAGCAATCATTTTTGGGTTTGTAATGTGTCGATTTTCAGGAATGCACCTCGTAGATGCTACTAAAATACCATATTTTTGTCTATAAGTTCCTTTTGAAGTTTATACTAATAGTGTTAATTATTTTCCTTCAAATTTCATAGCTATAAGCACAATGGTAATGTGCATCCCAGTCTCATTGATTCATTTAATAAAAATTTCTTTAGATGCAAGAGATATCAGTATGAATGTGAAAATCAAGTTGATATTAGTTAAACGTCGGGTTGGTCTTATAACCTTTTCCAATAATAATGAAGATAGGCCACGCTAATAAGAATCCACAATATAAGTTCGCTCGCCGCTGTACGACATCGGATTTTAGTTTTGTCGTAATGTCACTTGTAACGATGCCTTTGAAAACAAAAACGCAATAGTTGAATTATTTACATTTGGCTTTGCTTTTATAATGGACACGACGTTGGTACTAGTATAGAATGCCTCTCTATTTGAGATTAGTATTAACTTTGTTGTTTATTTCACTTTTCTTACACATATAAAATACCTTTGCCTAAAGATCAACTACGGTAACTTAAACATTATTACTTTTAAATTACTTTTATGCGCAATATTAGGACCTTTTTAAATTTATAAAAGCGATTGGGATGCTGTTAACTCCGTTTTGTATGACAAACAATGAAGCACTATTTTAAAAGGTTGGTAACTCAGTCGCATTACCAAAACAAAAGTTGTTAAAGTTTATCAACATTTTATGGCAACTATACTGACCAATTATATGTACGGAATTCCATAGTGTTGTTATAGATCGGATATCTGTTAAGTTGGATGTCGATTACGTGCTTTAAACTTATGTGGTTATCTTAAAAGCATTTATCTATACAATAATCGAATTTGCGGTATTTTTGTTTGTTTTATACGAACGAAACTTGTACACTTTTGGAAGTAAGACAACTTTTTTACTAAATGCACCTTTATACTTTACAGTTGTTATTTATATGTAAAAAACGATAATCGATTTTCGCAATTGGAATTTTGATATGTTTGAATTTTTTCATGACTTTATTATTTTTATTCCATCCTATGTTGTTATTTTGATGTAGAAAAAACTGTACATTTGAAGTACTAACTTTTATGATAAATGACTTATCTGATTATATTTAATAAAAACATAATCATAGATTTTAAGACATTGAATTTTGATTACTGTAAGCATAAAGATCAACTTAAAGAATGATTATTTAATTCTAAAGTTATATAATATTTAGATAACTTTTCTTACGGTATACGTGCTTATAGAAATATACAACTACTATGGGCATAAAGTGTCAAGTGAATTCATAAGATTTTGTTCCTTACGCTGCCTGAACGTACATTATTTACAAATATGATGTGAACCTGTTAGTAAGGTTTCTGTATAACATATACATCATGTATTTGAATTTAAATGAAAAAATAAATTTATATTTTTCAGATTTTTTATATTGTTTGAATAACGAATATGAGTTAATTTACGCTTATTCAATTGCTGTTGATACATTTCAAATAATGAATAATTGATAAAGTATTTTAATTGGTTTACTTTTAATAAGAACAATAACAGAATAAGGGTATACCGTCGAAATGATTTCTCTTATTTACATAAAACTTACATAGTGAATGAAACGATTACGGAGTTATTGCAAATAAAATTGAAAATATCGATAATGATTTTTAAATTAAGAGTAAACAAAAATAATAAAAAAAAGCAAACACTTCAATAGAATAAAAACAATTTGATTATAATTCAAAATCAAAATTGGATTATATTTTTGTAAAAAATATCAAACTGGTATATTAACAAATTATGCTAGTACAACATTATAAATTATAACTTTTATTAGCTACAAAACCTTGTCTTCAAGGTAAATAAGATAAAAATCTTCTTCCGAATGCATCTTGTTATATTAAGAACCGGACCGTCCATCATAACACTTTCAAAGCAACCTTGAGTATAACTATAATTATAAACTATATACATATCATTAGGTGATGATGTATATTCATATTAATAATTCGACTGCATATAAACATATATGAAAAAGAATCTTATATATAAACCGAAAGTAGGTCTGTCTGGCAGTCTGCTACCTCTGCTACCTCAATATCGTTTAAAGAATATATTGATTTAGACTCAAAAATAGATACAGTTCAATCTTGGAAAATATTTTAGCCCTTTTACTATACTGAGAGGAAGTTAAAAAGCTGTATTAAATATGGAAAATAAAGCAAAATCTGCTCAATTTACTTAGACAAATTTGAAAAAGGGTTCAAGTTGTGAGAAACGTTATAAAATCACTTAATTTTTAGAATTAGTATAAGTGCTAAAATTACCGCTATGCTTAAACGAAGTCAGGGTCGCAAGTTGGTGTTTATTAGTAACCAGCAGGTTTTTACAAGTTCATAATCGAACACCGGATGTTATCGTAAACATAAAACACACAAAAGTTAGAAGCCGCAAACATTTCCATTAACAACATAATGTTTTGAAATATATCGGCACATCACAAGTTATTCGATATCTATAAAGTGCTTTTTAATGTTCAGCTGTTTCATATTTCGTGTGCTTTAATATTGAAAATCTTCGCTCTTGTATCACAGATCTTTATCGACGAGTTGGAATTGTGGAAAATAAAGATTTAATCGGACGCAATATAGTTTTGATAACTAATAAATATTCACTTGCGCGCTGTTGGTGTGGTTCGAACGATTTGTAACTTAATAATGTTTACAAGTTGTGACGAATCAACTAATAGCTTACGAATAATGCAGGAATTTCTCTTGATTTATTTATGATATGTTGTTGTTAGAAAAATATTTTGATACGTTAAATAAGTTGATTTATACAATGTATTTAATATGTATATAATAATCGAATAAGATTTTCTTTAGAAATGTTAAAAGACAGTGGATTAAACTCTATGTCATAAAATTAAAAAAATACTCTACTATAAAATAACGTGATCTAAGTAAAAAAAAAAATTAGCGTTAGAATTTATTGGGGGAGTTAACAATAATATTTAAAATACCTTTTATTTATAGTTTACTTATTAGTCTAAAAGAAATGGCGGGCGAAGCTTTCAGGTCTAAATATGTGACCAAAATTTTGTCTAAACGCTTACTTACGCAGCATAGTTTTCTTTATATTTTAAATTCTCTATATAAATATACTATATCATGTTCCTGGGCCAAAAATGAACTGAAATCCACACTAACAAGGTTAAATATCAACATGTAACGACTCTATTACAGGAAGCGTTCTGATTCGATTACCTCTACAAACAAAAATAAGAGTATTATTATAGAATTTGGCCTAATGCTACATTAGATACATTTGCTTTACTCTCTCCATAATACTGTATTAATATAGTTATATTAGTTTTATACATACATGAGAACAACACGACGATGTTGACTCGTTCAGCACTTTACGGGTAAACCTCCTTAGTTTAAAAAAAGCAAGTGCTGTTAGTAATACTTTAAAATAATGTTTAATCAATAGATACATCAAAAAAAAGTTGGAATTAAAAATTTTATATGTCCTTTGTGAAGGATCTTGTTTAAAGATTTGTTAAACAGGTATGCTAACAATAATGTATTTCTGAATCAACGAACAATACACTCACACACAGACGTCATTCAATAGTAGTCAAATTGTCTCCCTTAGCCAGTCGCCGATTCATAAATTTGCCTACGACCAACCATCCCCACAGCAGACCGAAGCAAATCATTAATTAGCCATATCTAAAGGCCAGTAATACAAATGCTATAAACGTTTTATTATCTTGCGGTATAATGGATGAAACATTTGCGAACAATATTTTTTTCGGTGCGTTCTTTTAAACAAAAAATATGTAGTTTCATTCAAAAAAAATTTTTGTGCTTAAGATTTTAATCCACTTCGTCACTCGGATCCTGATATCTTAAAATAGTGTAACAAATCGATTTTCACTAAGAGAATCATATCTGTACATATATAAAATTGTAAAATACGGCCGATAAATATCACAAAAGTTTTTGTCCGTATGTCTGTCAGTTTGTTTTGGCTAATCTCTGGAATGGTAGGTCCGATTATGACGGGACTTTCACATAAAGATAGCTAAGGTAACTGGGAACTAGGCTACTTTTTTAAAAGACAAACATTTTTTTTATAAATAACCACGTGTGCGAATTTGCGCACATCAGCTGGTTGTAAATTACATTGAAAATAGATCAGCTTGGTTTCTCTAAAATTCTAGGTATTTGGTATAATAATTTTCAACACCCAGACAACCATCACAAAACAAAAAGTATTTCCTAGATTCGTTACCGTCAGCAATACTCATGTAACGTTATCATAAAACTACTGCACTAGCATTACTCGAATCGTATTAAATCCGGTAATCTCTTACGATAAAACAGTTTTAAAACCCGATCATAATCGTGCAGTCCATTGATCTTATCGCCACGACCGACTTTCGATCGAATCCGACCGATAAAAGCAAAGTTCTTAATTAGAACGAACGTCGCACGACCATTCTTCTCACAGCTCGATCGTAAATTGATATTTGCCACGCCCGAACGATCGTCCAACACCGTTCTTATTATGTACGAATTAAACTTTGACCGAATTACCATTGCTCGGTTGCGGGTTCACATCGTTAAATCCTCGTATCGCAATAAATATGTCCCGTTGTGTTGTTATGCCCGCGTGTTTGGAAACAAAATTGTGCCGCGACTAATTTTAATTGTCGTTACGCTAATAGAGCGTGCAAAAGGGCGGGAAATGCGTTACGCGTGTAATAAGACGCCTTCGGATGCACGATTTGACATAAAGTATGTTCGGTATTGGTCCTTAACTGTCTTTGTCTGTTTAAATGAAAACAAATAGGTACTTTATACATTTATTTTTTTAAGTTTCAAACTTGAATTACGCTAGTCAATGATAAAGTTTATGTAATTACCGACTTTAATACGAGATGTAATACTTTTACATTCTTGTAATACATTCTTAATCTACGCTAAAAAAATATTGCCCTTGTATGAATTAAACATATTTGATAACGGATAAGGCATTGCCGTTAAAGGATATCAATGGCTTTTGGACTTTAATATTTATTAACAAATTTATAATTTAATTCATGTTTATGTTTAGGCTTCCGTAATATAATCAAGCATGCACAGACCAACCTGTAGACTGTTTCGTTCTGCAATTAATATGACTACTTTATGTTTCACAATAGACGCAAGTCTAAAACTTCAGTATTATACTGTATAGTTTCTCATCACAGACCGGACATTCGGTGTACTGGCTGGACACTGAAAAAGATCAAAAAACAGCTATTATAGGAGTAAACAGTTGAGCGTAATAGGTTACTTTAAGAACAGTTTTAGATTTTTTAAATTCAAATGTGATTTTAATGATTAATGTGAATTAGATATTATTTTATAATAGAAAAATGTATATAGATGAGGTTGCAATTTTACGCTAACACATAACTAAACAATCAAAACAAATCACAAAATAATTAAAAATATGTGAGAAGCATTACAAAACGAAAAAATAAGAACAACATTCGGTCCATCAGGAGCGGAATAATAAATTGACTTAAAAATCATAGTAACAAAACACACATTTGGCATTGAGTATCTTCTTTAAACAAGTCTTTCAATAAACAAAAAAAATGAAATGAAATTAGATATAAAAACTTAAACTTAATAAAAGCTTAAAATTAAAATTTTAACACAACAGAAAAAAACAGACGTCGGCAAAATATTACTTACCTTTCACTGAAGACTACCTCCAAACAATAGTTCCCTTTGTAAACTTAGAATAGAAATGTTATGGAGATAAAGGATGCGTATTAAGCGCTTAAGCAACATAACAAATATTTTTTTTGCTCACTTTCGCCTCCGTTAAGTGGCAAAGTTTTTGCGCATAGTATTGTATACGATACGAAGTAGTTTGCTAGAATTATTCGGTTAAAAATTTTACGCTCACTTTGTTACTATCATGCTTTTTGTAACTGAAACTGTTATATTATATCAACTTGCAAATCAATAATAATTTCCTCCGAGCTGATAAAACTAAGACCGATCTATATTAGATATTAGCCAACTACGAAGGAGTAGATATGAGTAGATATGCTGCCTCTTCTTGACTCTCATTATTCCATGGGACGGATAAATGACATGATCAGAGAAAAATCTGGTGCAGGACCGAAGTTTTACTTGCCCATCCGACCCATGGATCGTTTTGGTTAATAGACAATCGGGTGATTAGCCCGCATTGCCTTAAACAATTAGGAAATAACAGGTCGAATCCTCGCAGGATTCTAAAATGTGTCCTGTGCAGTCTAATGCGCAAATCCATACTACTAGACTATGCAGTTAAGTTGCAATAACTATGGTTAAAAATTATTAAAAAATGAATGTGCCCAACGCTATCCAGCTGTCTAAAAATAGTAAATGAATGTTACATATTTTATACAACGAAGGGAAATAATCTCAACAATAGTACATCATCATCATTAGCCTGTGAAAGTCCACTGCTGGACATAGGCCTCCCCTAATACACCCCTATCCATTAGGAGGTTTTGGACCGTATTCCACCACGCTGGTCCAATTCGGGTTGATAGGTGGACCGAATTTTATATGCCCATCCGACGCGTGGATCGTCTTACTTTTCAGACAATTGGGTGATCGACCCAAATTGACCTAACCAACAAGGAAACAACAATGAAATTTTTTAGGTCTCCGCAGGATTCAAACCCACGGTTTCTAAAGCACACACCCTTACCACTAGGCTTCGGAGGCAGCTACAATAGTACATGATAACGATTAAAATAATGCTATTTTAATAGTTAATAGCTGTGACACGTACATAATATATCTAATACTAATTACAATTTATATATTTATTTTATAGGCCAGTGGGAAATTAAACAATATATATTTTAATTTGTTACTGGCGTCCTTATTTTAAAAGCCTAAATTTACACATACCCACTAAAATACTACAGAAAAAAATAAAAGTCAACATAATAAAAGATCTTCATACAAATTCGGCACATGCTTAACATAAATCAAATATTGTAGCCTTACACATTTCTATATCAATACAAACGTATCCATTTTGGTGTTGAACACTTGAGTTTTGCGTAGAATAACAACGGCAGCCAATAAATAAAACCAACAAACAAGCAATCACGGCCCCAAGTAAATAAATTCCACCTTTGTTGAACAGCACTCCTGGTTTGTTGTCACAGCAGTTGACAATGGACACCAATAAATCGGTATTCATACTTGCGTCACCGCAACGGTAGCACAATTAATGGAAAAGCCTGCCATAAATAGTTATTGTAAACAAGCGTCGGGTGAATGTTGCAACAAATATGTTTATGACTCCATTGGAGGCGAGTGAAGCAATTGAATTCGGTATGAAGCTTTGTTGTTTGCCGTGGCGATTGGTAAATTATAATTTTATATGGATAATGCTTTCAGCGAATTCGCTTTGTAGTTGAATAAAAATAAATGAACAAACAAAAACTCAACGTATATATATTGCATAATTTAATAACTTGTACACAGAATATAAATGATTCAAAGTAAACATACAGAAGTTTTCGTTTAAGTTTGGTTATAATGTATTGTTTTGTTTGTTATAATGTAGGTATTATAAACGAAATAGATAAAGATAAAATAAACTAAACGTATAGAAGTACTTGAGTCAGTTCCATGTAATCGAAATTAAGTTTAATAATAATGCTTACCATAAATGGGAATATTTAGTGCTTAAATAGAGGCGTTTAGGACTATTGTTCATAAATACCCTTACAACGGGCACATTTCACTTATTAAACGCTACTAAACCATGTAACGGTTACTTTCGCAGCTCGATAATGACCATTCTACTGTTCGATCGAAACTGTAGCGGACATTCGCCGTGACAGTAATAGGCTTGACATTATGTGCATTTACGGTTGCCAGGGAAATTCTGCACGCGCCAAACATACCCACCGTTCAAAGCTTAATTGCATGTCTTAATAGTGAAACGGTTTCTCGATAGCGCCGTTTTCTTGTTGAGATTTAGTTTAAAATCTAGAAGGAAAACTATTTTAGTTTGTTTTAAATAAATAGGTGAGTTACGTAAATTCTACACTCAGTTCAGTTTATGGCTTAATGGCGTTTCCTTATAGATTTCGCCAACGTCAAGTTTTTAGATTAGACTTTGCTATATGTATCAGGCTTCGTAAATGATCAAGGTCATCATCATCATCAGCCTGTGATAGTCCACTGCTAGTCCTAGGCCTCCCCTAATACACCCCTATCGATTAGGGGGTTTTTGGATCGTACCCCACCACGCTGTTCCAATGCGGGTTGGTGGGTGGACCGACTTTTTACATGCCCATCCGACGCATGGGTCATCTTACTTTTCAGACAATTGGGTGATCAGCCCAAATTGCCCTAACCAACTAGGAAACAACAATGAAAATTTGTTGAGTCCCCGTAGGATTCGAACCACGACCTCCGGTTTCTAAAGCACACGCTTATACCACTAGGCTACGGAGGCAGCTACAATAGTACATGATAACGACTAAAATAATGCTATTTTAATAGTATCTAATACTGATTACAATTTATATATTTATTTTATAGGTCAGTGGAAAATAAATAATATTTATTTTAATTTGTTACTGACGTCTTTATATGAAAAGCCTAAATTTAAACACATAGCCACTAAAATACTACAGAACAAATCAAGGTAACAGTTAAAAACTGAGAATTAATTATGTGCTGAGATAATCCACCTCAATGGTTTCTGTTTATGAATTCTACACTCAATGCGGCTAATTATAAATTTGATATCTGTCAAAAAACGGCGGGAAACTCTCTAGTGACATTCTGATTGTAACACAGGCAAAATGTAAGGAAAAAAAAAAGAGCTAAGCCTCCATAATTTCTATCTAAAATCTATTAAACGATCATTAACCCATCGTCCTACCCGTACCGGCCTATTCATTATGTTGTCAAAATATTTCACCGGGCCACGGGCGTTTTTTCTGCAATATTCCCGTGAATTTGTTCAATTGTTGTCGTAAAATGGTTACGTCTCTATTCTATTGACAGTGGGATACATTTGTCATTGTCCATTAGATGACATTGTTGAGAAACATATAGGTATTATTATATTATTGTTCGGGGAATGAACAATCAAAGTTGTGGTAAGCCATATCATGCAGGTTAGGTATATATTTTTTAAAAATATTTTTTCTTAGATTTGGACACAATTTTTCAGTCCAATAAGAGTGGTAAGCAGTTAAACAATTTATTTGCTTGCTAGATTACTGTTAATTAATTAGTTTAGAGAACAACATCTGCAAACACGTTTTTACATACATCATTATTTTTATTTACAAGTAAGAATTAGATTAGATATTTTTCTTATTATTCAAGAAATACGTGTTTATTTTAAGCTGTTTGATTAAATGAAATAATAAATTAAATATTAAAAAATAATTATACGCTTTATGTGCTTATATAACTGAACGTTACGCGTGTAAATATATAACAGGAAGTAAAACATTGAGTACGGTATGAAATAAAAATCGCATTGTAATCCGGTATTGGCTGCAGATAAGGAGGGCTTGTGACAAGGCAAGAATTATGTGCTCCAGAGGGCAATTTTTCTTTCCCGGGATTTATTCGCGTAATTTATTGAGGATCTGCCTGTATCTGGGCTAAACCGGTACTGGCTGGCAGAGTTTGCAATTAAGAATTAGATAGCGCTCCTTCTAATTACCTTGCCGCCCTACAATTATTTCATTAAGTTTGTATTCAAACTAAGGTTTTTTTTAAATAGACAAATTTTTAAATACTAATAATATGAATGATTGTAATACATTGCTGATAATAGTAACGCGTATATGTTATTTCTATATCATTGATAGATATGTTATTGCATTTGTTGGAATTGTCTTTTAGGTGGTGATCACCGTGTAGTTTATGGCTGTTACTGATGCGTAGCTATATATTAGCAGTTCTTTGATCGATAATGATAATAAATTGTCCGTGCTGATTTTTAACGGACGCGCTCGCCGTGAATTGCCAGTGACAAAAGTGTCTGTGGCAGCAACCGTCGAGAGTCCGCTCAACGCCGGCCCCTACCCCTCGACCGCAGTCGTAAATTTAGGGTTTCATAAAACCAGATCCGAGATAAGACACAGCGCGGAGAGTCCCGGATCAAATGCGAACATCGAGTCCCCCGATCCCGCTCATAGACAATAAAAAAAACACCAACACATCTGCGTACGCCATTTACATCGATGCCACGAAATTTGTCTTGTTTACATAAAATACGCCCAGGCGATAGCGATCGGGGGATCTGGCTGGAACGCCGGTTGCGGGAAAAATAATAAAAGAGATGTGTCATTTTCGCGGCGGAGTACGCACTGGCCGAAATGCGAGACCGCGCCAAAAGCTCCATGCCTAGAAAAAAAAACAAAAGTGAACTGTCAAGAGGGGTACAATGGGGCATTACGAATTTAACAAGTTTCGGAATTGTTCCACTATTATGAGGCGTGTATTATGCCTTTCAGCCATAGTACGGGTATTTGGGCGCCTTTGTGGCTCGGTATTGACAAATAACGAAGATTTACTCCGAATGCAAAAATAATGGGCGGATTAGGGAGAGTGTTCCTTTTTTTCCTTCGAACTTCTTAAGAGGCGCCACTAGCGTTGCGTTAATCCTAGCGCAGTCTGCCTGAGCTTTGTATAGAAGGAGAAACAGTATTTTAAATTATTCACGTGGAAGTTTCGACGCACTCAAGTGCTACGGCGAAGCAGTTTGCGCAACATCGTACAATAGCCTCGAACGTGAACAAGCACAACAGGTATTCTGCTTGCGTAATTAAAACTTCAATTGTCTTGTCAACTGTTATTTGCTAGATGTGCGAAAAAGTCACTCGAATAAGGTTCTTAATGTGCTACAGCCTAAGAGTTATAATACGGCTAAGTTTAGCAGCGGAACGGGTTGTAGGCAGAGCTATGTGCCGGGGACATATATTTAAAGCTCCAGTAGATAGGGGTGCAATAATTTTGACAATGACTAGCAGCCTTACCCGGGCGAGGGGCGAGAGCGGGGGGGCGGGTCGGCGGCGCGGGGGGCAATCTGCGCACTAAATCACGCTACGAATAAAATTTATGGCGCCGAGATAAAAACTCGCAGCTTTTCTCTTTTACGTTCCTTCCCCGGCCTCCGCGCCTCCCGCGCGCGGGAAAATCCATAGGGATTTTTCCAAGTGTGCCCGCGTCGTGTGTGGGGCGATTTTGTTTTACGCTCATTGCCGGCCGCGACGCTACGTTTGCTAGCTTGCAACTGATAATGCGCGGAGATCGGATGTGATGTTTTGTTTGTTTATTTTTTGAGGATGTGACGTCACGTCCGATTCGATAGTTACGTTTATGTCTCGCTGACGGTTTCAATACAATTTTAAATTGGTTTTCTTTTGTGTTTGTTGTTATGTAATAATAGGAATCAAATTGCTACTGCTGATTTAATTACATTTTACACTATCTATCATTGTTGATAATAGTATATATTTAATAAAAAAATTGTTTGTAGTAATAATGAAAAATACAATCCAAACCCATAGAGATGAACTCCTAAATGTAATAAGACTTTAATGATATATAATGTTTCTGCCTTACCGCGGTCATAAAAGTATATAATTGTTCTTGTATTGATTTTTCACATTTATAACAGCGTTGGATGCCTGAACAGAAACACAGCCTCTAATATATATATAAAAATTTATTGGTTGATTCCAAAAAAAGGTACAAAAATACTTTAACACGATTAACAAACAAGGAAATCGTATAAGTACATTATTTAAGCATATGAACATAACAGTCATGACGTATCCGAATGTATAAGGTTAACTAATTCAATGGCATCAAAAACAATGCTATTATACGATATCATCAGATTGTTTTAAGGCAAAAGTTTATAGATTAAAAACATGATTTTACCGCTTAATTGTAACAGGGCTGTGCTTCATAATTTTATTTTTTTTACTTCTAAAATAAAATAAGATGGATAGTTTTAAGTAAATTTCGCAGTTTTTATATATTACCGAAAAGTTATCCGTAGATTTAGTAGTTATTTATAGTCTTCTTAACGAAATATTAAATTTAGAGTCAGAGAAATAAATAAAACTAGAGTCTCTGTGTATCAAAAAAAGTGTTTTTAAATGATTGCATTTCGATATATATACGTGTTGTAAAATAACATTTTTGAATTCTTCGTTTGTTTTAGCTAATATCAAGATTAGCTAAACCGATTCTGACAGAATTTCACCGGAAAATAGCTAATGTAACTATGAATTTTATTTATATCTTGAAACAAGTTATAAAGATAACGGCGGGATGAATAGGAAATGATGAACAAGACGAATAGATAAATACTATTCTATCACCTGTAGTAGATAAGATCATTCTCCCTTCGACATTGCCTATGGATCAACAGTCCAATAATAGAACCCTTGACTTTAGAAAAATGTTGTGCACCATGAGGCTTTATTATCATCATCATCATCATCATCAGTAGCCATTATTCTTCAACTGCTGCCTTTTTCAATGAACGCTAAGACGGCTAATAGATCTTCCCAGGCTATTAGATCTTCTAAATTCAAACACCATTTCAAACCTTCCTTATTACGTTAGTAATAGTCTAAGTTGTCTGTTCTAAAACAACTTTCTTCCGAGAAAATATACATAGCCCAGGTATTGGTATGTCAGCCGTATGCTAAGTTTTCTTTGGTTTTCTTTCGAGATAATTGGAAGCAGGTTTGACATTGTATGAACACTACGTACTGACGTGTTCTAGTTAAATGCAATGAGGTAAGCAGACGTAATTAAATGTCGGATTCATAAAATGTTGGGTTTTAGTTGCTGGAGAGCGGGTTGTTGGAGTTTAATGATTGAAAGGGCTTAAGTAATGATTATTATTTGTTGGACGTACTACTCGGCTAGATGTGATTTTCAGTAAGTAATATAATAGTTAGTGTTAGTTATGACAATTCGAACTTAACCAAAGCAAAAAACTACTATATTTGCTCAAGGTCAAGTTCTCTTAATTGTTTATTTTTTTATTACACGGTACTTATCCTGAAATTGAGATTAGTAATTGCGACAATTTTAAAATGAATGGATACATATATTATTCATGTTGCTCTGATGAAGGTTTATCTTTATATAATTATGGGGTGTTGAATTTCAAACTCTGAGACAAATCAACAACACCTATTGCGCGCGTTGTTGAGGAATTTATATTGTACAAAGACTAAATGTTTGGCCCTCTGGGTTGACGGGAATATCGAATAACAACTGCCAAAGATTGAAAATTGTAATATCTACATGCCTGTCAGATACACGGATTATCTATTTTTTCACAATTGGTATTTCGAAGCATATTCTACAGTAAGCCACTGGCCAACGATTGAAGGTTCTCGTTTTTAAAGGGGATTATCAGTGGAAATGCCAATGCGTTGCTTATTTCTGCTTCAAATCAGTAGTGTACAAACACTGCTGTCTTCCGATTTAAAAGGTACCGTGGCCGTCATAATTTACGTCTTAGGGCGATTCTCAGTGCAGGGCGCTATCACTTACCACCGTCGACCGTCTTGCTCACCTAGCTCGTGGGGACGGTAGCTTCCGCCAACTCTGTGTTAGATGAAGCTTATCAAAGACAAGAGTCTGGAAGCATAACATCCGAGCCAAAAAGAAACCGTCTTGCTCGTGTAGTTAATTTAATCAAAAAGCAAAAACGCACCATTCACTCTAGGTCACTAGGACCTAAAAATGGTTTGACATATTCGGATGGATAATTAAAAACTTTTGACGTTGTAATATCTAATTCTTTCACAAAACTCACCCTTGCTAAAACTAATATTTAATAACATAAGATAAAGTTATTTATGATTCCTTTAAATACATGCGATACATCACAGATCCAGCTATATCTAAAACCAATAATACTATTACACCATGTATCGTGTATCCTTACATAGGATATTTGAGTTTTTTTTTAAGATATTCACTTTATTTTTACTAAGAACGTGACAAGATTTCAAAATAATTTATTTATTTTTCTTCCAATAGTTATAAACTATAGTAGCAATACCTCATATGTGCAAATCTTTGTTTCCACAGTAAACAGTACGTTTTTATCGATTTTTTAATATTTTTCAAGCTTGAGGAACTTTATTAATTATTACAACACTTAAAGTAAACAATCACTATAACTAACCTACAACAAGTGTTGTCCTAAAAATATAAGGATTTAGATTACGCAGTAATTACAATAAGGACACCATAAATAACGCCATTATGGGTTAATTTGTTTATTACAAGAAATCAGTAGCACAAGTAACATAAAGTCGACGTTTTCATGAGATATTTTTAACGTAATACAATTGTAACCATTAATTATAAAATCTCTAGGTTATAACAGCTTTAATCGTAAACATAAACACTTCAAAAACACAATGAAAACAATATAACAAGATAACAGAAGGCACTACTACATAATACATTAGATAAGTAATGTAATTAATCATACACACAAAAAAGGGCGTTAAATAGCGGTGCCACCAAAAATGGTCGGGGAGGCCTTGTCTCATTAACAACGATTTAAAACTGTACGCGTGTTATAAAAAGGAGCTTTAAGCCTGTTTAATTATATTACGATTACGCGTTTAAATATAAAATATTTAATTATACTCTTGTATTGCGTTTATGTCACACTTAAATATATTTTATAGTCATGGTTAATTTTAAAGTAAACTTTTGTGTACCTATATCAAAACGAGTTGGAGGGTATAAAAACAGAGCAAAGCATCGCTCTTTGTTATATATTACTATTATTTACTAAGCAAAAGGGTGATGGTATTTTATAGATTTATCGGTTGGATTTATTATACATTTGCAAGTGTAAATCTTAAGCAAGTTAAGAAATAAACATATACAAAATCATTGGTACCTACAATACATTTAATGCTAAATTACTGAGTCGTTCCGATTTGGTTACCGTCCCGAAACGTAACATCACTATGATAATTTAAACAAATGTGAGTGCCAGACGCTTTGGCGCCATTTTTGATTAATATTTGTTTACGTATATTTTAGTCTTTAGGTCATTTTCCTAAGTTATTCTAGGATCGGCTAGATATCCATCAAGGTGTACCTGAACAACCGTTTTTATGCAAAGCGACTGGCAACGGAACTCCAACTAGGTGGACCGACTTTTTACATGCCCATCCGACGCATAGATCATCTTACTTTTCAGACAATTGGGTGATTAGCCCAAATATGACCTAACCAACTAGGAAACAACAATTCCATTGATCATTTTATAGTAAATTTCAAGGCACTGTCGTCCTATAACCAAAAATAATGTTAAGGCGAGGTTATCTTAATTTTCAGGCAATTGGGTGTTCGGTTTTTATTGAACTCACCAACTGGAAAATAACTCTAGCCAATATAGAATCGGAATAAAAGCAAACAATGTTGCCCGTGGCAATGCAGTGACGTCGTACTTACGGTTTATTTTACTACTATGAAGTTATGCTTCCAGACTTTTGTTTATGGTAAGCTTCATCTATGAATGTGTTCACGGGACACTACCGTTCCTACGAACTAGGAGACTAAAACTTTTTGCTAAAGGTGTACTTATGCTGTTATTATTAGTAGGCTGTCATTTGGTGATTAATATCTCGGAACATACGCACTGTGATTAGTTCGGCTAAACTGCATATCATACTAAACTGCATATCATACAACTAAACTGCGTATTTTACAGGTGGTAGGTCCTCTTGGTACAGGGACCGTCTGGGTTGGTACTACCGCTTCGCCTATTTCTGACGCAAAGCATTAGTGTGAAAACACTACTGTGTTCCGGTTTGAAGGGCACCGTATCCAGCGTATTTACTGAGTAAACGAGATTTAACATTGTCGGTAACACCACTAGTATTGCCAATGTCCATGGGCGTCGGTGACCACTCTCCATCAGTTTGCCCGACTTCTGGTCTGCCTGCGAAGTCAATAAAAATATGTCACTTGTACATATATACACATACTAGGGTCAATGCAATTAGTACCTGATGTTTCTACAAAAAATCTCCAGTGTCAAACGTAGAACGTTATTGTTTGTTTTTCGACGCCAAACGATATTATGCTTATATTATTAACCATGAGGAAATTCGTAAATTTGACGCCGATGAGCTCATATTGTGTTATTCACAATTTAAATATTGATAGTTGTTAAAAATTGCAACAATTGTAAGAAATAAGGGTTACATTTACTACAAGAAAACTCTAAAAAACTTACACATATAGTTAGATATTATATAGATGGCATAGTCATTTACACTTTTTTTAATTCATTTAATTTTAATTATTTAAGCATATTTGTAGCCAGAACAATATTGCACAATATACATGTAAAATTAATTGTATTGTATACGATACTTCCATACTTTTACGTACTTTATTTAAAATTTTTTACGTAATTAACTTAAACAATCTATATATATTTATTTTGCCAAACTATTTCAAGTAATATTGCGTCAAAAAGTATAATAATTCATTACTTTTAGAATGAGAACTGTGTGAGATCTTGAATAATCGGTTTCTCGAATGTTCTGCGTTCATAACTTCAAACTGAATGATATCGTGCAGCTTATCAGGGGGCCCAGAACGTTCGGACGCCATTTTTGTGGCGTGACATTGCCAGCTTTGTAACGAGACCTTACGGTGTGGTTACTTTACAGCTTAATTTAACGACAACGAGCCAAATAAAATTGAATGTTTCAAGTGGCTGCTTTGAAATCATTACAGTTGTTCAAATAACTGTTATATATGGACTAAACGGGTTGATTTACGAAGCCTTCGGTACCGATTAATACAAGTTGGCTGTAAACATGTTTTCAGGACATAGAGGTTAGAGTGAAATAAGTATGTTGAATTTTTTTCCACGGTAACGATAAATATTCGCAGCTGGTATTATGTTCTCACATCGAATAAAGTACCGAAACCCAAAGCTTAAGGCTTCGCACAAAAACGCGTACATTCACGTCGCTTCAATTGTTTTATTTATCTCTACTCAATCAGTGTTTACATTATATCGTCGGCGTGATCCACGTCAAAATAATGTCCTTATTAGACGACAAAGCGACGCTCCCAAAGGGGGCGCGGCAAAAAATCACAAAAATAACCACACCAAGACTGGAGATTACTCGAGAGCAAGGCCATCTGTGGATATTGAGACCATCTCGCGCCAGATAGCTTATCGGGCCCATCTCGGCTCAGATTTTGTGAAGAAAAAGCGAAAGAAAAGACCCCTATTTATAGATGAAGAGCCATAGAGTACGGAGCGTACGCCACAATCGCATTAGCCCGCCGGCTGTCGGACGACCATGATTCGTGTTTCCATTGTTTATGGTGGCAGACATGTGTCAAAGTTCGATTGGAATTTAAATTCGGCTTCTTTGTTATTGGCTCTTTTTTATCGAGCTGTAAACACGGCACCGTGATGTTCCAATCGGTTTACCATTCGCCGATGCGAAGGTTGTATCCATGACTCCACTTGTAACTGGAATGATATTTCTGACACTGGTATGCGGCCTGAATAATTACGAATCATGTTCCGTGCGCTGTTTCCATTTTCATTAGGCGACGCACAAACAAATCAAATGAGACACGACCTCCCTTTCCTGGTCGGTATATCAAAAGCTAAAGCAGCATCTGCTAAATTACCAAACTCGAGGCAGTCATGACCGAGGGCACGGCACAAAGCGTCCACCATTTTGTTCCGACACTTTTCAAAATTGGAACGTGACGGTTGCAAGCGCTGCCGACCAGAGACAATGACATGAAAAGGAAAAATGTAAACGGCCCTATTTTAAATAGGGGCATTGCGATGTCGAATAATTCAAAGCGCAGCGGCGTCGCAAGGGACAATAACTCCATCGTTATTTATGGTGCTATTACGCTAGAGTCTAGATTCGCTTGCATTAATACCGTGACATGGGTCGTTGTACGGTGGCCCGTTGTTAATTTAAAAGTGCGTTCTTGAACCCTTTCAGAGGCATTGTATCTTTGTGCGCTTTGTACGGGAGATGCTTTATCTGCGTCGCGGGGTACATAAGTGCTGTTTTTTTCATTCCGTAATGCTTTTACATTTCAAAGGGGTTAAATGTTATTCAGGCTGAGCTGCCCGCTTAGGAAACGTGTGGGTGTCGTGGGCACCGGGAAATACTTATTTACTTGTTCACAACGCAGTTATGTTTACCGCTGTATGCCGTGTAGGTTAGATATCGGAAGAGGTAACTTGAAACTAATAAAGTATTAATTGGATTGATTTAAAATAAAATATGTAAATTTGGGTATCGATATTATTATGGATTCATGCGGGTTAGTATTGAAACGAAAAGTTATTTCAAAAGCTTATATTTTTATTTAATACGAGCTGTTGCGCGCGACTTCATCCGCGTGGTTGCATAAAGAAAATTATTTTGTTAGTTTGTAAGAAAAAATTGCTAAGGTAATCTGCACTATTATTTATTTGTTAAAACGAATACTTTAATATTAACGTGCACAACACTAGAAGATCCTATGAACATTATATTTTCTTAGTTTTATAAATATGTAATATATTAAAACTTTATTTGTTATTTACTATCGAATTAAATAAAATTTACAAAAGTCAAAACAAATATATTTTTTTAATAACTTTAAATATCATTACGTACACAATGCTTTGTACGCACTCCTTCTAAATACCTACCAGTGTTACCATCAGATAACTATATCCATTGTGGAAAAGATGAGGTACATAAATAATTGTAAGATTCATGCTAATGATAATTATTTTGAATGACAATACAAATGGTGTCACCACCGTGTAGCTCTAAAAATAATTTTTATGAGTAATTTAATTTGATAAAAACCTTCCCAGTTCAATTTCTTTGGTTTTTTAGCGGCTCTGGTTTAAAGGGCGCAGTAAGAGACTACAATTACTACATAATCGAAACAATTATTAGGCTAAAAGTCACAAAAAGATTTCCTTACTTTCTTAACTCTTTAATGACAATTTTTATTAGTATAAAAAAACAATTAAATTGTCAAGATCTAGCAAGATTTTCTTTCCATTCAAAAATTATTGATTATTAAGTGGTATTTGTACGACTTTTGTAATAGAAGATGTATGAAAATTTATAAGTGCCCAGGTTTCCGTTTTTCCATATAACGTTGACGGAATTCCTCTTGGAAAGTAAAATGGAAATTTTTCTTTTATTCGATAAGTACATATATTTATACTTGTATGAACGGAACTTAGTCATAAAATTCTTAGAGGATAAAAGTAGTTTCGTATAATTAAGGATCTATAATGCTTTCTTAGTTCGTGTAAGGTACCCGTGGCCTAGATCAGCTCGAAGTAAACCTATGTTACGTCATAAGCCATTAATGCCCAACACTAGTTAGATAGTGTTGCGCCTGACAGATTTATGGCGCCCGTTATATGGAATAAATCATGGGGTCGCGGGCCAAGTGCCTCCGAAAATATTCGCCTTTTAGCGTGGACTCTTTCGTATTTCGTGTTAGACATCACTTGTTGTTTTTCACGTTCAAGCGTACTTCATCAGTGTCAAGTTGTTTTAGCGTGTAACGCTCAAAGCGCTATGGAAAGTGGTAAATTCGGTTGATTATTACAACCGATGCTAAAAAGAGTACGAAGATGAAAGCACGAACAAGATTTACACAATATGGTAAACGATACAACCTGTCTTACAAATCATCATCATCATCAGCCTGTGTCAGTTCACTGCTGGACATAGGACTATTCTTATGCACGGCTTCTTCAATAGAGGTTTTTTGGACCGTATCCCACCACGCTGTTCCAAAGCGGTTGGTGTGTGGACAGACATTTTACATGCCCGACGCATGCATCACCTTACGTTTCAGACAATTGGGTGATCGGCCCAAATTGCCCCAACCGACTAGGAAACAACAATTTGTTGAGCCCCCGCAGGACTCGACCCTACGACACAAATAATAAACAGAAAAGTTTACTTAACAACCTACAAAACGTGACGTCTCGGTGAATCAATATTAACGCTAGTTAAATTGCCTTTCAAACTAGTACAGTAATGTTTTTATTATTAATTTGTGACTAAAGATAGCGCCGTCTTGTAATCGAATTAGTCATTCCGATGGATAGGAGTCCTATAAGATAATTTATGAAGAATTAGCGTTTATGTTTATTTTACATTCAAATTTTTGTATTTACTTTTAGTTCTACTCTCTAGAGGTAAAAGTAGGCTTTGCTTTATAACACCTTCGATTATTACTTTTTAATAATTACATTGTTTTCCTTTTTAATTGGTATTGAAATTTAATAACCATTCAAAAGTTATAAGATACTTGGAATATTATGTTTGTTTTTGTGCTAATAAAAATTTTACAGCGAGACCTTGACATGTACAAGGGTAAAAATGTTTATACACTTAAAAAATCTTTTGAGTGATTAATAATTTAGCAGATTGTGTAATTGAACGTATTACAAGATAATATGTAAAATCGTTTAATATCAACAATTAATATAGGCAAATAACCATCGCGAAAGTAAGTACTCACAAAAGGTAGACAGCCCGGCGTTCCAGTGCGTGAGCTCGTGCTTATGTGAAGACTAAGACATTACAGACTCTTACATTTTTAAAAGAAATTCGTACAATGAATAGTGTTATAATTTGCAGGTTTTTAAAATACTTCAAATAACGTGAAATTAAGTGATGACACTAACACTTAGATATAAGCATGTAGTTGCAAAGTAAAGAATTATAAGTTGTTATTATTATTCCTTGACTTAATTACTTGCACTAGCTACGGAATTAATATAAACAACATTATACATAGTAATTTCATATTGTTACCTATATGCTTATCAGTTAGCGATCCGATTACTAAGCAGTCAGTTGCAATCATTCATTACTAGTTAGGCTTTGAAAAGCTGTTTTATTTTGTTTTTCGGCTGGTTTCTTTACTAAAATCTATTATCAATGTGTCCCTTTTATTAGGAACAACGCCATAAATAACAAACATAGGTTTAATGGTTTACTCAGAAAAAATACTAGCTGTTGTGTCCTTCAAACCGGTAGATTGTGCCATTCTTTACTATTTGATCATTACTATTTTGCAGCGGACATAGACAAAGCGGTGGCTTTTTTCCCGGCTAGAGAACAAAAGGGGATCTACTATAATTAGGTATATACCATTATTATTTTTAATAATAAATTATTATAAATAATACATTAAGAAATAATGGTGATGATGGTACAGCCCAATAACTATCTCCAAATACATAAGAAGATGAGGCATACGCTGTATGGGCTTAAAAAGTCTATGCCGTTATTATTAATAATACTCATTAATTAAAATTTTAATAATACATTAAGAAATAATGGCGACAATAGTGCGTATAAACTATTTGACCTGCAATACCAAGAGTTAGAAGCCGACTCCCTAATAATTACTAATGAAAGGCCAGTAAATCGAAAAGAAGGTGGCCTTGCTAGCTTTTGTGGAATAAGAAGATTGTCTGTAAGGTGGTTAACACCATTGGATTTTTTTGATAGTATATATATCTAGTAAAATATTGCCCGGCTTTGGTCATTACTATAGGCTTTAATACACGTATAAAAAAATTTGTAACACAAAATATTTAAATAGACAATACTAAGATTTCCTTTATTATTCCTGACTATATACATTTTAAACGTATTATAAACAATATGTTTTCAAGTATCTAATTAGGTATTTATTCATGTCCATCGACGTCTCGTTACAGAAATGACCAAAGAAAGCTTAAAACGACTTTGTATTTGAAAATTAGCAATAACATAATCGCTTCTGTCCAACGACTCATTCGTTCACTTTTGTTTTGGACCATTGATCGATTAAGAATAATTGTGATGATTTTGAAATAAATGAAATCTGTTTCCGTGCGCAAATAAAATATATAAGCAAAATCCCATAACTTATTCTAAATTCAAAAATTCCCTAATAATATGCTTTAACAATGAATGAATAATTTTATTGATATGAACAAAATTAAATGTTATCTATATTGTTTTTCTCACAGTGAAAATTAGAACATTTAAAGACCATAAGCCATATAAGTACCTATAATTGATAGATTGTCACACGATAATTGCAAATTTTATTGCTTAAAATTAATAATTATTCATTGAACAACACTTACAATACTTTTATCTATTCATGCGCTTACACAGCGAAGAACTAGACTTTTTCTGATTCTTCCTTGCACTCAATAAAGAAAAGTAATTTTTAATATGTAACAACATTTAAACTAACCTTAATTGAATGTGAATAAATTTTGTTAAACTGCCTCCGTAGCCTAGTGGTATGGGCGTGTGCTTAGAAACCGGAGGTCGTGGGTTCAGAATCCTGCAGGGACTCAACAAATTTTCATTGTTGTTTCCTAGTTGGTTAGGGCAATTTGGGCCGATCACCAATTGTCTGAAAAGTAAGATGATCCATGCGTCGGATGGGCATGTAAAAGTCGGTCCACCACCAACCCGCACTGGACCAGCGTGGTGGGTTACGGTCCAAACCCCTAATGGATAGGGTGTATTAGGGAGGCCTATGTCCAGCAGTGGACTAACAAAGGCTGATGATTGTGATGTGAAATTTTGTAAATAAAAACT
Organism: Lamproptera curius; assembly: GCA_029286875.1. NCBI lineage: Eukaryota > Metazoa > Arthropoda > Insecta > Lepidoptera > Papilionidae > Lamproptera > Lamproptera curius. The sequence continues at coordinate 679,675 of JAGSMT010000039.1, read as the reverse complement.
TTTAAAAAGGTCTAATTTAAAAAAGGATTATTATAAATTAATTTTGACTACAAACTGTAAGAATTATGGAATTATTATATTTTTAAATTTTCTATTCTAAGCCGCGTCGTTTACGGTATAACAATTGATATAAAAATTACAGTAAAACTTACAGATTAAAGTTAAAGAAAAACCAAATTTTGCTAACACTTACATCAGTCACTATGATTTGATGATTGATTTAATAGATCATGCAAAATATTTTACTTCATCATCATCATCATCATCATTACAATAACAATTGTATTTATAATAAGAATTGTAATTTTCTGTTGTCTAAAAATAAATTAGTATTGATGAAGGTTACCCGTTTAGTAAATACAGTGTTATAATTGATTAACGATTAAAATAATCTTTTTTCAAATCATTTTGTAAGAAAAATTCATTTAAAATTCGACACTTTTATAAAATGAAATTCTTTGGCCGAAGTAATTTTTAAATCGAATTTTCACCCTTCGAATTTCAGTTTTTTTTTAAGTTTTCAAGTCCAAAAGATTGTAATAAAAAAGTTAATTTTATTTTTATTGTTTGTAGGTATCTATTAAAAATGTTTTATATTCAGTAAATTTTATTTTTTTATCTTAACATAGGAGTCTAATTGTTATAGGTATGTACATGTAAAGCGGTCTTCATAACATTTTTGTATTTTTTGGTTTAAACTTTTTAATAAAAAGTTTTTATTAAAAACGTCGTTTTGATTTTATTCTTATACTTTATAAAATACCTGCTTCCAGCATTTTTCTAACTTTTTTAAAGAATTTTATGGATGCTTTCTTAATGAATATCATATTACTTAATTCAAACTAAATAAATATAATAAAATATCTATTTAAAATAAGCTATAAATTCTGACAAGTATATTCGAAAGAAATATAAAAGTTTGCATCAAATTGTCCGTTAACACCTTTTATAACCTACTGTAGGTATCTATAAAAAAGGACATGAATTTTATTACATTCAGTTTGTATTTTATTCAACTTCAAGGCAGCATATGAGCATCGCTATTTATTTACCAAGTAAAATAAAATTCGTAACTACAATATACTCTTAACAAATCATATTTAAAAAACATACGCCGCGTGCCGTCCATTAAATATTTAAGCGTTTTACAATCCACCGCGCTAGACTGTACGACCAATTGATATTTACAATCATAACAGTCAATGCGCGCATCGGCGATACACGAACGCCACCATAGCCGCGCACCGCCATCCATCAGGCGCGGCGCGCGACTGACGCACACCACCGCACTCCCGCCCAAACGGTGAAAAGGGAAATTTCGAAAATGGAACACTCCCAATAAGTGCGACGTTGCCGCCCCAGCCGACGCCTAACCGCCAACGGGCCAATGGACGCCAAGTACGAGCGGTGCGACGCGCCGCGCAGCCAGAGGCCTCCGGGCCCGCCGACCGCGCTCACGACAAAAAGTCACACGACTGGTTTAGTGTCGGGTCGCGTCCCAACGGCGCCGCATCACGTGCCTGCACTCGGCCCAGCTTGCCGCGCTTGCGCACCACACGCGTCCCAAGTATAAAACAAAACGTCCCCCGGACCCAATCCGCGGACCGACAATAGGTCCGAAAGCATTGGCCATATACTGACCGCGATAATGGACCCGCGAACGGTATGTGTACATCCGTGTGTTCTAGTATACCGGCGTTTACAGTGATATTGTGTGATAGTGATCGACATTTGAGTGATAGCGGCCAGCTGAGGACACTCGAGGTACATGATGAATCAATAATCGTGATATAGTCTGTGTACATACATTGGGTATGTAAATAAGCCGGATAATTAAACGTATTATAATTCACTTAAATAATTATTGGGTTTGTTGTATAAAACACTTAATAATCTTTATTTGCAGTCGACATATAACGTTTTAATCATATGTTTGTTGCCTCGTTAGAATGGCTGATATTAATCTTACAAGAAAGACGAAATATTGTCAATCTAAACTTGCATTGTATGTTATTATATTCTGACCAATCAATTTTATGAAATTAATCAATATTCTCAATGATAGAGTATGTGTGGAAATAACTAACCTTAAATAATAAACTTAATTTCATCAAATAGCAACATATGTTGACTCAAAGTACCGCAACCAACTTCCGACGTAAACAATTCAAAACTGAAACACTGCCATAACAATAATACTTTATTATTCACATAGAAATAAATATTGTTATATGTAATACACTCCAACATTAATAAAAGTATATTAATTAGAAAAAAGTAAGTGTCTAGTAAGAAATTTTGTTGAAACCTTACTTATATACGTCTTACTATAGCAACATTATTATAAAAGCAAATTATGATATTGTATTGACATAAAGAGTTGTTTTTAGAAATTTTTAGTAATGGCCTGATTATTAATGTGTTATTATTATTTTTATTAGTTAGTGTTAAGCAATATAAAAATGCTTTTTAATTATGAATAAAGTTAAAATGGACAGATGTTTAATCATAAAAAAGAGCACATTATATCGCAGTAGATATTTTATCATAAAATATAAATTTTCACACACATGTAACCATCAAAAATATTTGGCAAAAATTAAATAGCTACAATCAATATTTTTCACGTGTTCATAACATTAGATATCACGTTAAGAATTTGCCATTAATAACAAGTCATTTTACAATATCATCCGACAAGATACAACTCCATTGACTTTGTATTAAAAAAATCGTATTAGTTTATCGAATATATTATATCTCATCAAATACGAAATTGCTTCTGGTTTTCGAACGTCACCGTCCGCCATGACGGTTCGCGTTCGAAATTTGAATGCGCCGAAGATCATCGATTTGCCGCCGATAAGCCGACTAGCGCGCGTCCACATAAGCGTTTCCGCTGGTTTTATATACAGCCTGTGTCCTGTCCACGGATTACAATAAATCGAATTGTATCCGATTCCGCTTAAAGTTATGCGCATAAAACTCTTTAAATACAATCATTATTTTATAATTATGTTTTATTTTTTATATTAAATGATAAAATAACTATTATAACATGCATTCACATCTGTAACTCTATTGGGTTTATGTCGAACGTTCTATTGACTTGGCATATAACTATCATAATTATAATGTGAGTAAAGTATTAATGAATCTTTTTTTTTACTATTAGTACGATGTAAATGCGTTGTAGTGGATAAATCAGCCTTTAAATGCAAAAGCTCGGAGAAATGGCACTGCAAAAAAGTAATTCCGCCTTCTATTGGCGTTCAATTACGCAAATTAAAAAATTGCCAGTACTTCGGCGCCATTAATGGCTTCCCATAGCAGGTTACGGCAATTAGCAGGGAATAACTAATCAAACGGTTAACCGGTCTAATTAACTGTTAAATTATTAATTGAATCATTGTAATTGCTTTCCGTTTTGTAATTTCTATGTGTTACTGTTGTTAATATCGAGTGAGCCGCAATCGAAGTTTTAGTCGTAAGTCAATGATGGTGCTTAGAGATATGAATGATATCTATCGATTTGTTATGAATTATCTATGATTAAATGTTTACGTATTTTATTTTCTTGACATTCTCAAACAATTCTAATTGTTCGCGTGTAAGAATATAATAATACGTTAGTTATAAAAATGCTAGGCACTTTTTACTTGCTTTAATATAAACAAAATAGTATTCGGTATTCGGTCTGTCATTGTTTAAATTGGTTTTATTTTTTAATGTTTTGAAGGTTTTAGAACTAGACCCATTATAAAAATTTTTCTTTACTTAATCATTCAATCTTAAAATACTTTTAAATTTTTAGCCTATGTGACGAAAAAGTTGACCTTAGCAATTTATTTTGTTTTTAGCCTATCTTTAATCACATTGATTAGGTTTTTGTAAGTATCAGGTTCTTTAATGTTGTTTTTTCATCAATAATCATTTTAAACGAAATTTATTATTAAATTTATACTAAACACTATAATATAAAGTAAAATTTATGATCTTTTTCATTTTATTAAGCACATCTTGTGTCTACATACACTGAGAAACTTGTACACTGGATCCTTAAAAATGTTTTTATTCATACGGTACCTGTAATACAAATTGCAGTGTTCTGATTATAAGTTTTCATTGAATATATCTAGTTATGAGTAAACAGGCAAAATCGATAGAAAATATACGCTAACTGAAATAACCAAGTAGTCATATTGATTTAGTGGCCAACAATCATTTATATCGTCACCCGCTCAGCTATTATCCGTTCAAATGAATATCTAAACGCTCCGTTAAACGTCCAATAAAAACAACGGAACGGGTCCCGATAAATTATTCAATCTGGTGTTCATTTTAAAAGGCATCGATCAATCCCTATCGGTTGCGCGTCGCCAACGAAAATAACGCGGGCACTGTTACTCCCGTCACAGATTAAAAACGCTTACGGACGCTTCGCGGTCTATTTTTTTTATAAACATTGTCCAAGGAGGTCCTAATCCCGGCCAGTATCCCGTCTTGTTAGGGTACTAAATTATCTGGGGTATATTAAGAAATTGCTAGTTCTAGCTTTAATTGTCTATAATGTATTGTTGTATATTTGTATATAGCGTTGATCTGTACTGACTGTCTTATATTGTGGTTTCTAATTCGGGGTTCTTGACTCCTTCTTTGCTTGGTAGTATTTCATGTAACCATTTAGGGATGGTTATGGATTATTTACATTAGTTAAAATTTTATTATTAGCGTCACAAATAGATTTTCTCTTTTCTTTAATTTTTTTAAAAGATTGCATTGTATGTTTTAGCTCAAAATCATAGTAGGACTTAGTACAAAGTTATAAAGCTGATCAGTTGAATCTTGTTTAAAATAAAGCTACAATAATAAATTTTGTTTAACACAGTTTCCATTCCACCATTTGCGGCTTATTATAACAAGCCATTGCAAACCTTAAAATGTGATCAAGATAAAATAATAATTTTGCACTGATATACTTATAATTTCTCTATTGTAAGCAACAAAGAAGTGAAATAATTTTTAAATTCACCATTATTTACAAATTTTCATCATGTAAATTCATCTATAATCATTCATCCACGCTGTCCCACGGAATACCGATTTTACATACTTACCTTAACTGTAAAATTATTCTTCAATAATTGACATTTCACTGAACACATTATGAAATAAAACTATGTTGAAAAAAATCACAAATTGAAGAAAAAATGGTATAACATTATTCATACTCTTTCACAATACTTATAAAACACTTGAAGTATATTAAAATTCACCCAAATAATCGTTGGAAACATTTCCTTAACCGGCCGTGTGTTCGTATCGCTGGACGCCGATAGTGGGCCGAGATAATGTCGGACACATTTTTTTTCAGATTTGGGCCTAAGGACCGGAGACCGGAGGCCCGGAGGTCCGTGGGGAATCAATTATCTTAATTGGGAGCTGGTCTAATCTTATTAAGTGCGCACAGATAAACGGAGGTGTAAGCCAACGTGTTGGTGTAGCGTTGTTATGGTGGACTATTGATTTGAATATGCCCACAGCCGTTCGTGGCGTGTGCTTATCCTTTGAGATACTAAATTTGTTAAGAGATATGAAACATGTTTTTTAATACGGTGTTTAAACGTTAAGTATCGCACTCTTAAACGATATTGGAAATAAGTTATTTAGTTAAATATAATACTTTGTGGCAATTGATTGAGATTTGATTATAGTAGACTCTCAAAACTGTAGAAATCTACTAAACAGATTTCAATTGTCCAGCTGACTAAGTATCAAAATAAAGTAAAGTTTAATTATTCGATTTGAAAACAAAAAAATTCTCAGCAATCACTTAATTAAGTTTTTCAGCTATATAGCGTTTCATAAAACAAATAATTGAAATAATGTCTATATTAATCTATAAATAAAGGAAAACGACTTCGCTATGTATAATAAATTACAATGTTATATCTTATATCATTAATTATAGATTATATATTACTTGAACTTACATAACCAAAATATTATGTGTAACCTACACAGTTATGCACTTCATATAATTTTATTATAATACATACATATAATGTAAGTATACCTACTTGCATATTATTACATTGTAATAATAATATGTAATAGATGTTAAGATTTTCATTATTTATAATAACATACATAACTCTATTTGATAATCATTAATAAACATGTGCGCGGAATGCTACCGGATCACGTAATACATAACGATGGGAAACAATATTTAATATAGAACCACACCGTCCATATTCACTTTCTAAATATACACAAATAGCAAACAGTGAAATGGGATATTCAATCCCTTATCACCGATATCGAATTGTGGGCGATCAATGATTTACAATGTCGAGTGCTACTGCGCATACACTGTCACACGGGCGATTTTCCCGTAGCGAGATTTTGTACCAACACAGGTTTCACTAGCGCAGTGCGGAATCACGCATGCAAATCTGACCTTTGAAGATGTTCCATATCACGATTGAATAGCCTCCTCTCTTCCCATAGATTGCCTTGTTACTGTATCGCTCTAAGTTTCTTAGTATTCTAAATTTACTCATATAGTATACTAGTTCAATATGTAACTTTTATGGTTGTCTTGGCTTATAACCTGTTTAGTACGTCTCATTAGGGCTAGCTATTACTCTGAGATGTGGAATTTTAGGTTTTTTTTTGCGCCTAATTAATGGTTTTGTGGGACGACGACGGTTTTGTAGCCGCCGGTAGCAGTCATTGTGGACTATAAATGTCTATTTAAATAATTTGTAATTCTCATAGTGCATAAGTTCGTTAATGTATTTTTGTGTAGGTAATAAAATATTTAACGACTTTATGTAACAATTTTTTAAAGTGCATTATTTGTTACTGCTTTCATTAAAACTTTAGGGACATTAGGATTTTTTTACATATTATTTTGGAAAATTTTTTTAGTCCACGTTTCTCGTTTGATCTTGATACATTAGGAGGATCTTTTGGTTGGTCCATTTCCTTTGAAAGGTCTCTATAGACCAATAAAGTTGAAATAAAGACAAAATAAATTAAAAAATCATAAAGTCTAAAAATAATGAAATAAATAAATAAATATCTACGGTTCAACGTCCATTCGAAGGCGTGATAGGCGAAGTCCGTTGCGTAACGTTTCATATTAATAATCGTCTGAAGCAAATAGCGTGGTGTGAAAACATTGAAGATAAATGAAATTGTCATCTAGATTACAACTGGTGTTTAGAATTGACATTAGATTCGGCAATAATTGATAATAGTAATTGCGTACGAGCGCTACTCGATAAAGTAGTTGCGATAACAAACTGTTATATATTTTATTTGGACATTATTTGCCTAATTTACGACTAAATCTTAATTTGGGCCGGTGACTCAATTATCTGAAAAGTAAGATGATACATGCATCGGATGGGCATGTAATAGTCGGTTCACCCACCAACGCATTGGACCAGCGTGGTCCAAAAACCCCTAATAGAGGAGAAGTGCGTTAGGGTAATCCATTGTCCAGCAGTGGATTAACACAGGCGGAAGATGTATGTATTTGTGTATGTATGTATATCGTTCAAATCTTAGCAAATAAAACGTTTCCTCTTGTACTTCGGTCACAGCTACATACATTCATGCGGGACCTCCAAATTTGCAATCGCCCGTAACACGAGCACCTTGCGGTAACTTATCTATTCTTTATCGCGCGATATTACAAGGAAATCGTGGACGAAATGAACGCAATTTGCTGATAAATATGTGATTTCTTTTTTTTTTTTAGTTGTTTTATCGACAAATCCTATTCCCAGTCGATCGTCAGATAGCGTTGTCAGCGGTCGTGATAGATCTTATATAGCTTATATAGCTTATATATATTCTAGTATATTGCTTGACAAATTATCACCATCTTTGGAGATCATCTTATCGCGCCAATACTGGTAAGATTTAAATTCGAGTGTTCTGTTCTGTATCTATATCTTATTTGTGCATTAAGGCTCATTTGATCATTGCTTTAATGTTCTTTTGTAATGTCACTCATTTGTTTCTTCTTAATAAAACATTTTAGAACGCAGTGATGAACGAACTCTGCAGTTATTTATCGAATAATATCATTTGTAACCAGCAGGAAGTGATTTTAATAGCCTATGAATATTAGTTGTATTAAAAAGTTCAATAATTGAGGAAATTCGTATTCAATTATTTTACTTTGCGATTTGAATTATGTTAACATTTGTGGGCCAGTTTTAGCATTCCAGTCTTGGAAAAAATTATAATATGTTTATTTTACATTGGCAACCGGTTATTGGTTCCCACATAAGTTTGATGTCCGTTTTAAAAATAGTTTTTTTAATTAAATTAATCTCTTAACTCTAAATGTAGGCCGCTTTATATACAGATTGTATAATAAGATTCAATAATAAGTTGAAAGTTACTAATAACTAATCTTCTTTAGTAGGGCTTGATATTCTTTCACGTATCATAGAAATAGTGATGAAACCCCCTAATGGATAGGGGTGTATAAGGGGAGGCATATGTCTATCACAGGCTGATGATAATGAGAGTAAGTCATCATATATCATCAAGTATAGACATATTTTACCGGCAACTGTCACATATAAGATTTGCGAGAATTCAACTACATTTTCAGACCTATTTTTAAGGAACAAGTTTTTAATTAGCGCGGGAAAATTAAAGTCTTTTTTATTTGTTGCTTTCGTAACAGTTTAATATAATTTACATAATTATATTTCAAATTCTGATGTTTCGATTATTTTTAAACTGTCCCGTGATCACGGCGGAAGGTTTAAAAAAATAAGAAATAGAAATATAACTTAATGTGTATGTGCGTAATATTAGCATTTGTAATATCACTATTTAAATGTTAAATGTAATTAATAATACTAAAAAAACTATACATACTACTTTTGAGGTATATTAATTATTGTAATATTTTTTTACGTATAAACCTTAATTGTAAATCAAAATTGGTTTCGTCGCCAATAATTTCGGACGGCAAGCGATAAGGCACATCGATGGTATCTCCACGTATTCTAGATATATCTTATCTGTGCAGAAATTAACCGCCGCGTATGTAGTTGCTAATGTCGATCCGAACAGCGGATTCGTTAGTTTCCATTAGCTCTGATTGACGCGGCGGCGGCGAACGGAGATGGCGGAAATCTAATATATTTCGGTGAACATTAGCGGATTGAATTAGATCGAAGTATATAGAAATAGGTTTAGCCAAGGATTTGCAATGGTATGTTCATAATCATCACCTGTAGGCTGTATCAGTCCACTGCTGGGAATAGGCCTCCCCTGATACACTGCTTCCGATCTTCGGTTATTCTCATCCATCCCACACCGGTCACTTTGCGGATGTCGTCACTCCATCTTGCTACATATTCATAAAGATCTTCATAAATTGTACTCTAAATGTTTTTCTGATATATGATCTTTTATAGTGCGAAGATTCATCAATATCCGTTTTTTAGTTTTTGCACTATAGGTTAATTAATTTGTTTGTGGAATGTTTCGATTTTGTTCCGAGCTGTCGACTTTACCACAGCTCGGAGTTTTAGTTTTTTAAGCTACAGCTTTTACATAGTTTTCAGATATTATTTACCTTAACATCTTATGACCAAGCCAGTGCTAGAGTAAAATCGTATTTATTTAATTGTACCGAAACGGATGTCTCATATATATTGAAACAAGCAAGAGTAAATAATTTCTTTATTCTTGATGTAAAAATTTATATTGGGAATTAAAATTCAAATTTCAAAACGGCTAATTTAATTATTACTTTGATGCTTTTATTAACACGAATAACTCACCTACTAAATATTGGTTTAATTCTATAGGTCAATTGGCATAAGTTACAATAAAAATCATAGGTGCATATATGGACCATGTCATTGCGAGCTATATCTGACACGTTTACTTAAATATGCACCGAACGGTTTTATGTCTATAAAGATCAAGCAAATATAGAAAGTCATTTTGCTACCTTTAATCTGAATTCATATCATTAATATTAACATGCAAATCACTAGTTTTTGCTAATTAATAATTTACATGACTCGTCTATACTTAACCCAATGCTGCTATTTAACGCCTCGTGCAGAATTAAAACAACCTTAGTTTAATAAAGACGTGTTTTATATACAGTGACCGACTTGACAGGTCCATAAAGACCTCTACGGACCTCCAATACTCCAATGTGGAATTTAATATATTAATAATATTAGCACTAATTAAATAGTGCAGCCTTGTTAGCGTACGACAAGAACTAAATGCGTATGAATGTAGTAATGCTCAAGAGCACCATTCAGTTATGCCTATCAATATGAGACATGCTGTTAATGCATAGTTTCCCTTTATTAACGAATAATACATTAATATATGTACAATTTGTAGCCACTGTCTCCGCGTCTGTTGCTGGTATCATCTTAATTTGCCGGTTTTTATGAAGCCACCCGACGGACGATTCACCTTTGCGGTTTATCAAAATGTTCAATATCCTCGCAAATATCACCTGTGTTGCCATTAAATGAGTGAAAAACATCGTTATTGCGGATAAATGGACAAATGGCAAGTGGTGTTGCTGTTAAACAAATGCAATTATAGACTTTTAACGTTTGTGTTACAGACAGTTAAGAGTTTTGTCTGATGCTTGTTGGATTATATTTCTGGAAACAAACAGTAATTGTTTGTCAAAATCTATATGTTTATTTATTCTTGTTGTTTTATTACTTTTGAGTAACACACTATTGCCTAGTTAATTGTTGAAGAACGCCTTAGTGTGCATTTTATGCGTTCACGTATTAAACAAAATAATAATGTAGGTTTCCAACCTATATCATTAAAAAATATATGCTATAAAGAAACATGAAGTTCAATATAAGCGAATTAATAAAATAACGATAAAAATAATGAAACGTATATAATGATTGCCTACTATCTGTACAGTTTATAAAAGATAATTTGATATTGTGACATGAGAACCAGATTATAGGAATCATATTTATTTAAATTTTTTGTTTTATGCAATGAGTTTGATTTGCTACTATTTATGTATTAAATGACTGTCTTTTTAGTATAAATAGCTGTAATTTCGGCAGAACAAAGCATAACGTATATGTAGATGTTTTTTATGATCGACTAAAATAGTGAAAAATTATGGTGTCTGATTTTTAACACTTTTTTCAGAATATTGCAATTATATTACAAAGAGTCGCATTATTGTTAATATATCATCTAATTTTATTTTCTGTTACATATACATTTATTCAATTACGTATACTTGTATTCCATTTATAGATAATAAGCATAAAGCGAGACGAACACCTTCAGCTTGTGCTTCTGAAAACAAATTGGATCTGACAATATACTTGTCCGCAATTGAAAATCGTTTTGCATTTTTATATAAATATACTCACTCGTGTTGTATTAAACGCATCACTACTGTAAAACGTGTCTTACTGATCGAACTTGGTGCACAAATTAAATTGTTTATTTTATAAACTGCCGCCTCTCGCGTTGCGATCTCATAACGGAGTCGGATTTCAAAAACATAAATATCCCCAAACGCGTCGATGCGTCTTCAATTAAAATCAAAGATCTCTACGACAATTATAATTGATACTTACATATATATATATTGTATAGATATGAAAATGAATTTAAAAATAAAATCCAGAGACAATTCATCATTCTTTGTCTGTGCTTCTGCGGTGTTTTATTGCTGCATAATCGGATAGCGAAATTGCACATTCACAACGCGTTTACGTATGAGTTATTCCTAAGAATTCACGCGAGCCTCCGCTTTTCGAATATATCTCTTGTCTTTATCTGTTTATATGACTTTAATTAGGCTGTTTCGTAAAGAATTCTATGTACATCGTTGTCCATTACTGTTTAACATTTTAAAAGGCTAGTGTTGTGAATGAGCAGCGCTGAAGCTCTTGTATCTCATAGCGCGCAAACAAATCGGTAGCTCTTATTGATATAGGCACGCCCGCGGTTATATCGACGGCTAGATACGATGCGAAGATATCTTTAGTGAGCTTAGTGGCAATAAAAATCACGGCCCGTTTGGCTAACAGCGCTTAATGTGCGGTTACTTGTTATCTCACCGTATCGAGTGTTGTCCGCGGTATATCGCCTAATCAAATTGGGAGCGTATCGATATCGGCTCTTGCGATAGCGCACCGCCTTTATCTTAATTGATTGTCTCTTTTAGTACCTTTTTTTGACAAAACACCGACTTGTTACTTGGTCGATATTGAATATGAGTATGATGTCTATATAATTCTAGCTTAAGGAGGTAGTACTTGTTATTATTTCTATAGAGAAGTCGTCTATCTGGCGTCACATGGTTTGCTTTTGAAGCAAAAAAGTGTTCAAAATACTTATGACTTCTCGATTAGTTTTACAACGTTTAATCGTTAGTCTTTTGTATGCTTTGGGCTATATTTTTAACTATTAGGTAAACAGTGTAAGGCCTTTAGTAACTTTAATAACTTAAAAACTATAAAAAGATAAACTAAACTACAATTTGCCGTGAAATATAACAAGTTATATTTGGTGTACTCTTAATTAGACGGTTGATTCAACAAATTGTATAAGCATATTAGGTGTTTGTTTATTTGTACATCTAACTGTTTAACATTATATTATTGACAATCAATAATATAGTGTTAAACAGTTAGATGTACATTGAACATAAGTACAATATCGATACACTTTGAACGAATATATTTGACTTTGTTCTAACACTTTAAACGCTTTCAGATACCTAACGGTGGCGATGCGAACCGTGCTTAACGGCGGATGCCTGATTTGAGAGCGTGCGGCCAAAAAGCGATGCATGGTTGAGTCAGCTGTGATGGACATGAGCGAGGGCGCCGGTGCTGGCCTGCAGCAGCGCTGGTACGACGGCCGCGTCAACGGCAGCCCCGCGGAGGGGGAGAATGGGGAGTTCTTCTCGCCGCTAGAGGGCGGGCACCACAGCAGGGCGCGGTACTACCACCAGCAAATGCACGCGCCTTACTCCACGGCGGTCGGCTCGCATGGTGAGTGCCTTTTATGTACCAATATTTCTGTTAGATGATGGTAGTTTTCAGATGTGTGAGCTTTGTTGTCTGTATCAGGACCGTGAAGTAGATTAACATAAACTATGCATGGGGTGGTATGCTCAACAGAATAATTTGTTGTAGTTACTTTACTTTGTTTTAAATAAATATATAAAGTATGGCATATATAATTTTGACCTTTTTGTTGCCAACAACTTAAGTTCTTTAATCAATAAGCCGAGTTTTTCTTAATATCTCTCTTTTCTTTAATATCTCGTAAAAATAAGTTTGCTGTGTTCCATGTGACGACCATCACAAATGTTGCCCAAACGCGCCCAATTAGCGTCAACGAAGGCCGTCGGAGTCCGTGTCGTGGACAAATCGCGTCAACCGGCGGATCACCGAGGGCCAACCGGAATCCGGGGCAGTGACAATTAAATATGCTAAGCGTCCCCGTGACTCCGCTTGGCGAGCTGTCACTATTTAGCAAATTGCCGGCAGCACGCCTTATCGCGCATCGGGCCATATCTCTCCGCGGCACCACGATTAATTCGGCCGAGCTCCGCTCAAAATCGCCATTCTCCGGGTGACAGCTTAGGTAAACACGGCCTGAAACGGCCCCGCGACCGTAAAAAAACCAAGCCCACACTTTTTGTTTTTCCCCATTCGAGGTTCAAACTTTACGACCGCCATAAAAGTTTCCGTGGGGACAGGTGGCTCCTTCGATACCACTCATCCGTACGCATCGGTCGCTCCCTAAGGTCCACATTGGCGTGTGGCCGGTTTAATTTATTAATCGGTGCCTCGGTAGTGATGTGACACTTAAGAAACTGTGCCGGTTCCCAGAACCGGAGTGGGAATCGATATGGTCGCGTCGGGGCAGTTATGCCGCGTGCTTTATGCCCGTCGGAATTTCGGAGCTCTCTTCATCGTGTAATGTTAACTCGCCGAGCGGCTCCTTGTGCCCGATTGCATCTGATGTACCGACGTTCAATTCCGTTTGTCGCTCGCGTCTCCATTAGTTACCGCGGGATTATGTGAAACATTGATTTTCAGCGCCCCTTTTTGTTCCCACCTACTGTCAGCTGTCATCGTTCTGTCAAAGCCCTTACATGCTCTCGTCGGCCCGGTTAAAGGCGCGCTTTTTATTTGTAACGAGACTAAAGAGACGACCGTATTTGTCATCAGCAAATCGTTTCTTGTACTCGGATTATGTTCTGAGTTTTTTTAAGCATTTTTAAGATATCGTAGGGATGAAACAATGAAGAATGATTATTTATCCAATATATATCTAGAATGACCTACGCTGTTACATAATTTTCACAGTTTGTTATATATTTTGCATTGTTTATTGGTATATTTAGAGAATTATAGGTTTCACTCAATGGTTTTGTTTCCCTTGTGAACAATTTCCAATACATTATGTAGTATCATCAGAACGTAGCGACAAAAAAAGCAAGTAGTCCCCGACATTCCCTGGATTCGGTCGCTTTTTTATCTCTATAGTCTGTTGTCTCTGTAATAGGTTAGTGTAACACGATACCGCTTGAGGGCATCCGATTTGACACGCACTCTATAATTTATGGTTTGGTGACGCGATTGATGGTATGGACGAAATTATTTATTTTACTCCGTTGAATCCCGATTTGGTTTCGTTCGATGTTATTTTTATTGTTGGACCTTGAATCGACAAATGTTTTATTTAGAACAGTTTATTTTTGTATGTATATATCATTTAGGAATCATAAGTACGTTATTGGAGATATTAGAATCAAGTACAATAAATAAACATCCTATGCTATAGTTACGTTACCGGACAATTTTGTATGGTCATTAAAGCCATTCTTATTTAAAATTAATTGTTCAGAAGTATTTTAAATAAAAATTTGATTTTTATTCAAATATAGTTTAGTTGGAGTAGACGCAATGTTTTTTATTAGCACACTTTTCTCAATACCTCTGTACCAACCTAAGGTTAGGTTAGGTCGGTTAGTTCATAGATAATGTCTAATTAAAATGTATTTGTGGAAGAAATTTAAATAAATAAAATAGACATTCCAATTCCATTTAGAAACGCTATATCAACGTGTGACGTTATGGCTAGATAATTGGTTAAAATATTTATAAGTACTAAACTTCTATCAGGCTCTAGTACAGTCTTAAACAAGTAATTCTGTCTTTTTAAGAACTTATGTAATACTCAATAGGGTATAGAAATTTCAAACGGAAAACCTTTTAATTGTATATACAACTGGTACAATGGCAATGCCTTGCGAGTCGTAATAAAACAACGACCGATTCAATAGCGCCAGTATCTTTCATCGATTTCATGTGTTCAGTAAAATAAACTCCCACACGGACCCGCCCTTGTAAAATGGACCTTAAGTTGCTACAATAAATACTAAAATTCCAACTAAATTAATCCACTAATTAGTCCCGATTTACAGTTATTGCGTATCGGAAAAACGTGGACATATTTTCGTTTAACAATTATAATTCGATTCATATTTTAATTGAGCAATTAAAATTATTCCTTCTTTAAGTATTTATTGCATACTCTCTTAACAGCAAGCGTATATGACCCCCCGTTTAATGTTTGCTTGTAAACGAGCAACGAGTTTATAGTTTAAAAACCTTACACCGAGATCAATCACTGATCATCACTTCTATGGTTACTATGGTTTCGTCATCATCAGCCTGTGTTAGTCCACTGCTGGACATAGGTCTCCCCTAATGCACGCCTTCTCTATAAGGGGTTAGGACATTTTGGGCCGATCACCCAATTGTTTTAAAAGTAAGATGAGCTATGCGTCGGATAATGGATAATTTAATGTAAAAAGTCGGTCCACCCACCAATCCGTATTGGACCAGCGTGGTAGGAAAGGTCCAAAAAACCCTCTAAAATCTATGGTTTACTTTGTTTATATTTAATCCAAGTGTAAATTGGCTAAGCTATTGCCAATATTAGACCCAATGGTACCAAAACTAACGTATTTTTTTCAGTAATTAAAGCGTGTTTATGTTTTTACATTTGTTATTGTTATACAAGATCTTGTTTGTTTTAAATTTCCCGAATCTTCATCGAACATGCAACACGCTCGGCTTGCTGTCCGCACATTTACTCGTTATTAACGACGTCGCTTGTGGGAGTTAACGAAAGGTTTTGTGGTGAACGAGCTATCCCAATTAATTGACTAAACTTCCATTCCATATATCTCCCGTGCCGTTCGCAGACTGACGTGTTTGAAGTCTTGCTCTTCTTATACTGTCTATGAACTGTTTTTCTGTTGTTTATGGAGGGGTGTATGGTGGATGTAAAGCAAAAGTGCGCTTTGAACAATGGATCAATTTACTCAATGAACAGTCCAGCCGTCGCAGTTAGCCAACATGTATTTACATTTAACGTGTATGTAATTCTCTTTTATAAAGTTTATTAGAAAAACACGGTACGATATTTTGTGGAATTTTTGTTACTAATTGTCAAACTAAAAGATATTTGTATGGAACCTATCGTCGATTTATTTAACTTTGTTACGCTCCTATTAGTTCAGTAACTAACTTTATTGTTGGTACATAAGCTAGTAAGTTTAAGGTGAAAAAAAACAAAGAAGTTTTATTACATTGAATAAAAGAAAATAAATATAATATTAACAAAGAACGTCAAATAAACGCTTGGCTGAAGAGATAAAACATAAATTTGTTTCCATTAATATCATTACTTTAACTGCCTTTTAATCTCTTTTTAGTATCCTAAAGGGTGTTTATATATACATAAAGTACCTATTATATATACATACAGTAACTACATAGGAATCAATTAACAAAAATAAAAAACCTGGTAAGGTTCTTGAGTTTTCATTATAGATATTTAAAATTGTTGCTCGGAATCACTTTATATTCGTGACCATTTTTTTGTATTTATATACTCACACATTCTCAAATTTCACCGCTTACTAAGCGTCGTTTGTATATCGTAAAAAAAAAAAATAAATTTCTCTGTATCTTTTAGGATATATTGAATTCCTATCTATCTGTCTCTACTATTCCAAAATCCAGTATAATCTGAATCCTTTACAAAAACTTCAGCCTCGCAACGCAATACACGTATGAACAACAACAATAGTGTATTCTTAGACTCGATATAGATCTCACATAGCCGTATATAAATCCCAGATCGCGTTTGGCTCGTACACATGCCGGCATCTAATTAAGCAAGAGGAGGCGCAAGCGCACAGGCTGTCCCGTGCGCACGCAGATTGGTGTGCGCGCCATGGGCGGATACCGCCTCGCGTCTCCCCCCGCTGTAACGATCTACCATTAATTACCGACTCGGATGAATTAATAAGGTGCGAGAGAATTGTCCGGGCACAACGGCATGCCGAATTGCTTTAGCAGTTCTTAGTCTGTTGGTAGTAAACGATCGGTATTGTCATCAGACCAGGTTATAATGAAGAAAGTTTCATTAGAAGCAATTTTAATTAAATTGTCTAGAAAAAAATGTAGCACAAGACAAAATTAAAATTAAGAATGACTTTTTATTAGTAGTAAATTCTGGTTTACTAATCGTTAAATTAATTAATTGCATTGTTGTGATTATTCGATATTTCTGTTATAAAGCTATGCTTATTTGCGTTAAAAAATATTATTACATATCTGACTGAACAAATAAGCAGTTTTAATTATATTTTTTTAAAACATTCATCTGTCTCGTAAAATGCTGTTAAAGCTATTTAATTTCTCATTGTGGTTGCATATTGTTAACCAAATAATAGTAACCAAATAGATTTTTATTGTTCTTTTTTAAATCACTTAAATCTATTATCATTAATTCAAAGACGCTGTAATTTACATCTTAAATGATATACTACACAAGATCTTCATAAATGAGCAAACGGAAGCTTATTAAGTCAACAAAGCCCCATTCGTATGATGTAACAGATTAAAAATCGTCAAACAAAAGCGAAATAAAAACGACGACACTAAACAAAACCTATGTAGGTTAAACTAACCATTCACAACGTTCCACAAACAGCAGTCACGGAATTAACCGCGCACAAGAAAGTGATAATTTGCTAGTCGTTTTTTCCTCCATACAACATGCACCTAAACTTGAATGGGATTGAGCAATTTAGCAAATTGCGTGAGTTTCCGCCAAAATGTTATCTGTCAGCGCTACCAACCTGACGGCGCTGCGTTTTTTTTTTCTAAATGAGCTATAGCCGGCCAGGACGCAGCCGATTGGCTGGACCAGTTTTTAAGTGACACAATACCGATTATTAATATCGATGCCGGACCGATATTATCGTCGGAATTGTTCCATTTGATATTACGAATACCACTCCCCGCACGAAAAAGATTTGCGCGGTCCGACCGCATGCCGGTTGCAACAAGCCCGCCGAAATTATGTACTCTTTTTTATCTGTCCGTCATAAATATAATGTCTTAATGCGGTCCGAGTATGCGTTAATATTAATTAGCCGTTACGGTTGCTGATTAATTTTGGGGTTGTTTCTATCGGCGCATAATTAATTAGAGCGCTGACAAAAAACTCAATGTGCACCTGCCCCGTTTTGGTATTGACGGGGTATTTAATAAATATTAATAGGGACATAAGCATACCTTTCGGAGAATGTTGTATGTAAATGCTTTGCCAAAAAACAGTATTTGTGAACTAATGATGCTTTCAATACATTATTGAGACAATGTTAAATATTCAGTTTATCGAAAAATTACTAAAATGTTATGCAAATATTTCTTAAGTAAAAAAGGTAAGTTATAGAAAGTTCATTGCTAAAACATTAAAAAATTTACACATCTTAGTTAATATTATTATTAACCCTAAGATGTGTAATTTTTTAAATGAAAACAAAATGTAGTATAGTGTCCTTAAAATGATTTATATAAAGCTCCAATTTTCACACTTATTTTTAGCTTAAGAACAATATAACTACTGTGATCTACCGTTCCCTAAAGATGTTCTCTTAAAACATTTGTACAAACTTTCCAGACAGCGTATTCGTTAACGCATTACTCGAAAATCGGTTCGGTTCGTCGACTCGATATACTTTGTATTTTCCACTCCGACAACGTTAACGTGTGTCCCAAATTGAGTACACATTTCGCAGATTTGCTGTAACATTATTTCAACCGATTATTTGCGGTAACTTTATAAGTAAACGTTTTATTGTCAATTGCTATTGTAAAGAAGTGAAGTTTTATTGTTATTGATTACTTTATTAAAGTAGATAAATTTTATTTAATATTGATAATGTTTATTATCAATATTAAATAAAATTTTATTGTTTAATAAATGTTTTTTAATCGTGTTTCTGTTAAAATAAAATGCGCGTAAAGTCTATAAACTGTCCATAAGACACATGTATAAATAAACTATTTTTTGTCTATTTTTAAGGCTAAAGCATTTTTAGCTTTGTATTCCGTCTGTATGCCTTTAAACGTACTAACAGTTCTAGAAGTATGATGAATAATTAAATCAAGTTCGTCGGAATAGGCGTTTGTTAACCGTCACAATACATTAAACAGCGGTCGCTTTGAGAGATGTAGAAAAACTTAATCGACAACGCGTATGCGAATTGCGAAATTATATTTTACGATTCACTCCAAAAGGAATAGCTAATACTAATTCGTATTTATTACGGACCGACATTTTAAAATCGGAATAATTAGTAAGAGTAATAAAATTAGTTTGGACCAGGATATTATTATAGAAACAACGGCGATGAATATTACCAGTAGGTACTTAATTTTATATCTTTTAAATTTTAGATTTAATGTAACGTGTGTATTGCTGTTGAAATACTTCAGTGATTTGAATTAAAACGCGTTATCACATTATTCGCGGATTAAAATTCTTAACAGTGTTAGGAATATAATCGAATTATATTTATTTGCCACGTCTACTATTAGCTTTTAATAACTTAATAACCGTTACACAGGTAAATGAATATATTAGTACAGCGTGCAAAAATATTAAATCTTTTAAAAGAAGTAACTTCTACTAACGTTTAAAATGTTATTTACTGACAGTACAATGAAGGAACCCCATAATAAACACATAAGAATACTCCCCTTATGTTCCTTGTGGATCTACGAGCATGCATATGCTAAGTCGTGATAGAGTTAATGCATGAACGGTGTTAATTTAGTATTACAATTTCGGACTAAGTCGTGCAATTTGCACGTTACTATTACCGAAAGCTCGCATGCCGCGGCATGAACTAGAAACTAGTTCCATTGTATCAGAACCACTACAATTAGACTACCCCCGCTCCTCTGCGGCGCTTAGTTTTATTGGCGCTTTGTGGAAACTTTCATCGATTGCCATCGAGTTGACCTAATTACTTAACTTTTTAAATTGCCTAATGCTTCTTCGTTTCGCTTCGTTGCCACGGCGTTTGATTCCTGTCTGTGTCTCACTTGACAGTATCTTATTGGGAAACGTTTGAAAGATATAAAACGACTTTGTTAAACTTTCGATATATTTTTAATGTCGTTAGAATTGATTTCACGATTCGGAATGTTAAGGGAATTTTTGTTAGGCTGTTTTAAAATAAAATTTACATACCTGTTGGTACAGATTAAAGTTGTATGTAAATGCGCAATGTAACGTATGATATTAAAGTAATACACTACAGGAAACTGAGTACGTTCAAGGACGAATTTCAGTACATTATAGTAAAAAATTTTACAGCTCCGCAAATAGCAAAAAAAATATTGTAAAGAGTTATAACATCTTTATGCTATCAACAAAATTACTACATTACATAACTTTAATTTTATCTTTGCTCGTTCTAATTCTTAGCCTCGTTTTTTTCCAACCCTTTTTCAGCGACGATAAATCTAGAGTTAAGACAGAGAGATCCTCGATTCAAAACAGTGCACAGTGATTCTTTCATATGTTTTTTAAAAATGCTTCACGCTGAGGGGCAACTGGCTGCTGTTATAAGCAATTAATAGATTTAGCATAAAAAACCATCCCTCGGTAGTTCGTCCCGCGCCATTACACACGCCGCCAAGTAACGAACTTAATGTATTCATATTGCCTTTATATCTTTCGCCTGATTAACTTTGATTGATCGCATCCAAATATTGTTATGGGGATATTAATATATGACGTCCGCGTGGGATAAGTTGCATGTTTACGCGGCTATAAGCATTTCGATTGTTGTTATCGATTAAGTTTGAGATTCGTTTTAGATGGTTATTAATTTAAATACAAGTTATCGAATCATAATTGAAATTGTAATGCTACAACTATCTTATTAACTTAATACAAGGTTTGCTTATTTAGTTTTCGAAATCAACCTCTTCCCATGAAATAAAGTATTTTGAGGATCAGTCATATCCACACGGATGCTAGAAAGATTGCTAAACGTCAGAAATAAAATATGTATCGAAAGTAACCAAATCCCTGTGTATGTAGCAATCGCGTAACTACAAGAATTTATATTAATAGTTTTTTATATTTAAATGGAAAATGAATATCGTAATTAATTGGTAGATTATTCATAAAATATTATATCAGGCAAAACCGGTTTTTATTTGTTTTAGTGTTTGTCTCGGCGACAATATTTCCTCTCATTGAACATGTTACCCCTACCGCTTGTTAAGTCGGAGGTGTAAAGCAATACTTCATTATACACACCCGTGTCAGTTTGTTCCCTTTAGGATCGTGCAGTACAAGATCCAATTTGAGATCTGGTTAGGTTCTTTCCGGTCGATCGGTGCACTGAAGGTGATTGGGTACGAGCTTGATCGATGGCCGCTGCAGTGATGCGCCGGTTTGCTTGGATACGTCCACGCTGTACAAACTTAGTTATACACCTGTACAACAACACGTTTTGTAAAATAGCACTTAGTACTTTGAAATAGGGATGTATGTACATACTGTGATTGATAAATAGTTTATAAGTAGTGTCGATGAGCCGGTGGTTATGTCACGATTTGTCAAACACCGCTGTGCGGTCGCGGACGCCTCTAGGGAATTCAGCGTTTCAGTGGAGCCTTTACGAACATTGAACTGTGTGTTTTAATCGATCGCCCTCCGTACGCCCGTACGGTCGCAGGCTGCGGTTTGCCCCAGAAACCGAAACGCCAGTTTCACAGTAACGAACGTGACTCGCTCGTGTTTCGAGTGAAAGTTATTGTTTTAATGTTGGGCTATGTTTCGTTTTGTGACCTTAAAAAGATCTCGTTAAGCGGCCAGAGTTACGGGTTGGCTAATGAATAACTGACCCTAATACGGTTTCAACGCTAAATAGAAATTACGTGGAAATTTATTAACTACGGGGGTGGTTAATTTTGTTAAAAATCCAGCGCATTTAGCAATTTAAAGCGCTGCTCGCTTTGAGGGCAACCGTTACGAAGTGAAGCCTATTTTCGCTGCACATTAGCGAGGATGAATGATTTCCTGGGCCGTGATTTATTCGCCGCTGCTTCGTCCGCGCTACCGACGCGCACTCATTACTAGGGCCGTGAGGAATGGACAGCCCTTTGTGTAAGAAAGTACCGCATTAGTCTCTGTTTGTCGCTTGCTGGACGCGATTGTACATTATATATGTACAAAAATTTATAATGGGTCCGGTTTGGTTTTACCTAATTCGTTTCTTTGTTTATGTACTTATGTATGGGTACATGAGGGCACAAACAGCAGTATAGTCATTTAAATTAGTAGAGTAGCTTACCTGAGAGTAGAGTACCTTATTCTGCTGCAGTTTTTAAAATACTATCATTGTGTACATTTTCAACACAAACTTTAGCTTCATATTTGATTTTTTTAGATGATAAAGAAATATAAACATTTATTGACAAATATTTGAATTTTTCATTTTCATCATGCTATTTAGTGTTTGTTAACAAGACAACTTACACGTTTCTTCGCTTTTATTGTATTTTTTGTTTTCATATATTTGCTATAACGGATTCAAGTTGTAAAGTATACCTACTGTTTCTCGAATAATAGGAACACTTTATTAAATAAAATTACTTTACGGATTTTATCGCGTTTATTTTACATTTTAAATTCCCGACGTTTCGAACACTTTCCAGCGGCCGTGGTCACGGGGTAGTAATATTCGCGCAAGCAATAGAAATAGGAACACGTTTGATTTATGATCTCACGTTGTTCTATGAAGAAGGCTCTTCCTTTTGACGCTCATCCTGCTTGCTTATTGACTGCTGACGTGAGTACAATCGGGTGGAACTTGAATTTCTTTTTTTTTATATATATATTTAACGTTTTCTTTTCATGTTTCTTTAGTGTATAGGTTTTGTAATTGAATAATTTTCAAATGACTTAAGATTTATTTTAGCAAAAAGTTTGGTTTAATAGTAAAACATATTTTAGTGCTTTTTCGTTTGGCCTAAACTAGGGCTTATAATTTAAGTCGCTTTTAATTGGCAATTAACGATATCAAGCTTACGAAAAGCACAAACTCGCGATAACGTTAACGTGTTAGCCTAAGCATGTAATAATTCGGAGTTAAAGAACCTTATTTACCTTAAATTGGATGTTAGTTAAAAAATCGCATAAGCTATTAAAATCTAGATGAAAGCTAACTTATATATTTTGTGTGATTAGATATCGTTTATTTGAGTATTTTTACGATTATATCGTGCAATTTAATAGCGGTAGTGCTAAAATTACTGTCATAATCTATCAGCATACTCTGTTAGTGACCTCTATAAACAAACGCTACATCGTACAATCGTAAACATAAGTGATTTTCAAACGTTAGTAGGCTTAACTCCATGTACTATTAACGATCAGTTTTTTATCATGTTATTGTCAAAATCCTCGTGTTCCAAAATCGCGGTTTCAGGAAAATATAGTATAAATAATTATATAAATATTGATAAGAAGTTTCGTGCGCGATTATCCAATTCAGATAATAAGCGTATATCAGTGCGGTTGACCGCGAATAACTGTGATCAGCAAGGCGAGGCTTCGGGTGCATTCTTGCCTGCAACTTATGAATAGCTGTGTTTTTGTTTGTTTATACATCTAGGCATTGTCTATGAAGAACACCACGAGCCTAGATTATGTGAATATATCCGTAGAATAGCTTTAAGACTTTTGTCTTGCATTTTGCAATTTATCCTATCAAAGGAACGAACCTATATATAAAGCAAACTGTACAGCCAGTGAATAAAGCGTATTTGTTGACGGAATACCGCGTATTAAATGACGTTTGGTGACGGTCAGCCAATAAGACCGCTTTGATTTTGACGCCATTTTTTGTTTGCACAGATTATATAGATTTTTTGTTTGCGCAGATTATATAGATTTTTTGTTTGCACAGATATAGATACTGTTTCGCTCAGAAGTAGTAATCTATCATTTCGTACTCTAATTATCGAGGCATTAGCGGTTCTCGTCCGCACAGAATGGTACCCGAAGCCCGCTTTCATACAGTGCTTAATCATTTTATTGTATTATATGTGACAGAGCGCAAGCAACGCCTTATTTATCAATGTCGCCCCACAAACGCGTTGGGCGCCGAGGGCCTCCTCCATAGGCCTCTAATGTGATTATAATTAATCGACCCTGCCACCGTTCGTGTATATCTTCATTATTTTAAATTAATAAATTATTATTGCACAGATCATTGTATCGAACGTACAAACAAATTATAGAATACGTTAAATGAAATCTCCATGTTGAGAAACTATTTTTTATACCAAACCGATACGACAAAGTCATTCCCAACTATAATAAAATGTTGAAATATAATTTAATAAGTAAATACATACGTGTATTTCGTATGCTCGGTAAATGTAACTGCTTTGAAAATTAGAATAGCGTTTATGTTGTACTCGGAGCATTAAATGTGCCACAAAAAAGGTTAATTAAAGTGCTTTATACGTTTTATAATGCGCTTTTTATTTCATCGGCTGAGACCGTATTAACAAGGTAATGGGGGGAGTGACTTTACTGTCACGTCATCACTTAAGGTCAGTAGACCCGGCGCGTGTTTGTTCTTAGAAAGGATTAAGTTATGAATATCGAGGCATGGACTTGATCGCTTAAATACCATAACACATACTGCATAGTTATTATCGATATAAATTTACAAGCATAGACAATTCCTTTTGAGTCTTGTCGATGTTTTTATACTAGTTATGCTCAATGTATCTTTTTATCTGTATAGTCGTTTATGGTCGGATCACGGCACAATTCCTCGAGCCGCTGTGGTTGGTTATGTGTATGTTTGTGGTTTAGTATTTGCTTCAAATTTACATTGAGTCGATAGCTGTTGATTATAATATAGCTATTTTGGCAGATTGTGACAATCATCAATTTTATAATTACGAAATATTTAGTCTGAGTTTAAAAAACATTAAGCAAACATACTGGTTTGCTTAAAGTTTCTTAAAGGCCTTGCGTGGTCAATGATTCTTTTGATTGGCCGTTAGTGATGTATATTTGATTTTGTTATCGCCGAATTAGGTTCGAAGGAGTGTTTCTACAAAGCGTTAAGGATAATGTCGTAGATGTTCGCGGAGTGTGGCTTTTGCAGGTTCCGTAATGCCCGAGTCACGAGCGGTTATGTAAGCAGGCTGCCGGGCTGCGTCATTATAGGCATTATTGCGGGAACGCCGGCCATCGGGCCATTGTCAAGATTGTGGGGTCAGCTAAGGCCCGCACTCGATGTGAGCCAACTTGTAATTTCGCAACAAGTATCCCCATAACCCAATAAATCGCTGCCCGCAAAACAATTTACTCTCGCTGTGGTGGAACGCGGCCTGACTAGATCACGTCTGATGATAGCCATCGTGACGTGACGTTATTAATTATGGAGATGCGACTCGTGTTGCGCCCGTGTCGTGCAAAGGCCCTTGCCGGGTTTTTATTTGTTGTGTCCATGATTAGCTATGAACCGGCTGCCTGTGGGCTTAGTGTCTGGTTCAGCTGGATATGTTTCGTCTGTAATGTTACACGCACTGATTTTGACGGATTTTGTCGCGTGATATGGGAATGAAACGTAAATTAGTCCGCAAAACACAATTTGTCTATGGCATCTAGGCATTACTTTGTTGTCTGTTTCGAATACGTTTATCGACAAAGCCTTCGCTAAGCCTGTGAGTGTCTAACAATTTCCTAAAACACACTATAAGCTATTCACACGGCACGTGCGAATTCTAGTGCACGAGAACAGATTCGTAGAACATGTCATTCATATCGTCCGTATCTCGACTGGTACATATTAAATCGAGTCAAATGTAGCGGAACAGGGGCCATCCCGTACACCGGCGGCATATTAAAGCGTCGGCGCGTTTGATGTCGATCACAAGTGTAGCGTGACATATCCGATGGCCCGCGGTTGCTGGCTCCATTTTTTTAACGGATTGAACTCTTCCTTGTCTATGACACGGACGTAACGGTGATTGTACGCGTGATGGTCTATCTTTCTTTTGTCGATGTCTCTCTGTCATAGATTGTGGAGAGAGATGCTGTTTGAGTGACTTTTCTATTACTAATAATATGCTTTATAGCAATACTTTGCTAAAGACACTACTTGAGTAATGGTCTCTTGATTATGTTGGTTATAATAGTTAGTTTTTGTTATCGCAGGGTAACTTAAGTATGATTTTTAATGTTGAGACATTCATCAAACAATTGGTAATTTTAATGTTAATTTTGCGTTCGGATTAGATTTGTTTTATTGTAAATATTCTAAATACTGGTGTATACTACACAATCGTCATCAATTTACATATTATTTTAACCCGACCATTGCATCGTGGTGCTTATATTTAAATTAACAATATTTCCTTTTCATAAGTACGTGCTATTACTACATACAAGACTGAGCAAAGGTCTAAGTTACATAACGAACTGCATAAATGACGTAATAGAAGTTTGTGCACTTGCGACAAACGTTCTTAGTATGTGTTTTGTTTGAGATGCAACCAAGTTATTCACCTATGATATTATCTTCAGTTCAAGGTTTTTAAGCATACCATTTCTTAGTTTCCTTAAACCTGTCTTACTCGATGGGCATACTATTATACTCTATATTTTTTGTAAATTATTATGAATACCGATCGAAGTTACACATTACTGGTAGCTGAAATAATATCTCAATCTAAAGGTTTTAAATTCTATTTATTATCATGGTTTTGTTCATTAAGCAACCAAAATTTCTCGTCGAAAATAAACAAATGCATGTTACAGGTAATGCATTCAGTTGTATCGTGAGAAATGCTATAATACTCCCAAATTTCTCCGAACGCATCCGAAACCCATCTATGTCGCATTCAAAATCCAACTTCCTTCCTGGCCCATTGACCATACACCAGCGACATTGACACGAACAATACGAATTTATTAAAATGCAATAACAATAAAACTCGTGTCCGGACATTAGCTATGTTAAGTTATTCCACAAACGCCACTTAATGAGAAGTGATGGGTTCGTAAGAAAATGAAATGTGTGGAGGCGGTCAAGTGACGGAAAAAAAAACCCGAACAATGTAACCACCCGCGTACCGATCAAACATTTGGTATTCGGTGAACGCGTCCATGTGAAATTACATGGCGTGTATGCAAAGAAATTCCTAACGCGGTGTCGTCGCGGTCGAGAAGAAATTGCCTCTTGTCAGCTTACATCATTATCGCGACATGACTATTTTTTACACGGACCGCTTAAGGGATATGTCGACAAGATGGCGGAATTCAGTTTTTCACCGTTCGAACGCGACCAGATGCTCCTTAAGCGACGCTGATGTATAAATGAAGTTTACGAGCCTGCTCTGCGTTCATAAAGCTGCTATAAAACTGCACTGCACTCGTGAAATTCAATTTAAAGTTATTCCTTTAAGATATCATTGACTATTCGAAGGTAATTATTGCGGCCTTATTATAAAACATCCAATGCCATTATTCTGCTTTTTACTAAAAAGCTATGCTATAGTTAGCTGTGGTATGTTATGCCATCTTCTGTAGTAGGCAGGTAACTAACGCTAAGTAAGAGTTTTCTCATCTCCTATATTTAAACATTAAACAGGCTTCTGTTGAAACTATTGGTTAACTGGTGCGATCGTAAACCTTCTATTTTAAATCTAAATTACGAAGAGCTTTTTGGGTTGCTATATGTCCAAGGAAAAATTAGAAGCGGAAGGACTGCTCGAGAAAGCTTTTGAGAAGGCACTACAATATCGTTCACCATTCCTTATAATACATCTGTTACTAGTTACTTGCAGTCCAATAAACCTGAAAATGTTTCATTTCCATCTATTATGCTACAGTTTTATAGTCCGTTTAGAAAACAAGCAGCAGTAAGATCAGTTGATTCCTGTTCAATAACAGACACTTTAACAGATACAGCTACGTATTTGGAAGATCCGGGGGGATCATTGTCAATTGTTTCGGAGGTGTTAGCTCGGACGTGGGACATCGTGGAAACCACCCACGACGTCAATCCGAACTAATCCGATCCGGCTTAGCGGCTTCTGACGCCACGGGATTCCGTCGAGACGGGGGCCCGGTTGTGTTGCAACTGTTACGTACAATATTTGTTAGTTAAATCATAAGTACCATGCTAGTTTAGGTTAAAATAAAAGGAAATTGATAAGACCGTAGTCGTAGTAATAACTGAGTAATAGAGATGTAGCATCCTATGTCTAGGGGGGGAGTGGATTCGTTATGTCTTTGGCGAAATTTTTCTTATAAGCAGGGCGTATTACTTACCATCAGGTAAAAATCCTGATTTTCTCGTCGATTTAATGAAAATATATCAAAAAGAAGCTACGTAAATTTAGGACAAATGATAACGCTGTTTTTTTTTGTTAAGAACTAAAGAAAACCTAATAAAAAGGTTTTGCCTTAAGCTTTAACTTAAGATTTATGAAAGCCACACATATACCAAGAGATTAAGAAATACGACGCTTCAAAAGCTTCCGCTCACGAACAAATCAGTGTTGATATTGCAAACTGAAGCTATTGTTTCTCGCTGCTAGCGAAATTTTTAATCAAACAATATGCTAATTCAATTCATCTCATAGTTACCAAAACAATGTTAACTGCAGATGCGATCTAAATGTTCGCTTCACATCGTTTCGTGTTCGCTCACCAACACCTTAACGTGCGTTCCGTCACTTTCCCCGATAAATTTAATGTGGTAGTTTAAATCAAGGTGTAACAGCTGATTGTTATTCTTAGCACCGCTGACCGCACACGGTTGGCTCCCGGCGATAATGAGAAACGTAATATAATAGAATTATAATCCAATCAGGATTCGAACCGGCCGCCCCGGAGGACGCTTACCATTCAGCGCGCGGCGGGCGTACGTCGTAAAACATATTTTGGAGCCAGCACTTATGAGAAATACAAGGGCACCGCGTTCAATTCAACACGTAAAGCGAAACTTAAACGTTAACGAAACGGAGTTTCGACATGTGTGGCGCAGGATCGGACGTAAATTGGATGGGCTCATTGAAATTCCCTTTGTGATTTTTATTCGTTATATTTTTTTCTGTTAATGGCACAATTTATTGTGTATCGTTAGTATTGTGTCTTGGGTGTGTAAGATCTCTATGTCTCTTATTCAGAAAATTTATTAAACTTTCTACTATAAGCTTGAGCATTTTAGTTTTACGGTTTAGCCCAAGTGACTAAGATATTCATTAATAAAATGAACCGGCTAATGTGTAAGAGATTAAAGAAATGCGTACAGTATATAGCTTTCTTCTAGAAACTTTGTTCATATTCTGCTTAATTAAATTATCATATTGCTATTACATACGACTACTACATCAGGCATACGATTATTAGATTAATAACGAACTCTTTGGCATAATTTCAAAGGCTTTTCAAATGGATCAACGTGTAAAAGAGAACATATCTTGCTATATGCGTTTCACATTACAGACGCTTACATTTAAATACATTAGGCGTACGAACGGAGTTGTCAACAATTTATTTGTACAGTTTTTGCCACAATTTATTATATGTCGCGAGGAGAAAATGGTAATTTATGCCCTCGCCTAAATACGCATGCGATATGTATTCGAAACGTTTCTTTTTCATGCCGGATCTCTATATATTAAATCCATGAACGTGTGATATACGACACAGATCAAGTTATATTTTAATGTCTCTTGATCATTGGTGAAGTAACATATATATTGGAAAATGTCATTATTATCATAGTATATGTCAATATGCTATATTACAAAATAAGGCATTACAATACTTATATACGTCGGCCCCTCTTTTTAAAAAAATAAATTAAGTAAGTTCAATAACCGTCTTCAGCTGATATAAGTAAACACTCTTATTTTAATTGGTACAACTTTGCATGTTTGATCATGAGGATATCTATCGAATATTGAATCATAAGAAATTAAATTACCCTCCTCGATAATACAATAAAAGTACTGCATTAAACATTAAGCTTGATTGAAAGGTTTTCTTGTTCCGTTGGATAATCTTTCAAGCAGTGTTTGAGTAAACTGTAACGATCGGCGGCCAGCTTAGCATCGGCGTCGTAGTAGGCAACTAAAATACTCCCGGCCGATACAGCGATCGATAAATTAAAATTAATTCGGCGTGCGAACGGCGAGATCCGATACGCGATACCGACGCCTACATTTATCATTCGCTAACACGTCGGACATTTCATAGGGGAAGGCTGCCATAGGATAATAGGCTTTATCACGTAGCATTACAGATCAGCTCTACATCCGCCCGTTCGCGTAATGATCCACCGAAGGCGACAAAGGATAACGCGTCTAAAGACGACGCGTGGAAGGGATAAGTTCGCGTATGCGCACTCTTAGGGCGAGCGCGCACGTACGCGGTTAGCATGCGCGCTCGTGATACGCCCGCAAATCTCGGCAGACTGACCGACGCGCCGGCCTTGGTGTCGACGGGACGTTTCTCACGGCCCACATCCCTTAGCCATCACGGGGGCGAAGACATTCGAGCATGTCCTGCATTAAAGCCTCATAAAAGGTGATTTTTATTAAAGAACCAAGAAAAAAGAATACCTTTGACAGCTGTCAAATAAGGGTTGTACGACAAATTAGAACGTCACGTGTTTTTTATGGTTATATTTTTTTAATACTTGTAAAAATTCGTTTACAAAGGTTTAGCGTTACATGTTATTAACAATTTTTTAGTGTCCTATGAAATTAATTTTGATGAAAACATAAATTTTAGAGTTGTAAGTGACTTAATTTTCAACAGAGATGTGATAGGCTATATATTAATAAAATCAGTATAAAAGAGTTGTAGTCACCATATTCAAATTAAAAAGCCCTAAATAACGTAAACACTTCGCTTTGATCGTAATCTATTGTTAAACACAAAAAACCATATGTTTAATACGAGGTCCCGTTTGATGTTCTACATTACACACTTACGCGCTAGAATCTATTATGTATCAAGTTATTTTATTGCGTCTGTACCTACGTTTATGTGATATTTTAATTGATGATATCTCTGTTAGCCGCGCAGATTATAACTCAATTCTGTTTTACATAGATCGGAGTGTATGTTTATGTGAAGTTCGTTGTATTAATTTACACTTAATTTCTGTATTGAGGAAAAATTTATTGTGTTGCACTAGTCGTAAAGCCACTTGACAACTTTATATTGTCATATGTCATATGTTATTGATACGACAAATTATGACAAAATAACTTTTGTGTGAAATGTTATTTATATATAAAGAGTTAGATGATTAGGTTCTCGATGTTTGTAGATATATGTTCGAAAGACTTGTTTTGAATATTTATATTTTAAAGATAAACAAATGACTGCATCTTATTCTCGTTGTATCCTTGTGGATTAATGAAGGTCAGACAATCTTGCGACCAAATGGGATAAGTTTCAAAAATATTCGAGATAGTGATGAGATTTTTAGCTTTATTTTATTTTATTCGAAAAAAAAATATTACATACGTATGTTATGTAAGCAATAATTAAATATCTTTGGTTAAGATTCGTTTTCACATGGACTGTTATTATTATTTTAGCGAGATTGCTTTCAAGGGGTTGCAAAACCGTTACATTGAACCAACAAGAGCCGACAACACTTGCAACGTCCTGCGGACTGATAAGATCTCTCGCTGCATCTGCCAGTTGCGTATAAAGGGATTGGGGTTCGATTCCGGTGTTTAATCCCGCTGTGAGAACTAGCTGCGGGCATCGTTTATATTCGGTTGTGATTAAATTTAAGCATATGTAGTTGAGTATTTGTGAGACAAAAAATGTCTATTGCTTTGTAATATGAACTGTAACTGCTATTTAGATTGTTTTTCGAGTTAATATTTTTAATATATAGTCCAAATATAGATTGTTTGATGAGTCAATCTTTAGTAATATACTTTATAAATGCGCTTTGTGTTGCGCAGCTATGGTTTATAGAGGTGATGCACGTTATTTATTACACGTTAGTAAGGCATTTTTTTGCGGTTATCGAAAAGATGCTTAATGCATTAATTTTTGCTTAGTAATTCTACACAAAAATAACTTTATTTAAATTATTCAACTAACAAATCATTTTCTTTTGAGGATTGTATTTTAACAAGAAGCACCAAATCATTAATCAATACATGGCGCATTCCAGTTTACATACGAAGCATTTACAACACCCTACAACCAAAATCCCTATACCAAAGCGGTTTAGCTTCGAATCAAATATCAGGGACAATGGGCGAAACTAAGCACCGCCTAATGAATATAAAGCGCCGCTGGAGGTCGCTACCTAGCGGCTTTCCGTGCTTCAGGGGTAGTACCTACCCCAGGGAGCAGACTGGTGGGCAGGTGAGGCATGTGGCCGGATCGATAAGGGGAATTATTCATACGCGTTATCTACCATCGCTACTGCGAAGGGTGCCAGTGTGCACTCGCCCTAATGCCCCGATTGAACGTTATGTGTTACGATATTCATAATGTTGAATATAATTTTTTTTTATTTATTGTCTATATTGAATATCTTATTCTGTCGTCAAATCCGCTGATGAACGTTTAGTCTGTATGTTTCTTGAGATTTATCAGATACGTTTTCCTGTAAAGTAAACTTACTTAAGTGTTAAGATGACTTGAATCACACAAATATACAGATCATCACAATTAGTATTGCACTTGTAGGTTATCTGCAGTGAAATTGACTTCTGTTCGGAAACTTTCATGTGTATAAAATTTTTTCCACCGAAAGAAAGGCAATGGAATGAAATAAACATAAACAACGTTTAATTTGTCCTTCGCTCAACATAAAGGTTGTATAAACAGATTCTGCATGTGTGTTGTGCTGCCTTTTTTAACAAGCTGTACAAACAGACTTTCTTCTGAACAATCACTACGCTGAAAAGTTGTAACTTTAATTAAGTTTATTATTCACTCCTTGTTCGGTCCATTTGACGGTGCAACGCTGTTTGGGACGCGCGGTACGGGTGCCCACGCGATACGATCGCGTACGGCTCAGTAACGAGCACCTGGGTGCATGCGGGCAGTTGGCTAACGCTGGGATTAATGTTACCAGTGTGTATATATTTAGAATTTGGAGTTTTGTTGTATGGTAACATGACTGCAAGGTCCAGATTGGGATTGCTATAGAGGAATATCAGGATTCAGATACATATTAACGTCATTAATCGGGTGTTTATAGTTGAATTCATGAAATTTATTATTGAACTAGCTGTGCATATCTTCGTCCGCGTGGTAAATACAATTTTTTAGTAGTACCCTATGACTTATTGACTCTGGCTAGGCTAGGTAATTTCCAGTGAAAGTCCAGTCAAAATCTGATCAACCATTCCAGAAGTTAGCCAGAACATACAGACGGAGAAAAATAAAGTTTTTTTTTAAATATATCTATGATCCCAATGTAATCATTAAAAACGATTGTTTTCATATTACAAACAGACACTCCAATTTGAATATTTGTATAGATTAACTGATATTATCAGTTCTTAAAATAATGTGTATCATAATCAGGGCGACTGCATTTGTAGTAGCATTTTTTGTACACCACGTTCCCTTGTAAAGTTAGAAAGTCCATTTCGGTAGGGCCCTTACCAATTAGGTGACGTTGCAAATAGCTGTTAAAAGCATCGACGATTGGCAATACAGCAATATTAAACATAGGTTCCGTAGGTGATTTGCTACCCGCAGCGCGCAATGGGGATGCGTCAACCGCGTACTAGGGGTAGGGCCACCCCTCGCCCAATCGTCGGATAGCACATGAACATATGCCAGCTTTCACTTTCACAAATAATAATTGCTCGTGAAATTGAATGGGGTGCCGGTCTATGTAACTACATGCTTATTTATAATCGTATGTAATACAGACAATGCGTCACGGAAACAGTGTGGCCTCCACACTGATCATGAGAAAACGCGTCGTTTCATTTATTTATTTAAATGTAACCTAAAGAAGGTATAAATTCAAAATAGTAAATGTAGTGCTGTTAATGATAAGGTACTATAATTTGCTCACCATAAAACCTATGGCCACAACCATTATCTCGACAAGACCACGATAACATTACCAAGCATTAAAAAGCTTCATAGAGCAAATTGCACAACAATAAAAATGTGGGAACACAACGTTAAAAAAAAACTGTTACGATGTAAAAATATTAATCACCTTTTAGTTGTCTAATTAATGAAATTTCCAGCTGGCCCACTATTTTAATTGTGGCCGGTTGTGACACAGCGCTTTTGTAACGATTTCGGAAGAGGCCTTTGTTCGTGGGCAGCGAGAGAGGCGTGCTACCATTATTTGTTTATCAAATACGCATTAACGCTGCGAACATTGGACACAATTGCCGCTCTGAATAGAGATGTCGTGTGAAAGAGGCGCTTAGAGCGTATCAATTTCCCCGCTTGACAAAAGTTTTTGGATACTTTAATGGATGTACGTTCCGTTGTGGGCCGTGACAGGCGATGACGCGCCCGTATCTGTTGTAAATGATAGCCGCTAGATTCGTTTTAAATTCAATGTAAAACAAAGTACACATTAACAAATGGGACATGATTATGACATTTACTTTGCAAAATAAAAGTGTCGTATTGAGATATTGATGTGAGAATTTTGTTCCAGGCCGAACATTGAGCGGCGGGAGCGGGCAAGTGTGCCGGCCGCACTTCCACACGCCGCTGCACCCATGGCTGGACTCCAAGGCTTTGGGCAGCGGCGCGTGGGGCGGCGGTTTCCAGCAGGACGCGGCGCCGAACGACAAGCCGCTATCGCCTGCGCAGCACCCCCATCCCCATCCCCTGTTCTCCTTCCCCCCCACACCGCCAAAGGACTCCACCCCCGACTCCGTAGCGGCCGCGGCGCTTGGTCAGCAGGACTACCAGGCGGCAGTGGCCCACGCGACCGCCATGAGCGTCGCCTTCATGCAGCAACAGGAGCTGCCCCTGTGCGGCGACGTGAAGCCCATGATGGGCGCGCCGCCCAGCAAGCAGCGCGAAGGTGCGCCCGACACGTGCCCCCAAGAGCCGAGCCAGCCCCCCGCCGATTACGCGCAGTACAACGCGGACGGCTACTACAACTATCAGGGCAAGGGGTACAGTCAGCAGCCGAGTAAGCCCAGACCGAACAAGACGCGAACTAGCGCCGGTGAGTCCGCGGCGGACTGCGCATAGCACTGCACTCGCACGCACAACACTAACTATAGCCTAAGCTAAAGGAAAGATGGAGTTAATGTGAGCAACGTAACCCATGGCAACGGAGTGGCGTTGGCGTTGTTTTTGTTGTTGTTGTTGTTCTCGGTGACAGCTCATCCATGAGACATATGCAAATCGCTATGGGTTTACATTGTTAACATCAATTCTGTCTTTTGTTTATCTCGGGTATATGTACTCGCACTTATCCGATCGACGCCTAATATTTTATTGTGAGTAACTTCAACAGCCGTTCAACGGCCTTGCCGCACGAGCGGCGACACTTCGCGTCTGAAACGCTACCTTCCAAACGTACCTATTTTCAATAATACCCGTTTGATAAATTGCTACCATTAGCGTCAGTGAATTAATTACGATTAAGTCACGCGACTTGTTATTTTTAGAAAGTAACGTTGGCGACGAACAATGCTGTTACGAGAGACGGCCCTTGCATAGTCGCAGCGCTTGCCAACGGCCTTTCTTCTTTAATAAGCTAACAAATCAAGTAGGCCCAAGGACTGCTAATAATCTAGCAGCCATTACAAAAAGCAGTTGCCATTTTTACTATAAGATACTTTAATTAGTTTACATCCTAGTATGAGCGATCGGATAAGTGTGGTACAAAGCACGGGGGTTGTGGCACCGCGTTATCTCATACATTACAAAGCCCCGCATTTGGGCTATAGTGCGGTGGAAACGGTCCGGTTGACGCTTTACTAACTGTTGTGGGTACGGTGGTGGCTAACTAACGTTTAACGGCTTATGGTTCTCTTTTTTTAATTATTTAAGATAAAAAACAAGAAAATGATATTGTTAGAAAATTCTACAACACTATACTTATAAGATATGGTTTAATAATGAGACGATAAAGGGAAACATTATGTGAAGATTGTCAACTGATGTCGTTGCGTATAAAAGTATCAGGAACTAGCGGGATAGAAATATATCAAAATCAGGCGATTAGTTTGCATATAAATCAATTAAATTTGGTATTTTTTTTACGGATTTATTGCGTTCATTATATTTTAAATATCGACGTTTCATTCGTCGACCATAGCCAAAGTCATTTCATTCATTAACTAAATTTGGGTATAAAATTGAAACAAAATCCTCAGATTACACATACAGATGGTCTCGTTACTAGTATCAAGTTATTAACTTAAAATTTATGCTACTACTTTTACTTTACTGTAAAAGATCTCAAAAGGGTTACCACAATAGCTGAAAGCTTTCAGGCTATCATCGCATCTAGATCCAGGAAAAGCATCTCGAACCGTGTCCAAATACAAAAGGGGCTTCACATTGTTTCCACGACATGAGAAACGCTCGTCAGTACTGAAGTTCTCATTACTTATCTAATTGCGCTACTCTATTGTTTTTACGCGACTAATTAAACTAATGCCCCAACTATTTGAACTCGATTTTCGTAACAGTCCAGCTTCTTACTTTAACGCGATTGTATTAGAGTTCAGATTATTCGATAGCATATTACTAGTTATAGCCTATGTCCGTATAGATATTAAAGCGGTTGTCTAGAAATATTCAGATACAGACTTGTAATCGTTTTCAAAATAGTGTTAAATAAATAGAAAGATATTACGAGACCTATACCAATTCCTTCTAGCCCAAAAGAAACAAAGCATTAGAATTCTTAAGTTAATAAAAAATATTTTCATATCGATTCGTTATTGGGAATTGAGCCAGCACCTTCTGGCACCAGAGTAATAGGTATAAGACAAATAAGTCATTGAATTAATGTAATAAAAATCTTACACCAAAAAAACTATGGTTTAAATAGTTAACCAGTTTTTACTGATGGGATACTACAATTTGTTATCCCCACACTATATTTAACAAATAGGAGGGCTCCATGTGATGGCGTTCATTAAGTTTGAAAATACATTAGATTTTGTTTACATCATCTTGCATAGTTTGGCTCGGACTACAATGGTAAAGCTATATGTAGTCACTAATTCGTTATGAATTACTCTAAATTATATACAGTACAAACACTTTATTTTTTAAATAAACGAGCAATTATAAACACAATACGCTACGACAATAGAAACGTTATTTCTCATTAGGGCCTGTGTTATGGCGCCCATTGAATCCACGTCCATTATGTTTATTCAATATTTTTGTGAGATTAGAAACTGCTCATTCGATCTCACGTGCCGATCTGATCTCTGATGAAGTTCACAGCGAACAATTGTATAGGGAAGGCGCTTATGCTAATTACGCAGGAAGAGCCACGTCTCTTTAAAATGCTCGGTAAAAAGCATTGTGGCAGCTTCCGTTGACGAAATTACTATACAGTCACTCGGTGAATGTACTCACATAGTAGGAAGTGTCCATAATCATTAGCTGAGGCAATTATGTGATATTAATAACTTGTTATAGGAAGTTTTTTGCTTGGGGAAAATTATTAGGGAGGTACCAACGCGATGTCTGTGTCTGCCACAAAATAGTCGTGACACAATTGTGCTCCGGTTTGAAGGGCAGGGCGTAGCTAAAGTAATTATTTAGGAGGCTAGCAGATATCTAAATTTCCTTTTCAACTGATAATCATCTATACCTTTGTTGTGACATTTGTTCAATTCGTTAATGACAAAGCAAGTAAAGGTTAGATATAACATTGATTATTAGAGCTTTCGCGAGATTTCGTATATTAATATTTAAAATGTTATTTAATTACCGTTTTTGATAAAAATATATTGATTAAATGACAACGTTTCAGTTGTATAGAAACCGATTGAGTTATCTATTGTTCAATTTGATAAAAAGATAATCGCTTCAACTGATTTGGTTTGACGTCCGACCATGTTAATTTATTTACCGCAAACGTCGTTACAATACGTTAATAATTTGTTCATATTTAATGCCATTAAATTGTGATTAAATAAAAATTTAATTAGTTTTTTATCAAACAAATTTTTATTAGTTTTAGTAAAGATAGCAATGCTATAGTTGTTTTTAATATATACATCATACATCATCATCAGCCTGTAATAAACCACTGCTAGACATAGGCCTCCTCTTATATACCCCTATCCAACAGGGGGGTTTTGAACAGTATCCCAATAATTTAATAAAGCAATAATTTTTAATACATAGCATTGCTATATCTAAAATCAATACAATTGTGTTATTTATAAGTCGTTAATTTTCCTTATAACTATAGTATCGGCCACAAAAAATAAGTTCAAATTATTAACATCATCATCATCATCAGCCTGTGAGAGTCCATTGCTGGACATAGGCCACCCCTAATACACCTCTATCCAGTAGGGAGTTTTCTTAGACCCTATAGGTACTTACATATAAGCAATTATTTAGTACTAAACCGATTAGTCTTTACAGCTACGCCGCATATTCAACTCGCCGTCAATGAGTTGTGTTGTTTTTACGTTTCATAAAAAGCCGCAATTTGCACATAAACATGTTGAATAATAATTGAAAATCGATTGTTAACGTGTTAATTGAATCAACGGTTCTGTGTTTTATCGTTTGTGTTATGTTATGCGTTACGCTCGATTAGTTTTAATTCGAATTACGGCTATTCGTTAAGTTTATTTACCTTTGAGTAATAATCTTAAGCATTAAGATGGGACGAGATTGGAAATGCTTTTAATGTAATATGGATTTAAGTTATATTGTAGTAAAATAGCCTCCGTAGCCTAAGTGGTATGGGCGTGTGCTTGAAACCGGAGGTCGTGGGTTCGAATCCTCGGACTCAACAAATTTTCATTGTTGTTTCTAGTTGTTAGGCAATTGGGCCGATCACCCAATTGTCTGAAAAGTAAGATGATCCATGCGTCGGAAGGGCATGTAAAGTCGTCCACACAACCGCATTGGACCAGCGTGGTGGATAGTCCAAACCCTAATGGATAGGTGTATTAGGGAGGTCTAGAGTCCAGCAGTGGGCTAACAAAGGCTGATGATGTGTAGTAAAATATATTTTTATGTATGTAAGGTAAAGTTATGGGCATTTTAAATTTTTGATTCAAAAGTATAGAATTTAGGTAATGGTAAGGCTTTGGGTAATGAAAAGTTTTTAATTAATTACAGTAGAGCACATACAGATTAATTATACATTATGGACGTCAATCAATGCATACAAACTTTGCTTTATTACTTAATAATAATAGTCAAATGTGTTTCTATCTGAAACTTTTGACCAGCACTAACATAAATACGTTAATTAGTTTAATTATTTAAGAAAGTATGATCGATACAAGTTACAGGAATAATCGAACTATTTGCAACGTTTAAAACTTTTACAATACTTATGTAGAGTAAGTTTGAACGTGAACAATTATATAAATACTTACTATTTAATACAAAGTTTATATAAGACCAATTACGAGACTCGATACGTCGTTACATATAATTTACCTTAAAACGTCCGCTTCCAGACACTTAATCTAAGCTATATTAGTATTAGAATGGGCTGAATTACTAGCGCTAATGTATAAAGATTTATAGCGCGGTGGAAGCGATATTATGATAATGCCGGCCGGATGTAGCCCATTCCATTGTTGCGATCGCTTGACCTCGCCTCTTACATTTGCAAGAGGAACCGGCGCTCAGGAATCTGACGAAGCCTTTTGTATTACGTCACAGCATACTGACCGCCGGTTCGTTGTTCCTATAGGAGAGTCATATGATGTATGGAATCGATGTGGAAAAGGTTTCCCATAGCGACTAAACCGCATCATATTATCGTGATCTTATTGATGAATTGTCATTTCGTGATAATCCACAAATTAGTTTGTAGTACGATCGAAAGTACTTATGATTTAACCTATTAGGCTTTTGTGGGTAACTTATATTGCTTACTTAATGCTGACTTGGCCTTAACTAGGTTATTCTTTTATCTGTGTTAGTGATAAATGAGTAAACTTGAAAACGGGTAACGGGGTTTGATATAGTGTATTAAACGGCTTTGTTCAGACATTATTATTTTTGTATAATTATAACACTTATTAATAAATTTAGTTTTAAGTAAATTATTTACCGACGGGAAATTTATTTGGTAATCGCGTGTGTTGCAGCTAAACTTTCGACTAGTTCTAAATGTATTATTAAACTAATTCGAATACACAATCTGTAAATTAAAGCAACGGCTACAAGGGATTTTACTTTTAAATATTACTAGAAATATCAAATACTTCAAAATATTGACAGCCTATATCACTTTTCAATATCTGTATTCATGTTCAGTTGAATCGATTAACTTAGATTGTATGTTAACCCTTCAATCCACCTTTCATGACGTTGTCCACGTTTACTCAAATGTCATTTGTTAATTCTGCATTAAATGGTCTATAGACAATAAAAGCGTAACGGTTTTGTTATAACATTACATTTCACTGAATCTTAATCCGTCTCGATAAAGTTGAAAATGCATTGTAATATAAATCAAACAATATTTAGTCGAATGTTTATATGCAACTCACGTATATGCTGCAACAAAGATGTTTCGCAGAGAGTTGCGCAACCAATTAGCCGAGTACATTCGGGAAAACAGTCGATGGTACTATTCCATGAGGCTGATGCTGGATTCTAGACTTTAGTGCTTTAGAATAACGGTCAAAATGCTAACGGCAGCTGATAATCGTAGTTGGGTAAGCTAGCGTGTACTCCACGGACGGCCGGGTTAGAGGAATGAAGTCGAGACGGCTCTCTTAATGCTGTTATTTTTATTAAAGCTTTGGGTTTTTTTCTTTGTTGTTGTTATAAACGATTCAGTCCTTTGAATACCTAAATATGTACGTATACATAAGAAAACATCGAATTTGTGAAATTTAATAAGTTAGGACTTTTTAAACGCAGAGCTTAAACGAGAAAATACTGTTTTAAGTGGATACAGACT
The DNA here is from genome assembly GCA_029286875.1 of Lamproptera curius. Classification (NCBI taxonomy): domain Eukaryota; kingdom Metazoa; phylum Arthropoda; class Insecta; order Lepidoptera; family Papilionidae; genus Lamproptera; species Lamproptera curius. The sequence goes on along the minus strand of JAGSMT010000039.1, from coordinate 638,094 downwards.
GCTAAAAATATAATAGTTTCACAATAACAATAAAAAGACAAATAGAACTACTAGTCGTATTTTATCGCGAGCGTTAATTTAGGCAAACGAGGTCCTTAGCGGAAAGAGAAAAAATATTCAACCGCGTAACAAACAATGGATTCGTTACATTACCATTTTGATTGTTACCAAACAGAATATAGAGGTCGCTGGAGCGGCGTTATTTTGAAACGAGGCTTTAATGAATATTTTCGTGTTTAGAACCGCGGGTACCTTCCACGGTCTGTTGGCCCCGATGCAATTGTGTCGGAGGAAATTTGCATTAAAGTTCTTTACACCAGTTTTAAATTTATATAAAGTCAAAAACTGTCGTTGGACGATGCCGCCGTGTTTGTGGTTTTTCTCCCGTTTTTTGTGACCTGCGAAGTAATAATATTTAATTATTTAATTTCGCGTTTGAAATTAATGCAAATTTTTAACGCAGACACGTCTAGCTTTACTTGTTTTATTCGTCCGCGGACTTTATTTCGTACTTTTTGCGATCGCTGGTGCGTTAAAGAACTCGTAAATTTAATTTCACGTAATAAGTTGGCTAATTCGGTTTTTAACTTTATCATTTTTGCATTAAGAATGACGACTTTTAGAGGTAATTTATTATGGATTCAGCTCACGCTTCGTGACAACAATATGTCTTCCATATTAGGCCTGGATTGAAGAGCGTAACATTTACAGTTTTATCTATGATATCCTTTATAACCTTTATTTTATAAGGGCACTGTTACATAAGGATATTTTATTACTTTTCTTATAATAAAGTTTTTGTATGTTAACTTGTCTTTGTCATTGCAAACTTTATAAGAATCTTCATATCCTTTTGGGTCATAAACAAGAGATATATACGTATAAAACAGTTTCGTAGCATTGAGGAGACTAATCTATTACTATATATATATATATATATATAAGCATATATATATCGCAAGTAGTTATATTTGTGCAAACGCCGTTCAGCTACACGCGAGCCGGCCGCCCGTCACACGTAATTATCTGAATGTATGCTAATAACGAATGCAAATACGATCAGTCGGCCGGCACTGCGCTGGTGATGGCGGTGTGAAAAATTACTTCATTCTATGTCGTTTCCCGGTTGCATACATCAACGCCGCTTTTGTTTTGTTCGAATTGACTTACAATTTTAAGCTCCATCCTATAATACAAAGTCTTTCTCTGTGTATTAACTTTATGTACCGAAAACTTGCCTGAATGTAATTCTTAGGAACATTAGGAGATTAGACATAAGCTCCTCTCAAATGTCTTCGTTTGGTATCTATTGCTCTTGGTAAGAACGACTTCCTAAGATCGAGTTCGAATCAAGAGGATATATTACAAGCAAGGCAAACCTTTAATCAGATTTTACTATTCGCAAAACTAAATAAGTGTTTTGTAATTTTCTTTTCAATTTATCGATAAAAATTTCAGCATTACAATAGTTATAAGGTAATATAAAGATGCTAACACTTTGCAGACAAAAAAGTTATCCAGTGACACCCAATTTGCCGCGTTGATTATTTCAATTAGCATACAGACAAGTAATTAAGGTGTACAATGTCGATGGCGCAACGAGGTATTAGTTGGGGGCAATAATTTGATGGTGTATGCAAAACAGCGTTACCGTTACGTGCTGATGAGTGGATGCGTCGTCACGGTCCACGTGAAGCGAATCCTTCATTTGAATAACATTATAAGGTGCTAAGGTCACTAGCCGGTTTTTGACCTAAGCCACCGCCAAAACGGTGGGCCCGTAAATAAAAATCTCTCGAACGCTAAAATTCAGTTATTTCTACCCGGTATATTAAAGCGATTTAGCCATCGTGACTTTACTGTTTTTCTGGAACAGTATAGTACCAGAAAAAGAAAAACCTCCTTTAATAGGAATTTTATGATTTTTAAAGTAAAGCAACGTTATCGCTACCCTAGCAGCGAGATAATAATAAAGAGAGTCGAACGCGGATTTTCCCACAGTTCCTGAAAACTGTCGAAGCGTCGTTGTCTGAATCAGCTAAATCTCCCGTGCATCCGACCCCCAGCAATTTTCCCCACGCGATGGCAGCCCGTGTGAAAAGTTGCGCGCTCGACGCCTCGAGTGCCCTCGGCGGACGACCCTACAAAAACCGCCCACTCGTTGCCGAAACGTAAATACGGCAGATGGAAATCTTTTATCGTGGTCACGTAGCGGCGTCACGAGCACTGCCTGCCCATAAAGCGCGTGGCCGCATTCTAATTGAGCGGAGACGATGGAAATTTCGCGCTCCCCCACCCCCTCAGCCCTGGATGGCCTTATCTCCCGACGGGCACCTTTATGCGACCACTAAATCACATCTTATACCGCGTCGGAATCACGTCTGACGCAGATCCGTCGCAGGGACGTACACTACGACCATGCGCAGATTAAGAAATAACACGGGAATTGAAGTCGTCACCGGTTCGGGCTATTACGGTACGCGGCAATTAATCAGAGACTGTTCGGATTTAATAATACGCGTGCCGATATGTATTGGGCAGTAAATCTCGCGCGGCAGCAACGGGCCGCTTTCACAATCTCGGATGGAGACGTAACAATTGAATCGAACGCTATCAAACTACAGTCGAGACGCGATGTAATACGCTGTAGCGAGTGTAATATCCTATCATTTCACTTAATAATCGTTATTGGTGTTTATTTATTAGATACGACGGAACAAATTACAGGCTTTATCGTGGCGTTGTAAAAAAAACAAAGGGTTAGGGCCAAAAAGTGAGTCGTCCGCTCGATCGCAATAAGTTTCCGATAAGGTCCGGGCGATTTAATTGCCGGTTGTGATCTGGTTTTACATAAAAACAAGATGAATGGCCCCTCTGCCTCAGCCCGAGGGACGTTTTGTGTTCGTTTAAAATATGTTCTTTTTTCTCTGTAACGCGCATCGGAGCACTTTCACCTTCAACGTCTGTTCCTATTATTTATTCAGCGCGACTCGGTATACCTGGAGACTTGGTCAGTCGGATCTAGATGCATACATTACGTTTAGAATACATATCTAGAACACTAACTTTGGGGCACTAAACTCGTTTCATAACAAAGAAAATTCATAACACTTTGCTCGTAAAGTTTTGATTCACCAATTTGGAATTAAACGCTTCACGGAATGATTTTAATATCGTAATCAGATAAGATTAAATGCTTCTTTTAACAGTTATCAAGCTGCAATTTTAACTCGTTGTGAATGCGATGCGCTAAGTAAATCGTAATTCACGAGTCTCGCTGTTAGATTATTGAGTCAATGATGTCATGATAATGCAGGTTTCAAAATTATTTTTTGACAAGAATAAATTATATAAGCCAACGTTTGCTAATTAATATATTCCATTTTCTATGTCTAACTAAACTTTAATACAAATATTATATTTAACTACAACAAATTAAGGACTATTTATTACATAGAAACAAATACTGTAACAAAAAAGATGCTCGTTTTTTACCAATACCAGCTTTTAAATTAATATATTGTTAATAAATTTTAATATATCAATTATTTTGTATTCAATTTCAGGAACAAATACATTTTTATATAATTAAGTGTAGTTTTATGTTGACGTAATTTTTAACTTTCTTAGATTTAAATTAATAAAGTTATCGTGGTCTGGGGACACGGCATCGGCTGTTAGGTCTATATCAAATCAGAGCAGACGTTACGGTGTAATGGAAGGAAGTTTCGAATTCGATCTCGGTAAATCATCTCTCGTAATCGATTAGGGTGAGATTGTGGGCGGGGTGATCCCATATGCCCACATGCTATCGACTTTCGTTAAAGGCTTGTTTCGGGGAAAAACGCCAGATATTGGAAACAAAACTGTCGTATCCCGGGGGGCTCGCTCGTCTTGGGGCCAATTTTATATCCATCTATTAGTAATTTTGGCATGATTAGTTAAAATATTATAAATAACAATGTAGTAACCCGTTCCCTTTGTTTTTAATGGCATGTTTTATTTACGTTGGAAACAACGAAAGGTTTACGGATGAGATGTTATGGCTTGCGTTGAAAATTGTTTGACGTCGGCATAATTACTCGTAGTGAGAATTAGCATGCCGGCAATACTCCGCTTTATGGCTCGTTTCTGCTCTGTTTCACCGGTTAGATGCTCCCGTTCATTTTTGCAACTGGCATTGTTTTATTACCGAACCGCCGCTGTTGCCCGCTGTAAAAATAATGACTGGAGTTTATTAATTAATCATACGCGGGCGACGGTTGCATCCCGGTTTGATTTTACTAAGAACAGATGTTGGACGTTTGGTCAAGTTTGGCGTATTGTATTTAAAATCTATTTTGATTGTTTCTTTTGTAATTAAAAATTGTATGTTGGGTAATGTCTTTAGATTTTCTTTTAATTTATAGTATAATAGCGTGTAAAAAATCTTGATATTCCATCGAGTGAAATCTCGAACGCTTTCCCTTGTGATTGTTGTTGCGATCTGTATTGCTTTTAACGATGTACGTATGGTTTGTTAATTAGTATAATAACTGAATGGTTCATGTGTTACGCTTGCGCTGTGCATGTTAGATTAGTTAGTGATATTATAAAAGTAACGTTTCTGAATGTGATATTCTCTCGTCTTCCGCAGCCTGCCAGGAGACAGGTAAATTGTTCGGAAAACATTAATATTGACCGATGATTTGCGCATCTTTTTTATTTTGTTGCTTAATTTAAATTCTAACCTCATTGGTCATTTTACAGATCTTTTTTTCAATTAATGAAGCTTAGATGAGGGTATGTTGACGGTTGCTTTCAATGTGCCTTGTATGCCACAGAGGGTCGGGAGTGCGTGAACTGCGGTGCGACCAGCACCCCATTGTGGCGACGCGACGGCACCGGCCACTACTTGTGCAACGCCTGCGGCCTCTACTACAAGATGAACGGACAGAACAGGCCGCTGATAAAGCCAAAGCGAAGATTGGTGAGTGTAAGAATCCGACCAATTTGTTGTATACGTACCGATGTACGGATGTTTACGAAGGTCCACTAAGAACTTAAACAGAAGTTATTTTCTTTTCTTAGCAAACATTTGGCTTTCTTCCTGATCTAGCTCTATTGACATATCCAAGATTCAAACTACATTCATGACAGAAACAAAAAAAAAATTATATCACTTTTTTATGTATATAGATCTGTGTTAGAAGCTCTATGGAGACGATTTAAGTACTTTAATGTGGGAACTAGATATGCAATAGAGCCAATTCAACTATTTTCCCTTAATTTTAAACAACACTATTTATTATTCTATAAATTACGTTGTATCTAAAACAATAGAACTTGTGCATTCACAATTGTCAACCGTTAATATTGTCGCTAAATTTACGTTGTACCGTTTCCTTGAATACGATTTTCTGATTTTATGTCTATTGACATTAGCATAGTAAGCGAAGACTAAAGGCGAGTGTATATAAAATGCTATCTCATCGCCAAAGATAATATATAATGTAAAAGATATAAGTTATTACAACAAAGTGTCGCCGTATGTACGGCACTTATAGATATTCTCTCAAGAAATGATATCTTGTTAACATTTCAATAATAATAATGAAAGAAGTTTTATCTAACTTCGTTGCTATAGGCAACTTTGTTTTCATCAATTCCGTATCATATTTAACTAAGGTATAGCTTTTGTCCTTAGAACAAGATGTTTTTGGGGCGTCGTGTATTAACTGTAAATAAGTGCTTATTGAGAAGTAGATGAAATGTTATGTACAATTTTGACTTACAATTTCAATATCAAGTTTGGGATAATAAAAGTTAATGAAGTTAAGAACAACGATTTGTTTGAAACATTGAAACCTTTATTTATATTTCATATAATGTATAACATAGTAGTTATTTAATTATTGCGCAATGATAAAGAACTAGTCTAATTAAACCGTATATTGTCAACAAATATATTTCTCGATGACAGAGTTTTTCAAAAGTTAGAGTTACATATTAAATTCCTAGACTAGACCGTTAAGTCTAAAGCTTAGCAGGTGGACTTTCTGCTCGTCTACTACCATCATAAAAGTGTAAATGCAATGTGAGCGAGGCTTAACGACTGGCCCGTGCCAGTAATGGTACAATTTACTTCAATACATCTCGGGCATAAACTAGCCGAACGGCCCGCAAAGTTTGCTCCGTGCTCGCCGAATTGCGTAATGCCTAGCGACATTTTAAGAAGCTTTTTATTAGTAATTTTGTATGGGCAATCGATAATATGTGGTAATATGAGATAGAGAAAACCTGTACAAATTTCTTTATATTTTGATGCATCTAAAGTTTTGGTATTATTACGTTTTTTTGTAAATATAAGCGATGTAGTGTACGGAATGTTCCTTGATACCTTTTGTTTGACGCGAATGTTACTCAAAGTTAATTTATATGGTTCGTCATGGCATAATATGCCATAATCTTACTGTGGAAATATCTTTTATATAAAATCTATGAAGTTTTTGTGTCGGTTCAGCTTTTCATTAATAATGACATTTATCACGGTTCTTATACATATCCTACATGAAAACATTATGTTAAGAATGTAAATGAAAGAATACACATTAGTTATGGTTTTTTAAACGCTCAATTTAATGCCTTTAAGAAGAGTAAAGATTTTCGAAATATTTTCAAGTAACGTTGCAAAAAAATATTTATTTATTGACTATTTAACACTCGTTAGATGTCTTTATTGCTAACAAGCGGTACTTATCAATTTGGTGTTTCCTGACAAAAGTTGTTATCATTTTTAAAGCCTGAATTTACTATTAATATATACCTTCCTTACTATTGCTTTAAAATATTTTTATTACGATAAAATGGCCCAATATTACGGTGCACGATGCTTTATTCAATGCAAGAGCGTTCATGTCGCGGCTAATTAAGTATAGTCATGCTTTTTAAGCCCGTACGCGGCCAGCCGAGAGCTTTTAATATCTGAAGGCAGTGTACTGTACGCCGCCACCGTTACACTACCATATTGAATCCTAACTCTTGGTTTCGTTGAAGAATCGGAGACAGGGTCCATCGGCACTTATGTTATAGCAGAGTATTGTCAAAGGCGAAGAATGTTATGTCAAAGAAGCGCTTAATACTTTTAAGCAGCAAAGTTAGTTTATTTACTGAAATGTCAACAATTTCACAAAACAAATGGTAACTATCATGCTAGTTGACAATTAAAGTAGGTTAATAAAAAATATTGCTAATGATAATAATTTTTAAGGGTCCCTAAAATATTAAATTATTTACTAGTGTGCATTTTATAGATATGAAACTCTTACATTATTAACCCAAGCTAATGTTTTTTTGCAATAGTTACTTGTATACTGAAATCGTAACGTAAATAGAGCCACGATAAGTAAGCATCTGTTGATGAAACATAAAAAAATATACAAAACGAAAGTTGAACAACACAATAGAACAGCTGACTATACTGTTACATATTATTTTTAATTTATTTATCTCGTTATTATTGCATAATACATTTTATAAACAATTAAAGCGGGCATTGTAATAGAGCGTTGCAAAACCTCGTTCCAGACCATTTAAACAATAAGAGAATATTGAGATGCTAAAACAAAGAAACGACGTTTTAATTCTAGAACAACCGTCGGAGGTTATTACACTAAGCTAATTACGCGATTGCACTTGACACAAAAAAAGAAACGTTAACAGTGTGAATTTTTCAACAATACAATTTAGATGTCTCTCTGTTTCGTGCTTAGTCTAGAATGGTTAAAACGTGAACAAGTTAATGATAGACTTGACCGGGTTACAATTTGCTAATTTACCAAAAATAGAGTTTTTAATATATTAAAAATTGATATAGTCGCTTGATCACGGTAAATCCGTTAATAATTGTAATATAGATCAGAAATTGTTACTGTCATTGTATGACATGTTTTCATTTTTTATAGCCACTTTCACCATTAATGTGATTAGTTAAAGCCCATAAATGAAAATTGCAAATCTAATTCTCACAAAATCGGGATGTCGTAAACTATTGTTACATCTTTTTTAAATATCCAATAATATATATATATATATATATCATTAACTGCATGTTCCATTTGGCTTTACTATAATAGTAAAAATTGTTCCATAAGCGTTATAATATAGGTTTTAATTTCAGTCGGCCATACAAGCTTTTTATTGCGAACTTATATGATTTTTTAACACGCGCATTAACAGGGACAGTACACGGCGTCCTGTTAGAAGCAATTATCGCAATCGATGCGCGCACCGCCGCGCTTTTTTACCCACCATTCGATTTACATAGAAGCGGCGCAAGAAATCGATTTTATTGTCGGCACCGCTGTACGCTTCTTCCGTCCGACATTCTGTGTGTTCTGTTCAATGATCACTGTATAAGCATCGTTCGTCAGAATCCGCGCTATAATCTCTTTTTACGCGGTTTTCTGCCAATTGGCTCCCTATGCTCGTGTTAACAGTTATATACGGTTATTATGGTAAACGTTTCAGTTTGTTTACGAGAATATCTGGAGCAATATCAAATTTGTTAAAAAACAGTTTTAATTTGTATGATATTTAGCGTAAGTTCAGATAATCCCACTGTCCGTCGGAGAATAAAATAACAGCAATTCTTTGAAAGTAAAAGCGCCAAGGCATCGAGCGTAATATATTCCGTTGATATAACTAAAACAAAAATTTAGGCGCATCATGTTACGAGTACTCCCGTGCGAAGTGTTTAATAAAAAGTACATTAGAAACGTATAAACTTTATTCAAAAACGTCTTCGGCGATATAAAATGTAAGGTGGGATGCGTACTAAAGTAGAATCGAGATGTTAGCGTTTATTGCGTACCTATCTGTTTATATTGATATAAATGAAATAAATTTTAGTACAATGTATGTTATCGAAATAAGGTTAAATTGAGATCTAATTTATTAACTACGATTTCATATTTGCAATATTATTATTTTGAAATAAAATGCATGTGGATAAACCTAAATGTAAAGAGACAAATATAGGGGCAATTTTTTTTTGTCTGTATCATTAATTGTTTGTACCTTAAAAGCAGACAATTATCAATGTTAATTAATGTAAATGCAATCAACTCTCATAATAATGATTATAAAGAAAATTTTGTTAAAAATTTGTATCAAATTTTAGTGACAAAGGGTGTCCAAAGCAGCAATATCGGTAACAGTATTGATTGATTCACCAAGAGCATTGCTGAACTTCAAACACAAAGTCATCATAACGGATGAAAGTGTGACCGCCGCTTTATTCAGGGCGCAATAAAATTGTGCAGAAGTGTACACCATAAACAGGGCCGTGCATTACGAGCGATACTCGGCAGTATATCCGCGCTACCAGCGGTTGCGCGAAAGAAACGCTTTTGTTTGCTTTATTCGCTCCACCACGAAATTCCGATGTGTAACGTTGAAGGCGGGTGTGCTCTTGTCATTTGTTTTATGACGCGTTTTGTTTATCGGATTGCCTCCACTCCAGTAAGGTTTTGACGGATAGACAATATTAAGAAGCATCTTATCGCGAGCCTGTCTGTTATGGTGATAAGAAATATTTAGTGCTTTTCATAAGTAAATAGTTAGTGATCGTTTATTAAATTAAAGTATTATAAATTAATTTTTAACATCAACTGCTAAATATTTGCCTAAAGCGGTTAGAAATGTAGGAAACAGCATTCGAAGTTCTCAAATATTTCTAATCTCCGATTCAAATACCCTCCGTAGTCTAGTGGTATGGGCGTGTTCTTTAGAGACCGGAGGTCGTGGGTTCGAATCCTGCGGGGACCAATAAATTTTCATTGTTGTTTCCTAGTTGGTTAGGGCAATTTGGGTCTATCACCAAGTGTCTGAAAAGTAAGATGATCCATGCGTCGGATGGGCATGTAAAAAGTCGTCCACCACCAACCTGCATTGGACCAGCGTGGTGGGATACGGTCCAAACCACCTAATGGATAGGTGTATTAGGGAGGCCTATGTCCAGCAGTGATTCAAATAAGACTTTAATTATCGTGTTATGGGTCAGTTGCCATTAAAATACATAAACAATCAATAACATCTATTTAAACACTGGTAATGGACATCGATAATTACTTCCATCGCACTCCGCTCAGACGATTTCCACCGTCGTCCTAGAAACTTATGTCTTATTAAGTCACCCAACGTGTCTTCATTCAGTGAAACGGTCCGTATAGAATATCTCCCACGTCCATTCGCGTTGCATTCGTTAATAAGTGCTATTATTAGGTGCTATCTAGTTGTATCGCGGCGCAATCTGTAACTAGTGCCTACTCCAAATGCATTCACAATGGGGCTGTAGCGCGACCGGTCATGGAACCCGCCTGTTTGGCATTCACCGGCCAAACAAGTGCCAAATATACTATAACAATGTGAATTCTATGGCCATACGTCGACTGGAATCGGTCCCATACTGTCTGTACATTCGGGCCCGGTGACGTCACCGCGAATTGTTCCTATTTTGTGACGTAACTTGTTAATATGCGAAAGGGATCTACGTTAGTGGTTTTGTCACGTCCGTTTCGTTTTAGGAGTTCTGTTTTAGATTGTTCTTGACACTCGCTGGTGATGAATTTGCCTGTTATGCGATATTATAACGACGGAGTTGAATGTATAAACGTTTGTATTATGCAAATAAATTGGTATATGGCTTGTTTGGCCGTTGTTTTATATTAGGCAACTAAACCTAACGTTTAAAAGCCTGCGCACAAATAATATTCGAAAAACTGTTGTAGTCAATATGACTATTAAAATAGCATAATTAGTATAATGTTTTTTATTTTTTTCGAACATTTAAAAGTAATTCACTAGATGAGTTACACCTATTGAGGAATAAATATAAAAATGTATATGATACGAGTATATTTATAGCGAAATATGAAATAAGAAAAATGCCTTATTTATGATACAAATGTATCTATATCTTTTTACGTTGTCTTTAACTATAATGCCTCTAGAACAAACAGCCAATTATATAACGATTGAATATGCAAACAGAAAAATAACGCTCCACGAATTCGTGTTGTGGACACGGGGCGAGAAACGTCGTTCATTATTGATATTTATTCGTCACGCAACGTTTTGTGGTAGCAAAGTATAAATCAAGGCTAATTTCAAGTTAAGCGCTTATGGATTTATACTTGGGAATGGCGACTATTGAAGATGAAGCTCTTTTGGTCCGGGATACAATTGGATAGATTTCTCCAATATGGTAGGAACAACTTTATTTGTAATTATATGCTCAGTTATTAAGTTATGAAAATAATTTTAATACACTTTTTGAATAGCGTAAAAGATTAGGGAGTAAATGTATTTAGGTTATTAATTTAAAAAGCGTTCAGATGAAGATAAGCTAGCACTTTGTGCAATTGAATAAATAAAAATATTTGAGTAATTGTCAAAATTAATACATGAATGAATTAGAATTTTCTTTGTTTTTAAATTAAGAATTAATACTTTAGTGTAGAAAGTAATAGAAAGCCCAATTTCGGGCTATAAAGCATTTCAATGCTAGAACTGAACTAGTTTACCTATATTTGCATTTTACCAGGAAACAATAGCATGAGTATTTACTTAAATATCAAATATCCGCTTTAAAATCTATAGAAATTTTTCGTAACTATAACAAGTTCGAGAGTAACCCTCAATCTTTTCTACCTCAAAGGTTTAAACTCATATCATAATGCGTTTATCATTATAATTGTTATAAACGATAAGTTAATTAGGCGATCGAATTCGGACCGTTGTATTTTCATGTTGAGAACGGTAGTTGCGATGGTGTTGTCGTTGTGGGGCGAATGCCTACCATCGATCACCGCCACCCGTCGTATAAATCCTGCTCTTGGCCGCGGCACGAGGCATAAGCTGAGGCGGGAGCGATTTTGTTACGTTATATATTTATGTGTATCTATATATATATGTATATATAGTCGTAGTATGTAGTCAAAATACATATATTGAGTTTTGTAGAGCCAAAGATAAATGATAAATATATTACAGATATATAATATCTATGCTCAAAATATGAAAAAAAAATAACAGAGGTAATAATTGTAAAATAAATACACACTGGTAATGCGAACATATTGTATCGTATTCGTATTCAGACCAAAAAAAAATTTATAATATTAGATTGCACGGCTAAATGTATTTTTAAAGTGAGATTTTAATTTCTTGTAACACGTTAACTTTTGAAAACTAGCTATCTAGATGAAAAATGTCCATTTTGTTTTTTCGTTACATCACGACTGTTTTACATTCTTATAGTAAAATTCACGCTTGAAAGCTGGATTGAGTTACACCTTTTGTTATACATGTTCTACGTTTAAATCAAATAATAAATATAATCGCTTCGACAAAGAAATAGTATCGTTCCCCACACATGAAACGGATCCAAGCAAAATATCGTCCACAGCCCGATCGGTCATAGCGGTACACGACTTAAAAACTGGTTAGAGCGTTAATTATAGATGTAATTGCCCGCGAGCCATTAATACGAAACGACAATAATTCGGCCGCGTGTCGTGGCAGAATTAGAGAGTGTAGTGATTCATAGACATTGCTGTCGTCCACTATCAACCGATCGGATGATAAAGGAGGCATAGTGTCGATCTGTCATTGCTGATAAAGCGCTGAATGAATGCAGCCCGTAGATTATGTTACGACTCAATATAGCGGAGCATTTCGTTATGTCGAGCAGATAGTTCGGCAATACGCAAAGGTCATTTTAATATGCTTAAATTTCACGTACATTACATATTCCTTATAAATAACATTAGACTAATGGTAATTTCCTTCCAGGAAGACAAACCAAACGTTTTCCTTTGCTTTATATCGTTTTAAAAGTATAAGTATTAAGTACATTTGTATACCGTTATCGTTTTAAAATGTGACTCATTAAAAAATTTTATTGGAATCCGAAGCATTCGCTAATCCATTTACGTATAATGGCTTTCGCAAATGTCGTTTGGGGTTTTAGTGTAGCGTTTATTAAAATTCCAGTTTAATTTAAGGGGTTTAAATAATTTTAGATATTTAAAGGCAAGGTAAATCTTTAATTAGAAAGTACATCGGGAGATCAAATAAAAATAACAAATGTCTTCACCGTCGGCCTCTTAATGCCACCGACGTTTTATTATAATTGTAAATGGCTGTATAATCGACGTTGATCGTTTCAACAATTAAACAACCAATAAAATCGAGCGTCCTGTTTACCATTACGGTCTATTATTGTTTAATAGGTAGTGGACGTATGGCAGTGCGTGTATTTATTAGTTTCTCACGGCCGGTATGGTAGGCGGCGTGTATAGTGAGTGACACGGGGCTCCGTTCGCTCAGCGGGGCACCCTGCTCACATTTTTATCATTCCCTTACCGGTTACCTGGACCGTCTCCGAAGGAGCCAGCCCTGGCTTTGAACCCGATGGACTGCTCACATTGCTCGTGTTACGATCCGCATTCGACTGGAAACATTCAAATGAGAGGATTACGATAGTGGCTCACGGCTTACGGGGACCACTCGCAAAGTTACGCGTCGTATATTGATTGCGAATGTTTTGCCTGGTATTATTGTGTATTATATCTTGAGTAAATAATAAGGTGTTTTGTTTTGATCTTGCAAACGGGGTTATAAATAATCATCGAGTTGTAAGTTTAATTAATAAGTGAAAAATCAAGTATCATTTAATAAAAAACTGACAAAAACGAGACTAGCAAGCGCGGACCGGTAAGGTTGCGCTCTCGGTCGCTTCTCTTTTATTGCATTTCCATAAACACTGTCCCTTTTTTCATGGCACGGCGCGGGCACGGTGAAAAAATTCCACTTTTGTCAACGCCTTGATTGATATTGTAACCTTCCCTTGTTTTAGCAATAACCCGAAGGTGCCCCGGTCCTTCGTTACCTTTTTTCTCCCACCCGCCCTCGTACATTTTTATTTGGCGCGTCGAACAGGCTTGACATATCACTAAATAACGTTAAGAAAAATTACAATTCCGAGGATTTTTGAACCGGTGGCCGTGGTTCGGGAGGTGTTATAAATTTCCGATGGGCCGACGTTTTTTTTCTCGCAACACCCCTCCCATCGAGCGTTCATTGTGTTGCATTGAACGTTTTTGTGTACGTTATTTTATAGTTTCTTTAAGTACCTGTGCTAGGCGCCACTAGCTGCGCCTGCCTGGATATTGGGACCGTATTAATGTCCATATTAATATTGAGGAAACGGCCCCAGTGGGCGATCGTAAATTGTCGACCGGGTCGCGTTTTTATTGTCGTGTCAAAATATGGGCTGACATTTTTTAATGGGCATTATGTTGCCTTATTGATTTGTTTTATGAAAGTTTTAATGGGCGTGTGATATTTAATGCGGTGGCTGTGGATGATTTTTTTACGTTTACGAAGAATACGTTTTGCTGTGAGTCGATTGAGCGTGATCTATTTTAATTGAAAGGTATCGATGGTTTTTCTATGAATCAAGTTATAACAACAACTTATTGTTTATGAACACGTAGTGATTATGTGTAGTAGAGGATGAGTGTTCACATGAAAGACTGAAAGGATATCGTTATTCAAGTTGATTGATTTATTTTAATTCGATTACATTCCAATCCATGGTCATGTATGTACACGTGTGACCAGCTATTATGCTGTGATCCGGAAAACTTTCCTAAAGCTAGCGCGGCGTCAATTTCACGCGACGCACCGAGGAGAATCAATTGCCCGCTTGTCCAACGCGCTGTACGGCCTACGAAATAATTACGTCAGTCTAATGCGTGCTTAAGCCGGGTAATATGCTTGAAACTACGTTTTTGTTATGATGTTACACTGTTTTTGTTACAATCGATTTTTAAAGATAATGAACAAATAATGTAAATATGTCTAAGATTTTACTTACTTTTCCAATTTGAAATAATTGTTTGAAAGATATGCGACATTTTTCAATTTATGTATTAACAAGTAGGTACGCCTGTGCCCTTACTAAAGTAAATAGAAAACAAAACAGCGTCTAATTCGTTCAAATACGGTTTGTGTCGTAACCAAGCGAAGCATAAAGCACTTGAAATAAGCTACAATACATTAGTAACACTATTTATTTTCTTCTTATAGTTACAGTTCTTATCAACTTGAACTTTAAAAACAATAAGTAATAATAGGTAATAAGAATCGTGTGGTGTTGTTATACCACTGGCGTAGATTTTCAAGCCAAAACATACTTTTTCTTCATGGATTTATATTTCCATGTATCTTTCCGCGTAATATTAACTGTAATAACTCTTATTTTATGCCTCACAATATACGGTCAAGGTACTCCAATATTCAATTACAGTTACAGTAGTGTTAACCAAACCTATTCGCCCTAAATGTTCAAGTTTTAACTCTCAAAACTGTAATAATTACCAAGATAAGTAATGGGCACTGTAATGGATACGTCACGTGAGCCTGCCTCGGACCGGCGCGTACTGAAACACTGTAATTCACACCGACGCCGCGAATGAACGATCGAAATGAAACATTCTTGTGTTACACACTAATTTCGTGTTATTTATCGGTGGCCGGCGCACCTCCTGATTTAAGACCTCAAATTGCACCCCGCGAGTGCCTCTCTTTACCGATTCGTTTATTATCTCTTGCTCGATTATGCGTTGTTTTGGTTTTAGAAAGGTCTGTGTGGATTTTGTGGCTATAAATGCAGCGTTCGATGATGTAAGATTGAGACTTTTAAAGAAATTTGTTGCAAGCATTGTGATTAAGTGTGGCTTGAATTAGACCTCAATGTGCATCTTAATCGAATAAATCAATTCCACCTGTTTTTAATACCGAATTAAGTTTGCTAATTCGTTTTTAAAGTTGACGTTATTATATAATTTATAGGGAAAAGATCTTAGCTAGCAATTGTGGAATTCGGATTCAGGGTCCCTATAATGAATGTAATTTTGAAACATCATCGACCCAAAAATGACTTCGATTTTACACTTGAAACACAATACAAGCAATTAAAAGCCTTACGCCATGAGTGACTGGAACTACCGTATTACGTTGTAATCTCCGCTAAGCCTTTGACGGATTGACAGGGGCGTAAGTGGCCGCTATAGTGTGGCCGAATTGTAATAAATTATTCCGAGGCAACGGCTTCGATGAGCAGGAAGCGTGGGCCCTCATTACGCTGGCCAACTGTCCTGTGCTGGCATATTGTACATGTAATTAGAACTGTTACGGAACTACGTGGGAAATGGTGCAGCGGTTATGTGAGGATGTTAAGCTAACGACAAGTTTAAACCACGCTTCGATTGTGAGCGTCAGCTACGTATAAATGTTATGAGCTATTCGTGTAAGCTTTTAACTATTCTAAAGTGATATTTTTTGATCTTTTAACATTTTTTAGACGTTTTCTGGTGGCCAAACGCGTCTTCTTTGTTCGAACCGTTTTAGGTTAACGTACTAAGATATAAATTGAAATAGTTAATCGAGTATAGAAATATTTATAGTGTCTATTTTGTATAAGATGTCCATCACTGAGCGACAATTCTCTAATTACCAATCATATATTCCGTCCATTGGTTTCATAAATTCCATATTTTATTATGCTCTAATAACGACTGTATAAAGTACTTTATTTACAATAAAAAAAACTAAGAAATAAACTATTATAATCTAAATTACTTCGATCGCATCTAAGATTTTTCTGCAAGTGCAATCCGCCAGTCTGAAGCTGTGGTAGATTTCGATCTGTGGATCGTTACCGTTAGCCAGTTTTAGCGTGTGCTATCTTCGCTCGTATCTAGTTAGCTGGTTCCCTAAACGATGGCGCTAAATTCGCTGTTTTGTTAATCAGCCGTGTTATCTGCCCACGCGCTTACACCAACTGCCCGCTTGTGACCTTCCGCTAGTACTCAAAGGATCCCTTTAATTGTATTGGAATAGGATGTTTACTAGTTTAGTGTTATGGAAGAAATAGATTGTTCACTATTGATATATTTTGTACACTTCACGATGCGATGCGAGTAATTTACTTTGTATATTTTTTTTCGTCAAGTCTAGTTAAGATTTTGCTATCTTTTTGATTTTTACCTAGTGAAACGTCGGAATAAGTTGACTAAAAATATATAATAATGACAAAGAGAAAATGAAATAAAAATAAAACAGAGAGCGAAATAAACGCAAAGAAATTGTTCATTATATATGTGTGTTTACATAATCGATGAATAATTTAGCATTCAGTCATGTATCTGACAGTCTACGGTCACTGGTCCAAATACAAGATTCTGGGATACGGACTGACGTATAAATGTCACCCTGGACAGTAAGGAATACCTTTGACAGTTTTTATAGCACATCAGTGCATCCGAACATACTGACGTACATCCGTCATGACAGTTTAGCCACTTGGGTTTTGAGATGTCAATGCTGTACCTTTGGGTGTGAGTATCTCGCTAGTGAGTTACGCAGGTGTCACTTGCAGGATTATATAGTTCATACTCAAGTAAACGCTAGAATAAAGCAAATGGTCATTATAGATAGTGAGAAAGTTATGTTAAATTGAATAGTTTACGCAAAAAGTACAATTTCTTTTTGTTGGTTTTTTATTATTTGTTACTTTATTTCCTTATTTTAAGACGGTCTCTTATAAATAAACGATACCCAGCATTGATTTATTAATAAGTCTTATTACTTAAAGTCATATTCTATTCCAAGTAGAATCGAATCTAATATGAATTAAGATATACAGCATTTTTTCCATACGTACGGTAAATACATAAATAGGAATAATTCGACCAGATTTCATTTGGTTGTGACAATACTTTGAGCTAGAACTAAAGCTTTTCCAAACTACAAAGCCAATGGGTGCGATCAACTTACTAACGACCGTTGAATTTCTATAAATCTCCAATGTTAACTCTTTAGCCGCTTGATAAGCTTGGGAACAGCCACTGTCGAAATGGTCCTGGTTGCATACAAGCCATTTATATGTATCTTGCGATCGGGAGCGTTCGTAATTGACACGCGGCGATATTCGATGCAAGATCTGCGATCCGAGTTAGAATCGATCTTTAAGCGAGATATCGCATATATTGGCGCGCTTTTAACACCTTCTTTTCTAAATCCTTTTTAGTTCCTTTTTTTAAACATAGATTAAGGTGAATAGAACTATTAAACTTATACCGGCCAGTCATATTTAAAAGCGTACTTGTGTAAAATAAGTGCTCAAATGAAATATGTTTGAATCTCGCCATTTGTAAAATTAATTCTGTCATCACTGCTAAATTGTATGTGTAAATGTACACCATATAACGTGTTCCTAACTTTGCCTAATAGGAAAGTGAACTACATAAATGTATGTAGCGATCACATTGTTGCAGCGTGTTAAAGACCGGTCGGACGCGGAGTAACGAGGCCTCCGTATACAATAGACCTTTTAGCGTCACGTGGACGCGCGTCAATCGCCAACTGGACTTTGACGAGGAAACGCCACCGGTGAACGCTCCCCCTTATTATCCTTGCGCGTGACACGTTTATCGGAATCAAAAATAATAATGGCCACTTGCATGCAACAGAAGACACTTTTGAAAATAAAAACGCATTCGATTTTTAAATGTTCGCAATGCCTACCATTAAATAGTACTTAAAAGTACGAAGAGTAGCAGACATTACCAGAGTCATCTCGAAAGAATAATATAACTTATAATAACACAAGTAAAGAGCTACCATTTGGAAGCCGCAAAACGTTTATAAAATTAATCGTATACGCGAGCCGGACAACTATGATGCTAATAAAAAACAAGTCGGCCTGGGTCCGATACGTATGAAAATAAAACATATCCACGGAACTGACGTGCGTCCGGCGTCACTTAGCAGCGCTGGAATGATGTGACAGCCCTTGCCGAAGCGAATTCTCTTTTTTTGTATCTTTTAAAAATCAAAAATAGAACAAAAAATCCCTTCGGCCCTCCGGATCTGTTCCATTGTGTTCACGTTTAGGAGAAATTTAAACGGTCGGAGGCCGTGCGCTTTTTCGAGCGCCGCTCCTCCGAATTCGGCGTTTAAATACATACGGTTTCGCGGTTTAGCGCCATGTTTTTTCCCATTTTCTGCGCATTTCGTTGCGCTGGACGTGTTACGGCGCCGTGGATTTTACACGATCTGATCGATCGCCTCCTCGCCGAGGGGGGGCGCGTGTGGGGAATGGGGAGTGAGTTGTAAGTGTTAACGTTTTCACAGGCGGATCCCCGCCCGTCGGAACGGAGCGTGGCGCAGTTCCAATGTAGACTCGGTCCGATGCGAGCGGCGTGGCATTTTAATTGTCCCCCATTTGTGCATCGGATGCAACTTATCCGCGGACCGGCTCCCGTTCGGCAGGGATTATGCGGGAGGCATCGGCGGGTTTTGTTAATCGTACGGTTTTTTGTTCGCCGGCATCTGAGCGCGGGGCGCGGCCATTGCAGATATTTAGAGTGGCAATATGAATGTATTTATTCAGGGCCCAGGGCGGCCCCGGGCTAACAATGCTACGCTTGTCGCTGCCGCTATACCGCGGCTAGGGCTGCCTCGGATGATATGCGGTTATCGTTATTGTTAGATAAACCTGTCCGCGAATATGTTGCAGCTAGTTCGCCGTGATGTACAGCGCCGACTCGCCTGGTTCACGATATCTTTTATTGATCATGTTTCGAAGGCACTACTGCTTATGTTTGCACTCGAAAGCGTTGTGGCTTAATACTTTGGACCAGTTTCGTATTTACTCGACACATAGCTTCTCAAATCGTATTTCTTTTTTTACAAGTCAACGTTATTTATAAAGTGACTTTACCATCAACAATACCGCATTGGATAGTTTTTTACATTTTACTCAAAATGTGTTTTTTCCTTTTTCTTTCGAATATGATTTTCAATACTTTTTTAGCCGTAAAAGATATTAGGAGGATGTAAAACTATTTAAGGATGGTAAGAGCTGACGGTATCAAAATCCCCAAAGGGGCAGCCCTACACTTCCCGGTCGTGAATCAGGGCTGACACCGCGGCCCGGTGGTCCTCGCGTCACCGAACGCGCGTGCGCGGTGCTCAACCCTTTGCATTTACATAAGCGCATTCAGTGCCACATACAACGTACGATATATAACTCACGGTTAAATAGCAAGATTAAGGGTCGCTACCACTGTCATCATTTAGCAATAGATAGGAGGCATCGACATGTATTAAACACACAGATCGATCGATTTGTTACATAAAAATATTTATAGTTGAAGAAATAGATGTAAAGTTATTTTAAAGAAAAAAGTTACTTAATGACTTAATCAATGCTGTAGAATATAAAGTTCACAACGTTGATTTAAAGAGTTTTTCACCTAAAATTGGAAATCAAATAAGCCTTTGCTTTCATCGCTTAATTTTCATCTATCTTAGGGAGCTGAAGTTGAAAACGGTGTAACCGTAAAATATAAAATTAAATAAAATCGCCAATAGCGTTTACATATATATATGTAGTAAAATATCCAAAAAGCTCCTTTTATGCCTTTGCTATCAACATAGCAATTTTTTTTCATTATTTTTTTTCAAAATTAACGACTGTACGCTAGAAGTTTCACGAGGGCAACACAATCGCGACATCGCCAACACGGGCAACATGGCAACACGGGATAGTTAGCGAGCCTGGGCTCATGCTCATTTTGCCATTGTGGCCCCATTGTCCGGGGGCCCAATAAATTGGGGCAGCTCGTCGAGCGCGGACAGGTATATTTGAGTGGATTTCGGTCGATAATTAATCCGTACATCGGATGGGCCACCCTTGTATTCATGTCCCATTCAAGTCGCATTCGCCAGTGAAATGGTATGTTTGACAACGCTAGGTGTACCAATACGGATATGGCGGGAAAGTTTGTTTGGTTTTTAATGTGTTTAATATTTAGGCACAATCTCCATTCCGATTTTCAGCGATTTGACTCAAGATTTTCCTTTTATTTTTGGGACTTGAATTGTAGTTTTAGGATAAATAAATTTTTAGTTATATAATTAATGCTACCTTTTAAAGAGGTCTAAGAACTTAGCATACTAGGAAACAATCGATTATTCCCCAGCTAAAGGGTTATAACCGAATGAATTATTAGTCCATTCACCCTTTCTAAATATAGGGTTATGAGGTGGTATTGAAGAGCAACGGTGGTCTATCAGAACACGATGCTTTTTATCCATTCATCAGTTCGTACGTCGTTTGTTTTTACGCAAATTGAATTTAATTTCACGGTCACTTAAAGTGAACGAAGCCAGCCAGAGTAACTTGTAAAACTCGTAGTTACTTTTTGCCCGCATACTCTGCCGCCGAGCTGTGTTGGGGCCGCTGAAGAAATTTTAATTCGCGGAATGTTAGGAAAACAAAACATACACACATCGCCTTTTTTCCTTTTGCGTTAGAATCGAAAGTCATTGGACAACATTCCGCAATGATAATGACAATTGTTATCTAACGTATTCTGAATTACATATATTTTTAACGATACAAGTCTATTAAATGTACCTTCTTTGTTGTTATTTCTTGTTTCAATGATAATACATTAGACGAAGATACCATCTGCTTTACTTAAAACATTAACGATTATATACATTACAAGTAAGGACAGAAGTTAAGCGCTACCCCGTTTCTATACAAACAAAAAACGATAGAGGTTCATAAAACAAAAAATGAGGATCGCACAAAAACACGCATCCTAGTAAAAACAACCTCGTTATAAAGGCACAAAGCTGCAAAAATAACCATTTTGTTTATCTATATAACAATCATATAAATAATCTATTTAATAGACATTAGGGTTAGGAGTTTAATTGTGCAGCGCGACGTGAAGAAGCACTATAAAACCGTCCATGTAGGTTTAAAAACGACCGAATGATATATTGTTATTGAGTTAAATGAAAACTGTAATAAACAATTGTTCCCATTTAGCAGGACGTTAGTTACTTCGGCTGCTTGGGTTGGAAATGTGAGCTATAAAGTATAATGGGCGCGCACCGGCTGAGCTGCACCTGCCGCTAGGTGCTTAGTGCATAGGCGATCTAGAATTCGCGCTAAAGCTCTATGATGATATTTGAATCAAAGTAATGGACAATATCGCGCTGGGTCTTCTCTTTAGGTTAAATTAGTTAAAAAATAGTATCTTTTCGACCTGATTTAAAGCTTCATTTGCGATGAGAATAAACCTTCCAAGTAAACTTTTTCAAAAGCATCATTGGACAAAGTAAGTCAAAGGTAGTTTTCGTTTTATAGTTTCTGTTTTTATAAATTCAAAAGAAGTTTACAAGGTTATTTTAGGTTTAGTTTAGGTTATTTCTTCTTTTAACTACAGTAGATGTTTTATTCCCAAATATATCTACAGGTATATATCATAGCTAGGCCCGTACGCACGTCAACGTGACCGACAAAACGGCATCCGTACGTTTTTTTTATCCCCAACAGCGATTCGAACCCGTTTCACGTGGCCGCTCATTAGATCGCGGTCCGCGGGCGTCACATGAAAGAGCGCCGGTCAGTTTTACGTCGCTCCGAATGAGCGGCCGTCAGCCAATGACGCGTGCCACGACTACCGTCCGGCCACGGGGCCAACGTGACCCGCGGGGTTACGCCGAAAACGTTCACGGACCCACTCTGTACTTACGTAACGAAGCTGCAGGGTTGGGCCTTCGAAGATCAATTAAATCAGGGTCGGACTTGGCTTTTCTTATCAATTTGCTCGAAGCCTTTCGATTCTCTGTTGCCTGATAAGTAAGTTTAGGGTTCGCAGTTGCTGCAAGGTATGGAAGGGTTCAACGTGAAGCAATAACGTTAATTCGATCCGGCCCGTTGTCTCGACTCTCGTTAAAATCAGATTCCCTCCGAGAGCGTCAGCGCCAGTTAAAGCACTTTTAGGAATCTCGCCGCGCGCACACCCATTGTAATAACGCGCGCCCCCGATATTAAATTTTAACAAGGTATTAATTAAAAAAGACCAAAAGCGAAAAGCATCTCGTCGGGATTTTCTCAGGGCGCGCGCATCGGCCCGCTTTATTTCACGTTCGTACGCCCACCGGTGATTTGAAATTTTGATTTATCGGAAGACGCGGCCCGTGTGAGAGTGGGACGCGTAATTATAAATATGACGCGGTGCTAAACTGTACGGTCTGACCCCTTGGCAGGCCAGGGCTTTATTAAACTTCCTAGGTATTCTCTGGATTACCTTGACGCTTATATTGGTTTAAATACCCTTGTTCAGCTATCAAAATTAAGAACACAATTCGTCTAATAGCTCACAAGGGCGATTCAAATTCCTTAAAAAAGCAATGCTTATCGCATGTTTTACTTTAACAATCGTATATTAATTTCCCTGAAGAGGTAATCCGGATTGCTTGACTATTTTATAATTTGGTTATATAAAAATATTTGAGAGATTCTTTATGATCGTTAAATAGTCAGGAGATTTAGTATGAGATAACTACACAATCGTTAACTCGCGTATTAAACGCGAAATACTATTATGTTGGCATCCCTGAACAGTTGCAGTGCGGTGCAAGGCGTTGCGTTATGTCCGCCTTGCAGGGACCATGAGCATTAATAAATCGCGGGAAATAGTTGCACGAAATGGTGCCGTAAAAATAATAATAAATTATTATCCAAAGTATTTATTCATATCTTCATTACTGGCCACCAAGACCCTAAAGGTTATGATTACTTTAAATCTGGTCAAAAACATGATCAAAATTTAAAACTTACAAAGCTTGTAAGCATATTAAACTGGGTTTATATCGATGTATCGAATATAAATCCGCTGTTGCGATAATATCACATGAAGCCACGCGTTGATACCAACGAAACTCAATCGCGGATCACAAACTCAGTATCGGATGTGAGCAGCTGCCCGTATTTACGACTTCCACCTTAGCAGCTTACCCCGGCCCCACACCTGTCCGGCTTGATTAATTGCATCGGCCAATCAGAATGTCCAATAATTGTGTCATTCGTCAAACAAACACACGTACATGTTATAATGCTAGACTAGTTTAATTATTAATGACAATTGATCGGTACACTTCCTATTTGTTCGCTTGTACGTATTTGTTAATGTTGTCTTATAATCGTAATTGCTATATCAATTTAATTCAATGCTATTTTTTAAATTATATACGCTTCGAAAAGATTTTATACTTTTTTAATGTTAAGATAGCTACTTGCCAATATTTAGATTTTAGTTGTGTCACTTATTGTTTGACTATTTGCACTTCAAAATGTTATTATGCATTTCAAACTTTTGTATTACTAATATTTGGCAGTTTCAATGTAGGTTAATCTATAGACACAGATTAGATTTAATTGTAAAAGCAAAACCAAATATTTTATTTAGAAAATGTCATGATTATCAATCATAGACAATCAATCTCGTTCACAAAGCTTTCGTTCGTGATCAAGTAAGTGCATACGATTGTCCGAAAGTTTTTTTAGTGTCCAAAATATTAGTCTTTATTCAAAACAAAAGAACTATAATCTTAATCCGTTGATATAAATACAGATAAAACACCTGTTAATGACATAACACAGCTGGTGTGCATCTGATACATTCATTATCGACGCGACAAACACAAAGCAAAATAAACAAAGTTTTAAATACAAAACCACCAAGAGTGGAATATCTGTATTAATAATGACGTATTTGAATAATGAAAAGGTCACACGTACTATTGCCATGACAAAAATGGCGAACATTGTTTTGTGTGAAACATAACGCAATTCGAGTTGAAACAAAAGGTGAATAAGAAGGTTATACATTCTAAGCTATAGAATTAAAAATAGTTACATTAATCACTACGAATTTTATTAAACTTACTGTTTGTACTACTTTTATTACGTACGTAACATTATTTTTGTCACCTTTGCATCGGAATAAAGCAGATTCACAAGTAAAATAAGTGTCATAGGAAACTTAAAATAAATTCAACTACGCTTTAGTATATATTTACATAGGTGAGCCAGACCTAATAAAAGTAATTGACCTTTATTGCCTTTAAAAATGATATATCCTAAAATTTATTGCAAGATCTTTAAGCCTAATCGCTTTAACCATTCATTACCCATGTAAGTACAGAATAAGGTGAGTAAAAGAGCATGTTCTTCGTTAAAACATCAATTCTTGACACAAACAGCTATTAACATACCGTGTAATGGATCACATAATTTCTTTGGTATCAAACACTTTGAAAACGAAAATTGCGTGTTTACGTCCAATATATTAGTGAGTATCAATGTTGGCATATTGCTAAGTACAGATAAAGTCGACTTATCGTAGTGTTGTTATTATCGATACTATCACACAAAGTAACGCTATCGATATAATTTCCCTATACAGTTAACGTCATCCTTATGTAATTACTGTGCGAGGAATTAAGTTATTTATACTTAAAACGTTCTGTTAAATCGCTTTGGCAACCGTTTGGCCTAATCCTGGCATCTACTGGCAACTCGGCGTCCACTGGCAACTTTCCGCTAACAACTCGCGTTGCTGTTATTCACATCCATGTATCCAATTTGAAAACGCCCGCGCTGCCCTCCCATTCAATGCAAATCCGTACGTTATAAGAAGCGATGGCACAGAATTACCAACGTTTAGTCGCCTCCGGAACATAATTTCGAGTGGATGCCGCTTTGTAACTTCACCGAATCTCGGCCCGCATTGTTATTTATTGCCTCACTTCTTTCCCTTTCCCATAACGATACGTTCGACTTCGATTCGCTAACTAAAGATTTAACTTTGTCCAAATTAATTGCAACGTTTCTTTGTCGTCGGAAAAAGTAGAAACGCTTTCACTTTAAGGTAATATATGTATAGCACACAAGATTTTCCAATGTGTACTGTTAACTTTCGTAATCCTGACGAATACAGTTTTGGTGTTGTATAGTAGACCGATTTTAACTTTATCATTATTCAGAAATCGTAATTCACAATATGCCGTTTAACAGCTAAACTCACTTTACACCGGGCGAATGCAGCCATCCCTGTTATTATTTTACTTTTAACTACACAAGATCGGTGCATAATCCGACTTTTTATAACAATCTACGTTCGTTACACAGCGAATGCGGTAAACACGTGATGAAATAGTTGTTTACCTCCTAGAGAAGTTGGACGGTGGGGCTTTTTATAGTATCATTCGTTCTAAAAAACTAGAGCTCGATTGGAACGGACTTGTTTGCGCCGACGGAGCCAATACGCTCGTATAGACCTATCCTATTTAAAAAGTGCGCCAATTAAACAGTCAACATTTCACGTGTTAAGTAACGGGGCTATAAGCGGTATCACTCGCAGACGCACCATTGTAAAGTGGTATGCGATTAGCAATTAAATTGTTCATTTTTATCGCTAATTGGTGTGTTATTCGCTCACTCCTGTTGGGTCCATGTTTAGTTGGTCGTAATTGGCAAGGGACGTCCGTTTTTTTGTCTGCTATGATGTACTGCCACGGCTGCCACGTCTGCCCCGCGATCCGTCTTCCGACCACAATTGAACGGGCCGATCGCGTTTATTATTTATAAGCCCTTTTTTAACCGCTTACGTGACAATTGGGCGGTTGACATTTTTCTTTGAGCACTTGAAGCGTTTTGATAGTTTCTAATCCTGGTTGTACTGTTTTGTTTAGTAAATAGGTTAGTATAACATTGAAAGAACCACATAAGGAAAGTAATGTTCTTTCATGCCTAAATGTTCCTTACAAAACCTTAAAAACATTTAGGTAGGTATATCACTCGCATTACTCAAGAGGTTTTGCGTATATTTGAAAACAGGCAAGAGGCCAAACTACATTTACAAATAATATATTAAATTTATGTAAACTGACATAAAAAGCGAGAAAGTCATTATTTAACAGCTATTTATTCAACTTGAATATTTTAACTAAATAAGTAGTTGTTTTCACGTGAAATGTCATTGCATCACGCTCTAAATTATGTTGTACAGTGGCGCCATCCATCAACGTCTGACTGAACTAATTGCTGGGAATTCTCATACGTTTTCTATTTGTGCGGGCGGCTACTTCAATTAATTATTTAAAAAGACGCCGCGATTATAATTCAAAATCCCACTTAATCTCGGCTCATTGTTGTAAAAAATCTTATTAGGTAAAACATCGTAAACGACGGTTTTAACGAGCTGTAATGAAATATTTATCTATTTAATTTCACAAGTCCGTATAGAGTACGCAAAGAGTGTTAATTATAAATTATAAATAGCGTAAGGTTATTGAACCACGAATCTTCTAACACTCAAGTTACTTGGAAATATACATATTGATCACGAATTTTTTAACACTTAACTTATGAACAGGATAATTCTTTTAATCAAGTTGTATATGAAATGCATTTAAACAATCATAGTCTTAGAATGACCGAACTTAACTAAATAATTCCTAATATTAGCACCATTGAAAGCATATCTAACTATTATAACCGTCACGTGTAATTTCGTAAACCATTTCCACATTTTGTAATATTACAAGATTACACTTCCCATACCCATAATTTACGTAAAAATTTAAACTTCACGGAGATTTAACGTAACGTCAAAGGTAACACGTAGTGTATAGCCAGCGTAGCGATTAGGAGCACCGGCGATCGATCGATATGTGCCTCTGACCCGTCATTTTGACCCCAAGCTGCAGTATCGATCATCCGGCATCAACAGTAATTTGTTTTCAGGCTATTGGAAATTTAACGGCGTTGACCCAATTGGATATGATTTGTATTTGTGCTATCTCAAAGAATTCAATGAATATAGATAGTTTGTTACACTTAAACATAAACTATAATCGCTTAAGCTTAGAATTTGTGGTAATGGGACATTGTATAAGTAGTTTGAAAATTTATCGTTGCGTAGTGTTATCGAAAACGATTTTTTGAAATTATTACTTTATTGGAAAAGCGTCTTCTAGTCTGACTCTACGGATATTAATGGTTTTTGCGCACTTAATAGCTGAACGTGCTCAAATAGGACGGGATCTATTCATGATGCTATTCACTATATGTCGTTAGAAAATTATTGTTAAAACAACACCTATTATATGAAGGCACTAAAATACTGCGAACTTATGCGCTGCCGATAGCCACATTGTAGCAGATGTTAAAACAAACGCAATGCACTGTCCGAGTTAACGTTATGTTATTACAGTCATTACGTCAAAACGGTGGCAGCCAACACATTAATAGTTAAATGCCAGCCTTTCTTATCGACATTCTAAATTTATTAACACGTTTCTAACTCGATTATGTTGGTTACATTATTGTAGTCATTTATAGCACGTGGTATCAAGTAATACAAGGTCTAGGGCCGTACAAAGGTCATTCGTACCCTAGAGTTACGGTTGAACGTTAGCTCGGAGCGTGATTTTGTAAGGAGTGGGCGCGTTCTCGTGAATGTCATTTCGCCAACGTTTCGGTCACGTTCGAAATTCGAATTGACCTTTGCGTTTGGCGGTTTAATTCTGTTCTAGGCGGATATCTAAATCAAACAGCTGGCAGGCAACAATGCTGGATATCTTTTAAAGTCATGGACATTCGGCATTAAAGAACTCGACTGACCAGCAATATGTAACAGTGTACTTATGTTTTATTCTCAGAAGAATGGTTTTGAATTTTAAAAAAAATGAATGTTGCTAAAGATAAAAAGTTCTTAATCTAACCCCTTAAGCGTATTTTGTAGATGTTACTAGGATTCTAATAATTATATTGCACCTATTTTAAAAATACACGTCAAGTTACTCATAAAAATATTGTATGAAATTAATTTTGACAAATCGACATTAAATTTCCAACTCGTTCAATTTCTTCAGCGTTTTATGTATAAATAAGTTATCGTTAAGAGAATTTCCCAACATGGCGCCCCGCTACAGCGAATGGGCGGGTCTAGTTTCTTACGTCTTCGTGTGAAAACTTAAAGAATCAAAGTGGAGCATTCAAGCTTTATGGCTGTTACAAAATATCCTAGAGTAACATTAACAAAGCGAGAAGTGTTACCACATCAACCCAATTCAAGGCAGCTTTACTGAACAAAAGGACTTGTTTTGTATTCATTCCGGCCACAATTAAAGATTTATGTCACAATTTCACACCAACGTAACAGAAATTAGTCAGATAAGCCTTCCTTGCGTGTTACCACCGCCTGTGTATAAATAATCCAAACTAAATTCAGCTTCGAGGGCTTTCCAAGCGCAATGAACGACGAAGTTTCGCCGACCCTTGCTCTATTATAAGAGGGCAGTGTACATACAGCCGCTTATACCTACAACGGGTATAATACGACCGCTGTATTGCTGTAAATACGGCGCACAGTCGGCTGGTGTGAGTGAACACGATGAAAATCTTTATTTTCACGCTATATCTCTCTTTATCTAATCGCTCCGGTCAGATAAAGACAGAGCGCCGGAAAAACTGGCGTGGGGCGAGGGGTAAAGGCTACATCGATTCCGCGCTTTCACTGCTGGGGGCCGTGTAAACCTCCGAGGAGGGAGTTGCCACGCGATCGCCATCTCTAATGCCATCAGTTAAGGAATGGATTCCTGTGTGGTTCCGGTAAATGGATTGCCTCCCTCCCGGGGGCCCGTGGTGGGATCTAGATGGTGTAGATGTCGCGATACGGGCCCTGTGTGTGTGTGCACTGAATAGGTGTGTTCCCCTGAAGTTATGCTGGTATGCATCGCAAGGGGTGGCTTACGTTCGGTTAAATTTCGCCTCTGTTTGCAACGGGGGCCGTAGGTAACTGTCCCTTTTTGTAATATAATTTTATGTTTGAGTGTAGATAGGCGGATAGATTAGGGAAGACGGAGGCTGCGATTTGATTTGATTAGGAGGTGTTTGCGTTGGGGCGAGCGCGAGATAAGGCTGATTGGATCGCAGGGGAGGGTTGGCTCTTTATGGAAATATGTTTTTAATGCGGGTGGCTCATTGAATTAGCGCCGCGCCGCTCGGCCTGATTAATCCGTTCGTGAGGGCATGATTATGAACAGTGTGTTTGCGAATCGACGAATGTGTTTCAGTCGATTTAGCGTTACACTGGTTAATGTGCATTGGAGAGGATACAATCGTCGAATTACTTCTCTGTACCAAAATATCAAATGATTTACGATTAAATCGTGAAAACAATAAACAACACTGATTAAATAATTTCATAAATGCAGCGAAGATAAGCTTATGGATTTCTTAAGCTTTGACTTAACAAAGATGAACTTACACGTAATTGTTTCGTATACACGTTTTCTACTCATCACCCTATTGTCGCGATAAGCATCCAGTTTTAGAGGCATTAGAGGATTAAGCCGCCCGTAAACTGTCCACTCCTAGGGCATTATTGTATGCGAAACCGTTCTCTATCACAATGGGGCGCGCTTTTTGTTCGCGTCAGGGCACAATGGCGGTGCTGCTCGCGTCGTCTTTGAGTTTACACAACGCTGAAAATTAGAGTGGGCTGATAACAATATTCACTGGATCCCGTCCAGTTGTTTGTTTGTTGGTCCCATCACGGATGGCTTGTCGTTTGCCGTGGAATGCCGATGACAGTGAAATGGGTTCGGCAATTAATATGGCCCGGGACAAGTGTCCGCGCCCCGACATTCCTCGGGCGAGGCGCTGAACGAGCGTGGTTCGGTTGTTACACGTATTGAACCAAGGATATGGTATAACATGCTTTTATGGATTATTTTCAAATTAACTATATATAAACTGTTGATAATTTGCCAAAGCAAAAGTATAGTCTTGCTAAAATCTGAAATGTCTATATATTTTTTAATGAAAGATTTATATTATTAAAATATTGTTAAAATATAAGTGTTGTAGGTAATTTTTTAAGCTTTATACATAACTACAAAACTCGAATATTTTTTATTAATTTTACATCAAATTTAGTTATGAATTATAAAAAAGGAAACACCGATTGTTTGAAACATCCTCATAATATGAATCGGTATAAATTAAGTGAATCTTTAAATATAAATCGCAGGAAAAAGTTACCAATTGTCGGATATATTAATAGATTATTAATTTATTATCCCAATAAATAGTTGGAACTAAAACGTGGTCCCGGACTTGGGTCCGAAATAAAGAAGTAAAAAGAGAATAAATCTTCTGTTTTATACATTTGTACGTTACAAACTGATAGGAATTAGTGACTATCGCACTGTCGCCTTTACTATTGGTTCGAATGTTAATATTTTGTAACTCAAAAGCTCGTAAAAACTCCTTTTCTTATCATCCGTAAGTAGACGACTTTATTACAATCATTCGGAGATAACAACTAAGAACACTATGTAACCGATCGAAACAGTTCAACAGAGTAAGCGAAAAATCCACCTTCTTTACGACTTCTCGAGTCATTCCGACGTCAGAGAAGCGAAAGTGATTCGCTCGTAAAATTACTAGTAAACAGCCGTGCTTGTGCTCAAATAAAAGCTTCCCCTAACCGGCGGTTGACTTCTGTAATCGGCTTAATGCCACCCTTGGCTCCCTCGGGACCCTCGTGTGATGCCAGTAAAGCTTGATGAGAAAATCTTATCTGCAGATTATAAAATTGGTCCCGCGTAATTGACTAGTGAAACTATTGCGATATCGACGGTCTATTTTTGATTAGTATTGCCATAGTAGCGATATTGAAGCGAACATCTCATATACGCCTAAAATATTTTAAATGAATTTCGCTGAAATGATTTGGTCCGATTCTTAACGTTGTACGGTCTTAAAATCTATTATAGATGTAGTGAGAAATTATTTATCTTCGGAAGAACTAGGATCTTTATTAGAATACGATGCCACCCAAACTGTTGATGAATGATCGTATGAATTAAGAGACATTTTCATACCCATTAGTATGAAACTATTGTTTAGTGTCAAATGTCTAAATGAATACTGTTATTATATATTATAAAAATGTATCGGTATTGAAGCTATTTGAAAGGCACGATAAAAATACGAACTTTGCCGAACAAATACTTATTAGGTAATATATAAAGGTCCTTTGAGGACAAATAAGTACAATTCAAAGTGTAAAAGCTTAAGAATAGCTTTGAATACATTAGGTTTATAAATGTTCATATGAATAATTTCGAAACCATATGACATTACAAACCTACATTTTCACTGATTAACATGAGGTATATTTGTAAACAGAAAAAGTTAAAAAAACAAACCAGCTTAATGTCTAAAAAAGTCAGTAATAAAGTGTGTTTAATCTAAGCGCAATATCTTAAAATTATGCTAAAATATTACAAAAACGTGTCGACTCTTGTAAAGCCTGGACCGCTGCTACTAAATATTATTATTTTTTAACATTTGAAACATTCCGTGAACATTGTTAGTACGCGTAGGCAAAACAAAAGAGTTCCCCACCTTGGCAATATCACAGATTGGGCCCAAGCCAATCCCGCGCCACGACACGACGAAGAAAAAGTGTCGGTCGCGGGTTCTAATCTCTGGCACAAAGGAACTGCCATGACTCGGCGGATATAGACGCGAACCATTTAATATTTAGGTATTCCAATATACTTGTACACTCGCGATCAGCGATGTTAATTGTGATAAAATGTTTATGCGATAATCTAGCCACATAATCGCAATAAATTTGCCATGTGCCATAGATATATCAACAAACATCAAACCGCGCTCGGCAACACGTGCTTTATACAAAAATATTATACTTTAGTATATAACGTAGGAAATCCTTTGTACATGTAATATTTGAAAAGCCACTTAATATTTAGACTACAGGTTAATTGAATTAATAACGACCAAAATGCTTTAATTCTACTCTACTTACAAAAACAACTTCACAATCCATTTGCAACATTGATATTTCATACTCTTTCATGAAAAATCTACTTAACAAAATTCCGAGATACTAAAAATTTACATAGTTTTCATTGTAGAATAATATATAAGTTACAATCCATAACGAATTTAATTAAAATATGTGTATACTTAAAGTGATTCCAATATAATAAAAAAATCTCAACAAAAACCTTTGTACACGAGTGTACCCGGTTGGCTCACTTACGTTCCGAAATCTGACAAGGCACCGGTACGGTCACGACGATCGTCAGCTTGGGGGCATCCAGGACGCCCGGAGACCACAAAGGCCCCCACGTCAGAATCAACGATACGGCGATAAATGACGTTACCAATTGATGGATTTATCACGAGACATCCCGCGCCGGCTGGGGCGAATGCATTTTTAATTGAGCGAGCCACTTTTGTCTGTGGACGAACGAAATGTTCGGAATGTTTTTTGTATGATTGACGGTTAGTAATGGGCAGGTGCGTAAGGGGGGACGGCGGTGGCCACTTCCAGCTAGCGCTTTTTGTTCGTACCACGTCCTTTCGCCGATTCGGTGTTGTGACGTGATTGTTTTACGGAGCATCGGAACACCGGCAGTGTCGTTCACTGTTCTATTGATGCTTAATCGACGTGTGAATACGATTGACTATATGTGAGCCGTAGAAAATACGAAATTGAGGAAACCAATGTCACCCAACGAAGGTGGCTATGCATCTAGCTTATAGTTGAATAGTCAGTAAGATGTCTATCATGCAGCGACAATGAAATAATAACAACGTTGCCGTGGGTTACAATCTTTGCATCAATTCTGTCTTCTCTATGGCTTAGTTCTGTCTATAATATGGACAATAAAAACATATTTTAGCTTTATAACCTCATCTCAAGTCAATACAATGTTCATGTTGTCATTCAGATGCACCATTATACATTTTGATTCTAGACTAAAGTCTGGTCTAGTCTGAAATTCTAGTAAAGGCCGACTGTATCTATTTCATCTTGAGAGCGCAGTCGGCTCACCATTCTGCCGACCAATCGAAAGAAGAGAACACTCCAGTCTGAAAAGTTAGCGCCTGTCTGGCTCTCAAGTCTGTAGCAGTGCTAGTTTTTGATATTCACATTTCTAAGAAATATCACGAAATATATATAATAAAGTTGAATAGAAAAATAGAATTATATAGAAACTTAATACGTAAATCGTATTAAATTACATGTGTATAGTGACAATACGATATTAATGAGGATATAGTTTGTTTAAGTGATATTATTATGGTCGACATCTACTTCATAGACAATTAGATTCAATATTTTATCAATATAATTATGGTACAAATTAAATTATACATCCGAGACATACAAAAATGCTAAATAAACCACTAAAAATCAATTATACCTAAAACACAACTTATGCGATTTTATTTGTAAGCACACTAAACGTATCAGTGGCTCCATCTAGGTCGAACTTAAAACATTACAGTCGTTTTTGGTGTGAATTATTTTAGCGTATTTTGTTACTGACTCCGAATCTTTATAAATATTATTTTACGAATGGCACAATCTCAATTCTCTTTCAAAATTAATGTATAAATTATACGCGTACATGATATAAATTAATCGTTTTTTAGTTTTACACTTCAACGAGGTCGGTTTCGCTTTATCTTTTTTTATTTTAATCCTCTTATCAATTATTATCTTTTTACTTAGTGGCAGTGATATTATTTTTGTAGATTTTATCGCTTGTAACCTTTAGATTAGGCGCGATAAAATACTTTAAATAGTTCCATTTAACACTGGCACGATAAGATTTTATTGCTTTTATTTTTAGCTCGTACAAAGTGATTTAAAAAAGAATTAAGAATTAGCATTCTAATATGTATCTGCACAAAATGTAACTCAAATATTAAATTTGCAATAAATAATTATGTGATTAAACTGTCAAACAATTATAATGTTAACTATTATTTATCGAATTAAATTATATAAAACAAAACGCAATGGATTGTGTAAATCGATATTAAATCTACAAATTTACATGGAACTATTGTAACAAAACTTATAATAATCTCTTTCTAGAGCAAAAGCATTGCACTGTATTCTAGTAAACTTAACAAAGTTGACTTATCCAGCTGCAAACAATTGACATTTGCCTTTTGGCACATAATACTAACCATAGACCTTTGAATTTATAATACACCCTAATATTAAGCCATATCGAGAAATATTCCCTAAAATATTAAATTTTGTCAACAGTCCCTGCAGAGCGCGGCTAGAAGGGCGGGCACCTCTTGCGCCAACTGCAAGACTACCACCACCACGCTATGGAGACGCAACCAGAATGGAGAGCCCGTGTGCAACGCGTGCGGGCTTTACTACAAACTGCATAATGTAAGTAACTCTATGATAACAAAAGACCTGATATATGATAAAGAATAAGCTACTTCTTTCTTGTTATAGCTGTATACAGTACTTACGCGAATGCGTGAAGTCGAAGTAGAGTTAGGGTAGTAATGTTTTAAAAACGAAGTAGTATAAAAGAAGTATAATTGGAGACTGAAAAATAAATGAAGAAACTGATGTGTTCAGACTAAAAATACTATTAAATAATATTGTTATAATTATATTGAACCAACTGAAAGTAAATTCCCTCGAACACTGATTGCATTTGAGTTAAACTTTATTAAATTAAATCTACATTCTATAGATTTATTGTCAATTGTGAAATAGCGTAACAACAGAACGATAATCTGTTATATAGTTTTTGAGCATCAAAAACGATGTCAAAGTTTCATTTAACCCACAATAGATTGCGTAAACTAAAACAGAAATATGTCACAAATATGAGACAATTAAATGAAATTTAAAATATTTAAAATAATGCTGCTACAACAGTTTTAATAAGAGCGATATTTTGTCCTACTTATACAAATTTCGTAATAATATAACGCTCTCATCTACGTACTGATAATTCGTTATGCACATTTACGTCATGTTAACATATTTACAGCTCGTTCGAATGAGTTGCAAACATATAATAAAAAACATATCATACTTACCGTTTTATTATGCCATTTGCATGCGCTACAAATTTTTACGCCATCGTTAAAAGTCATGTCTCGACGCTCTGATTATTTTCACAAAATCGCATACATTTTTCGTCGATTCGGAGATAAGATTGCGACGTCAATGTGCATCGTTTAATATTGAGTGGATAAAAAAGAAATATATACAGTTGCCAACATTAAAGTTGTCCTTTCGTCCTCGTGGGAGTTATGATGAATCAGCGATATCTTAGTGTCAGATAACAGGCTCTAAAACCGCCCCTTCTTCGGTTAATGTGTCATAACACCACAGTCCCGGGTGTATTGCAGTCAACAATGCCCCTTGCTTTACCACAATAATGAAATCAAGTAAAACGTAAGTGACACGTAATTTTTTATCACAAACTTTCATCTTACCTGTGCTCGGAGTTGTAAGCTATGACGATAAATATTGAATAGCAAATATCGTCGATTTAGAATTTAAAAAAGAATAGAATACTATGCTTTACAAGGGAACCCCCAAAGCTAGACTTAAGACTGATTGTTTGAAAGTTACGTTTGCTATGCTATTGGTCGTATAATAGGCATTGCATTACTTTTATCTAACATACAAAATTTCATATTTTGTATGTTGGATAAATATATGATGGATGTTTGTACTGATAGTACATAAAATGTGCTATAAATTTAAAATAAATGTAGCTTTCTTTCTGTTTGGCTTTTGTAACAAAACCGGTTACTAAATCTGAGCAAAGCAAAGCTGTATCGGAAACATAAACAAATAGGAAAGCGTATAAAGCGGCGAATCAAGAGCAATTTCTCACGACCCTTGCAGCCCCAGTGTGCAATGAAGAGAACGATTAACAAAAGCCCTTATGCAATATATACCGATACATTTCGTCGTACGGTCGCGCACAATGACACAAGTCGGCAGTCGCTCGATCTCGAGATTTTTTACCGAGACGAAATGTATACTTCGTTTCACAAAGTATCCGACAACGTTGAGAGGTCTAATTATTCGGAAGCGGCGACAATACGGCCAAGGGTGTGCCCCGCTACTTTACGATTTGATGGTATAATGACAGACGCACAATGAGGGAATGCGCCGGCCGTAAGACGTACCCGCCTCTCATACATATTTAAACATTGTATTATGTTACATCGCTCCAAATAACATTAGTGACGAAAACCTTTATATATTATTGAACAAAACGAAAATTGCAAATGTCTTTAGGTATTGATCGACTCGAATCTAACAGATAATAAAGGTTTATTTCTGCTTATTTGCAATTAGTTAGAACGAGTAATATGAAACAATAAAAGATCGGACCACACCAAAGTGTTTTAATGAAACGTTTGATGGCGACATCATGTCAAAGAGAAACTGAACGTCGTCTCGCAAGAAATAAAACGTTCGAAGGCAGGATCGTAAATTTTAACAACTCATATTGTCGCCGAACCACGCCGGTAATGTTGGCGACATTGTGTAAATAAATACACGATAATTCGGCGCATCACAAAGAGGCACAAATCTTGATCGATTTCACGCAAAAAACGCAATTCATACAATAAACGCACGAGCGCATTGTGATTTACCGACGTCAGTGGGCGCACGCGACTGCGTGATCTTGGTACGGGCATACGAGAGTTTTATTTTTAGTATAACTGAGTAATGTAGATTGATACGGCACGATTGAATATGTAATATCATTAAGTTTATATAACCTTTTGTTTGTACTAAAGAAACGATTTACTGTTATGTCTATGAAATTGAATAATTCTTGAATACTCAGAATAATAATTCTTAGACAATATCTAAGAACTAATTTTTTAATTGACAACCTCACGACATACTCTACTATTCTACACTACTTCTAGAGCAAAATTTAAATATTTATTTCTACCTGCGTTAATATAATCAAGAACAACATTTCAATTATCTTTTATTAATGTAAAGTTTGATTATTATTTATTAATACATGTATTACGAAATCTCAAACAACAATAACATCACACACAAGTATCAAGAAATGTTCCACGCCGTGTAAACAAAAAAAAACCTCTCGAGTGTGTTTACTCACAATATAGCTCTCGAAGGCTGTGCCCCATTGTTTGGGCATGCACTCAAATTGCCCTCATAGAGAACGGGCCATCTACAAGGATCATGTTCTTTTGGTCCGCGCAGCTTCACCTTTTGTATTATTGTTTTTGATGAAAATATTTTATTGGTACTTTGTAATAGTTTGTTTTGTCTTTGATTGATATGGGAACGCGTTCTGCTCGGTATGCGAACAGGTTTTGTGTGACCAGTTCAATTTCGTGATTCGGAATTTATGGTTTAGCTGTTTTTTTTGTTTGTGAAGCTTAATTTCATTTACGCTCGAGTGTTTGAGCACAGAAGCGGTTAACAATTATTGTTTATGGTTATGTTACCTCTTTTAATCGGTCCATGAGAAAAATTTTGTGTTTTCACTAAAGAAACATGGATTGTTATTCTTTTATAGTTGTTTAAAGGTAGTCGTTAGTGTTTTATGAAACTTATTTGATTACACTAAACTGTATTAAATATTATTTAGATATCAAGATTCCTTGAAGAAAATATCATAAGAATTTGTCTGATTACATTGATTAAAAATAGTATAGGTGATATTGCAAATTTTTATGCCAAATCATTCCAGTTCCCGTGAAAAGATGCAGGTAAAAAAGTAATGAAACAATTTTAACAGTATCACAAAGATAACATAACAATCATTACTCCACCACCAAGCATCGACATAAGTGAGGTTATTCTCGTTTATAACAATGTTTGGATGGACAAAAAAAAACTATCGAGGTATTGTATTATTGTTAAGTGTCGATGTTATATGATATATTTACTTATTCAAATATTAAACCAAATAGTATAAAGTGTCACTATAAATGTAAAATGATGATTTAACTCAAGAAATCCCAATTTTTTTTATGTATTAATGACTTAAATCATACACATGTACATTTAAATAATTTTCTATTACCGTAATATCACACAAACATATCCGGCCACGAGAATTAATGAACTCTACCTGGTACAGTCGTAGTCCATTTGTGCATTGTGCACAGCTAACTGGTCCGCCTTAACCGCCGGATAAAGGCCCCACTCGAATGATGAAGCAATTCCTCCACAATTAATAATCGCCCTGGGGCACGGCGGGCAATCGCTGTTCAATAGCAACTATCGAAAATAAATTATTTATTTGGCCATCTACAATGGGCGCGTAATAGGATTACCTCATAACGTGGGCTAGCCTACCTGGCCACCGCAACGTGGCCACAATGGCGCTTCCCTTTAAATTTGTTTATTTAATTTATCACGCACATTTATCGGTTACTTCCCGCGTTATACGCGATTAAGTTTTTGTGGTTTGCATTCGTTACGTTGAGTTTTTTTTTAAAGATTATACGTCATTCATCTACCAGTCGGGTTGGCTTTTTGCGAGTGTACACGGTTGTTTGGGGCCTTTTTTCCGCTCGTTTCCGACTGCCTGTTGTGTTGCGAGTTCTGTACGCTCTTTCTTTGTGTAATCGATAGATACGCCTTATAAAGTTTGTACACGTAAAATCGTTAGTTTAATGCACGAAATAAACAATCAAAGTATAGGCTTAAATTGAACTTTTTGAGTATATTTTGATATGGTCATATGCATTTTTTAGAATCATGTTTGTGTAAAGCCTGCGCTCAGCCTTTAGATAAGTTCTGATATTGAATAAATTTTATTTATTTGATAATACAGAGGTACTTTATTCAAGTCGACCTATAAAACTAAATAATAGATACGATTTCAAGTCACATAAACGCTGGCAGCAAATTGTATATGAAATATTGTGTATCGAATATGGTAGTATTGAGCAATTGTGTTTTAACAGTTCAATTAATTGTCAAAGGCAACCGCCGCAATTTATTAATAAGATATGATGTCAACTAAATAACAATAGTTGCATTGATTTATCTACTCTATTATTTAATTGGAGAAACTGCAAAGTGAACTATTTTATAATAAAGCACGCACGACATAAGTAATATTTTTTTTTAAAGATATATATATATTTTTCTTTAAACTATTGCTAAATTGTGTAATATATATAGTATCTTATGATTGTTATCACTGTGTTATCTGGCCTACACTTCATTCATACATAATAATGACGCTTCACAAGGTTCCGAATTACTTTTTTCCTTAACCATATCGTGTGAATGAGCCACAAGTGTGCCTTAAAAGTAACTCAATCAATTACAGTGATTAGAATACCTGTCAACAATCAAATACCTTTGACCGGAAGCGCAACCGAAAATAGAGGAATTACCAAAACACTACTTACGAACTAGTTACCGCTGCAAGTGTTGCTTGATATTAAAGCGGTCTTTAGGAATGATGCGATAAAACTCTCAATATATTAGATGTTTGTACGCCGTTTTGGAACTGAGACGGCCGTTAAGTGCCTTCCATACAAAAGTATTGGATTACCGGCCTGCATTGAGCGCTAGAGCGGCCATAATAACAGTTCAAATGATACATTTGGAATACAATGGAGCGATCAATTCAATTTTTGAATTGAGAACGCTCTTCTAGTCTTTTTTTTCTCTCGTCTAAAGTGCTGTTTTGTTCAGCCAACGTTCGGGGGATTCAGATTTCTGACAGTCACCGTTTTTTCCGAACGTTTTTCTTTCGTGTTCGATTTTGATGTTCAGTTATTGATACACAAACTTGAAAGCTTGGAGCTTAATCGTTTTATATTGACTCTGTTCTGTACAATAGTAATACTTTACTCATATTTTTTGCTATTCAAGGGTCACACTGTTTTTGTCATATGTTATTACACAAATTTGCGCGTACGTTAAATTAACATTTTGTAAATGAATATTAAAAAAGGGAACAATTCACTCATTACATTACATGCACTGGCTGGTAGCCAAACTGCCGGTACGTTTGGCCGAATGTTATAATGACATCAATTTGAATATTCAACATTGAACAACGATCCAATTTACATAAGTTCGCCCGTTGAATTTGGTGCCAACGTAAAATGTCCCGCCGCCTTACTAATTATTGTCAGCCATATTTAAATTTCCCGGCTAACATTTTAAACACCGGCTCAACATATGCGCTAATAATTTTGGTAATTTGAATAGAAGTGTAGTTTAGTGTGTAACGTTTATTAACAAAGATAAAAATACGTTAATACCAAATGTTTTCAGTTAGCCGAAAACGTTATAAATAAAATAAAAGTGGGCGTCCGTGCAGTAGGCCGGAAAGATTTTATCTGTTGGCAATACAGAAAAAATGGCGCCCACCGGAAGTGTCCGAGCGCGGCGCGCGGCGCGTTACCATTTTTTTTTTTTTGTTTTAAATGGCTTTTTCCCGGCAGCGTTCGACCGGAAATGCGTTTGCGTAGAAGTGCCCTGCAAAGGCTAACTGTGATACGTACTATTATGTCGTAAGCCATTTTGGCGCTTAATTTAACGGTTTAAAGTTTTGATTCGATTGAGTTCGTGCATACCGCGTTTCGGTAGGTCCGAAGAAAGCTCGGGCGTAGCGCTAAATAGAATGTTTTTATTCATGAGCCCTCCTCTGTCTTGTAGACGGACCCCAACTGATTTATTGCATTCGTAATAAATTTTATTTTAACTCATTCGATGTAGAGCACAAGAGTAAGCATGTTCTTTGGAAATGTAAAATGAAAAACATAAAACACCTGTCCTGTAATTAATGATTTAGTTGTTGATAATATCTAAATATATTTTATAGGTTTTCACTTTAACGTCGTACAAGATTTCAATCGTTGAGCACACTAAGCGTACAGCGTAAGAAAATGCCTCTTATAATCTGTGAAAAGGGGCAAAGGAGTGTCAAATAAATTAAAAAAAAAACAAGCGTACTACAACGTGGCGTTGTATAGAAAGTCTATTTTTCATTTTGCATTTCGAATTTATAAAAAGAACAAAAATGGCAGCTGCACGTCAGCCAGCGATCGTTGGGGGCGATAGGAGTGTCCTTCTACAAAACAATTACCGCGCTAGGTCGCTCGCGGCAAAAGCGAGATTTTCGCAACGGCCGTGTCGGCCTTTTGTCACCGCTCGTGGCTCCATTGGTAGCTGTGAGGTTTTAATAATCACTCGTTCTGATAATACTGTAAAGGCCTTAAGATTAGATGCCGTGATAAGCTATCGAGTCGGCTTAGGTTTGTCCAAAAATTATGCTGGCAATATTTCGTTGGTCGGTACTAACGAACGGTAGGGATATTCTCTTTACTGAGATATCAAACGCGATTAATTCGTTAACCATAAGGTAAACAGCAGGATTTAGGCCATAAAATCATAAGCTACCTTATAAAATATCGTTATTAAGCCAGTAAGAAGGAAAGCAGTTATATATAAAATAAAATAATTTAAGTACTTGATTAACAAAGGCATGAGATGTATTAAAAATAAACTTTATAAATCTATAAAATTATGCTACCGTATTTGTTTGTATGAAACATTTGAATTGTCAATGATCGTATTCGCATGCACAGTTAAAATCGGTAAGATATTCACATACGAGTGACACAGCCGAACGAAACCGTACATTTATTATTATAATGCATTTAAACTATGTGCACAGACGATTTGTAGTCACGATAATGTAATTGAGTAATGATGTCTTGAACATCAAAATGTAAATCACCGATCTGGCTCTTGGCCACCGTATCAGCGCCATCTACATTGATCTACGAGGGCTCAGAAATAATCTCGGTGCACCGCGAGCGGTTCATCATGGAATCACTTATATTCGGTTTATTGAGATATCTTCGGTTGCGGACAATGTGTAAATACATTACGTGAAGATTCGTACGTAATTTATCATATTTATTTAATCAAGATCTGCCTCCGTAACCTAGTGGTAAAAGCGTATGCTTTGAAAACCAGAGGTCATTGATTCGAATAATGCGGAGACTCAACAATTTATTAATGTTGTTTCCTAGTCGATCAGGGCAATTTCGGCCGAGCACCTATTTGTCTGAAAAATAAGAAGATCCATGCGTCGGATGGGGCATGTAAAAAGTCGGTCCACCTACCAACCCGCATTGGACTAGCGTATTGGACCGTATCCCACGGTCCAAAAACCCTCTAATGCAGATGGCGTGCCACTTGCATAAGAGGAGGCCTATGTCCAACAGTAGACTAGCACAGGCTGACGGTGATGATGATTTAATCAAGAACGCAGTCTTTAAATGCTTTAAGAACAATCTTTAAAGATATACGTGTGAATGCAAATTGGAAATATTATGCGGTTGAACAATTACAACCAGTGGCGAACAAGGGTGGAAATTCGCATTAAGATAAAACTCGTCCGGTCTTGTGTTTCGTGTTTCGCGGACACAGGGGAGGGCTGGCTCCACATAATTAGCCCGCAGTCTATCAAGCATATTAGAGTTCGGTCGATTTGGCGCGGGGAGTCGCTCTGGCCCGGGGTACGTCTGTAAACACGGTGCAGATAACGATCCGTCGCTTGACACAAAGCGCGCCCGCGGGAGATTGTATCAACTATCCGGGCCCCCTCACACCGAACATCCGCACCGTCTAATTATTTTATTTACGGCTGCCTATCACACCATCGATATGCTCTGCAGCGAACGCGGCTAAGGGA
This sequence comes from Lamproptera curius, assembly GCA_029286875.1. Classification (NCBI taxonomy): domain Eukaryota; kingdom Metazoa; phylum Arthropoda; class Insecta; order Lepidoptera; family Papilionidae; genus Lamproptera; species Lamproptera curius. Next base: position 594,549 of record JAGSMT010000039.1, on the reverse strand, counting down.
GACGGATTTAGAAATGGAGCGATTATCATATAGGTGATCTCGACTAGCGCTGTAATGTTTTGACGAATCATTTCGCACTGAAGCTGTTAAGCTGGGTTTATCTGAGGATTAATAACGAATAAATGGTACTAAAATAGTATAAGCAATATGAATTGAAGATAGATTAATATTTATGGATTGTAATATCGATGATGCAAGGATCAAATATTAAATCGACAGATATGTGCGCTCATTTTTATTTCAACTAGTGCAAAGTATTGTATTCATTAAAATCTTTGTTAAAGCTTTATATGTGCATATATTTATCATGACAAAATAGTGTTTAAAATATATTTAACATACTAATAGCATAAGCGTTTTAGAAGCCCATTAAAGTTTACTTCAAAAAACGTTAAAACAGAGCTCGAAACACTGTCGTTTATTATCTAGATGCGAATTTCGTTCACGTTTCGTGTATAAGCCCGGGGACATGATGTACAAAATTACAGCCGTCGTAATGAGTGCGTCGTCGCATAAAAAAAACCATTCCGACAGTAATTCGTAACGAATCGAACGTTAGACCGTTTTACACCGTCGCCGCGGAAGTCAGCGGAATAACGGAAAAAAAAGCTTTTATGACATCTCACTTATAAATCGACCCGACCAAGGTGTAATTCGACAGAAATAGGCATTATAATCGTATAATACGGTGGAATAATTACTAGGGTCTTAGAGCAGGTGTATTAGACGCACGCGCCTCGCTGGCTTCGGACCTCTTGAGCTATTAAATTAACCGACTTCGAAATTCTCTTGCTCTTTAAATTATTGTTATAATTCGGACACTGTATTGTAACATTAGGAATACGTTCAGCTGCTCTGTAATTATGCCCGTGGCTTTTTTTTTGTCGATTATATTAAACGTGTTAACGGCTTATGCTAATTCATTTTCGTGTTTGGTGAGTTGCGCTGTTTTTGAATGTCCTACGGAATGTGTGAGTCGAATGAATAAGACTGTAATTGCATCTCTATATTTTCGGAAATATGCCTTTATTAGTTAGTGAATAACGTGAAGCTGTCGCAATAAACTCGTGGGTATAGTATTCATACTTGTAGGACATTTTTAACAGTTTTCGTCCATTAAGATTTATAACACGCATTAAAAACCTTGTAAATAATAAAAACAAACACTAAAATGTCAGGCGCACACAATAAACTTTGTAGGGCATTGCCATAAAATAATTTCTTTTTTCCCGTACCATTGTGGCCGTACAACGAGAAATTACACTCGCGCGGTGTTGCACATTTAATTGCACTTTTACGGCAGTGCTGTGCACTCGCTGCGCGAAAACATATCGACAATCAAGGAGCCGTTAAAGCCCGTGTCGATATCGACATTTACGAGGGCTCGTTGGCGGCCGCGTATGAATTAGTGTAGTGTAGTAGCCACAGAAGATTTAATGCCGACGGTTGCCTTCTAATTGGACCGGGTTCGATGCCGACGGCGCGAAACGTTCAAATTTATTGTTTTTCATAATTGTTTTGGAGATCGTGGACGAGAGAGATAGGTGCTACCGGAAATTTTATGGCTGGATTTGGACAGAGAATGCGAGTGAAAAAAGTATTCATAGCTATGTAAAACAATAAAAAACAGCTAAACATTAAATGGTAGTTAGTTTATTAAATAGTTACAATACGACGAACAAATACAAATTACGCAATTAATTACGCATGAATCATGAGGCAACTAATTAGAGATAAGACGACAAAAGTGAATTACATTTACATATTTACCAGATTTATGTGTTTTTATATTGCGCTTAAAAATGGTATATAGTAGAATTAACTGAAACTGTTTTTTGTAATCCTTTTAGTGTACAAAATACTAGTCAGCAAACGCATATGATATGTTACAATTGTAACAACGTAGGGCTGTACGTATAAATCGGGTGTGTCGATAAATTTGGCGAGTCTATAAATCGTGTTTTCAATTATCCCCCGAGAAGCAGCTGTCAACGGGTCCGCTACTTTGCCCCGAGTATTTATTTTAATCACGCGAGACCCATTCGGGATCTCTGTTGCATCGACAACTGTGTGCACATCCCTAATTGTTTATCTGTCACAATCTGAGTTATATTTTTATGGAATCGGGGCATTACATTTTTGTTCTCGGACTCTGGGTGAATATAAATCTGTTGAAATTTAAAAACAATGGTCATATTAATAATTAGATTATGGAATCATTTAATTTATACAAACATTTATTGTTTCAAGAACTCTTCCAGGGGTGGCAAGTTGACTACAGCCTGGCTGTTGAAGAATTTAAAATAAATACGCGATAAAATCCTAAAGTAACTTTATTTAATCAATGTATAATATTGGAAGCATAGAAATAATTATTTCCTTATAGTTGCAAGGAATAGTAATGCAAAATAAAAATTATATACATATATGTGATAAATTAAAAATTATCTTATCATCATCATCATCAGCCTGTGATAGTCCACAGCTAGACATAGGCCTTCCCAATACACCCCTATCCATTACGAGGTTTTGAGGTTTTTTTTAATACGTTATACTATTAATAAATTAATTTTATTAACAACTTTTATTATGAAATAGTCGCATTAGCTTATATTTTTTTGTTTATTAATTATATCAGAATACATTTGAAATAATTACGACAATTTTCTATATTATTTAGTAAGCGTTAATCTATTATATTATTGATAGTAGATTGGTATTCCGATTTTAATGGCATTATGTATTATACATTCTATTTACAACAACGACTTCATTCATTCTAATCAAGGATCTGTACCACTACATTAGAGAGATGGTTAAAAATAGCTTCATACATTATGTGTCTAACTCACGTTCAAAGTTTTTTGTTTGTCACCAATTTGTTTGGGGGCGCCATTTCAATTGCTCCTCTCGCTAACTACGCGGAACTAATTCTTTGACGTCGACTGTAGCGTTTTTGTCGAAGAAGAAAAGAAGAGTTCAGCATGAGAAAGGATAAAACTTGAGTCATAGAAACTGCTATATAATTAGCTGAATAATTCAAAACTTAACTAAGTTACTATTACGAGTAAAATGAAATGAAAATAGTTTATTCAACTGTAAGGAGTACACATTACACAGAAGGAATAGTGAACCCCACACTAGGCAATGCCTGTGTTGTGTATTCAGTAACACAATTATTTCTGTGCTGTTGAATAATATGCCAAGTATGTTAACGTAAAGTTCTTGCATAAAAATAAGTTGTTGTAATACTGAACAATTTAGATAAATAACAAACGATTAATAGTGATAGTAATTTTAAGGAAATAAAATCCGTTAATATGCGTAGAGTGAGCTATATCAGTAGGCCGAATACGATTCCAAATTTGTAACGACATTCTCAACTTAATTATTGTTAAGTTAATGTAAACACAAATTATTAAAATAAGCAAAATTATAAACTTAGAGATTATAAACTTAGCGGATGCTTAAAATTTAACATATCATAAAATATACGAAGATTGAAACACTACTTTATTATCTACGTTAGAAAAGGGCAGCAGGCCTATGAGCAGAATTAGTGTGCTACTGAAGTAAGCAATCAAACTATTCATTTTAAATAGACGGAACCACAACAATTGGGTACGAATTTTAAAATACACTTGGCGCTTACTCTCGAATTGGACCGTTTTTTAACCGAACAGCGAACCCTTTTAAGAAACACTCCATTGACTTTAAACGAAGCGATGCTCTGTAAACTGCAAGAAACGTGCCATTGCCCAAAATTAAACGCCGCTAGATATGGCTAAAATATTCCCGTTGACATATTATTTTTAATAGATCATGGCTTTCCGTCTCCTTATGGATTCTATTTTTGTAATTGTTCTTTAATTGCTTCGTAAATAATTCTACTTTTAATATCACGCGTGTATTACATAAGTAGAAAATATGAAAAAGAGAATTTTATTTCATGAGTTATGTACCAATCTAGAAATAAGCATAATTTATCATCTATATTTAAAAAGGTTTGAGATACAATTCCAAAATTAATCATGTTCAAACTATTAAGTCTCAATGTAAAACAATTTTAATTTGTATGACCCTAGTAAATTTTGACTTCAAAAAAAATACTTATCCAGGATTTAGCCCAGTTCCTGCGTCATTCAGTTCATCAAGCCGTCGCACAATCAGTTCGAAATCCGTCCGATTCCCAGTATATTCGTGTGTGGCAGTCGACTCGGCCGATTGCCACCTCGCATTCCTTCCGCCACGCGACATTTGCGCTGCCTTCAAGACCGTTACGCGCCTTTAATTGCGTCTCTTGAGCGATCGCCGACGTTTTTTCCAGCCAACTCTCGGCACCGCGTCGCCCCTGATATTTTAATAGGACTTTATGAATAATTGCAACGTTCAACGTGCGATATATCACTGCGAATTGATTACTCTAGCGGTGCGTGTTAATTGGTACGGCTTTAATTATTTTCTTGCGGCAATGAACACCTTTGTTGCGTATTTCTCACGATTATAGTCGATCGCAGCGATACATAATCTGCTATCGGAGCTATCGATTTTGCCCGGGAAAAAGGTGTTGGCATCGCGAATGGAGTGATACAATAAAGAGAATTATGGGAAAATTGCTTTTTTAGGTATGATAGATACGTTAGCGTCTATGACTAAGTGCATCAATGTAATGTTTGCAATTTTGTAATGTAATGCGATTGTTCTTCATAAAAAGCAAAAGGTGTATACGTTTATCTTTAGATTAGATTTTAATGTACAATATTTTTTTGCATCAAATCTACATGTTACACACATATTTACATACCGCAAAACTTTTGTGACGAGGTAGCATATAAATTTTTCAAGTAACTGTAAGCGTACAGATATATATAGATCTTGCATTAATAACTTAATTATTTAGGCGTAACTCAAGTCAGTGTTCCAAGCATAAAAACCGAATTCGCATGCGATAGCGCGATCGGTTACAATTGAGCCATTCATCGTGCTTTTTGCCCGGCAATGGGTGTATCGCACTTTTTGCCGTGTAATTGGTTGCTAATTCCCGAGTTTTGTCGTGCACTCGTACGCCTGTCTAATTTATCCGATCTTTATCGATTGATTTACAGCAACGCTTGTGCGCCGCCATTTCTCTTGTAAAACGCTTCGGATTTACCGACGCGGGATTCTCACTATTAACGCCACACGTTCTGTGTTAGTCGAGGCAGCGCGTGGCGCATTATTCATTAAATTGAAAGGGAAAATCTAGAAAACTAGGAATCAAACGAAAGTGGAGAGATCCCTCGAACTGTCTATCTATAATGCATTATAGATAATTGAAATCATATCACAAAAAATTGGAAATAAATCCACTAAAAGCTTTTTAAAATAAGCTTCTTAAACAAAGTAAACGTGTCGTGAATTAATGCCAATCCGAACGTAACAGTGCCATTAATGAAAGTGTATATTTTCATTACATTAATACCAGACGTCGCAAAACAAGTCTCTCAAAAGTAACAGTAGACAATGCTATCAGATTTCAGCGGCACAACACGAACGCACATAGTCCTACGGCGCAATTACCCACGCACAAAGCTTTCCAGTCGTTGGAAAAATTGCACCGGCGGGTGGCGCGCTCAACATTTTCCACGGCATTGTGCTACGAGCCTGTTATTTTCCCATTTGACTGGTTTTATGTCTGCCCGATGCTAGATAGGCAACGCGATCTAGAAACATAACGTAATTATTTGCACGCACGGCGATTCGGCCCGTGTGTACGTACTAATTTCGTTGTTGTAACGCTTTTACAACGTTGCTCGTTCGATTCCTATCGGCGATATTGCATTGGCACATCTGGAATAATGCTTTTTATTATTTATTCAGGTGATTTATTGAGAAAGTCGTGTCGGTGAAAAAATTATGCATTCCAACCAATTTCTTTTCTAAAAAACTATAACGAACTGAAAGGAATTGTTCTTACTAATCTAACGGAGAGAATTTAATATCTGAATTATCCGTCTGGTCTGGTATTATCACGTCATCAAGCGGATTAACAATAATTATAACGCTCTATGCGACTTCGTTCGTATATATTATGTTGTTTAACACAATTTCCAAAACGGAACAATACCTACCAAAAATGGTTTTGAAATGTTACTCTTGATAATCAAAACTTCCTTATGTCGCTCTTCGGCGGTGCCTTATTACTTAAAATCCTTTAACAAGCCGCGACTGCCTTATCTCGCTACATGTTACCACGTACCGGCGGAATGTTGAATATAAAGTGCGTATACGACCGTGGAGGAAGCGATCCTGTACCCGGACACGCGACCTGGCGCAATTATGATCGCTTCCTCTGACAAGGATGGTGGAACTGATACGTCCAGTTGTAAATTTAAGTAGTGAATTTATTGTCGTCGTTCTATTCCAGTGAATTTCTAATTTGTCAGTCTCTCCTTTACGCTACCTTCCTAATAATGTTCAGTTTTTGTTTTTTTATTTATATTTTCGTTGAAAGTAATTGTTTAAAAATAATTAAGTTTCCTAATTAATTCCTGTACGCTATATTTCTTAATTTGTACGTTATAAACAATTCTTTGAAAATAAATTCCTCAACCACAAAACTAGTTTGTAAAGAGCTTGTGCCTTGTTCTAACGTCATTAAAGTAAACCAAAGCTCGAGTACTACAAGTAAAAGGTACAAGCCTACTTAAATGTAATAGGCAGCGCTTAGCGGGAACAAGTGGTAGCGCTTAATTAGCTTAAATAATGGTCTGTTATTAAGCAATTTAAGCTCGGTGCGCTATGGAGTACTTCGCCGTTACGTACGCCTAGCTGTAGACGTCTTTCGCGTCTCTCATGGCACTATATCCTTTAAAGGAACGCCATTTTATATGCAAAGTGCGTCACGATGACCAATGCTGGCGTACGTTTATTTTCCTGTTCGCTGTTTTTTTCTTATTTAATTTTTCTATGGCCGAATGCATTCGGAATCATAATAGTGGCGGCACACCACGTTTTCGGATGTCCCGCGTGGGAAATTTGTTTTGTTGTTTTGTTGTGGCACTCGATCGGAATTGTTAGAGGGTCGCGAATTTTGCGTAGTGGTATTTTAATGTTGATAGTGATTGAAATTCTTCGTGTTTATTAGTTATTATTTCATGTAGATTTTCGATTTTTTAAAAGTGTTACATTAAATTTAAAATAAATTGTGGGATTACAAGTGAAATAATATAAAATCTTCGTATTGAAATTATTTCAAACTTCTAGTTATTACTAAATTAAAGATTTAATTGATAATATCGATTCTATCTGAACATCAAACAAGTAAACCTTTTAAGATCTGAACATCTCTGTCAAAATACAGCGATTACGCCAGCCCTAATATTCTTCACGTTTTACTTTACATCCAGACCTTCACAGACCCATCTACAATATCTAAAAATAAATGACACAGTTCCTCCTCAATTACACCTTGTACCGCAAATACTGTCCTGCATTCGTCTCCCGGCAAATAGTGCATTCGTCCCTAATAACCCGGCTCAGGAACGCGAAGGCTTCGCAATGACCCAATTTCTGGACAGTTGGAACCGCCGCCGGCGCGGCTAATGCATTTTACATTGGTTCAATTGGGAGGAGCGACGTCGCGGTATGCGCTCTGTGTGGGCGATTCGCGGGAACCGATTAGGGGCAGCGCGAATTGGCACGCACCATTGTACCCGCGCATCGGGGACAAATCGGGAACGCACTCCGGGAGGAACATTGACGAGCGAACGTCTGATCTAACTGGGATGATCCTTGTATTGCTTTTAGGCTGCTGAGGCTGATAGTGCTTTGCTTGTCTAATTGCTTACTAGGTGTTAATTGCTTTTTGGCGTTAATATTTCACACTCATCTATTGTATGATCGGTGCTTCAGCCACATATCTGTTGTTCTTGTGATGAGATGAAGATCTGTTCTTCTGCTCTTTGCTACGAGGTATACATAGTCCACTAAATTATGATTATTGCACCTTGAATTAGTGCAATTGTTTATTTAGAGCATTGAAATTTTCAATTTTAAATGTTTACTGAATCGAGCCTAAATATGGATGGACTAACTCGTACAGCTTCAACTCTGCTAGTTAAACACATTTTATTTATCTTACGATTACATTCCACCGTAATAAAACGCTATACAAACCTTCTACTTTTTGAAATTAAAACAAATAATCGTTGATTAATTGTTAACAAATATTCCCTTCGAATCAATAGTGCACCGATGATTTTGGGCACCCCATCGCAATCGAGGCGGTGGGCCGGTGGTTGCGCGGGCGCAATGCAATCGTGCGTTTAGGGCCACATGCCGACGCCAAGTTCCCTGGAAGGCGATGAATAACTCATTGTCCGTCCGTCCGTCCGTCGTGACGCACGCTTCTCGGAAACTAACCACGCAGAAAGTGACCGAGATAGTTGACCCGCGGTCACTGATGAAATTTTGGCACACCGCTATGTGAAAGTATTCCTAAAGAGATCAATTAGTCAAAAGCTTTGGCATGATAGTGAAATCTATCAGGAGCCATGAGTAGTACAATACCCAAGAAACGTTTTACTGCGTCTCACTAACCCTTTCAATAAATTATTCACGTCATTTCACTCTTCACAATATGTCACCTGAGCCAGGTTAAGGGAATATTTATTGCAGACATACAATATAACATTTTCTATTGATATGAATACAAGCATAAGCAACGGATACAGCAACGATTCTTGCTATAAAATATTATTATGAAATGACAGAATAGAAAAAGTCCTTGACTTGTGATCAATCACATTTCGTGAACCACACACGAAGATAATTCAAAACAACTTAATCCTTGGCGTTTTTCTGTTAACTTTAGTTGTATCACTACTAAAGTATTTGCCATGTTTTCTTCAAACCGAGAGGTTTACAGAAAAATACTTACACAGAAGACTAAGTATTGATAACTGTGATGTAAATAATTTAAAAAACTGTACCGTATTTAAGCAAAACTCAAAAGACTTAAATTTGATTGTTAACTTGTCGCATTATTATTTGCTTTTCAACCCTAAATTGCTATTTATTTTTTACTCACGACTCGGTTGAAAACGCTTTTAATTAATCGAAATATCGAAACAAACGTAAATTCTATTTTTGATTATAAAATTTTGTTAAATATTGACAATATTTAACACAAATCTCTATCTTTTCTACAAAAAATTCTTTATGTAGTCTAAAACAATCATTCTCAGTGTAGAAGAATGCTGAGACATTAAATAAAGCGAGGCTATAAAACTTCGCAAACGTGATCTAGTTTGTACCAACATAGACCAGTTAGTAATGAACGTAAAAGGTATATTAAGCGCTTTATATATTTAAATAATTTAATTGCCTTTCAAAACGTAACGGCAAATCATCTGCAAAGATGTGCTATATCATAGAAACGCCATAATCTGTCGGTGTAAAAATAGCATAATTTTCCGCAAAAAGGATATGCAACGAGATTAGTATACATAAAACTTAACGTGACAAAATTAATACAGTCGTTTAACAAGTACTTATATGCAGTATTTGTATAATCTAACTTACTGGTAAAATGTAAGCGTGAATCAATTTACTCCTTTGTTCCAAGCTAAAATGATGCCGAATATAGGCAATATTCGGCATCATTTTCAGCTTGACAAAGTGATCGTTGACTACGCTCGGTCTACAGTGTTTGCTGGGTAAGCGAGACGTAACATGCTATATGTCAGGGCGGCGAACGAACTTGTGGCGTCTTACATTTTTTATGAGCAAGGCGTGTCACTCACCATCAGGTGAACGTCTTGCTCGTCTCACTACACTTAACAAAAAAAGACTACAAAACTGCACATACGTGCAGCCAAAAGGCCATCTCGCCGGCCGTACCGAAACTCTGCAACACCGGTACGGAATTCAAATGCGCTTGCGATTCCCACAGCGAGTGCACCGGCGTACTGCACTGATTTGAATTCGGTACGCGTATGTTTCACGCATGTCGGCATCGCTCACCAAACGGTCGGATTCGCAGCACTATTGTGATACCAGTTTATGGGCCCGGCGCGCCTTTATATCGCTTAGTTGGCATTCCGCGCCGGTCGCTTTTTTCTCTTCTCTGTGCCGCTTAATGTTGCCTTGCAAGAATGGTCACCGAACGTGAGTCAGCTTGTTAGGCTCGTAATTGTCTTACAATTAACATGGCACTGCGAGTACGTAGATGGACGACGGACAGTTGACGAATGCCCTGGATTTTATGTGGCTAGTCGGTGCTTGCCAATTTGTGGGCTACGATACTATTTGATATGACACCAAGTTTAGAGGTGGATCGAAAATATTGCAGTACTACATATTTTTTATAAAAATAGACAATACGAATACAATTCAAAAGTTCCAATATTGATTACACTTTCTAAGATTAAAATATTTAAAATTAAAGTTCATTTTTTAAACAATGGAGGCTTTATCGAATAATATAGAACGATAATTTTCATAGATGGGTCACCATCGTAGGTACAATGTAGATTAAAGCTAAATTATACTAGTGTAAATATATTTTTAAAGCACAAGGTAGACAAAAATAGACTATACATTGCCCACAAAGACTGCTCCTTTTCTTTAATAATACCAGTTTCCTTCATCCGTATATCATTGTTGCAGGTGAACCGACCGTTAACAATGAAGAAAGAGGGTATCCAGACGAGAAATCGCAAGCTGAGCAGTAAAAGCAAAAAGAAGAAGGGCGGCATGGGGATGGGTGGCGGTGGTGCTTGCGCCCTAGCCTTAGGTGGCGTCATGGGAGACATGATCAAACCTCTAGGGGATGCCACTAAAGGATTCGGAGGATCCGCCTTCCCCTCAGCTATGGACTTTGGTAAGACTTGTTCTATTTGAGATTTAGTACTATATCCTGTACGAAGAATGATTAGTATTCGAAATGATATTTCGAATTTACGACACTCAGGTCGATAGATACTTTAAAATTATGTCGAAGCTTGGTTTCTTCCTAATGTTTTACTGTTTGGTTTTAGTAAATATTAAATGTAGCTTTTTTTCTTAATTCTTCTATTCAGTTTGTTATTTAAAAATCTTAAAGTTTTCTTACAACAAATGAAAGAGATTCAATTTGATGACTTATATTTATGACATGTTGTAAAGCGACGAAATGTGTATGTAATTTGCTAGCAATAAACTATGAAATAATCAAAATAAAATGTTAAATTATTAATAACACCAATAAACATAGGGTTACTACTTTTAGTGCATTAATTGGTACTTGTGCGCAATGCGTCATGGATACAATTTATGCACTGTAATGTTAAAATACTATATATTAACTAAATTCACCAATTAAATATATTCAAAACATCTGTTAGGTTTTAAAATAAGGCATTCTTGATGAATATTGAATGAATAAGTGAATAGCTTTTGGCTTTTCGTATAAAGTAAAATTGGTGTCAACTAAACACGACCATTTTTTGTATCATTATTTAACGGAGTACAAATTTCCAAGGTCCTGATTGTAAACTATCATTGGATAATATATAACTTGAATCTCATCAAATATTTCTTTGTCATCCAGGTCAGCACCAAGTGGGTCTGGTGCACCCCGCCGCTGCGCACATGTCCCACTGGTATGGTGCACCCCACCAGGGCTTCGCCCCCCCGCCAGCCTCCCACAACCCCTACCATCACCATCACCTCGCGCAACTCAACTCTATGGTAAGTCTCACTACGAATGATCATACAGCAATCTTTGACAGAACTGAATAAGACTTTGGATTAAAACATAAAACTTGTAACTAATAGATATATGTGTAATCATACGTCTAGTTTTCGTTAGTTTACTCAATTTATAGATAAAATTTACCTTACCAACTCAATTGGCGCCAAAAACCTCAGGCAGTCTAATTGGTAAACATCGCGTTTAAAACATGGCCGCGCCATTATTGTTTGACATTGTACTTTGTACGCCAATTCTATCTCTAATTTTGCTTAACTATATGCATCAATGCCAGGTCCTAATTATTACTTTCATAGTTAAGAAAATAGCAATAATCGAACATATAATTTTCCCCTCATGTAGCATGAAAATTTCGAAATGTTGTTGACAGTCTGTGTTGTATGTACACTTTTTTATCCAAAATTATTAAAAAAATGTTCTTAAAATCTGAAGAGTCATAGTAAATCGTTTGAAAAGAATATTATTAATGTGAAATTTTCTTTACAGACCGGCTGGAGAAGCGAGTACACGTGATAAGTCAATCGCTTAAGAAACCCAAACAATGAGACGGCAAAACAAACACCGTCGCTACAACGCAACCTCTTATAGAGGTGGTTGATATACTGTGATTCCACAAGTATTACCAAGGCATCACACTAATTTAACAAGACTGTTCATTGAATTGATGTTTGTTAACGCACACCACAAAGTTTGTTCACAAACCCGCGATCGCATTTGACGGTCCGCCGGCAAACATTTGCCGATGATGGAGTACACGAGAGCTACTAGCGAAATTGTACAGTATTATATTGTAATCTAGGTTTGTATGTCAGTTATTGATTTATATATTATATATATGATAATTTAGATAGCATTTAGGAAGCTGTGTATTTGTAAATACATTTCATATTAAGTTATATACCGTTCCTGTATAGAGTTTTCCTTTTTTTACCCGCATTATTTTTTGTATGATTTACGATTGTTACGTGAATTGTGATGATCGTCGATTGATTTGTTCTGGAAAGTTCGTTTGTTTGAATGTAAATTGGATAACGCGTAGTCATATTGAGACGGAATGCAATAGTAATTTATATTGTAGATGATAAATGAATGCAATTTTGTAAATAATTAATTATTAACGTCCCGTTAATGCGACGTATTCGTATGTGTATTCTGAATGATGACAGGTCACCGTATTGGTTTACTATGTGTAATTGTTTCTGGATTCAGTTTAGATGTGTTATGTATCGTTCGCTGTACCTTTTGTAAATTTAAGATTGTGTGGCCATAAGTTAATGGATGTTTTCATTGATTGTTTGCGAAAGTAGTGACTTTATAAGGGACTTGTGATATGTAACAGTTATTTAAAAGAAAGCAATAATATTTCAATGATGTAAAATGTTTATCACTCTGATAATAATTACTTAAATTTATTTGTTTCTTTAACTATCCCTTATACATTGGCTATCAAACAGATGGAAATATTGATTGTACACATTATACTATTTAAAAAAATGGAAAAAACACTACTTCCGCAAACAATTTTCAATCACCGATATGTACATATAAAATGTAAATGTCCCCGTAGTAAATAATAAAGGAAAATCTGTAAACTAGCGATCACATTCAGTACAGCCTACAACAATGTCCCTTACCCACTAAAGATTCTAATTTTCTGTTAGTTTATAAAAAGCGAAAGTGAAACAAAAATGCAAACATTGTGAAGTTGTGTATTTTAAATAAAATTGCGAATAAATCATCAATTACTTATTGATATTTAACGAACTGTTTTTATTTTCATTTCACAACGACCCTACGTAAGATAAGATTAGTTCGAAGATTAAGATTTTATAGACGAACGGGCAAACCGTTTGGGGGACGGAGTATCGTATCGTTGAATCGATTCGATGACCGTCAATAAGTCACAGGATCAATTCCAGCGTTCGCCAGAAAAAGCGTCGCTTATCTCGCGGCAAATTGAAACTCAGCGGGCCGTGTGATTGGGACGCAATGCCCGCGACATACTGCCATACAATTTTAATCGCATCCCGTAAGGACATAATAAAACCGAAACCGACTTCGGTAACAAGCCGGCTATTGCGGTAGAGGCATTGTCGTAATACAATTAATGTTTTTTTCGCTAACTCGGGTCGGGTACTTAAATATTTGATGCCACAATGGAGGAGCGACGTGTAACCGTTTTTCTGTGATCACGGGTATTTTTAGACCTTAACGGTTTAGTGGTATTAGTACATTACGAACCGGTGGTCGTGAGATCTAATGCTGCTGGGAAAGAACTTTACGCTATCTTTGTTTCGTAGTTGCCTGGCAATTGCGTAAAATTATGATGATCCATCCGTCGGGTGGACGAAAACTTTTAGTCTGGTTTTTCCAAATCATTTTTGGCAGTCGCTATAGGTTGTCAATACCTAAAATTACTCGGTTGTTTGGTTGTCTATAGGTACCTCGATTTTCAAGGAGGAGGTTATTTTTAGGGGCATACATGAGAGAAGGCAAAGTATGGGCCGGTGGAGCGGGAAAAATGTCGTTGGAGCCCAGCTTCATCTGTCTTTGCGATTTATGGCCGAGTGGGGGCGTATCCTTACACCTATACTGGAACCTACCCCCCGATGTGAAGCAACTTCGCGCTTTACGACAACACCGTGGCCGTATTTCTTAATGTGTTGAGAATTTAATAAGTCACCATTATTTACATGCAATTCTGTCGACCGCGGAGTGACGTGAATTGTATTCAAATAGGCTACGTCATTGGGATGCTCTTTGGTAAATTAATTGCGTTTCATTTACCACTACAGAGGTATGCAAGATCCATGGGAGTTGTGGCTTGTCAAGGTAACCGCTTAATGGATTTGCGATCTTGTAAGTCAGAAAGACGAAAAGGTCACATATCATAAAATGTACTGTATAAGTAGCAAAAACTTGTCCAACCTTTTACAGGATTATTTACAAAACTGAAACTGACAACTATTAAAAAAAATATATTCAATGGTGCTGAATTGCTGCATCATGTTGTAGTAGAAACTTTTGTGTATATTTTTAACTGTTAAACCGTAATAAAAATATTACAGAAAATCTAAAAATGTACATATATACCTTAAAGTATTGAAATGAAATTAACAAGTTTATAACTTAATAAGTAAAAGGTAATCAAGTAGGTAAACAGATTAAATAAAAATCATTTCTATTAAACTAACGTAAATTTTTATTTACTACATAAACCCAAAGCTAAACTTTATTCTACAGTCTATCATTACCATTCCTGAATTTTATTAAAATAAACCTGTAATACTTCTTCAAAGACAACAAACGACACATAACTCAAACATAAACATAAAGATAAGCAACAACGGTACAAAGGAAGCGTCGCTCTAATATATAGCCAGCTTAAGCTAGATATAAAAGTGTCCAAAAGTGGGTCCACAAATCCTGCTAGGAAATTCATTCGGGGTCGCCGAGTCGTAAGGGAATGCACACTTCACTGGCCACTCCCCTGATCCGGGAATCAATCTTGGACTTAGCCCTGCTTATCTGGCTGACCCCGGGTGTCGGACTACTCATTTTTAGTTTACGAACGAATTTGGGCATCCATAACGCGTAATTTTCTTTATATTGACCAGGTCTTTTGATGTGGTTTTGAGATAAGTTTTCAACTGATTCCATAGTTTACTGGAATGAAGTGGTGGTCGTGGTTTTTAATTTTTAAGGATCATTGTGTTATAGTTAGCTGATTAATTAAAGCTGATTTGTTTAATCATTATTAGCTAAGTCATAATTATTTATAAAGAATTGTCAGGGCCATAGGGAGCTTAAAATCTTTTAAATATCGATTTGTCTTTTATAGTTGTAATAAGGCATGTCTTGTGAGTCTTTAAAAAAACCAACTACGTGCAAAAAAAGATTACACCAATTGGTTTGGGGATGTAAACAAATAGCTACGAGGAAAAAGCTCACTGTTAGGCTATTGTGAAATTCGATAATTATAAGAAGTATCCATAAATTCTACATTGTTTTCATAAAGGCTAACTATTCGTGGAAAAATAAAGTGGGAGCTGAGTCGTAGTGCCTTAACCACAGTTATACTATTTATTAAATTTCGGTAAGAAGTTGATGCTTAATAACATAAGACGAAAATCGTTATAACATCGCTAAAAAATTTTACTTAATATTTTTCGCGTATTAAAAATGGCAGAAATTAGATGACGTACGAAATGCCTTATCAAAAATATCAAATAAATCTGCATCTTTAACATAGATTATCTTTTTTTAATAATAGTCAACTAAATACGATATTTATTTCTGGTGGTAAGCAGCATCTTCAGTACATTCTATATTTGCCTCGAAGGTATCTTTAGCTTATTACATGGCTAGAAAACTAAATGACATTAATTACATTTTTATTGGACAGTAATTTTTAGATATTTGAAATGGATTTACCTGGAGTAAAAAGTGACCTAAAACTCTCAATGTTGAATGTAGCTTTCTAGTGGTAAAAATGATTGTAAATTGGCGTAGTAGTTTAGGAATTTATTCATTACAAACATACAAAAAAATACAAATATAACATCTTTATAATATTAGTATATTACTACTAGTATACTACAGTAGCAATACATAATCAGCCTGTGTTAGTTCACCGCTGGACATAGGCCTCCAATGATGCACACCTTCTCCATGAGGGGGTTTTGGACCGTATCCCACCACGCTGGTCCAATGCGGGTTGATGGCTGATTTAGCATATACTAGTAACTAAAAATTAAGAATTTTAAAGGAATATTGAACTCATATTAATCACAAAAGGTCACTTTAGGGATTTGAATCTCAATAATTACTTAGAAGAAATAATTCAGTAAGTGGTAGGACTCAATCCAATGTAGTAATTTAGTTAAAAACAATATTTTAACTATCGTCACATAAATATACAAAACTATTTCGCTTATAATAAAAATCAGACGCCATAAATTCGCCTTAGGATACAGCGTGTTGCTCAATTGAACTGTGAAAGGAGGTTTATTGTTATTGAATAATTTTATATCGCCTCGACCCTTTCGGATGAAGTGTAACCGTATTTGGGACTAAGGCATTTATCTAAGGAATACATTGAATTACAAGGGTTTCCTTAATAATATTTGTCGTAAAATACATCTCAAGGAATATCCTCCCCTTTGCTATTTTGTTTGTTTACTCTCTAAGTTACGTACGTATATATGATTTTACACAAATTTCGACCTGATAGAATTAAAAATATGTCTAGGTTGGGCAGCAATTATATATTTTTTATGGACTTTTTCAAGGGATGGGTATTAATCAAGGTTTAAAAGATTGTGTTGATTCTTTCTCTGTTACTATGATCTATCTGTGACCATGATATTTATATTTAAGCTGGATTTAACTAGTCTATAGGAATAAATGCTTATTTTATTCGAATCCAAATGTTAAAAGAAAATTTCTGTTCTCATTAAAACATTTATAATCGTGACATTAAGTGCAGTAACATAGACTTAAATGAATATTTCACAATTATTCAAATTGATTTGATCATCTTAAGCTAATTGTGCAATGAATGATCTCAACTTGTAAGTACGATAGTGATAAATGTAAATAATTAAATTGCTTACACACGTATTAAAGTATGTATAAGTACAGTGACCGTCCTAAAACAACTATTTCTAGCGTCCAACAATACTATTTTTTTTGTGAAAATTATTTAAGACGACATAAGTAAATCAAGACATTTTTTATAATAATATCTCCGGACAACCAACACAATATCATCGAGTCCCAAACTAAGCAAAGCTATGGTAATCACATAACTGATAAAATACATTGGCTTACTTTTATTTTAAAAATAATTAAATATTATATAGATACTCGTATATTAAGATATTAAATCTTACAAAACCACTTTTAATTTTTTTTAGCCTTGTTAATGTTGTATACGAAAAATTCTAAAACCAATAACCTTCCTAATAACAATTTTCACAAAAGTTTCTAAATCCAAATATCTTTAAATCGGTGAATCTGGTGATGATCCAGATTATAACCAGCTGAGGCATCATCACCATCATCATCAGCTGTGTTAGTCAACTACTGGTTATAGGCCTTCCCTAATGTACGCCTTCTCTATTGGGGGTTTCTGGACCGTATCCCACCACGCTGGTCCGATGCGGGTCGGTAGTTGGTCTACCCACTTTTTACATGCCCATCCGGCGCATGGACCATCATACTTCTCAGAAAATTAGGTAATCGGCCCAAATTGCCTTATCCAACTAAGAAATAACTATGAAGTTTAGTTGAGTCCCCGGAGGATTTGAACCTATGTCCTCCGGTTTCTATAGCACAGCCTTTATCACTAGGCTACGGACACAGAGTGCCAGCTGAGAACACAGCCAATAGCTCTTACTAAATAAAAACGAGCGATACTACGTTGTTGTTCTCATCGAGACTCGAACCCCTGGCCTCCACTTTGTAGATCCAACGTCTATGAAAATAAATATAAACCAAAGATGTCACGAATATTCGTTATTCGGCCTATTCGGCGAATTTTTTAGTATTTGGTGTTCGGCTGAATAATAGCCGAATACCGCTATACTAAATTATAAGAAAATATTAATCATATTACTCAAAGTTATATGTGTTCAGAACCAAATTTCAATACTTTAATATGTAAAATTTATTAGTAGTAATTTGTGATGGATAAAAACAAGCTTTACAGTATTTGTTAGCTCTAAATGATTAAGTTGTCATTTCAGGATAACAACTTCAGAAAATTCCCTTACACACTACTCACTACTGAAAAAGAAGGAAAAACTTTAGCTAATGGTTGTACCGATCGGTTGCAACTTATGTTATTTATTGTTAACTAGTGACCCCTCCCGGCTTCGCACGGGTGTTATACTGGTGAATAAAACCTATAGAAAAATCTACCAGCATTTCTCTACAATATTATGCATGAGTTGTAGATATAAACCTTCCTCTTCAATCACTCGATTTATAAAAAAAGCTGCATCGAAATCCGTTGCGTACTTTTTAAGATTTAAGCATACAGAGGGATATAGGGACAGAGAAAGCGACAGAGTTTTATACTATGAAGTGATGTGCTCAATAACCATTCATTTTGTACCGAATGTTCAGCGGCCGAATGTTCGGCGCTTCGGCCGAAAACGATGCCGAATATTCGGTATTCGGCCAAATCACTATTCATTGCTACTCTAATGATGGTATTCAGGAGATTAAGAATCATAAACAGATATCCTGGCTTTTTCGCCATGGTCAAAGCCCATGACAGAGGGCGTGCTAGCTCCAACGCGTCCAGAGAAATTGGCCGTAAGCTTAAGGCGGGGCTGCCTTGGCAGTTGTCTATGGTGGAGTCGAACATTGACAAACCTTACTGTAGCTCTACTATTAAGGCTTTAGAAAAAAATAAGGTTTTATTCTTACCGGATGCGAGTCGAGTATAACCGATCGTTGCACTCCTTGGTTAAATATGAAAAATTACACTGTTATAACATTATGACAATTATGTAGGAAACAAACGTTTTTCTAGCCATAAAGAACAATCAAATCAAATTTGATAAAGCGCGCAAAATAAAACAACAACTAAAAATCTCACTTGTCATGTAAATTAAAAACTTATGTTTGATATTATGTTACAATTCCTCGGAAAACTTTTTAATATGTAATACGTAAAATTTATGACATACCTTTGTTGTGTAATTAGTTTAAGTTCATTAAACTTGTGCGCGTATTAACATTTAAACTGGAAGAAGTAAGCATAAAATCCAAGGGACTGTAAATTCGATCGTTAACAAAGCAATAAACGCCAGTGCAAGTTTCATCGCTGGCCCGAATCAAAGAAATCTGTTCTCGGAACAACTCCTATTAGATAACAGATAAAATATCCTAGAAACCGTTAAAAAAACGTCTATAAAAACTACGGGGAGAAATGTGACGATTCGTTTTAAGTGTGTAGTATTTACTTTGGACGCTTGAAGTTTTCGATTTTCTTCTTAAGGTACATCGATAGTATATCATGATAAATCGTTACTTAGTATTCAGAATATGCTTTAAATGATTTTGTAGTTTGTTGAACTATTATGA
Organism: Lamproptera curius; assembly: GCA_029286875.1. Taxonomy (NCBI): domain Eukaryota; kingdom Metazoa; phylum Arthropoda; class Insecta; order Lepidoptera; family Papilionidae; genus Lamproptera; species Lamproptera curius. The sequence goes on along the minus strand of JAGSMT010000039.1, from coordinate 574,718 downwards.
AGTACATCCTAATATAATATACAATTTAAATATCCTTCCTTTCCGGATATTTAAATGGTATATATTTCTGTTAACACCAGCAAGTAAAAATCAAAAGGTTATTTGTGGTTAAACATATGTCTTGACTTAGATACTTACAAATATGTATATAGGATTCGTCGCATAAAAAAATTAAATATAATTATTTCCTCTAATATTGTATAGCAAACAATACTTTTGCAAATTTACTAATAAAAAAAAACTAAATTGGAATGCTGCAAATGTCTTTGTGTTGAAAAAAAACCATCAGGACATTGCTAAAACATGTCAAACCAACGTTGTAACAGGAAGGTTAATATACTAAAGATTACATATTCATGCATTACTTAAATAAGTGCATGGTACGCTAAACATCCGAAATATAAGTTGAACGCACCTGCCGAGACTCCCTCGCGTTCACGGACGCATCCTTAATGCACTCGCACGATGGCGATTATTATTTGGTGCGAACGTATTGAATATTGGGGGCAAAAAGAATCTTCGTGTTTAAAAATATGCTAATTACGAACCTGTTCCTCGTAACGGACAGGAACAAGGGTTCGGGGCAGGTGAATGTGTAAAAAGTGATGGAATGCTAATCAAAGGAAACGTTATAACGTTTGTATTGTCGCGTTGTAAATTCAAAGCGGATAGTATTAAACATTGAGTCTTAACAACTTTTTAAAACATGTGTAAAATGTTGAAATAAGCTGCCTCCGTAGCTTAGTGGTATAGGCGTTAGAAACCGGAGGTCGTGGGTTCAAATCCTGCGGGGACTCAACAAATTTTCATTGTTGTTTCCTAGTTAATTAGGGCAATTTGGGCTGATCACCCAATTGTCTTGCAAGTAAGATGATCCATGCGTCAGATTATGTTAAAAGTCCACAGTCCACCCACCAACCCGCATTGGACCAGCGTGGTGGGTTACGGTCCAAAGCCCCTTTATGGATAAGGGTGTATTAGGGGAGGCCTATGTCCAGCAGATGATGATGATGTTCAAAAATAACTTGTACCACGTGCTTGTGAACGGTGCAGGAGGAAATCGTTGTGTGTTGGAGATTACTTTTAACATAGGGATAGATAACAGTCGCATATCACAATGTACTTGTTAATATAGTTAAAGTAGAGGACTAGGGAAGTACCGCACCGCAATTTATTTCTTCTGAAAAATAGTAGTGTGCCAGTTTTCTGTTCTATTAAATCAGAAAAACGGTCGGATTGTAAAACATGTACATTGTAATGTCCTACGATCTTCTTATTGATATGAATCTACTATACTACGTTTTTAAATATATATTTTAATATTTCATAGGTGAACTTTATTGTAACAAATAAGAAACATTTGTTTTAGTAGTAGAAAGAGAGTATAAAACGGGACGAAAATTATAAGAGGATTTTTATTTTCGTAAAGCATGCGAACACCAAATCAGCAAAAGTTGTATATTGAATTTTTTCTTTTGTATATTTTATAAAGAAGTATATATTTTTATTAAGCAGAAGCCTGCAAGAACATCAATGGGGCTTTAATGAGGCATAAAGTTTGTTTGCATTAAACTCTTTGTTTAGAAAAAACAGTAGGATCTATAAGCAAAAAATAAACTTTTATTGTTTTACCCTTCAGGTTTAACTGCTCAAATTTGCGGCGCAGCATTTTACGACAAAATTCATATTTAAACAGGGTGTGTGTTTGGTGGGTAATTATTTTATAATTTGCCCAACCTTGAGACGTTGGAGCAGTAAAGGGGGGTTACTTTGGGAGCTGTTTGAGCGAGGCAATCGCGGGCACCTGCCTAAAGCTATACGAGCCCAGTTTACTGCTTTTGATTGCGAACCCCCTAGCCAACGGACTAATTTATGCGACGCACCTTTCGACTGTTTAAATCGAAAGCGGACTATCGCATATGCCCTAAAGGCTTACCCTAGCTGTGGCTAGCCTTTAAGCCTTAAAGGCGTAAAACATTTTGTTAAAAGACCTAATAATTTCCAAGCAGGGATACAAACTACATCCTTTTGTTGCGGACAGGCATGAAAGGTAGTGGGAATTGATACTGCTTCCAATTGAATTGACGATACGAAAATTAAAGTAAATGATGTTGAAGTTGCAGAAACTCCAACAAGATAAAGCTTTTGTTGGCCATACACATACTTTGAGAAAGTCTTGTTGCATAACTACTGCATAATGCCTTAGTAGTCAAATAATATCACTTTCAAGTATTGCAATAAATTTCAATTTTCTATTAATCATTCATGATGTGATTTCTTCCGACAAATAATTTTGATGCTGAATTGTACAGTTGAAACTGAAATTCATGAAAGGAATAATTACTTGGAAAATATAATTTTCCTTAATTATAGAATTATTTCGGCCTTTCCAGAATTTCAATAATTGTAACAGTATATGGTGAACGTAAGAACACAGGATAACATGAAGCACAAGAAGCAACCTATTTGGTTAAATAATCATAAGTTATCTAATGAAATCTGCTCTAGAATGAAATCAAACGTTATATAAATTACACTACGCCCCGTTTTCGTTACACAGAAACTAAGATTTCAAATCTTACGTACAGATACAAAACATTTGTACTTTGTGCACGGGTTTGTTCTATATTGATACTGCGTATCCAATTAACTATAACGTGTGAACTCCAATAGTTTCAGATTTAGATAAAGCATCGTTCAATCTGCATTCAATTCTAGGCGAATGGTTATTGATAACTAGTTTCTAGTAGCCTATCGGTTCGTTAGGATCTTGCTTTTAGCGATGAGGGAAATATATCTAACAGCCAGTAATAAGGCGCGTGTACACTTCAGAGTATAAGTAGATTATTGCTACAATGTTGTTTATATTTATTTAAGCACGTACAACGCCATCTATTAATGAAAACTTTCAGTCAAACTCGGGAACATGAGGAAGTTGTTTTTTTTGTAAGTAAAACGCAAGGACAGCTTTTTTTTGAATTTTCTAATAGCTTGTAAACCTAAATCAAAAAATAAATGCAAATATGTGTAAGTTTTATTATTGGAGTAATGCTATGTCTGTAATTTATATTCCATTATTTCATTAGAATTACAAAAAAATAATTCAACAGATTTCGATCTGTTGATGTGTCACTGGCAGGTAATGAACTGGTTACCAAAACTAACAAATTAATAAAAGAAGTAACATAGTTATAAATAGAATAACATAAAAATAGTAAAAATGTTGTGCGTTGTAGGCTTTTATTTCGCTCTGTCATATGCTTCCTCGTGCTTTTTACTTACGATTTAGAAGTGTAGTATATTCACATAAGTAATGTACATTTGCAAACTTAGAACATACCATATAACAGCTGCTTTCTAAGTTTTCAAGGGTCACGAATTATGAATTTATCCATCAAAACATCTTAAATTGTGTTAGAATTAATCACGGCGTAATAGATCAACGTTTCTTTTTGCAGGATAATCTTTAGTGCATTAGAGAAGGCCTATGTCCAGCAGTGGACACATAAAGGTTGATAATGATGATTAATCTTTAGATAGTTGTATGACACGTGTTGACAAGATTTGATAGAAGACTATGGAGTGTTCAGTTTAGCTTACAATTGCCGATGTTTCAGATATCTTGCAGGATCTGTGCCCACGGACAAACTGAAGAGTTGTTCGTCAAATTTTTATCCGGCCACGGTCATGAAGGAAAATATTTGCTTTACTATTGGGTACTCGTAATTACGGTTAATTACGAGTTATAGTAGTAGTAGTATGCGATATATTGTCCTTCAAACCAGAGCCTGGGTCGATTTACCTATTTAATGACGAAATTAAGTATAGAAAGACTTCTCACCTTGTCAGCTGCCGTTTTCGTATTTACTTTAAACAATAAATTGCATATATTTCTAGGCTGGTAATACAATTCGCAATAAAATGGTCGTTAAGTCGTCATTTATTAGCCATTTACATTAAGAGGAGTGTAAATTTTGTTCCTTAATGTTAATGTTAATCTTGAATCAGCCTTTTTAATGCATGTAAGTAGCGGTGGGTCTTCAATCTGCTAGTTTTTATATAATATTTTATGTCTTATCAATAACAAATGTTTTGAATTCATGTTTTGAATGAATTCAAACAATATTCAATAGACTAAGCTAATACAGAACACCATTACGATCATATTAAAATCCAGCGGATTACATTATACTTAATATATAATTATTACATTACATAATTATTTCCTCTTACAAAAACTTTAACAAATTGTTTTTTAATGTGCTTATAAATTATCGCATAATTATTATTAATGTAAATAAATAAACATTACCGTTATAAACAAAACATGAAATATTATTATGATTTTGAGATTATTCCGTCAATAAAACTAACTTCAGCAGAGCCCATAAAAATCATGTAAACGAAATATTAAGTTAAACTTGAATGACGTCCAATCGTAAATTTTGTTGTATTTTTTTCATCTTATAATTATGTTTTTACATTTGAAGGTAACTAATATCATTGGTTTGGTGGAAGACATTGGTTTTTAGTGATTATATTACACTATGGTATAGGACTTTATTTATATAAAAACGAGATTTTACCATACTCGGGTATAGTGTATAGATCTTTTCCTTTAAATTATAGTTTGAATAGTACAGTATCTGTAAAGTGCTTCAGTGTCGATAACGCTACAAATCACAAAGAAAAATTAAATTTACTCCATTTTACAAGAACCTACTTGGTCTACTTTTTCCGTAACGATATTGTGATCAAGTTTGAAGGACATTATTCCAACAGGTGAAGTTCCTCTAAGATCATGTTGTTGGTTCATTTGATAAACAAAAAAAGAAAATCTAGCAATTTTATCATTTTGAGTGCAATCTACAATAGAAGTCGTAAATAAAACTTTATTTATATGCCGATACTTATCTGTTTTGTAACTTAGATGTTTTAGTAACTATTCGACGTCTCACTCTTAACATTATATGATTAACTTTACGCAACAAAATAGTGTTAGAAAATATTTTTCTTCCTTTGCCAATGCATTACTAATAATGATGGAATCATTTTCATTATTAAATACTGAAAAGGTTTATATCATATTAAACGAATAAAGGAAAATATACTTTTACAATGAATACAATTTGTAGACATAAGAAAAAAAAGCATTTCATGTATGATTTATATGATAAATACGTGATATACCTATGTATGTTTGAGTGTCTCGGTTGAATATACTTGATTCAAATAAAACATGTATTATATAGACAAAATCTTGGCATCAAATTGAACCTCTAAATAAAAAATTGGTATTATACGTGGAGAATGCCCATTTATTTAACTTATTTGAAAAAAAAAAATAGTCTAATTAGCCAAACAACAATTCAATTACAACAAATTACTTTAAACTGAGTGAAAATAAATGTTAATAGATTTACATTTAAATAAATGAATATTTAACTAAAATAAGTTTTATTTTAGATAATTTGTGAATACAAATATTATATAATTATACAGTTTTAATTAAACAAACACAATTATAAAATCTAAACGTACTCGGTTGAATTGCAAATGATTTCTAGTGACCTCTTTGTGTTGGCCGCACTATTAGAATATTGCATATTCAGTGAAGATTGTCCCCATTAGGTTAATTAATTTGTACGCATAACGTATCTATTTAATAGTAAAGATGTTGTCCAAGGGAATAGTACTACTTTTCCACGATTTACTTTTAAGATTTTATTCATATATTGAGATTTGTAACAAGCCTTTGCTTTTTATTAGCAAGACGTAGTTTTATATCATTAGGTCCTTCCTAGATTTTATTAACGTCAAGTCTAAGAAAGTTTTGGTTTGTCCAGAGAAGAATTGTCTACTTTCTAAACACGAGTTTTTTAACCACAAATTTCAGCATTGTTTATTACATATGGCACAGGACTTACTTCGGAACTCGTTTGATATAATATGATGTAATTCATTAAATAGTTATGTTGTACTATGCTCAGTCGAAGAAATTATCTCTGATAGTATACCGTAGATTTGTTGGAAAATATGTATTTATTATCAATGTATAAATTATACTAAAGAAATAAAAAACCATTTTATAAAAAAAAAAACACAAACTTTAAAATAAATCATATACATCAGCTATGAGACATGTGATGTAAAAAAAATACTCGTAAATTTCTAAACTAGTTTTGAACTTTAACAATCAAATAATCGTAAACAAAGTAACTGCCTGTCTTATGGATAAAATAAAATATACAATATAAAATGAAAAACCTACTGTCATAAGCTAAGGACTCTACAAATCATGTGTCAGTAATGATTCATTTAAAATATATAAGTTCATTTAAACCAACCGTATCATAACACCGGCCACGTTTTTTATATTTTATAGCAATATTGACGACTATCAGGTGCAAAAGAAGCACTTTCAAATAATTTGAACATTGTTCTTTAATTACTATTGCTTCCATAACAATTTTATATAGCATCATAAAACATGACTATTTCAAGTGATTAAATGAAATTGCAAACATATGACCCAGTATTTGTTACCGTAAATTATGTTCATTTATAATCCATCATTAGTTTTTATGGTCGTTTAACTGAGAAATTTCACTTGTGGTCTTGTATACTTAAAGGTCATAAATAATACAGCTTTACCGATTCAATCGCGTTTAATTACTATACTATTATTAAAAATAATACCCGACATTTCAAATCCTTTTCAAGGTTCATGGTATCGGGACCGATTATGATGTCAACAGAAAATTTTCAAAGTAAAATGTTAGGTTATAGCTGATATTGTTTAACCTTTTGTATTGGCGTTAACATTTTTTTTATATTTTATTAACAAGTTTCTTAAAATGGTATGGATGTATGTGCGCACAAAACCACCTATTACATTTTGATGAAACTTTACAATGATAGAGTCTATACGTTTGAGTATCTTATAAGTTGTATATTTATCAAATGTAGTCGATTATTCAAAATGTAATAAAATGTTGTATGCAGAACAAATCTTTGCTTGTCTTTTTTAAAAATACATCATAGTAAAAAAAATATATTTTTATTTGCAAAGGCTATTTCCGAACATCTTGAAGTACTTGTTATCTATTTATTGCAGACAAACAATTTACATTTTTTTATGCAGGCATAAATAATAGGTAACAGGTGATATTTTTGCTTTCATAGTAATTTTAGAAAAGTAGTCGATAAATAATAATATTGCTAATGATAACACGTCACATTATTATTATAATTTTAATTTTAGCACTTCATTACTCAGAAAAACAACATATCTTTTGCATGATATCGTATCAGAATGTATTACTAATAAAAAATGCGTCAAATAAAGTTTAATAATAACTTTGTCAATTACAAACTTTATTTATGGTTTACTAGTGTTTTTCTTTTATTACCATTGTTTAAGCCGTTCTTATGTTGTCACTGCATTACATTACACACAATATTCTAACATCATGTAGATCTAGAGAATTTGTAAAGTAAAAGTGCACTTTGACAGATATAAAGATACTGACAGATATAGACTGTACAGCATATTTTTTAATCTATTACTACAAATGATATTTCAAAGTCAGGAAATTAAAGAAGAAGAAACAAATGCTATGATTATGCTTTTAATGTTGCTTTGTATTAGGCGATCAACCACCAACGGATCGACAAGTTCTCTGGTGACACCCTAATACTGTACAAGAAGTGGAACACTAGATATTACAACAATGCAATAATGTGCAAACACGTTGCTTCTCACGCAAAGCAGTACTTTTACATATACTCCTCTGTTATGGGAAAACATTTAACATGATACGATGATGTCCATATCAAATGTAAGAAGGTTCAAACTGTTTTTCTTCCAAAAGTGAACCCAAATCAGTTTCACATCCGTTTCTTGACGGTCAATAAACCGGGCAATGGATCCATTGTCCGGTCAATTATTAATTTGACTACAGTCCTAGAGGCACTTCTACCAGTTTCTGCCTCTTCTGCAAAGCAGTGATGTTTTCACACTACTGCCTTGCTGAATCGGAAATTACGGAATCTCAAATCCGTTTCCTGGCGGTCATCAAACCGGAATTCGTAACCAACGCTTGTCCACTCCTGATTATTAATTTTACGACAGTCCTTGGGACACAGGAGCACCTTGTTTGAACAAATACACCTGATCGATTTTGTTTCTTGCACCTTGCTCTGAACTCGGAGCTCAAACACCTGTCTCCGCTACACTAGAATTCCGCCCTGTATCCGCCTAATTGATACAATTTCGTTGCCTGACGTGATAAATGTTGTAACAATCGAACTTTACCTATAAAAAAACGTCTATATTAATGGATTTTTTTTTTCTGTCGCATACTTTCTTGATATCATTTAAGTAATTAAGTGTCTTCTTATAAAATATATCTGTTACTTTTAGGGCAGCATGATATAATAAACTTTAAAATATTCACAAATATCTATTTCAAAACGTAATCAGACAAAAATCAAAAAAGGTAAAATATATAATAATAGACGTCAAACAAACAATTTATAAATAAACATACATTTCATGTCTATTTATATATACACAAATAATCTACACACTTAAGTTAAAGCCGACGGATGCTTTAGTAAGGTTGTAAGCTATAACGAAATTATTCTTGAGCATTATTTGCATGGCTTTAATGGATACTTATAAAGCGGGATATAGTTAAGCAAATTTGCAATTATAAAATCAGGTTAATTATAGTTAGTTAGTTTATAATATTCCACTGATAATTAGAGAGGTTCCGTACAAAGTAATGTATTGGAAAATTTCGCATCTTCCAGAAATTTCACGTATTTTAAGATGTACCTTGAGATGAGATGTGTCTTGTTAGTATGTACGAAGTCTTAAAATGAATAGTTTGACATAAATATGGGCGTAAAGCATTCTAAAGCAAAAACAATTTTTTGTGAGTTGGAGTGATTGAGCATTATGTACGTAACGAAAATTTCTGAAACCCGACAACTTAAATTTGTTTATTGGTTACTGTTACGTATTGTAAAACTTATTTTTTTGAAACTGCTCGCCTGACTGCTTAAGGTGTTTATGTATGTCTTAGAATATATGGCCAAAATCTTAACCATTCTATATAAGCTACAACCAAATCTCAATTAATTTCAGAATGTCATCCTCTTTCCAATTATATATTATATCAGATTGATCATTATAAGATATGACGAGCAAAATGTTGCCCAGTACAGCTACTAACGTGCGTAAAACCACGTTAAACATTTCTGATTTTTTATAAAATATTGTAAATTGAGTGAATTTGTTTATAGGGAAAAACAAAACTTATATGATGAGTCTCCAACAAATCCGCATTGGACCAGCGTGGTGGGATACGGTCCAAAACCTCCTAATGGATAGGGGTGTATTAGGGAAGGCCTATGTCCAGCAATGGACTATCACAGGCTAATGCTGTGTGTGTGATGTGATATGATGAGTTAAAATATTTGCTGACAAAGTAAATATTTTTAATATCACAAAATATAATCAGGGATGTAGAACGGTTTTGTATGACAGTGCTTACCAAATTAGGCTAAAACAAAGTAAAATTTTCGCTCGTTCCAATATAATTCAAGATGAACTTTGCGGGTAACAGCGGTAAGTAAAGGTACGCACGTGGCGTTTCTTTACTTAGGAGAGAATCCCATAAACATAAAAAAGTTTAAGAAATCTATAAAAGATTGCATAGTTATTAGAATAAATGGGTCCAGAGCGAATTAATCCTTTCTTAAAGGAAAGATTGAGATAGTCGATTCTTAGATAAAAAGGTATATTTAAGTTCGCTCGCATTTTGAGTTGTTTCACCTCATTACCTGTATTGATCGCGAAGAATAGAGTAAAGGTCTATTTTTGTGCTATTCTATAACAAACTTTAATCTTTTTGTAATAACGTTGAAAACGTAATGCTAGCTTTAACTCCAAGACTACTTCGTTCACACTAAAATTTGTAAGGTGAATTCGACATTTGGCTTATAAGCATAGAGTTTCAATAAGAATGAAGCTGTTGTAATTCTATAGTGAATAAAAGTGTAATCAAATTTGAAATCTATACATATGCCGTTAAAGTTCTAACAATCGAAAACTTCTGTGATCTTTTACAATTAACTTTGCGAATACGCATTATGTTCGCCGGATGGTGTGAATGCGACGATTCCTCCACTTCAAATACTAAAACTGGAATTAATGCCTAGATTTCTATGTAACTAAAATAAAATAAGGGTAGTCGCGCACAAAAAGAAATCGATGAATTTTTTATCCCAATTTACAATTAGTTTTTGGTAACCTCCTCAAACAGGTGAAAAATTCTATTTAAAAGCTCTAGGAATGCATTATCTTGTACCCAAATAAATACCAATAAAAACAACACAATTTAAAGTAATCGCGCCAAAAAGGTCATTGCACCCATTAATTACCATTAATTGAGTTTTTAATACGCACCGCTGTCACTAGCCTTAATTAATTAAGAAGTTTCAGTAGATGCGTGTAGAATTTGCATAAACACAGCGTACACTATCGAAAAACGCAAAAAACCGCAACTGCGGGCTCGTTGCTCGCACGCGGTAAAAATCGAACGGCGTAAATCGAGCAAAAAGGTAACGTGAAAAAAAATCGATTTCGAGCGTCCGATCCGAGTCGATGCAATTAAAGGCTTCCGAGAAACGATGGTACGGGACCCGATGCACGAACCTCGCTCCAGACCTAAACTGATTTTAATAAAGTGAAATTAGATTCTAAAGTTTTAAATTGAGATTTATATAGCTCGTAAAGATGCGTTCACGCACTAGGCGTGTTATTATTTTACTATATGTTGCGCACATAACGTTTTTGTTCTTTATCTGTAAAGCCAAATGATTTGGTTGTTATTTTTAAGTACTTTTGAGAGAAAGAAATTTTGTCCATCACTTTGGCAGACTTCGTTTTTTTGGAATTTTATATTTTTTTACTTAGAATTTTTTTTACGTGAATATAGTCAGTGTTAGCTTTATGTTATAATATGTACTGTTTAAATAAAAAATACAAACATTAATAGGTAAGTCACCTTTGATCAGTGGCGTAAGCAATATAGACAAACATTACGCTGCTGCATGTATCATACCGCAGCTATGTACAAATTTAAGATTCAACTCCTCATCGCATTTTCTTTTTGTTATAACGATTTCTAACTAAGCACCCATTATCGTCCACTAACAAAGAACGGTGGACAACTAAACAAGGTGTTTACGATCCCGATTGAGATCGTGAACAAAAGCAAAGGACGCCAGCAAAAATCCTGCGGGAATAAATTATAAGGAGAGAGTTTGTACATACGGCCCGTGTCGCCCGCTTTAATTGGACCGTGTTGGCTTCGAGGCCGGGAAAAAACTTAACATTTGTTAGGTATTCCGAGAATTATACACTTGTTGCTTACGGGCCGGTTTCGTTTTCGATATATACATCTAATTAGTGCGCGTGTGTGTGTGTGTTTTATGTCCGAGTGTGGGTGTTGTGTTTTATTGTTCGATAAAATTAACTTAATCGCAATCGGCGTGAATATTGTGTGCGGCTGTGTGAGTTAACCGGCAATAGTCCGTGTATATTTATAAAAATCAATAGATATTCGTTTCTGTGCGTTTTGTCTGAGGTCTCTTGATTTATTAAATTTTGAATGACGTTGAGAACTGAAATAAAGCTCTACATTGCACTACAATGTATAGCTTCCTTTCAATTTCCGATGAACGTGTATGCTTTTTATTATTTCTTGATGAAAATAAAATAATGATTGATTAGAACTAGGGATCGGCCATTTGCATAGAAATATTATAGTGCACCAGTGTAACTAGTCATTAGACAGGAGCGTGATCTCCTATTCACTTAAGGTCCAGTGGGCCCGATGAGTATAACGTAGGACACCTGGAAAACGGGACCGAAATTTTTCATACATATACGATCAGTTAGGGTTGATGTAACTATTAAGAAACAAATACAAAAAGGTATTTGTTTCGTAATGAAAACCGAAAATTGCCGCTAAAAATTTATTGCATTTATAAGTGCTGATTTGCAAAGACCTTTTTGACGAAAACAAATATAAAAAAAATCATATACACATGCATAAATAGTAATTAACAGTACTTAATATATTTATCTTTTAGGAGCACCATAACTCAGTATTTTAAATGTTTTTCTACATTTGCTTAAATTATTTTAATAAATTTCAATAAGAACTATTTTATATAACTAGTCATTTCTGTCTTCACATAACTGTCTTCAGTCTTTACTTACTGATTTTATGCTACCAGTCGGAATTTTACATACAATTATGTTACATAAACAACAACCGTCTAATTATTTCTTTTATTTACGCGATTATTATACATATCAAATCCATTAATTTATCACGGGCAGATACAGACATATACCAACTTAGATCTGCCCGTGATCATGGATGCTGAAAGGAATCCGAAACGTCGGGAATAAATATATTTAAGTAACGTGAAAAATCCGTAAATTAGTGGATTTAACAACCATCTAATAACATAAAGGTATACTTTTAAAAGCAACCACTTTGATGTTGTTATAACAAGGAGAGAGAACCGAGAGGTAACCCTCTGAAGACTGTTCGTGTAAAAATCTGTGATGGCTAATACTTAAGCGTAACGACGTAGGGCGCGCGTGTCTGCGAACGTAAATTGTTTATTATTTTTTATAGGATTTTCATGGGAGCGCTCGTTAAAGCCGCTTTACTGCGACGCTCCGCCGTCCCGTTTCGCTTAGGCGAGCGGGCGAACCGAATTCGTCAATGTTCGCCCGTGTAACGTTCGGTTTGTATAGAATGATTGTATGTTTTCGTTTTTTTTATGTTTAAATTCTTTGTGTACATTACGTTTTAAGCAAGATTTGTGCTTTGTCTTGTTGTTTATTATTTAATGCAAGTGTAATATTGGTTTTACATCATAAATTTTCCTTTGCTATTAGCTTATGTCTAAATTTGGAAATGTCAAATTATCTTTAATTACTTCTGAGAAAAATATAAAATTTTATTAAAGAGGAGAGATCTTATACTGTATGAGAGAATGAGTTAATACGTATGTCACTTATTGTCTAAAAAGTGACGAAACAAAAATTAAAATTATCCTTAGTTTAGTACATTGATGTAAATTTATGCATTTTTATATATTTGTAAAATACTAAACCTTTTTTTGTTTCTATTAATTCTTTTGAAAATGTTGTAAATAATCTAGTTGATCTAACAATCTATAACCCAAATATCACAAATGTTATTAGATTTTTTTATAATTTCTTATGGGGAAGAAGTTTAGTAGAAAAATAAATAAAATTATTCCTAGTTTAACAACAGATATTTTATTTGGTACACTTAATAGAATCTTTGAAGACGGTATATCGTTAGTGATCTTATTATCATATCATTTTGTATCGCATTCTGTAATTTTCCAAAACTTTTATTTGTAATAGTAGCGATGCTTAGTAAAGACGACTCAAAGACAAATTAACATTTTGTCTGTTTTCACATACGTGGTAAATAAACAGGTTATGAAAATGTTCGTTCAGCTTAATTGTAAATTACCATTAAAATCATTCCTGTCTTCTGACATATCTGAATGCAATGATAATCTCAGACAAAAGAACCGCGAATAAAACAAATTCAACAACGAGTTATAACAAGATAAGCGTTATTCAAAACCGTTTTTGTTTCGTCTTTGTCATTACACAAAACGTGAACGATAAATGCTATTTTATTACTCGAGTTCAACATTTTCACGCTCACCAGGATGCCCCCGTGCAAATCCTTGCCGGCGTCTGTGAATGAGGTACGAGAAGGGGAGGAAAAGGGAAGAAGGGGTTCACAGTTGCCTGTGGGGGGGTTATTGTAAACACAATTACCCCCACCTCCCCCGGGGGCAACAAATGGCGGCTTAACGACCTTTTCGCCTGTGATTTGTTAGCAATATGCTTGAGATTTTCAAGCCGAAATGATTCTTTAAAATCGAGCACATTTTGTTTATGTCCTTTTGAAATGGCATGCGGCTAATGGGTTGGATGTGATGCGAAGGTCTAGTAATGGATCAAACTTACGTGGTGACAAGAGAAATTCTTCTATAGAGTAAATACACCTTTAAGTTAAAAATAATGTTCTGAGAATCTAATCAGATTCAGCAACAGGAATGGAGTTGAATAATTAGAAATTGTAAATTGCAATAAAAGTTTTTAAGCATCATTCATTTTAATGTTTGATCGGTAACACAATTCAACTTGGACATAAGTAAACTTAAACCGAAAGACATATGAACGCTTTGTGAATTAATTAAATTTTTGGGGCATTATATTGTAGTATTATAGGTTAAATCTTGGTTAATGACAGCTGAGTATAAGTAAGCTTTCGAAAGTTCTACATTTTGCACAGTTTAGGTAAAAATACAAGACAGACAGTTTTCAAATTAACCCTTCCTACAACGTTAATTTTTCTCTTTCCAAAATTAAAAATTTACAAATATGTGACATTGCATAAATAATTAATATTGTTTCATCATCTCTTTGGTAAACTGACGGTTACAGTCGGGGTTTCTGCGTTTCAGTGGTTTTTTTTAATTACCTTCTTTACATTAGTGAAAGATTCCTAAATTTATCTATAGACTTAATACTATCTAATTTCTATTTTATTTAGGACTGAAATGTAATTTTATTAGCAATAGCTTTAAAATTTGAGAGAGAGAGGGGATTACATTTAAATCTGAGTATTATCCAGACACTTTGTCTCCAGTATTGAAATCATTATAAAAAGTACACATTCCTACAAAATTAATGCAAGTACTAATTCCGATTGCTAGTAACCAAGTACTAAAAAACATCTATGATGGTGATCTAAGTGATAGTTTTTCATTGTTATTAGCTAAGCATTGACTAATATACATTCCGATACAAATATACATCAATTATTAAGCGTTTTATTGTTCTTGAAATCGTACATTCCTTCACACGGGCTCTCGTTAATCCTCCGCTTGAATCAAGCGCCGCGAGAGGGCGTGCCTGTGGCACCTCGGCCCGCGTATAAACAACTCAACTATAACATTTAATTATCCGCTCTTTATTAAACCAGTACGTGAGGCTACAGATCGTTAACATCGTATCGATGGGGCCCGTGTCTTAACACCTACTCGACACGAAAGGCGAGCTTTGGGATTCGGTTACGAATGTTGTTGGAGTTCAGTATGTGAGCCCTTCTTTGCGTTGAGGAACAAACAAACATTTGTTTATTCAATATCATCATCGTCAGCCTTTGATAGTCCACTGCTGGACATAGGCCTCCCCTAATACACACCTATCCATTAGGGAGTTTTCGGACCGTATCACACCACGCTGGTCCAATGCGGGTTGGTGGGTGATTTGTTTATTAGTTCAAGGGAATATACGAACAGAACCTTTGCCTGATAGTGAGTTTATCTGTGTAAAAATAATAATATCCCATTGATATTATTATTTTTACCACTGCCAAAAAGAATTAGAAATTACGCCTGAAGAAAATCGCTGCTATGTTATTAGTCAGTCTTATTTTGCTTCGGTATATTTTATTATTCAATTCCTCATGTCATGACTACATAGGTATAATATAATAGCGTCATTTAGACATGATATAATCAAACAGAATCGTGTAATGCTTAATCTCTTTGCCCCAAAACTGCGTCACAAGTTAGGCTGGCTTGGTTTTTTATTTTTTTTTTAATTTGGTATTAAATTTAAACTTATAACATTTGTAAAGTTCATGTTCAGCTTCTAAGAAACACTCACTTATCTAGACATTATTTAAAAATCAAAATTCTATTGCAGTGTCATTTTTTATATTGTTTAAAATGTTGAGATAAGCAGTTTGTTCACTGGTAGTAAGTGATACCTGCTCATCAGAAAAACAACAAGCATTGAAATCCGCTTACGTCCTGATACATAAGATGTTATGTCTCGTTTACCTAGTAATTACGCTAGCAACGGTGCCTTTCAAACCGGAAGAAACCAGTTTTGCCACACTACTGATTTGCGGTAGAAATAATACACAAATCTTATAGTAGATTTTCAAACATAATATGTTGCCGGATAAACGTGTAATTAATACACGTTTATCCGGCCTTAAAATAACATGATATTTGAGTTGATTATTAGCTGTCGTATGTATTAAGAGCAATAGTCAATCATAATTGACTCTATTATTTGACATAAGCCAATACATCTAATGTAGGCTATCTTAGAGCTAGGAAAATAAAAACAAATAGTTAAGAAATAACTCGATGACATTAAAATCGTTCTACGCAGCGTGTTTTTATTAGTGTGGAATTGATTAGGGATTTTCAAAGTAAAAGTCAAAAAATTTTGATTCAATTACAGCTGTACTAAGCACTTATAAACGTAAAAATTAACCACCAACTCATACAATACCAATAACCATATGCCGCCATGACGTTCACATAGTCCATATCGTAGTATACTTAGAAGTTATAGCAAAGTGTTGTGTTCAAAACGCTCTCGCATCGGACCCAAAACGCGGTAAATCCGTCCAAAGGCCGGCGGGCTAATCTAAATAGCGGCATTATCCCGCACGCGTTAATGCCCTTCCGCCGCCGCCGCAGGCCTACGCACACGCCTGCAGGCGCGAAAACCGAGCTCGTTGCCATGCAAAGCGCGCCGTCATTTGTCAGAATGTGAGCACAGATTAAAAATGGCGATGGTGAAGCGAGCTGTGCAGATAATAAATTACCGTGGGTGCAATAAATTGGTTGTATTTAGATAGTCCATTTATTTTGTAGCTATTAAATAATTAAAGTAATGAATTTCGCTCACTTCATAAAGTTATTACGTTTTTTTAAACTGTTTTTTTCGAGCTATAGTTTTCTCATTGCTATTTTATATATTATTAACTTAAGGAATCCTACCTTAAAAGTAATCATCATTATAATTTTCGAAACTGCATCTTATATCAACAACATCCTAAATACGTTTACGAATCTATTTATCAAAATTGAACCCGTCCATTTGTACGTGCATATCGATCGTATTCTTTCATTGCGATCGACCCAACGTGCATAAGGAGAGGGCGTGAAATACGGTCCAGAGCACAGCCTCATTGCTGCAAGCAGCTATTATAATGAGACGTTATTTATTGGACTGGCCAGTAACTAATCACGACGGACAGTTCGCTTTGGGTATTCACGATGTAGTAATTAACGATAAAGATTAAAATTCAAATGCGTTTTTAGTTGCAAGATTGGCTTTCACTTTACATTCTGCTTACAAGTAATAGAGTTTCTATTAAGAAAAAAAATCAGCTTTTACATGTTTACTCAAATAAGTTTAAATACACTATTCGTTGATATATTTTATATTAAATATATAATTTATGAAAAAGAGATTATTAAATATTACTGTCAAAAGCTGGCTGGAAATAAATTTGGATCAATTTATATAATATATTTAAAGAAAATTTTATTTTATTTTTCATAGCCACTCCATTTACTGTCCCTTTTTTCACGTGTAACTAAAATCGTTAGTTGATCTTTATGATAACATCATTTTATTTAAAAAGTAACTTGAACTGATTTTACATTGTTTTGTGTACAAACATTTTAAGTGTCCAAAATTATTCCATATGGAATTATTTCATAATCCTTTTTTTATTTTAGTATCTTAGCAAGCGAAAAGATTTTTACGCTTCAAGTATGAAAATGTAGGTCAGGATCGTCCTAAACTTCCGCAGTTTAGCTAACTAGATGTAAAACTAGGATTAACAAGTGTAGGCCTTAATTCGATAGATTTGGCACAGTCTCCGCACTCTTAGTCCGATATCACTAACGAGTTCTTTATCAAGATCTGAGAGGCAACCCCTCATTACCACATCAATTTAACATTATACCGAATTCAAATTAGACTGAAAAGCTAAGCGTATCTAAATAGAATTAATAGATTTGTTTTCTACTATAATTCTCACTAAACTTCTATCTCTTGTGCCAATTTAAGGTTATATGGTAGAAAATGACTATGTACTATTTACGTGCATAAAGTATAAATAAATAAATAAATAGAAAAATCTTCTTCTATTAAATATAATGGCTCCACCAAGGATAACTCGGTGATTTTGCCAATGTCAAGGGAAAAACAAGAGCAGTATTATAAAAAAAATGTTCAATATTATTGACATTTGTAAAATAGAAAAATAAATACACGTAAAGAAACATAAATACCTCTTTATTTGTTTGTTTAGGAATATTGACAAAATATTAACGGTTTAGAGACGCATGACTTTAAATCGCTAGCGCTGCGAAATCAATAAAAATAGCATATTTCGTAATATTTTTATTTTAAAGAATATTTTGCAACAGCGCTGTTTTAGCGAAAAGGACACTTATTGTGGTTGGATATCTATTTATTAAAAATTCGGCAACAGAAAGAATTTTTTATAAACGTTTAAATATTCAACACACGATTTTCATAAACGGTAGTCTAACGCAATATTAACGAAACTACTTGCATGAATTTAATAAAAATGTATTGAAAACAGTTTCATAGGAGATTTACGCTTATCAGAAATAACTAGTTAACTAAAGCTCGAATGGAACTGTACAAATAGTCGCCTTAAAATACACTCGAATTGGCCGTGGAGCAACAATGTTTTTTCGATACCTTTAGTCGATAAATCACTTGATTTATCAAGGATAAATAAGTCCAAGATTTACCTTACGTTCCTAACATATTGGATCATAGTAATAAAATCAGTAACAAATAACAAACAATGACAGTATTCTTTAACACTAAAAAAACTAGTGTTAAATGCTACCATTGATCGGAATTCCAGACCTCTCTGTCCATCGCTTTCTGGACCCAATTGTCGCCTGCAATTGTTTTTATATTCATTATTCAGGGTTTGAACATAAGGTTCTTGAAATATTCTTCGATCTAACCTATTCCTAAAATGTTTATAAAGTGTATTTCAATAACATATGTATGTAAGTATATTTGGAGGATCTTGAATCATCCTGCTAATGTTCTCTATACATTTAAAATTGAGAAACTGTTCCCATTTTTTATGTATAATAAAACCTTCTTGACTGATGATTTTTTATCAGTATATTAGCGTACAAATACAATATCACAACATGAGTTGCATGGATAAGCGTAATGTACCTTTGAGTGAAAATCAGAATT
This sequence comes from Lamproptera curius, assembly GCA_029286875.1. NCBI lineage: Eukaryota > Metazoa > Arthropoda > Insecta > Lepidoptera > Papilionidae > Lamproptera > Lamproptera curius. Next base: position 555,499 of record JAGSMT010000039.1, on the reverse strand, counting down.
TAGCTTTACGAGAATCGTGGACACCATTCTAAAATTTTATTCACGGGGTGTATTGTCCTTGAATCTGCGATTCTTCGTAACAAACGAAGTTAATGTCATAAAATATTTTACTTTACAAATAAAATAAAATTTTAAGTTATTTTACACAGATTTTTAAAATTGTTACATTATTTAATAAAAAATATGTTCTACATCAACAAAGGAATGACAATGTAACAAAAACCGAAAAACTTAATCAAATACACCTAAAAAAGTGTTCCTTTGCTTTTGCTTTAGTATAAAGCGAGAGATACAATGAATTTAACGCTGACTCAGCTTGCAGTGTTTTCCCAAAACGTTGTTAACCACAAAGTTGTTAGCTCACGCTTATGTTCCCCTGGTAAACTAGAATAGCACATCTTGGTTAACTTTAGATAAAAATTGAAACTATTATTATTTAAGGGCCACATATTATAGTTGTGATTATAAACATATTGAATACCTAAGCGTAATTTAATGAGTCAAATTGATTTTTTTTAATAACACAGCGCTACTTGTGTTGATTGAAAAGAAATAAAGGTTTTGATATCTCTTAAGAATACCACGTTATCTATGCCTATTCCAAAAATTGTAAGCAAAATACAGAGAATAAACAGTATATCCTAAGTATAAGTTACTAATTAAAAAAAGAAAGTCTATTCATACAAGGTAGTATCATCATCAGCCTGTGATAGTCCACTGCTGTACATAGGCCTCCCCTAATACAACAACTTCCGTTAGTCAGTTTTAGACCGTATCCCACCACGCTGGTCCAATGCGGGTTGGTGGACGGACCGACTTTTTACATACCCATCCGACGCATGGATCATCTTACTTTTCAGGCAATTGGGTGATCGGCCCAAATTGCCCTAACCAACTAGGAAACAACAATGAAAATTTGCTGAGTCCCCGCAGGACTTGAACCCACGACCTCCGGTTTCTAAGGCACACGCCTATACCGCTAGGCTACGGAGGAAGTTACAAGTAGTGTACACTGAGGAAGCTTTAATTTCGATGCATGTTTCTTCCAAAAATCGGTAGTATACAACAACTATTGTTTATGGTTTTGACCCACCGTAGCTCTAAAAATTATTGAGAAGACAAGTACTAACTTTCCTTTAAGTCGCATTTCTTCTGTTTCGTCACTTCTTACAGAAAAATATCAGTAGCTATACATGAAACATATCTTTTACTTATGCTGACTCTTCTAACACCTCGCTCGTAAACATGTAACCAAACAGCCCTGCGCGGCGTTCGAAACGAAACGACATCGTCACGAATCGATTCCCACAAGTCGAAACGAATATTTACCGAACCGCTATCGCCATTCACAAAACCTATTATGTTAATTTAAAACACATCAGTGCTGAGATAGCATCTCGGCTCGTTCGCGCCACACCTCCCGAAACAATAGTTAATAAGATGATTTATATCGGGATAGCTTCGGAGTGTCGGACATCGTTTTAGCATAATCTCGCATCGGATCGAGTGCCGTATCGATTCTTACAGATGTTCCGGTACTGGCTGATGTGTGAAACCTTACGAAAAAAAAAACAGTAATACCACAGACAACAATAAGGTACAATTAAATGACAACAATAAAATCTTTCGTACACAATTATTATTTTTAGTTATTAGGTTCATGTTTTAATAGTGTTAACATGTAATAATTATTGTACAGAGTTTTTGTTAATGGTAATTAATGTCATCTACGAGACAAGACTTTAAAAATAAAGAAAAAGAAAACTTTACATCGGAACTCGGTACGTTTATATACGCGTTTGCAAAAGATTCTTTATTAGAAAAAACTGCTTTCAAATCAAATTGCATTATACCTAAACAACTTTTAATAAATTTATAAATAGTTAGAATAATATATATATACCTTAATAGTAGTTTTATAATTATTCTCATTATGTTAATATACATATCATGATATATATTTATGTAAACATCACTAATATTTATTTTATTAATAATTAAATAAAAAGGAATTAATTGCCTAATAAAGTATACAAATAAGAAACATAATTTACGTAAACAAATCTGTCCTTTTGGCGCCAATAAGTAGGTCTTATTGGCTCTTATTGGCCGATCGTCGAAAATATAAACTGTGATGGCGGCTTAATGATAAGCACACCACAAGATTTAACACCTCTAGTGTACAACACTACACTGTGCTTTCGTAAACTCCATGCCTTAAATCACCCCTACTTCAGTATTCGTAAAGTACAATAATCCAGGCCTTCTATACCGTAGTAGTAGATGGTGTTTTTTATATAAACATAGTATTTTTTGTCACTTCATCTTCAACAAGGAAAACATTTACAATTTTTAAGTTTAGCAAAAAACCTATCAATACAATTTAACACTATCTCGTCGTTTAAAAACAGACGCCAATCTAGACTGATCGATAACGTCCTAGATCTCGTTCTGAATACGCGTATTTCAATCAGCGCCTCCGCTCAATCTAGGATTGCAGAAAAAAAATAAACCTTTTTAACAACAATGATACCTAATTGTCGATTGTTACCTCTCACGGTATATCGATGTGGGCCAATTAATTCCTGTAAGACTGTTTGTCCGCGGTCTGCATGACGTTGTGTTTTGGCTCCCCCGTGCTGGTTATTATAAAATAATGAGAGGCCTGCCGCCCGCTGCGCACCACAATTGCCCTGCTTAGCCCGTGTGCCGGACGCCCGTTTAGCTATTTTAATTTTTCGTTTGCCCAACACCGGCTAGCTTTCGTAAGCCGTTCATTATCGAACCAATCAACTGCGATTCCAAACAGAAACTGGTACGTTCGGAAACCAATACAGCTTATGTGTACATTTTATATATACAATGGCTGTATGTCATTGAACGTCACACCTCATCTATAAGGAAAACGCTGTGAACCGTTTAAAGTATTTTTTGTCTAGCAACGTTAGCGGTTAATTGGTTTTATTAGTATTATCGCGACTTTTTTCGCAGAAGCAAATTATCAAACTCTAATGGAAGATGTTCGCGTCCGAAAAAAAAAGTCGGTATGCAGACGCAATTTCCCACGTTACCTTTTTAGCCAACGGTAACACCCAATCACTAATGTACGTCGCCGTTATTCCATCAAATTGTTGGTGGGGAACATTGCGAATTAATTACTCCATAAGGCTTATAAAACACGTGAGCAGAAAAAGTCGCAATCGGCGTCTGATCGCTCACGCACCGTCATGTGGCGGGACGGTTGGCTATCTGGCCATCTTTACGCGTGGCCAACCACTGTGCCTACCCCTTACGGAATACGTGGCGACTTCATTAGTTATTACCCTAAATGTTGGTCGCTTCACCTTTGTGTTGTTCCTGTCTCCCCTTTGGCGGCCTTACGTAGCCGCAGGCGGTTATCGTTGCGGCAATAGACTAGCATGTGTGATCTACGATAGAATGTCGTGTCTAAAGTTGCGGTTGAAGTATTTATTAGTACAAATATGGTACTTCCGCGCTTCAGATTTAATTGAAGAAACCAAAGGATATTATTCAGAACGAACAGTCAAAGGCTTGACAAAATGACATCAGGTGGCAAAGGTGGTTATTAATAGTAGCATATAAAATTGTATTGAAATTTATAAAATACTAAATGTCAATAATAATTATATCTGAGTTTTATACAATTTGGAACAACTATATTTTTTGGTCATTGGAGCACAAATTTTAGTGAATAAAAAATTACTATAGATACCACCAAAAATTACTTTGCAAATACAGACTTGCGTCAGTACAAGTACATTTGTGGAGAAGATGTATGTAAGTATATATGCATGTATTTTTACGAACAGAATCGTGATATTTTATGTACGCAAAAAGTTCTGTTCGTGTCTAATGAACGTATATAGTTTCGTAGAATAAAATTTCAGTGATCATTAGGAATGTGCATTCGCCATGGGCAAGACGGCGTAAGAAATGGCCGAGGCATTTAATAAATCGGAAACGTAAAAGCGAAACATCGATCAACGTGAGCTTAAATCAATGAAGTTATGTCGGCCTCTTTGCGGCCTAACTAACCGCACGGACCATAGAGTTTGTTTAATAAATGGATATGCTATTGAAAGTTCAAAATCATTTATAAAAGACTTTTTCAAGCTATCCGGATCTGCTTCTTGTGCAAAAAAACAAATTGATTATTTCGCTAAACGACGAAGTACATTTACCGTTTAAATTAATCATTAGATTTGAAATATTCTATAAATTGCCGCCACTTTTTTGGTGTCACGATTTGTCAATTAAATATGTAGGCAACTTTTGTGATTATTTCTTTCTACGTACTTGAAGTACAAAATATGTTGCCTCTGTCTAGTGATTATGTTCACTGCAATTTATTATATACGTAATAAAGCAAGATCGCAAATTAATAAGTTTTAAGTAGTTGATCAATAAAAAATTCAGCATAAAGCGTAAATGTTATAAATCATTATTTGTCCAAGTAAATGAATGTAAAAATAATGTGAGCGTTAATACTTTTTGCCTAGAAAGCAACGATAAGATGGGGATGATTATGTAATGGTTAGTGATGCACCCTGCTCAGAAAAATGCAGTTCCGCTAATCTTTTTTAAAATATAATCTTATGTACACACTAGCTACAGCACTATTTCAAACGAAACAAGTATAAACTTAAGTTATATATTAGCCGTTCTGATTAACCATATACTGTCAATGGCTGACAAATAGAGTGACTGCCTATTGATCGTTGCCTAAAGCTCGGAGGTTATGGATTTGAATCCTGTGAGGAATAGTATTGTGATATCGTTGCTTTCCATTAGCTAAGACGATATAGACCTGAAATATAACATGTTCCAAGTTTGTTACGCAAACTTGAACAGATAAACTTAAACATATTGTGGGCTATTGAAATAAGTTTCACATATTCCCAAAAAGATGAAGTCACTTGGTTTAGTGAAATAGCGGGTCGCATTTTGAACAGAAAGTATGACTTCCCACAAAACATCAATATAATATTGAATCCATTTTTAAACGGATTTTCATCATATATTCCCGACGTTTCGGACTTTTCCCAGTGGAAATACAGACATATTCCATCTTAGTCTGACCGTGATCATGGATGCTGGAAAGAGATATGTATAATAATCGCGTCAATAAAAGAAATAATCAATATTTAATGGTTATATTTCATACGGACAAACCATTTTAACATTTCCTAAGAATTTTAACGCATCGTTAATAATTTTATAACGCGTGGCAGTTTATCCTGACTTTAAGTGTGGCTCGCTACATTGCTGAAGTTAGCCTAACCATATAACTTTTACGTATTTTATTTTTTCTAAAACATATAAATATTTATAATACAATCGTGCGTAAGCTAAATTAACGATAGAATTAAAGTAAATAAGGTCCGATATCGTCAAAGCAAACGCGTTCTTGTTCGCCTAGATCTGTTTTTGACAAGAATATAGTATATTGAGTATTCCATATCAAATTATCGTTAGTTATGTTGGTTAAGATTTCAAGTAAGCTTCGTAGATCGTGGTAAGTCGACTGACTAGCTACAAGGTATGTCGGAGGTATATTGCTGACGTCATCGTCGTCTCTTTAACTCTTTCCAGCGATTGTTGCATTCGGCATTGTCATGTCAATGTTTCCCCCCTCTCCCCCCCTTCCCTCTTCAGCTATAGTCGAACGGTTAATTACTTTTCATTAGACAATGAGCTTTTGATGCTGCGGAATGCTCGCCATTGTGAAATCTGATTGGCTTAGGTTAAGTAATTCTTGGACGATCGATGTTAATGTGCTAGGTGAGCCAACAGCGTAATTTTTTAATTTATGAGGAAATAAAGAAAGAGACGGCAAATTAATTATTATTTTATTTTTTTAACTTACTAACAAATTTATTTTAAACTAAAAAAAATTAGACATAAACAAATGTGTTTGTTTAGGTTAATAAATTTAGTTATAATGTGTGTACATTTTAGTGTTGACTTTATGTTAAAATTATTGTTTAATGATAGTATAAAACATGCAAAATACAAGATGTTTTTTATATTTTTATTTTAAATTATCGTAAAAGATTTTATTAAATAAAAATAATTTTGCAAAATAAAAATAATGAAATGATTTCACATATCATTTCTTTTCATAATAAGATTATATTATTTGCAGATTACTTTAATAGCAAGCTGCCGACGAAGACGTAAATTTTTAACTTCTGTAAATTTTACTAAAACTATTAGTAACTTTAAAGATAATTAGCGTTATGTTATTATTAAGAACAACACTATGTACATGTCACAATAGGTTTCTAATGTATTGAGACAGTATAAATAAATTCATATAGTGCCTAGTGGTCAATGGCCCTGACTCTTGCTCTAGAAGTTGCAGATTTGATTCCCCTTGTGCAAATTATTATATTTCAAATATAGTTTATAGAGTTTTCTTAATTCGTCTTTAACAAAAACAATTAATTCTATCTATGAATTGCATCAACTACTTGCTTAAGCATTACTTTAGAAGTAGTGGTATTATGTTACAATTCAGAATTTTCTATGTTTACTTTAATAGCGAATTTCCCGTCGAGCTTCGTTTCACCTATAGAATGAATGAGCAGTTTTTTTTACCTCGTACAGAAGAATAATAATGTTCTCCAGGCGCTTACAACTACGGCGGCCGATCTATATTAGAGATCAGCCAACTACGCAGAGAGATATTATAGTGCAGGTGTACGTGCAATGACAGAAGCACTCCCTGTTCCTTTATACACCCAAAGGCCGATGGGACGGATAATCGACTCGACCGGAGAGAGATAAGACCCAGGACCGACTTTTTACATGCCCATCCGATGCATGGATCATCTTAATTTTCAAACAATGGGGTGAGTAGCGTAAATTGCCCTAACCAACTAGGAAACAACAATAAAAATTTGTCGAGTCCCCGTATGATTCGAACCCACATCCTCCGGTTTCTAAAGTACACGCCCTCACAACAAGGCTATGGAGGCAGTTTAGTGTACAGGAGAATATACGCCAAATCGCTTCATATTACTTTACGTACCGAACAACTTTGTTGATTGATGTTAGAGGTTTAGAAACTGAAAATTACTATAGTAGGCATCTCATAACATATTAGCAACTTGTCTGCAATATTTGGAAAGTTCGTGGTGAAAATGATGATCCATTCTTTTTTGAGGTGTTGTCAAAAAACGGCATATAAAGTATCCTACGTCCATCTCCTGGTTCTGAGCTACCTCCACATCAATTTCCCGCCAAATCAGTTCAGCTGTTGTTAAGTCATAAGTGGTTTAACAGACACGACTTTTTTTTAAATGTAGATTACTACACTTTGTTGTTACTAACACTACATTTTGGTTTTAAGGGTTAAAACGGTTAAAATTAATGGTTTACAATAATGTGGCGGCTCAGTACTATGATGGCCTAAACTGCTGTAAAAGCAAGCATGTCCTTCACTTACACGCTGAAAGTTTAATACTCACGGTGTCATAAAATTAACTTCAAGATTGATGTTAGTAGATTAGCCGTTATGGCATCTGCACGTCAAGAATTCGGTAGCCAATCTATTCTAGGAAATCCTTGAAGCTGTCTATAAGCCACCCACGCGATGATGCTGTGTTTTAGTGACTCCGCAATAAAACATTGTTTACAACGCTAGATAAGACGGGGTTAAGGATATTTCTTAGAAAATATTCAGATTATTCTGGAAGAATAGATTTGTAAATATTTTAATAAAATAATGAGTTCTTAATAAAATCATATCGTCATATATAAAATAATTACTATCTTGAGCGTTATTTGCAATTTTTTTTTTGTTTAAGTATTGTTAATTGTTGCCGAAAACTTTATTAACCTGTCTTATAATAGTAATTGTACGTCTCAATTAAGGGTTCGATAATTTAATCTTAAGACCAAAATATTTCTACAATCTAAGTTGGAATGTTTATAATCTACTATGCTAATAAATTTGATGCTCGAAGGTTAGACTACGAAAGAAGTATAAATGATGCAGAAATTTTATTTGAGATTAGTTTTATGTTTTACGTGGATACTATTAATCTGTGACGATATCAAATAGAAATTATATTAAAAAAATATGTACAGACTATTTGGTTATTTCTTCCGATATAAATGATATTAAACTTTAATAAAAATATATCATATACTCATGACAAATGTCATCTAGCCATTTTATACGCTTTATATTCTACCCTTTAACGAACTAATAAAGAACCGATTAAATATTTTTTTCCCGGCTAGCCTAACGTGTACGCATAACATTTACGTGTACCTTAAAGTTTTCTATGTTGGCATAACTGTTTACACGCATACAATTACATCACACTGAATCTATCTAGTACGTCTGCTATAATAGCTATATGTTACAAGCAATTCGTACCGTGCCCGCTTTAATTAACCATTGTGTAAGTTCTGTGTAATCGCACCGGACGCCATAGCTCAAGTCAACTAGCCTCCATTTTGTAAAGTGAAAGACGGGGTTTAAATATATTTTTTTAATTTACCTTTTTATTGACCACCTGATGGAAAGTGGTCACCAACGCCCATAGACATTGGCAATATTGGTATCACCAAAGCGCTGCCTACCGTGAGACATAGGTTGTTAAGTCTCGTTTAGCCAGTAAATACGCTGGCTACGGCGCCCTTCGAACCGGAACACATTAGTTTTTCACATTACTGCTTTGCGGTAAAATAGGCATCCAGATGGTCCCCTGTAAAAGGGGACCTACCACCGGTGGGTATTCATCCTGAACGGTTATAAAAGAAAAAATAATGAATTGTTGTAGATTTAATGTTTATTAAGTCTGTCAACTAGTCTTTTCCCAAGTTCATCATGAAGTCGGCTTCTAATCCATCCAGATATACCTGATTAACAGTTTTTGCACAGAGCGACTGGCATCCGACCTCTACTACCCAAGGGGTAACTACATTCTATGGATGAATTAGTTGTCAGTTAATTTGAAGGCCGTGACTTCTTATAACGTCGGTCACAGATGGTATTGTCAACCTGCACCGACTTTTTACATACCCATCCGACGCATGAATTACCTTACTTTTCAGTACAATCGGGCGATTAGCCCTTGTTGTCTCAACCTATCAGAAAACAACTATGACAAAAAGAATAGTTAATTATTAATGAATTAAAACATTTTAACGCTGTTTTGACGCGGGATTCGAACCCAGGACAATAGGCCATGAAGGCCGAAGTTAGTGTTTATTGAGTGTAAAGTAAGTTTACTATTTGTTTGATTATAGGACTCGTCAGTTGTTCAAATATTTCTGTTTCTTTTAAGGATTGCATACGGACTGACAGCCAATATGACCTATATGATAAATCAAGCGTTAAACCGACTTTTACCTTGCCTAAAATCAGAACAAAAGCTTTTAAAACCCTAACCAACTAAGGAACGACAACACAAAGTTATAACTTTCAAATTAGACTTTATTTATAACAACAGTTGCGGATTCGTAAAGTGTAATTTAACAAGTTAATCCCTTACCACTATGCTACTGATGCAATCAATATATGTAACTATTAGAACAACAACGCTATAGTAGTTATAACAAAACTTCCGATAGTAAAATACCACCGAAGCAAAATCAGGTCAGATAACGCTTATACTAATTCCCAAATAACGAACTCTGCGACCCACACAAGGGTCTTTTAAAAGCTGACCGAACAATTACTATGCAAATAACACTTCGTAATGTCCATCGGGCACGATCATCGGGAAGCAACCCCTAGGCTAGAACCGCTAAAGTGTTCCTAAACTGTTGTTCAACTAAAACGCTGGCTATCGTTATATCGTTTAGATTTCGTACTTTTCCAGTGGCGTCGTTTAAACGCTTATACGTGAGGGAGTAACACGTAAATGATTTTTTTATAAAATGGTATTAGTTGTTGTGTCTCTGAATAATTTAATACAACAACACCACCTAATGTAATACAAAAGCACACTTTGCATTATTTATAAAACTAAATGTTATAACACACGATACCTACACTTTTACTTAAAAAACATCTTAGGGCTTAAGTGACTGGTTCATACGGCTCTTACGGACTGAATTTGGAAAAGAATTTTTAAAAGCTATAATGGTAGATTGGTCCAGTCTGTCTGCCTATCTACAAGTGGTGTAAGAATCTATGTCTTATATGATATACTAGCGACGTGCCCCTGCTTCGCACGGGAGCTATGCTGATAGAAAATACACCTACAATATTTAGCATGTGTTATACATTTAAACCTTCCTCTTAAATCACTCTATCTTTTAAAACAACCGCATCGAAATCCATTGCGTGCTGTGAAAAATTTAAACATGATAAAGGGACAAAAAGTGACTTTGTTTTATACATATATTATCATCATCATTCATTAACGAGATGCTTCCCTCAAAAGCACTTTTTGGTTCATATTTATGGCAGGGTTTAGGGGCTTGAAAATTAGTAAAAAGTTACCCAAAAAAATAAGATAATTTAAATCACGACCAAAATTAAATTTGGGATCAGGCAAAGATTAGCCTCAAGTGTTTAAATAATATTACATAGTCACATATCTTCATATACGAAAAGTTTCTATACAATTTATTTCACATTTAAAAAAATTCATGTAATGTATGCTCACAAAATGGTATAGAAATATCGACATATTTATTAAATTTAATATTTTCTATAAAAATCATGCAATTTTAACGCGACTCTGAATAAATACATATTTTAATATTCAATTGAGTAATGTAGTAATGCAAAAACTGAACGTACGAATTTAATAGATAGTGAATTAAGTAAAAGAAAGAAAACAATAGAAATTAACATAAAGTTTGTAACTGGCACCTGTAATTGAAAAATTAATGAGCAGGAGGCTTCCATGATACGGGCATGTTGTGCAATGTTATGAAAAAGGGTATGAATGGTATATACATAAAAGAATGATCGAAATTAATGTCGATGGACGAAGAGACTCTGTAATAACGAATAGTAAAGAGGACTGGAAGAGGGTAAATAACTGGTGAAAGAAGAAGTAAAATGATTGAACATGTTAAAGTTATGTCATGTTGTAACCTAAATATCAACATTTCATATGATAGAAAGCTTTAAAAAGTGAAAATAAACTTTCTCGACTTATTAAAGTATTATAGACTGTAGGATTCATTAAGTGTTTTTTCTTACAACAATTCGAATCTTCAGGGCTTTGATTTTAGATTAAAACTGTTAACTCTTTTATACTGGGTACATTAAAAGCAATAATACCTTGCGACAATGTGTGAGCATTTCAGTATCGCAAATATAAACACCATAATTACTCGGCTATTTAGCCTACCGGTTTTACTCATACAACGTAATCCTAACGTTTCACATACATACATCATCAGCCTATGATAGTCCACCCTGGACAGAGGCCTCCCCTAATACACCCCTATCGATTAAGGGGCTTTGTTTTACCGTATTCCACCACGCTAGTTCAATGTGGGTCGGTGGATGGACCGACTTTTTACATGTCCATCCGACGCATGGATCATCTATCTTTTCAGACAATTGGGTGAATGACCCAAATTGCTTTAACCAGATAAGAAACAACAATTAAAATTTGTTGAGTCTCCGCAGTTTTCGAACCCACGAACTCCGGTTTCTAAAGCACACGCCCATACCACTAGGCTTTTGAGGCAGTTAATGCTTTGCTTCTAGTGTTTTATACCATAACTTCAAAGCCAAGCCGCGCATTCGTGCATGTTTGACCGCGTCCTGGCGATTAATTAAAATACAACGCTATGCCCGACCGCCACACCGTCAAAACCTCAGCTGAAGGAAAAATATGGCAACGGCACAGTTCTTAGAGCCACGTGTGGTTGCTAAAACCTTATGCAGATTGTAACAGAATTGTTTAACTATGTACATAAGTTTATTTCTTATTCACTTCCCTACGCGTTTTTACCGCAAAATGCCTAACATTTTTCATATCGACATGGTGTTGAATAATTCAAATAATGTTCTAGAAAATATAAATATATAAATACAGAATGAATAGTTTTGAATTAAATTGGTTCATCTTTAGACGTATGTCAGATGATAAGTTTTTGCTCGAAATTGTTTTCATTATTATAGTAAAAATGCAATATGTCAATTTGTGCAGTAAAATATGCTAAGAAAAAATTAATATGTTGTTCAGGTACATTGTAAATAGCGATGCTATTTTGGAAAATCGCATTGGTACAATTCATGATAAGTTCTTATTTTTTTATGAATTTTTCGGAAACTGAAACTATTATTCATTGCAAGTATTTTTTGGCTGTAACTTTCTATTTTCCATGATACATATTTTTATGTGTATTTGAAACAACAATTTGCAATATGTTTGAGTTTTAATATTAAGTGGGTATCAAAGTATATTCCTCATATTCTAAGGCGTAACCAAAAGTTTTGTAAAATTTTTAAAAATATCGACAAAAGTATAACTTATTGTAGCAAGAAGGGTTCCTTCCGATTGTTAACGTTATTCATACTTCATTTTGAGCAAAATATTTAGTATTGTAAAATAAAATGTTTAATATTTTTCCTTTGATATGCCCCGGACTCCACTTTTTGTGTTTCCTCTTATCGAGAGTTTACACTACAGCGAATATTGGCGTTTGCAAACAAACCTTTCGCTGTAAATCAATCGGTTGTGATACTTTAGAAATATTCGCTAGTTTTTTTATTCACGTTTGTCAATGCCTTATAGATATAACTCTTATTGGGAAGCTTACGTTTTCGTTTTAATGTTTAGAGCTATATATATTAATAACTTATACATACTTACTTACTTATTCATACCTTTACTCAAGGTAACTTGTGTAGAACCTAAATCGACGAAAAAATGGGGCGTTTTCATATGTTAAACAACATTTAAAAGAGCCCCATTTTTTTGTTTCCATTCTCTTTTAAAATGTATTGTTTTGCCAAATTTATACGTTTTCATAACTCACTAGACTATCAAGGTAAAAGATGACTTTAACTTTTTACAATTATGTTTAACCTTAGTATTACTGATTCACAAATTGCTCCGAAAGTTAATAATTGATTAAAATACGTAACAATAATTCTTTCTCGTGAAAGTTAACGGTCACCGGCATTGAACATTTTTTTTAAAATTCGTGGAATTATTTTCAACAGGACAAATTATTGTCATATTAACCGTGTACAATATTAATTGCAATAAATTATTTGACAACATTAAAATAATGTAGCAACTGCCTGCCTGCCTCTGTAACCTAGTGGTCTAGGCGTGCCTTAGAAACTGGAGGTCGTGGGTTCGAATCCTGCGGGGACTCAACAAATTTTCATTGTTATTTCCTAGTTGGTTAGGGCAATTTGGGCCGATCACCCAATTGTCTGAAAAGTAAGATGATCCATGCGTCGGATGGGCATGTAAAAAGTCGGTCCACCCACCAACCCGCATTGGACCAACGTGGTGGGATACTGTCCAAAATCTCCTAATGGATGGAGGCGTATTAGGGGAGGCCTATGTCCAGCAGTGGACAATCACAGGCTGACGATGATGAAAATAATGTTGATATAATAAATGCGTAAATAAAAAGTTACTACTGACTACTATATACAATATATTACGACTATAGAAGAGTTAGAAGATAAATTTTGATAGCCTCTAATAAAACAACATTCATTAGAAGTACTCGTAAAAATGAACGTCATTACATACATAAATACCTTCAGAGTTAATTACAAAGGAATTGAATAAATAAAAGGGAGGGATCTCATTCAGCAAGGGTCTCCGTGAAAAATGCTCCACTTTGAGGATGGGCAGCGAGTCAGAATGCTATTGTTATACTGATAATGATATTCAAAGGGCCGCGTACTGTTGATGTGCCATTGCTCGTGAAATTATCACGAACGGGAAAAATCGAGAATAAAGCTCCTATATGGAAAGTACGGATAATCTATTGCTGTGTCGTGTAGATTAAACACCGAGCTTTCGCTATATCAATATTTTATATGATATTAGAAATGTTAAACTCAGCTGACATGCAATAAGATTTCCTGCACAGATTTTGAGTTTTAACATTAACGCGGGCGGATTTGAATTTGGGTTATAATTGTCAAGAACTTGTTAAATTATTTATCTAATGCTTTATTTTGCTTACGCTTTACTAAAAATTATGATCGTTTCCGTTCTTCACTGGACAGTAAGATAATCTCCAATCGGAGGTAGATTGATGTTCATAACAGCTCGATAGAGCCTAAGTTGAATATTTGAATTATTAAAGAATATTTAAATTTGAATCAGAATTTTACAATTATTTGGTCCTTAATTGCAAAATATTTTAATGCGGTAAAATTTATTTAACCGTATCATTTACCAAACTACACATAAAAAATTACACAGTTTTAAATCAAATTAATCAGATTTGTTTACTATATATTCAATTTTTTTTATAAAAAGATAACTAAGTGATAAATAACGGTCCGAAAAAGCAATTCGTACTAATTTATACAATATAGGTAAATTAATGAAATTATATAATTTGTTTTAAATTTTATGCTAATTCAAGCCAACCGTATTTTCAATACATTCATGATATGATTACAATGCTTTTGTGATCCGATAATATTAAACCTAACTTACTGAATGTAAGATTACAACAAATTATACCCTAAACCTAAGTTGTTACATTTTTACATCAGTAATAGGTTACCTATAAAATAAGACCAGTTATGGCAGTCGGGTCTATATTTTACACTCGTCACCGTTTATTATATTCAGTTCATCCTTTTGGCTTGCTGAGGTCGGGTGCTAGTCGCTCTGCGTAAAAGCTTTATTCAGATATATTTAGTTGGATCAACGCTGCTGCCCGTTGAAGGGGTAGATCCCCTCATTCAGCGTTAGAGGTCCCAAGGATCTGAAGTGAGTGCGGTTGCCCACCCGCGCGCCAAGCGTGACAACTACGGCAAATCCCCTTTTAATGTGTAAGCTTATGGGGGAGGCCTATGTTCAGTGACGGGCTTCAGCGCTACAAAGCCCTATAAATTTTGATGGCGATTCTATGCAGATAATAGTTTAATTGTTTATTTAATATGTTGTATTGCAAAAAAATTAGGACTATCATAGCTAACGGTAAACAAAAAGTGATCGACTGCATCTCCTACACTATGAAGTACAACGTAAGTTCTAAGATGAAACCTCGTTATTTTATTATAACAATTTGACTATGATTTATAAGCTAATGTCAAAACAGAACTTCATGTTAATGTTTCAGTTAGGGTCATTATACAACTTACTGCAAGTGCGATGTCATGTTATGAATTATACATAAGTACAAGCAATAGCCCTCGACTTCGTCCGTGAGGTTATATATATAAAAAAAATACTTTTTATAAAAAACTGTTTTGTTATATGTCAAATTTGCTGTGTTTCTAACCGAATCAAATAAAATAAGATAAGATCGTGCACGCATATAAATAAAATTGTCAGTGTTTGTAAAATAATATTAACCGTTTTTAAATGATTATATTGTGATGTACACATATACGATACATATAAAAAACAACATTTTTTTAATTTTGTCTATCTGTTCTGTCCGTTTCCTCTGGCTTGTCTCTGGTATGGCAGGACCGATTTTGACGGATCTTTCACAAAAAGAAAGATGCGGACGAATTCACGAGCACCGTATATAGTATAATAATTATAACATACCTGTGAGCTGTAATAATTACATAAATTTTATCCTTTCTTGTGCTATGCCTGATATAGCAAACGTCAATTTACACTTAGTATTTCGCGTGCGGTGCTACCACGCTAAACTGTACCCGTGAAAACGGAACATACTATATAGACTTTTATTTTGTAAAACTTCTACTGAATAAAGAAAAGTGTGTGTTCATTTATGTACACGTCAGAAGTCATACTTCATTGCCAAACAAGATAAAAATCGTCTCGCTGATTTGCGTCCGTAGAAATCAATATCGTGAATTGTAACTCCGCTATAGCTAACTACGTGGCGTCGATTGTTAATGGCGGCGTGTACGGATTCTTAAAAAAATATCTCATTATTTTTCGCTAACGCGCTAATACAAGTGCATTTCAAAAACAAAATATATAAAGCCATCGTAGTATGTTCATATTTCGCCGTCTCTCGAACGCCAGTTAGTCGGCCCCCGCTCGTTAATTGACTTTCGGCCGCCGATGTTTCGGCCAGTCATCGCGCCAGTTTTATATTTTTGGCGCCTATTCCCCTCCTAACAGCCCTCTATATTTTTTACGCGCCAGATCAATTATGATTCTCGAATTGGTTTGATGAATATGAATAAAATCCCATTGCTCCTGCTTAATTGCCTATTTGGATGTATCGGATCGGTTAAATAAACACGACAGTCGGGCCTCTGACACTAGTTAAATGTTTGACAGTATAATATGTAGACGTGTTAGAGTTATATTTGTTGAATTAAACGATAGCTATCGGTTTTAAAACGAACTTAAATTCTTATAATATGAAGTTTTACGATATTTAATGATCTTATTAAATAATAGTAGGTACATGTCATAAATGATTTATCTATTAACAACAAACATGTTTAATTTTATGGCTTTAAATGTAACATTTACGCATATAAATTTCATAATACTGAAGAAAATGCAATAAATAATGAAAGTGAATATTTTTTAGTAAATCTATTAAACATTTCACGCAACGCTTTTACTATTCTAATTATACACCACGGACAGTTCTACGAAAGCAATAATTATTAAAATTATAATGTACATAATGGAGGATGTATTATGCATAAATATTGAAACACCTCGTACCTTAATTGCTTTCGTTACAATTAGACATGCGTTCCGAGCATGCGTGTACGCATGTCGTTAAAAAAAATCAATTTCAATGCAAATGTTGCGAAAATTGCGCCATTTTCACATTCAAATCGACGCCGCCATCTTCCTTTTGTTGCCTATCTGTTTGAAAATCGATTTTTAAAGATTTTAACACGCAAAAAAATTGAGAAATATAACTGAATATAATTTCAATTTACTGACCAATACCATACAAGAAATCTTGCGTTGAGTAATTAGAGTCGAATTGTATGAAATTTTTATTAAACGTTTTACCTTTTGATGCCATTTGAGTATGACACACGACTCTGTTGATATAGATTCATTGAACATTGTAAAGTTTTCAACATTAATATAGCATTTGGTTAACTTTTCTAAGTAAAGAACATAAAACTACAGTCGAAAATATCCTTTTTATGTTTTTACTATCTATAAAATACACGTAATCGAGTGCTTAGACTATATTTTTGGTTGTACGTTCAATTTAAAGTATTTTTACTACAAAAGTGCCTTGACGGTTTTTTTACAAAAGATGTGCTTTAAGCATGTCTTTTATTAATATTATAATCAATATTTAATATTGTTTATGGATTTAATGTTTTATTTAAACAAATATAATGTCTGTGGAATGTGGAACACGATTGAATGTAATCTTGTCACGAGAATTGTCTATCTCTATTGTCCGCTATTATTGATGCCAAGTTTGCTGCATACTTTTTCTTATGTTTTCTTTTGTAAATCCTATGGTTATTTAAAATTGAAATTCTTATTGATTGACAAAGATACCATCACTGGTTTGGAATAAGAAACCTTTACGACGCGAAGCGGGTCTTTTTATTTTATCTTTTTCTGGATTATTCTTTGGATTTTCTAATAAAATATATGAATGAAAATTGCACCAATTTTTATTTCTTTAACATACATTGAAGCAACCAGTTTTTTAGCAGGGGTGTGCCAACTATATAATCAGTTATTACCTATATATCTTTGAGAAGCCTTTCATATCATACAAATATCCTTTTTACTGGTTTAATAAAGAACATACAGTGTTGCGCATGAATTTAAAAATTCTTCAGCAAGATAGGACACTGAATTCCAGGTCAACTGCCTCCGTAGCCTAGTGGTAAACACGTGTGATTTAGAAACCGGAGGTTGTTGGTTCGAATCCTGTGGGGACTCAACAAATTTTCATTGTTGTTTCCTACTTGGTTAGGGCAATTTGGGCAGATCACTATCTGAAATGACCTGTCATATTGTCTAAATTTTTTAATGGAGAAGGTGTGCATTAGGGGCGGCTTATGTGTGCTAACACAGGCTGATGATTATAATGATAATGGTGGTGGGATACGGTCCAAAAACCCCCAGTTGACACGTAAGCCTAATAAAGTAAATAAATATGTTATTACAATTACAAAGATTCCTGCATAATGGCAAAACAACAAAAACAATTTTAATTATGCATAGTACAATTAAGAAAGGAAGTCAAACATAAATCGGGTACATTCTTGCAACTTTAGACACAAACTTTAACTTTACTGCGTATTGCACTGTTTAAAGATCTAATTTAATCTTCAAGAAATATATAGATGGACCAGTGAAAATATGGAAGGGAGAGGGGTTATTACAACAAGATTGTGCTTCTTAACATCTTTTCCAGAGCCTTATACATCGGACACAAAGCCTGATCAAATCACGTTAGTAATACGAATTTATCTTGTCGTTACATTCATTATTGTTTTGCTACATTTAAATCACAGCTGCTTTCACCATTTGGCTTCAGAATCAGTTGCGTGGCTCTAATAGGTCTAAATTTAGATTTGAAATAATCACTCGGCGGAGGAGGCATCGGGCAATTCATATTATATATATGTATACATACATACATACTACGTATGATTAGGTTGGCGGAGGAGCGAATACAGGCGGATTCATTAGCGAGCGTGTGGTGCGTCGCAACGGGACGCAGCGTAGACGATGCAATCGCTTCTAGGGCCTGTACTGTCGGCAAAAATGCGTTTTGCTTTAAAGAAATAACGCAGTTATTAAAGAAATATATTTTTAATAACTCTTTCTTTATATAAATAGGACTGTTATTAAACAAATAGTTCTACCTTAAATAGGTCGAAAGGATTAACGTATAAGAGTGATAAATGTTTTTCAAATTTTATCTTGTACAGAATACGCAATTACATTAACACTATTCTTTTATTTACTTTACATTTGAAATATAACAGAATAAAGTTTATTTATTGGAGCGTCTAGAAAACTATATAAAATATAAAAGTTCAGCAAGAATAGATATTTAGTCACGTTACAAATGGAACTCGCGAATCTTTAAAAAAATCTGTAACATTTTATACAAATTTTAAACAATTGAATTTTATAAATCTTTTTATAATCTGATATTTTATACTGACCGTACTCCTATCGCAAAAAGGCCGGCAAGTTCCGATGCTATCGTCGGCGTACGTAGCTTGATTAATTAAAAACAATAATAAATATAATTACGGGCGCAGTAAATCGACTAAGTGTGAATTGTCATCGTGCCTATCTCACCTAGCATTTTGCATTCAGATGTCTACTTCATTTATAGACGGGGATATAGTAGAAATTGTAATTTTAAATACTATATTAAAAATTCGAATAATTCGTCTCTTATATCCTAGATATTTAAAATATAACAGATAATAGCTTCATGTAGGTTCTAAATAAAATCATATTATCATATATGTTCATCATCAGCCGGTGTTAGTCCACTACTGGACATAGGCCTCCCCTGATACACGCCTTCTCCATTATGGGTTTTGGACTGGACCCTACCGCGCTGGTCCAATGCCAAACCCACCGGCGGTTAGTGGACCGACTTTTTACATGCCCATTGAACGCATGGATCATCTTACTTTTTAAACAATTGGGTGGTCGGCCCAAATTGTCCTAAACAACCAGAAAACAACACTAACATATAGTTATTTCTACACAGAATTCGAAGCGCAAGCCATTCCACTAGGCTATGAAGGCAGTTCATTATATACGTTAAATACGTAATATAAGATTTTTAATTAAAGTAGTCAGAAATAACAATAAATCGATAGAGTCAGCATTTATAACTTGGATCGGTGATTAAAATAATTGAATCCCATTGTCTTACACGACCAATGTTTCTTGTATTGCCAAATTTTATACCGCGTTTGCCATTGCCTGAACATTGGAACGTCATTACGTCCTAACATCTGTTATGTCAGAAGCGATGATTACAAATTAAACTTGTTTGAACAGTCGATTACGATCATTTGAAACGAAATAACCATTCCCAGTGCCGACAACTTGATTGTACCAATTGTCTCCAACCGCAAGGAAGTTCGCGTGACCAATGTTGCGGTTTTGAGGCAGCGGTGTAGTTGATGGTTTTAGCAATTTATCATTTCACGGACAGCTCCTCGGCGTAACCTTTTGTAATCGCTCGCCAACGCCCTCCGGTTTTATTGTTTTATAATGGCTGTGTTACAATTTAATAACTCTTTTTTTTATGATAACGCGATAGCTGGAATGTGAGCGATTAATTTACAATTATATATAAATTACAGGACGGGTTGTTCTTTGTGTGCGCAAAGTAATTTGCTGTTGCATTATATCTTGGTTCGGAAAGCGCGAAAAAGTAAATGTAGTGTACTTGTGCACAAGATTTAAATCCCTTATTATATTAATCTTGGTTAAATGAAAGCCAAAGTATAAGGATGACAACAAGTAACTATCACGTCGATGTTTACTTAAATAACAAATCTCTTTCAATAAAAAATACTAATAATTTCTTATTTAGTATTGTAACTTAAAATTCAAGATGGCCGCCATTAAAAGCGCGATCTGTCAATCTAGACAAACTGCTATTCATCAAACAAAATAGCGAATAGCACCTCGTTAGCGCTACTTTTAAAAGTGGCCATTATGGGAACGGTGTAAATTTAAATTTAACCATTTGGTTAACGGTGTAAATTTGAATTTAACGTCCGCGGAATGCATTGCGAGCGTGTTGAGGCGGGCTTGAAGCAAAAAACATGGCGTAGCGACGCGCAATCTCACGTGATCTAGACTTTGGTTCAATCCTCGAACATCTGGTGATGGGGGGCCGTTTTAAATAATATATTGCGGTAGATTGTTGCATTGAATTTATAAATAGCATTTGATTAAAGAGTTTTTTTTTTAAATGAAGCCTTTATTCTTTTTGTTTTGTTATAATAATAAAGAAACTGTTTATTAGTACCTTTCACTGCTTTACGAACTAGACATCATAAAGATAGCATTTTTTTGAATATGGAGGTTTTTGATAGTTGTCAACGGCCATCAGCGGTATTAATAAGTGCATAGTCAATACCTAAATTAACCATTTAATACAGTGTACTGTTTTGTTTGACAAAACTGTAATTCGGCTAAACCGAGCAGCTAGCAAATGATTCCATCATAAGTCAGGAAAAAGAGTGAACAAAATTCAAGTTGATAAAAAAACAAATTCTCAGCTTTAGCTATGACACATTATATTTTAATTAATCTACCCTTCAAATATTTTTTCTTAGAATGTAATCTAGACAGCCTATTTTTAAACCCTAATTAATTAAAATATAATTACTCGCGCTTAAAAGATATACAATATAACGATGTTTTCGATGTTTTTCGCCTAAAATCATTGCGTACCATCGTAAATTATATTCAAGAACAAAACGAAAAAATCTATTGGGTTGACTTACATAAGTGGTTTTTTTAACCCATGAGGTAGCGCGATATTCATTGCCATCAAAATGTTGTTCGAAATGCTCTACTTCCTAATGGCCACTGTTAGACATGCGAAAATCTTAGTGCACATTTTTATCCTTTTGTGCTAGTTATAATCCTGGTTGTCTTTTTATCAACCAAAAGATAACTGGTATCCAATACATTAAGTTGATTTCATTCGAAGGTTAAAGCATACATTGTGATTAAATTATTATCAAGACTTTTTCTACTTCGTCTTAAGCGCTAATTCTTAACTGTACCTTGATCCAGCATAAACTGAAAACCTTCTTAACTTATCAGGCAGATTATACAGTTATGCCACGATTATAATAATTTTATATGTCAATACCAAATTATTGTATTTACTATTAAATATTCAAACATTAAAAATACCACCACCAATACGATCACATTTAATAATGAAACACGTTTGCAGTATAGCAATAAAATATAAAAATTAAATTTCGCATAACTCACCGCGTCTTATACTATGACAATAGTTATGAATTTCGTCAGTAGCCGTCCGAGGGTTCATTGACCCGGTCGAATAACGTATGTCCCCTGTTCTCGTATTTTAATGTGACCAATTCATTATCATCGCGATTCCGATCGGTCCGTGCGCTGATGACGAGAGCCGGACAAATATGATGCATTGGCGCGATCCTTGATAACTAGGCTCGTCTGGAAAAAGCCTGCTTACGGCCCAAAATTACGAAACCAACGCAATACACACCCTATTACCTGTAAATAAGGTTGAGAAATTATATATTCAACCGCAAATGTCGATGGCGAACTATTGCAATTAACTGGGGGCGAATCAATGATGCCTCATTTCGTAGATTACGGTATACTCTCGGATAATTAGTACTCTCATCTTGTACATTGGCGCGATTGTGAACGGTGCGCAGACATTTTGTCGTTTATTCGTGTTTAATGTGAATGTATTTATACAAAAATTATATATTATAGAGATGTAAGACACAAAATAGATTACGTTTTATTAGTAAAGAGCAGAGTTTACATTCGTCAAGAAAAGTATTGAATCTTTACACAAATTATGAAAAATTTAAGATTTATTCTATATTTAGACTTAACTTATACTAATAACGTAATTAGACCGACTCAAACAAACAATATTCCTTTCAAATCATCTAAAATAATTTTAAAACAACACTAAGTATGTATAAAATATATCATTTCACAGTCTTCTGCAAGCGTACCAGCGCTGGTTGCCGAAGCAACCTAATCTCGGCCCTACGGTTAACTACACCTCTAGGCGCGTCGGAATTAACGCGCCATCCGTCTTGAACCCTACATCTGGGAAGCAGACTCCCGAATCCGCTATCCAGGAGCAAAGGGAGTCAGGGGATCTCAACCCTGACAGGACTAATCTCTCAGGGTTCAGTGGCGGCCTAGATGTTGGGTCCTCAACCAGCACCATTTCAGAAGATATCGACTGACACCATGCCAAATGTCCCTCCTCCCACGGCCCCTCAACACCGCATCAGTGGTGTGGCCCCGTTCTCCCTATAGCGGCATACGAACTACCGGCATTCCTCATTCCCCGCGACGGGTACCACCTTTAACTCGTCCCCCACACCCTCCAGAGCGCAAGCAAAACAGGCTTCTCCAGCCAACTTGGAGTAGCCTCATCCACGGCCGACCAGATTCCTCTTAGCTTCCCCGCGACTTTCCAGGCCGCAAGTACTGATCTCCTCTGCTACAACAAAGCGGGAACAAGACAGACAATCTTGCCAAGTTACAGCTAAATAGTAGGTGAAGATGAGATGACAATGAAATACTTTAATTTATGGGATTCGGTGGAGAGGAAACACTGATTATACAAAATAAGTTGTTGAATTATGGAAGTATAAATAATATTAGTTTAAATATATCAAGAGTTTGAGAAAGTCTTAATATGATAGAGAATGAGAAGGCAGAGTGATTGGAGCAAGCATACAAAAAAGGCGTAAGAAATATTTTTGGTAGTGATATTTTTTTTAATTAAAATATTATGATGATTGATATGATTATTAATATTGAATATATGTAATCATAGTGTGTTGAGATGGAAATGACCGGAAAACAAAAACAGATCACACTGTGTCTTTGCAGGTTCGAATTATCGGCGTGTACAAGTTTCCTTAATAAGGGAAATTTATGAACTAGATATTAAATCAAAATTAATGCATAAGCTCACTTACTCCAAGCGATATTATTATATTCAGATATTTTACTTTCTTGCCTTCTTTAATGCTAACTACCAATCGACACAAATCTTAGAACTTTGTCAGGCTACATTATTTAAAACAAAAAACTTTCGGATTTCGAATACGCATACCCTACTGATAAAGTTGTAATTTTACCACAATATTGATAGATTTAAAAACAAAAACTTTAAGATTCAGAACACAAAATTGTCATAAATGTTGTACTTTTTAGATGGTTTACTTTGAACTCAGATTCTCCATCTAATCCAAGACCTACGCCAAGAGCGATTAAATACAAATAAGTCGGAAACTCCAGAACGTTCTTTGCATCGCAAAGAGATGAGATACATCGGGCGCCGGGTGCGACCGCACACAGCGCTCCCTTTGCATAACAAAAGGGGGCAATTTGGTGGTAAAGGGCGCAATCTGGCGACATCTCGCGCGTTCTAATGCGCCACCATTGTCGACGTGCTGTTGTCTGTGACGATTTCCTGTTGCATCTGTGGTGGTCAGCTGATGATTAAATGGTTCACGGAAGTGTCATTGAGTTTTTTTCATAAAGTTTAATGAGGATTAGAAGTATACGAATGTGAAGTATAATTAAATAACGAACAACATATACTGTCATAATAACTGGCATTTTGAATTTTGTGTAATTTTATACAGGTTAGACCGTTTATGTTTGTATTATTACAAATTCGGACCGTCATAAGTCATTTTGGAAAACAAAATAATAGTAATCTAGTAAAAGGCATCTCTAAATTGTGAATAATATTAGTTACAGTAAACGCTACGAAATAAGCTTATTTCGTACCGTTTACTAAAACTTTACTGAATATCACACACACACTTTACGGCCACAACGGACCAAATGCTAAGCACGTCCCGAGTGATACAGATTAAAAACGACGATTAATATCAGGCCGTTTATAATTCACCACGACAACTGCACGACTTGCATTTCACCTAATGAATATTTTAAGAACATTCATATCGAGAAATGACCGAGACACGACGTCTTGGGTAAAGAAACTCCGTTTCTATGGGCCGAACTCATTTAAATTAATTTGAATAAGCCATTTCTAACCGAAACAAGAAACTGCATTTAATCGCTTTAAACGAGCAATGTTGAAATACCTTCAACTTCCTTTAAGGCGACAAATTTACAACAACATTATCATGCAATATGAGAGTCGACATTAAATATGTGTTAATTTCATTGTAGTATGCACGTTCTAGTTGAAGTGAATGAATTATATTTTTTTTTCGGTGACAGAATAAAAAACCTTAGGCAAAACTTCGTAAAAACTGTTTGGCGTCAAATCCTAATAGCAATAGTAAAGTGGATAAAAAGTTAAGTTAAATTATAGAAATATTCGTCTCCTTTCAATCGTTGTATCGTCTTAAAGTTATAGTAAAATTAACAATAACAATTAGTCATTTAAAAATATTAAATAAATATTTTTTAGCGAAGTTGAACTGTGGGACACCATAGGTTTAAAAAATATATTTTTTAGATTGAGCCTAAATATAAGAGTCGTATAAGATAATGAACCAACACAAAATAAGTTCCATTGTTAGCGCAAGATTCGTCGAAATATCCCATTGTCAACCAAGAGCATTGTAGGTACCGTTTTCTGATATCTAACGTTAATTAACAATGAATTACAACATGGCGTCGCTTCCTGTGCGCGAGTCGAGTTTTTCATAACAATCGCGAGTTTTTACTATTATTTGCATAGCACCCGACAGAACAATACATCGGGCCGTTAATATCGCTGAGAATTAACCGGCAGCGGATTGTCGCGCATTCGAACACAATAAACAATACAAAAGCGCGACCGAGCAAAAACCCACCACGGTAAAGTTGCCAACAAGAAGAATAGGAAAATTGCTTTTGTTTAAAAAAAAAAGCACCATCCATTTGTTGGCGTCTCGAGACGAGCGAGGCGGTCGGCCAATGGCGCGGCGCACGTTTCCCGCCCCCGCGCGGCCGGCCAATGGCGTCGTCCGCGCCGTCGCAAGAGCAGTTTCCTTTTTTAAAAGCTTCGCCCTCGACTTCCATCCGCTTTCCCGCCTCGGGTCCGCGAAAATGCCACAGATTATACGCGGGTTTTTGGCGCGTTTAAATTATGACGTCCGAGTGTTGTGGCGGGACGTGTCGCTTCTGTCGCGCGCATTTTTTTTTTACGCGGACGTGATCGCAATGTTCGATCGGATCGGCGCGAAATTGGCAACACCATGGCCGTTCCCACGTCGTCGCTCATCGGCAGTCTGCGCGCGCGCCGTGGCCGCCATTGATGGACGCCTATTCGTGTCGCGCGAACTCTTAATAAAGGCCGACGTGGCGTTGATGAATCGCTTGCATCGGAAAATATTTTAAAGCTTGGGTATCATATTAAAAAATAAAGTGCATAGATATTCACACGTTCTAGGTGGTATAATAATAATTTAGATAACTAATGAATACGTACTGAAAATATTTTTTGTATAACGTGCGACACGCTTTTTTCGAATAGTTTCTGCACTAAAATTAAACATGCATCAAATCCGATTACCAATAAATCGAACAGGAACTTAGTTAAAAAAGAAAAATAAAATTATAAAAAAGTATTTATCATATCAAATCCACTAATTTATGGATTTTCCGCGTTACTTAAATATCCCGACGTTTCGCCTTAATCCGAAACGTCGGGAATAAATCATATTTAATAACGCGGAAAATCCTAAATAGTGGATTTAATATGTATAATATCACATAAATAAAAGAAATATTTATCATTTCCAAATATGTAATAAAATTAAAAAAACGTGAAAGTTAAGTAAAAAATTTTCTTTAAATAAAAATCCTTTTGACTGAAATAGGAAAAAGGCATAGCATTTAAATATATTAATTTGACTAATATTTTTAACTATTGTTTCCAAAATGTTTAAATTGATATACTAGGTATTATTTTGGTATTGCCATTACGATGTGTGATATCAACAACATAAACGTTTTTTTTTATCCCGACTGACTTATTTAAGATAAGAATTGAGACATAAAGCAGTAAACCCATACTCCACAGGTCCTTATTTACTTGTTCGGAGTCAATTTCATTAGAAAGTTGTATTTCCATTATATCTCTTGTTTAATTAAACATTTTAGTTCCTGGTATATTCCCTAAACACATTGAGACACGATTAAGTTCTGCATGCCAGCATAAACAGATCCGTGAAGGGTAACTAGGTTCTTACCTAGGTTAGAATTAAACATGAATTTACAGTGAAATTGAAAATCACATAAATATTTACTTAGCCGACGCATTAACTGCCAAGAATTGGCTGCGTTTGACTTTGTCAAAGAAAATAACTGGCAAAGTAATAGATAAAAATCAACACTGAAAAAGGTTTAAAAACTATAACAAGGTATTAACCAATTTGAGCGGATTAATTTGTCACATCATCATTAGCCTGTGTTAGTCCACTGCTGGACATAGGCCTCCCCTAATGTCTTCTCCATTAGGAGGTTTTTAGACCGTATCCCCGGTCACTTTATAGTTGAGGTTATATAAACAAGCTCTTTTTAGGATATTTTATATGATGTACACATTCAAGTAATTATTATAAAGTGCTATTTACTTCTAACAGACAGATAAATGTAATAAAACTCTTTGAAAAACCGTGTAAACGTTGAGTAAGAGAAATAGGAAGTCGTGTTAATCTTTCGACTGATGGCAATACATCTTTAAACGCGTTACAGAAAGATGTTTGGTAAATATAACAATAATTTTGGTACCTACACAATTATTGAATAAAGCAAATTAGAAAACGAAGAGGTTTATGTGTTGGAGTGGGAATGAAATCCTTTAATTAGTGTTATGAAGCTGATTTGTGCCAATAATAAAATTGCATTTACGGCAAGTAGTAGATCACTAAGCTATTGAAGTTGAAATAAGTAAGACGTTTTTAATAAGATCATTTATAACTCTAGACTTTAAATAAACAATAATTAAGTAAGTTAATATGCCTATCAGCATTAAATAATTGTATACAGTAAATACGTTATTTATAGAAGCAACTTAATATGCAGTCAGTCGCTTTGAATGAGATTACTGAAAAAGACACAGAATGCAGTCGCAATTACAATAAAATTATAATTGTAAAAAAGAAAATTTCAAGAGACGTTTTAAACTTGTCTATTTGTTCTTTACCTTTAATGCTTCGTGATGGAGATCATTAAAATAAAATTTGGATTTAATACAATAAACAATACTTCTAAGATACATTAACTTCATTGTGTTAAATGATATTTTATCGCTGTCTCCCTAGCTTAATACTTCTGCTGCAAAAAAGTGTTAAGGTTCAGAGAAAACTTCACACAAAGCTTTGTCATAATAGGTTCAATTAATATTTCACTCAACTTACAAGTATTTCTTTGCACTTCTAATAATTCATTTAAAAAGAGCTGATTTAATGTAGATTATTCATGTCACATTATACTAACCTTTATTACCAATTTATTAAACGTTTAACATACGTTATTGCGCGATTTTAAAGATAAATGCAGGCGTTGAAGCAAATTACCCAACGCTCTAGTACGCGCTAGTTTTCACATTGCAATGTCAATACGATAACAGATAATTAAAAGTTGCCATGTTTAATAATTACACCTTGGACATGCTGCAAAAGGACATTTAGCTTTCGTATTTAATTAGCTTTCGATCATTTTAACACTCTCCAGTTGTAAACTATCACATAAAAACTACTAATTAACCGGCTGATAGTAAACTATGCCTGCACATTAAAAAGCGATGCTATCTTTCAGATAAGTGACAACACTTTGTAAAATGTAAATTTAAATTTAAAAAAGGAAATCTTTGAGTGTTATAAACAGAACCATATTTCTAGTCTAAAGATTTCTTTAACTTTAATGCAATTTAATTTCAACCTAAAATATTTCTATTAAAGTTTAAGTTATTTAAAAATAATTTAAGGAGTAATTTGATTATCATCTGGCTTCGAATAAGGTCAGATTATTTATAGTATGCAGCATCGTTTTTGAGCTATACTTGTTAGATGAATAAGAAATCAAGGTGTTTGCGCATTAGCATATTCCGACTGGCCAGAGCAATCACGTCAGTGCCTTTCGGAGTTAGGTCATCTTCGTTCTCCTAATCCACGAGTATATATTGAATGCATAATGCAAAGGCGCTCTGCTTATAAAATATTAATATAACGGGTGGACTTAACGTTTAATTAATTTTTATAATTTAGACTAGAAAATTCATTTCCATAACATAAATAAACTAATAATCATCCCAATATTTGAACAGACTCTTTGGAAAAATAGGAATAAGAGATTTATGAAATATCGAAATGAAAATAATTAATGTTAGCCTTATTTGGCGAAGCTGTTGCATTTTTAACTTGAAAAGATAATTACGAATCATTTATTTCTATAAACAGAAACTTATCGAAAATAAGTTCCATAAGGTTAAAAATTTGGAAAGAACAATTGTTTCAACTTAAACAATGTTAATTATAGGTAACCTTTATGAAAGAGAGCTTACACCAAAAAACCTTTTAAATATTTGTTTTTACACAAAATGTATACGTTTATGTATGTTACGCTTGGAAATTCTGTGAAATTAAAGGGATACCTTTAGTAAAACTTACAAGACCCACTGCACTTTTATAAAACAAAACCTTTAAGATGCTACCGCCTAATTGTTATAGGAAATATAGAAAGAGCGCAAAGTATTTTTAAAAATCAAATATTACGTGTACTACGTTTGATGTCATATTATGGAAAAACATGCAATATCTTTAGACCAGATGTTAAAATTAACACATAAAATTGCTTGCTCGAACAGATGGTAAGAACAAGTGATGACACCCTATCTATGATAAGAACGAATAACTTACGAGCCTTAACTATTATGAAATTAATCAATTAAGCCTCTTTACGACTTGTTTAATCAGTTGAAAATATAAAATGAAGTAGACTTTTAATCACAAAGTAACATTAGAAGGCATTAAAGCTGCTAAAAATTCATTCGTCCGTGTTAGACGAAGCTTACCAAAGACATGAGTCTGTAAGCATAATATCTGTGATAAAAAAAACGTTAAAAAATTACTGAGAAGTAAGATGATCCACGCGTCGGATAGGTCGCTAAAAGTAGGCCCTAGCTATCAAGTTAATTCATTCAGCCTCCTTGTGTTAAAACTTTTTTACAGTTAATAACATAACGTTTAGACGTCAACAACAACATTTAAACTTGAAAAAATGGTAAAAGCTTGAAGCTTGAACAATAAGAAGACAATGATTAAACATAAATGAAGGGTTACTAATGTTAGTGGAGTAAATATATGTGTAATAGTGATAGCAATCCGTATATTAAATATATACGGCATAGAATATAAATATAAAATAAATGAACCGTAAAGTGTAATGTAGAACACTTGTTACCTTTATCAAACTACATACATATTTTGTTTTCTAAATATGTTGTTGCGTTAATGATTCCAAACTTCAAAATATCTTCCTATATAAGTAACTGATTTGACACTTATCTTCTTTGTTGTACATCTTATGATACACTATTTATTGTATGATTAATATAATTATAATCTGAGAAATAAATAAGAAACCTACTAAAGGTCTTTTATTTATAGCATACGAAGTAATATATAGTAGAATCGCACAGCAAAAATTTACAATAGCGTAAATTTATAGACCTTTCTGAAAATTGTGATTTACAAAATATTAAGTTCAACGGTTTACATAATATTATTTACACAATAAGTAAAAATCAATCTATCACAAATCAATCAAAAAAATAGAGCGCAGCAAATCGAAAATCGATTCTCGACCCAAAAACACATATCATTTGCCTAATTAGATTGGGCGTTAAATCGCTAAACAACCATTTATAATCTGTTCATTTAAAAATAATGCAGCATAAAAAACTCGTCAAAGATATTGTACGGAGATACCGGCCGCAGTCTGTTCGCAGGCTTCGCTCGAAAAAAGTAAAACGAAATAAAAAACACACACACACACACATACACACACTCGAGGCGATCCGTGACTCCTATTTTTTTGTTTTATTATTTTTAATTCATATTATCGTACGGCTATCCCCTTTAATTTTGTTTTTAAGTATGGGCCACGGTATGCTGCCAGCTATGCTTATGGATGTTCAGAATTCCGTGGCGTATAGTCCACGGGGCGATTTCGTTTTATGTAAATGCGGTACCGCAGGTGTGTTTTAATAATTGTGACAGATGTAACCGCTTTTTACCTCACTACCGATTCCCGGTAACTACCCTTTGCGGAGCGAGAAATTCGAAAATTTTACGGCTCCGCCGTCGGGGTCATTGACTCACGAAATTTTGACGCCTTGTAAAGTTATTTTTAATGGGCGCAAACCGCGGGTTGTTTTCATTAAATAAATTCATATAATTATGTGGTACAGAGATAGCATATAAAATATATGTACCTGCATATTTTTAAGTTAATATTACTATTCAATGTCATAAATTTCTTTAATTTGTTTTTAAAATGTAAAATTTATTCGTTCCTTAATATAGAAAAATATTTTTTATGAAAGATAATTCTTCTTCACACTGTTGTTTATTGTATAAATGTAACATATTATCTACTGATTAATTTATTAAAGTCGTAATTAATAAGAACCTCAACAAAGCTGGTATCCTTCAACTTTTTACCGATAAAAAAGAGTTACATTAATGATGTCCAATCTGCAACATCGAACAATGGCGTAATTTTTTTCCGTTTCATTAAATCACAACTAGATGAAAACATTGTGATACAATACGATGATAGATCCAATTAATTGAAACTAATTGAGAAACTAAACGAGTGAAAAAGCTTGTTAAAGTCTGCGCAAGAGGTTATGAGGGATCGTTTTGCGCCAAATCACCAACGCCATCTTGCTGCCCCACCTCTTTTTGTGGTATTTCTTAACAAAGCACTCGTTAGGGATGTAATCAAACTTCATGTACTAACAATTACACTTTTAATCCTTACTTAAACGAGTAATACATTATTTTAACGTTACATGCCTTATGATGCGCCTCTAAAAACAAAAAATCTTATAAATGATCGTAAAAACTGAAACTTTTAGTTAGTTTTTCATATAATAATAGAAATGAATACAGCACACAATTTTGTATAAACATTCATACCCATAAGGGGCCAATGATGAAGTGTCTTTCTCATCTTGATTTATCCATAAGGTTTTGTAATTTCATAGTAAAATCATAACGTATATATATTTAATTATATATTAAGGTTAAAAAATGCGATAAAACAAGTTGGACATTCATTTAATGATAAGCAAAATGCCATGCATATAGGAAATGAAGCATAAGACAGCTCATGTCTGCTTCTACCCTACAGGCGTAGGACATTAAATCTCTTTTGCCTAATACACTCGTTTCGGTGCCTACTTTTAGCAGCAAAAAGTACTGTTATTATAATATTTTTTTTCTGGAAAGGTTGTGATTTTCATACCTACCAAAATACTATTCACCAACGATTTAAAAGTAATGTTGGTAATAAAGCTTTGGTCTAACTCTCGTATTGGCCCCTGCTTTATAAACCGGAGGTCATGGGTTCGAATCCTGCGGGGAAACAACTTTGTGTTACCATGGTTTTCTGGTGGGTTACGACAATTTGGGCCGATCACCAAATTTTCTGAAAAATCCATGCGTTGGATGGGCATGTAAGAAATCGGTCCACCCACCAACCTGCATTGGACCAGCGTTGTGTGATTGGGTCCAAAAACCCCCTAATGGAGAAGGCGTGCATTAGGGGAGGCCTATGTCTAGCAGTGGACTAACACACGCTGATGCTGCTGAAAATTCGCCACAAAAGATTAAAGGCTATGAATATCGTGCAAGACCTATAACTAAAGAAAAACAAAAGGGAGTAGTAAAATCATAAACTTTGGACAATACTGGGACGGTCAGAACGTTAAGGAGGAGGCGATCGAAAACCTCAAAATACGCATATCCGTTATTTATGGTCACGGTAATACCATTATAGC
This sequence comes from Lamproptera curius, assembly GCA_029286875.1. Classification (NCBI taxonomy): domain Eukaryota; kingdom Metazoa; phylum Arthropoda; class Insecta; order Lepidoptera; family Papilionidae; genus Lamproptera; species Lamproptera curius. The sequence continues at coordinate 522,619 of JAGSMT010000039.1, read as the reverse complement.
GATAAGCTCGTAAAGTATCCGTAACGTGGAACGGTTAACGAGAACCGTTTATGCGAAGACGCGATTTTGCATTCGCGGTTATAGCAACGCGTGGCCCTCGGCCGAGATGGATGTCCCGATATCGGGCCCGATCGGGACCCGCTGAGTATGAAATTATTGGAAAAGCTCGCTTCGTGCCAGATGCATCTGCCCAGAGCGACCCGAGAAATGCGAGTGGGCTTCAAGAGATCGGCCTGATAGCTGAGAGCGGCCCGTTTCGTTGCGTGTTCGGCTGTCTAATGTTAACGAACAAATTGAAATGGGCGCTCGTAGATGTAACAGTTTTTTGGAATCGGTTCGCGTGACATTTAATTGAGTAGAAACACATAACTGAAGGTGGTGGATCCCATATTTGCAGGTGATAGGCTAAAACGATAACACCGCACTAGCGTCAGTACAATGGCGGACTTAATGCCAAAGGCATTCTCTTCCAGTCAACAATTGGGTGGTTAAGAGAATGTTAAGTAGGTGCAATAATTAACAAAAAAGAAAAGGGAAAAACATGGTTTTATACATAAGTCTTGGGTCGTTTGAAAAGTACCTATTAAATGACTAAATATTGAAAAAATATAAAAAAATTGCTATGTCCTACTTAAAAGGACACCACGGCCAGTGCTTCAAAGTGGCTAGCAGAAATGTGGCATATATCCTGGCACTTCCTTTGGCCAGGTGGTACTGAGTAATAAATAATCAGATTAACATCATTTTCATACCGTTACTCGTCATTATCATCATTAAAAATTGTTTAGTTTGTATTATAAAGGCAATATGTTGTATTGTTCGAAATATTACGCATTTTCTGATAGGTGTAAATAATAATTCAAAGCAAGCTTTTTTAAAATGATGCTCTTTAACATTTTATGCAAGCTCTTGAACTGATTTTAAAAACGCAATTATTTAAGTTAATGTAAATGTTTCTTGAAATTAAAGATAAAAGGTCTTAACTCTAAAAAGCTTATACGTTTTAACTGTAACTATAAAACAGTTATGTATCTGACCCGCTTAGCGTAGTGATGATCCTGACTATTATGCCGGAGGGTGTTGGTTCCATTCCCACCATGAGAAAATATGTAGTCCACAGCTGGACATAGGCCTCCCCTAATACACCCCCATCCATTAGGGGATTTTGGACCGTATAGTACCCGTATTGGACCAACGTGGTGGGACCACGGTGGTCCAATACGGTTGCTGGGTGGACCGACTTTTTACATGCCCATCCGACGCATGGATCATCTTACTTTTCAGACAATTGGGTGGTCGGCCCAAATTGCCCTAACCAACTAGGAAACAACAATGAAAATTTTTTTGTTGAATCCCCGCAGGATTCGAACCCACGACCTCCAGTTTCTAAAGCACACGCCTATACCACTAGGCTACGGAGGCAGTGGGGAACATAGATATTCTCTAATACGTATTTATTTACAAAAAAGAGTAAGTCTATATATTTGTCAGTCATCTAGTTTCTACACAAAATTGGTCCGTAGTTTGCGACTAGATGAAGTTGTATTATTCGTCCGAGAAAATATTATGTTCTTATTATTATCACTATCTTAAGTATCGCATTTTTATAGTAAAAAAATCTGAGCTAATATATTTTGAACATAGACGCACAAAGGCCGCTTAATCTTAAATTTTAAAGTCAAACTCAAGCATCAACATAGACTTTCGGTATTTTATTAAACCGTACATTCGGCCAGTAAATAACTATACGTCCGCATTGAGAATCGAACTCCAAACGCAGATTGCTGCCCGATTAATAACATACATTAACCAGTGGATTTACGACAGCGTATTGAACATTGCACTACAGAAGTGTAGGCGCCCGCGGGTGGGGCGGTCCCAGCCACCTGTGTCTTCGATCCCCAAACGATATTTTATGTGATTGTGTGTAATTAAGTCCCGACAATCGTTGCCAGCTTCGGCCGCGAGATTTCGCGCCTAGGCGTCGTTTTCGACACTTTTCGTATTCTGTACTGGCATCGAATCTGCGAGGATGATAAAGAGATGGCAACATTTGCAATGATACTTAAAAGTTGCGCTGGGATGATTAATCAGCTGATGAAATTGATGTTTATGTAAGTTATCATAATCGCTAATTAAGTGAAATCTTATTGGTCTTGTCTACGGTCCGTGGACTATATGAAATACGATATACATGGTTGTAGAAATAAAATGAACTGCCATAATTCAGTGCCGTCCTTTTTTCTACAGTGTTCATAATCTCTCGGTTTTTTAGATTAATTCCAATACGGACATTGTAAAGTTACATCTATATATATAATTTTTAAAACGGGCAGAATTTTAAATAATTGTAAAGTAATTAAACGCGATAAAATTCCGCGATATTATATCAAATTAATGTTTATTTGTTGTCGTAAAAAAAATTCAACGGTGTTATAAATGTTTGAATGTTTAGCTTAATAGTATATTAAGAAACAAATAACCCCTGTTTTTGAAAGAACTATAAAGTAAAAAGTCATAATTTAATTGGCTGTTAGATAATATGAAGGTCGAGTCGAAAGATTTATTTCCGACGCTTGCTTTCAGATTAGGTGAATAATGGTAGTTCGAAAGTTTTATCTTGAACGTATATATTAGCAACTAATAATCTGAAAAGAATATATCGTGAGTTTGTTCCGTGGTTAACTAATATAATAGAAAATTACTATTGGAAATAACCATCCTTTTTTAATACATTAAACGCTACTAGGTCTTTCGGTCGGTCGTTCTAAGAATTCCATAACAAATCATATTATCAGACCAATTTAAAATCTATTTGAGTAGAGTATTTCATCTTACGTCAAATTTAAATGGCTCTAAAAGGAAAAACGTTTTGATTGGTGGAACGATAGTACAATGTATGATGTTATACCAATAAGATCCCGTAAAAGTATACAAATCATATTTTGTACACTTTTTAGCTATATTAGGTAAACTTAAACCGGTAAATCAATTTGAAGCAAATGATTAAAGTTTAGCACAGAGATTTATGTTATTAGCTACGAGCTTACTACATTAGTCGGTTTAAAAATTATCTAAAATATGATTTATTAAAAAAGTGAGTGCGTTTTATTAATGCATTTGTATATATGGGTATAATCTTAAGGATATAGGTATAGCAGACCTGATATTGCTATTTTTAAACTAAGAAAACCACTTTAAACATATAAATATACGTTGTCTATCTGTCATTAAGGTTAAGAAGACATCTATCTATTGGATAGTCCTTTTTGTATGTTTTTATCCAACTTTAGTTATTAGTTCGTTGAACATGATTTTTTTGACCAAATTTAACCTGAGCTGCGCCGCTACGCAAATATTCCGACGCACCCAAAGTTTGAGTCGGTAAATAAATATGATCGCGCTTAATAACAAGGTTGGTCTTAAGTAATGGGCGCCAGGAGGCAGCGTTACATTTATTAAAAGCTTTACGCACAATTCTCGGCGCGCTATTGGAAATAAGTCGAACACTATAATTTGGGTGAAGGGGATCTCTGATCGTTTTTTTTTTTCTGTTCGGTGCATATTCGCTATCGCTCTGATGGAATTTCTATACTGCTACACAGCTTTCGACTTGTTTTTCTTTCTGTTTTAAGACTTGTGCGTAACTTAAGTAAAGTGAAATTTTGAGTTTAATATTACTAAATTATTATTAAATTAAATACCTGTTGGAAAGATCAAACTAGCAGATTTTTTTCTATTAAAAGAAGTCAGCCATAAGCTATTTCATGCAAAATGTCTGTTTGTGACAACTGTTAATTTTTTCTAATGTGATTAATTTAGTTGGCGTAATATACGATAGAAAAAATCGCGATGCTATATAACTTATTTATTGTTAATTACACTTGAACTTGCTGAATGCATTTATTATTTCAAAACTAAATGTTTGAGCTTAATATTTTCGGTTACCAAATTTTCGTTGCACTATCGAAACTGTTCACTGTGTTTTTATTAAGTATTATTTTAGTTAATTTCATCCTGAAATCTGTGATTCAGTAACGTACAAATCTGGATGATAGTTTGGTTTATTTATTTAATCTTTATGTACACACAAAATTAGAAATGGGTACAAAGGTGAACTTAATGCCGAAGGCATTCTCTCCCAGTCAAGGTTTCGGTTCATAATATATGGACTAGTTAAATAGCACTGTGATGACTGTTTCTGCCGGAAAGCTGCAGTATCAAATCACTACGGTTTTCTAGTTTTAAAAACACCATAGCTTGTATAATTATAGGATAAGCGAGAGTTAGCATAGCATGTCAAAGGGCACGTTACGCTGCATTTCTTTGGGTGATGATGTATGGCTTGTGGGTGAGCGTAGGGCAATGGGGTTGAAATCCTCGCCGAAGTCATAGCTTTGGCAAAAATTAATATACAAATCCCTCAAGTACTTCAAACGAATAAGATAGCAACAACAACAAGAACGAAACAAATAAGATAAGATAATGCACAACGAAACATGTAATAAGTCTAACAACTTACTTCGTTATTAATTATTGACACGACATCGAATTGCAAATATGAAATTCCCACTTAGCACCTTGGAGATGCAACGCGCACTCGACATCCATCAAATACCACGTCATGGGGCGTTATTAAAATAAAAATGATATAATAACACAACGCCGATCGTATCTCCAGCATTGGCAGCGTCACCATATTTGCCACGAGACTAAGACGAAGGGATAATTGTCATTGAAAAAGTTCAGTATGCGCTTTATTGTTCTCACATCGCCTCTTGTGGCGAAAGCGACGCCATCAGCGACGAAACTGGCAACTAGCAAAAACGGCCAAATTGCATTCCGATGAAACAAATTGTACAACATTTATACGCGTGTCGTATTGCCTGTGACAGATTTCGGTCGAAGGAGGCGGGCGCGTGTTTTTGTGCGACGCGCGGGAAATCCGCCCATGGGGGTCTAATTAGGTGGCCATTTTTCATCATCGTATCACGTATCATTCTTGGACGAACAGTCGCTTAAGCTTAACCTAAAAAGCGTACTCGTATCTTAACGGAGCACACAAAAATGTGTCAGAGGCGAAAAAGACCAGTAACTTTGAAAGGCAATGGATTTAAAAGCTTAAAGTAGTTATCCGCATTTAAACCCTGTTGACGGGATGACCAAGCGTTCGTGCTATTTTTCGATTTCTTCAAATCCATCGGCAGTTATTAATTGTTCCAAAATAGCGTGGCAACAGTAATAGCGGTCGCGCACCAATAAACGCGATTTCTATTTTGGCGCCGCGAATCGCTTCGTCCCCTCAGATTCCAGATTATGCACGGCTCAGGTATAGGATCGGATGTTTGCAAAGGAATACCTCGCGGCCGGCCAGGGTATGTCTTTGTGCGCCGCGATCTAGATGCCCGCGAGGCGGCGATGGTATCTACCAACGCGACAATTGCGCCGGCGCCGCGAATTATTCAGCCTCCACGCGCCTCCAACGCATACCTATCCCCGCCCTATTAAGCCGTCCGTCACGTAGCTAGATAACCATGCAGAGTTTCCCAGAAGGTCCCGGGACACCGTCACGTGCGCACGCATCAGATAGCGCTGGAATGCAGCGGACAGACACGCAAACGCCCTCGCGTAAGCATCCCTTTCCCGTCACTCCTTTTCCCGCGGATTTATAACGCCGAGATTGTTGTGTTATGTTCGCGGTTCGTTTTTGTTAAGTCGATCCAAGGATGGATCAGTAATGGACGGTCATCTTTTGTTTCAGGTCACTGTCATAACCTGAAATCTCGCAACTAAAAGTTAAGAAAATTCTCATTCCCTTTCTTATTCTCAAATCTATGTTACTGAAATCGAAACTGCAGTGTTCTTACCCAAATGGCTGAGATTATTTAGGCCTTAAATGTTGCTAACACAAAAGCATATAAGTATTGGAATTTATTAGAATTGGCAAAAAATTACCAAGCAGTTATAAGTCACAAGAAGTTCTATTGCCTGCTTTTACTTTGATTAGACATCAGATTTCAAAACCTGAAATCTGTCAGGATGGTCTCTTTATCATAAACCCCATTATTGGTTCAAAAATTGATCCCTTAAATTGTTTTTAAATACAAAATTTTAACGTCCAATTTGAAGCCTTTTGTTTGAATTGTATAAAATCCCTTAGTTATTTGAGATCTTATAAAAAATATTCAAACATATTTTTAACAAGTTATTGTTTTATTTTCGTGCCATATTTTTGTTACAATCATTTTAGCAACAGTTTGAAACTACAGCCTATTTCTGTCCCACTGTTGTCAAGTTTTACGATAACTGTAGCCTGATTGACAATTTACCGAACAAAGCACTTTCAAGTTTAAAAAAAATCTTTTAGTTTCGGTTTACTAGACAACACAACTAAAACAAAATAATAATAATGAAGTTCTATTTTTACGCTGTGTAATAATTGAAAATGGCTTACTTACAGAATTCCATTTTACTGAATCAATCAATCAATATCGTACTATTTATGAAAATAATAAGACCAGAAATTATATTTTTGTACTCTTAGAAATGAATTTGTCGTACCGTTACATCTGTTATACGTTCGTGTCTATGTCCTTAATGAAGCTGATCCGTTATTTTAACTATATATTTTATTCCATTTATTACAGAACATCTACGCAATTATCGATCACAAATATGCTCGCAGTCAGGGGTGCAATTGCTTTTTACCTTGATGAGAAGAATAACTTACATAATCAAAAAGTAATCAGAAGCTGGACCCAATTTTCAAGCCCATATAACACATGGGAAATCTTATATTACTGGCAATCAGGTAATTATGACCACCAAATTAGGAAATATTACTTTTTTTAAATGTTGCTGTAATTCATACATAACTAAAATGCAAGCTCATTCCACTAGTCTACTAAGCCAGTAAATAATACACATAACAATACATAGAAGTGCGCACTGCAATCATTTTCATTATACGCCAAGAATTTTCGGTAAGAACGTGTGAAATTCGAGTCATGCGCCATGTACTTGGAGCGATGGTATCGAATGAATTGAATTTCATTCGTTCATCTCTTCAATGAGATATGCAATAAATTAACGTTCATTCTTGAAATCTATTTTAGTATAATATCTAAAAAATGATTAAACGTTAAATATACATGACTATTTCGAGGCATATAATTACTAAACACCATACATAGATCGTCTAACATGGGCTTACTAGATATGTGATGGGTTTTTTTTTAATTATACTGATTTTTAGGAAAAGACTAAAACATTAAACAATACAATTAAGCAAATCTTCTGTTCTGCTTCAAATGAAAACAAAATAAACTTAAAAACGTTTCACATCTAAAACGAAATATGTCAAAGCATATGTTAACAAAAATACTCAATTTTAATGATTATTATATGTAGACTTTCAGAAAAAGATTCCCTGAGCTGACCCTTGAATGGACACTAAAATGATTCAATGGGTACTAGATAACAAGAAATTTTAGAGCTGAAGCAATCCCTCAGTAAGTGAAAAGGCACCCTAGTAAGAAAACCTTATAATTAATGGTCGTATGAATCCTACAGTCATATAAAACAGAGTTCCTTTTAAATAGGTATAGTATATTTATATGTTGGTAATTTCCTAAATGACTGTCTAGGAATAGACCTTCCTCCTTTTTATTCACAAAATATTTATTTAGTGAGCAAATAGTGATTAAATTTAGTGAGCAAATAGCTTACATAAGCAAATAACTTATAATTGTTACAGTTAATAATAATACAGTTAAAAGTGCAGTTAGTCGAGATTAAAATTAGAAAGTTTCCTGAGTAAAAAGTGTCGCAAGAATCATTTGCTCGAAGCGTTCCTGTAATAACTTTGCTCTATTTCCTGAACTAAGTTAGATCTACTATTTGTAATTAGCGGGAACAGAGGTTGATCACATTTCATTCAGTAGAAAGTGAATAAGGGGTGACCATCGTAAAATATCCCCCTCACCTCCGTGCTATTCCGAATATAGATTAAAATAAAATGAATAAAGACATGAACGCTTAAAATAAAAGTAAGTAAAATTACGATGTTTACGAGTATACAATTCATAACTATAGTACTTATTTCTGATAACGTAATGTCTATCCTGATTGAATGAAACATTAATGACAGATATCAAGTTCAAAAAACGTCGATGCAGGTAACGGAGCACTGTTCTTTGCCGCAATTTACGAAGGCTGTATTCATCATTGGACCCCACGTGACTGGAATGATGAACGGTCTAAAACAATAGTCATGCCTCAACTCCGACCTTCGGCACCGCCGCGAGGGTGCAGCGAACATCGCCGCACCGTCTGCGAATTAATCGCCAATAAAATAAACATAATAGAAACAAAAACGCAACACGAGATCCGCGCTCGCATAAATCATGGTGCCCCACAAAGTGGCACTAGTTGTGTGCGCCTCTTCCGATAACATTCCCCCCATTGGCAAAAACAATTATGTCGATCAGAAATCTTGTCCTTGCTTCGGTGTCTTTGTTTTCGCCGAGGCCGGTGTGGTGCCATTAGGCGCGCTGTTAAATATTTATGCAATTTATTCATATTCCCGACGAATTCCGGCGGCGACGAAATATATTACGACCATGGGGACAGCGTACTTCATTATAACACTTTATAACAAACGTATTTAGCTCAAATTTCATTCGTTCTGCGCTTTAAAGATTTACCTGACCTCAAGTTTTAAAAGAACCTTAAAGAGCTAAGGATTATCCTTAACTAGTCAACTGAAATCCACAACAATAAATGTAAAAATAAAAAAATTATAATTTCAAATCTAACTTTAAAAAACAAGCAAATGAGGAACGAGAAAAGAAACAAATCCAAAGCGGCCGTTATTATATTCGGGGATAAGTTTGACGCCGAAAAAGTGTGGTCCGGCCACAATAGGCGCATCGATACCGTGGTTGTCAAATCTGGTATTTGGTATCTGTGACGCGGGCAGCGGCCATCACGTCACCATGCAATAAATACGTCCCGTTGACAGGAAAAAAGGCGGGAATGCGCGCGCCCGGCGGTCTCCGCCGCGCATGCGTGTATGCGTTCCGAAACGCTTTTTCTTTATACTAAAACATAATTCAATAACGATATTTCGAATTAAACACGCCGATCTATGTCGAGCGTTATTTATGCCAACTTCTTTTATATTTTTGGTTTAACAGTATCAGTTAACCAGTAACAGTTATGTTGAAATTGTAATTGCATTAGATAGAAAATATACCGGTGTAAGAAATGATTAACGATTGTAAAATTATTAATGCTGTGTATGGTTTGTTTACGTGTTATTGTAGTTTGTGACTTTTTACAACTTCTACGTTTCGTGTATGTAAGCTTGTAGGTAGTATTAAAAAAGTCCTCTAGACTGATAATATATAAGATATAGTAATGGTATTATCGAATTGCTTTGTCTTAATATTGCCGTTACTAATGAACTAAATAAGAACATTGTAATTTTTTTACATTTTAGTCCCGCCTCTCTTATATAGTATTACAGCGTTTTTTGAAGAGTTTGTCTTAAATATATCTTAATACAAAATAAAACCAACACTAAACTTTAAGTTCATTTACATAAATCTTTACTAAGTTGGAAGAAGTTAAACGAATTTGATTATATGTTACAAGTATTTTATTTTTTAGTTTTTACTCAATTAATAAAAAATATGTGCAAAAGCCACACGTTTTAAAATCTGATAATGATGTCATTATGAATCACTTTTTCAAATGTGCAGGAAGGTCGGTGGATGCAGGTGGAGCAAGATCGTACCTCTTGGCGACTTATGGGGGAGGCCTATGCTCAACAGAGGGCTCTGACAGGCTGAAACAACGACGACGACGACGAATAACTTGTTCATATCGAATTTAAACTTAGATATGAATGATGCTACAAATCTATAAAACAGAGATATTTGAATATGCGTAAATAAAAATATATACATGATTAAATTTATAACACATCTGTAGATTATACCTAATATTTAAATGATATACAATATGCGTTATTTATTATGTAAAACTGCCTCCGTAGCCTTGTGATTTGGCGGTGCTTTAGAAACCGGAGGTCTGGGTTCGAATCCTGCGGATTCAACAAGTTTTCATTGTTGTTTCTTAGTTGGTTAGGCAATTGGGCGATCACCCAATTGTCTGAAAAGTAAGATGATCCATGCGTCGGATGGGCATGTAAAAGTCGGTCCACCCACCAACCCGCATTGGACCAGCGTGGTGGGATACGGTCCAAAACCCTCTAATGACTAGGGGTCTATTAGGGAGGCCTATATCCAGAAGTGGACTATCTATATATGGATGATGATGATTATGGAAAAAACTGAAATAGTACCTACACCTTAGTTATGAACGTTTTAAATTGTTCAGTTGAAAAATTCAAAAGTTAGTGACAATACATGCAAAGTTTATTTACTAACGTTACACATATTACTTGACTGAAGTGTGCTAAACACACTTAAAAGACTTGTCGATATTGTGTGTATATAACTCGAAAGAAGTTAAAGAAATCGAAAGAACACCCGAATGAATTAAATCGAGTTTAAGCTTTGATATCACGTACGGCCTGTTCATAAAGAAACACCCATTTCTGACAATTAGCAATTCGATCGCTTGATTCTATTAATACGTTTAAGACGGCTGGTTTAACCGATGAATTTCTTTAAAAAAAAATATGATGCACTCGAAATATTATGTCGGATTCGCAGGTGGACCTGACCGGATTTCAGGAAGTTCCGTGGTCAATTAACTTTCTTTTTTACCAAGACCAACTTTGTACCAAGACTTTTTTACTAGTTCCAAGTATTCGAAATGGCTTTTTATTTACAATCATTTGAAAAATTGTGAACACTACGTTACTACGTTAGTATAATCAAAAAGTCATCAGATTTTTTTAGTATCTGATAAAATAGTGATACCTTTAGTTATATCAAGGTTCACGCCAGTATTTTAGACAGCTTTCTGTTGACTTAACAGAATTCTGAGACGTCTCGTGTTTTAACTGGATCAAACTGTAGTTTGAGATATAAAATCCTGCATGCATAAAAATTGTGTGGTCGTTGTTTTCTGATAGTTTATGAAAATATGGGTAAAGCATATACCTTAAAGTTACAATAACCTACTCGTCGAGTGAGAAAGAGAGAAAGAGAAACTTTTAGTATCCGTTGTTATGAACCTGTCTTTGGCGTGGCTGTCAGCTGCGTCAAATATACTATCATATTATGTTTATTATTTCCAGTTGGTTTGCGTAGGACGATAAATTGAGTTCACATCATCACCCTGTATTAGTCCACTGCTGAACATCAGCCTCCTCTAATGCACGCCTTCTCCATAAGGGGTGGTTTTTGGACCGTATCCCACCACGCTGGTCCAATGCGGTCCAATCCGACGTATGGATCATCTTACCTTACAGACAATTGGTTGATAGGATCCAAATTCTCATAACTAATCAGGAAACAACGATAATACAAAGTTGATTCCCCGCGAGATTCAAAGCCACGACCTCCGGGTGGCGGTGGTAAGAAAGCGAGAGCTAATACCGCTAGACCACGACTAATGAGGTGGCGGACAAGAGAGTTGTCTATTATAGTTTATTTGTTATTAAGTATAATACATTTATGCACTAGAGGAAACTCGGCTCCTGAAATGGTAACGTTTCAAATACAAAAATTTATAAATACAAATCTACGATAAATAATTAATATTTCATGGTAATTGATACTCCTTCTAACATTAAATGCATAACAAAAACCAAAAACCCCCTAATGGATAGGGATGTATTAGGGGAGGTCTATGTTCAGCCGTGGACTATCACAGGCTGACGTAATATATTAAAAATACGAGTACTAAATATTTATAGTAGATACTATAATACAAGACTTTTCTTTGAGTACCTACATGGTGAGAAATTAAATAATTGTGTTTATCTTAAAAAATCAGATAACTATGCAATATTTTTTTTAAAATCAAATCACCATCCTTTTACGTAAAAATAAGGTAATACCCAGCCTAGCGCACCACATGTTTTCTCTTAGAGAAACTTAACCTTAATTCGAAGAACATAGTATGTAGAAAGTTCTAGAAACTTCGAGAGCAGCCGAAAGTCCATCCAGTTGATAGTACGCGAATACCGTGCACTATGGGCCGTGAGATAAATCAAAGTAATGCCCTATCCGTCGCACCAATACGGGCGTCCCGCTGTTTCGGCGCACAAATTTACGATCGCCCCCGTGCGTCCTGTTGAAGCGTACATTCTCGCTATTCCGACGAAACTCGCCGTGATTTATTCGAAACTTTCGCGGCTCTTCCTTTTATATTATGCATATAAGAGCTAAATGGAATCTGGGATATTTGTAAGCGTACAACAAAATGGCGGCAAAGGGAACATCGGTTGACAGCTCACAAACGTCAGTAATGTCATATTTTGATGGTAATGTTGGTATACATTTTGGAGGCACTTTATTTGATTATATTTTATTGTACTCGTTTTTACGTCTGAAATAGCGCTGTTATAGTGATTACAATTAAATTTTACATAAATTGAGACACTTTAGAAGTTTCAGATCAAAATATGCATCAAAATTCATCTAACTTATTAACTTGTGGTGATTGTAGTTTAAGTATAACATTGTGACTTGATGTTCATCCAATTAGTACTTCACGTAGAAACATTACTGGTTTTAAACAATTCTTTGAGTATTATTTAACAAACTAGTCGCACAAGTTCATAACTTAATTTTATTAGTCTTATTACAGTATTTTTTTTTATAAAAAACGTATATTTTAATAGAAAACTAAATATTTATAAGATTGCACTCCATAAATATAGTGATTTAAAGAATATTAAATTTTTATAAATGAGAGGCTTACATTCATTAGTGCATATAAAACTCTCCTTGTTATACAAGGTTCCTAATTAAATTTCTGAAGCCAGTCAAGATAACTATCTCATCTAACATCAATATAACATAAAAAGAATCTACAGTTACCAGTTACTATAAATATATATATGTGTGTAAAAAATATCATTTTTACAAAATTTTATGCGACAAACCATAGAGATTCGCTATAAAAAGATCGGCGTAACCGTGATTTAGAGACGATCCGTCTGCGAGAGCGTACTGTTGCGCGGCGCATTGTTGCCCCGCAAGACTCGCAGACTCCAAGAGGGCCAGAACACGAACGACACGAATAAATATTCCTTTTATTCCAATTTGTCAGCTGGGCCACTCTCAACGTGGACTTATCTCAACGGTAAGCCCCGCCAAAACAATACGGCATTTTAAAAAACGCTGCCATACTCGGCATTTATCATCGTTGATTAAATACCATTGTTTTGTATCGTTGGTGCGTCGTCTTGGTCGTTTTGCCGTCCCCGAGCCTTGTATTGTGGCCGAGTGGAGACAATAAGTCTGTTAAATTGGCCTCCTATACCTCAGATACCGATGTTTGTTTGTACGTACGTATCTTGTAGGCTGGCGTCGGCGGCTGTTGTGTTACTGCGTGGTGGATGCAAATTTGTTTTGTCTTGGCTCGAACTTTGCCCGTTTGCGGACGGATAATTGATGGCCAGTTTGGATTGCTGTATGAGTTATTGGTTGAGATTTGCTATGCCGTTTCTCTTTAGGAAAACGTTGGGCCTATTTTATAATTTTGCGCGATGCACGGATTAACTACGTTTGTGGTCTAGTGCTGTGGAATGTGGAGTCGAGAAATATACAAACTGTAACTACGTGTATACGAGTGAAATGCAAACCAAAGGTTAGGCAGCAAGTTTATGTTTTTGTAGTTTAGCACAAAGTCCGATACTTTATCGCTTTTTTGACAGTTTAATAATTCTTCTATTCTGTAAACGAGAGGATGTTAACTCTCGTTGTTCCCTATGTCTCACGTAGGCAGCGCATTGGCATTGCCGAAGTCCATGGGCGTTGGTCCCCACTTTCCATCAGGTTGGAAACAAAAAAAAAAATATGCATAAATTAAGATAATTTATATCATTTACATAGTTCAAACATGAGCGTATCTATGCCTAAAGCTCCTTAGTAGAGAAACAAATTTATATTCCAGAGCACAAATTTATGAAATTTGCACTCCATTTTAAAATAGAATGCGCATGAACATTTTTTTTAATAAATATTCAACTAATAATGTAATTTAGTGCTGCTAATATATAAATATTTATCATTAATCAATATGTACGACAATGATGATTTTATACCAGACTGTACATAGATGCATAGATCCAGCAACTACGCTGCGAAGATAAGTACCTAAATCTTTTATGGGACAATGAATACTGTTTTACAACAAAATTACAGTAAGGTTTTGTTTCAAATTACAAAATATTAAAATATGACATAACAAATGGCCCGCTGAGTTTCTTTCACCGGTTTTTACTAGGTCCTATTCCGACCCAGTGACAGCTTATTTGACATTTAGAAAGCAAATGTGCCGCCTCCGTGGTCCAGCGATATTAGGTAAAAAGTCGATTCACCCAGAACCAACCCGCATTGGACAAGCCTGGAGGTTCAAAAACCTCCTAATGGAGAAGGCTCACATTAGGGAAGGCCTATGTCCAGCAGTAGACTAACACAGGCTGATGAAGGATAGATGATGGAAACAAGTGTGAATTTCTATAGTGCATAAAGATATTTGAATTTGATAGCAGATCTACTTAGGATCACATATAGAGGTCAATCTTGCGTTTACACGGATTGACGTATATCTAAAATGAAGTTTTAGAATTTTTAAGATTGCTACTGACGTTAAAATATTTGTCTGATTATTGGTGTATTATTTCGGATTTACGACTGTGTTACTCACTATTGTGTTACTCAGTGATGAAGAGTTTATTTAACCAAAGAATTGTTAACGGTGATATTTTTTTGGTTGCAATGTGTTTTTTATTCATAATTTAAAGCACATGGATAACATTATTAATCATTATAATTATTTTCTTTTCAAATTAAACATTCAGTGATCCAATCCAGTTTGTATGCTTATGTCTAAGACAAATGGGTGAAGCTATATTATCAGATATTTTTTTGTTAAAAATGAGCAAGCGTAACTTAATTTAAAGCATTTAATAAACAATTTTATTTGCTCAGGCGGAGTTAAACTGCTTGCATGTAGGCCTAATAAATATATGTATATTTTTATATCAACAATTTCATGTTTTAACACCAACGTTAGGTAAACTTAATACTAAATTTAAGCAAAGTTAGATTATTGAATTGTTCTACAGGAGTATATAAAATGAAATTATATAAACTTTAAGAAACTCTTAGCTATTAATAACGCTAAGCCTGTAAGAATAATTAGTGTCGAACAAGTACAAAATGTTATTCCGTAATCGATGTACACCATATTATTAAGTAATTAAATAATAGGAAACATGATTTATAAAGTTAATTTATTACTTGAACGATACTGTTAAAAGGTTAAACATCATACACTCTGAACTCGAATGATATTATGTACATTTGAACTAGCAAATTTGTCTTGTGATATTTTATTTATTGCTATGCTAATTGAATTAACGGTTAACACAAATATCTTACTTGCAATAAATCCCAATCATGTTTAAGCGGTTCTTCCTTTTAATAAATTGTACAAATCTGTTAATTTATTTTCATTTAAAAATACAAAAAATCTAAAAAAGAAAACAATATATTTCAATGCACTATGCAATACGCTATGAGCCATTTATTTATAAAACGCTTAGTTACCGTGTAAATGCTCTAAGTTGTTACAGTTAGGTGCACTAATTTATTCAATGGTAATGTAAATCACTTAGTGCACTAACTTTTGGTCAGTCCTCTACAGACAAGTAAAAGCTAGGTCGATAGATTGATCAATAGTAATTGGCCCGTTAAAAGCAATAATGTGTGTGCAACAGAAACCTTCCACCAACATGGTATATGGTTATTTGTAGGCCCAAACTTCTTAGATATGCATCAAATGTGTTCTTACAAGCCTTCTTAACGTATAGATTATGTAAAATATCATATAGTCATACCTATAAACCTATGTTGCCCTAAGCGATTAGGAAAAAAACACAAAGTTGTTTTTTTGCATAATTAAAACCACCCGTTCCGGCAATCGTTTGTTTCCAAGCTATAGAGGCCATTCGATAAAAATTTATTATGCTTGTAAAAATCTAGCAACTTTTTAAGTATCAATCCGAGAGATATACATATATAAGTCGCGAATCGTAACTAAGCAGTCCAAAAGCAACGGAATGATATTTTAAAGACGACTTAGCGGATCGCCGTCGTTAAGATGGTAGCGCAACTGCGAAATTTAACCAAAACAGATCTTAGATAACGCATAGCGAGAGCGTGTGCTCGCGGGCACGACCCACGAATCAAGATGATGGCACGAGTGGACAATGTTTTTTTGAAACGAGCGCTTTCCGGAAATGTACCGTGGTTGGTACGTGACTCTTTGGGTTTATATTGTGGCGGCACGACTTCAATGACGCTCCCATTTTGGATCTCAAGAATGCAGCGCTTACTCCAGAAATATTCAGCGTATATACGTCAGGATCGTTATTTAGTGCCGTAGTGTTGTTGGCCATTTTCTTATGAACGAAGCTGGTGGATACGACGGTGGTGGTTCATTCATCAAGCCTGTGGTGAAACAATCCATTCTTCGGATGGGAATGCAGCAAATCGGTCTCAGGGTCAGAAGCTTTGGCAATCGTTATTAGTTAGTAGAAGACAGATTATTAAAAAATATTTATTCAGTTATAATACTCGGTAAATTAGAAACGGACTTGATATATAGTAAAGATAACCAAGGAAGAAATAAGAATTGCTACAAACAAATGTTTTTCGATGTTATAACTACACCAAAAGAGCTTGCGCTAGGTAAAGCTTTTTTTTATCATAAATTTATCTTTATCATAAAAATATACTTATTGTATTATTGTTATCTTAATACAAAAAGTATAATAAAAATAATACATGACATATATACTATATGTGGATTACATAGTAGAAATAAGTCTAAATTGCAATAGAGAAAACCATCAACCATGACATTTTTAAAACATTGATCGCAAAACCATTTGTCGATATCACTGGTCTTAACTTATTGTTAAAAAATGTTTTAAGTTTTACCTTGTCTGCCTGAAGAGTGATGATATGCGTATGATATACATAAAATAACTGCCTCCGTAGCCTAGTGGCATGGGCATGTGCTTAAGAAACCGGAGGTCGTGGGTTAGAATCCTGCGGGGGCTCAACCAATTTTCATTGTTGTTACGTAGTTGGTTAAAGCAATTTGGGCCGATCACCCAATTGTCTGAATAGCAAGATGATCCATGCGTCGGACGGGCATGTAAAAAGTCGGTCCTCCCACCGACCGACCGTCGCACCAGCATGGTAGAATACGGTCTAGAAACCCCCTAGTAGAGAAGCTGTCCAGTATGGGAGGCCTATGTCCAGCAGTGGACTAACACAGGCTGATGATGATATATAAAATAGTCTGTGCAATTAACTAGAGATATTTTTATAGGTGGTGGTAGTCCTCTTTTAACAGGGGGCTGTCTGGTACCACCGCGGTGCCAATTTCTGGCGCAAAGCATTAGTGTGAAAACACTGCTGTGTTCCGGTTTGAAAGGTGCCATAGCCAGCGTATTAACTGGGTACACAAGACGTAAACTTAGTGTAGGCAACGCGTTGGCGATGATACCCTTGATTTTGCCGATGTTTATGGGCGTCCGTGACTACTTTCCATCGGGCGGCCCGACTGCTCGCCTGCCATCGTAGCGATTATAAAACAATACGCAGAAGATGTCAAAATAGAGGCGTCCTGATCCAAGTGACACGAATAAAAATATGTTGTCATTTTAATTCAAACAGTAGATAGCAAACCTGTGTTAGTCAATACCAGAGGTCAGTGCGTAAAAACATCGTCTCATTATTGCATCCATTTAGGTTGTAGAGGTAAGAACTATTTAAATGCAAACTGTTATTAAGTTGGGAGAGAAGAGTTAACAGTTGTGAGAAAGAAATTGGAATTAATAAAATTATCTCATGCTCTCTTACTTTTTAATTTAAGCAATTTTAATGAAATTAAAAAGTCCACTCACGCAACCGACCGACTCCTCTCCTCTCTTACTTCTTAATTCAATTAATTTTAATTTAATTAAAAGTATAGAGCTAAGACATGTGTTTTGACATAAAAATAACTAAACTATATCATTAATTCATATCATTCTTAACATCGCATACGTTTATAACACTAAAACTTTCTAGTTAAAAGACAATTCTCTTGGGCTTTAATAGTTACATATTTTTTTAGCTCAGTGATCGTTAAGATTTATTATAGTAACGCGCAGCTCCCAGCATTATAATTCTAAAACCGTGACAGTTGTTTACGTAACCATAACATCGACATCATTAAAGAATATATTCGAAAGAACAAAATTCCACCTCCATTTTATAGCTAATGTACCTACTCACAGCCGACTCGAAATCATTAGCTTGTTAACAACACGCTCACATAACGACACGCAGCAGCGAAATGTGCAATGAAATAAACATGAAAAGCAAAGAAACCTGATTGGATAATCTCTTACTTCAATAACCAACCACGCTCTAGTGCAAGAAATTGAATGCGCCGCTTATCTGAAACACGTTCAGGACGTCCCATTCAAAGAGGCACCACATTAATGAGTTACGAGGACAAATGTAATGCGAAAATATGACATAAATAATAATCGAAGCCGTCGACTAAATACTGAATGGGATACGCAATTAGGCGAGTTATTGGGCTCGGTTGGATTTCGCCGCGAAATATGAAATGGCGGCCGATTCGCGGGCGGGCATTCCCGCGCGGACAAAAAGGCGGGAATGCGGTCGCAATAAAAATGTGGCCCGGGACAAATACGCGTCGCGGAAAAAGCGCGCTGCGACTTTGCGGCGCATTAACATGGCTAATTGATTTATTAATGATCGATTGCGGCGGCGGAACGGCCGGTGCGGCTTTTTGCATTGCGCCCATAACGAAATGCTCTATTAGCATGGCATAAGCGAGATGTGGACTGAATCCGATGCGCATCGTGTCCCCTACTAATGAAAATGTATACCGCGCACGGCGGGCCCGGGAAAAAGTTCGCGACGTACGGGGAAAGCTAACGAAGGGCGATCGAGTTTTCTTGCGTTAATTAATATTCTCGTTTTGATTAATTAATAATTCTCGAGTCGATTTGTTTAGTTCTTGTCGTAATTAATTTGGAGATATTAAATGGTACAGACCTGTACTGAATGTAAGTGGAGGCTGGTATGATAATGTGTATAGCGAATATGAGATGTTCACTTCATTTCATACTGCAACAAAACCATGTGAAGTAAAACGTTGTTCTACTAAAGAAATAAGACTATCCGATAGATTGGTTTGGTTTGATTTTGAGTGTTACCAGAACATCCGAGTTCAAATTCATCAATCTGTTAGTTCAATCATAGCTTCTACTCGAGAATACTACATACAGTTTTCCGATACTTGGAACTAAAACAACACAGTTTCCAAACATCCGTTTTTGAGCATGAATAACGTTTCAAATTAATCCTCTGTCAGATATTGGCAGTTCAAAATCAATCTTAATATTGACTTCCACTAATGCAGATGAGAAATGTTTACAAAAGCTAAATTAAATATATATAGAGCTTTATATATAATAAAGGGCGTGACTGTAACAGCAGAATTTAGTAATACGAGGGTGGTCTGAAAAGTTTCCGACCTCAACTCAAAGATGGTGCCACTCGTTAATAAAAGCTAGTGATTGTAGTTGTGCATATTTTAGCAGTTACTCACCAAAGTTTCGGCCATTTTGGACGCGCAGTTTTTAGTTGACAGTCGTTTGAGTGAGTAGAAGTGAGTGTTTTGTGAAAATGGAAAAATTGAGTATCGAGCTGTTATTAAATTTTTGTTTTTGAAAGGCAATACGCCTACGCAAATCAAAGATGAGATGGACTCTATGTATGGGGACTCTGCACCATCATTTACCACAGTGAAATTTTGGGCAGCTGAATTTAAACGTGGCCGTAAGAGCTTGGGAGACGATGAACGTTCGGGACGTCCAAAAACTGCAACTACTGACGATAACATTGCTAAAGTTCACAAAATGGTGTTAAACGACCGCCGAATTAAAGTGAGAGAGATAGCAGAGGTTATGAAAATGTCCAAAGAACGTGTTTGTCACATATTAAATCAAGATTTAGACATGAGAAAGCTGTCCGCGCGTTGGGTGCCGCGTTTGCTCACATTAGACCAAAAACATGTTCGAATGAACATTTCCAAAGCTCTGTTGGCGCAGTTTAGGCGCAATAAATCCGAGTTTTGCCGCCGATTAATTACTGTAGATGAAACTTGGATACACCATTATACGCCCGAAACAAAACTACAGTCAAAACAGTGGACTGAACAGGGGGAAGCAGCTCCAAAAAAAAGCAAAAACTGTTTTTTCGGCTGGGAAAGTGACGGCGACTGTTTTTTGGGGACAATAACCGAGCATAAGAAGCGGTAACCTATTTAAGATTAACAAAGGCTGGTAATGATGATGTTGATGATGATAATTCAACTTTGTATTCTACGAAATCGAATCGTATTCCATTTTAAAGTACCTAACCATTCATTACAATACCTTAAAAGGCAATATATATTCAATACCATAAATTACAGAAACGAACTTTTGATATTTTATGATATATTTGTAGTTTACGTATAAACGCCGAACAAACATCTATTTTACAAAATTCGGTGATCAATACGGTTTGTATTGTTTGTACTGTATTCATTGACTTAAGTTTCTATAATAATTTAAACCTAAATTTTCTAAACCATGGAAATGCTAACACAACGAAAGGCACTAAATCTTTTAACATTTATCTGGGTCAGTACTTATGCAAAAGGTTTTAATCAATCAAAACTATTACTACTAAATTTTTATCAAGTCATAACCAAGTTTTAATCAATCAATCTTAATGTTGCGTAATAATTGTTATTTATTGTGTAATTCCACGTTTATAAGTGACACGGGCTGCAACGATTAGGGGCTCGTCGCAGACATTCCGCGGACTCCTTTATGGATCGTATACTCGTTTTACAGGCGTCGTCGCTGATAACGGTTGATGCGTTTTAGATTAGGCAACCGCGTAGCGTTTAGGGCCGTTTAAAAAACGGTTAAATCAACGCTGTAATCGTGACTGTATGGGGGTGAATGTCATGGGATGTTGTGTTTGAGGTAATAGTACTAAATTGTCGATATATCGATTACAAGTTTGAGGCTTTTGCTTAGTTTTACTGGTAATAATACTAGAAATGATGCTCTTTAGACTGGATTAAATGGGTACCGCGGATGGTGGCATGGTAATTCCTTGTACAATATTTGTAGTAAAAGAGCCTTCCTTGTACAATATTTGTAAGCTCTTTCAAACTTTATGTCAATATATTAAGTTACTAGTTAGTTACGTTTTATTTAATAACTTGGTATATACATATATTAAGACAACACAACGAAGTATCAGTGATAAAAATTGGCCCTTGCTTTATAAACCGAAGGTCTTGGGTTCGAAACCCGCTGGGAAACAATTTGTAGTATAGTTGTTTTCTGGTTGATTAGGACAATTTGGGCCGATCACCCAATCTGAAGTCTGAAAAGTAAGATGATTCATGCGTCGGGTGGGTATGAAAAAAGTCGGTCCACCCACAAACCCGCATTGGACTAGCGTAGTGGGATACAGTCCAAAACCCCTCTAATGCAGAAGGCGTGAATGAGGGAAAGCCTATGTCCAGCAGTGGACACCGGCTGACGATGAATAACTTAACATTGATTTCTTTCAAATTCAGGTCATAAAAATTTATGTTTTTATGACCTGGATGTGAGAAAAAAGTTCTTAATGTAATCCAAATTAAAATATTTAGGTCATACCATAAATTTCTAAGAATGCAGCCCCACAACGGCAACTATGATGTTATGTTGATATGAAATGTAAAAAACAAAAAAACGACTTCATGCACAGTTGCAGTGTTAATGTAGTATCGAATACTGTTCCCAAAAAATTATTATAAAAAAAATATTTAAATTTTCAAATATTAAATTTTTCCCATAATTTTCAACACAAAAAACTTCAATCTTGTTAATTTTTATTGGACCCCGATATATATTATTTTTAAATACCCATACTATCCCACAAGGCATAACCAAGACTGGACGTAAGCAATACCAAGAAACAAAATTCGAAAATCGAACGAGTTAAGAATCAAACATGGCGTCTCCGTCCGAATATTAAATGACGCGCCGCTCGTTATAATGGACGATAGACGGACGCACCCGATGCGCTACCGTTGCCTATCAGATACAGTAGCGAGTGTCGCGGCCATTACTCTATCATATTTTATCGTCGGACCTGTCCCGCGATATATCTGTCGATACTTCAAAACGCTCTACTCGAGATTTTTATGGAGCGACGCCAAATACTGGGGACTATCGCACGATCTGTTTCTCTCTATTACATTGGGCGGTGCTTAAAATTTATAAAAAATAACACTGGATATAAAAAACTTAACAGACTCCGAACGGGAGCCGCGATTCGTATTAGATAATCGTAAGCACTGTGTAAATGGTCGGATAATGAACGGTTTATGAAAATATTAATTGATCTCTCTAAGAGGGTTCGTAATAAAGAATTTTAATATTGCGCTTAAATATAGATAACGGTTTTTTCTATCTTTAAGTTTTTTTTAATTATTTCTCATATTAATTTTCAGGTACATTATTTGTTAGACTGACAATGCATTTTCGGAATAAAATTACAGCCCGTTGTTCTTATTAAAATATTAATTAACATTTAAATAATTTGTTTTACTCGTATCTATGGTCCGATTAGCGTATGTGTGTCTATGACTTTGTCCAACTAGCCGCTAAGTCGGTTATAAAGAGAGCAACTATAAAGTCAACTAATTGACTTAACTAATCACGGTTTTTGGGATGTCAGTGACCCTGTATATTTATCTGTATTAATTACGTCTTAGAGTTTTCCCGAGTTCTTAAACGGTATAACTCTTTTGTTTTTTTACCATATATAGCATAAATTATGACGCCAGCAACTGCAACAAAATTATATATGAAGCCCTTCTATAGACGAAGATAATCATCAATAAAGAAAGCTTAACAATAAATATAGAAATGTCATCATCAAGACTCATCTCTGATATAAATTAAGCTGCTCGTACCATACCATAACATAATTTTGACACATTAATTATTCATCAAATTATTTAGCTTCGTTGAAACAAAAAAAAAATAAGACAAAATATCTCAAAGCAAAATTGTTGACGCAATCATCGCATCATACCAGTTTGAGCGATATCAAAATGTTTTAATGCCCGAATGCACTCCGATTTGCATTCAGTTTCAGTAATTCAGACAATTTAGAAGCACTAACCGTAACGGTTCTAAAGCATTGGTTTCATCTTTGCCTATATCAAAATGAATTTACGAATAATGAAGTAAAAATTAAAATCCTTCTTACACATTTCTTATTATCTTTCGGTTTTAGCAAATATTTTAGTTCAGTATCAATGAAATGATAAACAATAACAATAATTTTATCAATGAAATAATGTAAAATAAAAAACACATCGTTAAGTATACTAAAATTTACTTGGTTTTGTTGTAATGTATTTGTACTCTTATTTTAATGCACTTTGTAGCCCGTATTTTTTATTTCCTACATAAACATTATGCACAAACACAATAAATGTTTTTCTTACGGAGTAATATCTTTAAATTAACCCATTAAACAATAAGTGTGCATGCATAAAAGTAAATTTAACATTATATTTAATAAAACTAATACAACTCATCCCATATTATTTCTCAATGATTGCTAAACTTATTATACGATGTTTATCATATTTCATAAGAAAATTAATACATAACAAACTATTTTAAATCGTCTCTGTACTTGAATTAAATATTTTACACCTCCTTTACTCGTGCTTCTTTATTCACAACACATTCCTGCTCATTGTAAATATGTGTACTTAATTTTGAAACAAGTTCAAATATATACCGAGCCTTGTATAAAAAACCAGATTTTGTTCAAAGCTCTAGTAAAATAAATGTTTCCATTGTTAATAAATCGTACTAACTTCGACATGTTAAAGTTACTATGCATTTATTTCTAAATATAAATACGAATACCATAAATACTCTAGATACTTTGATTTATCCACAATCCGGTATCATTTGCTCAAGAAGACGATATTTATTACGTTGGAATGTCAGAGATTCTGAGAGGACATTGTTTTGTCTTTTACCAGAAGGCATAAACGTTTCTAGGATTTATGGATGGTGGTTCATCTCAGCGGGGGTAAGGAACGGTAGCGACCTCAGCCACCCGTCGAGTCCTTGTCAAAGGACATTAGGCTATTAAGGGCCCGGCGAGCGGTAATTAACGAAAGCTCCGCTTAATTAAATATCGAATGTATCTAATTATATTATTTACAGGCCGTGTTTTATTCGTTTTCACCAGCTGTGGCCTACCAGTTTTATGTAAACAGTTTTTATATCAGTGCGGTAGTTAAAATTTTATTCATTTAGTATTGCTTGTTCAGTGAAATATATGGGTGGTTTGAAATTCCTAACGATGTGAATTATATAGGTCTTGAATATTGGTTTTATGATTATATTTATTTAATTAAAGCTTTTAGTAACGATAACAATAACAATACAACGAGACATGCTATTATTTAATCTTAAAATCCATAAACAAATGATGAAATTAGTTAGAATTATTAATCAAGTATCTGAATATTTAATATAATATAAATACATAGGTATTTATATTTCTAATAGAGAATAAAACAGGATCAACACTTAGCAAAGCTTAACTTGCAGCTTAAGCACACAAAAGGTGAGTAATACGGAACTATCAATCGAGCACGATATTAAACGGATAGTGCACTAGGAAAGCGGGCATGCGACGCCTACGTCCAATTTCCCAGAAGGCGAGGCCCACTTGGGCCATCAGTCACGCCATTTCACTTATAATGATGTCAATGTTACCTAACAGAGGCTCTTGTCCAACCATTGTATGACTGTTCAGTGAGCGGACGGCCCAAAAAAGCGGTAAAAAATGACTTCCAATTTATTTGACGCACAAAAAGGCGCGTTTCCCATGACACGGTCTTGGGCGGTACGAAAGCTCGGCCACCGTCCTTCTTTATATTTCTTTATCGCTCCTCTTTTTATGAACGCTTTGACATTTGGAAGTTGGGCCCCACTTATTAAATTAGCCTTTGTATTTAAATCCACGGACCGAACTACGCGCCGCGCCAGCCGCGACGGCGACTGATGTGAAATCGTTTGCGTTTATGATGTATATTGTGTTATAGATTGGAATAAATAATAGTTGTGTGTATATGAAATTCAATTATTTATACCATTTACGTGACCAAATGTATTATAAGTTTTTTTTTAATGTCATGCTGAAATAAGATATACGTTTTAATTTTATTATAATTTCTTTCTCATGAACTGATTTGGATTTCCTTTTATTAAAAGACATTATGTTTCATAACATATTAACTCAGAGATATGGCTCAATTAATAATTCACAAAAAAAACATCTAGAATATTTTAATAACAACTTCAAAATAACTCCATAAGGCTTTTTGATGAAAGTCTTAAAACATTTTGTCCACGACTTTCTTTGGGAAGTTAGCAGCTGAATTACGCCAAATATTGCTAACAAACATATATATTAAAAAGAGATAAGCAATAAAACATAAATCACGCCGTAATATTGTTAGCCTTGAAAGAGTTTAACCCTTTAAAGTTATTGTATATATTAAAAAGTTGAATAAAATATTGCCTTTCTTAAAATAAACATTTAACACCCGATATTTTTTTTCAATACCCCTTTCTAGTATTAGTTAATTGGATTTAATGTAAACATAAAGCCTAACCACGTACATATAGTATAAAAAAATAAGTGGAAGATATTTTAGAGCAGGTGAAATTTGAAATTTCACTTCTGTAAAATACATAAATAGAAGTAAATACTCACTGGAAAGAAGGAAAGGGTTTATTTGATATATGATTTCAAAGAAGAATAACACTACATAGGATAAAACAAGGTCGCTTTCTCTGTGCCTATATTCCTATTTATGCTTAAATCTTCAAAACTGCAGAACGAATATATATTTCCATAGATTTTACAGACATCAGTATTACATCCATGCGGATTTGGGGCGGGTCGCTAGTATAACAATAAAACAAATACAATAAACAAAATACCCGAATGCACCAACAAGATGTCATCCTAACATATGGAATTTTAAAAGATTGCTGGTTTTCAATGTAATCTATAAGATTTAATAGATTTAATAACAAATATAATGACAATATAATAATAAAGGAAAACAAAAATTTATAAAAACTGAATAAAATAAAAAAAGTTTACAATAACATTTATTATAAGTATACAAAGAGATTATAGCAAAGAACATCTCAAATAACGACCTATTCTGTCCGTTTTGACTAAGTATTTAAGAAACAAGAATTTCCAGCGTTGGATTTCTGTATAAAGTACTGAAAGTATGTATTTTTTTTTTTACTTGAATGGTTTAATAGACTTAGAGGTTCTTACAGAATTGGTACAGCTCTTTGAAGCAGCATAACGAAAAATACCTTGAAAAGTCAATGTATGCAACCGCGGATAAGCAAGTCACTTTAAATATAAATATGCTGATATATTTTTATTAAATAGAAAAGTGTTACTTATGGTTCAAACTGCCTCCGTAGCCTAGAGGTATGGGCGTGTGCTTTAGAAACCGGAGGTCGTGGGTTCGAATCCTGCGGGGACTCAACAAATTTTCATTGTTGTTTTCTAGTTGGTTAAGGCAATTTGGGCCGATCACCCAACTGTCTGAAAAGTAAGATGATCCATGCGTCGGATGGGCATGTAAAAAGTCGGTCCACCCACCAACCCGCATTGGACCAGCGTGGTGGGATATGGTCGAAACCCCCTAATAGATAGGGGTATATTAGGGGAGACCTATGTCCAGTAGTGGACTATCACAGGCTAATAATGATGATGATGATAATGATACGGTTTAAATAAGATATATCAAAAAGCAATGTAGTAAAGTAAAGTATTCTCCAAGAGGACATATTAAGAATAACGCGGCGATTAAAAAAATAATTAGGTAACATAATAACCTTAGAATAGGGAGACAAAATCGAGCACACGCATGCTGAATTTAATCAATGAATTATTAGATCCACCTATATAAACATTGACCGAATACAATATGAACGCATGCCAGTTTTAAAAGAACAAGAGTTCCGCGTAATCGAATACGCATATCCATTGCAAAATTGGATGTTTCATCATTAACAGCATGTGCTAGTCCACAGCTGGACATAGGCCTCCCCTACTCTCGCTTTCTGCTTTAGGCGATTTTGGACCGTATCCCACCACGCTGGTCCAATGCGGGTTGTACGGGTGGACCGACTTTTTACATGCCCATCCGACGCAATGGATGTTTAGTGATACAAAATATAAATAACACTACTGTGCCCTTCGCACCGGATATCACTACTAGTTGCGAATGACTAGGTTGCGTCAGAAACTATTACGGAGATGCTCCCTTGGTTAATTTTCCATAAACACGAAATCCACCACGTACAGCGTCTTCAACAAACTGAAATGGCATCATTTATTGTCAATTTGATTAGGTTGTGGAATAAATATGAATGATTAATAACAATTAAGAATTACGGTAGCATCGGATACCGCTCCGAGGGCAGCTGGCATCCATCAAACGGGACGTATCTCGTTTTGGTATCTGATTAGGAATGCAAGTAACGAGTAGTGGACGGTGATGCTGACAAAAAGTCGATACGGAAAAGGATAAAAAAAAAATCGGCATATTTTTGAGGATTTCTTTGTGATGTTATCTTTTGAACTTGTGTTGTTTTCTACCTGTTTAGATAGGACGCGTCTGAATTGATGTTGTTTCGAAACGTTTCATTGACTGTTGTAGCCGATGTCAGCTTGTTTTAAACATTTTTTTAAGAAGTTTGGGTTATTTTAACTACTCATGGAAAACCTGGGACTATAGATTCTATAAAAGTCATTACAAATAGATATTTGATAAGCCCTGATTGTGCTTAAGATATGAGTTTTTATTACATAACTATGAAAAATGCATAGGGATTTATTAAAATCAGTAAAAGTCACAAAGTCTACGTCGAAAATTAAAGTGTGCCTAATTAACTTTGTTTTGTCCTAAGAATACATAACAATCCAAACCCAAAAGAACATAAGTTAGGGTCAAACTCTTATTTACAATTATCAATAACTCAGTATATATCTACATTCCCATAACAGTCCCATATAAGTAGCAGATTTTCACCGTGACTTTCGGTATAGTAGAACACTATTTTGTTTAATTTATAACACACACAATATTTTTTAATATTCAATATCGGATGTTAAGTAAAATTGAATATTTAACTACGTCCGTAACCTAGTGGTATGGGCTTGTTCTTAAAAACCGGATGTCGTGGGGTCGAATCCTACGGGGATTCAACTTTTTCCAAATTGTAACCTAGCTGTTTAGGGCAATGCGGGCTAATCCCCCCAAAGTAAGAAGATCCATGCGTCGCATGGGCATGTACAGGTCTATCCAGCGCCTGACCTGTCTCCAGTCGTGTCGGTTATCCGTCCCATCGGATTTTAAAGAGCGAAGGAAGAGGGAGTGCACCCGGTGTTTGTGTGTACTCTTGTACTCTATAATATTTCCTGCGTACTTAGCCGATCTTTAATATAGATCGGCCATCGTAGACTAAATCGGCTTGGTTAATATTACGTTATTATTGCACAACAGTATTTCTTTTTTACCAACTATAACAGTGCAAACCACAGATTGAACCCTCTTCCGTATATGTCCAATACCACCATACAGTGACAAACCTTAAACGAGAAAAATAAATATTCCCATCCAATTTTTACTACGATAAAAGGGACCATTATTTTAATAGCTATACCTAAACCAGAGAAAATATGAACCACTAACCCCTTTTTTATCTTTCTAATGGATTTTCTCGAGAAATGACCCATCTTACTCAAAGATTATGTAGCTTTCTAGTAGTGAAAGAATTTTTCAAATCTGTTTACTAGTTTCGGAGCCTATTCCACACAAACAAACAAATCTTTCCACTTCATGAAATTGATATAGATTTTGATTAACAAAATATTCAAGTACGTATGGCGTTCTTATCAGTAGATTGCCGCTATAGTGAAAGATAAAATGGCCACTTCGTCGCTATGGCATACATTATTTACATCAATTTCGTCTTTGTTTTTGCTGTTGTATAGATAACTCGCAATTTCTGAGCTTAATTAATTTCCCATGTATGTGAAACCAGTAGCACCGTACATCCATCAAGCGTGGTATTATAGCAATCGATCTGGTAACGAAATGGGCGACCCGCATTCCGATAATGTACAGTAATGAACCGAACGGTTTCTCTATCAGAGCATACTGTGGTCATTGTTCCGCTATACCCAGATTGCTTAACGGTAGTCTTTAGAATGGCCACTTTGGCGTGGACGTATAGCTTTATAGCCTATGTTGAAATGCTAGAGAAAAGGTTATAGTCATATCTCATTACAGGGCCACATACTTTAAACTCCTAGCTAAGTTATTAGGTGAATTGGATTAAGAAATGACAGATACAAAGGGCTAAAGTGACAAGAAAACAAAGAAAATCATTTTATTAAATTATGTTTCGTATTCGCGTAAACGTATGATAATATTATGCTAAGATATAATATGAAAAAAATAAAATACCAAATATAATAATAAGGTAACGTGGTCCGTGCTCATTAAATATAACCGCTTTGTTTCTATTTAAAATAAATGTTCATCTTAGTAAACAACTACTGATTTAGGGAATAAAGCTGGATTGGCGAATGTTTATTTAAAAACACGATATTTCACAAATAACTGAGCTAACGCAATAAAATGGGAAAGACTAACTTCATAATATCTATTTGTCGAACGGTTTGAAATGCCAGTGAAATACACGGTGGAAATAAAAGAAAATTTTAAAAGCAATATGGTCCTTTAAACAAAACACGCATCACAAACGCACTCTTTACCAACAAACGTCTATAAACTCGTACAAGTGTCCTAACAGAAAGGTATACGTCCACGATATATCAGATATCAATTGAAGAATTCGATCCAACGAACTGAACGCGCTGTCGCTGATGCCTCCGTACAAACGGCTAAATGATGTCCGACATTAATCCTAATGTAGCTACTAACTAAAAGTCGTTTAATCTAAACGAAAATATTCCGACGCACCAATAAAACTATGGAGCGGAGAAAAAAGCGACGGTCAAATGGTGCACGCTGCCCGTAAGGTATTCGATGAGTATGACTTCTTGGAAGCAGTAACATCCACTGTCATATCACGACCGATAGTGTTGGGGGATGGATATGGTAGGAATTTGGTTATCGATAAAGTTGTAAGACATAACCTTTGATAGGAGTACGATAGCAAAGTATAATCAAAGTCCTTTTATATATCTTAATGATCGAAATGAAAACAATGTGTGATTTACTTTTAATATAGTAAAAAACCGATACATTTGAAGAAAAATACTATCCCCACTTACATAAACAGCTATTGCTTAAAATGTTAAAATAATTTAGAATGTCGAAAGTTACCGCTGACAATTATAAAAAAAGAAGACATGGAAAAAGTTTATCATGATTATTTTCCGAAAACCTTTTTTTATTGACTATTACCGTCTTTTATTTATATTTCTTTTTTAAAACTATTAGTAACAGTTTTCACGATTATTTTCATCGATAACACAAACCCCTGACATCACTATACAAGAGCAGGCGCAAGCGCACGACAGATGATCAGTCATGTGCAAGATGCTGCCGCGATAAGTGCTCGGTAGCCGCTCATTAATCTACCCACTCCCCACCACCTACCTGTATCACTTCAATAATTAAGAAGGCATACATAGCCACTAGCCGAAGCCACAGTTATACATCACAAGTAGAAGCTGTTAAGAATTTGTCAAACAAGTATATCATGTAGTTGAATGTAAATTTCATCAAAGCAGATATAAAACTTGTTATTTTGGAAAATATTAACAAAATATTTACCAAAATTACAACATTCTAGACAAGAACGTCTCTGTTATTGAACTATAGAATACTTAAGCAAGAGGCTTAGAAATGCCAAGCTAACGGTACCCGGCGTCATAGGGTCTGTAAGATACGTCCCATATTCTTACTCAGGTCACTCTGTCCATGTTGTCCTTCTCCACGATAGCTGGAGGGGTTGTTTTATATGATGCTCTTTAAATTATGTACATTAGTACCCAAAAAAAATAATACAAATGGAGATTTTATTTTTCATAAAAATTTTAATGTTTTGATATCTAATGAAGGTCTGTGAGCCCCACCCTTATAACCTTAGTCTAAAATGACCAAGCCATATGGGTCCAAGTTAAGACAACCTATATACAGTAGATCGTCGCGGACAATGTAGTACCCTTGGATATGAACGCGTTGAGACAAAAATAAAACAAAAAATATAATTTATTTCCTATGTATTGAAAATCTTAACAAACCACTAATCAATCCGTAAATGCTTTTTTAAATAACACCAAACAACAGAGTACAGTCATCGCCCCCCGTGTCGTTTCCCGCTCATTTCGCCACATTAATATCACCTGACGCCTCCATAAACAGGTTTCCGATGTTTGCAAAAGCCAAACGTAAGTGCACAACATCTTAAAGCGAATTAAACGTTAAGAAACGGTTTTTGGGAGCTTTCGGTAGTGCACGACTAGGTTTACCATGAACATTCAGTTCCTGGGACTTTTTCTTTCTTTTGTTCGTAATTATTAGCCAATCTCATCTGAACACAAGTAATCATTAAAGTAAAATAGATAAGTGTAATAATTTCGTGTTTTAGTTACATAGGAAAAAATGGTTAAGATGTTTTGATAAATGTAATGCAATGACATTTATCAATTAATTAGTTGAAATAGGGACCATTTCAACCAACTTTGTAAAAATGACAAAACATGAAAGTATATTTTAAAAGCATTGTACAATGCAAAAGCCATAACTACTGCTTTATACTACCATTTCTTTATTAATATTTTCGTAATATAGAAAACGATTGTAAGTTTAAGAGAGTTGTCTAGCACAAACAATTTTTACTTTTTAATCATTAACTTTTGCTCTGAAATATACCTACTTATCAGAATTACTAGAGTTAATTATAATCAATTTAGATTTGAATATTCTGCTACATTAGGTACTATTATTAGTTTATAATGTAAATTTTTGATAAATGATAATATATAAGAATAAATATATAATTTGTGTATTTATTATGGCCACCCTGATTACGAGGGAGCATCGCACCGGTTGGACCTGCAATGGCTCTGAGATGCAGGTTTATCAATCAAGTTGAGAGTTTATGAGTAACATCAGGGGTAGAGTTCCGCTGTTAGCAACATTTGTTTTAATGGCGACCCACTGTATGCATAATTGAGGAAACCAGTTGCCTGGTTAAGCTTTGTGGCTTTTAACCGATGAATTATGGTAACATTATACTTGGATGGTGTGGTATTAAGTAATACACAAAGGTAAAATGCGATATAAACTAATCTTATTGGATGTTTAGCAACAGTTAGTGAAAGCATCGTAATAAATATCACAGGATATAAATAAATTAATAGTGAATTTCGAACATTTTGTAAAAAAAATATGAGACGAACGTGTACGGTCAAGTTACTTCTTTATTTTTATTAACTACTTTCAATAAATCAGCCAACTCGACGTAGGTAAGTAACGGTTACGTTAATATGACAAAATATAATAATTTACTCAAATAATACAGTTTTATAAATTACTTCCACGAAAATTTCAAATAAGATGGCATAATTTTCTTCATATCATTTTGATATATTATACAGCACTTTGGTTTATAATAAAAAAATAAAAACTATTTTAATGTCCGAACCTGGCAGCTAAATTCACAATAATCATAGTATTTCTAACTAACGGAGCACCTAAACTGGAGTTTCGGTTATAAAAATTCGCTAACCTCTCACCCGGAGATCACGATAAGCGACTTCAGATCAAAACTGGCTCCACATAAACGTGATTTGGGGAATGCATGTCGTATTCACGAATCACGTTTCGCTCATATCCAAATTACGCGAAACGCTAACACTGACCGCGTTTTACGACTTATGGGCATTATATTTTTTTCTCCAAAAAAACCAAATCTCTCGCATGCCATCAATTCGGTGTCCGGCTAATTTAATTTGGAGGTCCAACGTTTCTAAGACGAGTCGTGGCTTCAACGCCGTTCTCGGAAATCGTAAAGGACATACTTTCTACATTCGGTTCACTACGTGCGTACTTTATGGTCCCGAGTGGAGACGGCGTATGTGATCTTGGATATGGAGGGAATACGATCCGGCCTGGACGCTTCGGTGACGTGAAAATTATCAGTTTATATTATGGATATTATGAACGAGTGTACGATATCATCGTGTATAATTTCAATGTTTAACAGCGGACGTCTAAATGTGGGTAAGGGGTATTAAAATCGATTTCACTTCGGCTTCGTCTTTATTATATTTAATGTACAATAAGCCAGTGGAAGATTGGTTATGAACGATATTATTCATACTTTAGTACGGTTTTTATTTGCGGTGGTAGTATCATAGTGCTTATTTCTGCCGCGTACAAATAGCGTCGGAGCGACGCCTTGTTAGAACAAGTTAGAACTTGTCGTGCAATTTGCCTCCCACAGTCGTAAATCTGTGTGGAACAAATACTGTCAAATTCTGTAACTCCTAAACATATTGAAAAACATTATTTGCTTTAATTTTATGTTATCTCTTAAAATTAAGCTTTATTGGTATGGCCATTACTCGGGTTATCATATTAATGTATCGAGTGTTATGTTACGTGTTGGCAACTGCATTAATAATATTCAAAACGGTTCAGATCGGCAAGCACCGTTACGCGTTTGCTCTTTTACTTTATGCTAAATTAAAACATGAGAACATTTTACCCTCAAATTAACTGTAATAATGCCGCGTAATGAAAACATTTTCAAATACATCTCATTTCATTTTCATGTTTATATATAAATTTCTTTTTTCATTATCTCATGTATGCCAAGGAAGTTTTTTATGGAAACACGCAAATCAAAAAACCTTTATTTTTTAAAAATATAAGTCATATAATCTAAACAATGATTGATTGACAAAAAAAATATTAATTAAATAATAATAGTTTTTTTTTTCAAACAATTTCAAATCCAAAATTAGCCGTATTGAAAGGTCGAAAATTTTTCAGAACGCTGTCTGTTTAAATGAATACTTAAAATACTTTTGAAAAAACGACAATGATATAATGATATAACTACAATATCCACCTAATAAGTCAGTTTCTACGACCGGTCAAATGTAATATCCCTCTGCAGGCTTAAGAAGTTCTACAAGCTTGATTGTGAATGTGGTCTCTCTTATATAGGCCAAGCTGAGCGATCCATTAGAACAAGGATAAAAATACATAGCTGACGTGAAGCACCGGTTAAAGAAGTTTGCAGTATCTATGCGACCATGTGGTGGATCAATCCAACCATTATATAAGATTTGACAAACCACAGATCCTCGCCTAAGAACACCGATTCCTTACCAGGATGATACGGGAGGCAATTGAAAACAAAAAAAAAACTTCCTACTTTCAATAGAGAAGACGGTTAGGTGTTGCCTCCTGTTTTGGATACAATTATTCACAAAATTAAACCCAAGCATAAAATTACTACTAGACCTCAAGATACCATAAGTTCGGTTTGTGTAAAACGGACTGATAAATAAAATACAGAAATGACGGAGGTCGGGTAAAACACTTTGACAGACGAACAACACCTCGGTCTGCCCGTGACCATAGATCCTGTAAAGTGTCTGAAACGTCGGGAAAGTTGTAAACCAAATTAAACGCCATAAAATCCGTAGTCTTTTATTAAATCGTAACTACAATATCATTCGACTGAAATAAAACGGTCTATACGTGGTTGAATGGTCAGTAATACTATATATTGGGATTAGTTGAAGTGGCAATACACTATATGACCAACCGCTTACAAAACAGAGCATCTTTCTTTAAACTTCCAAGATCAAGAGGCGGACTTCTGATCAATCCAGATTTACCTACAAACAGTTCTCATGCAAAGCGACATGGCATCTGACGTTACAACTCAGAAAGTAAACAAGTTAATAAGAAAATTAGATGAAAATATGTAATCACTGACGAGGAAAGATGTTTCTCGCAGGGTTCAAATCTATGACCTCTGGCTTGTAAAGCAAGTGCTAATACTACTATTTATTAATAACGCAGTTTACGTCACGATGTTTTCGAGCCGATCAAGACGTTTTGGGTTACGGTAGCTCATCTTAATTAGCACAACTAATTCAGGTAAGCTAATATGACAACTAGTTTTAAAAAATACTTTTTTAAGTGTGTAATTTCCGTAAATTATAAAATCCTTTTTTAACAGAATTTAAGACCAACTGAAGAAAAACTTAGGTGGAACTTATTACCACTAGTCATATTACCTGAATTTGGAAATTAACTTATTTACGCCAATTTGACAATGCGGTGAGGTATCAGAGCGCATCTGGGCGCGGCAAGCGAAATAAATCAATTGACTTCGCTTACCACGGATTCCACACAATAAAAAGGAGCCCCGTTTAAGATTCTATCCTTTTATTGTCGCTCGGGAGCGCTGGACACGTTTCCAATCTACAAATACACTGGCCCCATTGCAGACGATAAATCAACGGTGGGCAGCGAGCCCATTTCCATGTCATTAAAGTGGTCCACGCGGTGTTGAATGGACAGCTTATTAATATCGTGCCACGGTCAAAAGTTAATCGGGTTTAAGTCGCTCGCATCGCCCACGAAGATCCATCACAATCGTCATTATTCACACACAAATTATGTAATTTCAATAAATGGAACTTATTGAATAGCGATGAGTGTCGGTAGGCCGCCGCGGGACCCCCGTTGGGTGGCTGGCAGGGCGGGCTATTACGGGCACTCGGATCTATCTTAACAGCACTATCCATTACTGCTTACTACTTATCTAAGAAACAGTAAACATACTCAAGCAGTAATGCAGCCTACACAATGTATAATATACAAGCACAGCTATTATTAGGACGGTAATCCCACCAGCCTCCCTCAGTCCACTATCAGTCTGAAATAAACGCATTTGTTTGAATAATCGACCTATCGCCCGCCGAGGTCGCGACTGGTGTTAATGAACCGAGCTTGTTAACTGACTACAAATATCGTGGAGTAAAAAGACTGACTATTATAACATTGTCTACGGCTATTTATAATCGTTCAGAAAAAGCAATTCAATGGGAGCCTGCAATAAGAGGTCTGTTAAGAGAGGTTCAAAGTTTACGTTATGCTCTGTATAGGGTTATTCATCATTGACGTTAAAGAAAGGAGTCCAATAGATCGAGTGTCCGTAATTGATTTATAGGCAAATATTATATCTGTTCTCACCGGGGATCTGACTGAGTAATGACCGTGTCAAAATTCAAATGCGAAAATGTTCATGCACTGCTGATGGTAGACTAATTGCATTTTTTACCGAACTAGTAATTTGAGAGTGTAGACCTCGATCTAAGTTGTAAGTAGCCATTTATTTCAGTATATAATAGTTTATTGTTGGATCCTTTTAAATCTAATACATTCTCGACCAAACAATAATCTTTATTAGCAAAGCGAACTTTATAAGATATTGTATGTGGGCTCATCTGCACATAGGCTGAGACGCAGAGAGTAAACAAAAATAAAAATCTATGAAATGTTTATTACAAATATTTTTTACTCGCAGAATATTATATTAAAAACCCCCAATATAATAATAATTTCAAAACAATAATTCCTAACCCATAATGATATTCATTTATAGGTCAAAATCAAATGTGACATGAATATTATAGACAACAAACTTAACATGTAATAATATTATAGTTGTCAAAAGTCACTGGTATACCATAAGAGTTAGTAAATGTTTACAAATAGTTCAACGCTTTTATATATATACCTAATGTGACGGCATATTATGTCACTATAGATGACGTTAAAGTTTCTAAACCATTAGCTTATATAACAACCATAATAGCTTCTTCCGCATTCAAACAAGAATACCTGGAGTAATTAAAATGTATGAGCAATTTCTGTGCAAATTTTAGAGCATACAACAACAACAACTGAACATAACTTCCGCAGTTCAAAACGCCATAGCTTAAGCTTTATGATGGATTTTACCGAAATATTTTAAATGGAGTGACCCTTATTTATGGAGGGGTCATTCAATCGCCGCTCGCGTGTCCCATCGATCAGCTGCCATCTTTACGCATGGCCGTCAACAGGGCCGATCTCTTCCCTATCGGTTATCAAAACAATACAAAACGCGATGCCCCGATAGCGATCGCGGCCGGGACAAGCCCCTAAGCCCGTTTTTTGTCGCTTGACATCGCGCTAATAATACTCATGAGAAAAATGCGCGCCGGACCCCCGTCATCCTCCTTTTGTTTTTAATTTCAACCTCAGTGGCACCGATTTAATTGGGCCCCGACTACGGCCAGCGCACCTCCGTATTTCACCTCGGCCCGCTTCATTTGAATATTTAAAGCATTCCGAGCGTCCGCCGTTCTCCGTTCCCTTTATTTCAACAAATACAATATTTATATGTTCATTTCAGGGCCGGTGTCATTTATTTGGTGACGTGACTTACCGGAGTCGCGTCCTTCCCAGTATCGGGAATAGTTAACGCTCTTGCCGGCGCGCTCGAGTTTCGTCCCCTTCGAAGGGACGGGGTTTTTTGGTTCGCTTTTGAACGCGCTTCGTTGTCCCCTTTGCCGCTTATCTCGGACAAGATTGGCCGTTTTTAAATGAAGTTATATCCCGGCCCGATTGAACACCAGCCACGGAGGCGAGGCGAATTTTTAATTAGTGTCCACGGATGTGGGAATTTCGAGGAATGCGGCGGCCGTGTCGCGAGTGCGCGCGGATCCCTTAATTGAGACGTGGATAGGGCGCGCCGGCGGACGATTTGTTGGACGCTGCCCGATTAATTATGAATTAAAGGGCCTAAGTGGACGTCCGCGCGGTGCGCTCGCCGCCACCGCGGTCGCTAACGAACGCAATTAATGAACGCACCTCCGCGTAGCGCGGTGCCCCAGGATCGCGTGATATCGACGCGATGCCGTCACTCCGCTGCCGCCTTGTTATCCCATTAAGGGCCGACGGGCATCCGCTCGCTTAACTGAAGCAGATGGGCCGAGTGGCAAGGAAGTTGCTTCTTTGAGCAAAGCATGCAACGCAAAGCGTGAAAATATCAAACTATAGTTTAACAACATAAACAGATGTCAGCAAAATAACCTGAGCATAGTTTCATTATTTGACTGTTACTCAGGGGATCGATATCTCGGTTAAAATTCGTCAATGAGAACACTAAATGTAGGTATTTGTTTACATGATTCGAGTCTAATGTATGCAAATGCAAAAAAAACTTTATTTATTCAAAATATATTTTTGCTGCTCAACCAATGAAATAACAATACTAGGTATGTGTTACTCATCTTGAACAAGCGCCATTACATTAAAGGCAACATTGTCTGGCTCCCGGGCAATGAAGCCACGGACCACTTCCGCCGCATCCTCCAAAAACCGCTCCTCGCTTGTAGAGCCGTGGTCGATCGGCAAAGATTTCCTTCCATCCAACTCATACAATACACCATCTTTGTGTATGAACGTGACAAAATGGTGACTGACAACATCGGGCCCGTTAATGGTTTCATGACTACCGCTTGTAACCACATCTTTGTAAGCTTCTAGCAAGGCTTCAGAGTTTTCGAGTAAAGCACCTTTGGCTGCGGCATCCAGACCTTTAGCGTGTTTCAAGTAGCTCTTCAGTAGACCGTCTTCTAGCTTAATGCAGTTTGTATTGTTGGCGACGCTGTGCACCAGCGCTATAGTCCCACAAACATTGCTAAGCACTTGTTTCAAGTGGAAGATATCTTTCGGAACGTCCCAGCCCTTCGTCTTTAAGTCTTCCTCTTGTTCTTTCCTTAAATCTTCATAAGGCTTTGATAGAGGAAAAAGGAGTAAGACCGCGAGGACCGGTCGTGGCAACCAGGAAAGACCGTCTTCGTCAAGACTTACTACATCAACCATTCGCCATTTATCGGAAACACCCAACCTCTTTAAATACTTATTCATTGTTTCTGGATTCGATTCCATCGGTACAATCGATGACATTTTTGCGAATGACTTTATTCCGTAATTTAAAACGATATATGTTTGTAATAAAATTAATTATAATGACAATATTGAAAGACAGATTTATATTTAACTTCTTTATTTTATGACGCAAATGAAATGAGGTTTTCATTATACTTAAAAGCATATAAAAAATATTATTCAGATATAAATATGGTAACAGATAGTTTTAACCCTAATTCTTGGAGGACAGAGAAAAGTGTTATAGATTTTAATGCAAAATTAAGTTGTTGTTATTTATAACTGCAGCATATACAAAGTAAAAAAAGTTAAATATCATTTATATATTGACAGTTCTATTACGTAAAATTAAAGTACTGTTTTACACTTAAATAAATCAAACTACTTTGTTAGTAAAAGTAGGAGTCCTCTAAAACATGATTTAATACCGTCATAATATTAAAAATTCGAATGTATTTTCAAAACACATTTCTGGTACACACGAACATTACTACTCAAGTAGGCCTTTTAGGAACATATTATTAACAGTCTTCTACAAATTATAATAATAATATTTTTATTATTCAATAATAATTATGCTGCTAAAACAAGTGATGTAACATATATTAAAAGCACCCGTGACTTTCTGTTCTAGAAGAGTAATAACAGAAAGTTTTAATTTTATAAACATTTTTTCTCCTTCTTCTTTCAAGCCATTTACAAAAGTTGTCGTGAGGTTCATTTCTAATTCACGTAATGTACAGTTTTGACGTGTAGCTACTGGCATTTGAACAACACAACCCAAAGGTTCAACTGTTTACTGCTAACTGCTACTTTTCAGGGGCCGATAATCCAGATCGATTCATATTTATACAACTATTTAACCAGGAAACTGCGCTAACAAAGGTTTTCCGTAGTATTCGCACCCTTTATCTCCGATTTGCAAAAAAGTATGTGCGTACCTATTTACACGCGTTAAAAGTAACGCTGTTAATCGCAACAATATAAAAATCTTTTAAATTGTATGTTATGTCTCATTCCACGTTTGTAAAAATAAATATCGTGAAAACAGTTATTATTTATGTGTCGTGTAAGCGCGCAAAGCTAATATTTACCTTCATATTTTTTCCTAACATGTCAAAAGAAGTAAGACTTCAAAAAGACCTGAAGTCACTAGGCATTTTCGACATTTTTATGTTTCCTCAACTATCCAACATTATATATTCTTTCAAGAACTTTAACGAAACGTCTATAAAACACGGCTGGCCATGTTAGCGGTTAAGAAAAAACAGGCAAAGCGAAAATCGAATAGCACGTCAACAATTACGTCGTATATTTATAACTTACTAGGAACACAGTTAACAAGACAGGAGACGATTACATCGTAAGTAATATAATTGGCGTGTAAAATGAAATTGATATTAATTGCGACGAGCGAATGACTAATATGACTGGTTATTTAGAGCCGCCATATATCGTGATATAGGCTCTGTATTTATAACTATATTTGTGTGGTAGCGAAATAGTTTATAACTTTATTAAAAACGCGTTCCGCCATTAAAGGCAGCTGTTCTTTTTCGTCGGTCTCATCTCAGCTGCGCGGTTTACACGAACCTTTCGGTTAACACGAAGATAACAGTTTTAAACTTTTCCTTAATTAATATTAACACGCTACGATACTTTGTTGTGTAAAAGTTAATGTCAATTAGAGATAACTAGTTTTTAATAGTTAAAAAGGTTATATTTTTAACAGATCATGTAAACAGAATAAATGTTTAATAAATTAACCATTGATTTCATGGAAATAAAAATTACTTTATAAACGGATGCTCTTGTTTTTAAGTTCAGTGATGACAAAACAGTGGTACATTATAGTGCATATCTTAATTGTATTTGTATTATTTGTCCTATTATAAATATAAACCTATATCATGTATGATATATATTGTAGAGGAAATTGATTGAACACTGGCTGTTGTCCACGGCTTCGTCCGCGTGGTAATATATAGGACTTTTAAATGTAGTCTAGGTTAATTCCAGTTACCTCAGCTATCTTCCAGTGAAATTTCTGTGAAAATCAGACCAACCATTCCAGAGATTAGCCAGAACAAATAAACAAGTTAAAAAAAAATCATGTATCGGTTTTATATCAATATGTCAAAATTCAAAAACTGTTATTTTGATGTCTCAAACCTACACTCCAATTTCATTTATTTGTATACATTAAAGACAATTTTAATAGCTTAAAATAGGAAAGACTACTAGCTACATTTAACATCATAAAATCAATTTTGTTTTCATGTGCTTGTTCAAGATATATGTGGCATTACTTAATTAGACTAGTCTCTTTTCTGAAATTTGTATGAAAGTGTAGATATTTGTCATAACAAGCTCACCTCCGACTAATTTCTAAAAGCACTAACCTTTAGTTAACACATTAATAATTTGAGGTAAACTAACTTTACTTAATATAACTAAACAACTTAAATTAATTTATTGATCATTTTGCAAACAATTGCAAAAATGTAAATGTTCTTTTCTTATGTATGGAGCACATATTTTGATCCTAAACTTTATTCAAATCAGTATTATTGTAACCTGTAACCATTATATGAGCCCAGAAAAAACCCAGTAATTACACTTTTGAAATTTGCATATGATGCGCGCTCGATATTAAAATGCAACACGCAGTTTTAATGAAATTATTAAATTCTAAAAAAAAAATATTGAAGAAATCGAATCGAATATTTGATTCTAAATTCAACGAATAATTCGATAAAAAAAATATACTAATCCGAAAAAATCGAACAAGTTTAAAAAGTAATCGAATATCATTCGGGAACTATTAAACTATTCAGGAATTTTCGAATTAACAATAATAATAACAACAATCGCTGTTACCCTTTTGAAATTCATCGACAAACAATTGCATCAGTTGAAGCAATCGCATACGCAACCTTTTGCAACATCGAGCTATTTAAAGCGTCTTCAATAACCCAACTAATAGCTAATAGGTTATCTATTACGACAGAGCATCGCTTCGTAACACTCAAGAGGCAACTCCCTCTCATTAAGGTGTCAAATATTGTCAAACATTCTCCGCATCCATTAAGAACGCCGCTGGAGGCGGGGCGTGTAAGCGCGGAGGTGATAACAATCTACGGATTATCTGAAGATAACGCATTCTTTCGACGTGTCGCAGGTAAATTGACTCATTATGCGTGTAGTTTTGCAAATTTACGAAGAAACTGGGAGTTAACGATATAATTATACATAGATATTAGTAATGCATCAGTATGATAAACGACTTAATGATTTTCTTAATTATGTCAACGATTTTTTTATGTAATAAGTATGACACTGTTTTATTGGCACTTACACTGATAGTAAAAACTATGTACGAGCAATGAAAAAGTGATTTTTAATAATCAAATTTGCTATTAAGATTTTGTAGCCAATTTAGTTAAATAATATTATTTAATGAAACAAATAAATTTTAGTTTAATTACGAAGCTACAGTGTACCACTCTTATTAAATTTAACATAGATGAACTACCGCGATGTCTACTTCTTCCGTTAAAACAATATTATACAATACAAACAACTGTATTTCGGTATAAGAGAACTTTGCTAGTATCTTGTAGACAAGGTATACGACCAATCATGGCTTATGCATGCCAAGTTTTCGCTTACGCATCCTCACACTCCTAAACCAACTACAAGTAGTACTAAACAATTCATCCGCCGCGCCACCAGGGCGCAGTGGTACCAACGATACGTAGATTTACAGCGACTGCAATTGCGCGACTCCGCGAGCACTTTAAAAGTTAACTCGCAAACACATAGATAAAGTAGTCAACCACAGTAACCCTCTGGTAAAAGCAGCAACGGTCGATCCAGACGCGTCAAATCGTGACCGAACGTTCTCT
Source organism: Lamproptera curius (assembly GCA_029286875.1). Lineage (NCBI taxonomy): Eukaryota > Metazoa > Arthropoda > Insecta > Lepidoptera > Papilionidae > Lamproptera > Lamproptera curius. The sequence goes on along the minus strand of JAGSMT010000039.1, from coordinate 479,267 downwards.
CGACCCGGACGAGGAAGGTCGCGGACTTCGGACCAAGGGTCCTCGACATCGAACCCTCACCACACGGTAGGGATAGCACAACTCACCTTTAGTTCGCCCTCGCTTACGAGCACAGCGAAACACCACACCGCGTACACTAGATTCACCCGCGTTCCAGGGCGGTTCTCACCGCCCCAGCCCTCGATTAATACAGTCGCCAGACCGTTGGCGTCCGGTTCGTAAACCGATCGTCGACGATCCTTAGGAGAAAACAAATGCCTAACCCACGTACCTTCTTACAGTGGCCTCGTTTTTAGCAAAAATGTTGGTGGGACGGTAGCTCGCTGAACTCTTTTTAGATGAAGCTTATTAAGACAAGAGTCTGGAAGCATAGCATACAAGACGAAAAAAAATCTTGAAGCCAACTCATGTATATAATTCGCGGATGATTTCGTTTTATATTAAGCTTTACTTATAGGCAGGTCGTTCTTTACTTATAGGCATGTCATACTTCACTTATAAGCTTGTTTAGTTAAGTCAAACAAGAATAAATATAAAAGACGTGTATCTTTGCAAACAATTAACTAGCCAATACAAGTCAGCTCTGAAACTACTTTAATCGCACCATAAACAAATTTCATTTCGTGCAATTTCTATAGCATACTTCGAATACGTTATCCTCAGACATATTGTCGGAATCACTCTCGTGTGGTTCCATAGCGGGGCGTGCGATTGTCTTCGCTGACTACCTGCAATTACGAACTAAGAGCGCTCATTATTTCGGAATGCCCTACGTAAATACAATAATCGATTCGCATGACAACACGTCGCCGACGGCTGCGGTGAAACTATTAAATGTAACTCATTTTGCTTAGAAAGTTAGCGTAAATCAACTCAGGTTTTCAATAAAAATTAAAAAGAAGCAGTAAAACATAACAAACTTTAATTTGAATAATTAATAATATTTCTATAATTAAATCACTGGCAAGTTTCTGTCAAAATATATTTATTGTCACTACATAAAACAAAGTCGTTTTCTTTGTCCCATATCCCTATCTATACTTAAATCTGAAAACTACGCACCGTAATTTGATGCGGTTTTTTTAATACAGAAGCTATTTAATTGACAGGTTTATATGAACAATTCAAGCAGTATATTGAAAATAAATGGTAATAAATTCAGATACATTTCATAGATTTTTCAGATAAATGTGCGGAGACGGGGCGGGTCGCTAGTTATAAAAAAATTAAACTTTCATACTATCAATATTTGTCTCTCTTGTAAAGCAAATCCTTCTCAACGTAACATTTTCCTGATAATTTTTAGAACGTAATAGAGTGAGTTCTAGTTAAATGCGTATATTACTTAGGGCGACTAGACTTTAAACGCAATATCTGTCTAGTAGGTATGTAACTCAAATGACTACGTATCTCTAACATCAAAGTTAAAACAGAATTAATTTCTGTTGTCACTATTTGAAACTTCTCGTTTCAGGTAATAGCGAAAATGATAAATGTAAATTCAATTGACTGCCTCCGTAGCCTAGTGGACGTGTAGTATGGACGTGTGCTTTAGAAACCGAAGGTTGTGAGTTCGAATCCTGCGGGGACTCAACAAATTTTTATTGTTGTTTAGTAGTTGGTTTGGGCAATGCGGGCCGATCACCCAATAGTCTGAAAAGTAAGATGATCCATGCGTCGGATGGGCATGTAAAAAGTCGGTCCACCCACCAACCCGCATTGGACCAGCGTGGTGGGATACGGTCCAAAATCTGATGATGAAAATCAATCAGGATATAAAAACGACATCCAAACATAAGAGAACATAATAATGAATGTAAAATACGTTACAACTGTGTGTTGTTACAGCATAATTTTACAGAATAAATTAATGGAATAATAATAAAAATGAAACAAAACCTTCATCTAAATATTTATTTCGCTCAATGCATACATACATACAGACAATGAAATGATTTCACATCAGCTGGTCAACGCCATCACCGCCGACACAACAAATACCTACACTTTGTACTGGACACATTCAAACAGCCCTATTATAAAACATCTAAACAGTCAGAATACGCTCAACACTACAGACTACAAATAAACGTCAAGCCGAGATACTTCAAAATCGATTAAAACGAGTATCGATAAACAAAAGTTTATTAGAAAGAAATTATTATTATGAAAAATCTTCATCAAATAATTTATATATCAAAAAAGTTACATGCCTATTTTAATACAGTAATCAAAACATATTAGGATTGAATTGTTCTGATTTTAATATTCTTACATAAAATACTTCTGTTGGTTCGCCTATTCATGGATAATTTTACTTTAAACAGCCTATTACATACAGTTCTTTGTAATATAATATCTGTTTCGGTACAATGCTTATCTATATCGCTTCTAGAAGACATGTCACAATATAAGTCAGTCAATATTCTTCGAGCAAATGTAATGCAATAAGATAGTAAAGACACTATTTGAGGAAATAACATTAAAAATGGGTAGCAAACTAGTTTTAATATATCCGCAAAATAAAGTACTTTAAATACAATTGCATTTGTTTTTGTAAAACATTGTATCCTAATATTGTACTAGATTGGTTTTATAACAACGATAAATAAATAATGCCATGCCAAATGAGATTTGATTTTTTAGTGACAAAGCGACTATGGAATGGAATGATGGAAGCTTTCAAAAAACATAGCGTGTTCTAATTTTCTGCGAAATTCAACCAATATATTTATACTTCAGCGCTTATATTTCCAAATTATTTCCAGATATTATTCGGAAAATGTAACGTCAAATGTTTAAAGAATAAAATCGTTCGGCTTCTTTAGGCCAAACTTACTTCCAAAGTTAGTTTAAATAGTTATTTAAACTTAATGCACAAAGTAATCTGTACTTATCTTATGGCTTAATATTACATGCATATTTTACCAGTCAACTTTACTTATATTATTGCCAAATTATGGCTTCTGTTTTAAATTCCATCTTAATAGTGTCTTCACTAATAACATACAAAATAAATAAGCCCAACAAGGTACATCGAATAAACGTTACTAGAAAACCTTGCATGAAATCGTTCGTTGAAAATGATCCTTAACGTATACACCTTAAGAGCTAAATTACAAAAGCTACCATTGTGTAAAGTAAGAAAATATCACTTGATAATTGGAAAGACTTGAATGTGTGACAATAACAAGATTCAATAACATACACCTGTCTTACGTTAATATAAAAATGCATTGCTTTAAAATTATACCAAAAATAATTATCACAATTTGACAAAAATATTTAATTCATTAGTAACTGTTTTAAAAATCATTTTATATTTAATATTTTCGTGTAATTTATTCTATTGAAATGTAGGTTTCATTATATTGAAACGTTTGATGAAAATATTTATTAAATTATACAGATTTATTGAAAAGATCAAACACCTCACACGGTCGTACATTTTCAACGATTATAGCACATGTAAGAAAGCACGGGTTGTATAAGTTCATTAGAAAATGTTATAAAATTGCTCCAAATATACTATTCAATATATGTCGGCGAAAAAAATCGAAAGAACCGTCAATAAGGTTAGGATTTATAAAACTATTTAATAATCAAATATTTTATTACATAAGTTATTAAAAAAGAAAAGTCGAAAACGTTATTTCTGAAACCGATGAAAAATCATAAAGCAATTTTGCTTGAAAGTTCAACATTAATAAATAAACTAGCAACCCCGCATCCCCTTAGTGGGTGGAATTTCGTAAAATCCGTTATTACCTGACCTCTACTCGGCGAAAGGAATATTCCTACCAAATTTCAAGTCGCTACACCTTATGGTTCCAGAGATATCGTGATGAGTCAATATATAGGTGGGAATCCCTTTGAGATATATATATATATATATATAAAACAAACCATACGTATATATATATATATATATATACGTATGGTTTGTATTGACGGTTCTAAAAACTTTACAACGACGTATATAATCAATTAACACTAAGATTGCACAGCTAGAGGAAGATTATTTGAAAACCGCCTAAACGTTATTACAATACATCACAAAGTAAGTAAAACTATTTAATAAAATATTCGTATATGTTAGAAACTTCGATATTCATGCAGATATAAAAAAAAAAACTCAAACTACAAAGATAATATTATCGGAGTAATACTGAATCATAAAAGATTTTTTAAAAATAGTAAAATTAAATAAAAAAATATAATTGGCACTTTCATCTCGTCAATAAAAAGTTGCTTACAAATTGAGCAGAGAAAAAAGAAAATTTGAAAAAATACGCTAAATACACTTATAAAAAATAAAATAAAAATTTATTGCTTACATAGAGCTAACAGCTTTTTTTTTTGTTTTATAATCGATAGGTCACAAAAATATTTTCCATCACATTTATATTTCTTTTCAAATAGGAATGACTTTTTCTCAAAAAGAAAGATTATCACAAATTTCAATAAATCTCAAAAGTTCCAATAAAATACTGATGTCAGAGATGAATTAATTGATGACTCCACATATTTAAAGTGAAATAATAATGGCAGCTAAGACTACATATTTGGTAATTGTGATAATATAAATGTTAACACCAAAAATTAGGTTTAATTAATTATGTTAAAATAAGGTTTCGGGCACACATATCAACACAAGAGGAGATTTGCGTTTCGTTATTTCCTTGTGGATACGTGTGCGTCACGCTTTAGCCAATGTATTAATTTGTATCCTAATGCACAATTGAATCCTAAAAATGATCGCATCACGATGAAGTTATAAATATAAACACTAAATTACATAAATTTTTCACAAACCATGTTGTAAGAGACTCATTCTTTTCACGTCAAATTTGATTGTTGAAACACTAAAATACTTAATTATTTCTTTTATTTACGCGATTATTATACATATCAAATATGGATTTGATATGACTAAAATACTTAGTTTCTTAAATCAATATAATATAGGAATCTTTGTATTTTTATTTAAAATGCTATTCAGACAGACCACAACGAAATCGTAGTAAGAAGCCGACACTACATACTCTTTAAAACATTATCCAATCATCAATTATTGTAAGATTTTGAATTGTTATAATGAATACTAAAATAACGCCTAAAAATTTCGTTTAAAAATTGTAAGCCTTCAATTTCGCCAATGAACTAACAAATAAATTGTAGATGAGAATCTATATCAAAACATAGTCCAAAATGAGACACGAATGATCTCCCACCCGTTGCGTATTTAATGAAAAAATGTGAAATTTAACCCGAATGTACTGATGTTATTTAAATTTTACTCTGTACTGATTAAGAACATTAATGGTCGGTTTTGGGCAGAGCACAGGCTGAGTAACCATAGCAAGGCTAAATTTAATAAGTCATCACTCTGATGGGAATAAAAACTGCGTAATTCTAACTAAAACCTTAATAATTTGTGTACAAGACATCTGTCCAAAAGTCACAGAATAAAGTCAATCAAGGACGCCATTATATACTACACGTGTATTCTTCACGAATTCCTTCACTTAAAATTATAAATACTTTTACTTAGCAACTTTAGAAACTTATTTTGTGCGTGTTTGTATTTAAAAAAAAATCACAATTATGATGTACTGCGTTCTTAAATACAATATATGAAAATTAAAAAAAAAACGTGATAAATCGACACAAGGAAAAACTAAGACTACGTGCGGTTTTTTTAAATATCAAATATAGAATATCTCGATGTGCGCGATCTATAAACGTAACTATGAAAGCTAACTTCTAAGTTGAGATTTGGACAAGTTAACGCTAAGATGACTTAACATAACGATTACTGGTTATAATAGATTATAGTTTTATATATACCGCGGAAACCACTTTGACATGTTTCAAAGCTTGTGTTGATATCTTTAAAACGGGTGTACTCGACGAAAAGAAAATGTTTCTAGAGATATAAAAACAAAAATCGTCAATTAACAAGGCTAAAACAAATGCAACAACAAAAAAATGCGAAAGTAAAATAGTTTTCAAACCGACAATATTTGGCTGTTTTTTTTTTTTTTATTATGTTTATAAGTGACAATGATGATAGTAACTTCTCAGTTAAACACCAGCCACCAATACATGCAAAACGGTATGTCACAAGATCTAGTCGCATTATAATAACCGTGTCAAATGAAAAAGTTACCAATCAGTGCGCGACAATGGTCGGCTAGCCGCATAACAATATCAAACAATGAAAACTGTTTTGCACGTAGCTCGGAACGATTTACTCTAGCCGCATAAAATAACGATCAAGTAAAGCGCTCAATCCCAAACACCCGAAACATTTACCCTTAGCCGCATAATAGTAACCCGACCGAATTAAAAAGCCATCCCCTCAAGCACGTGAAAGGGTTTCCTGGAGAATACCCGATGGTCGGTTAGCAGTGCGACTCGGTGTTCTCGTGGTGGCCCGAGTCGAAGCTGCCGAGGTGGCCGAGCCCCTTGGGCGGGATGGGCGGCGGCGTCTCCTCCTCGTCCACGCGCAGGGGCTCCGACATCAGCGAGATTATCTCCTCGTAGCGGAGCGACTCGACTAAATCGAGGTCTGGGAACGAAGGTTGGAACGGTTCTGTACTGATATTTTTGATAATTGCCTCCGTAGCCTTGTAGTGTGGGCTTGCTCTTTAAACAGTGAGTCGTGGATTCAAATCCTACGGAGACTAAGCTTTACATTGTCGTTTCCTAGTTGGTTAGCGCAATGTTGGCTGATCACCCGATTGTCTGTAAAGTAAGATGACCCATGCGTCGAATAATAAAGTCGAATGTAAAACGTCGACCTCGATCTCTTTTCCGTTCCATCATACTGTAGGGGTAAAAGTAAGGAGTGCACCTATGTTTACGAATACACTTGTGCACTACAATATCTCTCGCGTAGTTAGCTTGTTTCTATAGTAAATCGATATCACCGAGAGGATACGAGATGACATTGCGCGAGAACAAAGTAACACTGACGCCGTGCGCTTGGACGACACTTCGTTGCTATTGGTTACAATGTTTACATATATTCCGTGTATCTTTTAGTTTCGTTCAATATATTTTTACCATTGTGGTGCAGCCGATGGTCGTCCGCGTTCGAATAGGCGTGGGCGTCGATGCTGACACCCGAGTCCCGTTCGTCGCCCGCTTCGGTGCGGGCCGCCCGCCTTGGCACCGCGGGCGCCTCTCCCCATGAACGCTTATCACCTGTTAAACTTATATTTTAGGCTACCACTCAGATAAATAACATGCAAAAACGGCTATATGACATGGTTTTGTAATAGTAGGGTTTTTCTCATAGAGAAAGGCAATGAAACAATTAATCTATATTTAGTTTTACATTTTATATCAAGGGTATATTACATGCAATCTTTCCTCGAGGCGTATCACTTCCTCCAAAATCAGTTTTTCATAATTCGGATAAGAAATAGCCTTTATATATTATTAGCTTATACGTGGATTATCGGCCACAGATCTTATATATTATACCTGAGCTAAAGAATTATTATTTAAAGACAATATTCCAAACTATTCAAAGACTAGACACAGTCTGCTTTACCTTAATTAGAATAACATGTTTCTGTGACGACTAAATGAATTTACGCAAAAACCTAAATAATAAATTCCATACATGGCGTAAATTATTTGAAAATAGTAATATGTACAATATCATTACCAGAAACTCTGGGTGGTAGCGGGGTGCATCGCCAGGCTCGCTCCAGGAGGCGCGACTGTGACGGCGCGTCTCGACCTCATCTTCCATTGAATCACTGGAAACATCCAATGTGATATGTGATGAGAAATGTTACCCGATCGCTAAATAACACATTTACATATAAATTAGTAAATACATCTATTTAATATGTAACCTTAGCAAAAGAGTATAGCAACGAAGTGACATCGCATATTATTTTCCTTTGGCCAATCTCAGATCTTTATGAGAATGCGACGACACCCGACTCGTCAATAAATGAGTGTCATCTTCAATAATATGCAAGATTATTGTTCAGTGTCGAATGTTAAAAATTACAATGTCATTTTATAATAAAGAGATGTATAGGTACTGAAGCTATTTCAGAGAGCACGCACATAAACGAAATTTTGTAAAAATTCCGAAGGGATAATCTTTTTTTAGCTATATCTACACGTCGTGTATGATGAATATAGAAGAGTTGCCACCAAGATGTCAATCATTGAGTGACACTCAACCTATACTAAAGCGATTCGAATGACTTCACTTCGTTTGTATGGGTTACATGTATGCATTCATTCTAACTTATGTCGCTTAAAGTTTTTGTATAGTCTTTTTATAAGCCTGCTTTTATCGCGTGTGTTCAATATTTCAGAATTAAATAAAATAAAGAACTATTGTAAAGAATATGAAGAGGAGGCTAATGTTTATCTATGTATAAAAATATACTGTGAATCTTTGAGAAAAAACAGATTTATTTAAACGCCTATTACGTTTCGGTCAGCAATTTTTAAAACGAAGATTTCTCCTGTTGAACTTTAACAATAATATGACCACAATGATATATTTTTAAGTTTATTTTCGGATTGGTGGTATGAGCTAAACGCGATTGGACAAATTCTACGTATGTATTATTATTAGCCGATTGATAGGATCGCAATTAATTGCTAAAGACTTGGTGCGATAGCAAATAAAAACGCCATACGTTTTAATTTTTTAAAGTTGCCATGGGGCCTTCTAGCCATGTCGTTAAGTTTTCATGCAGTCTACATCCTTTTATGTTAATTATGTAAATAAGGTTTATAAATTAAAGGCAGCTAAACTCTTAATGTCGTAAAACTAGTTGACTGTCACAATATCTTTTACCCTGTGCCCTGTATAAAAAAATTCAAAAATTTCTTTTATTAAAAAATTTGATAATTGGTAATATTTTCATTCCTTTTAAATGCGTATAAAGTAGAAATATTGCTACTCGAAGAAAGTTATCAATGTTATAGTTTACAATGGCCTTTGATTTTGTAGGCTCCAATAACGAGTGCACCGACCGATTGTCCATGGGCCTGGAGGGGCTGCGCGGGTCCCCCGAGCGCGGCCGGCTCGGCAGGGGCGGAGCGCCCTCCGCCTCGCCGGGCGCCAGGCCGCTTGCTCCGGAGCTCCACTGTACTGCTCAAGGTCTTCAACGTTCATTCTAAAGTATAATTAACTTTCATTTTAAAGATAAATAATGTGCTAAATATTTTGTATTATATTACACGCATTGGACTAGCGTGTGGATACGGTCCAAAATCGCCTAATGGATAGGGTGACTTAGAGAACATATCCAGCGTGACAGCAGGCATGATGACTGAATTCGATAGATTAGGACTTGTTGATAACGATCAATAAATCACGAATAAGCCAACTGCGCGTGAGTGGTCAAGTATATTGTTTAACCATGTACATCATATAAAATAATAGATATAATAACCCTTATATCTCATTACTTGTCAAAAGAGGCAGAGATTGTGTCAATCGGGTACCGGGTTGCGTGTTACGTCTACGGTCGGTAAGTAAAGGCCGCGGACTGACGCGACCCGGCACGTTAACGGCAATAAACATTTACAAGCGCGGTCGTTAGACCGCAGTTATAATTACGAACTAAAGCGAATATAAATAATTGGATTATTATGTAATGTTTTCTATAATTTGACTTAAGAAATTGTTTTTATAATAAGAGTTGTTTACAATTTGCGTAAACTTGAGAATTTGATAAACCCAAATAAATACGTAAATAGACAAAATAATTTTAATTCTTATATTAAAGTATACGTATATTATACATAATAAAAATCAATTAGAAGCTTATAATTTGTGTATTAAAAATGATGTCCTAGTGAATGTGTCGCGTCACGTGAAGAATAATAAAACCCGTGATAGTTGACTAGCACAAAGTAACTCAATACCGCACTAGACACACGACCAACTAGACGATCGAATCTATCAACCGATCATCTAAGCCAGCCGGTTACGATCGACCTGGGTTGCAAGAAACGATCGACTGACACAGCCCTATATTATATATTCATAGCTATTGTTATTGATCTACTTGCCTTTGACTTATTTTTTAATGGCTATGAGAACTGCCGATATGTTCTGATGTTGATTCTTTATAACCTCGACGCAAGGATTAACTTCACAGAGATGAACGTGACTGAACCAACAACAAAAACAACAATACCACAAAGATTTTTAATCCAGCAGAGATTAAGAACTTCTTCTTAACCTACAAGGCCCTTATATGGTTAACTTTAATAAAGTTTGTTTGATATGCTAAAAGAACTTTTTGTTACACATTCATTATTTCCGACTTACAATTGGTTTATTGTAGAGATGTCCTTCCTCGTAATAATTATCGTTTTGCTGTATGCTTTGAGATCGTTTATCCAACGCCGGCACTGGAGGTAATGGCGTGCTGTAATCGAAACGGAATTAATTCAATGATAGCGTGTATTAAGCAAGAAGACATAACATTAATTTTAAGACTATTCAAAGAATACAAAACTTTATAAACAATAATGCTATGGAATAAATTTATTACCAAAGTAACTCTTTAACACGTTATTACATTTTAGATACAAAGAATACTTTAAGACCTTATATAAATAAATAACTAATTACACTAAAATATCTTACTTTTAATTATCGCAATATTTTGATATATATCAATGAACGTCCCCATAAGCAAGAACTACAAGTTTGGTTTGCAATTGAAAATAAATGTACGCTAAATTGACACAATACAACAAACATATATATTTTTAGAAAATTAGTTATAGGTAATTTGAACTTTTTCCCCATTTTATTTATCCTAGTTTACTTACTTGACAATACTTTCTGACATTTGTCGTCTAGCGCGTGCCAATCCGGGTCCAAGATTTTGTCTGAGCTGGTTAAACCTCTCTACCAGACGCCTGAAAAATAAAACAAATATTAGAAGAAATTAAAACATCTTTATTCCATTTGAGCGTAACATCTAATAAAATATAGTTTTGATCAAAGCTTCCATCTGAAAATGAGTTTCTGGCAGCAGTCCCCAATTTGAATGGGGAACATTACAAGATCATCTAATAAGTTAAAGAGCATAAAGATTTTTACATTTGGTAGAGGTAGAACTGTAAAAATAGCCTCCGTAGCCTAGTGGTAAAAGGCGTGTGCTTTAGAAACCGGAGGTCGTGGGTTCAAAACCTGCAGAGACGCAAAAAGTTTTCATTGTAGTTTCCTAGTTGGTTAGGGCATATTGGGCCGATCACCCAATTGTCTGAAAAGTTTGATGATCCATACGTCGGATGGGCATGTAAAAAGTCGGTCCACCCACCAACCCGCATTGGACCAGCGTGGTGGGATACGGTCCAAAATCCCCTAATGGATAGGGGTGAATTAGGGAGGCCTGACCAGCAGTGTAAAATCACCTGTGCAGCGGCTTGACCTCCTCTGGCGCCAGGCGGCCGTGCAGCGCCAGGCCGGCGTCCACCACGGCCAGCTGCGAGGCCACCTGGCGCCGCAGCCTGGCCGCGGCCGCCAGCTCGCGCGCCGACGCCGCCGCCGCGAACTCCGCGCCCAGGAACGCCTGCTCGTACTTGCTGATGCCGCCCTGCACGTTGGCGTCGATCGTGCCCTGCAGCCGCATCGAGAACGGGTTGATGTTCTGCCCGGGCTCGGCCGTGTACTGCGTGATCAGGCTGCGCAGCTCGCGCTCGGTGGCCTCCATCGTTCTCGCAGGCGAACTAAAAGGAATATGTGAATAGGTTTTTGTTTGGCTACAGTTTATGAACGAGACTCTCGTTTGTACATTTAGTTTTTTTTTGTACAAGGCGATAGGCTCAATTTACTGTTTAGATAGGTTTTAATAAGGCCGATTGGGAAGTGAGTGGTCGTGTATTTGGCATCTGTGTATTATAACAAAGTGCTAAGTGAGCTATGGCAGGAACTCTTATCTCTGATAGATCGGCTTGGACTAAAATAATAACGATAACAGTGTTTGTGTGATTAGACTCTATATATATAATGCCGTGTTTGTTGACAAAGCATCAATTACAAATAAAACACCGCTGTGCACATTTTTACCGCAAAGCACTTGTGTAATTGCTACACAAAATTTCATATCCTGAATAGCGAACAGATTTATGGCGTTGTATGCTGATTTTTTTTATTTCTTACACTTACTATCAAAGGATGAATCCCCGACTATCAAAGAATGTCCTGTTCAATTAATTTAAAACTACCTCAAATGATTTAAGATGTATTGAAAATAAAATAAAATTAATTACCACCGCATCACTATCTTTTAATAAAATTTAAAGCTACGATTTGTCATTGTTGTTTTAAATAAATTATCCAACATAATTTATGAGTAATCATCTAAAAATCTAAGCATTTACTAAATGCGTTACACCAAATAATGGTCTATATTATTGTTGGTACTCTGTGTGTTTTTCTTAGGAAATTTTAGAATTCTCTAAAGTTTATATGACAAGTACAAACATTATAATGACCACAGAATTTACCTCAACCGGTGGTATTTCCTCAACAGATCTTGAAATCACTTCAGACCACCTCAGGATTCCGGGCAGAGTATTTTCAGTCACTAGAGTTGTCCGTTCAATCCACAGACTCTGTAACAGGTATATAATGTTTGCAAGTAAAATTTTTAAGAATTCGAAATAAACACCTCTCATTTAATTAAGATTGACCCTCGACATTAGACGTTACAATAGATCTAAAGCATCGAGAACAGCTAATTAAATTATAATAAGTAAAAAAAAATGACACATAATTCTAATCACTACTATTACTGTTTTTTTTTTAACATAATATCTAAGAATCCCCTAATGGAGGAATGTATTAGGGGAGGCTATGTCCAGCAGTGGACTAACACAGACTGATGATGTGTATGTATATATATACATACCTTGAACTCGTTGTCTTTATCGATGGGCGGTTTGTGCAGTGGCCGGTCGCAAAGGAAAGTATCAACGTCGTTGTACGCGTAGTACCTCCGCACCGCCTCCGCGGCTCCCGAAGGCCAAACGCGTCTCGCACCAACCGGCTTCACGTTGCATATCTGGATATCTGTGTTCATTTATCACGGTTTAAATAATTAAATATACATGTTTATTATGGGGGATTTAAGGTTAGGTTTTGATTCCTGATAATATAGTGACCAAAGCGTTTGCCGTCTACGCTCTAATGAAATTTTATTGACGTGATAACTCAGAGCAACGACATGGCATCATAATTTGAGCCAAAGGGTGGACAGAAATGACGGAAAAAATAATAGCAACGTTGAATTGAATGAATTGTCGAACTGTTGAACACTGAACTCGCTGAATTGTTGAACACTGATGAATCTCCAAGAAAACAATCATTAATTGACAATCAAATAATAACATAGCCAGTTTGTTGCTATGATCACAGTGTTTATATTGATTTCGTCTTTCATTTTGCTAACATATATTTGTATATTACTATAAATTTATAAGACTTTGAACATTCTTAAGTTTTCAAGGTTAAGACGCCTTAAAATATTTAAAAGCAACCTTATTTAATTACAATATTTCGTTTTTCGTCCGGTCATTTACTAAGGCTTGTTATTACCACAATCTTTGCAGCATACAATAGGATAACGATAAAGGTGGGATACGGTCCAAAATCCCCTAATGGATGGAGGTGTATTAGGGGAGGCCTATGTTCAGCAGTGGACTATCGCAGGCCGATGACGAAAGGTGACGGTTTCGTACTAACATTGCCCTTCTGCGGCTATGATGGAGTCGTCGGGCGGCGTGTTCCGCATGAGAATGTGCGCCGCCACGTACTCGGCCTGCAGGCGCTGCGTGAACGCGCCGATGCGCTCGTAGTCCTGCCCTCGGTACACGAACTGCTTGTTCTGGAAGCGAAAAATTATACTCGTTTATAAAAACATTTTTTTTGTTGCGCCCTTGTACCCTCGGTACACATTTGTGTTATAACTTAGCCGGATTAAAATTAATTTGTATTCTATTTGCAAGTATTCCTCAACCGTTATCGATAAATGCCTTTTTTGTTTGTTTATCTATACAAGTTAATGAAACGGGAGAGTTTTTTTTATAAATTCTGTCAGTCTGTCTGTCTATCTAACTGTGTGTTGGTTAAGGCTAATCTTTTGAAGGTTGGTCCGAGTTTTACGCGAATTTTACTAGAAGTAACTTTTTATAGAATAAATAAAAACAGACTAACAAATTTTTCTTTCATTAATATAACGCTTTATAATCCTGTAGTAATATAAACTACTTTTATCTCGGAAAGTCCATGCCAAATATCACAAAATGAAACGGACAGAGCAGTGGACTGCTAGTACCGCATAAAGATACTGATTAGAACATATATACATCTTAAAAGAAGTCAACCGATGTACATTTGTACTGGACGAAAATGAATAATAATAATTCCTCTCATTCGTGTTTAACTCCATCCTCACCCTCACGAACAGGGGACACCCCTTGCCGTAGAAGCCGACGCGAAAGTACTCCGGCTCCGGCCTTAGCTGCGCCAGCGCGGCGTCCAGGAAGGCCGCGTGGCGCCGCAGCACGTGCGCCAGGCGCGCGTAGTCGCACTGCGACTCGTGCAGGGAGCCCAGCTCGCGGAGCAGCCGAAGCCCCTTCTCCCAGCACTGGAAAATAGGCTTTAACTCATAAGGCACTGAGTCGATAATCGTGTAAATACATTTTTTTAAGTAAATAACTTTAAGACTCTGATTGGTTAAGTCATTGGGAGCGGATCACGTATTTTTTTTAAGTTATAAGATCCATGCGTCATATGGATGAGTAAAGTTTGTGCCTGGTTCTGTTGTCAAGTTAAAGTTGGCAGACGTTTGTTTTAAAATCTTTAGTGTATTAGAATTTATCTAAATGGGATCTAACTAAAGAATGCACTCTACCAATCAAGTCAAGTCAGATGCCAATCATTCGGGATAAACTATAATTCAATTTAAACTGGTTTATTTAGATGACGACTTGACGGTCACTTGAGAAAATATCCAATAGATTAGAGCACAGAGTATATCTTAAGCGGCGGTAAATACTCCGTAGAATTAGATTTGTGTAATAATGTGTTTTTTGCATTGCTAAAAGAAGTTATTTAACTTTATAGGTTTAAACTTAGCTTTAATTACGCCGAAAACGGGTTTTGCTGTTAATTTTAACCACCGAAATGATAATTGAAATTTCAGTCAACAACTAGTGTGATAGTGTCTGGAAATTAGTTTAAATTACCAACCAACGTTAACAGCAAGAGTGATGCAATAGCTTAAACTAATATTAACGATATTAAGTTTCGTATTTTACCTTTCCACGGTCAAAGTATTCGAGAACTTGATTATATAGCGCTTCCTTGCGTTTCCATTCAGGCACTTCGGGATGCTCGGAATCTACGCCGATCTGGTCGCTGTCCCAACTCAAAGTCTCCGCATAAAGCTGAAGATTAACAAAATTAGATGATATAACCTGTGCAGAATGAATTATTTAAATATCAAATAATTAAGAAGCAGTTCCTTTACATTCTGGATGTTCGTTTTTACTTTAGTTTCGTCCATTAACAGCAGGTATCTTAAAAATTTGCTATTGAACAATGCAGGCAATTTTTCTCATCAAATTCTTACTTAGGAATATTAAAAATCTTACCAATAAGGTGCATCCGGCTTCAACGAAGTTATCGGATGCGATGTGAAGATCGTGCAGTTTGTAAACGTAGCGCAGATACATCTCCTTACGATCGATCTCATTTTTGTAGAAGTTCTGAAAACAAGCATGTTGCTGCTAGATACAACCGTTACAACTCTAACGTTAATACCATTATTAAAAATTAAATGTAAAAAACATCTTTACAACATGATTTTCACATCTTATTTTTATTGTAATATAGCAAATTGTGTTCACCATAGGCCGTCGTAAAGACCGAGTCTTCACACATCGACGACCTCTGTCGACTATGTTGAAATTGACAAAATAAACTAATATTTACGTGCACGTAATGCTATTAAAGCACATAATGTAATCACTCCATTTAACCAACCAGAGGGGTTGCAGCGATAATAACTATTTATTCTTCAGATTATTAACGCGGGTTTGGTCTTAATTTTCTATCTTCTTACCTACGCAATAGAAAACAATATGTAATCGTAAATGACACTCTGTCATCTGACTCCCTTGTGCGGATGGGTGTTCCCCAAGGATCAATTTTGGGACCTTTTCTGTTCCTGGTCTATATAAATGACTTGCCTCTGGTAGTGGAGAGGCTGTCCGAAGTTGTCCTTTTTGCAGATAACACTTCTCTACTGCTAAGGGTAAAAAGAAATGACCATAACGTTGAGATAGCAAATAGGGCAATTGATATTGTGTCAAACTGGTTTGCGTCCAATAACTTAGTACTTAACGCGAACAAAACTAAATGCTTACGTTTTACTCTTTGTAATAACTCTAATTGTTAATATCCTGCTCAATTTATAACTATTAAGAAATAAATTAAATCTAACCAGCAAGTTGACAGTGGCCGCCATCCTCTTGTCCCTGTGCTCGGCGCCTTGCATCACCGCTCTATAGTCCAACAATCTCTCTAGAAGTCGAGTGACGCAGCCGACGAAAGCCGCGCCCGCCTCGCGCCATCCCTCAGTCGACACTCTCTCCATTAATCTACAACGCAAAATAATATTAAGTTTCAATAATAGTTCTACTAATATATGTAGAGGAATAACACAACTTCATCTAGTCCCATATCAAGCTAAGCTCGTAGTATGGAAACTAGATGACTGATTAATACATGGACTACCTTTTCTTTTGTGAATAAATCCAAAAACCTAGACATGAGAAAAATATTATGTTCGTCACACAATATATACAACTCCCAAAGTGGAAAGCAAATCCAAATCCTTTAGCGCTAATGGCAGGAATCGTCGTGAATAAATCAATTTGAAGTCTTAAACCTGTACAAAGAGGTAAGGCCCTTTTTGAAGAGGCCTGGCTAGGGAATGACCGTTGTGCCGCAAAGCAATCTTATGAAAACTCTCCTGTCATCTGGTATGAAGGGCACCGTCAGTCAGGATACAAGGAGTAAAGGCGATTTAACAACAGAACATTTAAAAATAAAAATTAAATATATCAATTTAAAAATTGAATTGCTTCGAAGATGTTAAATTGTTAATGTACATTGGTTTGTTAAAGTAGCTCAAAAACCAAACCTTAAAAACTTATAATAACGAAACATTTTAAGAATTTAAATTCTGTTTTAAGGCTTAATATTACTATGCTAATTATTTCTTTTATTTACGCGATTATTATACATATAAAATCCACTAATTTACGGATTTTTCGCGTTACTTAAATACATTTATTCCCGACGTTTCGGATTCTTTCCAGCATCCATGATCACGGGCAGACTAAGTTGGTATATGATATATATATATATTACTAAGCTAACTTTGTAATTTGTGTATACCATATTCTTTTATTTCTGTCATTAAGTTTTTACCTAATAATGTGATTTTAAATAATATATTTTTGTAATAAAGCAAATATATGATTATTTTATAGTGATTCATGTTTGTTAATAATTAATGGAATAATAACGATACATCCGCATAGTTCGTGCGTGCTCATTTATATTGTAAGTACATAAATTAAATCAAAATTTTGAAAAAAAAAATACAATTAGGTAAGAAATAAAATTGAAAGCAGCAATACGCGAGAGACCAAAGCGAAATAATATGAAAAATAGACATTTAAAAGAAAGGGGAATATTAAGCCAATTGATTTCTATGTACTTACACTGAACTCAAATGCTCCCTGCCGCATGAACATTAATAATATTTAAATATAGGATTTACCAACGACACAATAATTAATAAACATTTAAGAAGTAATGTGATTACTTTTATAAGAAGGCATTTGAGAGTTTTCAAAAGTTAGTAAATAATTAGCGCCCAAATAAAATCACCAATTCACTACTCTGTATCACCTTAATAAATAAAGAACTTTGAAGTCTGCATTTTGAAAAAAAATCTATATACTCTTATGCACTCTCATCACAAACATATATGTTTGTAGAATATTTCGTGTTTTTACAAATTGTATTTTTATGCACGTTACATTACTACTTAGTATGAGCCTGTAATAGACAATATATGAGTACAAATACAGCATACTTCGCTCCAAGTACTTCGGATCTTAAGTAGATGAAACGGCTCAAATTTCAAAATTCATCCAACTGCCGCATAGTAAAAAAGTATACAATCGACATAAAGGAGAAATTATCATGAACAAATACCAAATTATAAGCCAACAGGCGGTTACGGTAATCTTTTATGCGGGTCGCTGAAAGATAAATTGTAAAAAAGTTTATTAAGTTCAGATATTGTAAACCTTAGCCTAAAATTTAACCGGAGATCAACAATAAATTAGCGCTGAATTTAGAAAAGAATCAGAAATAATTTAACAAACTGCTCCATCCACTATTGATGAGTCTAATTCGTGACTTTAACGCGATCAGTAACGACTAGGTTCAGCCGGATAATCGGTTGCCGAACATTCGGTATTCGGCGAAACATCTATCCATTTCATCTCTAGTTTAGATATAATAGATACGCGTAGACTTCAAGACATTGTCCGCAAGAATACAAATTCCGAAGCTACGCCAAGCATCAAATCTTTAAAAAAAATGGCCAATCGTCAGTCGTCGCCGCGAATAACGCCATATTTCGAAATTAGGCTTCATTATAATAAATCCAGAACCTCTTCCACTCTGGTCGGTCATTAAAGTACCATTTCGCCCGTACTACACTCACACGGTGTCGAATAGTCGTCGGTAGTGCTCGTCCGCCTTGTTGTCAGCCACCAAGGAGTCCAACTTGTCCACTAAGGCGGCCTCCGTCCTCCTCGCAGAGCCGGTGGCCGCCCTCTCGGCCGCCATCAGCGCCACCAGGGCTCCCAACGCCGCCCTCCGCAAGGCCGCCACGAGAGTCACCTCCAGTAAAGCCCCCACTGCGACGCCGATTAGGTGCAGCTGGGCAGGACCTGGTAAGGGGTGCAATGGAATCAGTTTCTTAGGCGTATATGGACCAGTTTTTTAATACATCGAATTTTGATTCAACGCATAATATGACCGGCGTTCGTTTTTTGAGTTATAACTAATTAAGAAAATAAAACTTAACAAGTCTTATACAGAAGAATAAGATAAAAAGTCTGATGAGATAAAATTACGCTTTCGGGCTACGCTGTAACATCGACCGTTTGCTGTACACCACGTAACAAAAGTACCAATTTAGCTAACTTAGAATCACAATATTATGTAAATGAAGTAACAAACAGGGAACGAATCGGTGAGATAACTATAGTATTGACATTTGTTCCGTGACAATTCAACATAATTACTTTGTTTACACCGCTGAGTGTAAATTGTCTAACTCACAGGTTCTAACAAGACGCCCGTTTAAACATGTACGATCGTATGAAATGAAACACGAACCCAGCCGGCTCCACACGGCCAGCACCTGCAGGCCCGCCGCCGCCCTCATGCGCGGCCGGTCGGGCCCCCTGCCCGCGCAGCGCTCCCACTGCAGCGCACGGCACGTCACCAACGCCACGCCCAGCTCCAGGTAGCCGGACCAGAGCTGAAAACAAACGAAGATTTATTTAAAAAATAAGTCTGCAGGGCAATTGACCGTTGCGGCCACCAAAGAAAACTTTGTCTTAGTGATACGATTACTATTCAAAAATACAAATCAAATTCTTTAATTAAAAATACTCATTACAATAACCCGAATAGAATTAGACACTAAAGAATAGATTATTAACACACCACCCAATGCACCTTAGGCAGTAGTATAATGTATGTGTTAAAAACAAGAAGATTTGTGACTTACATTTGTTTTAGGCAGGACGTATAATTTAAGAAAAACGTTCCACTCGTCTCTTTGCTTTGAAAGTTTTTATTATGTAAAGTATAAATACTTGCCTGTGTGTCGAATTGTGGAGGGTCATCTCCCATGAACCTCTCGAGCAATGGTTTCGCCAAATCCTGCAAAGCTGATAGTAGAACTTTGCAACTTTGCACACGCAAAACCATCCAATCGGACGGGAACACCTGAAAAAGTTAATACATAAAAACAACGTACACTCAAATTTTCGAAGGAATAATTTTGGATATTTTCATGGGTAAGCCAATTGCTAAAAAAATTTAACATGAAGAACCGCTTCATTTTGATAGTTTGAATGAAATAGCATGGTATGCGATCAGTTCAATTGTGCCTATAGCAATAACTATAGCTTTCAAATTATTATGTTCATAAAATAGTAATCGGTTCTCCAATTAACGTACGTACTACGTAACACTATTGCGATGTTTCGGAACTTCAATACTATTTGGCCCCTTTCAAGTATAATAAAAACTTACATCTTGCTCAATAAGGTGTCTGAAGACCAAGAAAGCTCGCATAAGGAAATCTTTTAGAGGCTTGCGGTCGTGCGGATGCGGTGCGAGGTGACTCCACAGCCGCTGGTAATGAGCGGGCTTTAGTAACTCCATTGTGCCGAGCAGACCAGCCACCATCGAACCCTGAAAGTTAAATCGGATGATACTTAACTTAATTAAACTTAAAGGAATAGTTATAAAAAAATTATTTAAATTTTATTTTTCAAAACAAAATTGTTTGTATTGGAGTATTTAACATATTTTCAAATCTCCTCTATGGCTCGTATTTAGGTATGGGAAGTCAGTCTTCAGTTAACAGTAAATTTAATTTTTGTAATTTATTATATAAAATTTAAAATTGCAATTTCTAAAATACCCACCAACACTGGCGAATTGCCCCCGATCAGGTGCAGCACTGTCTCCACCAGGACATCCAGCGCGTTCAGGCACAGCACGTCCACGTCCGGATCCAGTTCATCCTCAGGAGTGGCCTCCTCAGGGTCCACTTTCCGCCACAGCAGGGTCACCAGCTCGCCCAGCATCTCCGCGCACTGCGGCAGCTCGTCGCGTCGCGCCAAGTGCACGCGGAGGTGGTGGCACGCGCTCGTCAGCACGATGTTGCGTGCCTCTGCAAGTATTGTTCATCATACCAGGGCATAAAACAAAAGTTTTAACGAGGCTCATTCAGGGTTTAACATAACCAAAATTAAAAAAAATAATGTGTAGTGACATTACTATTGAATAAACACATTCATATTTTTATCGACTCGTTAGTACACGTAACGTTTTCCATGCCTCGACAAAATTACATTATAGACGGCTCCAGTTGTAATTGTACTAATGAGTAATAAATTTCTCTATTCCCTAAAATTTTTATTAGTTACAATACTAAATGGAGTTCCCTTTTAGAATATCTACTAAGTATCCTAGACTAAATTGAAAATCTAGGTTATCCCTACCAGGATCCTGTCCCAATGGTCCCTTCAGTATCTCCTGGGCGGCAACTAGCCTCGCCTTGGCGAGTGCGGGGGGCGCGTTGGCCGCGGCCGCGTCCAGCATGGAGGCCGTCACCCGCGCCGCCTCCACCGGACCCAAGGCAGAGGCCACTTCTTTGGCTACGCTCGCCCAAGACGTCATTAGGGCAACCTGATAGGTATAAATACATATTTCCCTCTTGAGATGTACAGTATTGTACCCAGCCAGTGGGTCTCACAGCCATAATTGTGAGTAGCGACTGGCAGTCGTTTCATCTTAAAATCAAAAATCGTGGTGGGAGCATAAACTATTATATATAAAAAGACACATTAGCCAAGAAGTTTAGGGTAATATTGGGGACTATTAGAGATAAAAATAATATAAGAATCTATAATTTATTTATGCAATTACAATGCCCCAGCCAACAGATCATTAAAACATTTTCGTTTTAAACAACCGTTCAAAACTCACGAGTGTTAGGACAAGCAAAATATTTAATAGGACATTAGTGTTACGACAGTTAATACACATGAATTTTAAAATGCTAGTTAGACTAAATTAGATATTTTATCAGCCGCAATCTTGTGCAAAGCCAGAACGCGACATAATTAAACACTATATAACAATAATCCACAAGTCGAATTCGACTACGGCGTGCGATCTATATGAGATCAACCAACTGCGTAGGAGATATTATAGTACACAAGTGTACGCGCAAACACAGGTGCAACCAATTCCTTTGTATCCAAAAGCCCGATAGGACGGATAATCGGCTCCACTGGAGAGAACAGGCGCAGGACCGACTTTTTACATGTCCATCCGGCGCATGGATCATCCACATTGCTCTAACCAAGTAGGAAACACCAATTAAAAGCGCAAGCCACTAGGTTACTACGGACCTGCGCGGGCGCCAGGTGGTCGCGGTGCGGGTGGTGCGCCAGCGCCTTGAGCGCGTGCAGCGCCGCGCGCACGTCGCGCCGGAAGCTGTCCTCGTACTGGCCGCCCGTGGCGCGCGCGAAGAGGCCGCGCGAGCGCACCGCCAGCCGGAACACGGCGCCCAGCGAGCGCAGGCACTTGCGGATGGGCTCCTGGCCCTCCGCGCCCGCCGCCCACTCCGCGCAGTGCTGCACCGACGACAGCAGGCCCCTGTTGACACATGGGCAACTTGTCTCTAACCAATTGTACGATGACATGCATAATGGGTTTCTTATAAATGACTAGTATTAGCTTCGAATACCTTGTACCCGTCATCTTTATTATATAAAATTGTAATGTGGATATTGTAAAAGAATCATACCTAAAATAAAATGCGATATGCCTTTTCTTTAAATATTAACATTTTATTATCACGTCCTCTTGTGATATGAACATAAAATTTATTGAATAGTTACCTAAAATTTTACTTATTGATATTTAAAAAAAAGTGTAGAATTCATAAAATGAAATTTTACTTAACACAAGTACTACAAATTATGAGACTGCATCATTATTAAAATTAATTATAAAGTTGCGACAAGTCTTTATAAGACATTGTCATCGTATTGTTTTAAAATAAATTATATCACTTACTTATAGACTAGTGCAGCGGAGAAATGCTCCTCAATGTAAACGTCTAGAACAGGCCTAAAATGCTGGAATCTGCTCTCATCCAGCAAACTGCAGATGGACACGAGCACTAAAAACACGGTACCCGAGTGCGGTGTGCTGGAACAATGTCGGTGAAGAATTAGCTTTGTTTGATTATAACTAATTTTTTAATACAGGCATCTATGACAAGTGATAGAATTTCCTAATATAAATACAAGATATTTACATAAAATCTTACAAGAAATCGGTCCATCTCTAAAATGAAGACAGAATAACATTCTCAATTTTTTGTTTATTTTTATTGATTGATTGTAGGTTAACGAATTCAAAAAAATTATATACAAGAACTTACCTATTCCCGTCTTCCGTAGAGAACAAAGCGAACAGGGCGTCTAATACATCACGTAGGAACTTGATAAGCTCCTCGCAGCTTAGCCCGTCGCCCAATCGTAGCACACGAAGCAATGTCTCCTGAACCTTTTCAGGGCGGGCGCGCCATTGCAGCAACGCAAGAAGATCCTCTGCAAGAAAGCACACGGTAATGATATAAATTTAATAAACGTTAAATATAATTATTTCTTTTGTTCACGCAATTGCTACACGACTCCACATCCGTGACCACGGCCGCAGGAAAGTGTTCGAAACGTCGGGAATTTAAATATATAAAACGAATGCGATAAAGTCCTTTCATTTAATAAAACACTACATATTATTCGATTAGTGTAAAGGCAGTTTTTTATTTACTGCCGCTCTGTCTTATGGTTCACGTTGGCATGCTGAATCGAGTCTGCCCAGGTGAGCTGAGGCATTGGCTCGATTCAGATGCTTTCTTGGATGTATTTCATAGCTTGAAGAGATGACATCGGTAAAGGAAGATGATTGATAAAAAAATTGTAATCGCTGCGAATAGAACCTTCTCCCATGTAAATGAAGCAAGTAACTTTCACGCAATAACGACTTAAACAACCCCTTATGAATATTAAAAAAAATAGCTAATTTAATTTATCTGGTGCCTACCGGAGGAATTGAGTTTAACCTCATTTTAACGTACAGTTCGTACCGTTTTTTTCACTTTGAATCCGGTGAATATAAATATATCGCAAATTTAATTAAAAGATTATAAGTTACCATTCCGAAAAAGGGGCACACCGTCTTCACACAACTTGAAACGCAACGAATCTTACTAGCGTCAAAGCGAAATTTGTACTAATATTACTGGAACATTACACTTTTCAAGCGAACATTTACCGTTCTGTGTGAGTTTGGTCGAGCATAACAGTGTACTGATGGTGCAGTTCTCCTTGGAGCTCCGTTGGAAAGTGGCCAGTTGCCCGTTGACGGGGGCCCGCGCAGAATCGGCGGCGCAAGACGGCAAAGATAAATAAGTCGCGCCTTGAAGCCTGTAATAATATCAAAATAAATATATCACTATGTAAGCGTATAAAAATTATAATTTTTTTTTATGGCATACGCAGGCAGACGAGCAGTCGGGCCACCTGATGGGAAGTGATCACCGACGCCCATAGACATTAGCAATACCAGTGGTATCGCCAACGCAATGCCTACCGTGAGACATAGGGTGTTAAGTCTCGTTTACCCAGTAAATATGCTGGCCACGGTGCCCTTCAAACCGGAACACAGTAGTGTTTTCCCACTACTGCTTCGCGGCAGAAATATGCACCGAGGTGGTACCCACCCAGACGGTCTCCTGTAAACAGAGGACCTACCACCGGTATATTACTATATTCTATAGACAAAAGAGATATTCTGACAAGATTTGTAAGCAATTCAACTGTAAACAACGTAGTTGTGTCATACTCGGTAACATTGCTTTCTCCAACGATTACAATGCTTTCGTTAATTTCAAGCCATAATAGTTATACCAAGCATTTTTTTATCTATTATACAATATCGTAAATAAACAAAGTTTTAGATAAGAAATATATTTATTTATGGAATTTTTCTTACTTGGAGGGATCGTCGCATTTATAAACGTATAGTTCATGCGCTCCGTCTCTTAAAGTGGCCCCGCTCGCTTCCATTAGTCTTGCAAAGGAGAAACCAAACAGTTTCCTTTCGTTCTTATCACGAGCTGAAAATATATTGAAACGCGTTAGTAAAATTTACAAAGCGTTTTGCTTTAAATCTTATACCGCTAAAATATTTGCATTTTCATTGTTAAGAGGAATCAGAATTAGACGAAAAATATTTATTGCTCAATGGACATTTTTGAAATTATACTTCTTTAGGTTCGTTATGAAAAACTGCTCAAATTTTACAATACGCGCGCACCGTAACACACAAAATGAACAGCATGAACGTGCCTATTAAGTTAAGGAAAAAAAACAGAAATAAAACTGAAAAAACTATTTAAAAAAAGGTAGAAAGCCATTATATGACGAAGAGTTTCTTGAAAGACAATTGCGGTGACGGTACATCGTAAAAGTTGACGTACGGGCTTCCGATAAACCATGAAACAATTGTGTCAATAAAAAGTTGTTGCTATCACAAGCAACAGATTACAAATTGAATTTAAACATAGCGGCATCATATCGATCTACTACATGTTTATGTTGAACCAGTAAAAGTCGCCTACTGTTTATCTAAAAGGGGCATAAAGCTACTTTTAAATTTACATACGATAAGTATGCAGCTATATCGATTGCATATGAATAAACGAATGAATGAATGAATTAGTGGACTGACTGGAGCAGTGGCGGAACTCGATGCGGACGTGCGCGTGCGTGAACACGTCGAGCGGCACGGCCAGGCGCAGCTGCTCGCCCCACGCGGGGCTGTTGTTGTGGTACAGCACCAGCGACTCGTAGCACGTCGCGCCCGCACCGCTCGCGCCCCACACGCACTCCTGTTCCACGGAACATCAACGATTTCGTCATTATCATTTAGTAGGACGCCCTGCGGCGAGATGGCAGTGACGCCATTCGCAAAGTGGCCGCCGTGGGCTGGATGAGAATAGCCGAAGATCGTTAGGGGCGAAGGCGTGCGTTAGTGGGCTGACGCAGGCTGATGATGATGATGGCAAAGGAAAAAAATATTGATAGAAACTATGTAAACAATTGGTGTCGTGCGTCTAGCATTGTTATTGACGACACGGAGATGTCAATCAGTAAGTGACAGTCTATAAAGAATAACACTATACGTTTAAAGTCACTTTGTTTTGAGTTTGCAACGTGTTCTATCAATTCCGGGTCGAAATAAGCTTTGATATACAAAAAATACATTCCTAATATAATGCAAGTGATAATATCATACTATTCGATTATTTATTATTGATCAGATATTCCACAATAATACACAAACTCTAGTATCAATAACATCTTCAAGAACGATTATAATTAAGAAGAGAATTCAGAAATAGATATTTTTTTTTAATACGCAATTAGGTGATTAACCCGCCTTTCCTTACCAACTAGGAAACAACGAACAATTATTGAGTCCTTGCAGGCTTTGAACTCGCAATGTTTGGTTTTGCAAAGTCCTTATCAGGCATCAAATGAGTTATACAAGTACTATACAATTAGACACGTTTAATGCAAATGTCACCCACCAACCCGCATTGGACCAGCGTGATGGGATACGGTCCAAAATCCCCTTATGGATACGGGTGCATCAGGGGAGGTCTAAGTCGAGCAGTGGACTATCACAGGCTGATGATGAATGCAGATATTCGAACGTGATATCTTATAAATACGCAACACTCACACTGATGACCTGTCCAGTATTGTCGTGCACGTTGACCGTCGCGAGAACATTCTTCGCCGTACTCTTCCCGCCTCTTTCGAACTCCGCTCTTTCGAGAGTCAGGTAAAGGTCGTTGCGAACATCTCCCGGCATGATCACGTCGGGGAAGCCTCGTTTCGGTGTGACAGTTGCTCCGGAACCGACCGCCTCTGATATGCTTGCCGTGTTCGTTAATAATCTCAGAGCTACCACGATACCTGTAACCGATAGTTTACATGTGAATTAAATATCTTTTTATATGCACAAGGCTTGTACTTTACTATCAACTGCCAGATAAACTGGCAACTGTTTAAAAAAAACAAGATTTTGCAGTGTGAGAGGGCGTAGGAGGCTGAGCAAGGCCTTGTTATGTCAATAAAATAAAATGGTACATCGATAACTAATCTCCTAACCGAAGTAGCCGTTACGTTCTACCTAGAATGAAATAAAAGAAAATACTCACCATAATTTGGCTGCCCGGGCAATATATTGCACTTATTCGTTTGTTTCCGTATCAGCATGTCGTGTAACTGATGAAAATCTTTCTCTTCGCATTGGTAAACCTGAAATAGAAAAGTCGTTTATCAACTAATCATAGTTAATAAAAACACCATTATCAAAATAGTTCAAAATATTATTGTCAAGTCAGTATTTTTAATAAATTATTGAAAGAACTGTTTGATAGTACATGATTTTATTCTTATTTACTGACAGTTACTAAAGTTTTAATGGCCCTTTCCATCGTCCAAACTGTACGATTTCTACACAGACGGCGAATGACTTCTGACAAAAGTCTATAGATGTAGTGCATATAACCATACCTGGTTAAATATCTATAAAAACAAAGAAATTACATCTATATATTTGGAGCTGGTCAATTGATCTGATTATACCTGTTTATTTTAGGCCATAGGAATTCTATAGGGAGTGTTAAGCTTGTTTTTAGATAATACTACTTTATTCGAGCCATCAGGTGCAAAAATCGTTTACATTTTTCTATTAAATGAAGCTACGGGTCGAATGTTTAGTGGTGCATCTGCCATGAGGGACGCAACAATTACATAAACATTTTTAATTTAGCTAGCCGTTGTGATAATTGATATTTTGTAATTTGCAAACTAAACCAATTAGTTAGTTATTAATATTACTTGCATTACCTTAAACGTGTACTCCCTTTCAGCTGGATGCTGGGCGGGTTGCCTAAGAAACTCCGACAGTGGTAGGACCCCTGCGCCGAGCGGTCGCCTAGCAACGGGACCTCTACGCTCCGCAGTACCGCAGCCCGCGCCCGCCCATCTCCCCACTCGTACGACCCACGCCACCAGCCATAGTTCACGGGATAGGTCCGTACTGGATAGGTCCTGAAATTCCACCATAATTTAATAATAATAACTATACTTTACTGCCCCCGAGTCCCCGGCAGCTCTGCTATTCCTGACTACGGTAGCGGTCATGGTAACGGCAGGATGGAGTGACGACCTGTGCAAATGTGCAGGAGGTCGGTGGATACAGGTGGCACAGGATCGTACCTCTTGGCGACTTATGGGGGAGGCCTATGCTCAACAGTGGGCTTTGACAGACTGAAACAAAGACGACGACTATACTTTTGGATCTAAGCGACCGATATGTATTACAGATCAGGCATCAGTGCAGAAGATATTGTACAGAAGTGTTCGCACATACATACGTGGCCATTCCCCCGAAATCACTACTTGTGAAAGAGTAAACGAAGAAAACACTTCACTTAAATGACACGAACGAAGCAGATCAGAGGAGAGGAAATATTTGACGCATGGATCTTTTCATTTTACAGGCAATCGGGTGAACAGCCCGCAAAGGGCTAATAAACAAGGAAACAATGAAAAGTTGTTGAGTCTACGCAGGATTTCACCGCATTCTGTGGATTATTCAGCGCAAGCCCACTAGGCTACGAAAGCAGAATTTTTAACTTTACGAGTTGACGAAGAAGTTCGAGTGGATTTGATATTCATAGACTGTAAAGAGTCAAAAGGGATAGTGACAGCAGGGTCAACGGGACCCATTTGAAGATTTTAAAAATGGACAAGTCACAAGAGGCTTGACACATCTTTGAAAATCATTGACTTGCGATGGAATATACTTTACATATACCGTATAATGTACTTTAGATGTACTGTAAAATATGGCACGAAATTCACATTTACGAAATTTAACTCAAAGTTAAACATGGAGCGAAAAAAAATAGGGCGGTAATATCTATCAATAACACATTCATCTTGCCAATAGATTTTTTTTTGCGGTATTAGCAGCAGCGTGAGACGCCTCAAGTTCCCTTGCCAACTTTAGATTTGGAGTTTTACGTCTCGTTTACACAGCAATTACGCTGACTTTGGTGCCCTTAATACCGGAAAACGGCAATGTTTATACACTGCGGTAATGCGGCAGAAATAGGCACCCCGGTGGTATTTCCCTAGACGGTCCCCTGCACAATGGAGATCATTGTAGTAATTGATGATTAATATCACACCAATTAAAACACTTATATCGAAATGAACCAACTAGAGCATTACACAATTTATTGCAATTGTTGGTTGTGGTTTTACCACACGCTCAGTCTTTGTTTACTGATAAGAGTAAACATATTGTGTACCGTCGATAATAATTAAATCCGGTGATGCCTTTAGTTCCTGTGAGGAAAATATTGAATTGATCGCGATTTTAAGGATATCCTGGAAATATATTAGCAACTATGTCATTAGTGGATCAACCAAATGATAAGGATGCAATCAATATATAACAGTATAACACAATTACGTTATATTTTTTATTTAATGCATAATTATTACGACTTTACCTACTTACAACTTTTGCCTATATCTCATCATTTAACTTACAGCGTATAAAACGTTCCATAGCAGAATCCAATATGCATATGTATTGAGAGAATAACGATATTATGTAATTTACCAAATCTACTCATTGTCGCAGTTTGACCACGGAGTGAACTGTCTAGGATATTCTAAAATAACCGCGATTAAACTCCACATGGTTTATTCGCATAAATGCAACAATTGAAGTAAGCTAGTACTTCTTTACAAATGAAAATCTTCAGTAACGTAGTAAGTAAGTATTTTCTGATGTATTCGTACTGAAACGAAAATCATACAACCATTAACTCCCTTCAGCGTCATCATGACAAACCACTCACCGAAAACAGCGTGCTGTTCGCGTGCAAGCGATCCACGTAGTTCGAGAAGCCATCCCTCGCGATTCGAACCCTGAACCGCTCGGACAGCGGCTGGGCTCGTCTGGCGTCGTGTAACCATAGCAACAGCTCCGCCTCATCACCACCGGCCGTATGCCCAAAGTCACGCATGCTGCACATCAGGTGGTGGGACTGAACTGGCGTGGTAGTTGTTGTGGTACCACTTGTTAGAGTGCCAGAATTGAAGCTGCTACCAGAGCCCCCGGCACGGCGCAATGTACCGCGCCACTGCAATGGATAGAAGAGGACAAATAAATATACAAACATCATCATAGATTTATTAAGACTTCACGGATTTACCAGTTGATGCCTATAAAAGTTTGTCGTCAGGTAAGGTTGGATAAAATGATTTTGGTTATTAATCTGTTAGTGCCTAAATTGAAATATTTAGTACTTTGTTATTATCACAATAACAATTGCATAAGCTTAATACCGATATATATAATCAATAAAAATAATAAAACATTAAGATAATGTGCGGATGCGAGATATATTTCCGGAGTAAAATGCGTATCGGTTTTGCATATTCGATACATCACGGGATGGAAAAAATTAGCAAAAATTATATAAAACTTAATAGGTCATATCTATTCTATCGTAAAATAACTTAATATTGGAAATATCAAAAACATAAATTTCCTTCCACACACTTTTACCCGCGATTCGCCTACGTGTTCTACGCGTAAATATACGTGAACTTTTATTTCCTTTAAATGGCAATATAAAGAACATAAATAAAGACGAAATAAACATTACAAACTGTATGACGACAAACATAGGTCATCATACTTTAGAAAAAATGTGTACAAAGTAACCTACAGCAACGAAACGGTGTCATAAGTATAATAATTCGACTTTACTCAGTTATTGAAGTCTCTGCGAAAATTGTTCAAAGAACACTAAATGACACAACCTACGCTGCTTTAGTTTATTACCTTAGGTTCATCATCATCATCATGATGATGATGAAAGGAACACTAAATGACACAACCTACGCTGCTTTAGTTTATTACCTTAGATTACGACTAAATAAATATAGCTTACGCATACCATAGCTAACAGTGATGTCTTTAAAATATATAATCGATTATTCATTCATAAAGGAATACTACTGTACCAATACAAAAAGGAGGCAATCATCAACAAGGACGAGACCTCATGGGTCGTTTTTGTACAACATCCTAACAAATTGGACTGATTTGGCTACAACAAATAGCTAATATGTAGTGACGACATTCGTAAAGTGGCCGGTGTGGGCTGGATGAGAATAGCCGATGATCGGAAGCGGTGGCGGGCATTGAGGCCTATGTCCAGCAGTGGACTGACACAGGCTGATAATGATGATGATAAATAGCTAACTCTACGTACTAGTTATTAAAAACCTTATGGTCACAGGTTCGCTTCTAGATATCATATCAAAAAGTAACAAGTATAAGTATTTTACTAATTCTATTTCAAGTAGGAGTACTATTTGTTAAATTTGCTTACAAAGTTTATTTAATATTAACCAGTAACATTTATGACCTCGTAGATGTAATATGAAATATGGTTTATGTATTTCAAATAAATCATTATGCAATATTAATGAATAATTGTTTACTATCCATTAGTAAACAATTATTCATTGGTCATAGCTCCTTGAATATATATAAATAAAAACTTTGAAAGGTTGCACTTGTAATAATTTTAAAATAACGCTTAATAAGATTGCATATTATTTAAATCGTAATATCAGTATTATCATCATCATCATCATCATCATCATCATCATCATCAGCCTTTGATAGTCTACTGCTGGACATAGGCCTCCCCTAATACACGCCTATCCATTAGGGGATTTTGGACCGTATCCCACCACGCTGGTCCAAAGCGGGTTGGTGGGTGGACCGACTTTTTACCTGCCCATCCGACGCATGGATCATCTTACTTTTCAGACAATTGGGTGATCGGCCCAAATTGTCCTAACCAACTAGGAAAAAACAACGAAAATTTGTTGAGTCCCCGCAGGATTCGAACCCACGACCTCCGGTTTCTAAAGCAAACGCCCATACCACTAGGCTACGGAGGCAGTTATAATATCAGTATAAATAATATCAATGTCGCTGATTAAATATTTGACCTATGACCGCAAAAAGTATATAGCATAAAATGTGTATCGTAACACGTCAACGTCATATAATACTAAGTTAATATAAGTATAGAGAAGGTTCATCACGTTCTATAACGTGAAACAAACTTTTTATATGTATTAAATTATACTGTAAAGAACCTAGGCCTGCTTATCGACAAGTCACTAAATTGGAACAAGCCAAATAGCTAGTGTTGTTCAGAAAGTCACAGGTGTCCTGCGGTGCTTGTATCGATTTAACAAGTTTTGCCCATTCAGACGAAAGTGACGCTTGTGCAGGCCCTGGTTTTCCTATTATCGACTATGGTGACGTGTGCTATCTTGACCTGAATGCAGATCACCTTAATAAACTTGACCGACTTCTAAATAACTGCATTCGATTCGTTTTAATCTTCGTAATATGACCACGTCTCTGCGCATCGTTCCCAACTTAAGTGGTTACCTATACGCCAGCGACGCTCCTTACGAGCCCTTACCACTCTATACTCGTTTCTTAATTCTCCTGTGGCCCGTCCTATATTCTTCCCATTTTCAATACTTATGCGATGTCAGCAACAAAATCTTCGTTCGACGCATACTCGTCTACTCCAATGCCCTATTCATCGTTCTGACTTCATGCATTCCTCCTTTTCTCAGTCTGTCCTCTTATGGAATGAGTTACCTCTAGAAATCAAGACGGCGGAAAGTTTTGTGTCTTTTAAGAAAGGTAAAAAGCAGCTTATGAACTCAAATTTAACTATTTAGTCAGATATGTTTACAGATAATATTACTATTTTAGATATGTAGTATATATATATATATATATATATATATATATATTTATTGTTATTTATGTAAAATATATTTAATACATCAAATGCTTAAATGTAAACATTTATATATGTTTGTGCGTATATATATAAATATATATATTATAGAATTTATTTATTAGTATATATTTAAATTACTTTCTCTTTTTCTAACTTACAGATATTTGCACCTCCCTACTTTTTATCTCTGCATCACCCCAGGTTGACTGGCAGAAAATGCGCTTTGGCATTAAGTCCGCCTATGTACACTTAGTGCAAAAGTTTAAATAAATAAATAAATAAATAAATAGAATTAACATGAGATTCATGTTTTTCTGTACCCAATAAAAGCCACAGGAATTTTATTTGTCACCGACGACTTGCTAAGACCAACCAAGTCACCACAAATACATTTCATGAGGTTTAATATTGGGAATAGTCATTAATGTGAACTTTATATGTTAATACAACTTTACAACATATAAAATACAATTTCATACACGATTCAGTCTTTAATGGACACGCGTTTATACATTACCGATAACTATTGCAATGGCATAATTTGAGCGGGAGAATCGGCTCGAAATATACAAGTATAAAGCGATCACGACTTTGATGTGACAAAAAAACAAACTGAGACAAGCTGCAGGTGAGTACTATCCAGTTTACTTACGGACATATATACAGCCTACATAACGGTGTTTATTCCGATATGTTCGAGTACCATAATCTGTTGCCTTTTTCATTCACCTAAGTAAACATGACGTCGGCAAATATTTTTTACAAAATGCGAACGAAAGATGAATTATCTTTTTGTGTAGGCCTAAATTATAAGATCATATAAGTTTTAGGGGAGGCCTATGTCCAGCAGTGGAGTATCACAGGTCCAGCGTGGACAATGATAATGACAAATTTTCAACACCTTTCGCGCCTTCAATCATCAAATAAAAAAAAGCATATTATAAATAAAGGTTAAGAAAATACCCAGGATTAGGAGTTCCGTCGTGCTTTTACATCATTTAATTTTATGGCTTTTGGCCTATCTTTTTTAAGATAAGCAAAGGTAACATTAGGTAAAATAATATTATGGAAAACGGATACAATAATAATATTAAATGCGAAATAACCTCAAAAACACCAAATAACGTAACTATAAAAGGCATTGAACTCTTTTATTACATACATTTTGTAAATCCCTTTACGGAACCCACACAATTATATCAATTGAAAATGTCTAAAGGACTCCTAATATCGATAATACACATAAGGCGAACAGAAAACAGATCTACAGTATGTCAACTTGCCCATAAACGGCTTGGATACGATGACCGACTTTCAGAAAACTTTTCGAGCCACAATACGATATGTTTTCTACGGATAAGGTAACGCAAGGACTTATCGCTAAAACTGAACGGGTTATACCGAATGCGAAACGTTATTTATAACTAGATTAGCGTTTTCAACACAATAGTGATAATCATCATCATCATCCTGTGTTAGACCACTGATATAGGCCTCCCCTAATGTACGCCTTCTCCATTAGGGTTTTCGGCCCAAATCAGGACAATAACCTAACCAACTACGATAACACAAAGTTGTAACCTCGCGGGATTCGAACCCACGACCCCCGGCAAGTCAATACCGCTAGACCACGGAGGCGGATAGTAATAACAATGTTAATATAGATCAGAAATAACCACATTCTATTAATTAGGTAAACATAATTTGTTTATTATGTCTGCTTGAGCAGGTTAGAGGTATTGGCCCTTACTTTTCAAATCGGAGAGTGCAAATACTGAGAGAAAACAACTTATCGTTATCGTTTTTACTAGTTGGTTAGGACAATACAGCAGCTGAAAACTAAAATTTGATTAGCTAGTAGAATTTTGTAAATAATAATAATAATAACTTAAAATTTATTAACGATTAATCTAACTATCAAATGCAATTTGGTTTATGATGCCAGTGGCTGTACGTAAATACTGTCATTCACGTAAATCTAGATAGAATAGAAACAAACCTCTATGATATCTTGAGAAATTGGCTAGAAGAAAAAGTAGACACAAATAAGAACAAAAATCTATGAAACCAATTTGTAAGAAGCTCTTATTGGTGAAATATACCGTGGTAAATTGATGAACCAACATTTATTAACACCTATTTTGCCTCTTTATAAATTAAGCTGCAATAATCAAACGTGTTTTAAAAGTATTGTCATTAGTTATACATATAATAAAGGGGTTAAATGCCAGTCGCTCCACGTTAACTGGAAAAATGTTTAAATGGTTAAATGGATTACAAACCGACCGCAAAATAGTTTGCGAAATTAGCTAATCTGAAGATGTTTAAACATCATCATCATCATCATCATCATCAGCCTATTATAGTCCACTGCTGGACATAGGCCTCCCCTAACACACCTTAGAGGGTTTTGGACCGTATCCCACCACGCTGGGCCAATGCGGGTTGGTGGGTGGACCGACTTTTTACATGCCCATCCGACACATGGATCATCTTACTTTTCAGACAATTGGGTTGATCGGCCCAAATTGCCCTAACCAACTAGCAAACAATAATGAAAAATTGTTGAGTCCCCGCAGGATTCGAACCCACGACCTCCGGTTTCTAAAGCACACGCCCATACCACTAGGCTTGTTGGCTAGTTTGTTTAAACATATAAGGGAAAATATATTAGTGTTTTGCGTATTCTATTCAGTGTTCACAAAAATTAACAAAAACGTGTCCGTTGTATTTATATCATTGAGTCTATCTTCTAGGAGACACCTTACTAATTAATCGACTAACTTTACTCTCAATATTACAATAACCTAATAAAGACTATTTATTAACAAAGCTAAGTCTAAAGTAGAATTTATCTGAACGTATCAAATAACTTTCGTCTGATAGCAAAAATTTTGCTGTCCTAACGTCTGCTATATGGACAACGGGCTACATTGGACATCCGGTAGTCGAGTTACCATTTTAAAAACTGAAACATACTAAGTTAATTTATGTTTCAATGAAATAATAAAACTTTTGCTCATATTATATGTAACAATATACTTTAAACCGATAATTTTTAAAAGCATTAAAATTATTATTCTGGTAATTCATAAAGCTAAGAATTAGGAACATCATCGTCAATTTAACAAAATTATTTTCACTATTCCGATAGCTCAAACTATCTATTTTATTTTATTTAATAAATGAATGTATGTACGTGATGGAAAGAGATATGCTGTGCCTATGCAAAATGCAGCTAAGACGCTAAAATTCCGCTCCCTCAGGCATAAATCTTACACGTCATTTACCCAGTAATTAACAGAATATAAAATATTTATACTTTGTTAAATAAAAGGACTTTTACGGAATCCATCGTGTCATGTATTTATATTTTCAGCCCCGGCGAGGTCATGGGACAGACTATACATATAAATATAGTTTCACAAAATTGCGAATATTCGTGAACACAGGGATCGTATCTTTACGTCCTTTTGTCATTAACCACTCGACTATCATTATCAATAATAACAACAATAAAGCAGCACAATCATTAAATTGCATGTGAGCAAGATCACGTCAAGTGGACTCCCATTTACCACTTGATCATAAAAATTTAATCGATATATATTTTTCATAAGTACTTATGATCGAATAATGATCCCCAAACGATTTTTAAAATTTTGATTTTAACACATTTTTATTTACAATGAAAATTTTAAGCACTTTTAATTAAAAATGGATTAAAAATCAACCGTAAGAGATAAATTCATGAAATTTTCAGCATCCATGGTCAGATGTCTATATTTTAAGAATATATTAACGACTTAAGATTATTTGTTTATTTTCGTATTGTTAACTAACTTTTAAATTAACAAATGAAAATTTAACTCATTTCTTGAGTAAAAATGGATTTTTTTCATCGGTCACATCCTTTATTCATTTAAGTTTAAGATTCCGGAAGAAAATTTCACTGCTCGCCATTAGTTTAAACAAAATGAATTTATTTATGACCACTGACCGAGCGCTGTGGAAGCCCGCGCTACCGAGCGTCTCGTACCGCATTGAAGCTTTTATCAGTGATAATTTAAAATAACAATACAAAATATTATAATAAAACAAATTTTATTATTATTTACGTTAACTTATTATAATTATTATCAATAAAATTTGATTTTTGTTAACAATATCATACAGAATATAATCATAACATACTGAATAGAACCAACAAAAGCTTAATTTAAATAATTAAATGGTAAATTTGTAGTCAGATACTTTCACTGTTTTTTTAAAACTTTGTTAATAAATACTTTTTCATCTTCTGAAACGAGCCTGCAATCTAGTGAAAAATTTTCCAATGGTTTGTAGTGATGAAATTGGCGAGTATTTTTTATTGTTGTTAAGCGTTCGAATCGTGGTTGGTATTTTTCTTCATGTACCTCATGATCTTTAATCGTACAGAAAGCAAAATTAATTTTCCTGCCAAGCCATCACACGCTCCTTTGCCATGAGATGTAGCGAAAAAAGTCCAATCAGCATCAACACCAAAATCATTTTTATGATTAACTAAATTGGCAAAATTATATTTATTTTTATATTGTGAAGCGGCTCCATCAGAAATATACTTGATCTTTTTAATTTTATCGGCATCAAATTTAGTTTTTAAAAATTCTATCAATTTAGTATTAAATAAATGTACCGAACTTGCATCGTGACTAACTTTTTCTGATATGACAACAAAATTCTCATGCTTCATTTCTTCATTTACTTTATAATAAATTACATAAGGGTGAAGTGTAGCCTGATCATTGGACCAATGGTGTGATTGAATAGCATCTTGAACAAAAAGCAATAATTTTCGGAAAAATCGAGACATACAAAACTCTAATAACAACAACTAAATAATTATAATAATATAACGTAAATAATAATAAATTTGTTTTATAATAATATTTTGTATTGTTATTTAAATTATCACTGATAAAAGCTTCAATGCGGTACGAGACGCTCAGTAGCGCAGGCGCTTCCATAGCGCTCGGCCGCGGTCATAAATAAATTCATTTTGTTTAAAATAATGGCGAGCAGTGAAATTTTCTTCGGAATCTTAAACTTAAATGAATAAAGCATGTGACCGATGAAAAAAAATCCATTTTTACCAAGAAATGAGTTAAATTTTCATTTGTTAACTTAAAAGTTAGTTAAAGATTCGAAAATAAACAAATAATCTTAAGTCGTTAATATATTCTTAAAATATAGACATTCGACCATGGATGCTGAAAATTTCATGAATTTATCTCTTACGGTTGACTTTTAATCCATTTTTAATTAAAAGTGCTTAAAATTTTCATTGTAAAAAAATGTTGTTAAAATCAAAATTTTAAAAATCGTTTGGAGGATCATTATTCGGTCATAAGTACTTATGAAAAATATATATAGATTAAATTTTTAATGATCAAGTAGGTAAATGGGGGTCCACTTGACGTGATCTTGCTCATGTACAAGTTAAGTATGGACCCCTAAGCACCATCACTGACGCTGCATCGGCAATATTCACGTGATTGACGTCAATGGCGGTTGCAAATATAAACAACATAAATTACGTTACTAGTTAAAATACAATATAAGGAATATTTAAACAAAAACATTTTTAATAACATATATACTAAAAAAAGTCGGAAATTTAAGTATGCATGGACCTAATGTCATACTGCCTCCGTAGCCTAGTGGTATGGGCGTGTGCTTTAGAAACCGGAGGTCGTGGATTCGAATCCTGCGTTGGTTAGGTAAATAATATAAAGATAAAATATTATTACACCCTCAGGATATTTCTGATGCTTTTAACAATCATTTTATTGATAAAGTCCAGCCACTAACTTATACTAATCACTTAATGAAAATTCCTTCCATAATAACTCAATGTTTAGAAACCATGCTCGCCTTATGATATATATTAAATAATAATGATGTTGCGTAACACAAATAGCATTGGTCCAGATGATATACAGACAAATTTGTTAAAAGTGTGGCGAAGGATATTTCTGGACATCTAAGTTCATTTAAATCTTTGTATAAGTACGAGGGATTTACCC
Source organism: Lamproptera curius (assembly GCA_029286875.1). Classification (NCBI taxonomy): domain Eukaryota; kingdom Metazoa; phylum Arthropoda; class Insecta; order Lepidoptera; family Papilionidae; genus Lamproptera; species Lamproptera curius. The sequence goes on along the minus strand of JAGSMT010000039.1, from coordinate 440,266 downwards.
AGACAAATTAAAATACGCAATCACCAAACCAATATTCAAGAAAGGAAACAAACTGGATATAAATAACTACAGACCAATTGCAATAACATCTCCATTTTCCAAAATATTTGAAAAATTCATTTACAAACAACTGTATGCATTTTTTGAAAATAACAAATTATTTACAGAAGCACAAAAAGGATTTAGAAAAGATAGAACGATTAATATGGCAGTATATGATTTCTTAAATGTTATTATGAGTAATTTAGATATAAAAAAATCTGTATGTGCAATATATTGTGATATGACACAGGCTTTTGATTATGTTGATCATAATATTTTGTTATCAAAACTTTATAAATATGGTGTAAGAGGAAATATATTACAATTGATCAAATCTTATCTTTCAAATAGAAAGCATTGCACTATAGTTTCCCAAATTGACGTTTTTAGGAAAAGAGAAGAACAATTTCGGTCTCGACAACGCACAGCGTATTACGGTGTACCTCAAGGCAGTGTCTTGGGTCCACTGTTATGTAATCTATATTAAGGATATTACTAATGTTACCAAGCACCCTCTGACTTTATTTACTGATGATTGTACATTGAAAATTGAATTAAGAAATCAAAATGTGACAGAAATTAATGACAATATTGAATCAATTATTGAATGGATGAAATGTAACAATTTAAAATTAATCTAGAAAAACAAAGTCAATGTTTTTGGTTCTCAATTTTCGATTATTCTAAATGAAACATTAAGTATGAGAATAAAGATATAGATGCGACAGAGACAATTAAATTCCTAGGTTTGAATATTGATTATAACTTGAACTGGAAAGAACATTTAATCAATCTAGCTAAAAAAGTCAACAGCTCAGCATATATGCTGTCAAAACTATCGACAATTATTAGCTCAGGTGCATTAATAACAGCATATTACGGTATAGTGGATTCAAAACTGCGATATGGAATAATTTTTTGGGGAAATTCTGTGCATAAACAGTTACTTTTTAAAGCACAAAAAAAGTGTATAAGAGCCATGTTTAGATTAAAAATAAGAGACAGTTGCAGAAATTATTTTAAAGAAAATAAAATTTTGACTTTGGCCTCACTATACATTCTCGAAATAGCGGTTTTCGTGCGAAGTAATCCGTCACTGTTTACACGGGTGTCAGATTTTATTATAAGAAATCGACGAGATAATACCAAATTATGCATACGAAGGCTAGAACATCACGGATGCGGAATAGTGTATTTTAATGGCTCAATTATTTACAATAAGTTACCGAAAGAACTTAAAGATCTTAACCAATTTCAATTTAAAAAGCAACTGCGACTACGTTTAATCGATAAGTGCTATTACAACTTAACTGAATTTTTGTGCGATAAGGACTTTTAAGAGATGTACACTGTTCAGTTTTATTTAATTTATTTGTTTTGTAATTTTGTAAATGATTTTAAATGAACATTATCCTGTACACTAGTCCTATAAATTAATGTAAATTTTGTAACTTCGACATTTAATTATATAATGTATTTTTAACTTCTCATAATATTTGTACGCTCCGTGGAGCAAAAACATTGGGTCTGAATATGTTTGTAATTACACCTCAATTATTTATGCTATACCATGTTTTACAAATAAATGTCTTTTATTATTATTATTATTATTATTATTATTATTAGGGCAATTTGGGCCGATCACCCATTTGTCTGAAAAGTAAGATGATTCATGCGTCGGATGGGCATGTAAAAGTCAGTCCACCCACCAACCCGCATTGGACCAGCGTGGTGGGATACAGTACAAAACCCTAATGGATAATAGGGGTGTATTAGGAGGCTGATGATGATGATGATGATGAATGTCATAATGTCTAAAGCCTCTTCAAAGAATCGCACTTTTGCCTGATTTTTCCTAGACGGCAAACTTTATATGTTCCTAAGATACTATAACTATTGGTTTTCATGCTGCTTTAAGGTCAATTACTTTAGATCTGTTGATAATCTTGGGTTTAGAGTACATAAATTATAGTATCCCCTTCTTTTCTAATTATTCATACAGAGTTAACTATCATTATCATAAAACGAATCACACTCACTGCTGCGGCCCTCTCGGCACTCTCCACATGCACCCTGTACAGTTCCACAAGGCTGATGTCCTCAGGTTCCACTGCCTCTGCGCCATGTCTCGGTACGAGTTCTAATCCCAATTTCCTGTAAAGAAACCAATATTTTATTAAAACCACGTTTATTAGATCGTATTGCAGAAAGACTCACAGTCGAATGTACTCCTAATATTGATAATCGGAAACCATACTTTGCTTTTGACAGTTGAGAAGCCAAATATGTTATGAAATTTACGTATACAAGCACAGGCGTCATTTTGATTGGCGGAAATTGCTTAGCTGTCTAGTACCAACTAATTAATCACTAATGAAAACGGGTGATATCGTTCGTTACATTGTTTCTTTATTTACAAAGGGCTGATCTCAGCCACTGATTCACAAAATGTATTAAACTGACTTGCAAATGAAACATTTCCATAGTTGTTGAAGAATTAACAGAAGCATGTCCCTGCAAGGCGAAATTTTTAAAATAAACTGTACTAGGAAGTACTCTGTGTGTGGTGCTTAGTTAAAGAAAATACGCATTTTGTAGAGGAGTAAAGGCCTATAAGGCTTGATAATATATCAATCTCAGATATAATAAACACATGTGTCCTTGCGATGTGGTCATACATCTAAATATCTAAATCTAATAATAACAAATAAACCGGGGTCTACTACAGAATTTATCAAAAATCATACAGTAATGCTTTTGTAAACTAAATACGTATACATTAAAAACTAATTCATCAGACACCTCGCTTCGGATATACCAAAAACCATTTACAACTATCCTATTAAGCAAAATCTGTGTAATATTATGACGAACATTATATTCTATAGATGTATTCACTGTATATTCGAACCCAGTGTACAACTACATCAAGTCTTTATAAATCCAACTTCGTCATATATTCCAGCAAAACAAGCGGGCATAATTTGCAAAACATTTTTTCGCTCGTACCTCAAACGGAACGCATCGCACATAATAATTCAGAAACCGTCCGGCGCTATGCAAAAACGAATGCCAAAGGAACGAACTGAAAGTGATTCCGGGTAGACACCGTGAGACCGTTGTGAATCACATCACGGCCTTTCTAGGAAACGCAAAGTCAATACCTCGAGAACCTCAAAACTATCGGTTTATGGACTTGGAGATAATATTCATTCAATTCTTTCGTACCTACTTCGTTCGGGAAAAAGAGATAAAACAACACATAATGGACTCTTACAGATAAAAGTTATATCTTACTGTACCTGTAAACAATAACATACTTTTATATGAGTATTTTATATTACTTTTTTTTCTAAAATCGTAATATGCACATACATATACTTTTAATATCAGTCAAATAGGGTTAACGAACGGGTGAGCTCCGTGCACCGATTTTGCAAAATGTGTGTAGTTTGATCCAACTTGATAAAGGGTAGTATGTGTCTCAATTTATAGATGGAATATTTTTTTCTTCATTTTTTATGTAAATTATATTTGTCTTTTACTTCGAAAAGATTATTACAAAAAGTAGTGTAATGTAAATATGACAAAATATTCTATAGTGGTTAACTTATTTCATTTTCTTAAATATTCCCTTCTTTATTAACACTTTATTCAATATATTGTCATTGTTTATCCTAGCCACATCAACGCGTAGACAGCCAATTAGTCCAAAAGTAGAATTTTTACCAATCAGTAAAATTTTACTTTTGAACTAAAATGTATCAAGTCAATATTCAAATGAAAAATCATCATATAAAAAGATAACGCCAAAGCAACAAAACAAAATAAAGACATCCATAGAAGTTAGAATAAGACCCGTAAAAAACTTTAACTGCCAAATTAAACCAACGCATAAACGGTCACGTAACTTCTTTATAGAAGCAGCTTTCAATCGGCTCACGTAGGCAGTGTTAGCATATCATGTTATTATGGAAACCAACAACAAAATAGACTTTATTCCATAATAACAAAATCCAAAATAGCTTAACAATGTTCAATTACTACAATAAGACACTTTTTAAAGCATTCATACTTTACTAGTGCGTAGAACATAAAAATCATACACTGCATGTTTTTGCTAGGGGCTCTTAATATTTTATCTTAAAATTATATATGGCAACAATTTTAATATAATATAATATATAGCAATGCGTGACAATAGTACCAACGTTACTCAAGGATAATATATCTTTACATTCATCATCTCATCATCAGCCTGTTACAGACCACTGCTGGACTCCCTAAAACACCCCTATCCATTAGGGGGTTTTGGACCGTATCCCTTAGTTCTTCCCTTCTTTCCATTAGTGAAAGGATATTTCAATTCGGTTCAGTACTTTAGGACCCTATTCCTGACAAAGAAACAAATAAATCTTTCCGCTTTCTTATATTAGTACAGATATTATTTCATGTTAAATAAAAAAGCTAAGAACATCCTGAGTTATCGACACAAATGAGTTGGCGATACGAATTCGAGGTATTCGTTATGCAACCGCTAACGGAACTTGACTTTAAACGGAATAACGGTAAGGCTATTTTACATTTCATCTGGTTAAAGCGGTACGACAACTCATTGACTATTAATTGACAGATCGCATTAAAGAAAGTTTTGTAATTCCTAATATATCTTACAAATATAACAAACCAAAATAAAGTAAAAATAGGCGATTTCAAATCCATTTTTGTGATACATCCGCGACAAGTCCCAAAGCTTTATCTAGCTTACAGAAATTCAAATACTTTGCAATGCTGTCGCACAATCCAAACGAAATATCTAAATTGTACCAGTCTACAAAAACATGGCTGATATACGAACATACGACATCAACCTTAAGGCGGTGTTGTTAATGGACTGTTGACATGAAGCTGATTGCCAATGAAGCAATATTTCACCAATAATATGTTACCAACAACGAGAGATACTTTTAACACATAAAAAATTATTTCCGCAACCTCCAATCTAAGAATTACAGTTGGCAATATCCACCGCCAGCATGAAAGCACTCGACAAAGGCGCACTAAGTGCTACATCATTTAATTCCATTTAAGTCGATCAAGGAGATGGTCGGATAGATTGAATCACGTCATGCAATAAATGTATTGGTAAATGACTGGCAATTACTTCGCCGTGGCTCATACATTGCGAAATATCAATGGATAATTATAAATGTAAATCAATTATACGTTTTCGTGACAAGCTATAATCTACAATAGCCTTTAAGTTTTAATCTGCGCATAAGATGGCAACCGTCATCAGTGGTGTTCTTATTTTTAGGGAGCAAACAATATTATGTTCGTGTTTGACGGGCATCACCTACGAATTGATGTGTAAAGTATTAAAAATCGCCCAATGATAGACGTCTGGTAGCAATACATAAATAACAACGGTTTATATTTTGGTACCACTAGTTTATTTGTTTACGTAAACTTTATGTTATGATAATGTAATGCAGACATTATGTAAATATTTAAAGATAATTGACTCAACAAATAACATGAGTAAATTACTTGGTGCGTGTCTAAAAGTTGGAAGTAGTAATGTTTTCCTAAAATGCATTCCTAGAAAACAGGATTCATTATCAAACGATGAACATTAATAAACGTAATATTCATATTAAGGTCCTAATAGTTTTTGTGTGGATTTAAATAATGTACATCGTTTAATAATGTACTCTCCACTCCATTCACAACCGCCTATTGTAAATAAAAGACTAAATAAGTTATTTCACCATAGTAATTTATGAACAAGCACGTTAGCTTTGTCGGCAAATATTGATCAGCACATATAGGCATATGAGACGTTGCCTAACTCAAAAATATAGTATTTATAGACAGCTTATTTCTAAAGTGCTAACAGGTCAAAACTAAGCCTTAAGATCGATTAGCTTTGCGGTTTATACGGGTTTAATAACGGTACGCTTTTCTGCAAAATGAGCAGTTCATCCACCTCTTTTGTGTCCTGGTCCTAGCGCCTCAATGAGTAAACCAGCGTCTGACGAAAGAATTTTATTGATTTTTTTTATTTCCAAGTATACAGTAGTAGTAAGTAATTGTATTAATAAATACAAGTTTAAAAATACTTCTTTAAAAGTACATTTAGCCACATTTCAAATAATTTACAATTCGAATAATATTTTCAATGTAAGTAAAATACATATTTTTTTAAATTAAGGCAAGTATTTAAGAAATATAATTTTTGTAAAAACGCAAGTCCCATAACATTAAAAACATGATCAGAAGTTGCCCATAAATACGTAAGCTTGCAAAAAATAACAGAAGGTTACCTTATTATTTTACATGCTGTTACATAAATACTGTATAAGCACAATTTGTTAAATAATTTTTTTTTAATTTAATCTTTAAAACAATTCACCAAACGGCATAATTATTTAATCAACAACAATAAAAGTGACTTAAAATAGTTATCGACTTGTTAATTAAGGCTAATCTTGAAAATATATTCTACAAAAAGGCTGGTCATGAAAATTCTTTACTATAGATCTTGTATATTTTCCAATTTCTTACAGTTATTGTCTATTTACTTGCGTCAGCTTAAAGCCAGCAAAGTCTGTATATCAGACGGTTGAAGTATACGATCTTTTACATCACAAAATCACGACATCGGTTTCTTTCTGTGTGCAGGCGAGTGGTCGCCAAACCAGTTATTCGAGCGACACAGACTGACGTATCGACCCGTAACTCTGAGACAGTGGCTCCTCTCTCTCGATGTGATTTAATAACTATCCACAACTATCCAGTAGGTTTAAAAGGCACATTAAGATTGGATACAATCCATTGAGTGTAGTTTATCCCTGTGGATTGTTGAGGTCAAATACTGTGATATCTATATCCGGTTCGACTCCATAAACGTGAGAGAAATGGCTGAAAAGTATGAAAAAAATAAGCATATTCTTCATTTTTTAACTTTTTTTTTATTTACACTTTGTGACAATTTAATAAAAAGCATACTATAAATCTAAGTAGACACACCTTTCACAAGTTCTTATCGAGCTTTTATTACTACGTAATTAAAACTAAGCCAAGGATACAATTTGTTGTACGTGTTTTTTTAACTGTGACGAATTACAATTTCATAAGAGGTCTATAACATACAAAGACTGTAGCTGCCGAAATAAAATAAATCATTAAAATTAAATAACTTATTTTATCACAATAAACCAATTTGTGTAAAGATATATAAGATATAATAGACTAAGTAATATCCGTGTTAAAAAGTGTTTTATAAGTCTGGTTATAATTTGCTGGATGGAGCTTTTGCTCTAATAATAACCTACTTTTTAAAGATTAGTAGCCGACTCAATTTTCGGCAATTATCAGGCGACATGTAGTAGACAGAAGCAGTAGTCGTAGAGTTTTTGGTTCTATTTTTAAGCGAAGTTGTCATCACCTTAAAACCTGTTTAGGCCTTATAATTGAAACATTGTTTTTTTTTTCCTTCTTAAATAATAGAGTACTACTATATTTCGTTACGATTGAGAAATGTAAGCATGATTATGTCAAAACTCCGTAAAACTAACAAGATCCGAGGTCAATATAAACATACCGCTTAAATCACTATAAAACTGTTTCGAGTGTCAAATTTTGTATGATAGTGTAATAACAAAGGAGATTCAAAACTATTCGCCTAAAAAGCAAATTTTACTGCCACTTGGTAGAATACCGTTGCTACAGTCAATCCTAATACGATATTTAACTTATAATTGATTATAACAAAGCCCGAGTTTGGGGACATTAAAGTCTGAATAGAACATTTCTTTTATTCACATCATCAGCCTGTGATAATCCACTCCTGGACATAGCCTCCCCTAATACACACCTATCCATTAGGGGTTTTTAAACCGTATCCCACCACGCTGGTCCAATGCGAGTTGGTTTTTACATGCCCATCCGACGAATGGATCATCTTACTTTTCAGACAATTGGGTGATTGGCCCAAATTGCCCTAACCAACTAGGAAACAACAATGAAACTTATCGAGTCCCCGCAGGATTCGAACCTTCGAACTCCGGTTTCTAAAGCACACGACCATACCACTAGGCTACGGAGGCGGTATTTTATCCAATCATCTATTTCTTATCCTAATCAAGTACAAAATGTACAGGATACCATTAACTTCCACAATCGAAGTGAATAACAAAAATTTGTAAGAAACCGAAAATGACTACGCACATATTATTCGCTACACTGTCGGACTAACATGTCGTTTGCTCACAAACGGGTTAAACACACTTGAACAGACTCTAGTACACTTTGGTCCTTATTTACTGACACTTCAATCAAAGACAGACCCAGACAATGCGATGGCTGTTTTCAATGCTCCTCTGGTTAAAGTCATCATTTCATTATGTCATCGTGAATCGTGTTAAATAAATGTACCTATAGATAAAATGAGAAAAAATTTTCCATCGTAATTGTTCGAAAAATTTCGTATTTATCGTGAACACTCAAATAGCTTCAGAACTTCATCTCTACTCTACAATGACATCATTAATTTTGACACTAAATAATAAAGTTTTGTATTAATGGACGTGAGAATGACACACTTTTAATAAAATCATTCATTGACAGTTCGGGTGTCATCCTATTCCGGTGAAGATCAGAGTTTTCCCGTCGGAAAAATCAACCGTTTTATATTATTATTTAGTGGAAAACTGCCAGTAATAAAAGTTTTTAGTGATTACAAAATCTGTAGAAATATTTGTTTCTATTGTTACATATGTATAAATTAAGTTAAAACTATTAAAAAAATTAACACACCCTATTTCATACAGGGCTGCTTGTCAAAGAACACTTTACACAATGGGAACAAAATAAGCAGCTGCTTCCGACAACGAATCATATAGCTGTGATCACGGGTATGAATAATTATAGCGTTACTTAGTACTTTTACTTTTATTATGAACTAAAAATAATAAAATAACAAAAGATAGTAAAAGTATAGCTTTAGGTTTCTAATGGGCAATGCTCTATCGTTTGCTTTAGTTTCTACAATAAATAAGATACATAAATGCCACCATTTATGATATAGCTATAGCTATAAGATCCGCGGGACAACAAATTTCATTGTTGTTTCCTAGTTGGTTAGGCAATTTGGCCGATCACCCAATGTCTGAAAGTAAGATGATCCATGCGTCGGATGGGCATGAAAAGTCAGTCACCCACCAACCCGCATTGGACCAGCGTGGTGGATACGGTCCAAACCCCTAATGGATAGGGTGTATTGGGAGGCCTACGTCCAAGTGGACATAAACAGGCTGATGATGTAGATATAGCTACTGACGTTTCAACAATATATAATAATATACATATCAGTTATTAGACTTCTTTAGGTTTTTTTATGCTATTAAGGCTTGTCATATTTTGTAAAATTTATTGAAGAAAAGGAAAAGAAAAAGTCCGCTGAGTTTCTTACGCCGGTTCTTCTCAGGTCAGAGGCTTCATTTCCGAACCGGTGGTAGATTATTTGACAATCAATAAGAAAAAAGTATGTTGACTTTTTGACTTGACATAGTTTTAAACGAACCCATGAGAAATACATTATAGATATTATGGCATAGCTCATTGCCGAACTTGGATGATACTTTTTTAACCAGTAATTAATATTTGACGTCCATGCTGATACAATCACAATCCTATCACCTTCACGCTACATAATATATTCAATTAACCGTTAAGACATTAGCTACACGGTTTTGTAAAGTTTGACGACACATATTAACCACATGAATACACGTTCATAGCAGATAAACCCAAAATTGAATCATACTTTAAACAGAAAACAGCGCGTACGAAATAAAAGAAAGGCGTGCAAAGTATAAGGAAAACTGGTTCCAGTGTGGTTTCAGTCGATCGACCGCATGGTGACCACTGAACCTCTTGACGAACAAGTATTTTGCTTGTGTCAAAGGCTGTATTTAAATGGGAATCCCTTCGTATGATTACAATTGTCTACGTGACTGTTCACATGATTTATGTAAAGCTGAATATTTAGAGTATTTAAATTAATATAAAGCGTTAAACGTTATATTATTTATCTAATTTTTTTCTTTAATTTAAATATTAACACAATAAGCAACCTAATAACATGCGAATATTATTAAACGCGATAGTTTGAAATAATGTATTTATTTATGTTCATAACTAACCCACTGGATGGCTTTAGATTAAAACGTAACAATAATGTTGTTCCACACAATAAAATCTATGTATCTTAACTTGGCAGTTCAAAACTTCAAGCTTTGCATGGCTGGCGACACGGACGTGCAACAATTTCGCGCCAATAATCATTTCGTCACAATTCTCACTGATCGTAAAGATACTTACACTGAATAATTGTCAACGAAATAGAAAAACACAAAGTTGACATAGCATAGAACACATCGGAAGAAATCCCCAATTATCCGTCGAACGTAAACGCTAATATAGTCAAACTGCAACAGGTTATGAATTCGAATTCGGCACTACATCAAGATAGTGAGATCGGAATTTCGCAACGGAATATAATAACAAAAAAAAACTACACTCCGTCTGCGGAACCGATCAGTTAGAACCTGTTCGGTTTACGTAATTTATTCCTTCGTTTCCAAGGATCGGACCGAGCGACAGGTAGATGGTCCGCGCGCCTAGCCAATGACGGGGCCCCCGGTCGCCTTTGTTGACCTCAGCCAGTTAACTTTCGTCTCATTGCGGCCGATACGGCCCATTAATGATTGCAGACTAACATCTGACGCAGATCGGAGACGCAAAGTATACGAACGAAGCAGAAAAATGGGAGAAAACAGTATTTACGCAATAGCTTTCAGCTTTATCTCGGGTTATACATTATTCTTCTCAAATTATCTAATATGTACACCTACATTATTCCGCCACTCCACTCGGGTTACGGAATCTCATTCAAACACATAAATTATGTATCAGCTATCTATACAGTACAAGCAACAAATCAACTAAACGCCACCAATGAAATTATTCAAAAAAAATCGCCATACTTCTCGCTCGGTCGGGAGTCGATCGGACGCGTCCGAACAAATTCCCCGCCGCGGCTACTGTGCATTTGGGATACTAGAAAGAGACAGAGATAGATTGCGTCCAATGACACAAGGCGTAGGAAAGAGACGGGCGGGTGCGCGCGCGCATTCGGCAGTCAGTGTCGACGACGCGCTTTCCAGTTCCCGACAGACCACCGACCGGTGCACTAGTGACGACCCATGCCGTGTCCAACAAACTGTTACGTATAACGTGTTGTAATTGTGCTGTGAATAGGGGGTTGAGTGGCCGTCCATCGGTGAGGCATCCACATAAATTCGGAAGGTAAGTTGTGTCATGGCTGAGTCGAGAACACGTTCCGTCCACGCGAGGAATGCAGCCCGACGGCGTATGGCATTCGGGAACAAAAGCCCCCACGAGCAATGCCGCACTCTTTTTATTAACTAGCCGAAGCCGGTTCCTTGTCAAGCAAAATCTTAGTTTTTGATAAAGTATCGGATATTTCACAGGTAGGTGTATCCATTTACCTGGGGGCAATTTTCGACGTGCGGGGTGCATATTTGAATAGAGCCGAACCGACAGACAGCACAATACCCGCTCTGTTATTATTATTAACGTTTATTAGCGGACTGATATGACGAAACGATTTCATTATTACAAAACTCATTTAAATTTTAAAACGACGTAACGGCCGCATTAAAATGTCAGTGGTTAATGACCCTCAGCATCTTGAATAAGAAAAAAATTGTTTGCTTTGTTCGTAAGACTCGTGATTGCCTTTCGGTGTATCCTTTATCTTATGACCACGTTAAAAGTCAAATATCATTGTGTAATATTTAGAAAAAATCATAATGGACACAGAAACAAAGTTATTTCCTGATTTTTTAAACACCTACCCGGATTCTTAAGTTGAATCATACGATTGAAGTTTTTTCACGACAGTATAACGTAATGAATTCTTGATTATTTGCAATTCTCGTTATTCGCTCATATTAAACGGTTGTTATATTAGAACAATGTTCTAATGCGCTTCTTGTAATGCTAGCAGCAGGCCATTATCACGAACATTATTTAGTAAACAACGGTCATCATTTATTTAATCGTTATAGCCAGTTCTAATATGTTTCATAATTCAATAATTTAAATAAAATTATTTACACGGATGTAATAACAAATGAAACAAAAAATTAACGACCACAGAGTTCCTTGCTGGTTCTTCTCTAGACAGGTCAATGGTTCCAGAACTGGTGATAGATAATTCATAATAGCTCGAAAGATTGTAAATTGAATAAAGAACTTTTTAATCTTAATTAGAAATAGTACATTACAAAGTCGCGACATTTATTTATTCGGTATTAAACACAACCAGACCAAAAACTACTATCGATATACCGACAATACACAGAAACAATAATAATACCGAAAAAACAATGCAATAATTTCACGTTATTTGCATCGTCTGTGTTTATACATTTATTTATTACAGAATTGACCACACCATTTCTAACTTGTACAACTCGGTACATACAACACAAACATCGGCTATCACAACAATGTTACATAACGAACCATAACAATATCAAGTAGAGGGCACAACCAAACCTTTCCCACAGCGTAGCATCTTTAACGGGTCACACTTGTTGATTCCCGTCACGCTGTAAGAACACCACCTGCATTTCGATCAAGAACGAGATGCCATATTTTTAGATCGATTTCCAGATCTATTCTAGTGACTAACTATAAACGCCTCAATGAAACAGCTGCTCGCTTTAATGAAGCAAGAAAAATAACACACTGCAACGTCATATTCGAGTTGTAGTTATTAAGATTCTTTAGTAAATAAGTCCTAGGTTTGCTATATAAAAGTTAAAGATTCGAGTACCAGAAACAAGCTATGTTTTCTAGTCAACTTACTAAAATATTATAATAAAATTATACATCTATTCGTTTAGATCTAGAAGTCGGGCCACCTCGTCAAAACCATTCGTAACCCGCTCCTATATTTGTTCATAATTTATATGAATTTTATTCTTATACATATTTCATGCTACAATATACGGTAGGTATAACACAATGTCGCTATCGAATTAACATAACCAGTGTTAGCGCCTTTTTTTACATCGATTCGGACACTAAAGACATTCGCTATGCAGCGCGCGTCACAACAATTAGATCCCGACCAGTTTCACAATACGCCAGTCGAGTGCAAATCTTCGCGACCGTCAGTAACTTTGACCTTAACGCCGAACCTTTGTGCCAGATGTTATATAACGTAAACAAATGTAGCTCATCCGTAACTACGAAACAACAAATGGGACTTATTAAGGTTACAACCACGTATTCATTATGGCATCATGACTTAATTAGGCTTACCTTTCTGTAGGTCACAACTTTTTTGTTATAAAAATTCTCGTAAAATCGGCATTGTTGTCGATTAGTTTCGGACCTATCGGAGGTCCTTCATCAGGACAGTTGAGATAACTTCACGGTCGCTTTCCGTCTCGCACTGACGAGAGCTGAGCCGATTATATTAAATCTTAGTGCAATTATAATACAATGTCTCATGAAAGTTTTAATTGTTTAATGAAAATGCCAACAAATTTATGGCTACAAATAACAACTATGCAAAGTCAATATTATATAGTGCATATTATAAACATTACTGTTGAACTTTAAGTCTTCACACGTTTTATAAGGCACGACTATACCTCGGCGAAGTAAGATATTAAATTATGTAAACAATGTACCACATAGCAAAGTAGTATCGAAGTTCACGTTATTGTCACGTTAATAATAGACATCTTGAACCCATCAACTTAAACGCCTGGACGTACGACGAAAACGTTGCCTTGTGTAACATAACTCACATCAAGTAAATTCTATATTTAATACATGTACTATTTTCGTATTACTCGGCATTAACTATTTACGTATTACTCGGTACAGAGTACTAGGAGTTCATAAATACAGTGGATTACTTGAAATTCGAGCGCAAGGGCGGGGGTAACCGCAACATGGGACGACCGCAATCGTACCCGTTTCCGCATCATCCGATACCGTACCGATGACGCACGGGACCCTCAATGACATACGAACATTATCTGAAAACGCCGTGCCCTCCAAATAATACACCGAAATGACTAAATGAGCTATGGCGAAACCAAACGCCTAAGCGAAGACGTCACTTGTCTAAACATCAGCCACTGATAAGCAGCTCTGATATTCCAAATTCAAGGACTGTTAGGACTAAAATAAGAAGACACAAATATATCAAGGCAGCTTGGGCCAATTTGAATCGAAACACGGTAACCATACCAACAGAGCGGTGGCGTACCAACAGTTTTTTTTACTAGGAGACTGTCTCACTCAGTAATTGACATCTCGGCGACAGCCCGTCAATAAGAACACTAGATGTATAACGTGCCTTCGTTGCCATGGTTACTCAGTTTACACCATAAAACTACGATAGTATTGTAATCGAAGACCATAATACGCGCTCCCCGAGAATTCTATAAAGGAGATCGAAAATGAGACGTCATTATTCACTTTGTGGAATTACGACAGACGGCTCCACCATTCACTCGTGTCCGACCACCGGGTTACCTAACACGAATCGATGTCGCGTCATTAGACACGCTTTTACACGCCCGTCGCGAAGTCGAATCTTAAAAAAGATAAATCTTTATAAAACCAACGATCTTAAACTTGCATTACGTTCATTTATATTTTTTCTATTTAAAAACGACAGACGAACGACTGACTATTTGCCACACAATATTGATCTAAATTATAAAGATTGAATCGAATAGAATCATCGCACAGACTCAATAACGTCTAATTCTCGCGCGCAACGTCCGCGAGCGCATACAACGAAGCTTCCTATTGTGCGCGTCGATCATTCGATCGGGATTCCTTTCCCACGCACCGATTGCGGGCATTATGTGAGCCTCGTACGATCGGCACTCGTGCTTAGGCCTGGCGCAATTAGTGTTCATTCAGGGAGCCGTCGCGTGCCGACCGACCGCACTAATAAAGCATCCGACACAACCAAGGCCTGCCGACTGTATTCTTTGTCCGACCGACGTATAATGCGGCGTAAATCTGCGGCGCAAAAAACATCCCAGGCGTGCCATCGAAACGTAAGGGATACATCAGGGTGGGCAAGCGCCGTGTTATAGAAAAAAAAAAACAACGCTCCCACACGTCCCATCCTCGCCCACACTATCTGAGCGCAAACAGTCAAGTCAAACAGGCAACGATAACACAACCGCTCGGCAAGCGCACACGGCAACGTGTCAGACGAGCTCGCGGTATATCGCAATAGCTGGGAGACGGTAGTGGTTTCCCGCCAAAATCGTGAGCTGGCGATGCAAGCAGAGCGTCGGCTACTCTCAGAACTGGTTTCCCGCGCGAAATTCGCTCCGCACCGCCGCGAGAGACGGCCACGGGCGCGGAGGGCGCAGGGGGTTTGGTGTTACGCGGTCGACGACCCCGGCCGCCCTGCGCCTCCGTCGCACAAGATCACGACGACCAGGCACACTTACACCTATTCGTTACATCACACGTTGCCAACGTATCCATATTAATACCGGCTGTATCGGTAGACGCACAAATACTAACAGGTTCTACGGTTGCCATCGATTTTTGAGTGTCAATAGATCTGATTGCAGACACCAACTAAGGAAACATCTATCTATTAATCTGAACACGTAATTATTATATAGCATGAAATTTTACAATTGACTTTGACTCATAGTTGTCTCCGTGATAATGTTACCATCAAAACACGTTTTATCTTTGCTATATCTAATACATTTTTAAGGGCACCATGGCAACTGAAATTACTCGCTTAACGTTTTTCACAACAACAAACTTATATTGCAAGATTTTTTAACACTTATGCACACCGTCAGGACATCAATACTCAATTTATAAAAAATATCATCGCCATACTACCAACGCAGTAAATATTTCACAAAAGTCAAAAGGTTATCGTAACGCGAACGAACAGTAATGCTCTTCATTACGAGTACATCGCGAAATTATACATGGAAATCGTGCATTCATTAGCATCCCGTACAGCGGACGACCTAAATAATGGAACGAACGGGCGACGAAGGCGTAGGAACGGGATCAAGAAGTCGCCAAGGTTAGATCCATTTGTGACGAATTGCCCACTAGGATAGCATTCATTCAATTGCACGTGCATATTTCATACTGACGGTTATAGCGGACTTGTATCTTATATATCCACATATGTAATAAAAATAGACGACACGTTGTCTACAAAAACGCTTCTAAAGGAGACCGTTCGAGTTATTTGAATATCAAGTTTAAGACAGAGTTCAATATTCAAAGCGTAGGCGTGAATAACACAGAAGCGAGTCACATTAAATTTGAGGTCATTGATTAAGAAGGCATTCCTCAGACAATTGTCTGTTATAATTATTTCTCGTTTGTGATGCGATTGCTGTACTGTTGGCAATAAAAACTATTATTTCGAAACGGACACATTGTACAATCACGTAAAATGTTACAGAATTGTAAGATTAGTAATAAACAAATTGAATAACGTCTTAGCAATGTTCGTACCGAGTTTCAAATACTCATAATGCTATGGAATCTCCCTATCACACGACACTCGGACGAAAGCAAATACAGATATAAATTCGGGACACTGTAAACATGGGCGCACTCAAAGGAGCGTTTCTGAACGTAATAAAATGTACCGTTTACACGCTGTTTCCATTTAGTATGTGCGACGCATGTCACATGTCTCTATGCCCCCACCGGCGTCGTGACTTTATTTTTAGCCCTTAACCTAACCATTGTTTGAAGTTCGTATCCGTGGGGGCTTTCTCTGAAAAAGCTGTGGTTAAAAAAATACAACATTTTAACTGTAATTATGAAATATTAGTAAAACTTATATCATTATACTTATGAATACCCAAAATTTGAGTATAATTTAGGTTAAAGTCCGTATAGACTTGTGCTTTTACGGTGCTGAGATCCTATTAATAACAGATCATATCATTCCAGGAACGGCAATAAACTAAGCCAAGATGGCCCTCTTCGGGATGGCGTCCGCGGTGGCGGGCTTCGTGAAGGTCCGCTACCTGATCGACAAGGCGGTCATCGACAACATGGTGTTCAGAATGCACTACCGCATCACGTCCGCCATATTGTTCCTGTGCTGCCTCCTGGTGACTGCCAATAACCTTATCGGTAAGTCTTTTTGTACATTCTACGTGTCTTCCATCAACCGAACGCATGTTGTACAGGTCCTACATTTCTTGTAAAAATAAGAACTACCGGCGAAGTACCGCAGCGGTGCCTATTCCTAACATAATTACGAAATTAACTTGCCATAGCTGTGGCTAGCACTTAATTCGGCTAAAGCCAGTTACTTACCAATTTCTCGTCTCATGGCTTCTTTCAATTAGAAAAAAGAGACTACGTTAATGAGCGTTAATCAAACTTCCACCAAAATTGTAACAAAACGCCAAAGTCAATCAACCGCCGTCTAATTAACACGAGCAATCACAGCCCGCTAACCGTGAAATCCAATGACCCATATAACGGAGACCGAATGACCCATAGATACGGACGAATAACAGTACGTACCGACCGTTGCTCTCGTAAAAAGGCATGATTCACTATCGGCACATTGTTCGCATGTTACACGTAACAGTTAGCCAAATTGAGACATCACGTCAAATTGCTCGTACAAACAGGCAGAGGCGCGAACGCACGTGGTGCGGTTAAAAATGTACATTCGGGACATTGAACTTGGTGCAACCGATGGTGCTATGACCGAAATAAGTAGGGGAATTGACCAATGTGCACAGATCAACTACCAGCGCAATTAACAAGTAAATTTGTTACTCTCGTACATTGCATCATTGAGATAAATTAAATTAACTTGTGAAAGTTTAAATGTGTCGTCTTAATGCCAAAGTCTTAAAAATACCATCGTAAGATTCGGAAAAAATTATTTGTTCTCTTTTTTAAAATTAATTATAAATTATTCAAATCATGAGTATTTCATGTTCGTATTGATTAAAGTTTAATCCATAATTGCAACGATTTCTTTGAAACTTAATTTAAAGAAATACATTCAAGAACATTTAAAAACGAAGATAAGCTATTTTTAGTTGACAAAGTTATCTTCTATATTATATTGTGTAATATACACAAAAGTAATACAAAATTGTCATCATCTCGAAAAATTCGTGTCTCAACGTCTTAAGTGTACATTATGTTTGTATTAACGTTATCGCGTGCCTCGTTTAACGGTGACCGTTTATAGAAATAAACAAAAATTAACGACTAACTAATTACTTTAAACAGGAGGACACAACAATAATTACAACATTCCTATTATAAATATAAAGAAACAAAGCAATGTATTACCGACTACGAGCTTAGTCAATGATAGTGTGTTTTAATTTTGACGAATTGGGCATTTTAAATGATGTATAGATCAAAATAATTTTAATTCACACATCGTTATGAGTATTATATTATTATAGATAACAATTCGGCTGTTTAAAAATATAGCAATGACAGTTATACTCGAAATTTAATACACGTTAAATTAAACATATTCCCGCTTATGATATCTCACTGTTGAATACAATTGAGGCTAGATATTAATACTTCTCATTCGTTTCATGTTACGACCAAACACTTGATCGAGTTACTGTTTCATACGAACATTGCAAAGCTACTACCATCGTATTTATAATATTAATGCGAAAGTTTGCAAGCATAAGTGTTCGTTACACTGTGACGCAAAAAAGTAAATAAGATATCCTGATGTAAGTTTATTATGGCAACAATGACAAAAGTCGCTTTCTCTGTCCCTATATCCCTAATATATGCTTAAATGATATATAATGAGTGATAGAAGAGGTAGGTTTATATGTTTAACACTTGCTTAATATTCTAGGTATATTTTCTATCAGCATAGCTCCCGTGCGAAGCGGGGGTCGCTAGTATTTTTGTAAAAGCGAAAAGGCTCACTGGAGTAAACTAGTTAATAATTATTTTATGTTTTATTCTTTGCTAAAGAACTGTTGTAACGAAAAAAATCATATTGATCTGTATGATAATAAATCGCTACGTAAAAAATCTGTATTTAATAAAACAAGAATGTTTTTAAATATATAGGCTTACTACATAACATAAACATACAATCATAGTTTGTTGCTATACTTTAAATTTAACAATTTGCGTGCCTCCTTTTGCGTTTATACGTTTTCGCTATTCCATTATATACATACAGAATTAACGCCATTGTTAGGATAACTTTAACCTTAAATATAGGCAATTTACAGATAAGCACCATATAGCAAATTGTAGAATTGGAACCAAACATCACAAATAAAATGTACCCCCTACTCTTAATACTTACGCACTTATAGAATCCGACCCCTTTTTCCCTTACATCGTTATTATTACTCAGTATAATAAAATCAAAATGACCGAGTGCCGCTCTACTAAAAGCATGTAGGTACCCGTATTGTACATGCGTTTGCGCATTATTACCTGCATAACGCCGTAATCAG
This sequence comes from Lamproptera curius, assembly GCA_029286875.1. Classification (NCBI taxonomy): domain Eukaryota; kingdom Metazoa; phylum Arthropoda; class Insecta; order Lepidoptera; family Papilionidae; genus Lamproptera; species Lamproptera curius. Next base: position 420,605 of record JAGSMT010000039.1, on the reverse strand, counting down.
TAGCCCTAGATCGCATGAAATGACGTTCACTATGCACTTTGACTGAATAAAAAATACACATTTACTCTCATTTTCCATTTATAATTATCACATCTTTCATACGTTTTAATAAGTAATAGTATAAAAGTTCTGCCAAATCTCCTTGATTGATGTTATTAGCAAAATTGTGCCTTCTCAAATATTAATGCAACAGTCTATATTTTAGTCCAATTTCACTAAGATCTACTTTGTATAGGGCACTGTATTATAACCGTTGATTTCTTGATAATTAAATTAGCGCCAACCAAATTGCTCTAAGCAATTGTATATGTACTCTGCCACAACGATAAAGAATTTATATTTACATTTAAAGGCCAGCGATAGTCCACAGAACGAGGGACGAGGGGAGAACATATGATTCATTTTTAATAAGATGACATTTTTTAACTCCTTAAATATGCAATGTTAGCAGCGTATTGGCAAGGATTGCAAACCAATAAGGCGCTGTTACTAAGATAAAGCTAACAATAGCACAAACTTAGTTCTTTGTTTCCGATATCATTACTCAGCCGGCATTAATTTACTGTTACCTACGACGTGAAACATTGTAGAAATCGCATATAAGATTACAACCGACCACGCCATGTGATCGGTGATCAACTTTCAACTTGCTCGCGTACTATGAAACAAAAGACACTGGGCCAACGACCTATTTTGTTTTGCATTAAACGTGCAAATATGGAACGAAATGAAATATTTTCAAAGCGCTAGGGTAAACGAAATCTATTATTTTTTTTATTATTCAGAGCCCTTTTGTAGTTTGTGATATATGCGTATGAAAATTTCACTAATGTATTTAGTAATGTAGTTTTGATCAGGTGACCTAATTTTATGTTTATTACTCAATGTAATAATGTACAAAACTATAGCTAAATATCCAAATTCACATAAGATTAGACTTCGTACGTATGCCTTTGTCATTGCAATATTCTGTTACCATGACAGCTTAGACGCAATCCATTAATAAGGATAGTAAAGATAAGTAAGACATCATGTCATTACTACGCGCAGATTTATAAAAAGTGTTTATATTATTTGGCTAAGATCTATGAAAATTGTCCTGCACTAACTTCCATATAAAATAGTGATTTATAGACGCGTCAATTGAATGTTAGGCAGTAGCGTACCTTCATATTAAATTACTCGCAACCGTCCCATGTCATTTATATTGGACAAAGCAGTTGCCATGCGACTCGGCTATCTGCCATAAAACGCAACGTAGCTGTTCGTGACCCACTACGAACGCAAACAATCACATTTGCCGCTCAGGTGTTGTTAATCAAAACACCAATGCAAATGCGAGCGATAATAAGCACGTTGCAGTCGCAGATTGTTATGAGAGTTTTTAAGGCGAAATTGAATACCCGCACGTACGTTACACCGGCCGTGCGAAACTAAATCAAGTGTTAAGTAAAAATGTACATTTCATTTTATATATTAAATGTATTTACTATATATTTACATTCAATTATTACATGAGGATGCAGAAATATTATATTTACTTAAGAATAAGTTATTGTTACTTACGAAATGAATCAAAACCGACTATTTGTTAAAGCATCGAGTATTCATGGTAAACTCTTTTGAAACGGGGAAAATTCAATAAATAACCAAACTAACATTTACTTTACATTATAATTTAAACCGCATGACATAACTAAATTCTACAAATTAGACAATGCGAAGCGATCGAATGCGGTTATTCCGAAAAGCTGACACATTTCGATATGCGCGCATGAGTTGCACAACTGCATAACACATACGCGACACGTACATAAGTTTCAAAGTTCGCAGCGCTTGGCAACTTGCAACTTACTCCTCGGGGCGATTCGAAACGATGGAGTTCTCGAGGAGTTTGCCGTGACCCAGTACGAGATACATAACTGTTGGCAATGTGATTTATAGCCGATTGTCGAGTATTATCACACGACTCGTCGATGTCACCGTCTGGCTTAACGACCAAACGACTAGACAACAATTACCATAACGACACCCGCATTAGGTATTTGACGTCGACTAATCAAGATTTTATGTAAGCGGGCAACCACATCGTCGAGTAAATAGCACGGAGGATGTATATAGAAAGCGTAATGAAAAAATAACATCAACACAAATAAGCAGCGTATCGTATTTATCATTACCGTTTTAATTTGAAGAGGCAAATGTTTAGTTGTTTTATTGTTACACAATATAGCAGCTACCTTTACACCTTAGAATCATTTACAATGAGTCAAAAAGCATAAAAGAGTAAATACTTCATTGAATGGTCATATTATACACTGCATCACTTACTTTTGATTCATACATTTTGTCATATTATTGTACTATTTGTATAAACTAACATTTTCCTATAATGCGATTTAACCTATAATCTGCTTGCTTATACCACTTAACAAAATACCTTACTTTCCTTTTTTTTGTAAGACTAAAGTATCCAATAGAAAAGCATCATCAAAAGTTAATAGTGAATGTACAAAGTCACTCAGTAATTCATCTCTTTTTTACTAGCTTCGTGATTTTATACTAATTGATGATAATTGCCGTCCGTCTCGAGATTCCCTCTACATAGTGGTAATTTAAAACGGAGCGTAAACTAATTTAACGATGAACACGTTAACTATGCCAAGTGCTCGTTATTAACGATTGTAATTAGCAAGAATGTCGCTGTTATATGCGACTAGGCGGATTTGTTCCCATTTAAATCTGAAAGTATAGCAGAAAGCAGTTGTTTTAATATACGATACGCTATAGTATAGTACATCATATATATCCATTTTATGATTATGTAAGCTATAAAATAAATATAGTAAATTTATCATTCATTTCGACTAAAAATTATTCCTACGTCCTATTATCTCAAGGAAAGTTGTTTGCTTTGCTGGTCGAAAAAAATAATAAGAAACACATCACCTTATGTTATTTGCCTAATAGAAGCGTTAGGCTAATAATCGATAAAAACATTCAAGCACGTAAATTCTCGTGTGACATTTGGCAATACCATAATAAGGATAACTAAATTAAACCAACCGGTGCGTGAGTAATACATCTTTCTAGGAATTAGGCAAAATACTCGATCGAAGAAGGAAAATCCGATTTAGTACCGAAATCAGTATGAATTGAAACATCACATATTTTGGCAATAATGAAATACGTACGACGTCATTTGTACACGACTGAATGTTATGCGGGTAGTATGATCGAATACAAAAGGAAGACCATACCAGGGGTCCAGTTCAAAGCGGACAAGGTGATTAGATTCACGGTCGTCGCTATTAACCTGACAGGGGCAATTGTATTGAACTAGGGACGATGTAAACATCAACTCACTTTAAATAGTCAAGGAAGTGCAGATATAGATCCTGATTACGTATCACTGCAATTTACCACACGTTCGGTAATACTTTGGGGGATTTAAACACTTTATAAACAAAATTTTTAAAGCAGCGTCTTAACAAATGTAACCCCACCGACTTTGCTGAGATCTAAAATGGTCAGAAGACGAATCAAAGACTGTTTATTTTTTGAAGCCTGATAGCTGCCGCTGTTGTTTTTTCGTCTGTAGGCAATGGAGTTAGTCATTCAACTTGTTTACTTCCAGGTGATCCGATCTCGTGCATCAACGACGGTGCCATATCAGCGCATATCCTCAACACCTACTGCTGGATCACCTACACGTTCACTCTGCCGTACACCAACAGCAAGGCTGTAGCACATCCAGGCTTAGGCAACGACTACGAGGAAGAGAAACGAATCCACGCTTACTACCAATGGGTGCCTTTCATGTTGTTCTTCCAGGTAAGAACAAATATGCATATATGAGATCGACTTATCATCAATGGGTAATGACTCAATTTACGTGCTTTTAGAGCACAAATTTTCGAAACTTACGAAAATACATTTACATAATTTAACGCCCCTGTATAAACGTTTGTTTTTCTTGAATAAAATACAAATCTCAGACGACAGCTTGGAAATGAAAATCGCGAAATGTCTGTTTGAGAAACGCATCGACTACTGTTTTCTGGTTCTTTTTTTTTTAGTGTAACTGTTATTACAAATTAATTTAATGAATCCTATTTGTCGAATTGCAGGGTCTCTTGTTCTACATTCCCCACTGGATCTGGAAGAACTGGGAGGAGGGCAAGGTTCGCATGATATCTGACGGCATGCGCGGAACATCGGCCTGCATCGCGGACGATAAGAGCAAGCGTCAGGTAAACAAGCAGCATCGTCGTATCGCAATGTTCGGCTTCAGCCAACTGTATTAATTATGACTGATACAGTGTCCCGTTACACCAATTGGTACAATTGAGATAAGGCACGGCACTAATAAAACTTGATATCCCTTGTAATTGACCCGGGCGACGTTGCATAAGTAGCTGTGTTTGCTGGGCGTGCTATCTACTATCTGGTATTGAATATGCGTTTATATTTACAAGCTGCAGCCAATTGAATAAAAATATAATGATGTGAACAGTTAATGAAACTTTTTGTCACATTACAGAATCGCCTGGTGCAGTACTTGTACGAAACGCTGCACATGCACAACACTTACTCATTCGGCTATTTCTTCTGTGAAATATTGAACTTCGTGAACGTTGTAAGTAGAATACCTTTGTGCCTTTTTTTGTATTAAATAAATGTAACTATGGTTAATTCTAGCCGGCATTCATAAAACATTTAGAGAACTACTGCTTTTCAGTCAATATATGCAGTTCTACCTAGTTGCTTATATGAACGTTAGCAATACCCGACGATAATTTCTAAATCAGTTTACTCCAAATTAACTCCCTATGATTAGTTGAAGGCATAATTAAATATAAATTATTTTTCAGGTCGGCAATATCTTCTTCCTCGATACATTCCTCGGGGGAGCATTTTTGACCTACGGCACTGACGTCGTCAAATTCTCAAACATGAATCAGGAGCAACGTACCGATCCTATGGTGAGTGCCTACATCTTACTTATTCACTACAAACAACAACAATAGATAAAACAGAATATATTTTATGCTAATAACTTTATTTTCCAGATTGAGGTATTCCCTAGAGTGACCAAGTGCACATTCCACAAATTTGGTGCTTCCGGAACAATCCAGAAACACGACGCCTTATGTGTTCTCGCCCTGAACATCCTCAACGAGAAGATCTTCATATTCCTGTGGTTCTGGTAAGTAAAGTTACTAACATATTCCTCTACTCGCAAAAATTAAACGACTACATTTAAAAACAGGTTGACAAAAAGCATCCTTGAATTTAATCACACTTCCTTATATGGAAACCTAATAGATTTCCATTCATTGTTTTTCCGAACGTTTCCTACTCGGATGCAGTTAAAATCACATGACTCATACATTTAAATAAGAGCTATCGGAAAACCTAAATGACTAACGCTAGCTTTTCCGTTTCCAGGTTCATTATCTTATCGGTCCTCTCCGGGTTGGCAATTGTGTACTCAGCGGGTGTGATCCTGCTACCCAGCACACGAGAGACAATCTTAAAGAGGCGTTTCAGATTCGGAACACCTAATGGTGTGGAAGCTCTTGTTAGGAAGACCCAGGTAAATATTTCGTTAATAATAATTTGCTTAATGAGAAAGTAGCATAAAATTCTTTCGCGAGCGTTAAAAATGAACTAAACTTTGACCTGTTACAATGATTTCATAGCGAAAACGATCGATACATAAGGTATTTAATGGATATAACTAGGCGCTTACTATTGTTATTTTTACCGAGTCTTAACATTACCGATTTCGAACAACATTTATAATATAACTGATCAATCAACTAGGCGTTTTAGTGTCTAGTTTATCAAAAGTCTAATATTATTTTGAATACTAAAGTCTTCAAAGACAATATGTTAAACACTAATTTGTCATTCACAGGTCGGCGATTTCCTTCTCCTGCACCTGCTCGGGCAGAACATGTCGCTGCGTGTGTTCGGCGAGGTCTTGGACGAGCTCTCTCGTAGACTCCACTTAGGATCCAACGCACCTTCCGCACCATCGACCCTCGAGATGGCCCCGATCTACCCCAACATCGAGAAGTACGCGAAAGAAACGGAGACGTAAGCCCGAGTAATGAGAACCTGTCTCATTTACATTCTTTGAGAGACTACCTTAGAATTATCTAATACATCTTCACGTAACGATATCTCAAAGTATGTATCCGAGATGTGGATATTTTTTTGTTCCTTTAAGTTCATCGATTTATCACTTTCAACACGCTCATGCTTACAATTTATGTTTAGTTTCTTCTATTGAAGATTATTCCATGACAGCGCCATTCGATACATTCCTGTATTTTATTATATGTAGACAACAGTTATGTCTTAATGTTGGTAGCAGACACGATTTGTTTTATGTTGGAGCTTTAAAATGGTCTCAGCCCTCATGTTGCGAGTGATAGTATTCGTTTTATTATAACTATTTGTTTGTTAGCGAAATTTGTATTTGACGTGCATGACAATATTAGACAATATATTTTTTGTAATTAATATTCGATGAGAAATCGAGCGATAGATTTTATAAACTGTAATGAAAAATAAAAAAGACATCAAGGAGTCTGTGATGCTGCCTATACAGGGTGAGGTAACCTTACTAACGTTTTTTCGACATATAAAATGTGCTGAGTTAGAAAAATTTTTAATGAATCTAAACGTAGCTCAATTCATAACATTTTATAATACGTGTTTACATTTTTTACTATTTTCAAAAGAAAAGACAATTAATCCGCGCATATTTAGCTTGTAAGCAAATATACTATACAATCCAGAATAGTATTAATAAAGGTTTTGCATGCCGATTCGATTGATCTTAGAAATAATAAGGGACACATAGAGTTCGGGTCACGTGACTAGTTTCAAGTTGGGGAAAAGCCCGAGTCACGTGTAGACCTAGCTTTATACAGATATGAAAGTAGGATGTACTAGTTAAGCCAATACTGGTGCAAAAGTGGTGTTTATCATGTATAGAATATAAATGTATACTCGAAAAATTTACTATACTCTGTTGATATGTGCCATGCGAACGGAACAGCTGAGGGGAAAGCGCCAGGCTTGCATTTTACATCGAGAATGTTCCACTTTTTAAATATTGACACTATATTTAGCATTAGGTTTAATTTCTATCTCTCAGTCATACGAGCCATATAGTGCCTTAAGCTGTGACGTCACTACTACGTTGAATCTCCTAAATTCTTCCATAATAATATTTAAGGCATAATAGCACACAGTATAGTTGTTATTTAGGTTATTGAAATTATAAAAACTTCGACACTGTAGTAGAGAACCGTACGGTTTTATATTAAGCATTCCTAGAGTTAAATCATAATGTTGTTTTCAACGCGTTTAGTTAGGAAGACTGCCCTTTGTAACGATCTTTTACCTGTGTAATTTCTTGGTATCGTTTAGAATAAATTTAAATAGGACAAATACGTTGTTTTATTGATAACAAACCCTTCTACCTTTTCCATTCCCGATTATGAACAAGTTGTTTACTTCTTTTTACACTTTTGTATTACCACTAGGAACTCTTAATTTTGTATATAGCCGTATATTCTTCTATAAGCATCTATTGAAAAATATAATAGTATGTGCAGAAAAACAAGAGAGGGTTGTTACGAATTTATATTAACAAAGTCAGAAAAAACACGACTGCACTTAAGGTCATATTAAAGACGAGAAACCAAACAAATATAAAAAACAAAAGATTTCTATTCGTTAACACGAATCTTAAGAACTACTAATATGGATTTTAGAAATTTTAAATTTCAAAAGCACATAAGTTACACGATGGATTAACTTTAAATCAAATAAACTGATAAAGCTAATATAATCAATAGGTATTAAAACCATCTATCAACTGCCTCGTAGCCTAGTAGTTTGCTTTAGAAACCGGAGGTCGTGGTTCGAATCCTGCGGGACTCAACAAATTATCGTTGTTGTTTCTAGTTGGTTAGGACAGTTTGGGCCGATCACCAAATTGTCTGGAAAATAAGATGATCCATGCGTCGGATGGGCATGTAAACAAGGGTCCACCCACCAACCCGCATTTGACCAGCGTGGTGGATACGGTCCAAAACCCCTAATGGATAGGGGTGTATTAGGGGAGGCCTATGTCCAGCAGTGGACTATCAAAGGCTGATGAAGATGATGAGGTATTAAAACAAAAAAACGTTTTTGCAGATCTATAAGTACACCTATTTATTCTGTTACCTTTGTTTACCAAATCGACATGTGCTAGACAATGCAATCGTCATTAAGACTGAATGCATAAAAATAGAAGAACAAGTGGTCTCTACATTATGTTCATTTGTAACTGATGGAATCCGGAAGAATCCTAAATTCTAAAAGCAATACATCAGGATTAAAAAATTATAATTTTTTATCATTGATATCTATTCATGGGACTATGAGAATTAGGTAAAAATTTGTAAACTTGGCTTTTGCGCCTGCACAAGGAGTAAACTACAGTCTCTGTATATATGCTATGAGCTTGTCACCTCTGTTATAAAGTCTCCTATAGATTATGACATTTTATGTTATTTTAAAATGTTAATATGTAAACTATTGCATAAACTAATATAATTAAATTAGGTAAACATATGATTTGATTAATTTTTACGATAAAAATACTCAATTGGTATTGAGTATTTTTATCGTAAAAATTACCTTCTTTTGAACTTTTTTATGAAGGTACTCGTAATGACGAAGGCCTCTCTTAGAAATTGGGGCATTTTAAAAATTAGTACTTCTTTTGGTACCCTAATAATGAGAATTGGTGCAAAGCCCATACCAACGTACTGGATACCTTTTTTCGTAACATCGTAACCTTTTAAGATAGTACTGCATTGAAATTTAAGAATGGTTATGTTATTTGGCCGATGTATGAGGACGTACCTAGATTTCTTATAAAAATCTAAATTAATTGGCAACGAATGGTGTTGAAAGATGAGAAATTTGCACCGAGTACGTACGTTATGCATATGCAGATTTTTTTGCAACATGGTAAAAGGCGTTGAGTTTCTTGGAAGTTTTTTTCGTGCAAATATCTGAACGATGGTAACAATTCGGATACATCCAAAGATTCTCGATCCTATTTGATTTAAAGGAATGACTGTAATAGATACTTTAACGAAAACTACATTATTAGTCGCAAATAAGTTCCTTTCCATTCATGCAACAATCTATGAGGTCCTGGTACTCACACGACACAGCCAAAATTCCTAAATGGTAACCTTTATATCACGTGCTAGACATACAAAAACAAGACAAATTTTCCAACCCAAAAGAAGGCATCTTATCATATCAGTTAATATATACAAATTTTAATGTCAACCCTGAATTGAACCGCTCTTTATGGTTTTCACTACCAAATTCGCGACCCGATATCTAAACAACATGACACCCCTGGTTTGCCGCAATTAAAGTATCACTTAAGACCATTGTCTTCATATTTTTTTTACATAAATGTTTATATTAACTTGAGCACAAAACACTTACCTATTCCCCCAATCGAGTTTGGCGACGAGCTTTAGCCTCAGTGCGCGGGTTTGATCCTGGGTTAGCGTTCCGGCGAGGAGGGCGCGTCGACCGCTGAGCAACTCTCTCATAACCTTGGCCACGGCGCTGAACCTGTACGTTTCCCGCTCCTGGAAATGTCACACTAATGTCTTCATTGTGCTATTGCTACGTCGGTGATGGTCGCAAATAACGAAGTCCGCAATTTTACTCGAGCCAAAGAGAACTTGAAATGGATTAAAATAATGTACCTAAGCTGTTTTAGCAGCGTCCTTATTGATCACACAACCATATCATGTAATTGTACCAAGCTTATTCAATTGTTGCGTAATGTTACAGTAATTAAGTGTTATTAATTATAGCGCTTTTTTTGTTATTGGTTTTGTCAATTTCATAGATTCACAATGCTACAGGGCTAAAGTAAAGTCAATGACTTGTTATAACTGAGAACAGGTACACAAAAGATATATTTAATGTAAACAATGCGAATAACAATGGTCATAACTGCATAATTTTCACCAATTGTCCGACACTTGATGTTTAGGTATTAATTTTGGTAAATTTGTATTAGCCTTGATCACGTAACCAATGTAAACGATGTAGGATTTGTATCAATCAATTTAAAGACAAATATAGATAGGATCCGTTATAAAATTGTAACAGCAGATCTCGCACCGTTATCGTAAAAGCGAGACCAACTGCTTACCATCAGGACCTTTCTGCATGACCATCGCTTAACATATTCTTCGTTTACCACAACCTCCATAACTACACCGTAACTTAATCACCTGTAGGCACATTACATTCCAAACTATAAAGCACCATCTCCCATTGCGACATCTTTACATGTTATCACATGCCAAATTGGAAAATGCATTAAGTTCAATCTGTGTCTTCGTGTACAAACGTGTGATAAGAAAACGATGCAAACGGACATAATACTATGCGACTTCATAAGGCAGCGTCCACAATACAATGTGGTATTAACTTTAGAGAGTTCCAAGGAGCGTAATGTTTAAAGTTTTATGATATTACTAGTTTAATAAAAAAGTAACGAGAAAACTTGTACAGCAAAACATCTAACCATTTAAGCTAGTAAATAGTTACTAAAAACTAATAATATTATTACAATATGTAATAATTATCGTAGATCTTAGCCTCTTTTTTAAATTATTACAAAATTAGCTTGTAACTCACAAAGTTTTACCTGAATAACCTGTCTGCCTGTAACCTGCGACCAGCCTAAACATTTTAAAGAGTAAAGTCAGTTGATACAAGTATTACATGTCAATTATTTATCCAGGCATTGAATTTATATAACACCTGCCAAAGATGGTCATTACAACTGGAATCTACTTTTTATATGGCTATCATTGATGAAAAGCCTATATTGACCTAACAAAGCAGAATCAATGATGGCACAAAGTTTTCTTCCCGCAACTTTCGAACCATGACCACGAGGCCATGGAAAGTGGTCTATTACAATAATTGAGTAGTACAATAATATGAGAACATCACAACAATCTTAAGAAACGATTGCAAGTTAATTACTTTTAAAAATATATAAAGTCTGTCTATTGCCCTAGAAACAGCATACTTAAGCCGCAACGATACAGACCGCAAATACAGAATGTAAACTATCCAATACTAGTGACCATCCGCGGCTTGGCTCGTTTTTTCAATAACATTTACTTTACATATGGTGCTATTAACATTTTTTATAGTATAACAAATATTAATAACATGTTTGTAATATCAATTTTATTTCTATTTCCATATGTTTATCGGATCCGGTTCAATAGAGCTCTGAACGTGTCTAATTTATGGTTTAAAAGTAACAGTTGAACAAAAGAGTGACCTATTACTCGGGCGTTAATTAGAAATATCCATTAAGTTCTTTTAATTGTTAATTCTACATTACATCTATGTGCCTCAGTCTGACTACAATTCTTTAGAAATGATTATGTAATCCTCTTAAAGAAATTGACAATACCCTGAAAGACTTAAATGAAGAAAATTATGAAAAATTATTAAAAAGTTATATAATCAACACAGCGACTTGAGAAAACTCCACTATTAAGAAGCATATTGTAGAACACATAATAATAATTAATCTAAAGTATTTATAACTGCCTCCGTAGCTTAGTGGTATGGGCGTGTGCCATAGAAACCGGAGGTCATGGGTTCGAATCCCAATTGTCTGAAAAGTAAGATGATCCATGCATCGGATGGGCATGTAAAAAAGTCAGTCCACCCACCAACCCGCATTGGACCAGCGTGGTGGGATACGGTCCAAAACCCTAAAAGATAGGAGTGTTTTAGAGGAGGCATATGACCAGCCAGCATATCACAGGCTGATGATGATGAAAGTAATATGTACATAAAAAATTGAGGAATAACTCAAAAAACATTTGAAAAGAAAGAGGCCGTTGCATTTGCAATTTTAGTACTATAACAAAACCTATATTACTGAAAATCTCAATGCTAGAAAGTTCCAATCCCCTCGTATCATTTCAACAACTCGATCACTTGAATTAACAGGACGTCCGCTTCGTCCCTACAACATTTATCGAGACAGGAGAAATTCGTGTATATTTTTTTCATTTTAAACTCAATATTAACATTGAATAAGATTCGTAACCTGTGCATAAGTTTTGTCAATTTTTGAGATACGCTATGTTAAATTTCATAAAAGCGATTACGTTAACTGAAGAATAAACAGTTATTTGAATAAGAACATCGATCATACTTTTTTAAGGAATTTAAACATAAATAAATTTAACACACGTTTTTATGCTATTCCGATCTTGTTAATAAAAGCGTGATATTCTAATAATTCAGGATATAATAAAAAATTAAAAGTCTACAAAAAAGTACAAATGTTCTAGAAAAAGGTTGTTGTTGTGGCGTTCCATCATCATAAGACCTTTTTTTACTTCTATTTAAATGTTATGATATATGGCAAGTTTTTATGAACATTGAACACCTATTACAGTTCTCTCTCTAGAATATTTAAAACTGTCAGAATATTGAACCAACAGTGTTCAATCATTAAAAATATCAACAAAAGTTCATCATCGCTCATAAAGCGGCCGTGCAAAAGCTTTTAACACTTTAAAATGGCTTCATTTTACATAACAATAACGACATTGAAGAATTTCCACTGAGCTCGCAGATCATGTTATACATTCACAGACGGTGAACCAGTGTCCATATTTGCACTCGAGCAGTCAATATCACAATAACGTGTTTCCTGCGCGTTTGATCGCTTCCGGGCTGAGGACTTCGACCGCTGTGATGGTGCGATAATGATTCAAGGCAATTTCGAATCGTAGAATAACTGGTACGGGTGATGAAAAATATCCAACGTGTATAAAACAACCTGCCATTGTCGAAAATGCGAAACTGGATAATAGATGGTGATGAAACTTAAGTTTTGTACCAGACTAGCAACGCCGCAACACCCTTGTGGGTGGTATTTCGTAAAATCCGTTATTACCTGACCTCTACTCGGCGAAAGGAATATTCCTACCAAATTTCAAGTCGCTACGCCTTATGGTTCCAGAGATATAGTGTTGAGTCAATTTATAGGTTTCCCACCTATATATATATACACCAGATAAAATTTTAAAATTATTTTTAAAATAGATACGCTGTCTTAAACAATCGCGTAGATTTTGTAGTTGCATCGATGATTGATTATAATTATTATGCTCATATAATACAATGCGGTGCTCGTGCAGGTACGATCAAAATAAATCGAGGATATAATACGTTTTCGGCTGCACGTATTATTTATTTCGACTGTTGAGATTTTTATTTTTTTTGATTCTCTTCTGCCGAGTTCTTTGAATGTAGTTTCTTTTGATCAAAATTATATCACTGTAGTAAATAACTGTTTCTTTTCTCTTATTAAATAAAATTACTTTACGGATTTTATCGCGTTTATTTTACATTTTAAATTCCCGACGTTTCGAACACTTTCCAGCGGCCGTGGTCACGGGGTAAAATCAGTAAAGTAATTTTATTTAATAATGTATAATATTCGCGCAAACAATTGAAATAATTATGTTTCTTTTCTCATTTGTAATATTGTCAAATAATAAAATATTCCTAAACACCATCTCTAGTTACTTACATACTGGAATGACAAATATGCTATATAGGGCAAGTTGAATGAAAGCTGTTTGAAACATATACAATTGCTATATATCTAACGCGGTATGTTATTATGGCCATAGGAATGCATTAAACGTTATCTTATTGTGCAAGCGAGTGTTGTAGATTCAATCATGCGAATAATATTTTATTAGTAACACTTGTACATCACTGTTGAAACTATAAAAAGTCCAATCGTGATACGAATTGATTATTTCATTTATTTAGGCGATTACACATATTATCTATTTTTTAGAATTGCAAAGAATTGACGCGAAAAATCCGTGAAAAGTGGATTGAACATGTACTACGAATTTTTAACAACCGATCGTTTAATATAATGAGCACTAATATTATGCATATTTTAGCTGAAATTTAGTAACTTCTTTCGTTGATTGGTTACATAATCATACACAGGTGACTAAAAAACAATTAATAATGTTGCAAATAATTTAAATAGACAACACTATGGAAAAGTAAAACAGCAACCTATGTTTGGAAAAATGTAGGCAATTGTTCAAAACATAGATCAATTGATGCTTATCTTTCCAGTTTCGCCTGCCAATTCTTTTAATGTGTTTAAGTACATCATATACAAGTTAAGCTAAATTAATCTTAGGAAAGATGTACTGAGAAACTGAGATAGTGAGATGTACTGAGATGTACAAAGAAACTCCTAGCAATGAAGGGTATAATATAAATATATTTTTTTCAGTCAACTTTCTTTCAGTGATTGTAATTTTAATGACAATTCGTCAATGAGAAGGTGGGATATGATGCCTCTTTGTTGACTTTTTTTTTCTTTATTACTAGTATAAACTAGTTATGCTGTAGTTCTCTGTCATTCAGTGATTTACCTTCAGTAAAAATTCATAAATAGGAATAACACTACAATGCCCTGCCTAAATGCCTAAAATTTTGTTTACATATATACAAAGATAGTTTAGCTAAATTATAGTATGATTGCAACTCAATGGAGCTTTTTGAATAATAATGAGTATGTCCCTCTCCAAAAAGGTTAAAGTAGTATGCTACACTCCCTTCATAGTTAAAAGCTATTAGTGTTTACAATATTTTAATATAGCAACACTTGTTTGTTCTTGTTTAATTTAGTTCTGAAAAACTCATACCACATAAAGCTTTTTCCATAGTCTTGCCCAATCTCTCAGGACACAAGCAATCTCTCTGACAAGTGGGTCATCCTTCAACTCGGCAATAGCGTTTGCTCCGGACCCTTTCACTGTACAAGGTCTAATGGAAACGACACACAATGGAAATATTCCCCATGCTGATCTGTTTGTTGTGAGGAAACCTCGGCACCAGCCTGGAACATCAATAATAACTCTTAATTAAAAAAAAAACAATTCACAATATGAAAATCAATAAACAAAAAAGAACAAATACTAGCATTACTACAAGCCAATGCAATAAGGAACTTTTTATAAAATCTCTTTTTAAATTCTAAAGTTTATTAAGATGCTAGGTCACAGTTATTCATTCACAAAGGCTTATATTTCAGCATTTTGACCATCATGTTTATTGATTAATGGATCAGTATATATTTAAAAAATGTAGTTTGATCAGCCCAACATTAAATTAATTATACTAGTGATTTATCATAACAATAGTGTTTAGGTATTTGCCTAAGAAAAGATTCAGAAAGCTACATCAGTGGGTGCAATGAAAAAGTTAAATATCATGTAAATATTGTATAATCATTGGCAAAATATTACACAAAAGCTACATTTAGTAACACTATCAACAGAATTTATCAATGTTTTAGTGCCTATTAATTGCTTCACTTAAACAGCTTTTAAATCTTGTTTGGTCCAGCTAGGTCAATGGACAAATGAAAGATTCAAAGACTTAAATAGTGAATACAATAACTACACTTAAAAATAAAACATTTGTTTTATTATAGTGTATCTACAACAGAAGAAATGTTTGAAGCAATTGTATTCCATTTACTTTAAAATAGAATAGAAAATTTTGTTTCAAATGTTACCTCCATTCTCTTCTAATATTTGTACAGTTTCTCCAATCTCCAATGGTAATCCTGAACGAACATCACCCTTCCAATTGTATACAGCTGAAAACAAATACAATTTTGAATATACAAACTATATAAAGACTTGTTAACTTTAGCACTACTAATGTTAAGAATCCATCGGAAATACAAATTGTAAATGTAATTGAACATCTGCAAGGATAATCATGCAGAAACCGAGTCTAAAAAAGATGGAATGGATGTAATAAATAGATGAAAATTCATCCCAAAGCAATAAAGTTGTGTTGTACAAATAGCATTGTTGTTAGTTCATTATCACTCGGTGATTGAAATTTTGTGGACAACTTATCAACATTTTTCTTTAACTCAGGTCTAGAATCAGAGTGTAAATGCTAAACTATTACTATTTCAGATGGATAAAAGGAGATATCCACCTCAAAAATAACTTTTCATCATAGTATTTTCAATTACTTAAGACTTAACTACAATTAGCAGACTTGACTTAGATTTGCTCTGTAAATTCTCTTCTCTTAAGTTACATGAGAAAAATTTAAAATATCAATAGGGTGTTAAAGCATTGTAAAAGAATTAAAGCACTATTGAGTAAAAAATAAAAATGAATAAATATTGAAATCTAATCTCATATTTTACATAATACTGTTCCTAGGAAGATATGGTTTAAAATTATTAAAAAGAAATAGTGCAGTTTTAATTGTAAATGACAAGATACTGTTGAGGGTTTATTTTTATTATGTATACATACATTCGTTTAAGACAGGATAAAAACTTTTAAGACAAAGAGTTGACAAACAATATTAAAAAAAATTGTGTATTTGAAAGACAAAGCCAAGAACTTTTTATATGTCTGCGTCTATAATATTTAAATTTATTTTTTGGCTTTCGCCATAAACTACATCTTTATATCATATATCTTTAAAATTCGGAAATTAAATTTAGTCAATATATTTCTTGGTATTAACCGACGAGTATAAAGGCATTATTAAGAAAATACAGAAATCCAGTGGCAAGGAAGTAGGATATATAATCTTTTAATTTATTTATTACAAATTCATAACATGTTTATACGTTTCCGCTTAATTGTAACCAGGATACATTAATTTTGATTAAAACCAAATGTCAAACATACCGACTCCTAGCTTAGGAGATTTTGTAGCAATCCACATTTTAGCGAATAATTAGGTAATCATAAAAAATATTCTATTAATAACATAACTGCACTCTAACAATTTCAGTGCAAAACCTCTCAAAAACAATAAACACAAAATTGTACTAAAGCGAAGGAACACTTCTCGGATCTGTTATTAGATTTTGACAACAGATAAAAAATGCCTTTGCAGACGAAATATTATGCATAAAGATTATAATTTAAATACATAATTCCGAAGTAAAATAATACATCTCTAGCTAACTGAATTTAATATTCCTTTAAAAAATTTCGAGGTACCCATGGTACTGCGTATATAAGGAATAATATAAAAAATATCAATAGTTTAATATTTTATAATAGTGTTATTGGCATCATAGTTTAATATTGTCGTCGTTGTTTAAGTTTGCCCCTTGCTAAGTATAGGCGTCCTCCAAATGTCACCAAGAGGAACAATCCTGTGCCACGAGTATCAACCATCAGCACACTTGCAAAGGTTGTCTCACAGATCAACTCATTCTCTTGAGGGGTCATCCAACACTGGGTATGAGACTGCCACTCAACCTTTCTTTCCCAATGGTTATCGGTTTTACGTGGCAGGTCCATTACCATTCCAGCATGCTCATTCTGCAGGCTATGTGGGTTACCATCGTTCTTCTAAGGATGTATGCATTACACATTTTATTACACAGAGAAATACCGTCATACAGCCGCCAGTAAAGGACCTTGTCTCGTTGCCGCAGGTCATGAACGAGTATAGGGTTTAGATCTTCCAGGGGCTCCACCATGATGTGCTAATCTAAGGTGGATGATGCAGAGGCTATGATGCTGTTACCGCAACTACAAATACATTCATAAATCAGCGCAATGTCCGCCGCATGACACGTGCATTGTTTCCGGATTGGCACGGCGTATAAGGCGAAGAACTGCCGACGCGCTAGCCCAACCAACAAACGAAGGCCATCTACGCTGCCCTGATGATAGGAAGGCGCAGGTGCGGGTATCGGGGGTTATCCCTATGACCCCGAGTTTCAAGTGATTTTAGTGGGCATTGTCCTATTTATATATCTATAGTAAAATGACGAGTCATTGCATGAAAGATATTTCGATATCTATGTCTTTCATGAACTGACTCGTCATTTTACATTTGTAGCACCCACTAATTGTACAATCCAAAAACTGTATATAGTTAGCCAAATTTATTTCAACACACACTCTTACTTCTACGCTGCGCATCTACATTTCAACATTTAACAACTAATCTTTCAATAACCTCCCCCAAGCATCAATATTTCAACATGTAGCTAAAATGCTAATACCTCGTCCTTCGCAATTCATGAGTTTGAAAGCATCTTCCAATGAAGAAGTAAAAGTTTTGGGGATATAACATCACGCTGTCTTAAACCTGTCTATTTGTACTCCTCAGTCTTCTATAATAATTATCTAGTATATAATTATCTAGTATATTCTAGTATAATCTGCCTCAGCGTAAGTATGTGGTCTATGGTACCAAAGCCAAGGCGTCTAGTCTAGAAGCGAGACGACTGCCTGCGACAACTCTGGAGATCAGGACATTAACGCTACTCAGAAGGGAGATCGGTCTATAGTTCTTCGAGCGGCTTTCATCACCTATCTTAAAGAAAGGCACCACCAAACTACTGCTGCACGCTTCTGGCGCAATACCATACTGTAGGACGAAATTAAAGTGGAGAATTACTAGTACCGGTTCTGCACCCGCCTTCAGAAGCTCCGAAAAAAATATTTATTCAAAAGTTGCTTTTCCGTTTTTAAGTTGGCCGAGAACCATTCGTATTTCGATCAGACTGACGTCCAGGACATTTTGAAGTTGCGTTGAATAAGCTTTGCTCCTGCGTTATCACTTGCTTCAGTAAGCGGTTCAGCAAATATAAGGTGTACAGCTTTCCATAGAATCTCTCAATCTCAAAACTTCTGGTTTACTCGGAGATGACGGTGCCACTATCGGTCTGGCTCTGCCAGATAGACAGATCACTGCCGATGACTTTAGAACCTTGGTTCCGTTCTATTGCCTCTAATACGAGATGCATTAAAGACACGCCACATATACTTGGACATCTGTCTATTCAGCTGCTTGTAACCTTACATGTCAGAAGAAGACTATAGTGGCATCTTCCATCTTGTTTCCATAAGGTCACGAGTGTGATCTGAGAATTTATACTGTACTGTATTGTATTCTTTCAGTAATTATTACTTCTTTTAAGTAGTATTCTCAGAGCTGAAATTTAGAATATCGATGTGATTTAATGCTCCCAATACTTTCAACGTTGGGGATTTTTGCCATGATTTGGATTTTTACAATAAGGCTTTACCAATTATTTTCTTCTATAGTTTAACCACATTAGGTGCATAATTTAAGTAAGATCTTTCTTAATGATAGGTTGTCAGTCAGATGACCTTAAAAAGGTTATATATTATATCCCGATTTCATTACATTTAACATGTGACTTAATGTGTGGTTACGTTTACATAGATTCTAGATCTATCTATTAGGTAGATTAAATTTTAAAAGTCTATCGTACATGGCAAATGATAATTAACGTCGTTCCAGCACATGAACTATCTTATTTTATGAGAAACATTAAGCAAAATTGTTGAGTCCTCCTGAAAGTAAAACCTATGACCTGTAGTTTCTAGAATGCAAGTCAATTCATATTATAATTGTGAATATAATGTAATAATGCTTCATCTAGCCAATTTATTAAAGTGATACCAACTTTACCGGGAAGACGGAGTGTTAGACGACCTCCGACCTGGTGGGATGCTGATCTCCATGCTGTTTCCGGTTCGGGTTGAAAGCTAGTAGAAGGGGATCAGGCCTATGTCTAGCGCTGGATCAATAAGGGCTGATTAAGATTATAATGGTGATGATAACGACTTTTAAATATTTTAGGCCTCCCCTTATACACCCCTACTCACCCAATTTTACTTGAAATACCAGCACCTTTTACATTATGCAGTAAGGAAATCTAAAAGTTTCAATAAACTTATTTACCTCTAAATTAATTAACAAGGAACAGCAGTAAATTTCTATTTCTTTAATTTTATTTAATCTAAAACAGATAATTCTAGATTCACACCGTTGTCAGATTACCATTTACATTGAAAGAATAATATTTACAATATGCTTTTGTAAAAATTTAAATTGGTAATAGGATAATGCGAATCCTTGCGCAGACGAGAAACTTGAAAGGTAATGCTAATGACATTCACCTTATCTCCTACTCAACAAGCAAAATGAGAAATATGCATTCATTTCTTTTCATTCTTCTATGCTCTCTGTCTTCACGTCTGTCCGATAACCATTAACGTTGAAAAAGGTTCAAAACGTCGGAAATAGTTTACTATAAACCGTGATATAGATATACCGTAGATATGGAATAATTATGAATTAGCTTAATTTAAGACATTTCCTTTTAACAAGTATATTGTTTTCTATATTTGTTTCTATCTGTTGTAACTACAGTAACTTTTATTTACTAACAGTCGTTAAGTCGAATGTATGGCTGATGATGATGGTATCATCATATCTACAGCTGGACTTAGGCCTCCCCTAATGCAAGCTTTCTCCATTAAGAGCGTTTTTGACCGTATCCCACCACGCGGGTCCAATGCGAGTTGGTGGGTGGACCGACTTTTTACAAGCCCGACGCATGGATCATCTTACTTTTTAGACAATTGTGTGATCGGCCCAAATTGTCCTAACCAACTAGGAAACAACAGTGAAAATTTGTTGAGTCCCCGCAGGATTCGAACCCACGACCTCCAATTTCCAAAGCAAACGCCTATACCACTAGGCTACGGAGGCAGTCAAATTTTAAATATTATCTTTAATATTTTTGAAATAATAAATCATTGTATATTTGTAACTGAAGCTAATTCAATGTACGGTAAATAATTTTTTTTTTTTTTCATTTTTATACTGCTGGACAAAAGTCTTCTCTAATAAGTAATATTTAAAATATTTTTGTGTGCCTGTTTCTGATAAAATATTAATAAAATGTTTAGTTAATTAAATATAAAATGTTCATTTAATTTTACAGAATAAAAAAAAATTGTGCGTGTACTAGCGTACACTCGTAAGAAGTGAAACTTCTTTCTGACGTTATTTTTAAAAAAAAAAATTATCAATTTACAAAATATATATATATATATATATATATATATATATATATATATATATATATATATATATATATATATATATTATATCTATATCTATATATATATATGTATTTATATATATGACAAAGGTTAAGCTTAAATAACTTGAAAACTTGAAAATAAATAACATGATCACGCCCACGTGTTGGTGCTCTTATGGAAGTCGATGCAATCGCCACCTGGATTTCAAAAATGTAAGTTTCAATGCAATAGAATGTCTAAATAGATGCTTAATGCGTCCACTAGGTGGCGCTGTCGCAAAAAGTTTTAAAAATTTGTATAAATATATTAATTACGCGCTCCAAAAATGCCTAAAATAAAATTAATTTGTTACTAAAATGTTACACAATTTTTTTTCAATCCTCGATAAAGAATCTTCACTTCAAAAATTACATCTATTTAAAGTAAAAGAGATATGTTAAAAAAATATATACATTATATTTAGTGTCCGACCGAACTTTCGGTTTCGGTTTCGGTTTCGGCCGAGTTTCGGCCAAAAATCGAGTTTCGGCCGCAGTTTCGGTTTCGGCCATTTGGCCGAAACTTTTGCGGAAACCGAAACTGGTTTCAGAAGTGTTTTCAATTTCAAAATAGTAGCGAAAGTTAAATGTATCATTGCTACAATCGAGCTCAGATCCGTCGATTTTAGTTCAGACAAACATTCCAAGTTTGACAAAAGAAATTGATGATTCTTCTAGAAAGACGAGGAGGGAACAAATAGTAGCGAGAACAAAATAAATACTCCTTGGTAACCAAAAAATAAATACAAATAATACTGGAAAGTGTAGCTCAGATATTAGTTGTGTTAATAAAAAAAATCTTCTCGTCTCTTTACTTTTTTTTTAATGTAGTCATTTGTTTGCTATGTGTGGCGAAATGTTCTCGAAAAAAGAGAAAACCCAAGTGCGACCTTGTCATTAAAAATCACTGTTATAAAAAGTTAACAACGCAAGAGATGTACTGCGGCTAAAGGCAACATGAGAAAAGACTGCTCTGTCATAATCAATTGACGTAAAGAGGGCTTCTTAATTTCGAGTAGGGAGAACGTACACGGAAGACGAACATGGTTGCAGACGTCCATCGAAGCCAGTAATCAACAAGAAACAATTAGAATATGCTGCCATATTCGAAAAAACTGTTTTTAGCGATTAAAGAATTACCATCTGATACCTAATCCAAGAAACAAGCATTTCATATGGAGGTACTCAACGCATATTGACACAAATTTTGAATATGAGAAAAGTCTCTGCAAGATGGGTGCCGAGAATCAGAAACAAAATCGACTTCAAAGATATCGTTGGACAAGTTTTAAGAAGATTCTAAAAACTTTAAATCTAGTTTTGTGGCAGTGGAAACACGGGTTTATCCCGAAGGATCTTCATGCCGTTGCCGTGGTATATGGCCTGGCCGGGATATGGCCTCAATATTTTGGGACTCAGAAGTGATATTGTTGTTTGATTACCTGGAGCATGGAACCATCATTACAGATTATGCAGCTTTAATACCGAGGTTGAGAAATGCGGTCAATGATAAAAAAAGAGGCAAACTTTGAACGCGCGAGCTGTTTCATCTTGACAACGTACCGGCGCATAGGTTGGCATTAGCGATGGCCACCGTTCAGCATGCTAGCGTACAATTGGTTGAACATCCCCCTATTCACCAGATCTGGCGCCTAGCTTTTTTTGATCTTCTCTCCAAATTGATACAATACTTAAGAGGAAACATGTGTTAAAACTATTGAAGGAATTGAAGCATTGGAAACTTGGATCGCTGGACTTGGTGTGTAGGTGGACTCGGAGATTATGTACAAAAATAAATAATTAAACTATCATAGTCATTATATTCTATCTCATTTTTTCTTTTTGAATTCCCCCTCGGAACTACAAATACAAACCAAAGTATTAATTAGTAAGATTTCAAAATACTAATACTTAGTCTTTAATGCAACAGTCACAATTATTAATTTATTTATTTATAACTCATATGGCTATAAGAAATTTATTTAAAAAAAAATAATATATTTTTAATATTTTGTTACATAAAAATATTATTAGCAACTGAAATAAACGATTACCACACGTTTAATATACTGTCCCCATTCCATGACTAAAATAAAGCAAAATAATAGGCATAAATGCTCCATATTTTAGTATTTTAAGAATTTTTATACTTGATCACGTGAGTTTCGGTTTCGGTTTCGGTTTCGGTTTCGGCCGAAACTGAGCCACGGCCGAACTTTCGGTTTCAGTTTCGGTTTCGGCCGGAAAAACAGTTTCGGTCGGACTCTAATTATATTCCAATAGACAAAATTTAGCTATAGTCAATAATTCACAGTCATTCAACACAAAATAAAGTTTTAAGAAAGTAGTTAGCAAGTGACCCTAAGTACATTATATTTAATATCCTCATATTCATTTAATTTTTTAAATTACTCCTTAGTAATTTTGCTATTTCTTAATTGTTGACACTAAAATACTTTGATCGACCGATGATAGACATTGACGTTAGACAGACAAATTTGACAACTTGAATTGTTTTGTTTATCATTTTGAGATTGAATATACAGTTTTTACAAATAATTAAAAGTAAATACATATAATACGATTAATAAAAATGTCTGATGACTTCATTCCTTTAAATCAAAGCACACCGGTGCAGAATTCATGGAAAGGACGGAATCAAAATCAGAACAGTTTCCAACATAACCGACATCAGAATAACTATCAAAGGCGGGGAAGGGGACAATACAATAATAGACGGGGAAACAATTCGTCATGGAATAGTTGCGGGGTAGATTGATGTGTTTCAAAAATAAAATTTATGTTGAGGTATATAATATTATAGTAGAGAAAATTATTTGACCCTTACGTTTGTGTTTTCAGAGTGAAAGCAACAGCAGTTATGGAATCGATAACAAGAACAATATAGACGCTTATCTTCATCCTTCGATGCTTCAAGATCCCTGGGAACATCTTCGTAAACGAAAATAACTTTTTGTTTAAATTATAGTTTACTACTTAAGTGTTTTGTTTGAATACTGTTTGTTTGGTTCAATTTTTTCTTATACATTGAATTTTCTTAAGCATCAGACATTATATTTATCACTTTGTATATTATGATTACCATTTATTACCCTTAATAAACTGTCAGTGTAAACTCATAAATATTTATAGATATATATTCTAAGGTTGTAATTAGTTAAAGATCATTTACTCTAAAATTTATAAGGTAAGTAATTAATGAGTCATACATTATCTTTTTATACTATTATTATTGATGGCAAAATCTTTTAATGAACTGCATGTTGTAACACATAGAAGTTAATCATTTTAAAGTGTTAATATATACTATAACTTGATAAAAACATTGTAATCATATTTTTTTGGGTCTAGCTATAATTATGGTTAATCCACCTATTTTCAATTTTGCCACTATTTTAAAAGTACTATGTACTGTATTTAGTAATAAGCAGCTCTCAAAGGTGTTATTAAGACTGGAGACCTTTTCAGTAGATGTACTGTCTGGTTTATAACTTCTGCAAATATTGTTATATTTGTCATGAATTCAAAACCACTTTTTCAGTTGTTTATACCCTCCATGCTTCAATCTACATTAATAATTTATTTGTTTACCTGAATTATCATAGGTACCAAATTATTTTTTTAAACTTAAAATGCAATGGTTTGTTTTGTTATCTTTGCAGATTTGAATCTCTGATTATTGTATTTTCATCTGACTGATTTGTTTGTCTGCCTTGTTTGCTGTAAGCCGAAGATAGGAAGCGGTGGCATGCATTAGGGGAGCTCGATGTCCAGCAGCGAACTGCCACAGGTTGATGATGATTATACACAACAACTGGTAGATAGTATTTAATTTGATTGTTCTTAACATTAAATTGGTGGAGTCCGTTATTAATGAGATTAGAGTAAAAGTTATAGCATGAAGTTGATATTATACCATTTATCTTATTGAACTAAGACCAAAAATGAAGAAAATTAAATAAGTGCTTAGCACTTTCGAAATGTAACTTCTGTAGCCCAAACACTAATACATATGAAGATAGATTGTATTATGTTTGTATTAATATTACCTTCACATAAAGTAGTATGCTAATTTTTTAAAATTTATTTATTTTTGTATGGTGTTGCCATTAGTCGACTGACATCTTAGTAACAATTCGTCAATTACAATGACAAAAACAGATCTAAGACACAATTTCATTGCCATAAGTGACATTGTTAACGTCAATTACAAATATATTAATTCAAAGACTATGTTTATTAGTTACTTCTAGTACTCTGCATTTGCAAAAGTTCGGACATATGTGAAGGTATAGTTTTGTTAATGGTTTCTTACTCTTTATTTGACTGAAAAAAAATAAAGCCACTTCTCTTTTTATACTATTATTATTGATGGAAAAAATCTTTTAATAAACTACAAGTTGTAAGATATAAAGTTAATCCTTTTAAAGTGTAAATAAATACAACAACTTGGTAATAAATTTTGAGGCAAACTTTATTGTTATTTTTTGGGTTTAGGTATGGATAAATCACCTATTTTAAATTCAAGTCAAAAAAGATAGAATTTTCTTTTTACTGGAGACTGGGGAAGTGTAAACGCAGTTCAAATTATTACCACAGAGCAGTAGTGTAAAAATACTGTACAGTGTAGCCATCGCTATTGCTAGATGATCGAGGCTAAACCAACATCTCAGCGAGGCGCTCAGGCTTGTAATGTCTAATGTTGCATTTCTTATCGGCGGTTTTAGTCATTTACTTTCACTTTCCTCGTAGTGCACGTTTAGTCATTCGATTACTTAGAAGAGTTAGTCATCACCATCACCCTGTTTTAGTCCACTGCTGGACATAGGCCTCCCCTAATGCACGGATGCCCCTTCTCGGAGTTTTTGGACCGTATCCCGCCACGCTGCTCCATTGCGGGTTGTTGGGTGGACCGACTGTTTTTATAAAGCAAGGGCCTTTGCCGCTAGGCTACGGAGGCGGCAGAGAATTGGTAGTAAAATGAAACTTTCATAGTATATAAATTGAAATTATCAACATCGATACGGTTTTTACAATTCTTGACACTATAAAAATATGAATATATTAATTTAGTACGTAGTATTGTACTGCAAAACGATTCTACAATGAAGGCATTTAAATAATTATGACAAAAAGCACCATTTCAACAATTGAACTTATCACTATACATGCTACTTCTTTTATAAAATTTATCAGATATAATAATAAAAGATCGCGCACAGTACACGACCGCTGCGCGTGTACCAGTTGAGCACATCAGTGACGCGAACCCATAAGATTTTTATCCAAAACGTACCCAAAGCCACTTTATTAGGTTCGGTTTTAAAATCAATGAATAACTTTAACAAAAAAATAAATAACTTTTCTTGTCTTGAAATATGTGAAGAATAATTTTGAAACATTCTGTAACGCATTTTGAACATTACCGACACTAAAATATTAATATAACAAAGGTGAAATCAGCATGAAACAAGTCCGTGTTAATATCGAAATAGCGTGGTGTCCAACGCCCGAATTGATTAGGGCAATTTAGTAAATTATTTTCATTTTCGTTTCTCCCTTTGGCGAGGACGTGACGGATGCGTTTCGCGCTAGCCCGCCCACTCAATACCTTTTATTTAATAAACACTTCGTTTTAGAACAAATTACCAACACACGATACGTTATCTCTTTCTAGACGCCGGGTTCAACAAAATTATACTCCTCAACCTCTATATTACTTTCAACTGCCTCCGTAGCCTATTGGTAAGGGCGTGTGCCTTAGAAACCGGAGGTCGTGGATTCGAATCCTACGGGGACTCAACAAATTTTCATTGTTGTCTCCTAGTTGGTTTGGGCAATTTAGGCCGGTCACCCAATTATCTGAAAAGTAAGATGGTCCATGCGTCGGATTGGCATGTAAAAAGTCGGTCCACCCACCAACCCGCATTGGACCAGCGTGGTGGGGTACGGTCCAAAAACCCCATAATGGAAAAAGAGAAAGGAGGGAGGCCTAAGTCCCGCGTGGACTAACACAGGCTGATGTTGATGGTATAATTTTCGACTTATCGACTTTTTAATAAATAAAAGTTACTATAGTTACAAAAGATAGAAAACAATATAGTTGTTAAAAGGAAGAGTCTTAAATTAAGCTAATTCATAATTATTCTATTGAATAAGTTACATTTACTGTTAATATCACGGTTAATAGTAAACTATTTCCGACGTTTTGAACCTTTTCCAGCGTTACTGGTTATCGGACAGACGGAGCATAGAAGAATGAAAAGAAATGAATGCATATTTCTCAGTTGGCTTGTTGAGTAAGAGATAAGGTGAATGTCATTAGTATTACCTTTCAAGTTTCTCGTCTGCGCAAGGATTCGCATTATCCTATTACTAATTTAAATTCTTACAAAAGCTATTGTAAATATTATTCTTTCAATATTACTGTAAATTGTAATTTGACAACGCTGTGACTCTAGAATTATCTGTTTTAGAATAAATAAAATTAAAGAAATATAAATTTAGGTACTGCTTTTCTTTGTTAATTAATTTAAAGGTAAATAAGTTTATTGAAACTTTTAGATTTCCTTATTGCATAATGTAAAAGATGCTGGTATTTCAAGTAAAATTGGGTGAGTAGATTTTTTGAGTATTACTCGTTCAAAGACAAAGAACAGGAAGGATTGAGTGCTAAACCTTGCCGAACTTTTGTACCGAGTTGAGGTAAGGGGCCTACAATTTATTTTTAGCCAGTACGTTCCATTATACACTGTGAAAAAAAAGACCTAACATTAAGTCTCATTAAAAAAATCAGTACATATGTGTTAATAGATCTATGCGTCATTGATTACACAAAAAGCTTTGTACCTTTTTAAGTGCGCATAACTTTAAATATGTGAAGAATAAATTCAAATGTTATTGTGTAGATAATTTTTTTTCGTCCACCCATTTAAATAAAAGATTATATAACCTTCATCAACTAAAACTACATTTATAGAACACTAAAAATATAGATAGAGCATTGATTTACGGCCGAAGTTTTAATACTCCATTCAGTTTTGATTAATTCAGGTCAGGTCAGCAGACGTGCGATGCACACATGCACACGCCGAATTAGTGACATTAACCTTTGAATGCATTGAAATCTTGAAACGTATCATGGCAGGCGTGGCGTGGCACGTCGCAATGCCAACGTGATGCTATCGACACGCAACGGGCTTTTATTAATACATTAATGCCGCTCGGAAGGATTAGTCATACTTCCTAATTTACCACCCCACGAATAGTTTTATTTTCTATTCTTAGTTAAGTTAATAAATTCAAATTCAGTTATTCTTTATTAAATTTAGTAGTAATTCTTAGAACTTCGATCTACCATTGGTTCGGAAGTTTTATCTTTTTTTTTCCAGCAGGCAGTAGTCAGGCTACCTGATGGATAGTGGTCACCGACGCCCAAAGACATCGGCAATACCAGTGGTATTACCAACGCGCTGCCTACGTGAGATAGGATGTTAAGTCTCGTTTGCACAGTAAATACGCTGGCTAAAGTGCCTTTCTGTTCGCGCCAAATATTCGGACTCTTATAGGATAAACATCGCGTGTGGATTGCATATGGCCGCGGTCCACAAATATGACCACGTTCGATTTTGGCGCCATTTGCGTATTACACAGATTTGTGTCTACGATATGATATTATATCCTTAAAATATTTTTTTACACTGCATTTAATAAAAAAGGCATATAGTTCGGAAAACATTACAATTTTTTTATGATTTGAATAAACAATGCAACTAATATTTTTAATAACTCAAAAATAAATTTTAATTACGTACACCTAGTATATTCTGTAATATTAATTGATCAGTAGCAGTAACACATAATTTATAATTAGGTAAATTTATTGTCCGGATATACATTAATTAATCATGGTTTTACATTATACTAATAGACATGTTTAATGTGATATATCTTTTATCTCGATTAATAGTAAAATTCTTTTATTGAATGTCGCTAAGCCGGTTATAATGACGCATGTGCTAAGCTCTGCTGAGTAGGCGACCTCAATGTCAAAAAGCTCGCGAAAATTCCATTAATTTAAAGCCTCGTTACAGTTACGAAGTCTTTAAGTACCCAAGTAAAGTTCGCGGCCCTCCCACATCGGTTTTGACGGGCCTTTGTGCGGCCGGGCAAGTTTAGACCACAGGCATGCAGGACAGCTTATTGTATTGAGTATTAAACGAAAGCAGGAGATAAGTTTCTATTTATTTTTAGGTCTTATCTTCTATATCGAAATGATTTACATATTTATTTTGATACGCCTGTCTTGATTTACTGACGACAATCGATTTCTTTATCGACTCAGATTCGGATGGTACCGTCAGGCTGAAGCAGAAATCAAAGTATTCCAGCCACAGCCTAGTAGTAGTTGCAAGCCTAGTGCGGGCGTTACCAGTCACTAATCGTAACCGGCCACCTGTTCGTGTTAGTCGAATGATCATTGATAGCAGCGGTCAGAGGCTGGCGGGCCGTTTAGCGTTATCGCTGCGTTTGATTAACGTGCCGCTTGCACCTTGGTTGAGGCGCGTGCCGATCGCATCGATCGCCAAAAAACTAACCCACATACGCACTGGCGGGCCGGAATTATTAATCGGTGGGCGGGCGGCGTAGCGGAGTAGCGGAAAGCGTATCGGGGCGGCGTAGCGGGGAGGCGTAGCGGGGCGTCGGGGTGGCGTAGCGGGGAACCTAGAGGACGCATGCGCGCGCGCGTAGAGGGCACTTCGCGCGGGGGTCTCGCGCGCTCCGGCCGCATCTGAGGCGCGGCGGGCGTCGCGATGCGTTCGCCGGTACCGGGGCCGCCCCCGCAGAGGCCTCGCTAGCCGGTCCCCATGCAGTGGCGCAAACTGGCCAGGTTGAGGACCTCGCCGGGCGGACAGTCGCGTCGGAGGATGCTCTGCTGCGGCCGCAGGAAGGTACGCGTAGCGATCGATAGCGCGCCGAAACGCCCCCCCCCCCTCCTTCACTCCGCTCCCGCACGCCGGGACGCCGTTCGACGACCCCGCCGTCCCGGGCTCCGAGCCCTGTCGCTTACTCGTCCTGGTTTCTTCAATCGTGGGGATATATAGATTGTCTGGTAACGGCTTAAGCTTAGGATACCTTAAATACCTTCGCCATAAAAAAAATTCCCACAATATAAGCTTAAATATTGCCCTTTAGGAGCCCTATGCACCATCTGAATCGCATCGATCATGGGTCGATTAAATTATTCGAATAGCTGCTCGAGTAATACATACTAGCATATTGTACGTAACATACATCTCTAAAAAGCCGGTAAATATCTCCCCCTTGTCCACTTCATTCATATCTAGGCTAAAGTTAGGCTACAGTTTTTTGCCCCGATATACGCCTGTCAAATTTAGGCATGCACGTTACGTATTTCCGTACAATTTCTTAAATTTGTTAAAAACTCGAACGTCAATTGGATTAATTGATTATTTCAAGCAGCAGTTTAAGTCATTATGATGTATTAATGTCAATACGTAGAGCGTACACAGCCGTTAGGTTAACGATGCTCTTTATCGCTGCTAAAGCATCTCGCCATCTTGTGGACGTTTTAACGTGCGCTAAGTAAAAAGGACAGAGGAGGGCATCTTTAAAATTGCATATTTTAAACTATGATTCGGGTCAGATGACACTTATTGTCCGGGATAATGTTAAGCGCATTATAGTTCACATTATTTTTTTCACTTTTTTATATTGTATAAATTAAAAAAAAAACAGTAATGTTTTTACAATGAACTACGTGTAGTGAATTCTCTTTCTCTTTTGTAACGACTATTTTTATAAACATGACCTTAGTATGATATCAAACAGAATAACAAATCAGAATGTATAAAAAAGATGCTACTAAATTTATATGAATGCAAAGAGTGTAATTGTAAAAGGCGGGTTCGTAATATTTTTTACTGTTGTAATTTCGTCGCTAATTCGGTTATATTATAGATGTCGCCCTTGTCAAAATAGGTCATGAGACCTTTTAACCCGCACTTATTCTTCGTTAATGTTATATTTAACGATAATAAATTAACATTTAACAAATAGTGTAAATAATTGCTAGAGTGGATAAAAAACTATTGCCAAGGACCTTTTGGTACATAATTCTATAAGGATAGTACTACTGCCATTATAACTACATAATTTGAAAGCTAAAGATAAAGGTGCTTTATCTGTATGAGCGTAAGCTTTGGATTAAGGAACAGATTAAAAGACATTCAAGAGAATACTATTGACGAATTCATGGTGAAAATGCATTGGTCTCACAAGAAATTAATATAATAATAATCATACCATCTAATCACTCTTATTTATAACTCGAAGTAAAACAGTAAACATATGTACGTATATATAACCAAACAAATCAACAATTTCACACTTTGACAATAAATCATGCTCGAAAGCGTTGTAATTTGAGTTTAATTACTATGATTTCCTATAAAATAT
Organism: Lamproptera curius; assembly: GCA_029286875.1. Lineage (NCBI taxonomy): Eukaryota > Metazoa > Arthropoda > Insecta > Lepidoptera > Papilionidae > Lamproptera > Lamproptera curius. Next base: position 388,996 of record JAGSMT010000039.1, on the reverse strand, counting down.
CCGTTATCAGTACATAACTAAAGATTATCAGGGTCGAAAGCCATTAAACACAAATTACAATAGTCAAAGTATAGTTATTATAAATACGTCGTACAAAACGGAATGTAGGTCAATCGTGATATATCGTAGGGTACGATAGGAGTCGAATCGAAAGCCAGTATACCTATTTATAAACAATCTGACCTTTTCACCCACTTTCCACCCCTTTTACGGTTTTGAAATATGATTGTAACCAATGATATTTTATATTTAATGGATATGATATAACATATGTTTAATTGATGATTAAAAATATCGCAAACAAATATCGCATGTCACTCACTAATCCAATTACACACAATTTTCCAATCTGCATAAAATAGAACAATTTTAAACTATTATTTTAAATTGTTATATAATCAGATGTTTTACTGCTGACGTTTAATATAGTGTGTTAAAAATCAGCTGTTGAATTCCTTAACGTCGTAAACCACTAAAGTTTCTTAAGACTTTTAAGATGTTTATTGTATTTCTATGCTGTAAAACATAATTCTCATGCACAAAAATGGTCAATTATATTTAATCATTAAATTTGATTTCATAATGATTTGTGCTCAAAGTATTTTAATATGCTTTGTAAGCAACTTATAACATATCAAATCCATTAGGTTAACTACTAGACTAACTTAGTATGCCGGTGATCGTGGATGCTGGAAAGATTCCGAAACGACGGGAATATGTATATATAAGTAACACGGAAAATCCGTAAATTAATGGTAAATAATTTGATATTGTACATAAATAAAAGAAATAACAAATAAGATTTTTGTAATATGTATTTTAGAACGATTGCTATACATTGTATCAAGAAAATTGTACATCCACTTGCACACTTACACTTAAGAAGTATTATAAATTATTGTTTAGTTCTATCATTTAAAGTAAAGCCACCATTATTTTTACTATATAAGTGGATTACCACCCAATTTTCACCCTCGCATTTTAAATCTTTTGTGTGTTCTAACGCTTAATTCATGTTAGAGAAATGCTTCGAAGAACACATTTTTACATGGAACATTCTTTGTACATTTTCGCATGTACTATATTATAGCATTAAATTAGGTATGACAAAACATAATATAACTATGTATTAAAGAGGTTATTGTGGGATATTCTTTTTTTCGTGTATCTTAAGAAAATAAAAATATAAGCGGATGATATTCTTCTTAAAGAAAATATCAAAATCAGAGTAACAAGAAATCAAAGGAGGAAACCAAATAAGAGTTACCTACCTCTTGGAGTGTCGTGTTAAACACACTTTAACTTTGACTTTTTGAAATTTGGGGTAAATTCGAAAGGTTTCTTATCTTGCTAAATAATTACAGAAATATCTAAGTTAACATATTTTGTCTTTACACTCATAAAAAGAAATTGTCAACAAGATCTAGCTATATTATTTGAATTTCTTATAATGTAATGGTTATGGAGGTAATTTTTTAATGTTTGTCATCTAATTTTCTTAAAAGGTATTGAGATTGCACAAACAAATAAGAATGTTTTCAAAAATCATCGAATACGACGTTTAATTGGCACTTAACTGAAGATAATTCGTTCAACATAATAAATAATCGGTAATTAAAATATTAATACGTTAGGTTACTTCTAATATTTAAATGCATTAGGTTTTTGTGAGTTCATTTTTGTTGTTTTTTAAATCTGAAAAAAGTACACAGCGTTTATGTATTGCCTCGATCAAATTTTTCATTGAATACATAGGTTTATTGTAAAATTATTTATTAACATCAACTTTTAAACATTTGTAACACTTTATAACGTAGTATGAGGCGCTGGGGGTTTCAAGCAAATATTTTAATGCAACTTCGACTCGTATTTTTGCATTAATCCCTTCTTGCTAAATGAAAATATTTGAATTTTAAATGAAACGCCTTTGTCCTGCAATTTTTCAAATACACATACTTGCCTGTCATTTATAAACAATTACCTATATCAATAATACAAACACCCAGATAAAAATGTACATCACACAACATTTATCGGGGTGGAAATCGAACCCATACGCTCTAGCACAATAGTCATGTTTTACAACTTCTGTGCCAAGCGGGTCATCAATATATAATCATACTTTTAATCTGCGGAAACAACTCTAATATTGTTTCGTCGACGGACTTAAACTTACGTAAGGGCGAATATCACTCAACCGTGGGTGTGGTAATAAAATATTGTTACCATTACAATAAAGGTCCAGTATGTTTGTTTTTTTTTTGTAATTTTCTGGAAAGATTTAAAAAAACTGTTACACCGACTACGGTGTATTTTATAAAAAAAATCCATTTAAAATAAAAAAAGGGATGAAGATCTAGAAATGTAGTATCGCGGTTAAAGAGTCCTTAACAAATTATTGTATTAATTCCAAGTCCAATATGCGAAGGTACATGTACATGGAAATTAGAATTACCTGCATTTAAGAATGTCCTTAGTAAACTTTGTAATGTTCACGACTAGAAAAATGCTAGTATCCATTTTGGGTGATTTATAACACCAATAACTTACACACGTTAACGTTTATCACAAAAGTGTTGTACAGGTTAGTTCGAAGCAACGCCTCGACCCGGCAACATTAGGACCATACAAAACACATAAAATTCTTTACAACGCGACGAACTAGGTCAGAAGCAGATTACAGGTTATCCCTCAAAATGGTACCGAAATTAGAGACCAAGCGTTTGATGTGTACAGTATCAGATTACTATCATTATTTCAAGATGGCGACTGTGCACTTTATACAATGGTAAAATGGGTGTGGTGTCCAATGACTGATACTCTCTGAGCCGCAGGAGTCAAGTATATTCCCGAACCAAATACACCATAGGATTTACACAAGCAAATGGTTAAAAAATGTGGCATAAAAATGTACGCCATTCTTTTCTAGGGAAAAGTATAATAATACAGTTTCGCTTAGGGATCGCTTAAATTGTGTTTGACATTAGGCTATATTTACATAATATAATATTTTTGGGCAAATAACACAACAACTAAGCAAAGCATGTACTATGGAAACTAGATAACGCGGCGGGAATCAAACTCACACCCTATAGACAGACTGACCACTGCCAAGGGGGTCATCAAATTCTATGTTTAACTTGAAATCTATGTTCTATTTGGGTCTAGTTTAGTACGCTGCATGTAGTTCATATATAATATATCTTTGCTCAGCCTAATATAAAGTTCTTGTTCGACGTGTTTACTGCGATTGTTTGAGGACGTGTAATAAAGGAGTTTGAGATGCGCCGCTTTCCGTTGACTTTGGACTATTTAAGCGCCTTCATTCCGTTTGTGTTGTGTAACAATACCCATTATTCATACTCGACTAGCTCTTTAACTGAATTCATTATTTGATACTAACTTTGTTGTTTAATTTTGTTTTACGTTTACAGATGGGTGTAATTAGTTTGTTTCTACTTCTTTTAAAGATAAACTTAATGAGAATAAACAGTGTTGAAGGAATATTAAAATGTAACAATGATTCGAGAGAGTAATTTAATTTTATTGTGTCAAGAGATACAGACGAAATTTGTAAAGAGATGGCGTCGTTGAAAAGTCCTGTAAGAAATGGCAAACTATTCCGAACTAGAAGATGATTTGAACTTTTTCTTTGCTTGTCTTAAATTATTAGTAACATGGTACATCCATGTTTATTCGGAGGTCTAATCTTCTTCTTATATTCCCATGTCAATTCGCATCTGTTCAAATACAACAAATATTTTAAAAAAACTTACGCAGTCTTAATGAAACGTTATTAATCTTTTATTTTGATTGTTTAATTCGACTAGTTTCTTGACATAGAATAACAGTTGAGATAATTGTCAGTGCGTCACTTGAATATCATTGCATTAACAACTGACGTCATCCTTTACTACTCTATGACGTCAAGTTTATCACTTCCCTATCTTGGTATATTAATCTTAAAATGTGATAAAACTTATAGCCCTAATGTTTTGTGAACTGCCTCCGTAGCCCAGCGGTAAGGGTGTGTGTTTTAGAAACCGGAGATAGCGGGTTCAAATCCTGCGGGGAATCAACAAATTTTCCGAAAATTAGATGCCCATTGTTTGAAAAGTAAGATGGTCCATGCGTTGGATGGGCATGTAAAATTCGGTCCACCCACCAACCCCATTGGAACAGCCTAGTAGGGAACGGTCCAAAAACCCCCTAATGGAGAAACTGGTGCATTGGGTGAGGCCTATGTCCAGCAGTGGACTAACACAGGCTGATGATGTATGTTTTGTGTATATTATTTCAGGTTTGTATGAAGGTACTATCATATTGAAAGCTTATTGTAGTTATTAGTCCCTTATGGGACATATCTCTATCTTATTAACGTAGACTAGATAAGTTAGAAGCGTAGTTCGTTGTTGACGATAAACGCTAGAATAAATATAGGATCCGACATAGCTATTTATAATCTAAAATACGGTGTCTTGAAATTCTAGACATCGAACCTTGCTTATAAATGCAATGTGCCCTAGATCAGTATAACGATAGGTATATACATAAGAAAAAGGTAGAAAGAATTAAATGTTGCTTTCAAACTGCTATTTTTTTCAAATGGAATTACCTTGTCGATCAATTTGCGTCATGCGGAGTATTACAAGGCTTAAAGTGATACACGTTATAAGGATGAATGCAGAAAATAAATAAAAAAGTGAACGCACATTGAGGCCAAGGGCTGGACTAAATTTTAATATTCAACTATAAAGGAGTACTCTTCTCTCCCATTGACATTTAAAATGGGTCATTTACTATATAATGGATACAAATATACAAAATGTGGCAAAGCTATGTGTTTTACATTATAATACTTTCTCATTGCTCATTTTTAGGAAAGTGGAAATAATAGAGGCCAAGTTAGTTTGTCGTGTTCGATCTCTTTTTTGAAGCTCCTAAAAGAAACTTTCTTTCGTAAAATATTATTTTCGAGATAATTTGAATCTGTAAGAAAAAAACTCACATTGAAAGGTTAAGTTCATTAAAAAGCCGCTCATTTTCTCAACAACATTATTAAAAATGTTTTCTTTAACGTTATAAAGGGCAGGGATTGTGTATTCACTAATTGGCCGTACGAAGAACTAACGAGGAAATATTAAAAAGAAATGTTAAATCTTCCATTTTTGTTAAATTCAATTAATTATCTCTGTACAGTAAAAGAAAATTTTCAATTTTTTTTTATAAAGCTATAATTATGGTAAGTAACTTGATAAAAAAATCTTTGATACTTACGTAATTCATAAAATATGGAATTAAATGGAAATTGTTGAGCATTAAAGAAGCCCGTATTTTATATTAAAAAGATACACGTGTATTTGAAACAGTACCTACAATGTTGTATCGCGTACACGTCATTTCCGTAGCACTAATGGAGTAATAATTACAAGGACTTCATTCGTCTGATTATTTTGTAATCATTCGATAGAAGTCCTGATTTCAAATAGGATAGTGAAATGTCAACGCTGAACTTCCATGAAATAATACACCCCTAATTGCTTTATGATGATGGAAATTTACCATAATGCTTGTGCGTATTCTTGGTATGATTCAATGAAATTACATACAGACCGACTACACCAGTTAGATAAAAGTTTTCGAATTCATTACTGCAACATACAGATGGTTGTTTTCTGTTTTATGTTTATTTGGAGTAACTATTTTTTTTCTCTGAATGCAAGATGAATTTTTCATCATCATCATCATCATATCAGCCTGCAAAAGTCCTCTGCTGGACATAGGCCTCCCCTAATACACTCCTATTCATTGGGTGGTATAAATTATTGGTTGAAAATATTAATTGTGATATGTGATTTCGTAAATAGTAAATTAAAATGTAGTTGAATATAATATATATGCTTGTCGCTATAGTCCGTGGTAAAACACGGATACCATATTTAGAACAAATATTGGTAGTTCTGAAACTACTTTACTGCATAGTAGTCTATATAGTCGCTTTCTCTGTCCCTGTATCCCTATGTATTCTTAAATCCTTAAAACTACGCAACGGATCTCGATGAGGTTTATTTTAATAGATAGAGTGATCGAAGAGGAAGGTTTATACGGTTACGTATAACACATGTTTAATATTATAGTTATATTTCCCATCAGCATAGCTCCTGGCCGAACGCACTAGCGAGTCCTGCTTAAAAATAATTTAGTAAATGAGCTGAAGTGAGTAAGTATGAGTTCCATTAATCCTTTAATTATGTAATCATCCAAACGTGTGGATTATGTTCCTAAAATATTTAAAATGTCTTTATGGATGACCTGAGTAATAAACGCTAAATTTTGTACATATGTACTAACTAGCATTCATTACGATTCAGTTCCAACCTAAAAATCGTTTAATTACATAAATTGGAAAATGTAAAAAGGAATTGAGGCATAAAAATCTTTAATTTTTACCATGAAATCGTAAAATCGGGTTACTGCCAACGTCAAACGTGCTTTAAAACAGTGGAATCGTAAAAATTCTATCAATATCCGCCCTTCGCCACTCCGGCTCGCTGCCTGAACTCTCATAATAACCGCTTGTTTCTTATCATTATAGAGATAAGGTTCAAAGCCGTACGATTCGTTCAATTGTGTTTTAACGCTCCAGTTTTTTTGAGTTCCGCCGACACTCGACTGCTCTACAGAGTTCGAGTTGGCACCGAATTTTAGATCTCAACGCCTCTCATTAGGCAACGTTCAGATGCAGATATGTGGGGGTAGGGTGTTTGCGTAAACGGGAGGCTGCGCGCGAGAAGGATTGTGCCGAGACATTTTCTTCACTCTTTGTTCTTGTCGGAATCGTGAGCGATGTAAGGCTTCGCTTGTCACGGTTAAGCTGTATCGCTCTACCCTTAATTACCTTAATTGTTCTAAAATATATAGTCTACGGAAGTAACTTTAAACGTGCAGTAAGCCTAGACGCTAGGAGTCGGTAATGTTGGGTGCAGAGTGTAAGATTCAATGTAAAGCGTAGGTCCTCTGTAACTGTAAATTACAATTCCTCTGTAAATTATATGTTATTGGAAATATCACGTCATCATCACATCCTGACGTACTGACTAATCGAATACACATTTAAATTTTCACAATTATGGGATTCGTATTTGTGTTTTGTTTTTTTGGAAAAAACTGTTAAATGCGAACACTTAGTAAACTGTTCTATTCTAAAACTGTGAAGAGATTTTTCGATTTTGTTTTAATTGTAGTATGAGAAAATTCTCAAATAGTTTTCCAATTCGATCCAAGGAATGTAACGAGGGGCACTCAGTAGAAGCGAATCAACGATTTTCGTATCATTAAAGCTTCGGGATTTGTAGGCCTAAAGGGCGTGGCAGTCTGCAGCCAACGCTTGTAGCCGGCCTAATGAACCTTTGCCGAATCCGTTAGAAAATGAACTTTATTTTCTGGGTGCTTAGGACGATTTCAGGTTGTTGCGCCTCTTCAAAGGAAATTCCGGGAGGATGCTGGAGATTGGCGAAAGCGTTAGACTCAAAGCGGTGCTTAAACTTAGATACATATTTAGTTTTTTGCTTCGCGTTCCCGTTTAACGATTTGTTTTCGTTCTGTATTTCAAAAAAAGAGTTTATTTTCTATTTGCGATATCTTAAATTATTCTTGACAAAAAAATAGGGTATATTTTAATTATGATTTTTTACGTTTTTACCCACATAATATGATATTAAATGTTGTTGTATTTTGTTTTTTCTTTTAAGTTACGCTGAACTTACCAAACTATAGATTGAATTGTTAAGTTCGATTTGATTCGATTCTGTCCTGCAAAATTACAATTACTGTAATAAGTTAAAACAAAAGAAACATTTAAAAATTACTTTGGATAAATCATACGATTACTTCAGCAGCCTAAACTTATATCATTGGTATTATAATGTGTTAAATCTCAAAATTGCGGCTTAACACGATGTCGACTCTACATTTAATATAAAGCGGTGAAACATTCCATTAGGATATTTGAATGCGAACGCTCTTTTTAAATAGTTTGTCAGAGTTGGCCTAAAAATATAAAATATTACGCGGAAACCGGCGTTCGTGGGCTACACAATGGTAGGCCTACGCTTCAGTCCGTAGAATCATCGAAATGACCTAGTTATTCATTTAGTCCAGCAGTTTTTAATAAAACGCCCATTCGTAGTCAATGGCGGAAGAACGGTGGTTGTGTATTGACCCCAATTTTGAAATAGTAAATGATATCACTCAATTAAATGATCTATCATGCTTAGCGTTAGTTAGCGTTTAATAAATTTATTGCTCTTGAAGGAGTGTGCAATAAATCTCAAGAAAGGTCTATGTTAGAACCTCACTGCAAGAATCCACTATGTAATTAAGTAATAACTGCAATTTTAAACGTTTTTTATATATTGGTTAGGATTATATTACACAATATAATAATCGCCTAAAAAATATTATATCTTTATAGGTTTTTGAACCACAGTAAATCGCGGAATGAGTTCGTTGCTTGCTTTTTTCACTATTTTCTATATATGTATGGCTTTTCAACCGTTTAGCTTCTAAATGGACTATTATATATAACATAGTTTAAAAATTAAACGAACACGAATTTTATACCTGTAACTAATAAGTAAGTTTATCGAGTTTAACGCTTGGAGCGCGGGAAAGTTGGAACGTTTCGGCTTACTAAAGCCAAATGTTAATGTACAAAGTTCGTAAGTGTAAAGTCGTGACAAGTGAGTAAAGAGCTTGGGATGCCTCAAAGTTATAAATTTTAAAGCTCTGCGTAAATAAAGTATGAATAAAAAACTAATAATATACGATACTTACTAAACTAATAAGTGTTCAGATAAGCGTTACGTCAAAAAAAATATTTTTCCACGTGGCAACAGAATGACAAATTTCCCCCACTTAGTATTTTTTTTAAGTAAACACGATACAGATTACTAAATGAATTGCCAATTTAACCCAAACCTAGTTTTCAACAAATTTTACTAAGAGTGACTAATATGTACCCTTCAATGCCTTATTCCTAAAGATCGATGTGTGTAATTCTTCTGTGTTAAAGACTTGTTATAACTGTAAATTTTTCATGATAACAAGAACTGACTATTTATCTTATATCCAGCAAAAATATTTTGCATTTTAGGTAATGATGATCTGCCCATATTGTTAACTATCTAGAACAGGACCTAAGAATAATATTTTGCTTGTATAGTTGGTTGGCCAGCGCTGGCCTGCAAGACAACCCTATCTTGGGCAAATTGCTTACTCTAAACCATGGCGTCTTGAACAGCAATCTTTTATTAACCAGTTACCCAGGGGGACCAGGAGATCTTTGCACTTGTAGCAAAAATACTCGTAGCCTCCAGCTTCGACCCTAATACTCTTCGCATTTTGACCATGGCAGAATTAGAATTAGATTATAAGATGTCGAGTTTCCCTCTTTCACGACTCCTCCATAGACATGTGAGAGATAGAGAGCGAATCAGTGTATATGTTCCGCTTTTCCTACCTCTTCTAACATCTAGACTAAAATACACACCTACAAAAAATTCTAGTTTCAATCTCGATGGATGATTGAGTAACATTGCATATGTTAAGATTTTGTCAGTCATTAAAGCATTTAGTAATTTTTATAAAATATTGCATTAAATGTCGGAAAATATTTCAGCCGAAAGCTATTAATGTATTTAATACAATATTAAAGGTTATAAATTACACAAGGCAGTCGCTTAAGGCTGTACGTACCACTCTGTGCCGACTAGGTTTAGTCGAAAAGAAATATGAGCTCTTTTATTTTGTCTGTAAATATTGCGCGCCTTGCGTCTGAAAGAAATGAAACATATTTTATTTTATATTATTTCGGTTATACAGTTTTATTATACATATTTATACCATGTTAAGTACATATGTAGCTTTATATATTAGTTTATTCCATACGTATATAAGCTTCTATTTCTCAGATAAGTTAAACCGATGTAAACATTTTCGGAATATTATGGTGTACGTGTATGGTGCACTCAAAGCGCCAATCAACCACGTCACACAAATTTTTTCAAACTTTGCTCACTAAAACTCTTAAATATTTATTATTTTAATGTACCAATCAATTAAAGCAATGTTGCCACGTTGCTTTAATTGATTTCATGTTTGACACGTTAAAGCTATTAAAGGGTACCTTCCATTCTCACAGGTTTTTACTTTTAGAATGGAACGAATAGATTCAAAAATAAGCACTATTAACCCATTTGACAAACTGAACAGCCAAAAAAGCAAGTATAAGTCATCAATTGTTTCATAAAATAAATCTTGAAGTAAAGTTATTATTTCCTACCTATAACAGCGTATTGTTTAGCTCATTATGAAAATTAAAGCATTGCTAATCGCTAAAATCTACCAAAATTTCGAGTAGCATTTCAAAGAAACAAACTTTATTGGAGAAGTTTCCTTGTTTCGGACTCAAGCAGACAACTCGACAGTGACTTAACCGCTTGTTAACGAGTACAGCTTTTAGATAGTAAATATGCAGCCAGCAAATAACTACAAATTTAATGGTCAATCTTAAGTGACTCTATCTAAAGTTACTACGCCTCCCAGACACGTTTCACAGTACTAATTTAAAACAGTTGTTTTAATCGACGAAGCAAGTAGGAAGCTCACTTGATGGTAAGTGTTCGATATGTCTTGATAGTAACTTGCCTTTAAATAATGTAGAGTAAGACGCTATGAATCTGCTTACTTACCAGAGACATGGTGTTATGACTCATTCACCCACATTTTACAGTTTAATTGCATTGGCTACGGTACCCATCAAACCAGAAGACAGTAGTGCTCACTCGATTCGTGTTACAAATAGTCCCCACGGTGGCTCTTCCCTAGAAGTTTCCCAGCAAATGAACACCAACCATTGATTCTTTCTAAAACCGCAGAATACCACTGACTTTATAATTAAGTTTTTCTCCTATCATTTAACAGATAACCAATAATTCTAAAGCAGCGTTAAGTAAAGAAAGGATTAATAATGTGACGATCTAACAATTCATCTAGTTATAAAGCAGAGCTCGGTGTTTGCCGACGCAAACAAACGACAGTATAATTGGAGCGGGGCGTTAATTTTGGGGTTCACAAGATTAATGCTTTACGGAATATCCAATGTTCTTTCTTTTATTAGCGGCAGACGGGGAGTTTGAATTATCTTTTATGTAGAAACAATGAGTGATACGTTCCGCCGACTCATTTATCCTTTGTGACGGTATAATAAACAACCTGGATTTTTTCAGCGGCAAGTAGGTAGGTAACGTTGAAAAATGAAAAGGACCGTTGTATCCATTTTGCGTGTTATTTAAGAGATTGATGTTTTTTATGCTTTGAAGGGTTTTTAATAAATTTGATTGCGTATCTTGTTTCATATGACAATGATGATTCTAAAAACTAAAGTGTGAACGTTAACTTATTGCTACGACGCAGAAATACGTCTACGTATAAAATATACAAATGTACATATTAATAAATGTTATATATAGGTTGGTATTTTAGATTACATATATAGAATTTGGAATTATATTTGGTTGCAACTAATTTTGCAATTAATTCATAAACTTTTATTCTGCTTTTACAATTTCTGAGAAAAGCTTTTATCTCAAAAGCTAGCTAATTTCAATGACTTAAAAACAAGGTGACAATACAGAACAAATTAAGTTTCTAATATAGTATAGCATAATAGTCTGTTTTTATTCCCAAGAATTTCTCAGAAACGTATGTTTTGAGCCACATTTGGGATATTTACAAAGAAATCTACGCATAAATAATAACGGTTATTTAAACTATCGGCAGTGTGACATGTAGCGTTCTTAATGTGCGTGAAATTGACGTCAAACGTGTAACTTGTATATTCAAGCAGCACTTATATTATTAAGGTGCCGTTCCACGTTGACGTTAATAAAGGGGAACTTACTGCTAACGATGGTCCGATTAAAAAGCCTGTCGATATTTTCAATGTTCCGTGAATAATTGCTTCGGATTACGTCACTGTCAAATGCCATGTATATGAAATGAAATATTGTTACAACATATTAATAAGAGGTCTTTAAGGAAACTTTGTCTTTATAGTAACCTCAGCGGAAAGTTTTTTGACAATCAATAAGAAAGTGTAATGCTTCCATTTTGAAAAAAAGATATTTTACTTCACTACACTTATACGAACTCACCGAGTCAAATATACCATGAATATGTGAATTACATATATAATTGTGATTTTATTGGAATAAAAGAATACAGAGCAGGTTCCTCAGAGCTTTTTTCAGTGTGAATAATGTGATTTTATTATATTAAATTATTACTAAAATGTAAAATGACGAAGGCCTCCACTCATTGACTTTCATTCTTCTCCAAATTTAAAGATGTGCGCAAGTCATCCAGATAATATCATTGACTCGTTGAAAGTGTCAAAAAGGGTTAATATCTCTATGATTATTTTCTACCACGGCTTTTTCTTCTTCCAACAATACACGATTCTAAACAAAAGAACATTGTAGGTGCATTTGATTTTGTTTATTCTCCATGTCGTGCTCAGCAGTACTTAATAATATTAAGTCTGCGGTTAGAAATCGGTCAGACGTCAGTCTAGACGAATGAGTGTTCGGTCGCTAGACATTTCTGACGTGAAGCGGGGCGCTCCAGATTCTGTTAGGTTCGCAAATAACGCGGACTCGTCTGCAACGTAAATAACTGACAGTTCCAAATCTGAGCAGCGACGCTCCCGTGATGAGAATTAAGTGCTTTAGATATTTCGGAGACATCGTTTTGAGTTATCGTGTACTTAATTTTTGTTTTTGAATTTAGAATAAACAAAGCTTTTACGTTCTAAGGGATATCGTGCTTTGAGATAATTTGTCACACAAGTTCCATTCTGTAGGGTGAGTTGGATTAGATTTAGTCCTGACCCTTTGTGCATACATTAAATACCTAACTTGCGTTTTTGAATAGACTGATTATATCAATAAATAAACATATAGTACTTAGAAGTTTCGTATAGCGTAAAATATATGATATGGACAGATATGGATATGGACAGGCCATATCCATCTCGGCTGTATGCAAAGTATTTCATCATCATTATCATCATCAGCCTGTGAATGATGCACGCCTTCTTCATTAGGGGGGTTTTTGCACCGTGTCCCCACCATGCTGGTCCAATGCGGGTTGGTGGGTGGACCGACTTTTTGCATGCCCATCCGACGCATGGATCATCTTACTTATCAGACAATTGGGCGATCGGACCAAATTGTCCTAACTAACCAGAAAACAACGATAACACGAAGTTGTTTCCCCGCGGGATTTGAACCCACGACCTCCGGTTTATGAAGCAAGTGCCAATACCGCTAGACCACGGAGGCAGTTGCAAAGTATTTAGAATAAGCATTTTTTTTTAATATCACGACGATCAGCAAAGTAAGAAACACATTATGATCTATAGAAAACATTCTGATAACTACAAGAAAAGACAACTACTACATAAATATGTAACACTTATTCTAGATTTTAGTAAAATGTACAATTAACAGTAAAAAACTAATCTCAGAAATAGCTTACGCGTCTAGAGTTAGCATTTTATCTGCTGCAGCTAATTGCAAATTGGATAGGCATGCAATTAATTCCCGAGTCGCTTGCAATAATGTTGGCGACACCGTCGCTCGCGAAGATTGCTATATCTAACACAATAAGCTGAGTAATTGAGATGGATTTGCACTATTATTTTAGATTGATGAAATTGTTAGTAGAGATTAAAAAGTAAAAGCTTTAATAGATAAAAATTAAAACTTTGATAAACTTTCATCTGGTGACTCGTTTTTATTTGCTTAATGAGAAAAGGTAGGTATACTTGGCACAGGAGACAATTTGGGCAATATCACCGCAGTACCTGTTTCTGACTGCCTCGTAGCCTAGTGGTATGAGCGTGCGCTTTAGAAACCGGAGGTCGGGGTTCAAATCCTGCGGGACTCAACAAATTTTCATTGTTGTTTCCTAGTTGGTTAGGGCAATTTGAGGCCGATCACCCAATTGTCTGAAAAGTAAGATGATCCATGCGTCGGATGGGCATGTAAAAGTCGGTCCACTCACCAACCCGCATTGGACCAGCGTCGTGAATTACGGTCCAAAACCCCTAATGGATAGGGGTGTGTTAGGGAGGCCTATGTCCAGCAGTGGACTATCACAGGCTGATGATGACTTGTTTCTGTCTCAAATCAGTGGTATATTTATGTTACTGCCTTCTGGGTTGAAGGTCGCAGCCAGTGTAACTACTGGGTAAGACACCTCCCATGTCTCAGGGCAGCTAGCGGTATTTTGGAGGTGATTGCTTCGTTTCCTATAGGCAGGGCATATCACACACATGAAACTGCGTACTGCTTGTCTTGTCGCTTCAATCGATACAAAAACTTCTCTGTAAAAAGATTTTAAGCTATTTGTCTTAGAAGCTACTGCTTGAAAAAATCTACACAGAAAATATCATACTGATAACTTTTCTCTTAAATATACGCGTTAAAACTTATAAATTAAAATTAATTTTAACAGACTTAATTCGTGATTCGTGCCCCTCCTTGTATACTTAATCGGTTACATTAATTAATCTCCACCATTCGTACAAACAAAGAATATAAATGTTTTCTTCTAAACCTTTTAAATGGACCGTAAGCAAAGACCTAAATAAACATAACCCTTTTATAGTTAGATGTAACTTAACTGCTTATACATGTAACTAAAGATCACACTATTCCATTAAAAGGCGATGAGTTCAGCCGGCGTTAATCCACATTAGGCGATTTGTCTGGGATGCCGCGTGTCTAGACCCCCAGACTTGACTTGGCTTCGTCTTACCCCGTATGATTAAGCATACATATTGAATTAACTTCTACGTTGACATTGTTCTAGCTTATTGCGTACTGGTTTAGTTATACGTATTGTGTCATGCTTGCGTAATCTTCAACACACGGTAAGTTTGGATGACGTCGTAATAAGTAATACGTGTTTTAACAATATTTTATGACAAAAACGTTAGAACGAACTAAAATTTAAAATTTTTCAAACAAGAATTATTGCTAAATATCATCATAAAATACATGATATTGGGCTAGTATGTAGTCGCTGTAAAATGTCGATAATTAATTAGATATGCTTATTTTAAAGTATATAATACCTCAAAGTTATAATTGTAGCCCCAGAGAACATTTCGTTGTTTTGAAAAAAAAATTAAAAACGAAATGAAGTTAAACAAATTCAACGCATGAGCTACATAAACTTTCATTAAACTTTTAACGAGATGCATGCTCGTTTAGATAATTGGTAATAACCACGTTCCTTATCTATCTTCTATGATAATATTTAATATTTATGTAATATTTAGTATATCTAGTATTTAATAATACGATTGGTTTACATTTAACATAGTAATAATTCAATCTTTTTCCTTGTTCCCTTGGTTTCCCTTGATGTGGTTTACTAAAATATGCAAACTGAGCTTAAAACGCTAACCGCAAGTAATTTAATATAGCGACGTTTCGGTTTATCGTGATAATGCGTTTTTAACAATCTGCGCTGTAATTACGTTAAACATTGATTTCAGAAGCTCTTAATGCATAATGTACTTTTTTTACGTCAACGCGGACTGCAGTTACGAGAACTTACTTTGATTAAGCTTCGTATAACCCAATACACCACCAATACAAGCCTGAAGACAAGGGATTCTTTGACCAATTTGTATTGCCAATGATGACCTATGGCCCGGAGACGTGGTCCTTAACTGCTGTTCGTGTAGGAAAATGAGTAAGGTTGGTGGATACTGACGGTACAGGATAGTGCCTGTTGGTGACGATTGAGGGAGGTCTATATTCAGTATTCAGTGGGTTTTAACAGACTAAAACGACGCAAAATATTAAAACAGGTTAAATTATACTGGGTATTTTAGATAATTTACCCAGATTAAAATAGCACCAAATATAAAAGAGCTAAATAAGACACATAAAATGTGTGTTGTACTGTCATTAACGTATCATCGACAGATGATCGACGTCTGGCTATGGTGGTAATCAGAATATTGTATTTACGATTATGGATGCTGCATCATTATCAGCTAGTGGCGTGTGTAAGGGGGCCCTGTGTCAGTCCAATGCTGACACTTACACACGCCACCGCTTTCGAACTTTGGCTATTGTCATCTAGCCCACACCGCCTACTTTGCGAAAGTCCATCTTGCCGCATCAACTCTATAACCATAACGTCCTAATGAAGAGAGGATGCTATATATAAATACTAAAATAGTAAATACTTATCAGTACATTGCCCGGTCTAATAACTAGCGAAGATCATTATCATCCACCGCTATGCACCCTTGAGTGCAGCGAAGGTTGCCGCAGTGCAATGACACCGTGTAATCCGACCAAATTCGATGAACGGGTTGCAGTTGGCGTGAAAAGAATCTCAGCTAGCGTTTCATCATGGCCGTGTAACCTGGGTGGTAGTAAGCAACAGGTGGTAGCGAAGCGCGCTACGTAGAGTTTGATGCGCGCGCAATCCATTCAGACGGTTGTACTAGAGTATCGATCGCGCGTACACCGCCGCGTCTTAGATTCTTGCTTGTTCTTTTTTAAGTCCCGCTAACGAGCCCTTCCCGATTGAATTCCGCACGAAGCTCGGCCGAATGGTGCGAAATAGTAAAGCAGTTAGTCACTGCGATAGATTAGGGAAGGGGTATTCTTCACTTAGTCATTACATATGCGTGGGTTTTTTAACGAGTAATTCACGCTTTAAAATTTTGTTTGGTCCAATTACTTTTTTATATTTATCTTTTGTTATATTAGTAATTTTTATATAGTATAAATTGTGATTTATCTCGTTCACATAGCGCTTATTCCAAACGAATCATTATGTCGTATACTAAACTTTACTGTAAGCGCGTTATGCGTGAGAATTCGTATTACTCCATTGTACGGAACGTACCCGATAATGCGATTATTGGAATCATTTAATGGCTGTAGGGAATGTCGCTCTACGGCCAGTTTATCGTATATAATTTTAGTGATGATTTCGAAAACCAAACCTTTGGCTTCTGTTAAAACGTTATTTGAATAAACCCTTAGTATGTAGTAACAATTACTTAGTATGTAAACTTAAAATGTTGTCATTTTTAAATTTTAAACTACAAGCAGAAAGACAAAATACTTTCCTAAATATCACATGAAATTAGACCTTGCTAAGTTTACGTAATTTGTATACATATCTTGTCGATTGTTACCCTTAAAACGTGACCCAGAATCAATTAATTGCATAATAGCTTGTGCCAAAAGGTTAATTGCCAAGCCACGTTGCCAAGGACACTAACTACAAGGACTGGCATAATTATCGTAAGTTTACCTTATTCCATATTCTTTTTACTTAACTTCATTATATTTAACTGAAAGTCGATTTTCCAGCTGTAATTATTTATTCTTTCTGTCTCTTTGACGGTGGATGAATGCACACTGTAGGAAAGATGGATTGTACTGCTGCTATACGAAATTCTGTTTGACTTGTAGTCAGTTTTACCCAAGCTCTAAGCTGAAGCGATTTTGCAATTTCTAAATAATTAAACTTGTGCTATAAAAGTAACGCAAGTCTGCCAATGTACAAAATGTACCCCTTTTAATTAAAAAAAAAAATACATATTTTAGAGCATCGTCTACGTTCCTTATACTTAAACCTTGAAAAGGTTTTAAAGCATAAAATCAAAAATTTAACTCAATGCGATAAAATGTTTGAAGATAAATATTAACCGTCTTTTTTTAATATAAAATTATTTTTAATATAAAATAAAACGAAGTATTTCTGCTTTTACGTTAGAGATAATATCGCTGATGATAGTTTTGCTTAGGTAAAAATTGGTATTCATAAATGATTCATTTATGAATACCAATTACAATACAATTTATAAAATTTACAATATTTTGCAATCATATTTATATTGAAAAAAAAAGCGAAGTTAGAAGAAGAAAAGCGTAAATATTTTTTTTTAAAATGCAATCACTGTTAGCGTTTTTTGTTAATACACACCCATACTTACAATTGTATTTATAAATTAATAAGTGTTCATTTTTGTAATATTTTAATATACAAAATAGATGGCAGATATAGTCAAATCAAAGCATAGTATGAATACAATATAGCTAAGCACATTAAATTTATAAAGTAATACCATCGTAATAAAGTCGTATGCCTTAAGATGCAATTGTAGTATTTAATACTTAATACTCACCCATACCCTTTTAAAGTAAACTAAGCCTTAATAATCCTACTATTTTGTTGCAAAGGTTTCTAATACTATAATGCCGGCGATTGTGTGACGGGTGAAAGAATTTTTATTACGTCACTTTTATAACGTGTTTATTGTACAATCTAAATGTAAAAAAACAGTTAATATTAAATTAGAATATTAGTGATTAATGCCTGGTTCATTCATCATTATATTAATATACTGGCTGTTGCCCGCGACTTCATCCAATTTTTTATTACAAAGTAGCCTTAATTACTCTCAGTTGCTTCAGCTATCTTCCGGTGTATTCCGGTCAGCCGGATTCGAAAAAATAGCCAAACTGACTCACAGACAGACAAAATAAAAAATAAATGTTGTTTATGATATATGTCAAAATTTAAACATTTAAAAGCGGATCTGACCTTCTTTGACCCGAGCTAAGAATGGAGGTTAAAATTAAGTAATGCATAACGATATACTACTTCTTTTCATGTGCTGTGGGAATAAAGTCATCACCCGGAACTCGAACGTGAGCCAGGATAACTTACCATTACACCAATTGGGTTATTAAAATATGTTTAACAAAGATTGCACGGTAAAATTAGGCCTCGCATTACCTCCTAAGAACAAAATTTTGTGTAATTTAGAATGAATATACATATGTATTTTTGTACTATTCGAAAAGTGTATGTACGTATGAAAAAATTTTTTTTTTATATTGCGTAAAGTTAAGAGGAAAGCAAGAACATCTCTTGAAATCTTAATCAATAAAGTGATATTATTTATCTCTTTCATATTTATTCATTTGTTCTTATGATTAACATATTTGTCATATGTCTCGTTTACCTAGTAATTACACTAGTATTGATGCCTTTCGAACCAGAACGCATTATTATGGTATAGTACTACTTCGCTGCAGAAAAATGAACTGTTTTACTATTTTTTTAAACGGGAACCCTGTACTATAAAAAAGTTGACTTTATTTTCGAATTTGGTGTTTGAGGTATGACGGTATTTTACGATATCTATGTTTCCAATAAAGCATTATCTGCTTAAGTTAAATTTATCATCTCTTATCTGCATCCTATGCAAATAGATAACATCCGCCAAAAAAGTATGTATATGTAAAATAATGCATAACCTTACGTACTTAATATAACTACTTTCTGTTCAATAAACATTGACACTGAAAAAAATTTGAAATATCGGGTATAGTTTTAAAATAATATACAAAATAGAATAAAATAAAGGGACAAAATCCGTAAAACTATATTATTTCAACATGACATACTGATGTCATGACGAAATAATATAGGTTGTTGCTGAAACAGGAACTACTTACAGAAGATATTCTTGTTTGCGTCACTCGTAGCTTTCTATATAAAGTCAGCTTTGACAATTAAGAGTCATGACGCATTCGAACGTTAGTCGTGACGCAAAATATAATGTATCAGCGCAGCGAAATTTAATCTGTTTCTGACTCGGGCGTATGTGACGTTTGGAAATAGAAAACGTAATGGATTGTATGATACAAAGAGGAGTTTCAGCCTTGTACGTTATTGCTATTCGATCTAGATTGTTAGACGGGTCACGTCTGATAGTATACGATATGTAAATACGCTTTATTCAATTTCGCCCGCGGCACGTGTCGGTTGCTCGGTCGGATAGGTTGCATAAATATTGCGATGCTTTATTCTCAACATATTGATAGCAAAAGGCCTAAAATATTTGTATTAGAAGGTAATGCCAATTTAAGGCGTAAACAGATGACTGATCCTATAAAAGTTATTAAATAAAATGACTTTACGGATTTTATCGCGTTTATTTTACATTTTAAATTCCCGACGTTTCGAACACTTTCCAGCGGCCGTGGTCACGGGGTAGACTGAGATGTCATGCGTCTTGTTGCCAGTGCTGAAGCGGGGTTTCCAGATTTTAATTAAAAAAAAGTTGTCAATAAACGATTCGTACTTGATTTTGGACATATATTTTTGGATAAACATAGGTTTCACATACTTTTAAATTGATTTTTATTAACACTGCATTAAGAAACTGTACATAATATCTGTAAAAATTTTCAACTCAATGAAATTCGTAAATTTTTAGCTCAACTATCTCTTTCGCATTTTCTCTCACTATAATTTTTTTTATTTTACCATTTTGCAGCATATCTAGAGCCCAAAACCTTACCAATTTGATCAAGCAACACTGGAATATTTTTTTTAATAGGAAACAGTGTACTTTTTAAACAATCAAACTTTATTCTACTCTTATTAATAGTGTTATACCTACTAATAATAACTTATATTGACGAATAAGTTAATTGCAGTTCATAATTCAAGTCTATCTTGTTCACAAAGTAAAGTCAAAGTAATTCACGACTATATGGTTCTTAAATTGAAGTCATTCATAGCTAGATGATAATACTATGGGTTCGTGCATAGCGAGATCAAATAGTGGGTCCAGTCACCTCTGCGGTATCTGCAACTGCAGTACAGTGACCTCGTGCGTACGCCCAGGGGTAGGGGGTTGAAAATCAGGTCACGGCCCCCGACCCCTCTCCCCCCCGAACTCGATCGACCGCCAAATTCCCACGCATTCGCTGAGCGAATCGTCACTCAGACTTTGTCTAGTCTAGACAATTGTAATTTACAGATGGATGTTGTTGCGTTCAATTATTATAGATTATATATATATATTATATTATATATTATATAAATTATATTATAGATTATATATCGTTAGATTATTCACGAGCTGTTATTGTAAAGTAAATTCTGAGAGGTTTTATAATAAGTTGTTAAAAAATTATAAAGCGATGTCACCTCAATTTTTAATTAAGTGATATGTTTTAGTGTTAAATCTTTTGGGATAATTTGGTTTTTATTATAAAAGCTGATCAATTAATTAATGGTTTATTTATTTCACAAATTTAACAAAAACAAATACGATTATTAAAGTTGATTATTATATATTAATAACATTCATAGTCTTTTGTTCAATTATTTTATTTTAAACTCAAATAGGTTTATAGTGTTTTCAAATTTTTGTTTACAGGCAATTTTGAAGGCGTCACAAAGAATCTCTTTATTACATTTTTCTACATTAATAATTTTTGTTTCATAAATCTTTTATATATTTTTTCTAAGAGGTGACAAAGAATATAAAGTATCTTCCAAGAAGAGTGTTAAACCAAACAAATCTGTCAACATTCCAGCTTTATTCATTCGTACATTAAAAGCTTGTTGTTTATACACGATAGGCATAAAGTTTGATGTTTATAGGACGTATGCCCGACACACATTGTTTCCAGAACGGATGGAGCACAGGATGCGAGAAATTGTCCCCTCGAATAGCTGAGTCTAGCGGAAATAAACGGGTGCGGCTTGTTTCTCGGGTAATAACTCTCGAGTGAGAAGGGTCGAACTGTGGTATTGCCATCGTAGACTCTTCCCTTTGCTTTACGACTACGAAGGGTCAACATCACATTACGAGAGGGAGAAACAATCGTTTTTTCCTTCTATCGATGCGTATAGAGTCGGAACGAATTCGTTTACAGTAAATCTATCAAGCACACACAAAGTTCGCATTCTGCATGTCGACTGCCAAGATTTTATTCGTATATCGTAAATTCGCATAAGATGCGATCTCATGTACGACCCACTTCCAGAAAGCGAACCAATAATTGCTCGAGCTTCGAGATGCATTGAGGTATAGCGTTCCTTTTAAATATTTATTTGCGTATTCAATAATAAAATGGTGAAAGCATTTCGATTTGAATTCTTGCGTAAATTCTTTTTAATATGATTTGAAATGTGCTGCAATATGTGATCATTTTCTCACTGGATAAAAAAGTTGAATGTACAGGTTATATTCATTATATATACAGGTTATTTAAAGCAAATAAATGAGTCACCAATTTCTCATTACTGTCTTCACGTTTACTAGTTATAAAAGTGTTAATGAATAGTAAAATTTTACTTTAATAATACTTCCTTTATAAGGTATAAATAAATCGCAGTTTCCTAACACGACAAAACAAATGTTGTGATATATTATTACAATATTTTTATAAAAATGTACTTTAGTTTTGCAATGAGCGTATGTACCTATCTAGAAAATACACACCTTAAAATAAGTAATGTTATATTTTTAAACCGGGAAATTTGTATAACACTAGGCAAATGATTTGTTTTTTTCAGTAAGATAGTATGAGTTCATAGTCCCAAAAAATATATATAAAATAAATACGTTGCAAAGACTATTCATGACTGAAGCATCCTTTCTCGATAGACAGTTATTGGAGTTTGCTTATGTTGGCAAACTTTACTTTGAACTTTAATATTTTTTTTTTAATAATTGGTACATAAATACGATATGTTAAATATGAAAAATTGGCAGTGTTTATATATAAGATAGAAGGTGAGACTTTTTAATGTTATGGCAACATAGAACAAGGTAATTTAAGACAATAGATGTAGAACATAATAAAAAAAATCTTACAACAACGTAATTTTTATTCCTGAACTAAGTATGTCTTAAATAAATATCAATACTTTTGGTTGTTTATTCGAATACATCACGTCTTTAGTAAAATTACAAAAAGGAAATATTTGATTTGTAGAAAACTTTATTTTAAATAGGGTCCGAAACTACTTTATCGATTTGAAATATTCTTTCGTTACTGGAATACACAAAATATTGAGACCACAGCAGTTTACGGACTGGTGTTAAATTAAACGATTAAAATAAATAAAATAACTGGGACGTACTTAAACGCAATCAAAAACTGTTATATCTTACATCAAAGTCAAATATCGTATATATTGTTGGAATAAAAAAGCATTGCATTTTCTTTTCGACTGTGCTTCGTAATGAAAGCCTTGAATCTAAGACGAACTGGTTGTAAATGTAGAAACGTGTATGAAAAGACTAACAAGATCAAAAATGTTCTAAAAACTATATTTACATGTTTCTGATTGTGTTCTTATCTGATCGTATGTCAACTTGACTAATGGCGAAAAAGAAAATCAATCTAAAAGCAACTGAGTCTGCAACTGATTTCTTTTCTTAATAAAAAAATTTGCATAAATAATAGTATAGGCATTTAAAACATCACCCCAGAACAGCTACTCGCTTTGTCGTAGCTGTGGGGCTCCGTACTGACAGATACTGGTAGGTTTCTTAGCCAAATGTAGGACAACTCGGCGAATAGCGAAAAATAATTTCTAAAAATCTATGTACAGTGTCAGGTCAAATAGCTTCGTAATTGATTTATTTTCTTATTAAGTTGCAATGATAGGATATACATCTAAAATATCACATAAATGTGTTAAAAGTTGATTGGGATTATAATTGATTCCGGTAGGATAACGAAAAGCGAAAAATATTATTAATCCAAAGAATTATGCAAGTGTGATTGAAGTCAGTTGGTCTGTAAATATGCTCATCCCTCAGGAGAATGGGCGCGCGGCGCCGGATCTGACGGCGTCGCCCGGCCGTGCACCGCCCGGGCCGCCCCAGCCGCCGCGCGCCAACCACGCCCCGCCCTGCGTGCTGCAGCCGGACTTCCGAAAGGTAAACTAATATAAAAATATAGATTAGTTAGATAAACTTATTTACCGCCTCCGTAGCCTAGCGGTATCGGCCCATGCTTTCTTCACTGAAGGTGGTTCGAATTCCGCTTGTGGAAATAATTTAGTTTTATCGTTGTTTTCTGGTTGTTTATGTTAATTTGAGCGGATCTCCTAATTTTTTTTTAAAAAGGATGATAGTCTCGGCTGTCAAGATCAACTTTGGAAATCGATATAGTATATTAGAGCATTTAAATTTATTGACAACTAATTCATCCTTGGAATGCAGTTTACCCTTTGGATGGTGATGGCGTAGGTCAGATGCCAGTCGCTATGCGTAAAAAACTGTTATTCGGGTTAATTTGGATGGATTATAAACCGACCCCAAGATAATTTGGAAAAAAAAAATTGGTGAAAGAAGTTTTAACTATAGGTTTGACTTAAAATCTATATAAACAAAGTTGATGTTACTATGATGTTGTTATTAGTCAAATATGACTCTGTGATATATCGATAACAATTTATCATAAAGAAAGCTAGATGGCGCTACTTTGTTGCCACTGTTTACATCAATTCCGTGTCTAAATTGGCCCAGATATAGTATTTATACATATTTAGATATGGATACTAGTGGACAAAGCTAATGATGAGGTCAATACATTTTCTTTTATTCGTTAAATTGACACGTCGAGCAGAATGTAGGAAGTACTGCCGCGGTACATATTTTTTTAAAAAAGATTTGAATTTGTTTTGTATGAGATGTCTTTCGACAAATAAGTTGCCCTTATTAGTCTAACGTAGGTGAGAGATCGATTTTTGGAACTCATTTTTTAGTTAATTTTTCGTTTTCAAGTGCATGAGTCTGGTTTATTGATCACTGAGATTATGAGAACTCAATATTTTTACCAAAAGAAGAAAAGCAAAATGATATTAGCAGACGTTTTGCTAACGGTTACCAATATACCGTTTACACCCTTATAAAAATGCAGCGCAGGACATTATCAGTTTGTTTCCTGCCTTGATTATTTCTGTTTAGATAGTAGTTCTGCTATTTACACCGATTCAAATCTTAAAATATGCATGTTTTATGCTGTGTTATGCATTACTGCTTGGTGTCAGAACGGGGCACTGCGTGGGTGTTTCTCTTTGGTATTCCTGAGGTCGGGACCAAAGGAAAGAGGACTTCTCCTTTTAAGTTTAATTGAACTGACTACTTCGCTTAAAATTATGGCAAAAATGTTCATTACAGGTATCAGGTGTAAGCAATGAAATATTCAGGCAAATTGAGATGGTGGAAAATGACCACGACGCCACCACGGCCGCTGCTTTGGAGGTAAATCAAACAGTTTTCTATTACGTTTATTTTTATTATTTTCCCGTTCTTAATATTTCTTTTGCAATTTGTGATAAATTGGTTAAGAACTTGTTACTTTGAGTCGCTAAATCAATGTCAATTCTTCACTGAATTTAGGCGGTCGAGCGTCGTGGTGAAATGATCGTAAGAATACTTGAATTGAGACAAGTTGGAAGAAACAACATTGAAGCCGCTAAGAAGTTCTTCTCCCTACAAGTACGTACAAATGAGTTAGTAGTGTAAAAGTATAAGTGAAAAAATGAAACGCAATCTAGAAACAACATGTAATAAGTGTGATCAATTATTTGTTTTATTTACGTGGCCATAAACATATCAAATCTACTTATTTACGTATTATTCGCGTTGGTTATACAAATATATTTATTCCCGATGTTTCGGACACTTTCCAGCATCCATGACCACGGGCAGACTTAGATGAGATATAGTATTATATATCGCGAAAAATCCGTAAAAAAGTGGATTTCATAAATTTGATTAACCTAAAAAAATATTTTTTACCACCTACCGCATGCAGCACACAAAAATAAAATACCCAAAATAACATACATTAAATATATTTGCGAAAATCTGCACTGTAAATTCAAGAGTGATGTAATAATGTATATATAAAAAAAAATAAAACTCAAAATGTAAATTAAGCACCGCGCACTCAATTCGCCACCAAAGCAGGTAATTTCCCGCGCTCTATTGACCCGAATATTATACACCCAAGTTAGGAGAGGGATCTGTTAAAAGAACTACTTCAGACGGGCCCATTGTTCGTTCTGGGCCTGGCCTAGATTGCGTGGAATGTGAACGCAATCTAGACGGGTATTGTTGGTATGTGCGCTGGCAGTTGGTGCTCCCAGCTATGCGTTCATCGGTACGACAGATATTTCAACGGCCGATTGGAACGTATACATATCACAGCACTTTGCCAGTCGCAATTGCGCTCTTTTGTGACTGTTGATACGGAACTACAAACGTTTATGTGTGTAGGGCTTTAAGGCTTCAGGGATATTGTTAAAGGCAAAGCGGCAATGTGTTCGTCTTTGTTCTCCGTTTCGTATTTCACATGACGTTTTTGTTTTATGCTCTGTGCTTGGTCTAAATTCTACTTTCCTTCGTTGTAAACATAACAGAACTTAAATACTAATAGTAAATTAAAATAATGTACAAATTCTTGTGACAGATAGAACATCTAATATTTGTATAGATACATAAGTGGTTGCAATAGCTTAATTTCGAAATTAGTAACGATAAAAAATTGTGATTCCATTACATCAATATTATCTTAACTTTGTGCATCAGGAATGACAAGAAAGATATGAAGGTCGTATGTGATGAAATTTTACAGGATTCACGCCACATAGTACAGCTAGTGGAAATAGTAAAGCGACCTGGGCAGACCCTCGGCCTTTATATAAGAGAAGGTGATGGAGGGGGGAGAACTGATGGCGTTTTCATATCACGGATAGCGTTAGAATCTGCAGTGTACAACAGCGGATGTTTAAAAGTAGGCGATGAGATCCTTGCCGTGAACCTAGTAGATGTGCGACGCATGTCCTTGGATGACGTCGTTATCATCATGTCTATACCCAGGCGGTTGCTGTTATGCACAAGACAAAGGAAAGGTAAATAAAAACAATGTATTAATCAAAAAGCTCACACCCAAGTACTGTTTAAACATACATTAAATTAAATTTGCACGATACATTAAATTGATTTAGTTGCAAAGTAATCTTGTATGTGAAACTATGTGTTAAATTTTGCCGTGCTGAGGGATGCCCTTTGATAATAAAAACGTATTATCTGTTAGAAGTCAAACCACTAAGGTTTATTTGAATGTACTCATGTGAATGCGTAGTTTGAAACCATGGTAATCCTAACGTTAATATAACAGGTAAATCGGGCCCAGGCTCACCATCACTACCTAGATCGGAGCACAAACCACCACCAGTGGTAGTCCTAAAGAGAGACTGTCGGGATGATGATGATAGAGATCGAGATCGGGTTGACGGTCTTTATTCGCAGTAAGTAAACCTTTAATAATACCGATTTGTTGAGCCGATTCAGATTCGGTATTGGTATTAAAAAGTAATTTACACAAATGAAGCATGTACACACGGTCATACGTATGGTGTTACTCAGTTATTGACACCAATATTTCAATTTTATAAACAAGAACGACAGATGTACTAATGTCATATTTATAAATTTCCAGTTTAAATTGTTTAAATCATAAAAAAGTATACTGTCAAAATGAAACAGTATATTGCCAATTCCGTATTACGGATTTTGTATTTATAAAACATGGTCATTGGTTTTTATACAAAGCAGTTTCGCAAAAGTAATTTTATGAATTTAATAATAACATTGTTTATGTAAATGAAATACTTAAAAATTACAGGCACGGAACTCTTCGTTCCACCGGTGGACCTGGAGGCGGGGTGCGTCCAGTTGGGGATGGTCGAGAAGAAAGGAATAGAATGCAACTGGGCGCTCTTTCACCCGATTCAACACCTCTCGATCTTTATTATAATTCAAGACCACCGTCCGACCATTCAACCTGGAGGTATCCGCAAACTCATAGGTAAAATAGTTTCAATAACCTTCCTATGTAAATATAACAATCTATAAGTCCATTGGATCTATTTTAACTACTTCATGTTTCAAATCCACTTATTTACGGATTTTTCGCGTTACTTAAATATATTTATTCCCGACGGATTCGATATGTATAATCGCGTAAATAAAAGAAATATTCACTTCATGTTTTTTAAATATATATACGGTAGAAGTAAATTTAAAAATATTGTTTACAGTGCTGTAAAAATCTTAATGACTGACATTTTTTTTCATCCATAGTTATCGGCCACCTCCACCAGTGATAACTGAACAACCCAAGTCAAATGCTACGCACTTTGTCCCCTACGAGCGTTCGTACCCAAATACTTTAGAAAGCCTTGCAGAAAAGGTACATTCCTTTTATCCACAGGAGAGTGGAAGGTAAGATATCAAAATTATTATTGGTATTCTAATATAAACTTTTTTAAGAGTTTTAATAAAGTATCACATATGTATCTATGCGGTCATAAATAAATAATATAATTTTAGTACCCGCTTTGGCGCTAGAGTTCCGCGATCAGGATCAGAACAACAATTACCACGCGCTGAGACTCATTCCGACTTTGGTCGACACTCGCTGCTACGATCCAGCTTAAAAGCATCAGCAGCAACCGGTGGGGTAAAGCTAAAGTTTCCTCACTTAATTTCGATCTAGAATTATTGTTTCATTCTGTTAACGCTTTGACACTTTCCCGTTTCAGCAGCAAGTTTGTCTAGATATAATCAACGATATGGTGGCGTAGGTATGACCGGACCACCACTTCCTGGTACGGGATTGACGGGAACAGGTTTATCAGGCTCAGGTCTCGGAACAACGGGTCTTCCTTCTGGTCTTTCTACAACAGGACTTAGTGGATTAACAGGTTCTAGCTTAGTGGGTTCTGGATTATCAGGAACCGGACTAGGTACTGGATTGACAGGCACAGGACTTGGCTCTACCCTTGGAGCCGGAGGATATGGAACCACTGGATTAGGCTTGCCTTCTTATAGCAGCAAGTTTGGAACAACGAGAAGGAATCGTAGTCTCGATTATTCGTCCGACACGGAGGCAACTGCTCCAACTAGAACACCTTATTATTCGGGACTAAGTGGCTATAGAAGCAGCACTTTGGGACGTGATATTGGGTCAAAGTTTAACTCCCTTCCAAGGGACGTACGAGGGACTGGTCAAAGGTAAAAAAATCTTTTCATACCTGACATCTTCCATTTAACTATTACATGATTACACATTTATGTCTCCCCAGATTGGGCTTATCCAGACGTGCTGGTAGTGTTCTCCAAGACGAACCGGAGCCATTATCTTCTCGGCTAGATCTTCGCTCTTCCAGAGGTATAGTAGCTTCATTGCTTCAACAAAAATAAAACTACAAAATTTTTTTTGCTGTTCAATATTCACTTAATACTTATTTCGTTTTCACAAGTGTTTTTTGTACAACGGGATATAATTTTGCTGACCAAAAATTTCCTTCGAAACATTTATCTTTGTTTTTTAAGGTAAGTGCATACGTTATTTTATACATTTGCCCAATCGATGACAGGTCGTCTGCCTTCTTCGCCTTCCGTGTTCACTTCCGATGAGTATCGTGCATGGCTGTCACGTGCGCCCTCAACTAGTGCACTTTACGAAACACTACGTCCCCGCCTTCCTACACACTATTCCGCTGAAAATATACATGACGCTCTTAAAAACGTAAGTAATCTATCTTTAAATAATATGTATTTGTTGGCTAATTGTGTATCTATTACATTATAGGATCTTAATATAGCAGACGGACAGCTTGAAAGCTTCTGTACAAGCCTGTTGAAAGCTATTTACAAATTGTGGTTCTCCATTAATATATAATTTTTGCGTTGTTTTATAATTTGCGAGTAATATTTAACTTTTAATACACCTTCTGTTTGTTTGAAATAAGAGATATAGCCATAACAAAATAAAATTATATTTCTTGAAAAGATGTTTTTCATCCATAATTCGATCTTTTAGCTGCATTTGTAAACAGTAATTCTTTTGATATTTCTAAAATATTCAATTTTTTGTTATAGTTTAGCCAAATTAAAAAAAGTGCGATGTGAAACACAAATGGTGCCAAAAGTAATCGCGTTCTTATTGGTAAACAAGGGCCATATTCAATCTCTACGCGATATTTAACCAATAAGTGTGCTCGAATTTTTCGCGCCAATTAATTCTGAGGCTAGTCTTCGTTTACGTAATTACCATCTCTATATTATATTCTACTACGTTGTGATTAATTGGCAGCATTCATGATAATATAGTGATCTGTAAAGATGTTGTAAAGATTTAAAAACAAATAAATTGTTAATAGATAGGATTTTATGTTTGTGATGTTGTACTTGAACACTTTGAATGTTTAAAATATTGTTTTTATTACTAAAGAACTTTAAAATAATACGATGTATTTCATTTCGTAACAATTTCAACAGATGGAAAGTGGCAGTCGCTTTGGCTCATCACTTGGACTGGCCAGTCGCGGTCGGATGGAAAGACCACGTCATTTGCCAGCGCGCTCTCTTTCATCCCAACAGCTGGGTCCATCTGGGTCACCATCAACACGCCGTGTACGCCAGCTCTTAGAATTAGGTTCACGCTTTAATTGTCCAAATCCCAGCCCGGTGCCAACACCTGGATCACGTCATCAGCGTCTTCTAGATTTCAATGTTAACGGTCAGTAAATTGTTTAATTTAAATTAGTTAAATCCGTTATGGTCATTTTTACGGATTTAAAAGCGTTTATTTATATATGAATTCTTAAAAATCATAATAATCCTTTTTAGAATTTCTGAAATACAAAGTGGAGAAGCCAGGAACGGGACTGTCGTCTTCGATGACAGGGCTATCGCGGTTGGCTGGTGGAGTATCTGGTATGCTATGGGTCCATCTACTATCTGGACGTGGTTTGCGACCAACACCTTCAGGGTCATCCCCGGGATCACCACCATCGGGACCACTCGCACCGATTCAACCGCCTGTAACACCACGAGATTTGTATTGCGTACTAGAATGTGACCGCGTACATAAGGCACGGACTGTGGTTAGTATTCCAGTTGTAGTATTGTATAGCTCAGTATTGTTTTTTCGTAACATTCAATATCATCACTACTACTGTATGTAACTGCAGGGCTTCTAGTTTAATGATATATTTCACTGCTTCTACAGACAAAAAATTATTCTGACCTATTAGGTTTTGTCGAATTGACATTCGAAAATTATTGTAGTACGTATTTTCAAATAAATTTTTGTTCTTAGGTTCGTACCGGTGAACTCATGTTCGACTGGGATGAATCCTTTGAGCTTGAGCTGGTCGATAATAGGCAGCTCGACGTGCTGGTGTATTCATGGGATCCGCAACACAGACACAAGCTTTGTTATCGTGGTGTTGCCATACTACCCGATTTACTTACTCGTTCGCCTTCGCATCAACTTGCTATAAAGGTATGGATTTTTTACACAAGTCTTCGTATTAATTATCTTGTATTTTTTAAAAATGGCCACATTAAATTAAATATTTTGACGTGAAATTGAGTAAAGAAAATATTTTTATATAATTTTCTTTCTATTCCTCTATCTTTCATTTTGATTTATTGTAAAATAATCGGAATTTTAAATATTTACTCACTGAAATAAATTGCTTAAAATTTTCTGCCTTCTTTTTACCATAAAAATATATATAATGTTTATATTACATCATTATTTTTATAAAGTTCATACTACGGTTTAGTTTTATTAAGGTTAAGTGTAAGTTCCAGTTAATTTATAAACGTAATCATAAAGTCTTTGATGTCATGAATGATGTCCAAGACTTGATGATTATGGCTACACATTCACGACGTCAACATAAAACCCACCCACACAGATGGAGCCACGTGGAACACTGTACGTGCGCTTACGTCATTCGGAGCCCCACGAGCTGTTTCGCCGTCGCCCGGCACCCACCCGTCTTTCCCCACCACCACTTTTCGGGGCTGAGCTGGAGGCGGTGGTGGCACGGGAGGTGCGGCCATCGCATGCTCCACCAGTACCTTTGATTGTTCGCCGCTGCGTTGAAGAGATCGAGCGTCGTGGTCTGGACATAATTGGTAAGTTTAGCTTGGATTTAGATAATTATTTCGGAATACCTAGTGTACTAAAAACAGTGTATATAGGGCCAATCTGTTGTATTGTAAGTTTTTTAATAAATTTGGACAGATTGGTGGATAAGAAGGTATGTATGACGGCAAGCCTGTATTTATAGTGAAAGGTCATGAAACGTGCAAAATATTGTTTAAGTATCGATTGAAAGTACGGATGATATTTCGAGGAATTTGATAAATATTAATCAACAACGCAAATTTATTGGTAAAAATCTAAATGACGACTACATTTATAAAATAATGCCATTCGGTTCGAAAGCAAAAAAAGGGAAATAAATGTTAAAAGTATATTAGTTATCAACCTTGTCAGTAAAGATGAATTATGGGGAATTTCAGGCTTATACAGGCTCTGTGGTGCGGCAAGTAAAAAGCGTATCCTGCGGGAAGCGTTTGAACGCAATGCTCGAGGTGTCGAGCTTTCGCCAGATTCAGTCCCAGATATTAATGTCATCACTGGCCTACTCAAGGATTATCTCAGGGAGTTGCCGCAGCCTCTCGCTTTCAGTCATTGAGCTTGTTGTAATAGGATGATTCATTTAAAGAGAATTGCTCTGAAAAGTTAAATAAATAATCGAAGATTATTTATAATTATACAACACGCAGAATAGAATAATTAAGCCTCTGATGTTAAATTTTACGAAATTATAGAAGGAATTTTAAAGCATTTAGTTTATCTATGTTTACAGTTTCCCTTTTTACCCTTTTACATTACTTTTAGGTGTATGTTTGCCCGACGATCGTGAAGGAAATGCTCGATTGATGGCATCGATAGTTGAATGCCTACCGCGTGCGGCACGCGCCACATTGGTATTCCTTCTAGACCATTTAGGTAACCATATAATACTGAATACAATAGCATAAATTACCTTTGTAAACTAAGTAATACTATCGAAATCTTTTCTACTTTAGCTCTGGTGGTTGCCGCACAGGATCGCAACAAGATGTCTCCGCAACATTTGGCAGTAGCATTAGCTCCACCCTTGATGCTGCATTCACAGCCCCCCAACGAATTAGACTATCAGAGACCGATACATGTTCTCCAGTGTCTTCTGCAAATATGGCCTCCTCCTAAACGTTCAGGTAATGTCACCTCCAATGGCATCGTATCAGAAAAGCGCCGGTGTTCGGCCTTAATTAACTCCAGCTAGTCTTTCCCCTATCACAGTAGTATGATCCTGGAAATTGACGAAGACTTTCACACACATTAGAATAACACACATTAGACTGCAATCTGCACACAGTACGTCAGAAATTATGTATATATTTATAATTTTTAATATTGTATGTGTAGTTAATTTTTTTTAAATATTTTAGATACCATTTTGTTTTTTAGAATGGTTTAATAGTTCCTAATAAAATATACTTGACAGATACACTGAAAATTTTTACAGCAATTTTTCTAAATTTTATATTATAAGTTAAAATTTGTTTTAGTCTTATTTATTTGTAAGATTATCTTTTTTATGTTTTGTTCACTGCTAAACATTTGATAGTGTACATTATTGTAAACATGACATGACATTATTATGTGTGAAAAGTTTCCAACAGATTTAATGGCTAAGCGGTACCTTAACGCATGTATGTTTGTAGACAGTTCGGCGCGGCGAGCCAGCAACCGGGCCGCGTGGAAACAGAGTCAGTGCATCGTCAGCGGGCTCAGTCACCCTCCCCCAAGGTTCGATCATGACAGTTGTGACAAATAATAAATATTATAAGTTTAAGTGAAGTGGTAAGAGCTTGTGCTTTAGAAACCGGAGGTCGTGGGTTCGAATCCCTGATGGGACTAAAATATTTTTCTTTGTTATTTCTTAGTTGGGTAGGAAAATGCGTGCTGATCAACCGATTTTTGTAAAGTCAGATGATCCATGTTTCGGTTGGGCATGTAAAGATTTATTATCAAAGATTTATCATTAGTCCTGTATCTGACTCTCCTCCGGTCATGTCGGTTATCCATCCCGTTGGACTACGAGAGTGAAGGAATAGAGAGTGCACTTTTTTTGCGTGCACGCTTGTGCACTATAATATCGCCTACGCAGTTTGCTGATATCTAATACAGATCGGCCGCCGTACCTGGATTTGACTTGAAGGACATATTGTTATATAACACTGATCTTCCGTAGTTAGAAAATAAATTAATGATCACTGCAAAGGGCCTTTCCATATCAATGGTACACATATTGCCAAGAAAAAAAATCTAAGTTCTTCTGGTGGTATTAGTGAGGCGAGGACATCATGTCAGATTTGTTATCAATCAATCGCATTAGTGTCAAACACTATTTAATACATTTATTTAATATTGACATTTAAATTTAAAACTACCATACTGAACTATGAGGTTAATAATACAAATTTGTTCACTCTTTATCTAAACAAATTAAAAATACAGCTATATCAAGCTTTGAAGATGAATACGGAGCATAAAAGTATATGTTAAAAATTTTACATGCAATGGGAGTGTAAATTTTTGTAGACAAATAAATAAGTATTAGAGATCTTCCTAATGTCGTAGTAGTAGTAGTGCTAAAAACGTGCACCATAATTTGCGCTACTGCCTGTTAGAGACTGAATGCTGTTTTTCTTGGTATTGAACAATCGTAGTGTAAACCTAAAGTGACGTATGTTTTAGAAGCGAGGTAAGTATACTGTAATTTGCATATACACGATTGTAATTCATGCGTTTTCTTAGTTTCTAGTTGCTTTACTTAAAAAACACTAAAATAATGTAATCCTTGTATACAATGTATGTTTGCCAGGCCGAGCT
The DNA here is from genome assembly GCA_029286875.1 of Lamproptera curius. Lineage (NCBI taxonomy): Eukaryota > Metazoa > Arthropoda > Insecta > Lepidoptera > Papilionidae > Lamproptera > Lamproptera curius. The sequence continues at coordinate 354,242 of JAGSMT010000039.1, read as the reverse complement.
CTGCCCTCAGCCAGTCCATATCGGCCTCAAGCGGCAGCATCAGCAGCATCTCCGCCGCCAGCTCTCTCGGCTCGATCAGGGGCAGACCGATCGCCGCCCGCACATGTATGTAAAGGACTCTTTGCTAGCATTAGATCATATGATATATACTGTGTATGACAGATATAAATCAATGCATTTTGTAATTATTTGGTCTACCTACCCAGGTTTTATTAAATTCACCGTTGAACATAATTCTATTTTATTTATGAGTAGGGCGCATCACTTGCTACAAGATGAACGTCTTGTTTCAGTTCTTAAAAAACTCTAAACGTAAATAGATAATACTATACAAACTTTTACCTGCGTATGAAAATATAGGTTACTCGCGTTAATTTCTATCGGTTTAATGTTTTCAGGTTCTCTCATCAGTCAGGGGCGGCCAATATCGTCCGCAATCGCCGCTTCGCGGCCCACTGCCCGCTCCACCTCGCTCCCGGCAGGTGACAGTCTCCTCTCCCGGTTCACCCAGTAGCAGCTCTGGCAGCCACAGCCCAGCCGACACTATTAAGCACGGTGGCTCTGTATCATCAATTTTACGTCAGCCAGAACGTGCAAGTTCACCACGCGTTTCGCCAAGGAATTCGCCACGCGCCTCGCCTCGTGACTCTCCCCGCACACCACGTGAGAGCACTCCTCGAGATTTGACACCACGTGATTTGACTCCCCGAGAAACAACACCACGTGAAATGACTCCCCGTGATTTGACCCCGCGAGATCTGACTCCTCGTGATCTCACCCCTAGGGAAATGACACCACGCGAGACAACACCTCGTGAGTCACCCCGCTCCGCTATCCCGGGTACATCAGCAGGCCTAGCGGTGACTTTGAACTCGAGCGGCACCAACGGTGGTATCAGCCCTCGTTACAGTTCCACCAACCCGTTCCTGCAGCAGTACGACGCCGAGGAGGAGGCAGAGGCTTGGCGTGCCGCTGACATTTTCTCCTCGCCATCCACGCACACATAGTGCTCATAGCGAATTGAAATTTTCTAGTCAATTTTTTTAATCGAATCGAAAGAGTGCTACGATTCTGCTGTATATTATGTTGTTTATCGAGCGTGGTGCGCGGTCGAGACTTGTTTGTTATATATAGAGCGACTTATGATGTATATTATTGTGAGAATGTTTACCTGCAGACGCGCGAGGACTGTACCTCGTCGGCCGCCGACGTCCCGCCCCGTAGCATCTATAGCGTTTATCATATTGTATTGTACATTGTATATAATATACCTAACTGTAGGTACGCTCCAGTTTTGTACTGTTTGGGCGGGGCGATGGCGAACGGCCCGTGCGCTACACACATCATCCCACATATCAGAGGCTTGCGTACACACTCGACACACAAATCGTGTTATAATTGGATTGGAAAAAAAAACAAAAACCATCTGAATTTACATTACATATTCATTGCACACACGTACATACATAAATGTTGTACGTAACACTGAACTTCATTCAGAACATATATCAGTGTCGATAGTGGACACAAGTCTGTAGCTCGAGTAGGAAGATTGTATCATAGATCAGACGTATGGACTGTCTTGAGACTGAGACCATATCAATGTAGCTCGTACCAGGTACTCGATGGGAATCCATCGTAGAACGAGCGATTGCGTGATCCGTAGGCGTCGTCTAGCAAATGCATTCGCAGTTTTGGTAAAAATAATATAATCCAAATAATCCTTGTTCATTATTAAAGTAATATCTAAATTGTATAATGGTATATTAAAATATACCAAGCTAAGTAAGATGTGGAAAGTTTGTAAATTATTGGGCTTGTATTGAATAACACGGTTCAATTGAAACTTTTTTTAAGTACAATACTGTATAATGTGTCTGGATTTTATTCTTTTTTATATATATCTTTTTTATGTAAATTTTGTTATTTTTTTCTTTTTAAACTAATATAAACTTTTTACATCTTATTTAGCTTTAGTTTAAAATAGTTTTTAGGAAAGCATTTTAACGAGTCGCTAATTCTATGAAGGAATGGAATTATCCTAATTAGGGTCGCAATCTCAAGGTCTATTTGCTATTTTCGAATGTCGATAAGATTTTCAAGTAACTGAAAATCATTCATGACATTACTATAGACATGTTTCGATATTCCGAGATAGCAACTCAGTTCTTATGGCATGCGTCTGCTAGACATATAAGAGTGGTAGAAATTGACCAATGACAGCACTGATTCAACTGTCACTGCCATGATTGGTCCATTTTATATAGAAAAAGTAATGTTATGAATACACTGGTTTATATGTCTGCCGGAGGCTGTTTGGTTACAAACAACTTTTGAGCTACACTTCAAGGCAAAGTTTTGTTATTACTGTTTATTATTATGATAGCATTGCACAAATAACACGACTGATATGGGACACAATGTTTTTGATACTTTACTGTTTTTACCTATTTCTCGTTTGTGATACTGAATACTTAAGATGGGATTATATGGATTGTTTTGTATCAATGTTGCTGGCATCACTATTTCTTATAACCACACTTGCAAAAGTCGTTTCTTGAGTTCATCGGTGATTTATGGCAACATTTATTCAAAATTCTTCATATCTTCTAACTCACAACCTAACATATTTGTTTTTGGACCTCGCCTGTAAAATAAACTGAATTGTTCGTTTACAAAATCCAGTGGTCATACTCTATATGATACTTAAAATGTGTTCTTGTCATCGTCTTCTGCACCTATGTCGTTTGTTTCTCATGTTATTCATTAGGTTACGTGTATTATCTGAAAATAATGATGTTACTTACTCAATCTAAATAATAAATTTATATTATATTAAAACAACTTTTTGCAAGAGGAATAATACATAGCGGTAGAATGTTATTGACTTGTATACTTAGGTGTATTTTCTATGCTAAATTGGATGGCAAATTTTTCAGCAGATATATTATGAAATAACTATTTATGGTTTAAAAATAAATTTATCCGTTCCCTCGTGCGTAAAGGAAGTGGACAGTAAAGTTTTTATTCTATATAAGGTCTAGATTTTACATCATTGTGTTTTTTTCATATATTTTAAGGAAATTATCGTTTAATGCCTCTGTCTGTTTTTATAGGCACTATAGCTTGCGTATCTTAATATGTTCCATATGTATGTTCATATAATGTTCTTTCCCTGCCCAAATTTTCAAAGTAGAACTATTTATTTATTGAATTTGTTATTGGTGTTGAAATATGTTGTAGATAAATAAGAAAAGGAAAATAAGTGTTTTAGTATTAGAATAATTAGGACGTGGTATTTGTTTTAAATAAATTTCAGATGTTTATGGTATAAAAAAGTAAATGGATTATAAACTAAAACGCGTGAATATATTAAAAGGCATGGATCTTACGCACGATAATATAAAATATATGATTAATATGAATAGTTTTATATCCGATAATAATATAATAACCGTAATCGTTGAAAATGAATCTTCATTGATCGCTTATTACAAGTATGTCATGCACGCTGAATACATTAAAATATCATAATCTGAAGGTTGACAATCAATGACAATATAATTTTAGCTATAAATTATGGAAATGTGTAATGAATTTTTAATATTAAACGATAACGCCTACTAAAAGATTGTAATTAAATAGCCGCTCGGTTTATATTGTTGGATATTGATAGCGTTAATATATGCCATTTTTAATTCATGGGCCGTTAGAGTAACACGATCACTTTTGCATTGTTGTTAATTTTCACAACTCACATTGACATATTACACATATTAGCTATTCACTAACCGCAGGTGTTTCATTATATTTTGTTTTTTGTTCGTTATTTCTCATTATGATGGTCAAAATTATATTTGTTTTGTTCCGTTCGACATCGAACATTCAAAACAGGGTTTACTTGATGATGTAAAATGTAAGCATAACTGACCATCTTTCAATATAAGCCGAGGCTGATGTATACATAGTTATAATACGGCAGACTTGAAGTGTCGCTCGACGGTGGGTAACTAGCCGGAAGAGGCATTAGTGTGTAGTGACTACGGCGCACGCTTCCATTGGCTTTGTCGTGGCGGCAACCGAGAGGGGACGTCCTTAATTTGTCCTATTATCGAGATAAATATATTATATGTTGTCTCAGAAAACATATAAAGGTAATTTTAAATAGTCCTCCTCAACCATCTTGAGGATTTATACGGCTATTATGGTACTGTTTGAATTTGTAATAGGGAATAGTGTAGAGCTTTAAATATCAATCATGATTTCCAAACGCTGGTCCGTTTACCGCAAGCCTTAGTGAATTTGCTATACAAATTATATGATTGTATTATATACACTTGTGTAGAGAATTTTTAGATGTTTGAAGTTTATAAAGAAACGTTTTGTATATAATTCCTTTACTCGACTCTTGGTGTTCTATTCATAATTGTTGTTAAATACTATTGTTTGTAAAGAAAAAATTAGAGAATGGTACCCATTAATGTTACTTCAAACTAACATTTGTTCGATCGTTTGATGTTAACATAGTTGTGTGATCATTCACGAAATGGCAAATAATTGAAACCCCATTAAGACGTTCAATTGAATTGAATAGTCCCTTATAGAAATTCAATGCACAGCAATAATGAGATGTTTTGTGAATTGTTATTCAGATGTCTATCTATTATTCAAATGATCAGATGATATGTTCCGGTGTAAATAAATTACGTTTTTCCACCGCGTTATGCGTAATCTGCGTATTGTATAACCTTAGATGTTGAAGATAGTCCGCCATTTTGGAAGACCGATCTCTCGTTGCCGCCGCCGTACGTTTGTGTTGCGAGGCACTCGGCCTCACAGATAATATCGGTATTTCGGAAATTTGGTAAAGTAGCATTACTACGTATTCTAAACGTAACGAGTGAACCCCGCTCGTAATTGTACCGGGCGGCTGGAAACAGATGAAAATAAATAATACGACGTTGAACTACGTATTTCATTTTTATTCCTACGTAAGCCATAGTCAATGACTTAGAATTAGTGGTATAAGTTATCATTCCAATATACATATATTTGAATAAAATTAAAACTAATACTATTATCGATTAATGCTTAGCTCTTCTTGATACTTACTTTTGAATACAATAAAAAGAAACGAATTGTCATATTTTGTGTTCATCGAGGGAAGAAATCAAAGACTAAAAACATCAAATTGTAGTTTTTATGAACTATATTGTTGAGTTATACCATTTCGTAGACCATTTAATGTCACAAATGGTTGAGCCCGCGATTATAATATAACAACTAAATAATATATAAAATATATCGTAATATTGGTAAATGATTTCCATCCCCACATTTTCAAATCATTTGATATTTTTTAGAAAACTATTTTATTCAACATGAATAGAAGCTTAAATGTACATAAACTAGACAATTTATTAAATGTAATTTTGTTACCACAAAATATAACATTGAAGGTATTATTTAAATTAGCTTTTTTGTTATAAAAAAGTTATTGTAGGTTATAAAAAGTGAACGGTTGCATATTTTCAGCTATTAAACGATATTTGCTGTTACGTTTAATGATTTTAAGGTTTACAACTCCATAAATAATGTTTTTGCTTTTGTCCTATGCTTTTAGTCAATATTGGTTTTTGTTCTTCATACATTACTGAAGTTAAAGGGGATAATCTTAGCGATAAGCACCAACTTTCAAGGAAAAACGGACCTCTTTCTTCCGCCTCTGGTGAAGGCAAGAATCAATTTTATGTAAAAGGGTCCGTCGATAAACAAGCAGGTGCCTCGTCTGCTCCAAAGTAATCATCCAGTTGCCATCTTTTAATAAACAAGAAGACTCTTATTTGTTAAAGTTCCTAACTCCATGAGCGCGATAAAAATTGGTCAATCTATCTCTCGGTAACTTTATTTATTTATGAATTTGCATATATATTCAGTACATTTATAATATATAATGTCTTATATATTACGTTATATAATATTTATATTTTAAGTTAAGACTACATAATTATATTACTTATTTTTTTCCTTTTCTTTTTTCAACATGGTAATGCAGCTTCCCACTTTTTATCTCAGCATCACCATAAGCTTGACTGCCAGAAAATTAATGCCAATAGCATAAAGGCCTCTTCGGTTGATTTGTGCATAAAAAGTAAATAAATAAAATAAGTAGATAACTAACAAGCCATCAAGATGATGTCGATAGTAGTCAATACTCTAGCATTTAATAGTCGAAGCATTAATTATTTTACAGGTTTATAAAAATTTAAGAATTATGCGGAGATATGCAATATCTCATATAAAAGTAATATGCAGAGGTAATTGATGACAGCTTGGTCTTTAACGATTCAATAAAAGCTTAAAGTTTACAGCAAAATTAGTAGTGAGTTAGTGTGGCATATACGACGACAACGTATACTACGCCTGTTTGTTCCTATTTTTGTCTAGGTATACCTAGTGTTGAATACGGAAATTTTGTTACAAGAATTTTTAGAGAAGTAAAGAAAAACATATAAACATATATCCTAAGTTAACCATTTTTATAATTGTCATTTTTCATAACATTGTGCACAGATTATAATGAAGTTTTAACAATATTTTACAATCTTTATTGATCTTAGGCAAGCAAGCATTGCGCAGAAGCGGAAATGGTTGGCACTAAGTGTAAAGATGTTGTTCCTCTAAACGGATGTGATTTGTGATAAAGTATTAATAAATCATTAAGATCTTTATTTAATCTTTAAGGATAAATATTTGTAATTCCGATATTTGTGTCTGCAAATGTATTGTTTTTAATTTACTTGTTAATTTACCAAGAACAAATTACCAATAAGTAGCAGTAGTACCAATTAGTTACGTAGGAAGAAAATTTTAAAACAAAACGTATCCATCACAATAAAATTTAACTGTAAATAAAAAGCTGTGCTGACTGCTTTCTTAAAATGTTGTTTCAGTACAAATTCTCGGTATGTATTGACGACGCACGCTGTTATGACATCGTAAAATGGGACCAAAGCACAGAATAGGAATTGAAATTGCGCATTGTACGACTTTACGCGGATATTGAATATCGGATAACGATACACAAGATCGCAAACCTTGTCGTATCCACATTAAAATGGAATAATCTCGAACATGACTTTTCATTTGAGTAATCTTGGTATCCGCCACAAAATTTTAAAAGTATAACACTTTTAAATAAATAAAATCTACTTACTTATATACGTTGCTTTATAATATATTGAATATAATTTTACAGTATACTTACATTAACGTTGTTCTATACAATCATATAGAAACTATTCAGCAATCAGCTTTGCTAAAGACACATAGCCTTGTCAGCCGACTGATCACATCTTTATTTTTTCCGCATTATCATGCAAAAATACTTAATTAAAATAAAAGTAGTTTTTAAAATTAAAGCATTTTATCAACAAAGAATTATCAAAATGTATATTATAAATTAGGTTTTAACCAGGGCAAATTTTAACAAAGCTTCGTTTATTGGAAGAAATGTAATAAAATTGTAATTTTGTTTATCATTTGATTAATTAATGATTTGCAGAATATAAAATGTACTTTTTTATATTATATAAAATAATAGCAGGAATCTAGGACAGGGAAGACTAATTTAATGTATAAACGTCAAGCTTTTTACTGAATTTACGTTTTTATGTTTGAACTTTGTTGTAACAGTATTTGCGGGATGATGTTAGAAGATATAAAAATATATAATATTATAGCATACATACAGCCAATATCTTTTTGACCGAGAGGAGAGAGGTACTCAATTCGGAGCGTAATTTTTTTATAGATATACATATTACCTCATTGCTCCACTCGTAGAAGTCCGATTTTGTTCAATCTTTTTATAAATGATAGGTTTTAGCTGTCATTTAGTCCCATTTTTAAAATTATTTTGTAATAATCACTTTCATCATCATCAGCCTGTGATTGTCCACAGCTGGACGTAGGCTTCTCCTAATACACTCCTATCCAATAGGGGTCCATGCTGGTCGAATGCGGGTTCGTGGGTGGACCGACTTTTTACATGCCCATCCGACGCATGGATGTTCTTACTTTTCAGATAATTGGGTGATCAGCCCGAATTGCCCTAACCAACTATGACACAACAATGAAAATTTGTTGAGTCCCCGCAGGATTCAAACCCCCGACCTCTGGTTTCTAAAGCACACGCCCATTCCACTAGGCTACGGAGGATAATTAGTTTAATAGATATATAAGAAATTAAGAAAATTTCGGCGTCAAAAATCACAACCTCGTGCGAAAATAATAGACTTAAACTGTGTTCTTTTAGTGGTCTATAATAAAGTCCGCGAGCGCATAACTAAATATTTTTAATTAATCCGCAATAGCTATTTTTATGTAAAAAATTGCTAAAAATGGCAATGGGGCATATTCAAACCCCATTTGAGGTAATATCGTGCAGGTTGACATAAATGTTATCACTATTATAACGTTCTTCATTCTATGTGATTAAAATGACTGAATTAAATGCAGTGGCGGAATCCTTAGGTTAATTTCTTGCAGAGATCACGCTGTCACCGACTACTATAGATTGAAGTCAGTCTAATTTTTTTTGTTAAAATTTCACTTGTCCTCATTAAAACTCAAACCTGAAAACTTGCTTATTAATACGTTGACGTCAAATTTGTCTTTTAAAAATGTAAAACAAAAAGCCTTTATACCATTAAAATAAGTTATTTTCAGTTTTACTTAACCCCGTAACAAATATTTTTTTTCGAGATAGGAGCATGAATCAACTTTTCATTAGTATCTAATATAAATTGTTATCCGTACAATAATTGTACTACCCCCTATGTTATCGTGCGATAAACGTAAATTATCTTTTAGTTTTCGTTCTATCACTACACCATAATCATTACAAAAGTGATATGTTGTTGTACCATGGAGTGTTTGTGATATACGAAAAAAACGGCAACAGTATTGCTATATCAAAATGAAGGAAATGAAGAAAATTAATTCTGGACATCTTCAAGTTTGTGAATACAAGTCGTGGTTCAAAAACAATGTTTAAAAGACAAACAGTTAGCTTTCCATATAATATACTGATAATCGAAAATCGAGAAAGAAGGCATTATAACCATGCCTAACAATATGATAATTAGCATGTTTGAGATGGAAGACGTCGAGACAATGTTGATCTCAGAATACAACTCCACGTTCCTTGTCAATTTAGCTTACGTGAGCTGTACTGTGGGAGTTATTCTGTCAGCTGTCTCCCTTGTGCTTTTAATTTTGACAGCTATCTTGTTTAGCGAATGGAGGGAGAATTATAAAAATCAACTGCTAATTCAGTTCATGCTCGTGCGATTCCTGTACTCGTTGAGGAGGTGTCAGAATGAAATAATTTACGTAACGGACGGTTCAGTATTGATGAACACTAAAATATTCGTGACAGTTTATTTGGAGCTAGCCTCGGTGCTTTGGACGTTTGTATTTAGTAAACACATGTACGATACTTTCGTTAATTCGTTCAAAGTGAAAACTAACTTGTGCTCTGTCACTCTTTTATCCTGGGTCCTGCCTGCTTTTGTAACATTGTTAATCTACGTATATTTTTGGCTAAACGGTTATTTGTGGTATAAAAGTCTTTTGATATGCATGTTTTCATTTAAATGGCCGTTACTATTGGCTAATGGTCTCATGTTAATTATTATTTTGAAATGCATTCTTAGTTTAAACGTAAGCAACACCGAGAAAAATGTTCGAATAGTATTTGTGCTTATTATTTTAATATTCACGTTCTGTTTTCAACAAGTGATTGTGGATGTCTATAGGCTCATTTATAAAAATGGTAACATCGATTTCTCTATTGTGTTTTTGAATGTTATGTCGATGTACCATTGCGCTTTTTCGATACTATTTTGGTTATTTGGCAATGCGAAAACTAGAGCACTGTGGGCATGTAAATAAAAGGGACAAATAAAATGATTGTTGCGCTACTCGTTTTATTTAATAAATATGTTAAAAGTACTTTAACCCAAGCCTTTTTAGTTAGCTTAGCCAAGAATTTTTAGTTAGTCGATGCAATAGTATTCAATGTTTGACTTAGTTGATAAGTTACGATATTTATATTTTTAGACACTTTTTCCAAATTTAATACTTCAAAACGAAATGATTGAATGTGTCGATATAAATAACATTTTTTTGTATTTCTATCTAGCTATGTCTAGGGTTAGTGTTATGCAATATTAAATATCTCGTTTACGTGTTTTATATTTCATTACATTATCGCATTATATGACTCTTTGCTTTATAGGTTTTTACTACTAAAGAAAATAATTGTATATAATTATACCTAAGCTTAAGTGTTTCAATAACACTAGTAAAAAAGGCTACTTTTTTATATAATACCCGTATTATTACTGAAGGTTACGATTTCTTATTACGAATTTGTCAAATTACTGACTGGACCGAAGCATTTGAAGTTTGTACATTTTAACATCTCGAGACCAGTTGTGGGTGCGGATCCTAATTGGGAACGGTTTGTGTTATCGGCCGCTTATGGCAACAATTATCAGTCATCACAAGTGGCTTTAAATTTACTGACAAATAATTTGCCGGTCGATTTCAATTTATCAATTTGATGGTTGATCTTGAAGCCAGATCACTGTTGATACTTAAAACTAGTTAATTTAAATCTATCAACATTGTCAATTTTTATATTGCAATATTAAAATAGATATATAAATAGGGATCCACATAAGGAGCCTCCACGACTGTCGTATCAAGAGATCCAATGCATCCAGCGTACCCTGAGTAACAGTCAGTTTCTCGACCTATCGTTTAATCACGATGACAAGAAATACCTTCATCGATGCCCTAAGAAGAGAATAAGTTTTATATTATATACATTAAAGTTTTACCGCTTTTAATATTTGAATATCGCATAAAAGATCTCTTAAAGAAGAAACTACCAAGTTTCTGCTTGGCCGGTTTTCCAATCGATTGGATAGTTAAAACGTAACCGTCCGCTAGGAAATACTTTTCTACGTATAGAAAGTTTATAACTTTAATGTTATATGTATTTTAATTGTAAATATTTATATACTAACACTTACCGAATTAATTCAGTAAAATGGGTGATTTGACGGCAATACATATGAAAATACGACGTATGTGTTGTGTAGATTATTACATACAATATAGAACATGCTGATTTGTAAAGATTGGGCTTTTATAAAATGAGCAGAGTAGGTGATGACTAAATAGGACCTTAAAATACAACATTATGGATAAAAAAGGTAAGAGGTTAATCTAGAAGGGAGTTACGTAGATGGCTCATTTGCAATTGTGCAATGCTGTGATTAGACTACATTTTTATTATTTCTAAAAGTAATATATTTATCGTGAACTTATACTAAATATTAGAAATAATAGCAATGGTTTTTTTTTATTATTTTTAACAATTCTAAGCGTTCTGTGGATGGTAAATTATATTATTAATACTAGGTCTTGTAGTTAATGAAGATTATCAGACGTAAGTGAAGTAAGAAATTAGTAATCAGCTCCAATAACCTGTGTAAGGAGATCGATTAGTTTCAGATTAGCTAATAACGCGATTAAGGCTAGATGGTGCTGCATCGTACAGCGATATTTCGTATATTTAATATAGTTAACAAGTCCAAACATTCAAACAATGGTTTTATATAATGATTATTTGTTGACCCTATTAGCGGTGTGGTTAATATCTCACACTTTAGAAATATTGCCAATTCTTTATAACAAATGTAATCTCATTTAAAGTATAACGTTAACAGAAGGCAGTGAAAATCCATGCTACAGTAACTCAGTTTGCATGTCTGTCCGTCTTTACTGTCTAAACCATTAAAACGATTTGGATTAATTTGGTAGATACTTAGAATACACTTCAAGAAGGGACATAGGCAATAAATTTTGGGATAAAAATGGTCGAAAGGTTGAAGGTTGAACTAGGGAAGAAAAATTTCCCTCGAACAGGTTCTCACTTTGTCGTAGCGGTGGGGCTTAATACCTGCGGTCTGCCCAGCCGCAGGGAAGTTAAGAGGCCACGGCCGGCCTTGCAAGGCCAGACGTGGAGGAGGCTTCTCCAAGCGGGCTGGTTAAGCCCGCTTTGAATTTGGCATTACTCCACGGTAAAAGAAAGGGCATGAAAGTTTATATGGAATCGTCTCGTCTCTGTTGAACATAAAATGATTAACTGGAGTGTCTAGATACTGAAGATACTACTTTCTAGATACTATATAAGAGCTTAAATTGTCGTTTATTCGTAGTTTCAAACTGTATGGGAATGGACTACGGAATTAAATGGGACTTACAGGACTGACACACAGATTTCCAATTTGTGAAGTTAAAGCTATGAAATTTTGAGTCTCATGATAGACACGTACAAATGTAATACCTATTTATATTATACTATGTATTATTTATCTATACACGTCAGGGACATTTTTTTTTATTTTAGCGCATGAAATCGCGGGTAACAGCAGTATGTTGTAAATATTGTCATTATACTAATAAACCAAACAAATTTTATGAATTAAATATCAACGATTTGAGATTTCAAGCAAAGTTTTAACTCTTTAGGAGTATTTTCAGGATAAAGGCTAAGATGCACAATAATAATAATGTACCTTAGTCAATTCCGACCACGGTGGCGGATCTATATTACAGATCAGCCGACTGTGCAGGAGATATTATAGTGTATTTAGCACAAGTATACACAACAAAGACAACAACAGAGCGCCTCCACCAACAACAGAGCGCCTCCAGCAGCGGTTCCGACCGCACGTGTTCGCCGCAGTCTCAAGCTCGCCTCGCAGAAGCCATCGTCCGCCGTGTGAAACCGTCGCCCTGCGACATCTGGAGTTTTATGAGTGCACCTGCGCTCATAGAGCTTTTGTCGCACCGCTGACGCCATCGCGGTGGAATTTATTGCGCTACCGCAAGCGGTCGGCTTGTACTCAGCTGTGTTTTGCAACCCGTTTGCATAACACAATTGTGTTGCTAGCCGCTTGTAGCTAAGCGCATAATCTTGTTTCTTAGGGTTAATTAATCTTGTTTCTTGGCCGAACAAGTTGTTTTTACAACTTTATTAGGCCTACCGAACGTTTTAATATTCTGTTCTTAAGGAAACAACGCCCGGCAACCGCCGGGACTCACAGATTGCGTCGGGTGACGCTACTGATGTCTCACTACAAATAGAGAAGACCTAACGGCATAATGGTCGACCGAGAGCTCTCGACTCGCTTTGGTATCGATACCGGAGCGATTAGAGAGAAGATCGGTCGGAAATTATACCTGAAGCTGACCGACGCGATGCATATCCTGATCGCAGAACATTGCCCCACCGCTCCAACTCCCGCTGAAACGCCTGGACCTACTGAGCCGTTCCCTGAGGATGATAGCGACGACAATTATGTCGACGTTAGCATCCGCACGGAATCGGATATGGAGGTCGAGGCCATCCAAAACCCCAAACCCGACGACGGCTTCAAAACCGTCAAATCCAAGAGGAAGCGCAAGGTGCGCACCTCATCACCCGCACCCGTCCTTCCCGTCAAGGCTGCAAAGCCTGACATTCCCACTACCTGCCCCCAGCAGGTTCCCAAACCGTCGTCCTCCCAGGCGACAAAACCCCATACCATCCATCCTGCCGATCCCAGGGCCCCCGGCCCTCACCCTGCCCCCAGCCATCCCAGCCTTCCCAGGCACCCGTAGGGAAACGCCCACCGCCCATCTATCTCCGCGAGAAGGAGAAATGGGTCGAGATTCGCTCGGCCCTATCAAACCGATTTAAATTTGAGGCCTCTGATAGCAATCAGGGGATCAAATTGCAGTTAGATAATTCCGATGACTTTAGGAAGGTGACCTTATTCCTCCGGGAAAAGGAACACCAATATCACACATTCGCGCTCCCGGATGAGCGCGTACTTAGGACAGTGGTCAAAGGGCTGCCTAAGGAGGTCCCATGCTCCGAGATTACCTCGGCAATTAAAGAGTTAGATATTCCAGTCCTCTCGGTACAACGTATGTACCACCCACGCACCAAACGCTATATGGTATGGTGCTAGTCACGCTCGAGCGCACCAAGGAAGGTAAGCGCATATGATGTCGAGCAATCGGTGGGATCGGCCGTCTCTTTGAGCGGCCTCATTCTAACGGTTTGCCAGGGCAGTGTCACAACTGCCAAGTATTCGGCCACGCTGCGCGGAACTGTTTCGCACGCCCCCGTTGCGTCAAATGCCTCGGGGACCACGGTACCGCATCCTGTCCCAGACCCAAGGACAAAGAAGTCCTCGCCACTTTCGAACCTTCTGCATGCGTAAACTGCCGCAATCCCAGCCACACGGCCAACTACCTCGACTTCCCTAAGGCGCTACAACGCACAGTTCCTGCGAATCTCAGGGAAGCCTCTTCCAGGCGACCACCCATCCCATCCAACACCACCGCATTCCCACCCCTCCGTCCTTCCAACGCTTGGCAGTTCCGCCCGCGTGGCAACAGCCAGCGCCGGAGCTGACTCGAGCGCACAGCGGCCCGTCCGGCCTCAAAGAGCGCATGCGGCTGCCAGATGGCAGCACTGGCAAAACGCCGTTTTTCTAAATCGCTAGATATGTTTAATTTAGACGAATTTAATCAGCGCAGATGATTTCGCCGCCGCCGCCGGCGACGCAATGGCTAGGTTTTCACTCTGTTAAATACAAGAATTTAATTACTGCCCTAAGGCTTAGGTAGCGACACCCAGCAGTAGCTAGACACACCCTACACTCAGGAGTGGAACATGCACACATTCTGACATCGGCCCCACCGGTGAGGTCGAATTTAACACCTTTGGTATATAACACTGTAGCTTAACCACTATTTAGATAGTAGCGTTGCTGGAGTTTTGCCACTCTTCTCCCAGCGCCAACGCTTTAAGAAGTGGTAGTAAATTAGATAGAGCTCTTCTAGCTATTAAAGATCATTAGCAAAGCGTCTGAATCGAGCGAGGCGTCGGCCCACCTGGGCAGTCCTCGATTCAACATGCTAACGGTACCAGAAAAGTGACAGCCCAAGCCTAGGCTTTCTCTTGGGCCCTTGGAGAGTTAGTCACTTATGGGAGACGCGCCTGTGGCAACGGGCCCCAAACCCGGTTATAGTTCTAATAGGTTTATTCCACAGAGCACGAGATCCATCAAAAAAAAGGATCATAGGATCCTTATTCCTTTATACTCTCAAAAACCGATGGGACGGATTATCGACACGGTAAGGTGCCGGAGCGACTTTTTTACATGTTCATCTGACGTTTAGATCATCTTACTTTACAGGCAATCGGGTGATCGGCCCGCATTGCCCTAATTAACTAGGAAACCATATAAAGTAGTTAATTTCCCGCAGGATTCTAACCCACGGCCTCCAGTTTCTAAAGCGAAAGCCCGTACCACTAGGCTTCGGAGTTCTTTCTTTGTTTCGTACGTCTGTTATTTTTTTCTTATTTCTTTTACGATGTTCATCATTAACTACTTCTATGTCGTACTTGTATATTTTTTACAATAAACGCGTTAAATCTGTTACAAAAATATTTAATTAGGAAATTTACATTTTTATACGTGGGTTTGAAATGCAAAATTGTTCATTTCGATAAGTAAAAAAAGATAGCTACAAAAATCTTTTTCATTTTGCGTCTTCAATAACTTCCAATATTTTATATTCTTTGGAGAATTTTTTCCATCAACCCTTATTATTAAAGTGGGTCGGCTTGTCTTTGGATCGGAAATTGATTTTTAGGACGCCAATGAGGACACCTTTTTGTGTTTTTTTCTTTAAAAAAGTTCTTTTAATGTGAAATGTTTGTAAAAGGCAATAATGTGTAATATATTCAAATGTCCTATGAAATATGTGTTTAAGCTATATAATGAAATATCTTGTATCTACAAATGCAAAGACCCACAAAGCGTTGTCTTGGAAAAAGCGAAGGCGAAAAAGGAAGGAAGGAATATATGGTTATAAATAATATTTGTAAATATCGCTATATCCGCTGGTAAATTACTACAATTATTAGTTGCTGAGAAAAAAAAAATAGATGAATAAAAAAATTAAAAACAATAAGAATAAAATTACGTACGCATTTAAATTAAATATTAAGAACATTTTAAATAAATATTGTAATGTTTGTATTTATAACTAATTCTTTTAGTTAACGCAGATACTACAAGTGGTTAATTGCGTTTTTTTTTAAATAATTTAATATAATATAAATAATTTAACATGTCAATAATGCATTAATCCCATTTTAAAACAAGGGATGTAACTGTAAGCAGTTCGCTTCTAGTACGACTTCGGTAGTTATCTATGCTGATTTATTAAACTAATTTTTGACTAAAATAAAATACGAAAACACGAAATCAATCTAATATTTCCAAGGATTTATGATAAACTTTAAGATAGGTGAAGAATAGTCATATGCAAAAAACGGGCAATATATTAAATAATTTAATCAAATATTATATAATAATCTGTGGAAATTGAGTGTTCTTAATCTGAATATGTTGGTCAAAGAAATAAAACAGCTATTAAAAACTATGAAATAATTTTATCAACAACGACTTTTATGACGGGAGGGCATTACAGAGCGAGAACTCATTTGCATAATTTTAATCGTGCCCACGGGACACACAGAATACGGAGAGTATTCTGATTTGATTTCCTTTGCGATTTTAGCGTTCAAGCCAATTATAAAGAAAAATAACATCATATTTCGTCTTTTTGTTATATTTTACCGGTTCTACTGTATAATATTCAATTATTATTAGTTTTTTGAAGCTTTAACAGAAGCGACGACAGTCAGGCACCTGATGGAAAATGGTCACAGAACCATAGACATTAGGCAATACCAGTGAGTATCGCCAACGTGCTTTCTACCGTGAGACATAGGGTGATTAAGTCTCGTTTACCCAGTAAATACGCTGGCTACGGTGCCTTCAAACCGGAACAGCATGTTTTTCAACACTACTTAAGCAGAAATACCACTCAGACGGTCTCCTGTAAACAGGGTACTACCACCATATCTATTACTTTTTGTTTTAAAACCAAAAGAGCATCTATGCAAGGACCTTAGTAACAAAATCACTTTTCTAATTTTCAGTATAACAAGTTATCGAAAATTTACTTTCAAAGTTACAGTTATTTGTAAAATGTAGTTTAATTTAGTTTACCGTATTTGAAACATCAAATACTTCGCAGGATCTATAGTCACGGACAGACTGTGGATTAGTTCGTGTGTAAAAGTTTTTTACCTGGTCATCAACGTTTAAATGTTTTATTTAATGTTCTGTTGTACACATACCGAGCATATGGTATCTTGAGGTCTAGAAATAATTTTAGGCTTAGGTTTAATTTTGTGAATAATTGGATCGCAGGTAGTAACACGCAACTATCTTCTCTATTGAAATAAGGATGTTTTTGATTACTATTTATTTAAAAAAATATGAAATGATACTTGGGCTAATGATGTTAAGTTTTGTATTGTTGCTTTATTTTTATATTTATTTTGATTTCATGAAATGAGGTCACTGCAGCCCAATGACATCGTCAATACCAGGGGTAAACCAATGCGCTGCCTACGTGAGACATAGGATGTTTTGTCTCGTTTACCAGTTTTACACACCACTGCTTTGCGCAGATATAGGCAACACGGTGGTACCGCCCTAGACGGATCCCTGTAAAAGGGGACCTACCTATTAGTTATTCCTTTCTTTAAGTGGATGGATTTCTGAAACGTGTGCATAGTAGGCTCTAATGTATAATATAAACTTTTAACTGATTCAAAAGTAGTCAGTTTTTAACACATAGCTAATTATTACAAAATTGTATTTTTTTACTAGTGATAGAATAATTACAATTTTATAAGCTATATCAAATAAACGTTTACTATTTGTTAAACTTGCTTTTACAGGTTGCTTTTGGATAGTGATGTATAAAATTAAAGTAAATTATATAGATATTAAACCTTTATTTCGTACTAATCGTTGTTAAAGCATGTTACAATTATATTAGTTTTGTGTGTTACTAATAATAACACTAATGTACATAAAATATAGGAATTTTCTCAATTTAAAAAAAGACATAGATTACAATACCAATAAAAAAAAATTGTTGGTCTTTAATATTTAAAAGTCTTTGTTGCTTTGCACAAGATACTAAACAGTTCTAAAAATATTCTATTGAATATTAACCACAACTACCACATTTTAATCGCCTATTGCAATAGGTTATTATTAATAAACGCAAGTTTTGTATGGATAGGTATGATATTTATTATTTAAGAAAAATTGGGTGATACTTTCCCAGTCAGTATCTCAAACCGGCAAACGAACAAAAGCTAGAATTATAATTGCTTTAAAGTCAATGACAATAAGAGTCATACAAAGAGGGCACAAAGCAAGAGTAATTATGACATTATAAATTAAAAAGCTGAGGTAAAAATTTCTTTCTTTAAATTAAACAGGCAGAAAGGCCGATTTGTTACAGGTCAGAGCACGGTCTCAATAAAATTGTTAACTGTTGCTTGCATCCTGTAAGTCATAAAGCATTAAAAATAAAAAATAAGAATGCCAATGAACAAATTATTTCTTTAGACAGCCATCAATAGAGAACTAGCAGCCGAATGTGTAGCTTTAAACGAATTATATTTAATATTAATTTTTATGATTCGTTCGCTATCAATTTAATTGTATATTAAACTCACAACAATAAACTAATTTATGCTAAAAATAAATGATTACAGGAAATAACATATACAGAACACTAGCTGTTACCCGCGACTTCGTCAGCGTGGAATAGGAGGAATGTTATATATTGTATGTTTATGTTAATATAAATAAGGTGTTTTCATTATATGTCTCTGTTGAAAGACAGACAGACAGCCAGAGTTACTTTCATATTTATAACGTAAGCATGGATTTTCTTCACTTAACTTAATAATCAAGTGCTCTTTAAATTTAAGTCGATTAATGCAAATAAAGCTCCATCAAAACTAAAAAAGACTTGTGCTTTCAAAATCGGAGGTGGGGGCTTGAAACCTGCGGGGGATGACATGAAGTTTGACTTGAAATCTTTCAGTGTTGGATTTCCGATCCATTGGACTATGAGAGTTTAAAAGAAAAAAAAAATACTTTCCTATGTTCACGTATGTGTGGACGCCTGTGTGCAGTAAGCTGACCTCTAATAACCACCACAAAAATACAAAAGGAAACTTAATTCTGATAATATTATATTCACGACAGTTATATCAAAGCCACATAGATCGTTTTTTGTTTTGTAATATACATGCATAAATCTATATATATGGAAAGGGAAGATGTGCTGAGACGGCAGGTATCAAAATGTTAGAGTTAAGTAATTTAATTTAGTAAATGTTTATGGATTATTAAGCATGATGGGTTCATTTGAGTTCATTTCATGCGAAAGGACACACGGAGACCCATAGTGGACACAATCTTTAAAACTAAAAGGAAACGGGGAATTGCAAAAAAACTCAGTCACCTATAAGCCGAAAAACGACAAACCTAAAATGAAACAAAACATACGCTCCGAATTGAATACCCATTATTCATCTAGGAAGATGGTCGAAAACAGTGTCACTAGAAGTTTTTATGGCACATTTAAAAATTAAGGTAATAATTAGCGTTTTTTATTCATGATTTCTGTACAAAGGTAATCACGGTAGGTAATACGTAAATAAGGGGCGGCTGCCAAGTACGTCACACCGATTATTAGACCTTAAAAATTTGTATCTGATAATTTTTATTGCTTTTTAAAATATTCTTTGCGTTTATTATTTATAAATGTATAGACGTTTAACCATATTGATCACGAATTAATATAATAAACTATTTTCGACTTATACTTAATTAAGACAGAACAACAGTATTTAGTATAAAATAATAATTAACGGGCAACAACATTAATTTACGCATATCTCATGCTATCTTACACTCTAAGAAAGTAAGGGAGACATGCAGACATTAAGTTACCGGATTAAAAGCGCACTAAGCATGAATAAATTAAGCACTAAGCCTAGACTAGTGACGTGCCAAAGGCAGTATACTTAATAGGTATAAACACTAGACATTTACAACAGATGATAAGGAACATTACTTGGTATTAAACTAAAGATTGGCTATCCAGAAATTAATTTCCAATTATTGTTAAGTAACATCATATTCTTGATAGCTTACATAACTCATAGCATTAAAGAAACCAGAATACTAATACATTTGAGTAACGTTACATGAACATATGTACCATACTACTTTACTAATCTATTTTACAACTATAATATTAACTATACTATTGCCAATAGACATATTGTGCGTACGAATGAAAGTAAAGGCAAAGCTTACGTAACAACATAAAGTGCCGTGAACTCAAATCGAATTGCTTATAAACTATTCATAAGAGTTTGTGTAACTTCAGTTGTGAAGTGGTTTTATGAACCTTGCATCAGCAGTTTCAGTATCCTTCTATTGTGATCAAATTATTTGCCAATGTTCTCAAAGTGTTTTGATTCTATCATAAAATTATTATTATAATGCCAACCGCTGAACTAACAGCTGTTTTTTGAACCTAGAATTTGTGTTTTTATAGTTTAGAAAGCACGAAGTGGTTTGACATAAAACATTTAACAAAAGTTTTAGCCAATCTTGTAGCACACTTTTTACGTAATTAAAGATATACATATGTGCATATTTAAACACTTTTATTAAGTAACAATTTATTAGTTTTCCACAAAATTAAATAAAAAAATAGAATTATGAATTAAGGTCATCATTGTAGTTGTGTTTTTTTTATTTGTATTATTAAATTAACAATGTAATTGAACGTTTAAAAATAATTGATTTATTGAGCTATTGCATTGAAATACACTTAATGTTAGAAAAGTGTGTAGTGATTAGTTGTTTCGTTTATCTTCATATTAATATATTGTGGAAGCAAGACGTGACTGGCAATGTAAGGTCTATTTTATTAACGAATTTAACCTGTACAAGGTAATGAATACCATTAAAGACCATTCATTTCCCGAAAAATTCTGTAGAAAATCTTGTGATGAATTTATTAATAAACAGTTTTCTTTAAATTTTTATCTTTTAAACTAAATAACATTAAAGGGAGTTTCATATATTTGTAACCATGAGTAGAAATGCTCTATATTTTTTTGTTTAGCTAAATTTTAGTTTTATTTAGGTTTTGTTAAATAACTTTAAAAGTCAAACACAGGTGATTTTATTAGTAAAATAATAAACGGT
This sequence comes from Lamproptera curius, assembly GCA_029286875.1. Classification (NCBI taxonomy): domain Eukaryota; kingdom Metazoa; phylum Arthropoda; class Insecta; order Lepidoptera; family Papilionidae; genus Lamproptera; species Lamproptera curius. The sequence goes on along the minus strand of JAGSMT010000039.1, from coordinate 332,931 downwards.
ATTGGTTAATACTCATATATGAAGTGAATTATAATTGGGTCTAAAAGACCAAATGAAAATTTGTCGCTCTTGAAGATACAACCGGATCTTTGTGTCTTATTATAGACATAAGCAAACAAAAAACACGGCTTTTTATATAATTATAGATCGGTCGAAGAGAGATCAATGAAGTTTATCTATTACATTTTATAATATATACATGATATTTTAATATACACATTAAGCAAAAAAGTGTGCTTGTTTTGTATACGCCCTAATCTTAGAAATTTCTGTTCTCGTTTTTGTAGTTGTCAAAAAACATTAAGCCATCAAGTTGTAACTAATTATGATATTGCTAAGTCTGTGACACTACTGACTCTTATCTGTAAAAGCAGCGCATTTGGACCAATAGCTAACTCTATCTCAGGAACAGGCAACAACATCTCAGTTTATAACCTTATAACCATGAAGTGTCAGTAGCTCCGTTTAAGTTTTCAAAGGAAGTTAACGATGATACCATACTGAATCTTGCTTTTGCTTTACATTCTAAACGTTGGTTAATATTTTTTTATATTTTAGTAATACACGAACGATAACGAGGGATAAACGACAAAGAGAATCTCTGAAGTTTTGTATATCTATGACATAATGATTAGAAAATAACAGGCATTCTTCCTAGAAATGTAAAATGCTGGGAAAGAATTATTGCGTTCCATCGTTGGGGTTTACGATAGATCGATAGAGCTAGAGGGAGACTGTTCCGCTTTCTGCACGGAAGTTCTTCATAAAGGTAGAAACATAATGGGTTTTCTAAAACAAAAAACTGCACTTTTAAAATACTGTAAGTGATCGGTCGTTTTATAGTCATAATTTTTAGATAGATAGATTGTAAAATAAATATATTTTACATTGTTAAGCTAAAAATTAATAAATTAGTAATGTTAAGCTATAAATCATAATAGTTATGAAAATAAGAAACGTCGTGGCGCCAATTAATACTTGCTTTAAACATAATCCAAGAGTAAAATTGTGCCGGTTACGTACGTCACCACAAACAAGCTTTTTACGGATGTGTAAACCTTACCCTCTTGTGGGGAACCTCATAAAACTTTCATTGAGTGTATGTAACCCGAATTTAACTTCTAGAAATAAAATGAAACATATTTACTAGTGATATTGACGACCCGCTTAGTGTAGTGGTTACTGACCTTGACTCTTACGCCAGTGGGTATGGGTTCGATGGCTATACGGGAAAAATATTGTGTGTTTTTCTCCTGTCAGGGGGTGTTTGTATCAGTATTATATTTATTTGCAAATGAAAAGTAAATCTATGTATTAATCAGTCATCTATTCTCGATAGGACAGGCTTTGTTTAGTTTACGTCTAGATGATGTTTTGTTATTCGTCCAGAAATAATATTATTATATAACCTATTGTATAGTATTGTCCTTAGTCGTACTGAAATACACTAGTGGAGAAGCCCAACATCATTGCTAATGCTATGGGCTGTACTTTTTTATATATACAGCATTAGGGCCGGGCGCAAGGGCGTCACGATTTTTAGGCGCTTACAGGTAGAGTAATAGTAAGTGATAATTGGAGCGTGCTTCGGCTGCCAGCGCTGGTTAGGTTGCCAAAGAGTGGAAATGGTTTCCGTTACTTTACTAACTGGGTGCCAGGTTAAACTGAAGTAATGGATTTAGTCAATGCAAGTTCTACAACCAGTCCTTGTCTACACGAATCAATCAATCAACTATTTCAAAGATAAAATTGCCAAGAATGCCTTTTAGTTTTTTTTTTTAAATACATTGTTGATTACGAAATATGTTGAAACAAAAGCGAATGTATTACATGTAGACATTTTGAATAACAATTTCTTCCCAAAAATTACTAAATCATGTAGTCAATTCTGCAAAAACTTAACTTTATGCTATTCCATTTCTGGTTGCAAATATCCATATTGAACAAAGCATTAAAAATGACGAGGATGTACATTTGGGTTAAACTTATATGTATATATATTTATAGTAGCGTATAGTAAAACTTTAATACCTCCAACGGAACGGAGGTTGTTATTGCTATTTATTACTGCAAGTTATTGCCATTCCCATTTGGGTTTCACCAGGATCAATAAAGGCGCATGAAAGGTGCGGCCGCTTACGGGCAAGGCGAACCTTCTCTATTCGTTCGGGTGAAAGAAATAAATAAATGTATTTATTTCTATTCTAATTTATAAGCGATATAAGAAACGTCAATTAAATAATGCGTTAAACTATTATGAACAGTTAGAATTAGAATAGGTTTCCTAATTGATAGCTCTATATTAAAATTGACGTTTTTTAAAAGAAGAACCTCTAACTTCTTACCACCTAATAACATGTAATAAATCGATTAATATTGTTACTTTTATGTTAAAATAATAGATATTTTCGTAAAGTATATAAATTTTAAATAATTTCCTTGTCAAGTAATCATAGTTATGCAATGTAAATTGAAAAATGTGATGTTGCTTTTAAATTTTGTAAGGACCTTTACGGTACTTGTTTAGTTCGTTTCATAAACTACTCATGACGTTTTTGTGATACAAGTTTTAAAAAATAAAATCTTTACAATTAATTTATTTAATAAGATTTATTATAAAAACATTTTTTTCGATCTGCTCAAGATTTTTTGCTCTATAGAAAATGTTTTTAACTTTTTTTTTAGTTTATTTTCCCGCCGTTCGCATTAGAATCAGGTAACAACGTTGCACGTAACTGGCCTGCGATTTCAACTAGGTATTAATTACATCAGAATGTTGACTAAGGCACAACTTTTTAATTGCAATAATTTCGATAGAAATTCACGATTAACAATAGTCTTAATTAAGTTTTGAAAATGCTTAGCGCGTTTTTATATGTGTTATCTATAAATTAGTTACTGTATTTTATTTATAACTTAATATTTATGAGCTCGCAAACTTTAGTGTCGACCATTTAATGAAATACAACAATTCGTTATTTAAGTCTATTTCTTAAATATGAGCGAATGTTTGCAGTTTACTTGTACAAGGTTGTGAGTCATGACGACGTTTATTCATTTTATTTCAAATATCTATGGAACAATTTGTTTTAAAATTATTAATAAAAAAGCAACATAAGAGCTTCTACCATTATTTAAAAAAAGGACAAATTGGAGCATTACGAGCTGTTATGAATAAATAAATGTGTCAACAAAACGCAACGACAGCAATAACCCGTTGCATCGCGTTATACAAATACTATAAAAGGGCAAATCATACGGCAAGAAGCAAGCAGTATTCAAGTCCAAGCAGCCTGTAACACACCTCAGTGTATATTTTTCCATTAAAATTGTAGCAGTATAAAAGTGTTTTTTTAAAAGGACCCACGGAACGCATCCTAACAGAGCGCACAATGGAGTCAAAGCCCAACAGGTATCGCATTCAATACATTATTTTTAATATTTCTGCATTATAAGTATTAGACCTATGCTATGCCATATCAAAAAATATATTCTATGATTATAATTATCGAAAAAAGTACCACCGTTTCGAAATGGAACCTGAAAAGAAACGACTTAAACACAAAATATCTCAGGGAGATAATATATATATATACAATAAACGTAGGCTATGACTTGAGTTCGTCCTTCTTTTGTGAAGTCACTCAAAAAGGTCCTCTTTACATAAGACTGTCGGGAGAAATATTTCTGCCGAAAAGCAGTCGTGCACAAACACTAACGTCTTCCGGTGGGAAGAGACCCGTTACTAGCGCAATCTATGAATTAAATAAATTTACAGCTCACAAGCAGGTACGAAAATTTTATTTTTTTCTTTAAACTAAAAACTTAATGTTCTGGTATATTACATTAGGTTTTGCTAATTACTTTTTGATAATAAATCGTTTGTAGGTGTAGTAAGATCTCCTTACTTTAAATATAATCTAATGCCATATATGTAAATAATTGAATTTTTGAAAGTATTTCTTTCCTTTAATTTTTAATTAATAATCCCTAATATAAATATTAGGCGAAAATAATAGGTTCCATATTAATTTAAGGTAACAGGAGATAGTTAACGTACCATAAGAGCGGATATTTTCTCTAATTAATTGCGTCAAGGGACGACGGAGAGTGACCCAAATTGACTTAATTATCAGAAAACAGTTTTGTTACGTAATTCTAATGTAATTATGATATAATCGTGTGTTGTTAATGTATGAATTCTAAGAATTTGAACGATGATTATAAATGTTTAATACAGCCGTAATTGAATGGATAATTTAAGATTAACTAAAAAAGTTTATTTGAAATATCAATAAAGTCTACATAAACAAAATCGACTCGATTGCATGGTCGCGCAAAAAAGTCACATCACATACCAAATACAATAATCCAACACAGTGCATTTAATAACAATTTCTTATTATAAAGGTCCTCTTTTTACTGGGGGCCGACGGAAGTGATACAACCACGGTGCCTATTTCTGCCGCAAGGCAGTAGTATGAAAACGTAACTGTGTTTCAGTTTCCACCGTTTCTGGCTGGTTGGCGCCGTAGCTAGAGTATTTACTGGGTAAACGAGACGTAACATCCAATGTCTTACGGAAGACAGCACGTTGGTGATACTCTTGGTATTGTTGATGCTCTTGGTATTGTCGGTGACCACTTTTCATCAAGTGGCCCGAACGCTCGTCTGCCTTTATTGGTGATAAAAAAAGAAAATTTATTCACTGTGCTATGTCCTATACAGGTCAATAGTGCCTTTGACTCGATAATTAAAAGCCAATAGTACTTAAAGATAACGTTGCCAGACAGCTTTTAGTTTGCCGGGTCACAAATAGAATTAATTAATTTTGTCGTTATATATAAACTATTAGCACATAAGATAATTTACTAAGTATAAAAGAAAAGTGATGCGTCTTCTCTGCAATATAGGATAATCATTTATTTCAATAATAAATGCAGCAGCAAATTATTGTGTTGTGCAATTGGTACGTCCGTAATAAAGTTTATCAATATTCGAATATTATTATTTAAAGTGGTAAACACACTTGTTAAATTCTTTATTTTAATTAGATTTAAATTGTTTACCGTATCTTCTGTTGTAAAAGTGACTGAATTAACGGCTAAATTAAAAAATAACATGTATGTGTAAATTTAAAAATGAACATATAATTGGAAATAATAAGTTATTTTGATTTATTTCTTCAAACTCAAATATCTTTATTCACTATAGAAGTGTAACACTCGCTTATTAATTGTCAAGGCGCTACCACTGGTTCGAAATAGGACGCCTCCTAGCCTGGGAAGAACCAGGTGAAAGAAACTCAGGAAACTCATCTCCTCCAAAAGTATTATTCTAATTATCGAATAGCGGTAAAAATCACAAATAGCAAGCATAAAAAATGGCGTCTAAGCACTACTGTAGTCCGGAGTCTTTAACACTGGATAAAGGACTCCGTAGTTAGATTAATTATTGGGTAACGAGACGTCGTATGTTATGGTCCTGATTTTTTCCTTGTTTTCATAAAACACTTAACAACTGAAAATTACGGAATGTTTGGTGAAGCTGATTTGAATATGTTAAGGTAATGTAATTGGTACGTGAATATTTTTTCGTAAGTATTTTATTATGATTGTTAAAAAACTTTAATAAGTTGGCAAAAAACTTCGGAGCAATCGAATTAACTAAGATGTAACGTCTTGAATACAGTTAAATGTGTTCTTGTGCAGTTAACATTATCTTCAATATATTGTTTCAAGTTACTTTCAATTAATTTAAACTAAATTGCAAGGACTTTCTCTTGGATTGGACTTCGATTTTAATTAAACTTCTTTCCGGTGAAAACTTTCTCTTTGTAACTAATTCAAATGGCCAGCTATTTTTAGTAACTTTCAGATATTAGTACATTCAACTAAAAATAAAAGTTTTATAAACGAAACAAATCGTGATAAGTCTATTACACATTGGATAAATTTCTTAACTCTTCTTCTTCTATGTATCTATTCTATATATCTAGCTCAAAAATTGTAAAAGAAGACTGAAAATTCATAAATAAAAATTTATACAAATAACTTATATCGTTAATCGACTGAGGATAAAATATGACTAAACAACAAATATGAGAAATTTGACATAAGACGAATAAGACTTATTCGGTCAAGGATTTCAGTAATTTAGTAGTGTTAAACTTTTGTACTTCTCAAGATCGATTAAATAAGTAATCTATAAATTATATAATAAAGACCACCTATATATTGATCATAGATATTCTGAACCATAAGTAGGACTTGAAATTGAGAATATCTTCTTCGTAGCTAAGAACGATTTCAAATTCCACCCAGGGTTGACGGTTGCTAGTTTGTCTAAATTAAACAGGAATAATGAACATGTAAAAGCTATTTTACCTAAAGTTTTTAAGTTCTTAAAGGTTATAAATAAACGATGAATATTTAAGACCACATAAAATTGAAATAAATATTGCTTACCTCGTACTGCATTTCAAAGTTTATTTTTATTTTATCTTTGACACGATTTTTCATGATAATATTCCAAGAGTAAAGTTTTTTAGTCCTCCGCAATAATATAGAACAAAAAGAATAAGTTAAAAGAACTATATTACCATAAATGTTTATGCATCAGAAACTATTGTAGTTTAACTAAATAACGTTATTACTGATATAATAAAGAAAACGCTATGTAATACTGAACAAAACAGTATAAGATTAGTTATCCTGACCAAAAAAGAATGCATAGAGTACAGGATCTGTAACAAGATACACCTATAGAAAATAAGAAGAAAATCCGGTATGTAATATTAAATTTATGTAACACACACATCATCAGCCTTGCTAATACAACACACTACATACAACACCCCTATCCATTAGGGGGTTTTTAGACCGTATCTCACCACGCTGGACCAATGCGACCCGCATTGGTCCAGCGTGGTGGGTGGGTGGACCGACTTTTTACATGCCCATCCGACGCATAGATCATCTTACTTTTTAGACAATTGGGTGATCGGCCCAAATTGCCACTACCCAACTAGGAAACAACAATCAAAATTTGTTGAGACCCCGCAGGATTCGAAACCACGACCTCCGGATTCTAAAGTACATGCCTATCCAATAAGCTACGGAGGCAGTTTTTATGTACGACACTTAGCAAATTTATGAATGACACTAAAACTTACTTACTATTTCAATTGATATTATGAGTGAACTTATACATGTAATTAATAATTTTATAATTAATTATAGTAACTCTAATCTATGGCATTACGTTGATTTGAATAAAATATTTTATTACCTGTTTTAAAATGAATGTTTTAGCCTTCATGTTCACTGGACGCTAAAATGGGGTCCAAAATTTCGTATTTTTAACATTAGTGGCATTCGCGTTAACAACATCAAACTAAATACAAAAAAAAACAGCTTAATTAGAAGATCTGGTAAATTAATAGATTTGTAACATTTCACTATTTTAGCAGCATCAGCGTGAGTAAGTCTACTGCTGCTGCACAGAGGCCTCCCCTAACGCACGCCTTCTCCATTAAGAGGTTTTTAGACCGTTTTCCACCACGCAGACCCAATGCGGGTTTGAAGGTTTGACCGACTTTACATGCCCGTCAAACGCATGGATCATCTTACTTTTCAGACAATTGGGTGATCGGCCTAAATTATCCTAACACTCCAGAAAACAATGATAACACAAAGTCATTTCCTCGCAAGGGCCAATACCGCTAGACCAAGGAGGTTCACTATTTGCTTAACAAAAAAATATTCTATACATAAATATTATATATAATGTTGTCATAACTTTAAAACTGATTTACTTGTTAAAAATATTTAAAAACAAAGAAAACAAAAATGTTGAACATAGGATTTCCTTCAAAATGATTGCTTAGCTATTACAGTGTAAACAATATTTTTAATTAAAACACGACCACTTTAGACACGCTTTAGAATAATGAAATGTGTGTTGCAGACAAGTTTCGATTAAATTTGAATGATGGCTTGTTTCCAATTAAACCCCATGTATAATATTAGGATTTTGAAATCAATTAATAATTATAAATACGTTCACATACGTTGGTGAACCTATTAAATAAATTATTTTACACATCTAATATGATAAAATATAAACAATCACTACAAAAACATGATTAAACTATATGTGACGGACAATTACAGGCAGATATAAATGTAACAACCATTATAGAAAAACTATAAAGATATTGTCATTGGCAGCGTATATTTATCTATATATAACAAATAATGAACAGTAGCTATTCGAGTTGAAGCTAAGTTTAATACACAATTAAATCCATCCAGTGCTAAGAGCTAGATCTAATGCAAATTTACAATTTTGAACCATATATCCGCATTACATTAAAATGAGAAAGAAAGATTAAAATAATATAATACACAGTGGTATTTTTCGCGTAACCATTTAAAAAATGCCTGTTTTTAATAAATACTTTGCAGTAACAATTCCGAAACAGAAATATGCTTTACAAAAAGTAAAATAACACATTATTTTATTTAATGATTTAATGGATATTCCTTTATTTTAAGTTCTTTAATGATAGCAATAAGTTTTTAGGCTAAGATTTAATTTAGCTATACATAATTTTATGATAAGGTACGTTTTTATAGATTAAAAATTAGGTTTAAATACATTTTTTTGATCTTGAGTAAGCTAAATATAATTTACGTCTGATTAGCTTTACATCAATTTGACCTTTTTAAGTAAGCTTAATTGAAAGGATAGGTTTTTGATGAAGCTATTGGAGGGATTAGTAAAGTAGATATGTAATATTGCAGTGGGTATGTGTAAGTATTGTTTTAAAATAAGAGATCGTAATATAAATAATGTAGTGGAAAGAGGTTTATGACGACTAAGATAGGATGTCTATTGCCTGTATATCTGTAACATCAGTCTTTCATAATCTATCCCACACTTAATTTGCAAAGGAATATAAATAAATATATTATTGACAAGAAAATCTTATAACAATGTTTGCAAAACACTGTTATCTGATTTTCCACTATATCACTTCTATTCTCGCAATGTCCTTGTTTTGTCTTCTAATCGTGACTGCCTTGACATATGAACTGACGGTCGTACGTAATCATCATCATAGGCCTCCCCTAATACATGCCTTCTCGATTAGGCCGCATTGGACCGTATCCCATCACGTTGGTCCAATGCGGGTTGGTAGTTGGACCGACTTTTTACATGCCCATCCGATGAATGGATTATCTTCCTTTACAGACAATTGGGTGATGGGCCAAAATTGCCCTAACTAACCAGAAAACAATGAAAATATAAAGTTGTTCCCCCGCGGGATTCGAACCACGACATTCGGTTTATAAAGCACGGGCCAATACCGCTAGACAACAATGGAGACAGTCCCCTAATGGAGACGGGGTGAATCAGGGGAGGCCTATGTCCAGCAGTAGACTAACATACGCATTTTTATCTAATTGTGCTATACAATCGTATACAATAAAGTCCGCAATGGTATATGTCTATCACTTTAGGTTAACAAACACTACTTTAATCCTTGTTAATTTGTTTTGGGAACAAATTACGAAGTAGTTTTAGGAAATATATTTAATAAAGTTTAATATGTTTTGTATGCCATGTAATTTATATGAATATTACAAATTTAAAGTTACATAACAGTGCGACGTTACCGGGTATAGGTATTGCATCCGTGTTGGTTATTTAATAAAAATGAAGCATGATTTAACCTTATTTATTATCCGTATGACATTTTATAGCATATCTCTATTAAGTGCAGTAAGGCAGAGACTGGCAGGAGTCGATGCTAAGCCATACCCTGCTAATAAGAAATTAAGCGAAAAGCGAAATAAGTTTCTCGCCGTCTTTAATAATGATTTAGAATGCAACAAAGTTAACATATTTTGATAAAAAGCTAGTTTTAACATTAACGAAATGATAAATAGTTTTGCTGAAAATAATTCTCTATTTCGTTCAGGTAAAATATGCGAGCACACTAAAATCTAGGCTATATTTTTTGTGAATACTATGAAGGTCTTTTTATTTTATTTGTAATTTGTTGAATACTGATGACATGTTCGTCGATATTCCTATATAAATGGCGTGTATGCTTTGATGTCGATTGTATGAGATACGTTAGTGTTCTTTATAGGTGATAAGGACCGAAATAAGGTTCATGGCAAGTAAGATAAACTACGCTGTTCAAAAACCTGATAATGTATTGTGAAAAGTGAGATTAAATTGACATGCTAAAATATCTGTTCTAAACAGCTTTATTTGTTATGACTTTAATATGTCTATTTTAATATATCATTGCTCAGGAAAATTCATTTAAAAACTACTAAATGTAAACGCAATGATTCTACTGTGAAAAATTTAATATCATAATTCGTTTTCATTGTTATTTTTTTAACAATTAGAAAAGTATTAAAAAAAATTTCGCCCTAGGATTATCCCATATAATATTTTTATTATATGGGATAATCCTATAAAACCCCTTTTCGATTGGACCTATTATAATTAAATCTCGAAGCTATTTTCTGCCGATATTGAAGGATACAAGGTCGTACAAAATTGCTCGCTGCCAAAGCGCTTTATGGATCGCATTGGACCAGTGTGGAGGGATACAATCCAAAAACCCCCTAATGGAGAAGGCGTGCATTAGAAAAGGCTCAGCAGTGGACTTACACAGGCTGATGATGTCGATGACATCCTCATATCTTGAAATATAAATAGAAATTTCGTGTTAATTGCAAACTTTTTCTTTAAAATTAACTACCTATCTACGTCATTAAAACTGCTATACCATCTTTTGTTTGCATCTTCTGAACTATTCTTTCAATTCAAAATCAACATATTTTGATCAAAAAATACAAAGTAGGGAACCTTTTTTGTGTGGCTTAGATGAGTTCCAATTTCGCACAGTAAAATGTTATTCTTCTCCCGAAGCAAATATCAATAAAGTTGATCCTCAATCTTTGACTCAGATATTGAATTGTTTATATTCTCCTTTCTGGGGCAAAATTTTATTCAGATCATCAGATTGAATAAAGAATATGGTTTAATTGCAAAGTTATTATACATTAAGAATATACTATTAACAAATTATAAAAATATTTGCTATCAATTCCTTAAATGTTTAATAAAAAATCTACCCCTCCGTTATTAATATCAAATCAAAAGGATATTTATTTTAATTTATATTAGGACTTCATGCAGCTGTTTCTACTACAACATAGGTCGATTTGTGACACTGTTACATTTTAGAACTAGTTGGGACAAAATTTTATTAAATATTATGCTTGTCTATAACCTACTCTGTTTTACGTTAAACAACATTATTGTTAATCCAGTTATTAAAATAAGTGTCCTAAAGGTATAAAATGGTAAAAATTTGGAATAACGAAATTGATTTTATTTAGTTGCGTTTATTTTATTGGAGGCAAAACTTGTTTGGAATTGGAAAATAACTTAAATAATTCACAAAATGACAATGCAATCTATTACAATTGTTCATGCTTATAAGAAATAATTTAATTCGTTAATTGGAAAATAAGTTTCCATACTTTGCTCCAATACATATTTTTGAACTTATTTTTTGAGTTTTTTTTTTATTGGCTACGCAGGCCATACAGGCAGTCGTTCGTCTGTAAAAAAATGTGTCAATTGCGCACACATTTTTTTAAATGTTGGTGAATAAAAGTTATATTTTATATAAAAAATCCAATATATTAAAAGAAAATATAGTGAAAACTGGTTATTAAAACTTAAAACATTATCAAAAATATAATCAGTTAAACAGTTAATAACAATAAACTTTCATACTGACTAAAAGACCATACACAAAGCCAATAATTACATACAATAATTTATAACCAAAAGGATTGATGTTAAGGGGAATATTGAAGGACTTGTGCGAATTAATTTAATACAAAGCGTGTAAAAAGTTCTTGTATTGTGGGTTGTTCAAATTAATAGGCTGCTTGGGGAATTTAATACGCAAATTTGTACCTACAAATTTTGGATGACATTCGGCGTTGTTATATCCAAAAATAACTTTCATCAATTTACCCTTTGTCATTTTAATATTCAGTTAACCTTGAAGATTTTATCAATGACGAAATCATAATGTTAAGCATAGTATTTATCGATGAATTTTTTCAAGCTTTTTTTTTCATTGCCTAAAATATATAATATAGTACAAATTTCAACGGTCAATTTTGCATGGCAATTCAAAATACATACGTGATCCCTATGTAGGATTATGTTTGGCTTGACCGCTCCTGAGTCGGATTAAGGTTACGCGGATATTGTATTGCATGAGTGAGGTCAATAATAAAATTTCTTTTTAAGAAATAGATATACGTGTAGCACTTTTACTATTATAAATTTAAAATGAAAATTATATACTTCCGAGAAGTCTTTTCTGGTCTCTTTCTGTCTTTCGCAAAATTTATCCCATATACTTAAAACAAAACAGATGATTTTATAGATAGTAGATTTAATTCAAGTTGTTGACAAATTTGTAAATGAAATAATATTATAGCGAAAATCACTTGGTAAATAATTAAAAACGATAATATTTTAAAAAAAATAATGAAAGTTTAACTCAAGTGATTAAAACGATCTAACTCAATTGAAGGTATATAAAGTTTTAACTCCGAAGAAATACGTCCTTTACCAAGGAATTTTGTTTCAATATAAAATTTGGTCCAGAAGTCAATCTTAATCAAGGACTAGGAGTCTTAAACAGAACACACAATACTCAATGTAATGAAAGGTTGCTTAATTTTTTTATCTTTCGCTTGATTCCTGCTGGACATGGCCAAACACCATATCCTTGCCGTTTTGACCAAGGATCACCTGGTTTAATGCGGTTGGTGGGACATTTTTCTCCATCGACATGACTCTCTTTCAGACAATTGTATCACCCAAATTGCGCCAACAACTAGAACAACAATGAAAGGCTACTGGGTCGAGTGCTTGAAACCAGGACTCATCAAAGATATCCTCTATTAGAGGCAAGCTTGTGTCTTAACAGGATTGAACTAGACTAAATTTAGCTGTACCCAATTCGAAATTTTATCTAATAGAATCTCTATTTCAGACACAAGTTTGTTCCGTTTCTCTTCAACGCACTCCTGAAAAATAATTGCTACGATTCCAGTACTATCACCAGCATAACAGTGGACATTGCTGATGAGCAATATATCGTTAATATGAAACAATATATAAAATAGCGTTGGGGATAGCACACAGCCTTTGGCACAAGATCAAGTACTGTTTGGAGCATTCACCGTCAACGACGGCTTTGATACTCCGATCCGTGAGTAAACTGGATATTTATTAGAATAATTTCTTAGGTAGCCCGTAAGATGGTAGTTTCTCTAGAAGTGCCCCATATCAGACCTAATCGAAGGCTTTCACACCATCCAAAGTAACTGTCACGGCCTCCTTGTCACGTCTCACTCCGAATCAGTATTGAGACAGCAGCCGAGACCTTCAACCGATTGGAGATCCGTTGATCAGTGGTGATCCAACTTATCAAAGTATAGCAGTTTATTTGCCCATTGCAGATTTAAGAACTCGCATTGAGGTTGAGTATTTGCCCAACCTCCAGGCGTCGAGCTGGATATAGGTCCGCACGATAGTATTGGAACCTAGAGGTTTAATCGATTAACGTGGTTGGTGCCATAATCGCCATTGGAATTATAATTATTTTACTGAAAATTATTCAAAATGATTAAACTATTAAATATTGAATAAATATTGTTGAAAGGCGAATTGCCTTAGTCTTATGTATTAAAATTAGCTTCTAGACCTGGTCTGTTTAAGCTATCGTTACTGAGTTCGGAGTTGATATCCTCGAACTTGGTGATCAAACTTCAAAGATGGCCCACATTAGATGCGTGGGTTGTTTGAAGAAATCAGCTTAGGATCATCGACGCTCGGTATATGGACCGAGGCGCCGATGTTCGTCAACTGTTTAATCGATTGCTGGGCGGTAACCGCCCTGGAACCAGGTGTATCTCACTGTACGCGGTGGTTGGTCTCGGCGTGCTTTTGAGCGTAGGTAGACTAAAGTAGTGTTGGATCGTGGCGAGATCCTGAGGTCCAGAATTGAACCCCCTTTTCATCTGGGAATTCACAGTTGTTTTCAAGTATATATAAGCTGTAATTATTAGTAAAGTAGTGTATGATTGTAGTATTTAACTTGAATTGTTTGACTTATTCCACATAGAAATTATAAACATTTTATGTAATAATAAAAGAAAGTATCTAACTGTGTAAGGAAAGACTGACGATATACTCGTCTGTCTCTCCTTACACAGTTAGCTGCCGCGCCAAAAATAAGTTACACCGTGACACGAGGAAATTACGTTTGGATACACCTGCGATGTGTTAGCGTCACTTGTAATGGTTTCCGTTTTATCTGTCATGATAATAAAGGACTCGAGGGAAGTCGTGCAAAAATAAAAATGATGATATTAAGCGTAACATTAGGTGAACTGTTATTAGAATAGCTTTTTAGTTATGATATATAGATAAGTAAATTTTAAAAGACATAAAAACTTTGATATTTTTATTCATTTCAAATTGTGATAGTAGAAAATTAGATTTTATGTACAAGATGTCTGAGGAAAGTTTTGCAAATGTGATACTGAATGAAAGCATTTTAATCATAAAGTTTTAAAATTGTATTATTAAAACAGTATTTTCACTTTAGAAAATAACGGTACTCTGTCTAATTATACGCTCAATGGAATAGGTATATCAGTTATTTGTAAATATATTATTTTAAACATTGCGTTTGAATTTAAAATTCAAAATTAATGATTAAAATTTTATTAATATGAAATGTTTTGATTACTTATATCAATAAAATATTCTTACAATATAGTACAATCAATGTGTATTAAGTACTAGTGATAAGATCTTTAGATAAATAAACAAGAAACATAATTTAGAAACAGAGTTTTTAAAAAAATGATTTATTCTGTTTATAATATTGGTTTAAATAAATACTATAATTTAATTTAAATATAATGTTCATTGTTGATTTCACACTATAAACATCTAAGTCGCATCGAGATACGTTACCTTTAAAAATTTACTCATAACTTGATTTTTACACGACTTCTTTCTAATACAATCAGGTACTTACAATAATAACACAATATTGTTTCTTGATAGGATTTGAACCCATAACCCCCGGCAGCCACCGGTTGTAAAGTAAAGAGCCGATACTATGAAGTGCCGCAGGCGATTGATATTTCACTGATGGTAACTTCTTTGGTTTAAGTAACAGGTTTTACCTCTTATGATTTGTTGTTTTTGTCTGTTATCTTCGACACTAACCAGTCTTCAACTATTATGCAAACAAATGTTCCCTAACACAATATTAAGAAATAATATTAATTTTATTTCGCCAATTACTTTTCTGCCCTTGGTTTTAGTTTATATTAATAAAAATTTGAAAATATATTCCTTACAGACTTGGTATGTTAACCTGAGTACGTAATTTGTACTGATTGTTGTTAACTGCACTACTTTCATAAATTATTATGAATAAATACCACGTGGTAATGTCTTTATTTCGATTATGTAGTACTAAAGAATACTATTAGGTTTTCTTTTTATAATACCTACCGCATTAACGCGAATACTACATACGATTAAATGAAATACTTTAGAGATATTTATCACGTTTTGTTTTCAATATTCTTAACGATCCATGCTCACAGGCAGATTTCTGCCCGTAACCATGGATTCTGCAAAATAACTGAGACGTCAGGAATCATCATCTAAGACGAAAGGCGTCCAACCCTGGGCATAGGACTCCCTTAAGGATTTTCGCTACGATTGGTTCAGCGCCACCCTTATCCAATCGCTTCCCAGGACCTTCATCAGATCGTCAGTCCACTTCCGGTCCGTGGTTGCCACTCTAGGACTTTTCTGCACCATTGGTCGTCAGAACTGCATGAATTTTGTGTTGCCTATTGCCAAGTATTCCTCGCAATCCTCACAGCTATGTCTGTTACTTTGGTTCTCTTACGGATCTCCTTATTCCAGTACGTAAGGAATATTGTAAAAATAAATTAGGCGCGATAAAATAGTCCTTTCTGTTGTTGATATTTTAACTTTTTGGGCAGCACTAAGAAATCAAAGTTATAAAATCCTTACAACATACGAATCGATGACCTCTCGTTTCTTTGTTGTTACTTTATCTTGAATACATTATTAAAATTATTTAATTTTAATAATGTTAGTTACATAGATAAAGTAATTTGTAGTATTTAAAAAAAAATAAAAGGTAGAAGGAACTGGATTATGATTAATTTATTTGGGCAATTACCACAAACAAATAATTATCACAGTATATAAATTTCCACTCGGTAACTAATATTAAGACGCTGTGATAACTGCAAGTAGTACTTTAAATGTAAAAAAAATCTTGTGTCCAGTTAAAATTGCAAAATAGAAACAATAAAACAGCACTTCTCTCTTGAAGTGTCTAAATACATTACAATATAACATAATTCATACTCTTTAATGAATATAATTATAAAATATTAGTTACGCTTACATAAAGAGACTTATGACTCTACCAAAACAGAATATTGCGTTTTCATTTATGCCTCCAAACTGCGGTGAATTTAAAGAGCATTATTTCATAATTTAATTATCAATATATTTATATAATTATTTCATAACTATATCCGAAAATAGTTTTTTGTCACAACCTTTATAAACATAATAACTATGTACAACACTAACCAAAATAACAATCAAGGACTGAATTCTGTTATAATATTTCATTTGCATTATCCGAACAAGTACGTGTTGATTGTATGACGTGATTGTTGTCGACGCAGAATTTCAATTACAGTACTTTAGGAAAACGATCCCTTTACTGCAATTAAATCGCTAGGTCTAAGTAGACATAAATCTCTTGGTCACTATGTGAAAACTTTTTTTTAATGCTAATTATAAGTATACAACAGCGCGCCCGTGTTATTTTTAGATATTTGAATTGAATTATCCTAGAGTAAACAGTAGCTTTTTTACTCAATAATAATGTTGCTTACTAATAATGCAAAAATATTTTAAATACTAAGTATTTTTAGATATTCGACTTCGGGACTTTAGATTCTGTTTCGATCTAAGAAATTAGGAACGTTTTTTATCGTTAATAAGTTAGAATTGCTGGATATCCGACATGTATTCACAAAGAATATATATTTCAAATTAAAGTAAATTTCATAACAAACAAACGCTTCCCTTGCTTGCGATGACTCGATAAAAATGGACGGTAGACTAAACTTTCTGAATAATAATAATTTAAACAGGAACTTTCTTTGAACGTTCTTTGAATATAATATGTTGTATTGTACTATATTACAGGTATAACTGCCTTCGTAGCCTAGTGGTATAGGCGTGTGCTTTAGAAACCGGAGGTCGTGGGTTCGAATCCTGCGGGGACTCAACAAATTTTCATTGTTGTTTCCTATTTGGTTAGGGCAATTTGAGCTGATTACCCCATTGTCTGAAAGGTAAGATGATCCATGCGTCGGATGGGCATGTAAAAAGTCGGTCCACCCACCAACCCGCATTGGACCAGCGTGGTACGGTCCAAAACCCCCTAATGGATAGGCGTGTATTAGGGGAGGCCTATGTCCAGCAGTGGACTATCACAGGCAGATGATGATGATGAGGACAGGTACATATAAGGAAAAACATCTACCACTTTTCTCCCAACAAACAATATAAAAAACAAGGCAGAAAAAACACAATTTGGAACGACAACAATCGATTATTGATAGTTATATTAAAAAGTAATTTCATTTCAAAAGAATTTTAATATTTTACGATAACGTAAATATATAACAAATTATTTAATTACTAAACGTAGAACTTCACTTCATACTATTATAAAAATCTACTACAAACGTCGCAAATGCTTTACAATTGTGCCTCCAACTAGTTTGTCCTACATTCCTTCGCAATCTCTTACTAAAAGCAGACTATATTCATAAACATGATGTAAATTTATAAAAAAAATCGAGTGAAAAGCCCAGTATGGCTTTATAATAAAACTTCTATAATCTGTTCTTCTCCATTAAGACTTTGTGTCTTTGGCGATTTAGGCCTCATTTTAGCACGTCATCTAAGATATTTATTAGTTGTCTAGTGAAGGTTATCTGTTGAAAATCAGTATATACTATATATTATTATATATTATTTTGTTTATTTGACCAATATCAAGCCGTTTGTATCAATTAAGGCCACTAAAACCGAAAATGTGTTCTCTGCACGAAACGACCCTACGATTTCTACCAGCACATTTTAAATCTTTGTTAGCTTTTAAAGTATTCATTTTATCAAAATTAAGTGTCATCTATGAAACGCATCGTGTAAATATATTTTAGGTGTATTTACTTCTACAAGGACTTACAATGTACTAAATGAGTTCTGATATTTAAAGCTCCTGAAATTTCATGTTATTGATGAAATGTCAAATTTCAAATGTTTACATTAAAACGGTTATTGTATGTTATTCTTAAAATGTAAAGAAATAAAATCACGTAGAACTTTGTTTTAGTCTTTATCTCGTTTGCATTTAATCGCACAAGATTTTGATTCTTGAAATCGTAATTTTTAAATTTATTAAAATTGTACTATAACACTTATCACAAATATTTTTGGACGTTCAAATTATTATGATCACTCTAAATATTCATAACATACACATTTAAGAATATTTTTTTGTAATATTGTTTTTGCCATTTATTAACTTTAAAAATAAAGCTACAAGATACTTTTCGAAAAAAGAGGTGTCGAAACCGGTCGACGAATTTTTACCGCTTGTACTCTTGGGAAATCGATTAAAAAACCAGCAGTGCAGTCTGTAACCCCTCGAGAGCCTTGAGAATCGTTACGTAATGTTTTTAGTAAAAGTAGAATGTTAATATAAGTGTAAAGCTTATAAGTATGTACATTAATATGTACGTGTTTAATTAAGTATATGATATCAAATCCACTAATTTACTGACAGACTGATACAGCACTTCAGTCTGCCCGTGATCATGGGCTGAAAAGAGTCCGAAAGTCGGGAAAAATATTTTAAAGTAACGGAAAAAATCCAAAGGATTTGTATTAAATAATCGCGTAAATGAAAGAAATAATTAAGTATATGATATTTAACAAAAAATAAAAAGGTACAAAAACTTTAAGTTTTACAGTGAGATTAAAATGGGTAATGAAGTAAGTAAAGCAATAATGCCATCCTACTCGAATCGCTACGGCCCTGATGTTATTAGAAATCTAACTGCGCGGATTTTTATAGTGGAAATGGACTTGCTGCAGGTCCCACCCTACTTCCTCCCCTTTCCGGTCCATAACCCTATTTTTAAAAAATAAACTTAAGTACGTTTGCTCAAACTAACCTGTTTTCAAGGTGTGATGGACTTGAATTTCAATTCTAAATTTCAATTATTATTGGATTGCAAATGATTGTCGAAGTACTTCCGAGTGGGTATTGGTTTATCCGTGTATTACACATCTATACGTTTTTATCGTGTCGATTCGGGGAAACTAATAGGGAAAAGCTAGTTTTAAAAAAATCAACCTTAAATCCTACTATTTTGAAAATTTTTGGCGCGGCAGATGCTCGAGAGAATATTCTGATAAAGTTTCTTGTTTTCTTTTTGTTCTTACGAAACCGTAAAATTTTCTACAATGTTTATTACTGAATTTTGTTTCTACAGAACCAACATTTTTAACCAGTAGTAGAATTTATATTCAGAAAAGCTTGAAAGAGCTTTAAATTGATGAAATAATTTTAATATTGAATTTAATTTTTATTAAATATTCATTAAAGAGACAAAACTTTACACAAATATTTAATTTATAAATAGTTTACCGTTAATATAGGGTTTGCACCAAGATAGCTTGAAAGCATTACTTACGTTCTTGTCACTTTACGAAATCGATATTCACATCGAGAGCGCTTGTTGTGAACAAGCACATATATAACAAGCATAGCTTACATAATTTTATATTTCATAAATATTTTCATTTCGTTATCATGGAGAATGTTTTAAATCCGCCTAGTGTTATTTGAATAACAATTTGCAATAAGAACTATGACTTCGACTTCTTATAACAGAAGAGCTAATTGAATAGAATGCAATTTGCGGCTTTTGATGACTGGATCAGAAATTGGAAAATCGTTGAGACTGCTATAAAACGTATCAATAACTGGAACTGACTTTTGTGTGAGTTTTGACAAGTTAATCGGATCGGTGTCTAATCCATTAAGATTTACCTGAATAACAGTTCTTACGCAGAGCGGCCGGCTTGCCACCTCTGCAGCCCAAAGTGTAAATTACATTCTATGGAAGAATTACTTGTCAATAATTTTGAAGGCACATCCTCTAACGATTGTGCAAGATAATCTTGACAATCGGAACCAACTTTTTATATGCTCAACCAATGCATATTTATCATTATCATTCTTTACATAATGTTTTATTTAAGCAGATAACAATGACAAACAAAAATGTTCCTAATAAATAATTTTCATGGCCCACCTTATTTCAAAGACAACTGAAAATTGTTTCCCCATAGAACTCCAACCTCCGTCTTTTAGTTTGTAAAGCCAATCTTAAAGATAATGTTGCGAAACAATTAAATTAAAAAGATGCAACACAAAGCTATTAAAAACTTTTGGACTGAACAAAATTGTACTTAAGAGTTATATTTTTTATGTTAAATTGGTTTTGTACTTCAAACCATTATATACTTTAAGAAGTCGTATTCATCAGTTCATTATGTAGTTTAAAATTGTTTGATAAGAATAGACCAATCAAATTAAGAAACGCCTCAGGTACATTTTCACAACGTGAACACATTCGCATATTTTTGCATAAATTAAATCTTGACAAGGGTCTCTGAATTTTAATTTAATTTTATTACAATTTTATCTTTATACATAAACGAAAAAGAATGGTTAACACAATAAATACATTAAATTTTTAAAACACGATTCAACAAAATATAAGCAATTTTGCGCTTAACATTTTTGTAAGGTCTATTGTGTAAGTCTTAGGACAAAGTTGAAATATTGCAGTACCGGGATAATCTTTAACTGTCAAAAAAACTTGCTTCAAGATAAAAGATTCAATATAAATTTAAAGAATGTATATATTAGCCACATGAACATCAGGCGTGAGGCAATCTTCTTCTTATCTTCCGTCTGACGCAAGGTGTTAGTATCTTGGTCCGAACTAAAACTGTAATATCATTATCATCAGCCTCTCATAGTCCACTACTGGACATAGGCCTCCCCTAATACACCCCTATCCATTAGGGTGTTTGGACCGTACCCCACCACGCTGGTCCAATGCGGGTTGGTGGGTGGACCGACATTTTACATGCCCATCCGACGCATGGATCATCTTACTTTTTAGACAATTGAGTGATCGGCCCAAATTGTCCTAACCAACTAGGAAACAACAATGAAAATTTGTTGAGTCCCCGCAGGATTCGAACCCACGACCTCCAGTTTTTAAAGCACACGCCCATACCACTAGGCTACGGAGGCAGTCTGGCAAAACTGTAATATACTATAGCGGAAATGACACCAATACGCATTTTAACGGCGACGCTGTCATGATTAAAAAACATCTAAGAGCACGGGTAACTAACTTCTTGCCAATATCTGATAAAGTTATTCTTTTACAATTCAGTGCCAAGCCAAGAAATATTAATATAGTTTAAGTTTATGCGTCTACAGAAGAAAGTAAAGATGACGAAGTAGAAGTATTCTAGGATGAGATCAATGAGGCTTTAAAACAGCTAAATAGCCGGGACGTCACATTCATAATTAGCGATTTTAACTCTAAGGTAGAAAAGTCAGAAACGTCGTAGGTGACTTTGGATAAGGTATAAGGAATGATCGCGGTGAACGTCTTATATAATTTTGCCAAGAATAGATTTTGTTATAACAAATACACCAAGAAGACTCTACACATGGAAGTCACCCCGAGACACGCCCTATAGAATTGTACGTAATCCGACAGATTTCGTTTTGGTTAACCTTAGATACCTAAATAGCATCATATATGTAGAAACCTACCCAGGAGCTGACATTAACTCTGATTACAAACCTGTTGTAGCTTATATTTATTGTAGTATGAAGATCCCCAAACCACCTGTTTCTAAACCAAAAATCGATATAACACGCCTTAGATTATTACCTTATTAACAAATTAGGGCAAAACTATATTCAGAAATTAATAACAACATCTATTTAGCATCACAAACTTTAGTAAATTGTAAAAATTTTGAAATTGAATGGACAACTATTAAAGAAAGACTTCTTGAGACAGGGAAACAGAATCTGCAACCGGATCCGCTAGTGATAAAAAACTGTTGGGTCACATCGGATATATTACAACTTCTGGAGAGTAGAAGACTTTTTAAAGGAGCGGATGTCAATAAATATAAGACTATATATAGGCAAATACGTAAAAAGGTAAAAGAAGCTAAAGAGGTGTGGATAGCAGACCAATGCCATGAATTAGCACAATCTGCAGGGAAACATGATTGGTTTAATATGCACAAAAAAAATTAAGAATTTCATTGGTGATAAGCAAAATCCTAATGTTCATGTCTTGATCGACGATAATGGGCAATTTACGAAGTCTATACAGGAGAAACTAAAAATTTGGCATAGCTATGTAAGCAATATATTTTCAGACGAAAGACAAACCTTTTCACATAATACACACACGGACTTTACAGGACCTGCTGTTACCCCAAGTAAAATATCATATGCCATCAAGATGTCCAGACCAGGCTAATTTGTTGGACCCGATGAAGTCCCTGTAGAGCTTCTAAAGATTTTAGAGTACGACAATCTTAGAATACTTGTGAACCTTTTTAACACCATAAGACACCGGCCATGTTCTATCCGATTGGCTTAAGTCTATATTTGTTATTCTGCCAAAGAGACCGAATGCTAAAAAATGTTGCGAATATAGAAAGACAGATTTATGACAAATGTAGGCTTTAGGAACGGCTTTGGAACTAGAGATGCTTTGTTCGGTTTCAAGTGCTTTTACAGAGATGCTGGTATGTAAACCAAGATGTTTCTGTATGTTTTATTGATTACAAGAAGGCTTTCGACACAGTTATACACAATAAATTAATAAGCGTACTGCAGACAATTGGTTTGGATTCTAAGGATATTAGATTTTTAATGGACAAAATTTATATTGGAATCAAAGAGTTAGTATATCAAATCCACTAATTTACGGATTTTTCGCGTTACTTAAAAATATATTTATTCCCGACGTTTCGGATTCTTTCCAGCATCCATGATCACGGGCAGACTAATATTATTACTAGTCTACGGGCAGACTATATATTACTAGTCTGCCCGTCATGATGCTGGAAAGAATCCGAAACGTCGGGAATAAATATGTTTAATAAGCAAAATCCTAAATAGTGGTTGATATTATAATCGCGTAAATAAAAGAAATAATTATGTACAAAGAGTTAGTGTTCGCGTCGAAGGCAAACTCACTGACGAGATATCTATCTCGAGAGGCGTTCGGCAAGGTTGCATTTTGTCACCACTCTTGTTCAATATTTACTCGAAAACTATTTTTTAAAAAGCATTAAGCAATCTAAAAGTTGGAATAAATGTAAATGGACAAGCGATCAATAACATCCGATATGCAGGTGATACGATACTTATAGCACCAAATCCGGAAGATCTACAATTATTAATAAATAGAGTTCAGACTCAATGAACGGTCTTAATATCAACATTAAAAAGACAAAGTGTATGGTTGAATCCAAATTCCCACCACCGACTATTAACTTATTTTGTACCCATCGTTCACTTGAGAGAGTACAAAGATACAAATATTTAGGATGTTTTGTTGATGATCAAGCTGATCATCGATTGGAAATTCGATGTAGAATTGCATAGGCGCGGAGTGCTTTCAACATTATTAAACTTCGGACCCGTTTTGCGCGATGCTATCTTCTCCGTCCTTCTGTATGGTGTTAAAGCTTGGACCTTATTAGACGCCACGCGCAAAAAGGTCGAAGCCTTTGTAATGTGGATCTACAGGAGGATGCTTAAAATATCTTGGAGGGACAAAGTGCGTAATGAAGTAGTGTTTGAACGAATGGGGAAAGAACTGGAAGTGTTAAAATCAATTAAAACGGAAAAGTTAGAGCATCTTGGCCATATAATGCGAGTAAAAAAAAACGAACTATTACAATTAATTTTACAGGGAAAGATACAAGGAAAAAGAAATCCAGGAAGAAGAAGAACATCTTGGCTTAAAACACACGTTCTTTATTTACAGCAGCGGTGTCAAAGGTTCAAGTTGCCATGGTGGTTGCCAACCTCCGATAGGAGACGGCATTCGAAGAAGAAGTAGATGATAAATTGTTTCAGAATAATTAAATATTTACGTCCTTTAATAATTTTGCAAAAACATACAAAATAGTTTTACTTATTACATTACTACCAAAACGCTAGGTATAAGTATTTTATGAACCATATTTCTTTTATTGCCTATTCTTTTATTGTTATAGTATGAATCTTTATTGAAATAAGGTACGGTTTTACGTAGAAGCTTCCAGTGTTCGGAGCTAAAAAGGAATTGCTTATAAAGTATTCATATGGATTAAAGGTATCCGAGTCATAACTATGTTAGTTGATTACATAGTTATACCAAATAGTTTGAATTAATTTGCTCTGCTCTTGAAACATTTTACTCAACTGTATAAAAAATTACAGTAAAGACCATTTATTATTAAATAAAATGACTTTACAAATTTTATTTAATAATGTATAATATTCGCGTAAACAATAGAAATAACCATTTATTAACTTGGGGCTATAAACTTACAGATTTGGGTACAGCAATTGATTACGCAGTTCCACATATATTATCATCATAATTATCATCATCAGCCTGTGTTAGTCCACTGCTAGACATAGATCTCCCCTTAATGCAAGCCTTCTCTACTAGGGGGGGTTTCATAATACTTAATACTACGTTATAATACTTTAAGTCTATCGTTGTCTTTATTAACATATTTTTTATTCCTGTTTTCTTACCGGGATAATTTTAAAAAGAACGTTCTCAGCTCGGAATATTATAAGTACATCTTGTATACTATAATACGCGTGTCAACAAAACAAACGTTCCACCAATGCAAGTACATATTTATATTACTCCTAAACTTTTAGGGATATATTTTCGCCGTGAAAATTTGGTTTTTCTAATGCTTCTACTAAGACAAAAGCAGTCAGCTGTAAATTAAAAAACTTTACTACGTTATTTTATTGTTATTTTTTTATAATCAGTAGAAAAACTGTAAACTTGCACGCGCAAGTTCACTAAAACAATTATTCAAGCAAAAACGCAGAACAAAAAACCGTCCAATTGATTATCCGTACGTCCAGTAAAATTAAGCAGATAGTAAAATCCTTAAAAACCAAGGACTTCAATTTTTTATGTAACGCAACCTCTTTTTTACACCCTCGCATTCATATATCTGTTTTTTCATACAACAAATTTATACATAATTACATAAGTTTGATAAAAATCGTATTTCAAGGTGTTATATATATCACTATAAATCACTGCGCTGTTTATAAAATTAAAAATATCCTTTCATAATACTGCAGAAGGCAAACCCGTTACCCTTTTATTACTTTAAATATTTTAGGCGAAGAAAAATACAACGCTGGTAAGCAAAACCAGAATTTTTCATTGTTGAATAAGCTACATTTAGCAATACTATAAAGTGTACTGTACATTCATTCACGCAAATTGTTATGAAGAATTTACTGCTATTATTGCAATTGATTTTATTAGTAAATTAAGGGAATTTCGAGTCTATTTGATTTTTTAAACTAAGCAAAGTTTTGGTGTGGACGCCACGTTCGGGAAGACGGAGCGTTGGTCGATTTCCGACCAGGTGGAATGCCAATCTCCGTGCAGTAGCCGGTTCAAGTTGGCGGCGAGTATCAAGGGATCAGCAGTCTTGATGTTAATTGAAAAAGGCTTATGTCCAGTAGTGGCCGGATTCAGCTTTGTCGTAATAAATAAAAACTTTCGTGAGACATTGCACTAAAAATATATTGTACAAATGGCTTAACTCACGTAAAATCGGCACTGGTGTTGACTAGTTTCGGACCTATCGGACGTCTTTCATCAGGACGAGTGGGATCACTTCACGGTCGCTTCCCGTCTCGCACTGATACATATTCAAAATGTAGTATACATATATTATTAAAGGGAAATTATGTTTTGATACACCTGCGATATGGTAATATCACCAGTTCCCTGAAACGATAAAAACTTGAAGGCAATCATGTGTAACAAAAAGTGATATTGATAATTGTAATTAATTATACATCAATATAAAAAATAAAGGCTTTAAACAATTAAAGATTTGTTTGTTGTAAGATGTGCGACATTAAGAATTATATGACATTAATGATTTTACATATTTAAAAATGTCAACAAAGATCATATTATGTATGAAAGTAATATAATATTTTTAATAATAAAATGACGTGTTATATAACAAGGTTCATAAAGAATATACATCTTTTTATCCACTGATTTTTAACAAGATAGTTGTGTCATAACGCCAAATACTGCAATTACAACCACAATCGTACAATAAATGGAGCAATTAGATAAATGATTTTAGGTTATATAATGGATATTACTAATGATTGATATTGTTGTTGGATACGTATGTGGTTGTATTACCTTACTGTACTAAATCATAATTTCGGTTAGTTAAATTATGTACGATGTTGATCATTATCCTTTTGTACTTCATGGGATTACAATTTACGTAATTTTCCCTACATATTTCTGTTAAATTCATAACCTGCTTTAAAATAAACGTTGGTACATAAACTTTCACAAATAATTCCGTTCTCGAGTTCAAAATGTTCTGTAATGCTATAACAAAATAATAAATAGAACAAATAAATTATCTATGAATTGTAGTAAGTAGCAGTTAAATATAACATAACAGTATATTAGTTTTACCAATGCTTACCGATAATCCTACACATCTACATGGACATTAACATGCATTAAACTGAGTACGCATGTAGCAAGTGTAATCGCGCGGATGAGCTTAAAAGCATTGCCTGGTAACTGGAACATTCAGAATCAATACGTGCGCGCATTCGTGCCGAGCGGGGTTTACTTTAAATCAACAATCTACAGCTAATTTCAGTAAAGTTTTGTAAACCTTTGAAAAATGGACAAATTACTAGCTGTCTAAAGAAATTTTATTTATGTGGAGTAAAAAAGACATGCAAGTCATAATATATAATTAAAAAATATATAGCCATGGTTCGCCAAATTAGATATGGAAGATATGTAAACGAAGTATCCTTTTGCAACGAAACGGTGTTTTAAATGTTGTATGCTTATTAAAGAGTTGTCACCGAAATGCCAATCAGTCAGTGACAGTTGACTATTAACAAGATTCGTGGCAATGGAATCCTATGTTTACTCTATTAATACGAGGAAAAAAATTTACTACTTATTTATCTGCACAACGAGTTTTAATGACATTATATACAGAACATTGATTCTGAGCAGTGGTCCCTAAAAGGTTGCGGGGACCGTAATTACATTGATGGCTAGTCTTTAGTATGACGTCGATGGTAAGTACGATGTCGCGTGTGAGCTACGCTGATCAATAAACTCATAATGTATTGGCTAAATGTGTGCCGTGAACAATTAAAAATACATTTAGTAACTTTATTTTATCTGTTTGTAATTTTTTCTGTCCTAAATACTTATATTTTGATGTCTTTAAATTTAAAGCGTATTGAATTCACATATTTATTTTAAAAAATACGTTAAATATTGAATAAGTAGGAAAATTATTAACTTGACTTATTTGATGCATCAGAAACTGCGTAGATTACCATGTATGTCATAAAAATGTTTTAAACATCCTAAGTCTGTTATCCATATAAACGATAATATGAAATACATATGTTTAATAATTATCCAAATAAAGAAAGTTGCTTTTCAAAATTTTAAATAATAATTTTTTTCATCACCGGCGTTTTTAATTTAAATATGCACATAGTTATAGTTTTTTCAACATAATGTAAAAAAGGTTTATATAATCGAATGCTCAGGAAATTTCGTCTGCAAGGTGTTGAAATAACTAGGATTAATATCTTATTAGTCCTCAGTACCTTCTAAAATATTTACTTAATAAACTATTTACTTTCTAAAACAAAAATGACGCTTAATCGATATTATTGAAATAAAGTACATTTGCTATCTGGACACCGATATAAGAAATAATAAGTAATTTTCACAGATAAGACTCGGCTTACATCCCCGAGGAGTTAGGAACAGTACTTAGGTTTGAAGTCACTGGTATTATATGTTAAAATACACTTATTTTATGACATATTTACAAATATATAATTTATTTTATATCTGGCTGCTTTAACATGACATTGCAAGTAGTCAGCAACTTATTTTTATTGCTTAATAGATTAATAACGAAATCTATTATGCTTAATTTAACTGAAAATTTTATTGATATGTATACGTTTGTATGAAATAAAAAGATGTAATTTTTAATCAAGATATGAGTTCATCGCAAAATGGCACCTTACAAATGGGCTCAGAATCTATGTTCTGTATATAATGTCATTAAAACTAGTTGTGCAGATAAATATGTGGTAAATTTTTTCCTCGTTTTAAAAAAGTAAACATAGGATTCCATTGCCACGAATCTTGTTATTAGTCAACTGTCACTGACTGATTGACTTTTTATGACTTATGTTTTTATCTTCATATTTAAACATTTTTCTATTTCCTTAATTTGAATTTGTTTCTGATCATATATTATAATCGTATATCACTGGGTTTAATTTTTAGATTATTGGATCTCACGCAAGTGGTAACGACTAATTCTCTTTATAAAAATTACGACATTTTTTATGTTTATGGCTTCCCAAATCATCCTTGGTATAAATCCATGTTCTTTCGCAAGAATTTTTGACCAACCATTTAACATATTAGCGAAAATATATTTTAAATATCATTAAAAAAATATTAAAATGGAAACCTAAAAATAAGAAAATAAGAAAAAATTATATTTGCTGAAAGGAAAATCACAGGAAAAACTGTCTAAAAACCGTAAAATCTCATCTTGAATCCTCGAATTCTTATCCAATATACGGGTCACGCGATGAGATTGTGGCTGACCCCTAAGCAAAGGCCGATAATGCTTAATGCAAAGGTGATTTGAATTTCACGTGATATTGGCTGGCATTGTCGTAAGTGTAATTTCGCTCTGTTGTTTGTGACAGATTTTAAGTTTAGAAACCAATTTTGATGGAGGTCTTTAACGTTTCTGCACTGCTTTAAAACAAAGATGCGGTGACAATGTGTGATATCAATCGTTACATATCTTTCTGCATTGCAGCACGGTTACGGTTGTTACTTTAAGTATAGCGGTTTGTATTAGTAAATGGTCGTTCTGTTATTAACATCTACGTGAAATTTTAACCATATGAACGCTTTACGTTTATTTTCGTTCAATAGGTGCAAAGCACGGACAAGGTTTTTATGCTTAATTTGATATAGTTCATTGTAACATCAATTCGATACGTTTTTTATTTTGGTACAAATTGGAGTTTCAGGCTAATTTAATAAGCCCGTAATAGTTTTCTAGTAATGTTTTCATACTAACATTTTTTTTCTTTACCATCGCCAGTATATTTATAACCTTCTATAAACACTTCAATGAGCATCTTCGAACTGTTAATCGATTTATCAAATCCACTAATTTACGGATTTTTCGCGTTACTTAAATATATTTATTCCCGACGTTTCGGATTCTTTCCAGCATCCATCATCATGGGCAGACCTAAGTTGGTATATGTTCATGTTTTGGAATAACCGTCAAAATTTTTATTTAAAATTTGACTATCTTTCATTTCTTAATTTTAATATTGCTTTGACAAAAAAGTACTTATTTGTCCTTCTGTTATGTATTTTATACTCTGCGTTTAATTTTAAAATTTGATCTCAGAAAATTAAAGACCAACCATCATACTATTATATTTGGATATTTTTATTTTCTTTCTTCCGAATCATCCTTAGTATAAATCGATGTTTATTTAGCAGTATTATTGGTTATCAATCCAATATATTGATTGGGCTTGTCAAACAGGTTCAAATTCAGATTTCACAGCGTCGGGCTAAACATCAGCTATATAATTTTTACCTGGTTCATATAGCTGATGTTGTATTAACTTATACAGTTATTCCAAAACAGGTCAGACATATACCAACCAAAGTCTCCCGTGATCATGGACGCTGGAAAGAATCCGAAACGTCGAGAATAAATATATTTAAGTAACGGAAAATCCGAAGATAAAAATTTGATATTGTGTAATCCGTAAAGAAAAGAAATAATTATGTTAATCGATTTACTTTAACGTGCATGGTTTTGACATCGCACGTGGATTTCAATTAAAAGGACACATGTTGTCATTAAATTTTATTGAAACCAGCCCCAGATAAATTCCATTTCACCAGAGCCCTTAAAAGTTCTTGTATTTCCAAAACGAAGGAAACAAGTTTAAATTTTAGATTAAAAAAACTGAACTCTTGCTCCGGAAACCTTTTTTATTGTTAATTTAATGCAAAAAATGGTTAATTTTAATTTTTAATTTATTGCCATTTGGTATTTTTTTTTTAAACAAGGGGAATAAATTTAGTTTTTTCAAGATTAAATTCCAAAACATTTATTTATACTTTGTTTAATTTTTATTTATTTCAATAAATATTTAAAACATATGGGCCTTATAAAAAATATTTTTTAATTTAAACACCTGGAAATAAAACCTTTCAATAAATCCTCTTTAAGTTTATTTAATTTTATTAATGTTTAAATTAATATTTGTCGTGGTCGATCTTAAAGAAATAAATTTATTTAATATTTTAATTATTTTAAAAATTATCAAAAAAAATATTTATATATAAAAAAAAGCAAAAATCCAATTATAACAGAACATTATAGAAAATCCTTCAAAATCGGACCAGCCATTCTAGAAGATAAGGAAAAAAGAAGGGAACAAATATAATTATGGAATTTATAATGGACAAACAGACCTGTTTGAGGATAAATTAATTTTTACGAATATTATGAATTAAAAAAAGAAATTAGTAAGTATATTACGAAAAGAATGAACTTTTAAACTTTTTAAAGGGAAAAAAACTTTTTGACCTCAATATTTTATTATTTGAATCTGATTTTATTTTTATATAATATGAAAATTAATGAACCTTAAACTGGTTAACATCAATTTATATAAAGAAATTGAAGCGCTTTTGGGAATCATTACTAATAAACAATTTTATATATAAATGAGGGTTTTTTTTTATATATGATTATCATTAGATACGAAGTTCTATTGCTTTTGTTTCGGCAATGACGAATTTAGATATTGACTTTCATCCCCATTTAAACCCCTAGTTTATCTCCGTACGGTTTTGAAAACATAAAATTACTAATAAACTATTTGGTCTTTATATCTAGAACAAATTTTTTTTGTTTTAGTTCCAAGGAGAAAATTAAAGATTTCATCCCTTCATGTTTTTTTTTAACGATGAAATCCTCGGGATACCTTTCGCCCTCGGGGAAGGATCGGTATTGAGACCCCCACAAAAACCCTGGGAACCCATCCCGGTTCGATTTGATGTGGATCACTTATTTCACCCAAACCCCACGAGGTTTGCAATTTGAATCACCACAAGTCTTTTAAGACCCTTTAAAAACTTAGAGGCGTTGGGGCACCATCCGTCGAGGACCGTAAACTTTATCCCCATTTCAACCCTTTTCTTTTTCCCGCAAAACCTTGGTCCTTTCTTGGAGACTATTCATGTCAAAGTTCAACCCAATGATTTAGGAAAGACGGAAGACAAAAGACGAAGCATTAATAACATTATATGGAAGAATAAATATCCATTTTTTTATGACTTAATTTCGTTATGAAGTTATTTTATTTAAACCAAATAGAGGAAGTACCATAATATTGCACCGATTCACCCCAATATAAAATTGTAAAGTTTATCATTCTTCCCAAAAAAATTATTTTAGTCACGATTTGAAAAAGTATAAAAGATAAATAAAATCTATATTTTTAACACCTTATCTATTATGCATCCTACCTTTTATACATTTTCAAAATTTTAACCTAGTGTTACAAATGTTAATTAAAATTAAAAAAACCTTAAAAAAATTTTTTTCTTTTCAACCCTGAACAAAAAGGAAATTTCCAATTAATTTATTTTAAAATTTGCCCACGGTAAAAAACTTTTTGGGTAAAATAAAAAATTTTACCAAACCAAGCCCCTTTTTTATTATCTGTCAATTTTTTATATTGAAATTGAATTAAAATTATGTTAATCCTTGGAAAAAAAAGAAGCATTCTACATTTTTTCGACATATATATAACCAGATAAATGAATAAAAACCACAAACTTTCTCCGTAATCCAATTTGGGTGGTTCTTGCTTTAATTACCGTAGGTTATAAGTTCAAATCCTGCGGGAAACCCCAAGAGAAACTGGTTTTTGATTTAGGGTATTTGGCGATCACCCTTGGCCCTTTAAAAGTAAAAGGATAATTTCAAAATGAGATAGACCTATTTATTCGTGGGTAAAAAAGTTCGGACCCAGTGGTCAAGACCATCTTAGAGGCCCAAAACAACGTCAACCCTTCATGTTTTTGTTATTTGGGCATTCGTCGAATTTATTTTTATCATTAGGCTGTGTGGATTAATTACTATGGTTAAAAACTTATTTAAATAAATCTGGATGGATTAGAAACGATCCCATAAAATTAGACGAAATGAGCTTTTTCCGGTGCATCCATTGTTAATTTTAAGTTTTTAAATTTAATAAAAACTTTATAAAGTATGTTATTATATTAATGTAGGTTAATTTGAAAACATAAAGATTAAAACGGGCCAATATAAACATTTTAGGGACTTATAATATAAATAGTTCTTTTCACGGGATTAAATTCCCTGGGATATTTAAATTTTAATTAAATTTGGTAAGGTTTCAAATAAAATTAATTCTATAAGAATAACTTAATTTTGCATCAATTATACTTTAACGAACGTTTTTACCAACCAATTAGAATTATTATCAACTATATAAAATCAATTAATCAAGTCTCCTGATACTTGGGCGATCGATTATTTTTTTTAATGGGTAACGAGGAAACGCTTTCAAGCTCATCTGCTTTCTATGTAATTGGTTTGAAATGTTTGAAAACAAAGATGTATGTGAAGATTACCTTAGTAATTATTTCAGTGATTATGATAATATTAATTAGTAATTAAAACAAACTAGGTAATTGTAATTTTTCCCAATTAAAAATTAAAATTAACCTTATTTAATAGCTGAAACCCAATTAAGTTTCAAAGTAACCTTTAAAACGAAAATTTATTAATCTAGCGCGTAAACAAAGTAACATAAAAAGAACTGAATGAACGGTAAAAAATAATTATTGCAAATCCGAAATTACTATTTATTCCTGTTTCCAACATCTGCATCTAAGATGCATAAAGTTATGTGCATTGGTATTTTGAAAGTGCTATTTAATTATTAAAACTACCAAAAGTCGGCAAATACAAATAAGTAATACAGAAAATCGTGTCTATCTATGCCCTAGAAATAAAAAAAAAACCAGAAAGATAGAGAATAAACGTAATAAAATTCGTAACGCTAATTTTTATTCTAAATATTACTGTTTAATAAAATTATTATCTATGAAAATTGTAAATGTTGTAAAAATCTTATACGGCTTGAATTAAAAAAAAATGTTTATAAGTGTTAGGATATATCCGTATATTTAGAAACATAACATAATTACTTAGTCATTCGATGTCATCGTCGTTCCTAAAACGTTCCCTCAATTTTATGACAGTGGAAATGAAGGCATTAAAAGTGACGATAATATATCGCAAGTGTATCCAAACGCAATTTGCCTACGACACGATACAGCTTATTTTTGAAGTGAAAATAAATGAATTTTAAACTTCAAGTTGAATTAAATCTACGCATGGAATTGTTAATATTAAATAAAATACTTTCGCAAAAACTAATGACTAAGGAACACGAACTATTAAGTGCTCGTGAATTGTTGTCCAAAGTAATGTATTGCCGGTGCCGGTATATCAACGTATGACAGATGAAATATTAAAAATATAGAAAAAAGTGTCAAAAATGAAACACCATTGCGAGTTTGATCATTTTGCAAATGTGCAGTACCGCGTATTCATTGGATATTTAATGAATTACCCTAGCCGCGGTAAGCTGCGATCGATAACAAGCTCGGATTGCAAGCATTCGGAAAGAGGTGGATACATTTAATATATTTTATGATAAATTTTGGTTAATGTTGTTAACAATAATCAACAAGCCGCTGTTGTATAATTAACATAATCCCATTCTGAATTCTGAAGTTTGTCAAACCCTCTCTCTCTTCTTCCTGTATTCTCCCCAGGATTTATTTTGGTATTTTGACCGGACAAAGAGGGAGGGGCGTTGCGATATCGGAGGGCTATCTGGTATAGAGTTCTTGCCTGCTTGTCTCCTGATTCAGCATCTGCTGAAAACCTTTTTCTAGAAGTTAAGTACACTTACAAGTGTTAAAATAGTTTGGGTTTATATCGTCCCTAATGTCAATTAGTTCACTGATTTCAATCAGTCTTGAAACTTGCGGAGTACAATCGTTATCAAGGAGATTTTAACTACCCAAACCAATTCTTCCCTCTTGCAAATTATTACAGGTTATCAAGTCATGCTGTTTCATGTTTAACCCTGAAGTGGTACTCACCGTAGCAACCTCTCCCATGAAGACACATGGCTTGATTTAATACTGACCTCCAATTCCTCTCAAGTTTCCTTTCATGGCCAATATCCAGCTCCTCATCTCTCCTCAGAGTCCATTGACGAATGGAACCGGCGCTACACAACGGAGCCAACAGCCTCGACCACCAAGCTCTTCTTCCCGAATGCGATCGATGCGCACCGCACCATTGGGAGGTTGGAACTCGTACACGCTGGTGCAGGCTCTTGACAGGGCACGGGGCTTTGGGAGTA
The DNA here is from genome assembly GCA_029286875.1 of Lamproptera curius. Taxonomy (NCBI): domain Eukaryota; kingdom Metazoa; phylum Arthropoda; class Insecta; order Lepidoptera; family Papilionidae; genus Lamproptera; species Lamproptera curius. The sequence goes on along the minus strand of JAGSMT010000039.1, from coordinate 297,695 downwards.
TCTGCATCGCTTCAAATGTCAGATAACCCGGCATGCGAAGCTTGGGAGGCTCCGCAAGTTCCTCACCTCCTAATAAGGTGCCCGATGTTCAGGGAGAGCAGCAGAGCCTGGCACTGGAAATAGGGCAGAAAGTAACAATGGAGAACTTACCATACCTAATTAGTAAACATAGCACAGCCTTCACTAAATTTAGTAACAGGATTGTAAGTAGCATACACTTAATCATAGAGCCTAGAGGTTTCTTTAGCACTCGTACGAAAGCTTTCATGGCCACTTTTTTATACAAGGCCCTCTTTGCTTCTACTGTCATTTTAACCGGCTCATGGAGAGTCACAAATGTCATTATGGTGCTAAAAAGAGTTTGGCACTGATCACAAAATTCCTGGGAGTTTTATTACCCTGATGTGCCAAGAAGAGATCGCTGTAAAGGGCGGTCTTGTCTCGTTGGTCACTAAAATTATTATTTAACGTTCTTATGCTGCCCAACTCCGGTATACCGTTTGAATTTGTGTGCAGGCAGCGACCGTGATCTTTTTAAAATTCCGTTTAGTAGGCCAAACGCACGCTACAGTTAGATTCTCATTTGGCCAACTGGAAGAGGAACGGGTGCATAAGATGGCACGTTTTGGGATTGAGTGAAGTCCGTAGGAGGGTGAGGATCTCTAACCTAGGAATCGGGCCATCTTCCTGTACTTAGGGGGAGAGAATCCATCACAAGGGGAGTCGGTTCCTTGTCAATAAATCCCATTAACAATGTAATTGAAGTATCCAGTGTGTCGGGAGGGTTGCGTACCATTGGATAAAGCTGACCAATAGATCAGCCTAAAATTATCCAAGTGTACGCCAACGTCACATACCCGGATGATGATGTCGAAAGATATGTGAGGACATCTCAAGAGCCACATAACACCACCAAGGCTCCATCAACGTTGTCATGGGGTTTCAACCAAGGGAGAGCAGGCATGCAAGAATCGATGCTGGGATCGGACTCAGGGGCAGAAATCATGGAGGCAAGCGCTCGTCAATTTCCTCGAGGAGGGGCTGTCTTATGAACCTGTTCTGAAACAGCCCCAAAGAAATGGACGTGTGAGCGATACTATGACCAAAATAGAGATAATTCATTATATCGGACAAAGCATATTCAGGGATGCCAGGTGATCACAAGGTTCAAGACCGGAAGTGATCCCGACTCTGAGAGGCACCCTGAATATAGATTTGAAGCTTTAACAGTCCGATTGATGAAGTCTACGCCCCCCAATCTGCTCCAGCCTATCATTGATCCTGGACATTCAGATCAATCTGGAAAATCGATTTGCTGCCTGGAATACACAATGGACGTTGAGGCGAGGAACTCGATCCAGTGGTAGAAATTCTTCGGGACGAGGGTGCAAAACTCTGCGGTCTGCGATGCGGGCAAAAAGTCTAAACTTTCGGAGAAACACTAGATCTCATGGCAAAGGACGAAATAATCCAACCGCCCCACTTCTAGAACAGGGTTCTTAACAAGACCATCCGCTGGTAAGGCGACCTCGTCACTCAATCGCTCTATTACAGAGGCTATTGAGCAAACCAGGGTCCAAAGTCTTCGTACAACAGCTTGAAGAAGCCATCTAAGAAGTTGACCAAAGAGAACGGAGAAGTTTCGCTTCTAGACAGAGCTTCTCAGGAAAGCTTACAGCCAGTTATACGCGTCGCATTCAGCCACCGGAGCCGGATGAGAAGGATTGTCGAGCCACTCTTACCCGCCATTGTCGGGAGGATCTTGAAATCGGCCCGACGAAATCGATGGGCTCTTGACAACTTCAAAATGGAAAGGGAGGATGGGTCACGACGGAGCTTTGAAGCCGCCGAAACCGGTGCTGAAGACTCCGCCGTCTTTTAACTCTGCCCTTCTCTCCGAGAACTCCTGAGGCATGGCAGGGTTTGTCGTATTGTTCATCAAAGTGATAAACTTTTGAAGAACTATCGCCAATATCGCTCTGAGCTGTCTATAAGTTGTTTCGAGGGTCATCTCGAATCGTCTTGCACGAAAACTCGACGAAGCGCACCTCGAGAACAGGCCGGGTTTCGGAGGGCAGAGAGAGTTATGACAGACCATCAGCAGTGAGGCGGTTATACAGAAGGCGAGATAAGCCTGTGCATGCATTGTGGACTGGAGAGGGCTTTTGACTCCATCGAGACCTGGTCTTTCCTCGAGGTCCTCATAGCGGCAATTGATTGGCGAATTGGAGATGCTGAGATGTCTGCCAACGCCGCCCTAGTCTGTCAGTCCAGTGGGAGACTGAGCCTCCTGCACCGCGGTGAGACAAGGAGACCGCATGTCTCTGAAATTTCTCCACCGCGCTTGGGACTATGTTCAGGACGCTTAACTGGGAGGACACGGCATAAATGTGGAACGCGAGTACATCTCAACCTGATTGCGGAACGATATCGTCATCATGGCTGAGACCCTGGGACCTGCAAAAATGGTGCAAAGCCTGGCTGAGTCTTCTGCTCATCGGTCTCCGATGAACTTGTAAAAACCAAGGTCATGTTGTTTAACGACACGTTGACCGGGACCGATCACATTCAACCTCCCTCGAAATTGTTTCGGGTACGTTTATGGGCAACGCTCCAACTGGTAAAACAACTTTGAGGGGGCCACGAAGGATTTGGCTGGGCTGGGCAGGCTTTTCATAAGCTTCGTCGAGTTTTCTCTCCCACCCACAGTGCCTCAATCGAAAGTTTTCGATCAGTGAGTCCGTTTTGACCTACGGTGCCGAGACTTGGAACACTAGGTTCGACTGGTCACAAATTTAAAGTCGCTCAGCCGAGCTATGGAAGGGCTATGCTCGGATTCTGAAGGACCGATCAGAAGTGACGGATCCGTCAGAGACCAAAATCGCCGACATAGCCCACCGGATTATGATAAGCTGGGGCATGGGCTGGTCATATAAGCGCAGAACGAGACCCTGGGTCGGAAACTTTGGAGTGGAGACCGAGGCTCGGCAAACATGGTAGGAGCCCTGCGGCAGATGGGTGACGACATTCGAAAGTGGACGGGTGTGGGCTGGATGAGAATAGCCGAAGATCGGAAGCGGTGGCGTATTAGGGAGGCCTAGGTCCAGCTGGACTAACACAGGCTGATGGATGATGATGATGATGATGATGATAAGCCAAAATTTGATAATTCACCTCTGAGCGTACTAACATATTGCCAATTTGGTCGCAAAATATTAAAAATCTAGGAACGTTTGGATGGCCATTGAAATCTGGCACTGGGCGTAACCTTAAAATTGGTCCGGATGTAAACCATTTTTTACTGGACGGTTCCCTAAATATAAATCGAATCTAAATTTGTATTTAAATCTTCCATTCAACGAAACCTCCTGGTTAGATGTAGGGATTTTTGGATTTGTGAAAATTTTGGAAAAGAATAAGACTACGGCTACAAGGAACCGAAATAGTTCCAGTGGCACAAATTTTCATGTGCCTGGATTCTCCTCTGACGTGCAGCTGGTTCTTATCTGGATACTCGATGTCGGGACTAGAGAGTCATATTGCAGCTGAACAAGGCATTAGGCATTTACAAATTACTTTTCGTGTAAAAGGTAAAAAATATATACGTCATACGTAGATTGAAGCGATGTTCTTATTTTCACTTACTTTTTTATTTTCGTAATTTCACTTCCAGACTCATGTCTTGGGTAAGCTTCAGCTAACACAGATGTTCATAATAGACTTCCAATCTACTTATATGTGTGCTTTATTCCTCAAGTTACAATATTCATTACTTCCATGGCGTACTTGTATAATTTTACAAAAAACAGGATAAATCTGTTGCAAAGTGTATTTAATAAAAAAATTATCATTTTTCTTATGTGGGTTTGTAGAAAATTGCTCATTTCAATAGGTAAAAAAAACCTAAAAAATCTTCTTCATTGTTCGTCTTTAATAAATTTCAATATTTTATATTCTTTGGAATATTTTTTTCCATCAACCCTTATTATTAAAATGCGTCGGCTTGTCTCTGGATCAGAAATTGTTTTTTTAAGAGGCCGAAGAGGATGTCTTATTTTGTTATTTTGCATAGAAAGTTTTTTAAAATATCAAATATTTACGCAGGTAATAATGTCTCCAAATTCTAAATGTCTGATAAAATATTTAAGATACATAATCAAATATTTTGTGTCTACAAATACAAAGACACACTAACGTCAATCAAGTATAAATATGACATGACATCGCGATAAGCATTGCCAAAAGCAAAGATTAAGGCTTTTGACAAATATTTACATTTATTTTATTAAAATATTTCAATAATACAAACGACATACGCGAAAGAGGTATGATTACAATTTTTTTTTTTCTAAAATATCTAAACATAAACGTCTTCTTTTCATTTAAAAGTGATATTTTATCATCCATATACATTTGCAGAACTCCTTATTCAATAATTTATATAATTCGTTCAAAAATTTACACAAAAAACTTTTTCAACTTTTGTCTTGTGGTTGAGACGAATTTCAATTTCAAGGATTTATGTTAAAATCAATTTTCAAGATAGGTAAAGAATTGTCGTATACAAAAAACGGGCAATATACTCAACAATTAAACTAAATATTATCTGTGAATATTGAATGTTTGTAATCTGAATATGTAAGTCAAAGAAATAAAAACGGCTATTAAAAACTACAAAATAATTTTACCAACAAAATCTCTTTCATGCCGGGAGGGTATTACACAGCGAGAACTCATTTGCATATTTTGGTATAATTTTAATGGTACCTACGGGTCCCCGTATTTTGATTTGGTTTCCTTTTCGATTTTTGCATTCAAGTCAATTATAAAAATAAATAATATCATATTTTGTCTTTCTGTTATATTTGACCGGTCCTACTTATTTATATATTCAATTACTTTTTGTTTTAAAAACAAAAGAGCATCTATTTGATTTCATGAAAAATGGTCACCGACGCCCATTGACATCGGCAATACCAGGGGTATACCAATGCGCTGCCTACGTGGGACATCGGACATGTTACGTCTAGTTTACCAGTTGTACACACCTCTGCTTTGTGGCAGCCAGGCACCGCGAGTGTCCTTTCAGGGTCCGGACCCTGTACAGCAATTTAATAAAAGGGATTATTGCTTTAATGGATATAAATTAGGATTGTGTTAACTGCCTCCGTAGCCAGTGGTATGGGCGTGTGCTTTAGAAATCGGAGGTCGTCGGTTCGAATCCTGCGGGGACTTAACAAATTAACAATGTTGTTTCCTAGTTTGTTTGGGCAATTTGTGCCGATCACCCAATTATTTGAAAAGTAAGATGATCCATGCGTCGGATGGGCATATAAAAAGAAGGTCCTCCACCAACCCGCATTGGACCAGCGTGGTGGGATGTGGTCCAAAAACCCCCTTATGGATTGGGGTGTATTAGGGGAGGCCTATGTCTAGCAGTGGACTATCACAGGCTGATGTTGATGATGATGATTATTCGTATTTTATTGTAACCAAAAGTCCAGCCTAAATTAATATAATAATAAAATTAATAAAATAATAAAATTAATATAATAAGAAAGTTTAATAAAAAATTGTTTACTTCTTTTTAATCACAACAATTTGAGTTGCTCAACACGATTATTTTACCACCTTTTTTGTTCGTAAAATCTTACAGCAGCAAAAAAATTAGTGACAGCTTCAAAAAATTTCTATCCGTAGATTAACTACTATTACCTACTTACGATGGGCAAATCTATCCTTACGTTATGACTTGCATTTTAATTTACTATTCCGACAGATTATTATTGATAAACGCAAGTTTTGTATTGACAGCTATGATATTTATTATTTAATTTCAACAGCGCTTTACTGAAAAATAGTTAGATTATTGTAAATAGCTTTTCTTATTACCATTCCTTACTCTATACTTTCTAAATATAATAGGCATAGTAATGTAATGTCTTACGAAGTGAGAACTTTGTTTGGAATGTCACATCTGAACTAAATCTCTAAAAATCTGTTAATAATAAATGACTGTATACTAAGAATAACTCATAGAAGCAATCATCATAAAAATGTAAAGAGTCATTTACGGAGCCTGTCATAAAACTACATAATAAATCCTTCCTATTAAAATTGAAAGAAACAAACTTTACGATACTTGTACAAAGCTAATTTTATATTAATTTAAACCAATTCAAGCGAATATCAAAGAGACTAAGATACAGATTTTTTGAACTACTAGTGCTTATTAAGAAAAATAGACAATAGGGTGATACTTTCGTCATTATCTAGAACCGGCCAACGAACAATAGCTACAAATATAATTTTTTAAAAGTGTGTAACAAAAAGGGTTATATAAAAAGGTCACAAAGCAGTGGTAAATATGTCATCACAAATTAAAAGGCTGGGGTAAAATGTTCTTTAAAATTGATGAAACGGGGGAAAAAGCTTATGTGTTAGAAGTCATGGGCGTAGTCTCAGTAAAATATTTAAGTGTTGCTTAAAGACGTAAGTCATAAAGCATTAAAAATAAAAAGAAATAATAAGAACGCCCATGAACAAATTATTTTATTCAGACAGGCATCAATGGAAAACTAGCAGCCAGATGTGTCGTTTAAAACAAATTATACTATATTATTCATGTTTATGACATCATTCAGCTTTATTATTTGTTTGCTATAAATCTATTTCAATATTAAACTCACACGAATAAAATATCTGGGTTGGACCACTGCGGTGCCTATTTCTGCCGCAAAGCAGTAGTGTTAAAACACTACTATGTTACGGTGTGAAGGGCACCGTAGCCAGCGTATTTACTGGGTAAACGAGACTTAACATCCCATGTCTCAGGGTAGGCTGCGCGTTGGTGATACCACTAGTATTGCTAATGTCCATGGGCGAAGGTTGCCACTTTCCATCAGGTGGCCAAACTGCTCGTCTGTCTGCGTAGTGAAAAACAAAGAAGACACAATACATAGAACACTAGCTGTTACCCGCGACTACGTCAGCGTGAAATTGGAGGAATGTCCGCTGTATTGAAATATATTGTATATAGTAATGTATATTAGGTGTTTTTATTGTATGTGCCTATTGATAGACAGACAGACGGACAGACAGGGTTACTTTCACAATTATACAAAAGGGAACTTAATTGTGATAATATTATATTAACCACAGTTATATCAAAGCCATTTAGATCTTTTTTTGTTTTGTATTATACATGCATGTACTTATATATAAGGAAGGGAAGAAGTGCTGAGACAGTAATATCAAAATGTTAGAGTTAAGTGGTTTAATAAAAGTTGTCATATAAACATGATGCTAGGGGTTAATTTGAGATTTTATGTATCTTTGTAATAATTTTTAATTGAAAGTAAGTATGTTAGGTGTTTTAAAGAATTAAAAGTACGTGCATGCCATCAGTGATAAATTTTGCATGTAAATATTAAGTACATATATGCTCTCTCCGTAAAATTATGGTAGGCTTGACCCTCGCTAAGCCGAATTACGGATACATGCGTATTATGGCATGAGGAAACGTTATTATTATCCTTACATTTCTATTTCGAAAAAGTCGTATATACCTAATCTTAGTAGTTTGTTTTAGTACAATATATCCGTTCTACATATTAATACGAATAGATATTCCAAAGATTCCCTCTTTAGTATCCTTCATCGAGTTCTTAATTTGAAACGTATGGTGTGTATAAATAGGTGTTGTTGCTTTGATCCTTATCGACCGATTATGTTATGTATGTTGTCTTTTGTTTCCATATCACTATATGCAGTGTTTTCGTCTACTTTTCAAGGTTTATCCAGAAGTTTAAATTTGCCTCCACGAGATAACGATTTTCAACGACATTTTTTGAATTTTTCTTTTAAGAAATATTTTAAACATAAGAAGACTCATGGTGAGCACAATCTCTAAAACTAAGAGAAGGAAAGGAGAATTTTAAAATTCGGCTTCCTATAAGCCAAAAACCGAGATAACAAACATAAAGTAAAACAAAACATGTGCTCCGAATTGAATACCCATTATTCATCTAGGGAGTTGGTCGAAAATATTGAAGACATTGTACTTTACATTTAATCAAAAATTAATAATGGTAATAATTTGCGTTTTTTATTCATGATTTTTGTACGAAGGCAACCACCGTAGGTAATACCTAAGCAAGGGGCGGCTGCCAAGTACGTCACACAGACTATTAATCCTGAAACTTTTAGTATCTAATCATTTTTATTGTTATCTATAACTTGCGGTATCCTTTAAAACATTAAAGTCGTTTGACCATCTTGATCGCGAATTAGTATAATAAACTATTAACGACTTAACCTTAATTAAGAACAGGATCTAATTATTTGATAAAAAATAAGAATTCATGGGCAACATCATTAACTTGCGCATATCGTATGCTATCTCAGGCTCATCAAAGCAGGGGAGACTCACAGACAGTAAGTTACTGAATCAAAAGTATTAGGCATGAATATATGAGGAACTAAGCCAAGATTACTTACATAACATGAACACATAATCACTGACACTGAACAGACGTACACTCGCCACAGGCAGTATACTTAATATATAGAAACCCCACATATATGGGACAGAGGATAATGACATTACTTGGTATTAAAGTTTATGTAAATTGGCTATACAGAAATTTACTACTAAATATTGTTACTTAACAATAGTCGATAGTTAATAACGATACTACTTAGCATCGTATTCTTGAAAAGTTACATAATTCATAGAATTGAGGAAAACGTTATTAGAGAGACAATCTTATTAAAAAAAATATATTGTAAACTTTAAGAGACAGTCGATATTGTTTTTTTTACGGTCGTAAGTTTTATTTTAAAATAAAACCAATACTTTTAGAATCAGTTACGTGCTTTTTATATAGAAAACAATTGTGCATTAACGCCACTGTGTGCTGGTTGTAAGATATAGTATAAATATTTTGTAAACAAGGCGGGAAAATAATGTGTTGTTATGGATTTCAGTGTCTGTTTTTATGGGGTTCTATTGCTTATCAACTGCCTCCGTAGCCTGTAGTATGGGCGTGTGCTTTAGAAACCGGAGGTCGTGGGTTCGAATCCTGCGGGGACGCAACAAATTTTCATTGTTGTTTCCTAGTTGGCTAGGGCAATTTGGGGCCCGATCACCCAATTGTCTGAAAAGTAAGATGATCCATCGTCGGATGGGCATGTAAAAAGTCAGTCCACCACCAACCCGCTTTGGACCAACGTGGTGGATACGGTCCAAACCCCCTAATGGATAGGGGTGAATTAGGGGAGGCCTATGTCCAGCAGTGGACTAAAACAGGCTGATGATGATTGCTTATCATCACGACGAAATTCAGATTTTGTAGTCAATTCATGACTTTAAAGAAACTAGGTATAATTCAACTTAAGTCGCTTTCTATACGTTGAAATATTAGTATGTTATAAATTACAGTTGGTTCTAGTACGTTCAATATATCAATATTTCCTAACCATGTTGTCCTTATCTGTCTTCAACATCACTTGTATTACATTTGAGTAACGTTAGATAAACATATGGACCATACTACTTTACTATTATATTTACTACTATAATATTTAGTATTCTTTTGCCGGTAGACATATTGTGCGTACGGATTCAAATAAAGGCAAGGCTTACGTCACAACATAAATCGCCTTGACCTCAAATGGAATTGCTTATAAAGTATTCATAAGGGTTTGTGAAACTCCAATTGTGAAGTGGTTTTATGAAGCTTGCATTAGCAGTTTTCGTATCCGTATATTTTGATCTAATTATTTGCGAATGTACTCAAATTGTTTAATTCTATCGCAATCTATATTACATTAAAATCATGATTATAATGCTAATGCTGAGAACTTAAGGCGTTTCCTGAACCTATAATTTGTGTTCAAAATAGTTTAGAAAGCACAAAGTGGTTTTTTTACATGAACTATTTAACAAAAGTTTTAGCAAATCTTGTAAACAATTTTTACGTAATTAACGCTATACATATGTACATATTCAAACTTTATTAAAGAGAGTAACAATTTATTAGTTTTATTCAATTCAGTTAAATAAAAAAATATTTTTGTATCAAAATGTGTTTGGATCCGAAATCGAATAATGAATTAAGGTCAACATATTATTGTGTTTTTCAAAATTAAAAAAAGAAATTAAATAGATACTAGTTGTGTTTTATTTAATTTGTATTTTTTTTAATAATAAAGTAATTGATAAGTTAAAAATGATTAATTTATTGAGCTATTGCATTAAAATACACTTAGAAAAACAGTTAGTGATTGGTAGTTTCGTTTATCTTTATACTAATATATTGTGGAAGCAAGACGTGACTGGCAAGGTAAGGTCTATTTTATTAACACAATTTAACCTGTGCGAGGTAATGAAGTATTCATTAACGATCATTCATTTCCTGAAAAATTCTGCAGGAAATCCTGTGATGAATTTATTAATAAACAAGTTTCTTTAAATATTTGTCTTTTAAACTAAATAACATTGAAGGGAGTTTCATATTTTTGTAACCATGAATAGAAACGCTCTATATTCTATGTTTAGCTAAATTTTAGTTTTATTTAGGTTTTGTTAAATAACTTTATAAGTCAAACAGAGGTGATTTTATTAGTAAAATAATAAACGGTATTGTTTAATATTCATATATGAAGTAAATTAAAATTGGGTACGAAAGTCGTATTAAAATTTATCACTCTTGAAGATACAACCATGGAACTTTGTGTCTTATTATAGACATAAGCATACAAAAAACACGACTTTATATTATAGATCGGTCGAAGAGAGATCGAAGACGGTTATCTGTTACATTTTATAAAATATACATTATATTTTAAAATACACTTCAAGCAAAATAGTGTGCTTGTTTTGTAAACGCCAAAATTGATTAATTTTAATATATTTTATATTGTTAAAAATTTTGTAATGAAAATAAGAAACGACATGGCGCCAATTTATACTTGCTTTGAATATAATCTAAGAGTAAAATTGTGCCGGTTACGTACGTCACCACACACAAGCTTTTTACGGACGTGTAAACCGTACCCTCTGGCGGGGAACCTCATTAAACTTTCATTGAGTTTATATAATGTATGTGACCCGATTTTAACTTGTATAAATAAAATGAAACATATTTTTTTAAAAGCTTTAAAAATGACACAAATGTACGTTTGGGTTAAATGTATATGTATATATATTTAGAGTTGCGTATAGTGAAACTTTTAATACCTCCAATGGAACGACCGTTGTTTTCTTTTGTGCAAGTTATTGCAATACCCTTTTGGTAATAAAGGCGCATGCAAGGTGCGGCCGCTTAAGAGCAAGGCGAACCTCTTCTAATTTGTTGGGGTGAAAGAAATAAATAAATTCATTCATTTCTATACTAATTTATGAGCAATAAAAACACGTTAATTAAATGATGCGTTATACGCGTAAACTATTCATGGGTTTCCTAATTGATTATTAGCTTTTTATAAAAATTGACGTTTTTTAAAAAGAAGGTGACCCTAACTTCGCACCACCTAATGACTTTTAATAAATCGATTATTTTTTTTTCTTTTATGTAGTTTAGACATTTTCGTATATTATATAAATTTTATTATGATCAGATTGCAGTTTCTTTATAGACTTAGTAATTTGTACTATACTATGAATTGGTATTAGTGTAAAAACACTACTGTATTCCGGTTTGAAGGGCACCGTAGCCGGCGTATTTACGGGGTAAACTTGACGTAACATCTTATGTCTCACGGTAGGCAGCGCGTTGGTAATACCAGTATTGCCAATGTCACATAGGGCGTCGGTGACCACTTTCCATCGGGTAGCCCCGACTGCTCGTCTGCCTGCGTAGGCAAAAAAAAAATTGTTCCCTTGTCAAGTAATCAAAGTCATGCAATGTAAATTGAAAAATTGTGATGATGCTTTTAAATTTTTTAAAGATACCTTCAGTTATTTTCCCGTCATTTCAATAGACTCAGGTATAAACGTGCATTTTGCACGAAACCGCCCTGCGATTTCCGCCAGGTGTGTTTTTACATCAGAATGTTGTCTAAGACACAACTTTTTATTTTATTTAATTGCATTTATTTAGATAAGAATTAACGATTAACAATTGCCTTAATTAAGTTTTGAAAATGCCTAATCGCATTTTTAAAATGTATTATCAATAAATTAGTTACTGTGTTTTATTGATAACCTTAAAATTTATGCTGTCGCAGACTTTAGTGTCGACCATTTAATGAAATACAATAATTCGTTATTTAAGTCTATTTCTTAAATATTAGCCAATATATACTTGTACAAGGTTGTAAGTCATGACGACGTTTTTTGTTCAATATCTATGGAACTATTTATTTCAAAATTATTAAATAAAAAAAAAACAACACGACTGCTTTTTAACATTTATTAAAAATATAGGACGAAATTGAAGTCGAAGCCATATAGTTTCTATATTCACTACTTTATTTTTTATTTTTCTGCATTTTAAGTATTACACCTATAATATGCTATATTGAATAAAGATATTTTATGTTTATGATTAGCGAAAAAACTAACACTACTGCGGAAATGGAACCTGAAAAGACAGGACATAAACACGAAATGAATGTGTTATGAATTGAGTACGTCCTTCTATTGAGAAGTCAGTCAAAAGATGGGCTCCTTTTACAAAGGACCGTCGGGGCTAGAACCGCTGTGGTGCCAGTATATGCACTACTGTGCATATACTCTAACTTTCGGTCGGAAGGGACCGGTAGCCAGCATAATCTATGAATTAAATTAATTTACAGCTTACAGCAAGCAAGCATGAAAATTTTGTATTTTTCTTTAAATTTAATTTACTGTTCTGGTACATTACATTAGATTTTGCAAATTAATTTTTAATAATAAATAATTTGTATTTTTAGTAAGATCTACTTACTACAACTAGAATTTAATGCCATATCTATGAATTAATCAATTTTCTAATTATTAATTATTCTAATTATTAATCTCAAAACTAGTTAGTTTAACATTAATTTAGGATAACAGGAAATAGTTAACGTACCATAAAAGCGGATATTTTCTCTAATCAATTGCGTCACGGGACGACCCAAATTGACTTTATTATCAGAAAACAGTTGTGTTACGTAATACAATTATAGTATAATCGTATTTCTGGTAATGTATGAATTTTTAGAATTTTAACTGTTCATCTGCGGTGTTAAAAATAAATTTTAGAAGTTTAAAAGCGTTTCATACAGCCTAAAGTAAATAAATATTTAATCATAAACTGAAAAGAGAGAGAGAGTATACATAAACAATATTCACTCGATTGCATAGTCCATAGAAACACTGGATTGTTTATAAACCACATATCTTAAGTCATGTCGCTTCGCCTTGAAAAAGAGGGTCAATCAATCATTCGTAAACGGGAACTAGTAATATGATTCTGGGGCTCCTATCATGTGATGTAAGAATCTAAAACACTAAATTAGCAATTTCATTACCAAACACAAAAAACTCACATTACATACCCTGCGACAATAATCCAAAACATTGCAATTAATAAATATTTTTATTATAAAGGTCCTCTTTTTACAGGGAATGGAACAACCGCGGTGCCTATTTCTGTCCCAAAGCAGCAGTGTAAAAACATTACTGTGTTCTGGTTTGAAGGGCGCCGTAGCCAGAGTATTTACTGGGTAAACGAGACGATAAATTCCTAGGTCCCCGGTACTCTTTCTGTAAACGATATCCATGGGCATCAGTGACCACTTTCCATCGAGTGACCCGACTACTCGTCTGCTTTCATTTGTGATAAGAAAAGAAAAAAAATATTAACTGTGTTACGTTGTATGCGCATAAACAATGCCTTTGACTCGATAATTAAAGCCTGACACGACGCCAGACAGCTTTTAGTTTGCCGGGTCACAAATGGAATAATTAATTTTGTCGTTATATAAAATCTATTTCTACTCTTAGGATAAAAAGAGTTGATTGCTTCTTCCTTTCTATCATATAGAGGTAATTATTTATTTTTATAATAAATGCAGTTGTAAATTATTGATGTGTTATGGTGTCCTTAGTCCGTAAAAGTCCGTCCAAAGTTCACAATATTCGAATATTTTATTACAAGTAATAAACATACATTATAATATTAAATTCTTATTTTAAGTACATTTTATTCGTTTACGTTTCTTCATGATGTAGAACTAACTAAATTAACGGCAAAAGAAAAAAATTAAATATATAAATACTAAAATTATATATTTAAATTTATTTTCCCTCAAAAGTATTAGTCTATTAATCGAATAGGGTCTTATTTTAATCGCAAGGCGTAATGGTGTCTAAGCTGTACTGTGATCCAGTGTAAAGGACTCCGCATTTAGTTATTATTCATTTATGGGTAAATGAACCGCAATATATTATGGTTTTTAATATATTTTCTTGTTTCTATAAAACTCTTACCAATTTAAATAAAGCAACTAATTGTGGCTGAAATAATTGTGTCAAGATAATGCAATTGCTTAGGTAAACAAGTATGTAAGTTTCTATTTAGTTCTACTAGTTAAAAATGCCATACTGAATTTATAAAAAACTTCTAGACAATCGAATAAACTTACATGCAATGTTCTGAATACATTTAACTGTGTGCTGTTAACATAATTTCTTACCAATTGCTACAAGCTATTATTAATTTATTTAGACTAAATTGAAAGGAACTTCTTTTGAATTGATCTTGATTTCATTAACTTCTTTTGACAAAAACTCTCTCTTAAACCTTCAAATGGGCACTTACAATAACGGATATGAGTAAATTGAAAGTAAAACTAAAATACGAATAATGAATAAGACTTGTAATTCAGTAACATTTTAAACTAATTGTACTTGCTCAGATCGATTTAATAGACTTCATAATAACCATGTCAATTTCTCATTATTAAATAGGAATAAGTAAACATGTAAAAGCTTATTTTACCTTAAGTCTTAAGTTCTGAAAGGTTATAAATAAACGATAAGTATTTAAGACCATATAAAATAGAAAAAATTGATTACCTCCTACTGCTATTTATACTTCAGTTTTATTTCATCTTTGACACGATTTTTCATGATAATATTCTAGGACAAAGTTTTATAGTCCCTCCGTCATAAAAATATAAAACTATAAAAAGCGAAAGAGTTATAAAGAATTATATTACCATAAATGTTTTATGTACATCGGAAACTATGTAGGTTTGATTTAAAGCACGTTTACATTTACGATGATATACAAATCAGTAGAAAAAAACGCATGAAATCAGTGATAAACTCTTTAACGTTACAGCGCTGTAAAATGTTTTCTTAAGAAGGGTTTGTAGATATTAGGTATTCAGTAAAGTATAGATTACACCTGACCCAAAAGGATACATAGGGTACAGGATCAGTAACAACATACACCTGTGAGAGAATGAAAGAAAATCCTTGTGAATACCAAATTTATGTACGACACTAAAACTTACACACTATTTTAATAGATATTATGTGTAAAGTTATGCATGTAATTAATAATTTTGTAATTAATTATAGAAACTCGTTAATCTATGGCATTACGTTTATTTGAATAAAATATTTTATTACCTATTTTAAAATGTTTGTTTTAGCGTTCATGTTCACTGGACTAAAAATGGGGTCCAAAATTACGTATTTGTTACATTAGTGGCATTCGTGTAATCAAATTAAATAAAAAAAAACAGCTTAATGAAAAGATCCGGTAAAATTAATAGATTCTAAAACATTTCACTATTTCAGCAGCATTTGCGTGAATAAGTCCACTCCTGGACAGAGGCCTCCCCTAACGCATGCCTTCTCCATTAAGGGATTTTCGGACCGTATTTCGGGTGTGAAGGTGGACCGACTTTTTACATGCTCATCAAACGCATGGATCATCTTACTTTTCAGACAACTGGGTGATTGGCCCAAATTATCCTAACAAACCAAAAAACAACGATAACACAAAGTTATTTCTCCGTAAGGGCCAATACCAGTTGACCAAGGAGGCAGTTCACTATTTGATTACCAAAAAAAAATTCTGTACATCATGTTTAAAATTTCTTCTTATTTTACAAAAAAGTATGTGCTTGAATGTTGTCATAACTTTTAAACTGAACCAATTAAGGTTAAAATATTTAGAAACATGATGATAACAAAAATTTTGAACATAGGATATCCTTCGAAATAATTGCTTTGCAAAGCTACTATAGTGTAAAAATATTTTAATTAATACACGACAACTTGTCACGTCCATATGAAATCTGTGAAGGCTTTTGAATAATGAAATGTGTGTTGCAGACATATTTCGATTAAATTTGAATGATGGCTTGTTTCAATTAAACCCCGATAATATCAACATTTGGAAATCAATTAATAATCATAAGTACGTTCACATACGTTGGTGAACCTATTAAATAAATTATTTTACACATCTAATATGATGAAAATATGGACAATTACTACAAAAACATGATCTAGCTATATGTGACGGACAGTTAGAGGCGAATATAAATGTAACAACGATGATAGAAAAACTATAAAGATATTGTCATTGGCAGCGTATACTTATCTATATATAACTAATAATTAACAGTAGCTATTTGAATTGAAGCTAAGCCATATAGGGTTAGCTCTAATGCAAATTTACAATTTTGATCAAATAGCCGCATTACATTAAAATGAGCGATATGACGTTAAAAGAAAGATCAAAATAATATTACTCACAATAGTATTTTTTCGCGTAACTCATTTAAATTATTTTAAAGAAATGTCTACTGTTGAAAAATGCTTTCGCAGTAACAATACCGAAAACAGAAATATGCTTTACAAAAAGTAAAACAAACATTCCATTGACAGTAATTTTGTTGAGTTGATCAATAGCAGTTTAATGCCACTTTATAAGATGTTAAATTTACGTATATCTGTGTATGTAGAATGGTATATCTTAAAATTATAAGTCACGAAAAGCAAACAAGTCGAGACTAAGTGGGTCATGGAGGACCTCTAAATAGTTGTATTACACTGCTATTGAAGACATTTTGAAGTCAGTCAGTTCAGTCAGTTATTTCCAGTTAGCCTTTTGTTTATAAAATAATACACTTTGTTAGAGTATCAAATATTTTCCACGCTAGGTTTAAATTATTTCATTCATTCATTTCATTCCTAAGAACGTCGCATCATTACGGATCCGTATTCATTGAATATTCGAAAAGCTACCTGATAGCGATACTAAGGTAACAACGTATTATTATGCTTAAAACATGACTTCTCTTAAAAATGAATGATAAATTTGGTTTCTTTTTAGTTTAAAATCTTTGATTACTTATGAAATAAATTATTTTCATTATTTATAAATTCTATGAAACAAAAATTTTAATGCATGGCACAATGTATTGAAACTTAATTCAAGGATTATCTTTACTTCATTGATTTTGAATACATTTTTTTTGTAAATAATATTCAAAATATTTTTTAAATGGTGGCATTTTTTATTTTTTTTTGTTGAACTATTTAGCTTGGAGCATAGCTTTGTTATTTGAGCATTGTATTCCATTATCTCAGGTTCTTTTATATGTGATAACTTTTAGGCTAACAGTTAATTCTGCATTATGATATATCTTTTTACGAGATACAATTATAAAAAATATGTATAATTATAATGTTTAATCTTGAGTAAAGTAATTATTATTCAAGTCTGGTTTTCAAGCTTTATATCAATTTGACTTTCTGAAGTAAGCTTAATTAATAAAAATTCATAGGAGGGATAAGTAAAGGAGATATTTAATGATGCATAAGTATTATAATGGAATATAAATAATTTAGTGGAAAGTGGTTGACGACTAAGAGAGGACGTCTATTGCCAATATCTCTAACATCAGCCTATCATAATCTATCCTTTAATTTGCAAAGGAACATAAATCAATCAAATGTTTGAAAATATTAGCTTGCAGGTCTTTATGCGGCGATATTATTGACAGGTTAATTTTATAGCAATGTTGGAAAAACACTGTTTTCGATTTTCCACTGTTTCATTTCTATTCTCGCAAGGTCCTTGTTTTGTCTTCTTATCATGGCGGCCTTAACATATGAACCGAGGGTCGTACGTTCAAATCATCAACATCATCAATTTGTGTAGTCCATGCTAGACATGGGCCTTCGTGGCCAGTTATTATAAGCCGGAGGTAGTGGGATACGGTCCCATACCACCTAATGGAGACGGCGTGCATTGGGGAACTATGTCCAGCAAGGGACTAACTTACGCATTTTAATCTGATTGTGCCATAATCGTGTGAACCTTCGTAAGAACAAACAATGTTAAATTTTGATTATGATGAAAAGTAGTGTATCGTGTTCTGTATATATATATATTTAATTTTGTTTCATATATATATTTATCTTGATTAATATTAATTCATTTTTATCTCGTAAGTATCTATTGTACGTAATATTAAATATAAACATTTTAAGTATACCATATTACTATTGACTAATTTAATATATTTGAACATGTATAATGTATTCAAAAATTCATAATATGTGCAATACGTGTCTGTGTTTGTTTGTAATAAACTGGAATTTATTGACGACGCCTACAACATTGGAAAGGAAAAATATGTTTGTTTCTAAACACTTTATAATTTTGGAGGGCTAACTTTAAGCTTCTGTTAACCGAGCCATTAGTGTGAGAAGTAAAAATATAAAGTACTTAAAAAGTATTGGTTTGAGATAGTTTGTACAATGTTTAACTATGTACATTTGTTGATCTATTATTATGACATCTATTATTTAAGATTTTAACAATATTCATCCATGGTTTTAAAAAAATTATAAACCTTAACATAGCATAACGATTATTTATTGGCGGTTACAGAACCCGTTACTCTGTTAAGAACTTTGTAGAATAATATATTACAGCTGATGTCAGTTCCCATTCATTACGTTCGTGCACAGAATAAATATTATTGTGCCTATCATATAACACGGCTTAAATGAGTTAAACCTTTATAGGTTTTTGGATATTCAGTATTTGGTAAGTTGGAGAAACTCTGATATATGTAAAGGTGTCTAATGTGAAGTAGTTGTTAACACATTTTGTTGCGCTCTCATAGCAAACGCTTGCTGAACCCTGTAACTGTAATATTTTACATCTTTAGAAGGTCAACAAAAAACTTAGCGATGTAACATGTTTTTCACTTAAGGTTAAAAACACTACTTTATGGAACGGAATGGTGTATTTGGAAGTAGTTTTAGGCCAATATATGTATTTAATAAAGATTAATATGGCTTGTATGTCATGTAATTTATTGTCGCTAGGCATTTAATAAGAATGAAGCACTGATTTTACCTTATTTATGTCCTTGTAGCCAGTTTTTGTGACATATCTTATCGTCTATTAAGGGGTAGAGACTGGACAGAGACAGGTGTCGATGCTAAAGCCATATCCCTGTTAATAGGAAATAAGCGAAAAGGCGCTATATTCTTGCGCTGTATTATTGGTAAATACTTTGAATGTCTTCTTATTTTCTTTGTAATTTGTTGAATACTGATGACATGTTGGTCGATATTGTTATAGAAAAGGCGTGCATACTTTGATGTAGATTGTATAAGATACGTAAGTGCTTCTTTATATGTGGTAAGGACCGTAATAAGGTTCATGGCAAGTAAGATGAATGGCGTAAACTAAAGTGATTAAATTGTTATGTTCAACATATCTGTTGCAAATAGCTTTATTTGTACGACTTTAACTATACTACTTTTATATATGATTAATGTGCCTGGTCGATGTCAGGTAAATTCATTTGAAAACACTTACACCAAATGTTAACGCAATGATTTCATTGTGAAATTTTTAGTATTTATTATTATTCTTTTAAAACACAATAAAAAATAATAAAAATCTCGCCCATGGCACTAAAATATTATACGGGATAATCCTATTTAACCCTTTTTAGATTGGACCTATTATAATTAAATCTGAAGCAATTTTCTGCCAGTATTGAAGGATTTATATTATAATAGATCCAACAAATTGAAAGAAAATATAATGAGAATCGGTTATAAAATCTTTAAACAATATCAAAACAAATCAGTGAAACAGTCAATAATAATAACATTCATAATGAAAAAGCCTATATACGAGGCTAATTTTGCATACATTAACTTATACTCAAAGAGATTGTTTGGAGAATATTGAAATACTTGTAGCGAAATAATTTAATACAAAGCGTGTTAAAAGTTCTTGTAATGTGCATGTCAAGTTGATAGGTTGTTGGGAATTAACAAAATAAACTTTCATGAATTTACCCTTCGTTTAGTCATTTTATTATTCCGTTAACCTTGTAGATTTGATCAATCATAAAGTCATGATCTTAAGCATAGTATTTATCGATGATTTTTAAGGCTTTTTACATTGCCTACAGTATATAACAATACAAATATCAGAGGCGAATTTTGCATGGCAATTCAAAGTACGTACATGATCCCTATGTAGGATTATGTTTGGCTTGACCGCTCCTAAGTCGGATTAAGGTTACGCAGATATTGTATTGCATGAGTGAGGTCAATAATAATTTTTTTTTGTAAGAAATATATACATTATATTTAAAATGAAAAATATAATAAAGCTTATTATTACTTTTATATCACAGTGGGATACGGTCTTGGACAGACTTCCGAGAAGTCGTTTTTAGTCTATTTCTGTCTTTCGCAAAATCGATCCCATGTACTTAAAATAAAATGGATACTTTTATAGATACTTGATTTTTATTTGAAAGTTGGTGCTTATTAGAATTTAATAAACATATGCTTAGTAGATTTTAAAATATATTTAAAATTTGTAAACTGACACTGAACGACGCCAGACAGCTTTTAGTTTGCCGGGTCACAAATGGAATAATTAATTTTGTCGTTATATAAAATCTATTTCTACTCTTAGGATACAAGAAGCGATTGCTTCTTCCTTCTCTATAATATAGGGTAGTTATTTATTCTTATAATAAATGCAGTTGCATGCAGTTGTAAATTATTGTGTGTTATGTGTGTGCTTAGTCCGTAACAAAGTTTACCAATATTCGAATATTTTTATTACAAGTAATAAACATAATAATATTAAATTCTTTATTTTAATTACATTTTATTCGTCTACCGTTTCTTATGATGTAGAACTAACTAAATTAACGGCAAAAGAAATAAAATATATGATATATAAATATTAAAATTATATATTTAAATTTATTTTCTTCAAAAGTATTAGTCTATTAATCGAATAGGGGTGCTTATTTTAATCGCAAGGCGTAATGGTGTTTAAGCTGTACTGTGATCCAGTGTAAAGGACTCCGTATTTAGTTATATTATTCATTTATGGGTAAATGAAACGCAATATATTATGGTTTTAATATATTTTCTTGTTTCTATAAAACTCTTACCAATTTTAATAAAGCAATTAATTATGTGGCTGAAATAAATTGTGTCAAGATAATGCAATTGCTAGGTAAACAAGTATGTAAGTTTCTATTTAGTTCTACTAGTTAAAAATGCCATACTGAATTTATAAAAAACTTCTAGACAATCCAATAAACTTACATGCAATGTTCTGAATACACTTAACTGTGTGCTGTTAACATAATTTCTTACCAATTGCTACAAGCTATTATTAATTTATTTAGACTAAATTGAATGGGACTTCTTTTGAATTGGTCTTCGATTTTAATTTCACTTCTTTTCGACAAAAACTCTCTCTTTATAACCAATTCAAATGGGCAACTTACAATAACGGATATTAGTAAATTGAAAGTAAAACTAAAATACGAATAACGAATAAGACTTCAGTAATATTTTAAACTAATTGTACTTGCTCAGATCGATTAAATAGGCTTCATAATAACCACATGTCAATTTCTCATCAATTAAATAGGAATAAGTGAACATGTAAAAGCTTATTTTACCTTAAGTCTTTAAGTTCTGAAAGGTTATAAATAAACGATAAATATTTAAGACCATATAAAATAGAAATAAATGTTGATTACCTCCTACTGCTATTTATACTTCAGTTTTATTTCATCTTTGACACGATTTTTCATGATAATTTTCTACGAGCAAAGTTTTATAGTCCTCCGCCATAAAATATAAAACTATAAAAAGCGAAAGAGTTATAAAGAATTATATTACCATAAATGTTTTATGTACATCGGAAACTATTGTAGTTTGATTTAAAAACACGTTTACATTTACGATGATATACAAATACGGTAGAAAAAAAAACCGCTATGAAATAAGTGATAAACTCTTTAACGTTACAGCGCTGTAAGATGTTTTCTTAAAAGGGTTTCTGATATTAGGTATTCAGTAAAGTATAGATTACACCTGACCCAAAAAGGATACATAGGGTACAGGATCAGTAACAACATACACCTGTAGAGAATGAAAAGAAAATTCGCTGTGTAATACCAAATTTATGTACGACACTAAAACTTACTCACTATTTTTATAGATATTATGTGTAAAGTTATGTAATTGATTAATAATTTTGTAATTAATTATAGAAACTCGTTAATCTATGGCATTATGTTTATTTGAATAAAATATTTTATTACCTATTTTAAAATGTTTGTTTTAGCGTTCATGTTCACTGGACTGAAAGTGGGGTCCAAAATTACGTATTTGTAACATTAGTTGCATTCGCGTAATCAAATGAAATAAAAAAAAACAGATAAATTAAAAGATCTGGTAAAATAAATAGATTCTTAAACATTTCACGATTTCAGCAGCATCAGCGTGAGTATGTCCACTGCTGGATAGAGGCCTTCCCTAACGCACGCCTTCTCCATTAAGTGGTTTTTAGATCGTATTCCGGGTTTGAAAGTGGACCGACTTTTTACATGCCCATCAAACGCATGGATCATCTTACTTTTCAGACAATTGGGTGATTGGCCCAAATTATCCTAACGAACCAAAAAGCAACGATAACACAAAGTTATTTCCCCGTTAGGGCCAATACCACTAGACCAAGGAGGTTCACTACTCTAAGTTCACTACTTGCTTAACAAAAAAAAATTCTATACATCATGCTTAAAATTTCTTTTTATTTTGCAAAAAGTATGTGCTTGAATATTGTCATAACTTTCAAACTGATTTAATTGGTTAAAATATTTAGAAACAAAGAAAAACAAAAATTTTGAACATAGGATTGCCTTCAAAATGATTGCTTAGCTATTACAGTGTAAACTATATATTTTTAATTACTACACGACAACTTGTCACGTCCATATGAAATCTGTGAGTGAAGGCTTTAGAATAATGAAATGTGTGTTGCAGACATATTTCGATTAAATTTGAATGATGGCTTGTTTCAATTAAACCCCATGTATAATATCAGGATTTTGAAATCAATTAATAGTCATAAGTACGTTCACATACGTTGGTGAACCTATTAAATAAATTATTTTACACATCTAATATGATGAAAATATAAACAATCACTACAAAAACATGATTAAATATAAATGTAACAACGATGATAGAAAAACTATAAAGATATTGTCATTGGCAGCGTATACTTATCTATATATAACTAATAATTAACAGTAGCTATTTGAATTGAAGCTAGTTAAATACACAATTAAATCCATCCAGTGCTGAAGAGCTAGCTCTAATGCAAATTTACAATTTTGATCATATAGCCGCATTAGATTAAAATGAGTGATATGACAATAAAAGAAAGATCAAAATAATATATTACAGAATAGTATTTTTGCGTAACCAGTTAAATTATTCAAATAATAAATGTCTTTAAAAACTTTTGAAAAATGTTTTGCACTAACAATACCGAAACAGAAATATATAAAGTAAAACAACACATTCCATTGACAGTAATTTTATTGAGTTGATCACAATAGCAGTTTAATGCCATTTATAAGATGTTAATCTTACGTACATCTGTATATGTAGAATGGTATATCTTAGAAATTATAAGTTACGAAAACAAACAAGTCGAAACTAAGTAAGTCGCGGAAAACCTCTAAATAGTTCTATTGCACTGTTATTGAAGACATTTTGAAGTCAGTCATGTTCAGTCAGTTATTTCCACTTAGCCTTTTATTTATAAAATAATACACTTTGTTAGAGTATCAAATATTTTCAACGCTAGGATTAAATTATTTCATTCAATCATTTCATTCCGAAGCACGTCGCATCATTACGGATCCGTATTCATTGAATATTCGAAAAGCTACCGTAGCGATACTAAGTAGAAACGTATTATTATGCTTAAAACGTACTCTTCTCTTAAAAATGAATGATAAATTTGGTTTCTTTTTAGTTTAAAATCTTTGATTACTTATGAAATAAATTATTTCATTATTTATAAATTTATGAAACTAAAATTTTAATAAAAATTCTATGAAAAAAAAACTTGAGATAATGGAATACAATGCTCACATAATAAAGTTATGCTCCAAGCTAAATAGTTCAACAAAAAAAATAAAAAATGCCACCATTTAAAAATCTTTTCAATATTATTTACAAAAAAATATGTATTCAAATAATAAATTAATTCAAGGATTATCATAGAAAGATAATCCTTTATTATATGAGCATTGTATTCCATTATCTCAGATTCTTCTATGATAGCGATAACTTTTAGGCTAACAGTTAATTCTATATTATGATATATCTTTTTACGAGATACAATTATATAAAATATGTATAATTATAATATTTTATCTTGAGTAAACTAATTATAATTATATAGAATAATAATTATTTGACTTTCTGAAGTAAGCTTAATTAAATGGATACGTTTTTTGATGAATTCATAGGAGGGATAAGTAAAGGAGATATTTAATAATGTATAAGTGGTTGACGACAAAGAGAGGACATCTATTGCCAATATCTCTAACATCAGCCTTTCATAATCTATCCTACATTTAATTTGCAAACGAACATAAATAAACAAATGTTTGAAAACAAAATATTAGCTTGCCAGGTCTTTATGCGGCGATATTATTGAGAAGTTAATTTTATAGCAATGTTGGAAAAACACTGTTTTCTGATTTTCCACTGCTTCATTTCTATTCTCGCAAGGTCCTTGTTTTGTCTTCTTATCATGGCGGCCTTAACATATGAACTGACGGTCGTACGTTCAAATCATCATCATCATAAATTTGTGTTAGTCCTCTGCTAGACTTAGGCTTTCGTGGCCTAGCGGTAGTTAGAAACCGGAAGTAGTGGGTTTGAATAACGTGGGAAATTAACTATGTGTTATCGTTGTTTCCTGGTTAGTTAAGGAAATTTTGACCGATCGTCCAATTATCTGAAGAGTAAGATGATCCATGCGTGGGTGGACATGTAAAAGTCGGTCCACCCGCCCTTCGCATTGGACCAGCTTGTTGGGATACGGTCCTAATACCACCTAATGGAGTCGGCGTGCATTAGGGGAGGCCTATGTCCAGCAATGGACTAATTTACGCATTTTTATCTGATTGTGCCATGCAATCGTATAACCGTTCGTAAAACAAAGCAATGTTAAATTTTGATTATGATAAAAAAGAAGTGTATCCGTTTTCTGTATTACATTTAATTTTGTTTCATATATATATATTTATCTTGATTAATATTAATTTATTTTTATGTCGTAAGTAACTATTGTACGTAATATTAAATATAAACATTTTAAGTATACCATATTACTATGGACTAATTTAATAAATTTGAACATGTATAATGTATTCAAAAATTCATATTATGTGCAATACGCGATTGTGTTTGTTTGTAATAAACCGGAATTTATTATTATATTATTATTTATAAGGAAAAATATGTTTGTTTCTAAACACTTTATAAATTTGGAAGGCCTACTTTTTAGCTTCTGTTAACTGAGCCATTAGTGTGAGAAGTAAAATATAAAGTACTTAAAAGTATTGGTTTAAGATAGTTTGTACAATGTTTACCTATGTACATTAGTTGATCTATTATTATATCATCTATTATTTGAGATTTTAACAATATTCATCCGTGGTTTTAAAAATAATAAACCTTAACATAGAATAACGATTATTTATTGGCGGTTACAGAACTGTTACTCTGTTACGAACTTTGTAGAATAATATATTACAGCTGATGTCAGTTCCCATTCATTACGTTCGTGCACAGAATAAATATTATTGTACCTCTCATATAACACGGCTTAAATGAGTTAAATCTTTATAGGTTTTTGGATATTCAGTATTAGGTAAGTTGGAGAAACTCTGATATATGTAAAGGTGTCTAATGTGAAGTAGTTGTTCACACATTTTGTTGCGCTCTCATAGCAAACGCTTGCTGAACCCCACGAGATAAATCAAAATATTGTACTGTAATATTTTACACCTTTAGAAGGTCAACAAAAAACTTAGCGATGTAACATGTTTTTCACTTACGGTTAAAAACACTACTTTATGGGAACGAATGGTTTATTTGCGAAGCAGTTTTAGGCAATATATGTATTTAATAAAGATTAATATGGCTCTGAATGTCATGTAATTTATTGTCACTGGTCATTTAATAAGAATGAAGCATGATTTCACCTTATTTATTGTCCTTGTGCCAGTTTTTGTGACATATCTTATCGTCTATTTAGGGTAGAGACTGGAAAGAGACAGGAGTCGATGCTAAGCAATATCCTGTTAATAAGGAATTAAGCGAAAGGCGCAATATTCTTGCGCTGTATTATTGGTAAATACCTTGAATGTCTTCTTATTTTCTTTGTAATTTGTTGAATACTGATGACATGTTGGTCGATATTGTTATAGAAAAGGCGTGCATACTTTAATGTAGATTTTTTAAGATACGTAAGTGCTTCTTTTATATGTGGTAAGGACCGTAATAAGGTTCATGGCAAGTAAGATGAATGGCGTAAACTAAAGTGATTAAATTGTTATGTTCAACATATCTGTTGCAAATGGCTTTATTTGTACGACTTTAATTATACTACTTTTATATATGATAAATGTGCCTGATCGGCAAATTCATTTGAAAAAACCTACACCAAATGTTAACGCAATGATTCTATTATGAAATTTTTTTGTATTTATTATTATTTTTTTAAAACACAATAAAAAATAATAAAAATGTCGCCCATGGCACTAAAAATATTATACGGGATAATCCTATATAACCTTTTTTAGATTGGACCTATTATAATTAAATATTGAAGCAATTTTCTGCCGACATTGTAGGATACAAGATCGAACAAAATTGTTCGCTGCCACACCCCTTTATAAATCGCACTGGACCAGCGTGGCGGAATATGGTCCAAAAACCTCTAAGGGAGAAGGCGTTCATTAGAAAAGGCTTATGTGCAGCCGTGAACTTACACAGGCTGATGATGATGATGACATCCTCATATCTAAAAATATAAATAGAAATTTCTTGTTAATTGCAAACTTTTTCTTCAAAAATTAACTACCTTTTTACATCATTAAAACTGCTGGGCCATCTTTTATTTAGGTTTGAAAAATTATTTCAATTGAAAACTAACGTATTTAAATCGAAAAATCAAGGGAGAGAACCTTTTTTGTGTGGCTTAGATGAGTTCCAATTTCGAACAGTAAAATGTTATTGTTCTTCCGAAGCAAATACCAATGAAGTTGATCTTTGACTCGCATATTGAATTGTTTATATTCTCTTTTCTGGGGCAAAAATTTATTCAGATGATCGGATTCAATAAAGAATATGGTTTAATTGCAAAGTTATTATACATTAAGAATATGCTATGAACAAATTATAAAAATATTTGCTATCAATTCCTTAAATGTTTCATTAAAAACCAACCCCCCCGTTATTAACAACAAATCAAAAGGATATTTATTTTATTTTTATAGTTGGACTTCATGCAGCCGTTTCTACTACAACATAGTTCGATTAGTCTACGACACTATTGAATTATAGAATTAATTGGGACAAAATTTTATTAAATACTAGTTGACCAGGCAGACTTCGTACTACCTCAATCGATACATTAAAGATCTATACTTTTGTATAAATATCAATCTACAAACAAAAGAAATCTGATAAATAGTTAACAATTGTAGCTAATATAGTAACCGTATTTAAGTGAAATCAAGTTAAC
The DNA here is from genome assembly GCA_029286875.1 of Lamproptera curius. NCBI lineage: Eukaryota > Metazoa > Arthropoda > Insecta > Lepidoptera > Papilionidae > Lamproptera > Lamproptera curius. Next base: position 269,568 of record JAGSMT010000039.1, on the reverse strand, counting down.
TTTTCACCTCTTGAGAGAAAATATGTAGGCAGAGAGCTATAATTTATTTCGCTCCATTCCGATTTATATACATATATATATATATATATATATATATATATATATATATATATATATATATATATATATATATAGATTATGCCTGTCTATAACCTACATTATTTTACATTAAACAACATTATTGATAATCCAGATATTAAAATAATTTCCCTAAAGTTATATAAGTGTAAAAATTTGGATTAAATAAATTGATTTTATTTTAGTTGCGTTTATTTTATTGAAGGCAAAACTTGTTTGGAATCGGAAAATTAATATTGAAATGTAATGTTCTGCGTAATATTCAATGAAAATTATATAATTGAATCGCTTATGTTTGCGTAATATTAAATGATTCATAAAATTACAATGCAATCGATAATAGTTATTCATGCTTATAAGAAATAATTTATTTCGTTAATTGGAAAATGAGGAGCCATACTTAGCTCCAGTACACATTTTTAAACTTATTTTTTTAGTTTTTTTTGCTAGCTACGCAGGCAGACGGGCAGTCGTTCGTCAGAAAAAAATGTGTCCATTATGCCCAAATTTTTATAAATATTGGTGAATAAAAGTCATATTTTTAAATGGTTTTATTTAGCCATCGAAATGCTCCTTAATCATGTTCCCATGATATCCCCAACATAGTAACAATAAATAAAAAAGCAAAAAAAAATAAATACGAAACTGCTACATAACGAAAAAGAAGGCTCGAAAAGGCAAAAGAAAAGTATAGAACGAAACATACATAGGAAAGTAAAAGTAAAAGTGAAAGAAACACCTGAGCAACATGATAACAGGTTAATAGCACAACGTGAGAGACAAAGGCAGCTGGTAGAGTCAGAAACACCTGAGCGTCATGAGTGGACGTGCTAACATCACAACGTGACAGATGAAGAGAGCGAACAGCTTCAGAATCACTTACGCGTCATGAGTCCAGACAAAGATTACAACGTAACATATAAGAAGAGCTATTAGCGTCAGGAACACCTGAGCAACATGAGGCCAGGTTATCAGGACGGCATGAGAGACGAAAGGAGTTAGAAGCTTCAGAAACACCTGAGCAACGCCACGACAGGTTAAAAACCAACGTGATAGTGCACAGCAACGCAGAGCTGAAAATCATGTACAAGCGTTTGAAAATACTATTAACACATCGTGTATACACGTTTGTGACATTTGCACAGAGCATTATTTTCCAAGATCTTCCAGCCAGGTGGGTATCGTTGTAGTTACAGAACGTTTGAAAAATTTGAACATCACAAGAGAATTCACAATATCTCGCGAAAAAGTTTACAGCGCTTTAAGATGGTTAACTAGAAATAACCCGCTTTATAGATTTGTTTATTTATTTATTTGCTGATTGCACTTCAGGAAACTTGGCTCTTACCTCATGAAATATCATATCTTGGAGGCATAACTAATTATTTTGGATACTCCGGAAAATCAGCTGTTGATACGTCTATGGAGTGCTAAAAGGGAGACCTTACGGCAGGAGTCACTTTATTGTGGCGGAAATCTTTGTTTACGCTCAGTATCAGAACTATCGTGTACTAGTGATCGCATTATCAGTATAAAATTGTTATAGGAGACTGCTCGATGGTGATATTTTCGGTATATATGCCTGACAGAATATACGAGCATTTTGAGTGAAATAGTTTCAATAATTGATTGTATAAATATCGAAACAGTTTTCATCTTTGGAGATTTTAACGCGCATCCTGGAGAACTATTTAGTAAAGAACTCATGCATGTTTGTGAGGATCAATTATGGACGTGTATTGATATGCAATTGTTAGATAGGGATACACATACATTTGTAAGTACTGCTAACGGTGCCCTCCGTTGGCTGGACCACTGTCTAGTAACAAACGCTGCGAAGAAACTTGTTATTGACGCCTCGATACTATACGGTGTTTACCACTCTGATCACATTCCGCTAATTGTTGATTGTAATATCAGCTTAATACAGCCAAAAATTGTTATTCCATCGATCTCTTATAATAATGTGATTTGGGGTGAAAGGGATATAAATGAAACAAATGATTTTACTAATTTTTGTAACTCAAAATTAAGAGATATTGACTTTCCAACTGTTTTTCAGAAATGTGCTTACAGTATGTGCTCGAATATAAATCATGGTCAGGTGTTAGATGATATGTATAAAAATATTGTTAATATACTGAAGGAGGGTGCGCAACACAGAAATAACATAAATAGGGTTAAAAAAGATCACAACAAAAAACATGTCGTAGGATGGAACCGTTATGTTCGCACTGCGCATGTGAAGGCTCGTCAATGCTATCGAATATGGCTACTGCATGGTAAGCCTACGTGTGGATATATCTACAGGAACATGTATAATTCTAGAAAGCATTTTAAATCAAAGCTAAAATTTTGTCAAGATAATCAGCTATAAAAAATGGATAATATTGCATCACATCATTCGAAAAGAATTTAAAAACTTTTGGATTGCAACAATAATCTCGATCCGAAACCGAGTCTCCCTATAAGCATTGCAGGCTTGCAAGAACCATCTAAAATCGCTAACGCATTTCACTTGCAATTTAAAGTTGATCAACTTGTTCCTAGCATACAGAGAGTTTTCAGCTGTAAAGATGTTAATGCTGGTAATTTAAATGTTAGATTCACTGTTAAAGAGGTAGCGATTCAACGCATGGTACGAGGTAAATCTCCGGCCACGACGGCCTCAGCATCGAACATCTTAAGTATGCCGGACCTCGTTTGGCGTGGGTTCTTGCATTATTTTATAATTTATGTCTTTAGCCATTGTTATTTGTCTAAGGTTTTAATGCATGCAATCGTAGTGCCTGTAATTAAAACAAAACTGGAGATGCTTCAGATATTTCCAACTACAGGCCAATATCACTCTCTACTATTTTGGCCAAGGTGTTGATAGTTTGCTAAACAAACAGCTTACTAAAACAATGACCATCTGATACCCAGTTTGGTTTTAGGGCCGGACTTTCTACGGAAAGTGCAATACTTGTACTAAAGCAGACTGTTCAGTATTATACAATTAGAAAACGCCTGTTTTTGCCTGCTTTTAGATTTATCGAAGGCATTCGATATGGTCAATTACGATGCCTTATGGCAAAAACTTAGTAATGAAAATACAATTGCACCTGAAATAGTCTCTATCCTGGAGTATTGGCATAACAAGCAGACGAACAGTGTAAAGTGGGCTGGTGCTTACTCTAATATATACAAAATGAATTGTGGTGTCAGGCAAGGAGGTCTAAGCTCACCCCAATTATTTAATATTTATATTAATCAACTGATGGATGAACTCAGGGATACTAAAGTAGGGTGCCATATTGATGGAGTTTGTATAAATAACATAAGTTATGCAGATGACATGGTGTTACTGAGCCCATCTATTGGTGGATTAAGAAATTTTTACAAACGTGTGAGCAATATGCTCTAGCTCATGGTCTTAAATACAACGCTACAAAAGTGGGGTTAGGTCTTTCAAATCGAATACCGACACCACTTTTCCTCATCTCCCAAAAGTATTAGCTAAATAATATAGCACCTCGAGACTGACAAAATTTAAATGTTTGCGTCACTGGATCACTGAGAACTTAAAGGATGACAGTGATATAGAGAGAAACGTAGGTCCCTGTCAATACGAGGTAATATGCTAATCCGCAGGTTTGCACGATGTTCGATACAAGTAAAAAACACTATTTAAAGCGTATTGTCAAACGATGTACACGTGTAGTCTTTGGGTATCGTACACTCAGCGGTATACAACAGCCTACGAGTGCAGTACAATAACACGTTTAGGGCGTTGATGGGGTTGCCTTGGAGATGTAGCGCTCTGGTATATTCGTAGAGTTACATACTGATGGTTTCTTTGCGCTTATGAGAAAACGGTGTCCTCATCGCAATGGAACGTTTACGCTGGAGCACTAATAACGTCCTACGTGTATTTGCAGATCGCTGGGTCCTCCTCTTTGCTTTTAGATGGATCCAACTCCATACAAATTTATGACATCACCACTGCTAATTGTTTATTTATCTTATCTTGTCTTTGATAGTTTTATGTTTATATTATGTAAAAATTTTGTTATCCTTTGTGCTGTATTAATTTTTCATTAAGAATTATTAACGAAATTGTTTTTAAGTTAAGTTTAATATTACGAAAATGTTATGAATTTTTAATCTGAAATAAATGTTATAATAATAACAATAATAGAGATGTACGCATCGATGAAAATGTCCAGATTAGTGAAAAAACTTAATAAGACTTAGTGTGCCAGTTATAACTGAAAACGGTGAACCTGAAAGAATTGAAGTTCCCAATGTATTGGCTAGTATTAATGACGTTGTTAGAATTATTCGGGATTCATGGCAAGGTGACCAGCGTTTTCACTTCGGAATTTGTCAGCGTGCAATGTAGTGCAATGTTATTAGCTAATATTTTAAGGGTTGCCATTCTCAACCCTAGTCAATGGGACGTTAATATTTTAAATGCCAACATGCTAGAGGGATACTCCCTATATTTTCAAATTCGTGCACTACTGAACTAAATCAAACAGCTTATTTAGAAATACGTAATTTCATGTCGTCAAATAAAACGTATAAATTTATGGGAAGCGATTTTCTATAGACTACGATGAAGACACTCCTCTTTATGGAAGTCATCAAGACACTAACAATACTAACAATATTGGAATGACTTTCATCTCAGCTTTAACACAATTATTTGACGGCTATTCTTCGGTGATATTGACAGCTTCTAGTAAATCTGTCAGCGTATTTGACTGTGAGGATAAATACTATTTCGCAGACTCCCCTCATACGGCCCTAAAGGGTCACCAACATCTGTAAGTGGCAGATCCTGCGTAATTGAGTGCGACATTTTGCGAGAACTTTGCCGTATCTATAAAAGATGCCTTGGGGCGCGTAATGTTGCCGACATTCTAACACGTGTAGACGTACACTTCAGAGAAGATGTCATCACCCATCAGTCGGTGCAAGTACAACGATAACTCTCGAATCCGATATCTGTGACTGTTCCTATACTGTTAGTACATGCTGTAGACATTGACGTTACAAAAGGATTAGTAAATGGCGCAATAGGCCACATTACAGAAATTGTTTGGCCTTAGTTCCGTCGAACCCAAATGTACGAAACAGATATACCATCAGTTCAAATTGACTTTGGCAGGGACGGCATGCACGGTATTTACCCTTAAGCCATACAGTTTCCAGCAAAATTCAATTATGGTACGGTTGAAAGAAGGATGTTGCCCTTAGTTTTGTCATCGGCATCCACCGTCCATAAAATGTAGGACAGCACCGTCGACGATGCAGTAGTATATTTGGGCTCAAAATTGTTTGAGGAAGGACAAGCTTACGTGGCCCTAAGTCGAGTCAAGTCTCTGAAAGGGCTTTGTATTGTTGAATTAGATTGTACTTAATTTTTAGGTAAGAAACCATGTTATAATAATGCACTTAATTAATTAAATAGAATAAGGAATATTCGGTAGACAATTTCGCTAAATACTAAAAAATAAAAAATCAGTAAAAAACTTTTAAGTTAAACGGCATATTAGTAGCTCGGCGTTCGCTGGTGAAGCCGCCACGGCTGGTTATTGATGGTCAAAACCTCCAGTTACGATTATCGTAAGTCGATTCAGCGGACCCTGGAATCCGGAGCTATGAGTTTTCGGATGCGACCGGGATAAACCGCTAGGATGATGATGATGACGATTATAATAAGTCGATGCAATCTACACTTAGTATAGTAGAAAGTAATACAGAAATAGTTAATGGGCCCCACGTTTTTATTTTAGTCTAATATGCCTAAAAGCTATTCTGCCCATTACTAAAATATTTCTGAACTAGAAGGTCAAAATACCTACTTTTTATAGTGTGGGCTGCTACCAAGCAAAACCTGGTGTTAGTGTTCTTTCATGAACTGCCTTTCGGCCGCTGACATGGTTCATGTTATGGCAACCACTACCATCACAGATATAATGACCAAGATCACCTACGTAGGTTGATAGGTAGGTAACTATTTATTTATTTTGTAGTTTTCAGTGCACATAAAATAAAACCGTTTAACTTAAAAGTTTTTTTACTGATTTTTATTTATAATAGATCGAACAAATTGAATGGAAATATCATGAGAATCGGTTATAAACCTTAAAACAATATCAAAACAAATTAGTGAAACAGTCAATAATAATAACATTCATAATGAAAAAAAAGTCTATATACGAGGCTAATAATTGCATACATTAACTTATACTCAAAGAGATTGCTGTTAAGGCGAATATTGAAATACTTGTGCGAAATAATTTAATACAAAGCGTGTTAAAAGTTCTTGTAATATGGCATGTTCAAGTTGATAGGTTACTTGGGGAATTTAATACGCAAACTTGTACTTACAAATATTGGTAACATTCGGCGTTGAAATATCCGAAATTAACTTTGATGAATTTACCCTTCGTTTAGTTATTTTATTATTCCGTTAACCTTGTAGATTTGATCAATCATAAAATCATGATCTTAAGCATAGTATTTATCGATGATTTTATATTGTATTGCATGAGTGAGGTCAATAATAAAATTTCGTTGTGAGAAATATATACTTTATATTTAAAATGAAAAATATAATAGAGCTTATTAGTACTTTTACGTCACAGTGGCACACGGTCTTGGACAGACTTCCGAGAAGTCGTTTTTAGTCTTTTTCTGTCTTTCGCAAAATCGATCCCATGTACTTAAAATAAAACATATGATATAAATTTATAAATAATTGATTTTTATTTAAAAGTTGGTGCTTATTATAATTTCATAAACATGTGCTTAGTAGATTTTAAAATATATGTAAAATTTGTAAAATAACAGAAATAATAATGTTCATAAGTCGTATATTCACCATGGTCAATAAATTTAAAAGCGATAATACATTTCACAAAACAATTACTCAGGTAAAGTTTTAACAACAAATATGACTGACTTCAAAACGAAACAGCTATACTTAATGTAATTAACGTAAGCTAAGAATCCTTTGCTTGTATGCCGTCGGCTAAAAGAAAATACTGTCTCGTTTTACCAAGGACACCTAGTTTCTTGGAAGCCAATTTGGCTTTTTCTTCCAGATAACCACGAAATTGAACGTTACTCGAGATGTCGTCGCCAAAAATACCGTTGAATCAGCGCTACTGAGGTGAGTGCCTTCAAACCGTAGGGATACGACAAAAGGTATATTTTTGTGGTGCAAACTTGTATCTTAGTAGTCCAATTCAATCCCACTAAGACACAAGTTAGCTGTCCCCAATTCAATATTTTATTTAGTAGAATCTCTACTTCAGACTCAAGTTTGTTCCGTATCTCTTCAACGCATATCTGAGAAATAGTTGCTTGGCCGGTATATAGAGTACCTCAGTACTAGCATCAGCATAACTGTGGACGTTAGGGATGAGCAAAATATCGTTAATATGAAGCTAAACAAGCGTTGGGGATAGCACACAGCCTTGAGGGACACCAGCATTCACAGCTACTGTGTTGGAGCATTCACCGTCAACAACGACTTGAATACTCCGATCCGTGAGTAAGCTGGATATTTATCTGCATAATTTCTCAGGGAGCCCGTAAGATGGTAGTTTCTCTAGAAGTGCCCCGTACCAGACCTAATCGAAGGTTTTCACACCATCCAATAACTGTCACGGCCTTCCTCCTGCTTTCCACCGCCTCCACCTACCTGTGAATCAAGTAGATTAGGAGATCACCAGCCGAACCGACCTCTTCGAAAGCCGTACTGGCGATCGTTGATCAGGTGGTGATTCTCCATGTATCGAAGTAGTGCAGATTATTGTGCATTGAGATGAAGAGCACCCAAGAGATCTGCTTTTATTTTGTGGTTTGGGCCAGGAAGTCATCCACTTACAGAAAATACTGTAAGCAGCTATGACAAGAGCGCAAAAGATCCGGCTGCCCAAAAGCAGGTGAACTAGTATCTCACCAATTAAAGGATCTGAATGGAGAGTTGTATTTCCTGTAGAGCTGTGATATATATATATATATGGCGCAACAATTAGGGTCACTGCGCCAAGCGGCTTGTCAACCACTTACTTCAGTAGTACGACTACTATCCAGTGGTTTACAAGGTGACTTCTCGTGTTTTCAAAGAAACTAGTGGATTTGTTGTTTATCTATGTTACATTTTTTATGGTCGGACTTATCAATTGCAATCACAAGAAAGTTGTTCTTTACTCGTTATTATATTTAATAAATAATAGCCAAATTGCTCTCTTTTGTTGAAAATATAAAAATTTTATTATTTATTTTTAAACCTCTAAATACGTATAATCTGCAAGACATCTGTATTACAGTTCAATAACGTTGGACGAGCATAAAATATATACATATATATCATACATCTTATACTTTAACTTAGAGAAAATAATTACATTGGGGGTTTAATAAAGAAATTAAGTGAAAAAGCGAACTGCTTTGTTGTTTTATAAGTCGATATAATCTCAAACGTTTTGTATTGTAGTGCATAATGATTATATTTTATGAAAATTGTTTTGTTTATCCCACATATAATTTTAAACATATTATATAATAACTGCGACTATGTTTATGAATAACTATATGCAATAAAAGTAAGTATCGAACTGTGTAAGGAAAGACGAACATTATTTTCCGCTCCAAAATAAGTTACACCATGACACGAGGAAATTACGTTTGGATACACCTGCGATTTGTAAGCGTCACTTGTAATGGTTTCCGTTTTATCTGTCATAATAATAAAGGACCCGACGGAAGTCGAGCAAAAATAAAATTAATGATATTAAGCGTAGCGTTAGGTAATCTGTTATGAGGAGAGCTTTTTAGTTATGATTTATAGATAAATAAATGTTAAGAGACAAAAAAGCTTTGATATTCTTATTAACTTCAAATTATGATAAAAGAAAATAAGATTCTATGCACAAGATTTTATGAGGAAAATTTTACAAGTGTGATACTGAATAAAAGCATTATTATCATAAATTTTAAAATTGTATTATTAAAATAGTGTTTTCCTTTCGAAATAACTGCACCCTGATCAATTATACGCTTAATGGAATACGTAAATCAGTTATTCAAGCATATCATAGCAGCTCACTGAATCTGTAAATATATTATTTTATACATTGTTTTGAGTTTGAATCAAAATTTAATTAATCAATCATCATCATCAGCCTGGGTTAGTGGGTAGACCGACTTATTACATGCCCATCCGACTCAGGGATCAAATTACTTTTCAGTCAATTTGGTGGTCGACTCAAATTGTCCAAACCAAACATAAAACAATGATAACATCATCATAAGCCTGTGTTAGTCCACTGCTGGACATAGGCCTCCCCTAATACACCCCTATCCATTAGGGGTTTGGACCGTATCCCACCACGCTGGTCCAATGCGGGTTGGTGGGTGGACCGACTTTTTACATGCCCATCCGACACATGGATCATCTTACTTTTCAGACAATTGGGTGATCGGCCCAAATTGCCCTAATCAACTAGGAAACAACAATGAAAATTTGTTGCGTCCCCGCAGGATTCGAACCCACGACCTCCGGTTTCTAAAGCACACGCCCATACCACTAGGCTACGGAGGCAGTTTCACAATGATAACACGAATTCGTTTTCCTAGCGGCATTTAAACCCACGACCTCCGGTTTATAAAACAAAGGCCAACACCGCTAGGCCACAGAGGCGGTCGTTCCTATCCATACTATAATCTAATTTAATACATTATAAACATTGTGTATTTGTTATCTTAGTGATTTTTTACGTGTCCGTCAAATCGTCTTCCGTCCCAGAGAATCAGGTAATAAACTGACATTGGCCTTCACAACCCGGAAAAAATAATAACACAATGTTGTCTTTTGATAGGATTAGAACTCATAACTGCCGGCAGCCACCGTAAAGGAAAGGGTCACTACTATTAAGTGCCGGAGGCGTTTGTTATTTCACAGATGGTAACTTCTTCGGATTACACAAACTAGTTTAATCTATTATAATTTGTTATTTTTCTTTATTATCTTCGAACTAACTAGTCTTTAACTAATATGCAACCATAACAGTTTTGTGGATCAATTTTAATTATATTTCTTTGATAAAATTTAAGTAATTAAAGGTACAATTTTTGAAAGAAGAAATACTTTAGACAATGCAAACTTCAATTGCCTACCGGAATATTATTATTATTTATGTTGTCCATTAAGCTAACTCTTTTTGTCCTTGGTAGAGAGCAGTTTGATAATTATTCATGAAAATATTACTTATATATATTACTTCCACAACATGTTCTCGAAAAAGAAAGAACTGCAAGAACAAGTAATCATTGAAAGAAAAGGAAATTTCGATACCATCAAATACGACATAAACTTTAGTACAAATTAAAAATGAGATAGTCTCAAACACAAAAAAACACTATCATATTTCATCCAACCTATAGTGACCATGCGCAAACAGATTCATACAACTCCAAAAAAGAACAAACCAAGCAAGAGTACAATGGCATCAATTATTTCGGATGAGTTATCAAACCAGAATACTCGGTTTCCTAACAACCAAAACTCAAACCACTAACAACCAATCAAACAACACAACAAGACAACAACAATAGAATTACCCTCCAAATGACAATGGAGAACAAATAAAAGCAAACGCTCAAACCATTTCTTCCAAGCCTGGCTGGTCACGTGAAGAATACGACCAAAACCTCCAATGAATACACAAAAGACAAAAGAAATATCCGAATAAATACAAACTAACGATCGACATACAACGTTCGAACTCTATCGTACGACCGCCAACTCAATTGGAAGAGGTTATAAAATATAAAATATGACATCATCGGAATATCGGAAATAAGAAGACAGGGAAATAAAATACTTGAATACGAAAACTTCAATGTGAAGAATAGGACAAACCCTGCAAGTAGGGTTGGTTTCATAATTAATAAGTCTCTGAAGAACATATAATAAGTCTTCAATGGAATAACAGAGCGATGGGGCAACCTAAATATAAATATACAAGGTCATAAGATATCTTTATACAAGCTATGCAAACAGAAGCGGCAAGAACATGATATTGAGAATTTACAATACAATCGAGAAACCTTAGGTACAGTCACAAAAACTACAATATATAATGGGAGATTTAACAGCAGTGGAATCCCTAAAGATGACGAATATTTAGTTACTAAAAACACGCTACAGAGTGAGAGAAAATAGAGGACAAAAGACTAGTAGAGTTCGCACTACTTAGATAAACTAATGATAATAAACACATGTTTTAAAAAGGTAAAGGTCGAAGATGGACTGCGAGTCTCGACGGAAAATACAAAAACGAAATCGATTATATCTTGTCAAACCAACCTGGAAATATTCAAAATCATCGAACGCTAAATTTGAACACAATTCTGACCATAGAATGCTCAGGTCAACAATAACATTAGTCAAACAAAATATCAAGAGCCAAATTTACAAATAGTCAATTTAGCAAACTTAAGAGCGAAGAAGAAAAATTAAGTTCAACGAAAACTAATATCACAGCTATCTGCATCTACAACTTTCTGCAAAGACGCCCAGTACAATACTGCTATGACAAAATAGAAAAGGCTATCATCTCTAGCTTAAAACAAGCACGACCAAAGAAAGAAGAAAATAAACAACACAAAATATTATCTGCAACTACAGAGAGGCTATTGAAGAGAAGAAAGAATTACAGAAAACTAAAACAAATCAAGGAGCAGAAAAACGAACTGAATGCACTATACAAAGTAGTAAATAAACATATTAAAGCAGATTACGCAAAATATAAACAAACCACAATAAAGAGTATTTACAAAGAAATGGAAGTACAAAGAAGGCCTTTAAGAAACTCAAAACAAATACAACATGGATAGAAGGACTGAGAAAAAGATACAGAACTGCTCACAAGAAGCGATATCATAGCAACTGCAACAGAATTTTACAGGATCTTTACAGCAACAAAGACACAACAGACACAAATCTCAACACAGAAACATATACCTCACATGGAAATAACGTTAAACCAATAGATAGAACAGAAATAACTGACGCAATTAATAAACTAAAACTAGATAAGAGCCCTGGTTCGGACAACATTACCAACGAAGCATTGAAAAAGGCCATACAGCTCTGGCTGTACCACTAGTTGAGCTGTTTAACAAAATCCTGCAAAATTCTGAAACTCCATCCCAATGGTCCGAATCTAACATCATACTAATATATAAAAGGGCGACCGAAGGACATCGGAAATTACCGACCAATCAGCCTGCTACCAAGTCTTTACAAATTGTTCTCTACAATTATAAACAAAAGGATGACCGACACATTGGTGAAGAGGCAACCGGTGGAGCAGGAAGGCTTCAGAAGGGTTTTTCAACGGTCGACCATATCCATACTCTTGAGTTGATAATGGAAAAGTATCAGGAAAACAAAGATCACTCTTTATAGCATTCATCGACTACCAGAAGGCTTTTGATACGGTAAGACATGTAAGCATCTGGGAATGCCTGAAAGAACAAGGAGCAGAGGAAAGATATGTAAAATCATCAAATCCATATATAAAACCAACAAGGTAAAATTAAACTTGAAACCTTAGGTTCAAGCTTCCCAATAGAAAGAGGAGTGAGACAAGGAGACCCGCTATCTCCGACAATATTCATAGCTGTCCTCGAGTCTATCATTAGCAAGCTAGATTGGAGCCAACAAGGGCTATACATAAGCGGCACTTACTTGAGCCACCTGAGATTCGCAGATGACCTAGTATTACTATCCGAGTCATCTTACCAACTACAGAACATGGTAGAAGCTCTGAACATGGCTAGTAAAAAGGTAGGTCTGGAAATGAATACTACAAAGACAAAGACAATGACAAACAGCATAACAAGACCAATAATAATCAATAGCAAACCATTGGAATACGTTGATGAATATGTCTATTTGGGAAAAACTATAAGTTTCCTCAGAAAAAATAAAAATATAGAAATAGAGAAAGAATAAAATAACATGGAACAAATATTGAGTCTCAAGGATGTTTTCAAAAGTAATCTACCACAAGCCATAAAACCAAAGTCATGAATTCGAACCTTCTGCCATGTCTGACATATGGTTGCCAGACGTGGAAATTCACTGCTGAAACAAGAAAAAAGATAAACGTTTGTCAGAGAGGACTCGAAAGAAGCATGTTAAATATAAGGAAATTGGACAAAATACGCCATACTAAAATAAGAAAAATAACAAAAGTAACAAACGCTTTAAGTTACGCAAAAAAATTGAAATGGAAGTGGGCCGGTCATGTTGCCCGGCTAACAGATCAAAGATGGACCAAAAAAGTAACTTTATGGAACGGACCACTAGGCAAAAGAACAAAAGGTAGACCTATTACAAGATGGGAGGATGATATCAAAACGATAGCTGGACCAAACTGGATAAAAGTAGCTGAAGACAGAAACAAATGGGAGTCACTGGAGGAGGCCTTTACCCATTCTGGGGTTCCGTAGAATAATTAAAAAAATATTCGTCATATTATACATTAAGAAAGAGAGTTATACTAACATAGATTAAACTATTTTAACTAACACATACTTAGTAGATACATGAGAAGTGTAAATTTCTTTTACTGGAAAAAAAAGGCTTTTTTATTTTTATTTTATTTTATTTTATTTATATTACTTACAGATTTTGTATGCTAACCTGAGTACATAATTTGTACTGATCGTCATTAACTGTACTACTTTCATAAACTGTCATGAATAAATACAATGTTGTAATCTCTTTATTTTGATTATGTAATATTAAATGAGCTCTTAGATTTTCTTTCAATATTCTTAACGATCCATGCTCGCAGGCAGATTTCTGCCCGTAACCATGGATTCTGCAAAATAAGTGAGACGTCAGGAATCATCATCTTAGGCGAAAGGTTTCCTATCCTCCTCCAGACATAAGCCTCCCCCAAAGATTTTTACAATTATAGGTTCAGCGCCACCCTCATCCAATCGTTTCCCGCGACCTTCACCAGATCTTAGGTCCACTTCCGGTCCGTGGTTGCCACTTTTACTTTTCATCACCATCAGCCTTCAGATCTGCGTGAATTGTGTCTTGCCCATTGCCACTTATTTCTCGCGAACGCCGGCCCTGCAAGCTGTTCCAAGTGTGATAGGCAAGCCCACCTCTGTCTTCTCTAGCCAAAGTGGATTTGCTATGGATGAGGAGTGTCAGTAAGCAGTATCACTGCTTTTTGCAGCCAAAACGGAGTCTTTTACTAAGGCCACCGCCACAGACTGGAAATTATGTGATTGAAAGGACATAGATCTGGCTTCAATTTTCTTAATAACATTCTAAAAATTTTGTTATTATTTTTTAAGAGAAGTAAATTATAAATTACTAAAATTATGCTTGTAAGCATTAAAAAAATTACTAGTTAAGAATATAGGATAGAATAGAATACAGGCCACTGGCATATTCCCATTGAATTTTAATAAAGGGTGATAATATTCTTCCGCCTACGTAACTTGAATGAAACTTGCCTTTCTAAGGTCATTTCACTAAATATTAATAAAAACAAAACTTACAAGATCAAAACTTAGTTGATTTTTAAAACTTAAGTAAAAATTAAACTTGAACAGTTTACGTTGAGATTAATATATGGCTATTCATTTAGGCCTTTATTGCGTAGGGTAAAAACTGTATAAACCCTTTGTAGTTTATTTTAAATTTCTTTGTAATAAGTGTAAGCGAAACAATAACGCAGTTAATTATTTCTTTTATTTACGTGATTATTATACATATTAAATCCAGTAATTTACGGATTTTATATATATGCATTCCGACGTTTCGGATTCTTTCCAGCATCCATGATCACGGGCAGACGAAGTTGGTATATGTCTGTATCTCAATGTTTTGTAAATAGAAATAGCTTTGGTTTATTCAAGAAAAACAATTTTGCATAATTTTAATCATGCTTTAAGGTGCCTGAATTATGATTTGATTCCCTTATTAACATTAAGTTTGTGTATACATATTATAGATATCATCATCATCAGCCTTTGATAGTCCACTGCTGGACATAGGCCTCCCCTAATACATCCCTATCCATTAGAAGTTTTGGACCGTATCCCACCACCACCACGCTGGTCCAATGCGGGTTGGTGGGTGGACCGACTTTTACATGCACATCCGACGCATGGATCATTTACTTTTCAGACAGTTGGATCGGCCCAAATTGCCCTAACCAACTAGGAAACAACAATGAAAATTTGTTGAGTCCCGCAGTATTCGCCTATACCACTAGGCTACGAGGCATTTTAGATATAAGAATATTTAATTTCTAAAATATTTTATAAATTAAATTCGTGAAAAATGAAGGTAAGACAAGTTATTTTAAATTAGAAATAATTCATCTTTCCAAAACTAATAATTTTGGAACAAATATAGTATATGTTTATGAAAATTCTTATATATGAAACTAGTAAGAACTAGATTTCATCAAAAGATTTTATTTGTATTATCTGAATAAAGACTTGTTGATAAATCGAAGTGATTGCTGTAGGCGCAGAACTTAAATTAACAGTACTTTAGGAAAACTTTGCCATTACTGCAATTAAATCACCAGGCCAAAATTGACATAAATTAATTATGTGAAAACTTTTGGTAATAGATGTTAATTATAACTATAAAACAGCCCGCCTATGGCTCTGTCTGTGTTACTATTAGATCTTTGGATTAGATTATCTAATAAAAGTAGCTTTTTACTCAAGGATAATAGCTTTCTAGTAATGCAAGAATATTTTAAATCTCTCTAGTAGTATCGAGCCTGTTTAAAACCAATTTAAGGCTAAATCTCTTTATAATATTAGGCAACTATATTTGGATAGCTTGATTCACGAAGCTTTCAGCTCATTTCCATTTCATGTGAATTAATTCTCAAACTAGGAAGGTAATTTAATTCGCTGTGACGTTACGTATCTAATAATCGTGGTGAGTGTTTCTATATGTACCTTATTCGACTTTCAGAAATTTCGATTGTGTTTTGATCTAAGAAATTAGGAATGTTATTTTTTGTTGATTGGATGATATGTCCTGTAAGTAAGTATTGCTAGATGATCGACATGTAGAAACAAAAATCTTAAGAAAATATCAAGTAAAGTCGTAACGAATAAAGGCTTCCTTGCTAGCGATAACTTGATAAAATGAATGGTGGATAGTCCACCATTCTCTCTTACTGAACACTAATTTAAGCAGGAACTTCATCATCATCATCATTAGCAGCCCTTCTCCGTCCACTGCTGGACATGGCCTTTTCAATGAACGCCAAGACGGCCGATCCCTGCTACTCGCTGCCAATTTGAACCGGCTACTGCGCGGAGATCGCATCCCACCTGGTCGGCGGTCGACCAACGCTCCGTCTTCCCAAACGCGGCCTCCACTCCAGAACCTTATTGGCCCATCGGCCATCGGTTCTTCTTACTACATGGCCAGCCCATGCCACTTTAACGAGCTAATCCTATGCACTATGTCGTGACCTTAGTTCTTTGGCGGATAAATTCGTTACAAATTTTATCCGACAAAGAAACTCCAACATGGTGCTCTCCATAGCCCGTTGAGCTACGGCAAATTTGTGGACCAGTCCAACAGTCAGTGGCCACGTTTCAGCTCCGTAGGTCATCACGGGAGTATGCATTGGTCAAAGAATTTCGTCTTTAAATTCTGCGGTATCGGCGACGTGAGAATATGGTTCAGCTTCTAAATGCTGCCCAGCCCAACTGAATCCTCCTATCAGCTTACTTCTCGAAGTTGTGTCTTCCCAACTGCAATATGTGCCTAAGGTAGAGATATTCATCGACAACTTCGAGAGTAACACCGTCGACATTGACTGGCCTCGGAGAACGTGTTCGTTGAACATGACTTTTGTCTTGTCCAAGTTCATCCTGAGGCCAATGCGTCGGGAGGATTCATTTAGACTGTGCAACATCTCCTGCAAGTCCTCCAAGGTCTCGGCCAATATAACGATATCGTCGGCAAAACGGAGGTGTGAAAGGTACTGGCCGTAGATTCTTATGCCACATCCAGTCCAATCTAGGGTCTTGAAGACATCCTCCAAAGCATTAGTGAACAGTTTCGGGAAAGAACATCCCCTGTTGACTCCTCTATGCATTTGTATTGGTCTCATTCGACCCCGGAATCAGGACAGACATAGACACGCCATTATAGAGACCTCTCAACACCTCGACGTATCGATAATCGACCTGACACCGTTGAAGGGCTTCCAGAACAGCCCAGGTTTCTACAGAGTCAAAAGCTTTCCATAGTCCACAAAGGCAAGGCAAAGTGGTTGATTGTACTCGTAGGTCTTTTGTACAACTTGCCTTATGGTGAAGATGTGGTCTATGGTGCTAAATCCTCGCGAGAAACCCAGCCTGCTCCGGTGGCTGGAATCCATCAAGCTTATTGGTGAGGCGATTCGTCACGACTCTCGAGAACAGCTTATATATGTGACTTAAAAGCGAGATCGATCGGTAATTTTGAGGAGAGTATTGTCTCCTGTTTGAAAACAACACAACTCGCTTTCAAGCCATGCCTTGGGGAATTGCCTCTTTGAAGGACGGAATCGAATACCTTTTGAAACGCACTTAGAACAGGGTCCCCCCCTGCCCGAAGTAGTTCGGTCGTGATTCCATCCTTCCCTGGAGCCTTCCCTCCCTTAAGCTGCCTAAGAGCCCGACTAACCTCATCAAAGCTGACGTTAGGAAGCTCACCAGAATGATGTCGAGTCAGACAACGGTAATTAGGTTGAGGAGCCTGTGACGCGTACAATTTGCGATAGAAGTCCTCTATCTCCGACAAGATCTCAGGCTTAGTAGAAACAGTCGAGCCAGAGCTGTTCCTGAGCTTCGACAGATGGCTTCTTCCGAGCTTTTCCGCAAAAACCTTCGACCCTCTATTCTGCTCAATCGCTCTAGTTATTCGTTGCGTATTTGAGCAGCGAAGGTCTCAGCGTATAAGTTTGCGGATCCGCTTTGAAAGAATTTTCACATCTGTCGAAGTGGTCTCCTTATGCTGCCGACGTTCCTCCATAAGATTGAGCGTCTCATCGGAGAGTTTGGACTTTCGCCAGTACGCTTACTCCTAAAACCCTTTGACCACATCCCGTATGCAGTCCACCACGGCATCGAGGGCCTTGTCAACTGCCATTGTGGTTTCCGATATGTTAAGGGCATCGAATCGGTTTTTAATCCCTGTTGGAATTTTTCCGAGCCCATGACGGTTTGCCGGAAGTTAGGTCAGAGAGTAGACCTCACCAAGCGGACCCGCCTCGCTGGAAATCTAAGTTCAGGGTGCCTCTCACCAGTCGGTGATCACTTCGGTTTTGAACCGATTGATCGCAGAGACATACTTGAATATGTGTTTCCGGTCCGTCATGATGAAGTCTATCTCGTTCCTTGTCACAGTATTGGGACTCTGCCATTCCACTTCCTGTGAGGCCTCTTCTTAAAATATGAACTCATTAGAAGAGCCCTTCCTTCTCGAGGAAGTTTACCAGCATCTGTCCCTGTGATTTCGACTCACCGACACCGTGGGGTCCTAAACACGATTCAATGCCCTGTCGTACTCCCACTTTGGCATTAAAATCCCCGTGACAACGTTATAGCGGGCCTTGTGGGTGTTGTGTAAGGCCCGTAGACATCCTCGTAAGTGGCCTCCACTACGTCGTCAGGGCGTGTCGAAGTGGGCGCGTACACCAGTATCACTTTGAGGGAATATCTCTAGTGACTTTAAGAACAATGTATGCTACCCTACTCGATACGCTCGAAACAACGACAATGTTGTTAACAAGGATTTATTGACGAGGAATCCACGCCACCTTTGACAGATGGTCGCCCTCTCGGAAGTAGAAAGGTGACCCGATTGCAAGGTTATGGTGTCCTCTCCTGGTCTTCAGACTTCACACAACCTTAAAAGGTGCCACTAGATTTTGCCCAGTTCTACCTCCAGCTCGGCCAGGTGTCCGCCAAATCTTAATGTTCGTCCATTACACGTAGCCAGTTCAAGTTTTGCTGGTAGCGATCCGTAACCCGGAGATTCTTCGGACCCCTTGTCCCACCGTTACCTTGGCCGCTACCGTGACCAGTAATAGTGGAACTACCGGGAACTAGGGCCCGTTTTCCTTTTTGGCGTTTATTGGAAAGAAAATGCTCATATTTGCCACGCTGAGCAGGCGGGGTGGCAATTGATTAATTGCACTTGACTACGGATCTGTTTTACCTCAGTAAGGCAGATCCACCTTCAAGGGGCGTGGGGTCGTCACATCCCTACGCCTAAGCAGGAACTTACGTTTTGAATATAATATTGTACTATATTCCAGGTTTTAAAAGGAAAAATATCTACGACTTCTCTCCCAACAAACAATATCAAAAACAAGGCAGATAAAACAATTTAAATAAATACATTTTTCATTTTAATTTGAAACGAAAACAATCGATTATGAATAGTTATATTAAAAAGTAATTTCCTTTTAAAAGAATTTTGATGATAACTAAAGATAAGTAATTATTTTGTTATGTATTTACGATAACGTAAATTTATAACAAAATATTTCATATAAATGTAGAACTCCACTTCATACTATTTTAAACATCTACTACATAGGTCGCAAGTGCTTTACAATTGTGCCTCTAACTAGATTGCCCTACATTCCTCCACAATCTCTAACTAAATTCTTAAATATGATGTTAAGATATAATTAAATTAAGATATGATAAAATTTTATATTAAAATATTTAATAGGCTTTATAATAAAACTTCAATAATCTGTTCTTCTCCATTAAGACTGTTGTTTTTGGCGATTTAGGCTTCATTTTAGAACGTCGTCTAAGATATTTATTAGTGGTCTAGTAAAGGTGATTTGTTGAATATCAGTAGAGTTACTAAAACTTTTAACAAAATAATATGGCCAAAATTAAAAAATTAGGCAAATAAAAACCGAAAATGTGCTCTCTGCACGAAACGGCCATACGATTTCTACCACCACATTTTAAAACTTTTTTATCTTTTAAAGTATTAATTTTATCACAATGAAGTGTCATCTATAAAACGTATTGTATACATTTAATGTTTTTTTAAGTGTATTTACTTCG
Organism: Lamproptera curius; assembly: GCA_029286875.1. Lineage (NCBI taxonomy): Eukaryota > Metazoa > Arthropoda > Insecta > Lepidoptera > Papilionidae > Lamproptera > Lamproptera curius. The sequence goes on along the minus strand of JAGSMT010000039.1, from coordinate 249,333 downwards.
ACAAGGACTTAAAATGTACTAAATGAGCTTTGATATTCAAAGATCCTGAAAATTCTCCTAATGTTTACATTAAAACGTTGTTGCATGTTATTCTTAAAATATAAAGAAATAAAGTCACGTAGAACTTTGTTTTAGTCTTTTTCTTAAGGCATAGCCAGCATTTCCATTAATCGCCCACGATTTGATTTTTGAAACCTAAATATTAAAATTTATTAAAAATGTATTATATTTCTTTTAAAAATTTTTTGTACGGTCAAATTATTATTATTACTCTAAGTATTCATAACATAAACTTATTTATTAAAATATTATTGATTATTATTTTCGTAATATTCTTTTTGATATTTATTAACTTTAAAAATGAAGCTATAAGGCGACGAAAAAAAGAGGTGTCGTAACCGGTCGACCAATTTCAATCGTTCATACTCTTGATTAAAAAACTAGCAGCCACTGCAGTCGGTAACCTCTTGAGAGCCTCGAGAGACGTTACGAGATGTTTTTGTAAAAACAGAATGTTAGTATAACCCTTAAGTTTAAAAGTATGTAAATTTAAATGTGCGTGTTTAATTAAGTATATGATATTTATTCAAAAACTACAAAAAGTTTTAGTTTTACAGTGAGATTAAAATGTGTAATGAAGTAATAGCAATAATGCCATCCTAAAGTCAATTCCGACTACAGCGGCCGTCGATATTAAAGATCAGCCAACTGCGCTGGAGATGTTATAGTGCACAAATTGACGTGTAGATGCAGGCATATCTTACTCCTTCACTTTATAGTCCAATTTTCCTGGATTCTGCCTAACCAATTATTTAAATAATAAATTTAAGTACGTGGACTCAAACTAACCTATTTTAAAGAATGTCTATGCGTCTTGATTTTTAATTCTGAATTTTAAATCATTGGACCACTGCAAGTGCTGGTCCGAGTACTTCTGGTTGGTTATATGTATATATACTATCCCGTGTATATATACTATATATCTATACGTTTTTTATCGAATTAAGTTAGGACCAGGGATAATAGGTATAGACGTAGTCTAGCAAAAAATTCAACTCGCAAAGTCCTACTATTCTCGAAAAAATTTGTAACAGCAGGCAGTTGCTCGAGAGAATTATCTGATAAAGTTTCTTATTTTCTTTTTGTTGGTACGGAAAACTTTTACCGCAAGATTTTTTTGCAATGTTTTTACTGGTTCTTGTTTCACAGAAGAAAAATTTTGAACCAGTGATAGAATTTATATTCAGAAAAGCCTGAAAGAGCCTTAAATTGATAAAATAATATTCAGTATATTTCAAATTTTTATTAAATATTCATTATAGAGACAAAACATAAATTTTATAGAAATGTATCATTAGCAAATAGTTTACCGTTAATACAGACTTTGCGACAAGAGAGAAAAGCATTACTTACGTTCTTATCACTTCACGAAAACGATACATTATTGTTTTAACATATACAGATTGTTCACATCTTCTTAAGTTTTCATGGAGAATGTTTTGAAACCGACTAGTATTATTTTAATTACAATTTGCAATAAGAACGATGGTTTCGACTACCTATGACAGAGGGTTATGTAGATAATTGTATAGAATGCAACTTAAAGCATTTGATGATTCGATTATAAATTGGAAAAGCGCTAGTGTTGTAAATTGCTAAGACTGCTATAAATCGTATCGACAACTGGAATTGACTTTTACATGGCCCTAACTTTCCCCTAGCCATTTTTGCTTAAGTTATAATAGGATTGGCGTCTTATCGATCCAGATTTACTTAAATAACAGCTCTTGCGCAAAACGCTGCAGCCCAAAGGGTATGTTGCATTGTATGAAAGAATTACTTGTCAGTAAATTTTAAGGCAGTGGCTTCCTATTACGATTGCGAAAGATAATTTTAACAATCGAACCGACTTTATATATGCTCATGTAATGTAATGTTATCTAACTTAATAGAACAATATGTAAATATTGTTCTATTCAACCAGATAACAACGACAACAAAAAGTTGTTTTTCCACGGGATCAAACCGCGACCTTCAAACTGTAAAGCAAAGGCCAATCCCCATGTAGACTAGGGTTTAACTTTTACAAGCCAACCTTATTTTACAGAGAACTGAAAATTGTTTTCCTAGAAAATTCAAAATTTCTCTTCTAGATTGTAAAACCAATTTAAAAGATAATGTTGCTAAACAATTATTTTAAAAAGAAACAACACAAGATTATTAAAAATTTTAGGACCGAAAACTTGTCTACACATTTTTTAAAGCGCGTGCCTTACAAAATTGTGCTTAAGAATCATACTTTTTATATTAAATCGGTTATGCACTTCAAACCGAATTATATATAAACACAAAAATTAGCTTATACTGCAGATACTTTAAAATTATTTAATAAGGATAGACCAATCATACTAAGAAACGCCTTAGGTACATTTTATAGCCAGAACACGTGCGCATATTTTTGCATTAATTAAATCTTGACAAGGGTCTATGACTTTTTATTTAATTTTTGTCACAATTTTACCTTTACATATGAATGAAGAAGAATGCTTATCACAATCATGTCATTCAATTTATATATTAGACCACGATTCGACAAATTTTGCGATTAACATTTTTGCAACGTCCCTAATCTCGGGGCAAACCATTAACTGTTAAATTAATCTCGCTTCAAGATAAACAATTTTGGTCTCAGACCCTTGCCACCTATGCTTTGGGAGCAGGAACTTAACTGACAGCGCCTGCCTTCGATGCAGTGTTAAGTGATGCAGACGTGGGATTTGGAGGTTGTTTTCCATCGGTACTTTTATCAGATTTGACAACTCTGTCGCCATATTATGTTAGCTTTTTTGAGATTCAAAGAATGTATATGTTAACCACATAAACATCAGGCGTGAGGCAAGCTACTTTTCATCGTCCGTCTGACGCAGGTTCACATAAAAAGTGTTATCATATTTAGTAGAATCAGTAACTTGAAAACAGATCGACATGATTCCGTAAGAAAACTGGGACCGTCATTGTTTGAAGGTAAAGAAAAATGTATAAAATTTACCAAGAAACTTAGTCATGAAGAACTATTATTAAAATTTTGATCTATGCAAAAAGATGGAAAAAACGTAAATGAAATACGGAAAATTATAAAACTTTAAATTAATTGGATTTATAATTTTTTATATTGTGCGTGGCCAAAGTATTGTATTATGCATATACCATCTGCAGTAAATATTGTAATGCTATTCTAAGTAAATACATGCTTCCTGTGCAGGATTACATTCCGCTTGACCTTTGCTAAGCCGGATTACGGACACGTACTTATTACGTTGCATATGAGGTTACTACGAAATTCTTTGTTTTAGGAACTAAATTCACTGCTATGTAATATAAGATAAGATAAATACTTTGCGATATTTAAAAAGCATCACATATTAAAATACTATCTTTACATCGATTACAGCCTAGAACTAAACTTCTAAACTCTCCTGCAATATTTAAAATATTAAATGTTTGTATTGTCTCTATACGTGATTTATGATTAAAATAACATCTGTCGTAACCATTGCAGTGAAATTTAATGTCCATAACTCTGTCTGCTCAATTTGATCAAACCACATTAAGAATTAAAGTGTCTTTTTTATTATTTTAGCTTACAATGTAATATCCGAATATAACGCTGACTTGTTTTTTATATTCCATTCATAAATTAAGTCAGAGTAGCGATAGGTAGGTAATAGGTCCCCTTCAGAATTAACATCATCTGCCAAGTTCTTGTTAAGTAATAGTATATTTCTAATCAAAGTTTTACTAGAAATTGCTGCACTAGAAATTTCAGGAGATAGAGAGAGTAAATTTAGACCTTTTAATAACTTACTGCACTTCTTTATGGTTCAAAAATGTGCCGTTACCATTGTTACCTCGAATTAAAATTTTGGTAAATAGATTATGTTAAATTTGGTTTCCTTAATTGCATTCCATATGTATATCCTCCGGTTTGAAGTCAGTAAAATCCAGTATCTTAGGTTTGTTGTAGATTGGTGTTTTGAGCCGTTTGTTATAGTTTTAGCGTAATTAACTATTGTTCAAAGAAAAATATATAATAATATACTTATATCACTTATAATTTTTGCAATGCAAGTGGTTTGGACTCATTTAATATTTACATTTATTGCATTACTACAATAACGTAGGTAAAAGTATTTTATGAACCATATTTCTTTTATTGCCAATAGAGGTATGGGTCCAAATTGAAATAAAAGTACGGTTTTACGTTAAAGATTGCAGTGTTCGGAGCTAGAACGGGATTTCTTATAAAGTATTCAAATGGATTAAAGGTCATAACTATTTTTGTTGCTTATTTCATAGGTATATCAAATATTTTGAATTAATGTCCTATCTTGCTCTTATAACATTTCAATTCATACAGTTGAATTAATCTCAAGAAATAAATCTCAGTAAAGACTAACAAGATATATACATGTTACACAGAACTTACAGTTTTAGGTGCAGTTGATCAAGCAGTTAGTAAAGTTCACATATGTTTACAATATGTTAATTAAATTAAGTTTTTATTAATATATTTGTGTTCCTGTTTTGCAGGCGATTTATTAAAAAATGTGTTATAATAAATTTTTATACATTTAAAAACGCCAACTAGGATCATATTTCGAAATTTTATTAAGTGTTAATTATAATTTGACGTGTATATAATTAATATTACTAATGTACGATATTTATGATAAGTGTCTGGTTATATTAACTACATCATCATCATCATAATCAGCCTCTATCAGTCCACTGCTGGACATAAGCCTTTTGAAATTAACGCCCAGACGGACGATCCCCTGCTACTTCCTGCCAACTTGAACCGGCTACTGCACGGAGTTCGCCATCCCACCTGGTCGGGAGTCGACCAATACTCCGTTTCCCTAAACGTGGCCTCCACTCCAGAACCTTATGGGCCCATCGGCTATCCGTTCTTCGGACCACGTGACCAGCCCACTGCCACTTCAACGAGCTAATCCTTTGCGCTATGTCGGTAACTTTCGTTCTCTGTCTGATGAATTCATTACGAATTTTTTCCGACAGAGAGACTCCTAGCTTAGCGTTCCATAGCACATTATTTTAACTTACTACACAAAAATTATAATTTTAGTTGGTTTAATTATGTATAAATCACAATATTGATCTTTATCTTCAATTGCTTCATAGGTTAACCCTTTACGTAAATTAACCTACTTATTTGAGTTTAATTAATATATATATATATATGTATACAAAATGGTTATAATAAAAAATTCTTTAAAATAAACGGTGCTATATATATAGTCACAAATAATGCCACACTCATGTTTTACTTATTCTCCTATGCTTTGATAAATAGACTAAATAAAATATGCATCAATTGTAGTAAATAATAATTAGATATAACATAACAGTATATTAGTTTTACCAACGCTTACCGATAATCCTACACATCTACATGTACATTAACATGCATTAAACTAAGGACGCATGTAGCAGACGTAATCGCGCGGATGAAACGCGGATGAAAACTACGTGCCTAGTAATTGGAACATACAGAATCAATACGTGCGCGCATTCGTACCGAGGGGATTACTTTATTATTTTTTTTTATTGAAAGTTATAGCGATAATTATTAATATTTTTTCTTTTAATAAACACATCTACAGTCAATGTCAGTATAGTATTCGAACTCTATAGAAAATGGTCGAATAATTAGCTAAGATTTCATTAATGTGGAGAAACCGTTACTTGAAAGTAGACGTTTTAGGACATTAAGATTTTTACGGCTGTCCATATCAACCATTATCATCAGCCTGTGATAATCCACTGCTGGACATAGGCCTCACCAAATACACTCCTATCCATTAGAGGGTTTTTGGACGATCCCACCACCCCAGACCATTGCGGTTGGTGGGTGGACGACTTTACATACCTTCCGACGATGGATCATCTTATTTTCAGAAAATTGGGTGATCGACCTAAATTGCCCTAACACACTAGGAAACAGCAATGAAAATTTGTCCAGTCCCCGCAGGATCCGAACCCACGACCTCTAAAGGTTATACCACTAGGGTACGGAGGCAGTAAAAAGTCCATATCAATACTTACAATTTTTATTACGACCTACGACAAAACAGATGTTATTAAGATTATTTTGTCTATTTTTTATGTTCGGTACAAGTGGTTCTGCATAAAAACTTTAATTTAGGTAAATCAGGATGGATGATAAACCGACTCTATGATAACACGGAAAAATAGGAGAACAATATATTTAACTAATTAAAATAATAATAATAATAAAATTTTTTATTTTCTCTTTAACAAAGGTTTAACAAGTATCTTAAAACTATTACAAAGGAGCCAGCTTGGGTAAAGAGATTAGCCCTTGAAATAGGTTCCAATAAGAACCTGTGCTACAAGTAGCTAGGCCTCCCCGGATATTAGTTCGTATAAGTTTTAATATTTGATTAATCTATTGGTCTTTTTTTTTTCGCATGTGTTATGGAGGGAAGTTAAAGTGTAGGTTGTCATGTTGAATGAGTTTGAGTAGTGATTTTGTGTTTACATGTAGTGGTGTCGTTGTTTTGGTAAGGGTGTACTTAAGTTTATGAGGGCAGTTGTCGAGAAATATCGACGCAATGTTAGACAAGGTTGACGAGGATAATAAATGAAGAGTGCTATTTGAAATATACAAGAAGTTTTTCAGGTTGGTATATAGCGGGCTTTTCAGGTAGCGTTGACTTTATTTTTACAAGAAAATTTTGGATGAGAATAAAATTTAAGTTGTTTGTTCAATTTATTGTACAGATATTGGACGAGGTAAAAGAAATTTTCGATGTTAAAGTTTAGTTGGGAAATGCAAACTTTTCCTTTCTTCGTCGTTCATTAATCATATATGGTTTAAATTTTAGCTGTAATGTTTCTTTAGTATTGTATAAAGTATAAAAGATTGTCTGACTGATAGCACGTCCCAGTGTTTGTAAGTTCGACGTTGGAAAGGAAAGGAAGGCCTGCCGCAACCTTGAGAACTGCTCGTTGTGCTCTTTCACTTGTATTAGGTTGTTTGCTATTCCCCAGGATGTTATGCAGTAAATATTAGCACGACATAGACAGTTATAGACCATCTTATAGTTCTTGGTCCGACACATGTCTTAAAGTTTTAAAAATGTAGGTCAGCTTTTGAGTCTTGAGAAGGGATTCTGTTTTTGTGAAGTTAGTCTGTAATCCAGTGTTACTCCAAATATTTGGGTTTTCGACTCATTATGACGGACATGGGGGTTAACAATTTGGGACACACTGTGGGCTTGGATTACGTGGCGAGCTGGTTAGAAGGCTTTTTATGGCAAAGGAATATTTTTTTGTCGGGACATTTATCGTCAGGAGATAGACTGGCCAATCGCCTCTATTTAGACCTTCCTGACATTTTTGTACACATTTTAGGTTTTCGGAAGAATAAAAGCTGTGTCGTCGTAAAAGCAAAATATTCCAAAGTTGACTCACAAAGCTATTGATATATAAAAAAAGGGGAAAATGTACCTTGAGGACCCCAAAGTTAATAAAAGTTTCATCACTAGTCCATTTTTATTTGGATTGTTCTGTTTGGGTAACGGAGCAGCTTAGCGAATTTCCTCCTATTCTTTCCATTTGACTCAGAAGGTGGAATGAACCATCAAAAAGATTTTGTGAGGTCAATAAAGATGGCAATTTTTCTTTTTTGTCTAAAAGTTACAATGGAGTTGACCAGATCATTCTGCTTTGGTGGACTTTTTTGACCGAAAACCTTTTTTAAAAGAGATCGTTTTGATTCCCAATAACTGATTAGCTTTTGTTTAGATGCGCTCTAAGATTTTGGATAGGTTGGCAGTATTGAGAGGGTCTGTAATTGTTACTTGGTTTTGGGCCTTTTTTAAAATCGGTTTGATGGGCTTTTTGAACGATGAAGGAACACCCTGTGAGATAGACAAGTTGTTGGGGAAGGGTTTGTTGAGAAGGAGGGTATATCTTTTAATATTTTTAGATTTGGACCCACAGCACATTTTCTTTTTGGGTGGTTATGATTCGAAATGATATCGTCTTTAGCATTGGGGAAAATCTTTTTGGGAAAAAAGGATTGGGAAGGTGTGGTTAAAGGCTTGGGGTTTAAGAGATTTTTGTTGGGTCTTTCCGATACTCCCAAAAGATTTTTTATTTAACCTCTTTAGGGGGCAGATTTGAAAACAGGCACCGGGAGAGTTTGTTTGTTATCAGAACCCTTTTCTTTTATTTTAATTGTTTGTGGTTAGTCGTGCGCTTTAACTTCGCTCTTTTGTTCTTTTTAAATCGTGCAAAGTTTCTGACCGTTTATAGGTAGTGCTCAAATTTCGTTTTCAGGATCCGTTTGTATTTCCCATGTAGGTCCCCTTTTCTTACACTTTAGGAGACCTTTTTACCAAGGTTTTTTAATATTAGTCTTTTGGGCTTTTTGTTTTGCTTTTTGAATAGGTGGTTAAAACGTGATTGAGTTGGCTGTTTATTGGGTGGACAGTTTGTATAGGGCAAAGTCGTATTTGTATTAATATTCAAAAAGGGATAATTAATTTGGTACCGCTTTGGGTTCACTGGATGATTTTGGAGTAGGTTTAAGGTGAGAGCTATTGAATGGTCTGTTAAGGGTTATCGATTAAAACATTTTACCGGACAGATTTAACCATCAGTGGTGTGAGTACGTCCAAGAGGTAATGTGGAGCGAGAATTCCATGGCTAATAACACCAAATTCAGTGATGTTTTTGTTTGAGTCGTCAATATTAATTTCCACAAATTATTATATTTTTTAAAATTCAGGTTTAAAAGACGAGAGTCAATAAATTTTGGTAATATTCCTTTGTGCGGGGACGATAGATACCAAAATGGGTGTTAAGTTTTGAATAAGGCAGTTTTGTCAAAATTAGGTTTCAAAATGCAAAGTTTAGGAATTATGCCGTAACTCCTTCGTTTTGTGTTTTGTTATTCGTCGTTGTTGGTGTATATAACCGTTTATCCCTTGTTTGTTTTGATTTTGGGAAAAACCGATAATACAATGATTCCCGGCGCGTCTTTTAAAAAGAGTGAAATCCTTTATATTCAGTGAATACCGTATTTTTGCATTTTTTAAAGGTTGGTTGTTGCGTTTTTTTTTTTTTTATATCACTAACTCGATAATCTGGGATTGAGGGTCCAGGTCTGAAATTTTTTAATATTCTCCATTTAACCAAAATGAATATAAATTTTTTATTTTCCTTCCACGGAACACGCGGGCAAAAAAAAAAATTTATTTTTTTTTTGTAACGGCTTTTGACGGGTCCCGTTATCCTTTGATGAATTTGGGTGTGTCTGTGTGTTTGGGGTTGTGTTGTGGTGTGTTGAGGGTGAAGTTGCGTTCCCCATTTAAATAGCTTTGGAAAGATTAAAATAATAAAAAAAAACATGCAAGACTTAATTAAATAAAAAATAAAATTAGGGTAAAAAATAGAAAAATTTACAATATAGAACGGACACAAGACTATAAATAAAAGGAGGAGGGCAAATCTAGTCCAACATAATTTTTAAGTCAGTTTTCCGAACCTGAATAGGTATTTTGACCTTCTTTTTGATAAACTTTACCGGAGGGGTCCACGTCGCAGATGCTTTTACTTTTACCCTTCCCGGTTAAAAATAAAGTGCCTAGTTTTCGGTGTCAAAGGCCATACATAAAAAAGGCTGGTCCTTCGACAAGGTTTCAAAATTAATAAGGGCTCGATCCGTTTTTACGTTTGAAATAATTTTGTTATCAGGGCTTTCTTTTCGAAGATGTTGGGTCATCACAATGGCCTCGGCCTTGTTCGAATATATTTTTATCTCGATTCTGAAATTTCTTTCAGACCTAAGGGGGGAGATGTCCTTACATTGAATAAAGGGTGCTTTGGTTTTGACCTTCTTTTGGAATATTTCGATAAAAAAGAGTTTATGTTTTCCTTTCTAGTGCTTGATTTTTTTGTAATAAAGAGATCTGTTTTTGATTTTGTTTTCCGTTTCCAAAATACTTATTTTTTGTCAGTAACCTCGTCGTTTATTGGACATCGTTGTTACCATTTTTTGTATATCGATTTTGATTTAGTAGGGTACTAAAGTAGTATTAAGGACTTCAAATTTTGATTCAAATAATGTTTTGATTTCGGGATATTTGAGCAAGAGTTATCGGCGATATCTTTAAAAGAACGTTTGTGTCCTTCGTAATATTAAAGGTGGTCCTCCAGAATTAAAGGTGTTAATTGGGTCCGAGTTAATGTTCCAAGATGTTTTACCGATTGGCAAAAGAAGTGTTGCGGGGGTACGCTGGATGGACATCGTTAACTTTTAAAATGGAATGTAGGGTAAATGGTCCGAGGCCGGTGACAATGACGGGTCCGTGGGTGCGGCGAAAGGGGAATGGCTAGCCCCAACAAATCACAGGTAGGGGTGGGCAAATAGGTTAACCAAAGGGGTTATTGGGGAAATATATCTTATCTTGTCTGTCCGTGGTTCTTTTGTTTGATAGTGTCATGCGAAATTTATGACCCTGGTACTTTTATGACAAAAAAATTTTGTAATATTCGTTTTTAGTTAAACAAATATTTATTTAAACAACCAAACACGTCCTAGTCGCACCGATGCTGGGGGAAGGGGAAAATAACAAACTTTATAATTTTACCAAAATAAATTAATTTAGACTGCCGACCGAAGGAAGCAGTTGTGGGATAGAAACTAACCTTTTTTAAGTACAATTAACATTTCACTTCTGATTTTTCCAAATATACTCATGTGACTGTTTATGATCTTACGTGCGTATAAGTCTAATTAGGTTGTCACTTGGATATTTAATGATTGTAAGTTCAATTACAATTACTTTTGATGAGTCAAACGTCAATATCGACACTTTCTTTAATTACCCGCATTAGAAATAGTATTCCGACAGTATTATCAAACACAGTAAGAAGATTTCAATAATTTCTCTGAATAATGTTTTCTGCACGTTAAATCTAAAAAATATAATTTGCAACCCTTTAATCATCTCCTGCCCTGTGTGGAAAGTTTGCATATTTTGCATAGTTTGCCTATGCAGCAAATTGTATGGTGACCTTAGCTTGCGTTGGTCTTCCATAAACATTTGATGTGATAATCGATTTAAGCGTTAAGTATTCACAGACGTAATTTAAAGCACACTTTACTAAATTATTAAAAGTTTCCTGCCCTCGTTCCTTATAGAAACAATATCGAACGGTCTTTCTAAAGTTACAACTTTACCAGATTTATGAATTGCTATTGCTACATTAAAGCTTTTTTTGTTTTTCTTGTCTAATTGATTAATATACCCGAAGCTTTAGTATTACAATTTGTTACTTGTTATAAATTAACATTAAATGTATGCTCATTCAACAATAAACATGTTGTCAGTGAGACTTTTTGGAGCAAATTATAACAGATTTTTGTTCTACGTAACTCGTTTATTATATTTTATGAAAAAACCCCTCTCTTGTTGTGTATGTATGCATGTAGCTACGAATACGCATGGAACTACCCGTAACGTAATTCGAGCGAAGGGGCTTAAAAGCATTGCCTGGTCACCGTTGCTCATGAAATCAATACGTGCGCGCACACTTGTAGAGGGCGCAGACTACTAAAAATGTTTCATTGTCAGAAAATTATAACAATTAATGACATTTCTGAAATACTATGTTTATATGTCTTTATTAAAATATAATATAAAAATATAGCTATGGTTAGCCAATTTAGATATGGAAGAGATTAAACAAAGTATCCCTTTACAACGAAACGGTGTTATAAATGTTGTATTCTTATTTGAGAATTGTCACCAAGACGTCAATTAATAAGTGACAGTTAAATAATAACAATTTTCGTAGCAATGGAAACCATTGTTTAAACTATTAAAAAGAACAAAAGAAAATACTACTTATTCATCTTGACAACTAACTTTAATGACATTATATTCAAAACAGACTCTTAGCCCATTTGTATGGTACCGTTTTGAGATGAACTCATATTTTGATTAAAAATTATATCTTTTTATTTCATACAAATGTACATCAATTAAATCTTCAGTAAATTAGGCATAATCGATTTCATTATAAATCTATTCTGCATAATTTAACTTAAAATTTAATTAGCAATAAAAATAAGGTGCTGACGTACCTATAGTAATGTCATTATGTATTAGCACCCAGATATAAAATAAATTATATATTTGTTAATATTATTGAATGTCATAAAATAAGTGTATTTTAACGTAAAATACGAGTGACTTCAAAACTAACTATTGCTCCTAATTCCTCGGGGCCGTAAGCAGTGTCTTATCTATGAAAATTACTCATTACTTCTTACATGAGTATGTCGGTGTCCAGGTTTTTATTTTACCTAGCAGACGAAATTTTATCGAGTATTCTATTATATATATCATTTTTACATTATGTGGTAAAAATCATAACTATGTGCATATTTAAATTCAAAACATCGGCTAAAGAATTTTACTAAATATTATTTTCTACACATTTTGTTAAGCAACATTCAATATTTGGATAATTTTAGACATACGTTTTACATATTATTTTTGTTTATGTGTAACAGAATTAAGATGTTTAACACTTTTATAACATTTAAATATTAACAAAGGGAAGTTACTACGAACCGTCAATTAAAATTATGATTAACACTTAAATAGTTGGTGATGTTAATAATATTTCTATTTTATCATTATTAAACGTATTTTTAAATAAAAATGAATTCAAAAAGCTTTAAAATTAAAGACATCAAAATATATGTATTTTAGACAGAAGAAAATCGTAAATAAACTAACTAAATGTATCTTTAATCGCTTTTGGCACACATTTATCTAATACATTATTAGTTTATTGATCAGCGTAGTTCACACGCGACATCGACTTAAAATCGTCGTCACTATAAAGACTTGGCATCAATGTAATTACGGTCCCCGCAACCTTTTAGAGACCACTTAAGTTATCTTATACAATAAACGACTTAAAGGATACGTATAATCTACAATAATATAAGCAAAAATATTTAACGAAAGGTTTACGGTTCGACTGGTCCACAAATTTAAAGTCGCTCAGCGAGCTATGTAGAGGGCTATGCTACGAGTATCTCTGTAGGACCGCATCAGAAATGATGTGATCCGTCAGAAAACCAGAGTTACCGATGTAACCCACCGGATTATTAAGCTGAAGTGGCAGTGGGCCGGTCATTTAAGCCGCAGAACTGACGACCGCTGGAGTCATAAAGTTCTGGAGTGGACACCGAGGCTAGGCTAACGTAGTGAAGGACGCGCTGCGGTAAGATGGAGTGACGACATTCGCAAAATGGCCGGTGTGGGCTGGATGAGAATAGCCAAAGACCGGAAGCGGTGGCGTACATTAGGGGAGGCCCATGTCCAGCCGTGGACTGACACAGGTTGATGACGATAAATATGATATTGAATAAAGATATTTAACTTTGAATAAACTTATATTGATTCTACATTTAAAAGAGAACCCACGCTGGAGTAAGCAGATGTACTTGCCCTGCTCCTATTAATCTGGTAAAACTAATGCATTATCATGTTGTATTGCCGGGGTAAAACGTGATAATGTATTAGCGTATTTCTTGGAGAAACCCATGTTTTTTTTTTTTTTATAAGCAATTAAAGTGTATTTTGGCAGATATATAATAAGCTTTAGTGTCCTAATAAACGAATTATATAGTAAAATTTTACATGTCAATTAAAAGACAAAAAATATATTTGCCTAAGTGTAAGTGTTGAAAGTGTTGATTCGGCATGGAGTAATTGTACCTCGGCTAAAAAGGTATGAAAATTGCAAATGGGCTACTTATACCTACGTTGTGATGTTAAACATACCGGTCAGGGTAAACCATTGGTTCAAGTAGTTTGCTTCTGCAAATTTTTTGATTAAAATTAAATATCATTCCTGTTAAATATTATACTTAATTCATTCCAATTTAAATATTTCAAAATAAAAAAGGAAAGTTTGTTTAATTTAATTATACCCAACTATTGTTTTCATTGTTACTTAGTTTTTAAATTGTAATGCAAAACTTTGTAAGTAATGTTATTTTATTAATGTACGAATATTATTTGATAACATACAAAGTTATAACATAAAAATTTTCGAAACGTAATATATACTGTTCATCCACGTGAATTGAAACAGGACGTATTTGCCTGAGGTATGTTAAAATTTATTTAAATTTATACTTTGGTTCGAATAAAACTATATCCATATAAGAATAACTTATAATCTTGCATTAAATATACGTTAGTGAACGCTTTTACCGACCATTGTAGTTATTATCGGTTATATGAATCATATATAACCAACGTCTCTGATACTTAAGTGCGACCGTATTGTTTTTGTGACTAATGGTAACTAGAAAACGCTTTCAAGCCCATCTGCTTGCTTTAGTTCCCGTGTTACTGTGTATGTGTTAATAATATAGATATATGTTAGGATTTTTATACTAATTAGTTGAATGACTATGATAATCTTCATTAATTATTAAAACAAACTAGGTAATTGTAATAATTTACATAGGATTATTATTATTATACTTATTTAATAAGCTTAACTCAACCCTTTATTTAGCTTCAGAAGTAACATATAGGTTGCAAATTTATTGATCTAGGGCATAAATAAAGTAACATAGAAAGGTGAACAGTAAAAAAATAATTATTGCATAATAATTAGAATATATGTCTGTTCGAACATCTGCATCTTAGATGTATAAAATTATGTGCATTGGTATTTTGAAAGTGCTATTTATTGATCAAAATTACCAAAAGTCATCAAATACAATTACAACACTAATTTAAATTCTAAATATTACTGTTTAATAAACTAATTGTAATTCATATGTTATACATCATCAGCCTGTGATAGTCCACTGATGGATATAGGCCTCCTAATAAACCACCCGCTGTTGCAATGCAGGTTGATGGGTGGACCGACTTTTTACATGCCCATCCGACGCATGAACCATCTTAATTTTCAGACAAATGGGTGATCGGCCCAAAGTTCCCTAACCAACTAGAAAACAACAATGAAAATTTGTTGAGTCCCCGCAGGATGCGAACCCACGACCTCCGGTTTCAAAAGCACAAGCCATACCACTAGGCTACGGAGGCAATTTCACTTAGTATCTATAAAACTTAATTTTATAACTATTCATTTCCTTGCAGATCTCCAGCTTGGATTAAAATATATATATTAAATGTGTTAGTATATATTCATATATTAAGAAACATAACTGTTAAGCTTTGGATTATAAAGAAGAAAACGTTTCGTTCGTTGCCATCGTCATTTCTAAGATGTTTCCTCAACTTCTTCAATTTTAAGACAATGAAAAAGGAGAAACCATTAAAAGTGACATTGCTATATCGCAGGTGTATCAAAACGCAATTTGCTTACGTCACGACGCAGCTCATATCATGAAGTAGAATGACGAAACTCTTTTGCAAAAGTAAGTGAATTTAAAAGTTTAATTAAAATTTTTTCATTGGATTGGTAATATAATATATATATATAAAAAAGTCACGTTAGTTACACTATTTGTAACTGATGAACGGCTTAACTGATTTGTATGAAATTTTGTGAGGAGGTAGCTTAGAACCAGGATATAGATTACTTTTTATCCCCTCTTTTTAAAAATTTGAGAATTTGGTTTCTATCCTAGCCTTGGCGTTTTAAGCAATATTAACTGTAAAATGTAGCATTACGACATTTGACGTTTAAAACAAATGCTTCGATAGAAGTTATTGATGAAGATATTGACAGGAAATAAACGTATAATATTTAATTTATTATTTTCTATATAAAATATTAGGTAATTGTACATCATGGTTATTTCAAAGCCATTATACCTAATATTAAGATTTAATTTTAATTCGGAGTTTTCATAAGTTTGCATATTATAACATGGAAGTTACTAATATATCAGATGATTATTTTGTTATATAGTCCTTACGTGTGTTTCCTTTGATTTACAGTACAATTTTCGTTTTTGAAAATGCCCAACTTAAGGTGTAGAACTCGCGATGCTCCGAGTCAATGATATACAAGAGCAAGTCAAACTGATGAGCAACGCGAAGCGTGGAATGAAGTTGAACGGTATCGAAAGAATCAAAATCAATAACATTGAAATATTGCGTTTAATCCATATCAAGCTGTTTTCAAACGACGTTATTTGATGCAACAAAAGTTATTCAAGAAAAATTTACGCCAACATTCAATATTCAGGGAAATACATCATTTAACAGGTCTTGTTTTAGGTTTCAACATCTAATATATCATTTATTCCTTATTGCCAACCCGCTCAATAGTGACTTCAAAATTCATGCAAATTTATTTTATGGGCGATTCAGCAAGACCACTTGATCAGTGTTGTGTGCAAAATAATTCGGTGAAAGTACCAATAGTAAAATAACTCCAAAGGTTTTGGAGTGGACATAACGAATTAGTTGCATTATTGACCGCTTTGCCGTCTAATAATCTCAAAATTGTTATTAAAGCCGATGAGACGCGTGCAGGAAGTCGTTATTGTTGTCATGGGTGAAAATTTGAAAGCTGAAATTATGTTTAACAACGGCGTAGCAATCAACTGAAGCGTGTTTTTGAAGAACATCGATGTAATGATACGCTACAATATCCTATTTTTTATGCAATGTGCAGATGGATATAATTTTTCAATGAAGATGAGAAGAAAAATTGGTTTCATGAATTATTATTCATACATAATGATCATCATTAGCCAGTGTTGAGTTCACTGCTGAGACATAGGCCTCCTCTACATATGCATGAATAGGCTTAAGATGCTATGTCGTATGTACGTCATTATGGCACACCAGATTTGTTTATAACGTAAACAGATGCAATCCAAAGTGGGCAAAAATTCAATAAGAGTTATTTCTTGGCCAATCACCTTGATCGCCACGACATTATCGCAAGGGTGTTCAAAAAATTATTCATGGGCTTCATTGTTAAGCATAGAGTTAGTCAAGTGGGAACAGTGACAACGTGGATTGTCACATGCGCACATCCTCATTTGTTTGGTAGAGAGGATTGGAGAGTGACAAATACAAATTCAAATATTTTTATTCAATATCGAAATGTAACAATCGCTTATTGATTGTCAAGGACGCTACCACCGACACTCACACCTGTGGAAATTTCCGATAGTGACAAAGATCCAGTGTTACATAAAATTGTTACAAAAATTATGATATAATTAATTTATAAATTATGTTATAGTAGAAACTATTTTTGGAAGTGATGATTTTCCAATTTATCGCCGGCGATCTACTGATGACAACGGCAGGTAATCAGTAATCAGTTCAGTGAAACAGCTGGAAATTGAAATTGATAACGGTGGGGTTGTTCCGTTTACTCCGTTACTATCCAAAACATTCAAAGCACACATATATGTTGAATATTGACGGTCTATAAAATTGATTAAAAATATCTGCAAATACGTGTACATAATTTGCTAGGAACATTGTTGTCTTTGGATTGGCTGCCGAATATTCAAACGATGAAATCACTGATTTTCAAATGGGACGCAATGTTAGTAGCTACGAAGCGATGTCAAGTATTTTTTCGTTTCCGATACGTGAAAGACATCCCACTGTAGTTTACTTGGCCGTACATTTGGAAAATGGTCAAAGGGTGTACTTTACTACGGAAAACGTACAATAACGAGTTAAGAAGCCGCCTTCCACAACATTGACCAGCTTCTTTGAAATATGCCAGCATGATGACTTTGCTGAAACACTGCTTTATTCCAAAATGCCACGATATTTTACCTGGAATCTTTAAAAAATGTCAACAAAGGAAACAAGGAAAACCAGTTCTAGTTTACCGTCAAGTATTTTCCAACGATTTTTTTCTTCGACGCTACCGGTGTGACTTGAAAAACGTTTATAGTATCATTAATTATGGCAACGATTCTATCGCTAAATGGTGTCGGTAGGTATTGTGGTATACGTTTTGTATGGCGGTAGAGCAGCTCATTCCCCACTTAAGTTTACATTGAACTTGCAAATAAATGGAACACAAACTTGTAATATTTCTAGAAATTGTGCGATAGATACGAGGTTGCAGTAGAGCAGATTTATAGTTTGGGATAAGTGCACGATGGCACACAAAAAATCTTTGAAAGCATTAGACTGCACGTTGCAAGACTTACGAAAGAACCAGAACAGGTTTGGTGGCGCAATGATTTTCGCCAAACACTTTCACGATCAACGCTAGCTGACAAACTTTCAAGAAGAACAGATGTGTTTAACGACCTAATGTGTTTACATCATATATTTCCTACCAATTTTGTCACGTTACTTGAAACTAAGACGAAGCTCATTGAAGGTTTTCCTAACAACTGCTCAAAATTATACAAAAACCTTTGATGTCAAAGAAATGAATTTTAGGTTAAAAACTAAACAGTCATCATCATCACCATCATTCGATGTCAATCCACTGCTGGGCAGGGGCCTCACCTAATGCACACTGCACCACGTTGGTCCAATGCGGATGGTAGGTGGACCGACTTTTACATGCCCATCCGACGCATGGCTCATCTTACTTTTCAGACAATTGGGTGATCAAATTTTCCTAACCAACCAGAAAACAACGATAACGTAAAGTTGTTTCTCCGTGAGATTCGAACCCATAACCTCCAATTTTGAAAGCAATGCCAATACTACTAGGCCACAGAGGTGGTTAAGAAAATAGTAGGCAAATAAATGACATACAAATCAGATTGATTCGTTACAAGTCAAGTTTTAAATTTGCTAGATTTCTCTGTATTCCCACCTATATTATCTGCAATTAAAAATCCGTTCAGTAATTGTTATGTTGCGGAATATAAACTAGCCACGTCTTTGTATTCGTACCCAACTTGCTGTGAAGAAATTAATGAACAACGTCATCAAAGCCAATTTTAAGTTCCAATTTCGATAAATAAATCTCAAAGGCAGTCGCTAAGTGTTTGTGTTCTGTTCCGTATGTCGAAATGCCAATAAAACTATTTATATTCGCGAAAGAAAATAAACTAACATTGTAATTTAATGTAGGACTTGTATATAATAAAGCATTACATTAATATACACACTTTATTAGTATTATTTACACCGATTAAATAATCATCGTTAAGACAGGACAAGGTCTGCCAGGTCAGCTAATATAAAATAAAATACTTTTCGCCATAACTAATAATTAAGTAACACAAACTATTAAGTGCTCGTGAATTGTTATCCAGAGAAATGTATTACCGGTTATATCAACGTATGACAGGATGAAATATTAAAAATCTAGAAAAAAGTGTCATAAATGAAACACCAATGCGAGTTTGATAATTTTACAAGTGTGCTGTACCGCGTATTCATTGATTATTTAATGAATTATCCTAGCCGCGGTAAGCTGCGATCGATAACAAGCTCGGATTGCAACTATTCGGAATTAGGTAATGTATAATTATAAAAAGAGATGGATACATTTATTTTAAATATCAACATCAACATCATCAGCCTTTGATAGTCCACTGCTGGACATAGGCCTCCCCTAATACACCCCTATCCATTAGAGGGTTTTTAAACCGTATCCCACCACGCTGGTCCAATGCGGGTTGGTGGTTGGACCGACTTTTTACATGCCCATCCGACGCATGGATCATCTTACTTTTCAGACAATTGGGTGATCGGCCCAAATTGCCCTAACCAACTAGGAAACAACAATGAAAATTTGTTGAGTCCCCGCAGGATTCGAACCCACGACCTCCGGATTCTAATACGCCAATACCATTAGGCTACGGAGGCAGTATTTTAAATATATTTTATGCTAAATTTTGGTTGATGATGTTAACAATAATCAACAAGCCGCTGTTTTATAATTAACAACAAAAATATAACGGTTAAACCAAAAAGTCAATATTTATAAATTTTGCTACCTGACATACCTTTTACAAAAGGTTCATGACAACAGAGTTGTTCATTTAATATGTTTCAAAACTTTTTTTATCTCTCTCCATTGTAGTGGTCGGTCGTGTATTTCTTGTTCACAATTTTCGCTGTAAATTTATGTAGTATTTTTTTATATTCTTTATTTTATATATATATTTTTTTAATATTTGTATTTTTATATCTAATATTTGTAAATATATTTATTTATATTTAAATCACGATTTATGTCATTAGTTTCAGGTGACGATATATATTACTCTGCTAACGAATCTTCTTTGCATGATGATAGTGTTTCTTCTTTGTCTGATTCCCTTGGCGACTTTTTAAGTCTAAAGCTTAGAACAAATTTAAAAAAAAACTATTTCAATGTTTACTATATTAATGCGCAAAGCATACCCAGTCATTACGTTGATTTTTATGACACTTTCTCAAACGAATCTTCTTTACATGATAATAGCGTTTCTTCGTTGTCTGATTCCTTAGGCGACTTTTTAAGTCTAAAGCTTAGAACAAATTTAAAAAAACTATTTTAATGTTTACTATATTAATGCGCAAAGCATCACGTTTCTCATGAAGATGCTTGTTTTAATTCTGACCTCCGATCCCTCTAAAGTTTCCTTTCATGGCCAAAATCCAGCACCTAGTTCTTTGCACCATGACCTTATTATTTTCCACTCGTACACTTTAAACCACCTATGCCCATACCTTAGGTACTGCAGGTTCGTCCATTTCAAAGGGTTAATGTGAATGAGCTTTGTCGGGTTGCAGAAAAAATTCGCAGGAAGTCTTTGGTAACTCCAGAAACGATCGATCAAAAAATCAACATATTCAATTCATTAAGAAAGTAAAGATTAAACATCACCGTGGTTGACCGAAGGAATACGGATTGCAAAGAGACGTAGAGACGGGCCTTCCGAACATTTAAACGTGATCGCTCGGAAGACAATTAGGCTCTGTACAAATCTGCCAGAAGTCGGTGTAACATATTATATAATAAATTTAGTTTTGTAAATTATTGATTATATAAACATAAATATTAGATATTCGACGTACGTCGTTTTTGACTAGGATTAGTTGTTATATTTCAAATATAATATTTTACGACATAATTTAAGTCGATATAAGTTCTACATTACTCGTTCTTATGCGGGGCGCGTAGACATTTTTGTACTTTGAAAAACTAATATGCCTATCCCTTAAACGCCCGAAGAGGAAGATAAAAAAAAAGATGTCAAATTAGCGGGTTATAAGCGCTATTATTATTATTATTATCTCTAGTTTTTACAATCATTGTTTGACTTTAGTGTATTAAAATTAACTGACATGTTTAATTGATTGAACACCCTTCATAGTGTGGTGGTCAAATGCCAGTCTCTTTGTATAAAATCTGCAATCAAGAGGCGAAATTCAATAACTTACCAATTTTATGAAGAGATGTATGTATCGTAAAATATTTTTGTACCAAGTGATATTTAATATACTTTCACAAAATATTTAATGACCAAATCTTATTTGAAAAATAAATAAAACCTATTTTTGTACTGTTTATTTTATATATTTTTGGGTACTGTAACGGAATATGTATCTGGTAAACAGTCATGGAAATTCTTAAGAAAATTTAATGCTACCATATTAGGAGTACTTCAAACAGGAGTTATTAATAATAGTGAAATCATTCGATACGTTGATGTTATTTTTGATATTATCATATTTTGGTAGGTATATCTTCTTGTAAAGATCACAGTTTTATAGAGAGCTTAATAAACCTTTTTTAGTACGGTTAATGAGCTTGAATAAAGCTGTAGCAGTCTTTCTAATGAATGGCTCTTTTTTAAATTGTTGCACATATTATATAATTAATGTTTTGATAAAGGTAAAAAGCTTCTAACAGAGTGAAAAAAATATATTTCAGAAAGATTATAAGCTTTACCCTTTATTAGATAGCGCTGACAGAAACGCAATTTTGTGGCCATTTATTAAATAATAGGAGTACGCCTTCTGATCTACACAAAGAGATTAATGGAAGAAAATGATGTAACCAATTCTGTCATGATAAATTCCTATATTTTAGTGAATACATATCGCAGACAACAGCCTTCCGTAACATTTCATACTCAGGGTTTTATGATGCCCGTTTAGATTTTTAACAATAAATTATTTAAATTGATTAACATATGCAAATACTTTTCTGTACGATAGAAACCAATTTTAAATCATCAGAATCTGTGATGGACTGGAGTAGACTTTTACATTATACAGAGCTTTTTGAAATAATAACCGATAAATATGCAAAATATTTCAATATGCACCATTGCTTGCAACGGTAAAGACGCAAAAGTTTATTTTTAGGGACAATATGCCGTTGGAATAAATAATTCGTAATAAATACTACGTACTTCAGTGAAAATTTTAAATTTGGGTTATTATACCGATAAATAACTATAATTGTTAATATACCATAACGTACCATTCTTATTACCCCGTCAATAGAATTAGCCCAACTAAAACATTAGATTTATAATATTTTTTATACCATGATGTAGAATAAATAATTAGAAAATCTTAATAGTGACAGTGATAATAGAAACTAGACCTTTAAATATGTTATATTGAATATTTAGTTGTAATATTCTATTTTTGATATTCCTCGAATCCTCAGTCACATTAGTTCTTTGAAAGCGTCTAAACAATAATCTATTACGATAAGTTAGGGCTATTAAAAGTTTCTTTATGAATATTATACATGCCTTCCATGTAAACTTCGTCTCACTTCACGTAAATTTTAATGAAGAACTTGTACAAATTAGTGTTTCATACATATTGCAATACACAACTGCCTCCGTAGCCTAGTGGTATAGGCGTGTGGCTTAGAAACCGGAGGTCGTGGGTTCGAATCATGCGGGGACTCAACAAATTTTCATTGTTGTTTCCTGTTGGTTAGCAATTTGGCTGATCACCCAGTGTCTGAAAGTAAGATGATCCATGCGTCGGATGGGCATGTAAAGTCGTCCACCACCAACCCGCATTGGACCAGCGTGGTGGGATACGGTCCAAACCCTCTAATGGATAGAGGTGATATGTCCGCGTGGACTATCACAGGCTGACGATGAATGAATGAATGATGACATATTGCAATTACGTCAATCTGTACACGTGGTTTATGAGATATTTATACATTTTACAGTTAAAAACCAGAACAAATATATGGCTGCTGAAATTATTAACTCATTGGTATATTTGCAATAAATTGTAGCTAAATCTTTGAGAAATGTATCAAATATTTTTTTGTACTTTAGTCTCAAGAGCTGTGTTTCATGAATAAATAGTTTGAATTTAAAAACAAGTTGTAGACTAAAAACCAAGTTAAAACTTTAATTTTTAGTTGAAAGTTAACGCTTTCGCTATCAAATTAAATAAAGCCAGCTTACAATATCGTGTTCAATCCTGAAATCAGTATTGCCTTTTACACGGGTCGCGCAGTTGACTTATAAGCGAAACGTCCATAGTGCTAAAACCGAATTTCGTCCGCATTGATATTGACCGGCACCTTGCGCCAAATATTCGTTATGATTAAAGATGATACACGATTCAATAGTATTAGAAACAGAAATTTCTTTTTTATATTTTCCATCGCATTATTATTTTTATTCTGTTGAACAAGTCCCTAAGGTTTTAATATAGTATTTATTTAATAATTCTAAATCTGCATGGTTACTTTTTAACAATAAAATACACCTGGAACTAAGTACCTATTTATTTTGGTAAGTAAGTTAGACAATGTTGACTTCGTCAAACAATATTAAAAAAATATTTTTTTTCTTCACTAGCAGTCATAGAAGCAGAAGTAAGCGTAACTTCTTTTGTTATATTTTTATATTGTATACTTCTAATGTTTTTAACGTAAAAAAGTAAAGTTATAAGATGTTGTTACAGAAATAATACAAAGAAAAAAAGTAATTCACTCCTATATGGGTGAGAGAAATAAGAAGCATCATCTTATTGGACCATCTTCTTCCGGCAACCGCATAATTAATTGCATTAAACGAGCTAGCTTCCTCGTGTTTTACTGGTAAGTAAGCATCTAATAATATTCCAATCACCAAAATATAAGAAGAATAAGAGAAAATATACCTTAAAAAATGGTATAATCTAATATATTATTTCTTTCAAAGGTATAAATTATAATGTTAGTATTAGTATAGATATATATAAACTATATACTATATAGTATAGATATATAGTATATATATATCTGTACTAACATTCACCTTAATTAATATAGAAAACTTTTTACCCTAGATAAATATGAAAATGACATGGGCAGGGCCGTGAACGGACTGATAGTATCTTATAAAACAAGTCTGTGGCAGCACTTTCATATTCTTACTTGTTTTATGAAAATATTTTAGTTTCTTTTGACACTTGACTCTTTTGTTGCAGATAAAAAGTATTTGCGATACCTTGGAACACTTTGTACACAATTCACATCATCTTCAAATAGTTGACATTGCATAGTGTTAAATATTTGTACTGTTATCTAATTTTAGTGTTGAATATAAACGACGACTATGTGAAATTATTTCAGAAGAGACAGAGCAGCCACTCCAGAAATAGATTTAAAAAAAAATATGAGTATTACACATAGCTTGTTAATAAAATATTTTACTCAAATTTAATGTACCTATAGATAGTTCTCGTAGTAATATATAGAGCAAACTAGAGAGACTAGAATATTGACGCATTTGCGATGTAGAGAGCAGACGTTTAATAAGGTGTTGGTAATTTTTTTTTTTTGCTGTCGTAGTCCCAGGCATGCGGCACGGTAACACATCTTAATTTTATTTTATAATTTTGATACAATTATATTGCAGTCATAAATATTTTTCGTTAAAGAAGATAAGATATATTTAAAGAATAACATTTTTTTTCATTTGAAACCCATGTTTGCCTGCCACAATTATTGTTAGTATTAAAGAAATATTAAATTTGATTAGTGCTATAAGATTGAAGATTTATGTCGCCTTCTTTCTGTAAAATTCTTAGTTGATTGATTTTTTTAACAAACGTCTGCAGTAGAAAATAATTACTACATTATTGGAAAAGATTAAACCCAAACTAAACCATCTATTTCCTAATCTACTGATAAAATGGATTTTTAAAAACAAATACGCTACTTCATAAAAAGTTTATTTACTAAAGAGCTTAAGCAAACAATGTTCTTAACGGAACTGAGATTGACATTAATTGTGCAAGAACTTTTTTTTGCATGGTAAAATTCCTTTCTAGAGTTCAATCTTTATCAAGATTCCTCGTAATTATACGCCGGATGTACAATATTGCCTTGCAGGATATCAGTTTCGGTTAAACGAATAGCCAAATACAGAAAAAATACGCTTTTCAAAAACTAACATGATTAGGTTCTGCTGCCTGTCAGTGGAGTCGAATTAGGTCAACCCAGTGTCTCTTGACACGGTTATTTCGAGAATAGATCGATTCCCTTATCTTTTAATTAACTGTGCAAATTCAGAGGTGATTGCGTAATATTTAAAAGTTTGTTGTCTTACCATGCTGCTGATATTTTGAAATCGGATAGAGAATAATAAACTTTATTTAAAAGAAATATAATATTACTTATTATTATTAACCTCAAAAGAGACGAAATTATTGAAATACAAACACTTGGATGAATATCAAAATATTTAAACAAACAGACGATTGATTTGTTGAAATAAAACCACCACCGTGGCGTAGCGGTATTGGCCCTTGCTTAATAAACCAGAGTCATGAATTCGAATTCCGTGCCGCCGCACAGCGGCCAGGTTCCTCTTAGCTTCCCGCGGCTGGGTATGCCGCAGTTACTGAGTCCCATGGCTACGACAAGACGAGAACCTGTTCGGAATTCAACGCCACCCTAATACAACCGCTTCAATCGTCGGTCACCTTATTGCAGGTCTACGCTATGTTTTCAAGGCCGTGGTTACTACTCTAGAAATTTTCTCCCACATCGGCCGTCAGTTTCGTGTGGAATGTGTCCTGCTAATTGTCACTTTAGCCTAGCAACCCTCACAACTGTGTTGGTTGTTTTAGTTCTCTCAAGAATACTACTTCTCATTTCTGATTCGGTGCCCTTAAGACGATATACTTTTATTACTTTTTTATGACATCTTTGTACGCTAATAGAAAACAATATATTTTATTTTAAATATCTGTGTACCTGAAAAAAATTATTTATCGGAGTCTATATCAGCTATCTAGCGCAAAGATAATGTCCCTTATGGAACCGCTAACCACGGTCTCAACAAATTGCTCTGTGTTAATTTAGGTTTTATTTCGAGGGCTCATATTTATGAAGTATATTAACTTGTTTCCTAATAATAGTGAATCGGCTTGAAGGTATTAACGTGCTGTTTCTTTTTGTAGGAATGGTATATGCAAATCGCGATGATCGAGTATGAAACCATGAGCGAGTATACAAAAACCTTAGCTAATTACTAAAAAAACCGTCCTTTGTATTCCTAAGTGTCAGATTAGCCAGCCAATTAGTGACGCCCTAATCCGATCATGATTTAATAGTGAGATTTAAAATGATATAAAAAATAAACTAGGGGGTGAATACTCAAGTAGGTTACAAGAATTAATGAATGTACCTGCATGTTGTTAAAGATTAACACAATATAATGACACATATGACTTTCTACCTACTACTATATCTTAATTAGAACTTTCATAAACATTTTTTTTATTTCTTTATTAAAGGTTTGACCATCAATCATCATTAAATTTGTTGTATAATTGAATATGTCAATAATTACTTTTCCACATTTGGCTAATATCGATGTACATATAATCTTTTTGTATTATTGAAACATGACATTTCACTTACCAACTGAAACTGAATTATTTTATTTATTTTTTTTCTACTAAGCGTATCGATGACAAGGTACAATACCTCGTCATCGATACGCAATTCTTGTCATTGTGGTGAAAAGGTTGACCAGCCAGCCTCGGAACTCACGGAATGTTGCCCTGGGGTGGGCCAAGCGTATGGGGTCTTATGATACGTCATACACAGAGGCTCCCTTCGACTCTTTTGTACCCCAATATTTATTTATTTATTTTAATATAAAATACTACCATTACAGGTTACACCAATGTGCAAGTACGAGCTAATTAATTAAATTTACGTGCGTCATTATTCAAATTCTATTGACAGATGTCTTTCACATTGTATTGCTCTATTCGGTTAAAATTATTTGGATTAAACATATTGTAATTTTTGATTAATCAAATAAATAGTCTATTGAAATGTTACATGAGCTTTCCATTTTTAGAGGTGGCAATTTTATTTTTGGGATATGTATGGGGAGCTCAATAGAAGCTTAACCTCAAGTTTGTGGGGTCGCCACACTTGTCCCTCGGAAAATGAATTTGAAAATGAACTTCCAACTATGACTCCAATTTTAACTCCAGTCATTCTTAAAATTTTCTCATTTGATGTTGATTAAGATTTTGAGCCACAGCTTGGACCTTCGAAAAAAAACGGTGAGAGTAGCTAGATTATAAGTGATTAAACATATTATGATGTCGAGAATTACCTTTTAAGCAAGATGACCCCACGGTCAGTAGTAAGGTAGCGTCTTGCGAGTAGGTAGGTCACCTACTCTACAGTAGGAGAACCCTGCTGGGAATGCCACATAAAAAAACGCACGTTCCACCTACAAATTCTAACTCATAGGTGACGAGGGACAAGAGTTAGGAATGGGTGATTAAAACTGAAGAAGTTTAACAAAAACTTTGTAAGAATATATTTATAATAAAAAAAGGAAATTAATTCTCATGATGGTTGGAGCGCTGTAACAGCGTTTCAAATAATTAAAATTTAAAATAAGATAAATTTTCCTCAAAAGATCACACACAAGATTGGTCTTAGGTATTTTTTTTACATGTATAAAAACAATTATAGGCAAAAATAATGTGTTTGCTAATAAATTCTTTAATTTAAGGAAAACATTTAGAATAAAATATCGAAAAAGTGTTTCTTTCCCAAAACATCCCACAAAGTTGAGGTTTAGCTTCTATTGATACATGTCCAAAAAATAAAATCCCGTCCTATGAAAAATGCAATATTCGTCGTTAAATTATTGCATTTTAACGCCTCCGTGGTTTAGTGATTGGTCCTTGCTTTACAAACCGAAGTTCGTGGGTTTGAATCCGGGGGAAACAACATTAAAATGTTCAAATTATGAAATTGTTATCCTTGTTCTCTGGTTGGTTAAAACAGTATGGGCTAATCACCCAATTGTCGGAAATCAGGATAATTGGTGAAATAAATTGTATTTTTCAATTTTTCTAAAAAAATGTGCTGTGAATGCATATCTGCCAACATTGTAGTTGGTTATAAATAAAAAAAAAACAAAATGGACTTAACAAAATAAACAGTCTTTGGGCTTTTAATCCTGCCTCTCAGACTGATATCCAAGACATCTTTTAGCGGAAAAACGAATCAATATTAATTTTCCCGCCTAAAGGTATAAATAATTAGCAGTCCGACCATGCCTCTGACCGTGTTATTTTAGATTTTTAAAGGAATTTTCCTGGAGTGAAAAATAGCCATGTTACTGAAGGTAAATGTGCTTACGAATAATATTTTTTTTTTATCGAAACAGTAGTTTTTGAGTTTACTCAATACAAATATACATCATCATCATCATCAGCCTATGAAATAAACGCGATATAATCCGTAAAGTCATTTTATTTAATAATGTATAATATTCGCGTAAACAACAGAAATAATTATAAAACGTAATTGTTTTTATACCTTTTGAGCAGCGTGAGCTCCTTCACCAGCAATCGTTGAGATTGTAGCTATCAATTAAGATGTTTTACTGTTGGATCAAACCGTAAACTTTTGTTTTGATTGCTATCATTTTAGGTTGTTACCAGCCCAGTTGTAGACTTGGCATAATATGTCAGCTTTCAAATAATTGTCTTTAATTCATCAATACTGAACAAAATGTCCGGTCAACTACGAATTTAATTTTACAAGTCAAAATTTCAAGAATGTAGCCGAGCGATCCAATAACGGGCTGTGGGATAATTTGTAAAGTTCTCTCCGTAAACGTTGTTGATGTTACAGACTGTTATTCCATAATAACATTAATTTCAAAGTTTCTTAAATGAAAAAAAATTCAAATACAATAACATACCAAGCTGATAAATTAATGAAAGTCACTTTGTAAAAAGAAATTTACAGACATTTCTTTCGTTATAAAAGTTAGTGAGGTGAAGGCCGATTTTTTATAAGACATTTAAAAGAAATATTTAATGATGAAATTAAAAGAAATAAAGCCTTATTTGTATTAAAGAATGGTGAGATTTAAAAATTGTTAATGTTGTAATTATAAATATAGCTTAAAAGATACGCTGTACTACTTAAAAGATAAAAATAACGATTAATCATACATGGTTAGACTACACGTTATTCTGTTGAAAATTTTACACAACTTGAGGAACTACCTATCACAGTCTTCGACGGTATGTTCTAGTTACCTTAGATAGAGGAATAAGTAAGATTAAGTTGTAAGGATATTGGGCGGACTAAACTTTGTCAGGAGGCAATATTAAATGCAGTCTTGACTAAGCTCAGCAACGTAATTTACTTTAAATTTGTATAATTGCTAAGAAAACAATATTGTTTATTTCTTTTTAACTCAAGTAATATAGGTTTTAGTTGAGCTGAGGTTTATTACGTCGTCGCTCAGAAATAAAAATTGATATTAATATTTAGGAATAATTACTTGTAATATATACAAAAAATGTATAATTGTTATTTACTGCCTTTAAAAAAATCAGATCTGCGCATTAGTAAAACTTGAGCAGTTTGTAACATTTTTTTCTGAACATTTTTTACAAAACCCTTTGAAAATACTGTTCATAAATTTGTATAATATAGTCCCGATATACACATCTTTGTCATTTCACACAGTAAAATACCTTCAGCTTTGTAAAAGGTTGCGGGATTTATAATTACATTAATGGTTAGGCTAAATAGCGTTAACAAAGTTAATCAAAACATGTATATAAGACAAAACATATATTATTTGTATATCTTTTAGAAATCTTACCTAACATATTGTCGTGTAATTTGTTCCGTAATTCTCATTACTGTAGTGATTTATATACTTGTTGCTTGGTGACTTCGTTTTTGCCACCGTCCAATCAACCATAACCAGCCAATTTTAGTTATTATTTAAGATTATATTAATCTAACTTTGTGAAATGATAAGTTATTATTATAGTGGTAAAAGTGCGAAACATAATAAACCTTTGTAGTTCACGCTACAAAGAAATATTGTTCTGTCCGAGAGCTTCTTATAAGTATTAAGGGGAGGCTTAAAAGCCGCGAACAGGGAAGCGGCTGTGAAATAACAGTAGGTACCATAAATAAAGGGAGTCTCAAGTTTATTTTCCTTACTTGCGACATATTATTTGATAACTTGGCAACACCGTTTAATATGTGATTTTAATACATTATGCGTTTGAATTTTTGTGTTATCAAAATAGTTTTAAAAAGCAGCTTATTGAAAACATTATTTTTTGAATGTCAAAAAACTATATACAATAAAATTTGAATACAGTGAAACAGTTTAGGCAATTCATTTGATATAAAAGGATGTACAGTTATCAGAGCATCAGTATATGTATTGAATTCCATACTTAATTTTTGTATGTTATGGTATATGATTCTTAACTTCCTCCGTAGCCTATTGGTGAGGGCATTGCTTTAGATACTGGAGTTCGTGGGTTTGAGTCCTGCGGGTACTCAAGAAATTTTTAATGTTGTTTCCTAGTTGGTTAGTGAAGTTTTGGCATAGTTAATGGACATGTTTGTATTTTTTTTTACATGTACGTTTATTAAAACTACTTTTATGACAACGCGTGTAAGCGAAAGGAATACTATCACT
Organism: Lamproptera curius; assembly: GCA_029286875.1. Lineage (NCBI taxonomy): Eukaryota > Metazoa > Arthropoda > Insecta > Lepidoptera > Papilionidae > Lamproptera > Lamproptera curius. Next base: position 218,342 of record JAGSMT010000039.1, on the reverse strand, counting down.
TTACAAAATGATAAAAAAGATCCAAATCCAAGTTTTTCTGTATAATATGAAACAAAAACAGTTAACATTTACTTGAACATTTAATAACAATTTTTTTTAATATATATATTATTATAGCATGGATTATGGTTATGTTCTTAGATATATATTTAATTTAATATTTTTTAAACCTATCCATTTACATTTTCACTTAACTACTATACTAAAGTAATCACATTTTCAACATAATTTTCTTTCAATAAAGCTGATTAGTCACTCTTACAACAACAGACTAGTCATTAAATTAATAGAAACAGATTTATCGGTTCACGGAACTTTAATTACAACTGTTTTAATCGATTAATTTTTGAATACAGTGAAACAGTTTAGGCAATTCATTTGATATAAAAGGGATGTACGGTTATCAGAGCATCAATATATGTATTGAATTCCATACTTAATTTTTTGTATGTTATGGTTAAGAATCATATACCATAATATGATTCTTAACTATTCTGTATATATTATGATTCTTAACTGCCTCCGTAGCCTATTAGTGAGGGCGTGTGCTTTAGATACCGGAGTTCGTGGGTTTGAGTCCTGCGGGTACTCAAGAAATTTTTATTGTTGTTTCCTAGTTGGTTAGTGAAGTTTAGGCATAGTTAATGGACATCACATATTTACATGGAACAAACGTAGACTAATTCTTTCGAAAACTAGACTGCGAAGACTAACTAAATCCTTAATGCGTCAATTTTATTACGTATCGTACTTAACTTTTACAAAATCTCACCATTAATTTAAACATTAATATAAAAAAGGAATAACTTTTTAAATGATAATACACTCTTGTAACGGCCGATTACCGTAACACCAAGATGACAATTTTATTCTTAAAATATTATAAACTTGTTTAGTGTTTTAATTTTTTGTAAGAGATACTAAAAAAAGCTCCCTATGTGATTCTGTTGCTGGTTCTCTTAGGTGAAAAGCGTTTTTTTCTAACTCTCAGGAGACAAATGGTAGCGTCTTTGACAATCAGTAAATAAGTGTATTACTCACATGATACATAAAGATATTTGAAAACGTTACAGAGGCAGATGAGTTGAGATGGATTAGGTCGCATTTTTAAAAATTGTATTCATGGCATTTGTTCAATTTTATTTTCGATTTTCAAAATAGAAATAATAAAACGTTGCCTAATTAACATTATCCCATTAAGATTATCTTTATTTCCAAATAAAAGGGAATTTTATGTGAACTACAAATTTTAGGCCTACTTCATTAGTAAGTTAGAAATATTCTTATGTGATTGAGTGGCTTAGTCACTTATAGTGGCTGTCACCTATTAAAAAAAAAAATTGCTTTGCTCAATACAGATATTGAAAAATAAAATATACTATATCATTAGAAACCACTAAAACATTACTTTTGAAAAAAGTTATGTTTTGGTTGTCGATAACAACATGTTGGTATTTGTTTGGGACGAGACTTGTTTTCTAATTATACACAAGCAGGTTTGATATACCGTGTGACACACTTAATAGTGATGTTTACGAATTAGGTTTTAAAATAAATTTATAAGCTCATTGGGCGTCATAAGCTTCTATTTAGATTGTAATCATAGCACAAAATTGCTTAATGTTTCCAAAGTCGCAATTTAAATCTTCTGTAACAAACATTACACTTAAACACGCTTCTATAACTGACGTAGGCAAAAGGACTTAAACCGACTCAATGTTATAAAATTATTTATTTTACATATATTATGTATGTAACTTTACATGTACACGTTCACGTTGTATACAAATAAATTGTACCAAGGCCACATAATGCTAACAACATTGACCTTTTTAGGGGGTAAATGCATACACGTCCTCGCAGGGCAAGGACGGATGCCGGACGGAATGCCTTCGAATTTCATCATTATCATCATCATCATCATATAAGCCTAGAAAAGTCCACTGCTGGACATAGTCTTCCCTTGCCGCCAAGAGTATGATCCTGCGCCACTTGTATGCATCGATTCTGCACATTTGCACAGGTAGTTGCTTCATCTCGTGGGGGTCGTCCCACACTGCGATGGCCAGTACGAGGCTGCCACTCAAAAACATTTTTTCCATATCGGTTATCAGTTCTACGAGCTATGTGGCGGCCTATTGCCAGTTCAGCTTGTTAATTCTGAGTTATGTCGGTCTCCATCATTCTGCGGGTGAATCCATTATGCAATACATCACGTTCATAGCCCACTGTACAATTATCTATGGAATCTCCCAATCTCACTCAAAACCTAGACCTACTAGAGATGACGGCCCTACTATCGGTCTTCAACTGCTTTTGCCCGATAGACAGATCTCCGGGGAGGACTTCAGAACCTAGGTTCCTGTTCTATTGCTTCTTTAATACGAGATGTATTAAAGTTGCAAGTTCCACCACATATACTTGGAGATCTGCCTATGAAGCTGCCTATAATCTGACATATCAGAAGAAGACTGTAGCTCACTTACCATCCGCTTGTATCCAGAAAGTTAAGAGTGAAATCGGACAGATTATGGCTCTAGTTTGCGGTGGGCCTAATAAAACCTAGAACCCACAGCATGGACAGTTTCGATGAGCCCAGCGTTAATAGCGTCTAGTGTTGTAATCGTCTAGGCATTGGAAGGCATTTTGAATATGGGCACGAGACGGACGAAGCCCGGACTTTATCAGACGAGACCTTTCCAGCCTAACGTTAAGATAATGTGCTTTTGTCTGTTTTCATTAGTTTCCCATCAACACCATTTTTGGAGGTTCATAGAAAGCCATATTTAGCGGCACTGGCCCTTATTTTAGAAACCGGAGGTCATAGGTTCAATTCCTGCGGGAATTAAGAATTTTCATTGTTCTTTTCTAGTTGGTTAGTGCAGTTTGAGCCGATCACCCAATTGTCTGGAAAGTAAGATGATCTATGCGTCGGATGGGCATGTAAAAGTCGCTCCTCTCACCAACCCGCATTCGACCTGCGTGGTGGGATAGGTCCAAAAGCCTCCTAATGGAGGAGGCGTGCATTAGGAAGGCCTATGCCATTATATATATGATGATGATGATGATGAACTGAAATTTCTGGATAAAACCTTTTTGCTTGAGCTCTAAATAACAAGATTGGTCTATAACCTGAAGATTCTCCGTCAGTACAGTAATCTAAGAACTTGTTTTAGACCCTCCTCTTATAAGTCCTTGTTTCTTTCTTAGATAACCCTATTCATCCCTTTGTATTTCGTTCGAAAGGCATTCGAAAATGACAAAAGAATCAGACGTTCGAGCTTTGTAAGCGATTTTTAACATTTTATGATTCATTTAAATTTAGTGTCAAATTTGAATTATATGTACATTTTTGCATAGACTTAAGATTTGTACTGATCCAAAGAAGTATATTTAGAACTACGTTTTAAAGTTCATCAATCATCATCAACAATCAAGTACGCGATTTCACTTTCACTTTTTAATCTTTCATATAATATAATTTATGATATTTATTTACCTTAACTGATCTTAGAAGCATTTTATTTTAATGAATTGTAATTTTAATAAATTTTCAATACATTGTGTGTGGTTATTCTTAACTACATGCTTACATTTATGCTTTCGTTATAGACTAATACATGAACAATTTTTAAACTATCTTTTAAATTTGTTCAGCGTTTGTAATTAAACCGCTTAAGCCTGTGATTTTGACCACTTAGAATTTAAACTTTTTATTCTTTTGATGACATATAAGAAATTATTTCTTCGAGAATTTCAAGTTTAATAAAGTAGCAGAAGTGTATAATAATAATCATATTTAAAATGTTGATAACAAAACATGTTTAGCAAAATATTTCATAGTTTACTGTTTGTAAGAGATAATAAAAAAGCTCCCTCTATGATTCTGTTGCTGGTTCTCTTAGGTGAAAAGCGTTTTTTTCTAACTCTCAGGAGACAAATGGTAGCGTTTTTGACAATCAGTAAATAAGTGTATTACTCACATGATACATAAAGATATTTGAAAACGTTACGGAGGAAGACGAGTTGAGATGGGTATTGGTCGCATTTTTAAAAAATTGTATTCATGGCATTTGTTCAATCTTTATTTTCAATTAATTGGTCATATTTGTCATCGTATTCGTGTTCCTTGATTTAAGCATCAAATAATGGCTATAAACCTTAACATCTGTTATAAATTTCATAAGATCAACCCACTCCTGGTAAAATAGGTAATCCTGGTAAAACGGACAGTACGGACAGACAGCACAACATGTGAGCGATTATGTACGATATCCTTACTGTCTCGTTCGAGGTACGACACTTTAAAAAAAAGTTTTTGGGATTTAATTTGTAATTAGACTGCTTCAGTTTAAGTTGGTAATTCAAAAAAATACTCTTTTTAATGTCTCGTTTTTGCAGTTTACAATAAATAAAATAATAAAGCACTTTTAAACAACATTTACTAATTTCACCGTGCTTGCAGCACATTTCTGATACTTCAATGTTTACAATTTATATAACAAACAATTTTTACATGGCATCCAAGGTGTATCTTAAGTTATTTTATATGATCTTTCGTTTTTATTAAATTCTTTGAAAATTCACTATAAAAAGGAATTTTCAGCAAAAATCATCGTTAATTTCACACAATATTTTTTAAAATTACAGTACTCACCATACAAAGTCTTATGTCTTATGTATTCGAAGTTATGCTTCAGACCTGTGTCTGTGTGAAGCTTCATCTATTACTGAGTTTGGAGGATTGTGAGATCCCTCGAACTTAGTGACCAAAACTTTAAAGAAATGGCCACACGCATTTAGGATGCGTGGGTTGATTTTGAAGAAGTCACTTAAGGATCATCGATGCTCGGTATACGGACCGTGGCGCTGATGTTCGGTCGACTGTTTAATCAATTGCTGGGGGCGGTGAGAACCGCCCTGGAACGCGGGTGTATCTCGTGTACGCGGTGTGTTCGTCTCTCCGTGCTCTTGAGCGAGGTAGACCTAAAAGTGTGTGTGTGTTATCCCTACTTGTGTGTGTAGTATCGTGTGGCGGGACCCTTGGACGGTCCAGAATTCCTAAGCCCCCTTCTTCATCTGGGGCTAAGAGTATTTTACGGGGACGACGTTTCCTACTAGAGGCATCTGGGTCTGCGTGATAATTTGCAGCCCTTACCATCAGAGGGTTCTTTTGCGATTGTATTCTTTTATAGAACTTTTTGATAACGTTTTTAAAATGAGCGCGTAATATCGGTATCTTGCAATCGCTGTGCAAGTCGACATTTCTTTGATAAGACTCTGCTCGAGTGGAACGTTATAAGAATTTATTTAGTACAACCTGTAGTTGATTTAAGTGGTGGGAGGATATATGGGCAAAAGATTGGCAAGCATATGTCATTATCGGCCGTATGCAAGCTTTATATAATAAAAGTTTGCACTTAAGAGGCATTTTGCTATTTGTGTTGGTAAGATAGGTGAGACCAAGCGAGACATAAGTGGCTTTTTTCCTAAACTCTTTGACGTGGTTTTGAAACTCATGTTACTGTCGAAAGTAACACCCAAATATTTGGCTTTCTTCTCCCAGGGGATCGGTTTGACGTAGAGGTTCAATAGGCCGGGTATTTGTCTCCATCGAGCATTATGTGCGGTTTTTGGAACAGACGTGTGGTAGGACAGAGTGAGGTCAGTTCTGACAGAAGACCGATTAAAGTATATTGCTACAGTTTTTCGGGTTCAAATCAATCCCCATTTGCGAAACCAATCGCCTGGGTTATTGATTGCACATTGGGTTTGCTGGTGATAAGGGATGGTGAGGAAGAGGGTAATAGAGGGCGGTGTCGTCTGCGAAAGGCGCAGGTTAGCATTAAAGCTTTTAGGAATATCGCCAGTAGTATATCGTGAATAACAAAGGAAAGAACGAAGCCTAGTGGCACGCCCGCTGCAGGGGCGTCTGGTTGTTTAGGCCGTCAGAATTTATTCTGTGGGCGATAAACCTGCTCGGAACAGGGTGTTCGTAAGGACAGAAACCCGGGATTGTTCGTCTGGTAAGAGGCCATTGGAGAAAACGTAATCATTTAACCTCGACAATATTTTGCGTTCATACAATTTCCCCATGCAGTTGAGAAGACTGATTGAACGATAACTCGTCGGTTGGTTTAACTTTTATTTCAAGTTTAATAAAGTAAAGTACGAAGTGTATAATAATAATCATATTTAAAACGTTAATAACAAAACATATTTACCAAAATATTTTTTACAGTTTCTGTTTGCTAAGCAGTAATCATACCACTGCTAGGAATAATGTAAAAGAGTATTAAACGTATAAAATTAATGTCTAACCTGTTAAAAAACGTGTATTACGTTTACTATACATGGTTCACAATAATTAAATAAAACTGAGTCACGTGATACAAAAGCCCTTAATACCGAATATGCGTCTAAACACGATTAACACGAACAGATTAAGGGTAGACCCTTAAGCGAGATGTCAATAGTACTTAAAGAAGATTTGATACGAAGCCTCTCATGCCCCAGATAGATGAATTAATCCATGTTGTCAAAGAAATTACACTAATCGGCCTAAATTCTATATAAAAATCTGTCTTTTTACAGTTAATCAAAATCAATTTATTGTATTTTTGATCATCTTTATTTAAGGTACATGGGATGTTGTGCCATGATCTTTGGCTTACCAATTAACATATTGAGTATTATAATTTAATTATTTTATTTAACTTAAATCGCTTAGATTTTGTTTTTTTTTTAAAAAAAAACATTGACAGATTTTTCCAAAAGTCGGATTTTCTTTTCATTGCTCAGCTATTTTTACGCTACATGTCTACTATGCTACGTGGCTCCAGCAACCTAAGGGGTTAAATCCCTGTTTAAATATTTGGCTCAGTAAGCAAGTGGAAACTCAGCATCAATCTGTACTAGCAATGGCTGGACATAGTCCTCCTCTAATGCATGCCTTCTTCATTAGGGGGTTTTTTGGCCATGTCCCACAATTCTGGCCCAATATAGTTTGGTGCTGGACACTGTGCTTACTTTTTGTCAAAGCACTGAGCATACTAATTCTGTGAAAAAGTTGTTAGTAATCAAAATCTTTTAATTTGTTCATGTATTAATCGGAAATACATTGAATATTAGACGTAATATTAAAAACAGAAGCCGTTTTAACAATACGTTTAAAGTGATAACATTTCCGTTTATATTATATATTGTTTGTGTAATTTCGTACATTCAGACAATGTAACTATGTAAGCAATAATTCAAAAGTAATAATTATTCAATTTTTAAACAAAAATAAATTTTATTTAAAAATTGTATGCGAATCATGAATAATAAAAGCGCTGAGTATTACTCCGTTTTATATCTTAATTTGTCTAAGCAATACAAAAATATCTTTATTTCATGATAAAACGCTCTTTAAAGTTGTTTATTAATAAAAGGAGACTGTTTATTGACTTTACCTAACATGAATTTTCACATCGCATTTACATAATCTTGTATAATTATTAAAATAGTATAATGTAGTGCTATGACTGCTTACAGTTATAAAACAGATTTGGGCAGAAATATTTTAGTTTCTCGACTTACATATTATTTACTTCATATACTATACTAATATATTATAAAGAGGAATGATTTTTATTTCCGTATGTATGTTTGCGGAGGTTAAATTTAAAAATATTCAGCTGATTTAAAATGTTCTTTTGTTACTAGAAAGTTATTTTATCCTTGAGTAACATGGGCCACTGTTCACCCCAGGAAAATACATTTAAAAAATCTCAAAGTGACACGGGAGTCGTGGACTGCTAGTTTTCGGTATAAACGTTAAACAAATTTCAGAATAAATTTTTGTTCTAATTAGCTGAAAACTTTACGCATTGTCTGCCAACTGTAAACTGTTTATGTTGTTTTTTATGTGTCTAAATGTAACATAATAACGAAAACATGCTTTAAAAAGAATGTTAAAAGTGATAATATAATTCACTATTGATGTTAACATGAAGCGAGTGACAATTGTTATATATTCGTATGCTAGAAGATATTTAAGAAGTAAAAAAACTCCTCGTTAATAAGTCTTAAAATAAATAACCTGTCTGTCATAAAATCTGCAATAAAATAAAAAAAAATAAGTAAAATTTTAATTATTTAGTTTTGTAGAACACATAAGATTGTTTAATAAAAAAAAATAAACATTAGAGGATATTTAGTCTGTAAAAGGCATATAATTAATATGCCTTTTACGATACCTTTGTTGAAAAAAAAATATCATCTTAGGTATTTGAGCATAATCATTATCAGGCTGTGTTAGACGTAGTTCTAGACATAGGCCTCCCCAAATGCACGCTTCCTCCATTAGAGAGATTTTAGGATAGCATCCCACCACGCTCCAATGCGAGGTGCTTGGTGGACCGACTTTTCACATGTTTGTTCGACGCATGGATCATCTTACTTTTTAAGATAATCCCCCGCAAAACCAAACAAAAACTTTCTAACCAACGAGAAAACAACGATGTGGTAACGTTGTTTCCCGCGGGATTTAAGCCACGACCTCCGGTTTATTAAGCAAGGGCCAACACCGCTAGACGTCGGAGGCGAGTTTTTTTAAAGTGGGTTAACATTTTATGTTTAAATTAACTAGTTTATGATTGCATTAAACGAGTATTAAACACTAATTATTGTTCTAGTAAGCCTGCGAGGATTTCCGTAAAATTTTATAAACAAATAAATCAAATTTAGTATGTAACGCAGTAGTTATCTGAGTTGTGGCGTCTTTATGAATGAAATATGCGTAAATAATTCCTCGTTGTGCACATAAAAAATGTACATCCGTACATTTTTGTACATTTTTGCATTTAATATCCATAAAAATTAACGCAAAGTCATTTTAAAAATTTTCTTTATATACATGCAATTTACTAAACTTATTTTTAATTTTTATTAAATATTATATTAAAATATTTAATTGACTATTTGAAATTAAGAAATTTAAGTTTAAATTTATCAATAGTCGAAAAACAGTGTTATATACCGCCATGACCTTTTTTCCTGGCATTTAATTTTGACCGACTTCCGAAAAAAGGAGGTACTTAATTGGGTGCGTATATATTTTTTTTATATATGTTACTCGTGCCTTCTTGCTTCGCTCCTGGCGATCTGATTTTGTTATTTTTTTAAACGATAGGTCTTAGCTGTCATTTGGTCCCATTTATTCTAATAATATTGTCGTTAGTAGATTAATAGATATTTTAGAAATAAAAAATTTACGGCACTATAAATCACAACTTCATACGATTAAATTGCAAACGCCGCCGAAACCGTAAAAGATACATTTTAAGTATGTTTCATATAATTGTATTTCTAACATTGTTAAACATTGTAATGAGGTATTTTCAAAGCTCATTTAAGGTAATTTAGTGTAAGTTTACATTAAAGTTTAAGCATCAGAAAAATCTCCATAGAAAGAAGTTTTTTTGTGCACAAAACGAGTTACGATTAAATGAATACCTCAAAAGATATCAGACTTTTAAAATGCAGTGGCAGGAATCGCGAGTCAATTTCGGTGAGACAGAGTGCAATTTGTTGCCTGCTTATATTGCGTAAAATAGTTATATGCTGTTTGAACTCGGTCATATTTTTGGTTAAAATATCTCATATTATTGTATGCACCGACGTAATGTAAGTTATTAAGGTCATCAAGTTTGTTTATATTAATGTCTTTTAATTTTTTTTCTTAGTCTAGACGCACAGGAACAATGAAAAGTATAAGACGTCGCCTCCCCGGTCCTTTGCAGCCTAGGTAAAAGGTAAGGGGTTAGTAGTTATTGTGTAGGTCATTCTTATTATCCATCGTACCTTGTATAGGCAGTTGTAGTTCTCCTTGTAAGGGCTATTTTGTATTGAGTAGACTACAGGCCCGAGAAGCGGCTTGAGTGCAAAAGATTCCATTAAGCCTACGAATACATCACGTATTGATTATCAAGAACTCCGTAGAAATTTCAGTATGTGTCCGGCCTAACACCACACTTAGATCGAATGAAGACAGTTGTGCATAGTCATTTCCCACGCAAATAATAAATCTTTAAAACATTTAAACACAAGAGCGACACTGAGAATTAAAACTTTGATTTACTAAACTTAGGCGTTAATTCAAAAATACCGTTGTGTATCAAGCGCTTATCGTTAAATGAAGGCTGATTAAAGCATATTTATAAGCAAGAAAGATATACCAATTTATTAGCTAAACACACACTTAGAATTCCCCACCACTATGAGGATTCAACGTGGTGTGTATTAAATATCTTTCTTATTATTGTAAGTAAGTAAGGAAGTCAGAATAAGACTAAGCTTATTTTTTGCCACCTAGGAGTAGCGTGAAAACACTACTTCCAGATTGCAGAGTACCGTAGCCAGCGTATTTATTGGGTAAACGAGACATCCTATGTCCCATGTAGGCAGCGCATATAGATGCTTACTTACTAGTAACGAAACTAATTGAACTTAAAATTTCGTTGGAAAACATTAATCAACCGAAAAATGTTCAAGAATTTATATTCAATATAATATTTCCTTGTATTTGGCTAGATATTGAGAAGAAAATACATGCTTGAGGCTAACATACTTTGTTCATCTAGCACTCTTCCGTCCTTGGATACAGCTTTTATGAAAGATTTTATAATTCCTAATAAACTATAATAAGAGCTTGTGTACGTGGTTAGTTAAGACAGTTTAATAAAAAATTAATAAATAAATCAATGGAATTTTTCCAATAATTTAAAAAAATATTTCTTTTTCATCATAACATTTTAGGCGAATTTGATTTCCAAATAGATCTGTTGTGATTATATTTAAAACGGATTTCACACGAAATTTTCAAAATAAAATTACATCAATCCTCGTAAACGAGAATTTATAATTAACATGTGAATCTCGTTTGCATTCAGATTAAGCGATTATAAATACCATTTAGCCGGTATTCACATGATATAAATATTTAATCTGTTAATTTTTCTGTGTTTTTCAATTATTTTCCTGGAAAAGTTAAGTTCAAAAATGACGTTGTTCAAACAATTCAGTACTTTCATAAAATCAACGGTGCCGTTACACTTTAAAATATTTTCAACTCAAAATTATGTAGTTCTGAATATAAATATTCTCCTAACTCTCTTTTTTATTGAAAACATATTCTGTAATGACACTGTTTGGATTTTTAAAGTGATTAATGGATCAAAAACATTCTAAACTTTTTAAATTTAGTTTCATTATTAAATATGGATAGGTTCAATTTTTTTTTTGTTTTTTTTATGATGGATGTCGTGCTCTTGGGAATAAACCTAGTAGAACATAACCGGGTTTGGGGGCCCGTTGCCACAGGCGCGTCTCCCCATAAGTGACTAATTTCACAAGGGCCCCAGAAGGGAGCCTAGGCTTGGCTGTCACTTTTCTGGTACCCGTTAGCATGCTGAATCGAGGGCTGCCCAGGTGGGCCGACGCCTCGCTCGATTCAGACGCTTTGCAATGATCATTTAATAGCTAGAAGAGCTTTATCTAAATTTTACTACCACTTCTTAAAGCGTTGGCGCTGGGAGAAGAAGTGGCGCAAAAACTCCAGCAACGCTTCTATCTAATATGGTGTTAAGCTACAGTGTCATATAGCAAAGGGTCTGTAAATCTGACCTCACCGTGGGGCTGATGTCATGAATGTGTGTGTATGTCCTACACTCTAAGTGTAGGGTGTGTCTGAGCTACTGCTAGGGTGCGCTACCTAAGCCTTAGGGCAGTAATTAGATTCTTGTATTTAACAAGTAGGAAAACCTAGCTATGCGTCGCCGGCGGCGGCGAAATCATCTGCTGCTTGATTTAGTTCGTCTAGATTAAAAGATCTAGCGACTTTAACTGTTGGCCGTGTGGCCGAGAGTGCGGCAGTTTACGCACGCAGGAGGTTCGAATGTGGCGAGGACTTCTTTGTCCTTGGGTCCTAGGTTCAATGAAGATGATAAAACAAGCTTAGCTCTTCTTTGTACAAATTATTGTTATTAAAGTATATTTCGATCTTGTTACAAAAAACCTACAAAAGTTACGAGTGTCATGTTTGAAAAGGGACGAACGGGTACCAAATCAAACTCATCCGATACTTTAACTTAGCTCCCAACACCCAAGCCGTGGGATTAAAAGCGCCGCCGCATACTGGAGCATTACTAAAAGTACCGAATCTTAAAGAAAAAGTTAAAATTTAATGAATACAATTAACAAACTAGCACTGAAAAGTTAGCTGATAATTTTGTTATTAATGTTCATATGTTAAGGTAGTATAATGATAAATTATTACACACTTCTATCGTTTCAATAGTTTAAACTTGCTATTGTTTTGGTTTTAGACTGACTTTGTTGCATTTATATCTTGTAATAAAATTAGCCAATTCCTATTTAAGCACGTCAACATAATTGTTGATTCCATATGCATTCCGTAACATACCTAAAATGAACGTAACTAAAATAAAACTGTCCTATTTATTGTAAGAACGGTTTCTTAAAAAGGAAATATCCGATTACAAGAGCCATTGACTTTATCCATAAAAGCCTGCAAAGGAACCTCCTTTGCAAAACGATAACAGGTATTGAAACTTATTACTGTTCCACAAAGGAAAGGTTTTTGCAATTTTTACCTTTGAACATCAATATATTGACTGGAGTGAAAAGATTTAGTGGTAAAATCATATATTTTCCAGCGCTTGGAAGAAAAATCATAAAAATAAAATATACTATAAAATATTAGATTTTCAACTGGACAAATATTGCATTTTATAATTTATCGACTAAATGTTATGATCGGTCCACCAGAGTTTTATGTTATATTGTATTGTCATTTGTTTACAATAAAGATTTTACTTATATTGTCATATGTAATTATGTATTCGTCTTATTACATATATTTATTTATCTTATTTTAGTGCCTTACTAATGCATTTATAATATATACAATTTACATCATTTTAGTTGTTTACTCTGACGTTTCTAACCATGATGTACGCGCGCAATTTCTATGTCGCCCAACACAACCGCAAATTAGTTACGCAATAATCTTCCCATCCTTTCTTACTATACCGCTCCATTCGCCTGCCTTTCTTTTTCCTTTTAATTTTTCCTCACCTCACGAAGAAGAGGGTAAAACGAAAATACTTCGTGAAGCGGTCGGCGGCCAGCGCCGCCGCAGTCGACCAATTGCCTTCGGGAGCTCCTACGCAGCGCATCATATTTTAAAGTCACGCGACGCGAATGGCCAACGCTCCGTTCTAATAGTTTTCAGTTTACCGCGAGCCTCAACCGCATCAATGAAGACGCCTGTAGTTGTGCCACCATCAGACGAGGTATTTATCCTTCTTTTTATCGTCTGTGGGGCCCCAAAAATGCACGTACACCAAACAAATCCGCTCACCGCCAAACGGTGGAAAGGTGACGGTTGTCTCCCTTCCTCCGCGCTTACCGGTGACGAAGCGCTCGATTATCAAAATTCCAAACCTCGGAAGCCCGGCACCGACGGAATAACAACCGCGTCATTAAAATCCTATGAACACATAATTAACATCCTAGTCCTAATTTATAACGCAGCTCTTTCCAAGGGTATTTTCCAAACACTTGGAAGGACGCTGAAGTTATAGGGTTCCTCAAACCGGCAAACCACCCGCACTTCCAGTTCTTATCGTCCCATTAGCCTCCTAAAGGGTTTCGGAAAAATATATGAACGACTTGTCCAAGCTCCGCTTAATTAGATTTTATGAAATCTAAAGGGCTCCCTCACCTTTATTCAATTCGGCTTCGAGCCAAACATTCTTGCACTCACCAAATTCACCGCATCACGGAGAAATTAAAGTCAGCTTAATACGAGGCCATCACACGGGCGCTTTTCCTCGACGTGGCGAAGGCGTTCGATAAAGTATGGCACGAAGGGCTTATATACAGTTATATAAGCTCGGCGTGCAGAACCGTCTCGTACTCATCATACGAGACTCTCAGGAATCGAACGTTCCGATACCGCGTAGAGGAACCAATCCTTTTACATTATACACTAACGACATCCCACAACACCGTCTTGTAGACACCGCCTTATTCGCAGACGACACCTGCATATACTCAACCAGTAGATGTCCTATCCTAGTAAGTCAAAGACTCAATCCGGCGCCAATATCCTAGGGGAATGGTTCCGGAAATGGAGAATAGAAATAAATCCTTCCAAAAGCGCGGCCATTTTGTTCACGCGGACGAAACCCGTGCCTTCCTTCAATGTCCGACTCCTAGATTGCTCCATCCCTTGGGTCAAACAGACCAAATACCTCGGGTAATCTTAGACAAATCCTTGATATTTGGCCCGCACATAACGCGGGTCAAAACAGAGCAGCCTACGTCTTGGGTCGACTATTTCCATTAATAAATCCTAAAGCAAGTTTCTCTGCGCAATAAGGTGTTGTTATACAAGACAGTCATACGTCCAATCTTAACATATGCCAGTCCTGTCTATGCACATGCAAAACAATCACACATTGACAAGCTTCAAGCCTACAAAACAGATTCATGCGAAGGGCCACTGGTGCGCCGTATTACCTGCGCAACATTGACCCTGCACCGGGATCTGAAATTGCCCACTATCAAACAATATCTAAAACAGGCATCTATCCGATATTTTCGACTCGGCTTCGCAACACCCAAACGATCTAGTTCGGAGCGCGCCGCTTACGAACCAACAATTTCACTTCGCTAAAACGACGTCCATCGAAGAGCGCGAAACGCGATAACGGATCCGGACGATGAGACTTACAATCGTGCAAGCACGTTTAAACTCATTACGAAACACAACTTGTCCTCGCCGTCGAGGACAAACTAGTACACCGTACAACAGATATCGGCACGTACCAGGCCGATTCTCACCAATCCAGATAGGGCGGTTAAAAATCTTCCACTAATAAGTCCTAAAGCAAATTATCGAGCCGAGGTTCGGCCACCGGGGCGCCCTCGATAAATATGCTAACGGGTATAGCATGGACCTGACCAGCGGCTGATCGAGCCGAGGCTCGGCCCTCTTGAGCACCCCGATCCAGAAGCCCGCTTACGGGATAAGAAAGAAGTGGTAGCCTGAGCCGAGGTCCCTTCAGGGTCCCTCGAGCTCACAGAATAGAGGTGAAGTCTGTGCACCTTAAGTTGCACAGCCCTCGAACCTGACGTGGTTGTAGAGTTAACTCCACGCAAGCGTGAGTCATCCGTAAAAAAAAAAAAAAATAAGTAAGTAAGGAAGTCAGAATAAGACTAAGCTTATTTTTGCCACTTAGGGGCGTGAAACACTACTTCCAGATTGCAAGTCGAGCCAGCGTATTTATTGGGTAAACGAGACATCCTATGTCCCATGTAGGCAGCATAGATGCTTACTACTAGTAACGAAACTAAATTCACTTAAAATTTCGTTGGAAAACATTAATCAACCGATAAATGTTCAAGAATTTATATTCAATATAATATTTCCTTATATTTGACTGAGATATTGAGAAAAATACATGCTTGAGGCTAATATACTTTGTTCATCTAGCACTCTTCCGTCCTTGGATACAGCTTTAAAGATTTTATAATTCTTAATAAACTATAATAAGAGCTTGTGCACGTGGTTAGTTAAGACAGTTTAATAAAAATTAATAAATAAATCAATGAAATTTTTCCAATTATTTAAGAAAGTATTTCTTTTTCAACATAACATTTTAGGCGAATTTTATTTCCAAATAGATCTGTTGTGATTATATTAAATACTGATTTCACACGAAATTTTCAAAATGAAATTACATCAATCCGCGTAAACAAGAATTTATAATTAACATGTGAATCTCGTTTGCATTCAGATTAAGCGATTATAAATACCATTTAGCCGGTATTCACATGATATAAATATTTAATCTGTTAATTTTTCTGTGTGTTTTCAATTATTTTCCTGGAAAAGTTAAGTTTCAAAATGACGTAGTTCAAACAATTCAGTACTTTTATAAAATCAACGGTGCCGTTACACTTTAAAATATTTTCAACTCAAAATTATGCCTAGAGCTAGGGGAGCCTAGGCTTGGGCTGTCACTTTTCTGGTACCTGTTAGCATGCTGAATCGAGGGCTGCCCAGGTGGGCCGACGCCTTGGCTCGATTCAGACGCTTTCAATGATCATTTAAAAGCTAGAAGAGCTCTATCTAAATTTTACTCCCACTTCTTAAAGCGTTGGCGCTGGGAGAAGAAGTGGCGCAAGAAACCTCAGCAACGCTCCTATCTAATATGGTGTTAAGCTACAGTGTCATATAGCAAAGGGTGTTAATTTCGACCTCACCGGTGGGGCCGATGTCAGAATGTGTGTGTATGTCCTACACTCTAAGGTAGGTGTGTCTGACTACTGCTAGGTGTCGCTACCTAAGCCTTAAGGGCAGTAATTAGATTCTGTATTTAACAAGAAGGAAAACTTAGCATTGCGTCGCGGCGGCGTGCGAAATCATCTGCTGCTTGATTTAGTTCGTCTAGATTAAAAGATCTAGCGACTTTAAGAAATGATGCTACATTGTTGCCAGTGCGCCATTGCTATGGCTAGCATGCTGGCTCTTTGAGGCGGCGGCAGGCGCTGTGCGCTCGGAGTCGGCTCCGGCGCTGGCTGTTACCACGCGGGGCGGAACTGCCAAGCGTTAGAACGACGGAGGGTGGGAATGCGGTGGTATTGGATAAGGTAGGTGGTCGCCTGGAAGAGGCTTTCCTTGGGATCGCAGGAACTCTGCGTTTTGGCGCCTTGGGCAGCGAGGTAGTTGGCCGTGTGCCGGAGTGCGGCAGTTTACGCACGCAGATGTGGCAGACTTCTTTGTCCTTGGGTCCTAGGTTCAATGAAGATGATAAAACAAGCTTACCTCTTCTTTGTACAAATTATTGTTATTCTATATATATATATTTCGATCTTGTTAAAAACCTACAAAGTTACAGAGTGTCATGTTTGAAAAGGGACGAACGGGTACCAAATCAAACTCATCCGATACTTTAACTTAGCTCCCAACACCCAAGCCGTGGGATTAAAAGCGCCGCCGCATACTGGAGCATTACTAAAAGTACCGAATCTTAAAGAAAAAAATTAAAAATTAATGGATACGATTAACAAACTAGCACTGAAAAGTTAGCTAATAATTTTGTTATTACTGTTCATATGTTAAGGTGGTATAATGATAAATTATTACACACTTCTATCGTTTCAATAGTTTAAACTTGCTATTGTTTTGGTTTTAGACTGACTTTTGTTGCATTTATATCTTGTTTTAAAATTAGCCAATTCCTATTTAGACACGTCAACATAATTGTTGATTCCATATGCATTCCGTAACATACCTAAAATGAACGTAACTAAAATAAAACTGTCCTATTTATTGTAAGAACGGTTTCTTAAAAAGGAAATATCCGATTACAAGAGCCATTGACTTTATCCATAAAAGCCTGCAAAGGAAAACGATAACAAAACTTTTCAAAACGATAACAGGTATTGAAACTTATTACTGTTCCACAAAGGAATGGTTTTTGCAATTTTTAACTTTGAACATTAATATATTGACTGGAGTGAAACGATTTTGTGGTAAAACCATTTATTTTCCAGCGCTTAGAAGAAAAATCATAAAAATAAAATATACTATAAAATATTAGATTTTCAGGATTTTATATTGAACTGGACAAATATTGCATTTTATAATTTATCGACTAAATGCAATGATCGGTCTACTATAGTTTTATGTTATATTGTATTGTCATTTGTTAACAATAAAGATTTTACTTATATTGTAATATGTAATTATGTATTCATCTTATCACATATACTTATTTATCTTATTTTAGTGCCTTACTAATGAATTTATAATATATACAATATACATCATTTTGGTTGTTTACTCTGACGTTTCTAACCATGATGTTCGCGCACAATTTCTATGTCGCCCAACCATGCCACAAAAAAGGAAAATACTTCGTAAAGCGGTTCGCAGGACAGGCCACCGCAGTCGACCAACGCCTTTCAACGCCAACGTCACCTTAGGGAGCTCCTACGCAGCGCATCTTATTTTAAAGTCACGCGACACAGATGGCCAACGCTCCGTTCTAATAGTTTTAAGTTTACCGCGAACCTCAACCGCATCAATAAAGACGCATGTAGCTGTGCCGCCATCAGACGAGGTATTTATCCTTCCTTTTATCGCATTTCCAATCCGGCTTCATAACCACGTTGTCCGAACCGGATTACGCAAATGGTCCTTCGAACCGTATCCTCGCTTCTGGTCCTTCAAAGGGATCTACCATATTGCCGTCACTCGAGCTAGTTGGTCCAATAAAATTGGCTGACGACACTTGAGTGACCATGCGCCCGCGCAACCACATGATAAGCATTTTGTATGTGTATGAATAATATTATGTGACAACGTCTTATAAATCGGTTAAAGATAGGGAGGCACTCTTTAAAACTATACGCGCTACGTGAGCAGCGCTGTTCACGTAGCGCTCTCCATAAGCAACCATGAGAGAAAGTGAGAGGCTCACGTCTCTCTTACACGTGCGCAGTAGTCCTGCCTTAATGAAAGAGAGACAGAGAGAAAGAGAAAAAGGGGCATGCTTACCGGTTCATGCCTTGCGTTTCTCTTACACTCGAGCTTACTTGCCGCCGGAGTAAACAAATAGTGTCTGAATGATCAGTAATGAATCATTGTGGTATTAAGTATTAAAAGTTTGTTATTTGAATATTTTGAATTGTTATTATTATTTGATCCTACTTCCTACTATACGATTGAATATTCACATTACAATCACTCTACCACTAAAAGACGTTGTCACGTATAACTTTCGCCCCTATACCGATTTTACAGGCAACCAATTTTTTTGATCTAATTCTGTTTTTTATAAAAGTTTTGAAACATTTTGTAATTGATGTGGTTATAATAAACGACAATCGGTTATATTGCTTAAAACTTAAAAGTTTGTTTATCAAATTCTTCATCCTTAAACATAAATTAGAATTTTGTATTAATCATAAATAATCGACAACAACATACTTTTTGTATGGTTTATTCATCACGTGCCAATGAAAATCTAATGATTTATAATTCTTCTACACTTTTCTAATTCTTACTATATATCCTTTTAAACATTTTGCTATCGCTAATAACTTTGAAGTAATGTTTCGAAAAATTATGATCTCAAATGATGTCAGTTTCAACAGGCTTAAAGTGCTAAACTGAGATCAAAGTTACCTCACAAACGTAAAGTGTTAGCTTTCAATGTAAAAAATTCAATATTAACAATTCACAAGGCGATCACCATTTCGATATTCAATAGAGTTTTAAAAATTTTCACTTTATATAATCAAAATTTTTTATCATATATTATCTCAACTATAATTTGTTTTACTACTGGTGATCGGCCAAAATTGCCCTAACCAACTAGGTAATAACAATGAAAATTTATTGAGTCCCGCAGGATTCGGAACCACGATCTCCGGTTTCTAAAGCACACGCCTATACTACTAGGCTACGGTGGCAGTCAATTGGATTATGCACACATTTTTTTAATGTTAGTAAAAAAAACGTTATAATAAATCCGACAAATTCAAAGAAATAAAAATGAGAACGGGTTATTAAAACTTAAAACAATATAGTCAGTTATACAATCAACAACAATAACCTTCATACTGAAAAAAATACTATATTCAATGAATTGCTTGCATAATTTTTTAAGCAACAGGATTGCTGTTAAGGCTACTAATGTGATATTTGGAATACTTGCGCTAAGTAATTTTATACAAGCCATGTAAAAAGAACTTTTGATGTGGAATGTTCAAGTTCATAGACTGCGTGGGGAATTTAAGGTGAAAGCAAATTTTAACCTTCATATTTTTGGTGACATTTGGCGTAGGAATATCCTAAAATAACATATATAGATTTTCCCTTTAAAAATATTTTATTGTATAAGTAACCTTAGGATCTATTTTGTTGTATTAATTGTATAATTTATATATATTATAAGTTTTTTTTTCTGCCTGCTTAAAATACATAAAAGTATAAATATAAGATGTGAATTTTGCATGGGAATTTTAAGTACGAACATGATCGCTTTGTAGGATTATCTTTGGCTCCTCCTAAGTCGGATTAAGGTTTTGCGGATATTGCATAAGTGAGGTCAATAATTAAATTTCTTTGTAGGAAATGCGTATACATATACATACGAAATATGTTACATATTATAAACGTTATTTTCATCTATATAATATTCAAAGTGTATAATTTAAATGTAATAGGCTTTTTTAAAATCCATACTAATAAAAGTAATGCGTTACTAAATTTGTCTCTCTGTCTGTCTTTACTGTCAAAGCTGCTTCAACGATTTTGATGAATTTTGGTACTTATGTACGTAGAATACATTTCAAGAAAGGACATAAGCATCCTATTGTCATATAAGTCATCCATGTTATCTGAGGCTAAACACAACAAACACACCACCTAGGTCTATTTAAACGGTTAAAGACGGTGGATAAATAAAATAAAACAGAATACTTGCAAAACTGTTACTTTACACTGTGCGATATCTTTTAAAGTATTCATTTAATTAAAATGCAGTTTATGACACGTTTTATGCACATACAATATTGACATTTTGCAATTTAATACTTTTATGTAAACTTAAATTGTATAATCTTAAATGAGCTTTGAATTTACTTATTGTAGGTTATTTTTAAAACATAAATATATGCTCTCGCGGACTTTATTGTACATCAATTCAAGTAGTATAATTATCTTAAACATGGTTTAAGTCGTTCTTTTAAGGTTGAGCCAGCGTTTGCAAGTTAATCTCACGAGGGAGTAATTTTAACACCGAAATTTTCTTATATTATTATACATCTATTAAAACGGGACCAAATGACAGCAAAAATCTATCATTTGAGAAATAAAATGAACTTAATCGGACCAATGAGGTGAAAAGAGGTAACACTTATAAAAATACATACACCCGGAATTGAGTACCTCCTTTTTTTGGGAAGTCCATCAAAAAAGGGTAATTTACACCTTATTTATGTACAAATTTTCGTAAAAGTTATTTGACATTAAAATATTGAAGGCAGACATCAGAATGGACTTATATCATATGTCACCGAGGACGTCAATGGTCGGCGTAAGAAATAAAAATTTGCAATTAGTTATCGAAATACAAATTCTCTGCTTAGTTTAGTAGGTGGGACTCTGCTCTATAGTTGAGTGCTTGACACAAGGGTTATCGTAATTTCAACATTTTATTGAGTTTTTGAGCGTTTTTCTGTTCTTTCTGTTGATTATCTAGTATTGTGTTTGTGTTGATACAATTGTGTTGTCCTATTTGTAAGTATTGTTTTAGTATAAGTATGGTTGGAGTGACCCAGGGAGTTTGTAGTTGAATGGACTTGAGGATTAGAGGATTTAGAATTAGTTTTTCCATCGAGGTACCTAATGGTTTTGGTAGTGTTATTAGAGCACGCCATCTTAACAGAAAATCCATTGAAAACGACACAGCTACTTGGACCCGACCAAGAGTTTAACATTCATTGGTCAAGCTGCAAAATAGTTTATTATGTTTCACAGCTCTATCAGTCCAAACATATATCTATACAAGTGCTCTTTTATCTTTCTGTTAAAAGACTCAATACTTTCCGCCGTCTTAATTTCTAGAGGTAATGCATTCCATAAGAGGACAGACTGTACCTTGGCCAAATTGCGTGGACTGCCAATTATTATAGCTTGGCACCTAGACGGGTTAACGCCAAACCACATTTGTCTCACCAGATCTGTATTGTGGCTAAGTTCTTATTAATTTTACTGATTGCTATATTTAAATTATCCGTGGGTTCGTGAGCGTACAGCTGTAGATCATCGGCGTAAAGATGATACGCACATTTTTTTTATTGCATACGCAGGCAGACGAGCAGTCGGGCCACCTGATGGAAAGTGGTCACCGACGCCCATAGACATTGGCAATACTGGTATCACCAAAGCACTGGCTACCGTGGAGACATGAGATTTAAGTCTCGTTTACCCAGTAAATACGCTAGGTGCCCATCCACTGAAATACATTAGTGCATACTGCTTATCGTAAAATAGGACCGCGTGAACACCAGAGGTCCCCAGTAAAGGGACCTACCACCGGTCAATGACATTGCGAGATTAGAAGTGATAAATTAAAATCGAAAACATGGTGGATTACCGTCTGAGACACCAGACGAGTTCTAGTCAGCAGATCGACAGTTCATCAGCAACAACTGACATTGTAGCACTCGAAGATAGGAAAACCAATCCAGTACTTCTCAAAATCATGACATGGGATAAGACTGCAAGGAGAATGTCGTGACGGATATTAAAGGCATTCGTATAATCAATAGCACCAGAACTGTGGCCATGGTGTTATCTATGGTCGCTTTTATAGTCAGCCAGTGCACACATGTCCAGGCCTAATCAAGATTGTAATGGACTAATCAGTTTGTTGCTGAATATGAAGTTTGAAATTTGTCTTATTAACACGAGACTCTAGTACTTTATAAAGAAGGGCAAAATAGAGATAGGTCGATAATAGGTGGAAGTAATGGTTGAGGCATTTGGGAGTGTAGAATAAGAGCAAACGCCAGGGTAAGGAAATGTACTTGAACATAAGGAGAAATTAATAATGTGGATGAGCGTTGGGAGAGGGAAATCTAAGATAATAATATATTCGCCTGCCAATCTTGTCATAGCCAACTGCACCTGATTTAATAGAAAGTTTTTTTATATCATCGGAAGTAACTAGAGAAAGTTAAAACGATTGAAAACAAGGTCAGGTCAAACCATCTAAATAGGAAATGATGTCATATATTGTTGGATGATCTAAAGAATAGTGATGGAGAAATGGTGATTTAAATCATCCAAGCTAATAGAATTGTAGAGATTTGACATTAGCGACTTACCGATACCCAAAGTTCTTAGAAACTTCCAGATATCGGCAGGAGAAGTTTTACTTACATTTTCTAGGAACTAACGGCGTTTAGCATTGCGTATCATTTGATTACACCAATTCCGTGCCAATTTGGATACGGACCAATTTTCGTCAGTACGCTCTAATTTGAAATTTCCGAAACGAACGATTTCTGCGTCTCATGGCCATGCGGATACCTTCGATCAACCAGGGTGCTGGTAGACGTCTTAATTTAACAGGTCTGATGGGGGCATGGGCATCAAAGAGGTTGTTTATTAAATCGTTAAAAGTGCTAATCTTGCTGTCAATATTGTCCTTCTCGATTACAGATCCCATTCGACATTCTGTGCGTCCATTTGTAGTTTATCGACATTTATTTTAGCGAAAGAACGCAAGTGAAGTGCCTTAGGTGTAGGTTTACGAGGTTGAAGGAAGTAAGAAGGGAAAACTACGTAATGGAGCAAAAAATCAGGGGTCGATTGTTGGCCATGAGAGGATACCAAGGAAGGGTCAGATGACAGGATCAAGTCGAGCCAAGTATCTTCACCGGAGAGGTATATAGGTATGAGGTGTGGCTTGAAGGGGCAATACATGTAAAGAACTTGACTCGACGATATGAAGGAGTTTAAGGGTTTGTGGCGATTTAGGTAAGAGGAGATTGGTGTTAAATTCTCCCATGATAACAAAGTGTGTATACTGTGAACCCAAAGATTCTAAGACTAACTCAAAGTTAGTGAAATAGCCTTCATTTGGAGGACAGTAAACAACAGCTAAAACCAGTTTTGTACCTTTGAGTGAACCTCAAGAAAGAGGTACTCGACCGAAGCTAAGTAATTTTTGAAAGACGAAGGTATAATATATATAGAAGGTAGGATCTCAGGTATATTGCGACGTCCCCTCCCCCTTTATCTATACGGTCTTTTCGTATTAGAATAAAACTGGGAAGGAAGATCAGCAATAATCTCTGACCACCCAGCCAACTATATAAAAACAAATATTACGGTAACTTAAAAAGTTACACAAATATAAACTTAGCACCAAAGAGTAAGAAAAATGGCTAACAGAAAAGTATAAAGCAGTAATTGAAAAAGAAAATGAAAAAAAAAAGAAATATATTTTGTGTTAAAAACAATTGATGAAAATTGTAAAAAGGAACGCAATAAATAAAAAAAAGATTCGCTCTGAAAGCAAATGTCAAACGTCATAGTAAAACTTATTTG
Source organism: Lamproptera curius (assembly GCA_029286875.1). Taxonomy (NCBI): domain Eukaryota; kingdom Metazoa; phylum Arthropoda; class Insecta; order Lepidoptera; family Papilionidae; genus Lamproptera; species Lamproptera curius. Next base: position 194,137 of record JAGSMT010000039.1, on the reverse strand, counting down.
TGACATTATCCTAAGTGTATACTAGAAAATCATTACATTAATAACAACAACAGTTTTCACATATAAAATAATTTAGATAAATAAGTATAAAAAGTAAAACATAAGGTAAAACAGAACAGATCATAGATGTAGGCCAAAAGCATTAAACTATAAAATATAAATATCAACATCTACGCAAGGCTAATCAAAAAGTAAATAAAAAAATGTTTTAAGAAATACAGAAGTAATTTAAACTTTATACTAGTTTATGTTTTTAGTACTATATGAATAAACAGAGGTATTTCTGTCTATAATTAATGAAGTTAAAACATTAAATAAAATTTACAAAAGCCGAAAAAAAGAAAACATTTCGATAACAACTTAAGGATTTATATTAATTTTATTATTTATCGGGTAACTTTTTAGACGCCTGTGGATACTTAGATGTAAGAGTAGCAAGCTCATCCTCCGTGGTAATTTTATTTATTTTGCCTCAAGTTTTTATGATATCTGTGACCACACGAATAGCATGCCAAAATGAAGGCGTGCTTTGGTAAATACTGATTGTCTTACCCATATCAGAAACTCTTTGAGTGATGTGAATGTGCCCTTCAACTTTTTTTGGCCCTCCAGGCTTCGTCTGTGGCAACCATACTGGTGAACCTAACTAAAATAGTGGTTTTATTACCAGGGGACCCGAGACGTTGGCACACCCTTATATCTAATGCAGACATCTTACCTAGGGCTAAATTAGTATGAAGAATACCTAAAATTAATTGAATGCAGTCCTCTTTTTCACTTTCAGCGATTCTAGCCACAATAAGAGCCTTTCTGCGGCTCCTTGAGTCCAGGTCGTCCGCTTGCACATTCTTTCATTTGTAGTCGTAGCAAACCGAGTATGCCAAAGATCAATTCGCGAAATATGCGAAGCTCCTCAGCAATCCTTGCAACAGTATCCTTGAAAGACCCGGCATCAGTGATTTACGACTGCAAGTTATCCAATCTTTTCGAAATGGTCTCCTCAAGACGGCTCTGTGTTGTTATTATTTAAGATAAGTTTGACATTCTTTCCAATGTGTATGTATACCAAAAAGTGAGAGAGATAAAAAATTTGCTGACAGGTGGTGTATTTTTATTATAGTGTTGATTCAAGTTTACATAAAACTCGCTGTTGATGTAAGTATTAGTGAAATGAACTATTTGAAAACAATTTCAATTTGTATTAACTTTAAAACTATAATGTTTTTAAAATTTAAAGAAAGTAGCAATGTAAAAGTATGAGTTAATTTATTGCACCACCTACCCACGAAAAAAAAAACAATATACATCTACTCTCATATCATAACTACTCTCATTAACAAATACCAACCCTCTGTCTTTGCAGTCCAGGAGACGTGGTTGAAGCCTGGATTCCGCTTCAGGATCCCAGGCTACTCATGTCTTCGGGATGAATGGTCAGACGAGTATGCTGGCTGTGCCATTTTAGTTTCTAGGAACATTGTATTTTACCAAATAGATCTCCCTTTCCACAGTAATGGTATTTTGGCCATTGCTATTAGAGTGCCCAATATTTCTTTCCTCTCTATATACATCCCTGATTATAATGTTGTCTCCCCTCTGAATTAAAACATATCATAATTAGTCTACTTTCTCCTATACTTATCCTAGGCGGTTTTAATATTCACCATACCTTTTGGGGCTGTTATTATAGCGATGCCAATTCTTCCCCTTTCTTCGACCTCTGTGATGAATTAGATCTGTGTGTTTTAAACAATGGGTCTCCCACTCGCAGAGACTCTCCTTTTCAAAACCCAATGACTGCAGTTGACCTCACATTATCATCTCCTTCCCTGTCCTCTAGTCTCTACTGGGCTATCCTCCGTTCCATTTATGGAAGTGACCATTTTACTGTCTTTATTTCTGCTCCTGACTTCCTTAGACCTGATCCTATTGTTTCTCCACTCCTTAAATTTAAGGTTCATAAAGCACACTGGTCCCTGTTTAAATGAAGAAATAGTATTCCTTTCATTAAACCTGACAATGTCCAACATGCTTATATTTTGTTTCAAAATGCCTTTCTATCTTATGCTACTAAGTCCATCCCTCCCTAAAGTTTGGATAAACGTAAACTGCCTTCCCAACCATCACATGTACATCTGAATGTACAGAGGCCTATAGGAGACGCTTCGAAGCAGAAGTAACTTACGCTCATGACATGACGATGTAAAACTTCATCGCCTATCAAAAAGTAGCTGCGAAGACCACTGGAATTCTAGCAGACTAGAAAAAATCTTGGTGGCTCCGTTTTTGTGTGCAAATTTTTCCTATTACTCCCCCATCTAAAGTCTGGACGAGCATTAGACATTATCGTAGCTCTGCCTGCAGTCCTGCTATTTTATCAAATAATCCATCTACTTGGATCGAACAGTTATCGAGTAAATTAGCTCCTCCATATGTCCCCCCAATTTGAAGAGCTTTACTCTCCCATTTTGTCACTCAATACATGTTACTATTTCGAGTCCCCTTTCTCTTGGGAAGAACTTTTAATTGTTCACGATGGTCTTACAGACTCATCTCCAGGTATTGATGGGATCCCATATTCATTTATAAGTAATAGCAGCACTACCGCAAAACAGGTCTTCTTATCTATCCTAAACAATATTTTTTTGACTACTGTTCCTGAAGAGTGGAGAACTCAGGTTATTATACCTATCTTATCTGTAAAACCTGGAAAGGCTAACTCGGACCCGTCCAGCTATCGCCCGATATCTCTATCATGTACAATGGTTAAAGTGCTAGAACATTTAATTGAGAATCGCTTGTAATAGATAGTCGAGCATAACAACATATTAGCTAAATCCCAGTTCGGCTTTTGCAAAGGATTTAGTACTATTGACAGCCTAAGCACATTAGAGACTGACATACGCATTGCCTTCTTTGAGAGTAAGTCTTTGGTAGGAGTACTTTCAGATGTTAGTTCGGCATATGACAATGTACTTCTTCCAGCACTCAGGCAGAAAATGCTCCAGCTAAGTATTCCCGTGAAGATTGTTAACATAATCTTTAATCTCCTAAGCCCTAGTTCCGTATCCAGTCGTTTCCCTAACTATATATCTTCCGCTAGAAAGATATGGAAAGGGCTACCCCAAGGCTCAGTGCTTAAACCACTGTTTTACAGTATTTACACATATGATCTAGAGCTTTTAGAAAATTCATTTTGTCAATTACTCCAATTTGCCGTTGACTTGGCTCTTTATGAATATAATAAATTGAGGAAGCATCTTCCTATCTTAATTCAGCTATTAGCTATCTCCATAATTGGCTTGATAACCACGGATTGAGCCTTTCTATTAGTAAAAGCAATGTTGTTGTATTTTCACGTGCCAGATCCCGCACTTGTTGAGCAATTGTTTTTCGCAAAATATTTTTCGCAATTGTTGAGTGTGTTAAATTTCTAGGTGTTGTATTAGATTCCAGATTAACTGTCATTCTATATATTAACCATGTAATAAAAAAATGTGAGAAAAATGTGAAAATATTGCGCTCTTTATCTGGCACTTGGTAGGGCTGTCACCCCAATACTCAGAAACTCATGTACAACGCCCTGGTGCGTAGTCTTTGACTATGGCATGTTTCTACTGGATCCCTGTTACAAATTTGCCTAACAATCCCTTGAGAAAATGCAATATAAATGCCTTAGAATAATATGTGGGGCTATGAAATCATCACCTATAAATGCCCGCCAGGTGGAGTGTGGAGGATTCCATGGTATCTCAGAAGACAATATTTATCTGACCGATTCCTATCCAAGGTTATTCAATCTTTTTGTCATGTCCTTATTTTAGGCTTCACAGTCTATTTTATTTCTTCAAATAAATACTGGTCCCATAAAAATTATCCTTGCCTATTCAAAAGTTTTGTCACTTATCTTCATCTGCCTTGTCCTATATTTCAGTGTCAAAAGTTTCCTCTCATGAAACACCTTTGATGCACTTATTTTTAAACCTCAAATTCTTCTGGATATTGGTATTGATAAAACTCCTGTTTTGAAAATACCCAGTTAATCAATTTCATTTCTCTTCTCATCTTGGAATATTGGCGAGATGCTAGTGCTTCTAAAGGAAGTACTATGATCATATTTCGCCCCACATTCCGACTCGCCCTTGGTTATGCAACTTCAAAACCTACACAAACGTAGCACTAGTATCATTTGAGATTAAGGCCAGGACATGCATGTACCCTATTCATCTTGCAATACTACACTCTGTGAATTTGGACTAGATGAAGGAACACTCGACCACATATTTTTCAATTGTCCCAGATTCCAATCCTCTTCTCTAATGACCTGCTTCCTCCCAAATTTCGCGTCCATCCATTTTAAAACTATGCTATCCTGTGTTGATTTCCCATTGGTTTAAATTTTATGTTTTACATTAATCATAATAACATTAAACTTTAGTTTGTTCGTTACTTAACTAAATAACCCTGTGTTTACTGTGGTCTCTTTTGTTTTAGATACATCAACAGAAACCGTTGTGGTGCAGTATCTCAGCACATAATCAACTCTTAGTTTTTAACCGTGACCTTGTTCATTTACGAAGACTGTTACATATAGCAGAGTCTGATCGAAGAACTTGACGTTGGCGAAATCTATAAGAAAACGCCACTAAGCTAAAGAACTGAACTGAACAGAAGTAGTTCAGTAGCTAACCTTTTTTAAAACTTTTTCTTGAGTAAACTTTGCTAGCTTCTAGACGTTTCGATAAAAAAATTATAACTCAACGATATCAGACATTTTGAAGTCTGATTAATTACAAACGACTCATGCTTGAGTAAGAATTTAGTGAATCTACAACCGAATTTGTTTTGTATGTCATATATTATTTGTTAAAAAATTACGATACATATTTAAAAGCATCTCTAGTTGACATTTATTAAAAAATCGATTTCCGTCTCTGATGGATATCTTAATTTAAACAGATGATAGCTGAAAGCGTACTCGGATGATCGGTCGGATTCTGAAATAAAAAGAACTTTTCTAAAATTTAATTTCTTCCATTTCAAAAGTGCCAATTTTTTTTATCTCTGAACGTTAAGTTTGCCAAAAGTTCTTGTTATCTAACATCCTATCTCTATTTAGTTTTTATAGTATTTAAAACTCTATCAATTTATGGCCTTTTTTGAATTGTTGTGTATTAAGGCAAACAAATTATTGTCACATGTTTCAGAAATTGTTAAAAAAATAGCTTTGAGATATGTATCTATGTTGGCAAAATATAATATTTATTTTACAAGTATTAATAGATTTTGTAACGTACTGTCAAAATTAAGTTCTATTGACGGCCATTGTCAAATTTACGAATTTATAGTGAATACGTAAGATTATACGTGTTATATTAAAGTTGTTGCCGTCCGCGACTTCACCTGCTCGTAAATACATAAAAAAATGTTTTTTTTTTTTATAAAAATAAAGTAGTCTAAGCTACTCTCAGTTGCATCAGTTATTTTCCAGTAAAAACGTCATCCCGTCAAAATCGGACCAGCTATTCTAGAGATTAGATAAAACAAACGGACAACGAGACAAAAATAAAAAAGGAGGTGGTTGTTCCTCTTATACAGGGGCCATTTGGGGTGATACCATGGCGGTACCTATTTCTACGGCGAAGTACCAGTGTGAAAACACTGTTGTGTTTCGGTTTGCGGATTATTTACGCGTACTTACGGGGTAAACGAGACTAATATCCGATGTCTCACCGGATATTATGTCGGTGATACCCCTGGTATTGCCAACGCCCATAAACGTCGGTGACCACATTCCATCAAGTGGCCCAACAGATCATCTGCCTTTATGCGATAAAAATAAAAAAAAAACATTTTGTGTTTTAGTTATATTCTTGTTACAGTTATTTTGATGATACGAACACACACGAACACACTCCAATTTTATTTTTTTAAAGTAAGTAAATTTCGTATTATTATCGTATAACTAAATGTTGTGGTTCGTATTTATATAAAAAATAAGGTAATATACAGCACTTTCATTATTCATGATTCGCATTTGAAGGTAGCCACCGCGAGTAATAAATTCGTAAGAAGCAGCGCTCATGTACGTCAAAGAAGCTATTAATATTTACACCATTAATTTGTACGGCATACCTTATCCTTTATTTTAAAAAGATATAACAAATTACAGTTATCCTTTATAACCATAGCATACAGCCATTTATCTGTTTATTATTATTGCAATCGAAGTAGATGAAGATTGTACATGAGTCATTATGATAAAATTATAACGAATCATGCTTAATAATACATAAATTTACAATTTTCATTTATTACTTTAGAGACAGAAGTAGGCACCGCGGTGTTATTTATTATGGTAGAAAGTGGGGCTAACAATCTTAACACTTATATGTTCTTTGTAAAAAATAGTCCCTTTTATCCAATTAAAGCTCACAGTGTTAAAAATATAGAAATATTGAGTGTAATGAATGATAATGACATAGACATGCAAGTACTATAGCACCATTGATCAGCATTCGTATTAAATTTATGTAAAATAAATAGCCATAGCAATAGTATGCTTGGCTTATTTGCATGAACATAAATAACATATTTTTGATAAATTGTTATGATATCGTTAGTTTGAATTAAGTACAAATGGCTTTAGAAAACCTGAACGTGCAGAGAGAAAATGCTACTCACTTCTGACAGAGCACACAATATAGTAATCTACGATCGGTGAAAGGTGATTATTCCAAATATGTTCATATTTTTAAGAATAGTAGTTTTCTTTCTGACAAAGGCTGATGATGATGATGACGTTGCATTTCTTTTGGGTCGGAATTATGAATTACAAACAGTTTAAGTTTTTCTTATCTCGTACATTTATTAAAAAAAATCAAATAGCGCTTCACTTGATTGAACATTAAAAATTATTTCTTTTTATACCTCTTAGTTATTTATGTACTAGGGTGGTCCTTATTTAGAGATTGGCTGAATTATTATGCACGATAGTCATACATTGGTTCTGAATCTATTAAAAAAATGCACGCCTAGTTATAGCTCTTAGTTTTAGTTTTAACCCTATACTGTACCGATAAGCAAACTGTTGAATGAAAATAACAGTTGAAAAATTCTGCCGTTACTTAGAGCTTTTTACACGCTTATTATGAAAGGATGATAGGATCATGTCGATAAACTAATAGTTCTTTAAAATTTAACATTCTATAAACTACTATATTACTTCTAAGAACCGATTGTAGAGTATCATTAAAAAGTTGGACAAACCCTAAAGTAGGACCTCCCTTATATATATGTATAATATGTAAAGATCTGTAGGTTACATTCAAATAAGATTGGATAAAGAAATAATACATAAGTATTCAAGAGATTGTAAAAGTTCTGATGTTTCTAAGGTTATATAACGTCAACAGTCAGAGTGATTAGAGAGATTCAGGAAGCTCGTCTTAAAGTGTTTAAGTTAAAGTATTGCACAGGTCTGTCAAAAAAATTAATGTTTTTATAGTAATATAAAGTGACAGACGAACATTGCTGACCAGAGGCGAATTAGTATTGAAGCGATCAGTGAAAAAGTCCTCGTACTTAACATTATGTTATCAGATTGTGTATAAAGACAGGTCGAATATAGAGAGAGATCTTAAGATCTGTCCGAATGGAACTCTCTGTTTTATCTAGAAATGTTAATGTAAGTGTCTACGACGATCATTGTCTGACAAGCCAGGTGTTCAGGTCAATGAGTATTTCTAATGTACAGGATAAAGAGAGTTCTTCGATTTTAACTTATGGAATTATTTATCGAGATTTTATAAAGAAGGTGTGATATAAGAGTGAAGATTTCTTTTGGTACTCATTCAATCAAATGAATACAATCTCATCATTTTTGATCTGAAAGTGTTAATAGTTAAAGTGTGTTAACTTGACGAGACTCATCTGTACGAGGCGTCATGGGTGTTTTTGAGGTCACGTGAGCCATTTCAATGTTAAGTATAAGAGATGCTAAGTTCTTGTCGTCATTTTTATTTTATGGAATTCTTTTTGAGATTTCTATGTATAATGAAAAGTGGGATAAAAAGTTGTAATCATTTTTACTTTTTGGGTATCTCTTCAAATAATCAAATAAAATAAAATTATACATATTTAGATATTACACATATTTTAGAATGATGTAATTTACCAACCGATTATTATAACTAGCTTTGAAATAAATGGCATCTATGAATATTGCAATTTAAATGTTATTTACTTAACAAGTTTTCCCGATTCCAATATTTAAATATTGCATTAAAGATCTGTTTGGAACTACTAAGTTTCTGCTTGGCCGATTTTCCAATCGATTGCATAGTTAAAACTCAACCATGCATGCATGGAAATACTTTTCTACGTATAGGAAGTGTATAACTTAAATATAATGTGCATATAGTTTTAAATATTTATATTCTTTAACAATTAACGAGCCAATACTTGGCTGATACAACGCTGATATAAATTTAGAATAAATATGAAAATAAGATGTATACATAGAGTATATTATTACATGCAACCTAGAATATGCTGATTTGTAAGATTGGATTTTTATAAAAAACGTAGAGTAGATGAAGACTGAATAAGACGTTTAAATAGATTTTTATAGATCAAAACAGGTAAGGGATTAATCTAGAAGGGAGTAACGTAAATAGCTAATTTGCAATTGTGCAATGCTGTAATTAGACTACATTTTTTAATTTCTAAGAGTATTTCTATTTATCGTGAAAAATACTATTAGAAATAGAAGCAATGGCTTCTCTTTTATCTTCAAAAATTCTAAGCGTTCTGTGGACAGTAAATTATATTATTAATAATAAATGATATATTGTTTAAATGTCTGAATTGCTCCATAGCCAGTGGTTGGGGGGTGCTTAGAAACCGGAGGGGTGACCTGCGGGACCGAAAATTTTTATTTTTTTTCTAATTTAGAACCGGGTTTCACCCAATTTCAAAAAGAAGATGGTCCATGCGGTGGAAATGGGCCCCCCCAAAAAAAAGGGTGGAATACGGTCCAAAAACCGTTTAATGGATAGAATTAGGGGAAGCCATTCCAGCTGGCTATCACAGGCTGATGATGTATGTAAATGATAAATTTTGTAGCTAATGAAAATTATCAGCGTAAATGAACTCGGCTCGGCTTCAATAAGCTGTGTAACGAGATCCATTAGTTTCAGATTAACTAATAACACGATTAAGGCTAGATGGTGCTGGATCGTACAGCGATATTTTGTATATTTAATATAATAGATAAGTCCATCACATTCAAACTATATTTTTATATATAGATTTTTGTTGACCCGATTGGCGGTGTGGTTTATTTCTTAAGCTTAAGGAATTGTTTAGATTCTTTGTATCGTATGTAATCTCTTTAAAAGAACATATCACACAAATTTTATGGATTTAAAATAAACAGATTGCAATCGGTCCGATGTTATTAACCCTTTTAGGTTGTTTAAATTTGCTGGATAGAGGCTAAGGTGCACGCAGACCTAATATCAAGACATTCTTGATAACATTCTCAAAGGTTATTGCAGCTGGTACATTGCATTAGGCAATTACAAATTACTTTTTGTGCGAAGGCAGAAAACATATATGATAAAATATCATTTTTATAATAATTATATAAATATAATTTTTTAACGACGATGTTAGGCTTCGAGACTTGTGGTTTTGGTATGCTTTGACTAAAACAAATGTCTACCATTAAGTGCCAATCTACTTATATGTGTGCTTCATCGCTCAGGTTACAATATGCATTACTTCCATGGCGTACTTATAATTTTTTACCACAAACGCGTTAAATTTGTTACAAAATATACTTAATAAGAAAATTTTCATTCTCATTATGTGTGTTTGTAGTAGAACATTGCTCATTCAATAAGTAAAGAAAGCTACAAAATCTCTTATTTTGCGTCTTCAATAACGTTCAATATTTTATATTCTTTGGAATATTTTTTCCATCAACCCTTATTATTAAAGTGGGTCGGCTTGTCTTTGGATCGGAAATTGATTTTTAAGGCGCCGATGGGGACATATTATTTTAGTTTTTTTTCTTTAAAAAAGTTCTTTTAGATGTGAAAGGTTAATAAAAGTAAATGACGTGTAAAAAATTTTAATGTCCTATAAAATCTATATTTAACCTATACAATCAAATATCTTATATCTACTAATGCAAAGACACATAAAGCGTTATCCTGGATAAATCGAAAGTTAACTATAGGCTTCTTACAAATATTTACATTTATATGGTTAAAAATAATATTTATAGATAATAAAATATCGTTATATCAGCTGATAAATTACATGATCTTCAATATTGCGTTTACTATTTCAAAAGTAAAATGTTTTAGTTCGTCATTCTTTGACTCTGATATTGAATTTTTCCTTTTCTTTTCGCTAAAAAAAATGATGAATAAAAGAATAAAAACAGAATCAGAATGAAAGTACGTACGCGCTTAAATTAAATATAAATGAACATTCAAAATAAATGTTATATTGTTTGGTTTTATAATTTTTTTTTTAATTAACACGAATACTACAAGTGTGAAATTCTGTTTTTTATAAAAAATATTTATAAAAAAATTAATTCGACATGTCAATAAACGAGATAAAATCCGTTAAAGAAATATTATTAAATAATGTATTAATTCCATTATGAAATAAGGGATATGTAGTTACTTCTACTGTTAGCAGTTCGCTTCTCGTCGTCTATGCTGATTATTGAAGTTATTTTTGACTATTAATTATGAATACATAAAATCAATCTAATATTTCAAAGATTTATGTTAAAGTTGACTGTCAAGATAGGTGAAGAGTTGTTATATACAAAAACCAGGCTATATACTTAATAATTTAACCAAATTATCTTGGGAATATTACAAAATAATTTATCAACACAGCTAGAACGCATTTGCATATTTTTGAATAATTTTAAACGTGCCTACGGATCCTCGTATTCTGATTTGATTTCCTTTGCGACCTTAGCGTTCAAGTCAAAGAAAAATAATATCATGTTTTGTCTTTTTGTTATATTAACCGGATCTACTTAATAATATATCTAATTAATTTTTGTTTTAAAAACGAAAGAGCACCTATGCAGAGACTTTAGTAAGGAAATCACTCTTATAATTTTTATTATAACAAGTTATTGAAAATTTACTATAAAAGTTACAGTTATTTGTAAAGTGTAGTCCAATTTAGTTTACCATATTTCAAAAGTTTCAGATACTTTGCAGGATCTATAGTCATGGGCAGACTGAGCATTTGTTCGTCTGTGGAAGTTTTTTTTTTAATTGCCAACGCAGGCAGACGAGCAGTCGGGCACCTGATGGAAAGTGGTCACGACATCTCCATGACATTGGCAATACATAGGTATAAACAACTATGCATATACAATGTGATATTAAGTACTCAGTGTCAGGTATAATTACACCAGGCAATATTGATAATTTACAAATATCTGGAAATCAAAATATTTTCAACTACTGCATTTGCAGTAATTGAAATTTAATCGATGTGATCCTCATCTGATTGATTTCCATGATAAGGTGTACATCATCAACACGTATTTAAACTGTCATTCATCATTTTGTAATATTTTAATTCAATTTCCGTTCTAATACTAATTATTTTGTTATAAACGAAGAGTCTAGAATAAATATCTTATAATTTTTTATACAATTTTGAATTATATTTAGTTAAGATAATTAGATCCATATCCATCATACATCAATAACTTTCTATTGAAATTAGAGATTATTAATTTCTAGTTTCTTAAAAATAGTCTAAATTGATTACTTTGGAACGATAATGACAGTTAGTTTGCTACTGTGTTGAATTTTATTTCATTTTAACTTGACAAAGTAGTCACTGAACGCCTTGCATCGAGAATACGATGTCGCTCCTTACGTCGAGAAATACGATGCTACGTCTCGTTTACAAACAACACAAGCTGTTTACAGCAGATGCTACGCAGATGTGGCTACCGCGTGTACGCCGGTCATAACTATTATAATATATAGATAAGTACCTACCACCTATCAGTTAATTACTCCTTTTTTTAATGTATTTATTACTTTAACTGGTATTAAATAGTTACCATTTTAATCATGGCTAGTGTATGCAAAAAGGTAATGGTTTGTTTACAATGGCAATCAGTAAGTACATACTACATACATTATTTCAAACTTGCTCTTGCAAGTTGTCTAAAAGATGATGGTTTAAATTGAAACAAACTTATATCTAGAATCAATGAAACACAATTAACTTCTACTTTCTGTAACTAATCATTGTTAAAATACACGTAGTTATTTTAAGTTGTACGTACTATAAACTAATAATAAGCACCGTGGTGTACAAAAACATAAGAATTTTCTCAATTTCAATGAAGATTACTTTACAAATTGTAAATAATGTACAGCAAAATAGGTTCGTTGGTCTTTAATATTTACACAAAACTTTAATAATTTAGCTTTGTCCAGTGCTTTGATCATTACCTAAATTCGCGAAGCATTTAAGGGAAATTTATAGCCATCCAGCAAGTTTAATTAAAAGATTTATTGCTTTAATGGATATAAATAAGGTTTGTGTTTACCATTCCTTTTATTTTAATGTAATCAAAAGATCGGCCTAAATCAATATTATAAAAAAATGTAAAAAAAAAATTACTTCTTTTTATTCACAACAATTCGTATTGATCAAAACGACTATTTTATCATTCGCCTGGAGGCAAAAAAATAAGGACAACTTAAAAACATATCTATCCGTAGATTCACCTACTAACGATAGGCAAATCTATCCTTACGTCACGACTTGCGTTGTAATCACCTATTGCATTAGATTATTATGATAAACGCAAGTTTTGTATGGATAGATATGATATTTATTATTTTATTCAAACAGCGATCTACTAGAAAATAGTTGGAACGCTGAAAATAGCAGTCCTTATAACCAATTATGACTCTATACTTTTTGAATATAATAGGCATAAATATGTTATTTTATTACTATATATTTTTTATCTTACGAAACAAAAACGTTTTATGGAATATCATGTGTGAACTGAACCTCCAAAAATCTGTAATAGTTAATGCATTTATACTAAGATTAATTCGCAGAAACCATCATTATAAAAATGTAAAGAGTCGCTTACGGAGCCAATTATAAAATATCTTAATAAATCCTTCCTACTCAAACTAAGAGAAACAAACTTTATGATAGTTGTACAACGCTAATTTTATATTAATTTACACCAATTCAAGCGAATATTAAAGAGACTAGATACAATTTTATTTAAACTACTAGTGCTTACTAAAAGAAATAGGAGTGATACTTTCCCACTCAGTATCTCGAACCGGCCAACGAACAAAAGCTACAAATATAATTGCTAAAAAGTCAGTTACTCATCATCATCATCAGCCTGTGATAGTCCACTGCTGGACATTGGCCTCCCCTAATACACCCCTATCCATTATAGGGTTTTTGGACCGTATCCCACCACGCTGGTCCAATGCGGGTTGGTGGGTGGATCGCCTTTTTACATGCCCATCCGACGCATGGATCATCTTACTTTTCAGACAATTGGGTGATCGGCCCAAATTGCCCTAACCAACAAAGAAACAACAATGAAAATTTGTTGAGTCCCCGCAGAATTCGAACTTTCTAAGGCACACGCCTATACCACTAGGCTACGGAGGCAGTTACTATGAGGGTAATTCAAAAAGGGCACAAAGATAAGGTAATCATGACGTCATAAATTTAAAAGCTAGAGTAAGAATTTCTTTCAATAAAACGGGCAGAAAGGTTGATTTATTACAAGTCATGAGTACAATCTCGGTAAAATAGTTAGCTGACCTTTAATAACCACCACAAAAGAACCAAAGGGAACTTAATTCTGATAATATTATGTTAACCGCAGTTATATTAAAGCCACTTAGATCTTTTTTATTTTGTATCATTCATTAATAAACTTATATATAAGGAAAGCGAAGAAGTGCTGAGAAGGCAAGTATCAAAATGCTAGAGTTAAGTAAAATAATAAAAGTTTTAAAAGTTGTCATGAGGTGGGATGTTCATATTAGCATGATGCTCGGGTTTATTTAAGATTTAATAGGTATTAGATAAGGACATTTTTGTATTATTTTTTAAGGCAAAATAAGTAAGTGAGGTGTCTTAAAGATACAAAAGTACGTATATACCATCAGTGATAAATTTTCTCTCTCCGTAATATTACGGCTGGCTTGACCCTCGCTAAGCCGGATTACGGATACATGCTTATTATGTCATGAGGAAGGTTAATAATAATATTTACGTTTCGAAAATATCGTATATACCTAATCTTAGCAGATTTATTTTAGTACAATTTGCATTACAAAAAAACCAAAAGTGTAATAAATCGGTTTTACGTATTAAAATGAATAGATATTCCAAAGATTCCCTTTTCAAGTATACTTCAACTTCACCTTAATTTGAAGGGTATGGTTTGCATAAATAAGTGTTGTTGCTTTGATCCTGATCGATCGATTTTTGTGATTAAATTACAAATTCAATAATTGGAAAGGTGATGCTTCTTGTTTTAAGGTTTATCTAGTGGTTAAAATTTGCCTGCACAAATATTTTACACACACGGGGACCCATAGTAGGCACAATCTTTAAAACTAAAAGAAAACGGGAATTTTAAAAAATCAGTCACCTATAAGCCGAAAAACGACTAACTTAAAATAAAAAAACACATGCCCTCCGAATTGAATACCTATTATTCATCTAGGAAGTTGGTCAAAAACCGTGAGGCTAGACTTTTTTATGGCACATTTAATCTTAAAATAGTTAGTAATTATTATTTTGGTTATTCTCATTCCCACGTGAACGATAATATATTGTGGAAGCAAGACGTGACTGGAATGGTAAGATATATTTTAATAACGCATTTCGACCTGTACAAGGCAATGAAAAATTCATTAACGATCATTCATTTCCTGGAAAAATGTGGAGAAAATCGTGTGATAATATTTTTAATAAACAAGTTTTTTTTTAAATCCGTCTTTATGAATACAGGGAGTTTCATATACTTGCAACCATGAGTAGAAACTCTCTATATTCTTTGTGCAGCTATATTTTATTTTAGTTTTATTTTATAATTGTTAATTAATAAAAGTTTTGTTAAATAACTTTATAAGCCAAACAGAGGTCATTATTTTAGGAAAATAATAAACGAAATTGGTTGAAGGACACATATATGAAGTGAATTGAAATGAAATTTGTCATTCTTGAAGATACAATTATGGAACTTTGTGTCTTATTATAGACATATACAATTAATAACACCTTTTTTTTGTATTTACTATATTAGAATACACTTCGCTATTCCGCGCTGACTAAGACGCGGGTACCAGCTCGGGAAGAGTTTAGCTAAGAAATTCTACCCGCAAAGAACATGGCGGGGGCGTAAACAATAGAAAATTATTCAGTAGACGAAGTCTCGGACCATAGCTAGTAGTAATATTAGAGCGACTCATCATTATGGTCGCTAGAAAGGGTTTAAAACGGAAAATATTTTATATAATGGTAATGTAATTACACTTAATAAAATAAGTAAAATTTCTGTTTATCACGTATATGCGTAAGCAATAGAAAAAATAAGAGTTTTTATATAATAATAGATTGGGTAAAACTCAATAATTTTACCGTGACACTACTGGCTCTTATCTGTAAAAGCAGCTCATCTTGACCAATACCGCACAGTTTCTGACCCTATAACCAGGCTATGGAGACTAACTCAAAATTCATCATGCTCTAATACATTATTCTCACTTTGCTATAAGCTATTACCCAAAAACCATATAGTGTCAATAGTCACCAGCCATTTGGCGCCTTTGTTAGATGCATTTAAGTTTTGAAAGGAAGAGTAAACGATAACATCATACTGAATCTTGCTTTTATTTACATTCTTAATGTTTGTTAATAACAAACATTAAGAACAAAAAGAGAGACAAAAGTTCTGATATCTGGAGGTATGTATGTCTATGAAATACTGATTAGAAAATAACAGGCGTTCTTCCTAAAATGGGAAAATGCTAGGTATGTTAATGCTCGGTACATTATTGCGTACTATTGTTGGGGTTTACCAGGATCGATAGAGCTAAAGGCAGACTGTTCCGCTTTCTGAAAGGAAGTATTTTATAAAGGTGGAATTTAAAGGGGATTCCCAGAGGTGTAAGGTGTAAGGTTTACACATCCGTAGACCCTCTTGCGGGGATTCTCATTAAACTTTCATTGAGATTATATAATGTATGTGACCCGATTTTAACTTCTATAAATACAATAGAAAACATTTACTAGTAATATTGACGATCCGCTTGGTGTAGTGGTTAGTGACCTTGACTCTTACGCTATGGGTATGGGTTCGATTCGTAGCACGGAAAATTATTGTGAGATGAACACAGTGTTTTTCTCGTATCTGGGTGTTTGTATCAATATTATATTTATTCGCAAAAGAAAAGTAAATCTATGTATGTAAATATCAGTCATCTAGTGTCCTTAGGACAAGCTTTGTTTAGTTTACGGTTTAGATGCATCATCATCATCATCAGCCTGTTTTAGTCCACTGCTGGACATAGGCCTCCCCTAATACACCCCTATCCATTAGGGGGTTTGAACCGTATCCACCACGCTGAGTACAATGCGGTTGGTGGGTGGACCGACTTTTACATGCCCATCCGACGCATGGATCATCTTACTTTTCAGACAACTGGGTGATCGGCCCAAATTGCCCCAACCAACTAGGAAACAACAATGAAAATTTGTTGTGTTCCCGCAGGACTCGAACCCACGACCTCCGGTTTCTAAAGCACACGTCCATACCACTAGGCTACGGAGGCAGTTCGGAGGTTTAGATGATGTTTTGTAATTGGTCCAGAAATATTATTATTATTATATAACCTATTGTATCGTATTGTAATTAGTCGTACTCAAATACACTAGCGGTGAAGCCCAACATCATTGCTACTGCTATAGGCTGTACATTTTTTCTTATTTAATTATAGAAAATCTCTATTCTCAGCATTGAGGCCGGGCGTAAGGGCATCTTGATTTTTAGGCGCTCACTGCCAGCGCTGCGCTAAAAAAAATGTTGGCCATGAAGAGTGCGTCATGTCACGTTGTTTTAGTTTTAACTGTTTAAGTGTCTAGTTTTATCTGAAATAGTAAAGATGTAAGTACACTAAAACTATAGCTATTTCATTTCCGAATGCAAATTTCCATATCGAACAAAGCTTTAAAAAAGAAACATATGTATGTTTGGGTTCAATGTATATGCATTAGGACTGTAAAATCTCGATGGATCAAGTTAAAGAGATTTGATCGAAACCCATACGCGAGTGAGTAGGTGCCGGATAACGAAAACATTCGAATGTTTTTTACCCACACTTCTCATCAAACCAACAAAAAACAAAGCAAAAAAAAGTAACCTTATGCAGTTGAAATAACCGTGTCAGTATCTAAAGTATCGAGAACTCGTTCTTTTTATGCCAAAAGAAAGAGAAAGATTGTAGATCGGTGCCGGTTAGTTATATAGACAGATGCGACATTTTAGTGTGGATTAGTAAATAAATCCAGTATAATATGCGAATATAACTTGGTTCATATCGTAAGATTTAATTGCGTAATTTGATTGAATAATATTTAAGCTTAAAGTTGTTTACAATTTCCGTAAAATTAAAAATTAGGTGAATTGAGAATATTATATGTTAAGCTTTATTGATAATATTAAATTGACAAAATCATTTTGACATGATTATCAGTTGAAGCTATCTATGAAGTAATCGAACGAACGCAAATTTGACTAGATCTTAGTATTTAAGACTGATGTCCTAGAGAACTAGCCGCCACGACACGAACGTCCTGTCACGAATTTATCATTGCACCTGCGTTATCGTTGGTCTGCTAAAGAACAGATGCCGCACACAACCTCACGATCTAGTGCTAGGACAATTGAAGTCAAGGATTCGAGTTGTTCTTCAGTTGATGTGCTTTTCTTTGGTTTACCAATCAATAGTTAGGCTAGAAAATGAGCGACTGACACAGCTTACATCGTGTGATATATATTTAGAGTTGCCTATAGTGAAACTTTTAATACGTCCAACGGAACAGAGGTTGTTTACTTTTAGCAAGTTATTGTTTTTCCCTTTTGGGTTTTACCAAGATCAATAAAGGCGCATGAAAGGTGCGGCCGCTAAAGGGCAAGTCGAACCTTTTCTATTCGTTGGGGTGAAAGAAATAAAGAAATTCATTTATTTCTATTATAATTTATAAGCAATATAAGAAACGTCAATTAAATGATGCGTTATATGCGTAAACTATTCATGGGTTTCATTATTGGTTATTAGCTGTTATATCAAAATTGACGTTTTTTAAAAGGAAGATCCCCTACTTCCGACCACCTAATGAGATGGAATAAATCGATTAATATATGTATATCCTTTTATGTTAAAAAAAAGACATTTTCGTAAATTATACTTATAATTTTATTGTGATCCGAGTGCAGTTTCTTCTTAATGAAACTCAGTAATTTGTACTGTACCCTCATCCCATATACCAAGGATGAGCATATTTATTTAAAATAGTTCTCTCGTCAAGTATTCATAATTATGCAAAGTAAATCTACAAATAAATGTTTCTATTGCTTGCGCGAATATATATTATTAAATAAAATTACTTTACGGATTTTATCGCGTTTATTTTACATTAAAAATAATTAATAAAAATTAAGATCTGTAAACCCCGCTTCAGCACTGGCAAGAAGACGCATGACATCTCAGTCTTCCCGTGACCACGGCCGCTGGAAAGTGTTCGAAACGTCGGGAATTTAAAATGTAAAATAAAGGCGATAAAATCCGTAAAGTAATTTTATTTAAAATCTACAAATGTGATAATAATTGTTTTTTAAACTACTCATTACTTTTTTGCGATACAAATTTTTATAAATAAAATCTTTACAATTAAATTTTTTTATAAGATAGATATTTATTATAACAAGAGAAAATTGTCTTTTGTTCTGCTCAAGATTTTTTACTCTACTATAAAAAACTGTTTTTACTTTCTTTTCAGGTTGTTTTCCCGCCATTCGTAATAGAATCAGGTGACAACGAAATCGCACGTGCCTATTGCACGAACCCGTGTGCAAAAAGCACGTGTGATTTCAACCGATATTTATTATTTAGATAATTAACAGATAACAATTATCTTAATTCAGTTTTGAAAATGCCTAATCGCATTTTTAACATGTATTATCTATAAATTAGTTACTGTGTTTTATTTATAATATTAAAATTTAGGCACTTCCAGTTTTTAGTGTCGACCATTTAATAAAATACACTAATTCGTTATTTAAGTCTCTGTCTTAAATATTAATACTTAATTATTTACTTGTACAAGGTTGTGAATCATGACGACATTTTTTTTCTTTTTTACAAATATCTATGGAATTATTGATTTCAAACGTATTAAAGAAAAATAAAGACCATATGACAGCTACTACCTTCGTTAAAAAAAAGAATGGTTAAAATTGGGAGCATTACGAGCGCACAATTGAGTCAAAGCGAAATAGATTTCTTTATTTAATACTATATTTCGATATTTTTGCATTATAAGTATTAGACCTACGCTATGCTGTATTGAGTAAATATATAGTACGATTATGATTGTTGAAAAATCTACCACCGTTTCAAAAATAAACCTGAAAAGTAACGGCGTAAATACAAAATATTTCTCGGACATAATGAATATGTATACAAAAAACATACTTTATGAATTGCCGTTATTTGTTAGTGCCTATTTCTGCTGCAAAGCAGTAGTGCATAAACACTAACGTTCCGGTTGAAAGGGACCCGTAGCTAGCATAATCTATGAATTAAAATAAATTTACAGGTCAAAAGCAGGTATGAAAATTATTTTTTTTTTCTTTGAACTAAAAACTTACTATTCTGGTACATTAAGTTAGGTTTCGCTAATTAATTGTTGATAATAAATAGTTTGTAGTTTTAGTAACTAGAACTTATGCCTTATTTATAAATTTATAAATTTTTAAAGTATTTTTTCCCTTTAATTTCAAATTATTAATCTCGGAAATAGTAAGTTCAATATCAATTTAGGGTAACAGGAAATAGTTAACGTACCACGAGAGCGGACATTTTCTGTAAATAATTGTGTCAAGGGACGACAAAGAGTGGCCCAAATTGACTTAATTATCAGGAGACAGCTGTATTACGTAATGCAATTATGGTATAATCGTGTAATGTTAATGTATGAATTCTTAGAATTTTGACTGAATTTTAACTTTAAACTGAAAAAATCATTAATGCAAAAATGAAAAAGTTAATTTGAAACATTAATTACGTATACACAAATATACACACGATTGTCAATATGATGACGATAATAAATAGAAAAACCGGATTGTTTGTAAACCATATATCTTAGGTTATGTTCCCCTTGAAACTAGAGGGTAAATTAAGCATTCGTAAACGGGAACTATGTATATACTTTTGGGGCTCTTATGTATTAAAGATAACGATGCCAGCTTTTAGTTTGCTAGTTCACAAATTGAATTAATTCATTTTGTTGTTATATATAATCTATTTCTACACATAGGATAAAGAAAAGCGATGCACCGTCTCTGCAATATAGGACAATTATTTATTTCTATAATAAATGGAGTTGCATGCAGTTGTAAATAATTGTGTGTTAAGCAAATGATATTACAAGTTATAAATGTACACAATAATGTTAAGTTACTTAATTTAATAAGATTTTATTCGTTTACCGTTTCTTCTGATGTAGAACTAACTAAAAATACGGAATATTAAAATTATATTTATTGAAAATAATTTAAGTAATTTTGATGTATTTTCTTCAAAACTATTATTCTTTTAATTGAATAGGGATGCTTATTTTAATCGCAAAGGCGTAGAAGTGTCCAAGCTGTACTGTGATCTAGTGTAAAGGACTCCGTAGTTAGTTTAATTATTGGGTAAATAAGATGTAATATGTTGCGGTGCTAATTTTTTTTCTTCTTTTCATAAAACTCTTTCCAACTGGATTTAAGCAAGGGCTTTGTGAAGCTTATGTAAATTGTGTTAAGATAATGTAATTGGTACGTAACCGACTGACTTTACCCACTCGTCCTTCCTCGTACAAGCGATTCACTTGTGGAATGAGTTACCTCAAGAAATCAGAATGGCCAAAATCGTAGTGAGTTGAGCGCAAAACTCGTAAACTACACATAATTACATGTGTAGTATATGTATGTATGAATATGAATGTATATATATATATATATATATATATATATATGACTTATATTTATATACTTTGATAATATTTACGTATTAAGTTATACTTGTTGTTTTTTTTTCTATGCATCACTGCACCTACTTCTTATTCTCTTCACTGTCCATGGTTGATTTTTAGAAAATGCCTTTGGCATTAAATCCGCCATTCTACTATTTTTTTTTGTACAAAAAGTGTAAATAAATAAATAACCGTGTATGTAGTATTTAGTTCTGATTGTTAAGGAACTTTAATAAATTGGTAAAACACGTTGGGGCCATCGAAAAACTTGATGCAACGTTTTGAATACACTTATATGTGCTCTTGTCCAGGTGACAATATTTTCAATATGTTATTTCAAGTTACTAACAATTACTTTAGACTAAATTGCACGGACTTTCTTTTGGAATGGACTTTGATTTTAATTTACCTTCTTTCCGGTGAAGACTTTCTCTTTGTAACTAATTCAAATAGGCAGCTATTTTAGTAACTTTTAGATATTAGTATATTGTACTAAAATAAAAAGTTTTAGAAACGAATCAAATCATGGCAAATATTCTATTGTAAAACAAAGCACAAATGTTGTAAAGAATACTGAAAATTCTTAAATAAATTTTTTTATATACATATTTTATATCGGTAATCGACAAGACCACATAAAATAGAAATAGATCTTGATACCTCCTACTGCAATTTATACTTCAGTTTTATTTTATCTTTGACACTTTTTTTCATGATAATATTCCAAGAGCAAAGTTTTATAGTCCTCCGTCATAAAATATAAAACTATAAAAAGCGAAAGAGTTATAAAGAACTATATTACCATAAATGTTTTATGTCATTTATGGCAATATAGTCCGGTGACATTTTATGACAATCAGAAACTATTGTAGTTTAATATAAATACACGGTTATATACGATAATATGCAAATACAATAGAAAAAAAACCGCTTTGTAATACCTGATAAACTCTTTAACCTAACAGTTTTTAATATTAGGTATTCAAGTATAGATTTCACCTGACCCAAAAAGCTAAAATGGGGTCCTAAATTTCGTATTTTTAACATTAGTGGCATTCGCGTAAACAACATTATATAAAAAAAATAGCAGCTTAATTAGAAGATCCGGTGAACTAGTAGATTCCTAACATTTCACTATTTCAGCAGCATCAGCGTGAGTAAATCCACTGCTGCTGCACAGAGGCCTCCCCTAACGCACGCCTTCTCCACTAAGGGGTTTTTAGACCGTATTCCATCATGCCGGCCTTGAATTGAATGCGGGTTTGAAGGTGGACCGATTTTTTACATGCCCATCAAACGCATGGATCATTTTACTTTTCAGAAAATTGGGTGATTGGCCTAAATTATATCCTATCAAACCAGAAAACAACGATAACACAAAGTCATTTCCCCGCAAGGGCCAATACCGCTAGACCAAGGAGGTTCACTATTTGCTTAAAAAAAAATATATTTTATACATCATTCAACATTCAACAAAATTCTTCTTATTTACAAAAAGTATGTGTTTGAATGTTGTCATAACTTTAAAACTGATTTACTTGTTAAAATATTTAAAAAAAGAACAAAATGTTAAACATGGATTCCTTCAAATTGATTTCTTTGCAGTGTAAAAATATTTTTACTTAATACACGACAACTTGTAAGTGAAAGCTTTAGAATAATGATATGTGTGTTGCAGACATTTTTCGATTGAATTTGAATGATGGCTTGTTTCAAATTAAACCCCATGTATAATATCAGCATTTTAAAATCAATTAATAATTATAAGTACGTTCACGTACGTTGGTGAAACTATTAAATAAATTATTTTACACATCTAAAATGATGAATATATAAACAATCACTACAAAAACATGATCAAACTATATGTGACGGACAATTACAGGCAAATATAAATGTAACAACCATTAACGAAAAACTATAAAGATATTGTCATTGGCAGCGTATATTTATATATATATAACAATTAATGAACTGTAGCTATTCGAGTTGAAGCTAAGTTTAATACACAATTAAATCCATCCAGTGCTAAGAGCTAGACCTAATGTAAATTTACAATTTTGAACCATATATCCTTATTACATTAAAATGAGTGATATGACGATAAAAGAAAGATCAAAATAATATTACCCACAATAGTATTTTTCGCGTAACCATTTAAAAAATGTCTGTTTTTGAAAAATGCTTTGCAGTAACAATTCCGAAACAGAAATATGCTTTACAAAAAATAAAACAAAATATTCCATTGACAGTAATTTTGTTAGTTGATCACAACAGCAGTGTAATGCCATTTTTAAGATGTTCATACTTACTTATATCTGTATATGTAGAATGGTATATCATAGAAATTGTAAGTTACGAAAGCAAACAAGCTGAGACTAATTAAGTCGCGGAGAACCTCTAAATAGTTCTATTACACTGCTATTGAAGACATTTAGAAGACAGTAATTTCCAGTTAGCCTTTTATTTATAAAGTAATACACTTTGTTAGAGTATCAAATATTTTCATCGGTATGATTAAATTATTTCATTCATTTCATTCCGAAGCACGTCGCATCATTACGAATCCGTATTTTTTTGATAAATCTTTATTAAAACGTACTCTGCTTTTAAAACGAATTAAAAATGTTGTTTGTTTTCAATTTAAAATGTTTTATTAGTTAATGAAATAAATTATTTTCATTAATTTTAAATTCTATAAAACAAAAAAATTATTACGTGGCTCAAGTATTAAAACTTAATTCAGGGATTTCTTTTTACTTTATTTATTCTTAATATTTTTTTTGTAAATATTTATGGAAAAATTTTTAAATGGTGAAATTTTTAACCTTTTGTGTTAAACTATTCAGCTTGGAACATAACTTTAATTAATTCGCTTTGTATTCCATTATCTCAGGTTCTTTTATGGTAGCGATAAGTTATAGGCTAAGAGTTAATTTCATATTATAATACATCTTTGTATGAGAAACAATTATAAAAATTATGTCTAATTATAATTTTTGATCTGAACAAATTATTGTTTTAGCTTTACATCAATTTGACTTTTTTAAGTAAGCTTAATTAAAAAGATAGGTTTTTTGATGAAGTCATTGGAGGGATAAGTAAAGGAGATATGTAATATTGGAGTGGGTATGTGTAAGTATTGTTTTAAAATAAGATAATTTATTTACTGTTAAAAGGTCTATGACGACTAAGAGAGGATGTCTATTGCCAATGTCTCTCACATCAGCCTTTCATAATCTTACACTTTATTTGCAAGGAAAATAAATAAACAAATGTGTGAAAATATTAGCTTGCCAGGTCCTTATAACGGCGATATTATTGACAAGTCAATCTTAAAGCAATGTTGGATAAACACTGTTTTATGATTTTCCACTGTTTCATTAATATATTTTAGCTGAATTTTAATAATACATTTTAATATGGATAATGTATTCAAAGTTTAATGTTATGTGCAATGCGTGATTGCATTTATTTGTATTAAAATGGAATTTATTGGACAACATCTACTATGTAGGAAACGAAAATATGTTTCTTTTTAAACACATTAATAATTTTGGGTAGGTGTAAAAAGTCAAAATATAAAGTATTTTCCTTACTTAAAAAAGTATTGCTTTGAGTTAGTTTGTACCGTTATTAATTATGTACATTTGTTGATTCATCCATTATGTAAGATATTAACAATATTATAACGATTATTTATTGGCGGTTACACAACTCGTTACTTTGTTAAGAACTTTGTAGAACAATATATTACAGCCGGTGACAGTTCCTACTCATTACGTTCGTGCACAGAATAAATATTAGGCTTTCTTATAACACGGCTTAAATGTAAAAAACTTTTATTCTGTATTCGGTATGTTGGAGAAACTCTGATATATTTAGACGTTTGTTATGTGATGCCGCTATTAACACATTTTGTTGAGCTTTCACACATCACACATCATCAGCCTTTATTAGTCCACTGATGGACATAGGCCTCCCCTAATACACCCCTATCCATTAGGGGGCTTGGACCGTATCTCACCACGCTGGTCCAATGCGGGTTGGTGGGTGGACCGACTTTTTACATGCCCATCCGACGCATGGATCATCTTACTTTTCAGACAATTGGGTGATCGGCCCAAATTGCCCTAACCATTGCTATTATTATATATATTGCTGGGAATCCAAGATAAATCTAAATATTGTACTGTAGTATTTTACACCTTTAAAAGGTAAACAAGAAAGTTTTAAGAAACAAATGGCTTATTAATGAAGTAGTTTTAGGCAATACATGTATTTATTAAAGATTGATTTGGCTCTCTTTGCAATGTGATTTATATGAATATTACAAATTTAATAAGGATATAGGCACTGCAGCCGTGCGTCACCAAGGCGGGACGCTGGTTATTTAATAAGAATGAAGCATGATTTGCCTTATTTATTTGTCATTTTATATAATTTATATTGTCTGCTTAAATCTAGGCTATATTTTTGTGAATCCTAAGAATGTCTTCTTATTTTCTTTGTAATAACTTAAATACTGATGACATTTTTGTCGATATTTCTATAGAAAAGGCGTGTCTACTTTGATGACTATCGCATTAGATACGTAAGTGCTACTTTATAGGTGGTAAGGACCGTATGTATATATAAGTTCATGGCAAGTAAGATGAAGTACGCTGATCGAAAAACCGATAATGTATTGTCAAAAATGTGACGTAAGTGAGTTAAAAATATCTGTTGTAAACAGTTTTATTTGTTATGACTTTAATAAATCTATTTTTTATATCATTGGTCAGGAACATTCATTTAAAAACTTACATCAAATTTTAACGCAATGATTATTTTGTGAAAACTTTTAGAATTTATAATTCTTATTTATTTATTCTGTCTAAACACAAAAATAAAAAAAAATCTCGCTCATGGCAGTAAAAATATTATATGGGAAAATCCCTTATAACCCCTTTTTGATTGGACCTATTATAATTCAATCTCGAAGCTATTTTCTGTTGATATTTAAGGATACAAGGTTGTACAAAATTTTTCGCTGCCAAACCGCTTTATAAATCGCATTGGACCAGCGTGGAGTAATACGTTCCAAAACACCGTATTACACCCTAATGGAGAAGGCGTGCATTAGAAAAGCTTTATGCCCAGCAGTGGACTTACACAGGCTGATAACGATGATGACATCCTCATATCTAAAAGATAAATAAAATTTTCGTCAAAATTGCAAACCTAGTTCATTAAAAATTAACTACCTATCTACATCGTTGAAAATGCTATGCCATCTTTTATTTCCATCATATAAACTATACTTTCAATTGAAAATTAACATATTTTGATCGAAAAATTCAGAGGAGAGAACCTTTTCGTGTGGCTTAGATAAGTTCCAATTTCACACGGTAAAATGTTATTCTTCTCCCGAAGCAAATATCATAGAAGTCGATCCTCAATCTTTGACTCAGATCTTGAATTGTTTATATTCTCCTTTTCAGGGGCAAAATTTTATTCTGATGATCAGATTCAATAAAAGAATATGGTTTAATTGCAAAGTTATTTTACTTTAAGAATATACTATCGGCAAATTGTAAAACTGTTCGGTAATTATTTCTTAAATAATTAAATAAAGACCTACTTCTAATATTTAATGAAAATTATATAATTTATACAAAGCGCAAAGGATTAGCTCGTTGAAGTGGGCCGGTCACGTGGTCCGAAGAACGGATGGCCGATAGGCCCATAAGGTTCTGGAGTGGAGGCAACGTTTAGGGAAACAGAGTGTTGGTCGACCCCCGACCAGCTGGGATGGCGATCTCCATGCAGTAGCCGATTCAAGTTGGCAGCGAGTAGCAGGGGATCGGCCGTCTCGGCGTTCATTTAAAAAGGCCTATGTTCAGCAGTGGACTGATAGAGGCTGATTATGATGATGATATAATTTAATGAAGTATGGTTTCGTACTAATAAATAGTTTATAAAAATACAATGCAATCGATCATAATTATTCATGCTTATAAAAAATAAGTTAATTCGTTTATTGGAATATAAGTATCCATACTTAGCTCCGATATGTATTTTTGAAATTATTTTTTGAGCTTTTTTTTTGGCTACGCAGGCAGAGGGTCAGTAGTTCGTCAGTAAAAAAATGTGTCAATTATGCACACATTTTTTTTTAATGTTGGTGAATAAAAGTTATATTATTTATAGTAAATCCGACAAATTAAAAAAAAAATAATCAGAAACAAGTTATTAAAACTTAAAACGACTAGCAAACATGTATTCAGTTTATGCAGTCAATAACAATTCATGCTTAAAAAAAAGCTATATGCGATACCAATAATTGCAAACATTAATTAATGATCAAAAGGATTTCTGTTAAGGCGAATATTGAAATACTTGTGCGAATTAATTTAATACAAAGCGTGTTAAAAGTTCTTGTAATGTGGTATGTTCAAGTTAATAGGTTGCTTGGGGAATTTAATATGCAAATGTAGCTACAAATATTGGGTGACATTCGGCATTGGAATATTCAAAAATAACTTTAATGAATTTACCCTTTGTTTAGTTATTTTATTATTTTGTTAACCTTGTAGATTTCATCAATCATTAAACCATAACATTAAGCATATATTTATCGATGACTTTTAAGGCTTTTTTTTGCATGCCTAAAATATATAGGTACCGGTACAAATATCAGCGGTGAATTTTGCATGGCATTTCTAAGTACGTACATGATCCCTATGTAGGTTGTACGTAGGTGTACTTAGCCGGATTAAGGTTACACAGGTATAATATTGCATGAGTGAGGTGAATAATATTTTTTGAAGGAAATACTTATACGTGTAGCACTTCTTACTTTTGTATTTTGTTTTCTTGGCTGCTGGCAGCTGCGGCTGGAGCAATCCAGTGCCATCGGAGGTGATACGTCCCGTTTTAAAGTAGTGGTTGAAAAGAGGACACGGCTTCCTCACATTCCGTGCGACGCGAGTTCTTTCCGGACACGGCGGTTTCGGGAGGTACCTGTGCCGCGCGGACGGTAGAGAGCCTACAGAGAAGTGCCACCACTGTGGCGTATGTGCAGAGAAGACGGGCCAGCATGCGCTGGAGGAGTGCCTAGCCTGGACTGAGTAATGCCGAGAGCTGCATAGTGTCGTGGGGCACGACCTTTTGCTTCCTGCCATAGTGTGCAGGATGTTAGAGAGCGAAAGGTCGTGGGTTGCCGTCCTTGCGTTTTGTGAGGGCGATGGCTCGGCAGGAAGCCGCGGAAAGGGATAGGGACGCCAACAGCGCCCGAGCTATCCGCAAAAGAAGCCCAGGGCGCCAAAAAGTAGCGTACGCGAGCAACCTTGCCCCCAGACACTGAGCCCCTGGGCGGCCGGCAAGAGGGTGTCCGCCGCCCAGAGAAGGGCTCAAGAGGGGGTGCCGTGCTATTTGCTCTGGCACCTAAAGCGACAGTCCGGGTGTCCCAATTCACCCTAAGAGAACTTGTCGCGCCAGGGTCGTCAAAAACTGTAAACAGTACGCGCGGCCCCGGCTACACCGAAGTGAGAAAGGAGCAACCGTTGTTTTTTTAGTGGGTATTATATCTATTATTTATAATTTAAATGTCATAGATTGTTTATTAAGATCAATCATTGTCATCATTATTACTGCTGTACCGATTTTGATGAAATATGGTACATATGTACGTAGATAGACATTTCAATAAAAGGACATTAGGCTTATTACTATCGCATATTTAGCCAAAAGTACCACCTAGGTCCTTATAAACGATTCGCATCTTGTAATTAAATAAGCACAATAGTAATCTAGATTTTAAATAATCACAACATGTATATTAATAAAAACGGATAATTTACACCAAATATTCATACTATATTAAGATAGTTCATACGAAATTAAAGTATTAAAGACATACAAGCTAAGACTGGACGTATAACACATATTATCTTTAATTGTATATGAATTTATTTATTTCTGGTTAGTTTAGTTTACTAAATGTTTCTATAAAAAATCATACCTCACAATAAGTCTGTCATATTTTTTTTGTTAAAAAATTACTATGTATACTTGGCATCTCTGGTTGACATTTAATTAAAAATCAAATTCCGTCTCTGATACATCTCAATTTTAACAGATGACAGCATAATCGGGTGATTATGAAAGTGATCGGATTATGAAATAAAAAGAACTAAAGTTTTTTTTTGTAAATTCAATTTTTCCGTTCCAAAAGTGCCATGTTTTTTTTTATATTTTATCGTTAAGTTTTCCAATAATTCTTAGTATCTATCATCTGGTCTCTATTTAGCCGGTCTCTACAATATTTAAACTCTATCTATTTTTCACGTTTATTCAATTATTATTGTGACATGTTTCAGAAAAGGTAAAAAAAATACATTAGTAATATATAAATATCTTAGCAAAATAAATTAATTTTTTTAACAAGTATCAGTCGAATAAACAAAATATCCCATGAAAAGTTAAGTGTAACTTACGTTCATATATGATATTCATGTATCATATATGATTCACATATTTTATGAGTTTCTAGTGAATACGTAAGAATATAACTTTTATATTAAACTTGCTGCTGCCTGCGACTTCACATGTATCACAATGTAATTTTTTATATACAGTTAATTTGATGATACAAACGGACATTCAAATTAAATTGGTTGGTATTTATATAAGAAGATAAGGTACTATGCAACGCTTTTACTGTTCATGCATATGAATGTAGCCGCCACGACTTATATTCATAGATAAGTGAGAAGCAGCGCTCGTGTAAGTACGTCATAAAAGCTATTAATATTTAAACCGTAAATTGTACAGCATACCGTATCTACTCTTATATATTTTAGAAATAAATTGATATTGCAATTAACGTTTATACCCATGACATATAGTTTTTTATCTGTATATACTTATTGCAATCAAAATACATTAAGGACGTTCAGGAGTAAATATGATAACATTAAAACAATAGATTCGCTTAAGTAATAATTAAATTTTTTTAGAACTTAATTAATTATTGTGTAATTCAAAAGAGAGTTAGAACTCTATCAAATTAAAGATAAATAATAAAACATAAATACAAAGACATATTGAAATTAATAAATTACAGAGGCATGCAAGCACTTCAGTACAGTAATAACCATTTTAAAATAAATAGGCTCACATTTAAATATGTATGTATGCTTAGCCTAAACGTATAAATATGTATAAGATATTTTTGTAAAATTATAATCGATATTTCGAAGTTAATACATATGGCTTTAGAAAACTTGAACTTGCAGAGAGAAAATGCCTATTGCTTACAAAGACAAAGCTTACCGTAACTTGGCAAGCCTCCTGTAAACAAGAAACTATTTTGAGAGGTACCAATACATTCAATTCAAATTCAAATATCTTTATTCAATATAGAAGTGTAACACTCGCTTATTGATTGTCAAGGACGCGACAACCGGTTCGGAATAGAAAAAGAAACTCAGCGGGCCTATTTTGTCATCTTTTAAAATAATCAATTATACATATAATTTTTTTTTATTTTTATCTTACCAGCTACATACAGTTAAACGATACGTATATTATATTTGAAAAAGCCTGGAGCGAGCATTGCATTACCAGGGTGTGTTATCATTTATAAATTAATTAATGTTATAATGACCTTTAACACATAAACGTTCCTTTACTACTTTTTTAAATTTATTAACAGTTAAATTCTGACTAGTGTTAACTATAATAATAATAACGATACTTCTGGACGAATAACACAACATCATGTAGTCCTAAACTAAACAAAGCTTGTACTTAAGAAACCAGATATCTGATAAACACATAAACTTTCTTTCCTTTATTAAATAAAAACATATCATATTGAAAAACACCCAGACGCGAGAAAACACTATGTTCTTCACACAATATTTTGTATAAAATTATAAGGTGAGCTTGTTCGTGATCAGTTGATGTTATCAATGTTTCTTTTTTGTGTATTATTTTTTTTTATTTTTGTTTAGGAAACCAGTAATGATTACTTTTAATAATATTATAATAAATAAACTAGCGTAGTTATAGCCAATAAGATGGACGAGACGTCTACTGGTGTTCCTGCAAAACACTGAACATACTAGCCATGCAGTTGCGGCACCAGAGTTAGCCGTATGTGCTGAAGACTTTTCGATGTTGAGTCTTTTGTCAGCTTGTATCCAAATTAACTGAATCGTCCAAAGCGGTCTCGAGGGCAAATCAGTGTCAGCTTCAAAAAGTTGATCATCATCGCTGCCTAGAAAATTTGACGTTGCGGGCACAAGTTAGCTAGTATGCCAGCCGTAACTCCATTAAATGGTGAATCCAGCGACGTCAAGGCGGACATTGTTTACTGCGTCAAAGCGAGATGGCCAAACTTAAAGGCCAATTGTAGCTCACCTACAAGCCGTAACGACTGTCCAGAACAGACTCTTCTTCTACGCACAAGTCAGCGACACCTCTTCTGCTGGCATTTCTATGCAACCAGACAAAGGTTCCGTTCTTCAGCACCACTTCTCTCCTTTTCCTATGTGACCAAGCCAGTACTTATTATGGGACAGTCGTTGAATCGAGCAGCCGTCAAGAAATAGTACAGGTGTTAAATCCAGCGTATCATTTCGAAATACTGGTTACGCTCCTACCCGTGTCCAACCAGTATCTAACAACAAACTACGAATAGAGTTTGAGACAGTGGAACAGAGAACGACACTCTTAGAAAGCTGGAAAGTAAAGTAAGAGCAGAAGCTGCACGTTGCCTTAAGCCAATGGTAATAATCAAAGGTATTTCAAAAGATGTGTCTTCGAAGAGCTTGTCAGAGTTATCGAGGGCCAAAACTCCGAACTTTCGGAGCTTATAACGAGTAAGAAGCGTGTTATTTGTAACATAGGCTGACCAATTTTGAGACCGTCACCACAGTCGGCCTAGGTCTTCAATTATTGACTTAACACTGACCTGGATATTGATCCTGCTGTTGGATATTGATAGTGTGTATTGACAGCACTGTATCTCAAGTGGCAGGTTATAATAGCACAAAAGCCAAAAATAGGAGTATGCTTAAAGCCTAAGGAGCATTCAACAAAAAGCTTTAAAATTCTGCACCTTACAAAATAAAGAAAATGACTGATCCTTAACAAACAGGCTATTAAAGGATTGCACTCAACACCACCCTCCACCTTAAAAGTTACTGGTGTTTTAACAAGACTAGACAGGAAACTGCTGACGCATTATTTACCCATTTTACCCTGACGACATTCCAGACACGGGACCCGCCATGACCTCTCAGATCCCTGACCCTCCTTTCACTGAAGATGTAGTGCTGGAGCACTTAAAGAACATGAACCCTATCAAAGCTCCTCAAATTCAAATTCAATTCAAATTCAAATATCTTCATTCAATACTGAAGTTTACACTTGCTTATTGATTGTCAAACACACTACCACCAGTTCGGAAAAGGATTCATAACCACTTCAAATCTGCCATGCTTCAAATTAAGAGTCATAAATCTACATCATTTTGTTTTCCTTTGGTTTAATAGCAAGTTATTAACACTAAACCAATTCGCTACTCTAGAATACTCCCTATTGCTTACATCGACATTTATTGACGTATGTCGTTTAATTTTAAATTAATAAGGAGGTATCATCTGCAAATAATACTATATCTTCGCTTTTATTTATCATCACATGGTGAAGTCGTTTATATAAATGAGGAAGAAAAGGCCCAATAATGGATCCTAGTGGGACCCAGATATTTACAGGGCCCGGAGATCTTTCCATTCACGTCAACCCTCTGAATTCAATGGCTCAAGTACAAAGACAGAAGGTTGAGTGTGGTATTTCTTATACCATAGTGACGAATTTCTGACCAGAGTCTCATGGTGTACACAATCAAAAGCCTTTTGAGATCCGAAATGCCTAAGCATCCTGTGATGCTTCCCAAGCGTCAGAAATGCATTCGACTAGACTGATGCCTGCGTGTTGTTGAGCGACCCTAGTGAATACATACTGCTTTTATTTAAAAAGGCAATTACGATGGAAATGTTTAACCAATTGATTTAGTAAGAAGTTTTTAAATAATTTACTAAGAGTAGGTAGTATAAATATTCGTCTAAAGTTATTAGGGTCCGTATTACATCCTGATCTAAATATCGGAATAATACTTAGCTATGCTTCATTAGGTCTGGAAATTCGCCCTCCTGATACATTGAATATTGCTGCTAGGTGATATTACATTGATAATAGAACTTATCACTTTTAACAGAGATCCCCATAGGTCTGTAGATTTTTTTATATCTAAAGTTTTAAATGTACTTACAATATCTCCGGTATTTACGTCCTTAAAATTAAATTCTCTGCACATTGGTATTATTATTTAGTAGTGACTCGGCAACTGTTGGAAAAGATAAAAGTGACTCGGTAGTAGAAACTGGAATGTCCGAGAAGAATTTTTCGATATAAATAGCAACATCTTCGTCAGCTTCTATATAACGGTCATTAATATTTAGAGTTCTATTAGAGTTGCTCTTAGTACTCCTTCCAGTTTCACTGTTGATAATATTCCAAGTAATTTTTATTTTGTCTGATGAATTAAATTTTTTTTTGATATATTGGGATTTCGCGACAGTACAAAACTTTTTTAATATTTTTGAATAAGTGACATGTGCAACAAAGGTCTTATTATGATTATATGCTTTTTCTAAAAATGATGAATTAATAAACACCTCAATACGTTTTTTATACATGGGAACAAACATAATTTTTTCAATTGTATTTTTGTCTGATATTTCATTTACTCTAAAAGAAGCAAGCTGGCCATACTGGTCAGAACTTAATTTTTTAATTATTGACTTGTTTAAAGGTTGACAGTTTGTAAATATATTATCTATACATGTAGCAGAAATCTCAGTTATTCTAGTAGGTTCAAGAAATAAATTGATAAGGTTATATGAACTTAACAATGATCGGAATCTAATTGTGGTTGTAGAATTATCTAATAAATTAATATTGAAGTCACCACAAATTATAATATACCTATTAGATTCAGATAGCTTTAATAATATTTCTTCTAACACAACTTCAAAAGGTTCATATAACTGAAGTGGAGGTCTGTATACGCATCAACAATGAAATGCTCCAGCTCTGCTTAAGCTATTTCAATAATCCGTTTAATAGAGGCTCACAACATCTTTACGATTTTATATTTTAAAAGCACTATTAATAAATATTAAGAGCCACCGCGTATAGCTTTACCTCTACTGAACAGGCTAGCAACCTGGTGACATCCAAAATCAGGCATAAGTTGATGTTCTTGTAGCCAGTGCTCAGTTATACATAAAATATCTATTTTATTTAAGAATAGCTCAATTTCATGTTCCTTACTGGCAATTCCCTGTATATTTTGATATACCAGGGTTATACAATAGTTATTATTATTAAAAGTTTTATTATTTAAAAATACATTACTTATTTGTAAAAAATTTTGATTTTTTGTGCAAGAGATTTCCTCCGTTGTCTTAAGATTTAATTTAAATTACTTGGACGGATTCCAAATTGAGAGAGTCAATGTTTGATCCTGGTCAGTTGAAGCAGGGGTCTGGTTAGCCAAGCCATTGGCTGTGTTTTTAAAAATACAATAGCATAGCAAACTAGCTAATTGTTTTTTATAAAAATTAGATAGGTACATCCAATCAAATGTCAAATAACAATTGTTATAATTTAATGTATTATTAATGTCAATTACATTCATTTTATTTAAATAATTGTTAAGCTTATATCTATTATTGTTATCCTGTGGCAATTCTTTAAGCTAGGGAAATGTGAACAGTATTACCATTTTTACATTAAGTTTATTTAGTTTCTCATCATAGTACAGTAGGTTATGTCTATTGACATTTACCCTTCTTCCAATCAAAATGATTAAAATAGTTTAGGGACAATGTGTGTCAGTCAAAATTTTTCTCATTATTTGTGAGTAAGTAGCTCCGGGCATACAGATGTTAGATACTGATTCCCCCGAACACTTGTCTAGTAGGAATGAGCCCCATATTTCTTCCCAGTTCATCACTGTATTTTTTAATATAATTCTTAGAAGAAATATGTTCTGATATGTCTTTAAGGCCACTGTGAGACGCTACAGTTTTAGCCAAAGGCTTAGCACCCTTCAGCTCTGAATGATCCTGTATGCTTTGACAGTCATATACACAATTTCTTTTAATTTCGCCTATATTTTTACAATTTTTCAGTCTTTTTAATGTATTTGTTTATCTTCTTGAATTTTTTCTGCTTTTTCCTGCTGATACCTGGGCGGTAGGCTTCAGAGTAATAACCAGTCAGATCTATAGTGCTAACATTGTTTGTAACATTTGAGACTGAGGATATCATATTCGGTACTTCCCCTACTAATTCAGAATATAGGCTTTGGGTTTGATTTGTCTTTAAATTCTGGTTTTTAGTTTCTAAAATGTAATAAAAAGATAGTTTTATGAGCCTCATTCAATTCAGACTTCAGTTTAGAGGTGAGACCGAGAACTGCCTCATACTCACCCCTACACTGGTCAAACCCATCGACTACAATTTGCGAATTATCATTTTGCTTTTTTAAAGTTAAATAATTCGAGTGTATTTGAGCTTGCTCTTGTTTTAATTAAAGATTTCTATCAATAATTTGCAAAGTTTCTTGTTCGTTATCATCCCTTTCCCTCAGCAATTGCTCACATTGCATTTTGGCTCCCTTTAACTCTTGGGCGCCTGCTGAGGCCTTGGTGTTGCCGGTCATCATTTTTAGGTAATTAAAATTTGAATTTAGTAAGAATAAATATGAAATGAAAAAAACTTGAAGAGGATGAAGGAACAATACGCTAAATTTAAATAGAAAGACGTTACCTGCGCAGTGACAGATAGACGTCCAAATACAATATTACACAATAACACAATAATCGCGTTCACAATCTTAATTCTAGTATTTGACAGACTTAAATATATACAAAGGAGGCTACGAACCTCGGCTTGATAATCTTACTTCAGGCATTTGTTTTTGAATTTGCCAAAAACTATCTAAAACTCATAACTGCAATATAAAACAAAATAGTACTCATAACAAAATAGTAAACCGAAGCTTACATCTCCAGCACTTTTCGAAAAAGTGGAAGGAGGCTTATGTGAAAATTATCCCAAAACCCGAAAAATCTGACTACCACTGCCTTGAGTCCTTTTGTCCTATAGGATTTATACCCGTGTTCGGGAAGCTCCTTGAGAAACTGTTCATCAGCAGAGTAATCTATCGGGCTTCGACAATTAATGGACTCTGCGATGGGCAATTTGGCTTCAGGGCACAAACAACACCACCCAGGCCAGGACACTGCTCTTCAGCGAGTAAGAGGGCCAAGACCAATAAAAACTGGCGGAGAATTCCCAGGGATTTGGGTCGGGATAATGCCTTGGGGCCGGGAATATTTTACCGTTTGGACACATCGGTTGCCCAAACCACATCTTTTGGGCTCATTGCCGAATTACGTTCAAGGATCGAAATTTGGCTTAATCAAGGTTACGCAGGGAGGGTTTCAAGACCTTCAAAGGTGTGCAGGTCAACCCGTCCAATCCTTTGGAACCAATTTTTGGTGAACTTCTGGGAATGTGCTTTTTCCCCATGGTTTTGCCCAACATAAGGCTTTTTGGATGATGTTCTGCGGTAAAAAATAAACAAAAAAAAACGGGTGGCAACGTAGACGGCTAAAAAGGCAATCCCGGGCACTTAAAAGTGGGGTCCAAAGGAGGAAACAGCCTCAAACTTTCTTTTGGACCTAGGAAGACGGAATAGGGCCCCTCCTAAAGGCTAAGACGGTCAATGGGCAAATGAACCAACAATTTAAATTTGTACGAGGTCAAACTTTTAGGGTAACTGCAACGAAAAACCGCTTTTGGTCGCCAATCCAGAACACTATAGACAAGGCCGTGGGTTTTTAAAAACTTCGCCATTTTCCCAAGGGAATTTACGGGGGAGCCGGACCCTGAAAAACATCCGGGCCTTCATTTACATGTCATCCAGCCTATATTGACATATGCTGCGGGTATTTGGGAACATCACGCAAAATGGGGCATAAAATCACCTCGGGAGATGCAGCGTTGCTTCGCTATCAAAGCAATTACAAGGATCCAACAATTAAACCTGGATGGGTTAAGAGTCCGAGGTTGACTTTGGAATGGGGCAAGCAGATAGGGCAAACTGGCGTGTGAACTGCACAAATACTGCATTACGCGGCTTTTCAATCCACACGTCAAAGCTCAATTGAAAAATATCAAAAACGTACCAATGAAGCCGGAACCCGTCAGCGCTGACAAAGGACATCATACCAGGACACTACCCCTTACACTTATCACTTGACAGCCCCATGGCTTTTTTCCCCCCAACCTTTCAGCCTACTACTGGACAAATGAATTTGTGATGACCGACGGCTTTCCCAAAGGTTAACTCATCTTTTGGATCACCGTTCCCAGATTTTCAGTGTTTTTTTTGTTACTTGTAACTTACTTTTATAACAGTTAATTACTGTATTGTCTGAAATATTTTTTATTGGATTTTTTCTCTCTTGTCTTTAAAAAAATCCTCAATTTATCTTTATTGTTTGAAAATATTAAAATAATTAAAAAATGTGATAAAGAACAAAAACGTCTGCCGGAGGTGGTGCCTTCCGGGAAAAAACCAAAAACTTACGCCTCATTTCGTCAACCCTTCCCCCAGTAGTTCACAACTACTATCCCGGTGGTTTACAAGGTGACTTCTCTTATCCTAATTAATTTCTTTAAGGTTTTCAAAAGAAACTAGTGGATTTGTGGGTTATCTATTTTACATTTTTTTTATGTCGGACTTATCAATTGAAATCCACGAGAAAGTTGGTTCCGTTAATTTATTTAATAATTGATAAAATTATTTTTTGTTTAAAAAATTAAATTTATTATTTTTTTTTAAACCTTTCCTTGTATAACCCTTAAAATGTGGATTACAATTCAATAAAGTTGGACGAGCATAAAATATATCTATATATCAACAACTTTATGAAATTGGTATTCTGGGTCCAAATTGAAAATAAAAGGGGTTTATAAACGCAATAAAAGTGTTGAAGGAAATGGAATTTTATAAAAATATTTATTACTATTGTAAAAGCCCCCAAATGTTTCTGTGAAAGGTGGGTAGTGCCTGAACCAGTTTCCCGGTCTTTGGGCCCCTCGGCCTTCCAATGTCTTTTAGGTACGGGCCATCAGAACCACAAGATCTTAGTATACAAATGTCCAAGCACACAGCTGTTGAGTTGCCGTTTAGCTCCACTGCTGGATTCGGCTGGAACAATGAAGAGAGATCGGTTACATTATGACCAGGATGCTCTAAGCTTTTCCGCAAGCCAGAGGTATTAGGTCCCACCACTACGAAAAATTAGGAACATTTAGAGGGTTTATGTTAACGTGGTTATCGATCCTTGTCTACTGCAATCGAAATCACGCATTTTATATTGTTCTAGTTTAACTTATAGAAAATAATTAAATTGTTACGGGTTAAAAAAAAATTTAAGAAAAGGCGAACTGTTTTTTGTTTTATAAGTCGAATATAATCTAAACTTTTAGTATAGTGGTTAAATATGGTTGGGTTATATTTTTATGAAAATTGTTTTATTTTATCCCACATATAATTTTAAACATATTATATAATAACCGATATGTTTATGAAAACTATATAAATAAGTATCGAACTGTTGGAAAAAGACGAACATTATTTTTCCGGCCCAAAAAAAAGGCACCCGGGCCGAGGAAATTCGTTTGGATACCCTCGATTTGTAAGGTATTTTGTAATGGCCCCTTTTTCCTGTCATAATAATAAAGGACCCGACGGAAGTCAACAAAAATAAAATTAATGATATTAAGCCGAAGATTTAGGTGTTTGTTATTTCACTAATGGTAACTTTTCAATTTAAAGGTTTAACGACTGGTTGAAGAATTCAATATTTACAGTAAGTTTTTGTAGATCAAATTTTTTACCCAATATCAGCCCCGGGATAGTGCACTGCTGGACATAAGCCTTCCGCTAATATGCCTTATCCATTAGGGGTTTTTGGACCATCCCACCACCTGGTCCAATGTTGGGTTGGTGGTTGGAACAATTTCATGCCCATCCGACGCATGGTTTCAAACTTACTTTTTTGTAAATAAGTACATATTATATAAGATATAAACACCTGGAACTTTAAAAACACTATGTTCCTCCAACAATATTTTTTCCGGGTGGGAATCAACCCACCCCCGGGGTGTAAAAGTCCAGTCAACCTAGAAACAACAATGAAAATTTGTTGGTCTCTGTGGATTGAATCAATGACATTGGGTTTTTCAAGCCCAAACCCTAGGCTACGGAGGCAGTTAATTTTAGTATTTGTTTTAAATTATTTTAAGTAATTAAAAGTGGCGATTTTAAAAAGAATTTTTAGACTACCAAATTTTATTGGTTCTAAAATGTAGCCTAACGGAATATTAAGACAATATTAATTTACATAATTTTGTAATTGTCACCAAATACTTTTCTGTTAAAAAGGTATTATTAATAAATTTTAAAATATATTCCTACAAGATTTTTTTTAAATTTAAACCTGGGTTCGTAATTTTACTTTGGCTTTGTTAACCGAATTAACAAACTATCATAAACATTTAATATGTAGTAATCTCTTTATTTCAATTATGGGTTATTAAAAGGAGCCTTTACTTTTCCTTAAACTTTTGCATTAACGCCGAATACTACCCGGATTTAATTAAAACACTTCAGAGATTTTTATCACGTTTTGTTTTTCAATATTCTAAACGATCCATGCACATGTGCAGATGTCTACTAGGATTCTGCATAGTATCAGGGACGTCAGAAATTTCATCTCCGGGAAAGGTCCACCCTGGACATGGCCTCCCCTAAGGATTTTACAAACGCCGTTCAAGGCCACCCCTCCAACCGCTTCCTGTAACGTTTACCAGATCGTCGTCCACCTTATTGGAGATTATCCCACGCATCGTCTTCCGGTGGGTGGCCACAAGTCGAGATCTCTTCTGTCCCATCGGCCGTCAGATCTGCGTAAAATGTGTCCTGCCCATTGCCCTAATCTTGCAACCTCAATGCTTGTAAGGACTTTGGTTCTCCACGGATTTTTCATTTCGGGCATCGAATTTTAATAAAATTAAATGCGATAAAATCACCTTTTTCGTTATTGGTAATTCAACCTTTAAGGCAGCGCCAACGTAATTTAATTCAATGGATTTATACAGAAAAATTCAGTAGAAACTGGAGCCTTTCCTATTCTTTTACTGTAATAGTTTAATAGGACGAATCACCGACAGGATCGGAGAAAGACAAGGCTTTCAAGTCAGCTTTCATTTAATAGCAGACCAATATTGAGTACCTTTTTATAATTATGATTTTTACAGGTAATTTAGATATAAGCCTAAATTTTTGTGATGAACAAGGAAATAAATCAAAGTTATATGACATCCTTACAGTATACGAATCGATGACCTTCCGTTTCTTATTGTTACTTTATTTCGTTCATATATATATTCTAACAACGGACTTTATTTTACTTGTATCTTTAATATTATAGGTCTTCATTAAAGGAGCAATATTATTAGGCGCCAATTTGAAAAACAACTAGTTATGAGTATATAAAACGAAATCTCAAGGTAAAAAAAAACCATCATCTGCCGCAATCGGTTATTGATGAAATGAATGAACATTTAACAATTAAAATAATGCTAGGTAAAAAGAAGATGAATTAATTTGTAGTAATGTAAGGGAGAAGGAACAGGATGAGGATCAATTTATTCCGGCAATTACCACAAACAAATGATTATCATAGTAAATAAATTTCCGTTAGGTAACTAACATTAAGACTCTGTGACGACTACTAGTAGTACTTCAAATAAAAAAAACTGTACTTAAATTAAAATTAATTGTTAACAGTGTATAGTCAAGGTTATATAATCCAAAAGGAGATGGATTGAATATGTATCACTTACTTTGTATTGTATTGTACATTACGACAATGAAGAGGGACCGATCATATGTGACGTTAACATATCCGGGTCCTAAGGTTCTTTTAGGACGCGGGACCCTTTTAAAAATGAATCGTCCTTTCTTTTTGATAAAATTACTTTGTCAATGCTGCGTGTGTATTTTAGTATTATTTTTGGTTTTAGTATTTTAGTATTTTTTATTATTGTTTTATTATTTTTTATTTTTTATTGTTTCATTTTTGTATTTTTACAAAACAAAATTATAAATACGATTATAAACAGTAAAATTTTAACAAAAATATAGCTGCTGTTGTCTTTTTAAACCTATTTGTAAATTTCTTATGAATTCTTGTATGTTTTAAACTGCAACTCTAATCCAAAATACAGAAATTTGCTCCATTTGTCAATTATTTGTTAATATTACAATAATTTATAGTTTAATTTCCCTCAAAATTTTAATTTTTTAGATAACCTTTAGATAGATCATTTCATAAAATATTCGAAACATATTTCTTTTTTTGGATAATTTTGAGGTTTGCCCTTTTGATTTTCGCACGATATTAAGTGGTTAGGCCTCATCCGCCAACCTGGACACATTCGTATAGCTGGTCTTAAAAGTAACGTTTAACAAGGCCCTGGGAGCTGTTCCAAGCTGAAGAAGCCTGAGTGACGAGAGACGTGGGACGTTGTGACAGGAAACCACCATCGCTTCTCCAGCCAAAGTGGATATGCGGAGGATAAGGAGTGTCAAAAGGCGGAGGCGGGGACATTCGGTATGGCGTTATCGATATAAATGCCTTTCCCGGCCAAAACGGGAGTTTTTTATGCCACCGCTACAGACTGGAAATCATGTCATTGAAGAGCATGGATCTCTTGGCCTAAATTTTTCAATAACATTCCAAAAATATTGTTATTTTTATAGGTATTACATTATTAAACAACAATATTTTTCATGAAAATGAAATGTTAAACGAATAAAATGATGCTTGCTAAACAAATAAGTTGTTAAGAATGTTGGATAGAATAGAATACGGGC
Organism: Lamproptera curius; assembly: GCA_029286875.1. Classification (NCBI taxonomy): domain Eukaryota; kingdom Metazoa; phylum Arthropoda; class Insecta; order Lepidoptera; family Papilionidae; genus Lamproptera; species Lamproptera curius. Next base: position 151,689 of record JAGSMT010000039.1, on the reverse strand, counting down.
CACTGGCATATTTCCATTGAATTTTATTCAAGGCCAATAATCTACTACCGATACTTGTATGAAACTTATTCTTCTAAGGTTTATCTCATTAAATATTCATATTGTTAAACGTGGTCACAAAAAAAATAAACCGGATAACTGCCTCCGTAACCTATTGGAGGGCGTGTGCCTTTAGAAATTGGAGGTCGTGGGTTCCGAACCTGCGGGGACCAACAAATTTTCAATTGTTGTTTTGTTTGGTTGGGGCAAGGGATCCCAATTGTCTGAAAAGAAAGATGATCCATGCGTGGTTGGGCATGTAAAGTCGGTCCACCCACCAACCCGCTTGGACCAGCGTGGTGGGATCGGTCCAAAACTCTAATGGATGGAGGTTATTAGGGGAGGCCTATTCCGGCAGTGGGACTATCCCAGGCTGGGGATGATGATTGATTGATTGAAACCGATAAAATCTGTAAAAGTCATTTTCATTTAATTAAAGGATAATATGGCTTTTAGTAATGCAAGAATATTTTAGATTCTCTGGTGGTACAATTTGGACCTTACATTTTGTAAAAAGAATGGACTAATTTTAAAAATAATAATCTTTTTATTTGGATGGTTTGATTAAGGCTTAAAGATCATTTTCATTTTATGTTAGTTAATTCTCAAACAAAATAATAATAAGGTAATATAACTCATTGTGAGGTTACGTAGCCAACAATCTTGGTGAGTATTTTTGGATACCGACCTTATTCGACTTTCAGAAATGTCGATTATGTTTCGATCCATGGAATTTGGAATGTTAATTTTTTAGATTGGATGGCATGTCCTCTAAGTTAGTACTTTCTGGATATTCGACATGTAGAAACTAAAAATCTTAAGAAAATGTCAATTAGAAAATTTCAAAAAAAAAAACCTTTCTTTAGGATGACCGAAATAAAATGGACGGTGGTTCACTTTACCAAAACAATAATTTATGCGGGAACTTACATTCTTTGGCCATATAATATACTATATTCCCGGTTTATAAAAGGAAAAAAAACATCTACCACTTCTCTCCCAAAAACAGTTACAAAAAAGCATGGCAAATAAATTCGATTTAAATATAAAAATACTTCATTTTCTTTTATAACAACAACAATCGATTATTGATAGTTATTTAAAAAAAATTATTTACTTTTAAATAACTTTTAAATACTTTTTTATCATAACGTCAATATACAACATCTGTAATTACTTAATATAGAACTTTACGATACTCATACGTCGTTTGGGCCACCAATTGGACCCTCTTTAGTTTGCCCACCATTTCCTCCGCAATTTTTGTAAATAGACTTATTTGTGGTAAAGGTCTATTTAAAATATGATGTAAAATTTTTAAAAAATTAAGTTAAAAACCTTACAGTATGGCTTTTATAAAACTTCAATAATCTGTTCTTCTCCAATTAAGACTTAGGTCCTTTTGGATTTAGGGTTCATTTTTGCCAAGTCATCTAAGATATTTATTAATTTGTTAAATGAAGGTGACCTGTTAAAAATTAGGTTTCAAGATCAAAAATCCACAGGATTTTTGATTTTGAAACCGTAATTTTTAAATTTATTAAAAAAGTATTATATTACTAATATTTTTGGACGTACAAATTATTATGATTTCTCTAAGTATTCATGACATAAACCTATTTACTAAGGTTTTATTGATTATTACATAAGCAACATTTTTTTGTCATTTATTTAACTTTAAAAATAAAGCTATAAGGCGACCTTTCGAAATAAGAGGTGTCGAAACCAGTCGACCAATTTCTACAGTTCGTACTCTTGGGAAATCGATTAAAAAACTAACAGCCAGTGCAGTCTAAAACCGTTTGAGAGCCTTGGAAATCGTTCTAAATGTTTGTTGTAAAAAGTAGGAAATTTGGTTATAAACCTAAAAGTTTGTGCCTTAAATTGAAATGCGCATGTTTAATTAAGTTTACGATATTTAATAAATAATAAAAAAACTACAAAAAAGAAAAGAAGTTTTACAGTGAGATTTAAATGTGTAATAGCAATAATACCATCCTAGTTGATTAAACTTCTGCGGGCTGATCCCCAGATCAGCCAAACTGCCTGAAGGTATTATAGTGCACAAATGGACGTGTAGACCCCAGGGCCATTTAAATCTATTACTTCATTCCGATTTCCCCTGTCTTTGCTTAAAATATCATTTAAAAAAATAAAAAGTACGTGGACTTAAACTAAGCTGTTTATAAGGGATGATCTTGATTTTTAATTCTGAATTTTATATCATTGGAAAACTACAAGTACTAGTCCAAGTACTTCCGGTTGAACTATAATTATTAATTTTCCAGTTATATTTATATATTCGTTTTATCCGTGTCGAAAGTCAGGGAAAATAAAATTCAACTCGCAGTTCTACTATTCTCGAGATAATTTTGGGGCAGATTGTCCGGGTTATCCATTAAATTTTTTATTTTAGTGGTTGGGAACCGTGAAGTTATCTGCAAAGTTTATTGCTGGTTCTTGTCTATACAGAAGTAAAATTTTTAACTAGTGTGTTAAAGCAAACGCCAATACCACTAGGCTACGGAGGCAGTTAAACATAAAGGTAGTCTTAATTACTACATTACTACCAATAACTGGGTAAAAAGTATTTTATGGAACCTAATATTTTTTTTTAAAGGGTATGGGTCCAAATTGAAATAAAAGCACGGTTTAAGGAGGCTTGCAGTGTTCGGAGTTAAAAGGGATTTCTTATAAAATATTCCAAATGGATTAAAGGTAATCCGAGGTCCCGACCAATCATAACCATTCTTGTTCCCATTTCATATGTATATCAAAATAATTTGAATTAATTTCGTTTTTGCTTCTTTCCTTAATTTCAATTAACCTTATTAATAAATCCACAGTAAAGACCCAGTTATATACTTGTTAAATAAACTTAGTTTTGGATTGGTTGTTGATCAAGCAGTTGGTAAACCAGATATGTTTATATTTTTTAAATTGGTTTATTTTTTATTTATATATTTTTTATTTTTTTTGAGGTTTATTAAAAATATATTAAAATAAAATTTAATTTTAAAAAACGTCAACAAAAGAATATATTTCAAGTTTAATAAGTGGTTATTATAATTTGACGTGTATATAATTTTTTATTAATTTCGTATTTCTTTTGATAGGGTATGGTTATAATTACCTTACACAAAAATCTTTATCTTCGTGTCTGATGGGAAAACATCAAAATTTACCTAATTATTTGGAGTTAAATTTATATATATACCCGGATGGTTATAATATAAATACAATTAAAATAAACGATGCCACCATATAATCCGGAAATAATGCCACAAAAATTAATTTGTTCCCGGTTGCTTCATTATATAGAACAAAAACTTTTATGTTATCAATTTAATAAAAATAATTAGATATAAATAAACAAATATATTAGTTGTGCCCCCGGAATGATCCCAAAATTATTAACATGCATTAAACCAAGACGATGTAGCAAGACTAATCCGCGGATGGAAAGCAAAAGTTTGCCGGAACTGGAACAACAGAATCAATACGTGCGCGCATTCCTTACCGAGGGGATTACTTTAAAACTTTTTATTTTATTAAAAATTAAAGCGGTAATTAATTAATAACAATTTTTTAATAAAACAGCCCAATCAAGTCTGGTATAATATTCCCAACCTTAAAACGGTCAAATAATTAGCTAAGATTTGTTTAATGAGGAAACCTTACTTAAAAGTAGACGTTTTTATGAAATGTTTTTACGGCTGTCCATATCAATAATCATCATCAGCCTGTTTAGTCCAATTGCTGGACATAAAGCCTCCCCAAACACCCTATCCATTAGGGAAGCTTTTGGACCGTAATCCCACCACCTTCCAAGAAGTTGACGGCAGATCGGGAATTTTACATGCCCTTCCGACCATGGACCATCTTACTTTTTAGACAATTGGGTGATCGACGTTGGTCCTAACCCAACCAGGACAAATTAAAATTTGTGGTCCCCGCAATCCGGGCCCACGACCTTCCAGTTTCTAAAGGCACACGCCTATCCCGGGCCACGGAACGCAAAAGTCCATGTCCAAACTTTAAAATTGTTTATTACGGAACCCGCAACAAAACCAGATTTCCCCGGAAGATTATCGTCAATCTATTATGATCGGTATGTTTTATTTATGTTCGGTACAAGTGGCTCTGCATAAAAACTTTTATTTCTTCATTTTATTATATCAGGATGGATTAAACCGACTCTATGATAACACGGAAAAAAGGGGAAAAATATATTTAACTAAATCTTTATAATTTTATTAAAAAAATAAATTAATTTAGACTGCCGACCGAAATTTGCCGATGTGGGATTAAATCTAACCCTTTTCTAAGAACAATTGACATTTCACTTCTGGTTTTTCCAAATATAGTCATGTGACCTTTGTTTATGATCGTACGTGCGTATAAGTTTAATTAGGTTGACACTTGGGTATTTCATGATTGTAAGTTCAATTACATTTACTAACTAATTGAGAACTCAATTTTGTTTGTTTTGTTTTATTCATTCATTTACATTATGTACAAAGTTTTACATTTTGTAAAGCAAATCTTGAGGTGACTATGATTTTTTACTGCATTGTCGATGATTTTTTCGTAATAGTTCTACCACATAACATAGAATTAATTTGCATAATATTGCTAAATTTAAGCATAGGTTTTATTATTTCAACGATTAAAAATAAATTATATCAAGTATAGTTTCATAAATTACAGAACCAGAACAAAATTTTTCAGCACAATCATCACGTACACTTTATTACAATTTTAGACCAACTTTAATAAGCATTTAAATATTTTAATAATAAAATATTTTTCTAAAAACCGAACTCATATTTTTTATGCTATAAGATATGTGTATTTTAGAAATCCTAGAAGGAATTCAAAATAAATGAATGAAACTTCGAACATCTCCTTTAATTTAAAACATTGAAATGATTCACGTGACCCCGACAACAGCCTTGATGTCTCGTACGGGACGGTCCAAAGAATACACCAACACACTAACACCTTAACCACACTTCGAGGGAGGTTCCCGTTCCGGATGGCAAAAAGATCCCCATTTTCTTACGGACCCTTCTTTCAACCTTCCACAGTCACAAAACGTTAAACGGAACTTTCACCCCTTACTCGCATTAGAAATAGTATTCCGAAAGTATTAATCAAACACAGTATGAAGTATTCAATGATCTCTCTGAATAATGCTTTCTGCAAGTTAAATCTAAAAATATAATTTGCAACCCTGTAATCATCACCTGCCCTGTGTTAAAAATTTTTTGCATATTTTGCCTATTCAACAAATTGTAGGGTGGCCTTAGTTGGTTTGGTCTTCCCAAAGATTTGATTGATAATCCCGATTTAAGCGGTTGGTATTTAAAGACGTAAATTTAAAAGCACAGGTTCACCATATTATTAAAAGTTTTCTGCCCTCATTCCATATAGAAACAATTTTAAACGGTCTTTCTAAATTAAAAACTTTACCGGATTTATGAATTGCTATTGCTACATTAAAGCTTCTTTTTTGTTTTTCTTGTCTCATTGATTAATATACGAGTATTTGTTATTTGTTATAAATTAACATTAAATGTATGCTCATTCAACAATAAACATGTTATCAGTGAGATTTTTTGAGCAATTTATGATTGATTTTTGTTGTACGTAACTCGTTTATTTTTTTTTTCTATTTGCCTACAAAAACAATTGATGAAAAAAGCCCTCTTTTGCCCATGTTTGCATTGAACAACGAAATACATGGAATTACCGGCAATTTGACTCAGTACAACGCAAAAATAATTAGATCTAAACCCTATAATCCATTTCCCCGGCAACAAAATGTCGTGAAACTAATTTCCTTCAACCCACTTAAATCAATTTAATTTTGGAATTCCATCAAACCTAAGTGGATAAAAGTTGTGGAAACCGAATGTGCAACGGAGGTTGCCCGTTTCCGGAGGGACCAAATAATTATGGCTTTTTCCTTACAAACCAACCCAACAAAACACGAACGGTTTCAAATGGTTGGGTTTAGATTTTGTATACCCCAACAAACAGGAAATTAATTGGACCACAACCACCAACCCTAACCAAAACGGTTTGTTTTCCCAATCAACCAAAATTTAACCACCAACCCCAACCCAATAAAGGCTTTGGTTTCCAAACCACAAAAAAATCAATTTAAATTTGGATTCCACACCATCAGCCAAAGAAAGGGTTTGTTGATACAGATTCCCCAAGCCCGCCTATTAAGGAAAAATGTTGACGAATGACGTATTTTACAATGAAGAGCCATTGGGTCAAGAAGAAGGAACCCAAGCCAATGGTTACCTTCAAGATTACTACGAAGGCCTGTTCCTGAAAAATTACCAATTAGAAATCCAAGAAGATCCAGATAAGCGGAAACCGGAATCCAATGTAAAGAAAATTTTCCAAAATTAAACCTTCGACGGGACGGTGAAAAACCACCTCAATTATTCTGGCAGTATCCCCTTTCCCGCACCAAGTTCCGGAAATAAATTTAAATTTCTTTTGAACTGGCAGTAGTCGGTCGTTTTAAGCCCGACAAACCAATAATATTTTAAAGGTTCAAATATCGCGGAACCATTTACGGTAGTAAGTACGCATGCAAAAATTCAAGATGATTCATTTATAAGCCTTTTTAAAAACATTTCAAATGTTTCCTACCAGCAAAATTCTACATTTTGGAATTAGATGGCATGAAACGATAAGACGGGCCATCGGCGGCCTTTTGAAAAAAATTGGCTCAATGTAGACATGAACTTACCAAAATTGGCCGGAAGCCTAAACTTGAAATTACTATTATTTACAACCCCAACATGAAATTAATTTAAACCCCAATCAGAGACACACGTTAAAAATCCGTGAACCTTCAAGAAAAGGCGGAGAACAGTCAATTTCCACAAGGTTCACTAAGGATATACCGGCACCGTCGCTTTGGTTAAAATGCGAAAACCTTTTCCGAAACCTTACCCAAAGTAACAAATGAAAAGCAATTATAAAATTTAAAACCCCAATGTCACCCTTTTGAAAATCCCCTTGCACAAAAATACAACAAACAAAGGGGAATTGGATGATAAAATTTCAAAGAAAATTTCCACAAACTTCGCCTTAGATCCCAACGACGTGGAACGCGGCAATTACCAAACTAAGTTACGAATATCTTGATATTTTTCAGTGGATTCCTTTCATTTTACGGACGGTTTTGGACAACATGGAATTTTGTACTAAATCTCCAGCTGCCACCCCAAAAATTGTCACCTAGAAAAAATAATAAAAGACTTTTTTATTCCTTTCCCATGGGTTTACTACCTGTCTGCCCACTGAAATTAAAATGGCTCTGGAAAAAAACTATGAGGGTTATCATCAGGTTTATGAGTTTTTCCAAAGCCTAGCGAAAAAATTCCATTCATTTCCCGAGCAGTCAAGGATCCTTTTAATCCTCCAGATTTTCCAAAAACAGTTTTAATTCAGTAATTAGCACTCCATCTAACAACCCAATGATAAAATAAATTGACGAAGTAAAAATAGATAAAAACATGGAAGGCGTTGAGTTGTTTTAAGACTGCCAAAGATGGTTGTTGACCCACTTGGTCGAACTTTGTTTTATAATTCCGAGTAAATAGATTATCTCATTTTAGAATTATCTTTCCATTGGGTCATCATCGGGGCAATTTGATCGGCCAAACACCCCCTAGGTGATTAAAAAACCAAAGCTCCCTTTAAGTGGTTTCCCGCAGGATTTGAACCCAAAAACCAGGCAATTAAAACAAAAACCAATCAACATGGCTACAGGAAAAATTTCCAGTTCAGGTTATATATTTCAAAATGTACAATTTAATTTTTTTAATATATAGATAAAGTATTTCCAATTCAATAACATGTCCAATAATAATTGGACAAGAGAATAGTCAATATGGGACTTAAGGGTAGGTTAAATTACCGCAAATAGTTTACGTCACCTGGGAAAACCCAATTTTTTAAACTAAATCTAATTGAAAGGATTAGCTGTTGTTCAGCCTAAAGTTAGTTAACGAAAGAAATATTGTCCTATAGAATTTTCGGAATTTGCTATTAACCTATATATAGAAACACTAGGTTAAAATTTTATAAATATGTATCAAACAGGTCAGGATACATACATAGAAAAGAAGGTGTTAAAAATGTAGATTTCATTTATAACTTTATAGTTTAATCCTAAATACCTTAGACGTCAAAAATATTTTTTATTGCGAATAATGAAACTTCATATATATTTTAGATATTATGCAATTAAATCCGCAAATTTTCAAAACGGAAAGGTAGAATCGGTAACAATTACTGGGTGCACTTTCGTTCCATTTAAAATAATTTCATAAAAAATTTTAAAAAGCAAAATTTATGATTTATCCTTCCATACTAATGTTATAAATGTAAAAGAAACCTTCCCTTCTTTTATGTCCTTTCTTTACCTTTAAACATTGAACCGATTTTGTGAAATCTATACATAATAGAATAGTTTTTGAAAAGGCAAATAATTGCGGTTAAAATAAAAGGGTTAAAATAGGAAAGAAAACTTTTTAAGTATTTCGTCTCTGTGGAAACACTTTTCTGAAAATTATTGTCGAATTCGAAACAGCATCGGTGATGTTTTTTAAACCATACAGGGGTTAACTGGGTTTTCGGGGAAGGAAAGTCAATATCTCCTTCATCCTCCATCTCATCAGCCTGTAAAGTCCACTGGCGGGACAAGGCCTCCCCAATACAACCCCTATCCATCAGGGGTTTTGGACCGATCCCACCACCTGGTCCAATGCGGGTTGGTTGGGTTGGACCGACTTTTCATGCCCATCCGACGCATGGATCATCTTACTTTCAGACAATTTGGGATCGGCCCGGGTTGCCCTAACCAACTAGGGAAACAACCAATGAAAATTTGTTGAGTCCCCGCAGGAATCGGAACCCCTAATTTTGGTTTTCTAAAGGCACTTCATACCCTAGGCTACGGAGGGAGGAATATCTAAATTGTCATTCCGTTAAGAGCCATAAAACTTCGTATCTAATTATAAGCATATACAATTGAAACCCCTCATTTATATATAAAAATGTTTATTAGTAATGATTCCATTTGCCAGGAAACCTGGTTAATTTTGGGTTAAGCTAAATTGATGTTAAAAATTTAGAATTAAAGGTTGATGTCCATTTAAGGTATTAAAATGAAAAACATTAAAGTCAAACTCAGAATACAGTGCAAAATATGTGAGGTTTAAGAACATTTTCCCGGCAAAACCATTAAACAGGTTTTCGCCCATTACCTTTCTTAGTCCCGAAACTGGATGTTGCAGGGAGATCGAACGAAATTTTTTAATATTTTTAATCCAAACATGACAACTTGTCATTTCCACGTGACATTAGTTACAAGGGCTCTGGTGAAATGGAATTTGTCGCGGAGTTGTTTCCAATGGTTAAAACAAAACGTTTTTTTGGAACCAAATCAAAGTAATTGGTTACCAATTGTTAAACCTTAACGGGTGGGAACGTCGTTCATTGCCATTGTCATTCCTAAAATGTTCCCTCAACTCCTCGATTTTATGACGATGAAAAAGAAGAAATCATTAAAAGTGACGATAATATTAGCAAGTGTATCCAAAAACAATTTGCCTACATAACGACACAGTTTAGCATTTCTATGTAGTAGAATGACGAAACTCTTATGCAATAATAAATAATTTAAAACTTAAACTTAAATTTTTCACAAACTATGAAGTGCTCGTGTATTGTTATCCAAATTAATTTTAATTACCCAGTTATATCAAGGTATTACAGGGTGGAAATATTAAAATCTAGAAAAAGTGTCATTTTGAAATTTTGTAACCAATGATCATTGGAATATTTAATGCCTACTTGGGTGACGGTAAAGGCGATCGATAAATGGCTCGGTTCGTCAATGTACAAGCATTTTGGGTTGGCTTTGTTAAATTTAAAAAAAGTTATAGATTTTTTATTTAAGATAAATTAAAAAATGAAATTTTAATTGAGCAATAAGTAAATTAAAAAGGCGTTTGTTTAATAATTTACTATTACTGTTAATAGAACCGCAAAAACAAAATGCAAAATTTAATAAAATTTATTTAAAGGTTCCTGATTTCCACAACAAATTCCTTTTACTTAAGCTGATATCAACAAATTGGTTTTCAATGGTTTTGGTTTATTGGGTTGGAAAGTTACAGGTAGAGGCAATTGATTCTGGAAATTTTTCAGAAATTTTAAATCCCAATAGTTGTGGAAATTATTTTTCATATTGAATTTTCTCCCAAATTTCCCGGAGCAAATTTTCTTACAGAAAGTCTTAAGGGAAGTTTTTTAGCCACATGAGGGGCTTACCAGTTTTCTTATCAATTTCAAATTCTGTCTTAAAAGGGGCTACTTTGGTTATGGATGTAGTTTCTCTTAAATTATCCTAACTTAAACTATAAAGATGAAATAAAAACCTAAAAAAACTACTAACTATTGTAAAGGCAAACGGAGTGAATAAAGGGCTTTTTCCCAACAATTACTATAACGGATTAACTGTGGGAATATAATTTAAAATAATTTGTAACTAATAAGGTTGGCATCACTAAATTATGCTGTTAGTATGATGCTTAGGAATAATTGGGTAACAATCTAGTCTTAAAGTCTGTAGAAGATTCACAAAGTTTTGAAAAAAAAGAATAAAGCGTTATAAGGACTATTAGATAGTACAACCAAGTAGTATTTTCATCAACGGTGAAAATAATTAAAAGTATTTCGCAGAATTTATATCAAGCTTTCGTATCGAGTAAATAAGCAGGAAAACTAAAATATCAAATCAAGCAATTTATCATTCGCTCGCTAGCCCGCTGGTCGGCGGACGCCCCCACCCAATGCCAGGAAGTATCTAAGCCCCTGTGCTTATCCGTTCGAATAAAGGTCGGTGTCCGTTACAGTGCTGCCGCGTTAGGCGGGTTTAAAATGGTAGTGCTGGCACGTCCAAACTGGCATTTCCATCTATATATCCCGACAAGGTTGGGTGTAAGTGCTCAGGCAGGTTTCCAGCTTCCGTAAGTAATTCCACCACCAACCATCCACGAGGCATTTTCGTTTTTTTAATTAATATGCCCCAAAGCGTTAACCACGTTAAGCCAGGCCCTTCCCAGGCAGGTGGGACGGGTAAGTTTAAAATTTTTAAAGACCAAAGACCAAGAACAAGACCCTTATTTTTTAAAGACCAAGACCAAGACTGACCGTGCGGGCTTGGAGGCAAAAGAACAAGACTAATCCGAAAAGACCTTGCGTCTTGCAGCTAAGGCTTAAAGGCCATTTCCACGGGTAGTTGGGTATTCAGTTCGGTATGGGTACGCTTTAGGAATTCTTATGAGACGCAAAAACTTTATTCAAAGTGAAAATTGAAAGTGTTAAAAATTCTAAAACTAATTAAAATAATATAAAAGGTATCTATTTATAAAATAAAAATAGATAAATTTTTTAATTGCCCAACGGAGCCCGAATATTCTGAAGGAGGTGATGAGAGGTTTACTAGAAAAGCCATGACTTTGTCCACAAGGAATAGTAACTTTGGGTATAGTGGACGTTCAGGTTTATTTCTTTTATTTTAAAACTTGCCATCAAACATCAAACAAATCCTTCAACTTTATAATTTAAAAGATTAGTAGGATGTAACGACAAAACATTCCTTTATATTAAAGAATGGCAAAGTCTCGCGTCTGTACAAGAGGTATTAATTAATTTGTTTAAATGCCGCCGGCACGTTTGATTTGCGCGGCATCCCCAAATGAACCGGTGGTTGGGCGGCGCGGTGGCCCTTGAAATGTACTTAATAAAAGGAATTATTTTAATTTAAATATTTTAAATTGGGCTGTGCAAAGTCCAAATTAAACAATTGATTTTACTTAATTTTGTTGTTTTCGGAAAACTTTATCAGTCAATTTAAATAGTGGAAGATTCCAAATTGTTCTGTCCAAAGTTGGGAGTTTGAGCAAGATCTAAAAGACCAAAAACAAATTTGGGAGTTTTTCGAAATTAAATTCAACATCCCAAACTGCCTTGTAAATTGGCCAAAATAAAAGGTTGGAAATAAAATGAAAAACAAGAAATACCTTCAAAAGGAAACATCTAATATCTTTTTCCAAAAACACAAATATTTCTTCCCTGTTAAACCAAAATTAAGTAGATATCAAAGCTTTTTAGTAACCCAAAGAATTGGACCAAGTAAGGAAATAAATTTACCTCCAATTACATAAAACATAAATTGGTAATTATCGTTAAAAAATTATTTCTCCCCCTCTAGGGCAATTCTTCCTGGAAAGTTTTATTTAATAAAATTTTCTGGAAATAATAAAAGGTTTTTGTTAAATTTTAAAAATATTTATTAAAAGTGAAAGTCATCTTTTAAATATAATAAAACATCATTTAATTAATTGAAAATATTTTTATACAAAAAACGGGTTTAAAAATTTTCCAAAATCCAATTAATTTTCTTTAAAAACCTTCTATCAGGCAAGAACCTTAATATAACAAACCTCAATTTAACGATTTTCTCGATTTGACAACAACAAACCTCCTCCTAAGCGCTCAAACCTAGTTTGTTTTAAATAATATCACAAGATTTATTTTGTTTTTTTCGGTTAAAACAAGAAAGTGACAACATCACGATAGCTATAGTTGATTGGGGGTAAGAAAAAATTTGCCCTTTTGATGACGGGAAGCCACAAAAATATTTTCGACATTTGCCCCAAGGGTTGGTTTCCAAAGGTTTCCCACTTAGAAGGAAAGTGAAAGAGCGATTTGAAGAACCCAATTGAATCCAAGGAACATTTTATCTTAAAATGTCGTTTACCAATGGGGTGGACGTCAATTGCTGGTAAAGTTACACGGCCATGCGAATATATAGACAACGAAGGGAAGTATCGATCTGTAGTTTTGATTTTTATACCATCATGCGGCCGATATACTAAAGATATTGAACAATTTTCTACTATTTTTATTGGAATATGACCATAATTGAATGACAACCCAACCAAATACCAAATTTAAATGAATTGGGCAAAACAGCTGCCACCATACTTTTGATTCAGACAATCAAATTTTCGGGTGCTTTGTTTCATTTTAAACCTTGGTGTACAAGATTTGAATTGACTGACTGACTGTGACTGACATAAGCGCAAGACAGCAGTAAGAAGACTATTGGGAAAACTGAGGAAGGGTGAAGAATATGCACCAAATATTTCGCTTATACATCTGGTCAAAGTTTGCAAGTATTTCCAGTAAAATAAAAAGAAAGGGAAGTAAAGAAGAAGTTTGTTCTGTTTGTGAAACAGTTGTGAAATTCCGAACCTGGAATCCTTCTTGGACTGTCCAACAAGATGGAATTCCACCTATTGATTGGTTTGGTTTAAAAGTGAGGCGGGCATTCAACCATAATTGTGAAAGTTCTGTCACTGAATTGACTGATTTTAAATCAACCAGTGAATCCCAAATACTGAAAAAATACATAAGTTTTTAATAAACTTTAAAAATTGGAAAAAACTTGGTGGAGAAAAATATGTTACATTACCGCTTAGTCATTGTATCATTCCTTCTCTTTGATAAAATTGGTTTTGGTCAGTTTAGATAAAAACCTAATCGATCTAAGTAAGAAAGGTACTGGCCCTTTCCAAGGCTCCGAGACAAAATGTTAAACATTATAAAAAAACCAACTTTTTTATTTCTTCTTTAATTTTTAGACCCCAAGGCATAAGGCTCAGACTTTTGACCTAAACAATATAAAACAACAAAGCAGAAAGCCTGCCAAGTTCAATGAACTTTGAAGAATAAAGTCTACACTCACTTGAAAAATCTCTGGTTTCACCAAAAAAAATAAAGTATGTGATAAAGATAAGGAATAGACTTTGATAAAAACTGTTATGAATGTCCCGACGTCATTGGATCCTGGTCTGCAAGGCTTAGTGAAGGCGAGTTTGGGAGTACCTGAGAAAACCAAGAGCCCCAACTCGGGAAGACAGTTTGTTGGTGGAGGATGCATGAGAACATAGTATCAGACTTTATCCCCAGAATGGCCGGGTTTTCTCCTCAATACCTTGCCTTTTAAAATTGCTGGAGATTATTTTCTAAAAGCCATCATTATAGTTAGAAAACATAGAAAAAGGGTGATGAATTGCCAGATGGTTACTTTGTGGCCAATTCTTGGTCAAAAGGGTTGATTAAAGTAAAAGAATTTAAAACAAAAGCCCTGTTTGGGGTACTGTTATGTTTTTGATTTGTGTTGTATTTATTTTTATTGAAATAAATAATAAAACTATGGTGACGTGGGTTTGACCTGATTGGTTACCCAAATAAACGGCCCCGCCTTCTGAATAATTGTGATCAATTCCGTTTTTAATTTTGTAAAAATTATTAGCGGTTCGGACATCCGTCCCTCAACTTTCATCCAGTGAAACCGGGTCCTTCAGCCCCTCATTTTCTTTCCCCAAAAACCATTATTTGAATTATCATGTGATCTAATTTTTCAAACTAATCAAGGTTCAAAAAATTTCGATCCGGCCAAATCGTCTCCTTTAATTTGATTCACCAATTGACCTCAAATTCCTCTTTTTCTTTTAATCTTCCTTTTAGGGAATACGCTACCTCTAGAAATTAGGATGGCTGTCAGTACAGCAGTTTATGAAAAAACTTTAAGTCCGGACTTTTGCAGAACCTCGTGGTTTTAATTTAATTTTAAGGTAAATATATATAAAAGTATTTATTTCTGAAATGTTTTATTTATTATGTATATTTTTATGTTTTTTGGTATAAACTTAAAATTATAGACTTATATTTAGTCTTAATACTTTATGTATAGCTATAAATTTTTATTTCTAAATATGTATTTTATTAAAGTGTAAATTAAAGAAATAAATAAATATATTTGTTTCATTTACGCTTAAATGTCACCTATATTACAAAAATAACTTCCCGTATATAAGCGTAAAAGAAACATTGCTTTTGATTATAAATGACATAGTATTAAAGTCAAACGGTTCAGTTCAATATAAAATAAAAAATACATATCCAAAACGATGCTGTTTCAATTGATTGATTGCTTTGATGGAATCTGCGAGGCCGTTTCACGTTTGCTATATTGTTATACACTAAAAAATTGCGCCATTTGCGCAGTACTTTGTTACGTTGCTAACATTTTTATGACATCACTGTGTAAAAATTTGTAAATGTTATGAATAAAGAACATTTTAAGCGATGCGTTCAAATGTTATCGTTACATTAAATATTCATAAAACATAGAACGATATAATGAAACTATGTCCTATCAATGGATACTTCTAAAACGTCGGTGCCTTTGTCAAGCGTTACGCGATATACCTCGTCCAAGTATTTATTAAGCTTTGTGTACTATTCGCGTATATACAATAAATTAATAAAATAATTTACTACTTCTTCGCATTGCATCGTTTTTTCCATTGGATGTAATGTTTATTTATAGATTTTTGAATGGCTTTAATAAAAAAGTTGTACTTAGAATAAGTAAAATTTCATTAAAATTATTTTCTGCATTTCAGCAAAAACACACCCGGACACACACAGTGACATACAAATAACGCATTTATAAATATAAATTGAATATAACATGTTTATATATTATTGGGATTTTTTGTATTAATATTGTGTACAAACTAGAAACTGCTGAAACTCTATTTAGTCTTCGCATTTTGGCTAATATAAATACACTTTCTTTCAAACTTAAAATGCCAAGAATCAAAATAAACACCGACATTTTACAGCAAACCGTCTTATAAAATAAAGATATCAATGTGGGGATTTGAAATAAGATTAAATATATAAATTAACGCTAAAAATCCATTAAAAGCCCTTTTATTAAAATTATGTTAGTTATATATCAGTTCAGATTATTAACAGAAGAAACACACACCCAACTACCATAACAGATGCTCTTTTTCGCATTGAGGGAATGCTCCAGTGGTGGAGCATTCCCTCAATGCGATGCGCAGATGATCAGGCCAAAAACTAATAACAAAAAAGAATGCGCATTCCTGAGAAATATGCACTTACGATATACCCTTTATGGAAACCTTAGTTGTACAGCTCCGATTGTGAATCGAGTGCTTATAACGATTGGCTTTTTTAGAGAAATAATTAGTCGATGTTAACATCATTTGTTTATAAAATCTCAACCAATAGCGTGTCTGAGAATCAATACGTAAGTGTGAATTTCTATAAGATATTTGAATTCTACATAGTAGCAATAGTATGTAATAAATAGAATGAACTTACATATAATCTATTATGATTTTCGTTAATGTTTGAACTTTAGATATTAGATATTCGTCGTACGTCGTTGTCTAGAATATGAATAGTTGCTATATTTAAAATTAATATTTTAAATATAATATTTTAAGATATAATTTGAGTCGGTGTAAGTTCTACGTTACTTGTCCTTATGCTGGGCGCAGAGGAACAAAAAAAAAGATAGCTGGTGAGGGATTCCTGTTGTAAACACAAATTTTAACAACCACTGTTTGACTTTAGTGCATAAAAATTAAGACACATATTCCATTAAATGAACATCCTCAAGGATGTGTTGGTCAGATGCAAGTCGCTTTGCATAAAATTTGCTATCAAGCGGCATAAGTCAATTAGAAACCAATTTCATGAAGAGATGTACATATGTGTCGCAAAATATTTTTTGTATCAAGTGATTTGTGATATTTCTCTATAATATATTTAATGAACGAATCTTTTATCAAAAGTAAATAAAAACAATTTTTGCTCTGTTTAAATGTTTTTAAGTTACTTTTAGGTGCTGTAATACTACCATATTAGGAGTAGTCCAAACATGAGTTATTAATAAAAGTGGAATAATTCAATAAGTTAGAATATCTTCTTGTAAAGATTACATATTTATAAAAAGCTTAACAAACCTTATTCTGTACGGTTAATAAGCAAGAATAAAACTATACCATTCTATGAATTTCTCTTTTTTAAATATTGAAATTTTTTCACATATATAATCAGTGTTTTGGTACCTCAAACTCGTTTCCTAACTGTAAGATAATAAACGTAAAAAGCTTCTAACAGAGTAATGAAATATATATTTAAGAAGCATTTTGCTTCACCCTTTATTAAATAACGCTTACAGAAACGCAATTTTTGGCCATTTATTGAATAATAGGGGTACGTCTTCTGCTCCATACTAAAAGGTTTATGGAAAAAATTGATGTAACCATTCCTGTCAAGATAAATTCCTATATTTTAGTGAATACATGTCGCAAAAACAGCCTTCCGTAATATTTTATACTGAAAGTTTTTTGATGCACTTTTAGTTCTTTTACAATAAACTCTTTAAATTTATTTATTTACATGCGTTTACCTACGATGGTCAATTGTCAATAAAATTAGTCAAATTTTAAATCGTCAAAATCTATGATGGACTAGAATGTAGACATTATTTAGGCCTTTTTTAAATAATAACAGATAAATATGCAAAATATTTCAAAATGCACAATTGCTTGCATCTGTAAAGATGCAAAAGTATATTTTTAAGGAGGTTTGAATAAATACTTCGTAATAAATTCTTCATACCTCAGTGCAAACTCTAGATTCGGGTTATTATACCGATAAAAATTATAATGAAAATACCACCTTACATACACGCCTATTAAAGTTAAATTGGTATAATTGTTCAGCCACCATTGTAACGTACCATTCTTATAATAGGATTACCCCAACAAAAACATAACTTTTATAATATAGTTTGTAGCATGATCTAGCATAAATAATTAGAAAATCTTTATAGTGACAGTGATAATAGAAACAAGATCTTTATATATATTATATTTAAAACTTAGTAGCAATGTTCTAGTTTTTGATATTCCTAAATGATCCACAGTCACATTAGTTCTTTGAAAGCGTCCAAACAATTTTCTCTTACCAAGTGTTAAGGCTGTAAGAACTTCCTGAATGAATAGTATGCTCGCCTCCAATATAAACTTTGTCTAACTTCGCGTAAGTTTTAATGAACAACTTGTCAAAATTAGTATTTCATACATATTATAATTATGTCAATCTATACTCGTGTTTTTTTAGATAATCATACATTTTACAGTTGAATACCAGAACAAATGTATGGCTGCTAGAATTATTACCTTATTAGTATATTTGCAATAAATTAAAAAAACATTAATCAAAACGACGTTATTTTACACAACTACTAAGTATGAATTAAAAAAATATAGACGAACTATTGCCATTCACCCAACATTTAACTTGAAGAACAGCTACAATTGTTATTTTTAGTTAAGGTAACATTTTTACTATCAAATATATTTAACAGCCTGATTTCAGCATACAACATCGTGTTTAATGCTGAAATCAGTATTGCCTTTTACGCGGGTCAAACAGTTGACCTATTAGCGAAATGTCAATAGAACTTAAACTGAATTTCGTTTCGCTCCGCATTGATATTGACTGGCACCATGTCTAAAATGCGTCGGATGGGCATGTAAAAAGTCGGTCCACTCACAAACCCGCAGACTAACGTGGTGGGATACGGTACAAAACTCCCTAATGCATAGGGGTGTATTAGGGGCGGCCTATGTCTAGCAGTGGACTATCACAGGCTAATGATACATGTGATGTGTTACATACACATATAAAAAATAATCGTTATGATTTAAGATGACACAGATTCAATCTTATGAAAAATACTCCAATTTCTTTCCGATATTTTATTTTACCATTTTAAATCAATCCTTTTTTTATATTCTGTTTAACAAGTCCCTCAGGTTCAAATATAGTGTTTATTTGAACGTTAAACGCTTGGAACGGAGTACCGATTTTTTTTTTTTATTTCAAGTAAAAGAACCATTTCGTCAAAAAACATTTTAAACAAAGTGTTAATACTGCTTCTATGACTGCTATTTTTCTCAATATAACTAGTTTAAGGTTATAATAAAATTTTACTCCTGTACATGGCGTACGAATAAATTGCACGATCTTATTGGACCATTTTCTTACGGCAACCGTAAAGTTACTTGCTTTAAATAAATGCATACACTTACCTTAGTGCTACGGAGGCAGACATATGTACTTTTAGTGAAGAAAAGTCTAAATCCTTTTATCTGCCATGATTCAAGTATAACCTTACGATTTACATATATTTCTTTTAAAATAGCTATGCAAACGTTTTATAATATAGAGATATACATATAAAGAAACATATTCCCTGAACTGATAAAATTATTTTTTATAAAATTGCTTAAAAATAGCTGCAAGCGCTCTCTCTGCGGATATTGATTCTGTGAAGTGACAAGAACCTAATAATGCTTTCAAGCTCAGCATATATTTGCCGTGTAAGTAGTTGTTACTTTAGTGTGACTTTTTTATTCTGTCCAATGTAAGGTTAATTTTTAAAATTATGCGACGGATTATATAGCTCCAAGCTATTTTTTAATAGATTGAGTGATTCGGAAGAGGTTTCTAATGTAAGTAACATATGCGACTTTTTGCCCCAGAAAAATATGAAAATAACACGGGTAGGAGGAGAAATAACATCACATCGTCATCAAATATTCTAGACATTGTATAGTGTTGAATGTTCATAGTGTGATATGCATACGACGATGTGAAATTATTTCACTAGAGACAGATCATCTCTCTAGGAATAGACTAAAAATAATCTAAATGAAAATAAATAATAAATAGATTAAATAAGATAAAAATGGCGACCCTACAGCGCACTGTTTACATCGCTGTCACGGAAAAATTCTGAAAAAATATAAAGCGGCTGAATTTTAACAAAAATAGTAATTCTAAAGAAAGTTCAAATCATCAGGCAGAAAAGCAGAATACAGTTTGTGATAAATAGTTATCTTAGTGAAAGTAAAAGCCAAATATAAATATATGGCAGATAAATTTTGAGCGTCAACCGAAACAATTTTCTTCAAGACAAACAGTAAAATAGTAAATTAGAGCAATTCATTCGTCTGTAAAAACTTTCACCAGGTACAGAGAACACTTTTGCACTTAACTGAAATACAATATGAAATTAAATTAAAGAAACAAGTTGGACGTATTGCATTTAAACTAAGCGCCATCTAAAGCACAGTAGAAGATTCAAAACGTTTGAGTAGAAAATCAAAAAGATAGTCGTTAGGGCCCTTAATAGTATGCTGGCAACTTATTAAGAAGCCAGCCGGAATCTTTGCGATACGACCCCCGTCGTTTATGGCGCTGTACTGACAGCTTGTCGTTTAGTTGGCGCCAAATTTCCTACGAAACAAAGGTGACCCACTTTTTCTACATGGACGATCTCAGTTATCCGCCCCAATCGCTCTCATCTAATGGAGTTGTTAAAGATTACTTGTGATTTTAGCAATTCAATTAGATTTTCCGATTCTCCATGTTGAAAGAGGTAAGGTTACCCACACCGACGGGGTCCATGTAACTCCACTGGTTGACATAAGGACCCTCTCGAAGCTGAAACATACCGGTACCTGGGTATGTCACAAAACGTAAGTATCGACGAGGCCGGTGTAAAACAATCAGTTCGCGAAGTATTTTTTGGACGCTTGACAAAAGTGCTAAACAGCTTTTTGTCAGGCGTAAATAAAGTACACGCGTATAACGGTTGGGTTATGCCCGTCCTCGTTTATACTTTTGGCATTCTCAGGTGGTCTCAAACCGAGCTAAACGCCCTGGACAGAAAAGTCCGCACCATTTTGACGTCACACAGGATGGCACCACCGAGATCGTCAGTGATTAGGTTGTACTACCACGGAAGCATGGTGGGCGGGCTTGTATAGCGCCCTTGTTATGCATAATCGTGAAGTGTCCAGCCTCGTAAGTACTTCCTGGTGAAATCGGATGATGCATTCTACGCAGGCGTCATTGAGAGGATAAAGGACATACCCTCTATCCTTAGCCAACGAGCAGTGGCAAGACCCAACAGTGCTGAGCATCTCCAACCGTGAGACTGTAGCGGAAAGGAAGAGCTACACAGGCGGTTCTGCAAAGCTCTTCATGAGCCTCATGTAGACGCTACCGCCTCAGTAAACTGGCTACGTTTTGGTAATCTCTTCGGAGAAACCGAGGGTTTTGCCGTGCAATACAAGATCAGGTTATTAAGATCAACAACTACAGGAGATCATTCTTAAGGATGGCACCACAGACGTTTGTCGAGCCTGTCGCCATCCTGAGGAGACCCTCGGCATGTTATCTCCAGTTGTAGAACGATACTGACCAACAACCCTGATATCGTGCTGATGGACCGGGCACTGTCAAGGGTATTTTGGTTGACATCACGATCTCATTAGACGAGAACCCGTGAAAGCCGAAACAGAAAAGAAAACGAAAATATCTGGAGCCGACCGAAATTATCCCTATAGTCGTTTCTGCAAATGGGTTAATTCCAGTGAGCCTCGCACAACACCTGAGACAGCTGGGACTCCGTGACGGACCTCTTCACTTCAAATGCAAAAGCGGTGCTTCTGGACAACACTGCATTGTCCGCCGGTTCCTCTCCTCTCGACCTAACCCTCGGCCGTTTGGTTCCCTGCCGAAGGCTTCCTTCTGGCTGAGAGGTATCTATATATTTATTGTTTATCATATTTATTGTATTATTTTTCGTATATTCGTAATATTTTATTTATTGTATTAAAATTTCCCCTGAGCCAGATGGGAAAATTCTTAAAAAAAAAACAATAATAATCTAAATGAGTATTACACATAAGCTGTTAATAAAATGTTTTACATAAATTTAATCTACCTCTACCTTAAATTACAGCAAACTAATTGAGAGTAGAATACTGACACATTTGCGATGTAGAGAACCAATTGAAGAACTTTTCACGCATTTTCTTATCTTCTATTTGGTGTCGTAGTCTTAAGTATAGCGACACAGTAACAAATATTAATTTTATTTTATGTTCTTGATACAATTATACTGCCTCGTAGCCTAGTGGTATGAGGCGTGCTGAGAAACTGGAGGTCTTGGTTCGAATCCTGCAGGGACTCAACAAATTTTCATTGTTGTTTCCTAGTTGGTTAGGGCAATTTGGGCCGATCACCCAATTGTCTGAAAAGTAATAGATCCATGCGTCGGATGGGCATGTAAAAGTCGGTCCACCGCATTGGACCAACGTGGTGGGATACGGTCCAAATCCCTAATGGATGGAGGTGTAGTAGGGAGGCCTATGTCCAGCAGTGGACTATCACAGGCTGATGATGACAATAATACTATATCCTCATTGTATTAATAAATATTTTTCTTTAAACGAGGTAAGATATTATTAGGGAATAAGTTTTTTTAAGATTAAGATTTTTCCTGCCACACCTATTGTTGGTATTAAAGTAAGATTAAATTTGATTATAGTGTTATAAGATTTAAAAAAAAATTGCCTTTTTTCAGTAAAGCTTTTAATTGATTGAATTTTTTTCTATATTTGTCAGCAATAGATAATTTTACCAACATTATTTATAAAGATTAAACCCTAACAAAACGAGATATTTTCTAGATTTACTGCTGAAATAGATTTTGAAAAACAAAGCTACTGCATAAAAAGGTTATTTACTAAAGAGCTTAAGCAAACAATGTTTTTAACTTACCTAAGATTGAGATTAATCGTTGAAGAATTTTTTTTCGCGTAGTAAAATTCCTTTGTCTTTTAGAAGTGAAAGGTTTAACTCACCTTTCTCAAGATTTCTCGTAATTATACGCAGGATGTCCAATATTGGCTTGCAGGATATCCGTTTCCGGTCAAACGGTAGCCAATTGTAGAAAAAAACGTTTCTCGAAAACTAATATTATTAGGGTCCTGCAACCTGTTAGTGGAGTCGAATTAGGTCAATCCAGTGTCTCTTGACACGGTTATTACGAGAATAGATCGATTCCCCCATCTTTTAATTAACTGCGCCAATTGAGGGGTAATTGGATAATCTTTTTACGTTTTCTGTCTTTACATGCCGCTTACATTTTAAAGTTAGGCTAGCTAGGCTATTAATTAATTATAACAACTATTTTGTTAATAGTGATAGCACTAGAATTTATTCAAAAGATATATAACATAATTTAACTAATTTTTCTGTTAAATTTTTACAGCTTTATTCGTTCTTTCCTAATTCCTTTTCCCACCATGCCGAAGAGTTTGTAGGTGCGGTTTTTTACGAGGTATCCTCAGTATACGGTAATCCTCGACATCATAATGTCATTAATTACAAATTTTCTAGCTACACTAATCGACTTTTTCTCGATGGTCAAGGCTGTAGCCTAAAATATAAATTAACGTCAAAATGGAGTCATAGTTGGAAGTTCATCCTCAATTGTATTTTCCGCGGGACAAGGGTGGTGGATCCCACAAACTTGTGGTTAAGATTCTATTGACCCCTGCACATGCCCTGAAAAATGCAATCGGTCCTTAAATCATAACATTTAAACCGCCTCCGTGACCTAGTTGTATTGGCTCTTGCTTTGTAAGCCGGAGGTCGTGGGTTCGCGCTCCGGCGAAATAACGTTAAAATATTAATATTATATAGGGACAACATGGGCCGATTACCGTGTGTCTTAAAACTGTCGGAAAAGTAAAATAATTCATGCATCGGATGAGCATGTAAAAAGTCGATCCCGGTTGCCATGACCATTTTTAGGAGTCGTTATAGGAAGTCAGTGCCTTTAAATTTACTGAAAGCACTTTACCCTTTGGGGTGTGGACGTCACATACCAGTCGCTAAATCTGGATATGTCGGTAAAACTGGATGAATTAGAAGCCTTCCTTATGACAACTTATAGAAAATGGCTTGGTAAAAGAAATTATAACATATCTATGGACTAAAAAAAGTGCTAGAAAACTTAACTAAAAGGAAAGGAATATTTTTGACCTGCAAATGAAATGTGATTTTTATTAAATATATTTCAAAATAAAAAATTATTCACCAAAGTTTGTAAAACCAGACTGAAATATTGGTAAATTTTAAATTCGCAATCGGCACAACTTTTAATCCCAGCTAGTCTCAAATATTTTGTATAAATTTTCGACTGACTGTCGAATCCTTCCTTTCCTTTTTTAATAATACTTTTGGGTGATCAAAAATGTGTATTGAATTTTTATAAGTAAACTTAAACAGAAAAACGTTTTTACAAAAAAAACGAGAAAATATTAATCATATTCTGGTAGTAATTTGTACTCATCGTTTGGTTTAAAGTTACTCTTTTAACTTTCTTATATTTATACATGCGATCATGCTAATAATATACTTGCGAAAGTAATTCTGTCTGTCTGTCCTTACCTTAGCTTTACCGTCCAAACTACTAAACTGACTTTGAAGAAGATGGATACCTTCATACGTAGAATAGATTCCTAGAAAGACATAGGCTATCTTATTAATGCGAAAAAAGTAAAATAATTTTTATGAAAAAATGTCATTTATGAAGAAAAAACAATGATCCTTTATGACTAATTATAAACTCATACGATAAAAACACTATCAGATTACTAAATATTATATTATAATACACATAACTATTCCACGTATTACGATAATATTATAATTATATCATACTGAAGGTCACCGCGTTAATTTTGCTATATCCCCTAGTCTTGCGCCCCTAAAAGGAAGTCTGAGCGACTTCCCCTTCACACAATGCGAGTAGTATTCATAGCATTGCAACATTGTTTTTAGAATTATAACAGTACTACTAGTCTTCATGCTTTTATAATTATTATTTTGAGATCTAGATTAGCACCATAGAATCTTCGTGACCTATGATTTTAGTGAGTTAGAAATTAACGTGCGTTTGTTCTGGACTCTTGGGTAGCCTTTATGCAGCGAAGACCCGGCCCAATTTAAAGAAATAAACTTTACTTTTTTCTGTTATGAAAAATTATAAAAATGGAAAACTATTTTGCATATCGCACATGGTGCATGAAGTTGTCAAAATAAGTCAATGTGTTTTACAACGCTTTTATCGGTGATTTTTGACAAAGCAAAAGTCTAGTAAATATTTTGAATAAGTAAATAACCGTCAGTTTGTTAAAATAAACTGTTGTACCTTAAAATCATTCTGTGATATCTATCTAAGAAACAACAAAAGAATATTAAGTTTCTGATGAATTAGAAGTCATGACCTATAGTTCATTAAGTGCAAGCCCATACCATAAGAAAAGTAGATAAGCGCAAGCAAAAAGTTAAACTACAAAATTGGTAAAAATAATTATGTAATATAAATAACCCCAAATTTTATCTACGATAAATAATGAGTACATTTTATTTTATGAGGATATTTAACAATAAAAGGAAACATTATTATTCGTTTATTATTAATGTGAACATTACTATTATAACGGTAATCGAATCAGGGATCAGAAACACGTAGGCGAGAATAGAATATGCAAAAATATACAAATTTGTATTCCTTTTCAAAACTAATGACATCAACAACGACGACATGAAAGAGAATGCATTAGTTCATTTGCATATATTTTTAAAGAGAATTAGAGACATGAGAATGTTGAACATTTTAGCGTAGGTAATTTTAAATGGAAATTAACGATTTAGACTGTCAATGGTTAATCTTTGTTACAGTTTATACCGGCTACCAATTTAAATCACTTAAAGAAGTCGTTTTTTTGTGTTCCACGTTTTTATACACATACATCATACATCATCAGCCTTTGTTAGTCCACTGCTGGACATAGGCCTCCCCTAATACACCCCTATCCATTAGGGGGTTTGGACCGTATCCCACCACGCTGGTTCAATGCGGGTTGGTGGTGGACCGACTTTTACATGCCCATCCGACGCATAGATCATCTTTCTTTTCAGACAATTGGGTGATCGGCCCAAATTGCCCTAACCAACTAGGAAACAACAATGAAAATTTGTTGCGTCCCCGCAGGATTAAAGCACAAGCCCTTACCACTAGGCTACGGAGGCAGTTTTTTATAGACCGATTAAAACAAGTCTTTTGTGTTAGAAAAATAGTGTCCGTTGTAGGATCTTATTAATTAAATTTCAAACACAATAAGAAAATGTGAACGTGCGTATCAAAAAGTCGTTTTAAAAAATTAGCTGTGAAGTAGTTGATCTATAAGAACCACTTCATCAATAAGATGCACTTCTTAAAAAAACAAAGTGGACTTTACAAAATAAACTTTTTTCTTTTATCGTCCTACTGGATTAAAATCCATGACATGTTTTATTATTCTCTTTCACGCCTATAGAAATAAATCTCTTCAACGCTATTGATCAGCAAATCTGTTAAATTCAGCGAGCTATGGATTATCAAATAGAATTCATTTGTCATCTCAATGTTTTTTAACCCATTGTGTCATCACCAATCGTTGGGATCGTAGTTATCAGATTTTTAACTTTTGTATCAAACGGTACTTTATTGTTTTTATTCCTAACATTAATAGCTTAGTTGTACACTAAGCATCGTCGATCAGCTTGGACACAACTGCCTATAATTCATCAATACTGACCAAAAGATCCGGTCAACCATAAAGTAATTTTACAAGTGGAAATTTCAGAATTGTACCCGAGCGAATCAATAAGGGGCTGTGGGATCATTTCTTAAAGTTCTCTTCGTAAACGTCGCTGATGTTACAAACTGATATTCCACAATAACCGTAATTTTAAAGTTTCTAAAACAGAAATTAAATTTCAAATACCATAAAAATACAAAGGTGATAAATTAATAAAAGCGTAACTAAAAAGTGTAAAAGAAGTTAACATGCTATTTTTTTTTGTTATAAAAGTCAGTAAGTCTATGAAGAAATTAAAAATTTTACGAAACACTGCTTTGCAATTATAAATATAGCTTAAAAATAGAATGTACTACTTAAAAGAAAAACGAGGTTTCGATTAATCATACATGGTTAGACCACACGTTATTCTGTTCAAAACTTTATACAACTTGAGGAACTATCTATCACAGTCTTCGACGCTATGTTCTAGTTACCTTAGCGGAATACGTAAGATTAAGTTGTACGATATTGGGCGGACTAAACATTGTCAGTAGACAATATTAAACGCAGCCTCGTCTTAGCTAGGCTACAGTAATTTACTTTATATTTATGTAATAGCTGAGAAAGGAAAATTGTTTATTTCGTTTAAATACATAGTCACTGAGGTTTATTACGTCGTCGCTCAGAAAAAATATGTAAGAAGAAATGTCTTTTTCAATCTGTTTATTATATTAAAACAAACTAAAACTTTTTATTGTTTAAAACATCTGATCTGTGGCTTAGTAAAAACTTCACCAGTGTGTAACATTTTTTGCTGAACGCCTCTGCCTTTAGTGGTAATAAAGTTTATAACATAGTCCTGATATATACATATGATCTTTGTCATTTTATGTAGTAAGATACCTTGCGGGCTTTCTAAAAGGTTCAGATAATTTTCATAATAACATTATTGGCAAGATAAAATAGCGTTAACAAAGAAGATCAAAATAGGTATAAATGACAATATTGGTTAGCTCTAAGAGAACACTACTCACCGTGAAACTTCGTGGCAAAACCTAACGGAAGAATTAGAGCCATCGCATGTTGCCTACGTGCAATTGGCCCGAAACCTATAGTTAGGTTCACGCGATTCGATTCCGCGTTATCCTGTCCCAACGGTAGCTTATTAGCCTTCGATGATTTTGAAAGAGCCGAATGCTTAGCGGACACACTAGAGTTACAATGCACGCCACCTCACGTACACACCGGCACGTTTCATCTTGCGGAGGTGGACCGTGAAATCGGCCGTAGGCAGTCTTACCACCAGAGGGTGAACGCTTAAAACTCAGTGACCTGGAGGAGCCAAATATTCACAGAGATACATATTATGAGTTTTAAAAGCCACGTCAAAGAGGTTAGAAGAAAGCCGCTTATGTCTCGCATCGTCTCTTCTGTCTTACTCAACACAAATGGCAAATGCCTCTTAATTACAAACTTTTATTATATAAAGCTTGCATACGGCCGATAATGACATATGCTTGCCAATGTTATGCTTATATATCCTCCCACCACTTAAATCAACTACAGGCGGTGTCTAGAGAGTAGAGTGTCTAGTGTCGAGAGTCTTATCAAGAAATATCGACTTGCACAGCGATTGCAAGATGCCGGCATTACGCGCTCATTTAAAACATTATCAAAAAATTCTATGAAAGAATAGAAACGCAAAATAACCCTCTGATGGTAAGCGCTGCAAATTATCCCAGGCTGAGAAGACGCAGACCCAGAAGCCTCTAGTAGAAAACGCCGTAATATACTCTTAGACCCAGGTGAAGAAGGGGGCTCAGAAATTCTTGACCCTCCAATGGTCCTGCCACACGATACTACACACACAAGTAGGGATAACACGCACACACTTTTAGGTCTACCTCACTCAAGAGCACAGCGAGACCAACACACCGCGTACACGAGATACACCCGCGTTACAGGGCGGTTCTCACCGCTCCCAGCAATCGATTAGACAGTCGACCAAACATCGGCGCCTCGGTCCGTATACCGAACGTCGATGATCCTTAAGCGACTTCTCAAAATCAAACCACACATCCTAAATGCGTGTGGCCATTTCTTTAAAGTTTAGGTCACCAAGTTTGACGGATCTCGCAATCCTCCGAACTCAGTAATAGATGAAGCTTCACACAGACACAGGTCTACAAGCATAACTTCGATTACATAAGACTTAAGACTCTGAGAAATTTTATGTAACATATGATCGTGTAATTCTTTTCATAATTCTTATTACTGTAGTGATCTATATATTTATTATTTGGTGTCTTTTCGTTGTCGTCCTTGAAATGGATGTTTATCTTTTAAATATCTAGTCAAATTTCGGGAGCACTTAATTATATTTTTAAAAACTAAAATAAAAACTAAATGCCGATATTGAGGCTTTAATTAACTTAACAATGATAGGTGTTGCCGATATGGAGGCACTAAATATAATGAATTAAAATTAGTTCACAATTAATAATGCGAGCTGCATTAGCCTGGAAACGCTTGTTCAGGTTCCTCAGAAAAGTAATAAAAACGCTTACTATGCTTTTTCACGGTCGAAGACTGAGTACTGTGGTAGTGAAGTCTATTTATGGCATTATATAATTTGTATAGCGGATGCTTTTAGCTGGCCAATTATTATGAATTTTAAATGATGTTAAACTAATCTTTTTTTTATATAACTCAAAATAACAAGTAAGGTCGATAACCTAAAGATTCTCCATTAATAAAATTGTATAAGTTCTTATTTTTGACCTTCCTCTTAAAAGTCTTTGTTTTAACGCCTCTGATAAACTAAACATAAGTTCTCTGCAGGAAAGCACCAAAGGAAACAGACCATATAGTTATTAATTTTTTAATTCTCAATTGGTTAAAAACAGTTTTTAATGCAAGACACGGAGTCTTCCTCCGTTATGATAGGGTAACATGAAGTTAAGATGGGTATAAGTTAATGGTCCCCTCGAACAGGTTTTCGCTTTGCCGTAGCGCTGGGGCTCAATACTGGTGGCCTGACAATCCGCGGGGAAGCTAAGAGGAACCTGGCCGGCCTGTGGTGCAGAAGACTGTAACAGAGTTTCTGTGACCCCATCTCTAAGGCGCCAAGAAGCAACAACGTGGTAGTTTTAGTCGGTGCAAGTCCGACGTAACCCGTCTTTGCCCCCGTAAGGACGAATATGCGTAGGCATTTCCCCACAGTAAAAAAAAAGGGTACAAGTTAATAATGTATAATTAATTTATAGTCAATAATTAATGAACACTTTTTTTATTTTTATTCAGCGGAAGACAAACCCGGTCCTTCCGGTAATATTTTTTTTATTGTAACTAAATAGTATATAATTTATATTATAACTAAATATTAGTCATCCTTTCAGACTCTGACAACCGAAACATTTTATGCATTTGTAGGATATATGCGGATAAGCCGGTATAACCCCTTTATTAAGAACCGCTTATTTGATTATTGTTTTTTTAATTTATAACTGTACCAAACTACTCTTAACGAAAGAAAGACAGAGAAGACAACACATATTTTTTAGAACAATAATTAATGGCAGGAATAAAATGTGTTTTGAAAATGTTCGCCACTATTTAGTTTCGCAATTACTTTTCACATAAAATGTTCATTAATCATGTTCATTATCAAACATTGTGATACATATAAATTTAGAATCATAACTATAAAATACAAGTAAATATTTAAAGATATACTTAAGATACACTTTTCCAAAGTATTATTTTTACGTCTTATTTACGTCTTAGTTTTAAGGTTAAGCATCAATCACCATTCGCTATCGAGTCGGGTAAGAGGTGCTTTTTGCACGAAATTGGCACACGATTCCTACCTCTACATTCTAAATCTCTGATATGATATATTTTGAGGTATTTATTTACATACACATCCGTCTTTGTTCATTTAAGCTGAATCGGCTACTCTTTGAAATAAACCTTAGTAGTACGTCACCAGGTTTGAGAGGGCCCGTCGCCATACGCACGTCTTTTTACGGAGTGACTTGAAACAAGAGCCCCCAAGATGGGGAGCCTCAGCTTCACCGTCACTTTGTCCCTTCCTTAGCATACTAAAACAAAAGTGCCTAGGTAGGCCGAGACAGCAACTCGATTCAACCGGCTTCTTAGGGACTTATTTTTGTTACTCGAAGAGCTCTAGCTAACATTACAACCACTTCGTAAAGCATTGGCGCTGGAAGAAGAAGTTGCGCAAGAAACTCCGGCAACGCTCCTATCTACTTTGGTGTTAAGCTACAGTATTATAGCTCATGGGTGAGGGGGTCACCGATGAGGTCAATATCGAGTGTGTGTGTTGTCCTACACTACTAAGTGTAGGGTGTGTGTGATTACTGCTTGGGTGTCGCTACCCGTTGGTGTTTTGCCTTAAGGGCTTTAACTAAATTCTTATATCTAACAGGAAGTTGAAACTTAAACCATAGAAACGCCTTCGACGGCAACCAGCGCAAGAAAAAAATATCCGTTTCGATCAGTATTGCTATGACTAGCATGCTGACCATATAAAATGGCAGTGGGCGATGTATGCATGTTGATTGCCAGATTATTAAAAGCGGCAGGAAATGAGAGGTACTCCTCTAGGGTACTAGAGGATTAGTGAGGAGGACGCATAGAATAGGCTTCTCGAGGGATCACGGGCGCTCTGCGTTTTAATGCTTGAGGAAAGCGGAGGGAGTCGTCCATATGCCCGGGATTGCGGCAGTTAACGCATGCAGTGGGTTGCTAATTGCAAGTACTTATTGGTCCTTAGCAATCTGAGGTGCCGATAACCTTGGATATCGACAAGGTTTTTTACGCAACCGGACGGCCGAAACAATTACGCGAAGAATGATCGTATAATTGGCAGTTTTGACATTGCTTGGACAATCCGTTATAATGCGGTCTCAATTTTGTATTATAATGTGTTTTTAATAAACTTTCACTACACTGTGTACTGTGGGTTATTGTTAACATATTTATAGCTAACTTTGTTGTAGACTTATAAAAGACGTAATGTGATGTATTGGGCTTTTTTAATCTATCGTTTAAGTTTTGTTCAGCTTTTGTAATTTAATCGCTAAATTTTGTCTTGACGACTAATTATTTTTACTTTTAAATTTTTTCAAAATTTTATATGTAATTTTTTAAGTTTCTAGATATGCAATGATGTTCCAAGTGTACAATAATAATCGTATTTAAAATTTCAATGACAAAAAATATGTACCGTAATATTTTATGCAGGATTCTGTTTGTTAAATGGTAGCATTCTTAATAATCACTAAGAGAGTGTAATGTTTCAATGTGTAGTAGAGATATTTGAATTTGAATTGAACAAGTGCATTCTCACACCACACTAGGTTAAGGAACAGTTTAAATAATGATCAACATTTAAATCTATTGTAAAACCTGCTATAAAGCACACAATATGTATTTCAAATAGATTTAAGATTAATTAAATAAAACTGAGGCACGTGATACAAGCCTTTCATACCCAATATATGTCTAAACATGGTTTACGCTAACAGATTACGGGTAGACCCTTAAGCAAGACTTGTCGATAGTACTTAAAGAAGATCGAGGCCCCTCATGCCTCTAATAGCTGAATCAATCCATGTTGTCAACGTAATCACACCAATTGACCTGAATTAAATATAAAAATCTGTCTTTTTATATCTAATCAAAATTAATGTGTTCTATTTTTAATCATATTGTGCCATAACATCTTTGGGTTACCAGTTAATATTCGAGTATTAATAATTAATTATTTTATTCAAGTTTTATCACTGATATTTAGTTCTTTTTTTAACAAAATATTGTCATTATTCCAATCTTCCGACATCCTCGTTTCGCTATTATTATCTTTCCGCCTTTCGTTCAGATGCAATTTATAGCAGACTGTTTTTTTTTTGTATGCCACTTCGTTTCCTTACTCCTGATAGACCGATTGGGACAATTCTTCTGTTAATTAAAAAAATGATAATTTAATTAAGCTTTTATAGATATATTTAAGCGAAAACAAAGGGAATTTGAAAGAAAATTTAAATAAATCTTTATCAGCTCTAAAAGCCAATCCAATCTGCACGCGCCCTTCTTAGCGGCGGCCTTAACCAAATTTTAAATAATTTTCATTACACATTTCAATACACACGTTGTTATAAAACAATAATGGATATAATGTAAGTTTTACTAAATTTATACAAAAAATATTTTATGCACGATTGCATAAAAAATATTTTATGCACGATTATAGCAAAATATTTAATTAAAAGACGAATAAAAAAACTGCCAATATTAGTCATCAAGATAGATGAAACTTTTTTGGTATAATTTTATATTTCAAATCCTGATGAATAAATATTTAGCTTACTTTATAGCAATTTAGAAATTTGTTACATTTCGGTAACGGCTACTGCACGGATATTGGCATCCACCTGGTCGGGGATCGACCAACGCTCCGTCTTCCAAGACGCGGCCTTTATTCCAGAACCATCGGCGTGCCATCATTGACGCATCGGCCATCCATTATTCTGACTGCATGACCGGCCTAGTGCTAATTGAACGACCTTATCCTTTGTTTTATTTATACGTTCTTTAATGCATAAATTCGTTACAAATTTTATCCGACAAAGAAAATCCAAGCATGATGCGCTCTTACAAGGATGGGTACGTCATCAGGGGAGTACGCATTGATTAAAGACCCTAGTCTTTAAACTTTGTGGAATCGAGTGTAAGTAATAATTAAATAGTAATAGTTTATCAATTTTCAAACAAATATAAATAAATAAAAGAACTCTTTTCAATGTAAAATGTAAATAAACGCGAAACATAAAAGAATCAATTAAAACAAAATGATACTACAATGTTGACAGTATAAAGAAAACATGTTAGTATGAATAGCTTTTGTGACGTGTTCGAGCGCGGCCCATCACAAATTTATAACTCGCGGTGGCTGCCTTTGTATGCGAATCATGAATATTAAAAGCGCTGAGTATTACACCGTTTTATATCTTAATTTGTCTTAGCAATTCAAAAATATCTTTATTTCATTATTAAACGCTCCTTAATGTTAATTATTAATAAGAGGAGATTGCTTATGCGTGCGTTAAGTCACGTAACATAAATTTTCGTAAGCGTAAATAATTAAAATAGAATGTTATAATCTTGTGGTAATGATTGGTGATTAAGTAGATATGCAAAAAATATTTGAGTTTTCGACCTATATGTTACTTCATCTGCACTAATATTAAAAGAAAAAGTAATATTTAAAATTGTAGCGAATAAATTTAAAAACTACTCAGTTGATTTGAAATGTTCTTTCATTACTAGAAAAATATATCATTCTTGAGTTACATGAGCCACTTTTCACTCCAAGAAAATCCATTTAAAAAATGTCAAAGTAACACGGCAGAGTCGTAGTCGTGGACTGCTAGTTTTCAGTATAAACGTTTAATATTTTTATCCTAATTAGCTGAAAAATTTACGCGTTGTCTGTCATCTGCAAACTTTTTATTAGCTAAGATATTTAAGAACTAAAAAATGCCTAGTAAATAGGACTAGAAATATATATTTCATCATCTGTAATTAAAAAAAATTGTAAAGTTTTAGTCATTTAGCTTCGTAGAACACATATAATTATTTAATTAAAAAAATGCATGTGCACTTAAACACAAGTGGAAATTTAACTGCTCATAAAAGAATTATAATGCCTTTTACGAAAAATATGATCATCTTAAAAAGTTGCATTTCAATACGATTATCGCATAATTCATTTTTATTAAAATTATAATTCAAAGCAAACAATTTATATGATTATATTAATAGGTATAAGCTTATTTTAAAGGAGGCGTCCTATTACGAACCGGTGGTAGCGTCCTTGACAATCAATAAGCGAGTGATACACTTCTAAAGATATTTGAATTTAAATTTGAATAAAGTTAGTCATCTTTTTGACCGACTTTCCCAAAATAAGGCGATACTCAATTCGGAGCGTATGTTTTTTTTATTGCTCCGTTCCTAAAACTCCGGTTTTGATATTTTTTAAAGGGTAGGTAGTACCTGTCATGTGGTCCCATTTTTTTAAATAAGTTTGTGATTAGTAGTGGGATACATATTTGAGAAATTACGACCTCGTGAAATTTAATTGCAAACGTTGGCTTAACCTTAAGAAATAGACTTAAACTATGCTACACACATAGATGAGGACCAATGAGGACAGCTGTGCATAGTCGTTTCCATGTTTTTACATATTTCGATAGTTTTTTAAAAGATTTAATCCAACGAGCAACATTGATAAATAAAACTTTAATTTACTAAACCTAGGCGTAAATTCAATAATACAGTTGTGTATGAAGCCCTCAACGCGTAATAAATTACTTATCTAAATGAACCTCAACTTATGTGTTAATACGCATAATTATAAACAATATTGATATACTAATTTACTAGCTAAACACATACTTAGAATTCTCTTACCGTTGTAAGGATACGATGAGGTGTGTATAAAATATCCTTTTTATTGCTGGTAAATAAGGAAGTCAGGTTAAAGGCTAAGGTTACTATTAATAAAACGAAATTGGCTTAACATTTCATTTGAAAACAATATAATTAAAATATTACCTTATTTGGCTAGATATTTAGAAGTAAATGACATGCTTGTGGCCTATACATTTTGTTCGTCTACATGGCACTCCTGCGTCCTTGGATACAGCTTCTTAAAAATTTATAGAATTCCTAATAAACTATAATAAGAACTTGTGTACGTTGCTAGTAAAGGCAATTTAATAAAAATTAATAAATATACTAATCCATTGCTTTAATTATTTAAAATGAAAATTCATTAAACATAACTTTTTAGTAGAATTTGATTTCCAAATACATATGTTGTCATTATACTAAATACGGATTTCACACGAAAACATCGAAACGAAAATTAGACCAATCCTCGTAAACGAGAATTTATAATTAACATGTGAATCTCGTTTGCATTCAGATTAGGCAATTATAAATGCCATTTAGCTAGTGTTCACATGACTCGAATATTTATTGTGATTTTTAATTATTTTTCTAGAAAAGTTAAATGACAAAAATGACGTTGTTAAAATGATTGAGTGCTTTCATAAAATCAGTGGCGCCATTACACTTTAAAAATATTTTCAACTCAAAAATATGTTGTTCTGAATTTAAATATTTGCGACACTTTATTTTATTGCAAACATTTTTCGCAATGAAACTGTATGAGTTTTTCAAAGTGATTAATTGATCAAAAACATTTTTTAGTTTGTTGTATTTTAAATATTTATTGACAGGTTCAATAAAGGTGTTTATAAACAAGCGTAGATCTTAATAACATTCCTTTATACAAAAACGAATGTTATTAAAGAACTGTTTAGTCTTTTTTAATAAAAAACTACTAAAGTTACGAGTGTTATGTTAAAAAAAGGGGATAAACGGTACCTTAATGAAACACATCTCATATTTTAACTCAGCTTGCAGACCCCAAACCAGGTTATTCAGTCACCGCATACTGAAAGAACATTATTGAAAACACCGATTCACAGAGGAATAATTCAACAGCGAAGTTAGCTTGCTTGAAGTTCTATATTTATAGCAATATATAAAGTCGGTAAAATATTATAATACAATGTTAACACAATTCTATTGTCCTCAACAGTTTTTAGAAAAGGTTTTTACAATATTTTGGTTTTATACTCACTTTGTTGCATCTTGCAACCCTATGATTTTCTGAAAACCGCTAATGATAGGAGCCAATTCCTGTTGAGACAAGTCAACAAAATTGCAGATTTATTATAAATAATTTTAATAATTAATTAGTTTTAGAAAGTAAATCTTACATAAAACATGCGATTGACTTTTTCAAAACTTTTCAAATAAAGTTGAATAAGGCAATGAATATTTGAAATTTATATTATCTAATCACAATAAAGATAAGGTTTTCAGTGTTATTTAAAGTTTTTGTTTATTAAATATATTGACTGAGTAAAAGGGCTTTTATTACCCAATATGACTTAAACCCATCCTGAGAAAAAATGATGTTAAAGGTCGAATTGTAGTATGCTTTCAATAATAGTACATAAACTGTATATTCACTGTAAATTTAAGGTACGGTCTAGTACCATTTGGGAATAAACTGCAGTACTATATTTTCGTCGCGATACTGAAGAATTATTGAAAATTTGAGGATGATGCGCTTGCCAGTAGTATTTTATTTAGAGACAACGAGCATAAATCTGACGATTAAAAAGTAGTAATTCTTTGCAGCTTGAAAGTAAATGTTTAACAAATTGTTCTGCTTAAGCTCAAAATATTTTCAAAACTAGCGTATTGAAACATTTAAAACTAGAGATCAAACGAAAAGTCGAATTTTTATTGTTATTAATGACTTTTTGAAAAGTTGTAATTTACAAAATATAGACAATCAACATTACTTTCAAGTTAAAGTACAAACATATTGAAATTTATAGACACAGGTAAAGTTTGTATTATGATTTTGTATGTAAATATTATAGTAGGTTTAACTAGATTAACACTGCATAAATCAATCAGTTAAGGTCAAGATTAGCTTGCCAACTATAGTAACTAAGACTAATATCTACGTTGTGCAATATTAGGTTGGCTCCATTTGAATAAGCACTGCATAGTACATAGTTCATAGCAGCATAATCTAAATATTTTGATACAAGAATTGAAAGTGGTCTGTTGCAAGTGTGTTTCAAAGATATTTGATCATAAACAATTGAAGATGAATGTAAATTAGAAATAAATAGTTGTAAGTAACCAAGTCCAACTTAAGAAAAATTTAAAAACTAGCTTCTAATTAAGAAAAAATATATTTTAGTCAAACGAAAAGTCATTTTAGTAAGTGACTTTTAAAAGGTTTAATTTATAAAATAAGACCTTGGTCTATTCAATGTTCTTAATACATTACGTTTGATGTATGATGTATTTCTTTATATTACTAGTATAATATATATGTTAAAGTTTTATAATTAATATACTAACTTATAATAAAATTGGCCAATATCTCATCCCTCAAGTGAGCTGATGCAAATACGATACAAGATTGACAAGGCTTACAAGTGATCGGCTCATGTTGAGATTGGTATGAATCATTCCACTTATCTAGATCCTAGAAAGTAAATCATTGAAAGAGTCAACTAGAATGGCTTTACTCTTCAGTATAAATAATTACTATACAAAATAATATTTTTAATCATGAAGTCACTTTAACTTTGTCAATTTCATTAAAAAGATATCTGTTCTAAGATAAATTTATTCAGAATTATTTATTTAGTCAAAAGGTCTGAACTAGGTCCCTATTCTCGTTTTCAGCAAAATGGAAGCTAGATGAGCCTAATATCGTTCAACCTCTGTTGGTGATCGTCACAATTACTAATCTAAAAAGAGTCTTAAACCAATGATGTACACTCATGGCATCTAAATGATAAAACCAGTTCATTTATGCTAGTCGTTGGTCAGATATAAAAAATAATTAATAATTATTAAGATCTGTAATTCTGCTTCAGCTGGTAACAAGACGTCGACATCTCAGTTCCCCGTGTTCACCAATGGGCTGGATAGTAGTTCAAACGTCTGGGATCATAATTAAAAATTAAAATTAAACGCGATAAAACTGCTCTAAAGTCATTTCATTTGATAAGGTGAGTAATTGCTAAAAGTAATGAATACAATGAATGAATCTTGATAACTTCAACATTTTAGTAAATGAAATACAAATGACTTCTGTTATTTGAATGCGATGGAATTCGACTAA
This sequence comes from Lamproptera curius, assembly GCA_029286875.1. Lineage (NCBI taxonomy): Eukaryota > Metazoa > Arthropoda > Insecta > Lepidoptera > Papilionidae > Lamproptera > Lamproptera curius. The sequence goes on along the minus strand of JAGSMT010000039.1, from coordinate 113,331 downwards.
GGAAGTTTAAAATTAATAAACGTGATATAATCGCTAATTCATTACTTCTCATGATAGGGTTGGTAGTTTTGCTTAAATTTCAAGAAAAGTATGATTAACAATCTACAGATTTGTTAATAAATATGTATGAAACAAAATATTGCTATGAAGTCTTATTGAACTTGTTTACTCATATTATATATTCGACTTTAAAATGTTGCAGCAGTTGTTTACAAATCTCTTACACGCAATGTCACGCTATGTTAGTGACGAAAAAAAACAGGAACTTTGACTCACTTCTTTTATTCGTACATATAATTTGTCGTTAAATCCTTTACAAGTATGATGAGAAAATACTTAGGCTCTGCATAATCTAAACTGTAATAAATTAAATATATTATTACACTTTTAAAACAGTAAAAAATGTTTTGGAATCTTCGGCTTCACCCTTTATAAATAGCAATTACAGTCACCGAATTTTTTGCCACTTATTTTTGAAATGTTTCAAAATTTGTACATATTTTAACTTTGGGTCAAAATGAATTTGTTTTACCAAATTGTCTCTGTAATCATATATCTCGAGTTTTTACCTAAAATACGTTTATAATCAAAGTCATTAAATAATGTTAGTAAACATTTATACTACTTACGTGTTACATCCTACGGTTGTTGAATCCGCTGACATAGCATTACGCACCAAGCGCATGCATGTCATCATCAACAAATGTCGCAATTACTCAAACGCTGACTCCTTTTCCATATAACGACACTATGGAATCCCTGACACGCTGTAAGACAGCGCTCGCATTCCTTCCCACCGACGAATATCGCAATAGGGAAGAACGCTGACTCTGCAGCACGGGGAGAACATAAGAACATACGCGAACGGATGGACTTCACTTCTTTCACACCTCGAAAGTAGTCACTTGTATTTAGAATAGTTAACTTTATAATTTATAATTAATAAATTTATTTTAAGTAAATCGGTTTTTTTGAGTCCTCCTGCGTCGGTACTCGTAATTTACGGCTGCTATAAAATACAATTACAAAAAATTATTTATTGGTCATTGTTTTCTGCTACAATAGTTAATCCATATTGATATGCAGCTTATATTGTACAAGATTTTGTACTGAGGCATAATTTTGAATAGATTGGATATATTGGCTATATTTTAGTACTAAAAATGGTGTCATATAATAGCTCTTATTTCATCCTGATATATAATAATATTACTATAGTCATAAAATAACTAAACATTTTTAAATACTAAACTTTATATAATTTCATCAAACAATTTATAAGCAATAATTTCTTCTTATGTAAGTATGCGAAATAGTTTGTATTAGAGCAGGTAAAATTATTTTGTTTTATCTGGTTTCAAATTATGCTTAAATTCGAAACAACTTGTAGTTATAGTAGCTGTAAAAGCAGTAAAAGGCTATATGGGTAAGATGGGCATGTAAAATGTCCAGGTTTTCAAGAGCATTGTTGGTAGACACTAAAGAACGACAGTCCCAATTTTACTGACATAAACCATTTATCGAACGCAGTTTACTCATAGGAAGGTCGCTTTGCATACAAACAATTTATATGTGTGACTTAGTGGATTAGAAGTAAGCCCATAATGCAATGGATAGAATAAACTCACGAGAAACATATAGTCGAAAAAATCAAAGAGAATCGGAATAGTGTAGAATAAGGGTCAACACTAGAACCTTTTTTATGACATTGAAATGCGCGATCTCTATTTCAAAGGTACCTACATACCACCTACGTGTAGATAATTGAATGTAAATGTGTGCGCAGTCTTCACCACTACTTGATATTTTAGTTTGAATATTTTAATGTAAGGACTAAAATTTGAGTATAATATGAAATACGTAAAAAAAATATATATGTTTTATTTTAGTATGGTTTTAACTTTTATTTATATAAATGTAAGGCGTTATATACACATTGTTTAATCATTTAATAAACAGATATAGTAAGTAATGATTAATAATGAGACAAATTAAAATATTAAAACGTGCGATATATTAACTGTATCATTTACATTACACGTTGTTATGCTCAAATTCCAGTATAGAATATTACTAAATTCAATATCAAAATTTTGTTCTTAACATATTTATTTTAATTTTATTGCACGTCTACACATGAATTAACATGATTATATTATAATAATTAATTTTAATTGTACTTGGTGATCACTTTTACCATATAATCCATACGAATTATTACGTAAAACAAACTTGTATATGTACGAATTTTGTTCAATATAGTACTTCTGACTTCATACTAACATCAATTATAAAATAGTATATAATGTTTTATTAGAGAATTTTAAAATATAATGTTTCATAGAAAGAACTGAAGCCTATTCTGATTGTACAAGATATGTAATTTGTATTAATAACACTAAAATAAATAACTTTACTCAAATCAAATCCATTTATTTACGGATTTTCGCGTTATTTAAATATATTTATTCCCGACGTTTCGGATTCTTTTCAGCATCCATGATCACGGGCAGACTAAGTTGGTATATGTCTGTATCTCTATGTTTTCGAATAATAGTCAGATTTTATTTAAAAAATTGACATATCTTTCGATTTCTTAATTTTTAATGTTGGTTTGACATAAAGTATTTATGTTGTCCTTAGATTTTGTAGTTTTTATACTCTGCGTTTATTTTTTGAAATTGTTGATCCTAGGAAGGTGGCAAAGACCAACCATCTTCTCTATTAAAATTTAATAAATAATTAAGTTCACTCAACTTTTTAATCATATTTATAATCATCATTAAGAAAAGGTAAATAAATTGTATCATATCTTTAAAATGTTCATTGTTTAATGTGTAAGCTATATTTATAAATTACATTTCCTATTATATGACTGTCAGACGTATGAGCAATGTCGGACATTGCTTATACGAATGTAAGTAAATATAATAATTTTTAAGCAAAACAATTTTATTACTTTACACCTCAAGTAAGTTACCAAATGTTTCGTACATTATAATAACTCTACCTCAAAAAGTGAAATAAAAACGATTGAAGAAGAACATTTAAGTACCCCACTAATGAACAGTTTTAACTGTACTTACTTTTCTGAAGAGATAAAAAGAAACTAAAAAAAATAAAAAACTCTTTAAAAGTGTTTTTTTTCACGCCCAAAAATCAAGTGAAATGAATTAACAGAATCGCGCAACTTTTTCTTACTTAATTACTCTTTTGTCACTCTTTGCTACGATCGAAAAATTTTAGATTTTTCAGACAAAGGGTTCTTCTGGTGGTTGCTTGTTTTCTTAATGGCGCGTGACTGAAACAAAATTGATAAATGTTTAATTCATCTCCTAAAAAAATGTTACTGACATAAACATAAAAAAGAGTAAGCACCTATATTGTTATTAAAAGTTTCACAAGGGCTACATTTAAGAAATATCACAACAGTTATAACACAACACTTAGGTAAAACGACACCATATTAAACACAAAAACAAACTAAATATGTTTAACATTTTCACTTTTCACGTTACTGCCATCAAGTCTATTACTATTAATAAACCGTTATAACAGAATTAAAAAACACGTCATCTATCTTATACAGGTGAAACTAAAGAAATCTTTTTTTATAGATCTCTTCTAAGTACCCCCCCGTGAAAAAATGTTTACGCACAACCTCGGAGATTGTAATCCGAGTAACAGAATATATTATACAATTAATTACGTTTTTATTGAACTTAGTATAATGACTATAAAGGTCGGAAAGTTTTTTTTTCACTTATGCTCGCATGCACTCGCGTACATCTTCATGCAATTACGCATGCAAAATTTTTTAATTTACTTATTTTGATACAACCAAATATTCATTTACTTATCGATTTTTAAGGAGTGTCGTGGAATGTCCACTACAACATTCACGTATTAAAATAAGTTTATTTAAAAACAATGCCTTTCGCGATCATTAAGAAAAATAAAGGATAGGATAAAAACAAATGATATTAACTATAACAATACAAGGCTTGATAGTTCTGATACGCAATAATTTCATGACAAATCACAGCGATGTGTACAAATGATCGATACCAATTATGTATATATATTAACTGTTACGTCAAACCTTGGCTTTTCATAATTTTTGCTGTGTATTTTTTTTAGTTTCAATGTAAAAGTGTACACTACATTCTCATATTCAAATTCGAAAGACATTATCATATTTTTATTTCAAATCTACAATATTTTGTGAGATATATGAATAAGAAAAATAATAAAATTAAATTTTTCTCTATAAATGAAACTTATTTGCCCAGTTTGATTAACTGTATAAAATAATGTTCTATTGTTTAGACAACAAAAGATCAGAATGAAATTGTTTTTGTTATTTTGGGCGATCCTGTATCAAGTTAAATCATAACGAATATGTGCCAGGAGGACAACAGGCAATATCAATGCGGACTGAAATGAAATTCGGTTCAAGTACTATTGACATTTCGCTTATAGGTCAACCCCGTGACCCGTGTGAATGTCGATACTGATTTTAGGATTGAAGATGGTATTATTCGCCAGCAGTTTAATAAATTTTATTGGAAATGATGAAGCCTACTGCAAAAAATTGTAGCAGTAATAAAATTATAAAATATTTTTGGTTCTATTAGGCCTTTATTGGTCCTTCCTTTGAGTTCTAAAACAAATATTATCTCGTAGGCCTTGTTTTATAACTAAATATTTTAGTTAAGAAACAGTCATACAAAAAATCATAAAAGAATATTTGAAACACCAGAACGCCATCCATAAAGTTTTAACTTTTTTTATAGACTAGAAAATACATATTGTAGTCAAATTTTTTTATTTTAACATATATAATACACTGAAAATATAAATTATTTTATCTTCTGAGTTAGAAAAGTTTATTGCTTGCCTGTAGGTGGACTTGACCAGCTTTGACTTGAGAACTTCTCCATACTTATTTTTTTGCAATGCTCTACCTTGTTCGGACTATTTAAACATGTAGAGAACTATTAATTAGAACAGTAACTATATAAAAACAATAAAAAATAGCGATAGAAATATTTTTTGATAATATTTAGACACTCCCAATATTATCAATCTGTTGTTACTTAACCTAGTATTTGTAATATAAAACTTACCGCTTTTAAAGATACTTTGCAATGATTTATGATATCGTGTTGACTAAATTAAAACAATAATTCACACAGTATGTTATAAAGCCAGGCACTGATGGCGTATCCAACCGCGTAATATAAACTTTATATACTCACATCATTAACGTCCTTGTTCTTGTTCTCTTTTTAAGGGTATTTTTTAGACTTGGAAAGAAGCTAAGATTATAGTTATAGGTTCTTAAAACCCAGCAAACCATCATTCTTGTTTATCTCCTACTACCCTATTAGCCTTTTCAAAGGCTTTGGGAAGATATATGAACGCCTCGTCCTTGCCCACTTGTTTGTCTCCATGAACGCGAGAGGGCTACCTGCACTCAGAGCCAAACATTCCAAGCACTTCCGAGCCAAACATTCATTGCACTAATCAGATCCACCGCATCACGGAATATAACAAATCTAAATAAAACGGAGCCAGCACAGACGAGCGTTTTTCCTCAACGTGGCGAAGGGGTTCGATAAAATGTGGCAGGAAGGGCTTTTGTACATGTTATATAAGCTCAGCATACCTAGTCAGTAGCCCGTCAAGTACTCATCATTCAAGATTTCCTCCGAAATCAAAGTAAGTAAATTTCAACTTCACCCGGTTCGTGCCAGCGTAACACAAGGCTCCGAATAAGGTCCTTTTGAATTCCAGAAACTCCAAATCTTGCTAAACAGTTTTATGCTATAGCTGCGCTGTAGTACGTGCGCAACCTTAACCTGCACATAGACCTGAATTGGCCGACCTTACAACAATATTTTAAATAAACCTCAATTATATTTTGCGGTTCACTCCACCAACATGAAACCATCAGAAAAAAGTATGTTATTAACTGCACGCCCAATACAATAAATGAGAAAGTTGTAGTTGTGTTAAACTTAGATTGTTTTTCCAAGGTTTGACAGGTTTAGCTTCTTTAAAGTTAAAAGAGTAACAAATAGGCTACATATTTTTAATCGACCTTCCGATGTTTTTCGTGTTGTTTATATAATTATGTTACCTCCTTGCTCCGCCTCTGGAATTACGATTTTGTTCATTCTTTTTAAAATGGTAGGTGTTAGCTGTCATTTGGTACCATTTTTTTAATATTAAACATTCCTCACTACTCTCAACTTCATGCAATTAAAATGCGAACGCATTTTTTTTTGCGATCGGAAAACTCCAGCTTACGGATTCCCCGCAAGAGTGAAGGGGCCGCAGCGTATGGGCAGGGCGTGGGACTCCCCAGCCAAGATAGAGTGGCAGGTATACCCACTAAAAAACCAACGGTTGCGCCCTTCTCCGCGGGTACTGTAGGTTGTCTTCGGCGACCCCGGCGTGACGTGGCCCTTCTCTCCGGGTGGTGACCACCTGGAATGTCGCTTTAGGCTCGGGCCCCTCTTGAACCCTCTTGCCGGCCGCCCAGGGGCTTAGTTTCAGAGGGGGAAAGGTTGCGCAATATGGTGACTTGCGCTCAGTAACTCTCTCTGCGCCCCCTTATTTCTTCAGAGGCTGGCCTGCAGCCCCGAGAGCTCACCCAGATGTAAAGTGACGCCAAGACTTCTGCTTTCAGTTTACAGAGTAAGGAGCCAGGTAACAGGCACGCCACCTCGCCGGAGACGGTCCGATAGCCCCCCACGGCCCGGATCGCGAACACCCTCTGGGTTCTTCACAGTTCCGAAGTACTCTCGTTTTGGAGGGTGTCGACCCACACGAGTACCCTGTACAGGACCATGGACCTGATTCCGGCGTACAGGCGGCGACAGAAGATGCTTGGTCCTCCAATGTTGGAGAGCAGTCTGCTCGAGAGCTGCCGCTGCTCTCGTCACCAAATTGCAAACGCTAGCTCAACCTTACGAGATAGATAAAACTATATTCTTCATAGTTGTATTACTTGAGTTGGCCTACAATTAAGTCCACGAGCGAATATATCAGTGTTTTAAGAAGAACCCACAAGAGAGAACATCTAAAATAGGTCTTTTTATCAAAATAAAAAGAGATGCAATATCAGCTGCTTGTTAAACTTGGTCACAATTTGAAACTCGTTCCTCAGTTCTTTATATAAAACAATTTAATTATTTTTAAGTAAGATTTGCGGTATCATTACAAGTCTTCAAGTCTTATTTGCTTATGTATTGAAATAATTTATGATGTTCAATTAATTTTCTTAATAACAATATGTTATATGTGTGAGATGTACGTACATTTCTTTTTTAAAATTTGAATCATATGTTATTTGCGAATATTCAAATTCAAATTCAAATATCTTTATTCAATATAGAAGTTTACACTTGCTTATTGATTGTCAAACACACTACCACCGGTTCGGAAAAGGACGCCTCAGACCTGAGAAGAACCGGCGAAAGAAACTCAGCGGGCTATTTTTATGTCATCTTTAAAATAAAAACAATTTGATAATTCGGCATTCCATATTATGCAATTTTGAAACAGGACCTGGAGCGAGATTCCATTACCAGGCTGTGGTATCATTTAAAATTCATTAATATCGTAATAACCTTTAACACATAAACGTTCTTGACTACCTTTAAATTTATTAATAGTTAAATTCTGAACGATTACTGGGATTTTGTTGTAAAATCGTTTTATGGGACAATGTATTGTCCCATAAAAGACTTACTTATTCTTCGCAGTCTAGTTGCTGGAAGAATTAAATTATGTTTGTTCCTTGTATCTATGTTATGTGCATCACAATGTCTTAGGAAATCATCTCTATTCTTTTGCACATACATTAAATTTTCAAATATGAAAAGATTTCAAGAAAACGTATGCGATATATTTCATCGGGGCTCGTTAAAAATCAAAATCAAAGAGCGAACTTCAAACGAAGATTACGTTACAAATCAACGTACTGAAAGACGAGTCTTCAATAAATCTTTTGTCAAAATTAGTGGACTGGTTCAAATTATTAACAATTTTTCTTAAAATAGAAAATTTTAAGGTAAAATTCGTTCCTTTAATGAATATAAAAATTTTTATCGTATGACTATTGCAAATCGTTTAATTACTTCTGTAACATAGTTAATTGATTAACATCTACTACTTACGACAAACAAAGTCTAAAATCAATGTGATTTATTTTGCAGCGTTCATAAGTTTATATTTCGCGGGTTATCATTCATTTACACTCTTTGCAATTCTAAATTTAATAAAGTTACATCAGCCGACCACTAAACTCTCTCAAATCTTTTGATTTTAAAATTTCTTTCCTTCAGTAGTATATGTTTAAAGGATGGAATAACACCTTATTTCAAATTGATGGATACCTCGAAGTGATAACTCTTGAATTAAGTATAAATTTAAAAATAATATAAACAATACGTGACGGTACGTTTTAATCATTTGTGATTGAGGCAGTGCTTTTCACTTAGCTAAACTTATTTAGGAGATAAAATACTACGTAATTCAGTGTTAATAATCACAATGCACATTAATTATGTACAAAACTTAGCAACCACTATCAAGTAATTATTCACACACAGCAGAATATCAAAAATACATATGTCAGTAATAACCAATGATAGATTTTTTTTGACATGAGTTCTATTACTATAAATCGAACAACATGGTTATTATGTAATTAAGTTAATGTAAGCATTTATTTTTTTAACGGTCTTATTTAATAAAGAATAAGATATTTGTATTTTAATGTCACAAGTAAGTAATAAAAATATTAAGTTACTAAATATAAGTAAACTTACGCTATGGGTGATATATTACTTTCGATTAGGTCCCAATTGTAATATTTGCGTATTGCATGTATGATAAGCGTTATTATCCTTATTTTCTTGAAATTTGTCATTGAGGTCGTGGGTTCTAGTCCTCACAGAAAGCAACTATGTGTTGTCGTTATTTTCAAGTTGTCTATGCTCATATAGGACAATCATCCCATTGGCTAAAAAGTATAATGAATGGATCATTATACTAGATCGGATAGTTATGTGAAAGGTCGGTCTCGGTTACAAGACCATGTTTGCATGCGTTAATATACTTCCGTAATTTAAATTTTTCTGACTACTTATCCAATATAAAATGATGATTTTTCTCTAGATTGTGGTAGTTTGTCACTCTAATAAATATTAGTAAATTAGACGACAAGCTTATAATAATTTGGGGAATAGGCTACGAGGAGATTTTACTATTATTATGCGTTAAAAATAAAAATTAATCACTGATTCAGCTAACAACTAAGTTTGAATTGAGATCAGGAACTAACTTCATTTTTATTTTGCTGGTAACATGAATTTAACAAAAATGCATTTTTGCAAACATATAAAAACACATATACACATATAGATTTAATTAGTACTTTAGCATAAGTTATAATCCCCATTGTCGTCTATTAAATTAAACAAATTAAACCCAAGTGAAATATTTTAACAGCTGCTGCAGCTGATATTGGTTTGTACTTTAAGCCAAAGGGGCACCGGTCAATATTAATTAAAACTGAAATGAAATTCGTGTTAAGCAGTATTGACATTTCGCTTATAGGTCCCCAATATCTGATTGCGTGACCCGCGTAGGGTTGGATAATGATTTTGGGTTTCAATATGATATTAAGGTAGCTTTGACACTTTTTATTCCCTGAGTTTTCTTACGAAAATACGTCTTTAAAATTGCTTTAAAAGTATGAGCCAATCCAATAAATAAATGTTAATGCAATCGTAGGATACAGTTGGGTTTCACTGCTTCATATCGTTATTCTGAATTCAATGACATTATTAGATAGATGAAGGATCAATGATTTATTACACCAAGTTACGACTATGGTGTATCACGCGTGGTGGAGTTGGGTGCGCCGCCATTTTGAAGTCATTTTGCGGAATATCCAGATTTCAACTTAATACGGTTTACATATATCTTTTGACTGGTATCAGCTTCGACTTTCTTTTAGGTTTATTCTAGCTCTCGTCAAAAGCTATGATCTTTCTCCAGTCGCGTCGGTTATCCGTCCGATCGGACTATGAGTGTGAAGAAAAAGGGAGGTCCGCCTGTGTCTTGGCGTAAATTTGTGCACTATAATATCTCCTGCGCAGTTGGTCTTAAAGGACATTTATATATTTTTTTTAATTTATTACATATTTTATAGAAACTTTGGGTAAGTATATTGATTCTCGACTATTGATACTCTACAGTGTAAATCAAGTGTTTGTTACAGCAGGGATGGTTTATTATTAACTTTTATTGAAATTTTCTAATCAACATGCTATATGAAATATTCAGATAACAACAAAATATTTAAGTTTATCCATAATATACTACATTTTTTAAAGTTATTTGCGTATTGCATTTATAGTTATTACATTTTTGTTTTGATTTCGGAATGCACCTGCTTTGAAATAAACAGTAATCGACAGTAAAAAAAGAAAGTTTTAGTTTACATAAAAAAATAAAACTTGAATTAACTGTCCTGTCCCTTAAAAATGTCGGTTCATATGTATATAATAAAAAATAGCGAGAAGTTAACGGAGTCCCTGTTCAAATAGTTTGTAACGATTTTGGGATTATTCTAAAACTTGTGAGATGTAGCGCACGAATTGTGTTTAATATTGATCTTTTGTCACAGTCACCCCACGTAGTAGTGCCAGTTTCAATTACCGTTGACCCAAATAATGGCTTTAGCGATTATATATAAACTAGCAGTCATACAAGTTGACTGTAAATAATTTTTAAATAGATAGAAAAGTTCAATATTAATATAAAGCGTTGGTTATCAAAAAAAAAACACTGCCTCCGTAGCCTAGTGTTATAGGCACATGCCTTAGAAACCGGAGATGGGTTCGAATCCTGCGCGGACTCAACAAATTTTCATTGCTTTTCCTAGTTGGTTAGTTAGTTGGGCCGATCACCCAACTGTCCGAAAAGTAAGATGATCCATGCGTCGGATGGGCATGTAAAAAGTCGGTCCAACCTCCAACCCGCATTGGACCAGCGTGGTGGGATACGGTCCAAAAACCCTCTTATGGATAGGGATGTATTAGGGAGGCCTTAGTCCAGCAGTTGACTATCACATGCAGATGATGATGATGATGATGATGTTTATTAAAAGTTTTTCGGCTTTACTTTTTTTTTCTAGTTACTGACCTGGCAATAGCCGTTCGGTTAAATATTAAACAAAATCGAACGCTAATATAAACAAAAAATAATGAATTAAATGTTATAATAAAAGTGTGCTCATTCCTTATTAATTATATTACCCCGAATACTATATGCCAATGAAACATGCAAAACAAAATTAGTTAATCTGCTAAACTCATAACAACGAAGCGGGGCAACCATGGAGGTAGTAAGAACTAAGTACAACTGTCATTACTTCCATAGGCGCGACACATCTGGCGTTTTAATTAATGAATTGTCACCGAGATGTCACTCATTGCTTGAAGGTCGACTAATAAGCACACAACATGTACGGTGCCGCTTCGTTGCTATAGGATATTTTTATGTTCATCAATTCAGAGTCTAACTTGACAATACTATAGTTATTATCTTTCTTCCATTGCTTTTATTCGTACCGCTAAAGAAACGTTAAATTGGACAATCAATGGCCAATAACAGGGAAAGTATTTATAAATACGTTCTACTAGAACCCAAGATTGCACTATATGTAAATAAAATGATACTAAGCACCTTTAGAACACTGATTGATTTTATAATAGTCTGTTAGTCGATACATACAAGATTTAAACGAAAAATGAATGGTTGTCTGCAACAGTATCGAGGAAGTTCTGCTAGGAATAGTTATGTGAACAAGGGTCATTATAGTTAATTCTATTCGTGCAAGGCTTTTAAATATAAAAAACATTATATATTTATATTATTATACATAACATTATTATGTACACAAAATAAAAATCGACCGGCTTTTAGGAAAAGGGTAGGTTATAGTAGACTAAGCCACGTACGATTAATTATTCTGAATTTGCAGATGTCTATTGAAGGAAGACAAATACATGGAAGATAAAGATATACATTTCATCAAGTGCTTCACGCTAACCCGCCTTACGCTTATTAAAAAGAAGGAGAAAGAGAGAAGGTCTTTCTTTTTGCTTCTTTTAAATTACAGCTGCAAATATTTCTTCCTATTAAATACATTTCATTATACAAATATTACATGAATAATAAGAACAATTATTTCTCTGGATAGAGTGAATGCCGTTAGAACTTAAAAATAATTTAAAGTAATTTATAATGCAACAAAATACTAAAACTTGATAATTCTAAAGTTGGAAACTTTTATATATCATTGTTTACCACTGAAAATAACGGTTACGGTTTGGAAAGATACAAGCAAACTTGCCTGTAACATATAAATAAATAAATTGCGAAGATTAATAAGTACTAAAGACTACGTCAATTGTGGCATGATAGACTCACATTAATTACGTAATGGATACCTTAAACGCCTCTATAAGATTTATAAGTAAAGTGATATTAAAAATGAATAGCTATTTTCATTATTATTATTTATGTAAAAATAAGACAAATATGAAATCTATTTTTTAATTTTCTTCATTTTTAAGCAGCATCGATTAAACATTGATTCATCTACTTGAATTCAAAAAATTATAGTTTTATCGTACATACAAACAAAATGCAAAATTAAATAAGTGTAAAAAGTAATGACGTAAATTGCGGGAAGATGAACTTTAATTTAATTAATTATAAAAAGAATTGTAATCAAAGATATTATACTAAAAAACAATTATAAAAAGAAGATAAATTATAATTTATTAACCTAAAAATTATGTTTGTTTTTGCTTGCTAAATCAAAGTTCAGATAAATTATTACTTCGAGTAATGTAAATTACTCTCATTTATTTTAATTCGTTAAAACAAAACCTTATTACAAGCCACATCAAAAATATTTCAATTATCTTTTATAATCAACTTTCACAAGTCAATCGTGTCAAATGACAATAGACAGTAACCCTATTTAATCAAGCGAACGGGAAATATTAAATTGGAATTAACAAAATTTTATTCTCACTTACATTAACTAATTGAATTATTCTCTATAACATTCACCAACTAAATGAATTTATATGAAATTATTAACTCAAGAAATAACTATAATAATCTTTTATATTATTTGCTTTTGGAGAAAAATTGTCAGATTATTTATAAGATTGTGTATAATTACTTTTCTCTCGTCGATCTTAAATTACGTGTACATACAACACAATAAGGAAGTAAATGTACTATTTTATTTTTTATTCGAAAGGATAACTTAAAAAAATTATAATATACAATAAATCAATTTAACGCGCAGCAGTGATTTTTACCGAACAAAGCTCTTTTTGCATTCAAACTGACATAAAATAGAATTTATGGCTAGTAATATCTATAGGTGAATTTGCTTATATTAGTTTTTTAAACATATATTAGTTTGCGTTAATTTTTCAGGTACTTTCAATTGCAACTGTTGAACTAAAATTATATATCGTGAATTAAAATCTATACTAAAATTTTATACTGTCTATCTGTTTGTCTGTTTTTACAGTCTAAACCACTGAACCAATTTAAATGAAAGTTTGCCTATCATTAGACACCAAAGAATTTATATTAATATAGAATTTATGTAATAAAAATTATTTATATTATACAATACAGAATATTTTAATGCGCCCCGCAGACATTTCTACTATTCCATGCAGACGTACTCGCGGGTAACACCTAGTGAATAAATAAATTTTACTAAGCTTTATTAAGATCTTGTTGTCTAAAAATTTCATTAACTGATACATGAAAATGTGTTTTACGGAAATAAATTTTTATTTGTGTTATTATTAAAAAAAACATTTATAACAAAAATATTAACCAGAAATATAATAACAATACAATAAATCTTAGGGTACAAGTCTATAAAATAAGCACCTTTCATCGATGAAATGAAAAGGATCTTAAAAAGTAAACTATCATGAAGTAAGTGCCTATTGCAGAGCTATCGTTTTATCTTTCCTAGTTGACGACTTCTACGTTTTATTTGTAAATTTAACTTTTATAACGTTAAGTCTGTGGAACTATTATTTTTTAACAATATAATAGCGTGGGATATACATATTATATACACATCGTAAAATATTTTTGTCTATTTTTTCTATGCAACGCTTCACAATTTTACGCGTCAAATTTGGCATACTCTAAAGTCAAATCAATCACGATAAAAGTACATTAGTTTATAGATCAATAGTATAAAATAACAAAGTAATAATTAAAATATTACGCGATAGATCGCTAATAGGTTGCTCTCTCATAGTTCTCATAGTATTTCATTGTTTATCGATTACTATTGTTACAGATGTAGTTATAAATTTTCATTCGGGAAAACTCACATCTTTATCGGAATACTTTGATTCCCAAACTGTCAGTGAATGATCATATTAAATGAGTGACATTTTTATATCCATTAATATAAAACTTTGTTGTTTAGTGTCAAATGTCAAAAATGGCTCTTAGATGGGTATTGAAAATATTTAAGAGAGCGTGACAATAAAAAAAAAACATTACATAACAATTTCAATGTATTTATACTATATACGTAAATAATATTATAACTAACATTTGATTCGCGTAACCTAAAGTCCAAGCGTCAATTTAACATTGTTCGTAGGGTAGGTAAAAACGAGTTAGTACCTGTTTTAAATTCCCCGTATCATGATGTTGTTAGCCTTATCCAGTACAATGGCAATGACGTGAAAGTCTTATTAAAGTTTGAAACAGTGAACAGGAGGTAAAGGGCTGATCGAAGTTTTAGAAATGCGTTATGAAGTTTTGAGGAAAGTACCGTCTAATAACAGATAATGACATGCGCCTTAACGCGCGGCGACGCGTTAAAATTCTTCATTAGTTCGAAGAACAACAAGAAATTTACCAAGAAATATAACAAGAGAACCGAGTATATGTAAAATAATCACATGATTATTATTTTACAGCTTAATATGATAGAAAATACAGCCAAAAAGGTATGCACAAAATGTTATACACAAAAATATATTAACCAAAATATTTCTTTCCCCTAATAAAAGTATATCTACAAATTGTTTTTCAACTTTAACCATAGTGCCGCTATTTTAATTGCTTTATGACGATTTGATCATTGCTGAGTTTGTTACTGCAGAAAAAGAAAATATAAATATTTACTCGAACAAAACAAAGTTAGATTCGTTTGTTTTATAATCATGGTCAATTTTACTTGTTATGGTAAAGGGTAACACACATATATATATATATAAATATATATATATATATAAATACCGTGAATTACCGTACGCACTAGCAAAATACCCACGTTTACATATTGATTATCAATTGCTCAACCGCCAGCTCAGCGTAGCGATACGCCGCCTTGGCGTTAATTAAAAAGAGTCAAAAAGGCCTATATCTAGAAGTGGACTGCTGAAGGCCGTTTATACTAATGGTAATAGTCAGGCAAAAGGGTCTAAGATGCCTCTTTTCCATATTTATTCCAGGAAAGTAATGGTAAAAATAAAAAAAGCGTATATGTAAACGTGTCATCATCAGCCTGTGATGGTCCACAGCTGGACATGGACTCCCTAATACAACCCTATTCATTGGGGGTTTGGACCGTATCCACCACGCTGGTCCAATGCGGGTTGGTGGGTGGACCTACTTTAACATGCCCATCCGACGCATGGATCATCTTACTTTTCAGACAATTGGGTGATCGGCCCAAATTGCTCCTAACCAACAGAAACAACAATAAAATTTGTTGGAGTCCGCAGGTTCGAACCACGACCTCCGGTTTCTAAAGCTCACGCCCATACCACTAGGCTACGAAGGCAGGCTGCAAACGTAATTATCGTTTAATTTTTTTTTTTTATAAATTAGAATTTGAGCCCTACCAATTCAATCAAAATTAGATAATATATCAATTTATATTCAGTATGCGTCTTGTTGTTTCACGGCTTATCCATCAAAAAGTAATTGAGGGTGATTGCATGGTTGAAATGAATATTTGCGTTTTATTCAGGTTTATTATTGATAACTTTTTTATTTCTTTTAATATATAAATTGAAAAATATATTCAGTGTATAAATTATTCAGGATATTAACCGTATCCAGCCGATTCCCTGCTCTATATTATCAGCACAAACTACATTTTTATTGAATAAAATGTGGTCATTGCGAACGAAAATAAAAATATAAACCTAATTAAAGTATAGTTTGGAAAGGATTTGTTTTATTTAATGACTGCCTAAGGCGCGTGCTCTTATAAAAATTAAAATTTTCTTTTGCTTTCAAGTAAGAAATTTTAAACTAATGTATTTTTTAAATCCATTCGTTTAAGTGCTGACACGTACTAAACGTTAAAATTATGTTATGGATTCGCTTTGTTCATCAGATATATTTAATCGCATCATATATGTCACCCTGTTAGAATAGATGCCGTCTTAAATACTTAGTAGGTAGTATTTGCTTACAATAGGATCATTGTTTTGTGCCTCATAATGTTAAATAAGTAAGCTATAATTGAAGCGAATGTACGTTTCATTTATAGCTTCAGAAAAAAATACTCATATAATGTAACGATGAAGAAGGTTAACCAGGAACAATCTGCTTAACTTTTGTCGCCATGAGAGCCCCCAGCATAGTAATTGCAGGGTATAGTGGTTTTAACTTAAACATAATAATAAATACGGCAGCTTTAAAATAAAAAAAATCGTTTAATATTGTAACAACTTTAGTATATTTATTACTCGGCTGAACTATATTAGCAAGCACAAATTGGTTCGAAGCATTAATTATAACTTTCTTGAACAGTACTTAACATACTTCACATATTGCACCGTACTTAACAAAGTTATCTCTACGAAGCTTTCCCGTCAGCATAATTATGGTCCCCACAACCATTTAGGGAGCACTTAAGTTATCTTATACAGTGAAATGGCAAAGTGGATACGTGTGGCACTACAAAATCGAAGCGGCTTCTACTAATAATCAACTTTAGTAATTAATTAGTATAGACATATAGTATATATA
The DNA here is from genome assembly GCA_029286875.1 of Lamproptera curius. Classification (NCBI taxonomy): domain Eukaryota; kingdom Metazoa; phylum Arthropoda; class Insecta; order Lepidoptera; family Papilionidae; genus Lamproptera; species Lamproptera curius. Next base: position 96,189 of record JAGSMT010000039.1, on the reverse strand, counting down.
CTATATATCTCTAATGATACTAATAGAAAAGATTTTAATTTTTGTGTGAATGTTTGTAATGGACGAACTCAAAAACTAAAGAGCCGCTTAAAAAAATCTTTTACCATAAGAAAGCTACATTCACCTTAAATAACATGGGTAAAACTTTTAACCCTAGATAAATATAAAAATACCATGGGCAGGGCCGTGGACGCACTGCTAGTATATTATAAAACTAGTGTATTACAAAACTGGCGCTCTCACATACTTACTTGCTTTATGAGGCACCTAAATCTTTTGTTGCAGATTAAAAGTATGTGCGATACCTTGGAACACATTGTAAAATAATTTCACATTATATTCAAATAGTGCTGAATATTTGTTCTGTAATCAACTTTAGTGTTGAATATTAACAACGACGAAGAGATTTTTACATAGTTTTCACAAGAGACAGAGCAGTTTCTGTAGATATAGACTAAAATAATATTAGTATTACACATAAGTTGTTATTAAAATATTCTACATAAGTTTAATCTATCTCTAGTTAATTGTTGTAGTAAAATATAGAGCAAACTAATTAAGAGTAGAATCCTCACGCAATTGATATGTTCAGATCAGATGTTCAATAAGGTTTAGTAAAGTTTTACATAAAGCAATTTAAAAAGTTTTCACGTATCTCCATTTCTACTATTTAAGGTCACAGGTTCTGGCATGCAACATGATCTCAATTTTTTTTATGTTCTTGTTACAATAATTCTATGTCCTTATTGTATTGATAAATATTATGCATCAAAAGAGATAAGATGTTTTTAGAGAATAACATTTTTTTCTACTTGAAACCCATGTTTGCCTGCTATAATTATTGCTAGTATAAGATAAAGATTAAAGTTTTTTGCGATAGTTTTTTGCGTCTTATAAGATTAAAATTGACTTATTTTGCCTTCTCCTTATAAAGCTCTTAATTGATTGAATTTTTTTCTTTAATTGTCTGCAATAGATAATAATTACAACACTATTTAATCAGATTATACCCTAACTAAACCAGTTATTTTCTAGATTTGCTGAAACGAATTTTGAAAAAAAAAACTACTGCATAAATAGGTTATTTACTTAAGAGCTTAAGCAATGTTCTTAAATTAACTGAGATTGACATTAATTGTGCAAGAATTTTTATTTCGCGTGATAAAATTCCATCGCAGAGTTAGACCTATCTTAAGATTCCTTGTAGTTATACGCCGGATTTCTATTGTCCCCTTGCAGGATATTCGTTTCCGGTCAAACGTCCCATTGTAAAAAAAACACGTTTCTCGAAAATGTACATAGGTAGCAGAACCCAATGTTCTGCTACCTGTTAGTGGAGTCGAATTAAGTCAATCCAGTGTCTCTTGACACGGTTATTTCGAGAATAGATCGATTCCCCTATATTTTATTTAACTACGCCAATTGAGGGATCATTGGATAATCTTTTTACGTTCGCTGTCTTTACATGCCGCTTACATTTTAAAGTTGGCTAGTAAATAATAATTATTTTGTTAACATTGATAGTATTAAACTTTATTCAAAATATATATAAAATAATTTAACTAAATATTTTATTTATTTTTACAGCTTTGTTCCTTTATTCCTAACTATTTTCCCCGTCACCTATGCAGAAGAGTTTGGGGTCAAGTGCCCTTGGGAGGTCAAATGTCAGTCGCTAAATCTGGATGAATTAGAAGCCGTCCCGGCTCCTAATTCATTCAGACAACTTATGGAAAATGGCCTGGTAAAAGAAATTAAAACATTTTACTGGACTAGAAAAGTGCTAGTGAACTTTTAGACACATACCAGTAGGAAAGGATTATTTTTGAGCTGTAAATAAAAAGTGATTATTTTTTAAATATATTCTAATAAGAAAAATATTTCAAAATAATTAATGCTACAAATTTATTTCAGTCAGGTTTTACGATATTACGTAAACTCGTAAAACCTGACTGAAATATTTATAAATTTTAAATTCGCAATCAGCACAACTTTTAATTCCAGTAAGTCTTAAATATTTTGTATAAATTTTCAACACTCATCCTTTTTTAATATTACTCTTGGGTGTACAAAAATCTGTAATGGATTTTTATAACTAAATTTAAACAGAACCTCGAAAATTTTTTGATATAAAGATAAAGGGAATTTTTATTGTATACTGGTGGAATTTATCGTCTGGTTTATATTTACTCTTTTAACTTTCCTAAATTTATACATGTGAACCTACAACTGAATACAGGCGAAAGTAATTCTGTCTGTCCAGCTTTACCGTCTTAACCACTGACGTGTCTACTGATTTTAGTGTCACGTCTAACCGATTTTAATGAAGATACATACATTTATACGTAGAATAGATTCCTAAAAAAGACTATTATTGCCAAAAAAAGTAAAATCATTTACATGAAAATTCGCTATCGATGAAGTAGAAACTATGATACTTGGTGACTAATTATAGACCCATACGATAAATACACTATGTTATTACTATATATTATATTAGAACAAACATAAATATTTCTCGTGGATAAAGTCGCAGGTACCATGTAGCATAACATAACATTATGAATATTATACTGAAGATCGCCGCGCTAATTTTCTTTTGTCTCCTAATCTTTTGCATACCTAAAAGAAAGTCTAAGCGACTTCGTTTTCGATTTAGCATTCACGGTTAGACTACACGTTATTCTGTTGAAAAGTTTACACAACTTGAGGAACTATCTATCACAGTCTTCGACGGTATGTTCTAGTTACGTTAGTTAGCGGAATAAGTAAGATTAGGTTCTACGGATATTGGGCGGACTAAACTTTGCCAGGACGCAATATTAAATGCTGCCTTGTCTAAGCTAGGCTACGTTATTTACTTTACGTTTATACTATTGCTGAGAAAATAATATTGTTTATTTCTTTTAAACTCATGTGTGATGAGTTTTTTTTTTTTTTTTTTACGGATGCCTCACGTTGTTGGAGTTAACCGCTACAACCCGGCGGGTTCGAGGGGCTGTGTAACTTTAAGTGTGCACAGACTTCACCTCTATTCTGTGGCTTAGCTCCGAGGGACCCCTGGGGGACCTCGGCTCGGCTGCCTTCTTTATCCCGTAAGCGGGCTTGATCGAGGGTGCCCAAGAGGCCGAGCCTCGCTCGATCAGCCACTGGTCAGGTCCATGCCTATACCCGTTAGGAACATTTATCGAGGGTGCCCCGGTGGGCCGAACCTCGGCTCGATAATTTGCTTTTAGGACTTATTAGTGGAAAGTGTTTACCGCCCTATCTGGTTGGTGAGAATCGGCCTGGTACGTGCCGATATCTGTTATACGGTGTACTAGTTTGTCCTCGACGGCGAGGACAAGTTGTGTTGCGTAGTGAGTTAAAACGTGCTTGCACGATTGTAGTCTCATCGTCCGGATCTGTAATCGCGTTTCGCGCTCTTCGATGGATGTCGTTTTTAGCGAGTGAAATTGTTGGTTCGTAAGCGGCGGCGCTCCGAACTAGATCGTTTGGGTGTTGCGAAGCCGAGTCGAAATATCGGATAGAAGCTTGTTTTAGGTACTGTTTGATAGTGGGCAATTTCAGATCCAGGTGCAGGTCAATGTTGCGCAGGTAATACGGCGCACCAGTGGCCCTGCGCATGAATCTGTTTTGCAGGACTTGAAGCTTGTCAATGTGTGATTGCTTTGCATGTGCAAAGACGGGACTGGCATATGTTAAAATTGGACGTATGACTGTCTTGTATAACAACACCTTATTGCGCAGAGATAACTTGCTTTTAGGATTTATTAGTGGAAAGAGTCGACCTAAGACGTAGGCCGCTCTGTTTCTGACCCGCGTAATGTGCGGGCCAAATGTCAAGGATTTATCTAAGATTACCCCGAGGTATTTGGTCTGTTTGACCCAAGGGATAGGGCAATCTAGGAGTCGGACATTGGAAGGAAGGCACGGTCTTCGTCGCGTGAACAAAATGGCCGCGCTTTTGGAAGGATTGATTTCTATTCTCCATTTCCGGAACCATTCCCCTAGGATATTGGCCGCGGATTGGAGTCTTTGACTAACTAGGATAGGACATCTACTGGTTGAGTATATGCAGGTGTCGTCTGCGAATAAGGCGGTGTCTACAAGACGGTGTTGTGGGATGTCATTAGTAAATAAGGTAAAAAGGATTGGACCTAATACGGAGCCTTGGGGTACGCCGGCACGGACCGGTCGAGGTAGTGATTTGGTTCCCTCTACGCGGTATCGGAACGTTCGATTCCTGAGGAAGTCTCGTATGATGAGTACGAGACTGGTCTGGCACGCCGAGCTTATATAACTTGTATATAAGCCCTTCGTGCCATACTTTATCGAACGCCTTCGCCACGTCGAGGAAAAGCGCTCCCGTGTGATGGCCTCGTATTAAGCTGACTTTAATTTTCTCCGTGATGCGGTGAATTTGATGAGTGCAAGAGTGTTTGGCTCGGAAGCCGAATTGAATGGGGGTAGGGAGCCCTTTAGATTTCATAAAATCTAATAAGCGGGCTAGGACAAGACGTTCATATATTTTTCCGAAACCCTTGAGGAGGCTAATGGGACGATAAGAACTGGGAAGTGCGGGTGGTTTGCCGGGTTTGAGGAACCCTATAACTTCAGCGTCCTTCCAAGTGTTTGGGAAAATTCCCTTGGAAAGAGCTGCGTTATAAATTAGGACTACGATATTAATTATATGTTCCGGTAGGATTTTAATGACGCGGTTGTTTATTCCGTCGGTGCCCGGGCTTTCGAGGTTTGAAATTTTGATAATTGACTTGACTTCGCTTGATGGGATGAGTGCATATTGCTTAGATCTGTATCCCACCGATCGTTCCTGAATTCAGCTATGCGCGTCTTGGACTGATGTTCAAGGGCGCGTAACTGTCTCCGGTTCCGTTCGGTTGGATACCAATCGTAGGCACGAATCGCAGCCCTCTTGCGTCGCAAGAGGTCCTTGATGTCGTTTGGCAAGGCCCAGCGGGGGTTTTCCTCCACCGGGACTTGCTTCGAGGAGGCCTCGACGACACTTTGGACATGTCTTGTGAGCGCATGAGCAGCGAGATTCGCGTCATTAGCACTGTGCAGGACTTTAGGAATGGCATCTAGGTGTGGCGAGCTAGTGCAGTCTAGCTGAGATTTGAGTTTGCGCCAGTCAATTATTGTTTTGGATTGGATGTTTTGGGAGTCAGGTGGTCCTAGTTTGAGGATGACTGGGCGATGATCGGAGGTTAGATCTTCTATGACCTCTATACCTCTAAAAGCGAGATTGACATTTTTAAGGAGGGCAATATCAAGCACATCCGATCTGTGGCCTACCGTGTGCGGGTAGTGCGTATGCTCAAGCGGAGCAACGACACTGAAGTTAAGGAGTTCAGATAGTGCATCTAGTGCTGCACCTCGCGAGTTGATTTTGTAGCTGTTCCATCGGGTGTGCTTGCTATTGAAGTCGCCTGCCAGAATGACGGCGCCTCCTAGGGAGAATAGCGTCTCGAAGTCGGATTGAGTTATCTCGGAAGAGGACTGAAGATACTAAAGGAATAACTAACCAGCTGCGTTTTACACATATGCGGGCTTTGGAATTTTTTTTCAATGGAAAAAAATTACGGAAATTTCTGTACGAAAATTTACATCATATATACGTCGGGATAGTATTTGGTACTTACTTTTTACATTAAAAGCCAATAAGAGAGAAGTTCTTTTGTTTAGAATTTATTTTTACTTTTATTATATTTAAAAATTATACCAATTTATTACTCCAATAATTATAAATTTATAAAATTATACAAGATATAACGTAAGTTTCACTAGGTCACAGAGTATTACATTCACGATTGTATTGCAAACAATTCAATCAAAAGACCTGAAAAACTGCATCTGCTATTACAATAGCTCGATGAAACCTTTTAGATTGAATTATAAATTTCTCGAATCCTGATGTACATATATATTTAACTTACTTTATAGTAATTTAGTAATTTTTACTTAACAGAAACTAGATTTAAATAGAAAATCACCTTAACTATGCGCGCATACTCACTGTGCTTACTTTTGTCCGAAAGCACTGGCAATGTAATAGTCTAGTCAACAAGTGCTTTTTCGGATAAAACTCTTTTAGTCTCGGAAAAGTATGGTTGAGGGCTTATCCAATTCAAGATCGCATCTAAAATGTTTTCGAGGGCAGGTCGAAACAATTGCAAATTAACATACAACTGAGCAAAAAAAGGTGTTTTATTTTTTTGGTTATATCTCGGAAACTATTTGAAATATTTTAATTTGGAAAAAAACATTCAAATCCCTTTTTGACCGTTTTTTTCAAAGGGGAATAAATTAAATAAAAAAACTTTTAACTCTCAGGATTGTAGGACCAATATTTATAATTTATATGCCCGAAAACACATTAATAAAAATATTTTCTAAACATATTAAATGTTTATATTTAGTGTTGATAAAATGTCATATACAGGAAAGATCAAGAAATAAAATGCTGTCGGAAAAAAAAGTAATCGCGATTTTTTTAAAAGTTATCGATTAACAATTTTATCCGACATGGCTATTGACATTGCAAATGGGATAATTATTAAACTATAAATCTCTTTTTTCCTCTCTTGGATCTTATTTTTTAGCCTTTGAACAATTGAAAGGCTAAAGATCGGATTCCCGTCGAGTAAATTAAAAACTTTCATCTATGATTTGTTATTAATAAATCACTGCGGTAGAAAATTCAACGGTCAACTGTAAAATTTTTAAATTACTTATTTAGTATGCATCTAATTGCATTCAACACAATGACATTAACATGTTAAAACTAGTTATACAATTTATTATTGATCTTTACATGATTTTGGTACATGAATATGTAAATAATATATATTCACCTGCCAAGATATTCAAGTAGTAAAATAATAGCGAATAAGTAGGTCTAAAATATGTATTGAGGATCGTCTGTAATAAAATAAAAAAATGAACCGAAATTTTAGTCGTTTAGTTTTGAAGAATTGAACGCATTAGTTTATTAAAAATATATCTCTATATATTACATATACAATTAAACTGGTTGCAATTTGACTGTCCCTAAAAGAGTTAAATGCCTTTAACGTATGATCAAAATGCGATTATCTTAAAAGTTATTGAGTTTATTCCGATTATTGATAGATTATAGATACAATGAATACAATCAATGAGTCAAATGCTGATTATGACAAAAACTTTAATAGAATTTATGTCAAAAATGTCATCACATTCACTACGTTAAACATATGTGTATGGAATGCAAATGGCTTGTCCAAACACTCGGAAGAGTTAAAAATATTTCTAAAATGAATCATATTCAGAATAGAATTATAGAAAAAGCACATGGTGGATCAGCTATCTTAATACATACAAACACTAAGCATTATCTTTGCGCAAAGTACTGCAAAAATTACATTCAAGCTACAAGTGTAAGAATCAGTGACTGGAACAGTGAGTTAGTAGTGTCAGCTTTGTAATTACCACCTAAGTACAGTGTAAAAGAAAATGAATTCAGTGATTACTTTTAAACTCTGGGAAACCGATTTATTGCAGGCGGTGACTACAACGCTAAACATACTTTCTGGGGTTCCAGATTAGTGCTGCCTAGGGGTAGAGAATTACTGAAATGTGTGCATGCAAACAATTTAGCAGTAGTGTCCACAGGTAGTCCAACATATTGGCCAACTGATAAAATAAAATTTCTGATATTATAGATTTCTGCGTCACCAAAGGCTTAGCTGAAAGCAAAGTCACATGAGGTAGTTCCTTGGATCTTTCTCTGATCTCTCCCCGATTATAGTAGAACTTAATACTGCTGCAAAAGAAAAGACTGTAGAAAGAAAAGAACGAAGAAAGAACGAAAAGACTGTGAAGAAACGACTGACAAAATGTACACTGCACAGTAAAAATACAAATTGGTCCCTATTTCGTGAACTTGTAGACGAGGCCTTGGAAAACCCTGTTAGCCTAAAAACAGCCGAGAATATAGTAGAAGCCGTCGAATACTTTAACAAGAACTTTCACGAAGAAGCTTGGACATCGACTCGCCACCAAAACAACGAGAATCGTCTGAGTCCAAATAAATGTTGGAGAAAGTAGCTTTAAAAAGGAAACTGCGTAAACAATGGCAAGAAAGCAGGTGCCCAAGAATTAAAAGTCATCTCAATTACATTGCTAAAGATCTCAAGCGCATGTATAAGCGTGACCGAAACTTTGGCTTCCGCCAATACCTCATTGGACTGGACGCTACCTCTTCAACAAACTACTCGCTGTGGAAAGCTACCTGAAAACTTAAACGGCCTATTACACCTTCTCCTCTACTTAAGAACACGAATGGTGCTTGGGCGCGTACAGATCAAGAGAAGGCCAACACTTTCTCAGCATACCTCAAGGATGTATTTTCACCACAACCATATAAGGGTCCGCCTGACCACTTGAAGGATATTACCAAACAATTGGACATTCCCACTGATATCAATGTACAGCCACCCAAATTTACTAAAAATGAAGTTATCCGCCTCATTACAAAGCTAAATCCTAAGAAAGCTCCAGGCTACGATTTAATCACCAATCGCATACTACAGGAACTGCCAATTATTTGTTTAATGCCATCACTAGATGCCAAATTTTCTTCCCACAATGGAAAGTAGCTCAGATAATAATGTTACTAAAACCAGACAAGCAACCAGGAGAAACTAAATCGTATAGACCAATCAGCTTACTGCCTATTACTAAATCTTCCGAACCGCATTTCACAGGGGCGGTCAGGCGGCAACTACAGCTCATTAACGTCCATAAGTCGAGTGGCCTGACGGCATTCCTGCTGTGGTCCTTAAGCGATGCGCCCCGAGCTTACTTGTACTCACGCGCCTATATTGCCTCTCTTACACGGTTAAACAGGTTCCGGCTTCAAGGAAAGCAGCTCGAATACATCCGGTCCCTAAAAAGGGAGACCGCTCAGACCCTTCGAATTACAGGCCAATAGCTATCACATCCTTCCTGTCGAAGGTGATGGAGCGGGTCATCAACAACCAGCTCCTACGTTACCTAGAGGAGAACCAGCTAATCCGTGACCGACAGTATGGTTTTCGTCACGGTCGCTCTTCTAGTATACCTAGCTCACCGGTGGGCAGAAGCCTTAGACAAAAAGGGTGAGGCTCTAGCAGTCAGTCTTGATATTGCTAAGGCGTTCGACAGGGTCTGGCATTGAGCTCTTTTATCGAAACTGCCCGCTTATGGAATCCTCGAGGGGCTGTGTCAGTGGATCGCCAGCTTTTTGGATGATCGGAGCATCAGAGTCGATGTCGACGGTTGCTGCTGCAAGATCATGACTACTAATGCAGGCGTCCCACAAGGGTCGGTGCTCTCACCAACGCTTTTCATCCTGCATATAAATGACATGCTATCTATCAGAGATATACATTGCTATGCGGATGATAGCACGGAAGATGCTAGGTATACTAGCAAACGACCAGTCCCTCGGTGTAAGTACAGGAGAGGCGATCTAAACTTGTGTCTGAAGTGGAGGACTCTCTGATGCGAGTCTCCGACTGGGGTCGAGTAAACCTTGTTCAGTTTAATCCCACAAAGACACAGGTTTGCGCATTCACCGCGAAGAAAGATCCATTTGTCATAGCGCCACAATTTTTGGGTGTCTCTCTGCAACCATCCTCGAGCATTGAAATCCTTGGTGTCGAGCTCTCGAGCGACGTTCAGTTTTGGAGTTATTTGGACAGCAAATTCAAATTAGCCTCTAAAAACTGGGAGTGCTGAACAGGGCGGGACTTTACATCAAGCCAAAATCTTATAGTTTACAAAGCACAGGTAAGGCCTCACGTGGAGTATTGTTCCCATCTCTGGGCCGGTGCCCCCGAGTATCAAATGCTTCCCCTTGACTCCCTACAAAAACGAGCCGTCTGATTCGTCGGTAATCCAATGCTCACGGACAGGCTGGAACCTCTAAGCCTACGGAGAGATATTGGCTCTCTCTGTGTTTTACCGCCTGTTCAATGGAGAGTGCTCAGCGGAGCTGTTTGTTTGTTTTGCTGTTTGTTATATTGTACCTACCTCCCCATTCTATTATCGTACCCTTCGTCACTGGGCTAGAGTTCATCCATACCACCTGGAAACCGTGCCATCAAACACCTCAACTCAACAAGGAACCTCTATTGGCTCATTGGTCGGAACTCTGAACTATCACTTTACTATTACTACTTTACTATACTAAAGCCCATTTGGACTTATGGGATACAACTTTAGGGCACCGCAGCCCAGTCAAATATAAAAATTCTGCAAAGATTTTAAAATAAAACACTAAGAATAATTACAAATTCACCTTGGTATGTACCAAACGAGCTACTATACCATGACCTAAACATACAAACAATTAAGCAAGAGATTCAGCGCCATACAAAGTCGTATCAAAACCGCACGCCATCCTAAAATGCTTGCCGGACCACTTATGGAAGACGAACATGATATTCATAGATTAAAGCGGAAAATACTACAAGATTTAGTCCAGACATAGTAGAACAATTATTTAAAAAAAGAGGATGTGACACTGGTCACATACCGGGCAAGACAACAGTAACTCCACACCTACAGATGAATGTCACAATGATGCAGGAGACAGATTGCAGTAAAAGATAACCAAAAAAAAAAGTTTATTACAATTATCGTACTATTCATTTTATTTGTCCTTTGCAGCGTACGTGAAGGATAAGATTGTATTTATTCTGAAGGCCGTTCTACTAAATAATCCAAATTAAAAAAAAAGTAAATTTGCAAATTCACCTAAAACGTTATGTTGAAATAAATTTCCAAATATGACTATTGTCTTTATATTAAATACTGATTTAATACCGAACATTTCAAAATGTAAATCAGAACAATCCTTGTAAACGAGAATTTATAATTAACATGTGAATCTTGTTTGCATTCAAATTAAGCAATTATACATGCCATTTAGCTGGTCTTCACATGACTTAAATTTTTAATCTGTTTTTCAGCTATTTTCCTAGAAAAGTTAACATCAAAAATGACGTTGTTGAAATGATTGAGAACTTTCATAAAATCAGCGGTTTACACTTTAAAAATATTTTCAACTCAAAATTATATTGTTCGGTCTGGTTAAAATAAAACATCGAAAGTTACAAGTATTGTCTTAGAAAAGAGGATGAACAGTATCTAAATCAAAGTCATCTAATATTTTAACTCAGCTTGCAGACCCCAAACCAGGTGATTGAAAGCGCCACCGCATACTAAAAGAGCATTACTGAAAGCACCGCATCTCAGAGGAAAGATTCAACTGCAAAGTTAGCTTGCTTCAAGTTCTTTACTAATAGTAATATTTAATACACTGTTAATACAATTCTATTGTCCTCAACTGATTTTACCAAAGGTTATTGAACTTAATTCAATTTTGGTTTAATACTGCCCTTGTTGCATCTGGCAGCCCTATGATTTTTTTAAAACCGCTAATGAAAAGAGCCAATTTCTGTTCAGGCACGTCAAAAAATTGCCGATTTATTAGAAATAATTGTTAATCAATTGTTAGAACGGCTTTATAAAAAGTAAATTTCCATGACAAGATCGATTGACTTTATTTATAAACGCCTTCAAAGGAGGTTGCAAAAGGGTAACAAGTAATAAAACGTATAACTGTTTCACAAAGGAAAGGTTTTTGCTATTGTAGCCTTTGAACATTAATATATTGACTGGAGTAAAACGATTTGGTAGTTAAATCGTCTATTTTTCTGTTTTGTTCCTAAAAAATCATAAAAGTAAAAACACTATGAAATATTACGTTTTCAGGATATTTAAGTTGACAAATATTGCAATTTACTATTTATCGCCGACTTGCTATGATCGGTCACAAGTGTTTTATGTTATATTGTATTTTTCTTCGTTTACATCATCATCATCATTGTCATAATCATCATCATCAGCCTGTGTTAGCCCACTGCTAGTCATAGGCTTCCACTAACGCACGCCTCGTCCATTAGGGGGTTTTTTATTACCCATTGATTGAGTACCCAGGCGAGAAAAATTATTGTTAAAGGTCGAAGGATACGCCTTGCTAATAATAATCCGAATAATCCACTGTAAATTTTAAGGTGGTTTGGTCAATCTGGGTAAGTACCACTGCAGTACTTATTTCTGGCGCAAATTAGTAATTATTGAACATTGCTGTATTCAAGTTTGAAGGGCACCGTAGCCAGCGTAATTACTAGGAAAACGAGACATAACGAGCGAAGTGAGTGAATTTTAAAGTTGGGAACATAAATGTTTAATAACGAATAGCTTAAGCTCAAAATATTTTAAACTAGCTGTATTGAAAACATTAAAAAATAGAGAGCAAACGAAAAAGTCAATTTTATTGTATGTGACTTTTTAAAAGGTTGTATTTTACAAAATACATGACATCAACAACTACTCAAGTTAATACGATACATTACGTTTGAAGTGTAAATTGTTATGTTATTTTGTATGTAAATATATAGTAGTAATAATTATATGCATAATCAATTGGTATCAAATTATTGGTTAAACTATAGACACTAAGACTAATCAACTACGTTGTGCCAAACATGATATTATTTGCCCATTTAATATGCATGATTGGTACAAAAATTAATTATCATACAGATAAGTCAAGCTATTCTAGATACAAGAATTGACAAAGTGGTCTGTTTTGAAATATTGACAGAAAGTGTACAATTGCAAATAATTTTTGCTTTGCGACCATTATTTTTACCGTTCTTTTATAAAATAAACAATAATCTTGTAAAACGATTACAAACTTTTTTCTTTAATCATACTTTTTTACTATTTTACTGATTATATTCAGGGCAGTATAGTTATCTGAATCTGGCCGTTTTGTTTTAATTAGACCACTTTGATAAAACAGTCGTATAGTTAACAACGTAACATTGACATGGATGTAATCAAATCCTTTATCCTTAAAAATGAATAAGGATTTTGTTAAATAAAATTACTTTTTACGGATTTTATCGCATTTATTTTATATATTTAAATTCCCGACGTTTAGAACACTTTCCAGTGGCTGTGGTCACGGGGTAGATTTTATGTAATAATGTATAGTATTCGCGTAAACAAACGAAAGGATTTTGTGTTAATCATAAATATTCGAGTACAATAAACCGAATGAAAAGGTGTCTATTAACATATAACGTTTTAAATGCATGTCAATATTTCAAAACAACTTTTCACATTCTTACTTTTCAACTTCCTGTTATCGGTAATAACTTTGAAGTTATATATAGAAATATACAATGGCACTTGATCTCAAATGATGTTAGTTTCAATGAGCTTAAAGTCCTAATCTGGGATCAAAGTTACCTTACAAACGTAAAGTGTTGGCTCTCGATGTAAATTGAATATGAACAATTCACAAAGGGATCTACATTCCGATAGCTTTGTATAGAGCTTTAGAGTTTTTTCAGTAGATATAATATAAATTGTTTGTCTTATATTATCGTGACTGCGTGTTGTTAAACCTTTTCGTTTACCGCTTCTCAAATATACTAGCTGTTTCCCGCGACTTCGTCCGCGTGGAATTGAAGAAATTTCCACGAGATGTATTTAAAAATACAGTATAGTATAATATAAATGAGTTGTTTTGTATGTTTATGTCAATCATTAGACACAAAGTTTTATAGTATTAGCTTCGACGATAAATTTACGCATCGGAAATTCTATGTGTAAATTTGTGTAAATCCTAAATTTTAAACTGAAATATAGTAATTTTGTCTTTTCATAGCATTATGGACCTTCAGAATCTATTTTTGTTTACGCGTTTATTTAGTTTAGAAAATCCCTGATGTTGTCATCGTGCAGACCAGTTTATGGACTCAGCTGTTGATCGTTTTACAGGTTAACTATTATATGTAACCTTACTTATAATTTAATACGTAATTTTGTATATTTTATAGAATATTCGGTATTTTTGTATGCAGAAAAAAATTTCTTCCGTAATAATCCTAAATGAATATAACATGGAATAATAATGGTCAATACTATATTAATCACGTTTTACTCAACCTTTATTGCACAGTTCAATGGACGTGTTTTAAACTTAACAAGTTAAGTAAAGCAAATAAACATTAGACTAGATGATTAATTTGAATAAGCAATTATGCAATCTGCATTAAACTATCAGAGCCAGAACATTCCACAAATTTGTTATTATAACAGTTGTAATATTGTAGTAGCGGCAGCCAGTCAACTGCGAATTCAATTAAGTCAGCGTTTAATCCGGCATGTGCAAAGTTCGTGCTGTCGGATTGAAATTAAGCAAACCATCTCGTCTCTTCGTCTATCAGTATGCGCAATTATATTTTAAATTAAAACGCGAATTTGCCACATAATTTCATGCAATATGTATACAAATATATAAAAATAGCACGTGAAGTCAGCGACGACCGTTAAACAAACAATAGCACAGGCCGCATTTCTCCTTTCAACCCCGCTGACCCATAAATGTAAGTATATATGGAATCAAGACGATTATTCCATTAATTACAATAAATGCATATTTCTTGTCAATTAATAATCTTGAAAGTTTATGGAATGTTAAATGCCTGATTGAAAATATTATCACAATTCATATCTTGATCATGTTTTTGTGATAGTAGTAATTAAGCGAAACGAGCAGTTTGCTATATACGTCGCGCATAATCATAATACCTGCACGGTGCCTACAAAGCGCGAAGGAGGACTATAAGTAATTTTAAAAGACCTATATGTATATATATTCATATGTATATATATATATATATATATATATTTATATGCACATATGCTTCATCTCTTATATTTATTTTTATATACATTTTTATTAAACTTCTCTCTCATTTATAACATTGCTTATATTGCTCTGCACCACTCATCTTTTGACTGGTAGAGAATGCATTTTGGTATTAAGTCCGCAATTATACAAAATTGATTAAATTAAGTTTTAATAAATTAATTATTCAACGGATACAATTGTGGTCATGGCGAAGAAGTGCTTTGATGGTACGTGTTCGAAAGGGGATGAAAAAAGTGCGCACGTGATGAAAGCTATAAAATTGGTTTAGAATGATTTTGAATTAAAATCGGAGTTCTAGGGGCGAAGCCACGTGCTAAGATATATATAAAAAAATATACGCTCCGAGTTGGGTACCTTCGTATTTTGGAATATCGGTCAAAATAATGTAAGCCTTTGGTAGAAAATACATAAGTAAATCCACGTAGATGTTTAATAATATAACTACTTTAGTATATTTTATAATAAAAATAATAGTCACTTTGCCGGAAAGCGTTCTGAAAGAATACATGTGTCAATATAACCATAGTTTAGTAAAGACCCTTTTTAAAATCAAAAAGAATACTTTGACATCAGTTTAGTTTTCAAAAATACTTAATTTCAGTTAAAATATCAAAGGAATTGCTAACCTGAAGGAAAGAAACTTTAAGACCAAAAGATCTGAGAAAGTTTAATGGTCGGGCTATGCAACTTTATTAAATTTGCAATCGCAAAGAATGTTAAAGCCCGCGAAATTTAAACTTATGATCGCTTCGAAGTAAATGCCTTTGAACTTCGACTTCAGTTGTCATTTATGACTAGGTTACAGAAGAAATTAAACAATTCATTAATTAATTATTTGGTCAAGCATTTGCAATACTACGTAAGCATTAAGATATATGTGTTTCACTTTAGTACATGTAAGCCATAATTACTAACAGAAAGTTTTTAACAGAGTTTATGATTGAACTTTAACTTCGAACCATTACCAAAATATTGTTTTTTTATCACTAAAATAATAACCTTTATAGTCTATAAAAGCACATTTACAATCTAAACTTACATTGACATACAGTCTCTAAAATTACGTTTACTTTTCAGTCATAGATATAAACGAATATTGAAATTTATTTTATAAACTTCTGTAAAAGTTAATTTAATTTAGCTATTAATAAAAATGGCTATGTAAAATAAAGACTGTTTGTTGCTTTCGCCATAAAAATCATCGAAAATAACAAGTATCATCATTTTATCAGTATAAAATTATTTATTGAACAAAAGTATTATTTTTATTATTTCTTATCAATTTAGCGAGTTTTATTAAATTAACGAACTTTATCTAAAACATTTTTTTTCTATTTTAATAAAAATTAATCACGACATGGATGAGTCTACTAATTTTGACAAAAGATTTATTGAAGACTCGTCTTTCAGTACGTTGATTTATAACGCAATCTTCGTTTGAAGTTCGCTCTTTGATTTTGATTTTTAAAGAGACCCGATGAAATATATTGCTTACATTTTCTTATAACCATTTCCTATTTGCAGATAAGAAATTATTCAAATTTTAAATAAGGAATATACATCACACAAATACCACATATCATTATATAAAAAACTGATAGAACTTCATTCATTCGTTCATTTCTGAACAGAAGCAAACGAGTCTTAATGACTTGTCATGATATAATGACATGTAAAGGCAAAACTTACTAAAAAATATTTAAATTGTTTTATAAAACGAATTGAGGAGAAATTTCCAATTACGTCACATAATTAATTGAACTTAGACCGGATCCTTTCTACAATGGAACGCGAGGTTGTGGCCTTACTTAAATACTTTTTTCAATACTTTTATATAGTCGCAGCTTACAGACAGGTCTTTCTTTTTAATTTATTCTTGAACAAATTCTTTAATAACATTTATCTTTATTACAGTGCACGTGATGGTGTTTACTTCAAATAAGTATATGTAAAGATATACCGGTAGCATTTATATTACTTCTCTTACTCTACAAAGCTAACAAAACCTGTAAAACATGGCAAAACATTGTTTTAGGTTTAATTTTTTGTGATTTATTGCTTTCAGCGTGCAGTTCATAACTTAATTTACCGAAAATGTTATCATCAATCATAACAAAGTATCTTTAAAGTCTGTAAGCTAAATGTTAAAAGTATTAGGTCATTTTGGAAAATCTAAATATATACTTTTTATCCTGAGTAACAACATATTGACAATATTGGGTGTATCCAAATATTTTTAACGAGTTGATAATTCTATTGCCGAGATCGTGGGTTCGAGTCCTGCGGGGACTCAACAAATTTTCATTGTTGTTTCCTAGTTGGTTAGGACAATTTGGGCCGATCACACAATTGTCTGAAAAGTAAGATGATCCATGCGTCGGATGGGCATGTAAAATGTCGGTCACCCACTAACGTGCATTGGTCCATCGTGGTGGCATACGGTCTAAAAACCCCCTAATGGATAGGGGATGTATTAAAGGAGGCCTATGTCCAGCAGTGGATTAACACAGGCTGATGATGAATGAATGAATGAAGCATGCAAATTTTTAATATCATTACATTAAAAATTTTAGTCAATGAAATAAAAATCATTTTCTTATTTTTTAAACAGTCATCGGATATGATAGCCTAAAATAATGATGATATACGCTTTTATTACTTCCCATACAGGGTTGGTAATTTTGCAAAAAAATTTGCATAAAATAAGTCATAAGCAAACTTAATCGGAATTGTTATAAAGTGAAAATGAAAAAATATCAGTGCTAGAATCTTATTTAACTTTCATAATTTTTATCCGTTTTACATATAAATGTTGTTTCGTTTCCTCTTCGCACACGCAAGCACGCTATGTTATGGACGAATAAAACGCGAATTACCTGTACGTAATTTTAACGTTAAATACTTTAAAATACAAAGCCTGTAATCTAAAGGTAATAAATTATTATTACATAAAATATATTATTACACTTTTAACACAGTAAAAAACGTTTTGAAAGCTTTGGCTTCACCCTTTATTAAATAGCAATTACAGTCACCCAATTTTGTTGCCACTTACTTTGGAAACGTTTAAAAATTTGTACAATTTTTTAACTTTAGCGCAAAATGAATTCGTTTTACTGAATTGTCTCTGTACTCATAATTAATTTATACCTAAAATACATTTATAATCACAGTCGTTATTTAATGTTAGTAAACTTTTGTACTACTTACGGCTGCTATAAATGCAATTACAAAATAATATTTATTGGTCATTGTTTTCTACTACAGTAATTAATACATATTGATATGCACCTTACATTGTAAAAGATTTGTACTGAGGCATCATTTTGAATAGATACTGGCTAGATTGTAGTATCAAAAATGTTGTCAAATAATAGCTCATTTTTTCATCCTAATATCAAAATATTACTATAGTTATAAAATAATTGAACATTTTTACGTAATAAACTCTATTAAATTTTTATGAAACAATTTATAAGCAATAATTTCTTCTTATGTAAGTATGTTAATGAAACAGGTAAAGTTATTTTGATTTATCTGGTTTCAAATTATCCTTAAAAACCACTCGTAGTTATTGTGTTGTATGTTTCTAAAAGATAAGCAGGAAAAGGATATATGCGTAGGATGGGCATGTAAAATGTCCAGGTTTTCAAGAGCATTTTTGGCAGACACTAAAAACTACAGTCCCAAGTTTACTGACATAATCCATTTATCAAATGCAGTTTACTCATAGGAAGGTCGCTTTGCATACAAACATTTTATATGTGACATACAGGATTAGAAGAAGACCCATAATGCAATGGGTAGAATAAGTTCACGAGTAAACATATAGTCAAAAAAATCAAAGAGTATAATAGTAATACTGTAAAATAAGAGTCCACACTCGTACCTTTTTTGATGACATTGCAATATATATTCTCTATTTTAAAGGCGGGTAAATACGTACCTGCAAACACACACATTTGCAAATATATTAGAGTGCACGTGTAGATACAGAGATATAAATGTGTGCGTAGGCTTCACCTTTACTTGGTATTTTGGTTTGAATATTTTAATGAAAGAAAAAAATTTGAGGACAAAATGAAATACGTCATAAACACTAATATGTTTTAATTAATGATCGTTTATACTTTTCTTTATACATATATGTAAGGCGTAGTAAGCAATGATAAACAATGAGACAAATTAAAATATTAAAACGTGTGATATATTAACCTTACGTTTCTAACAAAGTGTACAGTTATAAATAAATAATTTATTTATTATTTATTTATAACTGTACACTTTGTTATGAGCAAAATCCATTACTAAATTCAGTAACAAAATTTTGTTCTAACATATTTATTTTAATTTCATTGCACGTCTACGGATGAATTAATGTGATAATGTTATTAATATTTAAAAAAATAATTATATTTAATTTTACTTGGTTATCACAATAAATATTTCAATGATTCAACAATATACCATATATTCCATGCGAATTATTACGTAAAAGAAACTTATATATGTACGAATTTTGTTCGATTAATTATTTCTAACGTCATACTAATATTAATGATATATAATGTTTTATTAGAGAATATCAAAATATAATGTTTCATAGAAAGACGTCTTTTGCTGATACTTCAAGATATGTAATTTGAATTCAACGATATCGTTTAAGTAATATTAATTATTATTTATTTTTTAAAATACTATTTAATGATAACACTAAAATAAATAACTGTACTAAATTTTTTGATTCATATTTATAATCATCATTAAAAAAGGTAAAAAAATGCATCATCATATCTTTATACTCTTTATTGTTTCATATATGTGTTATATTTATAAATTACATTTCGTATTATATGACTGTCAGACGTATGAGCAATATCGGACATTGCTTATACGAATGTAAGTAAACAAAAATTTTAAATTTTTAAGCAAATCTATTTCATTATTTACTCATTGATTTTAAGGGGTGTCGTGGAATGTCACGTACAACATTCACGTATTAAAATAAGTTTATCTAAAAAAAAAATGCCTTTCGCGATCATAAATGAAAATAAAGGATAGGAAAAAACATGAACATAACTGTAACAATACAAGGATTGATAATTCTGACGCAATTATTTCATGACAACTCACGGCGATGTGTACAAACGAGCGATCCGAATAGGATTGTTACATTATGATTTGGCTTATCGTCATTTTTTTTTTAGTTCTAATGTAAAAGTTTACACTACATACTCATATTCAAATTCGAAAGACATTATCATATTTTTATTACAAATCTACAAAATTTTGTGAGATAATAAGAAGGTTAAATTTTACTCTATATTTAAGTTTAATAAATGATTTTTATTTGCGCTGTTGAAAAAAAAGGAATAAAAATTATTAACTCTATAATATAATGTTCTTTCGTTTAGACAAGATAACAAAAGATCAGAATGAAATTGTTTTGTTATTTCAGGCGATCCTGTATCATGTTAAATCATAACGAATAATCGGCAATATCAATTCGGACTGAAATCAAATTCGGTTCAAGTACCATTGACATTTCGCTTATAGGTCAACCGCGTGACCCGTGTGAATGTCGATACTGATTTTAGGATTGAAGATGATATTATACGCTGGCCATTAAATAGATTTTATTGGAAATGTTTAAGCCTGCCGCATAAAAATGTAACAGCAATAAAATTAAGAAATCGTTTTGGTTCTTTTAGGATTTTGTTAGCCTTCCATTGAGTTCTAAAACAAATATGAAGTCAACAGTCATACAAAAAATCATAAAAGAATATTTGAAGCACCAGAAGGCCATTTGTAAAGTTTTAACCTTTTTATAGACTAGAAAATACATATTGTTCTCAAAATATTTTATTTTAACATATATTGTACACTGAAAATATAAATTATTTTATCTACTAAATTAGAAAAGTTTATTGTCCAACTTTGACTTGAGAACTTTTATTATTACTTCTCATCTCACTCATCTCATCACCCTGTAATAGTCCACTATACTGGACATAGGCCTTCCCTAATACACCCTCATCCATCAGGGTTTTGCACCGTATCCTACCACGTGGTCCAATGCGGGTGGGTTCCTGCAGGATCCGAAACCCACGACCTCCGGTTTCCTAAAGCACACGCCCATACCACTAGGCTACGGAGGCAGTTTTATTATTACTTACTTTTTTGCAATTCTCTACCCTGTTTGGACTATTTAAACATGTAGAGAACTGTTAAATAGTACAGTAACTATATAAAAACAATAAAACTAGCGATAGAAATATTTGTTAATAATATTTGGACACTCCCAATATTATCAATGTGTTGTTACTTAACCTGGTACTTTTAACATTTAACTTACCGCTTTTATACATACTTTGCAATGATTTATGATGTCGTGTTGGTTAAATTAAAATAATAAATCACACTGCTATGCTATGAATCCGGGAACTGATGGCGTATCTCAACCGCATAATTAAAACTTTATATATCACATCATTAACCTCCTTGTCCTTGTACAGCTCTTTTCATGGATATTCTTTAGACTTGGAAAGAAGCTAAGGTTATAGTTTTAGGTTCTTTAAGCCTAGCAAACCATCATTATTGTTCACCCCCTACCGCCCCATTAGCCTCCTGAAAGCTTTGGGAAGATATATGAACGCCTCGTTCTAGCCCACTTGCTCGTCTTTATGAACTCGAGAGGGCAACCTGTTCCCAAGCACTTCTGGTTTGCGGTTACAAAACCTTCATGCACTAATTAGATCCGACGCATCACGGAATATATCAAATCTACATAATACGGAGCCAACACACAGGTGCGCTTTTGACGTGGCGTGGCGAAGGGGTTTGATAAAATGTAGCACGAAGGGCTTTTGTACAAATTATCTAAGCTCAGCATAGCTGACCATCTAGTACTCATCATACAAAATTTCCTCCAGAACGAACGTTCAGATGCGTTTTACGTTGAGAGAAGTAAATAACAACCTCACCCGGTTCTTGTCAACGTTACACAAGGCTCCGAATAAGGTCCTGTCCTTTTCACATTGTACGCCTATTTGCAGACGACACTTGCATCTTCACAACCAGCATAAATCCTATTCTTATCCGTCAACTTCTCCAAACTATCATTAAATGGTCATAACGTCAATCCTATCTTTGCGCATGTATGTCCTACCAATATCCAGAAACTCCAAATCCTACAAAACAGTTTCATGTGCAGGGCTACAACTGCGCCGTGGCACGAGCGCAAGCTTAACCTGCACATAGACCTAAACTGGCCGACCATATTTTAAACAAGCCTCAATCAGATATTGCGGTTCACTTTACCAACATGAAACCATCAGAAAAAAAGCATCTTATGAACTGTACGCCTAATACAATAAATGAGAAATTTGTGTAAAATGAAACTCATATTACATTAAAAAAGTAATATTTAGGCTGTCAGTAAGACCACATATTTTTGATCGACTTTCCGAGCATGTTGTTTTTTTATATAATTATGTTATCTCGTTGCTCCGCCACTACGATATTTTTTTATTCGATTTTTAAATGGTAGGTGTTAGCTGTCATTTGGTCCCATTTTTATAATATTCCTCACAACTCTCAACCTCATGCAATTAAATTGCGAACGCATTTTTTTTGCCCTTCGAAAAATCCAGCTTACGGATTCCCAGCCAGAGTGAGGGAGCAGCAGGGATATAGGCAGGGCGTGGGACTCCCCAGCTAAGATAGAGTGTAAGGTATGCCCACCAAAAACCAACGGTTGCTCCTTTCTCCGCGGGTACTGTAGGTTGTGACCCAGGCGTGACATGGCCCTTCTATCCGGGTGTGGACCACCTGGAAAGTCGCTTTAGGCCCGGAACCCTCTTGAGACTTACTCGGGCGGCGGACACCCTCTTGCTGGCCGCCCAGAGGCTTTGTTGCAGAGGGGGAAAGGATGCACAAAATGGCAATGGTGACTTGCGCTCAATGACTCTCTCTGCGCTCCATTATTTCTTCTAAGGCTAGCCAGTAGCCCCGAGAGCTCGCTCCTTTGCACCAGAAGTAAGGTTA
Source organism: Lamproptera curius (assembly GCA_029286875.1). Classification (NCBI taxonomy): domain Eukaryota; kingdom Metazoa; phylum Arthropoda; class Insecta; order Lepidoptera; family Papilionidae; genus Lamproptera; species Lamproptera curius. The sequence continues at coordinate 73,301 of JAGSMT010000039.1, read as the reverse complement.
CGCCAGAATTTCTGCTTGCTAAACTATGTTCTTCATATTTATATTACTTGAGTTGGCCTGCAGTCAAGTTCGGCGAAGAGCGAATATATCAGTGTTTTAGGAAAACCCAAAATAAGCATTTTAATTTAAACATTTTTCAAAATATCAATCAGGCATATTCAAATTAAAACTAATACAGCTTTAGTTCAGATAGAAGATATTGCATTGAAAAAAAACTTCATTCTATGTACAATATTTAAAAATAATAATAGAAAAAGAGAAGACCTGTTTATAAGCTGCGATTTTGTTAAAAGTATCTAATAAAAAAGGCATTTTCTATTTTTTATTTAGTTATTATTCATTTTTTAAAATTTCAATATGAATTTAAGTAACATTAATTTAATTATTTCTATTGCTTGCGTGAATATTATACATTATTAAATAAAATTACTTTACGGATTTTATCGCGTTAATTAACTAACTGGAAACCCCGCTTCAGCACTGGCAACAAGACGCATGACATCTCAGTCTATCCCGTGACCACGGCCGCTGGAAAGTGTTCGAAACGTCGGGAATTTAATATGTAAAATAAACGCGATAAAATCCGTAAAGTAATTTTATTTAATAAAATTAATTTATTTAAACTTTGCTATGTAATTCGTGAGAAGCTAGATTCAGAATGGAGCATAGATTTTTTTATTAATTATTTATAATACATTTAGATGGCTTTTCGCTAGCAAATTTTTATAAGTCATCACACTATTTTTATAATCTAAAATAGGTATTTATATCAAAATAAAGCGATGCAATATCAGCTGCTTGTTAAACTTAATTAGGTCACAATCTTGCGTTCCATTGAAAATAGGATCCGGTCTAAGGTCAGTTAATTATAAGTCGTAATTTGAAACTTGTTCCCCAATTCTTTATATAAAACAATTTAATTATTTTTAAGTCAGATTTGCCGTATCATTACAAATCTTCAAGTCTTATTTGCTTATGTATAGAAAAAATTAATGATGTTCAATCAGTTTTCTTAACAACAATATGTGATATTTGCGTGATGTACGTACATTTCTTTTTTAAATTTTAATAATTTATTATCTGCGAATAACAAAAGGTTTCAAAAAAGTATGCGATATATTTCAACGGGTCTCGTTAAAAATCAAAATCAAAGAGCGAACGTCAAACGAAGATTACGTTACTGAAAGACGAGTCTTCAATAAATCTTTTGTCAAAATTAGTGGACTGGTTCAAATTGTAAGCAATTTTCCTTAAAATTGATTTTTTTTTAATATAAACTTCGTTCCTTTAATGAAAATTAAAAAAAATCATCGTATGAGTATTGCAAATCGTGTAATTACTTCTGTAACTTAGTTAATTGATTAAAAACTACTGCTTACTACAAATGAAGTCGAAAATTAAAGTGCTTTATATTGGAGCAATCATAAGTTTATATTTCGCGGATTATTATTCATTTACATTCTTTGTAAATGCAAATTTTATAAAGTTACATCGCCTTATAAACACGCCGCATAAACTTTCTAAAATATTTCCATCATAAAGTTTCTTTCCTTCAGGAAATAGGAAATTGCAAAACCCGATTCAGTGTAGTAATTTGATACCAGTTAGAAGCTAACACATCGCTTTAATTGGATGTAGCTAGACCATTTAACACAATTAACTTGGCAATTCTTTGTAGCAAATGATCCGATAAAGGGAATGGTTTATTCCTTTGAATTGAATATTTGTTGCACTAATTTTTTATAGCAAAACTACTTTTGAATACAGCATTTTAGTGTATATAAATAATTGTATTATTTTTGACAAAAGTAGTAAATAAACTCAATGAAAATTTAAATAAAACTTAGTATAGAATTAAATTTGTTATATAAAAGATAAGTAACTGAAACATCTTAATAATTACTATAGTGTGATATAGAAATTATTTTGCAATAAAAAAAATATTATTCTTTTATCTTAATCGAATCATTTTTATTGTATCGATAATGAATTTTTCCAAATAGTTATCTTTTTTAATATGTCTGTAGTCTATATACATTATACACTCTCAAAAAACTCCGATTTAACATTGTTTTAAGAATATGTAGATGTGTTATATTTAGATTAGCCTATAAGAGATACACGTTTAAAAGATGGAATAACACCTTATTTGTGATTGATGGATACTTCGATGAATTAAGAATAAATGAAAATAATATATACTACTATGTAAATAATAATATAGGTGACGGTATGTTTTAATCATATGTGAATGAGGCAGTTCTTCTCACTTAATTATACATATAATTTATATACTAAGATTAGCAACCACGACCATTTTCACACAAGCAGAGAATAAACGATAAAACACATGTTACCTATGCAATTCCTCATTATTTGTGACACTGTATTCATATTTCATATCATAAGAATACGATGAATGCCGGTAACGTGAAGCTCTCATTGTTGCGAAATTTCAGTATAATGTATTAAGCTATTAAAGTAATTCCACGGAAATGTGACGATACAAAGTGGACACCGTGGGACACTCGGACCAGTATGTGGGGATATAAAAGGTTCGCCTGATCGCCGCAGCGGCAGATTGTAGGTTGTATTTGTAGATTTAGTTAGTTTAAGTTTTACTTTGTGATTTTTAATTAATTGAATAATGTAAAGGACATAAATCGCCTTTCAAAAACTTCTACCCAACGGCAAGCACGTATCTCATATGTCAATAACAATCAATGACAGAAAATGAGTCTTTTATTTAAATATTTAAAAGCGATAAGTTTTGATATAAATTCTACTGCAATAGAACGAACAACAAGGTAATTATGTAATTAAGAACTTTTTAAACATTTATTTGTTTAATTTTACTAAGGTTTTTGTTTGATTTGATTTTGGTTATAATTAGTTAAGAAAAGACTTTTGTACTTTAATGCCACAAGAAAGTAATAAAAATATAAAGTTACCATATATAAATAAACTTACGCTATATGTATTACATTCAGGTCTAATGTGTGTATGAGTGATATATTACTTTCGATTAGGTCCCAAAATTTGCGTATCGCATGTCTGTTAAGCGTTATTTTCCTTCCTACGATTTATCATCATCAAGCAACATAGTTGCTTTCTGGGAGGATTATTATCGTCTTCAAGTTGTCTATGCCCATTTAGGACAATCGTCCCGTTGCATGAAAAGTAAAATGATCCATGCATTGGATAGGCGTGTAAAAAGTTGCAGGCGTTATAATACTTACGTACCTTAAATTTTTCTGACTACTTATCCAATACCGAGTGATGTTTTTTCTTTAGATTGTGGTTGTAAGTTCATCTATTTAAAAACTCTTACTTTAGTAAATATTAGTAAATTAGACGACATGCTTATAATAACTTGGCGAATAGGCTAAGAGAAGAGGAGGATAATTTTACTACCAATAATAATGCGTTAAAAATAACAATTAATCACCGATTTAGCTTTATAGCAAACACCTAACTTTGAATTAAAATCAGGAAACTTATTTAATTTTTATTTTGCTGGTAACATGTATTTAACAAAAACTGTATTTTCTCAATCATAAAGAACACATATACACCACATATGATCAATAAGTACTTTAGCATAAGTAAGTATCCCCATTGTCGTCTATTGAATTAAACCCAAGTGAAATCTTTTAAAAATTAGTGCGGCTGATATTGGTTTGTACTTTAAGCCAGAGGGGCACCGGTCAATATTAATTCAAACTAAAATGAAATTCGCGTTAAGCAGTATGGACATTTCGCTTATAGGTCACCCACAATCTGATTGTGTGACCCGCGTAGGGTTGGATAATGATTTTAGGATCCAATACGATATTATACGGTGGCCTTGATTTCTGAGATTTCTTTTTTCTGAGTTTTTTGACATTAATACGTCTTTAAAATTGCTTTACAGTAGGATGTAATACTATAAATAAATGTTAACGTAATCGTAGCATACAGTTGGACAGCTTCATATCTATTATTTTTATTCTAAATTCAGTGACATAATTAGATAGGTGAAGGCTCAATGACTTATTACACCAAGTGACGACTATGGTGCATCACGCTGGTGGAGTTGGGTGCGCCGCCATTTTGAAGTCATTTTGCGGATCGTCCAGATTTCCATTTAATACATTTTACATTTACCTATTAGCTTCGACTTTCTTTTAGGTTTATTCTAGCTCTCGTCAAAAGTTATCGATTGTCTATAAAACGTTACTGTAACAGTGAATATGATAAGGTAAAAAAATGTTGTAAAATATGTAGTGTCGGTACATCGGAAAAACGGAAATTGAATCGAAACAGAACAATCGTATACGGTTGAAAAGGACTTCTCTTAAGCAATCGAATGATACCAAGAAAGAACTATATAATCGACTGAAGCAATGCCGGAAACCGGATGGAATACCCAGAGGACTTCTTAATATTAAAACATGGTCACATAAATACGCATTAACATACAACAAACGGCCCACGACACAACCACACCCGATTTTATAAAATTTTAAACCCACCGTTTAGCACTACCCGTTTTATTAATTTTCTTCAAATTCATTTAGCTATTATACAGGGAAATGAGTAGTAAATCACAGCCATTGTTCGCAGATTAGTGTTATGCTGATAAGTTGTTCATTAAAACTTGCAGAGACTAAGTTTAGATTAGAGACAGGCATACTATTCATCACGAGCATGGTGATCTCGTAAATAACTTAGTTTCAACGTTTTTTAGGGAAATGTGTATTAAAAAACATTGGATTTTTTTTCTTTTCTTCTCGTTTCAACGTTTTGTAAATGTAGAACTTCGTAGCAGGGTGTTAGCTTTGTCTTAATATATTTATATTAGGGTAATGCGGGCTGCTCACCCCATTGTCTGGGTACATATAAATTTTAACTAAAAAAATATGACGGACTATAATCAGTACAGAACCATTGTCGCAACGCAAGCCGGTAATAACGTGAAATTTCCCCGCGATTTCCGCCACCGCATTTTAAATCCTCATATATTTTTAGATATTTATTTAATCAATATGTTGTGTATGAAATGTTCTATGCAAATAGAATTTAGAATGTTTTTAAATGTATTAACTTTTATGTGAACTTACATTATATTACCTTAAATGAGCTTTAAACATGCCTAATTGCAATTTTTAAAAAGAACAAAAGGTTAATGTGCGTAATTCTTAAAACATTTGTATACTCGTATGCACTTTTATTATAGACCGTTTAAGAAGTACAATTACTCAGAACTTACTAGCTTTTCTTACTTACTATGTATTACTGAACTTACTATTTGTTTTTTGGTGTCGTAATTTTTTAATTTTTTAAATATCTATTTAGCTCCTTATCACAAAATTATAAAAAATTGGGACTAATGGGAAGCTAAAATTTATTACATAAAATAAAAATGAACAAAATTGGATCTGCAGGAGCGTAACAACGAGATAACATATATAAAAGAATTAAAAACATACACTGCCAATTAAGTACCTTCTTTTAGAAAGTCGGTCAAAAAGTGCTGCGCCTGATCTTTCTCCAGTCGCGACGGTTATCTGTGCGATCGGACAATGAGAGTGAAGGAAAAGGGAAGTCCGCCTGTGTCTTGGCGTACATTTGTGCACTATAATATCTCCTGCGCAGTTGGTCTTAAAGGACATTTATATAATTTTTTAATTTATTACATATTTTATAGAAACTTTGGGTAAGTATATTGATTCTTGACAGAGCCTTGATTGTGACATCTTTCAAAAGTCTACAGTGTAAATCAAGTGTTCGTTACAACAGAGATGTTATACTATTAACTTTTATTGAAATTTTCTAATCAACATGCTATATGAAATATTCAGGTAACAACAAAATATTTAAGTTAATAAATAATATACTACATTTTACAAAGTAACTTGCGTATTACATTGATAATTATTACTTTTTTGTTTCAAAAGACATTCAAATAATACCTGATCTTAATAAAAAAGGATTTCGGAATGCACCTGATTTGAAATAAACAGTAATCGATGTAAAAAAAGAAATTTTTAGTTAACATAAAAAATAAGACTTGAATTAACTATCCTGACTTTTGAAAAAGTCGGTTTATATGTATATAATAAAAAAATAGCGAGAAGTTAACGGGTCCCTTCTCGAATAGTTTGTTACGATTTTAGGATTATTCTAAAACTCGTGAAATGTAGCGCATGAATTGTGTTAAATATTGATCTTTTGTCACAGTCACCCCACGTAGTAGTGCCAGTTTCAATTACCGTTGACCCAAATAATGGCTTTAGCAATTATATATAAACTAGCGCTCATACAAGCGAACTGTAAATAATATTAAAATAGATAGAAAAATTTTATATCAATATAATGCGTTGTTTATGAAAAAGGTTTCTAGGTTTTTTTCCACTCGCTGATCTGGCAATAGCTTTTCGGTAAAATGTTAAACAAAATCAAACGTATATAGAAACCGAAAATGTTGAATTAAATGTTATACTAAAAGTGTGCTCGTTTGTTATTAAATATATTACGACAAATACTAAACTGCCATTCTTATACCAACAAAGCATGCAAAGCAAAATATATTAATCTGCAAAACGTATAACAACGAAGTGGGAAGACCATGGAGGTAATACGCACTACATACTACTAACTTCCATTACATTATTACTTCCATGGACGCGACACATCAAGCGTTCTAATTAATAAACTGTCACTGAAATGTCAATCTTTACTTGACCGTTAACTAATAAGCACACAATACTTTCCATTTCTTTGCTATGGGATATTTTAACGTACATTAATTGAGAGTCAAACTTGACTATACTATACTAATTATCTTTCTTCCATTGCTTTTATTCGCACCGCAAACGAAACGTTAAATTAGACATTCAATGCGAACAACAGCAAATGTATTTATAAATACGTTCTATCAGAAGCCAAGATTGCACTATATGTAATTAAAATGATACTGAGTAAACAGTACATTTAGATCACTGATGGATTTTGTAAGAGTCTGTTAATCTTTACGCACCAGATCTAAACGTAAAATTAATGATAGTCTGTAACAGTGCCGAAGAAGTACTACTAGGAATTGTTTAGTAAACAAGGTCATTAACGGTAATAAAACTGTTTTGCTTTTATATTTTTAATTTTTCCAATTGTCATATATTTTTTCAATAATACATAAAAAAATAACTATAAAAATAGTATTGTGAAACACGTTTTGCTACACATTTAAAAATTTTTTAATAATGGTAACGTAACTAAATTGAAAACTAAGCAGTGTATTAATTACAATTGTTATTTTTTCTTTATATTCATTTCGTCGGCTGAAGTCCTCGGTAAAACAAGCCGTCTTGTATGTCTCCGTATCAACAATTATTTATAAATTATAAAATAATTAATATATTTAATTGTTTTAGTCAATTTATAAGTTAATTCAATTTGTGCTAGGCTTTTTAAATAATTAAGATAAAAAACTCATATATCTATATATATATAAAGAGAATCCACCTATAGATTTGTTCTCATTGAACCATAAGGCGTAAGACTTGAAATTTATTAAGAATATTCCTTCGGAGTAGAGGTCAGCTAAGAACGGATTTTAGAAACGTTTTTTTTCTAGTTATCTCCTGACATGAGTGATCAGGGACCTTGGTTGCTTTTTTCATTTTTGTTCTTTTGTATTTTGTTTTATACTGTTTTCAGTTTTACTATGTATACTATTGCTCACATTTGATATTTCTTTTTACATTTCTATAATATCCGGTTTCTTTACTTACAATTTATGTGTGTGAGATAATTTATACTTTCTCATCTATTATTTTTAATCAATTATAATTTCTTCTTACATTTTTATTACATTGCTTTTACATTTCTTTTGTTCTACTTACATATTTTGTTTACATTATTTGTTATGCATTTCAAGATGAAATATCCACTTTGTCCTTATTACATTTTATACTTTTGGGGCATGCTAGTTTTAATATATATACACAAAATTACAATCGACCGATTTTTAGGAAAAGGTGGGTTATAGAAATAGGCCACGTATTTACTAAATTTTAATCGCAAATGTCTATTTAAAAGAAGATAGGTACGTGGAAGATAAAGATATAAATTTCATCAAGTACTTCACGCTAATCCACCTCACGCTTAATAAAAAGAAAAAGCAAGAGAATAGGTCTTTCTTTTTGCTTCGTTTAAAATTCAGCTGCAAATATTTCTTCCTATTATTCTGTGAATAGACTATATGCCCTAAATTTGGAAATAATGTATAATGCGTCTATATATTTATATTTGATAATTATAAAACTAGAACCATTTATATGTTATTGTACCCCACTTGAAATAGCGTTGATGGTTTTAAATTTTGATACAAACAAACTTGTCGGTAAGACGGCATATCGTGCAAGTAATAATCATTAGTAAATCATCGTCAATTTGGTACTGATAGACTCACATTAATTACTTAATGGATACCTTAAACACCTCTATAAGGTTTGTAAGTAAATTAACACTAAAAATGAACAGCTATATACATTATTGTAATTTATGTAAAAATAAGACTAATATGTAAAAATAAGGTAAAGATAAATATGAAATTAATATTTATATTTGCTTAATTTTTACATGTCATCAATTAGACATTGTTTCAGCTATTGAATTCAGAAAATTATAGTTTATCTAATATACAAGCAATGTGCAAAATTAATAATTGAAAAAAGAAATAAAGTATATTGCGCGAAATTGAATTTTAATTTAATTAATTAATTGTAAAAAGAATTTTACTCAATGAAATTTTAATAAAAAAGAACGATTATAAGAAGCGAATATATTATAATTTATTGACCTAAAAAATTAAGTATATTTTTGCCTGCTAAATTAAAGTTCAGGTAAATTATAACTTCAGTAATATTCAGTACAATAATCTCATTCATTTTAATTCGGTAAAACAAAACCTTATTACAAGCAACATCAAAAATATTTCAATTATTTTCATAATGAACTTACACAAGGCCGGATCTTTTCTCTGATTAATCGTGTCAAATGACAATAGACAGTGACCCTATTTTATCAAGCTAACGGGAAATATTAAATTGGAATTAACAAAATATTATTCTCATAGTATTAACTAATTGAAGTTATACAATATTATTAACTCAAGATATAAGTATATTAAATGTAACCCAAGTGGTATATCTATTTGACATTTTCACAATGTTTTATATTTACTTTTTAAGAAAATACGCCAGATTATTGTTCTGACTTTTTCATTTGTTACTCGAAAGTAACTGAACTGTTAAAAGAAAGACATAAACAAATATTTCAATGTGTAAAAAACTAGTCAACATCAACATTAAATGTTATATACATACAAATTTACAAGCATGTTTTTATCTAACAGTGCAGTTTACATATGTGTACATATATGATTGAATATAGATAGAATTCAGTCACATATGTATTAAAGCCTATAAATACACCTAATACTAATTTCTACTTTAAAATTTAGATTGAAATGAAACTCACGTTTCAGCAAAGTAATCCAACACATTACAACTGCGGTATCCTAACCATCAGCCATAAAATCAATCCGTTTTAATGGTTTCCATCGATCCATAAATCAATTAAACGCGCAGCAGTGATTTTTACAGCCCTTTTCGCATTCAAACTGGGATATGATTGTGTTTCATGTGAATGGAACTTGTGGCTAGAAATATATATAGGTGCATTGGCTTATATATGTAACATTTTTAAGCATCGTGTTATTTTTCCAGTTACTATCACTTGCATTTGTTGTGCTAAAATTTTATAACGTACGAAACTAAAATTAAATAAAATTATTCGCAAAATTTCATTAACTGATACATGAAAATGTATGTAGCATAAGTCTATAAAATAAACACCTTTTATCCAGTGATGGAATAAAAAGGATCTTAATAAGTAAACTATCATAAAGTAAGTGCCCGTTGCAGTGCTGTCATTTTATCTTTGCTAGTTGACGATGTCTAGGTTTTATACCTTAAGTAATGGTTAAAGTAGGTTTCTCTAAATATAGTACGAAAGAAAATTTTTAAAATCATTTAGTTGGAAATTTTATTTTTAACAATATAACTTAGTGGGACATAGAAAATCAGAAAATGTTACATACGACCATAAAATCCTTTTAGATGTTATAAAAGGTACCAATAAGTTTTTTCAATCCAACGCTTCACAGTTTTGCACGTCATATTTGATAGTCTCTAAAGTCGAATCAATCAAAATTGAACTACACTTAATTATTTCTTTTATTTACGCGATTGTTATACATATCAAATCCACTAATTTACGGATTTTTCGCGTTACTTAAATATATTTATTCCCGACGTTTCGGATTCTTTTCAGCATCCATGATCACGGGCAGACTAAGTTGGTATATGTCTGTATCTCTATGTTTTCGAATAACCGTCAGTTTTTATTTAAAAAATTAACATATCTTTCGATTTCTTAATTATATAATAAGTGAATAAAGTAGAAAACTGGTCATAACTAAGTATAAATTATGTAACTCAATTTTTTTTTAATTTTACAGCTTTTCACGGTGGCAAAGACTGCCTAAAAAGTATAATGCTGAATGCTGCTCAAAATCTTTGATTTTCCAAAAATAAAGCTTAAAACATCAGCAAAATATATATTTTATCTTTGTTACCCAAATAGGCGGTAACTACTGAAGCACGGTGAGCGAGAGAGATATTGCTACTGTATATAAATAAAAGAGAAATGTATACTAAACTAGACTTGATCAATTTTTTTATAATATTTAAAGCATAATTATACTGTGAATACAGGTAAAAATAGATTTCATTATTTTATAGTCATTTTAAAGACAGTTTTAACATCGTAAGATAATCAGTAAACCCACAATTAGTACCATAAATGCAATAAAGTAGCACAAAGCGTAAAGCACAAACTACGATCAAGATTCATAACGTTAACTTATTCAATGTAACTTTTAAATGATACCTACATTACCGCTATATTTTTCTAGTATAGCCATTAAAAAGGGACATCTTAGCATATTCTTACTTAAAAAGTAATAGTTTGAAGAAAGAGCGTATACTATAAAAAATAATAATATTTTAATACTTAATATTTTTTAGTAACAAAAATTAGACCCATACCAATTCAATGAATATTAGATAATATATCAATTTATATTCAGTATGCGTCGTATTGTTTTATGGCTTATCCATCAAAAAGTAATTCGTTTCCACATAATCGAGGCTGATCGCATGGTTGAAATGAATGTTTGCGTTTTATTCAGGTTTAATATTGATAACTTTTTTATTCTTATAAACATATAAATGAAAAAACATATTCAGTGTTTAAATTATTCAGGATATTAACCGTATCCAGCCGATTCCCTGTTCTACATTATGAGCCCGAACTAGATTTTTATTTAGTAAAATCAGGTCAATGCGAAGTAAATATAAACTAAATAAAATGGAGTTTAGAAAGAATTTCTCTATTTATTGACTGCGTAAGGCGCGTGCACTTATAGAAACTAAAATTTTTAAATTGACGGGTTGACCTCTTTTGCTTCCAAGTCGGAAAATTTTATGTAGTTTTTCTTTTAAAATACATTCTTTAACGCAAAGTGCAGACACGTCCCTTCGCCCTGATAAAATAGATGTCTCAAATATTTTAGTCTGCCTCCGCTATCCCAGTGGTATAGGCGGGTGCTTTAGAATCTGGAGGTCGTGGGTTCGAATCTATGCGGGACTCAACAAATTTTCATTGTTGTTTCTAGTTGGTTAGGCAAGTGGGCCGATCACCCATTTGTCTGAAAAGTAAGATGATCCATGCGTCGGATGGCATGTAAAGGCGTTCCACCCACTCAACCCGCATTGACCAGCGTGGTGGATACGGTCCAAAAACCCCTAATGGATAGGGTGTATTAGGGTGCCTATGTCCAGCAGTGGACTATCAAAGGCTGATGATGATGATGATGAATACTTAGTTCCTGGTATTTGCTTTGAATATGATATGTATTATCTTGTGCCTAATAATATTAAATAAGTAACTGTGAATTACAATTTTCATTTAACTAAGCGGATTAACTTTTCAATTAAAGCTTTAGAACAAAAACTTATTATGTTATGGCAATGAAGGTTAATCAGGAACAACCTTTTTTTTTTTTTTTGCCGTTGGAAAAATCCAGCTCCTAGCCTTCTTCTGCGGATAGCCAGGGCGCTCTCGGCCTCCTGTCCCTTCCGCGGCTCCTTCCGGGCCATCACGTCCCGCAAAAGCAAGGACGGCGCCCCACGACCTTTCGCTCTTCAGCATCCTGCGCACTACGGCAGGAAGCGAAAGGTCGGCCCCACGACACTACGCAGCCTCGGCGTTGCTCGACCCAAGCTGGGCACTCTTCCAGCGCGTGTTGGGCTCGTCTCTTCGGCACATACGCCACAGTGGTGGCACTTCCGTAGGCTCTCTTGGCCACGCGGCACAGGTACCTCCGAAACAGCCGTGTCCCGAGAGAACCTGCGTCGCGCGGAATGTTAGGGAGCCTGTGTCCTCTTTCTAGCCACCACTTTAATACGGGGCGTAGTGGCTTCACTGATGACGGCCGGCGCTGGGGTGCTCCAGCCGCAGCTCCCATCTCCTGTATTGCAAGGGAGCGCATTCCGTCTCTGCGCCCTTATCTTCTTCCGGGTGGCTCTGAAGCCCCGAGATCTCTCGCCTCCTCGCGCCAGAAAAAGAGTGACGCGAGGATTTCTGCATCCAGGTCCCAGGGCAATGAGCCAGCCAACAGGCACGCCGCCTCGCCGGAGATGGTCCGGTAGCCCCGTCACGGCCCGGATCGCCAACACCTCTGTTCTTCCTCTAGCTATTGCCGTACTCTCCTTTTGAGGGTGTCGGCCCACAGGTGCCCCTGACAGGACCATGGACCCAACTACCCCGGCGTACAGGCGGCGACAGGAGCGCTGGGTCCTCCGGTATTGGGGAGCAGTCTGCCGAGTGCGCTGCCGCCTCGCCACTCTAGGCGCGAGGCGCTCCAAAATGGGCGCAAAACTTCCATCGGCGGTCAGGACAGGCCGAGATATTACATTGTCGGCTTGACGTCGACGCGGACGCCGCAAACGACTATGTGGGCGTCCGCAGGGGCGCGTTCTCGAGGCCCGTAAAGTAAAGGGGCCCGGATTTTCGAGCGCCACCTTAGTCCCAGCGCCGGATGCGCCCAATTACTTGAGCGACCCCGGCAGTGGCGAGAATCGCAGCCCAGAAATTGTGCCACGGGGTAACGAGGGTGTCGTCCGCGTAACAAGTGACGTCGACACCTCGATATTGCCGCCACGTAGCACCCAATCAAACCAACGTTCCACAGAAGCGGTCCCAACACCGACCCCTGTGGAACTCCACACGACACCTGATGTTCCGGAGCCCATCTCGGCATCGGGAACTCGACACGTCGATGCGACAGGTAGGCCCTGATCACCTTGTAGGTAGGGAGGCACCCGTGTATCGGAGCGCTCCTTTATGCAGGCCCAGGGCAGGGTGTTGAATGCGTTGGACGATGTCGAGTGACACCGCCAAAACACCCTCACCCGGACACTGCATCCTGCGTCAGGGACCTGACCCAGCACCGCGTGGACGGTCGACCGGCTCGGGAAGCTCACGCACTCCGCCAGATTTGACCGACGTGCTCCAGGTGCTGGACGATGCGGGCCGCCACGATTCTCTCAAAGAGTTTTCCCACATCGTCCAACAACAGATCGGCCTGTAGGCGGAGGGCGAATCCGGCAGGCGCCCTCCTTTGGATGAGGACGAGTCTGCCTGTCTTCCACCCTGTGGTATTAAGGCTTGGGCCAGACAGGCAGAAAACATCGCCCTCACTTGGGCTCCAGGGCGTCCCTAGGGCAGCGCCAACGCGCGTCCCGGAATGCCATCAGGACCAAGCGGTGCGTTTGCCCTCATTTTGAGAAGGCTGCACCGAACTCTCCTGGCTGACTTCTGGCGCTTGAACTGGGTCGACCTCATCCGTGCCATTTGGAACCATCGAAGGTGCCGTGTGCCCTTCGCTGTGGGAATAAAGCCTCGGCGATCGCCGCTACCAACTGCGGCGCCAGACTCTCGAGTAGAGTGGGGCCCAAGGACGAGCTCGTTCATCACCATTTTGTAGGGCCAGCCCCACGGATCACCGTCTAGCGCCGCCAACACCTTCTCCTAGCCGGGCGATCGCCTCGGCTATTCCCACTTTGAGAGCCATCCTTTGCTGCTGAAAGAGGCGAGCAACGCCTCAGGGCTGGGTCTCTGCGCTGTCGCCTCGACAACGGGTGTATTGAGCCGTGCCACGATGGCACCTCTGCGCATCGCGGCAATTTCTGATTCCACCAGTCACCCGGGCGTTTAGAGGGAGACGTTTGCCGGGACATCGACGCGTCACACACCTGTGTCATTGCGTCCCGGAGCCATGCTAGCCTCCTCCACATCGACAAGTGTTGGGCGCAGAAACCACGACTGCACTCATTGCCGCCTCCTTCAGTGAGCCTCGGTCCAGGCCTTCCGAGGCCACCTGGGGCCGTCGTCCTCGGTCCGGCCAGGCCGGTTAGGTGTTAGGAGGGCGGAGACCCTGAATCGGATGTAACGATGATCCGACAGGGTCTCGACGCCCGTCACCACCTTCCAGCCCTATATTCCGGCGAGCCAGGGCGGGCTGAAGGAACATACATCAACGATCGACCTGCCCTGGGCCTGCGATGTTTACCGAACCCCTGTTTAGGACCGACAGCCCGACCTCCAGGAGCCACTCCTCCAGTGTCCTTCCTCGTGCGTCTGCCGCAGGAACCCCAAGCCGGTGATTTGGCGTTGAGATCCCCGCGACCAGCATACAGGAAGGGTCCGTAAGAACGGATCAGTGACCCCAGTCGGTCTAGGGTAGCCCTCGAAGTCGGCGAGAGATCTGTTGGGAGAAAAGTCAAGCTGAAACAACCACAATATCTCCCAACAGAGCGCCGACGAAGCTCTGACCTTCTTCACGTCCTCGGTTGAGGGGACCCCAGCAGTCCCGCAGACCACCGCCGCAGTAGTCCGGACAGATCCCGGCCCAGTTATTGCCGGGGAACGTAATACGGTTCCGACACTACGGCCACCTGATCGATCACTGCGCCATGCTCTGAAACAAGAGGTCCTGAGCTTCGGCGCAGTGGTTCAGATTTGTCTGCAGGATGCTCCAGCGTGGCCATCTTTATTGGATGGTCATTGAGTCCCCTCAGCTGAAGCACTGGGCTTGGGCACTTGGCTTCCAAGCCCAGGCCCTCCTTATTCATCCGCCTCCCGTCGGTTTGGTGGTCGTGCAGGCCGCATCCCCAACCTATGGGGCCAGTTGAGTTTATTTCGCGCCGCGCACAAGATACAATGTGGCGCGGCCTGGCAACTCTCTGCTTTGGCGGCCCAGCTGGCCACAGCGGTAGCAGGCACTGCTGCGTCGATCGCCGTATGGCACTGCTCCGCCACGTGCCCGATTTCGAGGCAGAGTGCAGCAGCGCATCGGACGCGCCGCAAGCAGTTTCACCTGTACTCGAACACCACCCGATCAGGAGGCGCCCACCATCAACTATTTTTTGGTGGCTGCCACAGGGCAGCGCACCACTGTTCCGCTGAGACCCGTACCTGGTCTGGGCTGCGATATCTCCGACTGTTACGAGGTGACCGCGAGCGCTTTTGCGCTACCGCCTCAGCCACCTCGTCTTATCTCAGGAATCATCCAGGCCCGAGATGCGAATATTCGCGCACTTTTCGGCCTGGATAATATACGGACACTGGACCAACCAATTGACGAAGTTTTTCTGCCAATTGCTGCTTTTCGCCGCTGGCGGCCCGAACTGCAGAGATTCTGGCCTCGTTGCGCATGACGGAACCGGAGGCCATCAATTCCAATGTCCTGCAGTTGTACACTTCTTTCGCATCCTGAGGATGCCAGGAATAAGTGACCCTTCTTTTCGCTGCGCCCGGCGCAGCTTCGATAACCAGCCGACGAGGTAGGGGCCTTTAATTTGGCATCCTCTTCTTTGTTGCGTCTCTTTAGGACCAGCGCCAGGCTTGGCAGTTTTACGGCGTGACACCAGAGTCCACCCATCCGTGGAATAGCCTGGTGCCGCCGAATTTGTGCCACTCTGCCCAGCGCGGTCGCATCTCTGGCCTGGGTTGGTCCGGGGCCCTTCTCTTCCCTTTGGCCTTCCCTGAGGGGAAGGTTGGAAGGCAACTCCTTCAGCTTGGAGCGCCTTCACGCTATCTCCTTCGCTGCACGCAGTGTAGAGCAGGTGGAGCAGGAGGCAGAGGCGTAGGGGCAGCAGGAGGCCCACCACTGCCGCAAACGGTAGGGCCGCTCATCATCGGCGGCCAGTGGAGGACGGAGCGCTTCTCCGGCAGTAGGCGGTCCGCAATGTCGTCGCTGGTGAGCCTGGAGCATAGTGCCTCACTCATGTCCACGATGAGGCGCCGCAGTATTTGCTCAACATCGGTTGGCAGTCCTCAGCGTAGACATCTCCCTTCACCGCGGCCCTTAACTGCCGGTTCTCTGCTTCAAGAGGCCGCAGACGACGCATCTCCTCTTCGAGAGCGCTCCACTCGCTTTAACGTTTTTTGTCGGCCGAGTACTCGATCTCGCGCCGACTGCGTGAGCGGCTCATCACATCCACCAACTGTTTTACGGCGGAGGAGCACCTTCAAGGGCATCGTACGTGGGCCCTTCAGGTTGCCTGATCTTGAGGCAACCTGGGGAGATGATGCTCAATTCTTGAGCGCCATCTCCTTTGCATCCTCCGCCGTTAAGGCATCCTCCTCCACGGCCTCTCTCTCCGAGCGGCCTCTACCATTTCTTCGAGCGTGCGATCCTTTCCGCACGCTCTCTGCCTTGGGCCTTTTGTTTTGCCAGCAGGACCAGATCGGTGGTAGGGTCCTCGCTGGCTGCCGCATCTCGACCGCGATCTCGCAGCGGTGCAGCGTTTAGAAAACGCCCACGTTCGTCTCGCATCAGTGGTGATGCAGGTCGCCCCTCTCTTCCGCACGCCACCACCTTTGCGCTGGCTGATCCTCCTCACAGAAGACTCGCCCTGTGCCAGCCGTGTCCTCTCTTGTGCGCTTACGGGAAAATTTGAGGCATACCCTCTGCCTTTCGCCAATCGGAGAGCCGGCTCACCTGGTCCTCACCTTCCTTTCACTCACGTCCTTCCGATATGCCATCGGTGTCCGTTATCATGCCGTTGTCATCGTTTCTGTCGATTCTTCCTCCAGTTTTTATTTATTTTTGATTGATCCATATCCAATCCCACGAGTATTAGGTAAATGAAGTCCACCGGCCAGGGAATCCATGTAAGACGGTAACCTCCAAATACGCCTGGGGCGGAAGTTCCAGGGTGGCCGCAATGGCTGCGTATCGTTCCAGCCTGATCTTGCGAGCACCTGACGCCACGTACCACAACGCCGAGATCAACGGTTTTTAGAGAGGTTAGTTCTCGCGGTCCGGCCAATGAAGCAGGATCCCAGCACTGCCGCAGGCCGCGAGACGTGATCCACGACACCACGACAGGCCGAGATCGCCCGGTGTTCGGCAAAGCGAGTGCAATACTACCGAACGAATCACAATCGTCCCTCTCGGGGACTTCCCATTCATACATCTCGCTCTTTTGCCCTTGCCCCAATCCCCACACACATTCATTCTTTGCTCTTTCATACCTTTGTTTTCAATCAACACTCGGTCAGAGGCTCTGACGCACTCGCAGGGTAGACCAGGCTCAGCATCCGTAAGTTCTCTTAACAAAGAGGGGTACAGGGAGAGGGTCTGAGGCCCGCCACAACAGGTCTCACTTCTGGACAGTGCTCGCCAATCTCCACCCTTTAACGGAGCAGATGCAGCACCCCTGTCAGTTTCTGTCCGCGCCTGGCTGAAGCCGGTACCCTCATATCTGGGGCGCCCATCCGCAACCTGACGCGCCGGATGGGAGATCTGACAACTCCACACCGAATCAGGAACAACCTGGAACAACAGAAACAACCTGGAACAACCAGGAACAACCTCTTTTGTCTAAAAGGTACTAGCATGATGATTTCAGGATATCGCGGTTAACTGAAACATAATTAAATATAGCAGCTTTAAAAAAAATCGTTTAATATTGTAACAACTTTTGTACCTATATTACTCGGCTGAACTATATTAGCAAGCACAAATTGGTTCGGAGCATTAATTATAACTTTCTTGAACAGTACTTAACATACTTCACATACTGCACCGTACTTAACAAAGTTATCTCTACGAAGCCTTGCCGTCAGCGTAATTATGGTCCCCACAACCTTTTAGGGAGCACTTAAGTTATCTTACACAGTGAAATGGCAAAGTGGATACGTGTGGCACTACAAAATCGGAGCGGCTTCTAGTAATAATCTACTTTAGTACAATGATTTAGGAAACATTTTAAAATGTCATGATGTACACACTTTGTGTAAAATGAAACGTGTTAAGATTATTATCGTTGCGTTATAACTGACAATGAACAATGTACATAATGGAACGGATATATAGGTAAAGTGTTAAAAATAAATCGATATTGTAAACTTACATTGTAAACTTTCATAGTAAAACTTGTATATTATGTAAAACGCAATTTTTAATATAAATATGGAGCTACTAGAATATTGACTATTTTTTGTCGTTCAATGATGTAGATCATGCGGCAATTGGAAATTATCATTCCTTGATTAGTATTACATATACATTACTTATTATAATTATATTGATATACATTACTTATTAAGTAGCTTTATTTAGAAATAAATATTTGAGATCTTTAAGAAGGCTTGTTTAATATGACGTAAAATGAAATCAATTGTAATAATAAAGATTATGTTATGATTTCATCAGAAGGTTTGAAACGTCCATCTTTTTTTAAAAATTAATAGACTTCAGTCTAAGCCCGGAAGCCGTAGCTCCGTTTCAGTTTAAACACATTTTTATTCTTTTGATTTTATTCTTTACTGGCAAAGCTAGAGAGAGATAAACCTATAATCAAAAAAGGAAAGTGATAAATGCGTTGGAAGAATGTGTAAAATAGCAAATCTGAACGTCAACAGTGTTTGTTTGAAAAAAACATAGTTTACGAATCCCTTATCACCTGACTTAGGAATATTTAAAATCCCCCGAGATGTATAGTATACCTTGATAAACAAACATTGATTTCTTTCTCACGTCACATATGCCAGTATCGCGGGATCTTTAAAGCAGTCTCAGATGAGAAACGCTTTTGAGATATTATTCTCCTTGGGCACCTGGTGTTGTTGTTTGATATAATGACGGAAGGATTTCGGCCTCCAAATCTTAGCATATAACTAGCCAGAAGGCAACCCGCCATACAATTCGCAGTCCGTTAGTCTTGTAGGCTTTTGGGTAAGAGGTTGTCAACTTTTACAGGCGCACGGTTGAGGACCATAAATCTTACTTCTTCTTCATACAGCACCTGCAAACATTGGTGGTTTTACCTACAGGGGAAATAGCCCCACGTGAGTGAACAATTCTATCGTTCCTCATGAAACGATCACAAAAGGGCATTTCAGATTTTTCTCCCCAAGCCCTAGACTACGTATGCACTCAGTGATCTAAAACTATTATTTAGTAAATCCATTTCATTTAGTTAATCAATTTAAATTGATTAGACGCTATTTTGTTTAATAGTAAATAAAGAACCAAATTCGAATGAACTAAAGACGAGCCTGAGAGAATTGAATTAGAGTTTCATAAATATTTTTTCTAAACTGTCGTTATATGCACCTTGATAAATGAAATGTGGCTCAGCTATGGAACTAGCTTTTAGACCATAGAAAATTTAACCTCAATTATTATATAAAGTAACGAAACAATATTTCTGAAAGTCTTTACGGACACTTTCGGTTAAATTTTCCTTCATCAGGGGGTTTGGACTGTAACCGAAGGACGCTGGTTTGTAAGAGCCTCGTTCGTTATTCAGCAGGGTGCACCACGTCCAGGTGAGGTTGGCTGGGGACCGGAGTGACGAAATTCGTAAAGTTGTCAGAGTGAGCTGGATGAGAATAGCCGGAGATTGAAAGCGGTGGCCTGCATTAGAAGTGGCCTATGACTAGCAGTGGACTATCAAGAACTGATAACAATATTGATGATGATGATGATGGTATTGTCCTTTTAAGAAGTCATTTAAGGTAAATAAATTAATATTTAAAACTTTCCACTGGTACAAATGTAACTTCCATATACAACGTAGACTTCTTTATTTATTTTAGCAAAAAATAAGTACACATATGTATTATATATTTGTTAATAAGAAGCTTGTACATAAAATAAATAGGCCGCAAATATTGAACATAAGAACGATGAATCAACCGATAATGTATTATGATTGAATCGTATCGATCAAATTGACACAAACATTGTAGGAGTGGCTCTCTAGCCAATATTTCTTCTTTATTTTTCTAGGGCTTTTATTTGTAGATCTTATGAATTGTACAGTAATACAAGAATGTAAATTATTATAAACTGCCTCCGTAGCCTAGTGGTATAGGCGTGTGCTTTAGAATCCGGAGGTCGTGTGTTTGAATCCTGCGGGGACTCAACAAATTTTCATTGTTGTTTCCTAGTTAGTTAGGGCAATTTAGGCCGATCACCCATTTGTCTGAAAATTAAGATGATCCTTGTGTCGGATAGGCATGAAAAAAGTCGGTCCACCCACCAACCCGTATTGGACCAGCGTGGTGGGATACGGTCCAAAAACCCCCTAATGGGTAGGGCTGTATTAAGGGAGGCCTATGTCCAGCAGTGGACTATCAAAGGCTGATGATGAAGATGAAATTATTAATAATGGAGCTGCGGTTGGCGAATGGAAATATTAGCTACTTTACAAATAAAACATATAATGCCTAATTAGTCAACTTGATCTTAAGTTTACAATCAGTATTCTTATTATTACAGACATGAACTTTCCCCTGCTTTATTTTTTATAACTGACCGTGGTCTAGTCTTTATTACTGACAATTTATGAAATTGAAATTATTAAAATCAAGACAATGATTTAAAAAATATAGGCTTACAGATAGGCGGAACGATTTCGTTTTATAATCAACCAGTGACTTGCCCGGGCTTTACTGCTGATATCTATAATATCGTCAGAAACATTTATTTAAATTACATGCTGTTACTTATTGATTTATATTTAATGGACAATATATTTAAGGTCCTTAATTGGATAAGAATGAAAACTATGCTGGTTAAAATCACTTCGTATATAAACAATTTTTTCCCTTAAAAATTTAAGAATAAAAATGGAAACAAATGTTGATCCGTTTAAGGTATACACTGTAGTACATTGTTTGATCTTATGGAGTCGATTTTGGCTACGGTTAGAGATCAGCCAACTGCGCAGGTGAAATAATAGTGCACAAGTGTACGCGCAGCCACAGGTGCACTCACTATTACTTCACTTTCATAACCTGATCGGACGGATTACAGGAGCAGACCCACAATTTATCATAGATCGTCTTACTTTACAGACAATTAGGTTATCCGCCCGCATCACCCTAGCCAACTATGAAACAACAATGAAAAATTGTTGCTTATCCGCATGATGCGAACCCACGACCCACGGTTTCTAAAGCGCAAGTCCGCATCATTAGGCCACGAAGGCAGTTTTAAATACACAATAAGATAAGTATAATAACAATGGGTAATAAATTTAAACTAAATGCGAAGAACAAGTAAATTCATTGTAAACATCATCACAGTATATTTTTACGCATTGTATTGTCTTATTTACTGAGTGATGTTTGCCTTCTAATGTTTATGTTGCGATATTCTACTTTAGCTTGGAGGGGAAAATAATAATGTGTCAACGTCACAAAAGTATGTTAAGGCTTTATTTCATGTCACTTGACAGGAAAAGTTTACGACAAATTTTATATGGTTTCATTTCAAAAATTACAATTCAGATATTATTAACAAGAAACATGTTTTTTTAGTGTCATAGCGTTTTGATCTATCAACAAGTAACAAAGTAACTTTAAGGCTAACAAAAATATTATCTTTAGAAATGTTAAACGATTAAAATATACGTAAAAATACGCCGTAATTAATTGTGTTTGATATTAAAATAAAACATAAATTTAAATTAAATTTGCGTTTTAAGGTATAAAAGGCAAGTGGGCATACGTAATACAATATTTTTTTAGTAAATGTGTCCTGCAACTGATGTCACTAGGATACGAGAATTATCTTTAACGATATTTTAGTAAGGATTGTGTGTATTTTATTGTAAAACTAGCCAACCCGTGGAACTTCGTTTAATAGCTATGATGAAGTTAATTAGTAGTTTTTTGTACCCCGTACAGAAGAATATACGCCAAAAACACTTTATTGTAGTGTACGTATCGACCAACTTAATAGCGCACAATTTTATCATTGTTGTGCTGGAGGCTTAGATGGTGAAAATCACTATATAAGGCCTTTCATGACATATAAGCAAACGTATTTTATGGACTCAACAGATTTGCAACACTCAAAGTTGCAATGTGTCTTCAACGATTCAAAAATTTGTAGTTAAAATGAAACAATTCCAGTGTTGTCATAAAAACGGTATAAAAGTTATCCTATGTCCTTCTCCTGGTTCTCATCTACACCAATTTCAAAACAATACAGCTAAATCATTTCAGCAGTTCTTGAGTTATAAGTAGTATAACTAACACGACTTTTTTTATAAATATATATATATATATAAAATAACGGAATATTTGACAATTAAGAAAAAGGTTTCAATCTGCGAATTAAACTGATGAAAAGTGAGACTTTTTATAGATTGGATATTTTATGTAAATAACATAATGTATAAAAAAAATGATTTTAAATCTGATTTTTTGTGATGGTTTGTTTTATTTACAAAAAATAATTCCTGCACAAAGGTATCATAAATATTATCACTCTTGAAATATTTCGACTTAACAAGCAATAGCTTAATGTTACATGTTACATCACCTAGACACGACGTCTATGTGATGTAACATGCATTGAAATATTTGTTATTTATTTTACCCATTACCGGTGCACGATTTGATGCTCCATATTATATGTGTGTATATTTATTTGAAATAATACGATGTTTGTAGTTATACTCGTTTCAACTGTAGGCTTAAAAGAGGCCACGTTTAGAACACATGCTATAAAAATACAGTTTGGCTCTATATCACTGTATATACAAAAAAGGTAGAAAAATAGACCAATGTTACTCAAAACAATTTGGCCACAATATTTGTAACACTATTGTACAGAATCAGGTGTACCACCAAAAATAAGCCAACTATCGGTAAGCGGAAGAGGGATATGCGGCGAGGAAATTAGCGGAATGTAAGGTATAGCACGTATCGGATACGGCGTTGGGCGGGCGGGCGTAGGGTCGGTGAGCGCCGCGTCCCGCTCCTTCCCGCAGTCTACCGTCGGCTACGGAGCGGATAGTCGTCCCTACGCTACGGCCTACGTAACCGAATTGTGGCACCCTATCATGTATTAATCACTGATTAAAATATTAATTAATAGAACATAAAAACTTGTCTTAATTAATTTTGTGACTGTATTTTTTTTGAAGACAATTTCGTGTTTTTAAATTTTGTGCGACCGATTTTTTTGTGCGTGAGGATCCAGGTCGATTTTAACTGTTTATGCATTTTTAGGTAAGTGTTAGTTACTTGTTAATTTTTTTTTATACCATTTTGTTGAGCAATTTTTGAATACTATAGTATTGTATCGAAGTGACATTGTATTGTCTCTTTTTAATGTATGATTTTACTTTTATAATTATACTGACCGTAAATGTATGTTTGTTTCACAATTTAAATAATAGTAAAATGGATAAATAAGAGTTACCAATTTTTTTGTACCAAATAAAGAATTTGCAATTAAATCTTTCGAGGTTAGAAGCATAGTAGTATGAGAATGTAATTAAATTTTTAAAACAGTCTGAATTTTTAAGCGAGTCTATGCAGTATTTATATTAGTACTAGAAAATATACTTTAATTAAATATCTACATTGTCTAGGGCACTGTAAAGGTTATTGAACTCTTCATTATTAATCAAGGAAAATAATAATCTATAGACTTTATACTATTTCCTAAACATATCTTGGACACACAACAAAATGCAGTCTGTCATTCAATTGATTAGTTTTTGTATGATTTATAATAATTCAAAGTATGTGTTCAGCGATTTTTAATTAAAAAATTTAGATTTATTGTTCAATAATTAAAATGATACGTTAGGTTATATTAGCACACGTATTTACTGTTCTTATGTTTTTAGTAACGGAAGATATTTGTAATTGAAATATCTTCTTTTTTATTTTTGATGAATACTTTTAAGTTCTCTGATACTTTTATGTCTGTAGGTTTTTAAATTTGTTTAAATACTAATATGTACATTTATTTTTAAATAAAGCTAAGAAAAAATAAAAAGAAATTCACTCATACTGAATCTAGGTGCAGATATTTAAATGAAGGTTAAGTACTACGTTTTTTTCTGCAGGTTACTGCAATAATTTTTACAGACTGTTCTAATACATTTAAAATATATTATACGGAAATGACTTCAAAAAATTAACCATGAATATTTTAGGTCTACATATAACTCTCTAAAATATTTAAAGAGTTTTCTTTTACTTCACTTCTTAGTAAAGTTTTCTTTTTTCCACAAATATGCTTCTTATAAACACATAACAAAATCAGTACAGAAATTTAATCACAACCTTTGTTACATTAACTTTTGTTTAACATTAAATAATTTTGCTACAATATAACAGTGATATAATTCTTACATTTCCTACAATTTATTGTTGTCAGACATAGCTTAGTAATACTATAAATTAGTATTACTAGCATGTAACACATTCAAGAACATCAAAGGAGATCAACAATAGCTTTGAAACAGATGTTTCATATTTCGTAGTGTGGGATAATTTAGCGTCGTATAAATGTAGTGATTTTTCACGTCTACATTATTCATGTCCCGAGTTGTTCCGGTTACGCGCCAGCTTTGCTAGCTATGTATAAATGTACTGAACAAATGAACATTTGCATTTGAAATGTATCTTTGTGACTCTATGATAAGCAATCTGTTTCTTTACAAACGTACGACGAACGCGCTGATAATAGTGCGTAGGATGCACGAGTGTGTATGAGCAAACATAAAATATTTGTCCTTTACAATTGTTTAGTGTTATCTGCCCTTTTTTATCGCGGCCCAAACATTGATATGAAAAAGTATGGGTGGTAACAACAAATGTCTGTGATAATGACCGTTTAAATTGATCGTTACACGCTCTAAATTTTAATGTAAAAATGCAAATATTATACATGTATTATTTCTTAATTCGAGGAAGATTATTATAAAAATCTAATTATTTAATACTAAAGGTTTTTTTTATTGCAGTCACGATTTTCTCAGCGCTTTTTGCAACGATCAAACTTTGCAAAAATTAAAAATACATTATAATCTTAACCTTATATGTAGCATTTTACTTAACGCAAGTAAACTTACGATATTAGAAAATCGTTTACCTGATTGAATGCTATACGCCATGTCCTTAAAAAATAGCTTAATATGACATGTATCATTCGTCTCTCACATCATCACATACACATCATCAGCCTCTGATAGTCCACTGCTGGACATAGGCCTCCCCTAAAACATCCCTATCCATTAGGGGGGTTTGGACCGTATCCCACCACGCTGGTCCAATCGGGTTGGTGGGTGGACCGACTTTTTTACATGCCCATCCGACGCATGGATCATCTTACTTTTCAGACAATTAGGTGATCGGCCCAAATTGCCCTAACTGACTGGGAAACAACAATGAAAATTTGTTGAGTCCCCGCAGGATTCGAACCCACAACCTCCGGTATCAAAAGCATACGCCTACACTAGGCTACTACTACTATTACGAGTCATTTACCTAAAAAGTACACTAACTACAATTTTATTTTACTTGAATTCAGTACTTCTTACACACTAGTCGTTTTTTAACAGGCACTGCGGTGATCCTTTTATATTCGTTTCCAAAAATAATAGACAACCTATCAATTAATATTACACATTAAAATAAACAAGTACAATTTTTTCTTCACAGTCTGTATTATAATCAACATTATGAGCTGATAAGAAATGCTCTGGACTGGTTATTGTCATTCTACATAAGTACCGCATACATTAATTTCAAATTTGATTAACGACTCAATATGAATAAATATACATTTACATAGATATTTATGACTGCATTTTAAAGTATTTCAAAAGAACCCGAGTGGTTTTAACGGGTATCTTCCTTAAGGAATTTTATTGCTGTTAAAAAAATTGTTACGGAGGTATTTTTAGAAAATAATTAAACAAAATATTTTTACGCATAATAATTTTGTGACGTGGAAGCTCCAAGGTGCCTAGAGCGCTTTTTCGCGTGATAGAGTACGTAATGCAGCCATCCGTAGCAGAACAATGTTAACCAACATTGCTCGCAGTATGCAAGCTGGAGTGGCAATGACCCGGCCATACGCGGTCGGTTTCTCCAAAGCAGCCCCGTACTGGCCATCGTAGTGTCAGAGATGAGTGATGACCTGTGCAAATATGTAGGGAGTCTGTGAATGCAGGCGGCACAGGATCGTACCTCTAGTGATCTTGGTTACGCTGATATGATAATGATGATGATAATGATATTACACACGTGCACACAAAATGAAACACGGAAGTTTTATGCATCTGATGATTTGTTGCACAATTATTCATGTAATCTGAGTTCTATTTCGCTTCGAAATAGGTCGTTGCATTTAAAGTAGCTCATAGCGTATAATGTATGCCTACCGCCAAGGTTACTAAAGATATAATTTTGCTATATTTGAGAAATAACGGTGTTTTACGTAAAACCATAACACGATACGACAAAAAATCTTCAATACTACTATATCAACCTACTTGTACGGAGTTGTATTGTGTTTAAAAAAATATTAAATACTTTTCATTACTATAAGTTCGAATTTCTTTAAAGATCTTTTTGTTATAAATTTTAAAATGATTTTGTATATAAATATTTTAAACGAAGAACATAAAAGGTGTATAAACTATACGTGTTTAATTTAAAACTTAATATCAACGCATACTTCTCTCTGTATTAAAATAATCACAATAGTGTTGTAAAATATTGTTTGTTATTCTTAAAATCTACCGTTATGAACATTTTCACGTTATCTTTATACGTTTACAGCAAACGTAAGTGCCACAATTAATCTACGGGCAATTCAGAAGCGTAATCATGTATTTAAAATCGGATAATACGAGTACTTATCTTTACAACTTAGTTGTGACCTCGTTATTTTTTATAGGGAAAGAAATCGTGAGTTCGCATACTTCAAAATGTAAATTATGCAACGTTCGCGAGCCGAGCGAAGTTTTGTTGTACATACATATATTTAAAAAAGTTCCTCTTCCCTCGCAAATTGAAAGCAAAATGCAAAATTCTACTTGAATATTTTGCTCTTCGTGCGTTTTTTGTGAATATTTTTTGTGGATAAGCAATGAAGATGCACGGTTTTAAATTTAAAGTAACTTAAAATTAGTTTGAGCAAGAGCAAAAAAAAATTTAACTTTTAATTTTGCTTTAAATAATAATTTTGAGTAATAAGATTTTTATTGATTATGTATGGCAAATATGTTATTCTGACGTATAAACTGATTGCTATGGAAATTAATAAAGAAATAGAGTAGGTAAGTAGTAACGCCGAAGACTGTTTTTGCCAGTCAACCAAATACATTATAACATAACTAGATTATTTTTAATCAAGTGCGAATTTATCTTAAATGGTGAGCAGTGAAGAAACTAGAGTCGTTATAATTTAATTTAGAGTTTTTAACTGAAAGTATATACGCGATTCATATACTTAGTAGAAATTTTTGTGTAATTATGCCAATTTATTGCCATTATATAGTTTACATATGTTATTAACAAAACAAGAAAAGGTTTAATCTTAAATTATAGTTGTAAATAACTTGGTCATTATCATCACTTATATAATGAAATAGCTAGAATAATAGGACAATCAGCTCGAGGTAATTCTTTACCTCAAATTCAGCGCTAGGCCCTACAAATATACTCTGCACCCTGTGACAGATATATTTGCCCCTGGGTTAATAAGAAATAAAACTAATCGATGCTTTTCCAAATGGAACTTAGTAATGTATTAATCATATTGAGCTGCAACAGGACTAGGTACTGCGGTAATTCCCCGAAGTGGTTTATTGTAAACAGCGATCATGCATGCTTTTGGGCTATTCTTAATAAAAAGAACCGCCTTAATAGCCTAGTAGTATTGGCCTTCGCTTTACAAATCCAAGGTCGTGAGTGCGAATCCTGCGGCAAAACAACGTTGTGCTATCAATATCAATATTTTGTATTGGTTAGGAAAATATGGGCCGATCAGCCAGTAGCATGAAAAATTAAATAAACCATGCATCAGATGGACATTTAAAAAGCAGGTCCTTGTGGTAAAAAATCATCGTTGACAGTTGTTTTAAGATTCGGGAAAATTTGATTGGACTAGAAGATAACTCCATAATAACTAAGAAATAAATGGCTAATACAAAAACGTCCGAAATACTCCCTATGTGACTAAGATGGAGCAAATAATGACAAAGTTGAGCCCTATATATAAAAAGATAGTCAATATGTATAATTGATATGTCAAAACAAATTTTTGTACAAGATGTGGTGCCATATATTACATAATAGGAAATAGGTAAAACGTGTACCTTTACCGGAAGGTCGTTTAGGCAAAAAACTGTTACGTGAGCCTCCGTTATGGCGTTAGATACTGCAACATATGTATTGTAAAAAGTGAATATAATATTAAAAATAAAATATTTATACTGCACAAACAATATGTTCGTCTGAGAAATCAATATACGAAAAATAATTTCCGCCCTCAAAGTGTGAATGAAATTAAGTACACGCGATAGAAATTATACGTTTTTTGTATAATAAGATCAAAATCTTTTCAAAAATTTGATTTTTTATTCTACGTTTAAAAAGGTATTTTATACAATAAAAGTTTTATTATAAAGCCTGATCTAGTAAAATAATATTTATTTAGAAATTCTAAAAGAAATTAAATGGCCACTATAGCTAACTTCAAGGTGTCGGATTCTTGTAACGGTGTGCGCGCGCATTGTAATAACTTACTCTCTAAACGCTCTCTCTCTAACGCGCCAAAGAAGTATATCTACAAAATTTTTAAAAAAGTATTTAGAGCGCGTAAAGGGCTCAGTTCCTCTATAAGTACTTAGCCTCAGGCCCAAGTAAAAAAGTATATTAAAATAAATGACATTCAAATGTCACAGATAACATTGGTCAGAAACATATCCGCTATTAACGGAATTTATAAATATCAATAGTTTAGAAAACATTGTATTAGGAACCATCAGGTGGGAGGTGTTGAAACAATTTAATCTAAACTTACATAATCTTAAAGTCTCCTTATTTTCTTGCTCGATTTATAATATGAATAGTTACAATAAATAAAAGAAATGACAACTGCAGAGTTAGTAGAGAGTAGAGGGCATCACTCGGATAAAAAAAAAGAAAAAACAATCCTCATATATAAAAGGGAATAGAAACGGTGATTGGCCAAGTAAAACTTATATAATTATTTTAACGTGTACCACTGTTGGTGCATAGCTTAAGTTTTTTTTTTGGAAATTCTTAGGATATTCTTTCCAACGTAAACACTTTGTTTGTTTTAAATAAAGTACCCACTGAGTGGTCAACAATCATAATATATATATTGTAATATGATAAAAACAAACATATACTCCAAAAAGATACAAAGCTATTTTCAAATCTTTATATATAGGATCAGGCTCACAAGAATATTTAAAATGTTGAGCACATAAAACCGTTCTCCTTTCTCATCAACTTGAATATTTTATTAGCCATCAACAATCCGATACATTTAGAATCAGGAGCGAGATATTCAAAAAGTATCACAAACTGGAGCGAAGTATAAATAAATAATCGGTTGGAATGGCGCTCCAGATTAATTATGTACCAAGGAATTGGGATACCAAAAAGATCGAGACCGTTTTAGTTCGTCCGTTGTGTAATCAATACTCAGTACAAAGTACTATTGTTTCATTTCATTTAAATATCTTGTATGTAACAAATACTGCAAAAGTATACGATATTATTTTAACCAACAATATAGATCCATAATTTCTTATGCGATATGTTTTAAAGTACATGACACACCTACAAAGGATAGTCTGATAATCGATTTTAAACTAAAACTAATAATTTAGTATCATTAAAATTTAATTCTTCATATTTTAATAAAATAGTTTTTAGTCTTAATAAAATAGTTTTGTAAATAGTCCTCTCTATCTATAATTAATTAAACTATCTCTTGATAAGTTAATAAGTTAAAATTAGTATTTTAACTAACTAACATGGGTACCTTATTCCATGTTTACGCGTTTACGCCACAAAAGAAAAGCGGTTTTTTATTTATTTATCAGAGCCTCATTATCGCAGCAGTCACTTGGTAAACAAGTCGTAACATCCAATGTTTCACACTGTGTCGTATGGTTAGTGCGTAATGTTTACTAACAAGGGAATGTCCTGTTTGTCTTGTAATTGCGTAGTTTTCTTATCTTTATAGTAGAATAGTCTAATAAATGGGTAAAAAGTTTCTTGTCTTTATATATGTTTACGGGTAAACAAATAAAGAGTTTTCGTTGTCTCTAGATCGCTGTGTATGCTTAAATCTTTAAAACTGATATGTAGAGTGATTAAAGCAGAAGGTTTACCAGTATAATTAATGCATAATATAGTAGAGAAACGCTGATAAAATTGCATATTTTTCCATAGATTGTACAGATATTAGTATTGCGCACTAGCGGAGCCGGGGCGGGTCGCTAGTAGCATATAATTTAGTTCGTACAGTTCAATACCCTGAAAAGTGCTAAATTAGCGAAACAATTTAGTGTAATATGTATAACTTTCTTTTTATCAGCATAAAACGTATATTCATGAAAGGAATTTTTACCATTACGCTCCTTAATGCCGACATATCACGCAATCCGTAGAATGCTATGCGATAATAATAAGCCCCGCAATTTTCCTTTCGTACTTCATTTACATAAAGGGGCTTAACGAAGGATACTTCAGGCGTATTCGAGATATATCTGGGAACCCTTTAAAACAAAAGGGGATGGAATGACTTACGTGACTGTACCTTTAGATAACGTTATTTTATAAATATAATAAATTTTTTAAAGATACATTTAAGCCTACAGTTCAATTGTTTTTAAAATATTTATGTTTATGGGTGGTTATTGCTTTAGCATTGCAATAAAAGTAATAAAAAATATTTATAAACTATATTCCTATATACCATTATAAAGTATATTTTATTTCATAAGGTTTGAACGAATTTAACAACTTTCACTGATGTTCCCTTTTGAAAGGGGCACAGGCCCGAAAGTAAAAGGATCCATGGGTTGAATGGGATATAAAAACCAACCTTCCTTGACAGGAATGAATGAAAAGGGTTGCACTTTAATCGCAAACTATACAAACTTAAAAAAATTTTATTTTCAGTATTTTGTAATAATAAACCAAATTATTGTGTGGAGTTGAAATATTTTCTTATCACTTTATAGCTATACTATTCTAAAGAAACAGGCTACTTTTACCCCAGAAATATCCATTCTAACTTCGTAAAGTAACATGGGAAAATTTTAGCACAAAAGGGAATGGAATATCAATTCAACATTGGCGCCCCTTTAAACTGCTGGTCTAACGGATCGACCGCCGGTTAAAAATCACGGAGGTCGGTTACATAATATTTCTGTTTGCGAATCTTACGTTTAAATACATCATCATCATCATCCGCCTGCTGGGTAAAAGGCCTCCCCAACCACCACCCACGGGCCTATTCCCTACCGGCCAATTTCAGAATTCTCCCTCCACTTCCGCAAGGCATCCTACACTATGTTTGCCGACCTCGGTCTCACTCCAGAACTTTCCCGGATCGTCGCTCAGCTTTAAACCGCCCTTGCCCCTTATAATCCGGTGGGCTATGTCGGTGACCTGGTTATATATATATATATATATATAATATATATAAATAAAATAAAATAAAAAATCGCCGGGTAAATTCACTTTGATTTTTGTTTTATAACGGGAACCTGCAAACCAACCTTGAGCGACAAAGTAGTTTTCACAATAGTCGGGATCTTTTTTTCCTATCAATAAAAAAATACAATAACGCTCCTCTAAAACGTTGTTATATAATGGATTATTATCACCTGTAAGCTACGTTAATTTATTCATTGCTTATTCTATTACGGCAGCAATTTATATATAAAAAGCGTAATTTACCTTGTGATTAGAAAAATAAACAATATCAAAGACTTTACTGTCAAAATTTCTTAACAAAAGTTTTCTCCTTGGCTTCTCTTTAAACAGTACTATCAAATTTTTTTTTTACAACACATAAACTAATAGGGTAAAGATTATAAAACAGGCCTTATTCAATTATAGTAAAAAGATAAATGATTTAATATGTAAGAAAATATCCATAAGGTTTGTTATATTTTATATTAAGACTTTTAAAATTCACATTTAAATGAGAAGGATATTTATAGCCTAAAAACTCTTTTTAGAGACTTTATAAATAACAAGAAGAATTAATTTTCTTAGTCTCAATATTCAGCTTCTTAGTAATTTAAGTTAAATCCCAGAAACGTCTTAAGCTCTATAAGTCCTAAATATATTTTTACAGTTTATTTCTCGATATAAACTCACCCGTTACAACCGGAGCCTGACATGACAACGACTGACATATCAATTAAGTGATTACATATATTAACTAGCTGTAGCCCGCGACTTCTCCCGCGTGGTAATATATAACTTTACTCGTTATTATTACGTTTATAATGTAAAATCGGCTATTTTTTTAGTGAAAATCCCGTCAAAATAGCATTAAAAAATAATAAAAATATTACATATAACAATGTAAATTATTATTTATACATAATAATCATTTTCTCCAACGGTTACTTTGATGTTACAAGTACAGACTTCAATTGTATTTATTCGTATAGATAACAACAATACAAAATGTTTTCGGAGTCGAAAAACAAAACTAAAGGAAAAGTTTAGCATTAATTTGTTTATTAAAATAAACATACTGCTCAATATACATATACATATTCTTACTTAATTCAATTTGGTAGATAGATATCGTGTAAAACACAGTTATAGATATTATATAACGTAAGCTCAATGAAATCATAGCAGGAATAAAAATGTCTCCTAGGGGAAAGTAATTTCTTTTTATGTGACGTAACAAAAGTTGAAGGGTTTCACTAGTGGAATAAGCGTCAGAATGTTTATGTATAGAGCTAAAACAGACCCGTTGTCATTTCACCTCTTTTTATTATATAACCTTGTTACCGCAACCCTTACCGTGTCCGTATTCTATTTTGAACATAGAGAGGTTTCTTACGAATTGCAGTCCCTCTTATGTTATGTATCTTTAACATAAAAAATTTAAATAATATACTTTTAATGATGAAAATGAATTTTAATCAATAAATATATATTTCTTTCTGGACGCAAATACATGTAAACTTTCGTATTTTGTAAAGTAAATTTACGTGGCATGTAAAATGTCAGTCACCACCAACTCCAATTGGAACCACGTGGTGGGATCGGTCAAAACCCTAATGGATAAATTGTGTTAGGGGAGGCCTATGTCCAGCAGTAGACTATTACAGGCTGATAATGTATGTAGATAGGTAGAAATTTTCAAGAGGTGTTTGGTTTGTTTAAATAGACCATTACAAGCGAGTGGCATCGATACTAACTTCTGCAAAGGTTTATTTTGCAAGAGTTCGAGGGTAAGTTACCATTCCCACAAACTGGGGCCGGAAAAAACTGAACACTGTAAGAAGGTGCGGGTTAGGTATTCTTTAACGTCTCCAAAAAGTCGTTGGGGATCGGTACCGCAAAGAAGTAGTATATAAACACTACTATATTACAGTTGCGGCATGTAGATAGCGTAATATCTGGGTAAACGTATCGTAAAATACCATGTCTAATGGCGGGGAGCGGTCTTGTGACTTTTATGCTGAAGTTCTTATAGCAGGCTGTATCTCTTATCATCAAAATTGTCCTTTTAGTATCGTTTAAATACTGAATTATTTGACAAATTGTACTTAAGATGTTTATTTGAGTTTATTCTTACCAAGATTAGCTAAATCGTTAGTTTGACGTTGTATTAAGAAGACATTAAATTAATAAGGATGACTTATTTTTTTTTCACCGTCATTACCTTTTTAGTATAATTTATACTGAGATAATTTTATTAAAAATTATTATTAAATATCAAATTGAGCCAAAAAGTACAGAACAATATATTATATTTAAAATCTTGCATCGGAAACATCGACATTAACGACAGTTACTTTAATTGTAAGTTATTTATAATTTAAATTTAAATTATTAATTATTCTTAGTTCAGTGACAAAAATAATTAATAAATAACATTATTTAAAAAAATGCTGTTGGAATAGCACGAAGTATGGTAACGCATTTAGTAATGGACTAAAAATTCAATATATTCTGTCTGCGTTATTTTTCTAGAGCACAAAGACAAAATTTTCATCAACCATTTTTCATAAAGGCTGTATAAAAAATGTATGCGCTTCACGTTTATTACATAATCGAGCTACAACGGTATGAAAACGGATTAGTGACGCTTGTTTGGGCATCGAGTTAACGTTAGCCAGGCGCTGACTCTCATTTTACGCACGAGTTGAGATGATATAACACTATTATATGGCAGTTGTGTTCACAATCATAGTTTGTTTGCAAGACATATGTAAGAAAATTGTTTCAAATTATATATTTTTACGTTGAATTAATTTTGTAAGATGCCTTTATAGCAACAGTTTGTTTAATTTTTTTATTTTTATATGCATGAAATTATGTAACTAAATTGAAATCGAACATTGTCTGTGATAAACTACGTTTTGCTCGTATCATAGTACAGTTTCATCAGTCCGCCCACCTCAGGAAGTCGGGTGGTCGTTCTGCACTCGGGTGCGCGGCCGCACTGGGCAACTTCTTGAAGGCTTGCAGTGGCCTCGCGTAATTCTCACGGGCACCAGCTGCGCCTCGCCCGCGCAGATTTTTCATAATATTACTAACGGTGTAGAAATATTATGAAAAATCGTTATAGTTATAGAGATATCCTAAGTTTATAAAATTTACTCTATTACCAAGAATATATGGAAGAAAACTCTTTCTATTTTAATAAATTGTAAACTTTCTCTCAAATATTCAAAGATTGTCCTCAAAAGAGATCTGAAATTATCTATTATTTTTTTTTCGGTTAAATCTCGGTTCTAAAATCGCATCACTAAGGTTTAAACAAACGTGTTTCTGTCTCTATGAAAATTACGTATCGCTTATATAACTTAAATGATTTTCTTACGTTATAGCGTGATACTGAAGTAAGAAGAAGTATAATATATATTTACAATGGAAATTTAATAAAAGATGTCATTAAGTACTATTTAGCTTACCTTATTAAAATTAAATGTTAAAAATATGATTAAATTGTATCTACTTGTCTTGTAATGTGAAGGTGGTTTACTACAATGCAAAAGCAAAAAAATGCTAATTCTAATACCGCGAACGCAATCATCTACAATATAATGGCGCGAAATGCGAAACATAAACTGCGTGCGTAGGTAACGTTAACGAAAACGTTAAAATTCTATTTCGGTTTTATAGACCGCTGCATTCGTCCAGCTATGATTCATGATCACGACGTGAATGCGGATGTTATAGAAAAAAATGTTGTCAACTTGTTTGGATTACAAATATAGATAAACATATAAATTCACGTAATAAAATTTTAATGCATATAGAAAGTGGAAGTTTTTAAAACTGACAACTGTAATTGTCCAAATATTGACTTTCAGCGGTCTGCACACGTGACTATATTTTTCAGATTTAGAAATAAATAAATGTATTCAAATAAGATTTTGTGAAAAAATATTCAGCCCTTGTAAATAATCGTATTAAAATTTTATTAATGATGCCATGAAATGCATGTCCGCTGAGAATCTTTATAAAGATTAAAACAATTTTAATTCTCTTTTAAAACTGCATACAATCAGTGCAATATTTATTCATACATATACACAAGACAAACTTTTAACCTTTATAAATTTGTATTTTGTTTGGTAAAAACTACTATTTCAGATTTAAAAATAGCTATAGCCTTGGATTTTTCATGCCTCAGGAAATCTTTCGAAATGATAATTACATGCCTACAAAGACAGGAGGTAACATGGTGTTAACAAGTGTAGATTAATTCGTTTTGTGGACGCCGATAGCGCCAGACGGTTTTGCGTCTGATCTGCTGTGTATTTTTTCCCTCACCTAGCCATTTTCTCATGTCACTATGGCGTCAGATTCCACAAAGCGACTGATAGATAAGTTATCATTAAAACTATTTGTCTAATTGCCGTACTTCATGCCTATTTGATCCATGGACCACAAAACCTTTCTGGCTTTATCTTTTTAAACGATTGAAGCGACAAGATGAGAGTTATTAATAATACTCTACCATAAAAAATCCGGCATGAAGCGTCTTAAATCTGCTAGTCGCCGCGATGCATTAGATTTAATATCTTACTTACCTTATATTTACGCTGGCTACGGTGCCCTTCAAACCGGTAAACATTAGTCTATACAATTTTGTTTTGAGGCAAAAACAGTAGCGCTCAAATACTTTTCAAGACGGTCCCGGCCCCGGACAGTATAAAGGAGACCTACCACCTTTAATACCAAGCCGTTTTCCTGCTGGTTTGAACCCCCGACCTCCGATTAGTATAGCTATTTTTCCAATATTGCTAAAATACAGCTAAAATAATAAAAATAAAAACTGAAATAAATTACGGCAACACAAAACTGTCATGTGTGTTTAGTTTTTATGTTTCAACTCAATTTTAAGACGTAGACCAACATCTTGAATACCCCAGGTGGATTTAGAAATGAACAGCATATTTTATTTAGGTCTATTTATTTAATATGATAATTATAAGATTAGGACGTGAGTTGTAGGCCTACTATTATTTAATACGTAATTGCCACTAACAATACAGCAATTGAATTCATATACCATTATTAGTCTAACGTAGATCGGACTTTTCCCTAAAATTGCCAACGACCCTTTTTTCTGTGTTTACCAATAAATGTTCGTGTACCAATGAAGCCTGTTATTCACTTTTTGTTTATAACTAGTGACTAACTCAATGCATTTAACATCAGTTAACGTGTTGTAGGTTAATTTAAATTAAATTATATCGTTCAGTTCAAAAGTGTGGCAATACATCTTAATTATAATTGTAGTTTATGCTGTTTACGATAAATTTTAGTCCTATTGCTTCCCTAAAGGCTACTTAACTACGGAAAGCTGTTATGCTTCAAGAGTTCCAGAGAGCAAACATTAAATGTCACACAAAGTAAACCCAAAACTCGCAACAGCTATTTGGATCTCAAACATTTTAGCACATGTGCGAATGGAATATCAACACTCTGCGCAATGTATGTTAGCGAAATAACCATCGGTCCCATTGCGTCCCTTTTGTTTAGGCAATGTTGCTCGTGTTTCATTTCCATGACCCGACTGCCAAATGCTACCTTTGAACTTTTACTCAATGGACACGGATGTATATACTAACTGTTGCCCACCACATTTTCCGCGTGGTAATAGGTAAAAAATATTCTTTTAATTTTACCCAAAAAAAAAGTAGCCTAAGTTATTTCTAGTTACATAAGCTATGTTTCAGAGAGTATCCAGTCAAAATCAAAAAAGCTTTTCCAGAGATTACCCAAAATAGACAGTTTATATTTAATTATTTATCACAATGTTATCATTTAAAAGTCTTTTTAGATGTTACAAACAGACAATCAATTTTTATTTGTCTGTATTGATTTATCAAATCAAATATGAATGTTGTGATTATCAAATGAATAATAACAAAGAAATCCAAACATAAACTATAATGTTTTATAAAAGACAGAGCGTCAACTGCCTTTATTTTTTTTAGGACAGATAATAATAATATAGCTTTCTAATAGTGAAATATTAATTCAAATAGGTTTAGTCCTTTCGGAGCCTATTTCGAACCAAAAATGTTTTCTCTTTAAAATATTACCATCCTTATTCATTCAAATAAAATATTAAACATTATCGTTCGTTTAACCGTTATACTTAGGACCCACGTTCTAACTATTACGGTGTGATATGCACTTTCCGGGTAATCTGCACGCAAATTATTCCATATAGTATATTGCATGCATATTACATATTCATGCTCCTTTGTTACAAAGGATGTCAGCACACTATATGATGTTCCGTCAGTACGTCGACTCGATCGATAGTTATACAATGGGGAGCTTTACAATACTCTCGCCTTACCGGTATTGCGTCTGGTCGTACAATACCTCCCATATAAAAGGAAATGCTTCGGTTTATGCTATAAAGCCATATTACTTGATATAAAGAATAATATGTTTGAGTTTAGATCCTCTAATATTGGCTTCTTACCAATTCTGTTTGGGGTGGTACCACCACGGTGCCTATTTCTGCCGTAAAGTGTGTAAATACTGCTGTGTTCGGTTTAGAGGGCACCTTAGCCAGCGTATTAGCTGAATAAACGAGACGTAACATGTCTCACGTAGGCAGCGCATTGGTGTTACCGCTGATAATGCCGATGTTCATGAGCGTCGGTGATCATTTTCCATCTGGTGGCCCGCCAGCTCATCTGCTTCGGTGGCATCAAAAAAAAAAAAATTTCTTTCTTCAATGAGAAATGCAACACGCAGCGATCTATTTTGTAGCATACGAAAATTAATATTTTTTATCAAAAAGTCTTGGTAAAAAAAGGTGTCCCTTTTTGAAAAGACAGCTTGTGTAAAACCAGGGGCCTGATAATTGTTTACAAGCAAAACTTAACTTGTAATGATGCAGAATTTAAGAGTCGTTAGTTGCAGTTTTTTATTATAGGCAGTGATTATTGCTTGTATTGCTTACTTCAAAGGGAACTTATTGTCTGTTTTGTCAATTCATGCAATGGAAAACCCATCGTTGTCAGTTCTAGTGATGTAATAATTTTTATTTAACTAAAGCATTGTCCGAATTATTTTTAGGCTTAAAGTGTTTATAAAATGTTTTTATCTCAGCATTAAACAGATTATCACTTAAATAATTTAATACAATGCAGTCGCTGTCCTTTTTCTCACATATTAATACGTATATTATAATTTAAATGTAATTAACCTTAAATAACTGTCGCTATTTTCAAGGTCCCATCAATTCTACGTTACATAGAAGGTTGTGATGCTCAATTAAATCTAGCAGTTATAAAAACGGTAATTTTGGCAATTTTATCGGTAATCAAATGACAAACCTCTAAGAAAATAATTATTATGATTAAAATATATATATTAGCATCCGTTATTATGACGATTATACTCAAAGTCCTTAAAAGTTATACTTTTGCTTCACCTGTACTTATCAAATTTATCCAAATAAACTGCTTCATATACTTTTGAAATTAAACAGTAACAAACGTAAATACGTCCACAAACGTTCGTATTTATATTAACTAGTAAACTAGCAACCGTGGGTTTATGTCCATAGGGATGCTTTGATAAATTCAATTAACATCGCAGCCTACGTCTGTAGCTCGACGAAAAGAAATGTTATCATTATTAATATACATTCATTATAATACAAATAAAAGAAACAGAACTATGTAAAGATATATGTAAGTTATTTAGATAAGTAATTTGTATTCTGGAATATGTGTATAGCATATCTAATTATTTATATGTACTTTTCGTCATTTTTCTCACTACGTTTATTTTTCGTTTGGTTCAGATATATATGACAAGCTAATTCCGTATACAATTTTTGTTTTTTGTAGCTACACATAGATATATACGTTTCTTTTCTTAATTACATGAAATTAATTACGTGAACAGGGTACAACTAATTGCAATTGACGTCCTAAAAGTCTCTACGAACTTCAACTCACATCGCTTTGAAAAGAAAAATGATAAAATGGTCTCTCCCATGGCACTTCGTATTTTAGTGCTACACATTTATAAGCAAACAGCGGGGAGAAACGGCCGCAGTTGAGTTATTGAAATGCAAATACGGGCTCGAAATAGACGCAAGTTTCATAAGGAGGGCGTGTAAAACAATGGCGGGTTTCAGCAGGGTGGGTCGATAATGCTCCTCGCAACAGGTGCGCCTACAAGACGATTTCACAATACGACGGTTAGCTTTATAACTAGACCGCAATAACCATAAATTTTTATTGTAATAACTAATAGGTACTTTGTAGCAATAGGGATAGCTACATTTTTTATTTAAGCTACGTAGAGATGACATTTACATACTTGTGACTTTTATTACACTATACGATGTGTACTACTGATGTGTTTATTTTTGATTGCACAATATGATTAATTCGTTTGTTTCTTGCGCGCAATAAACTCACCTTTTTTATTGAAACTGGTAATCAATAACAATAGATAATTTGTAGCCATATAGTTAGCTACATCTTGTTATTGGCATGTACTAAGTAGAGATGGCTAAATACTTATTACTTTTATCACACTACATTGGTGTGTTTCCGTTTCTTTATACAATATGAAGGTTGGGCCTCAGATCCAAATAACCAATGCTTTTTTATGTAACTAGTAATCAATAATAATGGATACTTTGTAGCATTTATATTACATTTCATTGAAATGTTTGTCTTAAAAAAACAAACTTGCACATTTTAAAAACAAAATGTTTTATGCATGAATTTAATAAATTTTTACCGAAAAACACTTGATTTTCCTTTTTTCAATATAAAAAAGTATCTTTAAAATTTATACAATCGTAAAATATAATATTATCAATGGTCAGAGGATCATGGTCACGCAATAGTGTTGTTGAAATTTATTGGCAAACAAATTTTTCTTTTTTACTTAATTAAGAGTTCTAATGAAATGATTTCTACAACGTGAAAAAAAAAATATTTTTCGAATACTGGCAATAATTTTGGTAACGAAATATCGGCACTAAAAATTATATTACAAAAAATGCTACCTGCATTATAAATAGATGGACAATAGAATTCTCCTTGGTTTCGTAACGTAGTTTAACATTCAAAGACAGGAGGTAATGTGAACAACTGAAAGTGATTAAAATTTCAAAACAAATTAGATTGGTTGTCACGTTGGTCGGTGATGAAAAGGGATTTTTTATTAATCCAAAAGGACAGTTAAGGTGATCTTTAATATATTACAAGAAGTTTTGGTCTCATCCCTTGTTGTTTGATTCTTGCTCTAAGTATTTTAAGGTGGTTTGCGTTTCGACGTGTAATGATGTGGAAATATTATATCATTTGTCATTAGTGATATATTTCCAAAAAAATAATATACCCTTTTTTTAAAACTTTATTATAAGTTCCAAGATTAAAGGTAATTTTAAGTTATAAATTAATTAAAAAAAAAGTTATGAGTTAAATGTGATGTTAATGTGTATAAATTTATTAATTTTTAAAATTTAGTTCTCATATGTGGAATAATACAGGAAAAAGTCCGATCAGTTCCTAATCTATCATCACAGCCTATTAAATCCGTTGGTCTCCAAAAGGTCTTTTCAGTTCGCTTCCAAAATGTCTCCCTACAACCCTTTTTCCCTCTTGGCTTGCATGCTCCTAACTTCAATATATATTCCCGGGTTAGTCATATTCATTGAATATCAGCATCATAAACTAAAAAGTTGTCACAGAAGCAATTCAATAAAATTTTGTTAAAAAGTATTTCAGTTACTGTACATTACAATTATGTTAAATAAAAATAATACTAACAAAAGGAATATTTGTTATAATTAACAAGTTTTTTTAATTATAAAAACTTTCATTCCATAAAAATAAGCTAATTGCCAGCAATTTTTATATGTACAATACTTGGCGGATGACATTTAGGCTGGACGACATTTAATATTTCCCTACTGCGTATGGACACTATCCTTACCGAAAATCAAAGTAGAATATAACCATGGGAAGTGGGGGTCCCAAGTTGTCGTTCTCTTTTTTGTTGACGTCCACTCCGCCTCAGAAAGACCCTAACTGGACAAGGCAAACCATCAAGGACTCTCCAACTTTAGGGGAATTTTCGCGGTACCTCTTGACCTACATTATTTTAGGTAACATTCATCAGTTTTTCTGTTAGTGAATAACAAATCTCCAATATCTGTAAAGGTATTCATTTTATCAAAATCGCGTGTATGACACGTTTTATCTATAAGAATTTTTTAACTTTTATGTAAACTTTCACTGTATCGCCTTTATGAGACTGTGTTAAGTGAGATTTAAATTTGTCACATTACAATTTTAAAACATTTTTGTGTCAATTAAAATTGTTGTTATTGTGACTTATTCCTAAAACATACGTTTATGCTCTCCCAGACTTTTTTTTAGGTCATTTCAAGAAGCTATGAATTAAACTATGGAGAACATAATTTATATTTATTTAGTTTGAGCCGGCGATTGCAATTTAGGCAAAGATATGTGTAGTTCATTAAAAATGTAGTAAAAAATGTTATGTAAGTAGAAAGAAAATGGCAGTTTGCAAGCTGTTCCAGCTCGAAAGGCAAAAACTCTTAGATTAATAATCGTATAATGTGTAATGCTTATTGTTACAAATTATAATAACTACGCGAGTCTGACCGTGGGATGACACCGGTTTTTAAAAATTGGCATTGAATTAATTAATGAATCCTGGAACGTATCTCAGCAAAACAAAAACTCTATACTCTCTGTACTTTACTTTGTCCTGTGTTAAAAGTTTGTTAGCAATTATACGCATTTTTTTAATGAGCCTCAAAAAGGAGATTCAAAAATTAGCAACAATATTTTTGTATTCAAATTTGTACTTTTTTTTTTTATCCTTGAGTAATCTTCCAGACTCATGTCTTTTACTAAAGATTAGCCATCTAACACAAGGTTCTGAAACTCCCGTCCCCACGAACTAGGTGGCCCCATTTTTTGCTAAAAATGGAGGCCACACTACAGAAGGTACGTGAGTTAGGCATTGGTTATGTCTCCTAGGATCGTCGGATCGGTTTCGGACCGGGATGCCGACGGTCTGGCGACTGTATTAATCGATTGCTGGGGGCGGTGAGAACCGCCCTGGAACGCGGGTGTATCTAGTACACGCGGTGTGTGTGTGTCGCTGTGCTCGTAAGCGAGGGCGAACTACAAGGGTGTGTGTGCTATCCCTACTTGTGTGGTGTGTAGGGTCTAATGTCGGGACCCCCGTT
The DNA here is from genome assembly GCA_029286875.1 of Lamproptera curius. NCBI lineage: Eukaryota > Metazoa > Arthropoda > Insecta > Lepidoptera > Papilionidae > Lamproptera > Lamproptera curius. The sequence continues at coordinate 29,821 of JAGSMT010000039.1, read as the reverse complement.
GGGTCCGGAGTCTCAGCGACCCCTTCCTCGTCCGGGTCAAGAAAGAACGTTTCGTGGTCGACGCTTTTGGCTAGACGCGTTTGGATCAGCCGTATACGTTGCTGCTTTTACCAGCAGAGGGTTGCTGTGGTTGACTACTTTATCTATGTGTTTGCGAGTTAACTTTTAGAACTGTTAACTGTTAAAGTGCTCCGGAGTGTCAGACAATTTGACGTCGCTGTGTAAGTCTACATTTCGTTGGTACCACTGCGCCCTAGTGGCGCGGCGGATAATTGTTTTGAACTACTTGTAGGTTGCTTTAGGAGTGTGGAGGATGCGTGAGCGAAAGGTTTGGCATGCATAAGCCATGATTGGTCGAATACATACGCTTGTGCAATAAAAGTTTATATTTTAGCGACATTTTTGACTGTTAGAATTCGTTGGGTGATAGAGTCTAGTCAAACGAGACAAAGCCTTTCTCCTAACGTCCTGAATACTGACTTTTGAACGACATGTTGCAGTCGAAGGTCACGCCTGGTATTTGGCCTTCCTTTCCCTGGGATCGGTTGGCCGTAAAGTTTTAGTTGCCCTAGTGTCTGGTGTCGGCCAGCGCGTGGCCTTATCCTGACGCCTGGGTTGAGGACCGGGGGTATCGTGTAATCACGACGTAATCTAGACCGATGAAGTGTGTTGCTACACTTTTGATCGGGATTGCATCGATTCTCCATTTACGAAACCATTCGCCTGTAACGATTGATCGCGTTCTGGAGCTTTTTATAGATATAGTTCGGTCTAAGCGACGAACAATGAGAAACGTGTCATCGGCGAAAAATGCAGATTGACATCGTCGGGCTTTGGAATGTCGCTCGTGTAGAGCGCGAATAATAAAGGTGATAGGACCGATCCTTGAGGGACGCCCGCTTGGAGCGGACGGCTCGTGGACAGGGTGCCCTCGACTCGATATCGAGAAGAGCGATTTGACAAGTAGGCTTGGATGATGTGAACCAGCCTGTCCGGCACTTTGAGAATGTACAGCTTGTAAATCAAGCCGTTGTGCCGAGACTTTGTCAAAATGCCTTTGCGACATCAGAAGACAGCCCTGTGATACGGGGTTTGGGTTGGTGAAGCCATTCAGAATGAATTCCGTCAGGCGATAAATTTGGTCGGGACACGAGTGCTTCGGACGAAAACCGAGATTGCTCGTCTGGGATGAGGGTTATTGGGGAAGTGTGGTCTTTCAACCGGAAGGGAATTATGCGTTCATATAGCTTGCCCAAGCAATTGAGCAAGCTAATGGGACGATAACTCGTAAGGTAGGTTAGAGGTTTGTTCGGCTTGGGAATACCGATGACGATGGCTTCTTTCAGGCATCAGGAAAGGTACAAGTTGATAGTAAAATATTGAAAATGTTGACCAATACACCAGACAATAGGGCCCTGGCAAGTATTTTAGAGTTCTATTTGAGATACGGTCTGGGCCAGGTGCCGACCAGGGTTTAAGACCCATAATAATATCGCAGAACCTCCTCCAGGGGTCACTGGCTTTAAATTATCGCCCTCTGGTGGTAAGGCAGCCCTAAGTTCGACTAGACGGTCCACCTCCGATAGGTGGGCCCGCGTCGCTCATGTGCGCGAAGTGGCGTACATTGCTCTTCTAGCGTATCGGCTAAGCATTCGGCCTTTCGAAGTCATCAGCTAACAAGCCCCCGGTTGGCTTTGATAATGGCGGCATGGCGTCGCGGGATCCGACTTCATACGTCGAGCCAATTGTCAGATAGGCAGTGTGCGATGGCTCTAAGTCTTCACGTCAGACTTAACCACGATTCTTTGCGGTGTAATTCTATCCTGTCTCTGACTTCTAACTGAAGTTTCCTAAAGCGAAATCGATTTGACTCGGACGGATAGCGATAAAACGCCCGCTTGAGTGTATTTTCTCTCTTATCAGACATCAGAATACTGAACGGCAAGCCAAAGTTGCGGTCACCCGAAACCTTGACTGTCCTTTCGAGGTCGTCGATGGCTGATAGAGATATGCGTTATGATACTGTCGATGGCAATATACGCTTTGTCTACACTATCAATAACCTCCGGTAAGGTTAGAGCAACTTTGGGGTCCATAGCCTTGAGTTTGCGTTCAAGACAATGCCAATTTGTTACGGTTTTGGTCGTAGGGACCGCACCGGCGCCTTGGCCCAATTTGAATAAGACCGGCAGAGTGGTCAGAGTCTAACTCACAGAGTGCCTCTATCGATACGACATCGAGCGAGACGTCTCTAACTAATATGCGGGTCTATAGTGCTGGGAGCGCCTATGCCTAAATCTAAGTATCTAGTTGGGGTCCCGGGAGCTATTATGTTTTATGTTGGTGGCTCCTGAGTTCCAACAATTTATTGCCATTTGTTTTTAATAATGAATTCCAGTCGGGATTTTATAATTTAAAGTGCCTGCGATAATGGTTGATGGGCCTAGGCCGAAAGCAGCTCTAGGTCCGGATCTAAGTAACCCGAGGACGATACACGGAAACAAGTAAAAGCGGTCTGTGGCCGGTGGTGCAATCTGACACCTGTCCCCTCTAAGTTAGTTAGTGTGGGTATATCTAATAATTGCGATATGTGGTGACCTTTTATAGTATTCAATTATTGCCACCTAAGCGGTCCTGACAACCTATCTTTTCTAATAATGTAAGCCACTGATTCTAGGATTGGCTATTAGGTTTTAAAAGGTCTCTTCACAAAATATGTCTATATATAATCCTGCAAGTATTTGGCAATTTCGGATCCTGCTTCTTAAAACCGTTTGCGTTAAAATACGATACGACTAGAGAGCGCGGTTTTGCCCTACCTAAGTTGGGCCATCTTAAAAGGTTAACCTACTTGTTTGTGTCTGTTTTCGGTTCTTATTTAAATTTACTTGGTGCGTCTAGAATTTCGGGTTTGAGCAAACAAGACGTTTTTTTTTCAACTGGGCTGATTGCCGGTTCATTTTATGGTCCAAATCTTATAACTTGAACATTTTACTTTTGTGCAATTCGAAGTATTTCGAGTTAAGTCCAACGGGTTGGCGGACGGACGTAATTCCGGGCCCTTTGTGTTATTGTTTGGCGGCGGGTGCCAGGTTTTGCTCGCTTTTGGGACCCACCTGGTCGGTTCCCTTCACAGTTGTTGCCGCCCGGCATTGGGGACGGCGACGGATTTTTAATTACAACTGGCTTTGTCCGACTCTTTGCCGGTGCGGGTGCGGGAAAAGCTCCTTCCGCCGGCCGGGAAGGGAATTCCGCGGAGTTCCGCGGAACTAAGGCAGATGGCCCGGTTGTTTTGGGTGCTCTCGAGCAACCCCTGTAACTAACCGGGTGACCTACGTTTTCCAATTTGCGCAGGGGCGGCTCGACCGAATCTTTTTGGTCTTGGGGGCTGTGATGGCCGGGCATTTCACACAACGTGCCCCGAAGCAGTTGGCGTTTTTTTGTCGAAAATGTTGGCGGTTATGACCACTGCGCGACTAAGGCCCGGTCTTGCGTGGGTTTCAACCCGTAAACCGGTTAATTTACATATTACCTTTGGCCGGGGTTCGTCTTGGCGTCTGACTGGCCGAATGACACGGGACAGGTGGAAATTCTGGGCCTACGGTCGGTTGGGGTTGTCGCAGACGGCGACGGCGTGGGTGATTTTTGGGTGTGACGGGTATGGGTGGCGGACGCGGCCTTTGCCTTCAAACGGCGACGGTAACCAGCGTTCAAGTTGTACCACTTTGGCACATGTGGTATTACCATGATATCATGTTTTAAATACACTAGAGCCTGCTTTACTGCTAGATATACACATGTAACTTGCATCCAATACACTTGTATTATGTTCAGGACTGTCTCCATCACGAAAACAAGCTTAGTTTCTTTTTAAAAGTTACAAATAAATATAAATTGTGTATAATTTCAACCAACATCATTATAGGTTGTTGTTAAAAGGCTTTAAATATTCAATAATTTAAATCATCTACCAAATTGTTAGACCTGTGTAGTTGAGATGTCAGTCGCTTAGTGCATAAAATATTTATTTCAAAACAGATAGATTCAAAACCGAGTACAAGTTTTATAAAAATACGGAGCAGAAGAACAAAGAAGTTGAATTACCAAATAAATTGACCTATCCTTTAAGTTGAATATAGCAAAACTATATTGTTTAAACTTTTTCAGTATTTTTAATACATTCGATTCGTATAAATAAATACATTTTAAAACCTTTCTCTTTAATGGGTTAAGCTGTATAAAATTTCATACGACACTATACTCGCACAACTATATCATATTTTGAAGCGTAAGCTGTAGTCACACAGGCGCCGGTAAGCCCATGACCTCATTACGTTGCGAGGCGTGGGCGAAGATACCCTTATCACGTTAAATATGCGTCCGCGTTAATCAGCTATGCGCTAATTCGGGGAATTATCTTGGTATCTTCAATATTCAAAGTCAAGGCGAATTCGGAACATATTAAAGTTATCATTGTTTTCATAGTTCATTAATTCATCCTCATCAGCCTGTGTTAGTCCACTGCTGTATTTAGGCCTCCCCTAATGCATGCCTTATACATGGGGTGGATATGGGCCGTAGGCCCACCATGCTAGACCAATGCGGATTCGTGGGTGGACCGACCTTTTACGTGCCTTACTTTTCAAACAATTGGGTAATCGGCTCAAATTGTTCTAATCATGGTTGTTATCCAATTCTTTGAATTATAGTACGAGAGCTTTATTTATTACTCCAAGGAAGCGCTAAACAGTAACTGCACTCTTTTCAAGCGTACGAATCATAAATTTCCTCTCAGAACACTCGAGATACAATAAATCTTTCGAATGTTCTTTGGATACGGTTCAGTAAATCTCGGCGATTCACATACTTAATGAATAGCCTTTAAAGCTGAAACATTATTTTTAACATCTTCTAATGGCAATTATTCTTCGTAACCAAGAGTAAAAATATATATTTACCTGCACTGCACAAGGAACACGATTGTAATGTTGCTATATAAGCTCTTAATAACACTGTTTATATCGACCTCCAAATATAGATATAAGTTGAAACATTATCCGCAACGTTAAGCTAACAAAAATACACGTTTACGGCTGCTATCCATCTTCAAGCCACGATAGGCACTAAATGCTTACTATCGCCTATAAATCTCGTAGCTCCTATTCAGAAAACGAGAACCGAGCTATAAAAAACTTATAATAATGGATATACGCGAGTGTTTTTGATTGTATCCTTTGTGATCGCAGCGCCATCTGGGTGAAAGATATTTTCTATTCTTTTTTAACGTTACTTTTATGTTATAACCAGTACTCGTTTGCGGTTTTAGTATTATTAAACTTTTTGTAGTTTTTTTATGATTTCACGTGTTTAAAATACACTGAAAAGGATTTATGTAACTTAATATATTTTTAGTAATAACACCGTTTAATACAGTGACAAAAATTAGAAGTAATTCGTCTTAGCTAAATTATACTGTGGTACAATAATAATATGATTGTTCCCTCTGCAAAATTATTTTTAAATTTTATTATCAGATTTTATAATGATAATTCGAGAATTCATCATTCAGCGAGATGATGAATTCTCAATTAAATTCAATCCCTGCTAAATTAGAGCCATTATAAAGAAAAAAAATGATGAAGTATATTACCATATTTTTATTAAAACGTAGACTCATTCTAATTAACGAAATATAGGGAAAATGGATGATTTTGAGCAATTACATTTTTATAATGTCAAATATGTAAATTTTTGCTCTGTCCCCAAAGAAAAAGATATTCAATTATTGTACTTACTCTTTTAACAAAATAAAAATAATTTCCCAAAATATTGCTACTTAAATCTTTAATAAACCTTTTTAACTACTAATTTATAAGTGTCTGTCGTTACAAGTAGTAAACGAAAGTTAAGGTAATGCGGAAGTTAGTGACAGGTTACATTATGCTAGTACTATTTATTTATTTATTTTATTGACGCAGCTATTATACATATTAAATCCACTTTTTACAGATTTATTGCGTGTAAATGTTAAGATTATGTCGTATTAAGATTTTGGTTTCTTTTTACCAGAATGTCTTGGAATGTCGTAACTGGAGCCGGTTGAGGTGAGAGCAGTGAGGGGGAGCAATGAGTGCTCCTGAACCTTTGGTTTTGCAAGCGCTTCAAGGGCACACGGACCAGAGTGACAAGTGGCCCGGACCTCGTGTGGTGAAGATTTATATAGCATCACCGTACAATGGTAAATTTAATTTATAAACATTTATTGTCGATATTGCTATTAATGTTAGTGTCTTTTCTTAGTAGTCGTCATCCTTAATTTACTGAAGGTCGTCTAGTCTAACGGAGCTATGAAACCATCACTCGTCGTCTTAGAACCTGTGAGGAATCTCTGTTTTGGATCGATAAGCATTTGTAAGATAAAGGTCGGTATAGATTTGTTCCACCCATCGTGTGTCCATTAAATTGCCCGCATCAAGACACGTCCACGTGCTATTTTGCCATCAACCTTATCGATCACCATCAGCTTCTAAAGATTATCTGGATTTTTTCCGAAAAATATGGCTGAAGTACTTCAAACGCTTTTAATACATTTCAATGTCAGTAAAATAGAAAGTCTTACATCCCAATTATACACAAATTTAACATAACCGTACACTGAACATGTAATACAATATATAAATTAACTAAGTCGGTAATATTACAAAACTCAAATAGTTAGGCATGAATCTTGTGCATCGAGATAAATATGTACGTACTTGTACGTACGTATTCATTTCAATGCATGTATATACGTATAATAGGCCGAGAAGAATGAAAATATAGATAAGGGTGCCGATTGTAGACTGGTTCATGTTCATCGATATATAGAAAGTATAGAAATAACAATAGCACAGTGTACTAAGTAAAAAGCATACATTCTGTGTTATTCAATCAAATATGGCTATCTGTTATTCCTCTATTAAAAAAGAGGAACAACTAGTATCGTTTTGATATCGTCGGCGGGTAAGGCTTCTTTTCAAACAAACGATGTATCGATCCAGTCCAATCATTTTCAAATTAAAAATACATCTACTGGAGGTTAACTTAAATAGTCGAAATGAACAACCTTGGTATTGTTATTTAGTTACAAGATAATTATTAAACTCTTAGAAGAAGATAGTCAAATACTCGTTTATTTTTTGGTACTAATAATATGATCTCATCGTCATTTTTAGAATCTTTTCTTTCTGCAGAATTCCGTGAAGAAAGACGTCACCTTCTTGAGATGGTAGGACCGGAGTTGCAAGCAACTTACGATGATCGGCACATTGAGGTATCGTTTTAGAGTGTATTAATAAAAAGGGGATAAATAAACAAAGATCTTTCATATATTTTTTTAAAATATATTCGTGTAGACATCTGGACAACATAACAATAGATATTTAGGTACTAAAAGAAATAACTATAGTACATAAAATTTATTTCTTCTGCTTTGTATTGGTTTATTAGATAACATTAAATTCAAATTGAACACATTTTACATTTAGAGAATCAATTATTGTTTGTAACAAGTTTTCTTTTTTTCCTATTTATTTTTCTAAAAACAAAAAATAATTTTTCAATAACGTAACATAATCTTTTAAAAGGTTACATAAACAAAATACTTTGATAAATACCTACTTTTGGTGCAGCAGGATACGGAAAACTACTTAGCATTAAAAAACACTTCTAGATCGAGTTTGTGGATATGCACTACGGCACCGACGGCAAAGATGAAACTAATCCCGCTCTTCTGCGACATCATCTGAAAGAAATCCAATGTTGTAATAATACTTCAAAGGCTGGTTATTTTCTTGTAAGTGTTGGAATTCTCAATAACTTCGGTGACTTTTAAGACATCCAAAAAAAATGATCATCAAAATATTATTTTTTATAATTATATATCGTTAATTATCCCTTAGTGCTTTATCGGTGGCGACGTGTCACAGTATCAGCCCGTTCTACCCTTTAAAATCCCAGTGGATATTTTTGAGAAGCTCGTTAAAACGGATTCAGCCCAAGCTGCACTCATTCGTGCTTGCTACAGATTAAACAATAACACGTACCAACTGGAAGGTGACGATAAATGGTATGAAAAAATGGCGTGTTGAATAATTAAATATTTCTTAATATCTTGCCAACTTGCCAGCACCATTTTTTTTTATTAAATCTAATAATATTTCGTTGTATGATTAAAATAAAACATAACTAAAGAGATAACAAGAATACAAACATCAGTGGCATTTCAATATAATTGTTGTGAAAAAAATCAAAAGTCAGGTGTTTTTATTATTCCTCGATTAAAATCAAGTATGCCCTTTATTTTTAGATTAAAGATTTTATTAGCGGTTATTTCGTTGATTCTCTGTATTTTTCTTAAATTTACATAATAATTGATAAATGGTGTTTTTGCATTTTAATAAAAATAAATTTTGTAGTTGCTCCTTTACGATTTGAATTCCGTATGATTTAAATATTATTATATTATACTATCAGGTTTAGCGATTTAATAGAACGTGAAGAACAACGCAAACACCTATTAGTGATTGAGAAGGCTTTTAAGACACTAGCGCTGGAAACCTTAGATGATACTGACAAAGTAGCCGACTTATTTCGAAGCGCGACTGAAGTAAAATGTGAAACAGCTTTAGGTATGAATAAAATTCAGAAACATCTAGGTATATCATTTTTATTAATATACTTTACAATAACTAAACATTCTAGATCTCTTGGCGAATGGAAAACATCCAAAAGGAATGATAGCTGTTTTAAAAGATTTGCCTGACCTTGAACATGACGATTCAAAATTGACTATATTAGCACATAGCAGGTTAAAAAAATTACAAAGAAAACTTGAAGAAACCCTGCCAGAAAGTCACGTTGTAAGATTAGAGTATGTATACAAACAACATGTTCAAATGAACTGTAATGAAATAAGAGGTGTCTGAAAATATTATTAGTATCGATTTCTTACAGAGTGCCATCAGCTGATTCATCTAGGACAGATGTAGCTTCTGATAACGACGAAAAACTATCGCCTTTTAGAGATAGAGTTCAAGAAGTAGTAAGTGGACTAATTGACGATAGTTTAAGTACTGAACCCGATCAAGGAAGAGGAAGGAAGAAGACAGTGCAGGTAAGTCTCTATAATACTAAAAGATATTTTAAGTCATCATGAAATTATAGTTTATTTAATTTATTTGCAGGAAGTTTTCTTAGAGCATATAACTCACCTTAGGATATGTATAGAACACAATTCACTTTACAAGGTGACGGTTAAACAATTGGAAGACACGGCAAAAACGATCCTTAATACCGTTAAAGAGAACTATGAAAACCGATGCAGACATCCACCCCTATTGATATATGGTCCAGACGCTTCGGGCAAAAGCACTTTGCTAACTCATTTATATTTCAAATGTGAAGAACTTTTGCGAGACCTGTGTTAAGGATTATACGATTTTCTGCGTCTACGCCTAGATCAGCGTATAATTTAGAATTACTTAGAGTGATGTGCCAACAGATATCAATAATTTTAAATATACCGGAAGGATATTTACCGAAAGATGCCAGTTTTGATCCTCTTTATATAAATAATTGGTTTCAAAGTTTACTAAGACGGTGTGAAGATATGGAAAACGAGGTTATGCTTATATTTATTGATAACGTGCACAGAGTAAATCCATTAGAATGTGATATTGTTACTGGTCTTTCTTGGTTACCAATGTCTTTACCGAGAAACGTTTTTCTTATTTGTACCAGTGCTGTGGCTTTAGAACAGCTACAATTAACCCCAGCTCAGAAAGAAAAGTTTAAAATTCAAAATTGCTATTACTTATTGGATGCCGTGGAAGAAACTTCCGATAATCATAGCTACGGAGACTACATAGATGGTGCCTTTGATAATTTAGAAGCGGTTTTTGGAAATAAAGCGTTTAGTAAATTAGCTGGTAAGCTCAAATGCAATAACAGTTTATTAAGTTTATAATCTAAAGACCTGTATTACTATTAATAAGTTATTTTTTTAAGGTTATATCACTTGTTCAGAATTTGGCCTTACTGAACTTGAACTTTTGGAACTTTTAATGCCTACTAGTAATAGCGACGCAATAATAACGTTACAAGATGCCAACTATAACTTCTCAACATTGTGCGTCACTAAATATATGATGGGTAAGTAATATTGTACATTATATAAAATTTTAATAAATCGTTTAAACCATATTTAAGTTTGATAAGAATATTTTAATTCAAATTACTTTAGTGACAATTGCATTTGAAATATTATTGAAATAAATTAAAATTTATCGATGGCTTTAGTTGAATACTTGATTTAAACGTTAATAGTCCTAAGTACAAACTGCTATGTTTCGGAATTTGTATCGCGTACCCAAAATGTTTTATTGTAGCATACGCTTTAAAAAACTATTCTGCCTTTAAGCAATATTGCAAAACGCAATAAAACAGTAAATATAAATAAGCTATTTCTTGTTAAACAATTAAAACTTTGCACTAATAATATTTTCCCTGAACGGCTAAATTCACGTAAATCGGTAACGATGCCCAGTAATGTCTGACATATTGAAGGTTCTTCATCAAGACGAGTGGGTCCATTGCGCGCAATAGCCCGCAGTGAGAGACAGGAAGCGACCGTGAAGGTATCCTACTCGTCCTGATGAAGGGCCTCATAGGTTCGGCACCGATACCCATTTCAAGTGCGTTCAGCCGTTTATACAATATTTTATTCTTTGTTTTTTTACTTTATATCTATATCATATATTGTTTGCTTCAGATTCTTTAATATTGGAGAATGTGGTATCTGGTCGGTGCACGTGGCGATGGCGTGCAGCGGCAGCAGGGGCAAGAGCAAGGAGGCGTTATGTCAGGGTACAAAGCGCATTACGAGATGTCCATTCGGACTTGGCCGCATTACACTTTGCCAATTTTCTGCATGAATCTGATGACACCGATACATCAGAGGCTCAGGAATTAGGTATTGTGTGATAAAAAAGCAGTTCACTAATTAGGGATATAATGTTTGCCTATTTCTAAAACTATTAATGTTATTTCTTGGGTTCTTTTAGTTCCAGAGATATTGTAATGTATAAGTGATATAGCGTTTCTAACTGAAAATCTCAAATAAACATTAATAAATGTTACGTTTTCATTAAATATCGTTTTAAAAATTTTACCCATGCATGTGAATAATTTAGGAAACATAATAATAAGCAATTTAAAGATAAAAAAGATAATAATATTTTCTTAAAAGTTAAAATATATACGCATTGGTCTAAAGGTTAAAATTAACACGATTTAATGAATATATGACTAAATTCATTCAAAACCGCAGTACACATTTACTACGATGATAAATTTATTACATATAAATTGTGCTGTCAAATAATGTCTCACAAATATCCTCTTATTTAAATTATTTTCAACATCAATTTTTTTACGACTTACTTCATGAACTATTTGAATTTGGGTGCTTGTAAGTCAGTTTAATATTTTTTAGGTTGCGTCGATGATGATGACGCACTTCTCGACTCGACACCATTCCACTCGGCTACTAGAACTGCAGCCGCCTTTACACAACGCCATGTAGAGGAATCGTGGCTACATCTTTTGTTAGCTGGAGATTTTTCAAAACTAAAAGATCTAACAGTTTGCAATTTTGACTTCTTACTTGCTGCGGTAAGTTATTTATTTTAATATTGATTGAGAGTTTTGTCAGAAATAAAAATAATAGATTGTAATTCGATAACAAAAGATGATTATAGTAAAAAGAAAATCTTGAAGTTGCTAAAACCATAACTTAGTAACAAGTTTAATATTTAAAAAAATAATGTTAACTTTAATTGAATCATTAAACTTTTCATCATATATTTGTGCAGGTGCAAACCGTAACGATATCTTATTTGCGGTGCATATTGGAGCATGTCAGATGCTATATATTAGATCGTGATGTTGAATTAGTCTATGGGGCTGTTAGAAAATCGAGCGACATTCTCACTCGAGACCCAATGCAATTGGGAGCGCAGGTAATAACTTCTGTCAAGATGTATGATATTTTATTCAGTTTTCTGCAGTTCAATAGTATGTTTGATGTTTATTGCATTACCATACTCGCCTTAAAATGTTTCAATTTTGATATATGAATTCAAATGGAATTTGTGTTGTAAACACAATTTCTACATGAAATAGTGTCTGTCGTGTCTTTTCCTGAAAGTTATAATTTTATTATATAAAGTTAAGTTCCAATTTATTTTGCCCTAATATCATAATTGTCCTATATTAAATCTATCAATGTATGGAATTCGACTTTGAAAATTATAAAAGAAACTTTTGTACAAATAACTTAAAAATTGAAGTAAAAAAAAAATTTTCCTAGATTATAGCTTGGCTTAGACCTGCAATAGCAAGACGTGGCGTTCTCGCAACTTTGGTGACAGCCGCGATGGCTTGGTGTGATGGGTATGACAAGCCCTTACTTGTCCCATTAAATGGATGGTGAGCATTAAATTCCATAAACCGTGTTTATTATTAAATAATTCAAATTACGTTTTCTTTATAATTGTTACAATTTTCTTGAATAATTGATTTAACTTTTTATATAAATCTACCATAATAAACCTAAATTTTTCAAATAATATGCCCAATAACTTTAACACATAATATTTTTCTTATTCTGAATGACAAATAAATAATAAATATTTATTTGTCATTCAGAAGTACTATCTATAATACTTAATATTAGCTTCAAAAAGCATAATATTCTTAGCTATTTATAAATGAAATATACAAAAAAGTTATGGTTAGGTAATAGTATATTTTAATGTATAAAAATACTATTAACTGTTTTTTAAAATTATTATTGGCTAACCATACATCATGTTGCAGTAATGCGTGGCGTTCAACCGCCTAGGGCTCGTCACGCATGGTATCAGGTCAGCATCCGTGTGCTGGACATCAGCTGACCCAACTCGGCATCGTCATGCAAACTAGGTTCCATCTTAAGGTAGCATCTTTGTGTCTGAACTACATCAACTTGGTCTATCTGGAATGATTTAATTCAAACTTATGTTGATTCTTTCATATAAAGTTATAAGAATGGTCATGATTTTTGATAATATTATTATGTTTGAAGTCTAGATCAGACAATAACTATTGAGTTGGATATTGAAATCAATGATCAATTATTAATATGACAACTAATTTAAATTGATCTATTCGATAAATAAAGTTATATAAAATCCTTTAACTTGTTTTGTTGTAAATGATCATTCACAATTGAAGCTCTAAGTAGAACTTAGAAAATTAATCATTTTTTCCGAATGTCAAATCTACATGATTTGATAGTAATTTTATCAATCCAAATGCAAAGCTTGAACAATTTAAATTGATCTATGAACGTCGAAGTTTCAAACATTAAGTTAGTTTAATTTCCTTTAACTTTGAAGGTTTTAAATTTGATCAATTACAAATTGACTAATCTTAAAACTTAGAAACACTCTAATTATTTCTTTCACAGAACTACTCAGTAGCCTAGTGGTATGATAGTGCGAATTCCTTAATAACCAGAAGTCGGTCAAACTGCGGACAAAACATTTTTTTCCTATGATTAGCGATTGAGCGTCACAGATTGTCTGAAAAGTAGATGTTCTAATGTTCTATGCTTGTAAAAGTGTCACTCACACGATTGACCTGTGATGTCAAACTCTATGATGGAGTGTACTAGGAGGCTATACAGCAAGTGACTATCAAAGTGATGTGAATGAATTAGATTACAACTAATTCTAAAACTATTGCTGTTAAAAATCAAATGTTAAAATATTGTATGAATTCTATATATTTTCTAATTAATATCGTTTGTTGTTCAGGTCACTCTGGACGGATTTTGTGTATGTGTGTAACCCGAGAATCGCAATACCTCGTCACTGGCTCAGAAGATACAAGCGTCATCGTTTGGGACCTTCACACGCTCGCAGTTAAAATCAAAATATTGTAAGCAACAAGGTTTAGTTTATACATCGAAAATAGAACTATGATCACATTGAATTTATTAACTAATTAATATTTTTTTATTAACGTATACTTTTTTTTTCATTTTATATAAAATAATTACAGTTTTATTACTAGGTGATTTCATTTATTTTATTTAGGGAACACATAGCACCAGTACTGTGCGTTGCTGCCATCGTCAATAGATCACTGAGTTATAAGCGGTGGGGAAGATTCAGCGATTATCGTGACATCTTTAGTAGATGGTGCTTTGGTAAGTACAAAAAGTATTTATTAAATACTATTTAGTTTATGAGAATACCTTATATTGTATTGTAAAAATCATTTATATTTCAAGTCTATCTTCATTCCTTATTCTTGTTTAACATTCTGGAAATACAAATAGAATTTATATTCTCCCTGAAAGGTAACTAAAATCGACCACCACAGAGGCCCCGTCACGTCCGTGAAAGTGATTCAAGATGGTGAAATACTGGTCACCGGTTCCCAGGATGGATCTGTTATAACGTGGAACGTCGATAATTTCACAATTCTTAGCACCGTGACAGCGGGTGTTCCAATTCATGCCATGGACGTGACAGACGATAACGTCTTCCTCATAACATTACAAGGGGACAATGAACTACACCTCCGCACCTTTATAACGGGCACATATTTGCACGTATTGAAAAGGCATAAAGCGAAGGTAATTGCTGTATTTAGTTATCCTGTACAAATGCTCGATGTAATTAATTTGTTTGGAATTAAAAAAATTATAAATATTTAGTATGAATTATCCTTGTGATATTATTTATAAACATGAATGAGTGTCATTGAGTATCAAGTATATAAAAAAACCGTCATGAGCGAGAAATTTTAGCATGTAAAATAAATGAAAAATTTTAATAAGTGTTATATCACTATAAAATTTATGCTAACCATTACATCACAATTCTATTACCGCCCGAGTAAATCCGCGGGGCACAACCAGTATCTCACATTTAAACAATTCGAAACAATTTGTTTAATATTTTTACAATTACTGTTAGCAAGTACGAAATGTCTTTATTAATATTTTGAAATTGTCCTCTCACAAGGTGAAATGTTTCTGCGTGGCGCATGACTCATCGAGGGCAGCAGTGGGTTGTGCTGATCAGCGCATTTATATATACAGTCTTCATAGCGCTCAACTCCTACGAACTCTAGCAGCTGCTCATGATTTAGCCGCGTTAGCAGTTGCTGATAAAGATCACTTTTTATTCGCTGCAGGTATTTACCCTTGAGGTAGTAAGAAAAGGGTTAAGTGCTTTAGCGCTTAGCGTTTGAATATCTTAAATGAGACTCTTATTTTTTTTTACTTTATTATTTTATATTTTTGTGACATTCAGTAAATTATCAATTTACTTGACATCTCTTTAAATTTTTGAGATAACATATTTTTTTTATTTCAGGCGGTCATCGTGTTACAATATACTCGTTCCACACTGAAGATAATTTAACAAATTTTAGACCTACCAAACAAATGAAAAGGCGTCAAACAAAATCAACTACTAACATTACTATATTGCAAGTAAGGTGTTTAATTTTGTTTTTAACTAAACATTTCATTACTTACAGCTATAAAATCTTTTTTAATTACGTTTTTAGGCGGAACAAAGCGAACTAATTCCGATAAGTTGTTTAGAAGTGTCCCGTGATGGACAACTGGCTGCTAGTGGATGCGCTAGGGGTCTGGTTCGTGTTTGGCATCTCTCGACGCACAGATTACAAACGACTTTAAACGGACATATTGGCCATATAACATGCGTAACATTTTCACCCAACAATTTGCTAGTATTAAGTGGATCAGAAGATAGAACTGTTGTGGTATGGCAGTTGGCCGATAATTCGCCTTCTTTAACGTATAAGGTAAGTCTACCGAGACCGGTGAAATAGACGAAAAAAACAAACTTGTAAGTTTCTCTTTATACACTAATGAATATTTTTCAATTTTAAACTGAATTATTTTGGTTACTGTTTTATTCTAAATATTTTACTTCCAATAACAGTTAATAATAATAATCTAAGTTATAATTTTTTATCACTAATATACAAGATCATCGTTTTTATTACGTAAAATATTACCAAGTCCATTTGTCATACTTTTCCGTCCATTACATATTATTACAATGTACATTAGGGCAAAATTTTAATTCAGCAGTATAATTCAATTTTAGGGACACTCAGCGGCCTTACAGACATTATTAATGATGTCCGATGGACGCCGCGCCATGTCCGGAGATAGGGCCCGAAACATTCATGTTTGGCTCGTAGACTCCGGAATTATATTGCACTCCACTAACGGACCATCTGCTAACATCGATGTCACGTTAAATATGAAGTTTGCTGTAAGTGCCTTCCGTAGAGAATTTTCGAACTTTACTCTGAATATACTCTTTTTGTTTACTTATTTATTTATTGTTATTATTAATTTTAAGTTATAAAATATTACCATGATATGTCTCACAAAACACAACAATTTACAAATTTACAACTTAGGGTTGATGACGATGACAGCGTCGGGTGTTAAGGTATGAATTAAAATGTAAATAACACATTTTAACAGGTTTTATGTTTTATAATGTTACATTTATAATTAATTACAATTTCTGTAAATAAAAAATGTGTGGCATTTATTGATGTAATTGGCTCCAATTAATATCTTGGAACCGCTTTAAGGTACTCTCCGATGGTGACAATTCTATCCGTATCTGGGCTCTTACTGGTGGTGACAGTGGTGAAGAAAGACGCTCTGTGTCACACGCGGAACGAATCACATGTTTTGCCTTAACTGCCGATTCTCAACATGTGGTAACTGGCTCGATGGATATGTCACTCAAAGTGTGGCAGTTAGATGGCGGGAAGCTGTCACAGGTTTGGACGTTTTTGAATGCTTTTTTATTTAAAATTGCGTGTTGTAAGTACGTTGTAAAATGTTAAATGGTTATTACATTATGCGTGACTAAGGGTACCTACACCGTGGTAGTTTTGCGTTGAGTTATAAACGACACCTATTTGATTTTATTTGTGGTGATAAATGCATTAGGCATTTATAACTAAAATATGTATTTTATCATAATTAAATTCTATAGTATAAAGCATAAAGTAATATGATAAATGTAAATATATTTTTGTACTAATTTAAAGAGGTTTAACGTTAAAACTTTTATTTTTAAATAAAGATTATGTAATATTTTTTCTAAACCAGGTTCTAGTGGGTCATACTGACATTGTTACTTGCGTCGCCGTCTCGATAACGAATAAAACTCAAGTTGTTTCGGGATCTTGGGACTTCAACTTGATTGTATGGGATATAAACACCGGCTCCGACTTGCATCTGCTCTCCGGGCACTTAGGCAAAGTGACCGCTGTCAAAGTGACTGGAGACGGAACTATTGCGGTATCGGGTATGTATTAGGCAAATTTATTTATTTAGAACGTTAGTTCTACTACTACTTGCAATTCCTTTACTATTGTTTGCATCGAATATGACATTTGCTCTGTTTTTCCTTACAGGCGCCGAAGATAAAACTTTAATAATATGGGAAACGAAACGTGGCTTAGCACTTACTTCTTTAGCCCTGCACGTGCCATTACTTGGATTCCAAATTACAAGTGACTGCGCTCGTATCGTCGTTCACTGCTAGACAGAGGTACAGATTGACAGTGTATTAGTATATCATAATTTTTTATATATAACACATTGGTTACCGATTTTATTACTTTTTCGCAGGTTGCTTACCGATTATATGCTTACACAATACTCCTGCTACATACGTGAAGATTCCTACATACGCTGCACCAACAAAAGATATAGACGGTGACTATTGTTCAGTAAAGTATAATAATGGCTCACAATAAATTTTAAGATTAAACTTATTCTTCTCTTTGTAGAACTTCGTCCGCTTGCACCAAAACGACCAATGAGGAGGTTGTTAAAGAAAGAAGTATCACTCGATACGTATACGTGGCAGAAGAAATATGGGCACCTGACATCCGCTGCAATGATGGCTCAAGTAGACGAACGATTAAAAAGAAGGTCAGTATAGTTTTCGTAATTATCTCATGTGAGAAATCTTTGATAACATATCAAAGCAGTTTTATATTTCGTATTGCGTTTTACAAATATTTACGTTTCAGATTCTCCGTATCAGCTTCAATGGAGGAAATATCGAAGATTCAAGAGGCTAAGAATAAGGATTTGGGTTCTCAAGTACGTAACTTTGAAACTATGTTAGATTGGTATAATAAACATTATATCAGCTTTTATTATTTAATATTGAACTAATAATTTAGAAATAATATAAATCTTTAAGATTTTTTTTAATAATTTTTTCTTGCTTTTTTTTAATATTCCACTTTGCACTGAGTGCTTTATTTTAATATTTCCGTTATTTTGTTAAAAACTGCAATAAAATATTACTATCACTTATATTTACCTACTAGTACTATTTTAAGTAGTGTTGTTATTAATTTTTGCAATAAAAATTTTGTAATTTTATCATTTATATATTATTAATTTGTAATGCAGGTGAGTTTGGGTCCCGAGGAAGCAGCTATAGCACAATCCCAACATTTTGATCAACTAGAAGCGCTGTGGAATAAAATTTCACCGCCCCGTCGACGCTCAAATAAGGTTATTACATACTTGTTACTGAACCATTATAAAAAATATCGTTTTACTTATTTTATTATCCAATTCTTCTTATTTCAATTAAATCCGACAGTTAAAAATACAATTTAAAAATGCCTCTTCTTAACCAGGGTTTTTAAGTTAGCTGGTAAAAAATACAATGGTGCAAACATGAAATAAAACCAAAGCCTTATATATAATTACATACCCCTGTTTTGTCTGTGCAAAAAGTTTAAATAAATAAAATATTTTCTTTTAATGAAGACACGTCAACTGCTCATAATCCTGATCCTGATCTTTTAATTACTACTTGGGTGAAAATTGGTAATTTTGTTCCAGTCTCTATCAAAGCAAAGTTCCTTGATTGAGAGTCGCTTTGACTCGTCTGATGAAGAGCATACACCTGTTGAAGAACAAGGCAAGTAAAACCTAAAATATTTAGTATAGAAAATTATTTGATCAATCAACCTTTATATTGACTAATTGAAAGAAAAATCAAAATTAAAATTAACGCATTTTTCGTATATGTTCCAAAGTTTGGCATTTTATTTTATGGACTCATGGAAGACGTATAATCATTATATCGTAATAAATATATTTTTTAAATCTAATCTTTATTCTGTTGTACGCAGAGCACATTGTCGAATAAAACAACGTGGCGAATACCGCATTGCTGCTGGTTTCCTGATACTGCTTTAAAATATTTCAGGAATATGTTTGCATTTTATCGCCATCCTTAGCATTTTTATAAATACTATTAATTAGTCAAATTGCAATCTATACCTCATTAGTTTGATAATTTGCTGTTAATGACTAGCATTATATGAAATCACCTGAAATAACTTATAGGTATTTTCTTGGGTAGCACACATATTCTTTCAGTTCATTTTATAGGTTTTTATAGATTTAATAAAACCTTAAACATTATGTTTTATTATAGAGTTAACGTTTACCTTTAGGCTCTTGCATTGTGATCTTCTAGGTATAGATAATTATGTAGATTTTGGGCCAATTGTGATACGTGTTTTACCTATTACTCACAACATTGTAAACAAAGACATACTATTACAACGCACACTTTATAAGAATGTGTTGTAATTTTCTTGGCTATGAACTCTGTTTCAAAACTTTTGATTCTTACATTACAAAAAAATTAGTCTTCTTTCTTCAACCCTTTCTGTTTTCTTTTAAGTGTAGATTTATAATTGGTCCATAACTACTATTCGGGCAATGAATTTAAGATAGCAAAAATTCTAAATAAGTGTTGTTGATTCGTGTTTTGTAGATGAAAAGAAAGTTGATACGCTATCCTTTTCTTGAAATCACGATCTTATGAAATTATTACAATTGAAAAAACGTCATAATTTTTTGTGTATAGTACGAATTTAATTTTTTATGTGTATATTTTGGGTTGGTTTTACTATAATAATAGTTTTTAATTTAACGCATTTTGTACCAAATTCACATAAGCTTGACGTAGTTTAATTTAATTTTGGCTAACATAATATCGTGTAGTATTTAAAAAATATAGAATAATTTCCCCGTTAATGTATTGAGCTAGTTTTCCAAACTGTGATCCCTTTTAAAGACTTCTACATAAGTAACTAATTATATGCTAATATAAAACCATGTGTTAGGAAAGTATTCCTTGTTCTTACTTCATTTTAGGTAACTTATATACAAATTAAGTAATTTAAGATATTTCAACCAACATGATTTCTTTAGTAAAATAAACCATCAGACTCTTCCCTTTAGCAAGAAAAACTTAAAAAACGTAGTTAAAAGTAAGTAACGTTTTTTAGTAAATTTAAAATTTTGTAGGAAACAAATTCGTAGATTGTATAAGACATTAATCTGTTAGTTAGATTAAAAGTTTTATCTTTAATTAAAGCACAAAAAAAGAGTAAACGCACAGAGTCTGTTTTTGCTTTTAGTGATAAAATCTATTAAAAAGTATGAGTCAAATTGGACCGTAAATTGAATGAACTTATTTCTTGAAAGTACTTGTTTCACTTCTTTTTAATAAAAGTACTTAGAAATATTTGCAAAAGTTTGTGTTTTTTAACAGAGGTTACAAACTCAATGACACCATTCTTCCTTTGTAGGTTTCTTAAAATTCGTAGTAAATGTTGGTATAAATAGTTAATTAAATTAGTGAACGCAATAATAATATTAATAGGTACTGTAGTTGCACTAGTAAATGACGAAGCTTTAGAATCGATTCCTTTTGTGACTATATAAAATAACTGTTATGCAATAATCACTATACAACCACCAAATGTTATACTACACTTAAATTAACCGGATGTACTCAATAATTATAGGCTTCTTGAATTTTGCTAATTTACACCTTATATTTATATATTTGTTATGCATTGTAAAACGCGTACTGAGACAAAACTTTTTATTATAATGTTAAAAGAAATTGAAACCCCTTTTAAAAAATTTCTTGGAATTGTTACATGTTATAAAGTCAAGTATTTTTTGTAATTTCAAATTATTTCGTTTTACAGTTTTGTTATATATCCAATATGAAAATTATTCCTTGCTGCCATAACAAAAAAACATTACGGATAATAATATATTTTTTCTATTAAAAAAAGGTTAATTCTTCACTTCATTTTTGAATAACTTGTTGAGTTCAGTTAAACAAAAACTCCGTACAAATGGGTACCATTTGCATAGAGATTTCTAAGTAATCGTTGAAAAATGTTTCCTTATTTTGTACGACGACCCTACGACAATATAGAAAAATGCTACTTTAAAATATAAAAATTTAAATACTCTCTTCTTACGAAAGAAACTGGTTAATTTTGGTCCATCAATTCATAACGTAAATACTTGCAACATTAAAAAAATAATATCTAATAAAGAAATAATATATATGACAGAATTTCTTTTACTACAAACGGTAAATGCTCTTTAATTGTGCTGTTTTACAGCTTTACAGGTTAAATTCTCTTTGACATAGTCTGCACGTGTACTATGGACGCTGGAACTTTGCGTACAAAAATTGCATGTGTTTTGTCCCTAAAGGTTCCGACATCTCTTCACAAACGCGATAAATCTTTAATGAACGGTCTAATCTTATTATGAATTTAATCAATATACATATACCTGAAAGTTTTGTCTTCAGTACACGTTACATAAGCTAAACCGCCAACGCGACACTATCAAAACTATTTAAAAGGCTAAGCACTCTTGTTGAACATTTATATAGAGTTTTATATTTGTGACGAGTCTTATTCCTCACATTGGTGAGTTTTATTTTTGAACCTTTCGTGATGTTATATCTGAAATATATTCTCTGTGTTTCCTAATTGGTGTTTCATTTCGTAACATTTTCTCGTCCTTGTGAATATTACAGGTATGAATAATGTGTTCAAACACTGAAAAAGCTTTTATGCTTTAGAAATAATTTGATAAATAAATGGAAATTGCATTTCGAAATAATGTAAAATTTATAAAAAACGACTATATCTCTATATACCTACATTATTATTATCTATTGACGTGAAATCATAGGGCTTAAAACGTCAAAAGGGCAGAAACATATAAAATAGCCCTAAAAAGTTTGTATTTATGATGCAATAATATCCTCAAATACAACGTGGTTTTTTGTTTAGTACAAGTCATATATACGCCAACAAACGTTTCGTTTCAAAATGAAGAATACGAAAAATTAAATAAAAATAATGAATAATATAAAAAAACAAACATTTACGAACGTCATTTCTTGCACAATTGTTTCAGCGAAAGTATGGTCTTCCTTCGTACTTAGCAAAGACTGAACATGTGTTATGATTATACGCAACGCATGTAGTCATCTGTTAGTATCGCATTATTATTACTATTACTAAATCATTTGAATATTGGAATATTCAAGTTGTAGCCTTTCAAGACGATTAATTGAACTAGAAACATGCATTTAGTGTAATATATTTTATAATCGCATTGAAGTAACTATTTTCAATTAATTACGAATACTGCATTTAAAAATTGAATATGTACTACAATAATAATGCACTGTACGAAAAATCACTGTATAATAACTGTTGATTTATCTTTCTAAAGTAACTAACAACATTCAAAGGGTTTATAGATTCAAAATACTGTAGATTTACTAACATCTTCTATATTTTTATTAAATACGGTAAAAATATGTAGAATTAATATATTGTTATATGTAATATATTAATATATTATTATATATTAATATATGTAATGTTTTATATATTATCAAATTAATATTAAGCAGGTAACAAATTGCTCTCTGTACGGAATTTCCCGCGATTTCTGCCACCGCATATTAAACCTCTGATCCCTTTTAAAGTATTCAGCTCATGAAAATGTCGTCTACGACACATTTTATGTACAGAAAGTGAAGATTTATTTTAATACAAAAACTTTTATGTGAACTTGAACTGTATTATCTTACTTGAGCTATGAATACGCATGATTGCAATTTTTAAAAATTATTACATTAAAATGCTTAATGCAGGTTATTCCTAAAACATAGATACACGTTCTTGCGGAATTTATTGTGGGCTGATCAAAGTAGTACAATTATTCTCAAAATTGTACAAAAAAATGTGGGATCAAATGACAGCTATTTAAAATAAGATT
The DNA here is from genome assembly GCA_029286875.1 of Lamproptera curius. Taxonomy (NCBI): domain Eukaryota; kingdom Metazoa; phylum Arthropoda; class Insecta; order Lepidoptera; family Papilionidae; genus Lamproptera; species Lamproptera curius. The sequence goes on along the minus strand of JAGSMT010000039.1, from coordinate 6,504 downwards.
GAACAAAATCAGAGTTCTAGGAGCTACAAATGTTTAATAAAAAAACATACGCACCGAATTGAGTACCTTCTTTTTTTAGGAAGCCTTTAAAAACGATCCGTTGTAATTGTAAGTTTCACAAATATTACTAAAATAAATTCATAATATATCGTCTGAAGTACTAATTGTTCAAAGTTAAAATGATGTTATATCGAAATAATTGTTTAAACTTTCCCAGCATACCACAATAATAAATAGCGGCTTTTTAAATAAGAGTAATTTCACTTTTCATTTAAAATATATGCCTGTGTTGTTTTAATGTAGATATTAATCTTGACCCACTTGTTAGAAAAGGTGCTTAAAATAGAAAACATAATACAATATTCGATAAATGAAATGACCGCAGCCGAATAATACAAAAATATTTTATTTAAGTCGGATGTGGATTGAATTAATAATCGTAAGTTTGTTTATATTAAATTTATTTAAACAAACACCCACACACATTAAGGCATGCCTTAATTATTCTAAGGCTTTTTACTGTATTATTTTTAATTTAATACAAAGTAAATTTTACAAAATTTTAACAATGATTATAAATAAACTAACGTAAAATAAAATATAAAAATCCATACAACAGATATATGAAATCTCGGATCAAAAGACGGTTTCAAAATTATACGTAAATTATTTTACATTCTACCTGTAGAAGTTTTTATGACAGTGAATCGTACATTATACGCAAAAAGAGTAACCCTACTAATTATTTTGTCCTACTAAACCGAAAAGGTTTTGTGGGACAAAGTAATCAGGTCATAGTTCAAAGGAAAGTCGTTGTTCAGGAAAATCGTTTTAGTGGACTTTCTTTTATTATTCTTCAAAATAAAAAGGAAATTCTATCCTATCTAATTTACATATATTACAAACAGACCCTGCCACGCGTTGCTGCGTCAATTTTTTTTGATATGTCATGTTGTAGTAAACTATTTAATGGGAACGGTAGAACATCAGTCATAGACCACAATTGTGTTTTACAAATCTGTTATTTTTAGAATAAAATGTAAAGTTAAATGATTTAAACGTCGGATGGGCAGGAAAAAAAGTCAGTCCTGCGCCTTCTCTCTCCGGTCGGGTCGGTTTTCCGTCCCATCGGACCGTGAGAGTATAAAGGAAGTGGGAGTGCTAAAATGCCACTATAATATATCCTATATAGTTGGCTGATCTCTGATGAAGATCGGCTGCCGTTGTCAATATCGACTTGGAGGACAGAATTTTATTTTCAAACTTTTATTTTGTATCACTTTTCAACTTATACTATGAATTCTAAACATAACACATTATGATTTTTTTCCACCATCACTTCACATCATTCACCTGTAGTAGAATAACGCGAAAAACCAAAGAAATTAACATAAACCACATCAATATTATAAAAAGATATAAACAAATAAAAAAAACAGATCAAAACTATAATGTTCACATTTTAAAATATCTATAAAAAAAAAACTATAAAGATCTAAGCATAGAGAGCAAAATACAAAGGAACGTTTATAAAAAAAAGTCTTTTTAAGTTTCTTTTACTTTCAATATCGATATAAGATATATTTGTATATTTATATTATACACATAACAACTATTATAATGCACACATAATAAAGGACATAACTGCCTCCGTAGCCTAGTGGTATTGGCGTTTGCTTTAGAAACCGGAGGTCGTGGGTTCTGAATCCTGCAGGGACTCAACAAATTTTCGTTGTTGTTGGTTAGGACAGCTTGGGCCGATCACCCAATTGTCTGAAAAGTAAAATGATCCATGCGTCGGATGGGCATGTAAAAGGCGGTCCACCACCAACCCGCATTGGACCAGCGTGGTGGGATACGGTCCAAAACCCTAATGGATAGGGTGATGATGATGATAATAAAGGATAGTGCAAAAAAAAATATAGCAGTTCTTATCTACTACCTTTGCTATTAAAAAGTTTGCTTGTTAAAATAAAACACCTTTGTTATAACCCATTAGCTAAACATAAATGCCTCGCTTGAAAGCTTTTTGACATTTTTAGTGATCTGAAAGTGTATTGCATTATAGTGTTTACAATATAATAATTGATTTTGCGTCTTATTTGTTACGACACTTTTATCTTACTCGTTTACAAATCAATAAACAAAAGTAATTGACCTAACCTATTCAGATAAAAAACAACAGAAACTTGAAATTTATGCCACATGCTTTTTATATAAGTGAAAGGAATAATACGGCGACAAAACAGCATTATAGAATGTGTAGCCTGTATTTTTTTATTGCAAACATTAACCAAAATAAAAAGCCTCTTTAATATTGCTTCCAGTATAATTATTCTCTTCTATTATAAATGAATGATTGTTCATTCACAAAATATAATAAGAACGCAAATCCGCTGGAAGCTTGCGCTTAAAGTGATAAAAGCCTCATTATTCAGTAGACCCGCTGCGTAATCTTTTTTGGTTCGAAAAATTGTTGCGGCTTAAGCGGCAACTTTATTTTTTCGCGCTAACTGTGGTTACTGTATTCAAGAAATTACATTCCGAGCTGAATCTCATTTCGGTTTTTGTATATTAAAATGTTGTCTGATATTATTAACTATTTTGTTAAGTGTCATGTATTAAAATAATAAAGTATCATGTAAGTACTTTGTTATTATTCTAAGTTTTAGCTCCAATTAAGCAGAATTAGCATTACCGAAAGCGTCAAATAAATGTCTTTTAAATCTAATATATCTTCTAAAGTCAAATAATATGACAGGATAATTTTAATAGTATAAATAAAAATAGTGTATGTAATTATTTCTATTGCTAGCGCGAATATTATACATTATTAAATAAAATTACTTTGGATTTTATCGCGTTTATTTACATTTTAATTCCCGACGTTTCGAACACTTTCAGCGCCGTGGTCACGGGTATCCTGATAACACCTTGAGCCATACTGCCATAGAAACCAACCCTACAAATAAATATTTAAATGGCAATTCACACACCACCATCCCAGTTAGCTACCGTGGGCAAATCTTTGTTTCCAGAGGCACGAGGGATCTGTGATGATGAACACCTGGCGGCTGAGCTACAACATGTAAGCAAGTACTGCGACACAACAAGCTCGCTGCGCCACGGCGCGTCACGATGACCGACGAAGGCAACCACAGTGGAGCAGAGTACCTGCTGTTCTACCTTTTGTGAGGCGTAACTGACAAGATTGGCTACATTTTGGGCGGGCTTCAATCAAAACTTTTCAAGCCGCTGAGAGATTGGTCAATTCTACCACCTGTCAAGTGCAATATTCCTCTACAAGACCAGGAGTGTACAAGCTAGTTGTGACTGCGGCCTCTCTTATATTGGACAAACAAAGCGAGCAATAAGAACCGCGTGAAGAACATATAGCTGACATCAAACAGAAGACCCAACAAGTCAGGCAGTGTGTGACCATACTAATCACCAAACCATTACAGATTTGATCGACCACAAATCTCGCTAAAGAACACCGATTCCTACCAAGGATGATCCGTGAGGCTATTGAGATTAAAACATCCAAATTTCAATAGAAAGATGGTTGGGGTTCTACCATTTGGGATCCCCAATTAATAAAAAAAAATTTAAACAAACATAATACCACTGCTTTTTAAAGAAAAAATCAGTTCGTTTTGTAATCTAAGATTAAATAAATTTAATTAAAATTAATCTGAAACCCCCTTCATCATGGCAACAAGACCGGCCCCTCATCTCCCGGGCCCTGGAAAGTGTTCGAAAGCAGGAATTAAAATGTAAAATAAACGGTAAAATCCTAAATAATTTTATTTAATAAAGTGTATCTGGTTTTTTACCCACTTCAACAATATTAATTTCTCTGAAAGCGGAGATAGGAGTAAACGTAAGTACATATTGCTGAAGTAAAAGAGAAACAGAAGTTCTGTGAGGAGCGTTGAAAAGGGAGTTTTCAATATTTTTCATTTTAGATCAATTAATTTGATTGCCTTTTTGTTCCTTGTGAAAATATTGTTAAGTTTTAAGTTACTTTTACAACTAATAACATAATATTAAGTAATAAATACTGTAATATAAAGTAAATTGAAGGAATAATAAAACAGTGCTACTCTCAAGTACATCCTTAGACGGAGTTAAGGTGTGATTTATATACATAGGTTATCAAAAACCCTAAATATATTTTGAAAATGAAGGGGGCCTATCTCCATTCCTTTTTTAAAAAACTAAACATTTTTGTGCAAACTTTTTTCTGTGTTTTGGAAAGGCCAAAACATAGGGAATAGATATAAAGATTGAACATGTAATAAAAATTGAATTTGATTTCTCCTGTATTATATACCGTAAAAAGCCTTTTTTTGCCTGGTCATAAAAAAAAAAAAATAAAAAAAAACGGTTGAATGGTAGCGCAAGTATAATTCCTGTACAAAACAAACAACAAACCTTTTCATTATATTACCTTTTCGTTGGTATTATGTTCAGGTATACTCAAGTAAGCATAAATAAGTGACATTTAATCACATAAACAAGTACCCAAGCTCAGCCTAAAATAGTATGTAATCTCAAAATAATAGAGTCATTACCGATTTGATGATTTTTTTTCCGGTAAGAATAATTAAGTAGTTGTGACGCACAGGCCTGAAGGAAAAGTTTTTTCTGATGAAATATCCTCAGAAGTGGGTTATATGGTCGAACAAAGTAATTATTGCAATTGAAAGTTTAACACTTCTAGTTCTTTATGATTTTTGTTCATTTATAATAGAGTTTTTTCTACAATTCTAAAAATGGTCTAAAATGTGTTTGTTTGGGCCGGAGGTGGAGTTGGTAACTCAGATCTAGAATTTTATGGTAGGCTTCATGAATATGGAAGCATATCAGGGAAAACTTTATATATATAACCCCACGTATTCAACGTCAGAATGAAATTGTGAAGGTTGTAGTTAATGAGAGTCCAACAGAACACGTTTTTCCGTAAATCAATTAGTGACTCTTAAACTTTTATCAAAATGTACAAACATTTAAAAATATATTTACATATCTTCTAAAAAAAATATTTGAATTTCGAAGTGTTGCATTTTGAGCGGTTGTTTTGCTAATGAAAAAAATTACATTATAAATGAATGAATTATTTTTGAAGATTTTTTAAAGGTTCAATCAAAAGTAAAGTAACAATTTTACTATTAGTTTTTTTTTTAAATCCAAATAATACGAATTGGCCGAACCAGAACTTAAGAATAATTTGTAAACATATGCGTTATGTCTTTTGATCTATTTTGAATCTTTCAGGCATTTTATACTATTTTTTTTTGGCACAATTAATTAATGCACATTACATAGTTTACGGCCATTCATAACTTCTTAGTTACTACTTCGCCTCTTCGAATATTGATAATCATGTAAAAAATTTCTACGAATTTTTGGAACAAAATATACTGAGAATTTACGCTACATCTCAAAGCGTGAAAGGATTTTGATTCACTGTTTTGCTTGAGCGGTAAAGGATAAAAGTTTGAGGCTTTGCGAACAAAATCTTGTTATTTTATACAAGTGAATATATCGCATTTAGGAAAGTGAGCTAAAAAGGAACGCGAAATATTGGAAGCGAACACGGCTGAAACATTACATACTTTTTCAGTAAGGTAAATTTACGCAAGTTTTTAAGTAAATTTACGTAATTTTTTTTATATTTGTTTTAATGATATGAATGAGAGAAATTATTCTACTGGTAGTTTTTGGTCCAAAAACCCATATACATATATCTCTGATTAATTTAATGAGGCAGCATAAGAAATAATTAATATAAATTTACCTTTTCCCAATGTCACATAAAATTATTTTATATCCATTTAAAAAATACCTCAAGAACGTTGATTTTATAGTGATCAAGCTTAACATGAACGGTAACAATATTATTGCTTAATTTCTCTGTGTTTAAGCGATTTTTTCTTTAAAAACTCCGAAAAAAGGCTTTTATGCCTTTGTTCCCAAAAATACCAATACCTGATTTTTCTTTATGTAACTAAAACAATAATTACTAATTGGTACTAGTAATTATTTTTATTTAATAATTTACTCTTCTTGCATAAGTAGTACAAAGGCGCCTTAATGCCATTGGCGTTTTCTCCCAGGCAACATTGTCTAAAATACTTAAATAAAATAAAATATACGTCTAATACATATGTAAATCCAGATAAATATTATTATTACTTACGCTTATTACTTTTCGCTAAATTTAACATCATTAGAAAATTCTATATTATTAAACGTATTTCCTATAAGATAATTTTTTATACAAAATGACGTTTGAATGATTTCCGAGCCGATTTCTACTATGGCTGCCAATCTACATTGGAGTTTAGCCAGCTTATATTTTACCCTATCGATAAACCGATATAGCCTTATCGATTTTCAAGAAAATAAGCCAAAGCAATTAACTCAGTTAGAACTTTCAACATTTGAGAAGTTCGAACTGTATTTGCAATTTTACGAAGCGGAAATTTCTTGAAACGT